>OY284494.1:4919098-7585094 GCA_958336395.1 Ctenicera cuprea | reverse complement strand
TAAATCTGGCCTTTAGTGATAGTAGAATAAGATTCCAAAATTAGTTTTGAAGCGCAGTTATATATTATGGGAGCTAATCTTCCACCTCTCTCGAATTATTGGCTAGCAATTTTTCTTCCAATTTTTGTTGTTCTTTAATCTTAAGCAACCTTTAGCTAAATCATAAAAAAAAATTTTTTCCATTGCGAGTAGACCTACACTAATCACATGCCGTTTTCAGCTGAGAAATCAAGACATCGGTGCTTTCAGTTAAGAACTGATAAAAGTTTTTTTCAATTTTTTTAAACCACTGTAATTGTAATAGCTATTTTAAGGCAAATGTTATTACCCCGAAACTAAACTATATTAAATTTAAACTAACCTTTACAATTACCTGAAATTCAAATCTACAACTTTCTTTGTTTGTTTCTTTCCGAACTAGATTTATTTCTTAAATTAATTAAAAATCCTTGTAATTAAAAGTGGAGTGCAAAATCATTCCTTACGTCTAGTTAGTAACGACATTTATAACATTAATCTTGTGAAGTTTTCTTAATTTTTTATCAGCCAATTAATGTCCGCATCTTTGTCTATATGAAACTCGTTTATTTCCTTGTTTTGAATTTTTTTCTCATCGGTTCTGCCTGTTTTTACGATGACATCATTTCAGCTGGGTTGTGGGCGTCGTATGTTTTTATTTCCTTTCTATGGTTTCCAATCTGCCACTCTTTTAGTTCACTTGTTATGTTTCATCTTCGCTACATGTTCCGCCCAATTCTCCTTCGTTTTAGTTATTAACTCAGCAATGTCAGTCATTTTTGTTTTTTTACTAATCCCTTCGTTCTATTTCCTACCTTTTCGAGTCATAATCAAATTTTCCTTGTCATGGCTGGTTGTGTTATATTAAATTTGTCTATGGACAATATTTATTGTTAATGTCCAAGTTTTGCAACCATATGTTGTTACCCTAATAAAGTATTTGTGCTGTTAGGTAAATATATTAAATCCCTAACTGTCTAACCATAGCAAGACGACGGTATTTTTCAACTTCACAAAATTTATCGCTAAACACGTCCGCGGGCCCTTACATCTACCTCGGGATTATTGATTATTTTCAATAAATGTTACTGTTAGACTCACTATGTTGCTATAATTTGGTTACTTATGGCGTACTTTATTTCGCGAGGGTCGCAACAAAAATTGTTCTTATTACCGAATGTTTATAAACACATAATCAGTAAACTTAGTTCGACAGTGTTATGCTAATAAATTTTCGAAACATTTACAAGGAGGAAAATGCACGAATACAGTTTCAATCCTAGGAGCATTTATGAGGGGAACCGAATATTAATTTTTCCCATGAAATAACTCAATTGGTCTGTTTTTTCTAGGCACGTGTCGGTTTTTATTACCATCCACAAATTTTTATAATAATAATAATAATAATAATACAAACTTTGTTCGGGTACAAAAGCAACTTTTTGATTGAACAGTGTCCAAAAAATATTGATCAAAAAAAATTTCAATCTAAACTGCTCATTAGTAATAGTAGAATAAGATACAGAACTTAAGTTTTGGGTGCAGCAATGTTTAGCGAGACTAACTTTCTTCCCCTGCTTAATTTTGGCGAATACATCGATTTATATAGAATTAAAACAATCTTTATATTACTCAAAACACTAGGACTTTGGTCCACGGTCCGCTACACCACTAACTTAAGTACCTTATTTATGATTTAAAAAGCGTAGGGCATAGCCACGGGTTGTGTTTATTATTAAAAAGTGTTTACTACAAATTCTAGATGCTTCAGTAGGAACTCCATTTTTCGTGACGACGCATTCGCAGTAACATGTCTTACATCTCAAGACAGCTTAGGTATTTATTATGTTTGCGGGTTCCCATATTTACAGTAAAATCATGTGACTGAAGCCATGAAGCTGCGATGTGATAATTATATCATTATATCTCTGATTTATATGAATAAGGGCGAATTTCATTATGGAATCATATGCAAATGTCTAACAAGATTTTTTAGTGCTTATATTTATTACTTTCAAAAACATTTTGAAATATCCCGTTAAGGAACTTCTCTAGAAATAAGAACAAATGGTAAGTTTAATTAACTTTTTAGCCGCCTTTTTTGAAGAATTATTTCTGTAGCTAATTTCTTGTAGGATTTTTTCGGGGTATTTTTTCCTGGAGTTTTTTTTGTGTTTTTTACGCGGCTGTGTTTTAGCGCTTTTTATTTGGTTCTTTTTTTCCGGGTCTCTTTTACGGATTTTATTTCCGTGAGCAGCTCTTGTTCAGGCCGATCCAGCGGAGGAAACATTCGAACGAACGAACGCGCCGGGTAGTTTACGGGTCCTGCTACTTTTTTAAAATTTTTAAATGATTAAGTCATGTTCATTCAGTCTAGTGTACCACTGTCGTAGCTAGTGAGGAAGGGAATTAAGAAAAGCTGTCGGGCAACCGCCAAGAGACTTTCCTCGCATACGCCCGTTTTTTTCCCTGTTTGCTGATTCAGAGTATTACATTATTATCCATTGTTAACCTGTTCAGGGAATCAACCAAAATCTACCAGAAGCGTTTGCTTTAGGAAAACATTCTGGTTGTCATATACGTCTTCATGCAAAGTGTGAAATCGAAAGCTGGGGCTTCACTCGACGGTGGTTTAAAGGTGTTGCCACGATATACATATAATAAGTGTATTATGTATCGTTATTCATTTGTGTTTTATTAACTGTTTTTTAATTAATTAATAAATTAAACGAACAATTTTGCCACTAAAATTTAAAAAAAATAAGCTTCAGATACAAAACAACTTCTTCATCTTCAGTTCAGTTGCTGAATTAAACGCAAGATAATAAACAACCAAGTCCGATAAAAACAACAAATTCAGTTCAATTCAACAACTGAACTGAGTTTGTTGGTTTTTTATCTGGCAGTTAATTTTATTTAAAATTCAAATATTAATTTTGAATGCTACTCATGTATCGTCTTGTATATATCGACAAAGTTTATGTATTTTTTTAAATTTATGCGACACCTGCTGATATTTATAAACAATTAATACGCTTGAAGTACGGGCCTAAGTTTTGCATCATGAACGTCATCTTCCATGTTCGCCACACAAAGTGTCACTTTTATTCCTAACGACGCAATATACTATTATTTCGTATTTACTTTGAGTCATTTTTAATTCAGTTTCGCCATAATAAATACTCACCATTCTACTTTATTTTAATTTGTGTGATTTGAAAGTCTTGTGTTTAAATATAAGGGATTATTCTCGACATTTTTATAAAATTTTCTGTTTTGGAGCGAATCTGAGAGCGGTTTAGAGATGCCGCATTAGTAAATAGGATGGTTTTTATCATTTTCATAAATTATAATTTTTCTGGGTGTTTTATTGAAGAAGAAGATTCTCGTCAGTTTTCGCAGTTGCTAGTTTCTAGAGCTTGTGGTGCACTTGAAGGTGGTTTGAAGGTGTTGCTTTAAAAAGGGATATTATTCTCGTGAAATCTAGAAATTATTAAAGTGTAGCTGATAAACATAAATTATTTTTAATTAATTTTAGAAATTTTAATTGTTTAGGGGTTGGAGTGCACTTGAGGCATAAATTTTGCTTATCGTAATAACTTTACAGGAACAAAAAAAAACTGTTTGCAATTTTCAACAATACACATCTGGTAGTTATTGATTGAATGATGCTTCATACACATTTCCACGAATGTGCGTTGGATTAAACAAATTGGATGTTACAGTACAAAACTCAAAAACGATATTTGTATGGTCGTACTATACATTGTAGGAGAATTTATGCATGCCATGAAATCTGAGAAGTGAAGAAGGCTTTCAAAATTTTGGAGATTAAAAATAATTATTAAGCTAAAACGTTCAATGTGTCTGTCTATTTGTAAATTTGGTAGGCTTATACAGCTAACCTTAATTTACCTATGAAGTATTAAAATATGAAATTAATTTTCCTTTTTTAATAAACGAAGGCTGGTAAAACATTTCTTCTAAAGCTAAATCAATCAGTGGGGATAGGTGGGAGCTAATTGTCCACGTTTCCACGTTTTGGCTAACTAACTTTTTCTCACCTTTGCCGTTCTTTAACCCCAAGCAATATTTTTCATAATAAATAAAAAGAATCGGTTTTATCGTTATCATTCTGTTTTCGGCGCAGTTGTATTCGTCGAATAAACATCGGAAACTACCGGTATAGAGCGAGCGGCTGTAAGTAACGTTTTTTGAAGTATGGGTAACTTTAGGTGAAGTACATTACCTTTTTTTCAACAACCGCTAATGATATAACTGTATGTATCTGAATTTGTACCTACCAGTAAAATAAAACACTGATCAATATGTAATTAATTTGTCCAAAATACAAAGTAAATTAATATTTTGCGACCAATAATCAATGTCAATGTTTGCTTGTGGCAAGATACAAGAACGAAAGATGGACCAACATGATTTTAAAATGGCGACCATACATGGGAAAAGGAGCTAGAGGACGCCCTCCCATGCGGTGGACAGACGACTTAAAGAGATCGGCTGGACTTACCTGGATTAGAGACGCACAAAATAGAGAAAGATGGCATAGAATTAGGGAGGCCTATGTTCAGAAATGGACCGAAAATGGCTAAGATGAGATGAGATGAGAATGTTTGCTTTACAGAGTGTCCAGTGTAAAGACCTTTTTATTCTATACAATGTTGTGATGAAATGACAAGGTATTAAAATTAGTGTAGACAAATAAAAGATCACACTGTATATTAATTATTATATTGTACTTATTTTAAAAATAGTCCCTTTTGTTTTTCATCCCACCATCTAAAAGATATAAATGAGCGAAGCACTTCACCTGTGCTTTCAATGATGACTTACCATTCTCGCTTTCACATGGGATGTCTGTAAGAACATATGAAAAAACAATAGAAAATAAAATAATTTATTTAAATAAGCAAAACAAAAAAAGACCTTTTTCTCTCAACTTTTTAATTAGTATTGGGAACCGGTTTCGAGCCTAAAGGCTCATCTTCAGCCCAAGAACAAGAGTATTACTTAAATAGGATGACAAAGAATATTACAAACCAAAGAAAACTGGTACATTTAAAAAACAATTTAACTTGAAAAAATACAGATTTTTTTCTTTTTTAATTTTAACCACCAAAGCCTACTATCAGATAACTAAAATTATTATGTTAAAAACAACAAGTCACTTAACCTGATTACTAATTAAAGAGTTGAGAGAAAAAGGTCTTTTTTTGTTTTGCTTATTTAAATAGTAATAACTCTCACGATGGGCATTCCACTAAATGAAAGTAAAATAATTTAGTTTTCTGAAGAAAGGGGTAGTAGGAAATACCAAAAACTAAAAAATGAGAAGAAAGTTCCCTTTAAGTACGAGAGCTTCCAAAAATAATTTTTAAATGTAATTAAACCCTCTGGAGGTTCTAAATGGTATCTAAATGGAGTTAGGGACGCGACTAGTTTAAAGCAAGGGGGCGACGCCCTACCAACTTAAATTCTACCCATTCTCTCAAAAAAGATTTGTTTTTCTAATTAAGTAATTTTCATTTTATGAACAATAAGCATCATATTGATATTTTTAAAACTATCAAAACGTTTTAGGTAGTACAGTATTTAATACACGGTAGGAGTTATAATGCTATGGGGCCACCATTAAGCTGCCCAGAAATTATGGGCGAGAGATGCGTAGGTGTAGCAGGATCTCGCATGTAGTAGTACCTACCGTAGCTAGTTTGCGGGCGATTTCTACGTGGCCCTGGCTCTTCAACGTTCGTGTTTTTAGAACATTTTTTTCATTAAAAATAAAGACGCACTTAATTTATATATAAATGTAATAAAAAGGTTTGTTTAATTGCTTTTGTCTTATTTTATTTAGTGGCTTTCCCATTAAAACAAACCGCGAGCCTACATTGACTGATTCCACAGCTGAAATTACGTAATAACAACCAGTAATTTTGGTCCATCTATTAAATCTGTCTCATAAATACCGTTTCAGTCATGCTGAATGTTTGTAAATATGGGAAAAATTAGGAAATTAAACAGATTGTAGGTCGATATGTCTGTATTTGTTAACTAAAGTACACATGTTCATATAATTATCTTTATTTTCCACATTCGCAGAGAGCAAAAATTAACATACATAATAGAGAAAAAAACAAAAAATAATTAATTATAATAACTATAATAGAAAAAATAACAAAAAATCTTAATTTTGAAAGTGGTATAAATTAAAGTTTGTTTATAATTGTTTTGTACGACACTGCAAAATGTCAGTCGACAGGGTACAATTATCGCTGTGAATCAATCAAAGACATGCGGAATTTTTGCAAAGCACTCTAGATTTTGTTGATTGTACTGTATACTGCAAACGTTACAGTTCATGATGCACTTTATAGAATTTTTTTATGTGCCCCAGCTTATTCATTTGACAGCATTAATTAATTAAATCGATGTACCGTGTATCATGCATCAAATTTGTCGTACTAATTTCACAAATGTAGGTACAGATAATTTTCAGTTTTTAAAGTAAATTGTAAAATATTTTATATATTTTTATTTTACTTTAACTATCCTTAATTTAATTGCAGTCATTTTTACCTTTAATAGTATTTGTGAGTAAAGTAACCTCGTTATATGAATATTGCAGAACAAAAAGGAGCTAACTTTGTTATACAGGATAATATTGTAACCTCCATTTCGAAATTAACTGCTTTATCAAGTGGCTTTGATGCCGCTGCTGTCTAAAAGTTTAAGTTATTTCGTCTCAAAAGATATTAATTTTATTTATGCTGTTCCAAACACTTTATTTTAAAGTTCAGTACTTTGAATACCTTTCTGTACTCAGCGAGCTCTCAAAATAATACCTTACAACAGGCCTTGACCAGCGTGCGTGCCACGTCTTAATTATATTCATAAAAAAATTACAAATATTAATGTATATCTCAATTATAGTTTTTTGCCTATATCTAAGAAGTGCTCTATGGACAGCGCTAATATCCACTCACGTAAAATGTGTGTAGATGGGAAACGGCTTTTATAATCAGTTAAAAGTAGTATACATAATTTTTAAGTCACAAGTTTAATATATTCAGAAAACATTTTTATGCAATTAAGATATCAAAGAATTGTCATTCATCCTACATTTTAACCTATTAATTGATCAATCTTATTATGTTCAATATATAAATATAATGCTGATTTAGAAATAATGATAGTCGCGTGTTTTTTTTTTAAACTATATAGTAATTTCGGATCCCTTCTACCTAATTCATTTTCTACTACCGGCGGGCATCCGCTGGGAGACGTCGCATTTTTAAGCAGTAACTATATAAGACACATAGTCTTATGTACTGATGTACAGTACAGTTCTACTTCTCATTTCCAAATCGAACTCTACGGAGAACACAGATGCTGCCGGGCTATGGATCTCTTCCATCAGGCTCTATTTTTGCTTAAGGCAGAGACATTGACTGCTCAGCTCAGTATAGTTCAATAATGAAAACAACTGTGGGCAGCAGATCAGCAAACTACAAAATCGCGCGCCGCAGTAATCATATTTAACTTAGAAAATGTTTAAAGAATGCATTGCAACTGAGAATTCTAGGGGGCACATTATTTTATTACCTACAATTATTTTATCAACCCCGGGTACTGGATGACCAATTCCAATTTTAACAAAAAAAAATTTCATATAAGCCTAACCTCTACATACACAATCACCATTGATAGGGATCAAGGACAGACATTTATTTCTAGTTAAAAGAGTTTCAAAGGTGAATTTTGATTTCTTCGGACTTTGCGTTATATAATTTTGTTTAATATAAGTTACCAGAAAAAAGAGCGGTACATAGCCCCTGGGTTCCGCTAGTATTATATTATAATTTAACTAGCTGTTGGAAAAAAAGAATATCAAAACTACAAATTCCTCAGGGTTAAACAACAATAATCGGTAGGAAAAATTAGTTTTCCAAAATTAGGGAAGGACGAGAAAAATTAACCCCCTTAAATATTGCTGGCCCTACAAATTAAGTTTTAAATCTGAAAAATTCTAGTAGCTTTCAACATTGTGTGCTCTTAGGACATGTCCCAATATCAAATCTCTTCCCGATCTGATAACTCATTTTTGAGTAAACAGGGCTAAAAATTCAAATTTTCAAAAATTCATAGAAGGCGTCAGAGAGCAAATTGTGAGCTGCACACCCCACCCAATTGTAGCTCTTTCTCGGTCCTACGAGCATACAAAATTTTAAAACAATCGTATAGCGAGTTTTTGAGCAAGTATTTTTTGAATATTTTCGTAATTTAGAAAATTTTTTGCACAGTAACATTATGTTTCTATAATAGGGCTATTATGATATAATATTTTTGACGCAATCTGTCAACCTCTTTTTGGGCAAAAAGGCGATAAACTTAAAATTTTCAAAAATTCGTAGCGGCCGCCATTTTAAAGCTAGAAATTTCTAAAACAAATGGTTTGGCCAGTTTTTGAGCGTTGAATTTGTCCTGAAGTCTTATATTAGATTGCCTGTTCAAATTTATAAAATTTAGTTTAGGAAAAAATGCTACCATAAAAACATGTCTAACTTCTGCTTCCGGTTTCGAATTTTTTTAACCTTATTTTGTCGGTAATTTTTGATATACTCCCAATTTACAAAGCTCAGCGAAACCCGATCGTCCGTTCTGCAGTTATGATGCACCACACACATACATACCCACGCACAGGCAGGCACTTTTTAAAACATGTGTGTCCAAAACATGTATTTCCGTCAAAGTCTTGAGTTTGAAAAGTTTCATGAAATTAATACTTTCGTATACTGAAAGTATAGGAAAGTAAAAATGAAACCAATATTTTCTTTATAAAAAATAATCAAATTCTAACTTTCAATAGAAAAATGTTACTTTTACACAGTTTTTACTTTATTAAGCACCAAATCAATAGACCGTTGCCTTTAAACACGGTTTTGCATACGCGAAGGCCGAGCTTATCGGACCGAATGATTTCCGCTACTACACAATCAACCCGTGAATTATTCTCAATACGTTTGCATGCACATTGATACAAATAATGTAATGATCCGATGGACGGATGCAAAGAAATAGTGGGGATTTCAGAACGCAATATACACTGCAAAGGCACGGCCTCTGTAGTTACTTTACTTGTGCCGTAGGAGTTGGATGCAACGTGCAGATAATGTGTGTTTATTTATTTTATACGGCGTTTGCAAATTTGCAGTAAATATGGAAATTCTCTTTGACCGGCTTTTAAAAGAAAAATTAAATGGATACTCTTACGAAACACAAATAGAAATAAAAAATCATGGCCGATGACCTTCAAAATGACAGACAGGAGGAAGATATAGATCGTTTAATACTGAATGGTATAAAAGCATGGACTGGCTAAGTGATAGCGATATTAAAAATAAATTGTTTTGCTCAAATTGCTTATTATTTTCATATACATCTAAGCCCTTAAAAGTATGGCCTGAAATAGGATAATCTGGTTTAAATAATCGTTTAGCTGCAATTAAAAAACATGCGTCCTCCAAAAAACATTTACCTGCAACTGTTAGATTAAAATTATTTGGCAAATCACACATTAATTTGGATTTAGATGAAGGTTTACGTTACGAAATTAAAGTGCATAATGACAAAGTGAAATTTAATAGGAATTTTTTTGCGTAGATTAATCCATTAAACAACAGGTCTTGGTAAATTGGAGTTGCCGTAATTTTTTTACTTTTTAATCTTAATATTAAATAGTTTTTGCCATTGCGTACCCAAATTTTGAACCATCCGAACGCCACTGTTTAGGTTAGTACCTTGCTGCTGAGATGAGGAGAAAAGACGATATGGATTGACATTGAATTAATGCTGACATCAACATCATATTCCAACCCATTTTAAAATATTAGCATGTTTACACTTTCCTTCTAGTTGTTTAAACAGGTTTGTTTACATAACTATTGATTATTATGTCATACATCATAATCAACAACAAGACTGCCCGACGTGTACTGTCTTTGCTAGAGTATTCGTGATCTTCCGCCAGAAATATCTGATACTTGTTGGAAAGGAGGTAAAACAGAACAAGTGAGCTAGCTATTAGCAGCGGGAGTCCCAAGTTACATGCCTGACATAGAGCTTTGTAAAGCTGTTCACCGATTAGTTGCGAACTACGCTTATTTAGGAATTTCTGTGGTTTCTTAATTTAACACCCAAGTGTAGCACTGTAGCAGCATATAGTGGTGTGGTCCACAGATTAATAAAGAAGGAATAATCAAAAAAAACCTGCAAAATTATTCTAAAGCGCAAAAAAGCTAATTGCTATCAACATTTTTTACAAAAACGCAGTGAACAGCATTATAAGCGCTATGTTACATCGCCTGGGATCGGCAGAAATGCAGCTTGAACTATGACAAATTGAGAAGAACACCCTACTCTCTAACTTAACTACAATCCTGTTTAATGTTACACTCAACAACGGTTTAATGAAACGTGGTGTATTATTTTCATTAGATTTAAAAAGAAATCACTATGTAGAAACAGGAAATTTCATTTATTTATTATCATAAAGTATTCCAACCTAATCTCAATGTGAGAGTTAATCTCTTATTCGCACAACCCGATGCAATCGTGCGATTATAGTCACACAATGTGTGTATAAATTGTACGTTAATTTACAACTAAACACGAATGTGAAATCATAATAAACGTATTTTTATATAATACGTAACATTTATTCACTGAGCTCAATGTAGTTTGAAAGAGAAACATCAACTGCTTCTTAATGCAGCATTTGACTTTCCTCGGAGTTCAACTTTCTGCACTGAACACTCTGATAACTAGGCTGAGTACCGCAAAGAAAAGTAAATTACTGCACGGAAGCAAATAATTTCTGCATCTCTCATTTTTATTGAATCTTTTTTACACGGTTAAATGTTTAAACACTTTTGTTATTTTAGTTTTGATTTTTTCACATTTATCACTCTAAGATTGTAATTATTGGAATTGTATATTTTGATATTATTCATTTTAACAATACGGTGAACTTGTAAAAAGACTAACAAAACCGAGTTTGATCTATTAAAAACATAAGCGAAGCCTGGACTGTTTCTTATTTTTAAAAGTGTTTTTGTATCAATATGTTACGCGCCAATAGTGACCATAGATCGCACTACCCCCCTACTACTCCATCGGAGGCGGCAGTTGATATTATATAGTTGGTGTCATGATTACTTATCTGCATTGAAAAAGTAATTCCATAACATATTCCTACAATCTGCGTAAGTCTTCTTAAAAGTACGGTATGAATCCATGTAGATTCAATAGGAATAGTTAACGTCTGAACATCCACTAGTACAACAATTCACCTACGGACTTGCTCACAACGAGCCATAACCACACCAGTTTCAGCATAAGCTCGTTGATCCAGGCTGCCGTATTACTGTATTCTTAAAAACCGAAATATGTAGTTTTTTATGCAAAAAAAATCGAATATTGATGTTTTGGAAAGATTCCTTGGGATTAAAAAAAAACAAAAACCAAAGAAAAAATTTGTCCACCAAAAAATGTTGTGGTAGGGGAAACATTAACCCCGCAATATGGCAATACAATAGCCACATTTAAATTTTAAGTTTCGAACCTTATTCTACTATCACTTATTAGCAATTTAGCTTAAACCGAAATTTTTAGCGTGCCCCATTTTTACTAAAGGAACATACAGTTTCGATTTCCAAAAATTCATACAAGGCGCCACAAAAAAATCAGCGGACTGGGAAAAAATGCTTACAAAAAAACATGTCTAAATTTGCTTGGTTTCGGATTTTTTTAAAGTTTATTTTGTTCATGAATTTTTGAATTGGCCAATCCATTCGGGAGATATGATCTGCACATACAAGCCAGCGAAAACTATAGAGAATTCTTTATGCCGCCTGGTCGGTGTACCTTACTCTTATAGCTGCGTTACTTTAGTTACAACTTTTTTTTGAGCAAAAAAATTAAGTTATTCTATTTTTGGAAAAAGATTGCTTGGTATTAAAGAGAACCACAGACTATACAGTAAATGCAATAGTTAACAATTTAGTGGGAGCGGAAAAATTGACCAGCCTAAATATTGCTGCAGCTAAAAATTAAGTTATGAATTTTCATATTCAACTATTCTTCATGAACAGTTTAGCTTAACTAAAAGTTTAAACGAAATTGAAAAAAAATTTTGTGGCTTGTTTTAAAGCAACGTTTTATGATAATTAACAAACAATTTTAAAATTAGTTTTCGGCTTACAGTGCTCATTTGAACAAAAATTCTCATACATAGTAACATTTTATCACCTAGAACTATTATAATACTACATTTCATCCTGATATGTCATTAATTTTTGACTAATCTATATATTAAATCCATAACTGTCTTACCATAACAATACGACAGGCTATTGCTTCTCGACAAAATTTATCACCATCATACTACGGCGGGTGGTCTCTTGCAACTCAACTCGGTTTATTGCTCGATTTTGTCAATTATTTATCCGCTGTTGCTATAATTCGGTTATTTATAGTGCTATGATATGAGGCTATGTACTTACCAGAAAAACAATTCTTTAAATGCCTGCAATTTACGCAATAACTAATTATATTTTATATGAGACTCTTTTATAAAATTTCTCAGGGTTAATAACGAGCTTGGGAAGAAATGTTATTAATAAATAAGATTAAAAAAAATACACAAACCAATATCAACGTTACAACAGCTTTTTATTTAAAAGTCAATTTGAGGTTAAATTTTTTTTTTAAATCTAGAAATTTCTTTTTATTCTACTGTTCTTAAAACTGAACACTTATCTTTGTTTCTTCTTTATAAAGATATCCTTAACTCGACAATCGTTGAATGACAAACTTCCTCTTCTCTGGTTTGCAGTTTCCACAAAAACCACAGCACTCGCTTTTAGTAAGAATCTTCCTCCACTATTGTACCAATATGCACTGGACTGCTTTTATGTTTATTAATACTTGGCCTTTTCTACCATGATAACTGTAAACTCGTTCTGGACCGCTTTTATATTATTATTCTTTTGGATATTTCCAAAATTAGTTGAGAAACACTTGTATCCGTTTTGTTATAGGCTCTATTCGATTCAATACCACTATTTAATTCATATAACCAGTGGCGGATCTTGATTTTGTGGGGCCCCAGGCGCAACCTGATCTGGAGGTCTTCTGTTGACCCTACTAAGAATGGGATGGTTCACTAAAATGAACAATGCAGAAAATCATTACTTTTTTTATGGAATCAACAAAAACATAAACACATAAAAATTAGATACGCAAATAAAAAAATATTCTCAGGTACTAAAATAAAATCACATTCCCATTTAAAAGAAAAAATCACATTATCAGGTAAAAAAATCACAGTAAAATTCTGCATCATATTTTTAGTAATTTAGTATTACTTAAATTTTTGAGGATGAGGCACCCAACGATTCTGAGGCCCCCGCTTTGCTGAGGCCCCAGGCACGCGCCTCATGCGCCTGTGCGGTAATCCGCCACTGCATATAACTCGTTTTCTTTCTCTTTTTCTTTCAGAGAATGAAAAATCCTGTGTCTTTGTTTTCAGGACGAGCCGTAACTAACTAATAAGTTTTCACTTGCTTTTGTCTTCTCTCTTGATCTCCCATTTTTTTAAAACAAATAAATCTCGTAAAACAATGAGTGTTCTTTTTATACATTTGTCAAATTTACATTCACATCCATAACCCCCACAAATGACATTTAACGATGCACAAAAACAAATAAGTCTAAAACTTCTTATATATTAAACCTTTTAAACATTTCCGAACTAATTTTATAATTAAAATTAACATGAACAATAGTCGTATCAATTTGATTGTGTTCTTCTTTCTTTCAGAGTAAACAAAACTTCACAAATATGAAAATATAAATGATATAAAAATAACCACATTATTTGAATTTTAAAACAAGAAATTACAGCAATAATACGCAACCCTGAGTTTATAAGTTTGATTACCAAAACCTTACAGTCTTCACAAACCTCCAATCGTAAATTAAATTGTAACAAGCATCCCAAAAACTGCCTTCCAGGAATTACAATACTCCAGTCAAATCATACAACTCCGAATATCATAGCAATAGTTTACTAACGATAAAATCGTGCGCCGCTTAGACTGCATAATTTTAACTGCAGCCGTATTCCTCTCGACTTGAGACAAGTCGAAGAGGTCAGGATTTATGTATAGAAGAAACTAGAGCAATCGCTATATAATTCATAAAACTAGCACGTCGATCTGCGATCCGCTACACTACCTACTTAATTAGCTTATTTATTATTAAAAAACATAAACATTGTGGCGCATAGCCCACGGGTTTCGCTAGTAAGCTGTTAAAGTCAACCTTTTAAAAATAATCGTAACCGCCGCCATTTTAAGGCTAATGGGTTTGAAAACAGCTTTCAATATGTTTTTGCGCCTTCGATCATATTCTCTTCCTAAATTTTTAAAATTCCTAAAATTAAAACTTCCTTCTCTGGATGAATTTTCGTTGTGATAGGTATTCCAAATTATATCAAGGCCCGGCTCAGTAGTTCGTGAGATTTCCTGTCGCACGTGTATTTCTGCCAAAATCTCAGAATCGACAATTTTCACCATCGCAAGACATTCTTATACTGAAAACATGTAAAAGTAAATAAATTGAAAATTAAAAGTATTATTAAAGTGTCGAAAGTTTTTCTAAATGAAATCTTATTACCGCAAAATCACGAAAAGTTAAAGTTGGTGGAAGACTAAATTCTTCTGTTTGATAATGACGAGCTTTTCCTCTGGAACGTAAAAAAATTTATGAATTAGAGTGTAAATACCACAAATTCAAATAAACTCCTGATTTCCAGAACATATAAATTCCTTTATAAATTGCGTACATCAGAACCCGAACACGTTTAAGTAAAAATTCCAATTTCAAATAATATAAACTTTACCCAGTTTATATCTGTTTGTCAGGCACTAAACTAACAGAAAAAAAGATATAATATACTTGTCTTCAAAGCTAAATTTAGTTATATTCATTTACTGCCAATCTAAATATAAACAATGAACCTTAACCATGTACTTGAGCCATTTTCGCGTGAATGCAGCTGTCATGCTCTGATCTCTTATGATCAGTAAAGTTGATGTCGATGATATAAATAGTTTTTACTTGAATTCGGGTACTTATTGATGACCTTCACCTAATATTCATTTGCTCATTTATTATACTAACAATTAGGTGATCTGAGACTTGAGACGTATGTATAAACCACGTATAAACCAATGATTAATGACTACAGGACCCACTCTTTAAATTAGGGCGGATGCTTTAACCGGTCACCCGCCGAGGACTGCTGTGCAGAGAGTTGCGGGAATACAGGTTCAGATATAGTTTCGTACATATTACATTCGTATAATATTACTACATCCAAAAATTTTAGATAACGATTGACATAGGAAAACAAACTGCATTATAATACGATCATAAACTGTATATAAAATAATTTTATCTATGACTGCTAGGATAAAGACTTATTATGTCATTTATTTGCGTTAGGAAATGAAGTTCATTATCTCACCAGCGAGATAATGGATTCATTACACAATTCATTTTATTTACACAATCAAAACCGAAGCGTTATTTATAAGAAAACTGGCTGGCTGCCATAGTATTGAACAAAACGAATCTATCTCGTTCCTTTGATTGTAAAACAAAGGTTTTTTCAAAGTGACTTGACATTTACAAATAAATAATTAATGCGAAACGTCAAATATCATTTCAAGCAAAAAAATTCGATTTTTACTTTCCTATACTTTCAGTATAGGGAAGTATTGATTTCATGAAAAATTTCAAAGTTGAGATTTTAACGGAAATAGTCGAGGGGGGGTCCATGGACCCCAAAAAAGTAATTTTTAAAAAATGTCTGTCTGTGGGTGGGTGGGTGGGTGGGTGGGTGTGTTACGCTCCATATCTCCGGAACGGCTGGACCGATTTTGATGTGCTTTGGAATGAGGGGGTATATCAAAAATTCACCGACAAAATAAGCTTTTAAAAAAAAACCGAAACCGGAAGCGGAAGTTAGACATGTTTTTTTGGTAGCATTTTTTTCAGAAACTGAATTTTGGAAATTTTAATAGTGGAGATTAAAGAAGGCCTTAGGACAAATCAAACGATTTTTTACCGAACTCTCTAGCTTCAACATGGCGGCCGCTACGAATTTTTGAAAATTTCGACTTTAACGCCCATTTATTCAAAAACCAGTTGTCTGATTGGAATCAACTACATCTTGTTTGGTAGCCCTTCAAGGGTACTATACCATGAAATATCATTAATTTTGAAAATATAAAAACGATCGCAATGACATCACTCCAAAATTTTAGAATTTTTCAAAAAAAAATTTCTCAAAAACTGCCCACACGTTTTTGTTTAAACTTTTTAAGCTGATAGAGCTGAGAATCTTCTACAATTTATTTTTTTGCGCATTGCTATAATTTCACTGTGACGCCCTCTGTGATTTTTTGAAAATTGAAAATTGGTACCCTTTTACTTATTTAACGGGGGGCAATAAAATATTTCTGTTAAAGCAAAATAGCTCATCATTGATAGCAAAATCCGAATATCATAATATTTTTTCGATAATTTCATATTTAGGGGGGCTACTGTTCCCCCTCCCCCCCAAAATTTTCGCTACAAAATTAAAAAATTGATTTTTTCTTTTGTTTGCTCTAGGAGAATCTTTTTACAAAAAATCAAAAAATCGAATTTTTTGCCCCTAAATAATCTTTTTGTCCTTAGAAGAATTTCACATACTTTCTACAGCAGTTGTATTCTTGTACGGAAGTGGCTAGAGTTCTGATCGTTCTATGCATTTCTATTGCGCTCGCATTCAATACGCACTTATTTAACGATAACGAGCAGATTCAGAATAGCATGGATGGATATGCGGGTGTGTTCGGGTGTACTGCCGTTTTACTGCATAAGTAGTTGTGGGCTCGAGCCTCGGTTGGGGCCAAAAATTTTTTTTTATTTTATAGTTTTTTTTAAAACACTGCTTTTGCGTTTCTAGACAGGTGTATATCAAAAGTGTTGGAAAATATTAAACAATGTTAATTTATAAGTATAGGAAAGTCCAGGCGAAGTGTTTCGCTCATTTTTACTATTTGAGTCATGTTTTGTGATGCCGTTCAGATGTGATCTATAAATTATTTAAATTAACTTCTTCATGGTTTAGTGTATTTCGTAACTACCATTAGAGCAACTATGAACAAATTTTAATTGAAGTTCTCTTTGAGTGTACGTAACAGGGGCGTCGTTAGGGGGCTATTGAGGGGCATGAGACCCCCTATTTGTAATTTGCGCCGAAATATATGTCTGTAGCCTAGCCCCCCCCCTTTTTTTTCTTATCCTAACGACGGTCTTGGTGCGTAATTAATAGTATTGTAAATTCTAACTACAAACAATGTGATTTTAACTTATTGATTATTATTTTATGAGGAAAATACTTTAGTACCATATTAGTCCAATAAGAAGATTCAGCACCTATTAACATACAAATGGCAATGTGAATTGTGAACAATGTAAACGCAAATTAAATTACCAACAACGTTTTTTTTTCTTTTAATATCTAAATAAAACGCAATTTTTATTGCAAAAATAAAATCAAGCAAAGACATCTCCACATACTAAAAATCAAAGAATTAACTGTTGTGTTATAATTACATTATTCGCTTACCTTTTGAATAAAGATCTTTAATTTGAAACCGTGTGATTTTACGTATGGGAAAGTTGTATACAAAAGTAATTCATCCCTTTTATGGAATAACATTTAAGGGCATGTTGCTGTCCTTGTCAAACGTACTGCAAGAGTGCTTTACTGTTCAAACGTGCGTTAAAATACTGTGAAAACAAGAAACCCAGACAGAAAGAAACCACATACCGTAAAATAATTCTGCTGCTGTAATTATGTGCTTCCGTTTGTCTCGAGTTTTGGAACAGGCTTCTTTTTTTAATTTTTAACGGTATTGAATAACCAAGAGTCAGGTATGTTAGATGTGTTTATTAGTAGCGTATTAATTTGTATTTGTAATATTGTAACATACAAGCCAACAATGCACGGTTATTCACAAAACGTAATTACGGGAAGTTTAAAAACAAAGTTTAATATACAGGGTGTTTCACACGGTGACATATTTTTTCCACATTACATGCTTGTCCTAATATTCATTAACTAATTGAAAATTATGTGTTTGGTAAAAATGGTCTTGAAGTAGATCACCCGCTCACCAATGCGACGAACTCGGGTTCAATTCTCATACAATTATGTTTAAAATATTATTTATCATTTTTTATGAATGTTTTTACGACTTTTCTTGGTAAATACGATGTGATTAAAGTATTTTTAAATTACTCGAAAATGTATTCAGAGAATTCTTTATTACGTGTTTAAAGAATTCCGAGAATGCATAACAAATACGTTAATTTTTTTAATTTCATTTTCAAATAATTAAAAAAAAATACTTCTATCACGTTATATCTTGGAAATCTTGCATACTAGTTATTATTTTAAAATGTAATACATTGGCGTGCTTTTTCTGGTAACGTGAAAATATTGTTTCTTTCATTAGTCTACCTACCCATAATTTTTCAAATAAAAAAAACTCAAATTCTAAGTTTCCATAAAAAAAGTTACTTTTACATACGGTGTTTACTTTTTAACGCCACCATGTAATATTAAAAATTTGGTGCAAAATAAATGGACCGCCGTCGTCTTTACACACTATTTTGCATACGCGAAGGCGAGCCTTAACGCTCACAGCTACTGAACAATCAACCAATCTGTTATTCCTCTGCATGCCCATTGGTAAACAGTGCAATAATCAGACGCAAATAAAATAGTAGGAATATCACGCCGCAGTAACCACTGAATAGGCGCGCCTGTTCCCGACTTCCCGTAGTTTTTATTTGGTTCAGGATGAGAACGGTCAGTCATCGGCAATCGTATGCGGCGTGCAAGATACATTATACTACACCAAGCAAGTTTGTATCTATTTTAGTGGGTTGCAGCGAAGATGGAAAATGTCGTGAACCAAATTTTACAAGACAAATTTAAAAGACTTTTGAAAACAAATAGAAATACTTTTTAAACCTTAATACAATACAATTGACTATTTGCCCTGAAGTTACAGTTATCAAAGGACGTAGAATCGACCGTTTATACAGAAAATAAATTTTCCTGTATAGTGTACAGACGGTCAATTCGTCGAACATTATATTATGTTCTAAATATTTATTTATATGTTTGTTGTTTGTTGAAATTTTTAAAATAAAAGGTGTTTTTAGTTTTTTAGTCGAAGTGTTAAATTATTTAATGTTTTTGCATTTGCCATTGCCTACCCAAATTTTGAAACCACGGAACGCCACTGTTACTGCCAATAGAGATTCAATTTATTATTGATAGGATGTGGAGCTGATTGATAAGGTAGCGAATAAACGTGTTGGGCATTGATGTATGTATGAATTTTTATGTACTGCCTTTTAAAGAAGGCAGTTTATTTTAAGGTCCATAAAGAATATTGTTGAGTGGTACACTAAAACTGGATTGAACATAGTTACTAACAAAGGATATACGTCGCGTCGCGTCGGCGTCGTCTGTTTGCACAATGTGTACAAACATTCTACTGCCTTAAGGTAACATCCTTGCAAACTTTTCCATGTATACCTTTAGGGACTCAAACTTAAATTAAGGATAGGTAGTTTTAGCATATTCTGTTTATGTAGTATATTTCTTAATGGTAATTTTGTATACCTTTAATAGAAGCCATAAAAATTGGTTTTTTAGATGTGGAATAATAATTGTAACTGATCATAGTGGTTCAGTGTTAAAATTCGCCGAAGAATTTTAATTCGTCAAAGTGAGATAGTGCAAAATGAAAGTAGCAGAATTGTTGCGATTTGCCAACAATTCTAATGAATGTGTACACGTTTTATTTTAATATTAAAATTGCTTACTTGAATCAAGACTATTACTTTTTCAGTCAATGCACGCTGTGCACTAATATAATTTTTATTTAACATCATTAGGAAGGACAACGGTATGTCGTAAAATTTTTATTAATTATTTAATACTTTGTTGAGCTTTTTTGCACTTGACAAACTTTTGAAAATCTTCTACCTTTTTTTTAGTTAAAGCGTACAACGGAAACTCTCACGTGACAAAATGTTCAGAGAATTAACAAAACTGTAGCTTGTTGATAAAAATAATAAAAAGGTTTTTCGAAATTCAATACACAAATTATTACAACATTTTGAAACTTAAACGGTATCTAATTTGTGTTTCCTTGTGATGTTTCAATGCACATACAATACCTCTTTAAAAGCTTGGCGGATCTACACAAAAAAGCGTCAGGAATTGACTTTTGTTTATTTTCTGGCGCATGGTAGTAAAAGATACTCAAATAATAAATTTTAAAAAGTATAAATATTGCAAAAATATCTTCCTCTACTTCATCTTGTTCGCTTTGGTAAAATGGCCTGTAAAAGAGAATTTCCCAGCTGCCGTCTTCTGTGAAAATTTTGTACTGTTTGTTTCTAAACACCTGATGAACAATTCATAGTTTTTGGGGATAAATATAACTTAATTCTCGTGTTGTGATTATTAAAGGATGTGATACATTGAATTCTCTAATTGTCTAGGAGAAATATTTTGTGTTTAGGTTTTTAGTTAAATACCATCTAAAAACAAAAAAAGCACTAAAATCTTTAAAAGCTGGGGTTGCGTATAATCTAAGAGACGTTATTTTTTTTAAGATTTCTCACTTTTAATTCGTTAAATAGTATGCATGCTATTGTAGATGGTTATTGTATGTATATGGTGTCATTTTTTTGTGCCTGCGGCAAACGTTGCAAGTGTTGCAATTTTTTTTTTGATTCTGTGGAGAAATAAATTTCTCTTATTAATTTAATTAGATATCACTGATGTCATATTTTAAGAGTTGGTCGTAGAATACCTATTTTTTTTTAGAAAATTAAGAGTCTAATGAGCGGTTTGTGTTGAAATCTAACTTTTTTTCTTTCCGGGCAGCTAATATAAGTTTTTTTAAGTGTTATGGAATTTATTTCTAATATTTGCATATATATTTGCTTAGTGTTCTCGTCAACTTCTACTTGTTCATTTAAAAAATATGATACTATGATTTTTCTCGAGTACCATCTAGGCTATTTTAAGAAGTTTTGGGCTTGATTTATGATAATGTTTTATATGAAAATCATTGTTTAAGAACAATCCAATTGTAAGCCAAAACAACTACTTTCACTTTTTATTTAAGTATATTCTAAACTTTTTTCAATTTAACCACTTTTTTCACGATTCCATTTAAACTGAAGTTATTTGGCTCTATTTTCTAGAAACAGTCGCAACAATCAAATGACGTGTATGGAAAAATTACGGTTGTATTTTGAAAAATGGAAAAGTGCGGAAACGTAACAGTTTAGCTAAGTTTTTTCCTTTGCACAGAATTGTAACGCATTTTTATAACTAACTTTATTTGCAACTTACATAAAGTGTACAACAAAAATTTCATCAGTAAAATGCCGCATATTTATTGGTACGTCAGTCACATTTTCAACTGTACTTATACATTTTTTGAACATGGCAATGCCAGGTATAAATAACCAGAGATTTTTTTAGAAATGCTGTACCACTCAATGTAAACCGAAAAATACGGTAGGCGGAAGGTCATTCGTTAAATAAACATTTTTATAGTGCATAAAGCCTATTGCTCATACTGCATATATTTATTTTTATTTAAAGACAACCCAAATTCGTTAAACGAAAATGAAAAATCAGTTATATTATTAGTTCTAAATCAGTAGTTAAAGCTGAACTGGCCTATTTTATGAGAGGAATTTTTTTACAACAAAAATAAACCATCAAATGCTATATTCTGTTTGTTGGCGTCATACTACCGTGTACGTCAAGCCAAGATCAAAGTTTTGACTACGTTAACATAGTTTTTCGCTGAGATATACTTTTAGCAACTCTGTGTATTGATTGACTTATTCCCCGATCGCTTATTTTTAAGCACTCATATTTATAATATATATTAGGTCAGTTTTGGGCAAGTCGCGATTGGTATTGTGTGATCAACTTTCATTTGTCACTCTCTTTTTTCTCTAAATGTATTTCTTGTTTATATCTCGCTTTCATGTTATCCCAACCAACCATTTTTTAATGGAACTATTTTATGTATGAAACAAGTTTCAATTCTTTTATAGTATTTTTTAATAAATATATATATATATATAGCTTTTCCTGACCTTTGTCAATAACCACATTATGTTTATTTGAAGTTAAATAAATAAAACGCGTTCTAATTACCAACAATTTTAAACTGATTTACAAAGCGGGAGGTTTTTTTACATGTTAAACGTCCACCCTTCCACTTTGCTCAATTCTCTGACTGCGTCGCGCGCCGATGGCATTTCGATCGTTGCTGGCTGCACGGCCTGTCGCTCAATCACTAAGAGAAATGTAGGTAACTAATCGACGCACGACGGGGGACATAGCCTACGGGTTCCACTATTTTATATAATTTCTTTTAATAACCGAAAATTCATATAGTAATAGCAATGTACATAGAACATGATTACAATTTTATTAGAAACGGCATTTGTTTATCGCAAGTTGTAAGAATACAAATATAAGCATGATTGAGCGATATGACAAATAAAGGCAATAATTGGACAAATAATTATTCTTTCAGACTAAATAAATAGACAAACTAAATAACAGATAAGCAACAAAGTAACAATTAAATCAACAACTTTTTTGCTTATAACGGCAATAGAATATTATTTTTTCCTACAAAATAAAGTCTTGTCTGTCTTTATTTGTTTCTAATACTAAAACTAAGCGGGTCCTTACAGTATACAAAACAACTTAAACATATTTGTTGTTTAGAACGTAAGTATTTCTGGCAGCTGCTATAGTGGACGATCATATTTACAAATTCCACACTTCATTGACCCAAATATTGCGAGCTCCAGTTTAAAATAAACGCGAAACGCGAAAATTTACGATAACAAGAATTATAGCAATTGTTAATTAGTTGCGCGGTCACTACGAGTTGAGTTGTGAATGCACGGACACTAAAAGTTGAGACAGGGGAAAGCGTCCGGGTTTACTATAAAATATAGATTAGGACTTCGTTCCGCGGCCCGCTACGCTACCAACAATATAAACGAAAAAGCGGGTGCGTAGCTTACGGGTTACACAAGTACAGATTTATTGATTCTATTTATTGGGCATTAACTTTACGGATTAACTGCTGTTAACCATACATGTTACATATTAATATTGGTTTGTTTGTTTCAGGTGAGTTACAAGCTTAAGCAGGAGTGGCATCACTGCGGTGAGTTTCTTTGAAGTACAGTCCATATCACAGTTTTCCTTCAATAAAACTGGCGACCTGAGGAATGAGGATTCTTATTAACATATTTATGCTTATCAAGTAGTTTTACCTTGTTTTTAAAATGTGGTAACCAAAAGAGAATGCAAAAAAATTTCCTCATTCAGTGGTTGTAATTCTCCAAATTGTGTAAAGTTGCTACAATTTTATACCACCCACAAATGACTTTGTGGAAGTCATAACCAACAATTTAATAAATATATTCACTGGTTTAACTAGGATGGTATATCGTAAAAGGAAGATTATGAACAGTCTTGGTTTAAAATTTCCCATGACGGTTGTTTGAACGTAAACACGTTCCAGTAGTCAGATATGATGCGGTTGGTTGCTGCTCTCAACTTCCTCCTTCGATAACATGCCAACCACCGCTGGACTTCCGGCTATGCCATGTATGTCTGCATATATTCATGACAGACTTGTATTGTTGTTATGACAAATCATCAGCGGTTATCGTCTGCTTCCCCTGTTTCCTACTTTGTAATGCTTAAAAATAGCTTTTCTATTCATGTCGGATTTCCACCTGTGCCCCCGCCTTACATTTTCGTTTGCAGCCAGTGTTTTCCAAGATATACAAATATTTGCATTAAATTCGTATTTGATATAAATTAGTTTAAACAACTTACAACATCGAATTGCATTTATACATACCGCAATCGCTCAGATAGGTGGAATTTTGTGTTTTAAATTAATTGGTAGCAAATAAATTTACTTCAACAAGTGTACAAATTATTCAGCAGGATGTGAAGGTACAATATACTACAAGCATACCTGCATTTTTACCTTCTTCAACACGCATCAAGAACGGTTTTTGATCATTTATACTTCCAGTAGGTATAGGACAAAGTATGAATTTCATGACAATTTTGAATTTCGAGATTCTAAGGAATACCTGTTAAATTGCTTTGTTAATATTTCAAGAAATTGTAGGTTTGTTGGGCAATTGATAACACTTAAATTGCAATTTTTATTAGAACTTATCATAATTTTAAATATCTATTGCTCTATAAAGGAAAATAGTTCAATAAAACCCACCGCAAGCTGTTTTTCTGAAAACCTTTAACTTTGCATACCCGTACAAGATGAACATTAAAAGTCTACAAAAAAAATGCTAATTTCTTGGACAAAATGAGGTCGATTGAACCATATTGACTTTAGACCTAACTACACAAAAGTTGAGTTTTAGTTTGAGCTAGGATGTTAAAATTTACTTATACAGACAGAAATTACAGTGAATTTTTTACAGACCATTAAGGCAATCATATTGACGAAATTTCTAATATCTTGTTGGGACTCGTTCGCGTTCTTAAGTCTTTTTGTCTCGAAAGGCGGTATTTAGATTCGGGACTTTCCATATGCGTATTAAATTATTTTCTTGAATCGAAAATGTTTACGAAAACACTATTAGAAAAGCTAAAATATATGTTATCACTCAAACATAGCTCCACAGTAATATTAGATGAGGGAGGATTTAATTTAATTTTATATAAGACAAACGCTGCAATGCTGTTTGTGTTTTATTTAAACTAACTAAATAAAATCCATAAAAAATTATGTCATTGCCAACCAACTTTTGCAGCACTGCTTCTATTTCGTTTTCTTTAATTGTGCTCAGATCTCTTCTTCGACAATATTAAGCTTATTGATTATTGTCAAGGCAGCTTCTTTTTGAAGTGAAACTTCTTTGGGGGCTGGTGCAACATCGTCCGTAACGGAAGTCTTTTAACGGATGCGCGGACATCTTTCCAGCAAGTAACCTTGTAGATCCTAGCATCGGTGTGTCAGTTGTTCAGTACGGAATTGGTCAGGAAGTGGGTTGCACGGTGGTTTGCGCACGGATTTTACAACTCTAGACGAGTGTATTGTGTTGTTTTGCTTATATAACCAGCCTATGATCAGCACCTAGAGCAAAAGATATGATTTATAATATATTTGATTGAAGATTGAATTACTTTTGAATCATATCGCCTTTCTACAAAAACAAAAAAGTAGTCAATTTTAGTTTAATTATTGACATTTGAAACATAATAAGATAATTTTTATTCATTTTTTTTATCTTTCACCTCTTATACCCGGAGGTGTCGAGGACTTTCACTCCGGGTAGGCTTTCGCTTGTGTAATAGGAGGTAGTGGGGCCTTTAGCCTTTAGACCGCTACGCTCCTGAAGCTTATGCCACCCTTCATGCCCATTCATTCAATGTCATTCACACACATGTATTTAATTGTATGTTTTTATGTTGTTTGTGACTTTGTTACTTATCCTGGTCAGTCAGTAATCAAGGTAAGCGCCGTTAATTGTAACCCAACGTCGAATGGTTGCCGAGCTCGATACCGGTCCACGGAATTATTTTTATTATTGTTAAATAATTTCATCTTTGTTTTGTTTTATATCTCGTAGTAAAGCTTATTAAATTGTAATATTTCGAAACAATTAGGCGCATTTTGTGAGTTTGATTAAAATGCGTTAATTTTTATTTTCATTACAAAAGTTGTTAACTGCGAAATTTAACCCCAGAAATAATATAATTTAAATATGTCATTTAGTTTTACTCTTATACGTTATAATTATATTCTGGTGCGACATTATCAAATTCCAAAATTTAAATAATCCATTTCACTAATCAGAACCTATGAAGATCTCTAGTGACCTCGTCAAAGTAAAGACATTTAGTTTCTGCCCTAAGAGCATTCAATCCCCAGTCTAGACAGCTCAAGAGAAGTTCAAACGTTTTGGGATTACGCAATTATACCCAGTTTATTATCTGATAATGTAAGGAGTAACGTGTAAGGTAAAGATGCAAAATAAAGCAGCTTATAATGAAATCATCGTAACAATGGGGCGTACATACTTCGCTTCAGTGGCTTTCCAATTAATTGTGTGTGTTGTCCTAAGAAAGTTTTCATTAAATGTTCAGTTTTTACACTAAGGGTTTTCGTGTGATAACATTATAACTATAAGCTTATAATACAGTATGTACAGTATCAAGAAAATTTTAGATAAACGGTGACTGCTTAAATTATCTTAACATACTGTATAACTAAAGTCGGTATGATTACAATATAAACATTCCAATATACTCTCTGTATAATGTCTTCTATAATTTTTTTTTATCGTAATTAAGGTAAAACTTACGATTCACAAACGCTTATTACAGCTTCCTCTTATAGGATAGACTTAAATTTTAAGGAAAACTTCTGCAAAGTACAACTAGTTTTTTATTGTATATTAATATTACTCAAATGGTTTTGTAAAATAGTATCTTTTGCAAAAACCCCTAATGGGTTTAGTAAAATTCACCGAAGCAAAGTTTCTCGAAAATCTATTCGAACCTCGCAGAATCTGTATCAGGATACAGGAAATGCTGAATAAGCCATTATTATCTTATTTGCTGTTGCTGATGAAAAACAATTAGTTTATTGTAAATAAAACAATTCTTAACTTCAACGGGTTTATTTAATTTAGCGTTATACGTATTTCGACATGTTAACATGTCATTTTCAGAGGCAAGATTACAAGTAAACAATTGGTGTTGCTATAGGAACATATAAAATCTTCATAACTTGATCTTGGTTTTCTATATCTGCGTCTAGATGACTTGATTTCTCATTCCAAAACGTCCAATAACGTGAATCATTTAGGGATCAATTTGCTCATACATTAAAGGTACAGTTTTTAAATATTTGTGAATTTCAAATGCTTAGATATACTAGAATAGAAGCATTTGAAATTCACAAACATTTAAAATCTGTTCCTTTAATGAATGAGCAAAGTGATCTCTTAAATTCACCATTGGTGGGCGTTTTAGAATGAGAAATTAAGTCGTTTGTACGCAGATATAGAAAACCAAGATCAAGTTATTGCCTACCCATATTTTGAACCCACGGAACGCCACTGCTGTACACAGGCGCTCGACGCGTTGAAGTTCAGTTTTACTACGAACAGAAGTTATTTTAAACCAGTTTAAATTTTAATTTATAATGAATAGAAAAGAATTTGCAATTATTATTTCACAGTACATTAGCAGCCATTAACGCAAATAAAATCATCGCAAAGTCCTTATTGTGGTACTTATTAGAGCCGTACAAATATAGCAAGCTTCCGCTATAAAGCGGTTGGTGGGAGTCTTTGTCCAGCGTTCAAGGCCACGAGAGCTTAACGTTGACCCCGGAGATCCGTGGGGAGATATCCACTAGCGGAAGACGTCTCCTCCACGGGCTGTCGCTCGCTCTGCGGCATGGACGTGCCCTGCATTATCCAGCAGCCCCATTGTCATCATTATACACTCTTCTAAACTCTCTGATATACAAGTGCTACTGCATTTTACCGTTGCTTCATCATTAGAGTGCAGTTTCACGTTTACATCCAAGCCGACGTCTGTACAAGTTTTTTCAAGAGATGTTTTATGAATTTCAAAATCGTTCATGAATGATAGATAGAAGATCAACAGCTCGAAAATAATCAACGGTGCTTTTGATGCTGCATAATCCAGTTTGCTACATTTTCTAGACATGTTTAATGTTCTTGGACAGAACGAATCAGGACAAAGTTCTTTAGTTTTTTTTTAGACAAATTATAATAAATTACCAAACGTAATTTTTTGCTTGCCAGCGGAATTAATAGATGTCATTACTGATATTTACATCTCACGTAATGACTATTTTATACAGGCTGTTCGAAATTATCCGGGCACCATTGCTAACTTCGTTATCATTGGAGCTACGAAGTCGGTTAAATTACTAAAGTATTGGAGTTTTTTGGCGCTGATTACGATGCCATAATCATAAAACAATTAAGCGTCTTCGTTTTGAGATATTCAATAAAATAGTTTTGCTTAAAATGCAACATTCTGTATATTTTGCATATTCTGAAAGAAAATTTAAATTTGAATAAATCAGTTCTAATGCAGTAGTAATCTAAAGTGGATAATAAAAAAGTTATCGGTAAAATTCTTTTATGACCAGCATCAAATTGCTCCATACAAAGAAATAATTTGTTGATAGACGCTGTAAATAATTGTCAGTAACTATTTTATTATCCACTTTAGGTTACCACTGCATACAAACATATTATTTAATTAAAATTTAATTTTCTTTCAGGATATTCAAAAATATCCATTAAAAGAAATGTGATTTTTATAAATAACGCGACGTTCAATATTTTTTTAATACAACATCGTCATCGGCGCAAAAAAACTGTAAAACTTTGCTAATTTAACCGACTTCGTAGGTCCAATAATAACGGTGCCCCGAAAATTTCGATTACACTGTATAGTATACTACTTTGAACAATTAGACTCATACCAGACAAACACAAGGATATTCCTATAAAAATACAGGGTGTTCCAGAAATAGTAGAAAAAATATGATACCATCTATATTGACAAAACACAGTACTACCAATTTAAAATGACCAACTTCGAATCAGTGGCGTAGATGCATGGAAGGGCACCGTCTTTTTTCTTCATTTTCAAAACATGTGACCTAATCTCTCGTTACAGATTTAAACAGCTTATTTAAAAATACGTAAAAATTGTTTATTTATTAATTTTTGTCGGACCAACGAGATATTTTTTCTCAAAGTGTTCCGGTGTGTAAACTGGACTGAAATAAAATTTAACGGATAAAATATTTAAGCGTGCCTGACTTTAATTCAATGTAGTTGATAAATTGTCATTACTGTCACGTGACTGAGCAGTGACGTTCTCGATAATTTGTTTAAGTATTAATATACCCCAGCGCACAATGCACTGACAGACTGAGCGTTGACTGAGCCGGCTAAATTCTAAGTCACGTGATGCATTAGTTCCATGAGGAGACGCGGCGTTGGTGTAGATGTCGCCTCAAGTAAAGCGCGCTTAGCAGACTTTCATATATAAATTAAATCAATTATTATTGAAAAATCGACGTAGAATAAAAATATAAAAATGTTTCATGTTCCATCTGAGGGTAGAGACCTTTCATTGAAAAAAATGGTCGAAATTGGTGAAGCGGTAGCCGCTGGAGGAACCGGAGAAAAATACCCTTTGAGCTTTTATATATGTATGGATTCTCTTATGCAGTTAGTTAGAAATTTTTTTCTCATTTCAACGATGTGTAACTTTCACACAATTACACAATACATTACAAAACGTTCGAGAAAAATGTGAAACATTTACTCAAGTAAGCCATAGATTCAAACCAACTACACCTCAAATGCTACGATAGAATGAACAAAAAATAAGGTACGCTAACTCACTAAATTATCAAAATTGGCTCCATCGGCATTGGCCAAATTAATAATAATAGTCAGGTTGTGGTTCGTGTATGTGTTAAGGGACTACGTTATCGGACCATGTTTCTTTGAAAGGCATGTGAGTAGATAATTTACAATTCCAATTATTGAGGGAAAACGTAAACGAACTGTTAGAACATTATTCTTTAAAAACGACATCATATGTACTTGCAGCAAGATATGCTCCTCCACATTACCAACTTTATGTTCAAGATTATTTTAATAGTATGGCCACCAAGATCGCTTGACTTCACACCATTAGAATAAAATTAGTTAGACTGCCTCATGAGGCATTTCTGGTGTACATATTCAAATAAACATGGGTAGGAATATTTACTAAATGGAAACTGCCTTCATAAAATTTTAAATTTATATGCAACTACTGCCAAAGTTATTCACAAAAGAGCTGTAGCTGCATAAAGCGGTTTTGTGTATGAGTAAGTTGCGTGAAAGCGACGTAATTTGGTGTGAAGAATGTGTTGTTAAGTTTATGTCCAACATTTTAGGGACGCCCTGTAAAACAACCGTGTATTATTATCTCATGGTTGCTGAAATAAAAATTCTATATAAGCTTTTCCCTGCTCGGTGTTTTCAGGGAAAGCCTTGCATTGCGTTATTTGCTAATTTAATACGAAAAACCATGTGATAATGACGATAAACAGAGTTCTAGCTAAATTGCATGGCTAAGCAAACAAGAAAGCAAAAATATAGAATATACAGGGTGTAACAGAAAAGGTGTCCCAAATCGTATAACTTGGTTATTTGAAGAGATAGAAACTAAATTAGCTGAGGCAAATGTAGCTACCTAACCTGTTATCGATATAACATTTTGCCTTCCGGTTTTTTAGGAACTGAAGCCAACTTTTAATTTGAAACAATGTGCTACATTTTATTTTAGCCTATTTTGACTGTTGAACAACCTTTAATAACCATACCCTTACATAACAATATTAATTGAAAATTTTTAAAAACTGTTACAGCGAGATAGCTATCTAGTTTCCGTTTTTTTTTCGTTTGTTGATAGTTTGCTCTAAAACATCGACATTAATAATAATAACGGATGAACAGTTTTATTCTTTCTTCCTCAAATTTGCTCTTTTGTGAGGGTATGGTTATTTAAGGCGATTGAATAGAGAGAAAAATCTTTACCACATAGTTTGAAAATAAAGGTTAATATCGTTTGCCTTAAAACAGGAAGCCTAAATGTTATTTCGATAACAAGTTTCAGTAGATACATTTGCTTTAGTTAATGTAGATAAAAATCATTTTTCGTATCTTTTGAAAAAAAACAAATTATACAGGGGACATCTTATCTGTTACACCCCGCATGTATTGTAACTTTGTCAGCTCACATTTTTAGGGTGAAATGTCCAAGGAGATCAGAGGGTTTTCTAGGAGCCATGTTATAAAAATAATGATGCCCGTTTACAACAAAAATGTTGCCACAACGAAAGTCTGAACAAGGTTTCAATAAAACGAACATAAATGAAGAAAATTTCCGTTGAGATTTTAAATTAAATTAGAATTTAGCTTCTGGTTTTTAATCCGTGTGTAATAGGCAAAATAGTTGATTTAAATAAAACCCGTTTCTAGTTATTCGAAATTTACATGTAAATTAATAGACGATTTTAATTTTACATTTAAATTTCCGGCAGAAAGATTTAGTGACATTTTTTTACAATAAATTACGTAGAACAACGAAAATGTTATATAAACATATAAACCCAGATTTTTATTCATTCCCTGCAAATATTTGATTTCGAGATTTTAACGAAAAGTGTTCTGGAGCGTAAAGAACTTAGAAGAATGTTTTTTTTTTAATTTCTAGCTGTGGGTGGTGTAGGTGATGGGTTCGTTGGTCCGTCGCCGCATCTTTTTTGGGCGGATATTCCAATTTTTTAATAAGACTTACAGTGTGCAGGTATCAAAAAATGATCGACCAAAATCATAAAAATATTTGAAACCAGTTACACAAGTAGGTATTTGCCTAACAAGGCCCCAATGCAACTGCATTGGCATAGTTACGCCACTGTGAACGCATTCGGTCTTACATTTCGACCCAGCTTATTTCTTATTTTTTGCTTTCTCATACCTTCGGTTCGGTATAGGAAAGTATTGATTTCATAAAAAATTTATAAATCTAGATTTTTAACGGAAATAAACATTTTGGGCACCAAAAAAGTCGTTTTGAAAGAATGTCTGTCTGTGGGTGGGTGTGTAGGTGGGCGTGTGACGCCTCTGAAGGCGGAAGTACTAGACCGATTTTAATTAAATTTTAATTAAAGGCGTATATCGAAAATTGTAGTTCTAGGTAAGCCTTTCAATTCGAAACTGGAAGCGGAAGTTAGACATGTTTATTACTAACGTTTTTTTTTTGCTTTCGAATTTGAGCATCTGAGAGAAGAGCTTAAGACAAATCGTAAACTTTTTTACGGAACTCTCTAGCTTCTAAATGGATTTTTTGAAAATCTCGACTTTACGCTAATTTAATAAACTAATCGGTATCAACTACAAGTTGTTTGAGTGCGTACTATACAATGAAACGAAACTAATTTCGAAAATTTGAAAACGATCGCAATGGCTATTTTCCATAATCGTGAATATTTTTAAGAAAATATTTTTCAAAAACTGCCCACACGATTTTTATTAAACCATATAGGCTGCTAGAACGGAAGATTGGCTACAATATGTTTTATGTACTGCCGCGATTAGCGTTTCAAAGCCGAGGCTTAACCGAGGCTGTGAATCCAGCCAAGGCAGTTAATCTGCGTTTTTGTCGCGTTGAAAATATAATTTATACGCTGATTTGTTAGGAATAACATTAATTTTTATAATTGTTTTTAATATTTTTAATGTTATCGCCGTCATCGTAACCATCATGTTGCTATGTTATGCGGTTGCTATGTAAAAACAAATTTATGTTTTAATTTTATGAATGATATTTTTTGTCGTTTGTCATTTTTGATGTCGTTTTTTACTGCCTAGGCAGTGATACTTTAAGTGGCCTTTCAAATGTTAATAAAATCAAACTTTTAATATCAATCGGCGAAAGAAGTTATTCTTTAGTAATTAACACTAATTTTCTGTGCTAACAAGGTTTTAGGTTATTAAATACAAGACACTTTTCCGCTTCGCTGTTTCTTGTATATTGTATGTAGAATTTTAAATTATACAGTAAATTTCTAATAGCTCTCAACTTAAACAATGAAGTATCAAGTTCGTGACAGTAATCAAAACTCTAACAACAACCAACTCGAGCAATTCGAACACTACTGTTATTAGTTGTTATGCTACGTCTTCAGGTATTCACGGCAAAGGTTTCTCCGCACGGTTTGAAATTATTTTACACTTTACAGTAGGTATGTTGAAAAGCTGTTCAACGTTGCGTAGAGTTCTCAAGTAGATATGTAATTACTGAGACAGTCATCTTTACTGAGGCAGTGATTAATAATTATTTAGGGACTACTTAAACTATTGCACGTTTAAAACGTTTAAGAAAATTGCAACATCAAGAAAAAAAATTTTTGCAAAAGAACATTACTTAATCAAAACCCGACGCTTGAAAAGCAAATAAATTGAACAAATACAATATTTTAAACAAATTTATTTGAAAATAAACATTTATTTTCTGACCGCAGAGATTTATTGCCTCATCTTATTGAAATTATATACATTATTTAAAATAATATATAAAATTTTTTATAAACTCTTGAAGCGATTCATCTCGTTTCATTGTCGTTTGTTACCTCCCCCACATTGATTCGTTACTTTGTAACATGTCTCTGTGTTTATTATAGTTATTGTTACCCAAAGAAGTAATAGAGGTTAGGAAGGAAGGTTTCGAGTTAGTTGCACTTAAAGCACTGTGACGGATGTGACGTCATCGCCGCCATATCCAGACACTTTTGGTGATTCATTTGTGCCGGTGATGGTTGTGTATGTTTACAAATTTTGTTATTAAATATGGTTAGTTGTATTTGCTGTGGTTGCTCGAGTACAAAAATTAACACGCAGAAAGGAATAACTTTCCATAGGTAAGTATTTTACCAAATGTAAATAATGAATTTCAATTTGACGTTTGAGGTTAAGACAGTGGCGGAGAGGTCAATATTTCTCTAACCCCAAATTTAGGTTTCCAAAGAATGCAGAAGTCGTCTAACCCATTTAATTTTGTTTAATGGGCAATAAAATACTTGTACTTTGTTTCCTTCTATAATAAATTGGCAACTAAAACAGCATACTCATGTTTTATAATTTGTTCGTTATGCCCTAAATATAATTTTCTGCCGCCACTGGTGACACTTCCGCTACGTCACAGTTTGGCAGCCATATTCAGACACCTTTAAGGTTTACTGGCCAATGTGCATAAGCTCCTTCCTAACCTCTATTACTTCTTTGTTGTTACCACTGAATTTGTTTTTTAGTTTCTTTAACTGAGCGTAAGTAAAGAGTTTATAAAATAATTGTAAGACCACTTAACATGATTTATAAAGTGATGCTGCATTTTGCATGGTTGGGTGGCGTTATTACAGATGCAGTGTTCAAATAGCCATAATTGTTATGCATAAATGTTGCTGTAATGATTTATTGACTTGTTATATGCATTACTAAGTAACAACACAATCCAAGCATATGCAAACTAGATTATGGAACATAAACTGCGAATTAAATACCATCTTTTGCATTCTAGTTTCTGCAATATAATTAATTAATCATGTACGACTACTTAACTTATATCAACTGCCCATTATAAATGCACAGTTACGTTTCTGTTCTGTTCATCTTTGATATTATGGTAATATTCTAGATATATTAACAATTAAAATGAGATGAGCATTGTTTACTTGTTTATTTTTCATCAAAAACTCGTGTAAACATTTTTCTCCTATAATTTTATATAAGAGGGTTGTTTATCCATTTTCCTTTTAATGTTTAATTCTGCCCAGAAAAATGTACCTAAAAAATAAAAAAATAAGGATATTTCTGCTGATATGTAATATCTTTACCTTTAGAATATATTTGTGGTTGAAATGTATTGCTTGATGAAATTTCAGTTTTCAGCAAATCAATTGAATTTTCGTTAAACATTATAGTTTTCGTTTTTGAGGAATATAAAAAAAAAATATTTCCTCAATATTTATTAATTGTTATTAGTTAATATTTCATGAAATGTAAAAAATTCATCAAATTTTTGACGATTATGCATTGCTTAAATGTGAACGGTATTGCTATATCATTTGCCCCCGATCCGTTAACGGCGCCCTCTATCAACACTTTTGTCGGTTTCTGAAGGTACGCCAAAGAATGTTATGTTACACCAGGGGCCCTAGTTGAAAGTTTAGTAACTGGAGATCATACCAAAATAGATTTGTTGAATTTTGAAAGAGTGATATCGATAAGGATCGAATAAAGATCATAAAAATAGGCTTTTAGCTATCTCTAGCAATAATGTAGCATTTTGATGTTATAAATTTATGTAAAAAAGAAAAATCGAAGAAAATATTTTTGACCACGCTATAACACGAAGCTTGTGAAATTCATACTTTTACATTTCCATACTTTAACTGGAGTATGAAAAGCTATCATGCAAAATTTTAAATTTTAACGGAAATGCACGTTTTGGGGCTCAATGAACCCAAGAAAGTGTTTTTAAAAAATATCTGTCTGTAAGTAGGTGGGTGCGTTCGTTTCCCTATATTTTCGGAACCCCTTTTGTAAGAACGTTTTAGAAATTTTGAAAAGATAGAGTTGTAGTGTATCTAAAGGTAAATCATATGCTTTTTTACCCAATGCTGTATCTTCAAAACGAAGACCTATGCGAATTTTTGAAAACTTTGACTTTAATGTCCGATTACTCAAATACAAAATCTCCAATTGTTACAAATTATCTTGTTATTAATAGCCCCTAATAAGTAAGTATAATCATGTGATGCAAAAATATTTTTTGAAATATGCAAATTGTAACAATTTTATCTTTTCCCCAGTCAAATTTTGACAATTTTCAGAAAATTATTCCTCAAAAACTGTCTTCACCATTATTTTCAAACTTTGGAAGCCAATAGAACTTGCAATGAACTACAAATCTGTTTTTGCTCATCTCTCAAATTTTACTGTGACGCCTTCCAGGATTTTTTCAAAAACTTAAAATTGATTAATTCTTTATTGAAAACTGTAAACACCAATCGCTATCAACTTTAATCATTGAATAGCCTACTTGAAGTATTGTATTAGGATTAACAAGAATTTTCAACTATGTAGAAAATTAAGAAAAAACTATACTTTTTTTATATCAACAACCCGTTTTCCGGAAGTTACGTAATTTTAACTACGCCTATCAATTAGTTCTAGTTAAAAAATATGTATTTTTATTTTACTAGCGACCTGTTTCGCCCATTTTTTGTCTGAAGTTTGAAACACAACTATAAAAACGTTGATTTGTGCAGCAGTTAAATTTAAAAGCAATTACAGGGGATTTTTTTTACCTAAAACTTTCGGTCGTAGACATAATGTTCTTATCTTTGAGAAAATGATTTTACTGGAGCATGTAAACTACTACATAAATATTTACGCTTTATTAATACTTCCTCACGCACAGCCCGATGATTGTTTTTTTAAAACGTGTTAGTAAGCCGCTTTAAACAACAGTTGCACCTGTAACTCAAGATAATTGTTTATTTATGCTTATTTCTTTAATATTGAAAAGAAATGTGGGAATTAAATTACATATTGTTGTGTGAAAAATGATAAAATTATAAAATTGAAAATATTTTAATTAAAGTTAACAAATTGATAAATCTCAATCTCAAAACCACAACCACAATAAATTATGAAAATGATAGTTATTCACTTCGTCGCTATACCCTTCTCGAAAAAGGAATTCTTGTCAAACACTATAAAGGGTTTCTGGTGTGCGAAATTTTATTAGTGTGTTGTTATTTTGAATTTTTTTAATTTTACGTTTTTTTACGTTTTATGATACATTATGTAATTTAATTATCACATTTCTGTTTAATTTTAGAGAGATATATGTATAAAAATGTCGGTAGCTTAGAGGTCGAGCGCTTAGGCTTTAACGCTAAAGGTCCGGGGTTCGATTCTCCGTGGGCGGCAGCTGGAACACATTTTAACACTTGGACACCGTTTAATATATTCACTTGAAATTTTTTGTGTGGCTAATGAAGTTCTACTTTTAATGTAGTTTATATGTAAATTACTGTACTAGTCCGCTAATAATTGTACTGTATTTTTAGTGCGATTTTTAATACTGGTAAGACCTTCTGTTTAACTATACAAAATTACCTAAGCAAGGTACTCTTCTTTCGAGTTGCTAAGATTAATTGTTCTCGATATAGCGTTTGTATTTTAATGCATTATTCATGTAGCTAAACTGAATTTTCATATTTTTACAATAGTAAAGTTTGACGGTAAATAGAGGACGATCTGTCTATATATTAAAGGCTGCCTACGTGCGCGGCCGACCTTCCTTTCATTAATTCTTTTCCGCCTGTATTCTGTCTCTCTCCCAAAACGGATACAGCTCTCATGGAGTAAACATCGTACACGTGCTACAGTAGCGTCTAACTGACAGGGACAGACCAGACCGCTTAACTCTTACCGAGGTCGATTTCTTCGAACAATAGTTGCCTAAACACCAACCTTTAATTTCAACTGTAGGATACGCAATATGTAAATATTTGATGTAAGTAATAAAAACACAATTCTGTTTCGTGTTTACTTCAAATTAAGGTAAATACGCGATAGAACTATGTACTACAAAAGTTACTTTATAGTTAATATTAGGAATTCGATAGTGCATGGCCCAATAAAAAAAATCGATACAAAAGTTGTTCAGTGGATATAGTTCTGCATCATCGGAAACTATTTTCGTCTATGTACAGATCGTTTACTTTTTAAGGGACAATGAGCTACACCTAAGAAACGTAACTTTTCAATACAGTACTTTCGTAGATACCTTATCTCCGATATAGGACTATTATTTTTCAACTGGATATAGGCTGCAGCCATTAACAAGAACTTTCCAAACAAAAAGAATTGACCGTAAGACACAAGGGAACTGTTTGTGTAATCTTAAATTTTGTTCACAACATTAGTTTAGATTTTAATACACTCCATTGCTTTAATATTTCCTTGATTTCTTGGACCTCTGCTACTAGAACCCTCATATTTACGCGTCCATTATATGAGGCGCATATTTGTTTGTACAGCAGACTGCTACACTTTTCAAAACACGTTAGAAGGTTTACAAATTTCACTCCAGCTCTTATATTAAAAGGACAGATATCTAGAAATTTTGGTTTTATTACCTACATTTGCTACCATTTACAATCAAAAGCAATGATTTCAGATAATACTCACCTAACCTAACTGGACTTAATAAACGCAATTATCAGTAATAGGGCCCAAGGAATCATGTAATAAACTAGTAATTTAAAAAACACATCTGGGATTCTCGCGTGGAGAATGATACGTAGCATATTCTACAGTTAGAAGAGTTTCAAGCGTGAAAATTAAAATTAGAAATACTAATGAACGGGGCCAATTTAAAGGGAAAGTGGGTACATATATTTTAATGATTATTTGATGTATTTCAGTAGCTATATACAATACCGCTGGATGCATGAAGTACTTATCTTACATCTTAACACAGCTTATTTATTATTTAAAAACGTTAACAAAACATTTAAATGTAGCCTACGCGTTCCCCTAGTAACGTTTAAAAGGTTTCTATATGCATACGCCTTAAAATGCCTTTTTGGAAAGTTAACATCTATCAAAAGGCACAGAGTATATGTTTACAACAGTTTATTAGTAGTTTGAAAAATCCGCTTCTGGCATTTTTACATGTATGGTTTTTATCCACTGGCAAACCTGACGACCGATGTTTTTAAACATATCAAAAACCAGGTTAGCTACCAAAATAACGCGTGAAAATACAATAATGCTTAATTATCTCGAAAACGGTTGATCTTATAATAATGGAATTGAGCGTAGAGAATTAAAATTTGTGGTCAAATATTAAAAAAATTAAAGCGTTAAAAAATACAGTCTAATTACTAGACCCCGGCATGGCCTACTCCGTCATTAGCAAGTACCACACACAAAATTTTGAGTAAATTAAAAAAAACTGCCTTTATAAGTGTAAAATGTGTCCTAGCTGCCGCTGAATTTGTGGCGAAACTCGTGCCAATTAACCAATTTACGTCGAAGGTGTTTTTATTTACTTATTTTTCAGCTTAAAATTTATTCTTAAAATATAAAAACAACCGTAATAGTACAGTGCCATAGTGGTTACAAGACCGATGAAAAACAAAAACGAAATTGTTAGTTTTGTGTTAACACAATAAATACTACCAATATCAGTTAAATATAAAAAGAAATCTCTTGGTAATTTCCACGCTCTTGCTGTTTAATTCAATGCCAAACGAATTTAAAAATAAGTGCTTAAAAATACTAACGAGAACTAAGGTGTTAAGGAAATACAAAATTACGAAGCGATGCCAAACTTTTCGTTACGCATGTTATACGAAAAGCAAAACAAATGTAAAATAGGTTGGTGTGCCTGCTGTTGGTCCCATTTCTGTCATATATAAAACATAGCTAGTTTATTTTTGTCTGTAACATTGACTTTAATAAACAATTGTAACAATTAAATAGCTACATATTGAACTTTTTAAATATATATTTTTAAATTTTAAATGTCAAAGTTATAATTTTTGTTTAAAAATAAATCCCATAAAGTATCTCTCTATTATATAAATTTGATCTACTTTTTTAATTCGTAATTCTATACTTAATTTAATTTTTTACTTTCAGTATTTTACTTTAATAAAAAGTCTTCAAATATAAAGTTCATGCACATCTACATCGTCAGATAATGTACCAGTCCTTAAATAAAATTCAGTAGTAAACAGCTTATTTGCCGAATGTCTAGTTCGCACTAGGAAGAGGAAGCGTGAAAATGTTATTTTAAGTTGTCGATAACACAGGAAAAAAATAACTCTGGGAATATTTGACAGCCAGCCAACATACCTACTCGTTTGCAATCTACAATCTACGTAACAATGTCTCCTTTACACTACCTGGGTAGGATTCTATGGAATAGATTCGTATAGGACCTGCGACCAAAAATAACTCGTATTGAAATATATTGAAAATTAGTAACAATTTTTAAGTTACATTAAAAAGCAAAAACTACATAATATCTGCGTCGACGATTATTTCTATTTCAAATTTCTTACAAAATTTTAGCAAACGCCAAAGAGGTTACAAAAACCTAAAGTTAACATTAAATAAAAAAATAACAAGATTTCTCCCACCCAGTCTTGTTAACCAAAATAATCTCAAAATATCGTGAAATGATACACTTTCGATTTTAACTTTTAAATAAAACCTTAAAACATCGTCACCAATTTATAGCGTCCTTTAGTGATACATAAATGTTGCTTCTCTTAGAGTTCTTGTTTTTATAGTTAAAGAAGTCATTGTGAAAACTCAAAAGTTTAGTTATTGTCATACGGGAAGCAAACGCGTAGTCGACGTTTTTATGTGTTACTGTTGAACAGAGTCCTTCATATATTGTTGGCTCCGCCTTTGCACATGGCACAGCCCATCCTGTAAACACTTTATTGGTAAGCCGCACTTCCAGAATCGAAAAGAACATAATCTAATCTGTTCCGCGACTATGCTTGAGATCACTAGTTTCTACTACAAATGGTAATTGTTTCCTGTTTTCGTCTTTTTTTAAAATGTATGCTCAAATTTTTGACGCGTTTTAGAAAATCGAAGGAACGGTTCCTGCAGGGCATTTTCCTTATATCAACTAAGATCACATCGTCAGAGTAATATATAGTTTTTCCACTTCATATTTTCTCTATTTTCTGATTCAGTCTACAATACCCAATTAATACTCGTAAATCAACAAGCTAAAAGCATCAACTTTATCATCATTTTCGCTCGAGATTAATGATTTTCACCTTCCTATGTTTCCCCCACTGTTCAATAAATAATTAAAGAAATTCCATTGCAAGGTTTTAATACAGAGCCTTCGTTAATTACTGATACCCACGTGACCTATGGTCCGCAGTGACTTAGGGAGTTTTAGATTTAGATGTTAAAGTCAGTTCAGGATTGCTACTCGTGGTAACTAAAAATTCCCTGTAAGTGTCACTGTCAACACTTAAAGTGAGGTTATGTATGTAAACAAGCAAGCCCTGATAAGTTAACAAACGGGTTGGGAATTTTTGGGTAAAAGGCTCACCAACAGTGTAAATTGGGTTGCCTATATTTTGTGGTCACATGGGTATCAGTAATTAACGAAGGCTCTGTAGGTGTTGTTCTCGAGAATGTTGATCAAGTTTGAGATAAATTTTATTGGGTAATTTTTTAACACCATTAAGGATTCGTGATGGTATGCGTTTTTATTTACATGTTGCACCTATTTGGAGCCTTGGCGCTTGATCTATGATGTATCACTGCTATATGTTTACCTACTTGGTATGTACGTACCTAAATTCACCGGTTTTGTAATTTTTTTTTGAGCTATTAGTGATTTAATTAAATAAAATGTTCACAAAAGCCCCGTTTTCAAAAATTATCATCATTCGTTTCCGTCCTCATAACGACATAACATCTTTAACTTAATCCGGCCCTGTTTCCAGCTTATACCAATGAATGCGAATCAGCTTAACTTTTTTTATATGATTTATGGTTTTTCTAATATCATCACAGGAACAAAAATATTCACAGGTGTTAAAAATAAATACTCGTGCCAATCTCACAAGGTTGACTGGCGAAACCAACGTTGAAATGATGTTTTTCGTATAATGGAAAATCTGATTAAATCTCAATAGACACGTGCAAATACCAGAAGTCTGCGCTAAGCAAATTAGTGAAAGGTCGTTAGTATTTTATAAACTACGAGGTGAAATGTAATCAGTCAATACGTATTACTATGCGCTAAATCGGCAAAATGTCGGTGTATAATATGCCTGTAGCGGTTTTAGTGCCAAATTCAAAATGGGCGAAGTAATCCGTCTGAATGTGTTCATACTTTACTTCCCTCCCCCTTTACGGCCCTGTTTAGGCAGGCAAGGCCTACGAACAAATATTGCTCAAACTTCTAGAGCAAATGCTTGTAAAGGCAGACAAGCTACACAGGTCGGTCCTTACCTGATTATGCTGGGCGTAGTTTCCAAATGACGAAGTGGTCTAAGCCGAAAGTAAATTGTAATATTGATTGTACATTCCGTTACAAAAAAATACATATTTATAAAAAAAGTGCGCAAACAAATCTGTGTAAATGTAGAGAATGTTATTCTTTTGAAGTATAGGAGTGTATTGTATTATATGTTTTGAGTCTCTACGATCCAAAACAAAAGGTTTTTCAAAATATCTATAACAATATCTCTAACCCAGTAAAATCGATTTTATTATATGTGTGTGAAACTGTTTTTGTGCGTGGGTCTGCTTTTTTAAAGTTTTGAACCGATTTTTATAAAATTTGAAATAATACTTAGGTACAAGAAATGTTCGTCAGAAGCAAAAGCTTTATAAAACGATCCTGAATTGGCAACGGAAGGTATGTGTGATTTGGCATCATTTTTTTTTAACAGCAGACGTTTACAACAGATTCTAACGAAATGTGCTTAAATGATTTTTTCCGAATTTTCTAGTTTGAAAATGGCGGCCAAAACGATTATTTAATAATTTTGGTTTTACCATCTGTTTGCCGAAATATAAATTGTCAGATCCGCATACCATTAACCAAAGTAACATATTAACCCTAGCAGAAACGATGTTACTATATAAAATTCTTTGAACAATAAATAGACTGTCAAAATGTAGTTTGCAGTTCATTCAAATTTTCAAATAATTTATCCTAAAAAACTGGCCGTTTTTTTTGAAATTTTGTGTGGCAATAGATAGAGCGAGCCGGGTATTGTTTGGTTTTTACCACAATGCCAGATTTTGTCTGTGGCGTCCTCTATAAATTTCTGAAGTTTTGAATTTTTAGATATAGTGTTATATAATTCCAAGTTGTCTTTCCAGTGGCGGCATTACGGGGGACCTGGGGGTGTCGTGGGCGCCTCTGAATTTTATTGTGCCTCTCTGCGTGCCCCCCCTCCCATGACACCTTATGAGTTTGATGGCGCCATCAACTCATAAACATGTTTAGGAAAAATACAATAATTTCAGCTTATCAAAACTTTCTAAATTTTTGCTGCAATTGATAAACTGCAATCTACGCCACATAATTATTTCTAAGACCTTAAGTAAGGAATGTTTGTTTGTTATAGTAAAATGCAAAATTTAAAAACGTTAACTTTGGTTTTGGTTTGCTTGCTGATAGGGCATAAATATAATTGGATTATTGTTAGTAAACTGTTTTTTACAAACGTGGGTAAGCTAGAACACCACTGATATGCAAAATATCAATTTACGCTTTTGTTTAGGCTAGCAAACATCTGCTAAAATTTGATAAAATAGTTCTCTTATAGCCACAGGTCCGCAATCAACATCAAATAAAAAACGCCAAACTTACAATTCTAGCGAAATATATCCATAAATATATTATTAAGATGATCATAATTCTTTACATTTAGAGAAACCAGAACGCGTTTTAAATTGTTCAATAAAAAGCATTTTATATTTTAAATTGTCAAGTGAAAAGAAATTGTCTCTGCAATGTAATCTGATTTGATACATACATACATATGTAAATAAAATAGCAATAATAATCTCTCTAAATTTACTAAATTGTATTGTTGTATTTTTGAATAAAATAGTTACAAAATTGATAATACATCTGCTTTTGAAATGCTCCCCTAACATTACCCCCATTGGTCCCCTCTGGGCCCCCCAAACAAAATTTTCTAGGGCCGCCACTGTCTATTTTCCGAAAAATTTTCACAAATGTATTCATTGCGAGGGAGGAACGAAAAATTTTGCTGCCCTAACTACAGTTCTACGTGGGTGCTGGCAGGGCAGACGGGTGAATGATATCATAGCATTGTGCAGGTGCTCCGCAATGTTAGCATTGTCACTTTACGGTAACTTTTGAGGTTAGCACGTTAAATATGAAATGTAAAAATTGTTGAAGTATGGGAAAATCTAGGCGAAGTGCTTGATTCACTTTTAATAACGAACAAATTTTGAGATTTAATATTAAACAGCTTGAAGCAAAATTAAACTCATTTGATATTATTCCGACCGTAATGCTTCTTTCTCATCGTAGTAGGGCCAATCCACCTGTAAAGGTGTCAATATGCATAATCTTTGAAATGCCAACACACCGTACTATACTACTGTATACTGTATACTAATGTACTATAATAGGTACAATACATGTATACCGGGTGATTCACTCAAATCGACTCAAGCTTGTAAGTTTCTTATTTATGAAAATGAAAATTTCACAATTATTAAATGGAAAATTAGACACACGTCGTAACTTCATTCATGGCCAAGCCGTATCAGTTTTTTAAAATCATTTAGAAGGCCATTTACACAACAATTGTCTATACCAGAATACTAGCTATTACTAAATTTTGAACTGCCAAACAGTGTCCAAATTTCGAGTTCAGCAATATTTCACTATTGCAGATTGCAGCCATATTTAAAAATCAAAATTAGAAAGTATTTTTATAGCTTTATTAATTTTACACCCAGTGACGTCACATAATTCTAAATACTCCATTTTAATTTTCAATCACTGCACATTAAATTGTTAAAATTTCGTATTATTATTTTAATAAATATGAAAATGATAAGCGTAAATTGCTTTAGGAGAGTCATCTGTGATATACAGAGTGTATCAAATGATCTCCGCACTATTGTTAATTTTCTGATTATTAGAGCTACAAATTTTGATTAGATTAGCAAAGAAGTAGAATTATTTAAACTTATTGCGATGCCTTTTACAAGAAAATTCTCACTTTGAGTTATCCCACAAAATAGTTTTGCTTAAAATTGAAGTCCCTGTTCATTTGTTGCATATTGTGAACGAAAGTTTAATTCTGAATTCAAAACTTCTAATGCACCAATAGCCTAAAATGGAAAATAAAAAAGTTATTGAAATACTTTTAGGCAAATTGCTTCACAGCAAAGCATAATTTAAAACGACACAAATAATCATAAATAATTTTGCTATTATTCACCTGAGGTTACTAATGCATTTGAACTTTTATACCCAGAATTAAATTTTCTTTCAAAATATTTAAAAATATATAGGATGTTCCATACAAAACCTATTTTATGGCATAATTTAAAAATACAACTTTCAACTGTTTTTTTGCAAACGGTATCTTAATTAGCGTTAATAGTTCTACTTTTCAGAGGCGTACTGGCCATTGGCAGAAGGGGGCAAAATCTCATCGGGCCCCCAGAATGGAAAAACACTTATATAGGGTGATTAAAAATCGTGCAGGGCGCTACAGCGTAGGTTAATAGTTATAAGAAAAGTAACATTAAAATTTATTAAGGGCCCTGCTTAGAAAGTATGGGGGTCCAAAGAAGCTTTTTACGTATCGTTTATTTTGCAGTACGAAACGAGTGTTCATACCAGATGCCTTCCAGGGGTCGCATAAGTTTAATAAAAAACTATTATTATTGTTAAAATATTGCAGTTTCACAAATAATTAATTTTAAATTTTCGATGATATCCTAAAATTACACAAAAAAATTACTAAAAACAGATTACAGTCGGCTCTTTCTCAGTGGCGAGTGGATGCATTTTATGGTCATGGGCGTTGAGAAACAGCTGTTAGAATCAATCGATTTTGATTGCATTTTAGATAAGCTTGAAAAAAAAATTTATTTTTAAATATATTGTCCTATTAAAAAACTTAAATTTCTTTTATGTATCTACATTTCATTAATGTTTGTGACACAACATTTATGAAGAGATGCGGGCCCCTACCGGCCAAGTCCCACCGGGCCTTTCCCTTGCCAGTCCGGTCCTGCTACTTTTTTTCCAATTTAACAAAATCTGCAGTTCTAATAATAAGCACATTATCAATAGTGCTGACATAATTTGATACACCCAGTTATTTCTGATTGAACCACCAGATACAAAAGTTCTTTGCTGAGTAGCTCTATACCGTGCTGGTAAATAAAGAGATCAAAAATACATCGATTTTATCAGAAAATAAATATTTGAAATTACATAATGCTCGGTTCCTTGCTATTGGTCTTTCATTGGAACTAAATGTAGAAACTAATTCTACTACAATTTAAAAAAATCTCATATTTTTTCGGTATTAGTATTACGAAATTTCAATTCACATGATTTAGAAATTGCTATTTTGAAGTTTTTCTCACCAGCAGGGTGTTAATGAACTCCCCAGTGTAGTCCCATGTAGAAAAATCTGTTATTCCTATAAATGTCAAAAAACTGCATGATGTTTTACATATTTTTTATTTGTTTCAGGTAAGAAAGACTATGTAGTCCAATACAGTGCTGAATTTAGAAGGAAGATGAGTCATAAGTGAGTTTTAATTGTGTATTCTAAAATTAGTCTCGAACTAAACTACATGCATAGTCATAATGCATGCTGATGACTCTTGCATTTGTAACTGTCTGGCAAAATAGTTACAATCGAAACCGCTTTCTGGCTGAACGAGGTGCAGGGTTCGCAGACATCGCGCCAATACAGTACGTTTAAACATAAATTGGGTATACGTCGAAATCGGTTTCGTTTTCTTGTTGTTAAACTTTATTATTTATTAATCGCGTTTTAGAATGGAAGTCAATTTAAAGATACAAAATTACTCGCTTTCTATCCTGCGTTATTAAATTAACTTATCACTTATTATATTTTAGCGTCATTAACCGTAACAAAATTGTTAAAAAAATACAATTATTTCAACATTATGGCACAAAATAAAAACAAATCTTGTATTATTATTCAATATTATATAATCGAAAAACATTCAAGCAGTTAAAAAAAATACTAAATAACAAACTGCAATAAACAAAAATGCGGTATAATAACTAAATATGTCCGACACGCGCCGCCACTGATCCTACATAATCACAATCACGATTGCCTTGTGTGCATTGTATGAGGTTAAATAACCATTATTTAATACAAGACCTGATAACTTATGAATTCGCTTTACAATTTTCTGTAAAAAAACGTCATAGTAAAAGTTTCTTAATATAATTCTTACAGCTAAATGTTGCACTGGTTAAAACAAAATATATTTAACATTATTATATACAATTATACAGGGTGTTCCAGCCAAAACTCCCCAGCCTCTTATAACGTCTTTTTTGAAGTAGTATGGTTAAAGGTTACTTGAAAATATTTTAGCAGTTCAACGCTTAATCCAAACCAACAATATAATTTTTGAAATGTATTGCCGTTTTTAAGTTACACCATTTTGCAGTGATTGGAATGTTGCTTTTAATAAGTAACGCGTTTCCGTTACCCGTTAATCACTAATGAAAGTAACGCGTTCCGTCTATTTTCAAAAAAAAAACGTGTTCGTTACAAGTTGCGTCCGAAAGTAGCTCGTTACTATAGACGTTAATTATTTTTTACTTTCCTATACTTTCAGTATAGGGAAGTATTGATTTCATGCAAATTTTCAAAATCGAGATTTTGACGGAAATACATGTTTTGGGCTTCCAGGATCCTAAAAAAGTGGTTTTTAAAAAATGTCTGTCTGTGGGTGGGTGTGTGTGTGTGTCTGTGTGTCTGTGTGTGGGTGGGTAACGCTCATATCTCCGGAACGGCTGGACCGATTTCGATGTGCTTTGGAATGAGGAGGTATATCAAAAATCCATCGACAAAATAAGCTTTTAAAAAGAATCCGAAACCGGAAGCGGAAGTTAGACATGTTTTTTTGGTAGCATTTTTTTCAGAAACGGAATTTTGAAAATTGGAATAGTGGAAATTATAGAAAGCCTTAGAACAAATCAAACGTTTTTTTGCCGAACTCTCTAGCTTCAACATGGCGGCCGCTACGAATTTTTGAAAATTTCGACTTTAACGCCCATTTACTCAAAAACCAGTTATCTGATTGGAATCAACTACATCTTGTTTGGTAGCCCTTCAAGGGTACTATACCATGAAATATCATTAATTTTGAAAATATAAAAACGATCGCAATGACATCACTCCAAAATTTTGGAATTTTTCAAAAAAAAATTTCTCAAAAACTGCCCACACGTTTTTGTTTAAACTTTTTAAGCTGATAGAGCTGAGAATCTTCTACAATTTATTTTTTTGCGCATTGCTATAATTTCACTGTGACGCCCTCTGTGATTTTTTGAAAATTGAAAATTGGTACCCTTTTATTTATTTAACGGGGGGCAATAAAATATTTCTGTTAAAGCAAAATAGCTCATCATTGATAGCAAAATCCGAAAATCATAATATTTTTTCGATAATTTCATATTTAGGGGGGCTACTGTTCCCCCTCCCCCCCAAAATTTTCGCTACAAAATTAAAAAATTGATTTCTTCTTTTGTTTGCTCTAGGAGAATCTTTTTACAAAAAATCAAAAAATCGAATTTTTTGCCCCTTAATAATCTTTTTGTCCTTAGAAGAATTTCACATACTTTCTGCAGCAGTTGTATTCTTGTACGGAAGTGACTAGAGTTTTGAACGTTCTATGCATTTCTATTGCGCACGCATTCAATAGGCACTTATTTAACGATAACGAGCAGATTCGGAATAGCATGGATGGATATGCAGGTGTGTTCGAGTGCACTGCCGTTTTACTGCATAAGTAGTTGTGGGGCGAGCCTCGGTTGGGGCCAAATTTTTTTTTTTATTTTATAGTTTTTTTTAAAACACTGCTTTTGCGTTTCTAGACAGGTGTATATCAAAAGTGTTGGAAAATATTAAACAATGTTAATTTATAAGTATAGGAAAGTCCAGGCGAAGTGTTTCGCTCATTTTTTATTTTTTGCAGCGGAGCGGGAAGAAAGCGAGATGACAAAACGAATCAAAAAATTTAAATAAAATCGATTTAAATCTAAAAAACCCAGTTTGATTTTTTTAAATAATTCGAAAATTTTAAAAGTAACGTCAATGTAACGCCCAATTCGTTACTCGTTAACAAAAAAAGTAACGCGCTCCCGTTACACGTTTCTAATATAGTAACGCGTAACCAGTAACGCCACTGCCATTTAAAAAATTGTTTCAACAAAGAGAGTAATATATCACTTTCCATAGTTGATTTGGAATTTAAAATATCTTAGAACTGTTTTCAATAACAAGCGTGAAGATGTTGCAATTACTCCAAAATTAATAAGCAATGACGGGACAGCATGTCGTAACTTTCATGAACGTTTAAAAAAAGAAAGAGTGTAACAAAAAAAAATTAAATTGCAAAATCAGATGAGGAAAAAGTACGGAACCAAAATATATAACAAAAAAAAGGAATGCGTATATTTTTAATTGTGTATAATGAAAACAATAATTTTAAATTAAAAAATAAAAAGTTATCAGCTGTTAAGAGAGAGAAGAAACGGATAATTACAGTTCACTCCCCTTGCAGAAGCTGCTCGCTATAGGTCTTTCGGACTCCGCACTGGAGTCCTAAGCCTCTCTCCAGCCGGGGTAGGATATTATGAATGGGTTAGAGAAAGGAATTTAGATAGAGGAGGTATTTTCCGTTCATAGTCCTATCCCAGTAGTCACCTTGTAGCCCAGGAAAACCACGGAAAAACTTGAGCCAGAACAGACGTCCACGGGGATCAAACCAAAAACGTACCAAATTTAAAATTCGGACGCGCTAACCGCCAAACCGCCTCGCTCGGTGTTGAAAGAGAAATGGTATAACAAAGGGTTGCTGTTGAGAAGCTTATGCATAGCTGATGCAAATAAGAAACTAAAAGAAGCAATTGAAAGTAGCAGTATTTCAGACGAGTATCTAAATTTCGTTGGAAACAGAACAAAAAGCTTTGTCAGAAAAAGCTGTAAGAGACAAACAAGTTAAATTTAAAATAAAACTGAAAAAGGAAAACTTCTCAACTTGATTAGTTTGTTAAAAATACATTTTAACAATTATTTTGTGTTTATGACTAGAATATCTTTCTTTATTGCTGTTAAGTGCATTCAATTACTAAGTATTCTTGGCATATAAAAATTATATACCTTTCTAATATTCGTGGATTTTTAAAAAATTTGTTTACAACGTTCTGATAATATTTGCGCTTGTATGTTGTACAGTTATTGTCACTTTTGTTAGGTAGATTTAGTCACTTACTTTATATAGTGTCATTTTTTCGGTTACCTGTTCAGAAGCCCTGTTGTTAGAGTAAACAAAAGATACTGTAAAAGGTCAGGGTTATTGCGGTAAAACGTAGAGAAAGTATGTCTGTCTAGGTATAAATTGTGACCTACTAATTTTTTGTAACTCTGCTGTTTTTTACATAAACTGCTAAAACTGAGTAAATATTTATTTCAGCTTTAATTTTGACTTTCATACTCGCGCCACAGACACAAATTAAACTTGAGTTAAAACAATTTTTCGGTTATAGTATAAAAATCTTATTATATTAAACATCACGTCATTTATTTAGGATGTTAAAAAAAATGCGGTCAAGCGGTGCGTAATGTTAATAGAAAATTTTGTTGGCCAATTTTTTATTTTCACTATAAGTTTCCGATAATTTATCCTCCACCTTCTTAGTATGGTTATGGGAAATGCGAAATCGTGCTCATAAAACGATTTTCTATAAAATATGCATAATTTGATTCAAAGATGGATATGTAAAGCTTGAATGAACTGTTAAGCAATAGCGAAAACTTCTTCTAGTGCCTCTTCACTAGTGAAGGTTAGCCGTCACCTCTGAAAATCTCTCTCGGTCTTTTGCCATGTTGATGGTATCTGGCTCTTGATATACCCGTCTCTTCGCTTATGTTTCTGAACCAGATCGTCTTCTGTTTTTCATACTTTTCGTATTATCATTCTCTGATGTAGTTAGTATCTATGATGCCGCGTTAAATATATGTGCCATTTATCATAGGCGCCGAGTTTTCAAATTGCAGGGGGCAGATACAGTATTGTTCTAAGAAAGCTTTTATGAGTTTAGACTTTAGGCAAGTACTTCTCCGCTTAGAAAAATATTTTTTTAATTTTACGAACGAATGCAGGTACTTTCCCGAATATATCGTTGAGCCAAAGACTATACTGCCGCCTAAGCAAGAAGACCTTAACTCTATTGTATGCACTTTTTTGCAAAGTTTTTAACGTCTGCCACAAAAGAGAGTTGTAAAAAACAAATATATTGTTCGTCGACCTTGTTGGAAAACAGGCTATTCGACTATCATTTAGTGGTCGAAAGTTGAAAATGGCCACTTAGGGGGAGCAAAAATCAATTTTCGTCTGAAGAAACGAAAACGCGATTTTGCTCCCGCTTATAAATGAGAATGTTGGTTACGCTTTGTTTATTTTAGTTAGATACGTTTTGTATACCACGGTTACCGTGATAATAAATTTATCTTATTTGCAAAAGTTAATTGTTACACAACTGTCGAAGTACATAATTTAATTTAGATTAATTTTAAATTGAATGATTCTAGATAAATTTCTCAAAATCGACAAAAAAATCCTATGTGAAGCTCGGGAAGCAAGTGTATTTTTCCCTTGTGTGCTTTATTATAAATAAACGACACACGCGGGAAAAAAAGTGCCACTTTCTTCCCGTGTTACACAAATCACTATTATTTTAGGTCACTTAATATAACTTTTAAGGTGTGTTAGCCTCGTAATAAGATATCAAACAACGCGAGCTACAAAATGACACTAAAAACTCAACATGCCCAAAATGGAGTTAATGTTTTGCTTAGGACGGCAGTATAAGTAGACCCTCGGAACATCCTTGCGTTATATCTCATTTACCTTTTTTTAATAATAAATGAATTTATTATTGTCTTTTGGAATATTTTCTACATTTTTGTAATGTTTTTTTTTTATAACGTTAGATGTTTTTTAATAAAATTAATCTGAAATAAGCATTTTATATAGTCAAATTTATATTTTTTCAAACCGTCTATACGGGATGGTAGTATACTATGATATTGAGGGTTGGGGATTACCGACTGTTGATCTATTGCTGACAGGTAGCGTTGCGAATTTTGGGGTACTATATGTATAACTATTGCACAGAGCGTTGTCGTTTTGAGGTGTATTTTCGCTCATAGTAATTTGTCTCAGTTTCCTTCTATCTTGCGATCTGATTGAAATGTTTTTTTTTATTTTTCTCAGGTTAGGCTCAGCCCCCCTTGATTTTTCTCCAGACCCTCTTTCTCAATACTCGACGCCTACGTAATGTATGCTACTTTTCTTTTCTTCATTGTCTGTCCAGGTTCTTTTCTGTTCCTATACTATTTGGTATTATTTCGTTAGTAATTTTTTCTATCAAGGGGATTTTTAAACGTCCACAATTTAAAAGCTTCTGTCCCTTTCCTTGAATTCTGCTTGGTTTTTAAACCTTCACAGCATTATAGTAATACTGGCCATCCATTTCGTTTGACAGTCAGTAGCTTTAGGCCTAAATTGATGTTGGTGTTTCTAAAAACGTTCTTGTGTATATTTGAATTCGCATTTCACGTATAAACATTTTGTACAAATTTGACATTTTCCACATTTCTATTTAACTATTAACTACGAGTTTCTAGACATTTTAGACAACTTATACTGAATATTCTCGAACTTTTATTTTCTTCCTACAAGGAGCTTTTAGGTATTGACTAAAAAACTTGGTTTCAACTCATTTATTTATTTCCTTATTTTGGATTCTCGAGGGATCAATGGTTGTCTCTTTTACAGAAAACGAAAACAACTTTTTATTCAGTTGAACATTCTAAAAACAAGTTTGTTTGCAATATGAACGTAGCATGTAAAATGTTTGTGGAAAAAATAAGAACGGAAAGGCTTGATAATTGGCCAACTGCCTTTTATTCAATACTGTAAAAAAAATGATTTTCAAGTTTAAACGGATATATAAGTCTGGGATCTACAAAGTTAAAATAATGTCGGTTTAAAATCCAACTGGCTGTGGAGTGTCAATGTATTTGTATGCCCGTTTGTCTTCTGGTATTGTATACAGATACAAGCTTTTTTTTAAGAAATTTGAAATAGATAGGTGAGTTTTCTTGGGAAAGGCTTAGGGTGTTTAAAAAAAATTTCATCTACATATAAATGGCTTGAGTAATAAAATAATACATACAATGAAATAATACGTAGTATTAAAAAATTCTGTTAAACCCTAGGCCCCTCCCGAAACGCCTAAAAAACTAATTTTATTTGTTTCTTATTCTCTCATTCAATTTAAAGACCGCCTTCTATATACTCTTCACTGACGTAAAGCAACTACCTTATATCAGATAAAAAAATAAAAATAAACGAGTATCTAAATTTAAAGGTCGGATATGAATTTGGTTGCAGATTTTAAGGTTATACTCCAGTTGTATTGTTTCTTGTGTTTTAAAAGTTTCTATTACAATTGCGATATCAAAATACATAGTCAATGATCTTGATCTGAAAGTGCACCGTCCATCAGCAGGGTGCGAAGGTTTAAATAAACTTGATTTAAATCAAGATTTAAATCGTTGCGAGTTTTTTATTTTAATCGATGATATAAATTAAAAGCGTCAGTTTTTCGAATGTTTATTTTAGAAAAACAAAAAATGTGAAAAAGCAATTACAAGTTTAGTATCAAACGCAAATGTATGATTTTTTATTAAAAATAAAACAAATAATCATAAAATAAATGGTCAATTCTAAGGATTACATGGCTCATGCTCATAGCATAAAATTAGTCGTCAAATACAACATTACACTTATTGTTAAAATAACGAAATAAAAACACCAGTTTTCCGGCTTTCTCAGTTCCCAGTCTATTTCTCAATATGGAGTGGACATATATGGAGTATATTAAACATATTAGTCTTACACGTATTACAAAAGCACAGATGCGGACAAAAAATTTAAAACCATGTACTGTTTTATAAAGACACCAGAAACATTGATTTAAATCAAAAAATTTTGATTTAAATGAAATAAATCGATTTTTTTGATTTTTTTTTAAATAGTGCTCTTTTTTGTCATCACTAATAATTAGTAAATATTTTATTTATTATTGACGTTTTAAAAGGAACATAATTGGTTTGTATTGCAGCTACTTACATAAGTGTTTGAAAACAGAGTATTGTTTTTTATTTATTAAAAATAATGCATTAGATCACAAAAATATATGGTTTTAATTTGAAATCAATCAATGTCTAAGTAGAAGTGATCCTGATCTTATGAGCTGTTGCAGCATAATTATATCGAACACACGAAAGCTGGCCTACAGACCGACCGAAAAATAGCTTCATCAGTTGTTAGTGTTTATTCGTAATCAATTATTCATAATTCTGTAGGTGTTTTTCTAAAAGTTACCATTGGTCGTTTTTCTTGTTTGTGTTAGAGTTTTAATATTTATAGTATACTATACGAAACAATTTGTTTACAGAACATAATTTTAGGAGCAGTATTATTACAGGCCTATCAAGTAAAAAGGGAGTAGTTTTAAATTAGATAATGTAAATGTAACAAAAATATGCGAATGAAAATTATAAAGACCATTTTTTGGAACCAACTTCAAATTTACTAACAAAATATAAATGACAGATATGTTACAATTAAGGCAGGGTTGCAAGCAATTATCAGATGTAACACGAGAAAAGCAAAGAACGGTTATAGTACTACATCTTTTAACGTTTTAGGTTTTAGTTGGAGTTACAAAAACATCACAGAAAATAAAATATTGATGCGTTACGCATTGGTCTCTTTCGACTTAACAAATAATTGTTGTAAGTAATGCATCGACTGTAACCATAACCATGCGTAGCCTTACGTCAAACTTATATATCTTTGTCAGTCATTTAACATTTAATTTAATCTAGCTGTTGAAGTATAGGAAAGTGATAAGCTAATTTTTTTATACACTCTAAATTTAAAACCTTTTTAATATCTAAATTTGTGCGAATTTTATAATAACTAATATTGCAAAATCTGTAACAGGCATTTAATTAAATGCGATGGGAACTTTACTAACTAATTAAAAAAAACTAAATATTAATTTTTTTCATAATCATCAATTTAGTTGAATTCAGTCAAAAGTCGAAATAAACCAATTTAAGTAATTTAATTACTTTTAATTTACTTGTTTAATCGAACTTCAGTTACGCATGAAATAAAATATGGTACTGGCTATACTAAAATACAGTTTTAGTGGTTTTTAAACCCTATTTTCCACTTTGCATCGCTATTTACATATAAACGCTATCCAGCAAAAACTAAAATATACTATTTTGTTTATTGCAACTGTTTCCCTTTCAAATGAAATTAAAATTTCAAAAAACTAAATCATGTAAAAAATGTAAAAAAAAACATCCACTAGATTTACAAGCAAAGTGCACTACACATCGAGGTGCATGAATAGTGTTACTTTTTTATGTTTGCTTATTGTGCGTCTCTTTCTGCTGCTAAGGCTACTCAACAACGACCGAGGGTAGAACGCAACTTCTGGAAATTAAACCGCACTTTTGTCCTCTTCAAAGTAGTACACTTGCATGAGATGCCACATTGGCAAAATGCATTTTACCAGCTTCGGAATTCGAACTTGAACCAACCAACCCTAAATGTGCATTCCACAAGACCACCGACGCTGGATGGTAATTATAATATATGAGGTATTATACGCACCTATTTGAAACTATTTAAAATAGCTGTACTTAACCTTCAATTTTCAGAAAACTAGAAGATTATATTTCCTATATTTATTAACAATTCTTCTAATTTTCTGTATATATTTAAGGAATAATTTCTGTTGTTCCGTTTGTAATATTCGTGAAATTTTTTGAATATAATTATTTTTTTTTTATTTGAAGTAAATCCAATGTGGTTGGTCTTGATAAAAGTCTGGTAGAGCAGTGTTTAAGAAAGATAACTTTGGAAGTTTATTTAATTTTAATTGCCTCTGCCATTTAGTAATTTTAGTGTCTAAATAATTAGAAAAATTTCGTAGTTCTACTTTAGAATTGCAGTAAAGCAAATGAATATTTGCAATTTATGGAACCATTCACACTGATCTAAAATAAGAACAAGTACGCCCATTATTTTTTTTTTTTTCACTTTTTAGTGTTTTCTCGTTACGACAAAAAATGTATATCATCTTAATTTAATTTTTTTAATTAATTATCCGTTCTTTTTGCAGTTTTTGCTTGTATTTGCTGATAACTTAGCATTTAGATCTAATGTGTTCTTATATAACAAGTAGGTTTTTAGGTTAAAAGCTCAGTAAAGCGTACCTATCATTTATAACAAGTGTTATATAGTGTTGGTATCTGGTATGCAGTTCAGCCTTGGAAGCGTTCGCTGCACTTGCACTTCCCGCGATTCCTCCCCCCGCACTTTTACGTAGGCTCTTGGCTCCATCCGCAAATTGCGAAAAATAACACACGAGCTTGCTGCTACAGCAACAGTTGTATTTATGGCACTACGACAGTACACAAGAGATATTTCGGGAATTGCCATCCGCTTAGTTAATGCTATTTTTAATTTCCGGTACATGCTGAAATATCGTTATTGCAATGTGCATGCTTTATATGTCACTTCTTATATAGTTTTTTTGCAATTATTTGACTTATCTTTTTTTCAACTGTGTTGTGAAATACATAATATATAAATTTTATTACATAGAGCTAGAATAAAAATACTGTTGGGAACCAAACACAGTGAAAATTGTAGATTTTGGCAGTATAATGTTAATGTAAAATATATGACCAATGATTTGGTACCAACTTTATAAACATAATAGGTATTACCAGTGGCGGAACAAAAAGTGACAGGCCCTCCCCGCAAGACACTCTCATGGTCCCTCTTATATCAAAAACATTACAATTATTTTTATTTCGTCTTATCAACTTCATTTGTATTTTTATGTTAGTAGCCTAGGGATTTATAAACTAACCAACAGAAAACAAATCAATCTTGGTTAAATTAGAAATTACCATACAGTTGTCAACTGCAACATCTCCTTCAGATTTTTATGCATAATTATACTTCCCTCAATTCTTACTTTATTCGAATTCCTCAGTAATTGGAATTGTATTTCTTGCTTATATAACTGCTTTAGTAACCTCGAACTCTATTTCTTATTAGCTTATTGCCCTATCACCGACTTGTTTGTTACATTATATATAATATAACAATTCAGTCTGTGTCCGGCCTATTAGTCTCAAAGCAGCAAAAAAATTTTGTTCAATTTCAATAAGTAAACAATAACGATGGGCGTACTCAAATCCATTATGTTATAAGTACGTAAAACATGCTGCACGGTTTTGCTACAACTACAACTGCAATATTCGAGAAACATCGTTTTGTTTAGTATTACTTATTTTTGAGCTAGGCCAGAGGTTCTATACTCCGTATCGACCGTATCTTGAAATGGGGAAGAAATGGTATTAGATGAAGAAAGTAGATAGATTAAAATGACAAATTCATAAAATTGTACCGTGTAGTAATTTTAAAACCCGCGACCATTCTTATTTTACACTTATGAACCCTGTTTTATTTTATTTTACTTTTACACCTTACACAAGCACCAGCTGCAGCTGACCAAATAAATAATAAGTAACTTAACAAGCTCGCATAAGGTCAAACATATAGTCGTAATGCTGGAATAATCACCTAGATAATTCGATTAAAATTGCAAAGAAGCTACAACTATATATTTACAGGAATTATGAGGGAATTTATTATAAATTTATTTCCTCATACTTTCAATACTGAGTAAATACTAGACTAAATATCGGTACACTGGGCCTTTGCATTGTTCTATTATATCTATAGTTTTTCAACCTTATACTTCCGGGGGGGGGGCACCAACTACTGAGGTCATATGGTCCTTCATCTAACATGCATAAGACAACACAAATCACCGCATTATCAGCTCTTGGTCTATTGCGCTATCCTACGGAGGTCGTCTTATTTATATTTACGTTAGATTTCATATTAGTTGAAAAGAAATGTCACATTTCAAATGTCATTTCATATTTGTAAAAATAGAAGAAGCACTTTGCCCAAAGTTTTTCATAAAGAGTAGGTACACAATTTTTTTTTAATAACGGTGTAACTCCAACAGCTACTATAAGATCAGATTACCATCGTTTAGTCGCGTGCAGCACTATGACAGGCAGCGACTAATCACTTAAATATAACACCGTTTAGATTCAGATTACAAGAATATAGGCAAGTGCAGTTAGAAGGCAAAAATTTCCTATAACGAAATTTTAAAAAAATTCTAAAAAATTTTTGCGAAAAATGATATAAACTGTATAATTTAATATATTTCAATTGGTGGCGACAAGAAAAGTAGAACTATTTAGGAGATTGTGTATAAAATGTCGAAATAAATTACCGACAAATGCCCTAAAACTGATCTATCACGTGCCTCTTGTTATTTTACTGTATTCTACTTATGAAACAATTATAAACAAATAAAACGCTTTTTGTAGTAGCTTACCGACAGCTGTGAATTATTTATAAGTTGCCAGGAGTTGTCTCGTGGCACATGTGTTGATATTTATTTAGAATAACATAAACACGTGCACTGTCCCCTACATTGAATATTAGTCAGAAAATGGTTTTTCTCTCATAAAGATTAGTCTTAAAATAGGGTTATCCGTTTGGTGTAAAATCAAGAAATAAAACACCTAATGTATAATAACTGAAACAAAAAAATGTAAATGTAAATGTAAAATGATAGTAGCGGTTGTGTGTGTATTACAGCTAAAATTAGATACTTAATAAATACTTACAGGTAGAAAAATGAAACACTAAATTTGGCACTAGTAAAGACTGCTCCCGTTTCGTAGTTTTATAATTTTGCGTTTTACCCACATTATTTATGCACTACAACTACTTTAATATATTTTCTTCCGTGTATCTAACTTCAAAATCATATCTATGTAAATCAGGGCGTCGTAGTAGTTAGATAACCGTGTTTAAAATTTTTATATCGACTTTTCAAAGTTTCAACTGCACACCTAAAATTAACCTTATAGAAAACTAACAAACAAAAAACAGTTCTAAGTTAAGCTACGTACCTTGTCAACGTAATTAAAATTAAACAAAGGATATTTAATTTATTTTGAAAAAGGAAGCTTTAATTTCCCCAAGAAGTTTGGAATTAACAAATATCGAGCTTACATTCATTCAATGTTCTTACAGCTGAAAACTTAAAGGGACACCTGATTCTTGATTGTGTAGTACTTCAGAAAGTAAAACAATGCAATGAAAGCAGTGAAGCTCTTTGTTTGCTTTATTTAATAACAACAAAATTATAAAACTGCCATCTGAATTTTTAAAACAACTCCGGTAAATAAACTGTATTTTTTTGTTAATTTCTCAGGACCAAATGTACATAAACATATTGTAAAGTTATCCAGATAAAGATGCACATTAATTAACAATTATAGCATGTTATTATGTATGTCATTTATCAAAATCGGTACAAAATGTTGTTTCATATTTGTATAAAATTTATTTTTAAAACATGACGTTACCCGATTACAGAATATAATAGTTTATAATATGTATATGTATACAACAATGAAAGCATTCTAAATATGTAACATTTGTTATTTACCTTATCAATAAATTTCGTTGATCTCTCAGCATATTAGCATAATTTCATAACCTTCGTTGAAATGTTGTGATATTGTTTGGGGCTAGTTGTCATATATCAGTTATCATATCTACGTTGAAACGTAGAATACAAGTTGATAGGATAATTATTAGGGATTTACCTATTAGTGATTGTGGTCAATAGCCGAATAACGAATATTCGGCCAATTATTCGGAGACTATTCTTGAAAATATTCGGCCAAAGTGCCAAATATTCAGACGAGCACCAAACATTAAACCATGTATTTGGCCAAATTTTTGGCCAAGTACCAAATATTCGGCAAAGTATTTGGCTAAGTATTGAATATTATAGGCAAGCCAAGTCAATTATTCGGCGAAGTACCAAGCATTGGCCACATGTAGGTAATTAACGCGTGTGTTAGTGGCGTCACATAAGTGACAAAATTATAACGGCGTTTCGAAGTATTTTAATCTTAATTATACTACCAAATATTACGAAAAATTTGCAATTCAGTATTGACTTCATTTAGTGCACAAAATGCCGAATATTCGGCCAACTCGAAAAGTTACAAAAAAAATCCGGATATTCAGCGCAACGAATACTCGCTACATCACTAATAATTACTCATCAAAACCATGCGCCTCAGGCTAATTGGTAGTAGATTATATTCAGATCAAACTAAAACCAATAGATGGTTTCGTAATAGGTAATTGTCTGGTACACAAACTCATCTCCTTTATATAATTATAGTGCTCGCGGCTGAAAAAGTCACTTAAAAAGTGAGCTTCCCGGCACTCTGAGGTAAAAAGCTACGACCGTGCAAAAATTTTTCCTTATGCTTTAAGAATGCAAAATCGGCAAGTTCTGTGGAAAAGGGCGTTAGGCAAAATTTTCGAGTTAGAGGTATAGCGAGAAATTTCAATATTACAAATACCTGTGGAAAAAATTTCGTAAGGTTTTTTGTGGCCTTTCTGTTTTTAAAAAACATTACATTATTGAAAATACCCCTTACGGAGCTAAAATTTTTGAAATGCGATTCTTTCTAGTCGTACATACACAAAATTCTAATTATTTCCAAGCTTGCTGTTATCTGCTAAAGTAATGCGGCTCCAAAAAAAGGTATAAGTAATAAATTGTACCTTGATTCCTGCTGATTCTGATGGTGTAAATTACATAATTATGCAAAGTGTAGTAATCACATAAATAATATAAATAAAGAGAGTTGCAAATAACTCAAATCTCATTGCTGCTACCGCATGTATGAGTCACGAGTTCTCGCCTAGTAGGGTACTAGTTGGCATCAGGCAACAGACGAGCAAGAAGTTTATATTAAAATTTTTTAGCACTGTTGGTGTTAGCAATGCTGCTTTTTTAACCAGAGAATGTAATTATACTTCAAAGGACATGTAATACGGTTATATGTAACTGCAAAGATGCAGTAGGGTCAGAATATGTTTTTTCCTAGCATTCCAACTTAATCTCAAACCTTTAGACTAACACTTCGACTTCAACTGAACTTGGGCGTTTCTTGTCCTCTTGAACAACAAATAATAGTTGAAACTTACATTTATTATAATTTGCAATTTTTTAAAAGAATTCCAGTCAAGCTCAAAAAGGGAGCTTGAAACAAAATTTATATTTGACATTGTGAAACCCTTGAAGTAGTTTATTTATAAATTCCAGCTTTACTTCGTTACAGTTCATATTTAATGAGTATCTGTATATAAAATACTTAATCACTTTAACAATATCCTTGAAGTAGTGCTTGATCTACAAAAACAGTTTAGGGAATTTTGTAAACGGTACCGAAAAATCACAGGCAAATATTGCAGTATGTATGAAAAATTATAGAAGAAATAAAAACTGGCGATGAAAAAATTCGTTCAGTTATTTTATTAAGTAAACACGATCAAAGCAAATATTTAACTTGGCATAACAGCTGTTATGCAAGTTATACCAGTGCAAAGAACATAGAAGTACTGCGTGAAGAACATCAAAAGGATGCATCAGATTTAACAGTGGTGTAATTTTTATTGGCAGATGAAGAAGTTGCACTGCGAATAAATATTTTAGATATTAACAAATGCGTTTATTGTCAAAAGAGTTTAAATCAGAAGAGGTTTTTACAAATATTAACAAAAAAAACTTTCTGATGTTGATAACTTCGGAGTTGTTGCATTACTCCGTTGGGTTTTTGGGCGAATAATTTCAATTTTTTTCTCCAAAGTCTGTTTCAGTTATCTTACTAAGTGTTTTTTCGATTTAGAACCGTTCAAATCTGTGTAACGATTATATACACAGAAGCAGCCGAGAAACATTTTCCCCTTTCCAAACCGTTTCCAAGTTCTTGCAAAATTGTGTATAAAGCCCCATTGGTGTTTGCTATTTTCTGACTTGTATCCGAGCTTGGAATTGCAGCAGTTTTGAAAAGTTCTTTCCAAGTTTATCCTCTGTATTTTTTGTTAACACCTATGCAAGCTGCTGATTTAAACTCGCGTGGAAGAAGGCGAATTTGTTAATACCAAAAATACTTTTTCGCAATGCAACTTCTTTACCAGCCTCTAAAAATGACACCACTGTTGAATCTGATGCAGCTTTTTGATGTTTTTCAAGCAGTACCTTTATGTTCTTTGCACTGGCATAACTTGTATAGCAGCTCTTATGCTAAGTTAAAAATTTGCTTTGATCTTGTCGTTTACTTAATACGAATTTTGCGATCAACACTTTTTGTTATTTCCTTTCCCATTGGCATACATACTGCAATATTGGCATGTGATTTTTAGGGTGAGTGCGGCAAGGGGAAAGCCGCGAGAACTCGTGTCTCATACATGTGGTAGCAGCTATACTGTAAATTCGAATTATTTGCAACTCTCTTAATTTACATTATTTGTGTTATTACTACGCTTTGCAACTTATGTAATTTACATCGTCAGAATCGGCACGAATCAGCTACAATTTATCACTAACCTCTTTTTTTGTAGCAGCAGTACTTTAGCAGATATGACAAAGTTAACGGCAAAAAATTTAACATTTCAAAAATTTTAGCTCTGTAAAGGGCCATGTATTTTCAAAAATGTAATATTTTTTTGAAAATACAAAGACCAGAAAAATCCTTTTGGAGTTTTTGCCACGGGTATTTGTAATATTGAAATTTCTCGAAAATTTAGTCTAACGCGCCTTGCACCGGACACTTTTTTTTGTAACTTGCAGATTTTGAATCCTTAAGGCATAACAAACATTTTTTTGCAAAGTCGTAGCTTGTTACCTCTCATGTCCCACGACAGTCAAGATAGCGTCCGCTTTGCCCCCATAGTATATATGCTACATCATAATCCTTCATCTTAGAGTTCCATTCCCACTTTACATATATTTAAAGGAATGAGTTTATCTAGAGGATAGTTGCGTTATTTAAATGACCTTTATGTTTGTTTATTAACTTCAATAATTTTACCGAGTCCGCAACATGAGAATTTTTTTAAATCACGTGATAATTGTACTGTCAGAACAAGGATAGGAATAGTCAACTGACGTTATAAGTATTTCGACTCTAGCTACATACTTTAATAGGGATCTTCCAGGACGCAAACGCTAAATTGAGACAAATAGAAAATGTGTTTACCATTCACACAATTTCCTGCATGGGTCATCTCACCTAGAACCTAGATATCATTATACGTGTATGCAGTAGTTCTCGAAAGATCTAATAATAGAACTGTTTGTATCTGCTTTGCTAACTAAACTTACGAACGTTTTTTTTTTAAGAATACTGCACACAGCAAAATGTTGACCTAACAAACATATTTTTTGTCGATAGTGCGGCTTCTCTAGTTAATTTAATCTCCACTGCTAATTTCTGTTATGTTGTAAATATGTTTTTGCTATAGATCAAAATTGTTTCCCAATTAGAATAGTGCACCGCACCATCAGTTAAAGAAAAACAGTATTTTAGTAGTTTGATTTATATTGGTTTTAAGTTTTGTCTCGTTAACTACTCGGAAGCTTCGTACTACTTTCTAATTTTGTACTAAATTACCGAATACATATAAACGTAACAGTCATACTTTAATGTGTATATACTAAATCGGTTACTGACTTGCAAATAAATGAAAATATTCTAATCGTATTTATGAATTGTTGCTGTTTAAATTAATACTACATAGTAAGTACTTTTTTCTGAGTCTGAGTAGCAGCATGAAACGCTCAATATCTAAAATCTAGTTTGGTAATTCTTTTAATAATATTAATTCTATTTTATCATGCTTTCAGTTTGAGTGATATTAAATGTAGAGATTACTCGAGCCATTTAGAGACAAGTTATCTTTAACGGAAATTAATACTTTGAGAAGATGATTGATACTCCCTGCTGCAAATACACTAATCTACTGATAAATGAGCTAGCATTTTTCATTCGTATTGCCTGCTTCCGAATTAAATTATATGGTTTCACTAAAGTATTAAAGAAATTACTAAATTAAAAACAAAATTCTGAAGGTTTCATATTTGGTATTATTTATTGTCAAAAAAAACGACAATTTCATGGAGTCTAATAAAAATGAAAGCAGATTTTATGTGTATATTAATATTTATAAACGGAAATTTCAGAATCGATTTTCGGTAATACGTCAAAATCGATTTTTAGATTAAAAATCGATATGAAAAATATAATCGATTGAATTTTCAAGTTGATTTCAATAATCGATTATAAAAATCGCGTCTAAGGATTGATTGTAATAATCGATTATTATAATTGGTTAAAACATCGATTTTAATGATTGATTATAAAAAATAGCTCACCTGGGTATAAAAACGATTAATTTAAAACGTTGTACAGCATTGGCTACGAATGTGAAGTTAAAATCCATTACATACATGCAAAAATAGTAAATCGATTGCAAAACTTTGATTACAAAAGGAAAATTTAGTAAGCACTACTTTTTAATTAAAATATGTAGAATCAGTTTTAAAGAATCGATTAAAAAAACTAAGCGATTTTTCAATATGTATTTTAAAAATCAAGAATCGATTCTAAAATAATCGATTATAATCGAATGTCAGTTTTATTATTAATTTTTGTCCCAGACGTTGTTGTAAGTTTTTTTTATAATACTAAAAGCAAATGTAATTAGAATAGGCTTTTAGTATTCAATAGATAAAAAATATTTAAAAAAATTTTATAACTAGTGAGTGCATTGGACAAATTTTACATTTAACATTTAGCCCCTTATATATACTAAATGAAGTGTGTTGCTTGTTTCAGTGGAGCACCTATGGGGTATTTTGCTTTTTCCTCTTCCCTCGCCGAAATTAACTAATGTACATTATTGCTACCAAATCTTCAACAATACTGCATATTATATTAGAAATAGTTTTGGACTACGTACTAGATTATAATACTAATGTTAAATGTTAAATTTTAGTGATCGCCAACTTAAAAAAAATTAACATTTTTCTATTATTGTATACTTCGGCATAATTATTCTTATCGCATTTGTCTTTATTATTACAACAAATATATTCTATGAACTTGGGCCCGTCCCAATCAAGGGCGCCAATGCTACATTGGCGCAGTTACGCCACAGCTTTATTGTTAATTTAAAAGATATTACAAAGAAAACCCGCGTGGGGCGTAGCCCACGGATTCTGCTAGTTCAATATAAAGTGCATGTTTTAAATCGTGTTAAACAATCTTCTGGGTGAAAAAGTGGCGTATTGCGAACATTATATAGAAAGACCAATTATTATATCCGTATCGCCTTCACCACGAGCAGCAGTTGCAACCAGAGAATCCGCTCGAACGTTTAGAATTCTGCCAGTGCCTACGAAACCAAAATTAAAAAGATGATCATGATTCATATTTTGTTTTTGGTATTTTGTTGACCGACGAAGCATGCCCTATAAGAACTTCAATTTTAAATGTCCACAAACTGTCACACGTGGGCAAACAAGTATCCACATGCGACAAGGAAAACATGTTCAAAATTGATTTTCAGTAACTGTTTGGGGTGGTATTGTAATCTTATTATTGGTGGAAATATGAGCGTCTAAGGCAGAACTGAGTCCGAAGAGCTGAAAGCTGTGTTTTTCAGGAAATGTCAAGTGTTGCAATAAATTATTTCATTCTTCAAATGAAAATTTCTGTTTACCTACTTTCGATTACTTGTTGGTTAGTGAACAATACCAAGAAAAGGTTTCCTTCCCCCAATAACCAGGCATTTTAGGTAATGTGTTTACATCATAACTTTTAAGCTTAACTTAAGTTGTAGAATAGGTTATGTCATTTTTAGCATGCAATTGCGGATCACGTATATTGGTTTTCTGTTTCATAGCCATCTGGAGGGAGCCATATAAAAAGTCGAACCATTTTCTGAATATTTGGATTTTTTAATCTCAATTTTTCCTAATTGGAATTACCCAAAAGCGTTCCGTCGTTGTATTCCAAAAAATCCTTACTCCATTTCAATCCACAAATTTAAAGTTTTTGTCATATTTCATTGACAAATGACAAATTAATAAATTATTTTTTAATTCGTACCCGTTTCTGCAATATTTCAAATTATGTACCTAACATTGTTTATTCTTGTACTTTGTATTAATAAAATGAAAACACAAGAAATTCATATTGATTGAAGCAACTTGTACAGATCAACTTACTGCATTTTATTTATGTTACTAAGGCCATCTTTTATTTTAAAACAAAAAACAAGATAAAATAATATAGATTCTTTAAAATAGCAATAAATAATTAAAATTGATATTCAACAAACATATGCATAGGTTTCCTACCCTATCAATCTAGCATGTAAGTTTGGGTAGATCTGAACTGAAATTAACAAAAGCTTTAAAACAAAGTTTTAATATCCTTTGAAGGTGAATTTAATTCTAGTTTTCCGTACAGTTCATTTGTCTCCGAAATTCTCATTGTATAAATTTACAGATAGCTTTTAGTAGGATTAAGGTAACATAGTATTACATATATTATTGTCATTATTTAATTACTGTGGCTACAATGTAACGCTTTATGCATTAAAAATGTTTGCATTTCTGCTCACCAAATTTATTACAATCGTAGATTAGCTTTACTTTGCGTTTGAAAATTCACATGTTTTCCAAAAACAAATAAGTTTACAGATATAGAATATTGATATGTTTTTATAAACATTCTTATCGTTCTTAAACATTTCCTGGGTCGTGTTTTTTGTAGAAATTATTGATACTCGATGAGGTAGTATACTGATGTGTTATACAAGCATTGAAGATACATAATAAAGTTTTAAGGAAATGGGTATGCCTAGACTCTTAATTTTAAACTCTTATACGAGTAATTATCATCATATTCTTGATTATCATACAGGTCGATATGCATGATTATTTTGGGAAAAACAAAATTATCATTACATTGTTTTTATAATTAGGAAACTTTTATCTAATTTAACCGACTTGGTATCTCTTATAGTTTCCGCGATCCTTATAGTGTCCCGGTTAAAGTAGTTTGTTTTATCGAGGTATTTATCTTAACATTGTTTTTTTCATTTTTAGGTTTTATAATATTTATTTTCTCCTCCCTATAAGAAAGTATAATTGGAAAAAGAACTGATAAGGGTTGGACATGGAAAACAAAGCTCATGTCGAAACTTAATTAACACATTCATAAATTGCCATGCAAAAATTACTTTTTCACGCTACAGGCAAGGTAAGTAGACGATACATCCATAGCTACAAAGGATGTAAATGGCCAATAACATTCGTTTACTTTTTGCCCTTGGCTACAGAACTTAATAGTGTTATTTACATTCCTAGGATAATAATGTTGATTTTAACGCACAGGCAGCTTAGAATAATGGGGCTTTTAATTAATAATTCAGCAGTCAGACAGCAGTCAAAACGAACTTTTAAAAATATGATTAAATTTCTACCTGTAGCATGAAAAATTTAATAAGTAACACGGAATGTATCGGCTATTAACATTCTCGGCAGGCCACAAGCCTCGACTTCGCCTCGGCTAGTATTTACCTACCTCGAATGTTATTACGTCTTTACATTCCTTGTTACTTAAATAACTATTATACAACGATTTGTGATTCACTAAATTAAATTCCGACATAAGCTTTGTTTTTCATGCAGTGCCGTCTCGTAGTGTGGCATAGTGGGGTGATGGCAATTTATGAAAGTACGTGAAAAATGCGCCGCTGGCAATTTTTTTCATAAGCGAGCGTGATCTATTTGTACTTGTTTTAAGAGCACATGAGATATTAGAGTATCCTTAAAAAAATTGCAAAGGTTTAAATTTCTTCAGAAGTAAAATTTAAAATTTGCACAGTAAAGTGGCAGGTAATAACTTTTTTGATCATTTTAACACCTTTTACACTAATTAATTTGTTTAAAAATAAAATCCATGCGCTTTTCTTTCTGATGTTCAAAATGTTCATCACTAGTTCATTAAAGTGGACAGTAGTAGTTAAAATTTTTTTTTTCGATTAAACACATTACTAAAGCACACAGTGGTTCTTGGTTGTAGCAAAAGTTTTTATTCTCTTTAGGGTTTAAAACACTGTTCACTCTCTTCCGACGTCAATGGCGGTTCTCGGGTATTAAACGTTATTTTAACGTCGTAAATCAAATTATTTTGTTTAATTAACTTAATCACACTGTTTACACAATTTTCCGGCGATTAATTTAAAACAATAAGACACTTATAGTTACAATGCAACAAGAATTTATTGCGTGAAACACGTTTACATTCATTTGCAGTCTGAATTATTCTCCCTTCGAAATTATGTTTGCTGGTATTCGGAACTTTTCCAATTCCTATTAAACGCGATTTGCACATTCGGTGGTGTTTGTTATGTCTTCAGTATGCTGCGATAAGGTGATATCGGTCAGCGGCAAAACTAGCAATAATACAAGACAATTGAATTTACTGCGCCCATTTGCCGTATGAAACGAGATGTGAATCGACCATGCGCAAGCAGTCAGTTATTGTATTGGTAAGATGTCATATTTTGACATGCCCAGGCTACTTGCTGTTTCAAAAACATTTGTTTAATTTTGACTAATTTACACTAACTCGTGCTACTAACCACCTCAATTATATAAAAATTTTAAACAGTAATAATAGAAAAAATACGGAATCGTAACAAATAGCTCGTAGGGCAGTGCCCCGTTGCCCTCCCTGTACCCAGCCGCCGCTGTTTTTATGATAGTTTATTATCTCGTACGTATGTTAAAAGAGAGTTGCTATACTTATTGTAAAAGTAGGATCTTGTGACAGATATTTAAACAATTAAAACCTGCAATCCTGAGAGGATAGTGTGAAATTTTTATATTACATAATGAAACTCTAGAACTCTACAAAGGGCGTGTACAGGTTTAAACAACTGAGTGAATTTAGTGTTGAACATCAACACTGATGTTTTAAGAAACAGACTTAAATTTATCATACATATAAGAGTATTTTTTTCGCAAATGTACAAAAATAGCAAAACTATATGGTATAGAAATTCATGCTGCATGTGCATTTTTCAATATTACGGTTTAAAGTAAAATTAGAGTAAAATTAAATTTACGGCACAGAAGCATTTTGAAAAAAAAAATAAAAATAGAATTAGGAGTTTTGTTTATATGTCGTATATATGTCAGATCGTAGTAGGTCAGTTGGTTGACCGCGTGGCTTTGAGCGGGACGACTGCAGTTCGATTAGGGCGTATGTTATCTTAGGCTTGTGTGCGACAAGAACACTTACCACATCATAGTACACTTCATGAATTTTCTGATATTAGTAACAGTAGCCGCTTCCGCTAAAGCGGAATCAACCTAAAGCTGTGTAAGTCCGTTCTCGGAGCTGGTAATTGTAAGCTGGTGGTAATGAAAAAACAGGCATTTACTTCGTTTTCTTTACTGAACATTTACAAGATTTTTGTTGTTGCTACAAGATTGCAAAATGTGTGCTTATACAAACTAAGATTTGTTCATCGTAAACTAAACATTTTCTGGTAGATACATATTTCAAATTGGCCTTCAAAATAATTACGAAATTATTAATAAATATAGGATTAAAGTTAAGTACATAAAACGATAAAAAAAATTATTTTGAGATATTCGGTTCTTATGCAGAGTATAAAGCACGAGCGCGATAATGTTTCAGTTTCTCCGGTTTTTAGCCTAAGCAATAAATGAACTTTGTTCTCATTTTTGTAACGCCAAAACTGAAATTTGATCGCAGGACTGGTATCACAGGTTATCTTCAACAGTTAGGAAGTTTTCCTTTTAATCTGTTCATCCGCAGACGGCTGTCTGCTTCAAATAAAATTTCGAAGTTCAAGGTGACATCTGGAAGTACAATATGGTTTATCTAATTTGTATAATAAACAAATAAATTAGCTACATGTATGTCCAATACGGAAAAAGATCTCTACACGCAATTGGTTGCGAATTATAATAAATTCCTGGAACTACGTCTGGCGTTACTTCAATTAAAATAGTGCTACAAATTAAATACACCAGATAATGTTTTTAATTAATGGGGTATATTGAATGCTGTCTATTTGATTTTAAATTGAATTCATTAATTTCCAGCTATATTGTTTTTAATATAATTTAGCATATAAGTGTTAAGGTACCTAAAATTTTGTACATACGTAAAGGAATTTGTTGCATTTGTCCAAAAACAAAACGATTAAAGGGTCAGACAAGGACGTATGTATAAATCATATGGACGACCTCGACCTCCCAAAGTTACGAACGAACATATTACGGTGGTCGGGATCAGGATGTAAGATTTGATTATAATAGTCTAATTTGTTTTGAATACACGTAAATTGATGATAAATTCTCAATTCCAAACAACGCTCTGAAACTTTTGAAAATATCGATATTCTCAAGCTCGCCGCTTTTGATATAAAAATAATTCCTAAATTTGGAAGTATATGTTTTGGGCGACTGGAAACCCAAAAAAGCGGCTTAATTAAACATGTTTATTGGCATGCGTTATGTGTAACGGACTGGCTTCAGTTTATAATTTTTAGTGTTTGTTATCTCAAACATTTAATAAAAATTGATCATCTCTTTGCTAACTACTCTTATATACTCAACGAACAAGACATGTTGGCTATACTGCTTACTTGCATTTAAAAAATGCGAATTAATATTATAGATACAGTTAGTTGACCGGATATTAAATATACCGAGTAATCTAATCGTTTGTTTAATTAAAAGAGTCGTGCAGATTTATATTTAATTTTGTAATATTCTTAGGGACGGGCGGGGTTATTCATCCAGCTTTCAGCTAGAATATCTGGCTATTAGACCTAGGTACCTAACATTTAACTGGGAAAATGCTTTTATTATTACTCGATGGTGGGTTAGAGTTAGAAGTTAGAACCTTTTCCTGTAATGTTATTTAAGCGAGTATGCCAAATGTTGTGAATAGTTATATTAATTGTTAAATTGTAAGCTTTGTTGATGGATGTTCAGAAATTAATTCACCTTTAGATATACATGTATCTTATGAAAATTGTACATACTCTGACTAAATCAAAATGTTCAAGAGAACGAGCATATTCAATCTAAAACGAAAAAGCTGCCTGGAAACCGTCACGCGGGTATATTTTGAAGTATCGGTGGTAAATCAAGTTCAATTTGATGTCGTGATTAGGGCTTGGCATTATTAAACATTTAATATCGGATATCGATATTGAATTTATATCGATAGTATCGATATATTGATAATTTTGATAATATCCATATAATCGATAACATCGATAGTATCCATAATATTCATAATATCAATACCATCGATAATATCGACAATAATACCGATAATATCTATACTATGATAACATCCATAATAGCGATAATATAATACGTTAATATCTATATTATTATTGATAATTTCGATATATTATTCATTGTATTAATATTATAAACGTCGACATTAGCTCCGCTTCCCCAAACATCCCATATTTCTTGTTTAGTTTTTTTTAAATATTATATACATCATGTACAGCTTGAACAACCGTTTCTTTACTGACTTAAACTATAAAAAAATCTTATATAGCAAATTTAATTTATTTGTGTCCATGCAATAACTTTATGGTAAAAGTAGGGAGCCCTTATTTCGACAAACCCTGTATAAACAAATTGTTTTGTGTAAATAAATCAACTAAATCTGGAAAAAATAATTTCTCGATTCTTTTATTTAAAGTTGAAAAATTAAACATATACTTTTGAATTTTGCCATTTTAGGTGTTTTCATATACAGTATGTCCCTAAAGTTTGGAATAAAACTCATTTAACATTTACTACCTATTTAAGTCGCGGACATGTCAATTTTCATTTTAAAATAATCACCTATTTCCAACTCCCTAGTCTTAACCCTTTAAGCCCTAACAACCCCAACTTTAAGGATTTAAAATCAATCGCAAGTCGTTCGCGTTTGACACGTAACTAAAAATCATACATTTCAATTGTTTTTAACTCCTTATTGCTTGATCTATATACGCCACGCTCCAATATTGGCGCTGCCATTCGAAAAGAATTTTGATGCATATCTCCGTTATTTATCAATCAAATTTGGAAAATTTGTTTGTTGTATTTAGCATTAAAAATGCTTTAAGACGAGGTATCACAGGGGGTATCTTCATATTTAAAATTTTAATGTTGGGGTTGTTACGGCTTAGAGGATTAAGGTTAAAGCGTTGAAAATAACTGCTATAGGTGTTTATTTGAAAATAAAATTTGACGTGTTTGAGAATTTCTTTGAAACTAGAAATACATAGTAAATGTTGAATGAATTTCATTCCAAAATTAAGGGAGATATTCTATTATTTTATTAGTAATATAAATTACAACCACACAGAATGAGAAAATAATACAAAATTTGTATGTACAGGAGTTATGAAAAAACATGAAATAAACATAAATTAAAATTAAATACGGCACCTCAAGTAATAAATCTAGAAACATTTTGGGACCGTACTATACCTTCAATATGTCTTGGATTATATTTTCCCTCACTGCGACTATCAAATACGATTTTTATCTGGTACTATCATCTGTATTGCGATATTATCTGTATTTTATCGGTACTAGCGATATTATCGTGACTATTGACATTTGTTTATTATTTTCTCTCTTTCACTTATGTTCTTACGACATAGTTATTAAATGCGAAGTGATCGAAGTATGTTTTAAATTACTCGCAAACATTTCTTTGTTGCGTATTGTGGATCACACGGGCAATTAAATACGCAATAAAAACGTTGATTTTTTTTATTTAATTTTTAAACTATTAACAAATATGTACGATGATTCTGCATTTAACAAAACTGTTGTAATAAAAAATTTAACAAAGGCATTGCAAGGGGCTTGAACTCGGGATATTCGCATTAGTGAACTAGGGCTCTATCCCAACACCACTCTCAGCACACACATAATTTTCTCCTATTACGTGGATATTAACCCAAGTATTTAATGTGATAAAAAATTCTGCAGACAATCTTCTATGATTCTAAACAAATTAAACCTCGATTAAAATCCTGTTTCGGCAATTCCTGTCCCCTAGCAATTGTACGTTTAAAAGTAAGACGAAAACGGCCCATAAACATATTTCTAAAAATGCTTTCCTGAAGAGTTACAAGTGGTTAAAGATGATCTCTACAATGCAACTTTTCTTGAATAATTGTTGATCGCTTTGAGCTAGGTACTTCGAATTTAATGTGCAGTTATCTTTAATAAGGTGCTACACCGTATGTAGCAACTTATTAAAAATGGCTGCATACCAAATTCGAAGCACCTAGCTCAAAGCGAACAAGTTATTCAAGAAAAGCTCAGCATCTTAGACCCCCTGTGACCCCCAGCGAAGCATTTTTGGAAACATGTTTAGGACGTTTTGGCCTTATTTAAAACGTACAATATGCTTCTTTGCTAGGGATTCAGAATTTCCAAACAACCTGTATAATGACTATAATGATTCCTAAATTCTTAACAGCTTATATTTAAATATATATGTTTGTTTCAGTAAAAGCACTGTTTAAAATAGAAACAAAACATGTTTGCTGATTTTTCTTGTACTTTGTATTTCAATAAACATGCAAAGCTGAAAAATGTAAAATATACATTTTCTTAAAAAAAACTTTTGCCTTTTTGTTCTTGCCCGAAGGAAGAAACGAAACTAATGGGCTTGCAAAAACTTTTAAACACGACCAGAAATGGTCAACACATATGTTTTATGTAGTGTATCATTATGTTCGGGTTTCTTGTTAACAATTTTTGCGTTGCGCTTTTTAAGGAAATACATATCAATGTATGTCAGGATATTATTTTTAATAATAGTCTCACACTTACACGGATATCTACTAAATCACTTTTGCAGTTCAGATGTCAATATAATACAAAAATTCTAAAAATACTAATAATAATTATACCAATTATGGAAAAAAAGATTCGGGAAATATACTGATGTAAACAAACAGTGCTAGAAAAGTTATACGTTCTAATTTTAAATATACGAGTTAACAATAGAAATTAAAGGAAAATATACAAAAAACGGCAGTTTTTTAAAAAAATTTGGGATTGTTAAAAAATTGTTGTAACTGGACTGTAATTTACCAATATAGTATTGGTCATTTACCGGTAATTTACGAGGTAATGTAGGGTAATAAAAAATGTAAATTACGGAAAATAATTTCGTAATTTGCCGGTTAAATTAAACTTTTCGGAATCAATTTTGTTATGGGATCGTGTTCAGCATAAAGCACTGATTATGAAAGTGCATGTTGCCGACCGGAAACCTGGTCAGGTATTGTTTAAATCAAAATTGTTAAAAACAGTTAAGAAATTTATTTTTTTTGCATGCTTCAAATTCTTTTCATATTCTTTGTTCAAATTCCCACAGAAAATGTAATGAATTTTTTGTAGTCAATTGTTTTTAAGTTCTTAGTTTTTGAAAGTTTGAAAATATGTGGATTTACGTATTTTTAACCTTTAAAAAAGTATTTTAAAAAACGAAATACAATTTTTTACATGTTCGAACTATGTACTGAACTGCAAAATCAGTTTTTAACGGAACCCAAAAAAGTGGTTTTTAAAAAAATCTGTGGGTGCGTTCGTTTTCTTCTATCTCTAGAACTCGCTCCTTGATTTGTATATGATTTGGTGTGTAAAAGTTCTTTAGTTGCAGGCAGTTCTTCGTAAGGTCGTTAATCGGAACCGGAAACGCAAATTAGACCTGTTTTTTTGGTATAGATTTTTTTCTAAACACGTTTTTGACATTTTGAATACATAGCGTTGTAGTGCATATAAAGACAAATCAAATGCTTTTTCTCCAAATGCTGTATCTTCAAAATGAAGGCCGCTACGAATTTTTGAAAATTTTAACTAATGCATCATTGCTCATAAACTAAATATCCATTCAATACAAATTGTCAAATTATTTGATAGCCCTTAATAAGTGTAATTAAGTTATGTGAAAATATTTTTGGAAATATACAAATTTAAATATACTAGCGGCTCAAAATGTTGGACATTTACAAAAGATTATTCTTCAAAAATTGCCCACATCATTTTTTTAAACGTTCTGAGCAGATAGAGCTTACAATAAACTACAAATTTGTTTTTTAGACATTTCCCAAATTTCAATCTGACGCCTCCAGGAATTTTTGAAAATTGTGAAATTGATTAATTATTTATTCAAAAACCCAAACCCGAATTGTTATAAACTTTAAACAGTTTGACTTAATGTTAAAAATTAGGAAGAAAAACGATAGGCTTTAATTTCAACAACGCATTTTCGGAAAGTTACATGATGTTAACTACGGCCATCAATTAGCTCTAGTTAAATAATATATTTTTTATTATTTGCATATGTTTGATAGCTCTATAAATAAAGTTGCTATAACCATTTTTGATCCGAGGTCGTGAGCGCATTACCTATCTAGCCGGCGGGTGCCGCCAACGCCTTGAGTCTGGAGCGGGCGGCTTGTACCAGCTGGAGACGACTACATGTAAATTTCAATCACTTCTTGGCCAGATAATATTTAAAACGTATAACGTATGCGAAAGTACCACCGACCTGTTTCGCCCATTTTTCTTTTTAACCTTTGTTTCTTAATTGTTTACAACGCGCGCTCGCTAATCTTTCGGATTTCCTCGCACTATTTCCGTCTCTTTTGCACCCCACGCGCATTATAGGATCTCTGGGAAGTCTCAATAGTAATGAAATCGCCTACAATTTGTAACCAATTATGCTTCTAATATCATAAATAAATAAAGTAGATATCATTACAGGAAGTTGATAAAAATTATATTGTTTCAACCAACTGGTCTTTTACATCACATATCGTGTTGGTGTAATTTCTAGCTGCCAGCAATAAATAAATTAATCAAGTCTAAAGAGCACTGATTCATAGGTTTTCCAAATATTATCAAAAATTTCCATTGAATTTATCAATTTGTACTAACGAGCTGCTATTATAAGCAAGTTAAGATAGTGCTGTTTTTTCTTAGGTATATGTGGTCCTATTTTTGCTACTAAGGTTTATCTTTAACGTGAAAGAGAAGACTACTTTCTTTACTTTCTAATAAGAGCTATAAATATAGACAAACGCGAAATAATTAAATGAATGTCTTGTGTTCTATGATCACTAAATATGAAATCACTTCTGTTTCCTATGAATATCAGTTAAAATCAAAACATTTGCTCAAGTTGTCTTTATCTAAAGCGACAGCTGCGAATTTGACAAAACTGTATGAACTAATTTTTGACATTATCAAAGTCTAAACATTTTTCTGTATGCAAATTTGCGGTACTAATGGATCCCAGCTTTCTTTTCAAATAAGCTAGTAGACTGATAATATCCTTTTTGATTGTGCGTTTATGTTTATATCCCCCATTTTGGTTTGCCAAATTGCTATCATTCTGAGAATTTTATGTAACAGTATGTTAAAAATTGTGTCATGTTGGCTGTTTGGTTCTAGAATACAATTTTTTTTTCTTAAAGAATCATGAAGCCGTGCGTGAGCACGACCCCATGATTCCCATCCCACCCCCTTACCCGGGCTCAGCACACTAAGTGCTCTTCACCGGTCTAACATGCCCCACCCCTGAAAGACATGCAACCCAACATACACACCTACATACACCATCCATGGACCCGTCGGATTTAACTTGTTCAGAAAAATTACTGACGAGCAGTGGACTCGAACCAACTGCCATTGGGAGTCTAGTTTCAAAGCCTGGGACTTTAACCACTAGACCACCCGCCGGCCCAGAATACAATTTAGAACTGTTATTACTTTCGTGTTTTTTTTATTCGGTTTGCTCCATAATATTAAAAAAGGAAGAAGGGTTCTCGACGCATTGCACAGTTGCCATTAAAGTATGTAAATTTGGTAAAAAATTTATTTATCAGTCATGTGCAAAAACAAAACTAAAGATGTTTTTCAAAAATCAACAAATATGCCCTATGAATAAATAGATTGGGTAGAAACGTTTTTTAACGCAGGCAACATTTATCCGTAAATCGCGTGTTTTCATACTTTTGGCGAACCGTGTATGTATCTGTTCTAATAAAAGATTTTAATTATGTTATAATAATGCAAAATTGAAATTTATGTCAATTCTGAATATTTTCAGCTTATCAACTTTTGTAATGTTTACGCAGAGCGCTAAGCTTTACAACGGTGCTCCTTGGTGGCCAGGAAAATGTCAGTCTTTTAGATATAATAATCAGGAAATTTATCATCTAGAAATTTAATTATGGGTAACTTCATAAATCATATTGCCTTGTTTTGATAATTTTTCAATTAAGTTTTCGTTTATTGCAATACATTTGATACCCTATTGTGATTAATATATTGTTTTAAAGTCATTAGTATTTTTATTGTCTTAACTTACTCGAATGTGAGTAGGAAAGCTGCATTAGCAACGTATTTGTCTAATTAATTTAAAACTTTTAACAAAATATTTTTAAGCATTTCCTAAAAGGGTAAAGGTAATATAGTAATAGAGATTATTTGAATCGAAAATTTTGGGTGATGCGAAATTTAAAAAAAAATGAGCGCAGCAGTTTGTTTGGATTTTCCGTACTTAGACAATTTTTTCTATTCACGTTTCCAAAAGTATTTTACATCATTTTAGTGCAATCAACTACTTACTATTACTAAGTTCTTTGCTCTAGCGAAGCAAAGGCAAAAAATCCATCAAGAAACACCAGAAAACCAAAAATTAAGATTTAATCGCCAAAAAGAGGGATAAGGGGGGTACACCAATAAATAAGCCTCTTTACATATCACCGTATATAAACATTATCCTTAGAATTATCTTTTACTGTTGTTGATGAACAACCAATTTAGTTACATTTTTGTTGTTTCCGGTTTAGTAACAAGTCAAGCAACGTCACCGAAACAGTAAGTCACTAAAAAAAAATTTATTACAGCTCATCCGTAGCGCTATTAGCTAAAGAAATAAAAAGACGTGGGTTCTGGTTATTAGAGACATTTTCTGGATTTTTTTGTCAATTTGTAAATACTTTTATGTAGCACCATTTTGTCCTTCTACGGCAATGCTATACCAATTTTATCCATATCTAGCAACATCTATTTCGATAAACAAACGTTGTAGTCTATAAATTTTTAAACCGCATAATGAAGTTAGAGAGTTCGCAAAAAATGTATTGGATTGAATGTCTCCCATGCTGTTTTAAAAAATATAATAGTAATACCGTTCGTTAAAAAAAAATCTATTTGGCCACATATTCGGCCAAATAGTAAATATTAGCGTAGCTATTCGGCTAAGTACCGAATGTTAGCCAACTCAAGTCCATTATTCTGGTAATTAATGCGGTCTCCTTCAGCTACCGAAATTATAAATTTTTATGGATTTTCAGTTTTGGCTAGAGCACCATGGCAACAAAAGAGCTTGGCAAAAACAAATGAAAAAACAATAACAAATTATTATTTATTCAACAAAAATTACAACATTTAAGAAAAAATCTATTATTACAAAAATTTCCTCGAGTCGAATAACAATAGTCTAATAATCTTTAATTTTCTTCGATACACTAAACACTGCTGGTTTAATTAAAAAGTACATTTAATTTTTGTTGAATACATAATTTATTATTGTTTTTCATTTGTTTTTGACAAGTTCTTTTGTTTCCCCGGCACTCTAGCCAAAACTGAAAATCAAAACTCGGACTGTGCGTGGAAAATCAGTAAAAATTTAAAATGCGAATGTATGTGGGGTCAAAATTTGATTCTGAACAAATTTTCTGTGATAACTTTTTTCGATATCGCTAACGCAAAGCAAAATATTGAGAATTGACTCTATTTGCGAGGTTGCAGTATGCTGAGTTATATTTGAGTTGAGCACCTCAAAAGGTGCACCTCATAAAGTTCTACGACTGTGAAAAAATTTAAACTTAAATGCGACACACTGTATAGCGAATAACTGATTAATATAATAATTATTAAAATAAGTGTATTAAAATTATAATTTTATTATTTTATTATGTACAATATTTTTTAATTATCGCATTTGAAAGTTTTCTAACTCTAGAAAATGCTACGTATAATTGTTCATGTGAAAATACAGGCTCTGGTAAATAAATTCTTAGTTTATGTAATGTTTGTCCTTGAGCTTTATTAATATTGATTGCGTATGTTAGTCGTATTGTAAATTGTTTTCTTTTAACTTGAAATGGTAGTCCACTATCTCACGGTGACAATGATAAACTAATTGTAGGTAAGACTATAACATTGCCAGACTGCGTCTTAAAATCTGTGCTTCAATTACATTTGTAAATAATATTTTCATGAATAATGTAACATCATTATACAATCTTTTTTTAATATTTAAACTTAATATTTTTTTTTAAGAATCATGAAGCCGTGCGTGAGCACGACCCCATGATTCCCATCCCACCCCCTTACCCGGGCTCAGCACACTAAGTGCTCTTCACCGGTCTAACATGCCCCACCCCTGAAAGACATGCAACCCAACATACACACCTACATACACCATCCATGGACTCGTCGGATTTAACTTATTCAGAAAAATTACCGACGAGCAGTGGATTCGAACCAACTACCATTGGGAGTCTAGTTTCAAAGCCTGGAACTTTAACCACTAGACCACCCGCCGGCCCTAAACTTAATATTTATAAATTTCCTAGTAAAATTATCACAGCATTAATCTTTAACTGCAGATGGTGGGGAAAGGTATTAAGCTGTTCAGAAATTCAGTAGTTTAATGTTCACAATCGGGACTGATCATCACATTTAATATAGTCTATACTGTAGTAATCATACAACTTCCCTCTAAGTTTATTACTTACTTTTTCACTAATTAAAAAGACACGTTGTTGGTTGGACACAATATTGCCGTAGATGCTTATAGAACAGCATCTGTACAATTCAGATTATTATAAAATATTAATCGAATGTACACCACACGTTAATAAAATATCGGGTGAACGATATATTTTCAAAATTTCAAAAATTTGTCAAATTTCCAAAATTTTTTGATATTTTAAAAATGTACTTTTCATTGAGAAAACACCTCTGGTAGGTTTCCTTTTGGTCGATTACCGGAACAGTTTAATTTAAAAATACTGAAAATCAAAAATTTCAAAACTCGTAAAATTATCAATAATTTCGAAACTTTTCAAAAATTTTCAAAATTTACAAAAATTTTCAAACTTTCTAAAAATTTTCAAAATATTAACTCAATTTTTCCAAACCATTACAAATTTTTTAGAAATTTTCAAAATTTTGAACTATTTAAAAAGATTCATAATTTCAAAAAATGTTCATAATTCTGAAAATTTCCAAATGTTTTAAGAAATTTTTTGAACATTATTGAAAATATAACTGTAAATTTTGTTAATATTTTTAAATGAATTTAAAACTTTCAATGATTTTAATAAATGCGAATCCTTATTCCTTATTCCCGTGGCGGTTGGCCGACAGCTTATTCAATGGTATCGCCGTGCATGGCTTAGCTCATGCTGCAGAACTATTATTGTTTTGTTTTTTTGCTGTCTATCTGTCCGCATGAGTAATTATGTGTTTATCCAAATATTGTCTTTGCTTGTGATATACCTGTGTCCATAAAGTAACCCCCCCTCCCCCCCAACTAACGTTTGAACGACTTGATATTTTTCTACAAAATTTAGTGTGCTGTAATGGGAAATTAAATACTATTTTTCAGACCATATTAAAATTTTGTATCATCGAAAATGGCGACTGGGCGCCATTTTTAATTTTTTTTTAAATGGAAAGGGGGGTCGAGTGACACCTCTCATTCAAAAAGAAAAATATTCAGCCATAACAAAATGGCGGATTTTAAACAAACAAAGTGTTGGAAAATATAAAACAATGTATTTAAATGTATAGGAAAGTCCAGGCGAAGTGTTTCACTCATTTTTTTAAATAGACTTCTTTATCTTCAAACATTGTCATTTTGTTATGGCTGAATATTTTGCTTTGAAACTCTAGGATCAGACGCAGAACTAAAAGACCTTTCCAATGAGGTGTCACTCGACCCCCCTTGCCATTTAAAAAAAAATCAAAATGGCGCCCAGTCGCCATTTTGGATGATACAAAATTTTAATATGGTGTGAAAAATAGTATTTAATTTCACATTACAGCAAACCAAATTTTGTAGAAAAATATCAAGTCGTTCAAAAGTTAGTTGGGAGGGGGGGGGGTTACTTTATGGACACAGTGTATTTTTAGTCGTACTCAGATTTGTATTAACTTCTGCCTTATATGTGCCGAAGCGCCCTTCGTGATTGATATAATTTGCCGAAAATAATGAATAAACTGTCTCAAGATGTGAGAAGCCGTCGCCGTGATATGACGAGACAGTTACGTATTTAGTATATAGAGTATCCTGTATATCGTTCAATTGTCTGTAAGAAGAGCTTTCCATTATAAAAATAAAGGGATTTTTAAAAATTTTCGAATTTAAATATGGAAATTGTAATTGTAATCTTTGATACACAGTTGCTCTGAATACAATCATACAAACAAAACGAAAATGAATGTTGTTTGCCTTAAAATTATGGGTAGTGTCCAATTTAATGTTAACAATTGTTATTTATTTAACTTTTAAATTCGTCAATGTTACGTTTTTATAATTAATTTTCTTTTTTATAAACTTTAAATTTTAGAAAACGTAATTTACAATATACAGCGTCTTCTGTTTAAAAGGAAAAGTTGATACAACTTCCATTTTTTTACCGGAAGTACGAGATGTCGTTTGATACTATAATACTATATTATGATAAATTAAATCACAGAAGAACTGTAAGCTTGTGTTGGTTTTTTTAGACGGTATGTAAATGTTTGTGAATGTATTGTTATTAAGGTAGTGCAATTTGTAAAACTAACGTGTGTTACATTCGCAGTACAGATACTTGACCTAGTTGTGTTAACATGTTGCAAATTACAGATATCGGGAATTCTATGTTTTCCAGAAAATTCAGTTAAATATTTTGTAACTACGCACCAGTTTCGAATGTCTCATAATTGTGAAACAAAATAAATAATTGGTAATGATAATTTTACAAATAATTATGAAATTTATTAGTTGTGTACTGGTGTAAGGTAGAGTTTATCGCTCAAAGGTATTTCAGCAACGCACGGGTGTAAGAAAATGTTTTTATCGCATACTTTACGCGCACGTGTAGGTTTTTATTTTTTAAGGTACTTGTTCAAACAAACAAAATAAATTATTTTAGATAGCTTTCGATGATAATTTTGCAGGATGTAAAATTACGTCATGAAATTTTGCAAATGAACACTAAAGTACGTGATAATAAAGTATGTTTAATAAGTGCAATTATTTATTAAAACAAGTGATAATAATATTTGTCTCCGACAATGGGTTTCCCGAAATTTATATGCCTATATTTAGTCTGTTTTGGAATATATAAATTGTCAAATGTGTGAATCGGACTGATGGGTTATTTATTATTTCAGGAAATAAGTATAAAAGACGAATTTGTCTAGAAGCTAGTTATTGAGCAACAACTGCTGAAAGCGGATTGTGTGGAATTTTTTCATTTTTTGGTAATTTATTTTGGATACTTTATTCAGCAATACTTAGTAAGGTACTAAAAACAAAAATTTCTGGGCGATTTTTTACTAATGAAGTGAAAGGTTGGGACTGAAAAAATGTCGTTCTGAAAAGTAGACTAAAGTAAACCCTAGAAAAAGGCTTAAAATTACGTTTTTTCACAAAGTTGACCTGAAAAGTTTAAATAAAGACAGTTTTTCCAATGTTGTAATGAACAATTTTTACGATTGTAAATATTAAAACCATTACATCTTTCAAAATGCTGTCGCGCAACCGCCACGAAACCTTCCTCGCATACCCGCTACTTATCGTCCTATCTTCTGATTCAAGTGTTATGAAAGGTGTAGATAGGATTTACTGGCCCGAAACCAAATTTGTGGTTGCGCTCCATGTAGAAAACGTTACTTAATTTCATTATTATTGTAATTTACTTAAAAACATTATAATACGTACTTACAAAACTGAAATAAGTATTTTGCCCTAATCAATATTTAAATCGTCGAGTACTCGTTCTGTAGGACAGATAGTTATAAACAAGGAAAAACAATTAATTGTAATGTTTGTTTTTGTATTAAACACAGAAGCGATTAATACGGTCTAACAAAAGTGTGGAATAATGGTTCTGGTTGCGTAAATATTACTTTTACAAAATAATACTTTATATTAAAGTTTTTTACTACATTTTTATCTACGTTTCTGCCTACATACTTTTTTTTGAATAATTTTGTAGGAGCTCTGATGTGATCGTTTTTTTTTGTTAAATAATAGTACAGCGCGTTTTTGTACACATTCTATACAGAATTTTTTTTCTCTTTTCAACGATATAAAACTTGTTTGTATACCGCTACATAACAACATTTTCAAGAAAAATTGGAAAAACGTTGCCAAACTAGCAGGCTCTGAATTTAAACAACCCCCTAGCACAGTCGCATTTTGCTCTTTAAAATTGTTTTTGATTGTTAAGAGAACCAATGAAGTTCAAAGCACACTGCTGCGATTGCGGTAGGTTGTTGTTTGAATTCCGGGCCTGCTAACATCAAGAAGTTTTTCGCGTTTTCCTCTAAAATTTTGTTATGTAAGTGTATATAAGTATTATATCAACAAAAAGAGAAAAAAATATTCTATCGAACAGCACAAAAAATGCTAGGTGACTGTTTAATAAAATGACGATCACGTCACAGCGCCTACAGTCTTGTTTAAAAAAAATTTCAAGTCTACCAAAAGCTAGGTTAAACGGTACCAAAACACTTTTATTAACATTACTCTTCGCTATCTTGATTAGTTTCAGAAGTTAATACGGCCTTACAAATATTGACCCACCCTGTATACTATACATACAACACGTCGGGTAATGATCGAGTAGTCAAAAACGGCTTCGTTGATTGACAAGTTCATTGTCAGGTTCGTTTCATGTGAGGTAGTTGAATAAGTGTGCAAAACGCTAATAACATGCATCACGACAGAGCACTCACTTGATTTGTAGGACAACTGTAATTGGTAGTCGGTGTGACGGTCGTTCCAGACAATTATTTGTTTTGGAAAAATCAAAATAGTGATTTATCCGCTGCGGTTTTCATTTAGATTTCCTTCTTCAATTTTTGTAAAAACTTCCCTGTTGATATTTTTTTTATAAGAAAGTTAAAAAAATACGGAATTAGGTAATATCCTACATCATATTTGCTTTTTTGTGAAACATTGCGTCAGGTTTTCAGACTGCGGCCTTTTTTAGAGATCATATTGACCTGTTTCTTCATAAAATGTTTTAAATAGTTGAAGCATAAACCGTAACGTAAGCATAGTACGAGTAAACTTGACTTCTAAATCTAATTTCTATTTATTTATGCTAGCCAAGGTGCATTCACAACACGCCTACTTCCTGGTGAAGATTTTACTATACATTACACACGCATAGGTTTCACTTGCAAAGAAAGCTCTGTTTTAGATTCACTGTCGAAGAAAGTGCAACAGCATATGGAGGGTATGAATGTAGTACCAAGATCTCATTTAACCATGTTTGAAATACATCCCATTTAATAGTAATTAATAAGTCTGTGATGATCTGAATAATGACAAAATCCGAATATTCAAAGCAAATATACCTATTAAGTTAATAACTACAAATAAAAATCAACAAACATTTATACCTTTTTTTGTTCGGTAAAAGGTTTTAGCATACACATCACCAAATAAAATGAAAGCGAGCATCCAAGCACAAAAAAGCCACATCATTTTGACATGATAAAAATAGGCTTACACGAAGGGCCTGCACCAACCACTCACCTATGCTTTAGACTGTTTTAACCCTTTTAAAACTGTACTGCACTGTAAAAGACAGTTTTGAAGTTGACAGGACGGTCAAAATATATTAAAGTGTTATTTGACGTCGTTAATTGGGTAAATATTATTCATCGCAAACAGTGCCGGTTTTAGGTATGTTTTGCGCCCTTGTAACGAAGGTTAGGGGCCCGACCGCGGGGTCCGGGGAGAGGAAATTTTTTATTTTTTTAAAGCAAAGTACAAAGTTTTACGCATCAAATTGGCTATTATTGTGATACACAACGTATCCAGGATTTGTATTAAAACGAAGTTTAGTTTACCGAAAATATTTTGGCATTCATTAATATTACAGAAAAATTTTTGTGTTGAACCTCGGGCGCCCCCTAGCGCCGGCGCCCCTAGGCACGGGCCTATTTGGCCTAGTCGGAAGACCGGCCCTGATCGCAAAGACGAAATAAATATTAAAACATTAACGTCAACGATGTAAAGAAATTGCAAGCGCACTGGCTCATGCGATAGAGATTTTTCGTTAAAACGAGCACCACGGACGCGGGGGCGTGCTCATTTCTAACCGAACAGAAATAAATACCTAAAATATTAAATTAAAGAGCTCGGGTACAAGGAAAGAACGAAATTAATTTGTTTTAATAATGTGCAGAAGAAGTCAAGATATATTTAAAAGACTATTCAATTCACCTGTCATCTGTCAAAAACTGACCAATGAAAATCCGGAATTTGGTGTTTCTCAACCAATAAGAATAAATGGGCGTGCATATATCTCTTCCTGGGGGGTATTCAAGTGACTATTTTAAACAAATCAAGTTTTTATTAGAACACCTTAATGATTTGGTTCATTGAATTAATCCCTCGAATACCATTTTTAATTATTAACTATTCTGCTATTGTTGCTTTAACTGCAAGTGAAATTTGATTACATGCTGGTTAATACATTTATTCCCACTTTTTGTTTGGTGTCCAATTATTTTATTGAAATTTAGAATTTGACTAGGCGCCAGAGTGGCCGAGTGGTTAGGGCACTTGGCTGCTACGCGGAAGGTCTTAGGTTCAAACCCGGAGACTGGATGCCTGGCGGGCGGCCTACCCAGTCGCTTTTTAAAAATTGGGAACAAACCCCTCGAGGGGTGAGGGAAGTAAGGCAGCCGTCTAAGGCGTGGTGCTTACCACACCGCCCCGTACTTCATATAAGAGTGCGAGACGGCTGGGTATCGGAAGCGATGGTCCGGTGGCCCTGACCCACCGCATTGCAGCCCAAACTCTTCATTGGAGTGTAGTGCCACCGACTTTACTTTTTTACCATTCTTAATCAAAGTTACGTAGATTATTTTTGCGGTGGTATCACTCATGTCCCTTGCGCTTGGGATTAGGATCGTATCTAAGCGCAATTGAGATTCGTCATGTATCACCGCAAAAATAGTCGACATAACTTTGACTACTCGTGGTATTATAAGTGATTACTCGGGGGGCGGAACTCAATATAGGTGGCGCTGCAAGGAATCTACTATAGCGGTTATAAACTGGGTCGTTTTAAGCTGACGTGCTACAATTGCTGGATGAACTGTGTTAGGTTCCCGACATAACATTTGTTTTATATGTCTTTCATTAGTTTATTTGATATTTTGATTTACAAAAAAATGGTTCAAGGACGTTGATAGAAGTATAGTATATAGTAAGTTCCGAATACCTTGTCATGTGCGGCGTTAATGCTGAAAGTTATAGCACAGCCTAGTAATTTACTAGACTGTAGTGTTAGTGCGGTTGGGGCATTGTGTCAACATACTTCAAAATTAAAAAGAACACCGCATGGGATCAAAATTTCTATTAACATTATTCTAGTCCAGTCATAAGATACTTTTTTCGAGAATTAACCCAGAAATTGTATTTTTTTGCTCAAACCCATTAGGTTGGAAACCTAGAATTTTTTTTAAAAAAGGTGCAAAAACACGCTCTTCTTAAAACTTGAACTTCTCATATTTCTTGAAATGCTGTTGTCCGTGATGATCGTAAGTAAAAGATGAGTTAAAGTACACCTAATTTTCTGTAAATCCAAAAAGAAACAATCGTTTAACCCCAATAGGTACTGAGCTGTGACCTTTCAAAGTAGAGCATTTTCGACCATTTTTCAAATCTCTTTCGTAGGGTTGCAGTTTTTTTTAAATAGCTGCTTTTGAGTGCATCTAATGTAAAAATAAGCTAAACTAATATAAAAGAAGATTTGCGTAAAACTAAAGAAGAAAGAATGTTCCAGCCCTAATAGTTTCCGAAATATGACCTTTTAAAGAACCCGACTTTGTTTTATAACAATGTAAAATTGCTAAAATGATAAATCTAATTGTAGTTGTACTAGTCGGTAAGTTTTTTTGCTTAGGTGATACATTTGTGTTATTTGTCTGTATTGTATTGTTAAAGTAATGACGCCCGTTAACACCGATTTTTTTGCACAGTTACAAAACATAAACACAAATTTATCCCGTTTCGTGTAGTTACAAAGTTTGCCGCAAGACGCCTTAGCGAGCGCTGTCTCAGCCAAATTGTCCATCCACTAGTAATCTTAATTTACGCAATTTTAAACTTGCAAATATAATCACAAACGTATACTACTCAATTTCTACAAAAGCATCTATTGAATATTGTTAATAACACCGACCAAAAAAATTATAGTGGCATTTGGAAATATTTTTCATATCCTAACGTAAACAACCGTCTGTCTATTTATTTTAGGTTATGATGGTGTCTTATATTACAAACGTCCAAGTGCCATTGTATTACCAAAGTTAGGACACACTTTTTTTGTTTATAGCGAACCGTTATTAGAAATGTTTCTAATCGCACAAGATATTGCTATAGGTTTCACAAATATCATCGCAACATAAACAGAAATGTTCATATTTTATTTAAATGCCTTTAGGTTATCTGTAATGTTTTTTGCTTCTAATGCGTTTTACTTTCCCATACTTCTTGTAGTGTTTAGAAAGTCTTGAATAAACGAAAAATTTCGATTTGGACATTTTAATGAGAAAATGCAACAAAGTTTTTTTTGACAATGTCTGTGCTGGGTGGTGAAAAAAAATATGCTACGCTTTGTGGGGTTATCATTGGAGGCTTTACACGTAGAAATTCTTATGATTGGCATTAAGAAACAAGTTTCGTTTTTCGTAAAGACAAAATAAAAATTATGTTCGCAATTTTTAATTATGTCATGACGCAATAATTTGAAAATGTAGCAAGACAGCAAAGTAAACTACATTTTATAAAAAATAACTTAATTTTAAATTTTGGTTTAATTTAAACAGTTATTGCCTTTTTTATTATTTACAAAAGTTTTTGTGGTTTATATATTTATTCACAATCAAGTAGTAATATGTCACTTTCCGGCTTTTAAAAAGTCGGAAAGTCATACATTGTGTACCTAGCCGGAAAGTCTTTTCCGGCTACTTAAACGTCACTTTTCAATAATTTGAAAACTGTACTGACAGAATAAATAAAAATGTTGACATGTTACCTAGCAACACTTCCACAGATCTCTTTATTAAAGTAGACTAATCAAATTATGATAAAACTGTCAATAAACATTAATGGAAATTATGTTTAAAACTCAATAATTAATTAATAACTGATTGTGAATAAAATAGTATACAAACCTCGGTGAAAAGTTTTCCTGCCTCGAGAATTAGTTGACCGCGGCGCTTCGCGCCTTGGTCAACTACCATATCTCTCCACAGGAATGAAACACTTTCCACCTCGGTATGTAATATACTATTATCATGATTACTCATTGCTGTAATTGTTCACCAAGATATGAAGGGAAATTATACTATTTATTCGTAAAAGTGATAAGGAATTTTTATTAATTTTGCGGTTTAGTTTTTTTGCACATGTATAGAGAAATGTAATTGGAAAGCTGTCGTTTCCCAGTTAATTAATGCTTTTAGGAAAATATATTGATGATTAAATGCCAAGAAAATTTATTAGCTTTTTTTTCCAAGTTTTATACTACATTAAAATTTAAAAATAGTAATTAAATTAAACAGTTTTATCGTCAAAAGGTTTTTCTGACTTTTGGGTTTTTTAAGTTTTGATGTTATTTGTATCTCGATACAAAGTATAGCAAACGGTAAACAAACAATTTTGAAAACTCCAACTTTTTCCGGATTTATTTATAATTATCGGTTATTGATTTCGTACAAATGCTAATTTAAAAGTGACAAGTCGGCAATTTTGCGGCCCCTTACCGATGTGATGGTTTGAATTTGCAGAGCGAGTACAATGTCCCCGATTATTTATAAGATATCTTTTGCAATTTCCGTAATTACGATTACGTAAGTTTTTGAATCAAAGTTCAAATTCCTACGGATGTGTGTGTATTTATATTTGTACGAGTATTATAAAAATAATTAGACATCCAAACAACCAATTAACAGTTTTCTCGTATTATTAATAAGTCTTTGTAAGATTATAGGCTTTTTATAACGAAGTATTATTATTATGTTTTAAAGTATGAATATATAAAAAGTCTAACGAACGTACGCAAGTTCAAAGTTTGATAATAATCGAGTGATTGAAATTGTATTTGCGTTCATACATTGTCAGTGAAGAAACGTTCTTTTTATTATGTGTTATTATCTGTTAGTTAACAATTTTACCAGAAATAATTTATCATATAGAGAATATGTTTCGTCATTAGAACACTATTTATTTTAGATAGAACGCTGTCACAGAAAGCCGGTAATACTTTTTACATTATCATATTTTTACTTGTTTCGTCGGTACAAATTATAAATTGATTATACGATTTCAGAATAATAGGTAGGCTGCACTTAAATAGAGTTTTGATAATGCTAACAATTTGTAAAAACATTCATTTCTTGTTTAAATAGTGAACTGACGCAGTTTAAATAACATTCCTATTATGTATGACAAGAAATGTTTAATAACAATGTAGTATGAGTAAGAAGTCGAAGTTCTAATTCTGACAACGATATGCATTTAATCAGAATTGTTGACTTACTTTGTGATGTTTATACGATGTATGACACTTGCATAATTAGAAGTTTATCAGTTATAGTTATGCTTTTATTATTTGCCATGTAAGTTTAATGGCAAAATTTTACTATTCAGTTCTAAATTATTAACTTCGTTCGTTTTTGTTGATTTGATTATAACTTTTATTACATTTTATTATTTTTTTTCAGGTAATTAGTGGTGAGATACTAGTGATGATAGTACAGCGTAAAAGGTAAAATAATATAAAACATAAATTAAATTTGGTACCGTTTAAAATAATAATTTAACAAGTTGGTAAAGATGGTATTCCATAAATACAATAATTTTCTCTTCCCAGTACCGCAATTTTTGTAGTTGTTGTACCAGGATTGTATTTCCTGGTCATTTTACCAAAATTTGCCGCCTTTGCTAAATGCCATTTCGTCATGTCCAGGAAGTTTTAAGAGTAAAAATAGCAGACGCGTAACTAGAATCTTTTGATAGGGTGGGACACTGCTGCACCAAAGAAAAAGTAGGTGGCCCCTTGCTTTAAAATGACTTAACGTAATTTACATTATATGCTAAGTTATCCCCATTACATTATTTTTCTATGGTTATCTCACGATTTTTGTGTGCCGCGTTAAATTCGTCATTGATTTTGCTGATGCGAAACAATTTTTCCATTTTTAGTGTGTCTTAAAAAAACACCGTATACCTAACCGCGCAGTAGGTACAAAAACTTTTAAAATTGACATGTAAATAACATTAGAATTTAAACTTATAATTTCATATTCAATTATTAAACTAAAATCCAAAACTATAGCTACTATACAGCGTTATCAAAAAATTTATAACGTATGGTTAATTTTTCATCAATAATTTTAGGACGAAAGGTATAGTACACAAACGGTCACCTTACCATATTTTTTACACAAATTTTTGTATCGACGCACGTTAGTGACTATGGTAAATTGATTAAGCGTTTCTCTCCCATACCGGGCCTAGCAAAGTTAGCTTAAACAGAAATGTTTTATCGGCCTCTGCGTAATGATACCTACAAAATTTAAAAAGAATTTATATAGCCAGTTTTTGTGCAGTGTTTGTGAAAATTTTGAAAATATTTTTCACTTCCCAGTTTTCATTCGTACAAATATTCTGTGACTTAGTGATATTGCGTTTCCCTAGGGCTATTATATCAACTAACTTGTATGCTGGCAACTCGTCTTTAGGTGACAAGGCGTTAAAATCAAAATTTTCCAAAAATTGCTACTTTCGCAGTTCCTGCCTCTCCCCCGCCGATCGGGCCGGGCCTAAATTACAAACAAATTTATTATCAGGCAGGACCGGGCTTTCATAAGTCCCTAGCCGGGCCAGCATGGTTTCACCGGCCAATACTTACGCTACAGGCAGAGTAAGGGAGGGCGGAGGCAATCGAAGTTTAAGTTGACCTGCCAAATTTTCCGGCCTAAATTTGTCGGGCCAAATTTACTGGACTAAATTTGCGGGTCTAAATTCATATAGTCATAAAGCGGACCGAGATAGCCCGTGTTCGAATTTATCGGGTCGGGCCGGTCTCGGATCATGTACATAAATAATATGCTGGGTCGGGTTAACCCTTTTTCTGAATTTGTCGGGCCGGTCTTGATAATTTTTTCATTTGCTTACCTTTACTATACCGTCTGTTCTATAAAAACCGCGCTATAGCGTCGTTATTATAAATTTTAAGTCGAATAAAGCGCATATCAAATTAAGTATCACCAAAAACTCTATTTTTTGGGATGTTCACTTTTTTATATATTCAACTGTTTCGAGGTTATGGTGGAGTCGTCTCAATTTTTAAATTCAATGGTATATATTTGTTTTAATTTTGTGGTAGAGCGCTATCTTCTTTTCCCAACCATATACAATTTTTATATAGTTACATAACAAAAATTTCACCAAAAATGCGAAAAACGTTTCTGTCAGGTTAGCCATCAATTTTAATAAAACGAAAACGGGGGTGAAAGAAACAATTGAAACATGGAAACAAACAAGCATCATAGCTGTCAAGTTAATTGGCTTTTGTTTCTATGTTTCTTTCGCCCCCGTTTTGTTTTATTAAAATTCATGGCTAACCTGATACGGAAGTTTTTCGAATTTTTGCCAGATTTTTTTATGCAACGATATGAAAATTTGATATTGCTGAAAAGATAAAGAAAACAAGTAATTCTTTGATAGTAGGAAGTAGGTAGTAGAAGTAATTTGGTGTCCAAATATTTTGCGTACATAATAATAAATTTTATTTTTACCATGTAATGATTATTATTATTATTATTATTATTATAACAAAATGAAACAATTGACTAATTGTAAAGTATTACGATTATTGCCTCTTTATCTGTTATTTTTAACAACTCCCTGTAAAGGGTAAATATAGGAAAACGTGTGGGCAGTAAATGTGCGTCTACTAATACATGATACGATTTTTTTGCAAACATTTTGTTAATTTTATTGCTAATTTACTCTAAATGCAAAGAAGGTAGAAGCCGACAACGTCATCGTTTTGTAAACAATTATAGACTAAAGTTAGGACATTAGTTTATAGGTTATTTAATTCTTCGGTTTATTTCGATGTTCGCTACAGCGGTATATGATTTGAATTATTTATTTCCTAACACGAATTTGGACGCAACCATTACCCAATATATCACTTGCATAAAAGCTAAAAGCTTTATCAACATGAAGTTACCCTTTTATCTCGGAAGTGGTGGAATATATGAGTAAATAATTTACAGGGTGTTGCTATAGTGAGGAACCTACCTTGCGAGTGAATTGTACCAAAGAGATATCAATTAAAGCTCATTTAGAAATGGTCCGGACACCTCCCTTTGGAGTTACACCCTTCCACAACAGGGAAATTCAGTCGCTTTTGTTTTGAATACTTTCGCATTGGTAGCATTACAATTTCGGAGTTTTATATACGGTCATTACTTATTTGATGTAGTATTTAGTAGCAGTAATTTTAAAGAAAACTTTTTCTACAATTTGCAGTAAATATGACATTATACTTTTGATGCCGTTTTTCTATAAATTTTACAGTTTTCTGATATTTACTACTTTATATTGAGTACATGCAATATTTAAAAGTATTTGCGCAGTTGCGGAGCTTGGATGTTTTCCTCCGTTACCCATGTCGTGCTCCAAGTTCTGTTCTTAAGTAAAGCTTATTTGGAGATATTCGTTTAGAATGTTTAATTGAATTTTTAGGTAATTCTCCTTTCTTTTCTGAGTTAAATATTTTGCGTCGTTAATTATGCTCAATGTTTTCGATTACTTTTAATTTTTTTTTTGTTGATATACAAATTAAATTGCCTGGTTATAACAATATATGGAATACGTTAGGCGCCTTTCCTAATTTATCATTTAAGATATTTTTGTGTTGATTAGATTGCATATTAATAATGATATACAAATTGGTTAAACTTAAACAATTTTAATTAGCAGTTTCATACACAGATCGTAATTTAAAACTACAAACTTAATAATTTTACCTTCATTTGCCGCTAGAGTGCAATGAGTTCAAAAACAAAACAACTTCGCATTTAAATTTTGTGCTATAATGTTGTAACTATGGTCCTAACATAGTAAACTGATCTGATTTGTTGAGTAAATACTGTTATAAAATGGATAATTGATCTAATCTAATCTATATTCTATGCCGGCAACAATTCTAATATATCCCTTCGCTGAAGTCTAAAATTTCGATTACTAGAAGCTTGACTCTAAGCAAGAATTGCATACATTAGTAGAGAATGACATACAGCGTAATATCCCGCCTTAAGGACTGGTTTACTAACATGATTTTCCAAAGCACGTAGGGCATATGTGTTTGTACCAAGTTTCTTTGAAAGGGAATCAATGTGACATTCCAGGTTATTTTGAGGTCTAGTAGAACCCCCGGGAATTTTACATTATCAATATTATTTTGATTGTCGATGTTTTTTATTGAAAATAACAATATTTGAGTTGATTTAATGTGAACTAAATCTAAATTTCATCCTTTATTATATAAACAAGTTACGTCAGTAAGTAATATTGTCGCGAATTGAATTAGTTCTATTTAGAATATTTAATAATATTATAATTCATTATCAAAATTAGTAGTGATTTCAATGTGTGTTCCAGTACTTAATTATTGATCTGGTCTCAGGGTTATATTATCAGTCTATATTAAGAACAGTCTATATTAAGAAGTTATGCAGTGACTCAAATGAACACCTGCATTAATGTGTTGGTTATTAACAAACCCCACTCAGCTTCACAAATGTATAAAAGGCTAAGAGTTGCCGTACAGAGAAGAGTTGACAGTTGAAATAGCTGAGAGTCCAGAACCTACAAGTTACCTCTCGCATATATGGGGGCCTTGGGCCCAGATCAGTAAATCATATTCATGTAAGTAGTTTAGTTAGTTTTTAGATAGCATTGTAAATAATTAAACAAATATATCTCTGTTTATATTTTGGTTGTTGTTCTATTATTCCTAGGCATTTAAGTCACACGCTACGACCCCCACGTGACATTTTGGTAGAGGCTTTGGGCATCATTTCAATCCATAAAATTTTTTTTTTTGTGTACTAATTTGGTATTTAAAAATGTAACTTGACTTGTGGCTATTAATCGAAAGAAAAGGATCACTGAGTTTTGAGTTTAGATTTATAGTCTAATCATTTCTCACATCAGCTTTTGATTAATATGTACTTTCAGTTTCAAGTTGGGTGCATAATGAAAAATGTGCTAGCTTGGTTAGAATACAATGATAAATAAAATTTGTTATTAAATCAATTAAAGTTGATCATTTAAGGACATCTTAGCACGATAAGAGATGCCTTTAGATCATTAACTGGCGTTGATTGTTAAATGTTTGCTAAATTATTCTTCGCAAGCTAGAGGTAAAATTAAAAATAAATTTATAATGAATTTACAAGTACATGTTTAATTATGGATTGCGATCTCGAAAACAATGTCTAGGAAAGAACAAACAGAGAAAATTTAAATTATGAAATGATAAAAATTTTAGAAGGTAAAGTAATAATAAAAAATTACTAGAAAGATTAATTCTTCAAACTTTTATTTGAAACCAAAATTAGGTTTTATTTCAAGTTATTCCTCAAATCTTAAAGTAAAAATGTAATAGTTTAAAACTAACAATAAATGTTATTAAAGAATAACAAAAACAAATTACTGTTATTACGAATTAAACAAACCCGATGTTTTTTCAAAAAATTAAACTCTAAAATGGAAAATACAAAGACTAGTGCAATAAATAAATTACAGTAAATAAAGAAAATATTGGTATACAACTAGAAAATTTAAATTTACTCGTCGTTAATATACAAAATTCATACAACTTTGAAAAATATAGCTTCAAACAATTTTCGAAATATAAAAATTTCGTAGATAATTCTAAATTCAATTGTTTTTATAGCATTACATAAAATGGCAAATGATACAATTGTTCAAGTTTTTGAAACTCCATGCAGATCAATGTTCCAAAATCTTTAAGTCCTGAAAAAATTTAATTTAATTACAAATAAAAACCCAGCAAAATTTATAATTATGAACGGGTAGCAGCAGTAAATTCTTGGAGTGAAAAAAATAAATTACTCTTTTTCGGTTCATTTTTAACAGGGCCAGCAATTTTTTGGTATGAAAACTTTAGAACAAATGCTAGTAATAAAAATTGTACTTGGGAAAATGTTAAAACCCATTTTCTAAAAGAATTTTCAAGAAATATAATTCACCAAGAATTAAAATTTAAATTAAAACGTAAAAAACAGGGTGATTCTGAAGACGTTAATAATTATTTATATAAAATATTAGACCTTTGCTATAATTTCGATGAAAATATGTCTGAAATGGACATCATAAAATATTTCGAATTAGGATTGAGGCCGTCATTGCAGTATCAATATTTTGTGTTAACAGAAGAACATATGACATTAGAAAAATTGAAAAAATTGGTATTTAAAATAAGTATTGCCATACAACGACAAGAAAAATCTAAATTACGAACAACCAAATCTCCTTTATTGAAAACTAAATTAAAATCGTATCAAAATGAATCAGTAAATTATAATAATCCTGAAATTGTTAATAAAAGGTTAAATCAAAATTCAAATTTTAATCGTGTTGGCGTTAATTTCTGTGCCAGGGGAGGAAATATCAATCAAAATCCTTTACTAAATGCTAAACCGACGTGTTTTAGATGTGGTAACAAAGGTCACACTGCAAAAACATGCAGAACGAAAATGAACGTTAATATAAAAATTCCACAAATTAGGAAACGAAATTGTCAAAAATTTATCAACATAAATAATAAACTAAAGAATAAAAATAAATAATAATATTAAGCAGCAAAGCTATTCAAATTAAATTAGAGTATAAAAAAGCTACTTATATACAAATATAAATTATAAGTTTTAACAATTTTGATCACATTAATAATAAATAAAAAGGAGTGGAGATACAGGTGTAACTAAAAACTAGTACGAAAAATTATGTAGAAAATATAGCAGATACTATAAAAGAATTTTCTTGTTTAGTTAATGTCCATATTCACAATTTGTTGGTTGTTTAAAAACTCGGAAACCAGCTGAGTTTGTTAAAGTTGAAGATACGTCCATCGACTAGTAAAAGATGTAGTAGTCAAGTCCTCTTCAAAATCTTTAATTTTGGGAATTAATTGGGAAAATTAAAGATGATAAAATGAAGTTTTTGCTGAAACAGACAGATATAATTAATTTTCGAAATTCTACTGTAATTTTAAAAGAAGAAACATTAGATTTATTTGTATTAATTTTCATAATAAAAATTAATATCAGCCTTTTGGGAAAGTCAGTTGAATCAATACTTTTACAAATCTTTAAACGAAATAAGATTAACTAATGAGAAAAAAATAATTTCTTTAAAACCATTTTGATTGGTGACATTGTTAAAAATTATGAAAAAATTTATTATAGAATTGAGTAAACAATACAAAAATTTGGAAAAATAAACCTGCGATAAGGGTATATAAGGAATTTTTACGGAAAAAATAAATAAGTCCGACCACTTAAATAAAGCATGACTTTATAATAAAGATTTTGAGGAATAATTAATAATTTTGTTCTATTTCCATTTATTTTAAGAGAATCTATAAAGATATTGATACGTTCAGGTTTATATTAACTAAAATATAATTGATAATCATTAACAATTAATGCTTTGAATTTAAAAACTTATAAACAAGATATTAGCTTGTTGATCAAATTAAAATTGAATATGTATACTTACGTAAAAAAGAAAAGTAGATTCTTGAATAAAGGTGTGTATGAATAATTATAGAATAACTATAATATGTCCAATATTACCTTGGATACTTAGGTAATCTTGAAAATTGATGAAATTCCATGAGAATACTTCCAATCTTCATGAGATTGTCAAATGAAATTGTAAACCCGAAACATTATAATATGAGATTAGGCGACGTGTTTTTGCCTTAGAGAAAAATAATAATAAATGATAGTACCTTAACAATTGGTAAATTGAAAAATTTGTAAGGAAAATATAAAGTTGTAAAATACAAGAAATTATAAAGAGGTGCAAATCGGTAAAAATATAATACCTGTACAATATATATTGAAAAATAAAAATCGAATTCCTACTATAGTAATAAACGAAAAATAAATGGAATAATAATGTTAATAAGGAGCATAATCTTCTACTTGTTATAGTAGAGTAAAGAATTTTAAGAAAATGATTGTATAATTAAATAAAAAAGCTCCTAGTGCCAAGAAGAAAAATAATGTAATAATGTAACGTAATGTAGTTTAATATTCGAAATATATAAAAAATTCGATGATTCTTGGTAAGTCCCACACAGTGATGATTCTCCTCAAGTAGATTTGAATGATAATGAGTAATGATCACAAGAACGTGATCCAAATCCCTAAAAAATATAAAATATATGAATATTGTAGTTACAATGAATTTTTATAGGGATAAAGGAGAATTTATCGTGGCCTCGTAATTGTATTTATATGTATAATATTATCGCCCGTCTTGTAGCTTCTCCGGCGATAAATAAGGAGTATTTAAAAATGAGTATTTAAAAATTAAGTTATAGTGTGTCATGATATAATAATAAAAGTTAACCTTTTGAGTATAAGTACAGGGAACATTTCTCACTTAATTGAAATTAAATTTTCACATTTGATAGAAATATAGGGACGCCCTGGTACACAATATATAAAGATTTAAAATGAATAGTTTAAGGTTACTCAAGAATTTTATTACAGAGGCTTAATAATTCTTAGAATGGGGCACCAAAAACCCTGGCCGGGATGATATGTTCAAAAATGTGATGATAAAATTAATACAATTAAATTATTTACCCTCGTTCCCGCTAACTTTATTTAGTGAAGGGACATATCACTTGATTGGTGTCTGTTTCGTTTAACTTATTTATTAGAATCATCAACTCCTGTACAAGGAAAACGGTATGGTTCGAAACGTACGGTAAAGGATGTATTTTATAGATAATTTAAAACAAGAGCAACGGCATATTTGATGTTTAAAAAGCGCGCATGTTGTAATTTTATGAGGGAGTAGAAGTCCGTTCATTACGTTTTTACGAATGAAATAATGTAAAGCCGTTGTTAAAGGTTTAACTAACTATAACTAAACAGTTTTTGTTGTATACATACATGAAAAATGTATATGAAATTAAATGGCACTAAAAGAAAACATTTAGTGAAAAAATGTATTAAATGATGTAATGCTTATCAAAAGCATAAAAGAAATATAATTTCAAAAGGCATATTAAAAGTGCAAAAATAAAAAATACTCAAGTATATAAGTGATAAAAAATATCACACGGTTTTAAAAAAGTATGGAATATGTATTACTCAAGATAATGCTTAAAGCAATCTAATTATTGAAAAAAGAAATTTATAGAAAACGTGAGAAATAAAATAAAGATTTTATTTAATAAATTTTAAAATGGATCTAAATACAAAGTATAAAATAAGTTCAGTAGTAGAAATGCAGAATTGCATCAGTTAAAATAAAGCAGGGAATCTTCATGGCTAAATATAGAAACCACCTGCACAAGTGTTCCTTACTGCAGCATCCTTGATGTATGTTAGCAAGTTGTATTTGACCTAAATAGGAAATACACTAACAATATTGTTCATAGAGCTTCAGGCTACATTAAAATTTTTTATGTGAAGCCATTGTCAGTTAACCAGTTTATAACTTAGACCAAATTTTGTTTATACTTGGACAAAGTTAGGAAATAAAATTAAATAATAAGGAAAGAAGTCCTCAATACCTACGGGTATAAGGGGTTATAGATAAAATAAATTAAAGATAATGCACCAAAGAAATATAATATAAAGAATTAAGTGAAAGAAAATATATAGAAGAGTAATGAGAATACTTAGGCCTATAAGTAATAAAAATAAAAATATATATCATATTTTTCCTAAACAAGTATAAAACTGTTGTAAAAAATTTTAAAGAATTGTTATAATTAAAAGACAAAAAAATTGACAATTCATCGAACTTACATTTGATACTGGCTACAGAGTTCAAAATATTCCAATTCATAAATGAACCTGATCGAGGTCAAAAAAGAGGAAGGAACTAGCCAAACTTCTCCTTTTCGGACAAAAGTAACCAAATGATATGATAAACTACGAATTCATATTGCCTGTAAGAAAGTTATAAATTAGTTTAAAATCACAGATTTAAAATGTATTGGTTTTACTCACGGAATATGATACTAGTAATTGTCTTGCATTAAGAAAACATATTTGATTTACTTAATTGCTGTTTAATGTTTAAAAACATAATTCATCAGAATAATTTTTATTATAGGTAATAATTAAATGAAAAACTTGATTGTTCAAAATAAATCAATAAATTTAGTTTAAAATATTAAATTCGATCATCTTAAATTTTAATTCGAAAATAACTCAAAACATATAAACAGCCAGAAATGAAAGACAAAACCAACAGGTATTAAAATCAAAATTAAAAATTAATTAAAATTGTACTTGCAAGTTTAGTGAACAAATAATAATTGTTGGTAAAACATTAACAAACTGATCAAGTAATAATTGAAAAAATTAATTTTTTGTTCAATACCCATTTTCAGTAATTGGTACAATAATTAACAAATTATAATTAATCACGTAAAACATTTAGAGTCATTTTTAGAGCAGCAAAAGGCATTTGGTACTAAGTTATCATCTGCACCAATTTTGCATTAGTTTAACCCTGAGATAACAACAGAGTTAAGAATAAATGTTACCAGAAAAAGGATAGGACCTATTTTATAAAATTTTGATGAAGAATTTTAATTGATATAATCTATACATTTTTTTATTAATTATAAAAACATAAAAAGGCTTGGTTTTACATAATCCCGGAACATGAGATATTGCAAACTGTTTGTAATAATCGAAATTCTGTTGACAAAACTTGTTAGGGAATAGAAAGAATTCGGTTTATACGATTCTGTAGTTCTGTACAAGTAATACAGTTCAATGATTTTTACTTCAGAAAATATTCCAATTATGGAAGACACACCTAATTAAGTGTGTAAAATGAAAATGAAAAAACTAAGGAATTAGTATAAGTGATAATTGCTGTTAAAATATAAACAAATTCAAAACATTAAAGTAAAATTATAGGAATTATAGAAGAAAAATAAAATAAAAGCATACTTTCGATAAGTATAGGCTACAATGTATTAAAATCAGGTCATGGAAATGCAAAGTGCATAAATCAAACTGTTCATTGATAAATAATACAACCTGCAAGCATTTGCACTCTTCTTATGTTGCAGACTGCATAAGAACCACATTGTTAGCTGATTTCTAACAATAAAAGCAATTAAAGTCCTTATCAATTTCCGGCGTGAGGACATTGAGAGGCATTTCATGAGTCATAAGTTTATAAGTTGAATAATTATATACAGCTTACCTGTAAAAATGTGGACTAAATACAAAGATGAATTAGATCTTTCAAAATGGAAAAATTGTGTTCTAGAACCATGTATTAATTGGAATTTTTTATAGGTGCTGCCTGATGAAACCACAGTGATTTAATGGAATTGAATGAGTCAGTCCATATAATTTGGAACCTGTACGAAAAAACATAAAAACATAAATTTGAAGTCAAGAAAAAATAAATTTCATATAAAAGGTTATTTCTTTCGTATTTCAGAAAATTTGATTTTTTTTTTTCGCGTTAAAAATCTTGGGAACATAAAAACAATAAAATGTATGAAATTTAAAATTGAACAACTTTAAAATTTGAAATAATCATTTTAAAAAAAACGATGTCAATTATAAAATCTGTAATTCTTACAGTTAATTTTTCTACTGATTAAAATATTAGGCATTACACTGTTTTGGGACCTAAATCAAAAATAACAATTTGTAATCAAAAATGTTGAAAATTTGGAAAATTTATTACAAAATTGATTTGATTAAATAAGTCAAAACAAATATGTTTTGTACAAGTTGTTTTAAAATATATGAAAATTGTTTTGCACAAAAATTGTCATATTTCTCTACGAGTCAACTTGACAAATGATAAAGATTCATGTAATCCAAAGCAACCTTTAAATTAAATTTATCAAAAATAAAATTTGCAAAATCAAGACATACAGGGAAATGAAATTAGTTCCTGTGATCAAATCGATTGCCGAATTAGAAATTATTGAGGTACACAGTTAAAAAGTAATGATGCATTTGTAAAATTAAGAACTAAGTTACACTTTCAGTTGAAAAAGAATTTACTTTTCATGCATAATAAATTAAGTATTTGAAGTAATTAGTTCATGATCATCAAAACAATTACACATGCATTGTAAAATTAAGACTGTTTTGAGAAACAAACATCAAATTAACTCAAATCAAATTAAAAATATGTTTACCTGGAAAATTTCCAAGAGTTTTAACTTAAGAGTACCCAACTCTCATTTTAACTCTTCGTAAACACCTGTTTTATAATGAAAACAGTGTAAATCCATTGTAAAAGAAAAAATGTGACAACAAAATATGACGTTTTTCCTAGAATTGTTGGATAACCTCATATTTTATGAATACAAGCTATACGGTTTTCATAGTTTGATTCTAGCTTTTATTCCAAATAAAATCAAGTGAAAATAGAAAAAACAACATTATAGTAAATTTTTCTAATTTTTGTTAAATTTTGTGATAAAGATTTCACACAAATGAAATTATTACATTAAGTAGTAATTAAAAGATCAAATGCAAACATCATACTCTTTTAGCTACTTTCACTTGACAGCTAAAAGTAATTTTGTAGTTTGACATAACCTCAAACTGGTGAGGCATGTTCATACGTATGATTCACTAAAAATATAGCATTTACCTACATCATTAACAAATGAATTAAATTTGAATATAATAATTATTTGCTACATAATTATAAAACGTTTGAACATGTTTTACATGAAATCAGAATTTAAAAACTTGTTTTTTTCTTCAATTGTAACAAACAAGTAACAAACTTTATAAATTATTTTACAATTATTAATAGTTAGATTGTAAGCGTTTTTCTGTACTAACTTACTGTTTAGATAAAGCTTTTAACTTGTAATTTCACTGCATTTCTAAATCATAAGAACAACATTCAAATACACAAAACATTGCCAGTTTTTGCTAACGAATAATACGTACGTGCCACAAAGTTCCAGCGGTAGTAAACAGCTGCGATCAGCGGTAATAGAAATTCAAATTAGAGGGCCGAATACTATTCCTCATTTCCTTCCGGGTTGTCCAGATCGACGAGATTGAAATATTCGAAGGCAACGCGGAAAGCGTCTTCCTCAATCGTCACCTGGACCTGGACACATCCCTCGGGAACGTTAAACCCAAACGGATCATAGTCGCCATCCTCAAAAATAAATAAATAAACAGTCCCGGGACCCAGTGCAGTCGCCAAGTCCGACTGGACGAGTGTTAGGGGGTAACCTCGGAGAACCCAAATGGTATCTATTAGCCTTCCCCTATACACCTCTGAACAAAACAAAAAGGCAAATAATAATTTTTGGTGGAAATCTAGGACAAAGTCAGATCCCAAAATTAAATACTCACGAATAACCGGCATCAGCCCTGGTCCAAGGGGTGGAATCAGCTGATCAACACCCTCCATGATAACGAGCACAAAAAATCAAATCAACGAACACAACTAACACCACCAAATCACAACTGGTACACAAATAGAGCGAGCTCAACAGTGCGACTGAAGAACAATGGCATTGCAGAGCGATCTTTTTAAAATTTTGCAAATTCTGCAAAATCTCGAATATGCGCGTTGAACCATCGCATTTATATTTAATACTTTGATAAATATACTATAACAGACATGTAAGTTTTAAACAGAATGAATTCAGAATGAATTATCAACATAATAATTTTAAAGTTGATTTATAATGTTACAAATGTCTGTAAATTGTATTTTATAAAAACAGAAAATGGTACTCACACGCAACTTAAAGTTGTAGACATCTATACGCCATCTACTAGATCCATCAGCAAGCAGGCATCATCACACACTTATAAATATAGATACCGCACAAATCCATGAATTGCTATGGTTTGTTTTGGATACAGCGGAAAACATCGTTAGGCGACCGTACTTACAAACGGAAATACGACGGGTTGCATAAGTAGCGCAATCACGTAAATTAGTGAAGTGTTTTGTCTAAATTAAAGTTTTGTGTAATGTTGTTCATATAACCCACGGTTTATAAAACTAATATATCCATCTAAATGTTCTTTTTACTATAATATTATAACTATTTTATGTATTATGTAACCTATATAACGGTATTAACCATTTTAAATGTGTATGTATATTTTTTGTAATTCTTTTGTAAATTAAGCTTCACCATCTTAAGAGATGGATTTCGCTTGGTTTGCAGGGGAGGAAGTGTCGCGAATTGAATTAGTTCTATTTAGAATATTTAATAATATTATAATTCATTATCAAAATTAGTAGTGATTTCAATGTGTGTTCCAGTACTTAATTATTGATCTGGTCTCAGGGTTATATTATCAGTCTATATTAAGAACAGTCTATATTAAGAAGTTATGCAGTGACTCAAATGAACACCTGCATTAATGTGTTGGTTATTAACAAACCCCACTCAGCTTCACAAATGTATAAAAGGCTAAGAGTTGCCGTACAGAGAAGAGTTGACAGTTGAAATAGCTGAGAGTCCAGAACCTACAAGTTACCTCTCGCATATATGGGGGCCTTGGGCCCAGATCAGTAAATCATATTCATGTAAGTAGTTTAGTTAGTTTTTAGATAGCATTGTAAATAATTAAACAAATATATCTCTGTTTATATTTTGGTTGTTGTTCTATTATTCCTAGGCATTTAAGTCACACGCTACGACCCCCACGTGACAATATGAATTCGATTCCACCCTATGCTGCTTGAAAATCGTTAATATTAATAAGAAATAGTGTAGGCTTCAGGAGTGAACCCTGGGGAACCCCTGTAGTACAGCCCTGGACGGGCCCAGGCTCGGCCTGGCTTGTACGGGCCGGGTCTATGACATGCGCGGGCCGGACCGTGTCTGGCCCGACTTTAATACGAAACACTACGAGCCGGATCGGGCCGAGCCTACTACAAAGCGGATACGGGCCGGACCGGGCCCAACACAATTTTAATACAATGAATTACGTCAATAACCTGAATTTTTTGCAAAAACAGAAGATTTAGGCAGTAATTCCCATTACTTTCGGTTTACTAATTTTGCCTATAGTTTTTTTTCCATATATTTATGTATTTATTGTTTTGTTTTGATATATAAAGTGCTGTGGTGTGTAGTTGTACGTACCTTCAATTTATTTTATTAGGATAAAGACAAACAGTCAATTCTGAAAAAACGTAGCAAGGGTGAATTAAAATTGAAAACTTTTAGTGACAGAAAAAGTGAGATTTGGAAAACGTTTAGCTTTTTAGTAGACGGAAATGGCCAATTGCAAGAGTTTGTACGATGTTTGTACGATGATAAATAAACGTGGAGCAAAACAAGCACCTCACACCTTAACAGACACAAATGCAATGAAAAAGCTTCAACATCGCAAACTTTTAAAATGTTATCGCGTTTAGTGAGGATTGTTTCAACCATAAGTGGGATTGTACTTTTATTTTGTAAATCTTGCGTGGATTCTTTTAAAAGTAATTATAATTTTAAATTCGTTGATCACTTAATGTTCGGTTCGGTACAACACGCCGCGGCCGAGTCGCCGCCGTCGATTCGCCGCGGCCGAGTCGCCGCCGTCGATTCGCCGCGGCCGAGTCGCCGCAAAGTCCAGCTCGCCGCGATCCCACTTGCCGCGGGATATTGTAATTCTACAAACTCGTTATATACTTTTACATATTTTTAAATAATGGTTGGATTGCATGGAAACTTTTGACTTTCGCCTCTGGTAGTATACAGGTTATATTATTTTTTTTTTATTTTTACACATTTTTGGAATTTACTTCATAATTTTGTAAAATAATTTAAATAATTTAAAATATAATTTTCAGAAATCATTGGTTGCAAAATAAATTTAGATTTACCATGAATGTTTGCAGAAACTTTAATATGTAAGTAATTAACAGTGATTCGCTTTACCTGCTTTAAATTCATAGACATTGTTATTGCCGTTGTTCAGCAAATCAAATGGCCACGATTCTAATCATGCAATTAGGGTTACACTTAATAGTAAAATATTAAGACAAAAATTGCGGTTCAGCGCAATTCTACTTTCTTGTAATAAATTAATTATGTTATATTAATTCGATTGCTTTAACTTAAGGGAGAGTAAACTGAATGATTTTTTAAACATATTTTTGAACGGGATTGTACTTATAGTGAGAGACTATGAAAATAGAAACATTGTCTCATAATTACGAAATGGTTCAGTCGTCGTTAACGTATTCGTATTTATAACTGCAAATTCGATTAACTTTTTCGGCGAGTCGGATCGCGACGAGCTGGGTCTGTGGCCACTTGGCTACGGCCAGATGGCCGCGGCGAGTCGGCCTCGGCGAGTTGTCCCTTTCCGCTTCATGTTTCCAGAAAAACAAGTTTCTGTACGAATTTCAGTTTTAAATCGAAATTTCCAATCAGTGGCACACGTCGTTCAATCAGGTTAACGTACAGAAAAAGATGAAAACAAATATGATTTTTTTGATGATACAGGTCAGCTGTTAGATCTTGTTTTTCAAAAGTAGGTTATACGAATTAGTCGAAGTATGCCTTGTAAGTGTGATATTATTAACATGCCAAACTCCATTGACTATGACTGGTGCCATACTACGCAAAGGAGAGTTGGAGTGGATATACATATAAAATTAGATGAATTCATTTTATATATTAGCTAAACGGATGATACTAAATATTTCCGTGCTTCACTTAAATTCTCATACATGCCGGCTTTTACTGACTTCTGGTTAACCCCAAATATTATTTAAACCATCATTAACAAAAATGTGTATGTTGAACATATTCATTAGAAAATATAAAAGTACAAATTATCTTTTGACTTCCGGTTGAACTGACGATTTAAAATAAAACACTGTATGTTTTTAACGATTCGAGTAGTGTTTTAAATTCTCTTTGCAATCAATCTATAATATAATAGTTTAAAGTTTGATCTACCAATTGTCAAGAAATTCGACATACCGCCAACTAATACGAATTTTCCATGAAATTGCCAAAAAATTGTAACCAGAATGTGTAACATAATTATGTTATTGGTTAATTTAAAAGAATTTGCATTTTATTTTGTTATTTTAGCAAATCTGGTATAATTCATAAAATTTTAAAATAGTGGCAAGAAAATATCTAAAATTTTATTTTTTTTAAGTGGAACTTCCTATTATTTTTGGTAATTTTAGGGAAAAAATAGTTACGGTACTAAAAATGTTTCTATTTGTTTGTTAAATTCCAAAACATTAGGATTATCAAAATTTCTGAAATTGTTTGACAGTGCTTTGAAGTGAATTGCATTTTCACAAACATTGTTAATGTACTAATAAAACTGCCAAAAATAAATACGTGATATTTAAAAAATAAAATTACGGCCATGTTTTAAAAATTTTACTAATTATAACAAAGTTGTTTAAATAAGTTAAGATACATAATACAATGCGAATTTTTTTTTAAATAATCGGCAACCTTATTATGTTAGAACTTCCATTGCGTGAATTTTTAAAAACATTTAAAATAAAAAATGAAGTCACTTTCGATTTAACAAAGTCAACAAATAAACACTTTTACATTTTTAACGACTTTTATGAATATAAGTGCCACACAAAAGTTTTTTAAAAGCGTTATTGTAAATAACGGAATTATTTGGGGTTTACCGGAATTCAGTTTCACCTCTCTTGCTGTATTTTTGTATATAAAAATTCTAACATTTTTGTAAATTATGTAAATTTGGAAAAATTTTTAAAATTTCAAATAAATTTTATGTTTTATAGTTTATATCGGATGTTTTGTTACAACTTTATACATTTTGAATTTTACAATTTTTTAGACAATTTTGAAGTTTAAAATTATTAAAAAATTTTTGTGATGCAAAATGTGAAATTTTTTTTGATAATTTGAAATTTCACGAATTTTTGGAAAGTTTAAAATTTTTTGAAATTATTAACAGTTTTTAGAAATTTTGAATATATGTACTTGAAAACTTATCTTCAGAATGATCAGTGCTCTAATCACTGAAGATGCAAACTGCAACGTCTTGTGGAATGTTAGTTTCTATGGGTTCATAAACAGCTAACAAGCATAAGCCGATTGAGTATTCTCGTCCTGACAAACAAGTTACATTAAGATCAAATCCTTGTCCGCCCTACGGTTTAAATAATCTAAGCACACGGCCCTGTTTAGGCAGACAAGGCCCATGAACCACTATGACTCAAACATTTAGAGCAAATGCTTGTTAAGAAAGACTAGCTACAGGTCGGTCCTTGCCAGGTTATGCTAGGTGTAATTCCCAAATTGTCGACGCGGTCGAAGCCGAAAGTAAATTGCAATATTGCACTTTGAAAAATCGCGAAAGCCTCAAAGAATGTTACATGGATAATATTCTTAGATAAATATGTAAGCTTTTGGATAAGGTGAATAGAATAAAGTTATGGGCTGGAACCCCTTCTGAGAAAGATCGTGGCGAGTCCCTGAAAAGTAAAAAAATACCTCAATGAGTGCAGAATAGAAAAATTTGTTATAAATTCATCCACGAATGTGTCTTTAATCGAGCATATTTTTTATTTTAAATAAAAAACGTTATCAAGTGAATTTTGTCAATTATTTGGTTGAAATTTATGAAAATAAAAATAGAAGTCTGAAAAATCATGATTCCGTATTTTACTAAAGCGTTAATTCAGAAAAGATGTCTTAACAAATTCAGAAAAGCTCTTTTAGAATAGTGTACAGCAATCCGCGCCCCTCCCTGGGAATTTGTCAATTTGATAACTCGGGGCCATGACCCAGACAACTAATATTAGAAAATGTGACATTACTCGATATACTCGGAACAGTACATTGTATATAAGCAAATATTTGTGCAAGTCGAATTCCTCTTAAGTAATAAACTAAAACGCCTTAAATACCACTGGCCCAACAGCTATATTACGAAGAAAAAAATTCCTCTTGACGCAAGACCAAGGAAGAAGATCAACGAATATGTCGGAACAGGCCTTTGAGAAGAAGCAGCTTTGAACGAACATTTGATTCAAATCGTGCCACTCATTTTGAAAATGTGAGGAGTACGATGGCTGAGTGAGCAGGAAATTTTTTTGTTATAGTATTTTATATGTTAAAATCTTCTAGAAGTTATAAGCCATTGCTGCATAATGCTTCTCCCGTGGGGGCCCCAGCATTGTAAATCCTGAATTGGCGCCATGCTGTCTGTATTATTTTAAAAAGGCTTTTTAATTTTTTCAGCAGTAGGTAAGTAGCTAATGACGTAGGTTGTGTAACGTATAGCCGCAGTAGATATTTTTTTTTACTTTGAACGGACAAAGGCTAAACGTTATAGCTCATAGGCACCATCCTGGTTTAGATAAATAAATCAACGCCCACACGGAAGCAGTTTGTTTACAACAATTTAACATTAGACATTGGGCAATGCTAATATCTAAGCGGCGAGTACATAACCTAACCCAACTAAGCATCAGCGCAGCCACCGAGCAATGAAAGTGAAGTGGTGGCCCCGAGCGGCGCCGATTTAGACCGACGCCAGCACTGGTATCTGAGTCAGTAGGACAGACAACGTGCGTCGGTCTCTCGGTATACTAGTACATGGGACTCGCTCTTATTGTGAGGACGTGTAACTAGGCCCATTGTGACATAAATCACATTTGCCACTGACAGCCCTTCTCCAAATATTTAAATTTCGCCGCCCAACCCGCGCAAAAAGCACCGCTGTGTATAGTTTTCTTTTTTATTATTTGTGATTACCTGCAACTTTCAGCTTCTAGTGATTAAAACAATGAGTAAAGGAAATCACCTTTTAGATTGAGTGCGTGCCGACGTGCGTTATGATTCTTCAGCATATTCAACATTTAGAGACCCGCGCCATGTTACTGCCAGGATATACTACCGTAGGACCATCCTCTCCAAAGAGGAGCCGAACACCCGAATCACCTAAAGTTAATCACGATGAAAAAGACAATACCACAGACAACGACTGTGTGCCATTAGATTTAAGTGTTAACGGCGGCCGGTTGAGTCCAGGACTCCGGGATTCCGGTACTGAAAGCGATGATTCTGGAGGACGCTGTTCCCCGGAAGGAGGGGACTGTAAAGCTTACAAGAAAAATCTGATGAGGAGATATTGTAAGTTTCTGACACAGTACTTTTACATGTTTTGTTATATTGATTCCCATCCACATGTAAAATTCATAAAGGTTCGCTAAAGTGCGGTTTGTTATAGAAATATCCACGTAATAAAAATAAAAATCTTTACGAAATATTAAGATTACTTAGTTGCGAAACGCCAAAGGTACTGTTGTAGCTGCTGTACACGTAGCTTTTTGCTTTAGCGTTATTTTCAATCAGATCCGTCTTTTGCCCTTTCAAAAATGAAATAAGTTCATTACTCGTTGTACGATGAAAATTAAACATGATGAAGCCAGTGATCAGGAAACATTGGTTTCGATTAAATCGTGTTAACCACGGCGTTTCTAATTTTCGCGGTGCTGCTATGCCGCTGCGAGCGAAGCGCGGGTGCGTGACCTCTTCAGGGTCACCAATGATCGACCATCCCGCGACAATCCGGACTCGCATCCGCTTACTAAAGGTTACTAATTCCATAGCTGTTTTTATTACTCGCTACTTCCTTTGATAGTTACATTTAATTGTGTTCGCAGTCGTTGTTTTTTTATTTTTATAGCACGGTTTGCATTGTTAATTAGGATTACTAAGTACGGCGACGTAATTAACGCATTTGTGGTTATTTCAACAGTGGAATTTACGAACAAAAAACCTCCCACGTGCCGCAAATTATTCAAATTATATAAATATACACATAGCACATCAATGACGATAATATTATAAAACAAAATATCGGAGAAAAAGAAATTGATGTTCTAATATTTGTGGAAAAAATTTTTTTTTGTATTTTACGTCGACTACCATTCTCATAGGTACATTCTTACTCTTCCAATTTTGTAACAGTTGGTACTGGCCCATTTTGTTTCTTTAGAAGAGAAAATCATAATTTTTGGTCTCTTCTGCCTGGAACCATATTATTTAACTATTCATATTCTTTAACGTATTTTCAGATACTTTCACGTGTATTTGAAATACTTCTGTTAATAAAATCATCGTGCCAAATCGATTCCAGATATTTGAATTGTGTTACAATTTTACATCTAATTTTTTCCACAACTTGTGGAGGGATCGACAATAATGAAGACTTCCCGCTTCTGTGACTACTTGACGATTCTATTATAATTCTCATCGAATCTTGCGTTTCCTGCAATAATCTATATATTTTTGATATTCTTTCGATAACTATTATAAATACTTCATTCAGCGCGTAGTTTCCCGATAAAAAAAATTCGATTTTGCCGAACAAATTTTTACTTTTACTTTTATTTTCATATTCTATGTTTCTGCAAACATCTACATAATGTACTCATTTACTCCTTGAAATTCCACAAATTTTTGATGTTTCCCACCAGTTAACTGATCCGCCACATTGACTATTTTTTTTATTATCACCCCTTTTCTTTTAAATTTAATTGTACAATATAACGCTGTGTAAAAATACACTATAGTTTTGTTTTTAATAAGAACCATAATTATTCTATACTTGCTGGTAAAAGAATGGTGCTAAAACTTATTTTATTGATCTTCTTCCCTAATTTTTAGATTACAAGTAAAGCTCCTGTTTTTTAAATTATAAATGTTCCATTAAAGGAATAACAAATCATTTTTCTGAACCAACCCATTTTGCCGTTTTATTTTCGATTTAACTAACCGCGGAAACGTTTACTTATGTACAGACATATGATTACTGTATTAGCTATACACGTAATAGATTCTACGATTGAAATAAAAGGGGGAAAACTTGGTTGAAGTTTCTAATATATTTCAAATCCCCATCATATTGGCACGAAGCCACTAAACTTAAATAGATTTTAAAATTTGTTATAATAAAAGCTACGTACTACGAGTTATTGTATCTAATTATTTCTGCTTTAAATATCAAGGGAGTCCCTGACAATCAGAATCTAAAATAATTAAGGCAGTGATCTGTAGCATTAGTTTAAATAAACGTTATCGTCGATAAAAAGTCAGCTCAACTACTAAAAAATTAACACACGTACTTAAAGCTATACAGACAATTTATATATTAAACGCGGATCTCTTCCATCTGTCTCAAACTTGAGGGGAATGCGGCCGAGGTTATGCAACCCAAGTGGCACAAAAACTAAGCGTGGAGCGTCGCCCAGTGGTTCAGCTCCAAAATGTGTGATCAGCAACCGACGAGCTTTATAGCTTACTTTGAACATGAACCTCGAATTTTACGGCTAGTAAAATTGAAATTTTATGTAGATACAAGCTCAAATATTAATATAATAATGTGAAGAAGCTTATATTTCACTGAATCCTTCGCGATCACTCTTTCATCGACTTTCGTAACTTTAAGCATTATTACTAAATTTTGTAGGAAATCTTCCATCTTGCAGAAAAGTAAATTTTCCAAAAATTAATTCCAGTGTGGAACTCTTCTTGAATATATACTTAAGTTCATTTTTCTACCTATTCCGAGTTAATTTCAAATTAAGTTGATGTAAGTGGTACTCCGTTTCCGTTTCCACCCGGTTCTTCTATGTCAAAGGAAGGTGCTTGCATAATCCATCGCGAAGATCATTTTTGTTTGTCGGCGAAGCGTGCCAAATTATTCTTATAAAAAGCAATGAGACTGCATTGTATACGTATTTTTAAGAAATTCAATCCCAATTAGAATTACTCGAGGAATTACTAGTCGGTTCAAAACGAAAAGAAAGGTTTTGGAATTGACCACTGCAGCTCACAACAATTAGTTACGGCGAAAACCTACTGATAATATCAAACACAAGGTTAACAACAGATAGGAAACGGAAAATGGTTATAAATGAATAGGCAGTTATTGCGAAATAAGTTGCTTAATTTAATAAGAGTTTATCACTTAATAGGTATCTGTTAATTTTCAACTTAAGTCTAGTGTTTCCGTAATTTTTTTTAGTTGCTTCCGTAGTTCTGTACGATATTTTTTAATTAAATAATTGAGTTTGGTAGGTGTTGTAACGTTTTATAAAAATAATTAATTTTTTGTTCGAAAACAATTGTTCTCGTGTGTAAATGTTTATTTTGTGCGAGGTATAGATTTTAATTTACAAAAAAGTCCTGTTATCCATGTCGCTTAATTCTGCCTGCTATGTTTAATCGTTGAGCTTATCTGTTTATTTTTTGTAGTATAGAATATTTATTTTAAATAGTGTTATATAGATTGTAAATACTTCACATAATGAAAAATAAATTACATTTGCATTAGGCATGCAGCAAGTATTCGCTGGGCCGAATGTTCGGCCATTTTTTTAGGCTTGCCGAAAATTCGGATAAGCGAATAGTTTTTCGAATATTCGGCATTTTTTGTACCACATGCTAAATTGCAATGTTTGAAATTTGTTATGGTATACTTAAGATTAAAATAAACTAAAACAAGGTTATAATTTCGGTAGCCAGACTGGAAGCTATCCGGTTATGTGCGGCAATTGACGCACATATTCATTACCTTTTAAGTATTCGGCACATGGCCTAATAATTGGCACCAGTTAGGTAACATTCGGTACTTAGCCGAATAGTTGGCCAAATATTTAGTACTCGGCCGAATATTTAGCCGAGTAATTGATCTAATATGCGGTACTAGGCCGAATATTCGGCATTCGGCCAGTGACCAAAATCACTATTCGGTGCATCCCAAATTTTCATCTAAACAGCATATTCACTTCGCTGTTTTGAAGATATAATATTATTTACATAGGATATCATTGTTAGATGTTTGTTCTGCATGACTAAATAACACTCTTTGTAATTAATTCAGTGTAGACACCAGTTAAATTGCATTTTTGAGGATATTAGTTCTTAGCTACTAACTACTACAACGCCTCGTCTACATTTTTTCAATAGTGAATGCAGTAAAGTTCAAACATCGCATATTTAAACGATTATGAAAGTTGATGGGTTGGTAAAGAATTAAGATACTGGAATGGTATTTAGATTTTGATGTTGATCTTAATGAAATGAAAATTTAAAGATAACACGTTAGCAAAATATCTAGAACATTGACCATGTGAATATTTACTAACTTTTGTTCTGCTGCAAGTAAAGAATTTGAAAATTTCTGCTTTTCCAGCTAATTTATATAAAATTAACGTATAATCAATTCTTATAAGTACTTCATATTACCTGCATCAATGTTACAGCTTCAGTAGTTCTTTCTTCCCTTTAAAATGTAAAGAGGAAATTAAAATTTGTCTTAACATCTTTTATGAAACCACTCATTATGTGGGTTTGTGATTAATTTGATGAAGGTTTATTTGAGTGTCCTTGCATTCGTATTTTATAGTTTCCCCATTTCTTTCCGCGTTTTTTTGCATAATATTCTTGATAACATTCTAAATAACATCCAATTAATCTACGGTTCAGTCCATTAAAAACTCCAAGGAAACTTCGCATAGTTTACGCGAAAACTCCTTGGAAGTCTGTAGAATCGCAAGAAATAATTAATCTGTTTATATATGTATGTGGTGGAGCTAATTATGAACTTTAAGTCAAATTTTGATAAATAATTACTTATCGGTAGCGGGATAGAACTTTCATCGAATATTTTATTAAAAATTGCAGCTCAACAGTTAAATTTTATTTTATATTACGCACATCGCATTCAATTTTAAATGGTATTTTAACAGTCGATTGTAAATATTAACATGTCAACACGGACCAAAGTAGTACGAGTAGAATATCACTTAAGCATCTTAATTCCTCAAATAATTATTATGAATTAAGTGATAGCTACAACTTTCTTCTTTGCTTCTACTTTGCGCAGTCAACCAATCGCTAGTGAAACTTTTTATTTATAACGTAGAGATTCACCGTTGTCCCAAATGCTCTTGCACCAAACAAGGTGACCTATTTATTGTAAAGAACCGTTAGTTTCCTATGGTTTATCTAGTACTTTAGGGCACAAAAGGACAGGTAGCAGATATCGGTCCATCCACACACAACCTGCGGCGTTTCTAATTTTGAGGGCGGCATCGTTTATTGGATTTTTGCAGGGTTTCGGGACATTTTTTGTGCTCGCAGTTTTTGCCCGTTTTTTTGAGATACATATTAGGGTTTGGTGTAAAGGAAATAACCCTTAGGTAGAATAAACTGCAGTCGTTTTTTGTTGAACTTTGTATAAAAGAATGCGAAATGAAATTTTGTGGAATTTCTCATTTTTATATCAACTTAAAAACAATATGTTGACTTATTTATAGTCAAGTAACATTTATGCCAGTGGAAATACAATTATCAACAAAGACCGGACTTTAAGTCGCAGTACAGCAAAAAATTCGTTAAAATTCAATAAGTAAACAAAAGTAAATCAATTAAGTTATACGTGAAACATATTGCACAATTTTGCAACGTTTCTACAACTGCAATATTTGCTAAAAGTTAATGTTGTAAAGTATCTGGTTTTGCGAGAAATTAGCGATTTAAAAGAAATAAATCAGCAGGGCTTTATAAACTTCAACATGCATGTGCTTGTTATGATATGGGCTATGGGACTTATTAAAAATCGTTTTGGTAATACTCCTAAAGTTATAAAATCATTGGTAGGCAAAAATGTGGCGCTATTAGAATCGTTTGACCACTTTCATTCTTTTATTGGTAATTTCGCATTCAGCTAAGAATGTGGCATCAGTTGTCACAATATATTGAACAAGTATTGCATCGCAATCCTTGTTACTTACAGTTATTAGAAATTGCAAATATACTAAAGTCGACAAATAATCCAGTTAGTTGTTCACCGGCCAACTTTTACAGTTTTGCCTCATTAACGCGTTGCGACGTTGAGATATCATTTTCAATGTTTAAAGGTATTTTGGCTGAGAATTTAGAAAAATTTGTTGTTGTGTACTGCAATTCTTAAGTTATTCATTCAAAAGTTGTTTTCCGTCCTTTATGAATGTTGATAGTCCAAACTTTTCTTTTGTAGAAGTTCCTCGTTGTATTAATGAATTTACACGTTCTATTTTGTCAGTAATTTCTGGTTGCTGTTTTACATTTAAATTAAAAAAACTATTTTTGCAGTCATGAAGTACTTTTAAAACTCATGACCATTCATATTCTACGCTTACGAACCCTGATTTATTTTATTTTACTATTACACAAGCATCAATTCCAGCTGACCAAATAAATAATAACTATCTACACAGGCTAGCTTAAGGTCAAACATATGGATGTTTTACCATTCTAAGCTCGCAGATAATTCGTTTACAATTTAATATATGCGCCTACTATATATTTAAAGAAATTTTTTAATTGATTGCCTCATAATTTGAATACTGAGTGTATACTACATTAGAAATCCGGTCACTAATTATTTAAGCTTGTAAGCACAAAAATGTAATGTTATTTTTTGTGATAATGTAAAATTGTGGTGCAAGTGTTTAAAAGTCCTAATAGAACTAAACCGTTTTCAAGGCAATCTACATTCTGGACCAGAGTTGGGTATGTAAAATATTACATTTAAAATATACCTATTCTACATGGTTATTCTGCATGTGGAATAGTACTGATGTAAAATCGGACGGTTAAACATAAAACAAATTTCATTGTCGGTGCATTCTTTGTGAAGGGGCCGCTATAGGGGTATTTCGAATTCCACACCGGAGTCCTAAGCCTCTCTTCGGCCGAGAAAGGATGGTAAGGATGGGTTAGAGCAGGGAATGTGTATAAGGGATGATTTCCGTAAATAATACTGTCTCAGTATTTACCTTGTGGGCTAGGAAAATCACGGAAAAACCTGAGCCCCGACAGCCGGCCGAAGCCAGGGAATGGAACGCAGGCCTACTGGCGCTTACCACGGAGCCACCTTTCTTGGTTTTAAACTTAAGTGAACACGTATGCAACTTAACAAGTGCCTCCCTTTACACCAAAGGCAAATAATTATTACTGATAAAATAAAAATTAAAATATTTCAAAATAGTAAAAAACTAAGAACGTAAAATAATTGCTACCAGTGCCGGAATTATGGTGGGGGCGAGCAGTATTTCCGCCCCAGACGTAACGATTTAATGGGTGCAATTTTCTTATATAATTTTTTATGGAGACAACTGACTTGTCGTTTGATAACTGCTGACAATTAAAAACATTTTGCAGTGCGGTTCGTTTGAATAAAGAAAAGGCGGCGCGTTTGTACCGTTGGATAGTCACATGTCTCACCCCCACCCCTCTACTATGCACACACGCTTATATCTACAGTAGTAAACACAGTAATTTTATGCAGGTGTTTTTCTAGAATCTATCGGTACATATTTTAAGTATTCTACATATTACTCTACATTTTCTACGTGTAAAGTTACAACTCTGACTTGAAAGATATTTTTGAAACAAATCGGGTAGTTATCACCATTTCAAGACCACACAGATACATGCTTAAGACCATGCCTTAGTACCTCTGCAACTTTAAGTTATTTCTGGAGAAAAGAGAGCTACTGTGTAATTACATATATGTATTTCTTCTTTTATAATACTATTTATACGTTGTTTTAAATATAACTGGTAATCATAAAGTAGATAACGATTATTGTGAAATTATATCTCATTTTCAAGATATAGCCTGTAATTTTGTAGTTAGCTAATAATACCTCTACTGAATTGAACTTAGATTAAACTATTGTAGTATCATTAATGTTTGATATAAACTTTGGGCTTATGTTTTGGCAACTATATATTCTTAGGAACCTGTAGTACACGGACGTAATTAAACTAACATATATCTACAGCATAACGTTGTTCATTAGCACTACAGCTATAGGCTATCGTTACATGATCTAAATATCATATAAAGAGTTAGGAAAGTAAGGGGTTTGCTGATCATGAATTAATGTTAAACTAGATATGAAACATTTTCGATCCGATACCGACTCGCTAAAACTGTTTTCATGGAAAGAGTAGGCGGGTTACTAAGGTGACAACACAGTTGATTGGAGTTCAGCTCGAAGAAATGGTAGTGAATCTCATATTGCTGGCAATTTCCGTCACTTTTTTCGTGGATATTTTCTTTTTAAATTCTGACAGCAAAAAAATAATTGAAATGTGGGGAAAGTTTAAAATAAAAAAATTAAAAGAGTTTGATTTTCTACTAACTTATTTTTGAGCTGTGGATATCTGACTATAACAATACATAACCTTTAGTTATACTCCGTATAGCGAGGAAGGTAAAAAGAAAAATTGGTTAGGTAAATCAGTGGTGTTATCATTTAAAACTAATTTCTAAATTATTTTTTAAATACTGCTTATTTTTTTGTTTCCTTAGCTACCTACTTGATTAAATACGGAAATATTTCCAAAACTTTTAAATTATTATTTGATGGTAGATTTGGAACAAGACTTATCTACTTTTTAGGATAAATTAATCGTTTAATTTTGCGAACGTCTGGATTTTTTCTGTTTTAAATTTGCATAAGCAGTCCGGTTTTTCAGGTTATTACTTCAGGTTTTAAGATCCCCGTACAGTTGTACTTGTATTGAAGAGGTAATAGTAAAGAGCAATGATCGTTCTACAAAGTACATTTTAACCACTGTAATATTTACTACTTTAATTTCACCTGAAAATAAACGTATCATACGAGTTTACACACTAGTCACACTATATAGCGTTGTTAATTTGTTACCCTTTGACCGTTGTAATTGTTTGGATTTCCTCTTACCTAAGCCGGAAATGCACATTATACTGGCTTGCCGCCTATTTAAGCTTGACAGATGGTGATTATTCGAAGGAGATAATGGATATTACATACCATTCATTGAAACACCGTGTGTGTAGGTTTCGCGATTAAGCATGAAGTTTACCTGCGGATTATAGGTTTGATTGTTAGTTATGCTGTTGTATAACTGAATTTGTCATTATTTATTTAACGATTTTACTTTTTAAGTGGTATCGGTACAGTTTTCCAGGCTGTCGTAAAATTTGAATTTTCTGAACTTTTTGTGCCTTTAATGTGCAAATAAAATAAAATGAAATATGAGATTTGTGTGATACTGGCCTCTCACTTTCGTAAGTGTATACATAACTTGAAGCGCACCCTGTATACGCACATCTTATTTGTTATCCATCTCCAGGAAATGGATCTTTATTGTTTATTCAAAGCAGGTAATAGCAGGCCCCATTGTTACGTGTATTGGAGTGCGAAACACTACTAAGAAAGCCCAACCCTATGAATACGTTGTTGGATTGGTTGGATTATTGGATAGTGCATTAATTTTTTGTTCATTAATTATTTACATTAATCTTTGAAAATTGTGATCAATAAGGTTGTTAATCTTTTACGGTCACGTAAAGCATTTCCTGCTTTGCTTTTTAATTTCCTATTTCGATTTGTTTTAAAACAGCGTAGGTGTGATACATTTTTGATAAGGGCGTCGTTAAGCATTTTATTGTTAACCTATTGAACAAATTTTGCTATCTCTATTGATCTTCTTATCCACTTATTTCTCTACATAATTGTTTCACTGAATTATCTAATACATAGTAAATATTACGTTTTTTTTTATCTCTCCACGTGTTTCTATTTAGTGTATTTGATCAGTTGATTGCTATATTTACTTCTACTTAATTCCAATACCCAATGGGCTAGTCTAGAAATTCAGAGATAATTTGGTTAACCCTTTTTACGAAACCGCTACTCAGACTTTCACTGTAAAATAGAGTTTGAGAAACTAACCGACACCCTGCTGGGTACAGATATCCTCAGACCTTACCCTTGGCTGGTTTCCGCTACGAACACCCCCATTTAAAAGAGTAGGTCAGGGTCAGGCCTTAAATTGATGCTTTGAATTGATCGATTCTGTCTTCCTGTATACCCGCTAGGGCAAATGCTGTTACTGCCATGTTTTCAGTATTTCTTCTTGAAATTAATTTGATTTTGTATGAAGGCTTTAAAGGGTTCGTTTGTCACCATTAAAATAACTATGGAATTGGGCATTGTGATATAATATATTATATTTTAAATATTGGTAGGGAAACAGGTAAAGTATCATTTATTTGCTGCATAATTCAATTTAATAAGACGGTAACTACGTGTATAGAACGACTGCTTATTTTATTCCTCCCTTAAGCAACGCAGGAAAGAAAATTACTGTGATAAAAAATTACGAATGCGTTACATAATGTGCTAAAATGTCAACATCTTGTATAAAATAATTATGCGTTGAAGCCAGTTCGTCTTAAAAATCCTCTTGTATTAATAGTATAAATACATCAAAATCAATGTTCTCATTCGCGTGCTTAAGATTAAATGGAACTTCTTGAATTTTTGTTCACTGAAAAAGTGTAAGGTTTATATAATTTCTAGAAGTAATAAATTTTACGAATTCTGTTTTGAACAACATTTTTAAAATAAGTTATTTCTCATTTTATGTTGATGTTAAAAACAATTCTATCTATAAGGTGTCTGTCCATATGGCATAGTCCATCTTTCCATGGCTAGATTTATTGTTATGACGCACCTGTTTTTTTGTTATATAATAGTCTTATTGGTAAATAGTCATAAAGTAACAAATAAATTGCAAAATGCCTCCACAGGTCGTAGTTACTAACCGTCAACGACATTGGAAATAAATAACATTTTTTGAACAGACCAAACCACACAAATAACATTATGCTGTTATGGAGCCATTGTCCCATCGTTTTCTTGTTAGATTTGTCAGACAAGGTCACTATTGTAGTTAACCAGAAGTACACTGCGTATAATGCTATACGTATGTATATGTGTTTAACATGGTAGAGTAAACATAATGTGAAGAGACATTTCCGGATATTCAAGCTGAACTCCCCCACCTGAATACTAACGTGTTATAATCACTACCTGTAGAATGTTCGTATGGTGTTAAAATTCGTCGTCCATGACGGAGGTCTTCATTCTTTTTCATGGGTTTTTATCTGGCATACTTATACTTGTTCGGACAAACGAGTTGAGATTTTGAATTGTTTGCTTGGAAGAAGCCATGAATTGCGTCAGTTTGGTTTAATTTCATTCGGTTTTTTATCGATTTCTGAATGTGAGTGAAATATATTTTTATAATCATCGGTAATAATTTAATAATTATAAAACATGGCCCTGAACTATTTCAAATTGGTGATTTTCTAAACACCAACTCAAATATTGAATTAGATATTCATAGAGCAATAAAAATTGAGATTTATAGTCCGAACATGGGCAGTAAGGATAGTAGGTTTAGGTATCTGCAGGTTTTTTTACACCCCACACACATTAATTAGTTAGCCAATTTTTAACATTTTCGGGATTTCGAAAAAAAATTAAGTTCTCTTTAGTTGTTTTTTTCTGATAATTCGTTAGGAAAATTTATATTTGTTCCATTTCAATATTAATTATTACACATGAATTAAAGGATGCGGTAAAAGGTAGCGTGAATTACAAGTTGTTCAAATATCAAACAATACGAAAGTTGGCGATTTAAGGCTTCAAAGAACACCGGAACAACAGAAGTTATAATATGTCTTGCAAACATGACCAAGGTCGCTGGAGTTATACGTGGGACTCTATTAAAAGTTTTCTGAATAAGAATTTGGCACTAGTTCTTATATTTAGTATGCTGATGCTCATCGTCGAAATCGGAAGGCAGCTTCTATTTGACGCATTTCATTAGTTATTTAATATTAGGTAATATTGTCATCACCAGCATAGTCGCAATATTAGGTGATCTAGAAGTTCTGTACTTTCAAAAGGAGAAATCTAAAATGTGCTGTCGTCTAAAATATCCGAAGGCAGGCAGTAGCTGCTTTATTTGCACCTTGGATCAGATCAGTTCTGTTGAAACTGATCTGATGTGAACTACGTGCGTTAAAACAAATGAAACAGTTTGGGCTGTTAAACTTTTTTCCACTTATGCTGATCAGCATTTTACAACTACCCCTTTTATTCTAGTGGTTTAACATCGGTAAGAAGCGAAACGTTCATAAGTTTGTTTTTTATTGTAATTGAAATAGGTCTAAATATTTAATAGAAGAAAAATATTAAATATGTTTTTTAATTAGTGAGCGAATTGAAAAAATGTACCATATTACATTAGTATTATAATATAACTGTATATTTTGCACCTAATATATTCGAATCTATTTTAAACGTAAAGTAACAATAAACGAATGTCAACTATACCGGTACACAGAGTTTGATAATTTAATTTCTCGTTAATGAGGACGTCAAAATGACTGCAATTTTAAGCATACACAGCTCACAGTATCTAGAAAGTGCACCCAGAAACCCGCAAATATTTGAATGGTATGGCTGTTTTAAAAGTGATCATGAGACTGTTCGTGACAATTCAGGAAGAGGAGGATTAACTGCAACAAGAGTCATTCATGCTGTCCTTAGACGAGTTGAAGCTTTGATCAATGCGAAAAGAAATAAATCTGTTTTTTAATATAGTGAAGAAAACCAACAACACGTTTAATGAGAACTGGATTGAGGCTTGTTACAGCTGAACCCCATCTGCGGGATTTTCAGTGCCAATCTCGCAGCAATTTTTTAAAAACGGTTAGCCTATTCAAATACTGGCTACTTCTTGATCATACTCTTTTGAAACTGTGAGCTAGATCTGCGTTAAATTTTATCCGGTTTGGCGCTATCGTTAACAAGAAATCTATGTGCTGTTTCGCAGTACAGTCGACAATTGCATTGGCCATGTGAACATACGTGAATGGTATCTATGATAACGGTCATGTATTGTTTCCTGTTTAGAGTAATGTACTTAACAGATAACTGCATGAATCACTGATTTCGCTCTATCACTACATAAATACCTTCGCAAGGCTGTGTTCTATTATTTGAATGTACACGAATGAATGCGAAAGCGCTTGCGCACTTCGAATGATCGCACTAACATTTACATGAACAGGCATTAATTGGTAAAATGCTAAAACGAAGAGAAAGTAAATTATGTTTATTACTCGCTTAATTAATATCCGCAAAAAAATAAATAAAATAAAAAAATGGATGAAATGGATATGGAAAGGGTCCTTAATTTCTGCCTGCATTGGAGCCTATTTTGACGTTACGCCACTGCACATTAGGATCACATCAGTTAGCAAATACAAGTCTAGGTTTATTTTGAGTTACAACTAAGTGACTAGATCCACGGTACAAATAAAATACAGCTTATTAATATGCAGTATCAGTTATTGAAATCCAAAGCGCATATTTTGGTTTATTAGTAAATATAAATCCAAATTTTTTAAATTTATTTTGTCAGCAAAAGCTTGTATTATGCTTTTAAATTTTAAATGGCCAAAAACATAAACAGGTCACCCAAAACAGTTGTCTTTAACGAATTGAAGTTCACCAAAAGAAATCGAACAATCAAACCCAAAGAAATATTATGTTGTATGCATGTGTAAATTATCCGCATTAATCATGTATCACAGCTTATATCATAACAAACCACATACCGATAAACGGTGACACAGATATATTCAGCAAAAAGGCGCCCTGCCTTGTGGTGTCAGCAATAATAATACGAAGGTTTCGGGTTTCAGACTATTTGGCGCGTGACTATGTTCACTTAGAAAAGCACTTGATTAATGCGGAACTGTAGTGGTGGCTTTGGATTACAATGCTGTATAGCTAAACTTGAAACCATCGCAGTCAGCTAAATGGACAAGGGCTTCTTTGTTTCCACTAATCAGCAGATAACTGGGAATGTCTAAACCTTTTCTGGTTTACGAAGAGCTAACTTTCGGAAAAAGGCTGTTACAGGAACAACATTCGCTCGAGAGTTAATCTAAATTGAAAATTGATTCGTACAAACCCTTTAGTAGACTTAATCAATAGCAGTAGTAAAAATTTGGTAAGGTACCGAAAAGTTTGAATTATTTCACAAAAAACATACTTTTAATAATTAAAAACGAAATATCTGGCTCATGGGTGATATATCAACAAATTATAGCCGGAAAAATGTTGTTTGCGTCGTGTTACTGAAATTTTAGTACCTATAACTGGTTTATAATCATCCAACCAACCCTAAAAATAGGTCATAAAATGCGAGATAACCGTCGGTCCGTCATAACGGTGCAGGGTACACCCTTATGGAATGCAGGGCCACCCCCTATAAAATAACAGTACAGAAAAGAGCAGTTTCTCTTTTACAATCCCATAAAAGTAGTACGTATACTTGCTTTTTAGAAAGGGAACCTTTTAAATGTCATCTGTTGAGCAGTTCTTGCACCCCTCCCTGTATAGGAAACACTAATATTAGAGTTTTGTAACACCAGTTTTTTTTATTTAGAAAGTTTGAAAAAAATTATTTAGGTTACGCACGCACAGATAGTGTTTCTTCTTTTGTACCCATGTATCCTAATCGCTTCGCATCATGCAATGGATAACCCATATAGGTTGAGATAGAAACGTGTTCGTTGATTGTCTATCTATCTGGATAACTAACCACTTATTTCTGAAACTAAAAAGCATTGTTGTAGCTAATAAAAACGGGCTGTTCATAATAAAAAAAATAGTATATTATAATACAAGTGTATAAGCAAGCCTTTAAAGCACGAGTCGAAGCCGAGTGCTTTTTAACGGAGCAGTGCTTTAAAGGCTCTTATATACGTGTATTATACGCTGTTTTTTATTATACCTGCACTACAATCTGAAAATTATAACAAAAAAAGGAAATTGAAATCCCGTTTTCGAAGTAATCTGTGTCATTAATCGTTGATACAGAAACGGTTAGCAATTGTTGTTGTTTCGTTGCTATGTATATTTATTATAAATTTGTTGATTTGTGAAGTTTGTTTCGACTTTGTGTTGGTGAATTACAAATAACTAACAATGAGCTGATTAAAGCTTCTGGTTTACAAATTTCAAACAGCACCAATTGTACGTTTCATATTCATTTAAGTAAATAAAGATTAGTTCTGATTACCTGTGTATTTATCATTGTTCAAAACCTAGGCAACTTTAAAGCACTAGTGCTTTAAAGGCCCGATTTTGCACGCTTTTTAGTTTCAAAAGCAGAGATTATGATTAAGGTATAATAAAAAACCTTTTATAAGTTTAAGAATTCTTCTATTATTAATCTATAAAAAAAACGAAGAAACACAACAATGTAATATAGAAGGGCAAACAGCAGCTAATATTATTTAAATTTGTGTACTAGAAGCTGTGTCGTAAAGGTGACTAAGATATTTTGCGCTCGTTTTTACAACAGAATAGTATCAAATATAATTAATATTCGGATTGTTATTAGTTTGTAGAAAACTTTATTCTACTTAGGCTAGTAAAGTAAAGCAGGTTTGAAACGCATTGCATTGGGTGATTGGAATTTTTCTGCGGCTTAGGCGTTCGGTACCGTGCCTTGGTCATCATTCGCCGTTGAAATGCAATTAGCAGGGCTTTTCTTGAGAACTGACCAGTTAGGGGAATTTTGAAGACCCCACACAATATTTACACGCACATATGACACAAAAAGTGAGAATGGGGTATATGAGAACGGGAGGTAAAGTGCAGGTCACCAGATTCATTTAGCACCTCCAATAAACCCATATAAATGGGAATCTCTACACCGAAAGGCTTGAGCGGATGATGTTGACATCCCTATCCATATAGCCGACGAAAATATATCACGAAAAATTAGTCACATTTATTGTTGAGTTTTAAATTTTATATATTACGCTTGTAGTTTGCAAGCGTTTAGTGTCATATTGTGCCAAAATCGTTAAATTCTGATTAAAATGCTTTATAGCTGCTTCCTTATCTGATCGATTAATCAAGTTTTACGCTGTATGAAAACCAAGCCGCGCCCTTAAATTCTTCCCAAAACATCCATAACCAACAACCTCATGTTGCAAGCATTCAGATAATTTTTCTGAAGGAACAACTTTCCCTGAAAATTGTGCAAACCCACGCATTCTCCACGTATTACTATATTCTGTGACTTTTCCGTGGTCGTGCAAAATTCCGCCGCTAAATTCCTACTTCGTGAAATGGCACATCCAGTCTCATATTGCACCGTTCATGGGCGACGTGACGTCACTAATCGATGTGCGGTGCAATGACGTCACAAACTCGCGAGTGCGGGTTACGAAAGTGAGAGTGGTCGCAACGCGAATACTCTCTCGTTTTCTCATTCTTCTCTCTGTTTTAACTTCTCGGCCTACGCCCGTTTTACAGCTTTGGTTTATGTCTCCAATATTGCTGATCTATCGTTCCTCATTTCTCTCAATGTTCAAGATCTATTACGTTCGTATTACTCGGTTTGGTAGATAACAAAATGTGTTTTTCTATTTTTTTTTAAGAAATACTCTTAACGTTTCCTATTTACTATAAAATTCAATACAGTGTTAATAATTGAGAAAGATAATTAATTATATTGTATTAATTACGATTTCCTAGTTGTAGTGAGGCGGTCTATATTTTTTTCAGTAATAAATGTTCTACTTTTGAGCTTTCTGGAATACATATTAAGTGAGCTTAGCTCTATCATAAAACCATTTGTAACTTTGGAACAAGATTGAATACGATTCCAACAAGTTTCCGCAATTCCGAAGTTCGTTAAAGCTACATGAATGTGAAATCCAGGAGTCACTAGGGGTTCCTGCTATGTGTGGAGGATGGAAAATTTATGTGACAGCCACGTGCGAAGTGGGTTAGAATGTTTTGCCTACGAGTTCGCACCTAATAATTCAGATATGGCGACTGTTTTAGAAGTTCAACTGCAAAAAAATAACTTTTACAGGTTTTCAGGTTCATAAATAAATAACTAGATGATGTACTATAAAAAAATTGTCGAATGTAGAAATCAGTGGCGTTCCGTGGGTTCAAAATTTGAGTAGGCATAGGAAAACATTATTTAACGTTAAGATTAAAAAGTAAAAACATTATGGCAACTTCTAATTTACCACGACTTGTTGTTAAATGAATTAATCTACGCATAAAATTCCTATTAAATTTCAAATTGTCATTATGCACTTTAATTTGATAAAGTAAACCTTCGTCCAAAGTCGAATTAATGCATGATTGCCAAATCATTTTAATCTAACAGTTGCAGATAAATGTTCTTTGGCCGACGCGTCTTTTAATTGCAGCTGAAGAATTTTTTAAATCGGTATTCTGTTTCAAATCATACTTTTGAGGGGTTAGATGTATAGATGAAAATAGTAAGCAATTTCAGCAAAATAACTTATTTTTAATATTGCTAGCAGTCAGCCAGTCCTTTCTTTAATACCATTCAGTATTAAACGATCTAGATTTCTTCCCACCGTCTGTCTGTAACAGCCCTAGTAATTTATTTGTAATTTCTATTTGTTTTTCGTAAAACTAAATATTAAATTTTTCTGTTAAAAGCTGGTCAATGCGATTTTCCATATTTGCTGCAAATTTGCAAACTACATATAAAATAAATAATCACACAACAGCTTCACGCTGGACATGAATGCCGCTGAACGACGCTAATAATTTAAAGAACCGAGCGAGGCCGTGCTTTTTCGATGCTGAAAACGTTCTATAATTCCTAATATTTTTTTCCATCTGATTATTGCATTATTTTATAAATGTACATGCAAACGTATTAAGAATAATAGACTGGCTAAATTTTGTCTACCCTGCAATGATTCGGCCCGATAAGCTGGGCCTCGCCTAACCAAAACGGTGTTTTAAACGCTTGTTTGTTTATTTGCGGTCGCTTTGTTTCAGAACTATTCTGCTATTGTTGCTTTAACTGCAAGTGAAATTTGATTACATGCTGGTTAATATATTTATTCCCACTTTTTGTTTGGTGTCCAATTATTTCATTGAAATTTAGAATTTGATTAGGCGCCAGAGTGGCCGAGTGGTTAGGGCACTTGGCTGCTACGCGGAAGGTCTTGGGTTCAAACCCGAAGACTGGATGCCTGGCGGGCGGCCTACCCAGTCGCTTTTTAAAAATTGGGAACCAAACCCCTCGAGGGGCGAGGAAAGTAAGGCGGCCGTCTAAGGCGTCGTGCTTACCACACCACGCCCTACTTCATATAAGAGTGCGAGACGGCTGGGTATCGGAAGCGATGGTCCGGTGGCCCTGACCCACCGCATTGCAGGCCAAACTCCTTATTGGAGTTTACCGACTTTACTTTTAGAATTTGATTTTTTATTTGAAAAGTTATGGTTAGGCACTGCCTACCTTGCCTAATAGGACGGACCGGGCCGCCACTGATATAAATATGTAGATACACAACAAACAATAAGATACTTAATTAAAACATGAGAAATCATGGGAAAGTGTCTAAAATTGATTAAAATTAAACGCCAATTACAGGCCGTTCAATGCCTTTAGTCCTTCCTTTTGTACTGAGACATCCTGCTTGATAGTACAATAGCACTTGACTGGAAGACGATTTTAGTAGTTCGATAAGCATTCTTTGGAACGATAATTGTTAATCGGGTCATTAATCACACGGAAAGAGAATTTTGAGACAGCCAAATAAAAGTTCCAGGTGTTTTTTTGAACGTTACATTCGATTCCAAAGTTGAAGTAAAGATGGTTTCGTACGTAGAATTTGTGATATTTGTTTATAAGGTGTGCAGATATTATGATTATTATCGAAGTTACGAAATAATAATTTGTTTATTAGCCATTCATTACGGAGATGACTTAAAAAAAATCTGTGTCCTCCAAATTATAACATCGTGTGATATCCGGGAGAATGTGTACTGCACGAGGTGAATCTAAATTGCATTTAATTTAAATAATTATAATATATTCACTCTCCTTTTAGACACCTTTGTTGAACTTTTTTTATGTTGATTGAACGAGCGATCTTTACTTTACACTGAAAGCTAAGTCAGGCTAAATTAGCTGAAATTCGTGGACCATGTTCAGAATATGGGCACAAACTGTTAGATTCATCTTATCTAACCCAAACTTCCATCACGTGTTGATTGTGTATAAGTTGCCGTTTTAAAACTCAAAGGTGGTGTCTTCAACTGACCGTTCTACTTTTTCCTAAAATTGTTTTTAACTATTTCTTTATCTGTTACTGTTTTGAAATTAATTTATGAGTGGTAACAGGAGGTTTGCTTTTATTTTTACATCGAAGTTATACGTGACCTGTGGATGATAGTACTAAAAATAAACCTCCAAAGTTCTTCAGACATATTGCGAAATTATAATGATAAAAAGCAAATTTTTGGTTTACAGGATTTTTAATTGCGTCTGCATTATCATTTTATCAATGTGCAAGTTCATAATTATGCATTTTTGATTGGGTATTTAAGGATGTGATAAAGAAAATAATTTATTTTCGACTTCTGATTTAAGTGCTTTAAAAATTTCATTATCTAGCACTTCACCATAAACGGTTGAAAATTGCAAGCTAATTTCCGCGTTGGTAGGCGGAAAATATGTGGAGTAAACTTTATCCGACTTATGTAACGCTTACATTTACTAAAGTAATTTGCAGTTGTACAGTTATATTTTATTTCTTTTAAAATACGCACTTGTTTTAGGTGTAGCTTTATAAAAGCACAACGCCTTTTTTTTTTATTATTAAGAGTCTTCTATAACAATGCCGTCAGTCTTGACCTATAGAGAATACATAATTAAATTGAATTTACAAAAAATGACCCAACTAAATTGTTATTTATATACCTACGTATAAATTTGCTTGACATTGCGTATTTAATGCGTGCATCTATTTAATAAATGAGCAAAATGCACGAACGCATATCCAAACTGACCTTAATATTTTTAAATTGCATTAAGTACTTGTGTCTGGTTAAAAAATACGCTCTGACCCAAATACACAAGTCTGGGTTTTACGGCCGCCCGCGATTCTTGTGCAATATGAACAAGATTATTTGCAACTTTTCCTTTTTGTATGTTGGCAGTTGGCGCGCCTTATTTTTATTTATGTTCTTGATGTAATACGTAAAAATTAAATCATTCCATTGGCATTATATATATGTAGCTTGACACAGATTTTTAAAACGAAATATTGCCGGCTTTTGTTACTAGCCTCATTCTAGCTTCTTCCTGAAAACAAACCGTGTGGTGGAACTATGTTATTCTAAATTTATGTGCTTTTGCCCCTATTAATTTACAGTTTTAAAAATCTAACTAGTAATTGTGTAATATATGTTGGGATACTCTCACTTGATAAAATTTCAATGGTAGTGAGTTGCGCGATGAATACTAAGCTTCCTTCTAATGATATTAAAGGTCTCCTAAATGCCAAATCATTTTTTTCTTTCTGAACTTTTTATTTTAAGATTATTTTTCAATCTAGCTGACAATACTTGTTTGAGGAAAGACACTAATCTAGGTCGATTTTATAATTCTTAACATTAACGAGCGAGACTGTTAAGTTGCTAACAATAAAATTTTTCTAATTTTTTTTACAGTAATTTACTGCTTCTCCATTTCTTTCTTTTACCTGTATTCGTCTCACTATATAGGGCGTTGCAAAATTACTTCGACAAATTTTGGGAGGTAATTTTTAGGCCATTTAACACACACGTATGTCGCAAACTGCTTCTTTAGAGAGCTACACTTCTCTGAAGATAGTTACTAAAAGTAATTTTTAATTAATATGTTAAAAACCCTTTAATCTAAAGTTGGCATATGGTTTAGTAATAGTAAAATTATATAAACTAGGGGCGTCTCAAACTTGGGGACACTGGCTCACTTTTCTAAGTTTTTTTTTCTGTACTCTTTTCAAACATTTTTTGTAGGAAAATATTATTTTTCGTAAAAAAATACACCAAGAAGGTACCCGTGGTAACATGTTTCTCCGCAACACTGTGGAGTGCACTAGCCTATCATTCTGCATTGCAGAATTGTTCCATCCTTTTTTATTCATTTCTTTGTAATTAATTCTCTTAAAGGCTAAATAATATTTTGTCATTTTGTCTCCTGTACCTTCAAAAGGTGTCTAAACTTCCAACTGTTAAGACCATATAGCTATACTATAATGTATATCATTACATTTTCTCCAAATAAATGATTAATATTAACAGCTTGTACCTATTAGATTACTATAAAGAGTACGTAGGTAACTGAAATTTAAAAAAGAGTACTGGTGAACCTAATCAAAATTTTAATTATAACTTCCTGGGCTATATTCCCTATAACAGTATTGGCGTAATTTGACGTATGAACAAATTTATATTAGTATGTACGTTGTACGTCGTAGATTGTTTAATCGTGGTAAATTTACCATTTAGCTTAAATGTTTAGTTCTGTCGCAAAAATAAATGTTTCCTCTATTTCATCATCATTTAACGTCGAAGTCGTGGTACTACGAAACACCGGATAAAAAAAGGTTAAAAACAGGAAGTACTTTTATTAGGATACAAATTATATTGAAGTAGATGTAGTTAATTGGCTAATTAATTAATGTTCGTATTTCACATAAGAAAAACTGAAAACGTTCAAATACGGGTTTAGATGAATTAGTTTAGCAACAAATTAGTGAAATACAAATTTTTTTAAACAACTATAAACAAAGTGATCTAGTTAAAGTGGAAGCATACTTTAATTCAATTAGTTCGTTTGAAAACCTGCCAAAAGAAGTCGTCACCGTCTATCTAAAAATAACGGTTGTTGCGCAGAACTTCCGTAACATTTCCTTAAACAAACTTTAAAAAGTTATCTAATTGTGCGCTGTATATCAAAGGCAGTAATCTTTACAAACAACCAATTCGTATAATTTACAAAACACCGGAAATAGACGTGTTAAATGATACATTGAAACAATTGAACACAAATGGCGGACGGAAATGATGATGGACGTAACCTTCGTGTGTCACTTTCACTCAAGACATTTTGGCAACACCGCCGTCATCTACTGGAGGTCTGTTAGATGAAACGAAGAAAATAAAGATGTTTGACCTAAATGCTCATTAATGTACAATCTTGCTTTAAGTATACTCTCATACATATTAATCTATAGTAAAAGGGAAAACTGCAAGTTGGAATAATAGTCATTGTTATCTACACACTATTAACAAACAAAAACACTGGCTAAATGGCAAAACAATACGGTAAATTCAAAAGGATGCAGTGTTAAATTATGTCATTTTTATAAAGCATAATTTTTGGTCTTATTATATGTGAAATAATCCGTTTACTGCCAATAAACCTAGAATCTTTCAATTTAGAAATTGTATATACAACCAAACTAATTGTTTTAGAGACATAAACGAAAGATAAACAATTTGTGAAAATGAACTCCTTTGTTAAATTACGTTTCTGTGCGGGATCCGCTTATGAAAATAGCATCCCTTTGATCCAGGAATTACTCGCGAAGAAAACGTCTTCGAGGAAGAAAACATGTAAAGGACAAAACAACCGTTGGCAAAATCGCTAAAATTATTGCCGTCTCCGTTATAAGGCAGGTTCAGAAAGTAGCTACACGTTAAAATAATAATATAAAAAAACAATAGTTTCAATAAACTTATGTACCACAACGCAATTTAAATAAGGGATAAGCCCCTAAAACCTAACTTTTTATTTTCCTTATATCGTAATTTTCACAAAATTAAAAATATTTTTTTCCAAATTCAACCGTTTGCCTCAAAATGCTTTAGGGTACATTTGTATAATACGCGTAACCTCATTATTATTATTATTATTTTCATGTGCATAATGTACTGTTAAAGTATGGTAACCTATTTTTCGGTCACCCTCTATACAAGTATTCTGGGTTTGAAAATATGTCGATTTAACTAAACTGGTCTATGGTATCATTTATATTTTTGCGCAACACCTTGTATACGTAAAGAATGCAATTGAAAAATTATGAAATATTTCATTAGTTGTAGTGTATATAGTTCGCGGCACACTAAGAGTGAATGGAGCCGCACATAATCTGCACGCAATTTTTGCGTTGCTTTAAGCCCATCCATGCCATACAACGCGAATCAGGAAGGCCTCGGTTTAATCTTTTTTTTTCGTAAAGAATTTGTTTGCCTAAATCTATTTTTGCTGTACCTGTGAAAAATTAGTGCCAAGTTTCTGTGGTAACTGTATCTAACTGATTATTCAAAAAAAATTATTCTTTTGCCATGCAAAGTAATAAATATTATTCTACATTTTTTCGCAGCCCGTATTTGAAATATCTCCAGTTGCAAACTTGGTTTTAAATCGTGTACCTGCTATATTACGACATAGTATGTGATAATAGTTGCCGAATACGCGGTGTGATGTCATGTCAGCAGCCGGTTCCGAGTGCAGTGTTGAAATGGGGTATGTAGGTCGACCGTGTCCACAATCTTCACTTCAACACTCTCGCGCTCATTTCGCTTGTGATTTGTATCCAGTATTGTTATGATATATATTTACACTTCTGAATGCAATTAATTGATTTGATAAAAGACTTAATTGTTTTGATCGGTTTTGCTCTCTTGATTCTACGAAGAAAGCAGATATGGTGTCATAAATGCAGTTTCAATTACCTATCTTTGTTTTGAACATCGTTGCTTGTATTTTTTGCAGTCGTTTTGTGTAATAAGACGGCTTGTGCAAAACGGCAAACCTAGCTAACTTAGAAACTTATTTGCATTTACTAAAAAATGATCTACAATTATTATATTATTAAAGGTACCTATGGCCTAAATTTGAAGAAAAAACACTCGAACTGTAGAATAACAACACTTGTAAAATACAGCACCCTTCCACATAAGTAAGTAAATACCAGATACGTATTTCGACTGCAAAGTTATCATCAGTGGTAAACTGACACTAGTGTCAGTTTACTACTGATGATGATAGCTTAGCTATCGAAATACGCATTTGGTATTTAGTTACTTGTGTGGAAGGGTGCTCTATTTTTCAAGCCTGAATATGTAAACTTCAACTGCTGTTGATGTCTAATGTAAACCCCTCTTTTCTCAATTCAAAAAAATAATATTTAAATAATATGTTTTTCAGGCTACAGGCAAGGTAAATAGACAATACATCCATAGCTACAAAAGATGAAAATGGCCAATAACATTCGTTTACTAGTGTTATTTACATTCCTAGGATAATGATGCTGATTTTAACTGTTCGTTGATATGGTAACAAGCACAGGCAACTTAGAATAATGGGGCTTTTAAAAAATAATTTTGATGACAGCAGTCAAAACGAACTTTTAAAAATATGATTAAATTTCTACCTGCAGCGTGAAAAATTTAATAAGTAACACGGAATGCATCGACTATTAACATTCTCGGCAGGCCACAAGCCTCGGCTTCGCCTCGGCTCGTATTTACCTACCTCTGTTATTACGTCTTTACATTCCTTGTTACTTAAATAACTATTACCAACAGGTTGATTTAATTAAGTAGCTGCAATACATCTACTGTGTGTACCGAAACTAATGTACTCAAGTTAGTTACTATTGTAAAAAGCCAATAAAATTAAAGTGTTTTCCAGTTACGTAGCGGTACAAAATAGAATTTTTGTAAACGTGTAGGTAAAGGTATTAACAGTTTTTGGTAGATTGGCTCAATTGTGATTATTTTTATCAGTTGCACAAGGCCAAAACTGTAATTGGTGGGTAACATTTGAATAAAGTATAGTTTCCTTGCTGGTGTTATCACATGACATGAGACTGTTTTCCATAGTAACCAATATTTGCGTTTTTATTTAAAGGAATTTTTGGAATATAAAGGTACTCTTAGTAACTGGTATCGTTTGTAGCTACATAACGCGCAATTAATTATGTACAGTTGGATTCGCGTTTTTATTAATCTGTTTTTTAAATATTGTTTGTCAAATAAAAGCAGAGGTTTTATTCACAAATAATCACAATTAAGGGTTTATAGCTTCGCTTTTATTTACGCATTTTAGCGCTGTGGAACTATTAATTAATCTAAAAGTTAATTGTTATTGTTTTAGAAATAACATAAAATATAAACTTGAAAAGCTATTATGTACAGGGTCTTTCAGATTTATGGTGCAAATCTATATCGCGCATTATAGGGACCAAAATAAGTAAAACGTTTCCATAAACATATCCGACTCCGAAAACGTTCTTTACAGCCTCCTGAAAATGAAACAATTAATCAGTTTTTTGTTGATGACTTTCACAGTTGTAATACAGTTTTTATAGACAAAATTGTAAAAATGTAAAATATTTAGCAGAAACTATTACATGAACTTATGTGAGACACCCCTGGTGCATTTATTTAATCAAAAATTAGTAGAAATTCTAAGCCAAATTAGTGTTGCTCAGACACAGAACCTCTAAATTTCAGTATAACCACGAAAGTTATCGAGAAAAAAGTTATTACACTGTTCCATCTTCAGAAGGCTGTAACTTCGTAACGAAGCTTTTTCGAACTCAAGTTTATTGGAATTTCTTTACTTATTTCGACGCCTGTAAATAATTAATAACAAACGTTTATTTATATTACGCTAAACACGTGTTAGAACACAACCGTTTAATGACATTAAGTAAGACCATAAAATGTTTACAAACATCTAACAACTGTACTTTTAATGAACGAGACTATGTATCTGTTAAATTCTCCATTATTAGATGTTTTGGAATAAGAACAGACTAAGTCTGCAGACATAGATAACTAATCAAGTCATCAAGTTATATTGTTCCTATACCAACACCAACTGTTTACTTTTAATTTGCTTTTTATAATGACCGAAGCACGGTGAAATACGTGTAAGGCAAAAATAAATAAATATCCGTTGAAGGTATTAATTAATTTATTTATAAATTTATTATAAGTAGGTACAATGATTTGGCTGATGAAAATATTTACAAAGCGTGATGAATAGAATTACTTTTAAGAGGTTAGTGATAAGTGCAAAGCATTTCTAGATTACACAATTAAAGTGTTTGTGTAAATATCCTATAAATAACAATCCTGATTGTTATTCGTATTTTTTACTGTTTGTTTCATAATTACGAATTTTGGCGAAGAGCATTACATAAAAACAATTCAAATAAAATTAGGGAAAAAAACTAATACAACATATATTCGGATAAAGTTTTTTGTTTTAAGAAATCGTTTGAAAATAGGTAACTAATAATTGCCAATTTAATATCACCTAAAAATAAAAACCTTCTTATCTCTGCTAGTATATTTCCTACTTAACTTTATTGACATACTTAATATTACAAAACTATCTTCATCAACCTTTTTAAATTTTGCCCAATTAGGTGTATAAAAATAATGCGTGTTTGTGAAACCGCTGATAGTACGAGATGGTATTAGAAGGTAGTGAATTTTTATGTATGCAAGATTCTGTGCCGTTTTCTAAGTAACATTCTCAAGAAATTTATGTCAACTTTCCACGTGTTAACTTGTAATTTCTATTTGTCAGCGCTTCCTCCGGCAAGTTTTATTTTATATTTTGTATTAGAGATCGCTTCCTGCGTTTAATATTGACTTTTGGTGTTCTCATTTTTATCTCAATGTCGGGCGTCATATAGGAATAACAAAGCTAGGAAGGTGCCCGAAAAAATGTTATCATCACTAAATAACTTCAAATTAAAAAAAGATATAAAGTAAGAAATTTTGTTTTCTCCATTATTAATTAGTACTTTCAATTGCAGCCAATTGACTGTACAGGCGCGCAGAGTTATCTATCAACTTGATAATTCTCAAAACTATATTGTAACTATATTTAAAAAGAGACCTTACAACTTCAAATGCGATGGTGCTATTTGCTCAAGGATAATACCATTGAAAAACACAAAAAAATTGCTTGTGGGTTATGAATTATCATTTATCATCATAACCTGTATTCAAAATATAATAATCGTACCCATTTTAGTTGATAATATGGTGTATTATCTATAATCATCGTTTATACAATAGTAATTAATTGCATAGAGGGTTTGAAGGTACGATTATTGCTTTTCAAGGGACGGCCAATACCTTCAATCTATACTAGACCTAGACGTACATAATTATTATAGGATGTGGGATGATTGAAGTCCTTTGTTTAAACTCAGATTGTAAATCTATTGACTCGTGGAGTAAAATTAAAAATTTGCTTCTGTTTAATTATTATTTATATACAAAATGGCGCGTAGCACAAAATAGATGAAACTGTTCCTTCATGGTTTCGTTTTTTCTACGTGTTGGTGATGTACATGGGTTTCTTGATTTTCAAAGATTCGTTCAATGAACGCTACACTATGTTTATGAATGAAACCTAAAGAAAGCACAATGTTGTATGTCTGTAGTAATCAATTTTCAATAAACAAAGTAAATGAGGTTTAAATTTAAAATGCCCATTATCAGTTGCAGTGAACCGTGGCCGTTGTTACGACAAACAAATTTAGAACCTTTACGCCGAAGGTAAAAATAAAACTACGTATTAATTAAAGTATAAAAGTTATTACTGCTAGGTGCGAAATTTAATAACGTTTATGTTATTATTTTTCATTGCGTGTGTAAGTACAGAAAGTTATTTCTATTTGGCAACGCTTAATTTCAAATATTTAGTTTAGGAGATTTATTTGGTTTTAAATAAAGTACCTGAACATTTAAAGTTTTCCAAGTCCGTTCTCCGTCATCCACAATAAACAACTTTAATACTTTATCAACTGTTACCTAGTGCTAATAGAGAATTCTCTTTATGTTCAAAAGCGGTTTCGTACACGCATAAAATTAAAGAACCAACAAAAGTGAATGGAAAACGACACATCTCCAGCAGCAGTCTTGCCTTGCCACATCGAATTTTTATATATGACATTCACTTGTATGAGTACTAGCAGTGACACCTCTTTAAATAAGAATCTGCAAGCAGGCCAAGCGTGATTCCAGCCGGCAAATTCCACGTGAGTTGCTGTGATGTTCGAGCCAAAGAGAATCCGAGTGAGTGGCTTGCGAAAGGTGAAATCTAAAAATCTAAAATTGCTTAACAAGGCGGTTGGGTAAATCTAAATTCATATTTTGCTGGTGGGTTTATATTATATCAGTTGTTCGAATTTACAAAATTACAATGGGGTAGTACATTCGTATTTTTTTGATTTTTTGGGAGTGATCGAGGCTGATGTTAATATGCACTAATCAACAGTAAGGTCCTACCGGATGTAAGTTATTTTTTTACTTTGTTTACGTGACATTCCCAAATGTATTATGATCATGACAAATTTCTATTTCTGATATTTGGACGGAAATACACGTTTTAGAGCTGTAGGATTACAAAAAAGGGGTGGGGTTTTTAGGAAATGTTTCTACATATATGTGTCTGTAAACTGTTCAAAGGCTTAAGAACTATTGGACCGGTTTTAATGAAATTAGGAATACCCAGACAACTCGAAAATTGGTTGGGGGACCAAGTTTTTTTAAAACCAACCGGAAAATCTTCTTTTTCTAAAGCTAGTAGTTTGAGTCTCATAGTGGATATTAAGACGCTTAATACAATTGCTTTAATATGGAATCTTTTGAAGCACCGAAAACTGTGTCGAGTTAAAATTATAAAAATATTAAAAATATTCAAAAAAATTAATTTTATAAACTGGCCAAGCGGTCGTTTTTAGATTTTTGTTATATAAGAAAGAACGAAATTAGCTAATTATTTAGTTTTTACCCCAATTCCCTAGTTCTCTGTGACGCCGTCTACATTTTTGATGTCCTTATATTCAATAAACTAAACAGGCGATGATAATAGTATATTATATACCAAGGGACTGAAGCACCTCAGTCCTGTGGTATATACGCAATTTTTTGCACTTCCGAATAATTTGAAATCAAAATAGTAGAAATTTTTGAATATGCTGTCAACGTGACAATCCAGCTTTTTAAAACGTCAGAATTAAAATACTCTGTAGCTTAGCAATTTATATACATTTAATCCCTTGGGACTTTTGAAAATATTTAATCCCTCCGGCGTTAAATAAAGTGACACTTTAGTCCTTGAAAAAAGAAATTAAATTCGTACTTTTACTCCCGGAAGTGCAAAAACAATCTACGTTTAACCAAGGTTGCTTATCAGGGGTAGTTTCTAGATTCTATACCTAAATGTTCGATACATTAATATTTAGAGGGATCTTCCCGCTTCCCCTAGTTTCTGGCAGACGATTTTTTTCTTCTTATTGTTTTTTCGAGTTTTTACAACAGACGCTGTGTTGCGGGGTTGCACGAGTCCCCCACTCAAGCCGACTGTCAGGAGCATTCTGGCTAGGTTTTTATGATATAAAATAATGTAGTTAGCTTTGAAGTATGAGAAAGTCCCGGTGAAAAGCTCTACTAATTTTTGTAACTTCTGGAGTAGGTAGTAGTGGATGAGCTAAGAATATTATTATGTTCCTATGTTAATGTTGTGATAGGCCAGTACCACTACGAGTTTCATTCCCTAAGCCAATATCTCTATTTTCTAGTACAAATAATTTATCAATAAGTAAACTCGTTGAAGTTGCTCAAGAATATTTTTATTTACAATAAACAAATAATTTAGACTTAAATTTGGTTAATGATATACCAATTTAGTTAAAGATTTCTTTTTTATATAACGTAAATGCGCCAAAATAGGAACTCGGAATTGTGCACTTTTTAATCAGAGTTCAGTAAATAATTTCATGTCACCAGCAAACAATGTTTTTTCTTATCTCAATTTTGACTTTAACTGAAACGCAGCGATCTATGTTTGCGTGTTACCTCAAACTAAGAAAGTGAATTAGTTTTGCCTATATTAAACTATTTTGTTTTATTAGTTTAATTATTTCCTGGCTTGCGGAAAAACGCTTTTGTAACATGAGAAATTCAAAGGTCGTGCTAAAAGCAAAATTTAGTTATCACTGAAATCGCTAATCTACGCCACACAAATTCAAATTTCAATAATCACGTGAGTTGAATTACTGTCATACAAACACAAAGGCTATTTTTAACCTCTGCTTTCAGTGCTGAACGTTACAGATGTGTTGCTGTTTAAAAATGCTATTCGCAACATTCTTCTACTTCCTGTTAACTGTTCCCTTTTAACATCTTTCTCATGAAACATGCCACAAAATTTTCCTCAAGAGTGTTTTCCCTTAATTTTGTTGTTCAGAAATGGATTAACCTTTGTCTAAGACAATGTAATATGTAAACTAGAATAATAATTAGCGTAGAAAGCAAATGACCTGTTCAGCAACGAACCGCGGCGTTTTCACTTTCGGCTGGCATAGGAACTGGGGGTGAGTGGGTCGATACGGCTAGACGCTCGCCTAGCAGCAGCGTCGTCCTTCCGCAAGGTTCAACGCCGCGGCGCACCGGCCCACCTCTACCCACTCGCCCACACCCTATTTGCTTATGCAGCTATGTGTGGCGCACTAGCTATGCATCGCCACCAACGCCTGGCATTTTAATTCACTTTTCATTATTATTACCATTTGTTATCTAAAAAGTCTAGCGGGTTTAGGAAGTAAAACTTTTTGCAAGGTGGAAAATCTATAAAGTTCGTCTTCGTGCCGCTACCGTTTGTTAATCGTGATCCATGTTTGTTGAGGTAACAGGGCTATGCTATCGAAAGGTGTATTGCCAACTTTAGTTTCAGATAGGATTAGATTAGAATATGTTACTGCTACTGTCTTGCACCCACGATCCATGTTTATATGGGCTGACAAAGCACGCTAGACTGCCTGTCTCCATTGATAAAATTACAAATTGTATACGGAACTCGGGGTCCAAATCAAATGAACCGTATTCAAACAAAAGTGAACAAAGCAAACATCTCAGTTTAATTCAAACCTTGGCAGTAAATTTTCGAGTAGGTAATTATTTTTATAATCGTTTTCGAGTTAAATAACGTAATATTACTGCTAAATATTGTTTTTGAAGTTGGGATTTTTTTGTTAAAAAAGTTTATTAAACCTCCCTGTAGAGCTTCATTACAAACTAAATCGGAAGTTGCAGTTCCAATTAAATGCTATTTTAATTCAGGCCTGCACTTTCCCGCTTTTCATAATTGCTCATCGAATCTAGCAAGGAAATGTTCATTCGAGAGTAAACGACTATTCAGACGCTAGTACTACAATTCATATTGTGATATCTTGGTTTTAGAGATTGAAAATGGGGATTTACTGAATAATATATTCGGTCGCTGATCGTACACCGAATATTTGGCCAGTCTGTCACGCCCTAATAACGAATATTCGGATCAAGATTCGGTCAAATATTATGCCAATATTTCTCACATATGCGGCCTGCATGTTTGGCAATCGTTCGGCCAAGTAATAAATACCAGACTTTGTACCGTATACGAGCTAATTACTGGGCCAAGTGTCGAATTCTTACTGGTATAATCAATGCGTGCGCTAGTTGCGTAACATAAACGGATAGCGTTCTCGTTTGCTCAGCGAAATTATCTTTTGTTTCAATGTATTATTTTAATCGTAATATTTTCGATAAACTAGCAATTTAGTGTTGTCGTCATTTAGTGCGAAAAGTTATGTAATTTTTTTTTCATAAGAACTTAAAAGCATAAGGCGGTTAGGTACTGCAAATACACTAGTGAAGTTACAACTAGCATCACTATCAAATGTATGTCGTGTTCTTACTTCTCACGTAAATTATAATCGCCAAAAAAAGATTATATTTGATATATATAATAATTAATGACCATTTTCCTTTGGCGTTTATGATTTACATATGAGAATTAAGAACACGACAAACGTTACACTAGTCGCCCGTCGTAGCCTGTCTACTCGAATTCATCGCACGGTATTATACACTAGGCACACATTCATTATTTTATAAGTAATGCGCTTGGCAGCTAGAACCTATTTAAAGGAAAAAGTAAATATCGCAAAAAATTTGGCACCTATAGACCCTCTGGAACTTGCATTCTTCAATTCTTCCAAGAAAATTAATGCGGCTTAATTAAGTTTTATTCGCTTCAAGCTCTAATTTTCTCTACGGAGTTTTGCGTCTTCAAGATCCAACATCATATGTTTTATGTTAAAAAATTTCCACAGTAATGCAATTAGACCACCATAAACTACTTTGGCTTTCATTATTAACTATGACTGCTACAGCGAATTTGGATTTTCCTGATATAATAAACAGTAATAGAATTTCATTGCAGCTGTTTTAATTTAGATAACAATTTTATTTGTAATCATAGCCCAATATAAATATTGGTAGGGGTTTTTATAATATATTGGTTTTGTTTGCTACCTTAATAATATACGCATTTAATGTTGGAAAAGAAAATTGTAAAGCTTTGCATTTAGACAATAGTAATTACAGCAGTTAATAGGTGTACATATGTAATGTATTATTTTCTACAGCACAAAAGTAAGTAACATGTACTGGATATTTTTGCATGGTTGTACACCTAATCGTAAACTCTGAAATAGAATTATTATTGTAAATGTGATCTGTGTTTCTGTGTCGATAAAAAGTTCATCTTGCCGCTTGTTGATAACGTCAGAAGTAAATATATTTCCCTAAACAATGATGACATTGATGATAATCTGGTAAACTCTAGTTAGAAACACCGAAGATATAAACACATACATAATTATACAGGGGATTGGGGTTGCTATGGTTCAATTAGTTCTTCTACGTTTTTAATGTCAATGCCCGTGTAAATCATAACAGATCGGAGATATCTCTTCTCTAACGGCGTATCACTTATATTTCCATCAAATGTTTTTAGAATGATAATTTTTTTAAAGTTCTTACTGAAAATATTTTCTTTCTCTGCACGTATTTTTAAATGTGTTATGTAAAAGTTTGTACTTCAAGATAACCTTACTAGTTTATTGGTAAAATATACGTAATTATCCGTGGTATTGCGTACAGTTTCGTATTTACAATTTCGCAGAAATTCAAACTTTGGTAAAGTCAATGACTTCTTAATTTACTTTTTGTGGTGTTTGCGTAATTGTCATCAAAATATGCAAGAAATCAAGGTCTTCCAGATATAATTAATGATATAAACTAAAATGCTAATCTCTATTGGCCAAAATGGATCAACATGCATGTTTCTGGTTAGAAGCAGATTGTTATTTTTTTAAGACTACGAGTTATGATATACATTAGGTTTTTTTGATACCATTTCCCTTCTGTTCTGATCATTCATCTACCTAGTCAAATGACGGTGACAAAGCTTGTTGTTTTAAGTTGGTGTAAACGTTAGAGAATATTAATTTGTTTGTTACTCTGTGAAATTCATTTCGAATGGCTACGTAAACAACCTTAACCTCAATACTGTGTATAAATGGCACTGATAGTCTGACAGAACTTTGCCAACATAAACACGGCAGAATTTTTTTATAACTCGACCGAGCATAGGGAAGTGTGGATGTGTTTTTTTTAATTCTGTGAAGACTTAATTGAAAAAAATTCTATGGTATTTTACTTTATTCGAAACCCAGACAGTTTCTGGACGTTACAAATCGCCTTCATATATAATTATAGGATAAGATAATAATAATTAATTTTTTGAATTTAGAGATCAGTCCGTTAAATAACATTCTGAATATTTTATTACTACCAGTTTTAGTGTAACGTCGAAAAATAGTACATATCGCAAAGTTGTATAACTGCTGGTCGTGCCTATTTCACTGTAACAGATACATACCGTCATCTATGTCAGGGACCCTATAACCTTGGTCTTTTGAAATTTTTATTTTTTAACAGTTTCATTTACTACCTACATAATTTGCTAGAAGCAGGAAGAAACGGCTATTACATGTAGAACTTTTTAATAGAATACAATTTATTAGGTATTAGCCCCTTATATTAGCTCTATTTTACTGTCCTTACAAATACCTTTTTCAGGAAATTAGTTTCGTTGGTTGCACAATTTTTATAGCAATACGGCCTGAAAAATTAATAGTATTATTTCTAGTTTTTAGTGTCACAGGCATTTCCGAAATTAGAATAATCTATAAATTTAATACAATCACAAATCACAAATTAACGATTTACTGCTTTTTAGATTGTGTTGAAAATTAAGTTACTGGTAATAAACAACTGATCACATAATTTTGTCATAAAATGACTCGCTCTATTTTCCCTCGAACTCGTCATTGTTTATGAATTTTTGGTATTTGTCTATTTGCAAGCTAATATTTTTATATCATTATGGTTTTGTCATTTTTTTTAGGTTAATTTGTCAGGGGTGTTACTTTCATATATTACAAAATATATGGTTCTAAAATTCTTTTCAAATTCAAATCGGCCATGGTTTCAACATTTTTACACTACATCTTATACACACTGCTCGGGTTGCCAAAATAATTAATCTTTCTTTTCAATGGTGGTCAGCTAACTCTGTTATAACTCGTAATAAACCTCTGCGTCCCTATCATGCACTTATCTGAAAAACAAAATTGAGAAAAAAACATGTAATCAATCCCCTTCATATTGTAATTATGTAAGTATCTTATTTCAAGCGGAGATAACATTGTTGCACATTTGCAATAGATTAAAAACATTGCAAAATAATACAGTCCAAGATCAAAATTTATTGACACTCGGCAGGTTAGGTGTAAAAGTATCTGGCCAAAACAAAATATTTTAATTATCTCTATAGCTACAAGATAAAATATTTACTATCTATTGGATGATAACGAAGTTTCCTATTTATGTATCAGTAAAAGTGAACACACATAAGCACTAGGTGTATATCAATGCAACAAAGTGTGTCAGTAGAACAGACTAATCCGTATAAAAGCGATACGCACCTGGCGTATTTCCTATCACTTTGTGTGTATTCTTATGCATTGCAAAAGCCAATTCTTGCTGTTTGCAATGCATACTTAAGTGTTTTAGGATTTTTTATTATTTTGCTTCACTTTCACATCTTGTTAACTTCTGTTCCTTCCGACGTTTTAATTGAGCAAACGTTAAATTTGTTCAGGTTTCTTGTACGTACAAAACACTTTTGCAACCTGGCTTAAAAAACAAGTCCTTTTAAAGGAAGTTGATTATATTTTACGAACCGGCCGTTACATAAGAAAAGTCGAAGTAACCGGCTATTTGGGTTAAGGCCGGCCACTATAAAAAATAAATACTAGTACACCATGTCGCTTACATAATTGCTAATAGATATTTACAAGAGCAGTTTTACTCATTATTAAGTATTTATACATATTGATTTGCCCTAATTCTTGCTGCTCCATATAAAGCACAACACCAAATCTAGATTAAATATAACTGTGATCGCTAATATTTCGATTTGAATGCTATATATTAACGTGCATTAAACTAAAATCGTGTATTAATTTCATATTGAGAGCATAATGATTCTAAGAAGCCGAGTTTTACAAAGAAAAGGAAAAAGTGAAGGGAAGCCTGTGAAAGTTTTATTAAAAAACTCGCTAATGGCGGAATTGAGGAGAGATTGTAGGATTTAGTATTTAAATAATTAAGCGTTGAAAACTTACTTTAAAAGTAAATTCTGGTAGAAACTTTATAAAACCGTTTTAAATGTGTACTGGCCTTTTAATAAAATCTTGGAAATAATGCGGTGTACATGTTTGTTTATGCAGTGATCTATAAATACGATCTGTTGAATGAAACACGGTAGATAGATCAATGTTTCCTAATTGAAGAAATTAATTTTTATCAGCATAGATATTGAAATTTTATGTTATGTACGCTTGTTTTCGGTTATATAAATAAAATTTTATATAAAGTGTTTTCGTTTATGATTTCCATCCCACCCCCCATTACCCGGGCTCAGCGGACTTGCGCTATACACCGGTCTAACATGCCCCACCTATGAAAGACATGCAACCCAACATACACACCACACACACTATCCGTGGACACGCCGGATTTAACTTATTCAGAAAAATTTCCGACGGCAGAGGACTTGAACCTACTGCCGTTGGGAGTCTAGTTTCAAAGCCTGGGTCTTTAACCACTAGACCACCCGCTGGCCCAGGTGACCAAGAGAACATGTAACAACCGACCATGTTCTCAATTTTTAAATTAGTAATTTGAAATTTGTGTTGGTAATATACACATAAAAATGCATATTGCGACGTAAAACGGTGTTAATTTCGACTTCCAGTTTAACCGGAAGGGATAGCAATTTTTTTTATTTTTAATGAAACACCCAGTATATTTTTGCATATTTGAATAGAGCTCTAAATTTCCTTTACAGCCATGTATAATAACTCTTACCCATTAATTTGTAATTTTAGCCGCCAGAGGGCGTCTAGTTGTTTTTAATATCCGTTATTAATACAATAATTTTATAATATTTTGAATTGATTGTATGGTAGGCACGAGGTGAAACATTATTAATAAATATTTAACTATTGAAAATTGATAATTTATTAATAAAATAAAACACTTGGTAATTGTTTCACAATTTCTGAAACAATTACCAAGTGTTTTATTTTATTAATAAATTATCAATTTTCAATAGTTAAATATTTATCAATAATTTTTTTATGCTATTTTAAAAATAAGGTATGTTATTGGTATTAAATTAAAGCAAATAAAATGGAAATTTATAAAGTGCAATAAAACTCAAGTAGGGATATTAAAAAAAAATAAAGTTATGACTGTTTAAAAATTGGGAATTGTTTTTTAATTTTTTTAATATCTTCTTGCTACAATAAAATGTTTAAACAAAAAAAAACACAATGTTCCTTATTCTTTTGTTTTCTAAGCCAACTTTGTAAATAAATTTTGAATATCATTATTAGGCATTTGATTTTTTAAATGCCCTCAATTGGCCAAAATTAAAAGTTAATGGATAAGTATTATACATAGCTGTAAAGGAAATTTAAAGGTCTAAATATGCAAAAATATACAGGGTGTTAAATTAAAAATATAAAAATAATCGTCACTTCCGGTTAAACCGGAAGTCCAAATTAACACCGTTTTACGTCGTAATGTGCGTTTTTATGTGTATATTACAAAAAAAAAATTGAATAATTTGAAAATTGAGAAAATGGCCGCTTGTTACATGTTCTCGTGGTCACCTGGTATCTAGACGATATTATTAAGAAAAATCTCGAGAATTTATAGTAGCTAGCATTTCATGATATGCCCAGTTACACTATGTGTCTGAAATATACACATGCTAGTAGTTACACCACCGGATTTACTGTTGCTTTAAAATTTTAGGCTAGTTTCCTATCGTTACTATAAACCTTCATTATCGCTCGATTGATAATTCTTTAAAATCGCAGCAAGTTTTTCCTAATCACAATTTACAGTTTGTGTATTTTTTTATAGGTGAAACACTACGAGAGTCTATACTACAGGGGTCCCCAACACGTAGCTCGCGAACATGTTGGTCACTCGATACCAAGGATATTAGAGGTAAACAGGATTGCTACTAGATTATATAGCGACGCGACGCATTAAAACTACAACTATACTATTATAATGCAGTTTAAAAATTTACGTCATGGTCCACAGGAGTTTGTGGACCGCTGACGACTGTTATTGGTTTCTTTACAATTGTTTCTTTAAATATCGCACTTTTCAGTTTTAACCGTAAAAATAATACCTATGTTTATAAAATAAGCTGTTATTAATTGCGTCAATTATTTCACTCCCTGACATATAGTATTACATTAAGTATGTAATAACTTCTCTCATAAAATAAAATAGTAAATTATCCACCAAAATAACAGTTATTATACTAATTTTATGAATACGCAATAACTGCTACCATAAAACATAATAGTGTATTTAAATTATCCACTGAAAACAGTTGGCACGGCACAGTTAACACAAGTAAATATTACTAGGATCGATGGACAACAAAATGTGACAAGTCTAGTGTAAGTGTCAAATTGGCCAAAATTTTGTACAATGATTTTTACTTCAGACTTAAACCGATTAACTAAAAATTGGGCGGAGTTAATGCATAATTTTAAAATTAATGCAATAGCACCATAATTATAATAGAAAAATCAGTTGAATTTTGAATCGAAAAAAATTCCCGTATCGAGTTGGTATCGGAAGAAAGCGCATTTCTGTACGGTGGCGAATCGCATAATTTAACATCGTTTTAAAATCAATTTCATATTTTATTTATTAATCGTTAAGGTTTTGATTTACAAGTACATTTTAATTAATTTCCTATTTCAACTCCAGCTAAAAAATAATGAACGTATTTTTACTTCTACCAGTTGCGCTTTTATAATATAAGCGTTTACATCAACTAGGTTTTAAAAAATTAGAAATGAGATCCTACACAATAAACTTTCGCAGAGTTGCATTATGTGGGTTAATATCATATTGTGATGAAACGCTAATTCTTGAAATGACATTTAAGTGTCTTCGGATGTCTGCGCTTAAAACATTACAACTGAAATGAATTTGACGTAAATACAAACATTTTATAATAAATTATGTTCACTTTACTTAGTTAATGTACGCAAGTAGTAGCAAAAATATCGATTTGTAAATTATTATAATTAAGGTATGAGAACATTGAATATTAGCAGTTGACCTTAATAACGAGTTTGTTTTATCTTCGTTGAATAAAATACTGATAATTAATAGTACAAAATTTATTTATTACAACACTCCATTTTTTACACGTAATTATTTTTTTTTGTATTTGGCTGTAGTTGGATCTTCAAAAGGCCCGTTTGCACACGAGTAATTGATTTTGTAATGATAGACGTTTTTAGGTTACCAAGACTTATAATTAATGCACTTGAACAAATTGTAATGCATTGAATACAACTAAACATTGTGTAACGGCGGTGCATTTACTGTGTAACCTGCAGCGGATTCAATCGCTTATGTTGGTCGCTAGTTTGTCTATGAATCTCATTTGGGTCAAGGGAACTTTCCCTTCCGGCCGATTGTACTTCTTAGCCGCGAACGACGGCGCTAGCTGTCGGAAACTTGATCTGCCTTTATTGTTTTTTTTCCTACATTGTACTTTGTTTTGTTGTTGTGATAATTATATCCGCTTTCTTCGTCTTTTTTCTCTCATGCTTTAACTGCATAAACTTTTACTATGCGGCATAATGTAGATAATTGATCAGGCCCAGTTTTTGATTGGATATTATTAATAAATAATCAGAAAGCCCGGAAGATATAACTTTCTTATTTAAATAGCGGAACTAGCAATTAAATGGAATTTTTGATTTATTATTTTAAAAAAGGAACTCGCAATAACTGTTTTCGGTTTTCGTTGTTATTCGTTGCGGGTAAAAAAGAAAATTCAACCAAAGGGACATTTGTGAAGTGTCATATTTATTCAACAGATCGAATTTTTGTTGTTGCTATACATAAAGTAAAATATTACATCATTACACGCAATAAGCGTATTATCAATTAAATTGAAATATTAATAATTACATTATTACGTATCGGACATATGTATTCGGTTCAGTTATATATTTTTATCTACTTCGCATTTTAGAAAATATTAATTTAAAAAGGTACATTTGGATAAAATTTACAAACAATTTTTGGAAGTTTTAATTTTGCTACTAGTTACAATGGAATCGTTATATACAATTATTGACCTAAATCTACACTGTTGCAGCTATTATAGCTACGCGATAGTTTATCGTTTATCATATCCATACATATATTCCAAAACTGGCTTAAAGTAAATTTTAGGTCCATTTTTAATCACGTTTAGCTATACTAATTCGTACTAATTGCGCTATCAGTTGTTTCTGTCTATAACTGTTTTACTAACCTAAAAGAAATGCTAAAGGTCTTATGCATTTTTACGTTTTAAGTTGTTATTGGGTTTACATGGAAAATGTAGCGAATCTTTTTGGCGAAACCAGAATCTAGAAGAAAATGAAGCAGCGCCATAGCGATCGTTTTCAGATTTATGAAATTAATTTTGTTTCATCGTATACTACGCACAAAGGGCTCTCAAAGAAGTTGTAGTTAATCCCGATCAGATAACTGCTTTTCGAGTATGGGCGTTAAAATCGACATTTTACAAAAAGAGAGAGCTAGAGAGTTCGGTAAAAAAGTCTTTTTTCTTCTCTCATTTCACCATATGTTAGATTTATAACAAAACAATTTATATAGATAACCCTACGATGTCGCATACCGCATAAGAATAGTAAGAACGGAACCGCCCGCCCTACGGCGCATATTGGACTAAAAATCGATATAAATGGTTTATTTAAATAGTTGATATTAAAAAGTATGGTTTTGTTCTTAATTTTTTAATAGTTGAAAATGCTTGGTGACCCCAATAGTGTACTTAAAATAGTCTATCGAACTCATAAAAGTTTATAACGATCGGCGTTTGGATTTTTGAATTAATAATTAAGTATTTCAAATTTTTCAAAAATTTCTGGAAGGCGTCAGAGTAAAATTTGGGAGATTAGTAAAAAATTAATTTGTAGTTCACTGCCAGCTCTATCGGCTCAGAAAGTTAAAAAAATTGTGTGGACAGTTTTTGAAATATATTTTGTTTAAATTTTCTAAATTTTGAAGCAGCGTCATTGCGATCGATTTTGGATTTTCGAAATTAATTTTATTTCAACGTATGCTACCTACAAAGGGCTTTCAAACAGGTTGTAGCTGATCCCGATTAGACAACTACTTTTTGAGCAAATGGACGTTAAAGTTGAAATTTTCAAAGAATTGTAGCGGCCGCCATTAGAAGCTAGAGAGTTCAAAAAAGTTTTCGATTTATCTTAAGTTCTTCTCTCAGAACCCGTGCTCAAATTACCAAAAGTTAGTTTTGGAAAAACGTCACCAAGAAAATATGTCTAACTTTCGTTTTCGGTTTCGAACTTTCTCGAAAAGCTTAACTAGAACTACAATTTTCGATATACCTCTTGATTTAAGATTTCATCAAAATCCGTTCAGTACTCTCGCCTTTAGAGGCATCGCTCCCACACACGTACACCCACAGACGGACATTAAAAAAAACAGTTTTTTCGCTTTTTTAAGCCCCAAAACGTGTATTTCCGTTAATATCTAGATTTCGATAATTTTCATTAAATCACTACTTCCCTATACCGAAGGTATGCGAAAGTCAAAAGGATTCTGAATAAGAACAAGCATTGGAGGTATTCAATATTGTTAAACATTTGAAATCATCAAGTGAAAATATATATTTGCTATATCAGTTCTGTTGCAGACTCTTTTAAAAAGCTAAGTTTGTCTTTAGATAGGTCGGTCGGAAAGTGCGATAGCAGAACTATTTTATTGTTAATATAATTAACCGTAGGAGTTGTGTTCATTTACATAACTGATAATTATTTGATGTTCGCTGTAACCTTTTTCTATACTTTATGTATATGTTTTCCTACAACAGAACATGTAGGAGAATTGTATGAGAATGTGTTTTATTGCTTAATTATTGCTACTGTTTTTATAAATAGGAATGTCTTTTATTGCAGTGGACAACAGTGAAATGGGTTATGGTCCCTTAAGGGGTTCAGAATCGCCGCCTCCTACAAAACACCATAGACCAGAAAGTTCAAGAGCGCTTTTACACGGAATTCTCTCAGGACAGCATCCCGGTTTACATCATGCACATGCTCTTATCACTGCACATCGTACTTCTGCCTATACAACGACTACTACTGGTAATAAAAATTTTATAACATTTAAAACTTACAATAGAACTTATGTAGAATAATTAATTTAACGAGATCTGCAAGGCCATCGAATGAAATTTCTTGCCATTCGCAATCATTCGCGCATTTGACGAATTTAAAAATGCGGAATCTCACGATGTCGGTCAAGGATGTAAAAACTAAGTTAAAACCAAAAATTGTTCGTTATCTTCAAGGTTATTTGGTGCTGTAACAATTTATAAGTAAACAGTTTAGTGATTTCGAATCCAGTGAGAAAACAAAATGGAGTTCATTAATGTTTATTCTACCTATGTTTTAGGGCCTGTAAACCTGAAATAACGTTTTCGCAACGAGTGCTTTTTTTACATATATTTAAGCTTACAAAAAAAATCCTATTATTTACCTCGTTCGTTACTGAAGTGGGTAACCTAATTTTTACAAGAAGCAAACTTGACTTTCAAACTAAGGTATTTTTGGTGTATCATACCAAAGTTGTGTGTGTATCTACAAATTGCTTTAGAAAGTTTCGTTGTCGCACGTTAAAAGGGAGATGTAACATGTTTTCTCCGAGGAATTTGATCTCCCAAGTTTTTCAGCAGAAGTTTTTTTTTAGAAGTTTCAAACTTGCCTAAACTAAACCAGTCGAATTGTATTTGTATTGAAACATTTGTGTATTTAAGCAGATGCAGTGTATGAGCAAGTAAATAACACGTGCAGGCTTCCAAATTATGTAACTGCAGATGCTAGTTTTGGATTATGCCTCGAAGTATTAGGTTTGCAATTCTATATGCTCTTCAATTTTGACCAACTTTGTGCCGCCTGTACAAAGAAGGGTTAGATATTTGCACCACGTACAATAACAAGAATTAGGAAAGCTGCAGCTGTAATGTTGAATCATATTGCATGTTTCGATCAGGGTAGAATATTACCCATTTATGTATTACCAGAGGAGATTTTGCTTTCACTGAGTTTCACCCTATTTTGGAATATCTGTACAAACACCCGCATGTAAGGGTTAAGCATAAAAATATATTTCTGTAAGCTTTTCATGGTTGACAGCTTCTCTTAACGGTGATTTATGGCCCAAACGCAGTTTCACAATAAAATTGCTTAATGTTATTGGATTATCAGATTTTCTGAAGTTCGGAATGTTTCTAAGAAGTTGCGCATTTCTCTTTTCCTGTGTTTATGCTGCAAATATGTGTTTCAAGAATTTACACATCTTTGTGAGATTGAAAGTTGGACACGTTTTGTTTTCTCGTTCTACATCGGAGAGCCCGAAAGCAAACATGAATAAGTTCCAGATTCACTGTTTAATATTTCTGATTTTATAAGGTGCATATCTACAGACAGGGTCATGGTAATATGCATTATATCATCTTGCAAAAACGGTAATATTATTACTAAATAAATGTAATGACCTTGTTATTTGAAAATGAAGATCTTAATATTTTAGAAAGGTATTTTTAGGTATCTATAATAACAATTACTTAAATACTGACAGCAATATTTTTTTATATTATAGGCTATATGGGATATTTATCAGTTCGTATTGTTATGTAAGATTTTGTATTTGATTTAAATTGCAGTGTCAATAGTTTAAGTAATTAACTCATTTTACAGAAACTTTACCACGGTTATTTCTAGAGTAGTATTATGGAACTGTCAAATTAATTTTATTATTAAAACTAATAAGTTTGTATGTCAAAAAATATATTTATGTAAAACAAACACCATTTGCAAGAAGTGTGAGTAACTTGCCCCGATTATTTATAAGTTCACGAGTGGTATATTTATGAGTGGATTACTTATAGCGAATTGTCAAATTTACTGTAGATTTAAAATTATCAAATAAAACAAATGAGTAGAATCTAGCACATATAAAATAATTGAGTTAAATTTTTCTATTTGCTGCTGACGCGGCTAATCTACTAATATATTTAGAAAAATGGTATTAGGGACGAAACCAATTGAAGGTTGAGAATTTTAATATTCTTGTTTCAGTTTAATAGCCTTTATTCAAAATCGTTTCAAGGTGCATGTGAATTATTATAACCGACAGTTTTCGTAATCCTTTCAGACGGATATCCTATTTCAAAGTTCCGTTTTAAAAAGGTTTTAATTTTTGTATCCAAGTGGTCAGTCTTGATAATGACCATAGCTTGACCAACGACTATTGCCTACTATTTTCCCACACGAGGATTATGTTAAACGGCAGAACTATCTACCTATATAGCTAGGGTTCTAGTAAAGTACCGCATCTTTTCGCGTTGAACCGGACATAGTGGTCAGTTCTAACTGACCAGTTGTTAGAAAGAGGAGTTCCGACAGGTTTAGCCCTTCCTTTATTTCGGATATGTATAAGTGGTTACTAATTCCTGTAGGAAACTCGTTTTCGTTTTTTTATCGAGGCGTATAAATAAATAACAGTATTGGGGGATAAATACCAGAAAAGGAAGTAAACACGCTTTTGTATCTTAGGTTATATTTTAGTTTTACATTTGGAAATCGAAAAGCACTAAAATCCACAGGGAAGCGTTTACTGTTTACTCTTGCTTTTATTATTTCATTTGAACTTGCTTTCGCTTTATTTGTACCCTTCGGGCGTTAAAAGGTATTCATTACATTATTTTGATTGGAGTGGTCCAATTCATTGTGTAAGTATCTCCTTGTACAATTTATCAGCCCTATCTTGTGATGGATCTTTTGTAACCGCATTTGTAATGATAATATGTACATAATAGCGAACTATTGCATCTTCTACCTGGCTCTGTCACCTTCTTTAATACGTTAAACCAGATACATGCCGACTTTTCACACATGATTCCCTCAAGATCCTTTGATCCGGCTAGACTTACTAATGCTTTCTAGTATTTTTTCCTGTAGTGGTCACCGGAAAGATGAGTGTGTTTTTTCGTTAACATATACGGTCATTAATATCCAAGGATTAGTATTATAAATTTGGGTGCCGCTGGTCATCCAGGTTGTTCCCGGAGCATCCCATTAGTCACGCATGCCTTGCACCCCTCGGCCGGCAGTAAATAAACAACACACCCCTGGCATGTGCAACCCGTTCTTTTGTACTCGCGAACCTGTTTCCGAGTCGCTTTAATTCCGCGAGCCGATGTCCGGTTCATCCCTTAATGTCCGGCGTGACCTGCTGACCTCGCTGCCCATTAATCATATCTATTATACAGGCCGGGGTCACAAAAGGGTCAATCTGTAGTTGCCCACTTAACCAGTGGCCCTTTTGCACCCGTAACACTTTTACAAATCCGCTGGATTGCTGTACGATTCCCGATTATGTCGTTACCTACGATGACCGTTGGATAGTTTGATGGCTGGCATTATTGCGATTTGCAGGATGTGAAAGGATACTACGTGAGAACTTGGGGTTTTTGATGGTCACTTCTTTAGTTTCTTTACTTGACAGTGTCGCCTCGACTGTCCTCGATTTGCATTTTTATTTGCAACTGAAAGTTTTGATTTATTTGCCCTCGCATTTGAGGCCTCTTCTTTAACGAATTTCTTTTTGCAGTTTATAATGGTTACCTACCTTATACGAGGGAATATTTGCATATCTAATTTATAATTTCAAAGCCTCATAAAAACTTTTGTCGTATGTTAAGTTTTTAGTAGTACATTAGCGAAGTTTTAAGTTGAAAAATAAAATGTAAACTTACACCTATAATACCTTAAAAATATCTAGTAAGTTTTAATCTATTGTGGTTAATCATGAAAGTAGGAATACGATTAACAATTTCACTTGGTTATATAATAATCCAACTAATTACTATTTTGATTTTTGAGTTTATCAGTTTATTTTTTTATTGATACATATATGCCTTTAAATTTATAATTGAGCAAACTTTATCATTGTTTATTTAAAAGAAAAAACGTTCCTATTAATGTATTCACAATCAGTTAGTTAATGTTAATAAAGTTGAAGTTTAGTTGAAAACTCTTTTTAATAAATATAACTAAATAAACGAGTGTTTATTTGTTTAAACATAAAGCACGCTAGTAAGGAAGCAGGTCTTATTCTTCCAGGTTCACTGCCACCAAGTCCTGCAGATTCGGGGGTATCGGACGTCGACAGTTCTTCAAGTGGTCATACATCCACGGACGAACTGAAGTCGCGGCTACAACCACCAGGTCTTGGACCACATTCACCTTTAGGTTTTCCACCAAATCAGCAGTTCCTTACCCCTTACCATTACCACCCACCAGGTCACGGACATCCACACCGGGGGCACATGCCACACCAGCCACCGTACCCGCATCGACCGCAATGTGAGTATAGATTTATTTTTTTGTAATGGTTCATAATGTCACGTTATTTTTTAATTTTGCAATAATGCGTTGGTACGAAGAGACATACGCGTTTTGAAAGAAGATATAGCGACTTATACTCTTAAAGTGAAATTTGATCATTTTTACTCATTCATATTTCCTTGTTCTAGATCTTGCTAGCTTTAAAACACTTTTTGGTGGTACATACTAAGATACCACCAGATAAAACCAGTCTACATTGTTGATAATCAGGAGTTACATTTTGCGACAGCTAAAGGTTGTTTAAAATTTGTAACCATTACAATTTTTATGATTACTTTTTATCAGCCTGATATTAAACGAATAAATTTCCATAAAGTGAAAAATTCCTCCATGATCCTTTGCATAGTAACGCACTTTAAATTTATATATTTTTTTCCAATACTGCCCCCGTTATTTGTCTGACCTGCCCTAAATTTTAAATGTTGTGAAATGCCAAGAAATGTGGAAGTAGGAGTTTATTTGCTTTAAATTTAGACTCTCGGTACTTGCCTCTTTTTGAAAATAAATATGTTTGTTCACGACCACTTTGTTTTGTAAGCTTGACACTTTCCAGAGTGCACTGAAATAGTCGCTTTTTGATTGTTTGCCACTTTTAGAGCAAAAACAAATTCTATTAAAATATACAGTGTTTCCGAAATTAGTAATAAGTTTATGAGTAAGTTCGTATGAAATGAAGCAAGTTCAAGAACACTTCTATCAGACATCGCATGATATCGAATATAATATATTAATAGTCAGTAATATTCATAGCATCGATATTATTGAAAATATCTATAATATCGGTATTATAAATGTCGATATTACCACGACTTATTTTTTGCGTTTTTTTTTTCTTTAAATTTGTGTGTACGTGGAAGAGCAAAGAAATTTTTAACTAAAGGCACAGAACAGGATAACCATCCAGTTTGAAGTACAGTAAGCGGTCAATTACAATAATCAATTTTATGTATGTATGTCTTTTAACTACAATATTCCGTGAATTATGTTTTTGTGCTGAATATTACTGGTATAATATCAATATTATGTAGATTATCGATATATTGATTATTGTTTTTAAATTATCGTTATTTGATACTATCGATAAATATTCGCATCGAATTTTAAAAAACAGTCGATTTAGTTACAAAAGAAACCCTTTAAATAAGGCATTTTATCTATTTATTTATATACAGATAAATCATTAAGGCGTTCTACCGGGTGGGGCAATAATGCGTGGGAGTTCGATAGCTCGTACACCGTAACAGATAAAAAATCTTTCTAATGCAGATGTAAACTGTGGGTAAATGCGCATACATTATTATTATTTAACACTTCTCTTGGGATGTTTATTCATATCTAAAATATTAGCGAAATCTAATGTCCGGTTTAGAAGTAATAATATTTTTTTCAAAAAAATTGATTTTTACGTTACTCCACTTAACAATTCACCACTTCCGCGGCCGCAGCTTTAAATTAAGCAAGGACCTTATTGTAGGAGGTTGTAGGGTGCCCTTGTTCAAATATCATAGAGCCACCATGTACAGGGTGTTCAAAATTAATTTTCAAATTTTGAGAACTTCAAAGTTATTCTTCGCAACTTTTTCAAATGGAACACCCTGTATATTTTTTAACGATGTTATGTAGAATTAAATAGCGAACATTTTTTGTATGTACATCCTTATGGCTATTTGTAACCACTTTGAACTTGACTGTTATGTTTTAATACATGAGCATATCATAAGTTTTGCACTTATAATAAATAGAAAATAAAGTTCTATGGATGTACTGTCCGCAGTAAACGGGTTGTCTTAGATTTGTAGTTGAAATGAATTGAAGTTAGTAAAGTTTATCGTAGCAAAACTACTGCAAAATATTAGAATTTGGAAAAATACAGCTTTTACCTTCGGCAAGGTATTATAAAAACAATTTGTTTGTTATCTGTATATTTCTATAAAGGAAAAAGGTCCAGCTGATACTAACATGTAGGAAACATTAATCTAAAAGTAATAGCGCATTATTACGCAAGCTGATAAGCTAACCTTGATTTTTTTTTTATCAAGGATGATAAAACTATTTCGCCAACTTTCGGTATATGTTATTGGCTTATTTTTTGTGGAAAGATAAATACATCAGACAATTTTTTTCCATAACCTTGAATGACATCTTCAAATTTTTGCCCAGTACCATTAGAGTGGCACACCTAGAATTGAAACTGTGATAGTCTTAAATGTTTTTCTATCTACAAAATTCAAATAGTTCAGAAACTTTCCAACTTAACGATGATTAACATTACTTTTTAAACCAACAAACGCTTACTTTTGTTGAATAACGGGCAAGCAATTTAACATAAATTAACTGGTCCATTCCCAATATACAGGGTGTTTTGAAAAACATATGCCCCAGTTCAGAGGCAGATTCCTTACCTAAAAATAAGGCAAAAACACCCTATAAATATGTGTCCGTATCAGGTTAGTTTTCCAGATACAGGGTGTTAAAGTTTATATTTTTGTTTGACTAATTCAAAAAATTTCAACGGCTTGGAATACTCCACTGAAATTTCTCATGCCTAAAGGTGGGTTCAGACATGACTAACGAGCACGAGAACGAACGGCGAGCACCAACACAAACGAGCGTAGTGTGGTCAGTACAGCGAACTCAAACGAGCACAAACAAACATGGCTGTCGGTATATCAATGAAAATGCTCGTTTTGGATTGATCGTGCTTGTATAGTGAGACGGAAGAAGTAAGTTGATTTTGTGGTTTGATAATGTATTGACAATTGGATGGAACATATCAAGCACAACGAATACTTAAAGAACCCTCCAAGACGCCGTTCTTGTGTTTGTTTGTGATTGTTCATGCTAGTAAGTGTTCTTTGTGCTCGTTCCTGTTTGTCGGTGCTCGTTCGCGCTCATTTCTCATGTCTGGAGCCACCTTTATAAACTTTTTGGCGGCTATAATTAAATTTCAAAAAATGCCACCAGGGTAATGGGGTCAATTTTTTTCTAAAAAAACACATGTCTGCCACTGTACTTGATTTAATTGTTGAATTCCTTTTTAAATTTAGTTTGCAATAAGGATTTAAACAAGCAAATAAATAAATTATAATTTGACCACCCTGTATCTCGAAAACTAAGCTGTTACGGGCACATGTTTGTAGGAAGTTTTTGTCTTATTTTTAGGTAAAAGGAATCTGCCTCTGAACGGGGGCTCATGTTTTGCAAAACATCGTATAGCAGTAAAATTACGGCTCATAATTGATTGTTCAAAGAATTGGTGCACGTAAAGAGTTATAAACTAAAATGTGACTGTAAGCCTACTCACCAATTATGCCTGTAAAGTGCCTTAGAATTCCACTTGATTACATCCTATGAAGTTGTTGCTAGTGAAGTCGTTACGTAAACCCTGACCTCTCCCAATGTCAAAAGCCAGTTATTGTAGCCAAAATAGAACCATGTTGCCACTTTCGATTTCTATACGCGACATGGCGACAACCCAAACTACGTGCTGCCATTAACAGCTATAGCTTTGCCAATATTATCTCTATTTTTACAGCTCAAAACTGAACGTGTCTGTTTCCTGCATTCAGAAAATGTCTAAACGTTTCAGATGACGTAAAGTATACAGTTAGAAGTTTTAGGATAACTTTTCTTGTCTGTATTTTTCCTGTAATTTTGGTAGTTGTGCCAATCTTACTGTTTATTTATACAACACAATCGGAAGGGTTCCCTGAAATCCCTACTCGCTCTTATTTAATCATGACTACCTACACACTATACAGTATGGAAGAAATTTGCTAGTACCGTTAATTACAGTTTGTCTTAAAAATCCTCAATGGGATATTCAGTTAAATTTAATTAAAAATTGCAATTAGAAAACACATGCAGTAAAAAGGCTTTTCTCCAGTTCGCATTCACTTCCTTCCTAAACGCAATATTGTTGGGTGGCTCAAAAATTGTGCTTGTTATAAGCTAGTAGAATAATAAATTGCCGTTAAAAATTTAAGCGCCCACTAACAGTTAACTGATGGTGTCTCTAATTCAATGTCGCATAGATATATTAATTTCTTATGCATCTATATTTAGTTTTATGGAAACATCGATCCTTGTGATATCGAATTATTATTTTTTTTTATTTTTGTGCCTGTACGTTGGTAATTGGCTTTTGGATTTTTAATACAATCTAAGTGATTTATTAAAAGATCTTAATAAAAAATGTGTTGTCAACAATGACGGTGATTAAAAACATATTATGCACACTTTATTAAATGCGTTCTAGAAGGAATGAAACATCACACAAACAAGTGACTTAAAAGTATATCTGTATTTTCCTTCTTGTGCGCAAATACAAATATTCTAATCGTAATGTTTTCAATTTTAGTACGGTCAATTATACTTTTTAAATGTTTTTGTCGCTTGTTTATTTTTTGTAGTTGAAAGTTTATACAAAAGTATTATCTTTGGTGTCATGTTATTTTGCTAATTTCTCTTGTGTATCAAATTTTTATGTAAAGTACGGCGACGTGTTGACGTCAACCCCAGACACGGTTGAGGCCCACAAAGTTGGGCTAGGTCATTTGAATTGCGCAGCACTTGATTAACCGCACGACTAAAATACTTCATGAATAAAAACGAAGTTTGTTTTCCATATGGAGTTAGTACCCTTACACCGAAAATAACATCCGTTTTTATAACTATTAATTTGAAAACTTCATAACATAAAATAACGTCGTCTAAATAAACCGCATCGGTGAATTTTTGGTATAAATTTGCATGTTGAGTTTCAAGATGAAAATTAGAAATACAAATAGTCTGGATGGTTTAAAAATATCTGCGTCTGACACGGTTGAGAATTATAGTTTCAATGGCCGTGTAACATTGGCACGGACACCACCTACATGTTTCCCTAGAGCTTAGAATTTTTATGTATATCGGAATTTTTTAGATTATATTAGATTTTTTACATGCACGATGACTAAAACCCACGAATACCAGGAATTTTGTCGTAGATGGCGAGCAAACAAAGACAAAATAGTTCTCTTTTATTTTTAAACTATTCAGTCGATTCATTAAACATTCTTGCATCAACAATCTGTAGAAATAATTGTATTTCCAGCTTAGGAAATGCTACAGCTTAATGTTGTTGGTTATATAGAACTAACAAATAATTTTCGGAAACACGGAACACCGACAAAAATCTTTTTAAATTGAAGCAAACTAGAAATTTCTTTGTTTTTTGTAATCTTTTAGTAAGTAAGTTCGTAATCTGTTAATAAATTAATTATGTTTGATTACGAATTGTTATAAAGAGAATAACAAAACTAAAATCTTGTTTGGTTGTGCAATTGTCACGTTTTGATAAGCAACACATGTCCTTTAGAGGTCATCTTTATAAGATGTATATTTGCTTAAAGAGGCAACCCTGACCTTACCCAAGTGAGGTGAGAGCAGCCTTATCGTAGCATATGAGTTAAATGACTTAATGAGACAAAATTTCTAATGGGTGTAATGTTCGTATATTCAAAACGCTGCGATGCTTGTGTGTAGGGCTGGGTTTTCTTCGATATATTGAGATATATTGAATAATGATATGGAATTTTGAGCATACCGATATATGTATCATTATATTCGATCGTTCTACTATATCGATATATCTGTAATATTGATGTTTTTTTGATACCTTTTCATATTATTGATATGTTTCTCAATATTGCCCAGCCGTAATTGTATGGCATAGACAACAATTAGAAGTGCCATTTTGTCAAAAAATTATTGTTCTTTTTTAAACATAATAACAATGTAGCATTGTTGACTCTCTTCTTCAGAGACTAAATTAAAATATTTGGTATCGTGGGTAATATTAACAATGTATTGTAACAAACTAATGAAAATAAAAATACATTGAACAATAATTTTTCAAATGAAAATTGAAATGATAAATAGCTTAATTAATTCAACCCGTTTTTTGCTACCCCAACATATTATTTGCGTAAGACTGCTGTAAACTGTTTGTGTTATTTTTTGTTGTCGCCCTTTATTTAGAAGTATGTAATTCAGCTAAAATTTTAAACACTCGGACCCTCTTGGTGCAAATGTACCAACTTAATATCATCTTCAGTATATTTGACAATATACGTACACATTTTTACTTTCAAGAAAATGTTTCGAAAGTACTCGAAGACTAATTATGACAGAATAATGTTTTATTTTTATTATTGACAACAACAAATAACTATTTTTGTACAGTCTTTGCCTCTTTGTTCATGCAGACATACTAAACAAGATGTTCTCTTTCATTATCCGTCATAAAAAAATACAGTGCGCCATTTAAAATTTTGAAGTTAGGGTGGCAGGGAGCGCTAGATATAATCACACTCAAACTTCTCGCGTGGACACCCTATATAGGGTAGCTAATTTCTCATTCCCTACCAATTTTTGACCGATGAATTTGCATTTGGCATTCTTTAATTCCAACGCTTTTTTCCAAAAAAATCTTTTTTTAGCATCGGCAAACGTGCACTAAAAATACTATACTCATAAAATGAATGTGTGAAAATCTGTTATTCCCATATACTCTTGCAAATTGTCGTTTTCTGTTTGTTAAATTTCAAAGCACGATTTGTGATCTACATAAGTGCGTGCCATCGAGAATGGATCGAGTTAAAATATGCATGCGTATTTTCCCTTTCCAGTTTAGGGAAATCGTTTCGGAGAAGGTGGCTGCTTAAATTAATTTCCGTGGATCCAAGGCTAACGCAAGTTTACACTTCAGTTGCTTGGTAACGTCTGCCGACTTCCGGCATGATTATATCCGCTAAACCTAAAAATAACCCCACGCTTCATACTGCTAAACAGATTATCTATTAGTAGGTAATCGAAACTTGTACAAAATTCATGCAAAAGCCTTTTTTCAGTATTTTCAGGTGTAACTAGAAATTTGTAGAATTTTAAAAATCTTTCTACATTAACAAACAGGTAGTGTTTTCGAATTATATTAATTTAAAGCTGGTAATTGCAATAGTGCCTCTAGTTTCTCGCATATTTTATTCAATGATCAATAAAGTTATATTGGCAAAATTGTGTTCGTTTTCTGTTCTGAATGGTAACCAAAATCATAATAAAATCAGGTTTTCATGTTAGTTATGAAATTGTTATTTAGAAATGTAAACATTGCAGGTATTCGCTACATCAATATTTACCCAATAGATATACCGATGTGACGACTTTATCTATTTCAATACCAACGTAAAGAAAGCAAGGAGTAAAGGGAACGATTTAACGTAGTAACTCTGTGCTAAAAAGTAGATTGTATTATTTCAATTGTAATTCCATAGTAACGATCACGTGTACGTCCAATTTCATATAACTGAAGGCGAAAAAGAAAATTACGATAAAGTAAAGAACTCATTTAGTGGTCAACGTAAGAAAATTGCTCTCCTTGTTGTAGGGAATTTACAGGATTAAAACGTTAAAATCTACGTATGACTACTACTAGGGTTTTTTCGAAATTACTATTAAAGTGTGTATTGTTACTACAAGTTTTTCAAAATTTCGATAATAATTGCAATGAGACTCTCCGATCCAAAGTAACGATTGTATAATATAGCAGAAAGTATCTACCGCATATGCTCTACTGGATAGGTTCGGCAAATGGATGGCATCTAAAACCAACTTGTACCTTTTCGTTAAACGCAAAGTTTTTGCTCTAGCAATCCATATTTAATATTATAGCATATAGTTAATTTATACATATGCCTGCATAACCATATGGCCATAACTGTAAGAAACATTTTGTTACATTTGGAAATCACAAGGAACGATTGATTTTATTTCAATCGATTTTCACCACCCGACATCGACTTTCGGGCTAGAAACGAACACAAGGGTGATTCTGCTTCGTGCAAATTAAATTGTTTGCGACGTGCTATCAGTTCATCACCATTCTTCCACTTTGCAGCTTTAATGCAGCCATTGTTATCATGTTATCGAAGTGTCTCGAATCTCGGAAACTTGCAAGTTTAAAGGATTTTTTGATTGTCTGGGGAAATCACTGAAAAGTAGCGAATCTTTATGAACATCGGGATGTGGTTATTTCTATAATATTTGATTTTATTCGGGGAATTTTTTTCAGTCTCAAACAGTGAAATTATTTTCCCATTTAAGCGCTTGTAATCTCCGATTTTTGTAACTCACTGCGTTTAAAGATGCTGCTCTTTCTGTTTTCTTGAAGACGAATTTTCAGTTTCGTGTTTTTGTGAAAACACAATTTTAACTAATTTTTTTTTATCAAAACAAGCAATAACAATCTTTTATAGTAGAGAATAGGGAACCGTAATTTATTAGATATTTCGGAGTCTCGTTTATTTGTAATGAAAACAAAGTATTTTCCTTCGTTCCCAGAATGTTTGTTATAAGAAAAATGCTCATGTAAATTGGAAATTCACAGTTTAGATTAATCTCCATGCCTAATCTGTTAATGTCATGCGGGTTAAAATTTAGGTGTATTCTGGTTTTTTTGGTATTAAATATTCTGTATTCCGTATTAAATTGAACCCTTTTACTTTGCTGTTGTAGAAATATAGAAAATTATTTTGGTTTTATTAAAATTTTGAATGTTTGTTACTTTTAGTATTATAATACCCAATTTCAATTTTTTTTCTTCAAGATGTTATTCTCAAACACATTTTGTTGATTTATGATGTTTAGAACAAAAGTAATCAGCTTTATTACGAATGACGCAAATTGCTGTCGTTTATTTGAATTAAAGAATTTTTTATAACGGTGCTTGTTTATAGAAAAAAATTATAAACATATCGTTATCATAGCCATTGTTATCGTCAAGGTATTTTGAAAAAAGAAGCTGGCGTAAAATGTAAAACACAGTGAGATAGGTCGGACGCATAATGCAATATTAATATTACATTATTGCTATGCACGATAGCACCCAGATAAAAATGTTTAATATATTAGTATATTACAAAAAAACAGCGAGATAAAAACGGAAACAATAGAAGCTTTTGTTTATGATATTTGCAAAGTGCAAAGAATTCTTATTTAATTTTATTTATTAATTACATGCATCCGCATGTTAAAAGAGGTTATATTAAAGTCATTTATAAATTTCTGGCATACAGGGAACTTGTTTGTTACAAAAGCTAAACAAACACGTCTGCTTGTGTAGTAATACCGGACTGAACCAGACTTGGACGTGTAAATAAAGAACTGACCTATCCTAGACTCTCCGTGATGTTGCATCTAGCTGTTCTAACCACTCTAGGTTAACTCTGGGCCACTAGTTTAATGTTACAGTGCAACAACACGATACCAGTTTATGAATGACGCATCTAACTTACTACCAAATCCACTTTCTTACTATATAAATACATCGAAAGCATAACATAGTTTTCAGAAAGTATGGACGGAAACATTTCCTTTTTATATTATTTTGCTGTTTATTTCTTTGTTTTTTTTTGTAACGAATAGAGGCTATACCAAACATTGAATTTTAACACTTTCTAATGAGAAAATACTGTCCTACTTGTGATGGAAGCTGCAGAAAGTTTCTAATTCTAAGAAAATGCGATGCTGGAGTCGTTGTTTATTGTAGTGTTATATATTGTTAAACATCCCCAAAATGATAAAATACAGCGTAATATTAATTCATTCGACAGCTTTTCTATATTCAGTTATGTGATAATCAACTCTAGAACCCAAACAAAGTACTATGTATATTTTTAGCAATATCTATACGGTGCCCCCAATTAGCACTCCCTTCGTTAAAAATATTTTAATAATTAAACCCCATTTACTTTTTTGTTCTTTGTTTGAGGGTTCCATTAAAAAAGGATAATTTTCTTATTTGCTGTTCATAAAACATGTTTAAAGGTGAAGCGTACTTAAATTTAAAAGATCCTATACGTGATGTTAATGACCGATATAATAAATCTTAGTCTCAACTGATATTGATACAAGATATGAGTAAATTCAGTGCAAACACGGTGTTTACGTGAGTGCGAAGGACAGGTATTAATAACGTATATTTATTAATACCTGTTATTAATTAATTTGTCTATATTTCTAATTGCTTTCCTCCGCATTTGTTACAAATTTTCTTAAAAATGGAAAATAGTAGTGTTGGAGACTTTCAGGCGGTTTTACAAGTAAACAGATTTTTATATATTTTTTGTGATGACGCAGTGCTTTAGGACCAAGACCTTCAGGAAAGTGTGGTATTTTCTGTGGAAAAAACGGTTGCTCAAACTGTGTACTGTGAGTTCATATTTTATTAAACCAGGAAAATAATATTAAAAATTAATTGCACGATTATAGTATCCACGACTTTGAATTTTTAATTAACACAAGTTGCTACATTCTTATTTATTATATTTTTATTTAAACTGCTTAATTACAATAATCAAAATTTCTAATTTAGTAAACAGAAATATCAGATACAGTAAATTATTGAACTTTTATCTTATTTATATGCTTTTATTGCAAAAAAATGTAAAAGGAAATCCAATTATAAGGAAATGAAATATTTATGCATAGCAACCGAATATCAAATCTGTTACTAAAAGGAAAACCTAGAGTCAGGTTTTTTACTTGTTGGGTATTTGTCACGCAGGGTGTGTAAAGCCATTTTAATAATTCTAAGATATTGCTGTGAATACTAGGATTAATTTATTGTAATAGAATTTTGGATAGTTACCCACCTTAATTGTTTTAAATAGATAAAAGTATTTTTCTGTTTTCCGAAAACGCTCATTTTGAAAATCGTTATCGTTGCTTTTCGTTTTATGTTTTAACAAAAATATATTTGTTGGGGTAATCAGCGCACACCATTATGTTTAATTACTCCTTAATCAAGAAGGACGTGACCAAGATCAGTATTTAGTTAATTATACATAAAGTGCATCAGGATTTCGATTTATCAGTGCATAGGGCATAACCTAACTATCACGATATTTCAAAAGTCTTTTCAATAATTGCGATATGTGTTGCTAAAATAATTTTAATTGTGACACTAAATCATCAGTTATTTCCAGATATTTATAAAAAGAAATAAACAGTCTTTAGTTGCACTTCAGCACTGTCTGACTAATTGGATTCAGGATCTTCTTTGTTTGTAGATATGTTTCAAATATTAAAAAAATGCGGTTAATTTTTTTATAAGCTGTCTGAGTATCGAAAGAAGCATTCAATGCACCCTACCAGTTATTTATTGCTTATCAATAGAAACTTGGGTGTAAATTAGGTTTATATAATTTTTAAAATGACAACATTGACCACATACGGTGCATTTTATTTATTAACAGCTCAATTTTTTAAGTTGCTAGTAACAACTGTTATTAAAAAGTTACAAACCACTCTATCGACTGCACTAATTACTAGTTAAAATAAAGGTTATTATTAAAACTATAGTTTATTTTTGTTTGGAAGGCGAAATACTATGATAAACATTACCTAACTAACGTTAATTTTTACTAACTCGGGTATGTGGTATATAATTTCTGCGAAGGTGGTATTAATGATGTTCACATTCTAGATTTGTCTTATTAATTTATTATTTTAATACCAACAACAGTTACAGCTTACACTTGACAAGAATTTTATGCTAAATTCTGTTTTCAAAAAAATTATTTACTTAAAAATTACTCAGTTCGTGTGGTCTTTTTTTCGAAATAGATTTTGGGTTTTGATCATATAAAATATAGGTTTTTTCCCCTTTATATTTTTAAATGTTTTAAAATTCGAAATATCGTAAGCATGCTGATCACATGTAACGCTTGACTGTTATCGCCAATATCAGAGAACTATACCTTGCCAACAAATATATTAATTGTCACACAAAATATGTCTATTGGCAGAAAATTGTGTCAAATTTGAAACAACTGGGGCGATTGCCAGACGTATTTGTCATCTGCTAGTTCTCAGAAAAATGTAGCAGAAATATCACATTTTCATTGTAAAGGTTGATGAATTTTATCCCAGGTTGTGATACAGATTCAAACAAAATTATAAGTTTTTGAATGAACCCAGTTATAATTGGCGTTTTACTAAGTCTTCCCACATTAAAAGAACGCAATTATTCCTGAAAGAAAGGGTGTAGGGTTTAATAAAAATTCCAAATTTCAATATTGAATGGCAGCCATCGACAAGAATTGAATATAGTCATGTTATTTAGTGCAAATAGAAAACGCGGGACAAAAAATAGCAATAACAGTGGTTCGTGGCATAAACAGCTAACGAGCAACTTACAGCGGCGAATGTGCATGCATCTATATGTGCGATTCTGTCTACTACAGGAGCGTAGAGCAGCGACGCTGCTGTCGGCCTCGGTCACTGGTTCATCGACTCCGCGACTTTCCGCGAGCTGAAGGTCACCGCGCCACTCTCGATTTCCTCCAGCCCGACTCCTTCCGCTCCTCGTTTTTGCAAACCCTCGAACCTAGTGTTATTCCACCGCCACCATTGTTTACAACATTTTGTGTGCTGTAATTACAAGCATGACGCAAACAGCATCCGCGAACGGGTATTATATTCGAACTTTATACCATGCATACCTTGCATTCGTTCTCTGAATTTGTTGGAAAAAAACCCATTTTGATGCAAAGGTGTTTATGAAAATGACTTTTAAGCACGTGTTGTTATAATTACCAAAACAATTTAGAAATGATGCTGCTAATTAAGTTACACGGTATATGGGCTATTACAGGCGATGACGCGATGGAAAACAGCTTTCAAAAATAACTTTGTCTAAAACATATATCAAACTACATATATATATATATAAAAAAACTGTTTTTTTCTGTATCCTGAAATTTTAATGTTATAATAACGTTGGAAATTTTTTCACCGTTTTTACTTCTAATGTGTCCTAATAAAGTTAACAATGGTATTTTACAAATTGGTAGATATTTTTTAAACTTAACCAAGAAGGTATTTAGAACAATATAATCTTGATACAAAAAAATTGGTTTTAAAATACTACACCAAAAAGTGTTTTGCGATTGTTATATCTTTCTTAATTTATGTGCATGTTTTAATAATATCTTAATTGCTTAAATGAGGCAAAATATTCCAAATAGGCAAACAATTTAATGATAATCTCAAATAGTCCCTTATTTCCATGGAGTACATAAAAATAAACAGTATGTTGTAATTAGCATCGTAGCAGAAACTGGCGGGCGATAAATAAATATTACAAAGAAAATAGTTTAATAATATACTATACAAAAAAAAATTAATGTTCCTTTATTTTAAGTTATTCTAGTTTTTCTTCAAATGACCGCCCTACTTTATGTACTATTTAACAATGTTTAAATTCAACTTTTTTTTCAATGTATCAGTAACTTGATGATTTTTCAAAAGGGCGGGCTTTACACAATATGTATCATTTAATTATCTTATTCTGTTACAAAAACTTGTATGTAGAAATATTCAGAACGTAACAAAATACGAGTTTTGAACTTTTGATTTGACACTGAGGAATAGAGCGCGTACAATAGCTCATTGGCTGTGAGTTCTACTTGTAGCTTTTACCGTAAGAGCTCCCGTGATTTACTTTACAAAAATTTGCCATTTAAACTGATAAAATTGATCAAGTACCTATATGCTATAGTCACCTGTTTACGTGTATTCTTATACTGGGTGTAAACAAAATTAGGTACACGCCCCATTTTTTCTACATTTTACAGTTTTTAAATTAAACATGGGGATGCTTAATTATTTACATAACCGCACTATATAACGTAGATATTACTAATCTAACACTTCCAGTTTAACCGGAAACGTCGCCTACTTCATATTTTTAAATAGCACCCTGTATATATTTTTAACAGATTCTTGTAGAACATAAGATTTTTTTGAACTGTTTCTTCAAACTAGAAATTGCTTAGTAATTAAGTGAGGGACCAAAAACAACGTATTTTCTTCAGAAAAATGGTTATGAAATCAATATTTTAGTTGTGCAAATTATTGAAAACATGTTATAGTAAATTTAAAGAACTAAATCGAAATTAGTTTAGAGTAATAGTCGTAGTATATTTAATTAAAAATCCCAAAAATCTTATTAAATAGTAATAATTTCAAATTTAAAAAAAAACCGTTAAAAAGAAAATTGTATGTTCTACAAGAATTTCAAAAACAACTATACAGGGCACTATTTAGTAAGGTAAAGTTAGCGTCATAACCGATTAAACCGGAATTGCCAGATTAGTGAGTTATACCTCATGTAATTCGTTTTATCAATAATAATTAAATCATCCCGAAATTTAATATCATTAAAAAAATTTGGGGAAAAGGGACGTACCTAGTTCCGTTTACACTCAGTGTATCAATAGACAGTTAACCTAAATAGAAGCATTATTTTTATATTTTGAAAAAAAATTAAGGAAGTACGAGCTATTTTTATGTTTGCTATTTATTGATGCCGCTTCTTTATTTGTTAACTAATTGATTGATTAAACATTTATTACTGAAGATAACATTAATTCTTTCGAAAAGAAAACTTATCATTCAGGTCAATGTGATTTTATATACTTATTTTAATTTTTGTTAACTGATTACTACACTATTTATCGTCTTTGTTTTATAAAAAAGTAAAACCAAGACTTCCTCCTTTTCTTTAGAAATTATATGACAAATTTCGTACTATGCTAGCTCGAACATTCAAAAGCTTCGTTTGAGATAACCTCAAGACCTGTTTATTGTGGAAGCACCCGCCACCCATGGTAAAAGCTCCCGATATGTCCGCTTTGATAGGACTATCATTTTAAAATTACGGCTGTGTTTGTTCATTATAAAAGGATGCACTTTTAACAGTAATTTCCCTGTTTTATTATATGTATTATCTGAAGATAACGAGCATAATACTTTCATTGTTCTGCCTTGCAGATTACAGTATTTCTAAATGTATGTCTAATGGGTAAATTGTAACATTATTTAATACTATATTATTTCATTAATTTTTTGTATCATTTGAACGCGAAGTTGCTTAGTAAATTGTCTTTTACCAACTTCGTAAACACACAAAGGAAATTTAAGTCCAAGTTTACCTCATTAGCTTATGTCAAAAATAAAATCCGTACTTTTACTTTTTATTTGCAATAAAACTCGCTCGCGTTTGGCAACAGCTACATTGGTAGAATTGCAGGAGCTATTTTTATTGCACTCTCGATTTCCTACCGGATTCATTGTAGACACGGACGATGGGGATTGGTTACTCCTCTTTCTTTCTACTCCAATACAAACTTACTGCATTTACTATGCAATTCAGGGACGTAGGCTAAAGGGTAGCATTATTTAAAATTGTTTGAAAAAAATTTCTTATCGGTGTAGTATTATAAGACAATGCGAAGTACTTTTTACTGATTATTTTACAAAATCATACGATAATCAATTAAGGAAGGAATCGTGCTTTTAGTTAATTGCTAAAAAGATAAATGTCCGTTTCTTGAGACTGACATGTCAGTGAACGTTTTGTTTGTATTACATGCCCAAGTTTGGTATATTATTTGAATATTTATTGTGAATAATTGTGTGCACTTCCGGAAACAGATAATATTTTTATTTCTTTATAAAAACATATCCATCATTGTTCAACATTTTGATGTTTGTTTCCCTTTTATGAAAAAAAAACGTTCACTATTTGTTTATCTTGAAGAACTACTCAAAATAGACTTAAATAATTTTGCTTTCGTCTGTTTATTTCAAGAACATTTAAAAGGGAAACCATTAGCGCAAATTTGCACTTTTGCCAAATTATTTGTCCAATGTAAAAATTTCCAAGATAAACAATAGTGTTTGTTGATGTGACCCCCGGTTTGCTCGGTGCACGCCAGTGAATAGGACCTTGAATCGGGCGGTCACCCCAGTGCCCAGCCGCAACCCCCGCCCGTCTTCGTCAGCAGACAGCCGCTCGATGCACTTGCGTTGCAGTGATATAATTATAGCAACTGCACATGCGCTTGTGGCCTTCACCGCGACTTGCACTTGTTACGTGCACCACTCTCTATTTTTCCTTGTTTTTTTTTATTATATTACCGGAAATCATTGATTGCATATAAATGCGTTACTTTTTCTCTGCGGATAAGAACAATCTAACGTCGAAATAACTACACTATGGAAACGTTTACTGAAATTATTGATCTATCCATATTTACTGCTGCTTAGAAAAAATAGGTTTGAAATTCTTTCTTTGAGAAGGGTACGTTTGATTGAAATCAAATGCTTTTTTAACCCAGAAATTTACACGCTGCAGGCGCTCCACGACAAAATGAGTAGGTATTACCCTGGTTTAGCTTACCTATTTGGAATTATCAATCTTGCCGTGGTATTACATTCCGTTAGCTACAATTTGATTGGTGTCCCAATACCTACGTTAATTTCTCTGTGACCCCTGCTATGACCGTTTGAAATTGGGAAATTTTTATTTTAGTAAACGGGGGGTATGATAGAACATTTCTCTAAACTAAATTGCTTATTAGGTTTTAGATGCAGTAAAATTGTGACAAATCTGATCTTATATAGTAGCGAAGTCTCAAACCACATCTTATATCTATATTTATGTAATATAAAACAAAAAAAAAAGAAAAAATGTAATTATTCAGTATGGGAGTGCAGGCGAACTGCGTCGCCAAATTTTTATATTAGTTTTTCAATGGTTAATATTTGACTACTAAACTACTTTTGTAGCTAACCGGTTCGTTGGTGTAAATTTTTAGAGAAATTGTACGAATATCTCACAATAAACACAGAAAACCCAGCCCGATGATTGAAATATCCAATACAAAGATGGCATTCGCTCTTCCGCTGTAATATTAAACCGTTAATAACTGTAATTAAATGGTTGCCATATCCATTTGCGGGTTTTATAAGTGATTTAGGTTGATAATTAAAATAGGCGAAAAACTTTTGAAATTTCGAACAGACTATTTACAGCGACGAAATATGTACGTGATAAATTTATTTTCTTGAAACAACGTTAATGTTAGATACTGCCTAGCTATCATTACTAATATCTTTACTTGTAACAAATAAATTGGAAAGCAGCAAATTTAATTTAATAAAAAAAAATGTACCGTTGTTTTTATGTTTTTGAAGTTAAAAGTTAATTATCCGCTTTTTGAGATACAAAACGTAGGTTTTTGTGATTCTAAAGTGGAACTGTAACTGACACCTAAAGTAAATTTCCGTGTAAGGCCTGATCTCTCCGGAAATTAAATTTGTTCCTTCAAAAGTATTAGCGGATGGCGGGAAGGGGAAATTATTCACTGGACTGTTTCGCTTATTTTATGTTTTTTAAACACTCAATTAACCTTCCAAATTATATTTCCTGCAATCGAAATTAAGCGCTCAATTTCTCCAGCTGAGAATTTTAATAACGATTTCGATTTCTGGCAGCATCTCCGTCTAGCATAATTTGTTTATACTCTGAAAGTCTTCTTTTGGTGTACTGTTTTATACAAGGTGCTTCAGAAAATTGCTACATAATTCAACTTGTAGACTGAATTCTAGTATCAAACTAGAGTAAATTGTTCTTTTAAACTTATGCACCAGCTTCTTAAAAAATTATCTTGTATCCAAAAGAAATATTCAAGTAGGGAAGGTTACGCCAAACGAAAATGTTGTGGTTTGTGGTATTTAAACATAAGCAGTTAGAAGTTCTGGCTCTATTTTGCTATCCTGAATTCATTTTTAAAATCGTCAATTTAAAAATCTCTGTGGACTGCAACGATATATATAGAACTTCCTCTTTAACGAGCAAACGATTATTTTTAAATGAAAATGAACATACGATTAGAAAATTAGACCAGACACTCTTTGGAAGTTGTTACTACTAAAACTGCTTATTACTCAGCAACTTATAAACGTTTCGCTTCCTAGAGAAAGATATGTTAATGTTTCCTTAATTGTGTCTGACCGAAAGGTTCGACGATACAGAAGCCCATTAGTTTAAATATGTAGATTGTATGATGGCTTTAAAATGATTTACAAATTATGTCAGTTTCGCTAACCCATAAACACCATTATGCCGCGTTGTTAAACACAACTATGTGTTTCGGTTTCATCTCGCTTGTTTTATACAGACATAATGGCGCTACCGCGTTACTCTCTCTTACAATGAAAGTTATAGAGATGTAGTGAAAACAAGGTCTTCATTAGAAACCGCAAAAATGTGTTAGAAAATTATTCATTTCGTGCAAAACATATTAGAACTGCGTGTATGATAATAATACTAATTTATAATAAATGACTATTAAAATTTTAGGAATTCTCTCAGAGATTCTCATTATATATGACTTATTTCCTCCGCTATATTTAAGTTTTATAGGTTTTTTGTCCGTTTACGAGTCATTTTATCTGGTCAATAAAACGAGAACACGACAGACGGTCATAACGGAGGTTTTTTGCCCTGCATAAGCCCATAGTTTTGCTGTGTTTGTTTTGTTAGCAATCCTTCTTAGGTAGGTGCGGCTAAGTCAAAACAAGGGGGCGATGCACCCGTGACATTGTCGCGCTGTTGATTCAGGTACAATTTACCCTCTCCCCCTAACATTATTATGCAGCCACTTTTAATTTGTTCTGTAATCTATAAACTACGAGTATAAAGTTCGTTATTATCTATATTAAAACTGCATTTCGTTACATGTCATGTTTTTTATAGATCTTGGTTATAAATTCACAGTTTTAGGATAAAACCTTTTAGATATGAATATTTTAACGACTTGAAGAACAAACCTTTAGCATACATGTATAATCATTTTCCCCTCGTAGAATAGTAATACATTTTAGCCAATCACTTGTCACTATGTGCAAATGAGTAAGTTGTAGTTTCGAAACTTGAAAATATCCGTATTTCAGTTGGAATAGGTTGTTAATACGAATTTTTTGCTTATTTAAATCTGTGCGTTACCCTATTAGTTGTATAACATTGTTTACAGCAATTTTATTGTAGTAGTAACATCTACTTCAACGTTCCATTCCGAACAATAGACTGCGAAAACAATAAAACGCTTCATCACCTATCCTCATTGTGACACATTTTTCTGCGCATACTTGATCTAATACAAGGAAATAGTCTTATTTTTATCTATGATTGTCTGTTTTCGTCATTATCCAAATACCAAAAATTATTTAAAAAAAAAAGGTATGATTGAGATATCCCACCAGTTTAACTATCGCGTGTATGTTTTTACAATCTATACCACTAAATTGAAATATCAAATTCGTAATCCGATTATCGTTACAAAAAGTGATGCACGAGACTTGAGGTTGCAGATCAACACAATAGCTAAGACGATATGAATTTCCTTTATTACAATTATGAGTGTACTAAAGCGGTTCTGTTGAAAAAACTAGCTTTAGAATAGTATTCAAATGAAAATAACTCGGCTAATAGTAGTCGGAATCGCTTCGCCGATAAATTTAAGGGTAATCTCATTCGGTACTATGGGCTATAGATCGGCATTTGAAAAACAAAGAAATGCGAATAAAATTTAAAACTGTACAAGACTCTGACCTAAACTTTTCTTGTAGTTCAGTTTATGCAATTAGTTTGTATCATATACATAAATAAAATATTCAATTGCGGATAACAAAATTTAAGCTGTACCTGCAGGATGCACTTACCTTTTTTTCAGATTTTGGGCGATAATCTTTATTTCGTACCAAATATGCGATTATTCGCGCGAAAGTGAAATTGCTCTCGTGAAAAGTTTGTGTACCTCGCAGGTCGCAGTACGGGAGAGCAGTAGAATGCAGCACGATGCATCTATTTTCGCGATGCAAGGACAGTGTCGGTTGAAGGTTAGCACGTCATTTCCTGGTCAATGTTCTCTGCAGGGCCGCCCGCCCGCGCCCTCCGCGGCCAGACAGAACAACACCGCTAAGCTCGCGTTAGACCAATACACTTATTTATGACATTTGTGGTCGGTCTTCGTTCTCGTAGGGAAATTTTCATGCATTATTACCATCTCATCTCGCATTAAAACTTATCGTACAAAAAACAAGAAAGTTGTCTAATAACGAAAGCAAATTTAGACTTTTCGGTGCATGAAAAATATACTTCCAATATCTCTTCTGAATCTGCCAATGTATACGGATGTTTCTTTACTGAAGAATTTTATTTTGAGTAAAATGAGAAATTTTTGAAAACAAAGTTGTGTTCATTATAATCATACCTCTAAGCCAAAAATATTAGACATATTTATAAAATTACTTACCTACTTAAAGTGATTTCTTAATAGACTATTCCTTTAGACTGAAACGTAGAGAAACTTTGGGAACTACACTAAATGCATAATTATCAAGCCTCCTCCATTTACCTATATTTATTTTATCTTAAATGCTTTACATGAGAACAGATTCGGTACCTGTCCTGCCTCCCTATTGTTAAAATGTAGGTCAGATTGAGGGCGGGTCCTGTAGCCCAAAGGCTCTGTCTCAGAAAGGTTCAGGTAAGGAAAGGGCTCAGCTTACCGGAAGCCAATTATATTAAAAAGGGATTTAACTTATGCGGTACCAGGTAGTCACCACAGAAATTTAAATTTTTGTTTCTCTAACGATTATCTTGTTTATAAATTACCTGTTTGGAGTAGAGGTCTAGGTGTTTTTTTTTTGTTATTTTATTCGTTCACAACTTTTGTCCCAATTTCAAACAAACATTACATTTTGTTTTTCAATTCACTATCGCATCCTAAATGTAAAATATTACTATACGGAAATACAATAAATATGATTATATTTTAACTGTCTATGGAAAGAACAAAGCAGTTGTAATAATTATGTTTTTATGTTAAATTACTGGAGTTATCGGAAGACCTTTACAGATAAAAAATATTGCAGTGGCACCATTTTTATCTATGCTAATTTTATTATGAATTGTTGTTTAAAAGATGTTTGTTACAGACTTCTGGTTCTTTAAGAAATAGATATATTCCAGAAAACTGACAAAAAAACAGAAACTCAAAAAAGCGTGCAGTTGTTATTTGGTTTTGAAATTTTTTTTATGTATTATTTGTGTTAATATTTTTTTAATCAAACAAACTAATAGAAGCTTTTGACACGTCATATTAAGGCTGTGCAATTAACCGTAACGGTCAAATGGGCGAATTACGTTTTTAAAAAATAGTACATTCTGGTTACACATTTAACTTTGACATATTTAACAATGGGTAATAATATCAATAGTATACTTAGTTCCTATTTGTTGCAAAAGGGAGCGGCTTATATTTATGAATTTGATGTGAGGATTGCCCTGTAATCCTGTATAAGTACTACAAACATTGTTGTCATGAAAATTGCATTGATAATATACACATTTTATTTTTTTTTTCTCCTCTTTTACAGTGCCTGACAGCTATAGCAGCTACATATCATCTCTGCAGCAACAACATCAAGCACAACAGAATTCTCATTTACAAGGTTATCACCCCAACAGCATTCACTCTCCCTTCACAGCGCCTTCTGCACCATCACCACCTAGAGGACATGCCATTCCCACCTCTGTAATTCAGGCAGCTACCTCCAGCGTTAATGATGAGCTCTCTTACATGTTGGATCTCGGTTTCCCACCACGAAAACTTAAGAAAGTTAAGAAGCCCAAACCAGGGGAACCTGGTTCAGTAAAACGAAAAAGTCGAGAGGGTTCAACCACATATTTATGGGAATTTTTGCTCAAATTATTACAAGACCGAGAATATTGTCCAAGGTATATAAAGTGGACGAATAGAGAAAAGGGAGTTTTTAAACTTGTCGATTCTAAAGCGGTTTCTCGTTTGTGGGGTTTGCATAAGAATAAACCTGATATGAATTACGAGACTATGGGCCGAGCTTTGAGGTACTATTATCAAAGAGGTATTCTTGCCAAGGTTGATGGACAGAGGTTGGTTTACCAATTTGTGGATGTCCCGAAGGATATTGTCGAAATCGATTGTACGGGTGCGTGACCTCCTGTAATTACTATAAACTTGGCGTAAGCCTTGGTCAGTGGAATTTACACTGTTTCGATAGTACAACAAAATTAAATTTTTTTTAATTTGAAAATATTTACAAGTAGAGTTCTAAGAAGCAACAATATTTGTATGATACCGAACTTGTTTAATTTATTAGATACGCATGACAAAGTTTTGTACTAATATGATAAAAAAAAAATTAAAAATATGCTCGAAATCATCAGGGACCTATATTTAAGAAAGTAAACTCCTTACTCATCGAGTTCACAATTGTCAGTTATACTAGAAATTTGTTTCAATATAAACCAGTCTCTTCCAGCAAATAAACCTATCGAGAATCGACAATACATACGATGGTAGTAATGAAGTGGAAAAACAACCATTTACTCAGAAATTTATTTTTTCGAAACGGAAAAGCAGCAGTTAGGTTGCTAGGAGAAAACAGTACACAGTTTTGAGATATGGTTGTGGTAATTTTTATATAAAATGAAATGTACAAGAGATTTTGTTATTGCAAAATAATATATGTTAAGAAAGCAGTATAGTATAAAGCAGGTGTTATTATTACACAACTTAAAATTTAACAAACTTGAAGTCGTATACACATGATTTTCAATAACCAACAATTCATAAATGTTTATTTCATAAAAAGACAGGATGCTGTCTGTGTCCATCTTTTCCAAACATTATAAACAACATAAAAATGTGGATGTATAGTACGTGTAACAGCTTTTACAAGCTAAAAAAATTGACAGTACAGTAAATTATGTGTCTACTACTTAACTACTTATTCAAATTTTACTTTCTCACTACAAATATTAATTGCTGTAATTATGTAAATTAAGTAAATCAAGTGATGGTGCTTAAGAGTTTTTGAAGAACAATAAGAACGATATTTAGGCCTTTGGTTGTTGATAATGAAAGATGTTTTATTAAATTCAAATTATATTAATAAGTAAAGTTTTTATATGTATACATTGTAATTTCTGGTTAAAATGAGAGTTTCTAGAAAATAACGAATTTTCTACAGCTTAGATTAGTGTACGGTAAGTCAATAAAACATGTGACGGAATTGTGATAGAGATGTGGTACTTTTAGGATGTTTTGAAATGTTGTTAGCTAAAGAGGATATAGGATAGGAATGATTACGATGCTGTTAATTGGAATTGTTGGAGACTGTGAGGTGCCTCGAAATTTTAATAATGTCTTTTATTAGAGACATGAAGAAGATGGGATACATATAATATGTCAATATATGCAAGCTCTCTTTGTATAGTTAATTTGGGATTGATTTACTGTTTCGGCTCGATGTAGTTATGTAAAAGCTGCCTTTTTGTAAAATGATCTCAGATGTACACACACCCAAAACTTGGATAACAAGCTGTAAATAAATATTAATGTACTTAAAAGTACATGTTGGGTTGTTTAATAAATCATTCTCCTGGCAAGTTTCGTAAGTTGTGTTATAGGTGTACATTCTGTATAGTATTTATTTTCTTTCGAATTGTCCCTTCGAAATTTTTCTTTCTTGTAAATTTTTTCTTGTTCAACTGTTGTAACATTCTGTGATTGTATATTTAGTTCCCTTTTGTAAAATTTCTAAATTCAATGTTAGTTTTTAAATGTAGCTAGGTGTAATTAACATTGTACCTAACGTCAATTGTGTCTTGTAAGTTACATATTCAACTCAGTGCAAAAAATTCAGGATAAATTAATAATATAGGGAACCAATGCGTGTACTTCAACAAAACCCAGGTTGCAAACTCAGTGACAGAATATACAAATTGTATAACTTTATATGTATGGTACGCACAACAAACAAAATAGTTATTTCAAAATTTTTACGTCCAATCACTTGTGATAATTGTCAGAAATGCATGAGGATGTAGTATGTAGGTAATCGTAAATAATATGATTGTTATACATGTTATGAAGTTAAATTTTGTTTGTTGTTTTAACAGAAATGTTATAATTCACTATTTTCTTCAGCTGTAATTTAGTTTCCCATTTAACAAAGTACATATATAATAAAGTAATCAAACTCAGCTGGTATAAACGAAAAAAAAACTATATTTGCAGTTATCCTCTGATATATTTTAAATTTAGAAATTGTTGAATTAATTGGTGATATTCTCAAATAGCCTCATGAGTTGTAAATATAGAAATACTATCTCCTATAATAGAGATCACCTTAATATTAACAAATATGTTTAATTAATTAATAGTTTGTAATTTGTATAGTTTTATTTAGCATAAGTCATGGTACTTTTATTATATAGTTTATTGTAATATTTTGTCTTTATAAAAATATAAATAAATGATTATAAGTTATTTTTGAAATTATTTAATATATCTATTTATTAAAAGATAGATGCTTCAGTGGTTTTTTATATTAGTTGGTTTATTATAATATCGAAAATTGCTATACTTGCGGTAAAAGCATATTCAGTGGCGTAACATGCATATTTACTTGAGGAAACTCATAACTTCAAATAAATGAAACTACATTCTTTTAATAATTGTTACTGTTTTGGTAATTTTAAGCATTAAACGGCAAACAAATTTACAAAAAGATGGTTGTTTGTTTGTGGGCTCTTACAAGGATAAAGAAAATTCTTTGGATTGACCAAAATTTTATAATGAATTGTTTAGATTCCTCATTTTCATATATATATTTTCATACCGATAATAAGGTAAACTGCTCGTAAAAGTAAGTGGCTTTTGAACTTTTGAATCAGCAGTTTGCAAACAAGCTGTATGTGATCATGGCCTGCTCTGATAGCAGTACCATTTTTAAGCTGCTATGGTCAACTTTTTTTCTTATATGGCTGCTATATCTAAATTTTTACATATTTAAATAGCAATTTTAAGGATGTATGACAATCCTGCAAAATAACTGAATCTGATGTTTAAAATAATAAAAAAACTTGTATCTTAAAGTTGGCCTTTTTGGCTTTTTGTCACGTAAATGACAGACAGTTAGTTATCTACCACAGTCTGTAGCAAGATGAATAGAAGGGGTGAGCTATCCATGCATCTTGATCGGTAGAAATCAACTTAATTTTCTATGGACCATAGAATTATCTATCTGTCATTGCTGATTATCACACACATTTAGGAAAGTACTGAATATTTTATAATTATATAAAGAAAAGAGATAGTTAATGCAGTTTTTAAACATTAACAGAACAAACTACCAAAACTGAATTGCTCACATAAATGATAATATGACTAATATTAATTTCAAACAGCCACAAACAATATCTATGGCATAGTTACGGTGCAGTATTGTGTGAGCAGACAACACCACGACGAAGAGTTAAATGTTTTTTAGTTTTAAAATTATGTGTAACCAGTGTAAGTGTAAAAAATTTCGGAAAACCGGCAGAAGGTAATAGCATCTAGGCTTCCGGGTTGGAGCCGCGTCATCGGTGAATAAACTGCCGACATTTCCTTCTCGGTTGCACGGGACAACAGGGCTGTGGTCACTTACAGCCCTGATCTGGAACACAACGTTGTGTTCCAGATTCCAAAGTGACCACAGCCCTGAAGATGTCCCGTGCAACCGAGTACGAAACGTCGGCAGTTTATTCACCGATGACGCGGCTCCAACCCGGAAGGCTAGATGCCATTAACAACGGCCGCGGAAGCCTGCAACTTAGATTAGGAAAAAGGTAAGTTACTCTAGAATTGAAAATTAGTAAAAGAATATAGTTAAATCGGTATATACTTGCTTGGAAAAAAATTCAACATGAGTATTGTCTGGCAGGTAGATAGCTTTGTAACACTTTGAAAATTGAGATGATTGTAGTTTTTTTGTCTTTTGGCGGTTTATTAAGTTTTTTCTAATAGGGTCACTGCGAGTGGTACGCGGCGTTTTATCACTTTTATAAAATATCTATTACTCTGCACAACACAAAACATGATATAGAGAAGAACTCGACTGCAACACGGCGGAAACCAAATAACGAATGATAAACACATTGGGTTAAATGACTCAGTTTTCTAATTATTACATGTAAGTAAACAGTGCACGAGATAGTAATGCTCGAAATGTGTATGGTTTGCCAAATGTATTTACATATATCTTCACCTTTCTTCCGCTTGAATAATGCTACCTACCATTTCTCTCTAACAACGCGTTTACTGATGATTTTGTGTTTAACTAATCACTTCACAACATGTTTTCAAAAAGACGTCTTTATCTTTTAAGCTACATAGCTTAATCTGCAATAAACTAATAAAGGGCTGACCCCAGCATGACTTCGTGGTAATAGATGTTCCTACAGCCTACACTGTCCAGGTAATTGTTGACTCTTCCTCCTTCTATGTTCCAATTCTTTAAAATTCTGCCCTCTGGGGGTGTCCAGCAGACATCCTTTTTGTGCAACACTATAACAGGAGCGGAGGTAGACAAAATACATTTTCCAATCCATTTAAGATATAATTTCCAAACGTATTTAAAATACAAAAAAATACATATTTCAAATACTTTTAAAAATATAAAAGACATCGTTTACGGTTATTTAATTACTAATTACTAGGGATAGACTGTGTACATTTTTTTATACCTACCTATACAATTAAGAGCGGTACTGCAAACCCCAAGTAGTTTTAAAACGACAAGGGACGGAGGACTACGGGGGCGAATTAACTCCTTAGGCTGTACCCTCTATTCCACATTAAACTATTACGTATTAGACCAAGCGTGACAGACTTATATACGCGGACTAACGAATAACAAGGATAACGCTACAACGTTTGCTTGTTATTGTAGCGGACAGCTCCAGCTTAAACTTAACATCGTACATGTTTTATTTGTTACTTAGAAAACAATCCGAACGAAATATATTTTTTTCGTAAAGAGATAAACGCAATATATGATTCTTATTTATTACAATTGAATGTATGTGCCCCATATTAATGTAATGTACCTAGAAACATCGCTTTTATTCGTTTCCTTCGCCGGTAAAGTTTGATATTAAATTTAAATTAAATTCATTTTTTGCTCAATTTTATTTCAAAATAAAACACATACAATATTAAAAATAGAATTTGAAATAATCGAATTACTATTTAAAATTATATTCATTTTTAAATTTTCAAACGTAAACTCTTTCTTATTTTTAAACCAACACACGTTTTATGATTAATAGTGTTAAGAGGTTGTAAAAAACCGTTAGTTCTCACAAAAACAATTATTTGTACGATCAGATGTACATTTCGAGAGTCTGTGACTCTGATACCACCAGGTGTAAGTTACTTGTCTGCTTCGTTGTGGTGTACCACTTCGGTGTAGTGTCTGTTTAGTGTTTATTACGTTTTAGTTCACTGAAGATGGCTGCTTCATAACATACAATCATAAAAAAATATTAAAATTTTTATGGCGAGTATAAAATTTCGCGTCGTTGCGTTACCAAAAATGTGTGATCTCACCCATCAGTCAGCTCCATAATCTGTAGCCTAAATAAAAGCATAAAACCCCATGTCAGCTAAATAACTAGATAGTTGAATTTATAAATAATTACTTCAGTCTCGGTTTTAATCGTGAACGTGCATGTATATTAAAAACTTTAAATATAATTGTGGTTTAATTTTAATGAATATATTTAAATATGAATGTAGCTAAAGCACTAGGTAGCGCTCACAAAAAAAATTGAGCAAGGAGTTATACTTACATCAAACATTTTGAAAATAGGGCCTCGCAAACCACAGAATAATTTTCTGAAAGACGCTAAGGAAAGATTATTTTCGGCTTCGTACTATAAACTTACTGCAAAACCAAAAACTGGCAATAAATTAGAACGAATGTACAAAAACTACTAAATACCCGACGTGCCAGTTGTTTTCTATAGTTCAAAATTGGGTTTTTACCGCACAATATTATCACCAACGAAAATCAGCTTAAGTAGGTACTTGCTAGAGTGCAATATTTTTAGTAATGTTCTAAAATTAAAAATGTTTAATACAAATTCTGGCATGTGACTGTTAACCGTAGATATGTCTTTTTTTCCTATAACAAAACTATAGGTGAGGGTGAGGCAAGGTTAGTTATGAACTACCCTTGAGGGTGGCGGGTCTATTATAAAGGTTTGCGTGTGGCTCTTACGGTTTTCGTTACGCCACTGGTTCTTACCGAATAATGAAATAATCTTTTCTTAGTTCACTACATTCAGTTACCAATAAAATTAGTAAGACATGCGGTCAACCTACGGCTTTTCCCCGTGGAGGAAATAAAGTGGACGAATAGAGAAAAGGGAGTTTTTAAACTTGTCGATTCTAAAGCGGTTTCTCGTTTGTGGGGTTTGCATAAGAATAAACCTGATATGAATTACGAGACTATGGGCCGAGCTTTGAGGTACTATTATCAAAGAGGTATTCTTGCCAAGGTTGATGGACAGAGGTTGGTTTACCAATTTGTGGATGTCCCGAAGGATATTGTCGAAATCGATTGTACGGGTGCGTGACCTCCTGTAATTACTATAAACTTGGCGTAAGCCTTGGTCAGTGGAATTTACACTGTTTCGATAGTACAACAAAATTAAATTTTTTTATTTGAAAATATTTACAAGTAGAGTTCTAAGAAGCAACAATATTTGTATGATACGGAACTTGTTTTATTTATTAGATACGCATGACAAAGTTTTGTACTAATACGATAAAAAAAATAAAAATATGCTCGAAATCATCAGGGACCTATATTTAAGAAAGTAAACTCCTTACTCATCGAGTTCACAATTACCAGTTTTACTAGAAATTTGTTTCAATATAAACCAGTCTCTTCCAGCAAATAAACCTATCGAGAATCGACAATATATACTGACAACACTAGAAAATTTTGTTTTAGGGGGGCCTAAGTTAAAGTTAGGGGGGCACTTCAAAAGTAGATTATTATCAATTTTATAACTATTTTATTCAAAAACACAACTTTTAGTAAATTTAGAGATAATTCTTGCTATTTTATTTAAATATGTATGTATGTATCAAATCAGATAACATTGCAGAGACAATAACTTTTTACTGGACAATTTAGAATACAAAATGTGTTTTTTATTGGAAAAACACTGGGCGTACATGATATTCCGCTCTACTACCTATTTATTGACTGTGACTGTGTACGACAAAGTAAAAAATGACATCATTGAACTAGGATTTCCACAGTGCAAGCTAAAAACAAAAAACTTAAAAAAATCTATTTTGAAAATTTCGGTAAATAAACATTGTTTGCAATTATAAAAAAACAGATATCACTACACCAAATGATCAATTATCTAGGGGATGGTGAAGGCAGACTCTACTTCGATATAGGTATATCATAAAAATAAGTTTAAATATGTAATCCAGGTACTATGCCAAATACCGATCTGCGCAAAAAAGATCTTCCTATCACCTTCCAGTCACACTCACCAATGATTTTTCGCTTTTTCAAAAATCTTCGAGTTTCAACTTCAAACTCAAACTTAGTATGAGCGCGATAAATAGCAATAGGAACAACTTCTTTTGGTCGCTTACCCGAGCAGTTTAAGTCCATAAAATGCTTTTTATAGATTTCAGCGGATAAAGCGATTGCCTGCGATTAGGAAATAGATATCATAAAACGAAATGTGTCCTTCAGAGAATATGGAAGGGGGTTGAAAGAGGTTGCTCTATGCGTCTTCTACGGATACCAAACGATCAACTTGCGCAAGGGCAGTATACCTCTAAAAACACATCTAAACCGCGCAAAAGACCACCCTCGCACCAATAAAAATAAAAATGTCGAAAAAAAAACCACGTCAACCTACGGCTGCCTGGTCTGGTGGCCAAAGGTCAAACAAAAGCAAGCAATTGCAAAACCCACAAAAACTCAGGGGCTAGCATGTCTATGCATAACAGGAGCAATGAAAAGCTCACCCACGGCAGCCATGGAAATAATGCTAAACCTAGCCCCCTCGACATTTTCATCAGGGGAGAGGCCAGGATGGCAGCATACCGGCTGACATGTAACATGAACTGGAAAACCCAGAATAACCTTGGGCACACCAGAATCACAAATGATATTGCAAACCCTCTATTAAACATGGGTAGCGACACTATGATTCCAAAAATTTCATATGACAAACCATTTGAAATCCAAATGGATTGGGATCAATGGCGTCGTAGGGAAGAACAGAATCCGTCAAGAGGGCTGATCTGGTACACGGATGGGTCCAAGATGGATAACGGGTCAGGTGCTAGAATACACGGCGAAACCCCAAGGCACAACATGCATGTCTCACTGGGGCAATACACCACGGTATTTCAGCGAAAATATTGGCTCTGGGAACCTGTGTCTGTGAGAATTTGAGAAGGCAAACCAAAGGCAAACCTATCCACATACTCACTGACAGTCAGGCAGCCCTAAAGGCATTAGGATCAAAGCAGATAAGATGATCCAAGCTAGTCTGGGAATGCCTGCAAAACCTGAAAACCCTGGCAAAACACAACCGAGTAACACTGGTGTGGGTGCCAAGTCATAAGGGCATAGCAGGCAATGAAAAAGCAAGGGTCTGAGGCAACCTTTACTGGTCCCGAACCAGTACTAGGTATTACAAAGGCATCAGCACGTGGGGTAATAACTGAGTGGATTAAACAACAACACCAGCAATATTGGAACCATGTGCAAGGACAAAGACACAGTAAACTGATGATGGGAAGACCATCTCAGACTCTAACAACTGAAATACTGAAACTCAACAGAAAGAATCTTAGAATTGCGACGGGGCTACTAACCGGTCATTGCAGTCTAAGGAAACACATGCACAGAATGGGCGTATATACAGAAGAACCCATATGCAGACTCTGTAATGAAGAGGAAGAAACTGCCTCTCATGTAATCTTTGAATGTAAAGTACTAAACCGCCGACATCACAACCTGTTGGGCGAAATAGACCCACAGGTAGGCATACCGGAAAAAGATCTGGTCCACAGGCTACTAAACCTAGTAAAGGGCCTTAACCTGTTCACCTAAATCAAAACACAAAGGCAGAGAAACACAATAGGCCTTATTGTTCGGGGACTCACAAAACCGTGCTCTGCAATTGCTACTACCAATAACCAAACACCCGCATAAACCAGAACCAGTTTTTGGAATATTCCTCTGTAACGAAAACTAGAAATGAAGAAATGCATCCAGTGGCGTAACTAGAAATTTTTGGCCCTTAGGCAGAAAATTTTTAGCCCCCCCCCCCGTCTTTTATAAGCTTTTTATGAACTTTTTATCTACCTAACCAATTCTACACAAAGTGTTTCTCATCCTTTTTAATGCAGATAAAATTAATTATTTTTTCTTTTGAAATATGTATTCTGTATTATATTAGAGAATAAGTGAATCATATTTTAGGTTTAACCAAGTAAGTAAGTAAAAGTCAACATCAAAATTCAGAGTGCAAAACCCAGTTTTTCCAGAATAAATCCAAAAAGCAGAACTTCTAATTTCTAATTTGAAGATCTTCTTCAATATTTGCTCCTTCTGCTCGTCCTTCTCTAGCCTTAATTTCTTTTTTGTGGTTCCGCTTAGCTGTGTTTTCAAATTTTTACTCATGACGGAACCTTGAGTTCTTACTGCTTCATACTGTTTGAAAAGCAGAGTCTTACTGAAATATTTTGAAACATAAATAATAATCTACTCAATATCCGGCCACAAAAATAAATGTGACGATATTCGGAGAAAAAGCTGACCGAGAAAATAGACAGATTCTGAAAAATACTATGCGTAGGTAATATGATTTGATATTTATTATGTGCACAAGGATCAGGGAACTTGTAAAACTGCAAGGAACGATAATAAAACATTATTTTTAACACTTCGCGGACTGATTTCAATGGGGGAGCGATAAGCGATGATTAAAAATCCGCAAAATAATAAATATAGGTAAATAAATACTAACTAAATTTTGCTGAGGGCCTCTTAATACATTCGGAACTCACACGTTGAGTATAATGACTGTAAGAATGTAAATAAATAGGAAGGAAATTTTGCTGAAGGCCGAGGGCCTCTTAAGCACTGCGTGCCCCAGCCTATTGATAGCTACGCCCCTAAATGGATCTCAACCCAATTCTCACGGTTTTTGCTAAAAGGACTAAGCACACAAAGCTCTTTATCAGAGGGCGTCGTCACCCACATCCAAACTGCATCTACAGTACAACAGCAAGCAAATTAAGATCGGGACAGGCCTCTTAACAGGCCATTGGCACCTCAACAAACACGCATAGGATTGGTATTGTCGATCCTACCTGCAGGCTGTGTGGCAAAGATGAAGAATCATCGTTTCACATATTGTGCAAGTGTATCAGATTTATAATCAATGTTGTGAGTTATATGAAGATATAAATTATAAAATAAAACTTCAAGCCTTTCTTCATAAATTTAATATATAGATCATGCTATATGTACATTTCGATTACAGTTAGCATTTGCTACTGTAGATGATTACATCGTAATTGAAATGTACATATAGCATGATCTATATATTAAATTTATGAAGAAAGGCTTGAAGTTTTATTTTATAATTTATCAGATTTATGTCTTTGCATCCAGGACACTTTGGATCTGGATTTCGGAATGCAGAGGACACATGATTGATCCTTCTAAGCAAGTTGCTAGTAGCCTTTGCGACCGGCACCGCTTGCCTAGGCAAGGGTGTATGCAGCACTAGAAATAATTCATTATTTCTTTTAATTTTGATCCAATCGCAAAGAGCAAAACGGCATAGTAATCGCGATATTTCTAAACGCATTTATTGTTACATATTTTTTGCTGTTGCTGGTTTAAGCCTTATCGAGGTACAGTAGAACTCCAATTATCCGAACTCCGACTATCCGAATCGCCTGGCTGCCCGAAGACGGGTTAAGGCAGCCAAGCAGCTTACTTTGACGGACATGTTTAGTAAGCAATAACTGTCATTTATCAAAGTATGTATGTAATTTTTTTTAATTAATTAATACATAGCTCTTTTTCTTTATATATATATATATGTAGTTTTTTTTCTCCCATTTTCAATATACATACAGAAGTTAATTAATAGACCCTTTCTTCGGGAAAACTCCAATTATCCGAATTTTCGATTATCCGAATGGGACCCGGTCCCAATTGGTTCGGATAATTGGAGTTCTACTGTATATGTGAAAATAAAACTGCTGCAAAAAAATATTCTGAGATATAAGTATTAAAAGCATGACTCTTCCATATAAGCCTATGTAATTTAAATCAGTAAAAGTTTTGAAACTTCTAAATTAATTGGGTTCTTTATATAACCGATACATGTATGAAAAGCTTATAATTTTCTCTACTGAAATATGCTCAAAAATTTGTAAAATTTTGATTTTACCCCCTTTTCTGGTAACAAATACATGGGATCATACCGGAGATATATAATAACGTCGGGGACAGTCCATACATTTTTACCTTTCATGTCCAGCGCAACTCATTTCAAGCGACTTTATCGTTCCTGATTTCTTTCCTATAGAAGAATGTTTAAAATGTTTTATTGTCATTAAGAAAACAAGTTTAAGTAATGCTTGCAGAAAAGTATCAAATCTGTGTACCAGCTACAGACCGCATGAAGCTTAACGTGTTACGCAAAACTGTGCAATTTAACCAAATCTGTGCTATCCTGCATAAGGGGGATGTCAAAACATTGCCTAGAGAAAGGGTACAATGGTCTAAAATTTTAAAGCACCACAGAGAAATGGAAAAACCTTTTCAACGTCTACACCACAAGGCAGAAGATTAGGTATGTATAAATTATGCGTATTAGGAATTAAATTGCATTGCATATGAGTGTCGATAATCAAAGTTACTTTTTAATCAAGAATTATATTTGCATAACAATACGTATACAAGTATACATTAAAAAATATATATTTACTTTTATGTATAATAAAACTTTATAATATTTAATTTATGCATATTACAATTATTTACAATTTATTTTACTTAGGTACTCTTAAAAGTAGATGCCTCAATACTTTTGGTTCTTATAAATTAATTAATTAAAACAGTATGAATTACGTATTCTACATTCATAAACATCTTCTTACATGTGGGTATGACGCTTTTTCCTGAAGAGGTCCATGATTCGAGATGATTTCTTTTGATCAGCTGCCTGTGCCTGCATAGTCGTTGGTCGTGTCATTGTTGATGTTTGCCAATCTGACTTAGGTGTACTTGATTCACCGTACCCTCCTGAAAAAAATCAATTAATTTTAACTTTTGCATATGCTACGATGTAGTGTTTCATGCACTCATTATAAAAGCACAAAGATAAAGAGTTTTATAAAATAACTACTTGAATGACCCAGAACCCTAAAGCAAGAATTGTGTAAAATTTTTCTACAGAAAAAAACATGTATATATCTAGAGAAGTAGAAGATTAATGTAAGAAAAATAAATGCGTTGTTAAACAATCGCTAATACCACTGCAAACAAGAAATATGCTGCTGTGTGTGTGTATATTCCAATTACACTAACCATGAAGATCTCCACTGGATTCTAATGTCTGATGACGACGTACTGGGTAGTTGTTATTTGGTGGTTCACTCATAGGTAACGGTGGTGGACTTTCTCCTAAATTAGTAGGAGTAGAAAAATACAGGCATATTAGATGATACATTTAACTTGATGCTTACAACACAGGAAAGTTAGAAGTATCAGCTTGTTTTTAGTAGTTAATTTGACATATTGCTCGTTATATCAGTTAGTTATCCCATCTTGTTACACACATAGATGTTAATTTACCACTAATACATTCTTTACTGCTAGAACTACAAAGTGCAATTTCAACTACAATTTTAACATTTGGTACTGACACAACCTGATCTTACTTTTTGTTTGCTGTTTCTGTTGTTACAGTATATAGAATCTATAGACCGTCTCACTGTGAGAATTCAGTACAGGTAAGAGAGGGCAAAGCAAAGCTTATGGGAGTTTACTGTCCTATGTTGCCAATTCTAAGTGGTTGTGAACAAGAGTGTAAGTTTGCTTAAATGAAGCATATCTAGAAGTTCTCAACAATCCCATATGTAAAAGGTATTGCGATTGCAGCTGTAAGTGTAAAGTTCCAACTTTAAAAAAAAAAGTTACGACATGTTCTGTATTTCTTACCGCAGAGGTTGGAATGGTAGAAAGAATTCCTTGAACTTACTATAGTTCTTAGTTGAAGTCTTTCTTTATGTATTTTTGGCAGGTCGTATAAGTGCGATGGTTTGCTGTAGTGTGGAGTTAATTGTGTTCTTTGTTGGTTCGTGAACTCCTCTTTATGTTTAAACAGCGTTTAGTGTATTTGCTGTTGTATCGATGAAGAGGGGTCTTTGGTGAAGAACTTGTATACCACACTTCATCAATAGAACAACGAATATATCGAACGCTCTTTAAACTTAAAGCCACTATATAGTAAGCTCAAGGAATTCCCCCTGCCATTCACTAGCAACATGGAGTTGGAATCCGAGAATTCAAATATAGAATACTGTTTCTAGAAGTCCTAGTATGCAGAAACGAGAACAATTTCCAACCACAAGTATACAGAAAGCCTACACATACAGGGCGTTACTTGCACTACCATTCCAACCATAACAACAACATAAAACGAGGAGTGTCAAAACGCTTCTATAAATGTACTGAAACCAAATATTCGAGTAAAAAAAAAGACCTAGAAAAGGCAAAATGAATTATCAGGAAAACACTTCTGGAAAATGGTTACCCAAAACTAACAGTTCACGTGAACTTTGAGAATAAAAGCACAAAAAGACAAGAGGCAAACACTGAGGTAACCAACACAATAGTAATTCCATAGATTCTTGGAACTTCCGACGAACTGAGAAGAATCAGAAATTAATTCGGTATCAGGACTGCTTTCCAATCTGCGACAACTTTAAGAAGCAGTCACAAAAACCATACCTAAGAATGAAAATCAGAAAACGAAGAACTGTATCTACAACATATGGTGCGAGTGTGGAAAACAATACAGAAACAGGCAGACCGCTAAAGGTAAGAATGTCGGAGCAAAAAAATAACATACCAAAGGAAGAAACAGAGAAGTCTAAAACTGCAGATCACTTTTGGACTAAAGACCATCGAATCCAATGGGATCTATAACAGCCAAAGAAGAAAAGCAAACAAGCAGGAAACTGAAAGAGACTACATACTTGTTTTTATGTTAGCAAGGTGTAGCTATAATTCATTTTTTAATTACCATTTTTCATGTGTAACATAAAAAAAAACATACAAAAACTTTTATAAGTTTCTTGTGGTTGTATGTGGTATTTGAAAAAATTTATTGGGCCGTTTGAACACCACCGGCAAAAGAATACCAGGTAAGTTGTACTAGTAATTAGCACCAATAAGCAGTCTACACTACAAGAGGAGAACTAGTATGATTGACATGTGCATAGTTACTTTAAAACAATTTTATGAAGAAATTTGGCAACAGAGCCTTTCGTTAAAACTCTGTACTGAATTCTCACAGTGAAATGGACTATTTGGACACATTTGTCAATAATCCGCAGAAGCTTTTAGTGATTGTTGACTACTATTTTAGCTGTACTTACCCTTGTAAATGTTTCATTAACTATTAATATTCTTTGATCACGACTTTATTTAGCATTATATGCCTTCCAACCAGCTTATTATACCTTTTAAATGTGACAGTAAAAAAGTTAAATAATACTAAGCTATATTATACCTGTTAATGTATGTCTCCAAGGTTGTTGTTGATGCTGTGATGTGCCATTTTGAAACTGTGGATCATGTCTTAGAACTACGGCATCAGTAATGTCAGGACTTGATGTTCTACTAGACTGTGAACTTACATCCATTTCATGTGGATCCTGTAATATATTATGACATAATAAGCAAAATACTACTATAACAACTTTGGTTTCTACATTTAAATATAGGTCAAAAGAACTATCTTGGAAATTAATAAATCTGAATGCAATAAATAAATTATATATTTAAAATAATTAATTACCTTGTGAATTTCAAGATTTATCAACTGCTGACTCGGTGGCAGTTTTGCCCTGAAAGATATTTTGTTTACCCAGTCCATCATATCAGCTTCACAACTACATGAAAACAGGAACTCTGATCCATCTGAAGTCACCAGTCTAAATGTATACTTTCTTTTGTTGTAATCATCGGCAATTGTACATAAAGCATTATGGATTCCAATAGGCGAAGAAATGGCTTTACTAGCAGCAAAATCATCTCTATTTTTAAAGAAGCATAACAACTGACCACATAGCACAGAGTAGTAATTTTTCCAAGCCCTATTTTGCGCACGCTTTGCTCCAGCTGTCAAAACTTGTTTTCGTTCCAGAAATGCTTGGATTTCAACAGGTGGCAATTCATGTTCAGCAGCTACAAAAAAATTAAGTTTTTTAATACATTATAAATAAATTAAAACATCTATTTATTTTAAAAGATTTAATTTTTCTAAAAATTCTTTCTTTTAGATTTGGTACGACAAATCAAAGTAGGCATAAGCCTACAAAAAAGCAAAAATCATACCTGCAGCTTTATTTCTAAATGATCCAGCCCTTCTGCGAGTTGTAAATGATGGTGTTTTCTTCACAGGTTTATTGATAGTGCTCACTTTCATGCTTTCAGCTCTCTTCACACTAGCATCTGATCCTCGACGAATTCTATCTCCAAACATATGGGCAACAGAGTTAGATTTGGTTAAAGATGAGGTAGGTGTAATGGAATGCTTTCCGTTTTCGGGATACGTAGCTCCATTCATTTGGCCTTCTGGTATATCTCTAGGTCGATCTTTTTGTTCTTCTAGTCTTCTTAATTCAGTAATGCGTTGCATCTCAAGGCGTTTACGTTGGGCCAAACGTTCTTGTTCTAAACGTTCACGTTCTGCCTGTTTAGCTCTTGCCTCTTCCTGAACTTGACGAGCAAATGCTTCCTCTACCAATGTAATTCGTTGAAGAGCAATGAATTTATCTTCCTGAGCTTCTACGGTTTTCTCAAAGTCTTCATGTTTTCTAATCAATTCTTCAACTTGCAATATACTGTCTCCATAATGTAAATCTCTTAGTGCACCTTCTCTTATTATCATCCAATTTTCCAATAAATTTGCTTCTCGTTTGAACAATTGCACATCTAAATTTTGTTCGTAAATAGTACTTCTCTGTTGCCATGTATGATGTAAGTAGTCCATTCTATGATGTAAAATGTTAATTCTTTCTTCTATTTCTGCAGACAAGAAGTGTCCATCACGTATTAAATTGTGACCGATCTCATAAAACTGCTTAATAACATCCGATCTTGCATCAATTTCAACTTTATGTTCTTTGTGAAGTTCAATAAGCAACTCTGCAGCAGTTACATCTTGGGGAAGATCAGGAGCTGTTATCTTTGCTAGCATTTCATTTATCCATGCCCTAAAAGAAGCAAATATCATTTAAAACTTTACCTAGAAGCAAGTTAACAAAAAATCTTACATTAAATCTTGATACTGATCGAAGTAGGCCTGAAGTTGCTCTGCTTGTTGTAGATTTTCTCTTCTGTGCTCTGCTTTGGCTTGTAATTCCTGCCATGCACTCACAGTATCTTCTCTTTTTACTTCTATGTGTTCCTCAGCATCTGGGAATAATTCGCTTAGTCTATGAGCTTCTTGTTCTACACCTTCAACTTGTTCTTTAACAGCAAGCAGTTCACTCTCAAAGGCTGCATGTTTACGGGCAAGAGCCTGAATGCTTTCTAAATCTTGATCGTAAGTATCAATTGCTAATGTAGCTTCCTTTTCCAAAATCCAGGCAATTGTTTCATCAGCTGTGCGATCAAATATATGGACTTGTTTAGCACCAGCAAGAGCCTCATGACGAGCTTGTGCCAGTTCCATAAGATCTTCCCATTGATCTTTAACTTCTGAAACTTTCTGTTCAATTTTGCTTTTGTGAGCATTCTGTGAAGCTATTAGTTTGCTTCCGTTATCAATACAACTTTGTACTCGTAACTCACTATTATTGAGACTAGCTAAAAATGTCTCAAATGCCTGTATAAGCAGTTCCACATGTTCTACGTCTGTTCCATAATCCTCTGAAGCTGCTTTGGCTTGTTGGTCATTCATCCATTCTTGCATTTCACTACATTCTCGAACAAAGCTGAAGTATGTTAAAGCCTCAGAAAGACGTGACTCTCGCTCATGCATAAGTTTTTGCATTTCTTCAAATTTATTTTCAATTTGTTGCTAAAAATAATTGTTGCAAAAAAATGTTTTGTAGCATGTAAGAGAAACACTTACCTGTTTTATTTGTACATTGTCTGTATCAAAGTGTTGTCTTTCAGCAATATTCTGCGCCAGCGAAGCTAAACGACTTATTGTTGTATGGAATGCCTCAATTTCACAACTAAGAGCTTCCAATTTACGTTGTAATGTCTGTGTTGAATCTTCATCTTTACCAATTTCATTCGATGCTAATAAAGGTCTTTTATCGCTTAACCATGCTTCAGCTTCGGCTGCTTCAGTATAGAACTAAAACAATAGTTTATTATTTATAATTTGTATCATGTTGTACACAATAATAGCAAGTAGATAATTTTTACAGTAAGCCTGTCCCTCAAAAGTCTCAAACAATATAGAAAATTGTGTTGTCTAAAAAAACTCAAATGTTTCTATTACACTTGCTGCATCAACAATCTCATCATAATTACAGTTTAATGATGTTTACAGAACTTGGTTTTCACAGAAGTTCACGCCCTTTCAGTAACAACTTAACCAATGCCATTTTGTTTCTGAGCAATGGCAGGTAGTATCCAGAATTATTGTAGTAGTTTAAAAGTCGATACTAAAAATTTTTAGAAAAAAAGAGAGAAGTACAAACCATTTGGGACTCGAGAGCATCTTGCAATCTCAATCTTCTAATACTAGCTATATCACGAATATGAGCAAGTTTGTTTTTTACAGCTCTTGCTTTTTCTTCAATAACAGGTGCGTCGTTATGTCCCGACCTGGTTAAATGTGCGGCTCGAGAGTATAAGGCACCAACTACAGGTTCTCTTGATAAAAGTTCTGCTTCTAAAGCCTGATGTTTTTTTTGTAAACTCTGAACTGCTGTTAAACTGCTTCCTACAAATATTATTTTATTGATAAGTATTGAATAATATATTGGAGAAACTACAACAAACCTAAATCTGAAGACGCAGCCAATGGTTCCCTATCAGACAACCATTGCAGTTCGTCATCAACATCCCTTGTAAATTGCTGTAACATTGATGATGCTTCCAGAAGATCTCTCTTTGCTTGCATTGGTTCATGAAGTTGATGAAATCGTGTAATAGCATTTTGAGCTCTTTCTTGAAGCTCCTCACTCATAAAATGTCCATTTTTAACGAATTGCTCAGCAGCTTCGTTTATGGTTTCACAGTTTTCTGTATGTTGAAGTACATCATTTTCTAAGACTGCATGACGCTTTAATAAATTGTTGACTGTAGCTAGATCTTTACCATAGTCAGTGGATTGTAGTTGACCTTCAACTTCATCCAACCATGCCAAAAATTCATCTAGTGATCTATGGAACAGCAAAGCTTGATAAGCATCTCCAAGTCGATCACGTTTTAGTTGCGATAGCTCTCGTAAATGCTTCCAATCATTTTCTATATCATCAAGTCGTGTTTGTATTTCCTCGGAAGCAAAATGTTGTGAGGAAATTAAAAAGAGGCCTTCATCAATTACAGCTTGCACTCGATTACGATTTGCAAGAATTTCTGCATCAAATGTGGTGTGCTTTTGAATTTTACTTTGTAGGTTGCTTGGATCTCGATAATTTTCATCACCAGCTATTTGTATTTTTTGAGTAAGCCAATTTTCAACTTCATAAATATTTCTTCTAAATTCGTAAAGTGCTTGTGATTCCTCAAGCTTCTGTTTACGAGCTTGTGCAGAACTTAATAAACGATCTTTCCTTTCTAAAATTGTGTGCAATCGATCTTTTATTTGTTGATTATGATATCGTTCATCAGCCAATATGATTTCAGCTACTTTCTGAAGGTCATTTATTCTGTTCATTTGTTGGTTTAGCATTTTTTCAAAGTCTTGATGTTTTCTGATAAGGGTGTCAACAGCTCTTGGACTTTCACCTAAATCATCGTTGTTTAAGAAAGCTTCTTTTGAGGCAAGCCAAGTCTCTAACTGATCTGCCTGCTCTTTAAATTCTTGCAGCTGATACTCATGTGTTAGGTCTTGTTTATGTTTCTTCCAAGTATCAGTAAGTAACTGTTGTAGTTTTTCTAATTGTTCAAGAGCTTCTTGAATTTCTGGATCATTACCCTTTAAACTTTGACCAAATTCACGAAGATTCATAAACGTTTCTTGTCGACCATCAATTTCAGCTTTCTTTTCATTGTGGAGTTCTAGCAAACCTTCAGCTTCAGCAACACTTGTGGCTTTATTTTGATTTTCCATTCGTTTAACAGTTTCATTTGCCCATAATTCTAAATCTTTAAGGTCAGCTAAGAATTTTTGTTTGGTGTATGCCTTGTCTAAAACACTTCTTCTTCTATCTTTTAAAATTAAGAGCTTACTCCAATCCTCTTGTAGGTCTTCAACTTTTTGCGCAATATGCTCTGCATTATCAGGATATTTTTGACAAAGTTTATATGCATCTATGTCGTGATTTTTTAGTTTGTTTTCTACTGCAGTCATTTCTCGTTCTATTGTCTCTTGTTTACGTTGCAAGGCTTCTACACCGCTTAAATTTCGCCCAACATCGTCAGCTTCCATTGCAAGAGCTTTTTCAGTAATTCTTTCGGATGTATCAGCAATATCTCTATTAAACGAGTGAACCTCTAAAGCACCGGCTAATTTTTCACGATATTGACTCAAGGCTCCTTGTAAATTCTGCCATTTTATAATGAAATCATTTCTTCTAGGTTGTACACCGGAATGTCCTTGTCTAACAAGTTTATCGGCCAATGAATTAATATTTCTTATTCTTGTATCGTCCACTCGCATGTCACTGTCAACATCATCAAGTTTCCTCTGCAATGCCTGACAATGTTCATAGTCTCTTCCAGTGTCACCAGCTAGCACCATAACTTCTTTATCTCGAATCCAAGCTTCCATCTTATCCAATTGATTATTAAATTCCAAAATATCTTGAGCTTCCTCCAGACCCTTTCCACGAAGGTTAACTTCATAAACAAGTTGTTTCCATGCATTTTCAAGATCAGTTAGTTGTTGTTTAATATCATTAGATGCCTTATGTCGCTTTGCAATCAATGTAGCACCTTTTTCTGTAATTTCTTTTATTCTGCTTTCATTTGCTCCAATCTCGGCTTGGAATGCTTGGTGTTTTTGCAATTCTCTAATTTTATCTTCTAAGCTGCTGACTTCACCAGTTTTAACTTCCGCTTGTAATTTCTTTTGTTTTTCTGCTATCCAAGCTTGCGCATCTGCAACATCTCGCACAAACTGGGCATAAAGAAGTGCATTTTCAAGTTGATGACGTTTTTGTAAGCAAAGTTGCCTCAAATGCAAACGTTTCTGTTGTATATCGGCAACTCTACTGGCAATTTGTGGACTTTCAAAATGTTTTTGTGAAATTAACTTGTCAGCTGATTTGAGTAAATGATCAACACGTTCTTCCTGTGAATTGAAAAGTTTTTCAAATGCATCGTGCTTCTTTAATTGACTTGCTACTTCGTCCACTGTTTCGCCAAAGTCTGTATTGCCTAATAAAATATATAAATAAATAGTGTAAATAGATTTAACAAAGAAAATTTTGTTACCTAAAGCTGCCTCTTGCGTATTGCAAATATTTTCTATCTGTTTAGTTTCTCGAAGGAAGAAAAGCAAATCAATAAGTTGGTCCAAATGTATCTTTTTCACTTGCCAAGCCGTATGCAGTTTATCACGTTCTTGAAATAGAGCTGCACATCTCTCTACTGCTTCAGCAGCTGCATAATGGCCTGTAAAAATGAAATTTATATTTTGTGAATAAAAAATAAATAAGTAATAAAATAAAGTAATAAAAATGGGCGCATGATGCGAAAAAAATTTCGTCAGGGCGGGTCTCGTCCTGAACATAAATAATACTTGAGTCGGGAGGTGAAGGTGAGTGAAAATTTGAGGCGTGATTGCGATTTTCAGGTTTGCATTCATATAACAAATTATTTAAGAAAATCACAAAAAAGTTCCAATCGAGAAATCTCTATATAAGTAGCTTTAACTTTACTCACGTTTTACTTTCCTGTACCAGCATTGTTTTATGTCAGAGCTGAGCAAGTACTCACACTGAGTAATCAAAGTACTATTTACATATTCATTACGTGTACGCAAAAACTTTTTACTTTGCTATACTTTCCATATTTAAGTGTTGATTTCGTGTGAAAATTATCATATTCAAGATTTAAATACATGTTTTGGAGCTCCAAAACTCAAAAAAGTGATTTAAAAAAAATACGATTGTATGAGTGTACACCTCGTAACTCCTGAATGCATGGTCAAATTTTGATACGCTTTGGAATGCTGGGGTATATCAAAAATTCATCAAAAAATCCAAAACAGAAGCATTTTTTTGGAAAAAGAATTTTCTGTAACTAAGAACAGTATCTGTTAGAACACCTTAGAACAAAACCAACTTTTTTTATAAAACTTTCTAGCTTCAAAATAGCAGCCACAATTTTTAACTTTACGCCTTGGTACTTAAAAACGAGTTCGCAAATCTGGATCAAATTTGATAGTGTAATAACTCTAAGGAGACACAACATTACTACCCACGAGAATTCTTTTAGCGCATGAAAACTGCGAAGTAAATATTATTTTAAAACGTCAGAAATTTTCAAAATTTTATATTTAAATTTTGTAAGCTCAGAACTATCGATGACTACAATTTGGTTCATTTCTCAGCTCGCTAATTTTTCTGTGACGCCTTCTATAAATTTTTGAAAATTAAAAATTCATGTCTCTTTATTTAATAAATGGGGGGCGTTAAAAAATGTTTGTTTAAGCACAGATAAGGTTAACACTACAGATATACGACCCCTTATAAAAAATGTCCGCCCATATTTGGAAACGAAATTAGCGTTAGTATGGCTACAGCGCACCAGACCAATTTTAGGGCACTGCTATCGCTATTTGTTTATTACTGTTGAAATGTGTTGGAAACTGTTTTATCGCGAATTTGAATGCATCTGTCACAGATGACGTTAAAAACCTGACCTTATCTGGGATCTGGTTAAAGCGCGTATTTTATATTTTCATTGAAATGGTAACAGAAAAAAAATAGTGAATATTTGGGCTTAGAATAAACCGTAATGGGCTGGTTCGTTGTGCATGGTTGTGCCTAATAGTACAGATAAGAACATGGCAAAGGGTACAACATTTTTAGAACAACTTATTAAAGCTTTTGCCTGTTAAGTGGCAAGTGCTCGATTATTATGATTTATATGAGTCCTATAAAAATATGTAGATGATTTTGGAATTATTATTAAATTTAATTCACCACAAACAGAAAATAAAGTTTTAAAATTAGACTGTGCAATAAATGTGTATGATTAATGCTTGATAAATTAATTTATTTGCAATAAATTAAAAAACTAGGTACACATCATGAATATAGTTTAAGTAGAATTGGCGTCAATATTAATTATTTACGAAAAATTGCGATTTGACAATTAAGCATGGCAGATGGCTTTTGATTTGAATATGTGCTAAGTAATCTGCTCAATTACAGTCATCTGTGACTTAATTATAAATTGTCATTGTAGCGCCATCTATTTGCAGATTATTAATCATATAAAACAAGCTGCCGATAGCTCCCATATTTACCGTATATCTGTAGTGTTAACCTTATCTGTGGTTTAAGCTAAATAGCTCATCAATGGTAGTAGAATAAGATTTACATCATTTTTAGCAAACGAGTTTGTCTTTCCGTTTTGGTTTGGCTTTAAATCTAAGAAATCTTTTCCCAAAAAATCGAAATTCGAATTTTTTCTCATAAAAAACTGCAATGTCTAATAATGCAGTAAGACAGCAACCGGCAGGGCGGACCGGTTATAGTCCAATGCTGTGGGGCTAAAACTTTATGCAGAAAACGTTTGAACATAGGAAAAGTAAAAGCTTCTCGAGTAAGCATAGGACAGTCCATGCTTCGCCCATTTTTTTATTCACTTTTGATTAGAATTATTGTCTTCAAACCATATAAATATTTCTCGTGCAAAATATGTTTTATTGTAGACCCCAGGTCTTTTAGTTTTGTTTTGGTTTTTTTATTGGTTGAAAATTGGATCCTTTTTGTATCGTTTTGTCTGAATTTTTAAAATAAAACCACGGGTCATGCCATGAACACGAGTCATGTGAGCGTGAATGTATTAGGATAGGCCCAAAACAGGAGTAAAACTCCCTCACGTGCCCGTCTCTAATTAAAACAATACAATTTAAATATGTACATTTTACGCACAGAACTGGACAAGAATAACATACCAGTTTGTTCCATTGCAGTACTCATATCAGCAACAGCTTGAAAACTATCTTCACGAGCCTCAATTTCACTCTTTAATGCATCATGTTCTACTTTAAGAGCTTGGGCTCTTGCAACGTTTCTTATGTTTTCGTCTGCACTCATTGCAATACGCAAACTAGATGACCAACTGGTTAGATCTCTGGCTTGTGATAGGAATTTCTGAAGATCAACACTGGCTTGCAGTTGATCACGACGCAAATCTGCTCTTTCTTTAAGACCTTGCCATGCAGTTACAACTAGTTCTTGTTTTTGATGAATTTGAGCTTTATTACTGGGATATGAAATCTGCAGTCTGGCACCATCATCCACCAATACTTGCAATTGTGCTTCAAGTGCAACCAATTCATTTTCAAAAGCCTCCTGTCTACGTAGAAGCGCTAAAGCAGAATTAAGATCGCGACCTAATTCAGTTCCCAATGCAGCATTCTTTTCATGGATTCTAGAGAGTGCATCTGCTACATCCCGATGAAAACGATGTATTTCACCAGCAGCACGAAGTCGACGATCTCTGTTTTCTATTTGCTCACGGAGTTTTTGCCATTTTTCACTATGTAACAAATGTAATTATAAATTTAAAATCCTGGAGCATATGAAAGCGATATTGAATAAACTTAGGTGCACTTATCTAGTAAAGCTCAGATATTAAGTTATTTTGTATTAAAAATTTATGCGAGATGTTTAATCAAACTGTGTTATAGTAAATATCACTCACTATTAAATACTATGTTTTCTTTGATAGATTTCTAAGATATGCGAAACTGAAACAGATTGGTGCTGAATTATCTGGTATCTACTGATTCTACAAATCTACATTCAATCATCAGGAACTTTTGTTGGGAAATAACTTGGGAATGTGTTTTTTTTGTTTAAACCTTGTCTTTGGGCTTCCAAAAAAACGCAATGTTTTTTAATTTTTTACCCAAAAATCGTACATCGTACAATTTCTTGAAACGCCGTTGTCCTGATCATATGTAAAAGTGGTCCAGAGACGAGTTAAAGTACACTCAGTTTCCTGAAATACGACCTTTCAAAAAACCTAATTTCTTTGTATAAAAATGTAAAATTACGTTTTTTTCGCAATAATTTTTTTTCTGATCATTTCACAGGAAAGTTTCATTGGGACAAATTACAGGGGACTCCATTCTATGTAAACATAACAAAAAAAAAAAACAACGTAATTTTACATTTTTATACAACAAAATCGGCATTTTTGATAGATCATATTTCGGAAACTATTAGGGCTAGAACATTATTCCTTTTTTAGATTTAAGAGAATTTTATCCGCTTTCGTTTTGGTTTAGCTCATTTTACATTACATTCAAAAGGAGCTATTTTTTAAAAACTGCATACCTACAAAGCAGGCTTAAAAAACGTGCTACTTTGAGAGGTCATAGCTCGTGACCTATTAGAGTTAGAGATTTTTTTTGGGATTTACAGGAAATTGAGTGTACTTCAACTCTTCTCTGGACCACATTTGTGTATGATCATCAGGAACAACAGTATTTCAAAAAATCAGCTAAGTAAGATTTTTGAGCAAAAATTTAAAAAAAATGGGGTGGGTTCTTTGTAAGGGGGTAACTTTGGAAACTATTAAGGCTAGAACATTATTTTTTTTCAGTTTTACGCAGATACTTATTAGTATTTTTTTTCTTATGACTACTTTTACCGACAATTCACGACTTCGTGAATATTTGCATCTTTTTCAAAAACGTTTTGTGGGTTCCCAAACGAGTTAGGATTCACAAACTCAGAGTATTTTTTTGACGCCCAAATAAAGAGTGTATGCCAAAAAATTACATTCCTGAGTTATTTCCCTACACTGCCTATTTTTGCAACTTGATGACTGGACTAGTAGTAATAACATTAACTGTGTGCATATTTTTAAGTGAGTTAAGTGAACAACAAAGCAGAAGCAGTTTAACAAAAGTTAATACGTTACCATATGGTAGTATGACGAGCTTCTACTTCTTTTACGGCATCCGATTGTTCAGGAGTTCTAAAACAATTAGTACCACAACCTACATGCAACTTTATATATAAAGAAGTACTAAGAAGTATAGCATTAATTACAAAAAATACCCCTCTTAACAGAGTGTGGTGGAAAAGTAAACCAAAAAAATAAATACTTTTAGAAATTGAATTGAATGTGCAAGTTTATACACGGCTTAGTGCAAATGTGAAAAACCAACCACCAAACTGTTATAAATAAAAATTGCATAAATGTTTTATTCTGCTAAAAACTTACTCAAGCTGCATTTGTTTTCTTTCAATATCAGTTGTATATGGACTTTCATTCACAATCAATTTTTGAGCCAAATCTTCGCACTGATTAAATCTTTCACTTCCTGCTTCTACGCGATGTTTAAAATCATCAAACTTGGCTTGTAATATCTAAAAACACAACTTAGTTGAGCCTAAAGCAACATAAATGCTAATATATAATTACCAATAAATGTTCATAATCTTGTCCATAATCTTCAGAAGCAGCATGTTGCTGCTGTTCAGCTATCCATCGTTCAAGATCACCAGATTCTAAGAAGTATTCGTGACGGAAAAGCGATTCCATTAGTCGATTCTGACGAACACCTGCTCGACGTTGTAAAGAACGAACTAAATGCTCTAAAGTAGCTTGACGTTCTCCAATTGCTTTCGACTCTGGATGACCAGATATGATAAGGGCCTGAGCACCACGGCCCATTTCTACGATAATGCTGTTATATGTATCCAGTTCCAGTTCAAGTGCCTACAAAATGATAATTTTTTTAGTTTTTTTTTTTAATTTAAATGCATAAAATCATAGTCCCATACCTTATGTTTAGTGAGTAACTTTGTAGCAGAATCTCTGTCTCTGCCATAATCAGTGCTGGATAAAACATCACTTTTTTCGTTTAACCAAGATTCGACTTCATTGGCATCAAAGAAGAACTGTTGTGCCTTTAGTGACAATTCCAATTTTTGGGCTCTCTTATTTGCTTTATCGTTTAAATCTGTCCAAGCTTCTCGCAAGTTATTGCACAGTTCTTCAACCTAAGTGTTTAATAAAACAATTAAAACATGTAATTAAAGCACTTAACTTTGACAAAATAATTAATTCTATTATGTTGATTACTATAAATAACGAAAACACTTTTATAAAAAAAATCCAGCCAATTAAATTTCTCTTCTGTAATAATTGCAGTAATTACAGTATTCCATATTTCTTTGTTAACTCATATTACTATTAATTTTTTTTAAAGTAAGATACGTACATTAAAGTTACAATAAATTTGCAAATTTCGGTCAACTATGTAAAAACAAGTATCAAGAAAATGTAATACTACATTTACTTGTAGCATTAACCAATAAAGACACAAATAAATATAAGTTTAAAACGAAATCATGCAACACAACACAACATGCTCTAGAAAATGTTGTGCAATACCAATCTTACCAAGTGACCAAGAATATCTGCCATTTGATAACTATAGAAAACATTGTAATTAATTTAATTTCAAACCTAAGAATGTTAAAATAATAAAAACAAACCTTTTTCTTCTCGGGATGATTCTGATCAATCAAATTTTGACCTCTATCAAGAGCTTTATCAATCACAGGTTGATGTCCGACAATTTCAGCTTCCATTTTCTTATGTTTTTTATAAAATGTTTGAGCCTCGTACAAATTTTGGCCTAAGGTATCTGAACCAACAAGTGGAACACGTTCCTTTATCCATTGTAATTCTGTATCTAATTCAAATGCAAATTTATGATATTTCAAGGCTTCAGCAAGAGCTTCTCGCCGTATACGTGCAGGTTTATCTAAATCTTTAAGACGTTTCTGAGTATCGAGTGCATTTTTACGTACAGTTTCAGAATTGAAATGACCATCATGTGTCATTTCTTCGCTTTGAGCCACTAGCTCATCAATGCGTACAGTACATACAGTCAATTCGCTTTCTAACATTTCATGGCGTTTAAGTAAATCTCGACATGACCGTAAATCATTGCCTACTTGTGTATTTTTCAAGTGACCATCAATTTCATCTAATTTATTGTGAACATCTTCAAGTGAATTATTATATTCATGTTGGGTAACCGCTTGCCGTAAACGGCGACCTTTATCCAAGGAAATACCAACTAAATGTTTCCACTCATCGTTGAGTTCATGTAAAGTTCTTGCAACATCCTCTTTTCTGTAACTGTCTTGGGCGATGAGAGCTTGCCCTAATTTATTTATGGTGCGCAGTTGGCCTTCGTTTGCACGTAATTCTCTTTCAAAAGCTTCATGTTTTTGTAGTTTACGTTCTAAATTACTAAGGTCACGATAACTTTCATCTGATGCAGTTTTCATTTTTTCTGCAAGCCAAGTCCTAAGATCATTGACTTCTGCACAAAATTCTTGATAATTTTTGGATGCCTCTAATGCATGTGTGCGAGCTTGACATAATTCCTTTACAGCCCGTCTCCTTTGTAACACTTGATTTCTCTTGTTATCAATTCTAAAAATTATTTTAGATTTTACTAAGTATTAAAGAATCACGAAAAAATACTTTACCCCTGGCTGTCATAGTGTTGTTCAGCTATAAGAGCATCTGCTCCATCACTAAAAGCATTCAAACGATCGTCTTGTGCACTTAAAGTGTTAATAAATGCTCTGTGCTGCTTCAAAAGTGCTTCAACTTCATCTAACGACTCCTAGAAAATAAATGTTAAAGATATGTATACAAAGAAGGAATAAAAATAGTTACTCCAAGATTACTGAATTCCAAGAAAGCTTGATGACTTGAAGAAGCTGCATCAATGTTATCTGCTTCTTTATTAAACATTTGCAACTGAAGACACTGTTCCAACCAATTTTGTTTTTCATTCCAACCTCTTGTTATAGCAGCTTTTTCGGCATTTAATCGTTCTATTTTCTCAGATACATCTGTTAGCCCAGGATTTGATTTCAACAACTTCTTTCCTAAATCTGTTACTTCCCTAAATCTGCAAACGTTCACAAAAATAAATATACTATGTATAAGGGCCTTTAAAGCTAACTATACTAACTCATCATCGTGGGCTTTAATATCTTGGTGTAAATCTTTATGAATTTTCAACAAATTCTGAGCAGTTTGTACGTCTCTTGCTGTAGTATCAGCATTAAGTTGTTCCTTAACATCAAGAACCCAGGTCAGAAGAGCTTTGGCACTGTTGTCAAATATTTGATGGCCAACAGCATTTTCAAGTCGATTCCTCCGTTCCACAGCTTTGTCTTTAACTTTCTGCCATAACCCTTTAATTTCATTTTCTCTTTGGGCAACATTATCATGCTCATGCGGGTATGCATTCTTCACAGAATTAGCTAATAATTTCACCCTATTCACTTTTTCTTCTACAGGAGCTAATTCTCGTTCTAAATTATGATGGCGTCTTTGCAAAGCTTGAACAGTTTTAAGGTCAGGGCCAAGTTCAGCAGTATCAAGTTGTGTCATTTTTTCTAACATCCAATCTTTGGCTTCATCACAAGTACGCTGGAATAGTTCTACACTACTGGCACCTAAAACAAAGCAAATAATTTACATAAAATATTAGTATATCGATTACTATTTTTGTCACCTTCAAGACTGCGTTCTTTTTCTGCTTTTAGCTTATTAAGTCGTTGCCAAGCTGCATGAACGTGTCGATGCCGAGCACGAACTTTATCTATTTGTGAATGATTTTGTTTCTCAAACTCTTTTACTTCAGCACCAAGTGCATCTATTCTTTTGTTACTGGTAGATAAGTCTGTTAAAAATTTCTAAAACAAGAACACCATTATGGTACTAATTTGTAACTTATTCTACTAGTTGCGTACCTCAAACTTTCGTTTTGCTTGTTCAACATTGTCAGTGTCATCATCAGTAGCTAAAAGTTTTTCTTTATCCTTTATCCACTTTTCAAAGTCATCACATTCTTTATAAAATCTAAACAAACGAATGGCATCTTCTAGAAGGGCATGCCGATGTGCTGATAGTTTTTGCAATTGCTCGTACGTATCATTGATTTTCTTCTGTCTTTTAGGTATGCTGTCACTATCATCGATCTTACGTTTCACCTGTTTATTAGCGGGTTTACTAACTTTTACAGGTACATTTTGCTTTACCATTTTAGTTTTCTTCACTCGCTGTACACTTTTTACCTTTTCTGGTTTACGTACTTGGATTTGCATTACCCGAGGTTCAATTTCTACGACATAATTTGCTGGTGCAAAGCCATCGCTTCCATCAGCTCGTCTAACACTCCACCAATCAGGGTTGCTTCTATTTAATAAGAACATCACTTCACCCTTACTCATATTGAAACCATGACCATTATAATGGTATAGTGCTCGAACTTGAGGTACTCGTCGTTCTTCTATGTGTGTTTTGTGTTCAACTTTCTCTACTGGTTCTTCTTCCCAAACTTCCACTGGAACCATTCTGTAAAAAAAATAATTAAGAAATACACTATGAAGAATTAAATTAATCAGAAGGAACTTATTTATCTACCTAATACTACCTAATAAATTATCACTCATTACATAGTACAGTATCGCTAATCCGAACCCTTATCTGGATACTGAGTGATCATTAAAATTGTTAGTCAACTCTTGCCATGAAATACCAAAGTAGTGTCTTTGTTTAGTTTACAAACCTATGAATAATTAATTTGTAAACTTGATTACTATAATTTATGGTATAAAGTAAGACATGCAGTTCATACTGTATAGCAAGAGTTGACCAAAAATTTGGATAGTATATTTTTTATATCACATTATTACATTTTTACCTAATTTATATTATAACACGGGCACTAATCCAATCTAATAATAATCTGGCTTGCCGATTATAACTGATACGGATTAACGAGATTGTACCTGTCTGACTGATTTGTGATTAAAAGTGGCGTTAAATACTAAATAATTATTTTTGCATGACCGTTTTACTCGCTACTCTTAGAAATTCCAAATATGCTTCCCTTGCTTAAACAGGTACATAATAAAACAATACAATGATTATACTTTTTATTCAAAATGGAAAACCCCTGATCACCGACAGCCAGTAGGACGGCCAATAAAAGTAACTGTATAGCACCAAGGCTACGTTTGTAAATCAAGAGTAGGAGTAGAGTTGGATTTGAACTAGTTGCATTAATCATGTGGCCAGTTTGAGCCATACATTTTTCAAAATTTCGAAAATATTTGTAAATTATAGTTTTTAGCATTACAAAATTTATTTTGTACCTCTATAGGGCTATTACAATAGAAAATTTGTACCTGATTCGTTAAATTGTTTTTGAGTAATAAGGCACTAGCCAACAATTTCAAAAAATTGCGACGGTTGCCATTATGCAGCTAGAAAGTTCCGAAAAAATGCGTTGTATTTGCCGTAAAGTCTTCTATCAGGTTCAAAAAATTCATTTCCCAAAAAAATAGCTACCAAAAGAGCATGACTAACTTCTGCTTCCGGTTTTAGCTTTTTGTAATGGTTATTTCCCCGATGAATTTTTGATATATCCCACATTCCGATGTTCATCAAAATTAGACTATTCGATTGGGAGTTATGGAGCACACATACCCACCCACCTACCCAGAGAGGCATTTGTTAAAAACCACTTTTGTGAGTTCCTGGTTCAAAACATGTATTTCTAGAAAAATCTCGAATTCGAAAATTTCAATGAAATCAATGCTTCCCTATATTGAAAATATAAAAAAGTAATAACAAAAATTTATGTAGGCGGTAATTTTAAATAGAACGCATTTTTTTGAAAAAGAACAAATTGAAAATTCTGAAAAAATGACTATTAATGACTTTTTTTTTATAAAAAAATGACTTTAAGGACCTCAGTGACAGCCCTGGCTATTTTTTACTACTCCCACTTGGAGATAATAGACAATATTCCTAATTGAGATTGTAGGGTATATAAGTGAGTCATTTAAGTTTCACCTAACTACTACTTCCTAAACTATGGAGAATGCCAATTTTTTTTTATTAGTAAAAGTTGTTTGAGGCCTAATGAGCTACTTTATGCCACACTCTAAAATTTTCTGTAGTATTAGGTGACTGAGCACTGGCGTCATCAATCATTTTCTGAAATGGCAATATAAATATTTACTTAGGCACTTTAGATAGCGATATTTTTCCTGCTTTCAATGATATAAAACTTTCTCTTACAAAAATTTCAAGAAAAATGTAAAACTGATTCAAGTAAGAAATGGATTTAAACAAAGACACTTCAAATGCTAAGATACTAACTTTTATCTACAATAAACAAAACTAACATAAGTAATCCAATCAATATACAAACTGGCTCCAATGGCGTTAATGCAGATGTTGCATCTGACACTGATATTTCTAGGAAGATGATTATTTTCCGTTATGACAATAAGATCTTGTTATATGATTGAAATGAGTTTTTTGATATAAACTTAACAATGGCTAAACAAATGAATTAACATTTGAAGTGATTTTTTAAATCCATGGCCCTTATCTAAATAAGTTTTTCATATTTTTCTTAAAATTTTTGTAATGTAAGAGCAGTTTTATATTATTAAAGCAAGAAAAAAAGTCTATCTAATCGTCTAGGAAAATATTTATATTACTTAAGAACAATATTGATGATGTCAGTTTTCAGCCTTATAATTTATTTGCTCTGGCAACTTAAGCCTTAATTGAAGGCCAGTCATGACCACATGATCACTCCTCAAAATGAAAAAAATAAAAAAAGTTTGCCACCAATCTGTGGCTGTTTCATTGTCTCACTGAGTGATTTAGGTGTTTGTGTGTAACATAAAGATGATAGTCAGGATATGTATCACTAATTTAATAATTGCTAAGCTAAAATTATTTGTAAATAGAAAAAAATTATGAATCTAAGAGTAATTATTAAATACCAATTGATGTTGAGTAATGAGTTGAACAAACAGTATTAAAAAAACAATTTATAAATTAAAATGACAAGTTAATCAAAAAGCATAGTCATTGCACTGAAAAGTTGGAAACACCTATTATTAACTACAGATTATGTATTGCTAAATACTATGACTTGAGTACACAAGTGTTATCAGAACTTAATAGAAGTTCACTTATTCAGGTGAAAAATAAATATGGAATTTTCTAATCAAACATGATTTCAAACAATTTTCTGGTAAAATTGATCTTAATTCTGAAAAATAAACATTTTAACTGTAATCTTATATAAATGGAGATTTTTCTGATTTAAAAAGCTAGAGAAACATCAGTACAATGGCACTCTTTTAAAAGCAAAACTGCTAATTAATTCATTTTATGTAATTGAACAAACCTGACTTCTTGAACCCACTCTTCAACTGGTTCTGAAATTTCAGTCTCCGCCGTTAAATCAAGGTTAGAAATCCCTGCTGCTATAAGCCTTTCAGCTTGACCATTCAAACTTTGAATGTCTCCTTTGTAAGCATTTAATTCTCCTTGTAAGTCTTTGTGTCTTTGTAGAAGAGCTTGTGCACTAGGTTCATCAGAGCCATAATCAGTGGATGCTAAGATTGAGGTTTTTTCGTTAAGCCATGAATCTGCTTCGTTTGCATCTGCATAAAACTGGTATGCTTCTGCAGCATCTTGAAGTTGTTTAGCACGTTCATTTACAAGCTTTTCCAGTTTTTCCCATTCATGATTGGTATTCTGCATACGTTGTTGGATTTCTGAAGATCGTGGATGTTTTTCTTTAATCAGCTGTTTTCCAGCATTAGCTAAATCAAAAATACAATGTATTAAAATTAAGGTTTGACAAATAAATAAATTTACATACCAAGCTGATCGTACTTATTCTTCCTGCTTTTAATTTCATCTTGAAGCAGCTTATGCTTTTGTTGAAGACTTAAAACACCTCGAAGATCTTTGGCAGAAATTTCTGCTTGGCAAATACGTTGTTTCTCTACTAACCAAGCTTCTTCATCTTCGTGGTCTTGTAAAAATTGGTAGAAGTTACGAGCATCTTCTAGTAATGCCTTACGCTCTGCACTGCATTCCTATAAATTATTAATATTATTTTTTGAATTTTTTCTGCCAAGAATAGGATGATGATGATAATATTATGTCGTTATGTGTCATATAGAAAGTAGGTACAGTAAAATAATGTGATCATATTTAATTTACACATTATGCTAAACAAACTATAATTATATTATTCAATTTGATTGTTGTGTGACTATTTAAATACCAAAAAACAACATTAGTTCAGGGATCCTAATTGTACATTTTCTAACGAAAATTGTATTATTATAATACTTCTTTACAAAAAGATGTCTATTGGCCTATTTGCGTAGACAAATAAGCTTTCTCACTGATAAAGCATTTTTTGAAATATGTTACTGTCCTCAATACACTTATAGCCTTATAGGTAACTTTCTACCATCAACCACCATATTATCTTTAAAAGATTACACATCAGTCACACATTCATTGTTAAAGTGCTAATTTTCTCTGTTGTCTATCTCAATACAAACAATAGAGGTTTCAATTTACTATTAAGAAAATGCAATGTTTATGAGAAAACATGATTAACGTCATATCACATATATTTCTAAAATTATTGCATAAAAATTAACATTATTATAAACATTTTGATTTTATGAAAGAACTAGAAACTTAATTTTTTTATATAATGGCATTAATAAGCAATAACAGGTACAAACATTGGTTTAATGAAATGGTAATATGTGAAAAAAAAAAGATTTTAAATACCTGCAGTTCTTTGTAACCTGCTGCTAGTTCCGCTAATTTGTTTCTTAAAATCTGTTCCTCTTTAGGATACTGGGAAGCAGCTACTTCACCAAGTCGTTTTAATTTCCTTTCTGTTTCTCCCAATGAAGTTACTTGTAGCTCCTGCAATGCATGTTTATGCAAAAGTTCTTCCACGGCAAACAAATGTATACCAGTGTCCACAGACAACATATCTACTTTAAGTTGATGAATGCTTGTAAGGGTACTATCTATTTCTCGCAATATGTTCATAACATTTCCCATACTGTTTAAGTTTGTTTTGTGTTTGTCAAGAAGTTTTAACAACTCTCGCCACTTCTGTAAGATCTGAGTTTCTCTCTCTTTAACTCGTTCTGAATTTCGGTAATTTTCTTTTACTAATTCATCACACATTTGGGACAAATCATGGAATCTCTCCTCTCTTGCTAAAATATCTGCAGAAATAGCCTCATGTTTCTTAACTGTGGCATCTACTTGTGCCAAATTGGAACCATATCGAGGATCGGATAAAACTTGCACCATTTCCTTCAAATAACCTTCACGTAGTATACTTTTGCGTTCAAACTTATAATTCAGCTGTTCTAGACGTTCTTGTCGCCTTAGTTCGCTACGTAATGCAACTTCTCGGCTATGTTCAGCTCTCTCCAGTGTTTCCCAAGCACGTTCAATATCTTTCACTAATTTTCCATCAACAGGAATGAATGCAGGTTGCCGCAATTCTTTTAATTGTGTATTTATTTGGAAATAAAGTGCTTCAATTTCACTTCGTTCTTTATATTTTGGTGGTTTTTCTTGTGTTCTGTAATGACCAAATGCAAGTAGAAGACTTTGAATTCCTTCTAAAGAATTTGGGAATTTTCGATCTTCTAGGTCAACAACTGTCTTTCTAATCCATTCTAATAAAGTTGTAGTCAATTTGTCATAATTTAATTTCATTTTATCAGCTTCGACCATTTGATTAATTATCTGCAAATTTTAAAGTAACATCAATAATCTATTCTCGTTATATTTAAAAAAAAATAAGTATATTTTTACCTTAGCAATACGTCTTCCACTTTTAGCTTCATTTTTCATTCTAGCAAAGGTGTGGTAATAAGAAGCAACATAAGTCATGATACTTTTTTCGTCTGGTCTAGTATTGTCAACATCTTCAGCATCCAAGAGTGATGGTATTCCAAGTTCATTATTGGCAACATCAAAAGCATGGTTTAAATTGTCTATATGTTTAGTTGGATGTAAACTGTCATAGTCAAACAAATCTGGGCGATGTGCATGAATAAGGGCATTGAATCCTAGACCACTGCGCCATGATCCAGTAAAATCGGTAATATGAACATTTGCATAACCATGCGTTTTACGTTGTGCCCATAACAATAAAGCATCTTTGGCTGATTTCTTTTCAGAACTTTCATTTTCTTCGTCCTGATAATATTTTATAAAATTACAATACTGATGAGTTTTCCACAAAGTTTATTCAACGTCAAATTAGCTAGCGGATTTCTTAACAACTTTACAAAAAAAAAGTGAAAAATCCATCAATACGTAGCCAGTGTGTTACTTTCAAACCTACAGTTATAAAGATTATGACATTTTAATGTATTTATTGGTTGAATGATTTTGATTTCAGTACAAACAGTAACCTGCTGAATCTGGCACAAATATTGACAACGTGACAAATTTAAAAGAGGACAAATTATACAATTGATCCATTGTAATTTTATTTCAATTTAATTAACTTTCACTGGTATCAATACTAACAAACATTAATTACTCTCATCTGATGTAAATTACTGAACTTACCACGTCAATTTCAATTTCTTGTATCTGGAATCTCAAGATAATTGTCCATATTAAACCTAATATTAACCTGGGATTTCCGTCAACGATGTCTTCGGCACCTATACTTTCAAGTCGCACTTTTGTATGTAAAAATGCCAAACTTTTATTAACGTTCTCAACTTTATGTACCCGCATTCTTCCATTGTTTGGTTTACCTAGCTTCTCTCCTGATATGATTTCTAGTAATTTTAAAAGTTTTCTTCCGTCCGCCAAATCTGTGAACAAATCTTCCACCTCCATCCGCGACTGGAAAATAAAAACTGATGTAAAATTAAGGTAGGTGTTACCGCATTTAATATATATTTGGAATTTCAATCATTTCTTTATTATTATTACTGTAAGACGCTTAAATGTTTTCTATCGGTTCTAAAGACTAGTTTTATTACATTCTTCTTTTAAATAAATGTTTTATTCTTAACAAAGAATCCCCTCAAAACATGCGCCACCTTCACAATAAAAACTAAGTGCCACTCGATAAAATAGAGTACTTCCATTATTTTCAAACACTATTTTGAGAGCTGTTTGGATAACATTCAAGGTGGATTTAAATTTAAAACTTGTTTTTATTATCTTGCAGATTTATATGGGTAAAAACTATTACGTTCTGCTTCTTTTGTGAGAAAAACATCTTTGTCGCAGACTGATTCACAATAATATCAAAATCATGACGCAATGTCAATAATCATTAATCAGTTCAGTTCAATTATGCTATTAAACCTTTTTATTGCTTTGTTACAACAATATTTAATACTTTAATGTTTCTTCATTAAAACTGCATTAATTAGTTTGATCTAGTGGGATTTCCTTACACAATAATCGTTAAAAATTAATTTAAATAACGATAGAGCTTTGCTTAAATATTCTTCAGTTAAAATTGTTGCGTACTTCTCATGTTGAATTAAGTTTGACTGAAAACTGAAGAAATAAATAAATTTCAAAAACAAAATAAAGAATGCGTTTAGGTGTATCTGGACATAAATTACAAAGCATGGCCAAGGAATACTTTTACAAAACAGCGAAGGCTTTAATTAATTACCTTGCATACATATATGCATACTTTACGTAATGTGTATATTCAAACATTAAAGGAATGCAGGATTTCATAATATTTATTAAAAAATTGCAAATAACTGAAATTTAACTTTTTGTGAGGTGAAATAATATTTAAAATTTGTCATGAAATAAAATTGTTAGTAAATCATTAAAACTAACAATATACTGTTCCTGTATACGGAATTAAGTAGAATTTAAAATGTATGTATGATGTGATTGTGTACATAAAACCGTAACGCCATTATAATAGTACCTTGTACTTAATTTTTAGAACAATGTAAGTTATTATAACTTTTAATTTTATTTGTTGATGTATAAAACCCACCATGGACTAGAGTATGTGAAGTTGAGCATCAGAAAATGGAAAGAGTACAAAATATTCTAGAATATATTAAAAGCTAAATTATTCGACCCTCCAAATTCTCGAATACAAAACAAACAAAGAAAAATTTGTAAATTACCTTCTGAAGAAACGAATTCATCCATTTGGTAAAAGTTTTCTTTTGAATATGTAGACGTTCTTCCTGTAGGAACCGGATGCGGCCCTGCTCGAATTTTTGTACATCATCTCGTTGCGTCATGTTGGTTCTGAGTGGAGTGTTGGATTGTTGCTTTGGTTCATACTGCACGAGGCCCACTGAAATAAAACAATACTTTACTGTCTGTGGACTACTCGTACAATCATAAGTTATCTGTGTAACGTTTATGATCAAAAACCAACTGAAAAAGTGAAAAGTGATTCAAAAAACTACCGCCAACTATTTATTCATAGGGTACAAATTAATGGTTATCTTTTAACTTTCATTGTTATCTTTGAATCAACATACAAGTCAAACACGGCTGATAAGGAAAAGATTACCTGCGCAAGCCTATTGTTAATTTGCTGTTTGCAAATACAACTTAAACTTGCAAAATAGGTATTTACAAACGTTAAGTGGTAAATTCTGATGTGATATCTAAAGGCATATCTAGAAATTTTTAATGGGGGCGGCACGTACAGGTTTATTTATTAAAATTTTTTTGTATTTCTTAGGGATGTGGACCCCTCCCCCGTAAAAGAAAGGTTCGCGGTCTCTTTCACATAATTTTCCAAAAATTAATGTGAAGCCTGTAATTTTCAGTTACTTCTTTGACTTCACTTCTCAGACTTTAACCAGTACTGTAGAAAAAGAAAATCGTATTAGGTACTAATCAAACAAATGTAAAATATAGAAGCAAGACATATATTTACAATTTTATTCAAATATAAAGTAGGTATATTTAACAACGAAAGTCCTGCATGAAATATGAAATATCTTAAAAAATTATTAATTAGCTCGTACGCATCGATATTTCAGTTTTTTAATAGTACATTAAAACACAAGACTGATTTTGGAGCACGCGTCCAAGTTTGGAAAACGAGCCGCTTGCGGCGAGTTTTCTAAAGGACAAGTGCGCTAGAATGTCTTATAAAACGTGTATTTTATACTATTTTTTCTATTTTGCGCTTTTTATGCCCTTTTAAATAAAAACTTCCAGTTCCAAAATGGGGATTTTGCGGTAGTTGGCAACCGAGCTATAAACGCACGCGTTTGCGTGCTTTAATAGCTTTCTTAAAGACGCAAAATAGAAAAAAGAATTATTTTAAACCAAAATTAAAATATCAATAAATGTCTCGTACGGGACCACGTGCCCCCTCCCCCGCGCCTATGGTACCTATATATGATCACATTTCAGAATTCAACACATACATTAAAAACATATTTGAGAAATCATTTGTCTATACCTAACCTAACTACACCGTTTATGCGTCATAAATTATCACAAAATGATCTAACAACGCGTTTTACAAAGTTCAAATACGGTATTTAGATATAACATAAAAATAGGAATGAGTAGTGAGTACACTTTCTATATGAAAATGTGTCATTAACATTATAATGTTCCCAGCAGCCTGCAAGTACATGTATTCCCTTGGTATACATAAGCAGCTACTGTTGTTGATATTAAAAACAATCGTTTTTTACTTAAATATTTGAAATGGTTTAAAATACTTCAGATAGTCAATTAAACCGTTTAAAATTTGTAACGATTGGCGTTTGTGTTTTTCAATAAATCATTAATCAATTTCAAATTTAAGCGATTAAAAAAAAATGTAGTTCACTGCAAGCTCCATTGGCTCACAAAGTTAAAAACATGGGCGAAACTGGTCGCTGGTACTTTCCCATACTTTTTACGTTTTAAATATTCTCGCGTCAAGAAGTGATTTAGATCTAGTCATCTCCAGCCGGTACTAGCCGCCCCGCCCGCCCCAGACCCAAGGCGCTGGTTAGGTACCGCCGCTCGCGTACTACGTAAAGGCGATAGGTAATGCCCTCACAACCTCTGATCTAAAATGGTTATAACAACTTTATTTATAGTTATTGAAAATATGTAAAGAATGAAATGAATTTTTTTTATTAGAGCTAATTGATGGGCATAGTTAAAATCACGTAACTGACGAGAAACACGTACGTTGTCGATATTAAAAAGTAGTTTTTTTTCTTAATTTAATTTAAAACTCGTGCAGATCCTAATAATGTACTTCAAATAGCCTATCGAACTGATAAAAGTTAATAAGTTAAAAAAATAAAAATAGAAAATTTCCAAAGTTTTTGAAAACCTGTCATTTTTACAGTTTTTATATTTCCAAAATTATTTTTGCATCATATGATTATACTTATTAAAGGCTATTTATTAAATAATATGATATTTTTTTTCGAACGGATAGTTTGTTTGAGTAATCCGATATTAAAGTTAAACATTTTTAAATATACAGCATTCGGAATATAGCATTTCCGAATTTCTAAAAAAGTTTGACAAAAAAAATCCAGCCCAAAAACACATGTAACGTCCGTTTCTAGTTCCGGTTAAAAAACTTATAACCTGCTAATAAAAAACTACTACCCGTCAAATTTCATAAAAATCAGTCAAGAAGTTCCAGAGAGATAGAGGAACAGACGGACTCACTACACATTTTTTTAAAAACACCTCTTTAGGTTGCTTGGATCCCAAAACATTTATTCCCGTTAAAATATGAAATTCGAAAATTTTCATGAATTCATAACTTGCTATACTTCAGTAGAAGTAAGGGAAAGTAAAGGTAAAAGCTACACCGTAATCAGGTATTCAATATATGGGTAATCTTACTTTAAAACGTATATTACTCAATAATGTTTAGTTTACGGGGAAAATGTTAGGTAATTGTTGCATATTACACTGATAACCTTCTTCTAGTATTCACATAAGTATTTTTTGTAATTATCTTATTGCAATTCTTTAACACGTTATCTTCGATAACCTGAAAAGAGAATAGAATACTGATAGAGTGATAGCTAAATCCATATAAAAAAACACTTAAAAAGTAAACAAATATTGAATAATTCAAAATCAGAAAATGTTAATAGTAATAACTAATGAAGTCGACTTTTACAGCGACCTTGGTTTATTCCCACATTGTATATTATTTAATTCTGTCATCAATTTTGCAGCGTTTTACTTCCTTTATGCAAAACTTTCAAAAATTGCGAAGTTGTAAGTAAGGTTTGAATACAAATATGTTCATATAACTACATTTTTACAGTTGCCAATGTCCTTAACATTCCAATGAAGGCTTTTCAGATAACACCACATTTATTTTTGCACATGACGGATGGCGAATGGTGAGATATCGTTTTATCAGAGATTAATTATTTTAATACCATGTTTAGCGGTTATGCATCATCGATTTAAAAAACGTATAATGCAATTTTATTGTTTAATTTAGAAGACTTCTACTTCAAAAGAATGTACTTTTACTTTCATTTCCTCATTGTTTAAAATCTACTTACATTCACTGCGAGGATTGAATTTTTAAATTAAGTTTAATGAATCGAACGATGTACTGACGTGTAGAAATTCATTAATTTAATTAATGGCCTGTTTTGTTAAAAGTACAATGCATTTCTAAAATACAAGAACTTGTGTACGCAATTTACCTTATAAGTTTCACAGCAAGCAACACCAACTTTAATTAAACTCAAAAATTATTTAGTTAAACAATAACTATATGACATCAATTATTTTCTAAACGAGTAGAAGTATCTACAAACGTTTTTTTTATATAAAAGTTGTTCGGAATTAGAGATTCAACGGATACACTTATTTAAAAGCCGGATCCGAAATTTTTTACTGGGTACCAGACAGGAACCGAATCTTTAATAATTCCTTCGGTTTGATCAAAAGTCCTGTTCAAATTTACAATTTTTTCTTCCAAAATTGAGTGGTAAACCCAAAAGCAAAGTGTGGGAATGTTGAGCGGTAGGTGGCTATGATGAAAGTACAGTTGTGTGGTGCTTATGGGAAACAAAGAAACTTGCATTGACTTTTCCGTTGATAAAGCACTTGAAATGTAAACATTTCGAGTCATTTAACAAACTAAATATTTTTAAGAATCCAGTCAACGAATCCTTCCAGATCCGGTTAAGTTGAGATGGTATGCTTTACAGCTAGTAGCTATTAGGCTATGACAATAATCGTTTGTTATCAGCAGTACTACCAATTATTTTTAACTGTTAGGTTTCATTTTTTCCTTTTTATGAATACGTACCTACTACAATGTTTGTATTGGTATTGATTTTATATAATGCAGATTGAATAACTAAGTTCATACACTAAATAGCAACACTTCAACGGACTTTACCAGTAAAATTTACTTAAGACTTAAAAAAAAATTTTAGCAACTGTTTATTTGTGTAAAACGAAGCGTGAACTCTTCATAGCTTTATGTAGATGTTTTTTGTTCTAATTGCTTAGTCAAAAATAATCGATGTGGCAATAAATGCCGACTGTATGTATGATGCCTTTTAGGTTTTATAAACAGAGAAATGTTTCTGCGAAACTCGCTTTAGGATTGCTACTACTGGGATGCAGCAAAAATAAAAACGTATTAAATAAATACGGAGGTTGAAATAATTTTCGATTTTTAAAGTTTTACAATGTTGCTGCAAATTGTTGTGAAAGCTACTAATATTCGTAAGTGCTGTAAACAGAAAGTAATGCTAATGCTGTAGCTACATGCATAATGTAATAGGTCACGTATGGCACAATACAAAAGAACTTAACTATTCAGTCACGGTCAGCAAGTGCAGCCCTACAACAATTTATTTAATTCAACAGAAGACACACATATTTAACACTTATTAATATTTCATAGTTTACCAGTTTATAAATGGAACTTTGGCGATTTATACTGCAATTTGCATATTACCTTGAGTGAGTACATTCCAGAATCATTCTTCCACCATTTTTTGTACAACAGCGGAATTTTAATTCAATTCAATGCAACTTACATTTCACTTTTTTTTTTAAATATATGCAATAATGCTGCCGTGTGTCCTATTAAAAAATAAAATTTTATTTAATAAATAAATTCTTGATCAATATTGTAATTAAAAAAGTTACCAATTAATAACAATTAAAAAACAAATTTTATACCCTTTTCTTGTGATTTAAGTATTTAAACATTGATGTTATCTTAACAACTTGTACATGCAAGAAAGCACTAGTAGGTATGTCTACGGATAAAATAATTCGTTCAAGTTCGACAGAATCTCATTTAAAAGCTTCGAATAATACACTACGGAACAAAAGAAATAGGTGTATACCGGGTGTCCCAACTTGGCAAAATTCTGTGATAACACCATTATTAATCATGTTATCAAAAAGCTATTGTGCACGTGTGCTGCCCGACAATTTTTGCATATTCTAAAATTACTTTTTTTATATAGGGTGTTCCACATTCGAGGGGCATATCAAACTTATGTTTTTTTGAATTGAAAAACCTGTATATTTGTGCATATTCCTAGTGGCCGTTCAATTGCCTCTATGAATATTTTTTGTTTTTAAAATTCCGTTGCGGCGTTGCCAAGTTATTCCACTTTTTTAAACAAATTTGAGATTTGCAAACGTCAACTTTAATGTATTTTTTTAAATGAAACACTATATATTTTCACATAGTTGGATAGAGTTGGCTGCGCTCTATAAATTTTATTAAATAATGGTTATACCTATATCCAACGGTTTTCGGGATAATTAGATTCTCAGCAAAAAATCAGGTAATTTCTAGAAATACAGACATACAGGCATTGACACCTATTTGTTTTCTGTTTTTTTGCAAGAAACAACTGCTAACATTGTGTCAATTCAAATTTGTTTCTTTTTATAAATTTTGAAATGGTAGAGTGCGTAATTTTCCATTCCGTGCATTAAATCTTCAACCAATATTTGGTTTGACTGACATGTGTTTAAAAATTACTTGAAACAAGTTCTCAACTTTTTTAATTTGTAAACTTCATCGTGACATTTGTGTCTAATCACATTAAAATTAATTCTTTTAAGCAAAAGCCAGGTATCTAGCCTCTTATGATCAGCTAATTTCTGGAAACCCAGGTATCATAGCTATAGCAGGCATTCAGTATGAATACGTATTTCTAGAAATTACCTGATTTTTTGCTTAGAATCTAATTATCTCAAAAACCGTTGGATATAGGTATAACCATTATTTAATAAAATTTATAGACCGCAGAAAACTCTATCCAACTATGTAAAAATATATAGGGCGTTCCATTTAAAAAATCGAGTTATGATATATTAAAATTGTAAGTTTTTGCACCGTTGCAACAAGCGCCCTGTAAACCAAATTCAAATTTAAAATATCTGCAAAATAGTACATGGCATTGACTAAAACATAGCTAAAAATTGTGTTTAACATGTGGAAGTACGCCTTGTACAGGTTTTATCAGTTACGTCTGCAAATGTCAACTTTGTTTGAAAAAAATGAAATAACTTGGCAACGCCGCAACGAAATTTTAAAAACAAAATACATTCATAGAGGCAATTAAACGGCCAATAGGAATATGCAAAAATATACAGGATGTTTAATTAAAAAAAACAAGTTTGGTATGCCCTTCTAATGTGCAACACCCTGTACAAACGAAAATAATTGTAGAATGTGCAAACATTGTAAAGTAGCCCACGTGTATAATATTTTTTTGATAACTTAGTTAACAAAGGTGTTATCAAAGAATTTTGGAAAGTTGGGACACCCGGTATACAGTACCTACTGATTAATTGCACAAGGCCATTTAGCAACTGCAAGGTATTATCATATATAAATTGAATCGTGTATGTTATCCTTATCACAGTTATCTGTAAAACATTTTTGTGACATGTATTTTAAAACTTCTATTGTTGGCTACCATGGATGCTCTAATAATACTAACTTATAAAATGGGTACTCTGAGAAGTTAGACAATTTCAATATTTAAATCGGAGAAACTATTAATATATAAAATGGTGCATGTTTCTGAGGTGTGTCTAATTGGACGTGAGAGATCAGTACCACACTTTTGATTTGATCTTGCTGTTTAAGTGTTTACTATTCGAAATTATTGCTTCGGAGAAATCTAAATTACGTAAGGAATTATCCCACATACCATGTCGCTTGTTGTACATGACAAAATTTTAACAATTCACTCACTGTACTACACCTATTGAATAATAACGTCATACTAACAGTTAAAACCCTTTGAAATGCATCATAGCTTCTAGAGGGGAACTTGTATCTTATCAAACTGATAATTACGATAGTACTGTAGAATTTATCACGTCTACTTGGTATTACACATCATAAATAGCAAATTTCAAATATTAAGTAATTCTTTAACAAATGTTTTAGAAGTTCGAAATATATACCAAGGTAAATAGACCGATTCTTACCAAAACATTTCGAATTTATCTCGTTATGCTACGCATATAACTGACAAAGTTATTTGCCAATAAATAATATTTGAACAGGAACAATGTTGAATAACCCCTCTTCCCTAATATGCCGGTTCATAATATTTTGCACTTTTTCCTAGTCGTTGAACTAGCAGAGAAGAGGGAGCTGGGAAGGCACATGCCTAAATTCATTTTACGTCGACCTTGTTAGAAAGTAGCGGGAGCAAAATAACTTTTTCTCCCGCCGGAAGGCAATGTGATTAGTCGATTTTTACAATACTGTCAATTTAATAGTTATTTACGTAACGATATTTTACTGGACAAGTATGCAAGTTCCAGGAAGCCTAAGAGTTCGGTAAGGACACTTTCAGAAAATGTACAATTTTTCTTCAACAAAGTTTACAATAATTCAGGATGATTCAATAACATATAATTATCAATCTACCATATGTAAGGAGACAAGTGAAAAGACAATCAAAAAATTGTGAAATGTCAAGTATATTTTGTGCGAACTCTTCGATATAATCACGGAAGAAATTAATTTTTCAACTGATTCTAATGAATTTGGTACCCCACCTGCGATTACGGAGGTTAATTAAAAAAAAAGTTTTAACTGTGGGTTTTCTAAACAGATTTATTTTATAATACTAATACCATAAAGTAAATCTTTAGGGTATTAGTACCGTAAAGAAGCATTTTCTGTTGACGCCTTGGTTACCATAGTATCTATATTATTGTACGATTTAACAAATATAATGTAATTTGGAATCATTTTGTAAAATCACTGTTTTTCGATAAATTTCTCAAGGTCGACGTAAAAATCGTATGCAAAACTCGGGAAGAAAGTGTCCTTTTTCCCTTTTTCCCCACAGGCGGGGAAAAAAGTATCACTTTTATCCCTTGTGACACAAATAACTATTAAATTTTAATGACATCACACAAAAATAATTTTTTTTAATTTATCGCGGGAATACGACAATCAAGATACAGGGTGTGCCAAATATGCCGTAAAAACGATCCATAGCAACCGCTGAAAATTTTTTCCTCCGAAGCTTAGTCTTCTGGTACAATGCGTATACGTTATATAGGTACGTAATAATTGTAAGACGAAAATCTAGCAGTTGCTGCGAATATTGCAGACATTCTTCACTTGAGAATAAACCCTGCTGTTAAAAATGAAAATTATAGTAGTACGTGCTTTAAACCAAAATTTTAAGTGTTGAGTTTTTGTTGTAAACAACAGTTTTACATGTGGGAATTGAGCAAATCATAAACAATAGTAAACATTTCTCGCCGTCACAAAAACGCGTAACTAAATTTATATTCAACTAGTGTTACCCCAGCGCACAATGCACGGACTGACTGAGCGTTGCTGAGCCGGCTAAATGCTAAGTCACCTGATGCATTAGTTTCAGGAGACGCGGCGTTGGTGTAGATGTCGCCCCAAGTAAAGCGCGTTTAGTAAACTTTCATATATAAATTAAAATAATTATTATAGAAAAATCGACGTAGAATGAAAATATAAAAATTTTTCATGTTCCATCTGAGGATAGAGACCTTTCATTGAAAAACAAATGGTCCAAATTGGTGAAGCGGTAGCCGCTTGAGGAACCGGAGAAAAATATCCTTTGAGCTTTTATATATGTATGGATTTTTGCCACAGTACTAATTATGCATTGTTTTTACGATATTTTTGGGACGACCGGTGTATGTATATTCCAAACATATTTTATATCTAACGGTCTAGCCGAACAGCTACTTTAAGATCAATACGCATGCTCAACTATCACTGCGTTTGGTTTAAGAACTCAGAACGCTCCGACCATTGTTCTTATTCTCTCTGGTGTACATTAACAAACGAACATAATAGAGATGAACAAACACTTAGAGCAAACCAACCGTTTATACCACTGAACTATACTTATACTGGAACGCGCACTGGCGGTCTCTGCCTTATTAGAAAAGAAGCGAGCCGAGAGAGATAGCGCGCAAGGATCATTCCTGTCCTTTTCGTACCGCTCCGCGCATGCGCTGCACGAGGGAGAAGACAGCGGTAAAGCTGTCAAATCATGACTATCGACTGCTCTACGCATGCGCATACTCTCGAGAGTAGGACAGAGATGATCCTTGCGGCCCTCTCTCTCGGATCGGGCTGGCGGGCCGAGCGCGCGTTCCAGTATAAGTATACTGTATAGTTCAGTGGTTTATACCGAACGCAGCTTATGTATACGAATAATAACACTTTACAGGCTTGACAGCACTCGCTTCAACTCTGCATTTTGCAAGAGTGTAAGAGTAGTTAGAAGCATGGATCCGGTTGCCTCAACAAAGCAAAGCCCAAAAAATGTACTTAAAAACAAAAATCTTAATCTGCACCCGAGAACAAAGTTACCGCCGTTTTCACCACCCAAGGGTGGTTGTGATATAGTTTCAGAAAATATATCACCTGGCAAATGCAACTCGCGTCATAAATACGAGAATGGAACGTTTGCACACACAGAAAAAAAGACGGTTGGTTAGGGTACAGGGCAAAATTTATAAGTACTTGTAAAACAGAAATACCCCAATGTCACATCAACACTATTTCAAAAAAATTGATTTAAAAAATAATAGAAATGGTCATCACATAACTGCTTCCAAAAAACATGTGCTCACAAACCCACCCACAAAATTATGTGCTTCCCCTCCCCAAAAATTGATAGTTTGGCTATGTGCCTGCGATTAAAATTTATAAAACTTAATTGATGGAATGAATTATTTTTAAAAAATATGATTTTTTATTCCTTCACGTATGCGTCCTAAAATGTTTTTAACATAGACAAATCTTACATCAAATTTTATCAAACCTACTTTTAAGTAGACTAGCGTAATTCTAACTACGGTGCTACGAGTTATTTACCATTTAACAACTCAGACTGTGTTCGCAATTAAATCACACCACATATAATACAATGTTTTAATTTAGTTTAAAAAGTACGATACCAAACCAGTAGGTTTCTGGAATAATAATAATATGGGTGAAACGATAAATATTTAGTCTTTCTGCGTGAACACAATCAGAAAACAATAACTAAAGAATGCAGTTGGAACACAAAACAGCAATTATACGTGCAGGAATGGGTGGGTACGAAACCAGCAGTAATGTGTATCCACCCACACCTGCTGAGCACGGGACATTCGAATAAGTCACAGTAAGTATGCACACATGGATTTGCTATAAAATTACATCACGAATGACATCACCTTCCGCTTATTGTGCAAAGGCACTGTAATTAGTTCATTATGTAGAAAAATGTAACTACAATTTATCTTAACTATTATTAATATCTACATACAAATTCAATTAATTTTGAATAGGTTACAGGTACACACAAATTTAATCAAAGGTAATGATAAATTTATTAAGGAAATTTGTTATGGTGTTTAGCGGTTATGAAAAGGTACTTAATGTACTTCCTGTTGATATCCGTGACTTAATAATACGTACCAATGATGTGTGACAAAATGAACAAAATTAAACTAGGTACTACTCACAATTTCAGTCACAGTAATCGTAAGAAGCATGAAGTTCTTGACAATAATGTAATGCAATTTTGTTTTTCTTTTAGCAAGACAGAGCTGCGCAACCTGAATTAATTTTTTTTCTATTGTTTGTTTTTACTGAACCATTACATGCAAGAATTTCACGCCGAATCAATTAATATGATGTAAACAATATTACGTTGTAATACAAAATTGTAATATAATAGCTGCTATAATTATCATTAGCATTATGTGCACCAAATGCACAATTCTTTATTCAATGACTGTGATAATTACCCTTTTGAAGCTGTATAGTAAATAAAACCAGGGACGTGCACCGAAACGTAATCGAAAACCGGGAAAAACCACAAAACTTTCCGAATCGTAACCGACATGAAATTCGAATTTAAAAATTTCTAGGACCATAACCGAAAAGAGTAACCGTAATTATTTAAAGAATATACCGGTATTTTTTCATTCCGGGGATTGTACAGATTGAATTGGTTGGTTTCGGTTATTATTGCAGTTAGAAGAAAACTGATATACATGTTATGGGCCAATTTTTTGAGTATATTTCGCTAGCGAAAACGTACTTTACCTATCTTCTTTCGTTTACAAATTATGTGCTGATATTGAATTTCTTCAAAATATGAGATGATCTTATATTTTAGTTGTTTCAAAAGATAAAAGGAAAGTGTAAAGACACTTTTTATAGATATTTTTATTAAGAATTTAAATATCGAAACATATGTTAAAACCATTCATTTGTTTTTGAGTTATAACACAAACTTATGTTTTTTTTAATGGAAACCATAGTTGGCTGTGACTTCATTAAAAAGGCATTTGTTTTGCGGTTCAGAAAATGTATACTTTGTTATACTTATTTCCAGCACCAATTGATTTACAGGAACTTTTCCTAATTTTTATGCTTGACTAATAAGTAGGCTATAGATTTACAACGTTTTTCAGAATTTGTAGAAACAACTGAAGTCAGTAAATACATTTTAATCAATTCTTAAGTAGCAGAAGTGGAGGAGAACAATTTGAGCATCGTTAAAATTAATGCCAATGGGTTTGTTATAAAACTGCCGAAACACTTGTTAAATCTGTGATATTGCGTTTGTTACTTTATATTGTTTACTTAAAACTAGATAGTATTTTTTAATTTTATTTACCGACTAATTGTTTTTACCGATTCTGAAAAATACTTAAACGTATACCCTACATTTTCAGGTTTTACTAATAAGTAGGATGTGGATATAAACATTTTTCAGAATTTGCAGAAACAATTGAAGGCAGTAAATAGATTTGAGAAACATCTAGTTTTAAGTAAACAATACAAAGTAACAAAAGCAATATCACAGATTTAACAAGTGTTTCGGCAGTTTTATAACAAACCCATTGGCATTAATTTTAACGATGCTCAAATTGTTCTCCTCCACTTCTGCTACTTAAGAATTGATTAAAATGTATTTACTGACTTCAGTTGTTTCTACAAATTCTGAAAAACGTTGTAAATCTATAGCCTACTTATTAGTCAAGCATAAAAATTAGGAAAAGTTCCTGTAAATCAATTGGTGCTGGAAATAAGTATAACAAAGTATACATTTTCTGAACCGCAAAACAAATGCCTTTTTAATGAAGTCACAGCCAACTATGGTTTCCATTAAAAAAAACATAAGTTTGTGTTATAACTCAAAAACAAATGAATGGTTTTAACATATGTTTCGATATTTAAATTCTTAATAAAAATATCTATAAAAAGTGTCTTTACACTTTCCTTCTATCTTTTGAAATAACTGAAATATAAGATCATCCCATATTTTGAAAAAAAATCATTTTTGGCGCCTAACTTGAAAACAAAAGAAGATAGCTTAAATCCGTTTTCGCTATCGAAATATTCTTAAAAAATTGGCATGTCTATCAGTTTTCTTCTAACTGCTATAATAACCGAGATAGCCTGCAAAACCAACGAATTCAGGTCACCCTGTACAACTGACATTTGTTTATTGTAGCCAATAACGTTAAGTATTTATTATTTAATTCTCGTATTTCGCGTGTTCAGCGCTTTTGGTTGACCCTCAGTATTAAAGCCAAAACAATGATTAGAGTTATTGTTTCCCAAATGCGAATGTAAAGTTTTTGCCAGTATGACGCCATCGTATAATATATGAATACTTTACCAGCATTTTTCCTTTTTGCTTGTATTTAATTGGTGTTATTGCAGTCAGTGACCCGACAGTGTGCAGATTGCTGTGCCTGCGCATCTGCCATAATCGCTAAAAATTCCAGGAAATAAAAACAGTACCTTTTCACCATGTAACATAACAACAAAAACTAATGATGACCTAAGTACCCTATTTTCAACAAGTAGTGAAATGAAAATTTTAAAAATGCAACCGGCACGGCATTCGAACTCTCAACCAGCCTCTGCCTCACAACGCTGCACACGCATTCTAGCACTAAGGCAGTGCGTGTGCTGATAGTCGATGCTACAATATAGAACACATACTTAAACAACACGTCATCCGCCGGCCAAGTTTAAATTGCCGGTAAACTACACTGCATGTTACACGTTATACTGTATACCAGCAAAATGTTGCCAGCCGGCTAGTCACTTGTGATATATCGTGGGAAGATATAGCGTAATTGCATTTTATGAAAACCCCAGGCATGATATCAGTCAAATAAGAGTAATTTACTTTTCAAGACTTTTTTTAAACAATGTTGGCATGTTTCAGGGTTTCTAGGATATTGTCGAAATAGTTTCTTTTAAATAAAAAAAATGCTTTCATTTCATGATCGGTCAGGTCATTTCGTGAAAAGACGGATTTCACCAAAAGACTACGACGTACAGTCTATTCTAGGAAAAGAGCCGAAGACCGTAGCTACTTTATTTTTGATTTAACCCCCAGCAGCAGGTTTTTCTACAAACAACTTCTTAATAAATAGTGACAATTACTCTTTCTTTTGATGGGATTAAATCATTCAGTTCGTTATAGAAGGTGGTATGTAGCGTGGCTTCATTAGAATTCAGTCTACGTTTATTTGAAATTTTATTATAACGATACCTCCATTTTAAAATTTTTTTATTATACCTGCATCATAATCCTTGTAAAACAAACCAAAAAGCGTGCGTAAACCCAACATTAAAACACCCCGGTGTTTTAGAGTTGCTAAGCAACAATGACGTCATCAATTTTGAAGCAACAAATTACAAACACGCGAAAAAAATTAATTCGAATTCACATAGCAACATAAACAACAAAAAATGCTAACCAATCTCCAGGTAAATAATATGACGTCACATCATAGACTACTACAGCATGTGCCACCTAACCTTGCAAATTTTAGTGGGCTTTGATTCGGCTACTTACGCTTTGTTTCGTCGGTAGTCGTAACTTAAACTAGCTCTAATTGGCTGTTGGACAGTGTGGTACACTCTACTAAAAAGTGAAAGTCAATTTATTTATGGTTTACCAAAAATTGTGGATTTTTTGACAAATTAAAAGGTCGTGCGCCATAAGGTTAGAAACAGTTTGCTTTGAGGATAATTTAGGTTACGTATAAAAAATACAGCAAAGAAACTAGAAATGTAATAAAAAAAACCTTGCTTTTGCTTGAGAGTGTAACGGCTTCTCGCCTTTTAAACTTATCGTCATTTTTTTTGCAAGGTTAAATGGCACTTGCTGTATGTAAGATGAATCAAAATCAAAATGCTGCTTCCTAGCTATATTCTTTTTATTTTCTAGATTATGATGCAGATATAATAAAAAATAGCGTATAATACACGTGTATAAGAGCCTTTAAAGCACTGCTCCGTTAAAAGGCACTCGGTTTTGCCTCGTGCTTTTAAACCCGTCGCGCGTGCTTTAAAGGCTTGCTTATACACTTGTATTATAATATACTATTATAGCTGTTTAAGGTCAGTATCATACCATATAAAACTTAAATGTTTCTAAAAATAACGACTGCACAAATAAGAGATACTAGCCGATTCTAATGCGATTTTTTTTGAAAAATTGTTACGTAACGCTCGCATATTTAAAAAACAGTATCGTAACTAGGTTTTAATTATTTTAATAAATTAGTTCTTCAATGAAAGTATAACTGCGTGCAACCTCTCATAACTTCTTTTCTGGGACGAGAAAGTCTTCTAATACGAATCATATACATAAGACATATAAATTTCAAAATTTTGGATGTAACTACTGGCACAGTTATGAATGAAAGAACTGGTCATTTCATCAAGATGTAATTCTATAACAAAGCGTTTTGTATATAAGTAAGTCGGGTCAAAACAACTTAATTACGCCGATAGAATTCGCTGGAAAATACAAATTAAAAAATCAATTCTGCTGCAAACATTTACACCGAGTATCCAAAAATTGTTTTGACGGAAGTGCATTTACCGTTAGATTCTTTCCACTTAAATATACTAAGTGCCTTACATAAATATTACATAAGTTATTGAATTTTTTATTAAATATTTACATAACAGTCGTGGTTTATTTATATGTAGATTACAAACTTTAACTTATACATTTTCTAGCTAAGTAAACTTTGTTATTTTCCTTAAAACGGACATATTAAATTAGGTCAATTGATAGTTTTCGCATATTTTCTCTGTTACGGAGCTATAAATATTGCAAATACGTAAATGGCAAAAGGTTGAGAGGTTAAATTCTTGAAGGAGGCGTTGGTTTTACGTAATAATTACCGCAGATACACGACTTAGAATTTAATTTAAGTCCGAGATGTATTTTCATGTAGTATAAAAAGCGACGTGCGCTAGGTATATGTACTGAAAGAAAAGAGATAATTTTGTCATAGCATAAGGAAAGACTATATCAGTACGAGCTTACGTTAATTTAATTATCGTGTTTCAATGTAGTCGTAGATTTCAGTAAATACACCAAAAACTATTTCTGCTTCGTGAAATGATATTCTAATTTTTGTTATAGTTATTGATACCCTAATACAAGACTTGACGATTTAAATATAAAGGTTGAAAAGGTGAAATTCTCATTCTCGGAAAATCACCACTGAGCAATTTTTTCCTCAACGATACAGTTGAAAATTAATTAAAGTGGTATTTACATACAAGAATAACAAGATCAGTAACTTAATACCGCTTACAAGAATTTATTAAGTTTCATTTTGATTGAAAGCTGTTAGAATTGCAACAATAAATAATATTAGAGTAGTCGTGGACATCCAAAGCGCCTACTAAGTTGAGCATATTATGTTAATTCATATCGTCGTTTTAATGCATTGACAAAGAAACCTACACAAAACAAGACTGCAAAAATGGCGAACACGATATACACTCACACACAAGACACAGAAGGCACCTTAAAAAATACACCCGCGATAGTTAAAACGATTAAAACCCAGTGGAGTATTATATAAAAGAACATTTGTTGAAGGAAAAACCACCTACATCACTGTTGGATGCAATTTTGTAGTTATTAGGATTACACCATCTAGCTAATATTAATGAAGGAAACGTGTGGGTCCCAATAAGGACAACGACAAATTTCCAAATTAAATATTTAAAAATATTCGGAAGAGAAGTTTCTAACGGTTTAGTATATTTTTAAAAGTTCCATAACAAAGCAAAAACTGCATGTAGATTACTGAAAATATTGAGTAGAATGATCTCAGTATTTGTAAGTCCGTTTAAATAAATGCCTATACAAGTATTAATAAAAATAGGCAAAATAGGTCGCTGGTACTTTCAATACTTTTTACGTTTCAAGTATTCTCGCGCCAACTGAATAACATTGTTTTAATAAAAATTACAAGAAAAAAAATTAATAAATTAAAAAAGGTGGTGATTTGAACTTACAGCAGCCTCTGCAATACGATGTCGCATGCCGTATAAGAATAGTTCGAACCGCACGCCCTGCAGCTGATTAGAATATTAGATGCGCTTCGAATTTCGGACTAAAAATCGATATAAATAATTTACTTAAAGAGTAACTTCAGTAGAAGTATGAGAAATTAAAGCCTGCCGCAGTCTAACAACATAGTTAAAGGCTGTCAACTCTTCAATATATGTAAAATGAACTAAAATATATTTATCTAAATAAAAAAAAACATATTTGCTTACAAATGGATACCGTGAACGTTTAATGTTAATAGAAAGAATTATTATGGGTATTCTAAACTATTGCAAACCTCACCTATTCTTCTACACTTTACACTTTTAATTTTACATCTAATGTAATTATAACACGAATTTTATTTCAGTGATAATTATTATTTTCGTTTAGTAAGAAACCAATCTTAAATTTATTTCTCACTGTCTTTACGGTTTTAATGCAGCATTTCAAGAATCCCAGAGTGGTAAAACGAAACTCCCGAAAATCTCCAACTCAACTATCGGAACAGACCCTCATCGATCTAAATTTTTAAAAATTTCGCTACGGAGAGTTTCGATCCTGAGTCAGCCATGGAGGCAAGCTCACAGTGGCGTTTGAAGACTGAATTTCATGACATAATACTTTTATAAAATGAGCTAGCTCACTTCCCCAGTACTTTCCCATATTTTCATAAATATTGTTTATCATATTTTCAAAAATATATTTGTATTAACGATTTAGCACTAACATTAACTTGCAGTTCTGCCATTCCAGCGAGAGAGCACGGCAATCATACGCGGGCGCCTGCACTCTAGTTAAACTCCCAAAAGTTTTTTTATAAAAAAATATAATTCTTTGGGAGGAAGCAAACTGCCAGAGAAAAAAAAGCACCAAAGCAAAAACCAGAAAAAGGTTCGTCAAACAAAAATTACGAGAGGGAAGCGATTATCACCCTAAGTATTACACTATCTTAAACCGAAGTTTAGAATCTTCTTTTACTATCACGGATAAGCAACACAGCTTAAAAAAGGCCGCGCTCCCTGAATGTTCAATAACAGAGAATTTTCAATAATTTATAGAGGGTATCATAGATAAATTATAGTATTAAGATTCAGACCAAAACCAAATTGTGGCCCATCTCAAACTCCAAAGTTAAAAAAAACATGTGGCGTTTTACAGAAATTTTTTTTCTTAATTTCAAAACTTTTTACTTCGCGGTTTTCATGGTATTAAATATTCTCGCACATAGTAGCACTCGCCCTCCCACGTTATTACCTACAACAACTAAAGTTTATGCCGTTCTGGCAATTCGGTTTTGAATAATAAAGCGTTCACGTCAAAATTTTCAAAAACTCGTTGTTGTCGTCGTCTTTAAGAGTGATATCTAGTTGGCCTGGAAAGTTTTTACGAAAGAAAAGTGAGTATGGTTGCTATGGTTACAACTATGATGTTTTATGAATAAGTTGTCAAAGTTTGACATCCATAGGTTGAACGGTGATCAAACTGTGAATTTTTGAAAACAGCATGTCTGAGAAAAAGATAGAATTTGAAAAAATCGAGTTTCGGTCAGTTATTAAGTATTTATTTTTGAAAGCGCGTTATCGGGCAAAGAAATTTTTGCTGATATGATAGAAACCTTAGGTGATCAGTGTCCTTCATACGCCACTATTAAAAACTGGGTTGCGGATTATAAAAGGGGAAGATCAGATGTGAAAGATGAGCACCGCTGGCAAGATTCTTGCTTCAGTTTTCTGGGACAAAGATGGGATAATTCTGATAGATTATTTGGAACGAGTAGAACTATCACGGGAGCATATTATACTGAGTTGCTAACTAAATTACGTAAGAAAATTGTGGAAAAACGCCGCGGAAAACTTGCCAGAGGTGTGCTCTTTTTGCAAGACAACGCTCCTGCTCAAGTCGTTGATTGCACCGCAAAAAATTGATGAAATTGGTTTTGAATTGGTTGACCACCCGCCCTATTCTCCGGATTTAGCACCGTCAGACTATTATTTGTTCCCAAAACTAAAAAAACATTTGAAAGGTAAAAGATTTTCGACAAATGACGAAGCAATAAGTGCCGTTGAGGAGTGGTTTGCAGACCAAGACAAAGATTTTTTTTAAATGGCTTAGAATTACTTTATGAACGTTCTGCTAAATGTATAAGTCTTAAAGGAGATTATGTTGAATAAATAAAATTTGTTTTGAAATATTGTGGCGTTTTATATGGTAGGCTAAGTAAGTACTTATCAATACCCCCTCGTATTTACCTTTAGGTTTACTGTCATATCCTTTCTCAGATTTACTGAAAAAAAAATCACAAAAAAGAACGTGTCTTATTTTGATATACGCCCCCATATCAAAACTCATCCCGACCGGAAATATGAGGAAACGAACTTATCCACCCACGGTTAGACATTTTTTTAAAGCCATTTTTCTGAGTTGCATAACGTTAAAAACATGTATTTCTGCAAAAATCTAGAAATTCATAAAATTAATTGTTTCATACACAAACTATAGAAACATCCTGTGAGCTAATAGCAGAACGTGCATATTTAATAGTAAAATATGTAGACACAGTGGCATATTATTTTTTTAAAGATGCGATTCTATTTAAAAATTTTGCCATTCATGGTTGCTCTACAACGTAAGATTTTGTTAATGAATTTTTTTAAAAATAATGTAAATTATTAATTGGTTTTAAGATATTCAAGAAAAAAGTATGTTGTAGTAGTAAAGTACTTTAATATTTTAGGGAATAGTTAAAAAATATAAGTTATGAGTCATGGAGAGTGGTCAAGTGCATTTAAAGTTTCAAGAAATATTTCTAGATGTCTTAAGCAAACAAATTAATCTGTTAACCGTTTCTTAGTAAATGTGTGAAAAAATTTATACCAGCTGTCTTTTTAAGAGTTAAGAGCTATTAATGAGTCATTCTATGGTAACTTAACTCATTTTCTACTTTTTATGTACAAGTCTCTCTAAAAATGGTTTTATAACGACCACTTCTTGAAAAACGTGTTATCAAAATATAAGTGCATACTTGTAAAAACATGTAATGTTAGACTTTAACGTAGTTTAGGTAAAATGCCAAACACTGTGGCTCATCTACATGCATTAAATGAGTAATGCAACATTAAGAATTGTACAATACTCACACAAAACACGATTGGGGCATTTTTTGGAGCAAGTAATTTTAGGTAAGTTGTGCTCGCATGTGTCATGGTACCGAAAGTACGTCAGTAAAGAAAAATAAACAATTCAGTTAGTGTTAAACTGAAGTCTCACAAAAAAAAGATCAATGAACGATGATGACCAACAAAATTTAATATTAACAGTACACTGTCGCTGTTTACAGAGTTTATATTAACGAATTTTCTGAAGGTTGTTTATAATGACTGTTATCAAGGGTGTATAAAAATGTTTGACTCTCGTGGTGGTCCGTAATTATGCTGCTACACCGACTTCAGCAATTGCTAAATTATGGCTGTATGAATACCTTTCTTCCACAGCTCACGGAATTATAAAATAACTACGTTTTTTTGATGATCGACTTATTTATACAAGTGTCAAAAATATAATACAATACATAAATAATAAATTATCAAAAATACAATTACTTGTATACCTGGTAGAGATATGTGTTTAGCATTTCAATTTGAATACTTCCATTCTTCCGAACATACTTTGAAGCAAAATATCTTCAAAATATACCTTATGCATAGCTGGGTAGAGCCCTTTCCACGCCATAAATTAAACTTCGTTAGTACAAACGAACGGTTATACTTTCAGTGTAGGAAAGTACTAATTTATATCATAAAAGTTTTTGAATTTGAAATTACGGCGGAAATATAAGTTTTAGATTTATAGGAACAGAAACTCCGAAAAAGTGGTTTTAAAAAATGTCTGTCGGTGCGTGAGTGCGTTCATTCCCTCTTATTTCCGGAACGGTTTGATTTTAAATGTGGGGGTATATCAAAAATAAGCTTTGACAATAACTCCTAAACTGGAAGTTAAACATGTTCTTTTGGTAGCATTTTTGTAGTCAATTGAATGTTCTAAATCTGATACGGAATCTGATAGAAGACCTTAGAGCAAATCTAACGCCTTTTCCGCCAACTTTCTGGCTTCAAAATGAGGGCCTCTATGATTTTTTGAAAATTTTGACTAACTTATTATTCCAAAAAAGATCTCGACAGATCGGGATCAAATTTGCCATATTGATAATTCTATACAGACATTATGTGAAGTAAAAAATACTTCAAAAACTTTAAAAATGTTCATACAAATATTGCTCTAAAACTAAAAAAAACATTATTTTTGAATTTTGTAAACTCATAGAGGTAGAGATGAGCTACTATTTGGTTGGTGTCTCAACACGCTAATTTCTCTGTAACGCCATCTATGAATTTTTGAAAATCGATCATTTATACCCCTTTATTTAATAAACTGAGCAATATTTAGGGGGATTAATTTTCATCCTCCTATCAAATCTTTGCCTGATATATTCGTCTTTAATTTTTGGTTTTCTTTAACCGCAAAAAATCTTTTTCAAGAAACAAATAAAATAGATTTTCTTTTTCTAACAAAAAACGTAAAAATAGATTTCTAATTACAGTTCTTAACTTTTTTAGTGCATAATTAAAGCATAGCATAACAGAGCACTCCCATAATAATTTCTAAAGTGTAGGGAAGTCCAGACGAAATGCTTCCCTCATTTCGTTCTCCTAAAGCAGCTCATAAACTTTGTATTCAAATGTTACTTTCTGTTGTAACTTAACCATTTATTTTTAACATTCCAACAAAACTACATTGCCTCCAATGTACGTTGCGTTATTATGTATTACTTAAAAATTAACGGTTGTAATATTTCACCGCAACTACAATAACAAACACATAATTAAAATTCTAGTAAAAGTATTAAGCAAATAAAATACGGGCTGATAACTTCCCATTATCAAGTCATGAAAGTTTGTATAAATAGAGACAACCATACAGTACATGCAGAATGATATTGAATATACATGTGCCATTAGGAAAAATTTGCATAGTTGTGGTTGTGTACCTCCGACTTCTATTAATAAATTTAATTAAATTTCTGGATTAAATAACCACAAATTGCGCAAAACATGTCAGTGGATATTGCAGTTAATCTATTACGCTTAATACTGAAGTATTTAACTCTCATAAATTAGTTGAATTCTTGATACGATAGTTGCACAATGAAAATATATCTACTTCTAAGTTATGCACACACCTGATTAAATAAAATTAATCGGTAAACCTGTTGCAGATGCAAATCCTGTTCATAGTTTCGTTTTATTTTCCAGGCAAAAATTTATTTTCGAGATCTAATATGTACCCCTTTTGTGCCGACATACATCGTTTTCTCATATTCACACACTGTTCAGCAGAGGTTATAGAAAGTTATTTATTTTTATGTAATGTACTAATGTAATAATAGCATACTAATATAGATTAGCATTTGTCGAATATCCTGCAATTTTCTCAATTCATATACTCGTATAATAATGGCGAGCCTATGTTTTGCTCTTATTTGTTTTCTTTTACGTTCACGTTGAAGAAAACAGTATCGAGTAGTGAGTACATGTTAGTTTTCTTTTTCTATTTACTGAAACAGTAATGTGTACAATAAACATAATAATAACTTTAGTAACTGATCTATAGCATTCGATTTAAAGAAATCACATTTACATGGCTTCAATACGCGAGTAGGCGGTTTTTTCACTCATCAGAGTTGTGGTACACTCTAAAAATTATTTTGCCCTGATAACTAAAATCTAGTTATTGCAACTCAAATTTTTAGTGACTATGGCTACAAATAAACTTTTTAGTTCTAATTTGTAACAAAATTTGGTTGGACTATTTCTGTTACTGCAAGTAAAATGCCTTGCTGCTACAATACATTTACGTTAGTAGCGATAGCACAGATCAATATTTATAAAAACATATTATATTAGTCTGGTGTACCAAGTACGTTTTCATTCAGAACAAATAGCATTTGCTTCTCTTACCAAGCTAATATTGTAAGCAGAACAAAACCAATTTGCTAGCATAACAAATTTTAATGCTTTGAAGACTAATTTGCGTTGGTTATTGGAGCAAAAGTTAAAGTTACCGGAACAATACATATTAGTAAGATGCACTAACAATGTTTTCATTAAGAACAAATTTGGTCTATTTCTCGAACTACTGGAATTAGTAAAAATAAGAAAACGAATTTTGCTGTAGTAACAAACAATAATACTTGTAACTACAAACTTGTATTGGTAATGACAACAAATAATATTTAAACCATTTTATTCTGGAATTGCAAAATTACATAAGTATTTTTTACTATGAAGAACTAAAAGACACATATAAGTTGCCATCTGGCAGTTTACATACTAAACATAATTCTAAAAAATCATCCATTGAACTGAAAGTTTTAACACAAACATAACAACTAGGCATTTTAACAAATATCGAAATACTGATAAGTAAAAAATATATAAAAGTAGGTATGAGTATATAATATAGAAAATTTTGCAAAAAGTAAATGTTGCAAAAGAAACAATGATATAATAGGTATGAACCCATAGATGAATTATGTTCTTGGTAGCGATGCTACTATGGAATTGACCGCTACATAAGATTTATCAAAGTCCGTTGTGATGTTGTACAGACCCCACTGCAACACCATCCAGACTTGCTCTGCTTCCAGTGGGTATTTTGTGTGTAAAGCGTGAATCACTTGGAAACAGAGATTCACAGCGCTTAAGCCCGTAGAAACTTCTAATAAAACGTCATCAACTACTACATAAGCAGCAATGATGCTGTCCAGTTCTCCTACAAAGACTGGCGTAGGTTGTAAAGTTAAACCCAATTTTTTTAATTTGGATCTTCTAGCTTCTAACGTATTATGTAGTTCTCCAACTGTCTGTTAAATATAAAAAAAAAACATTAGAAAATGTATAAAAATTTCAATAGGTCCACTTAAAAACTATGTTTAATAATAAAAAATAAATTATTTAAAACAATCCATAAACTTATAAGTATATCATAAAAAATAAGAGTTTTATAAAAAATAAAAGTATGAAGTTCAAAAAAATGATGAATAATAAAGTATTCATATCATTATATAAGCAGATCTCATGTAAATATCACCCAATTGTTTTTATTAAAAGAAATAAATCGAAAATTGTCAACTAGAAAGCTTATATTATAAACTATACTATTTTTTATGCTCCGTTAAATACAAATCTTTTTATTTATTATTCCATCATAAATTGAGATATTTAATTTTGTACAGATGTTTTACTATTATTATTGTTTAATATTAAATAGGACATGTACGGACACGTTAAGTTCACTATTTTAGTAAAGCTAGTAAGTAAAGCATTTTATACGCCGAATAGGAGGAGTTTGTCGGCGCCGAAGTTAAAGCTGCTGAATAGGAGCAATTCGTCGACGCCTGGCCGCAAAAACACGTTCCGGCTTTCGGGCTGTGGTATTGCACAACATTATGAAATTTATTGTAATTGTAATAATAGATCGACTTTAAATATAATGTTTAAAGCTAGAAGCTTCCGTTAAACTATTTATAATTTCTCATTCCATGGTGAAAACAGGAATTATAAACCGATTAAAAAAGATTAGGATAATTTACATTAAACTTTAGAATTTCCATAGAGGGCGAATACGGGCTATTTTCTGAAATCTGCTTACCTATTCACTTTCGTTCCGAGATTTTAAACTAATGTTGAAATTATGTGTAAGTTTCGTGGTATTAAAACGATATTTCATAAAATAATTAATTACTGGTTTGTAAATTTTTAACAAAACTTCATGCAAATACTGCAATATCATATTAATAAATCACACTTACCTCTAAATGTTTCTATCAAATCCTCCAGTCCCCAATCTTGTAATAAACTACTCACTTCCATAATTATTACTTAACAGAATTGATATAACACCACAAAAAAACTAAGGGCATCAAAGATTATGAGCTCCTACTTCTCCAACGAATGAACACGGTAGGATTGCGACTCGAAAGGCGCCTTTTTTACCCGCCGATTTCTGCTAAATTTACTTAATTGTAATATGATACTAATATTATTTCCCGCGTCGCGATATGAGGTATTTGCTGATTAAGCAGTTGAAAGTTAAAGATACGTTTATTGCAACAAATATGAAGGTTTAGAGCAACAAAGAAAATTTGTCAAATCAATACATTCAAGATTAGTACCTTTAATAAGTTTGATTTACTTGTCACTACACACCGAACGTGTTTTTCTAACATACATGAACGTTTAGGGCAACAGGTAAAATTTGTCAGATTCATTTATTCAACATTGGTAACTATGAGAAGTTTCAGTTTACTTGGCACTACACACTGATTGTGTTGGGAATGATAATAATATTGTTCTTTCGTTATTGGAACAAAATGACTTGTTGAAATAACTAACTTTTGTCAACTAATAATTGTGTGACATTCGAAATAATATGCAAACCTTGTAGCAACACTTGCATTCGTTTCGTATGCCAAAATTTGGTCAGGAGAACTAAAATTTTCCAACAAATAAGGGTTTTGTTGTTAATACTAAATCATTTTTTAGAGTGTAGAAAAAACACCCATCTAGTGCCAGTTAATACATCTGGTTTTTAATTTTCGGTAACGATAGTTTAAGCAGAACATTCTGTATTAAACACCCTGCACAAACATTTCCAGTAAGTATGTTGTATACGAGTAATAAATAAATTAAACACAACACATTACATGGCTTCGACATAAATTACGTTAAAAGCTACTTTATGTCTCATCAGTCGCGTGTTTTACATTAAATACACCAACCCCCTACCTTTAAAAACACCAGCAGGAAAGCAGGAAACCGGAAATGTAACATAAGCAGTAGCACCCTAAACATCCGCCAGGTGTATTATGAATGAAAGGTAATACAAGTCCTTCCAAAAAAGGTATATTGAATTTGGAATACTAACTAATTCATTTATTGAATTGTCCTTAAAGCTACTGCTAAAATTATTAACACAAAAAATATTGTTCTTATGCCCCATCGGAAATGCAGTGTTTAATTTAAATATAAACCAACAAATAGTTTCCCACTTAGCGGGACAAAGGTATTAAGAACTATTTTTCTTGTGGAATACCTTCTTTCAAAAACTAGTCAATTCTATTTCATAAACGAATACTTTAACCTTTACCAACCAAAATTACATATTGAAAAGGGTTCGAAAGCCGGACAAAACGTCTTTCCGTCGTTTATGACGCAAGTCTCTGTAAATCAACACGTAAGGATTAGAGCTGCGAATATTTATATATCGATATATTTTCGATAATATTGAACAGCGATAATTTTAAAACTATTAACGATATATCGATAATATCAATAATTTCGATAATACCTACGTCCTACATAGAAAATCGAAATATAATAGTGACAGAAAGAACAATCGAAAAAATATTATAGTGACTAATTGACGCAATTATTGCAACAACTGAAACAACTCATATTGACTCACAGTAGCAACTTAGATTGCCTACTGTACTTGAAACTGAATGGTTATCCCTCTTTTATTAAAAGGGCCATAAATAGTAATAACTAATAGCTCTGCCTTTAGTTAAGATTAGGAGCAAAGTCAACTTCAACGCATAAAGATTCCCTTGTTCTTACATACAATTTAAAAAAAATACGAAAGGAATAAGTCGTGGTATTATTGACATTTATAATATTGATGTTATGGATAATATATCGAAATTAGTGATAATAATGTCGATATTATGTTATTATAGCGATATTATAGTTATTGCCATACTGTTGATACTATCGACATTATCGATATTATTGATATTGGCGATATTATCGGTATAATTATTATTATATCGATATAAATTCAATATCGATATTCGATATTAAACTTTCAATATCGCCCAGCTCTAATAGGTACACAAGTGTCAAAAAATATATTTAGAAATAAGAGATAGAAAACGACAAACATAAACGAAAGCCTTTGAAAACACTTAACAAAAAAGAATATCTGAAAAGTATATATGACAAACTGAACTATAAACTGCGTGATTTTGTTAGTGAAAAGTTAGTAAAAAAGATATACATATAATGCGATCCTGGTTTAATAGAACGGTAATGAAAATAAATAAATTTTTAGATTGGATGTTGTCTCTAGCAAAACAAAAGTAAAGAGAGGCTATACAAATATTTAGTGATGAGAAACCACTGCACCTTATCTCAAAGGTTTGAATTCATTTTGCGCCTTATATTTAAAATATTTTATTGTTTTATTTTTTGCTCAATATTTTTCATAATTACAACAAATAATCATATACCCATCGCATGCATTATGGCAACATATTTTTCTCCTGTATCCAAAATGAAAGAGTATATTATCCTACTTACAACCGAATAGGTAAACAATTTGAATTTCTATACCGAACTGTTATTAACATTAGAAATTATAATCGTATTTGTTAAAAAAATCTGAATTGTATAATACGTGTATATTTTATAAATGTTCCGTGTTTGCACTGACCAATAAAAGTGTTTTCTTTCAAATTCATAATACCTATACAAATTAGTTTAATATTTTTGTAATTTTCATTACCAAAAATATAATTGATGTGAAATACCAAATAGAAAAAAATGAGCAACAAAATAAAGTCTTGTTTGGTAATTTCTTCGAATCCTTGGAGATGATTAATTACTGCATAAAAATTAATTATACCACTTTCCAGGTTGCTTAAACTAGTTTTAATTTATTAAACGTAAACAAACTTCCTGACTTTCGTCACTATAACGTATGTAAAGTTGAAATTATTGGGACATTGCACCGAGTAAAAGCATGTGAAATCGGGGTGCATATGCAATTAGATTAGAAATATAGCAACAGCAATAATGAGCGAAAGTCATTCTATGAAATGATATACTATAAACTGATATTAAATTCATTCGAATGGTATAGAGTGGAAATCTCTTATTACCCCAAACTACTAACTTTATCAAATATATAAAATATATATCTATACTTTTTTTAATATTATAAAGAATCTGCCAGGACAATTACAAAAATTAAAACAAACAACAACATTCCTCTTATCATATTTGTTCTAGTTTCTTGGTTTGTGTCTATATAATGTTTTAATTTTAACCTCCAGACGTACTGTATTTGTTTGAGCTCATTTTAGTTTAATGTATGAAATTACGCTGATTATTTTATTTCAAGCTTTGTTCATACACAACAAACAATCAGAATAGTAGATTAGTAACCGTAAATGGTATTAAATCAATCATTCTAAACTCTAGAAGGTATTAAATCGGTTAAACATCTTCTTTACAGATTATATTTTGTGTTCATAAAATAATCTTGTCAAATATCATTCCAGCTTTAGATGTCTTTTCGGTTAAGTAACTCCAACTCCCTGCATAATAACTCAAATAGCGCAAATTTGACAATTAAAAAAGCTCTTATGGTATTACTACAGAAAATGGTACCCAGAGACGCGCCAAGGGCAATCGCCGCCCGGTCGCAGCCCCATTGTGCCGCCCCTATACTGTATATTAAATATCAAATTTTAAAGAGAGTAGAAATGAAATAATTAATACATAGGTAATGCATTCCTAAACGATAATTTTATTTCTATCAAATTATTACCGTCCAAAAAAAAACAGTACATTTACCTAAAATAGAACTAATCAGAGATTATTATTGCTAACTTTTAATTTACAAGATAAAAAAGAGCCGTTTGATACGAACGATTGTACCTCATCGAATCATTCGCATCATCATACGGCGTATTATTTTTAAAATATTTATTACTCTTTTAATAATTTGAACAATTTCGTCCCAATTTATTTTTTAGTATTTCACCATCTGCGAATTTATTGCCGTAAACACCGGGCAATACCTTGAAACTCGTTTTAATTTATTTTACAATTTCTCCACCAAATGATGTCTAAATTACCTTAAAAAAATGATAAAAATTTTTCAAAAATTTGTAAACTATTTTAAATCCTTAAATGTTACTTTTAACAAAAATAATATTTGAATTCGGTTTTTAATATTAAATAATAAATATACACTGTGTCCATAAAGTAACCCCCACCCCCCCAAACTAACTTTTGAACGACTTGATATTTTTCTACAACATTTGGTGTGCTGTAATGGGATATTAAATACTATTTTTCAGACCATATTAAAATTTTGTATCATCCAAAATGGCGACTGGGTGCCATTTTGAATTTTTTTTAAATAGAAAGGGGGGTCGAATGACACCTCATTTAAAAGGTCTTTTAATTCTGCGTCTGATCCTAGAGTTTCAAAGAAAAATATTCAGCCATAACAAATGGCGGATTTTAAACAAATGGACTCACTCAATTCAAAATTGTTATGATTTTTTTATCCAGGGTCGAGTGACACCTCATTTGAAAGGTCTTTTAGTTCTGCGTTTGATCCTAGAATTTCAAAGAAAAATATTGAGCCATAACACCACCCATTACAAATAATTGTATAAAATAAAAACTATTAAACGGTTTAAAACGCCACGATGAATGAACTAAAAATTTAAACCAATATAATATTAAATAAAGATAAATTGTCGTTTATCAGATAAAACTATTCAAATTTCGAAGTCTTGCTTGTGACATAAACTGACCTTCAATAATTTTTCATTATCTTAAGTTTATCGATGAATTAATCACTAAATCACTCACTAAAATACTTATATTCAGGGCCGGATTAAGCCTCCGCAGGGCCGCGGGCTAATCCTTATAATGGACACCTCTTACGCCAATAGAAAAAATTTAAAACAAAACAAAACATATGTTTCAGCGTAAATGTTTGCCACATAATCTCGAAGATAAATATTGTCCAGAGTTGCACCCGCAGTAAATCTATACAATTGTTTTTAAATATTACTAAGTACCTACCTATTTTGTTTCTATAATTTTATATTTTGCATTTCGGCTTTTTTCCGCCCCCGAAGTCTTGCCGCCTGGGTACCGTGCACCCTTGCAGCGCCGCTTGGCGCGGTTCTGATTGTATCTTATCCCATGTAGTATACTGTATACTTAAACGACTTTACATTTAATTTTTTTTCAGTTATTAAACGGAAAGCTGCAACTTAATAATAAGTATAGCTTGAACCAGGCAAATGTGAACTTGGCATTTTGTTTTACTTTAATATTTAAATATTCATTTGTATGTGTACTTGCCGAAAGACTTCATCATCATTAAGGGTTGCGTTTTTCTACCATATTCTTGAAAATACTGGTTGCATAATACTGACATTTCACGGTGAAGTTATCTGTTTGAGATTCAGTTAGTTTGGGAATTTTGCTGTCAAAACAGGGACCAATAAAACACAGTTTTTGTGGTGTTCTGCACAAACCGTAATGCGTAGTCGTTCTTTGAAAAAATAATTTCACCATCAATTAAAAAAAACAAAAACTTGCTAAGTGCGCATTTCGGCAAGATTTTATCTTATTAATGTATTTATATTGCTAATTGTAAGTGTATATTTAATACATTTATAGTACATAAATGCAATAATGCATGTATATATTCTTAATTTTAAGTGCATATAAATCCTAGCCCTAATAATAACATTGGCTTTGAGGTTTACGAACCCCCAAACGCTATTATCATACAAAAATTGGATGTCATTTGCATTGGATGAGTGGAATTTCGAATTGGTGGCAACATTAACCCGTTAATTATATGAAACGGAAATTACACTCATTCACAGTTTGACCAGAATCACCATCCGCTTCCTGACTCATCACTTATTCATATTTACACGTAATTAAGTGGTGTGGGAGGTTCATCAGTTTATTGAATCAACGTAGAAACATTATTTCAATACTAAAGAATTTTATAACTACCTACGTAATTACGTTAACTGCACGGAATGTGAAAAAAGCTTTCAGAATTGCAAAACTTTTTAAAGAATTTATGTTATATTTTTACTCTTGCATTTTATTATTTTTTCCTTCTTATGACTTCTGCAAAAAATGCATCGGGTTTAAAACACAGGGTTATTAACTTATTATAAACTTTACAGATTTGTGGGTTTATCGAATGAATCCTTCTCTGTTGACGAAACAATTGTAGTGGGTAATGTTTACTTGGATACGCGGAAAAATGTCCGTATGCTGCAGCTTTACGAAGACATTGATGCTAAGTTTATGTTTCAACAAGGTGGTGCATCTCCACATTTCTCTACGCAAGTGTGTTACTCGTATTTTACGGTGAATTAGGCACTAGGCGAGATCCCAGTAGGTTTTATTATATTTTTCTTTAGGATTTTAGGTCAATTTTAGGTCATTTTTTACATATATCTCTATTTTTAATGAAGCAAAAATTAAAAGTCAATAAATACATGTTTAGTTTCTTTCTGTTTATAAGTTCACTATGTTGCAAATAAGATGTAAAAAATGGTTGACGTATGGACCACCGTATTATGATTTTTTAGTTGTCAAAAAAAATGTTAATTTTGTTCGATAACTATCGAAAGTGTAAGTGAAAGGTAAACCGGCTATTGTGCTGTGCTTGCCACCTACTAAGATGATTTGTTTCTTTGTCAGGAATCCGTCCCTGTATTTTAAAAAGTGCCAAAACTTGAAGATACCTTTTTGACCTTAATATATTGCTATGATATTTAGAGGTGATTGATTTGACTGGGGTTTGTGGTCGCTGGAAGGCAATTTTTGGATTGTTTGTTGTTGTTCAATTTTTGGATTGTTTGTTGCATTTCAATTTTCATTTGGAGATTTATGAAGACTTGTAAGATTTTAATGTTCTGACTTATAAACTCAGGGTCGCGTATTTTTGCTAGAATTCCTGTTATAAATTCCAATAATTGTTATTTTTCGTATGGTACTGAAAGAAAAGAAAAACACAACAGATTGATACGAAGACTATTTATGTTATTTGTAATTATAATTTAAATTAGAATTGTTAAAAAGGTTTAGTTTATAAAAAGTTTTAGAGTTACTTGATTTGTGCGTCGACTAATGTCAGTTAGGATGTCAGTGTCATTGTGACAAACATATTCAAAAGGATACTGATGGACATGAGATTTAGTTGTTTGTAATTAAAATGAAAATCAAAGGAGGAAGAAAAAAAGATATAAAAAATAAAAGAAATTTGTTTAATTAGTTACGGCTCGTCGGTGTAAATAAATACACAGAATTGAGATCCTCTGAAAGAAAAAAGAGGAAAAACGGGTCTAAAAGTTATATAAAAGTAATAGCGAGAATTAAAATGAAAAATACAAAGAAGTAACAACGAATTATATATAAAACCAGAAGAATTATAAATAAAAGGTGATTGAGGAAGTTTGTACGTTTGTGATGATAGTAAAACCAAATTGGTAATAATATAAAAAAATACAAGAAGAAGATTCAGATTAAGAGAGTATTTGTTGTTGCTCGAGAGGCTAGCAGAGCGTCTTGCTAGAGCGAGGAATAAGAAGACGCTAAGATAAGTGTTTATTTGTTAAAAAAAGACGATAGTAGTTAGTAAAATTTATTGATGTTTCGGAAACCACATTTAGAAATTGAGTTATTTAATAAAATTATTATTTTGTAAAGTTGATATCTTTGTGTGTTTATTTCTATTTAAAATTTAATTTAAACAATTTATTTTACAAGCAAAATAACGACCCTGAGAAAGTTGAAAGAGTCTCATAGCAAGTTTAAATTTAATTGCGTGAATTGCAGACAGTTTAGGGATTGTTTTCTAGTAGTTGCAAGACCAAGCATATCATTGCAATATAAACGAACTTAATTTACTCATATATTCCACAAGAGAACATCGATAGGTCTGAAACAATGATAGAGCCGAATGGTTTACAGCCAACTTAGGGGGGGGGAGGGGGGGTCGTGACCCACTTAAGGGCCCTTGCAAAATTTTTCAGGTCACCAAGAAAACTTAAAAAAACTCGGTCCAATCTTAAACAGAAAGTAAAAATCTTAACATATATAAAAATGAGCGAAGCATAATTACCTTGTTTTCAAAAGCATTTCAGTATTAACGTCTTATGAGCGGGCCAACAATGAAAAAATTAAATCAATTTGTAAAATTTTTAATAATATACATACATTCGGTCTACTACAAGCGAACAGAACTAGCTACACATTCTCCCCGCACACCGGAGAGAAACAACTCCGAACCATTATGAGCGGATCAATATGCTAACACACCAATCATACAGTTAAACTTATGCTTTGACTGGGGGTACGGCTTATTGTATTTAATTTTAGAAACCGACATTTTTCTAGTTTTTTTTATTTACATTTCACCTGAAATAGAAATTTTTTTCCTCGGTTTATTAAACAAAAACGCATAAATTTTCGTTTTTGAAAATTCATAGCAGGCGTCACAGACAAACAAGTGAACTAAATTAGTTCTAACTAGTATTAAGCCCTTTTTTTGAGCAGATGTTTTTGAAAAAGTCAAAATAATGTTATTTTTTCACTTCGCAGTTGCAGTAGTTCCAAAAGTTCTCGTAGCTTGTAATATTATTTTGTACCCTTAGGGCACTCCCATTATCAAATTTCATCCCGATCTGTTTACACGATCTTTAACAAATAGGCGTTAATCCCCTGTCTACCAGCGGTACTTGAAAGTGCCAAAAATTGTCACTACCTTTAAATATCAGGCACATTTGTGTATGACACCAAGGTACCCACCATTCTGACATTTTTGACGTTAATTACCAAAAGCGTTTCGTGTTGCCACTTTTTCCAACTTAAAAACTGATTACCTATGCGGTACTCCTAAGGGTCGCTGGTGAAGAAGTTTGTTAATGTATGGAAATAAAGCAAATTCAGCGCGGGTGCTTTAAAGTACCGCTGATAGACTAAAGACTATTTTTTTAAATGCGCTGGGAGACAAAGAATTAAAACACAAATTTAAATAAAATCATAGAATGCGTCACACATAAATTAGTGGACTGGAACACGAATCAAGCTGTAGCTCATCTAGAGCTCTATGAGCTTACAAAATTTAAAAAAAAAATCATGTGGCCAGTTTTTGAGCAATATGTTTATAAAATATTTTTCACTTCATAGCTTTTAGCTTTTCAAAAGTTTTTGTGCACAATAACATGGGGTCCCTTAAGCGCTATTACGATAAGAAATTTAAACCCGATGTCAACTTGTTTTTGAGTAAATAGGCGCTAAAGTCAAAATTTTCAAAAAATCGTAGCGGCCGCCGTTTTCAAGCTAGAATGTTCGGAAAAAACCGCACGGTTAGTCCTAAAGTCTTCTATAAGATTCCAGTTTTGGAGTTAAAAAACTCGTTTTCCAAAAAAACATATCTAGCTTCCACTTCCGGTTTCGGATTTTTTTAAACTTATTTCCCCGATGAATTATTGATATGTGATCTTTACTTAACATTGTTAAAAACTGGTATAAGTCATCAACCACAAAAAAAGATATTGAAGAAGAGTATAAACTTAGGATCTTTAAGACTTCAAAACAAATTTAAGGACAATTCGCGTTTACCAATAAATTTTAGGATATTTACGACAACTGGGATCCCTGATTAGGCCAGTACTATTATACCATGGTCACCATTATCTCCACGGCTCAATCCCGCTACATTTTTCTATGTACAAAACCGTTATGTACAATAGTTAGCTTTAATTAAAGAATATTTCTTTTTGTTTTGTACTGTAAATTAACGGTTTACTCATTTTAATTACTATGACAACGTGACGCCTTCTCTGTTATGTATATTCTTGAAAACGGCAAGTGTTTTATACTAAGTAAAAATTGCCAAAATCTTGTTGAAGACTTGTCTCTTCTTAATTAATGTTCGCCATTGTACCTTCTTTGCCAAATAACATTAATGAGCTCCGGAACTGAATTGAACGGAAGCCATACGTCGAATAGACGATGACATGCTGGGAAGAATATGAACGGAAATTGAATATAGATGGGATATTTATTTGCCATGTTACAAGAAGAGCACAGATAATGCATCTATAAAAAAAAACTTACATATAGCGCATCTCTTGTACCAAAAATGAAATTAATAACTTCAATAAATCCAGAAATATATGGCTGTAAAATGGTATATACTAAATATTAATATTAAATTTATATTTAAGGATAAAAATTTTATGTAGAATTAGATGTACCAGAAATGTACATTTGTGGCTAAGCTAACAATTATTACGCTATTGAAATTTGACATGCAGTAATAATAAAATATAGCAGCTTTTTGTAAATCGGCAAACAAATCACGTTTGACAATAGTTTCCGGTGAGAAGTAGAGCTTTCCGGTTCCTGTGCATTCCAAACGAGTCGATCTCCCTGCACTTGTGCAAACCGCAAGCAATTCAGCTGTCCTCCTTTCCAACCGCATTTCGCAAACCGTTAACAGTCTGTTAATTTGCAACGAAAGTCGTGTGAGACTGAGAATCTTTAAGTTGCTCGAGTTCACATGCAATTTTTTACTTTGCCAGTATTTTATACAAAGATTACAATATCACTACACATGTAACCACATCTTGAATGAAAAGGAAACCACAAACGATCTAATTAATAGCAAACTCCAGGACGAATGAAGTTATTAAAAAATGATAAGAACTTAGAATTATAGGTTTGTACTGTAAATATACTGGAATTTAAAATATCATAAATATTTTTAATTTTGTTTACTTTTCCAATAGCTTAGATATTTAAAAATTAAATTATAGATACAACACATTCAATATAAAATATCATAGATATTTTTTAGAAAGGATTGTCGAATATCTAGAATATTCGGAAATTACCTCCATCTATAAGGTTTCTACAACTACTAAGTCAAACTAAGCCTTGCAACGTTGCGACTTGGTTATTTTATAAACTCATGTAATAATGCATTTATTTATGTGTTACCCTGCGCAAACTGGGCTGCTAAGTGATAGAAGATCGACTAATAGTATATGTTTAGTGATTTCAACAACAATTTACAACGATCTTGTTTTGCGGGCCATATGTAAACTTTAATTAACAACTGATTTCCATGAAACCCAGCGCCCGCGTTTAAGTCGGCGGCTGTTCACTGTTGCCAGATTTAAGATTGAAACGAGATTTTATGATAGACGAATAATCAAATATCTAAGCTAAAAAAAATATCTTTTTAATATCTGAAATATTCTAAAGTATCTCTAAGATATTTTCAAATAGGCGATTTAAAAAATGTCAGAATTATTTTTAAATACTTATCAATATCGAAAATAGTTTGGAATTTATAATTATCTACGATATTTTCAATTAAATACATATATCTATGGAATATTTTTAAATTATGTACTTCTTTGCAGGTGATTTGCTCACACCATCTTTCGAGAACTGCATCTCGAAAAGAGTGGGTTTCCGGACGTATGTTTATTGGACCTATGCGACCCGAATTTAACCCAACAGCAGGTCCTTGATCTATGAACATTATATTGCGAGACACTCTGAATAACACATACGTTTTTAAAACTATCTTAAACTCTCGCTTTAAATAATCTGTTTATAATCGATCATATGTATATTAGAAGAAATAAAATGTTTGTTCAAAGAATAAAAAAGATAAATACAACCACTATTTTTCTTTTTAATGCCTTTAACTAACCATAAAAACAGTTGAAAATAAGGAAATACCCATGTATATTATTTTTATTCTGTGGTAGATTTATATTATTCTCGCTAAATAGGGCGAATAATTCAAATAAAACAATGCAGCAGTCCCTCGCTTTCTCTTAAGCTAAGTACAGGTAAATCTGTCTAGACTCTAGTTCTTACTGAAACAATTAAGTTCCAAAAAAGATAACATCTCGCTAAGAATGCGTTGAGTTGTCATTGGTGGGGTACATATTTTATATTCATTTTCTTATATTATGGCATGTAATATTGCATTGCTGCGCCAAGTACTTTCTATGGAGTTTATTCACATTAGAACATTTGCTAGAGAATGCATACCAGGTAGTGTAACACTGTTACCTAATTTTAAACACGTGATAATTGAAGAAAAAATTCTGCTGAGAAAACTAACATACATACGCCCTGAAAAACTTCAAACAAAACACTATTGTGTATAGAAGAAACCTAAAGGAAGAATTTAACAACATCAGAGAGAAAGAGACAATAAATACAACATGCGACATGAGAACAAAGATGATAAAAGACTGTAAAAAATCACGGAGAGAGAGAGAGAGAGAGATAAATAAGAAGGCATAATGAGTGCGCTGCAAACGATGTTGGGTATTTTAAGTTGTTACCTAGGTTAAGCACTGCGATTACATTTGTTGACATTTAATTTTGAAAACATGCAACCATTCTTTTAAAACGATTTTAGGTTGAATGTTTGCAATACTTGACCTCGATTGCAGAGCCATCTGTTGCGGACAGAGGTAACACAATAAATACCCAACATCGATTGTAGCGCCCCAACATGCAACTCGCCCATTAGAGGAGGCGAAAGAAGAACCAGGACCAGAACTATGGAGTACATAGAAGCAAACAAACTCGGGGCATGATATGAAGACATACAAACAACAAATTATAGAAAGAAAAACAAAACCGAAAAAACAAATGCATATACATTCTATCAAATTACAAACCTGAAAGCGACAAATAGCAATAATAAAACGAACGACGAAGATGGAAGTCACAGTCAGCTACGGCTACGACATATTGAGTGAGAAGAACGAAATACTACCAAACTTTATGTAATTTAAAAATTAAAAATGAACATCAGAACAAAAAACCGCTACATGTTAACAAAAGAGAACTACCGAGAATAGATCGAGATTAGATATAGATAATGCGATAAGCAAAATGGAAAATCTCGATCAGATCATATAATAATAATAATATTGAAAGTTAAGGCTCGAGAGTAGAGGGTGGTATGGGCAGTCATAATTACTAAAAATTCCAGAATCGATTATTGAAACACCGAGTTGATTGAAAACATATGCAAGAACGCAACGCTAAGAATACAAATGCACGAATACAAGGCCCCTGTACAAGTAAACAGAGGAGTCATAATGTCCGACAATGTGACCCGATATCAAGGTTTATATCAGTTTATAGAAAACTCGAAGTAATTGAGAGAGTAAGTAAATTATACAGGGCGTCCCAGCCCAAACACCCCAGCCCTCTTTATTTGAAGAGATGCGGCTTTAAAGGTTATCACGAAATATTTTAATCATTCAACGCCACATCAACAATAACGTGTTTAAAATGCACTACTGTTTTTGAATTACCCTGTTTTGAAATTTATATATTTTTAAACATACCGTTAAAAGGAGAATTTTTTTCTTTCATATCATGTATCATTTTTATATGGGTGCATAACAAATTTTTCAAAATAAAAAACCTATTTTTGTGTAAATACTTAATAATAACAAAATAAAAATCGTAAGCATTAATATCAGTAGTAATCAGTTTTAATTAATTTGGTCAAAATTCATTCTTTAAAATCATCTGCAATGACAGCGTTATGCTATAAACAAGCAATAAAAAACAATCTACCCCTACAATTACAAACGTAGGCCTTTAATCAGTGAGTACCGCCGGTCTAAACGTATGAGATGATTACTAAAGATGTAGAGAGAATCTCTTCTAAGAACAAAAAAGGCTAATATACTTCGTTAACACAAAGATCAAAAGTTGAGGACATCGCTGGAATATATCCAAACTGACCTGGAAATAGGAGGGAGGCATAGCCGGGTTAGAGGATAGATGATGTAAGTATTAGGACTTGATACCGTAAGGTTTGAAAAGGGGCGTCGCAACGCCGCGGCCGTAAATAAGATAGGATGACATTCGAAAGTTAATAGGAATAAGATTGCAAAAAAGAGCAAGAAGAAGACACATGTGAAAAGGATATGAGAGGCCTACATCGGAATCATGGTAGATTGAACAGGGCCAGAAGTATGTATAAGAGAATCTACAAAGTTTTCTATCCACAATTTCTAGGATGTAAGTCCCCAAATTCACATCGCTAACGCAAATTGTCCTAAGGATACGTTTAACGTAGTAGCATAAGTTAATTAAAATAAATTGAATTAATAACAGTTTTTACTTCCGCCTACTGTTTCTGACAAAATAATTGCGAATTGTGTACTATAAATTATTGTTTCTACTTCCGTTAGGTAACAGACACCTTATTTCACTCAGTGAAATAATGAGATCATTTAGTCAAAACGGGCATAGGCAATATTGACTTTCCGAATTATTGTATAAGAGTATATTTATACTTTTCTATTTATTCGAACGGAAGTAAAAAAAAATATTGTACAAACACATAAGAAAACGGGTGATTACTCGTGAAATAATCACCCTCATTTCCTTACTTGTTACATAAATAGCTATTTTTTTCTAATTAAGGAGCTTTTTTTTACAAATTTTGCAAAAAAATAACTTCGCGGATCATGTCAAGACTTTTTCTTCAACTGTATTAATTATCGTCGGCTGCTATGGTTTCATTTCACAAATTACAACAGCAAATTAGGTATATAACCAGCAGTTTTGGAAACTAAAGAAAGTTCTACATATGGTCTTGTATAAAAGAAGAATTTGTTTGAAATTATATAAATAGGTACACCAACCAGCCTTACTACCTCTACCAACATTTCAAAAACTTACTTCTGCCTCTGCTCGCAGTTGTATAAGCACCAGATGGAAAACAGGTGCACGTTGTAAATTATCCGAAGTCAAACCCCCAAGCTCAAATTCAAACGGTTTTACTTTCCACCCAAGGATGTCCTACAACAAAATTAGTTCTTAGACCGTTTGGAAAACCACACTTGCCTGCAAAGCATTCTTGAACTAATATATCCATAGTTTGGTGTTTTTAAGGCCAATATTGGGATTAAACTCATTTACGAAAAACATACGCCGAGATGCATTAACACCCTGCTATATAGAATTTGTTCATCTGTTACTCGAGTATTTCTCTATTATGATCACGAAGCCCCCAAAACTACTATACAATAAACATTAGATTACTGATAAGAGGTAGTAAGGAACTATTTGGTTTGGTACTACTATAAAAGTTATTTCTATTCTTTCTCCTTCTGCATTTAGCTGTTACTATTAAAAACACTTTGAGATAACTAATTTACTAAAAATGTCAACTAGTAGCATAAGAAATAAAGCCATTATGAGAGTATAAACGACAAAGTTGAAGGGTGTTTGGAATCTGGTCAGTAATACAAACACCACTATATTGCTTAGATTCAAAACTCCTGTTAGCGAACCGTATCAAAAATGGATTATTATTAAATGTAATTATTTATTTGTAAAGAATGAAATTTCCAATTCGATTTGTCAATCTTATGACGTATTACTGGTATTAGTAGAACTAGTTCTATTTTTAATACGTGAAGTACTTTTAAAAGCCTCTACTTCTTGCCGTACATATTAAAGTAATCTATGTCACGGTGCCCCGTGACTATTTATTCCAAGAATGATTCCCATACTACTTATTACGTAAAAAAAAAGTTTTTTGTAACATACGAACTTTAGTCCGGATTTTTAGTCTAGTATTTAGTCGGATTTTTAGTCTAGTATTTAGTCAGAATTTAAATTATGAGAAAATCAAATAATAATACTTTCTGGCCCAATTTCTTTAAATATATAGTTGGCGTATATATTAAATTGTAAACAAATTATCCACGAGCTTAGAATGGTAACACATCCATATGTTTGACCTTATATAGCATGTGTAGTTAAGTTATTATTTATTTGGTCAACTGGAATTAATGCCTATATGTATTAATAAAATTAAATAAAGCAGGGTTCATAAGCGTAGAATATGAATAGACATGAGTTTTAGAAGTACTTCACGAAATAATTTTATGAAACTGCAAAAATATTTTCTATTAGTTGAAATGTAAAATAGCAACCACGAATTAATGAAAATAGAACGTGTAAATTCAGTAATACAACGACAAAGTTCTACGAAAGAAAACTTTGAACTATTAAGGGACGGAAAACCACAGGTGAATAAAAAACTTAAGAATTGCAGAACTCAACAACAACTTTTTTTAAATTCTCGTCCGAAAAATTAGTTCTCTTGCCCAAAATGTTTCACGTATAACTTAATGAATTTGAGTACGCCCATGGTTTTTGTTTACTTGTTGAATTTTAACGAAATTTTTTGCTCTTCTGCGACTAAAAGTTCGGTCTTAGGCTGATTTCAATTACAATCGCCACAAAGTAAATACATAGTGCTGAATTTTTTTTGCAGAAACAACAATTATTACGTAGGATACTATTATACTGCATAAGAATTCAACGCAAGCTTACACGTAATCCAAAAGGAATGTTACCTTGCAGTATGTAATTTTAAGTTTTGATGTTATTCCTTTCTTTTTCCTGTTGTATAATATCATTAACGTTTTGTTTTGCAACATACTGGCTAATATGCGTAGGTTACTAAATATTACATAAAAATGTTAAGATATTTAACACTTCATAGGAATCTTGAAACTTTAAAGAAGTCCTAAAGTAGTTTTTTAACATTTAAGTGAAATCTGGAAAAAACAAACTAATTTTCTAGTGTGTAGCCAACTACGAATAATTAGAACGTAACATTCACGTTTGTAGAATGTGATGATATGTCAGGCATTTTTTTCTTATGGAATTTACTGATTTTTAACAGTAATAATTTCCTGGATTGCAGTGATGTCTTACGCAAGATCCTCACAAGCGATAAGAAATTCAAAATTCTCCTAGGTATCATATTTATGGAACAAATTGCAAGAACACATCTGCAAACAGTTGGTACGTAATAAGATTAAAATATCAATGAAGATCTTCTTTTGCAGAAAATTTGCATACGCCTATAAAATAGCATACACAACATAGGTTATAAAGAAAATTATTACGTTGACTTTTGCATACCTTGTAACCTCGTAACGATTGTTTACCTTCGACATAAAATAAACAATTAAAATTCAAGAGAAAGAAAGGAAATTTAGAAATCTTGTTGCAACGAAGTAAAAGTGTCTCACACATGTAAAAATACAAAGGAATGCGTTTCCCTTAGAAAAAAAAACGTGCAACACCTTACAAATGTTACTACTAACCCACGTACAAAAAATACTTCAATAACATATATTTAAAAAAATGTGTTAAAAGTCTTTAGATACTTGTAGTTGTAGGTGACCTTCCCACTGCGAACCGCCAAATTCCTCTCCAATAAATAGGCAAGGAATATTAATGCGATGCGATTCAAAGGCGAAGTTGTGACATTTCCAACCAATATACCAAGCATAAAATAAATATAAAACTAAATGTACTGAGCAAAATATTTCTTGGTTGGTGTATCTAGCATATTATAAAATTTTGAAGTGATGATTGATGATAATGTACGAATTAATAATTAATAATAGAGCATACCCAATTTTCAAAATTATACTGTTCTAAATTCTAAACGTGAAGGTTAAAGGTAAGTAAACCAGTTAGGAACGTGTTTTTTTAGTTGGTTTGAATTTTAATTCGTCATTATACTTCTGGCTACAGTATATAAACCCATACTTATTTTATAACTAAGATTTTATAATTATACAGGTATATTACAATGCAGAGAAAATTAAGAGTAGTAAATATTTTAGTACAAAATCTGGCACAAGTGAGTGTCTTATAAATTATTTTTTTTGTGTTGTACCATTTAACTTTAATATAAATATTAATAAATATTAAAATTTTTAAATTAATAAATTGTACAGTTTTCCATGCTTTGTTTTTTATAATTTATTTAAAAAAATGTTTGCACTCATTGTTATCATTCAGATTTTGAACTCCTTCGAAAATACAAGTGCAGTTAGAAATCAAAATTATTTAAAGAAAAAATCGGTATGTGGTAAAAAAAACTTTAGAATTAGAGAACGTCAGAGGCGAGCATATATTGTGCCAGGGGAGAAGAAGCTTCTTTAACATACTAGGCGTTTTCACAATTATGTCCAATAATTTTACATGCGCCTCTGCAGTCCTAAACAAAATAAATCTAGACGAATGATAAATTGTGGTAATTGTGAAACTGTTGTCCATTTACGTATGCACAACGGTAGCCACGTCGCATCATCGACTCTCTTACTAGCTGGACAATTACGGATAGGTTTTTCTACGTTGTCTATGTGTGCAGAGTACACCAATCATTTCAGTTCTCCTCACAAAAAGAAGTCCAAGCCCACCTCGACCTATCCACCCGCGAGGAAAAATTCTATTAAGATATTATCAACTACAAAAATTAAATGAGTAGGCGCACCATTCCGCAAAACCACTAAGGGAATACCTTCCAGCAATCCAGGCAATGTATTTTGCAGAAAGCCAAGATAGACAGATCCCGTCAAAACTCGTTTTGCATAACATAAAAACTCATTATTCTGTCCTCAAGGGCACCTGCCCACATATTAATAGTAAAAGCGCCCCTTTTCTATGACTGTAGTACCGCATGTGGCTCTGCATCAACCCATTGCTGACTGCTATGAACGAGAAACGCTGCTTCATCGGTGAAACACACATGCGATAGGACAAGGGAGCTTATGCTATGCTACATTGTTGTAAATACCATTGCGGAAGTTGCAGCCTTAACAGATGATCCTTAATATTACAAGCTTGCATTCATTAAACATGGTAAGTATAAAGAAGTTGCTCCTTGCTCATATAGTACATTTCAAACAGTCTTGCTAGAAGCTCTTTCTGTGAAAGTACTTCCAACTGTTCTCAGCTACCGCGATCTAGTTCCAGGTACCAGATTTTCTAAGGCGTTGGTGAATTTTACTAAAACGTAACTTTGAGGGTAATTTGGCAATGCGAATATTTTTCTTTATCTAGAGACGACGTGCTTCTCTTGTATTTCTATTTGACCGGCCAGAAAAGAAATGAATATCTAACATCTCTTCAAATGTGTACACACCATAGTTTTACAGCAATGTGCGGAAGATGGTGAGAGTGACAAGGCATTTAACCTGTGAGGTGGGCATCACGCCAACCTCGTTTATTTACGTGGCGGCACCTAGCGTGAGCCTTATCCGCCAGGCGTTCTTCAGGCCGAACAAAGCTCACCCAACGAACCGCACTCTAGCCTGCACAGGCTTACCACTGCCACGGTGAGTGCTACGCCGTGATCAAGACGGAGGCTCCTGCGAGCTCAAACTTGGTCCCCGTAGTACCAGATAATAAAGTCACTGTTTGGACTTTTCGAAATAGTCGAAGCTGCCCCTAGCAGTTGGACTACTCGCAGTACTCAGTCCTGGTCGACTTCACACCGCCCAGGTAGATCTAGATCGGTAGCCGATCTGATAATAGTGACCGGTACCTTGCAAACGATCCCTAATACTAGCAGCCACGTCACTCCTTTCTGGAGCTCAGCTTCGCCTGCCTAAATCGTCGGCCTCCAACCACCCAGTTTATCGCCAAGAAAAATTTATAACCCGTAGGGTCACCCAGACATAGTGACTGGAACGTAGATAAATTTGTAGTACTAATACTGAGAGCTAGTAACAATTTACCAGGTGAAAGGTATTGTCCCAATTAAGGTAAACTTTGAAATCACCGTAGTGACCGCTACAACGCCGATCCCGTGAAAGGTGTCTTTGTTCACACCTATCACATCTCAAGTGTGGGTCCTTGATCATTCAGCCCAAGGGACAAGGCAGTTGTAAAAAATAGTAGTCGCTCGAAGCGTCTGTGGAAATACTATCTTCATAGACTTAATTTACTGTTTGGGGCTGTAGAGTAGACGCCGTATGGCCTGGCTAACATATTTTATACTAGTTTGCCAAAATAAACTTGTGCAGCTTTTAAGTTTTCGAAAATACTTTAACAGCAAACATTTCAGTTTACAGGGGGCTATTATTGATATTGTATGTAAATTCAACACAAAATTTTATATTCGACTCGTTTTTGAATAAAAAGACATTAAAGACTTCGAAATAGAAAGACATTAAAGACTTCGGAACAAAATTCGATTTTTCTTCTTCTTTATTAATAAGTCTTCGTAATCACATGCTATATTTAAAAACTAATACTGAAATAGTGTAATAAAAAGTTGTACTAATAAGCACTACGAGCACCACTTAATTACTACAATATCTGAGTACAAAGCTCTGATTAATTTATTACAATTATCTTCCCTGTTGTTTATATTCTTCAGATGATGTTATTGTAGCATAGAAACTTGGAATTACTCATAAATTTTAAATAATGACCCTTAATCTACTACGTTCGACTATGTAAAAGTATTTTAATAATATATATAATATCTTTAGCTAAATATTAACTGTATACTAACAATTTATAGGCAATATCGCTGTGGAGTAGTTGTATTAAAAAGGGTCTGTAAATATTTGATTTAAGCAGCTACTAACAATACTTACATATAGTTCGAGAAAGGCTCGTTAAATTTATAATTATAACAATGTTTAATAGAACCCACTTTGCCAAATCACAATTCCAAAGGGTATATTTTCTTATCGGCCTTCATTAAATGCATTTCGTAAAAGTGCATTTTTTCACAAAGAACTCGCCCCAAAACATAGATAGTGACTGTCAAAAATTATTACATAAAAAACAAGACAAAACATACGAATGTAGTATTTGCCATAAACCTGTGGTCATAAACAAAAAATAAAAGTTGACAGAAACGAACGAAATAGACGAGTACACACATTATAATTTACTGCTTTTAAAATGTACATGCTCCATTAAAAAAATTCTGACAATTTATCAAAATATTTGCACCTGTTAATGTCCCGAATGTCACTTTTTCAAGTAAATTTCAAAAAACAACAGAACAACTTAAAATTCGCTTAAATGTCCATAAGTAATAATTACATTAAGCAATTTAATTAGTGCAGTTAAGAGATATGTAGCTAATGGAGTAAGAAGGCCATTTCAAGCTATTAATTATTAACATTGCATACCTGCATGCTACATCATACGTGTTCTAAGCAGTGGCGGTCCGTCCTATTAGGCAGGGTAGACAGTGTCTACCCATAATTTTTCAATTTAAAAAAAAATCGAATTCTAAGTTTTAATTAAAAAAAGTTACCTTTACATACAATTTTAAACTTTTTAACATAACGGCGGACATTAATAACTGGGCGCCAAATAAATAGACGATTGCCTTTATACACTGTTCCGCATACCGGCATACGCAAAGGCGAGCCTTATCGTTACCAGCCATGACACAATCAACTAAACTTTATTCTTAATACGTCTGCTTGCACATTGATAACGGAATGCAATGGTTCGATGCAAAAAAAGAATAGATGCGCCTGTTCCTCGTTCCTGCAGTTTTATTTGCATCGGTCAGTCAGTGGCAATCAGCAGCGTGTAGGTTTGTATTTCTTTTATACATCGTTTGCATGTTTGCATCGAAGATGGAAAATCTCATGGATCAACTTTTAAAAGACAAATACTTCTCTTGCTGATATTTGACGAGGATAATGAGCTTAATTTTTAAAATACGGAATTTTAGTGTTTTTTTTATTCTAACGATTATTTTAGGATTTGCATTTGCCTACCCAAATTATGACCCCACGAAACGCGACTAGTTCTAAGCAGTAACCCTACAAAATAAATTTTTTAGTTGGAATTGCTATCAGAAATGTGTTTTTTATGGAACATGGAATAATTCGCTCTTATCATAATATTGCAGAATATCAATAAAGCGACCTAATTCTTTGCATAAAAAAATGAAATTTCAAGTTCATCGCGAAAATATTAATTAGATTCCGGCTTAACATATCTAGGTTAACCACTTGTTACCATTGACATATCAGTGGTCTTTAAAAATATAGAAACAGGTATTGGGTACTAGTACAGTATTACATTATTATTCATAGATCATAAGTAGATTTTCTTGTAAAGGCGATATAGAGCGTTATTAAATATTTTTAACAACTGAAAATTTACGTTTACAACTTAAAAAAAATTTGTTTATTTTTTGCTCTTATTTTTTCTGGTATAACAAAAACAATTACAATATTAACATGTATACGAGTCAGTATGTAATACAACGATAATACACTTTAACCTTTCCCCAATTTCTTCTTCTTGCGGTATTTTGGCCACTATTGTTGCTTTCCGCTTCTCAATACTTTCTTTTGCCATATAGAACTATCTATCCAGTAATTTTCCTTTATTCCACTTTTACTTGTATCGCCTTCGCTATGTGTTTCTGCTATGTGCCCCAGGGTTTTCGCCTTTCTTTTTTGGAGTTTCCATTTCATTATTTTCTTTGAAGTAAGTGTTTCTGTCATTACCGTAACATAATAGTTAGCTTCGATGGATCTACTGCATAATAGCTCCCTTTATTTGTTTCTTTAAGATTCTTTGCAATTTTGAAACACAGGAAATAACCCCTACTGATACACCCTATAATGTCACACTGTCTACTGCGCTTTATATAAAATATATTATGCTTCCTTCTTTATCTTGAGATATATGTTTCATTTTATAAATTTAGTAAGGTGGAGACCAGTTTGAACACTGGCCGAGAGCAGACGTATAACAACGCCGCTCTAGCTTTTAAAAGTAAAAACGAGATTTTTCGGCGTTTGAAAAGACAATTTTAGTGTAGATCGCTTCTAGAGTGAACGTCAAAGGTAGTGAATTAATACCTTTGGCTCAGTATAACAGGTAAAAACATAGCGAGCGTTAGGGGAGTTCTTTGTTTGGCCAGAAGCAAAGTAGGTGCACTTGAGTGTTTAGTGCGCCAGCTCTCAAAAACAATCAAACAAAGAAGTAAGCATTACCTGCAACGTGGAATAAAACACCTGGATTACCTGCTCATTTAACAACAGGTGAAAAGAAACCGGTTAAGCAGCAAGCACTCAAAGATAAGTAACAGTAGTCTGGTAGATTTAAATACTTTGTAGAAAACACATAGATAATCCCCAAGACAGTGGTAGATCAGGTGTGCGTAGATATTAAACAACAAAAAATAATTGTAGAAAGTAGATACTGTTATTTTGTTGGAGCAGTCTGTTAGGCAATAGAGTCGATTATCGCTTAAACTTGGCAAGAGCCAACACAGAGCAATTCCTGGAATTGCACCACCAAAAGCAAGGGTCTATGAGCAGGTAGAAAATTTCTGAAGAAACACTTTTGTGGGACAAGAAGCGATCGCTTACAATTTAAACTTATTTTAACTAAAGACCAAAATTCTTTTACATAAGCCGCGCAGGAAAATAATTTTCCAGCAATTTCAAATACTTAGTTAAAAGGCGGCAAGCAATTTAACGTAGTTTTTCTTATCAATGTGATTTAATTTATTGATTGAATTATTGTTATTTGCATCGAAAATAGTCTTTTAGTATTAAGTTTGAATAAAGGGCTACTTATAATATAATCTAACGTAATGCCTAGCATTTAGAAATTTTATACATTACGTTGTAGAGCATAGCATCTATGGTGTACGATTATGTTTATGTAATTTTAAGTACGGTTTTGAGCGTAATAGTTTGAATTTAAGGCTCAGAATCAGGTAAGTCAAATTAGATAACGCAAATTAGGTAGGTTCCGATATCTAACATTAGCGTCTGATGTCAATCAGAACTAGTAGTATTAGAAGGTGCGTAAACATATACACGGAAGCCTATACACACCAGCAAACCAACGAAAAGTATTAGAAGCAGGAAATATAATACGTACCATGGAATAGGAAATAGTATTTACGGACAGACACAGGTTGACAGTGCGGAAAATCCCAGGAGATAGAAATTGTTTATTCACCTCAATAGCAGATCAGAACACAAAGGGCACAGCAACGCGGGAACAGCTCAAACAAAAGACGCTCTCAACTTAAAGAAAAAATCATATCATACATCAGAGAAAATGCACAAGATTCCCAATTGCAACTGGAGGAAAATGTAACAAACTTGGCTCCGCGTTACGCTCTAGCACACACCTACGGCCCAGCACTACAAATAGAAGCCTACTTAGAAGACCTAGAGAAAGAAGGATTTTGGGGAGGAACCGAATCAATAGCAGCAGCAGCAGAAATACTAAACGCGTCAATAGAAATCCACTACGAAGCAGGTCAACCTCCACACACACTCCGGTAGACAACAATCAACCACCCAGGGCAATAAGAATAGCTTTCAGGATGCCAGGAGACGGTTCCAGAAACCATTACGACAGCATCACGGCTAAAGAAGAAAAGAAATCCATGAGAAGTAGGAATGGAACACCAAATATGATCATGCTAGATCAAAGAATAGAGGAACAAAGTGTAGCAATACCACCCGGACGATACGTAATACTAAGAAGTTTATTAGCTATTAGGAAATTAAGATATTTGCAATTTGTAATCTTAGAACAATAGATAGTGATAGTGAAATAAGAACAATGTGAAACTTTGATACCAAAGTTTATTAGGTTAGAATGCATAATCGCATAACGGTCTTGGTTACGTATTCAAAACCCCCATTGATGCGTAGCTTACTAACTACCCGGTGTTGCAGCAGCTGTCTTGCGGTATGCATTGCAGACATGCTAACGCTGTTCAACACCCCACCCGATCCCAACCTATCACATAAATTCCTACCCACCTACTGGCATGGGGTGGGCCTGGCGTAATCCAGGATCGACCCTCGAGTCAGCTCCATGTCAGATGATGATGATAATTTTATAAATTTAGTAAGGTTATAGTTCAGAATCTAGTTGTATATGTTGCTATCACTGAACCCCCATTCACTTATTGCTTCGTTCACATACGTGCATATAGAAAAGAGTAGTAGGTGACGTACAACACGCTCGCCGTAGACTCTTCGTCACATTAAAGTTCCGCAACAGTGCTGTTCCCGTCGTTTGCTCGGCCTTGGTGAGTTCTTTTTCAGTTGTGAAATTGAACAAAATTGAGTCAAAAGTTGTTTTTCTAGTAGGATTCCACGTCTGGGCTTATTGTATTATTCTACAATTCTACTATCTATCTACTGCTATCAATTCTACTAGATGGTACTCGAGGGATTTCTTTGTAGGTAATTTCTTAATGCGTTTAGCTATTTCCCGAGGTGAGCGTGGTTTCCCCATTGTTTCGTGGTGCATTAACATAGGTATCAATTTCTTCACTACATTCCCTGTCGTGTATTAAAGTGAACACTTGCTCTAGGTGATTAGCAAAAGAAGTGCACTTCTCCGCGTTTCAGTTATATGTTACATTGTTTTCTTTTATTGACTATGGCTTAAGCCTTAAGGGGTTGCTGAAGAATTCTTTTCGTTGTCCTCCACATTGCTACATCGCCAGGCTGTAGCTCAGTTAAATAGTTTTAACATTCTGCATTTGCCGAGCTCATATTTTATTTGACGGGTGAGCCTATTGAGATTCGGTCGAATGTTTTGATTTCGGGTTCTTTGCATTGTCTTCGTGTGTTTTTTTATAAACGTTTTGTGATTAATATAGGTATTGTTTTGGTTTGTCTGTGTCTGTTAATATTCTGCATGATTTTCGTTGAATTGTCGATATAGTATTTTTTTCTACAGACGCCAAAAAGATGATGACATTTTACATTAATCTCAGTATGCAAAATGTCACATTGGAGTTGTTTATCTTGACAACGTGCACGAAGTATTTCGCACACTAGAGCGAAAAATATTTCGTGCATGACGACAATGGTAACATTCTTAAAATAAATTGAAATAGATGAAACAAGTCGCTTTATTAAAATATAACAAAAAAAAACACATTAACTCTTATTATTATTGCTATAAATAGTAAAATTAATAGTGCAACTACTGCATGTCCCTATATTTATTCCACTCGTAGAAACATCCAAAGTTTTTTTTAGAAATAACTGACAAATATCAATATTTGTTAAATTTTGTTTCCGTAGTAACAAACAAACAGACTAGATTGCGATAGAATAAATCTTTATTTTTGTATTTTATTATGATTTTCTTAATTGTTTTCATTATTTTACATTTTTGCATTTTACACACCATGCATCCAGTTTTGATGTGTCCGTATCTTTGGCACCTTGTAAATTGTGAAATTTTCCTGATTTTATGTTTTTCTTGTATCACGCATTGTAATAATCTGTTAAAATTGAAAATTTCAGTTTCGGTGCCACTTATTTTCAGTTGTATGACGCAACGGGGCATAGGGCTGTTAAGCGGTAGAATGTTATGGATGTAAAGTGTATTTTAAAAAAATTACCTTTATAATTTGTAGTAAACTGTTTTTATTACTGATTTAGTGTCATTTATAACGTCATTAAACTTATCAGCACAAAGTAAATAAATCGGTGTAATTTTTTGTTTTGCGTTGCCTCGTTTGGTGTGTGTTTCTTCATTCTGACTGCTACTTGGTAGATAATATTTGTTTAATTTTAGAAGTGTTTTGTTTTATCAAAAGCATACTTTTTGTTGCTTTGTTGGTGACAAGGCTAGTATGAGATCTTTTATTATTATTATTATTATTATTATTATTATAGTTGGGCTATAATGCAACTTCAGTTTCCATTGCAGTTGATTTAGTTTTGTCAACGTGATTTGGGTTGTTTTCTTCTTGATATATTTGTTGTGAATTAATGGAATCGTGCTTTATAAATGATGTGTAGCTGCCTTGATAAATTAATGAAAGTATTTGAATGTACTGTTTTTTTACATTGTGATTGGGGATAAGTCGATATCAGAGAAGCATGCGGCCTCCCGGCTGCAGGTGAAGTTGTTGGATAAAGATAGTGGCTGATATTGCTTTCGTGTTTATGATTACCTTCACAGAAAGTTAACGTTTAGTTTCTAAATATAATCTCGCTACTTGAGGACTGTACGCACTACAACACGTCTGATCACATCGAATGCTTGCGTGAGACTTCTCTACGTTGTTAACAGCTATAGCAATTTTGATAACTACATAAACATTCATTTTCAGCAGCTTTACATTAAAACCAGGATTAAAATTAGCATTAGCATATCACGTAAAGACCGGACTGTTAGTCGCAGAAGAGCAAAAAATTTCGTTAAAACTCAATAAGTAAACAAAAACCATTGGCGTATTTAAAATCCATTCAGTTATACGTGAAACATATTATACAAAAGAACTAATTTTTCAGCTGAAAATTTAGAAAAAGTTTTTGTTATGTACTGCAATTCTTACATTTTTTATTCTTTTCAAAACGGTGGCTTTTCGTCCTGCATGAATGTGGATAGTCCAAACGTTTCTTTCGTAGAACTTTCTCGTTGTATTAACGAATTTACACGTTCTATTTTCATCAATTCGTGGTTCCTATTTTACATTTGAATTAAAAAAATATTTTTGTAGTTTTATAAAATTTTTTCGTGAAGTTCTTTTAAAACTCATGACCATTCCTATTCTACGCTTATGAACCCTGTTTTATTTTATTTTACTATTACATAAGCTTCAATTCCAGTTGACCAAATTAATAATAACTACCTTCACAAGCTAGATTAAGGTCAAACATATGGATGTGTTACCATATTCTATGCTCCTAAATAATTCGCTTAAAAGTTTAGGTATGCGCCAACTAGACATTTAAAAGAATACTGCCAAAATTGCTTAATAATTGATTTAATGAGTATCTGTATATAAATTACTTAATTACTTTAACAATATATTGTTAAAGTAATTAAGTATTTTATATACAGATACTCATTAAATATGAACTTTAACGAAGTAAAGCTGGAATTTATAAATAATAATTGATTGCCTCATATTTTAAATACTGACAAAATATTAGACTAGAAATTCGGGCTATACTTATCGGACACAAGAATTTAATGCTATCTGATAAGGTCAGGATTAAATAATTTTTATCACTTCAGTAAATCTATTTAAAACGACGCTGCTCATTGGGAAAATTAATCCTGTATTATTACAGCTTAAAAAAGTACAAACTTTAATCTACCAGATTGTCTTACACTGATTACCGTTATCTTTTAAAGTTAGAAAGCAAAGCCTGCAAACAATTTATATGCAGTTGTACTTATACACTGTAGAAATTGTAATGTTATAGATCTACCAACTACAAAATGGAAATAAATAACGTATCTAGTTTGCAACGAAAATTGAGTCTCTGGAACCGTTTTATACAATTTACTTTTATTTTAACTACTATTGAAAAAGTGACATTTTCTTAGCAGTTTTTCGGTTACTATCAAGCCCAATGTTGTATCTTGTTACCTGTGCGTTCATTTACACGATTCAAAATGTTGTATTTTCTGGTTTAACGTCCGAGATTGTTTGATACAAACACAAACAATTTCTAACTTGTCAAAAAGTTGTGATTCATAATGGAAATTGTTCACAATGTGACACTTAATTTTTTAGTGTGTACTAGACAAATATTTATTTCCATTCTTTGGTTGTAATCTACACATACGTGAACTTCGTGTGTGTATGAAATCATCAGGTAACATTAAGATTAAACTCGATTTAGTAATATAATGCATATCAAAATTAAACGGGGAGCTAAAAACTGCATAGCAATTAGATTAGCTCGTTAGCGTTAATTGTATGTAATAAAGTAGACTTCTTGGAATAAATAAGCAATAAAACAGTTCATTGGTCTTGAAGCTGATATCTTTAATTATTAACCGAGATGCAATAAAAGCAATAAAAGCATAAAACGTTCAAATGCATTTCAAAGGGGAAAGAATTTGCTGCATTAAGCCGAAGGTTAATAGATGGTCTCAAAATTACACAACAAACAGCTGTTATGCAACAACACAACAGGTGATAAATTGCCTCCATACTTGGTAAGCACAGGTTCTGGTAGGTTGTGGCGGCGAAAATGGGTCACCCTACCTGATTTGTAGCTTTGCTGAATTATTCTTTTAACCTCAATCGTCGTTTTTATTGTAGATACAATGAATCAAAACCACGCGAATGAAAACTATAATAATTTTAAAACATGTTTGTTCAGGAAGCTACACAATGAAGTAAATATTGATTATTGTTATTAATATTTCAGCAGATTGTGATGATGTAGTTTAAGTTTGTATAAACTCTTGAAACCTACTAAAGCAAACAGCTTGTGTATCTTATCACGCCAATTTCTAATTCCACGGATTCGGATTTGTGTTTAAAAGTTTATACGATAAAGGCCATAAAGTAATCGCGATAAGAACACAGAACAAAACTACAGCATAATATCTAACCTCGTTTTGTTTCCCCACTCACGCTACTATGGCACAAATCCACCTCATATGGCAGTTTTGTATTTTTTATCTCGCTCCTTTACATAGCCGCTGTTCTGCTTTAAAAACAACGGTGCTATTCTGAAGCGCGCATATGTTACCTAGAATAAATACTGTTTGCATTTGTGCTAGGGAGGGGGTCGGCCACATACAGTCTCCCTTATTGCTGCGGCTACAACTTTTAGAACATTTTTTTAATATACTATTTAGGCTACTACAAGTGCCGATAAAGTTACTATCTAATATCTGTAAAACATATAAAATAAATGTAGATTACCTTATTTACCGTTATTAACACCAAAAGGGGGAGTATTTATTTACCACTTGTAATATTTACCATTCACAATTTCAAACTATATCGTCGATTAATTTTTTAATTATAGCTGTATGTTATATAATGTATTTGAAAAATGATACTAAAAGTTTATTGGCGGCTACCGTAAACTAACATTGATAACCGTCGTCTTTCAGCAGAATAGTCAATTTCACTACTACAAACCGTTACAAAACTATGGAATGTGTTGGTAGTAACTCAATTTAACGTAGAATAGAAAAATTTCTTAAATACAATTTTATAGACGAGGCTCTTCAAGACGGTTACATATACAACATAAATATATCTTAAAATTGCCGTTACCCCTTTATGAAGATAATTTTTGAACATACTATATTTTAAAAGATTTTCCCATGCTTTGTGACTGTATGCTGCCAATTGCCGTTTAGCGAGAGCAAAAATCAATTTTCGTCCCATAAGGGACGAAAACAAATGTTAGTTACGCTTTGATTATTTTTACTTTCTCCATAGTACCGTAGTTTACATTGACATCATCTATAAGTGTTTTAATTTTTAGTAATAAAATACTTTACCTTCTTTTTTCTACATTATAATTTTTTTTAAATTAAATAATGCCAGCAAAACTCGTGGACTACGCTCCTGTTTTTACTTTTTTTTTGTAACTCCGATAGCTTTCTCCGTTGAGTCGAAAAAAATGATCTTACGGTGGTTGTTTTCTTCCGGGGAAATTATGTAATAAAAGTTGTTTTTACCGGAGCCTTTTTTCAGACGGCATTTTCTTCATCAATAGTTTTCCCAGCGTTTGTTGTTGTGGGGCTTTTATCAGCGACGTTTTTAACGTAGACAGAAAATGATCCTCAAAAGCAGAAGCAACTTTTTATGCATGTTATTAGTGTAATGTTTTGGCTATTTCCTGCCGCGGCGAGACCGGTATCTCGACTGACAGTGCAGACGTATAGAGAGCACTTACATACATACATACATCTTACGTTCTTCTGTATTACGCAATATTGTGTAATACATTAAATCATTGCTAATAAAATAAGGCACTATTCGCGTTTATATATTAGATACGTTAAATGTACGTAGACTACAATGCTGTCAATTTATACATATTATAACATTAGCACTCTTAAAATACTTGGGATCGTCAATTTTTGATAGGTTTATGAACCTATAACACAAGACTGCAAATTAAGACTACGTAGGCGAACAATATGATATAGCAAAACCACATCCATACAAATTAAAATATGCGACATTTCTGAACCGACCATAATAAAAATTAATAGAAATGTTCTTCTTAATTAGAGTCATTCGTGACCTCAAATTCAAATTTAACAACATTAATGGCGATGTCAGTTATTCAACTATATTTTCCGAAACATTTCGTCTCTCTGCATACATGAATGTTAATTAGTCAAAAATGTAGCACATGGCACACAGATTATTAACATTACTGACCACTCAAGTTTTTCTGCCACTTTCTGCAAAATTCAGATCCTAAAGAGGCCATCGGGCATTCTAAATCATTTATACTTTCTAGTGAGCTTTTATGACAGCTTAACCGTTTTAAAATTTAGCTTTTAAGTTGTATAACCACTTATACAATTTTAAATGTACCTATTGCATATTTGTAACAGGCAAATACAAAACAACATTTTGAAGACGCAAGAAAGTTCCTAGTTTATCCCGAACCAATTATAATTATAATAAGTAATTACACAAAAACAAAATTATTACAGTGCATTAGATGACAGGCACGATACAGTGTGATCAAATATTCAAATTTTTGATCGAATCAACTTGCTTTCACAGGTACTTGTGAAGCAGTGAGTTTAAAAACGTGATTTGTTGGTTAAATTTGACTATTAAGTGGAACGAAGGACTTTGAAAGGCGAACATGACACAGCATACTTGATTTTACGAATGAATTACACGCCTAACAAAAAATCTATGGATAGCTCAACATTTATCCAAACAAAAAATGACAATAAGCAGATGAAATATATAGTTAACTATAGCAAAAAAACAAGGAAGTTGGAGTTTCTAGTAGACAAAATAAAACGATAAAATCCTCACCATCACTTATTGATTCGGTTAATTTTTCTATGGTAGTAGTCACTTAGATACTTTTTTTTATCGTCATTGATGTTTGATTTACGTCGACTCAAAAATGCTGCAAGATGTTGCTAGTTTATTGCTGCGCTTTTTTTCAAACGAGCTTAACTTTTATTGCAGAAGTCTTAGGGCTTTGCAATTTGGCTGTGAAACTACAGTTTAAAGTCATTAGTAAAATATTTAATTTTGAAATGCTCAAAATATCCCTCAACTTTTCAAAACAAATATAAATTTTCAGATGGTCTTTTGCCAGCTTTCTTGAAATCTTTACGTTGGAATGACAATAGAATCTGAAGTTAGTTGCATGGAAGAAAGTGTTTTGGCTTACGAAGCAAATGGTAAATATGTTTTAAAAATAGGCGAGGCAGTTCCTGGCAGTACCTGGTCTTTCTCATGGTTCAAACGATTTTACTTTTCATAGTGTAGACTACGTGTTTTTGAGAAACGAATTACTTTATTTGCCTGATTTCGAGTCACATGTTTAATGGATCGACTACAAAATAGCTAGGTTCTATTGGTAAGGGTAAACGGTGAAATGTGCAAATATGGGCTCTTGCAGGCATATTAGGGACCATATGAAGGGTGCGCAAGGTTTTGGGTTAATAATTTAGAAAAAGTCAGAGACGGTAGTGTAGATAACTCCTCAAATAATGCTATTATACCCATTTTTGTCCGACATCCAAAACGGAATTTGAAGTTAGCCGTAGGGCGCGGCGCTTACCTTGCTTTCGTGCAGTTAAGTCGCTGCTACTATGCGTACAGATACGATATGGAAACCAATTGCACAGGCTATCGCAAGTTCAAATTCCGCTGCTTGTTTTCTTAGAAATCTAATAGTCGATGAACTGTACAACGTTATAATTATAAAAAATTATACTTTTGCAAATAGGGCAAGTATTAATAACTAGTATGGGAAAGTCCACTCGAAGTTAACACTTCAGCTTATTTAAATTCTAATTTCCTTCTAATACATCTTTGTCTAAATATCTTTCCAACTTTTCATGTTATGTATTGCAGATATGGACGAAATACCAGAAATAAGAAAACCAGAAAAAAATCAATAATTTATGTTAACTTTTTAAAACTTACCATTGAACTTTATGACCAAGCACTAATCCAATGGAATGAAGTTTGGAAGACCTAAATACACCCAATTTCAAATCTTATATAGATGTATGCAGCAGGATACTTTCTTGTGCATACCCAAATAAGTGCCATGATTAATTATGCTGATGATGTTTTCAATTTTATCCTATAATGTTTTAGCTAACGGAGGAGTTTAACAATAACTAATTTTATTGGGTTGCTTGATCTTATCACTTTTTATTCCTACCTGTGCAATAAGGAAAAAGAAAAGTATGGAGCCTATCAAACTTTGAAATACAAAAAAGCTTTATCGTAAACTTTGAGGTAGGTTGCGTACATATGTTTAAAATGTTGAGTTTACATTGGGCATATTCAGAGGAGTTATTCCTTTAAAGCAAATTTGATTTCCAGATCTCTGGAAAATCACAACAAAAATCAGTGGAAGAAATTGAAACAGCCGTCCATTAAATAATTGGTTTGCTCAATTAGGGAGAGCGAAACAAACTTAAATTTTTTTGTGGGAGGTAGATAATTTATTAGCATTAGAAGGTACTTTTTTTAAATATTAATACAAATGAAAATGGTATAACATTTTATTTTTAACATTGACGGTTACTTAAGCTTTATGCACAATAATTAGATTTGTTTTAACATTGCCTTTTTCTATATCTAAAAATTTATAGTGTTCTGCTTATAAATTCGTTTAAATACATTTTGCCGAATCGATTTTTAATTAGATGTTGAAATGTTTTTTTTTTCTTTAAATATGGATTTTAAATTAGCTCATTAAGTACGAAACCGGTACTTTGATAATTTAAACAACAGTTTGTCACTTTTGTAACAATGGACAATACTTATTATATATTATTTTAAATAATATTTATACTATATAATAGTTAATTGTTGCATGTTGTGTGCCTTAGTTTAGTTGCTTAATTGTAATTTACTATTTCAAATTGATAAAACTATTTAACACATTGTTGCAACTTTTTCCCCTATACAGATGTGCAAAATTTAGTAAACTGTTTGTTATTAATACAAGGCGTTGTGAAATTTAGATTAACTACAAGGTATGATAGTGGTAGTCGTACTAAATTAACAATATCGGTATAGTATGTATTACTATGTAGAAGCGTGTCCCTTTTTTAAACAGAAATTCTCTTTAAGATAGGCAGAATTGTAGTAACCATAGCAATTAATTTTTCCCAGCGAGTAGACGGTATACTCTGAAAGTAGAGTGTCTCTAGTTTAAAATGTTAAACATTCGGAATGTACCGTTTACTCTATCATTCCCTAAACGACTGCGCCAGGTTCGAATTTTTATCAGGTTTCGTGCGTGGCGCGTACTATACCTGTGTAAAGTGTTAGTGTAGTTGGATGTGAGGTCACTGTTGATAATTAATTATTTATGCAGTTGATGCATTGCTCTCGCTGTTGTCAGGGTCAAATAAGAGCTTAGTTTTTAGGTAGTTTGGTGTGACTAGTTCACTGCAAAACTGGAATTTACGCAATGACAGCACATTACTGAACATACTCTACTCTAAACAGGAAACAACATATAACGTTTATCATGAAAACCAATGACTCATTATACAACATGGCGGATGTAAATGTCAGCTGTTCAATTGCTAGCACTAAACCGGCTGAAATTTTACGCAGACTCAACTCAAAGTTCCAAGCAAGTACACTCAAACAGTCATAAGTATTCGAATGAGTAAATGTTTAAAAAACGATCGTCAGACTGTTCCTGACAATTCAGAAAGTGCAGTTTCAACTACAACAAATGTCATGCCTGCTGTCATTAAACGTGTTTAAGCTTAAATTAAATCAAATCGTCGAATAACTAACTATCTCTAAAATACTTGATAAACCAACAACACGGTTAATGCCACCTGCAATGACTTTTGTTGCAGTGGAACCTCTGCTTCCTACATTGTCACAAATAGCCTCTCGGCCATATTTTAACGGTTAGCCCATTCAAATACTTGCAACTTCGTGAGTGTACTTTCTTGAAACTGAGCCGAGTCTGCATAAAATTTCAGTCAGTTTGACGTCTTCACTAACGAGAAATTAAATGTTAATATGATGTTGCGCAGAAAAGTTACATTTATATCCGCCATGTTGAATAACAAATGAACGCTTTCCATAACAAGGGTCATGTATTGCTTTCTGTGTAAAGTACCTTCGGTGATTGTCATAACAAATAATTGCATGCATCGCTAAATACACCAAGTCATTAAGTAAATTGCTAAATTCTGGTTTTGGCGTGAACTACGGTTGTATGTGAGATTCCTCGACCTGGTTAATTGAAAGCGTATTAACCAGTGACCACGGAATGTATATTTTGGGTGGCACGAGATGCCTATTTCCATCGAATCTATGTGTCCAATGTCTTTCAGAAGAGGCGGATCCTGAATGATAAGTACATCGACATAGATGCCATTTCCATTAATCGGATTAATAATTGGTTAACCGCTAGCCGGCGCCGACGTAATAAGCGTTGTATTCTTCTCTTGCTGGTTTTAAAGTACCTCGAGTTAGTGCACTGGAGAAAATGTCGTAACACACAAAAAGGGCTACGTGGGATTTCCACGCTACGGAGAGGAATGCCTCCCCCATAGGTAACATACTTTGATTATGCTTTGCTAATGTAAGATGCATTAAAAAAGGTCAAGTGCCTCTTTCTTTTAACGCATATTAGTAATGTATAATTATCTCCTTTGTAATGTTAATACTGGTGATATTCTAAACGCTGAATGTTTGATGTGCCTGAGAGTAACATAATAACAAAAAGTACCTGAGTAGGCCTGCACGGAGTTTTTCGAGAATGCGATCTCGCTGCATCGGTCGAACTATTCGAAGACTATCAGAGGAGTCAACACTAATTTGTGTTTACGCCACGAGTCTGATATGTTTTAAAACATCATTGCTCTGTTTAAAGTAAGTTATTACTACCCTACAATATTTTAAAAGTATTCTTTTGCAAAAATTCTTTTCTCCGCAGTTTGTACAACATCGAAATTAATACTCCTAATAATTTTTGATTAATTCATAGCGCGTGATTGCGATTAATCAATCTATATTGTCGAGCATGACAGCTTAATGATCGGCAACGGATGTACGATGCCATTACATTTAAATCTACTTTATTTTGTAATATAATTCTGCAATCAATACACCTTCAATCCATTTTAAATCAATCAGTGATGATGGTCTGTCCTTGTATAATGTTTTCAACAACATTGGAGTACTCAGTTCAAATTATCTCACCAACAGATCATACTTCCTCCGATTACCACTTCCATGTTCGTCTCGATTCTTGCAAAGACTTGAAGATTACGTAGTAAACCTACATCGCCTACTATTACTACCAACGCCGTAAATTAATAGCCGATGGTACGTGATAAAACTGGAACTGGGACGAATGAATCATTTCACAGAGGAAGAAGCCATACCAGTCTGCAGCAATAAGGTAATTCCATCAAGCGGAATGGAGTTAATGCGACTAGTGAAGCCTTCCAAGACGAGGTCGGAGCGCGGGGCGTCAAGGTACAAGCAACGGGACGACCGGCACTCATCAGGTCAGCGAGCAAGAATGCGTGGTTTGGGGTCGAGTTATCCTGTTCGTCTGCACAGATAATAACGGGGTACTGACATACCACCCTGACTCGCTTCATGCAACTTGAATGTGCTGATCTAGAATGTGTTTTTCTTTCAATTTAATTAAGCAATGCAAATTATACTGGCAAAAATCTTCTGCATTTTCTAAAACAAAATGCGTAGATCACAGTAAACAATTGGAAGTTTTCACATCCATGATTACATTATAAATAGATTGCCCTTACAATTTTCCTGAAATGTCAAAACAATATATGCAGAGTGTAAACTTTAATTCTGCTCACCATTGGGATCTCGGAAACGGTACGAAATAGAAGGTGTGTTAGGGGAGGAAAAAAGTATCTATTTAGGACACCAGTTTATTGCCATTTTGAAAAATGCACAGCTAACTACAAGATACACAGGGTGTTTAGTAAACATATGGCGAAAATTCAAGGGGTGATTCCCTGAGTTATTTTAAGAATATTTTGTCCTTTGATGATTGTCGGAAAGCCGCTTTGTTTTGAAGATACAGGGCGATATGTTTAACGGCGAATTTCATACTTTGTTGATTACGTCTCGGGATTTCTACCAAGAAGACTTACCGGCGAGGTGTATCGAAACTTTTTGGAACAATTGCTACCTCGGTTTCTAAAGGATATACCATTGGCAACGAGAAATTCAATGTGGTTTATGCACGATGGTGCACCGGCGCATTTTAGTGTGGTTGCTCGTGAGTTTCTAACAGCAACATATCGAGATCGCTGGATTGGTCGAGGTGGACCTCGCTTATGGCCTGCTTAATCCCCAGACTTAAACCCCTGGATTTTTCCTATGAGGCTATCTGAAGTCATTAGCTTACACTACACCAGTGGAAAATGCGGAAGATTTGAGAAATTGGATAATTTATAGGTGTAATTCAATAAGAAACGACCCTGGTGTTTTTGAAAGAGTTCGGTAGTCAATGCGGAGAAGACCGGATTCATGCATCCTAGCTGGTGGTAGTCATTTTCAACCGTTCTTGTATATTAAGAAGCTTTACATGTAAAATTTAGGCAATAAAATATTGTTATTGCCGAAAAACCTTTGTCGCTCTGTATCTTCGAAACAAAGCGGCTTTCCGAAAATCATCAAAGGACAAAATATTTTTAAAATAATCCAGGAAATCACCCCTTGAATTTTTGTCGCATGTTTACTAAACACCCTGTATACAAGCAAAAAAATTAAAATTTAACGTTTTCTTCTTTCGATCCTACCTTCTTCATTTATTAACTTTATTACATGAACAATTCATTTTTGCAGGAATAATGTAGCACAAAACAATGTACTGGTTCGATCAGAATTTTTTTCGAACTCACCGTTTTTTAGAGGCAATGGTCAACTTTTTTTATAGCCACTATATCAAATTTCTACATTTTAGGAAGCATTTTTTATTTCCTTTTCAACGGTGTATGACAATCCCGTAAAATAACGGAAACCAGGCGGATCCACGGGGGGGGGCCTATAGGGGCTGTAGCCCCCCCCCCCCCCATAAGGCCCCCCATTTGGAAGAAAGAATGGGCTAAACCTCAAACAGAGCCAATTCCACAAAACGCCGTTGATGCACTATCTTGTTGCGATGATAAATTTTTCCCTAACATAAAAATTCTGTTACAAATCTTTGCTACACTGCCAGTGTCAACAGCTACTGCCGAAAGAAGCTTTTCCCCTTTGTGCAGATTGAAAAATTATTTAAGATCTACAATGTCAGAAGAGCGTCTTAACGGATTGGCATTGGCTACTATTCATAAGGAAAGAAGCATCAACATCGAGAAAGCCATAACCGTCTTCTCGCAAATGAAACCTCGTAGAATGGAGACAGAGAAATGGTCCGACTAAAAAAAAAGTGATGTGTAACCAATGTTTTTTTTTTTAATTTAATTTTTGTGCAACTATGATTTTAGGCTTATTTTTATATTGTAAATATGTCTTACGTTAGGTAAAAATAAATTTTTTAGATAAAATATAACCATATTATTTAAATTAGGTGAAAAGTTTTCCAAACTTTGTTATCAAGAACAGTTAGCGGTAAAAGAGCAAGGTCGTCCTAAACCAGATTATCATGTCTGTCAAAAGTAAATTGTAAGTGCAAAATCCGGTATTTAAAAGTACTGTTGTGACTACAAAGTAAAGGTTTTATATTTTACAATTAGGACTGGTTGTAGTGGTCTAAAATGTTTATAAAAATAGCCATCTTGATGCATATTTTGCCTCAAATTTTCAAAAAATTTCAAAAAATTCTCCCCCGGACCTCCGCTAACTGGGGGTACCCCCCAGACCCCCCGGTCAGGTCTCTCGGCCGATTTGACTTTACCCACAGCAGAACCGCCACTACAAAATTTCACGTGCCGCCACTGAGCCCTCCCCATTACAAATTCCTGGATCCGCGCCTGACGGAAACTGATATTCAAAATAATTACACATTTTATTTCTTAAAGTTGGCCATGGAACATATACTCTAAAGTGTTTATTGTACGAAAAACAAAATGATTCGTTAAAGTTTATAAATAAAGAATCTAAGAGCAAACTAAGATAATATCAAACATTTGTTTTTTCCTGTAGTTACTAAGCTATGAACTTTTCAAAATGGCAATAAACTGGTCTGCTAAATAGGCAACTGTTTCCTTATTTAACGGACCTTTTATCTTACCGTTTCGGAGGTGAGCAGAATTGACATTTACGCCCTGTATACTACAACATAACCTATAACATCAAAATATGAATGCGGAGTATTCCTCATCCTCTCATATTCACAGGGTATGTCTTAATTTCAGCGAAGGTGGGAGATTTCCAAGGACCAAGATTTTCGAATTTTACGTGATTATGTAAATTACTGCGGGGTACATCCAATAACTACTTTAATCTTATAACTTCGGACATGCATAAAATAATAAAACTTGAAAGATCAAAAACATAAGATATGCATACAGGGTGGTTCAGAATTATATGGCAAAATTTTATTTATATGCAGAACACCAAAAATGAAGCGACCTTTTCATTTTGCTGAATGTACCCACAGCCCCCATGTGGAGCCCATTGAAATACCTTTATTGGTTATACATCAAGAACCATTGGACAGATATTCTTCGCAGTTTGTAGAGAGGCTCAAAAACGTTATTTAAAAATTGACCTTAAGGTACTGCTACATTAATGCCTAAAGGGCGGGAGCGGTAGCACTTCCATTCTTGATTTTTGCATAACTTATTTGCTATCAATTTCTTGCAAATGTAATTTATATAAGACTCGGTTTAGATGTAAAATTTAATTTTACACAATAAAGGTATAACCGCCCTTTTAGCATGGAATGCACCATTTTCGAGTAAAATGCTTTGCAGTTCCTACTTGTATATAAAAATAGTTATTATAAAAGAGAACATGACACTTACAACAAATGAACGGAGACAAATGAAATAAGACAAAGAAAAAGACACGTACGACACTCATTTGTCATTTAGCGGTCATTTCCATTTTTACATATTACATGTAATAATTATTTCTTTGAAAACGAGAAAAAAATATAAAATGAGGTAATGTCACCTAGAGAGTAAATTTCCACTTTACTCACTCTTATGAGTGAGTAAAGTGGTCACTTTACTCACTGTTGTAGATAAAATAAACTTATTATACATGGTTACTCTGCACGTAGAATATTAAGCTCTGTTTCTGCATATTCTACATGTAGAATAATACCGATGCAAAATTAGCCAGTTTACGTAAAAAAGAAATTTCATTGTCGGTGCATTCTTTGTGAACGGGCGGGTCCTTCGGACTCCGCACCGGAGTCCTAAGCTCCTCTTCAGCCAGGTAAGGATCGCTTAAAGCAATCCATCCGTAGATAGTTACTGTCCCATTACTTACCCAAGAAAACCACGAAAAACCCTGAGCCAGAACAGCCGCCGGGCCAGGCCTCCTGAATGGAAAGCGGACGCGCTTACCGTGAAGCACCTTTCTCAGTTTTAAACGTAAACAAGCACGCATACAACTTAACAAGTGCCTCTACCTACACTAAAGTAAAATAATTAACATGGATAAATCAAAATTTAAAATATATCAAAATTGTAAAAAACTAAAAACGTAAAATAATTGCGACCAGTGATTATGGTAGGCGCGAGCGGTATTTCCGCTCCCGGCGTAACGATTCAAAGGGCGCGATTTTATTGTATATTTTTTTATGGGGGCAACTGATGTGTCGTTTGATAACTGCTGACAATTAAAAACATTCTGCAGTACGGTACGTTTGAATAGAGAAAAGGCGGCGCGTTCGTACCGTTAAATAGTCACATGTCTCACCCCTTCCTCTCTCTACTATGCACAAACGCGTTTATCTACATAGTTAAGTAAACACAATGATATTACATATTCTTTGAGGCTTTCGCGGTTCCTGGAACTGTCAATATGGCAATTTACTTTCGGCTTAGACCGCGTCGTCATTTGGGAACTACGCCCAGCATAATCAGGTAAGGACCGACCTGTAGCTTGTCTGTCTTTACAAGCATTTGCTCTAGAAGTTTGAACAATATTTGTTCGTAGGCCCTGCGTGCCTAAACAGGGCCGTGAGCTTAGATTATTTAAACCTTGGGGCGGACAAGGATATTATTTTAATGTATTTTGTTTGCCAGGACAATAATACTTAATCGGCTTGTGCCTGTTAGCTGTTTGTGAACCCATACAAACTAATGTTTCGCAAGACATTGCAACTTGCAGTATTTACATACATCACAACTACGTTGAAGTACTACAAAAACACAACGAATAGTTTGCTGGTTTTTTTCTTTAAACAAAAATACTTCTATTATAATAACAACAAGAAACAAGTGATTCTAATAGAAATACCTTTTGATTAGAAGCTTGAATTGCCACATCGAGCTTGTTTAACTGCTTAACATCTTCTTATGACACTTCGTAAGAAAACCTTTCCGCAATCATTTTTAAGGAAGCTTCTTTTATTGCTTTCGCATGTAGGATGTACCTCAAAATTTTGGACAAACTATTTCCGCTGTTTAACGATACACTCAGATCTTCATAACAACTAGACTTTTCATAATAATTTATCTCGCTAACCTTTGGATTTAGCGACTTTTAACACGAGTATCTTCTTTTCGTATTTTTGGAAGGACAAAAGATTTTCTCAAGCCTAAAGTTAACAAAATTAAAGTGTAAAAACGGCGTTAAGAGAATAAGAGATACGCCGAGAACCCTCCTCTTCTACGCCCCTCGTCGATGGATTTGATTGAAAACAAGTGAAAATGTGAATAAATCAATTTTTCATTTAATATCTTAATTTATTACAGAAACATTAATTAAAGCGTGATTAGATCATTCTATCTTCTGAAGTCCATAGCTTCGAAAGGAAGCGTTTTCTAAACCCATATGTTAATTAAACATTTTCTACTTGAATTACCTCAGGACTTACTTTTAAGTTTGCGACACCCTGTAGAAAGTACCGTGGACCAATAATTGAATTTTTAAACATATCTCATTCACAGTGTAAATTACCAAGGAGTGCAATTTTTGGCTAATGATTTCATCCGGTTGGAATTCAATCCACAATTTCCAAAATTCCGAAACAACTTTTACAAATCTCACCCCAACACTTTAAAAACTCTTTTAATGCAGGTATCGATTTTTATTATTTCAGAACCTGAAGTGATATACAGGGTGTTCATTTGAAAACTTCCCACCCCCAATATCTCGGTGCACAAGGCTTTCTGAAAAAATCGCCGAGACACGTCAACAGTATTAGCGAGGGGGACATATTTTTACATAATAGTGACATAAATCGTTTCATCCCCCTACCCCCCAGAGCCGCCCCCTTAAAAATTTTAAATGGCAAGGGGGGTTATGTGATACCTCATTTGAAAGGTCTTCATATTGCCTACATTTTGGAGTTTTGGTTTTTAAAATCGGTCGATTCGTTTTTGAGATATTAAGGGAAAAGTGTTTGAGTTTGTTAAAACAAAAAGGAGCGTGTATACTTATTGATAACATTTTTATTTATAATCAGTATTAAAAATACAAATAATTATTGGAAGTAAAAAATTATTTAGAATGTTATTATCTTAATAACTGCTCAAAATGTTGTCCATTGTTGGCTAAGCAACAATATAACCGTTGTTCAACGTGTTCCCTGACGTTTTGGAAAACATGTCTTGGAATTGATCGACATTCTTCAATTATTCGTTGACGGAGCTCGGCTATACTTTGCGGTTGAGGCGTATAAACAACCGATTTTAAATGGCCCCACAGAAAAAATCTAAGGGAGTTAAGTCGGGGGACCTAGCTGGCCACTCTATAGCTCCTCTTCGACCTATCCATTTACCGGGAAATGTATTCTGCAACCACTGCCGAACCGGTAAGACATAATGAGGAGGGGCACCGTCCTGCTGAAAGTATAGTTGTTCCTCATCAAGTAGTAAATTACCATCTGCATCACGTTGATTTTCAACTGCTTCAGTTATTAGTGGATTAATAGCATTTTCCAACATGTCCAAATACACTGCACCATTCAAATTTCCTTAGATGAACAAAGGTCCAATCACTTGATCTCCTAAAATACCTGCCCACACATTAAGTTTTTCGGGATACTGAGTATGTCCTTCTGTAAAAATGTGTGGATTTTCGTTACTCCAATATCTACTGTTATGTCTATTTACAAATCCATTTAAATAAAATGTGCATTCATCACTGAAGCAAGTATTCTTCAATATTTCATTATTATTATTAATCATGCCAGTCATTTGTTCGCAAAATTCAATTCTCCTGTCAAAATCGTCTTCATTTAGCTCATGGCAGATTTGCATTTGGTAGGGATGAAATTTATGAAGTTTTGCTACTTTATGAACTGAACCTAATGAAATGTCAGTTGCGGCGGCAATTTGGCGGAGCGAACTTCTGGGGTTTATACCAAAATGTCCTAATATCTCAATTTGAGTGGCCTGATTTAAAACTCTGGGTTCAGTACGTTTTCTATTCGAAACAGATCCAGTCTCAGTAAATTTTGCTATAAGGTCTAGGACATACCTATGGGACGTGGACTTATCTGGATGCCGTTCATTAAACGTAGCTGCGGTTTGTCGAGCACATTGATTTTCAGCCCCATAAATTAACACAATTTCAACTTTTTCACCCAAAGTGTATCCCATTTTTAATAATTATCAAGAGAACTTTACAAATTTACTAAATATCAATACGCGCCACACTAATTAAGCAGTTTAAACAAACATCAACTATTAATGCCAAACACTTTGACAAGTACTGACAAGAAAAACATCCAATAGTGCATTATGACAACAGCCTACTATGCGTTTTACAAGCTCCTTTCTGTTTTAATAAACTCAAACACTTTTCCCTTAAAATCTCAAAAACGAATCGACCGATTTTAAAAAACAAAACGCCAAAATGTAGGCAATACGAAGACCTTTCAAATGAGGTATCACATAACCCCCCTTGCCATTTAAAATTTTTAAGGGGGCGGCTCTGGGGGGTAGGGGGATGAAACGATTTATGTCACTATTATGTAAAAATATGTCCCCCTCGCTAATACTGTTGACGTGTCTCGGCCATTTTTTTCAGAAAGCCTTGTACACCGAGATATTGGGGGTGGGAAGTTTTCAAATGAACACCCTGTATAATAGATATCAATACACGTCTTAAAATTATTAACTGTTTACAATACGTCGCCATCACCTTATATACAGGATGTATCAAATTGCGTGTTAACTATGGGGATCTCGCTTATTTGAAGAGATACGACGATGGTTAAATTAGAGAAAATTTGTAGAATTTTATGTCCACTAATAATCTAAAAACTAATTAGAGCTATCTTGCTTAGTTCCTAATAAACTAAAAGAAACTGAAATTTTGAATTTCTTGTTTTCGGCTATAACTCATTTATCATTTATGTTACATATTTCTTGTTAACGCATTATTAGGACACTTTTTATGCTGAATCTAATTTTTTTATCAGATTTATTATAACTGCCACCATTGCTCATTTTCGACTGTCAACTTTTTTTTCTTGTGGTCGGCATTTTAAATTCTTTCACATTTGAATAGAGTTTTTAATTCTGATTTCAACGATGTGTCACACTTTGCATTTTGTTTAAGTTTTGAGCATTTTATTACAGAAAATTACAATTTCATGAGTGCCATGGAAAGACCACGTCATTTAATTTATTTTGAATAACTTCTAGTAGGCCATGAACTGATGGACTACTTTTATTTACTTTGGCCTGAGATACATTAAGTACGCGAAAATTTCAGGAAACTTTGTTTTGAGCGTAGGCAGCAGGTTAAGTCATTTTGCACAAAAACAAATGAATGACACAGTTACTAGCACACAGATGAGAGAGTTTATTTTATAATGCTTCTGAACATGTTATACAAAGGTGTCAAATGCTTTAAAAATTTATTTAATAATTGTTTGAATTAGTGGTTTTAGTGTTAGCTGTTGTATTTATTTAACCTGTTATTCAAATTTGTGTCAATTGCAAACATACAAACTGCAAGTAAAATTTTCAGTAAATTGTGTATGTTAGAAAATTTGTCATTTATTTGTTTTTATAAAAAATAAAATAACCTGCTGCCTACGACAAAGTTTGCTGAAATAAAAGTAATGTTTTATTTTACTTCCATGAGTTCATAGCCTACTAGAATTTTCTCAAAATAAATTAAATGACGTGGTCTTTCCATGGCACTCTTAGAAAATTTTTATTTTCGGTAATAAAATGTTTAAAACTTAAACAAAATGCAAAGTGTGACACATCGTTGAAATCAGAATTAAAAACTCTATTGAAATATGAAAAATTTAAAATGTCGACCATAAGAAAAAAAAAGTTGACAGTCGAAAATGAGCAATGGTAGCAGTTATACCGAATCTGGTAAAAAATTTAGATTAAGCATAAAAAAGTGTCCTAATAATGCGTTAACTAGAAATATGTACCATAAATGATAAATGAGTTATAGCCGAAAACAAAAAATCCAAAATTTCCCCATTCCACGCAATTTGATACATCCTGTATATTATGAAACACTCGTGATAATAATAATAATAAAAACACTAAAAGCACTAGTTTTTTACAAAAACAATGTGGTTTTGTGGCTGGTTTTTTAACTTATCATAGGTAACAATTTTGTAGTCTGTTAATGTAATAAATAATTTACATGTTTGTTGATTCCAGCCTTTTTGCCTCTGATCAAATTCAACGAAAGACGTAGCTATATATGTATTTTTGTAAGGAGCGTCGTTATGAACTCATAAAAGCCACACCTTATATTATTCAGAGTTTCATTCTGAGATATTAATGGTTTATATACACAACTAAAGGCGCATAATTTAGTAAGGCAAATGTTTGAATTATTTCTCAGTTCTCACAACTATGTACAGCGATATATAGTCAATGGCTACTTAATCAATTGCAGTAAATGGAATTTTTATTTTTAATCTTTCCAAATAAAACAAAAAGCTTATAATTAACATCATACAGACTTATGGGGTATTTAATCCTCATATATAATATGTAAAACATGTATATTGAACGAGCAACGTACAATAACAATCAACTGATACAGTACATAATTTGAAATCGTTATACTAGAAAATTCCAGTGGTCGGGCGTGTTGTTTTTTCTGAATAAAACACGTTATAACCTTATAACATAACAGGGTAATTAACATTCTTGGGATGGCTGAATAGACCGTCTAATGGCTTGGTATAGATAAACAATGGAGATTCACTTCACATTATGGTATATATTCACAAACATATTGTCTGAAACGTTCCTATTCACAAGGATGTATTTCTAACGAGAACAGGAAAAGGGGAACATTTCTCTAAGGTAGGTAGGTATTGCATATAACAATTTGCCTACTTCACACAAAAATCGGTTTAGAATGCGACTTTAAATCTGGTTTCCGATTACATTTTGACATTTCGGCGTGTTACCTAAGCCGAAAAAAGTGGGTCATGAATGCAGTTTAGAAAAGCAAAACATTTACGTATTTCATTTCTTAAACCCGTATGATATTAGAAGTTCAAAATATACAAACGAGATAACTCGTAAATAACCAGCTGCAGAGAGGATTCTTCCATTTCTGCTATCTTCATAGAATTTTTTTCAATAGGTATAGATTCTTCTTTGAGCAAACATTATTCAATAAATCAATATTTACGATTAAAACGGTACAGTAAATATTTTCAACTGTAAGTGGCTAGCAAAAAGAAACTTATGTAAGCCACAAGGTGTAACTATTTTCGGGCTTATCAGATTTGCTGCATGTTGTTTATCAACTTCCAAATTCTTAAACACTTTAACCTACATTCCTGTAAAGTTGCAAAACTGTACACCTTTTACTAAATCACTTGTAAATTTAAAAAGTAGCGGTTCTACTATTAGCCGGTTTACAATTTTTATCGTTTCACTTAGAAAAATACACATAAAACGCTTAAAATTTACAGTTCTATTAAAACTTTAGCATGCAACGTTAAACTAGTCATTTTAAACATAAAAAGTTATTGAACTTAGCAGGTACTTAATCTATGTCTTAATGTAAGAATTTAGACTGCAGGTAAAGCTAGATATCCTTGCTTGCTTTAAAAAAACTAGCTCTAGTCGGTACGTGGCGGTACGTCCCATTAGGCAGGGTAGGCAGTGTCTACCCATAACTTTTCAAAAAAAAAATCAAATTCTACTTTTCTCTTCTACTTTTTAACACCGCCGCGAAACATTAAAAATTGAGCGCCAAATAAATAGAATTTAAACACAGTTTCGCATACGCGAAGGCCGAGCTTATCGGGCCAAATGATTCCAGCTACGACGCAATCTACCAATCTATTATTCTTAATACGTTTGCATGCACATTGATACAAATAATGCAATTATCAGATGGACAGATGCAAAGAAATAGTAAGGATTTCACAACGCAATAAGCACGGCAAAGGCACGGCCTCTGCGCCGGTCGGCGGCAATTAGTTGCAGCGTGCAGCTATTACGTGTTTATTTATTTCATACGTAGTTTGTAAATTTGCAATAAATATGAAAATTCTCGTTAACTAGCGTTTAAAAGAAAAATTGAATAGATAGTATTACGAAAAACAATTTTGATGAAGGTTTACGTTATCAAATTAAAGTGCATAATGACAATGTATTTTAACAGGGATTTTATGCGTAGATTAATTTATTTAACTACAGGTCTTGGTAAAGTAAAGCAGCCGTATTTTTTTTACTTTTCAATCTTAGTATTTCATAATTTTTGCCATTGCCTACCCAACTTTTGAACCTACGGAACACCACTGTGCCGCACTATATACCAGGTGTCAACGAATCTATTAGACAAGTCATAACTTCTAGAATATTAGGTGTATCAAAATGAGATTTGGTATAGGTAAATGGTATGTGAAGAGGAGAGTTTTCGCATATTTTTCACTTTCCGGTCACTTCCGGTTTCACCGGAAATGGCTCCGGTTTTGAATTTTTAAATGGAACACCCTGTATATTGTAACATTTTTGGATTTCTGAGACAATTCTGGATCAGAATGTGACATTTTAAAAAGTTTTTACGCCTACTTTATTTTTTAGAGTCACTTTTAATATTGCATCTAGGTGGCCGTGATCGGACGTAAACTAATCTGAGGACCTCAGGTGATGTCAGAAAATTACAATCGCAAAGTTTTAGTGACTAGTATGATAGATAGGAATAAGACAAGTTGGCAAAATTACATTTTCGTGTCTAACTATTATTTTTCAAATGGCGACCATTTTTTGACAAGCACTTTCCGAAAAAAGGATTTTTTGACGAATCTAACGATACTAGTTTATTTGCGATTGGATTAAAAATAAGAACATAAATTAAATATTACTAGGGAAAATACTGGATAATAATTTATTTACTTTTGTCAAGTGTGCCATGGATAATAATTTATTAACTTTCACTGTAGTAAATTTTCAAAGTGCATTCCTCCTTGTTCAAGACACATTTCAGCTCGTTCAATTGTTTCTCTCAACACGTTTCGTAGCATTTGAGGCGTTATACTTCTAAATGCCCGTAGAATTCTTTCTTCTAAGATTTCAAGAGTGGCTGGGGCTGTTGCATAGTAGACCCTTTCTTTAACATATCCCCAAATAAAGAAATCGAGCACAGTGAGATCCGGCGAGCGGGCAGGCCACCGTACTGGACCATTGCTTGCAATAACTTGATTATTAAAATGCTCTATTAAGTAATTAAGAACTTCTCTGGTATTATGAGGGGATGCTCCATCTTGTTGGAAGTAAATTCGCCGTAAAACTGCTAAAGTTAGATAAAAATAACTGCAAAATATTATGCATCATGGCTATCCATGGCACACTTGACAAAAGTAAATAAATTATTATCCAGTATTTTCCTTAGTAATATTTAATTTATGTTCTTATTTTTAATCCAATCGCAAATAAATTAGTATCGTTAGATTCGTCAAAAAATCCTTTTTTCGGAAAGTGCTTGTCAAAAAATGGTCGCCATTTGAAAAATAATAGTTAGACACGAAAATGTAATTTTGCCAACTTGTCTAATTCCTATCTATCTTACTAGTCACTAAAACTTTGCGATTGTAATTTTCTGACATCACCTGAGGTCCTCAGAGTAGTTTACGTCCGATCACGGCCACCTAGATGCAATATTAAAAGTGACTCTAAAAAAATGAAGTAAGCGTAAAAACTTTTTAAAATGTCACATTCTGATCCAGAATTGTCTCAGAAATCCAAAAATGTTACAATATACAGGGTGTTCCATTTAAAAATTCAAAACCGGAGCCATTTCCGGTGAAACCGGAAGTGACCGGAAAGTGAAAAATATGCGAAAACTCTCCTCTTCACATACCATTTACCTATACCAAATCTCATTTTGATACACCTAATATTCTAGAAGTTATGACTTGTCTAATAGATTCGTTGACACCTGGTATAACTACCTACTATATTTCAACTGCCATACGTTCACAATGAAAGAAAATGATGAGAGTAGTATTTGCATAGTAACGAACTGCATTCCTATTTGAATTATAGTACAGGCAGTGACTAGAGCTGCATGCGTACGCACTTTAGCTGTCATCTTTTGTTCTTTGTATTTCAGCAATTTCTGAAATCGTTAGTTGGTTTGACAAAATTTCACTGGCGTTTGTGGTTATGATGAACACTATACCAGTACGCGTATGGATCAATTCACGACATCCTCCGCCTGCATGGCCTACTAGAAGTAGTTTCTTTAACGCTCGATTTATCAATTATATTGGAATTCAAATTCTCAAGTTTTTTTAGCAGTAGTAGACGAAAAGTAATAAAAACATTGTTAATTACCAAACGATTGAAACTTGATTACACTGAAAATAGGATATTGCTGTTGTCCTATATTCCGAACACAATGCGCAATTTCGGTTCAGCCTTATTTGCTTACTTCTAAAAAATATAGTACTTATAGTGCCTTCATTGCTGAAAATTAAACACTTTATAATACGCAGCTTTTTTGAGATTGTTGCAATCGACTTAATTATAAGTTTGATAAACATAAGAAAAAGTCCCCATCTTTAATTTCTTACTCCTAAAAGCTTACTTATCCCGTTAAAAAATTCCAACATCATAAGGCTATTAAATTTTATGACCACGTATGTATAGTTACTATATCGTCAAGCTGTTCTGTATCTGAGAACTGCCAGACAACTACTAAAGTACTAACTACTATCACCCTTAAGAAATTTTTACCCCTATTTTTGGGGGTACTTTACTCTTGCAGTTTTGAGGTTCACGTAATGTAAAGTTATTATATCGTCGCGTTATTCTACGTATATCTGAGAGCTACCACCCTTAACAAATTTCTGTTTTGGACGGGGATTTGTTTATGAAGCACTCACGTAGGGCGGCGCAGCACCAAAAAAGCAGCCAGATGGCGCGGTACACGCCGACGTTCTTTGAAGCTGGACGTTATAAAACAGCGTGAGACGAAGTTCGCGGGTTCCGATAGTCTACAATTAATGTGTAGCAATCTTCTGTACAGAGTATTTGAAAGTTAATATCAGTTTCCGCATGTGAAATTATTGCATATATATTATCATTTTCTAGGAGATGTCGACAGGACAATACTACTCCTTGAGTATACATAAAATACTTAATTACTTCAACAATATTTAGTTATTTTTCCCTTCTACGTATTTCGACATGTGTAGATGCATATATGTATAGTGGCATGTAAACATGTTGAAATGCGTATAAGGTTAAAATAAATAAATGTTGATGAAGTAATAGAGTATTTTATTCATACTCAATAAATATGGACTGCAGCGAAGTAAAGCTAGATCTCATAAATAATACTCCTGTTTTTTCGTAAAAAAATTGGCGTTACTTAAAAATTTTACTTAATTTCTGCGAAGACAATTATCTGATTTTATTACACCTGTCATTATGCGGAATAACACAGATACCACCGTTCATTAATATACCAATAAAACAAAAAGAAGCACTTTGCAACCTCAGATTTATTTATATATAATGGACAGTGGTGTTAAGCTTTCGCGCATATTAATTTATATTTTTTTTCTGATTAATTAGTTTGTATGATAGGACGGTTAGCCCGCATTTTTAATTTAAAGTTTCATCTTGTAAGAAAACTGCTGCAGATTCGGTTTGAAACTCAAAATATTGTTTACCGAATTCATTATAATAGCAGACACTTTTAAGCATAATCACTAGCCGTCATCGATTTGACACCTTCATTTCTGACGGGAACGATTGTTTATACCACAGCATTCCCATTGTGATAAGAATGTAGAAAAAACTACAGAGTGAAATAGGCCGGGGTTAAGTAAAATATTAAAACAACTTCCTTTGTTACCAGCCCCCGCTGATATGGCACAAATCCATCCGCGTTCTTTTTTCCCGTTATCTCGTTTGTTTTCATGGCCGCGGTCTCGTTTTAAAACCCTAGTTGCCCGCCTAGTGCGCGCATATGTAAATTTTTGCAAGCTTATAATCCTTTATAAAGGAGTAGCAAAACTTAAACGGTATTATACGTTTTAAAAAAGCGGATTATGTTATTTAATATTTTTTGCTTAGCGTATTTGCTGCTATTTGGAGGGCGTAGCACACGTTGTCACCTTTACGAGCCGCCACTAGGTGGCAGTAGTTGTCGTCTAAGATATAGAAAAAACATGACGATTGTAATAACTCTAAATGCCTAGTCAGTCAAGTTTTAAACAAAAGTTGAAGAGTAAAGTACCCCTAATAATGGTAACAGTTGGTAGACGTCCTGGTGGCTAGCAAGTACTAATAATACCTAGGTACCATCGTTCTCGCGATCCCAACTGTTTGCAAAATTAAAGTGGACTGCTTTTATATATTAGGTATATTTATCATATTTAAACAGTTTAGTGCTAAAAACTTTGAAATGCCTAAAAATCAGTGGCGCAACAAACACTCCCGCAACCCTAGCACTGCGAAGGGGTAAGCCCTTTAGGGGCCCTGACGAACCACTAGCCGGCAGAAACCACTAAAGAAAAATTAAAAAAAATATGTATATGTACAGCCATTGTAGTTCAAAACATACAACCACAGATAGATGAATTTAAAAATAATTAAGTGTTTCTGCATATGGTAGCAGAAGTGAAGTAGAAATCAATAAAACGTTAAGCATGGACGAAATCATCAATGAATTCCCCGTAAGAAATAAGCCACATGCAAGTCGTTCTTTAAAAAATTAAGGTTGTTAATACAGAAAATTGTGATTTTCCCGCACAAGATTACCAATGTAAATGAGGTAAACTTACCAGCTATGGTGTTAAAGTTGTAGTAATGAGTAAAACTTAAAATTATTATTAATAATAATCCTGGTACGTGATTGGTAAACGTAGATTTCTTATTTTTAAATTTGCCTATAACAAAACTGGTGGTGGGGGCCTATTATAAAAGTCTGCGGGGGGAGCCTTGCGGTTTGCGCTACGCCACTGCTACAAACCATAGTTGGCAAGATTTAAATCATTTGATTTGCATTTTTACACTAAAATGCACATTATTAATTCGATTTTCGAAAGTTTACATTTTGTAATGTATTTTCACTACCGCATATCTGATTTTTGCTAGAGAATATTCTAAATTACAATTATTTAAGTATACTTCAACAAAATGTAAACATACACCCTGGAATATCCTTAAATATATTCCGAATTAGTTGGTATTTCAAAATTATCTTGTTTAATTTCGTGTATTTATCCAAAACTGTATTACTGGCGGAAAAATATGATAGAAATGAAAAACTTTTCAGCCTCAAATCAAGTAAGGGTCTTATTATATATTTTTATTAAAAAAAATCATGATTTTTTTATTTATTCAGTTTAATCAAAGATTTTTGAGTGAAAATGAACTGTCGATTTCGGTCCAAACAATAAATTTCAACATATGTAATTATCATGAATGCACCTAACAGGACTACCAGTGCTGTGAATACTGCAAACGGAGACCAAATCTTGAAAAATGGGGATTTAAGGAGACCATAATTTTTAAAATTTATATATTTCTTATAATTTACCAGGGCCGATATCCACAAACCAGAATTAAATATTAATATTGCGGTCAAGAACAAATAAGTAATAAATATACGGCTGGCCGAAAAAGAAGTTTCCAAAAAAATTCCAAGTTCAAACATTTTTGCAATGTCAGAATAACTGGTTTTGTTCAATTTTCATGTTTTTGAAAAATGTGTGAAGACAAGTCTGAATGTAGGACTGTCAATGCATTAAAATTGAACAAAACTAAGGATGCTGCGGGTACCCGGCTATCAAAGATTTTTGAGTGAAAATGAACTGTCGATTTCGGTCCAAACAATAAATTTCAACATATGTAATTATCATGAATGCACCTAACAGGACTACCAGTGCTGTGAATACTGCAAACGGAGACCAAATCTTGAAAAATGGGGATTTAAGGAGACCATAATTTTTAAAATTTATATATTTCTTATAATTTACCAGGGCCGATATCCACAAACCAGAATTAAATATTAATATTGCGGTCAAGAACAAATAAGTAATAAATATACGGCTGGCCGAAAAAGAAGTTTCCAAAAAAATTCCAAGTTCAAACATTTTTGCAATGTCAGAATAACTGGTTTTGTTCAATTTTCATGTTTTTGAAAAATGTGTGAAGACAAGTCTGAATGTAGGACTGTCAATGCATTAAAATTGAACAAAACTAAGGATGCTGCGGGTACCCGGCTATTACCCGGTACCCGGCCAATTTTGGCAGATACCCGGTTTGGCCGGGTAGCGATCTTGTACCCGGCCGGCTACCGAGTACGAAAAAAATTTTTTTTTTAATAAAAAACGCTTTATTGTTTATTATTTTGGTTTAGTATCAATAGTAATTAATAATTATTATACATAAGCATATATACATAAGCATATATACATATGTATATAAACATAAATAATTAAATCAATAAATATCAAAATGATGTAATAAAACTAATAATTAAAATCAGGGTTGGGCATGTAGAATATTACATGTAAAATATACTTATTATACATGGTTATTTTACAGGTAGAATAATAAGCCCTTTTACTACATATTCTACATGTAGAATAATACCGATGCAAAATCAGACAGTTTAAACGTAAAAAAAAAGAAATCTCATTGTCGGTGCATTCTTCGCGAAGGGGCGGGCGCTATGGAGGTCTTTTATACTCCGTACTCGAGTCCTAAGCCCTTCTTCAGCCGAGAAAAGATGGTGAGGATGGGTTAGAGCAAGGAATTTGGATAAGGGGTGATTTCAGCGGATAGTACTGTTCCAGTATTTACATTGTGGTTCAGGAAAACCACGTAAAAACCTGATGCAATACAGCCGACCGGGCCAGGAAATCGAACACAGGTCTCTTGAATGAAAGGTGAACGCGCTTACCGCGGAGCCACCTTTCTTGATTTTAAACGTAAATAAACACGTTTACAACTTAATACGTGCCTCCGCTACACCAAAGTAAAATAATTTATGTTGATAGATTAAAATTTAAAATATCTCAAAATAGTAAAAAACTAAAAACGTAAAATAATTGCGACCAGTGCCGGAGTTATGGTGGGGGCGAGTGGTACTTCCGCCTCAGACGTAGTTATTTAAAAAGCGCAATTTAATTGTACAATTTTTTATGGAGCCAACTGTCGTTTAATAACTGCCGCCAATTAAAAACATTTTGCAGTGCGGTACGTTTGAATAGAGAAAAGTTCATACCGTTGTATAGTCATATGTCTCCCCCCCCCCCCGCCGTCTACTATACACACACGCGTTCATCTACATAGTAAAGTTAACACAATAATTGTATGCAATGTTTTTCTGGAATCTATCGGTACATATTTTACATATTCTACATACTTTACATGTATAATATGTAAAAAAAGGTAAATATACTAGTTTTGTTTAACATACATTTTCTACATATTCGACGTATTCTACACACTTTTCTACGTGTAATGTAGAAAATAATTTTCTACCCTGATTAAAATTTGATAGGAGCAAATTGTGGTGCAAGATTATTAACGATTCTCCATTTTTTGGAAGTAACCTATTGCTTTTCTTTTTAAAAACATGGTTCGCTTCTGAAAAAAAAAGCCTTTCGGTATAGACGCTGTTTGCAGGTACTGAAAGGTACATTTTTGCTAGACCAGCCAAAATTAGATATTGTCTCATCTTTTGTTGCCACCATCGCTAGTAAATAATACTATTTAAATGTAAACTACCGCAAATTAAATAAACGTTTTACTTCATAAATACACCTATATATATGCTCTACAATATAAAACCGTAGTTATCTGTAAAAGAAGTAAAGTTCATAAAAAAATCGGTACCCGGCCCCGGTAACTCGGTATCCGGCGTCTCGGCAAAGCCGTGTACCCGGTACCCGGCCTTTTCAAAACGTGTTCCCCGCTGCATCCCTAAACAAAACCAGGTATTATGCTGACATTAGAAAAATGTTTAGACTTAACATTTCTTTATGGGCCACCCTGTATATTGTTTAGATCAGATATTTTGATATTTATTTTAAATATTACGATATTTTATAACCCTGCATTAACATAACACATAAAGGAACAGTTAAAAAAGACTAGAAAATTGTTACCTTAATCTGAATTCAAAATATATAACTTTTAATTATAAATATTAAGCCGCTCCCAAAGGAAATATACATTACCAGAATAATTTCAGTTTTCTTTTTTTTAATTACATTTATCAATGAAGCTTTTCGTTTTTCAATTTTTAAAGCATCTTTTTGTTACTACTTCTTTTATTTTGTCATTCCCAGACTGCTATGCTAGCTTATGCTAATGCAACTTTTTGAGAATTATTTCTTTTCAATGCTTTCTTTGAATTTTCATTGCCAGTGTTTAATAATTTAATATTTAAACACATCGAAGCAGAAGTTTAATCATAAAAAAGCGCAAAACATGAACTTTTCGCTCAGATTTCGGGGACCATTGTAGGTTTTGGGAGGGACCAACTTGGAAAAAGGGTACCGGGTCCCTCTAAGGGGGACCATTTGGTCTGACCTAATATAAGATACCTTGTAGCTAGCTACTTGTGCATTTTGAACGATTCATACGCATTCTTTCAAAAATTAACGCTGATAAGAATCATTCCTTAACTTCTGTTCTTTTGGCGGATGTGAAGAAAATATCAATTGATATTATGACTGTATAGCTAGCTATGTTGACTACCGTTTTTTTTAAATTTTATTCGGTAACGGTTCTTCATTTACTAAAAGCTCAGCATTGCTGAATGGGTATTCTCATTCGTATAGGAAAAAAAGAAAACTAGAAGATTACCGACAACTTGAGAATGCTGGTTGCAGTCATAACAAATGCAAATCACAAATAAAACAAACATTGCAGAAAACCAGGGCACACTTAGATGCGAAGTCGTTGACCTATACTACACATGACTACGTCATACGTCTGCAAAACTGCCCATTACGGATTTAGTTTGCGAAAAAGTTCGGGTTGGGCCTTGTTGGTCCATGTCCTTGATTCTCGTGTATCTTTACATAATAATATAGGTGCCCTGTCTCGACATGCCCTACCTTCTGCTTCAGACTCACCACAGACTACTTGATTGTGCTGACATACAAGAAACAAGAATTTGCCGCGCCTATTTTGTTTTCAGGAAAATGTTTCATTTCACGGTGAAACGGCCAAATGTTATAGACTATCTTGACATAATATAGTGAAGAACTAACACGGCCTGATAAGGTTTTAATTGAAACAATACAATCATGTTACTTTAATCACAAGTAAACTGTATATGTAAATGTTTGCATAAAATGCGATTTAAATGGTACTTTCGACAGAGTATACGTAAGCCACATTTTACAAAATACGTTGTATAATAGTTAACAATTTTTTTTTTTCAATTTATGAACCTATAAATGCCTACCTTTCTCTAGAATTCGCGCTGTTTGTTAACAATCCAACAAAAAGTCACAATCACGTAGTCCACTTAATTGTCACACAAAAAATAAGTGTGTAATAAATGCTTAACACTTTGATACATAAGTTTTAATAACCACGCACATTGGGAATTCAACAGTTACTCAAAACTTCGTTACCGCTTCACATCAAGAGCGCGTCTTTCACGCTTGCCTTGAATCCTACAGGTGGCTGTGCTTCCAGGCACACCAACACTAAGAAACTCACAATCACGGTTTATAGTAACTTTTATTTTCCAAAGTTTGTTAACATGGTTACTGTTTTTGGTTAGTGTTCGTGTTGAGATTATTTTGACAAGTAAACTAACAACGGTTATTTTATCAAAAACGGCTACAAAATGATGAATCCAACATCAATATTTGGAATACAAAGCACTGCAGGTGCTGTACCTGTCAGAAATGAGAAAGGTATACCAAAGCAATTATATCAAACCTAAACCCCATACTAATCCAATTCTTTTTAGGTGAACTTTCTATGCAAAAGGTAAAGGTACACAGATATGTATCAGGTAAACGTCCAGACTATGCACAAGATCAACGATCAGATTCTGAAAGTGAGGATGATGATTTTTTGGACAAGCGCAATCATCCTCATGCGAGACTTCCAACTCCAGAAGTCGAGCATAGTGATGATGATATGAACGATCCAAGATTACGACGTCTTAAAATTAGAGAAACGGATACAGAGATAAGACCTGAACGTAGAAGACATGTACATGAACCTGAAGTTTTACAAACAAGCGATGATGATGATGACAAAGAGCAAATAAACCTTCCTGGTAGGTTTGAATTTTCTATTTATTTCTAATTATAAATTCTATGTTGTGATTTTGCAGAACCAAAACATATGTTGGAAGCACCAGATGATGACGAATCTGAGGCAGAACTAAGTGATACCGAACTTGATAAACGACGTGAACTTTTAAGGCAACGAGTTCTGAGTAAGCAAGAAGAACAGGAATTTATGGTTAAGGAGGATGAAAAATCTGATTCTGAATCATCAGAAAGTTCGGAGTATGAAGAATATACAGATTCTGAGGAAGAAACAGGTTGGTAGATGTGTTCACAACAAATTGGTAATACCTAGACCAATAATGTTATTAGGAACAACAATTGACGAGAAATGTAAGATTAAAACAGTCTAAAAGGTAGAAGCTTAACTTTCTAAATAGACAAGTAGTGTATTATACTATTAAAAAAATTACATACGTACTTTGATACAGAATTGCTTCTTTTCCATATTCAATAGTTTGTGTTGATCGGTATGTAAGTGCCCAAATTTAATTTACTGTGGTAAAGCATTGCATTTTATTTTTTATATGCTCTATCCTGTTCTTGTCCATAAAAATACTTTAATTTTAAATAGTTGTAAAATATGTACAAAGATTTGGTATTAAAATATTTCAGAACAAACAGTCCATGTAATAACAGCTAGGCTTCAGGGTTGGAGCGTAGATGTTATTAACAACGGTCGCGGAAGCTTGCAACTTAGATAGTCCATGTAATATTTGATTCAAAATAGTCATCCAATTTGATTATTGTGATTTTCAAAATTGTACAGGATGTCACAGTCAAAACTCCCCAGCCTTATACCTACTTTATTTTAAGAGATACTGTTTCAAAGATTACTACAAAATATTTTAGGTGTTCCACAATGAAATATATAAAATGTAATATTTTAGGTGCTCCACAATGAAATATATAAAATGTGTTAGGCCATTTTCAAATTAACGTCATTTGGAAATTTTGTTTTTAAATTTGCTAAAGCTTGCTTTATGTTCAAAGTAGTCACTTTTAAGTACCGCACTGAAAAGATAATTCATACAAAACAAAATCATTTTTTACCTAAAGAAGATCAATAAGCAAATTATCAAATTTAAGTGAAAAATAAATCTCTGGATTGACAATTTATAGTTCTGGGATCCCGATTATAATCCCGAGATGACAAATTTCTTTGGGATCCTGGGATAGGATTTTGTAGTAAAAGTAGAAGAGTAGAATTTACAAATTTCTTGAAAATTTTTCCACAGCATTTATTTAACGTTACTTTTTTGCTACTTTTTAGTACTGTGTAATACTTTGTCTTATGGGAATATCAGAATATCAATAATAAAATGTTCTGTTAAACTATGTATTGTAATGAGATATGCGAGCTGAAAACTGAAGTAGTGTAATGCCTTAAAATAAAAATGGCTTGATTCACAGTCTAAAAATTTTTAAAAATCGTCAAGGTTAAAGTTATTGAGGCTGCATTAGCAAAAAACATTTTCCCGCTCATGTTTTTGTTTGGTTGTCGAGATATAGCACTATTATGCATTTTATTTGAGTGGTAACCATATTTTATTTTAACATTATTAAAAAGCTCATTTGTTTTTCTTCTCAAAGGATATAAGGTTTCATATAATTAATTTTAAATTAAATAAATAAAAGGGCTTCTAATATCATGATGGTGGGTCATGAAAAAAGCCGTTCTGAATAAGAATATTTAATTTTATGAGTTATTTGTTAGCTTTCTAGCTAAATAAAGATTTATTTATCGTTTTCAAGTGGATCATCTTCATCATAATCATTCCCTCGCATAGCTTTCGACTCGCGGGAAGGTTTGTTTATACGCTAACATAAACAGTGATAAGTACGCCAGCCAAAATCGCTTGAATAATAAACTCCTTTGTTTCTGCCCCTCGCCATTATGGTCCAAATTCCCTCAGGGAGGTTTTGTATGTTTTATCTTGTTTGTTTACATCTCCCCGCGCTGTTTTGTTTTAAAAACAACGGTGCCCGCCTGAAACGAGCATATATGTAGATTTGTAACTTTACAATGTTTTATAAAAATATCGCTCTCCTGCAGTTAAACTTAAACGGTAGTGTATGTTTTAGAAAAGTGGAGTATGTTATATGTAATGTTGATTACATTGCGTGTTTGCTAGGGAAAAGGTCGTCCGTGTTGCCTCTTTTCAAGCCATCATTTTGAAGATATTTGTAGTGTACCTGACAAAATAGACAATTTGTATGTACTTTACTAACCAGGTAACTTTGACCCACATTAGTAGCGCCATGTTACAAAATAATAACTTGATGCAAAATGTGCATACCTGCTCGTGTAACTAAGCACTAACTCCTTTTATTTGCTGCTTTCAAATAACCCTGAAAAACATCATACTTGGTTGAGAACGAAATTTCTGGATCGGGTAGAAATTGGTCAACTTCCTATTTTTTGAAATATCAGTAAGAATGCCTTTATATGTGCGTTTTTTTTTCTTTTTGGCATAATATAGGGTGTCTCTGAAATTAATATACCAACAAACAGCCAGAGGTTCTTAGGCTCAAAATAAGGCGATTGAAGCTAACTTACCTACAGAAAAAGACACACTGTTGAGGCGCTATGGCACTTCAAAATTTAAAATAAAAATCGTTTTTCTTTAATAAAGCGGGAATGCCTCAATCGATTTACATGAAATTTAGTTTATGAACATCAATAAATAAAAGACACTTTTTGATGTAATTTGTTTTATTATCGGCATATTTCAAGAAGCCCAAATTGGATACCCCTGTCAAAAAATGAAATGTATTTTTCTTGTGTAAATAGTCCAATTACTACGAAAATATTTGTGATGAGAGCTGATGTTCTTACCAACAATTTTTGTAGCTTACAAAATTTTGATATTTCTTACCCATTTAGTCATAAAAAAATTAAATTTGAATTATTGTTGGGTCTCTGCAAATGTGCCTCTGTAAAGGCACTGCTTGGTTTTTTTAATGTTGGTTCAGAGAAACAAAACTAAGGTTACGTAATCAACAGCTAAAGTACTACATTTTAAGGGAACGAAAATTTCGATTCGTCTTACGGCGGCTTCGCAACGCTCATCGACGCAAAAATGATAAATGGCAAAGGGGGTCGTGAACCTAATTGAGTTAACTTACAAATAAAATTCTAGTATAATAAACTTTTTATTGATAAAATTATTGAATGAATCATTCAAGAGGAAAACAATTGTTATTATAGAATGGTTGCATTACATTGCTACAGACTATTTAAATCAAAGGGTCTTGGTGATTGGTAATTAGGCGTTTTGCTGAATAATGAAACAAAAGAACATGTTTCTCTGAGTAATTTGAGGTGTGATAAGGGAAACTAGATATAATACCAAGAATTATATGTTTACAATTATAGCAGAAGCATGAATAATGCAAAATGGTGCGTCATCTTTTGAAATGTCGTAAAACGAATAATTAAATTACAATGGTAAACTTATTAAACTACAATATTAAAACAGATAGGTATAAAATAATATGATTATATAATAGACAGAAATAAGTATAAGTGTATAACACAGTCGATAAAATTAAACAGCAAAGTCTATCATATGCTGTATCAAAAGAGCTTCGAAATAATGTGTCACTCGACCCCTTTTGTTATTTAAAATTTCTGCGTCGGGAGCGTCGTCACGCCTCTATAATCATAATTTTTAGAGGCATATTTGCAGAGACTGCGTGCCGACAATAACTCCTATTTTACAACTAAACGTTAAGAAATTTCAAAATTTTATAAAACACTAAAATTGTTCGTAAAATCAACTTTTATCGTTAATATTTTCGTGGAAGTTGGGCAACTCATAAAAAAATTCATTACATTGTTTGACGGGGGTAACCAGTTTGGGCTATTTGAAATATGTCGATAATAAAACTAATTACATCAAAAAGTGTCTTTTGCTTGTCAATGTTCATAAACCAAATTTTATCTAAATCAATTGAGGTGTTCCCGTTTGTAAAAATTAAACAATTTTTTTGTTCAAAACTTTGAAGCTCCATAGCGCCTTAATGGTGCTTTTTTGTATACCTACAATTGACTTATTTTGACCCCAAGGGCCCGTGGTAGCTTGCTGGTACATAAACTTTGTATACGGGTTGTCTATTTTAACCAGGACACTAGAGATGTCGGAAACTATAAGAGATACAATATCGGTAAAATTAGATAAAACTTTCCTAATTAGGGGAACAATATAATGGTGATTTTGTATATTTTACCTTAAATATATTATTTTTTTATGGTTTCTTGCACATATCTAGTAAGCTATGGGTTGTTTGGGAAAAACAAAATCACCATCACAGTATTCCTGTAAATAGGCAACTTTCACCTAATTTAACCGACTTTATGTGTTGATTGAGTTATAACCAACACTACCAAGAATTTATTAAAGCTAGTATTGCTCACTATTGAAAGATACGTTACGGAATTGACGATTTTCCAAATATCTTTAGGAAAAACATATGTCCATGACTTTTAGAAGCAGTATCTTTCGTGGCTAATATAAAAATAATATACTTTGAGGTTTTGGCCAGCCAATCAGCAAAAAATACAGTGGGAAAGCACTTTTTTTTTTAATTTTTACAAGTGTAATTCTCCCGTTATGTGAGAATGAGCCTTAAAACGAATTAAAAATTTAAATAAATTTTAATAAAAGATTGAACACTAAAAAACGATAACTTGATTAAAACAGATACAGATAGAGCGCACACAGATGTACTGACGTAACAATAAAGCAGGCTAACACCCACCAACGAAATTCAAAAGTTAATGCTGCGACGTTTTCTGAAATATACATGTATTAACATAAAAAATAGTATTAATCAAATGCTAACCTTGTCTCGAAATTTCCCTGCCGATGGCAGTTGCCACGGGTCGTCAAGCGTTTTTTAGCCAGGTTTCAACTTGGCGTCTTGTTAAACCTGTCTGGTTTACCAAGGCATCCTTTTCCTCCTGGCTGGGATAGGGATGCTCCCTATGTTCCCATAACCACCTTAAAAGTATTTCGACTGCATCCCTCGGCAGGTGTCCCGGACCTTCCCCTACTGCCATCATAATATTGTTTTCATGCATGTTCTTTTTGCTATATGATTTTGCTATTTTGATATATATAAATGTATCACGATCTGAAACAAAGTATTATTTTGAATGTTGGCCACAAAGTAAATTATGTTCTATGGCCACAAACAAAAACATGCAAATGTCACAAAATGACAAGATGTATTTTCAAAACTGTTTTATTGACTCTGAATGAAAAACTATGTATAGATCAATCAACCTTACATCTGCCCTCAAACAGTGAATTTTCACAACTTTTTCAAACACTTTATGTTTATATTTGATTAAAATTTTTTGGGCGAGCTTATATACAAATACTCACTTAATAAAAAATTTTAATATTTCAATACATTTGGTGTCCATGACGACATCATTCTTTATCACTGAGTACGTTTATCTCGACGACTCCATCGGATGGAAACTCCATCCGATCGTGTCGAATCAATCCTTATTTCAAACTAAAGTGTATATGTCGGTATCCACTTTAGCGGATTAATGAATCCTCACATTAGTCCGCTGCAATTGAAAAGTGACGAATGCAACAGAAGACGAAGACAGCGCTATCGTTAAGCCAACTTCACATTGCTTCACTTTCCAATTGTACATAACCTCATTTCTTTAAAAGTTCGCGCGGTATTTTTGTTTATAATTATAATGAAATTATTACCAAAGAAAGCAACTACTATGTTTATGCTTTTCCATTTGCAGTTATTAATGTGCAATCTTTTTAATAATACTGTATTTTTCGTGAAGTGGCGTCAAAGGCGCAGAGCAAAAATTGATGCACTTCAAAGGGAAAGAAAAACAAATATTTAATACAAATATTGTAATATTTCATAGAAGATACAGTAACATTTAAGATTAATATCTTTATTCATTGAGATATTTATTTTTATAATTTTATTTATTTTACACCTACAATCAAGAAATCAACGTGCTACACACGTAACCTAAACCTCACAAACAGTTGGCGGGAAACTATATCTACATGAACTTAGGTATACACTGTGTCCATAAAGTAACCCCCCCCCCTAACTAACTTTTGAACGACTTAATATTTTACTAAAAAATTTGGTGTGCTTTAATGGGAAATTAAATACTATTTTTTAGCTCATAATTAAATAATGTATCATTCAAAATGGCGGCAGGGCGCCATTTTGAAATTTTTTTTTAAATAGAAAGGGGGGTCGAGTGACACCTCGTTTGAAAGGTCTTCTAGTTCTGCGTCTGATCCTAGAGTTTCAAAGAAAAATATTTAGCCATAACAAACTGACAAACGTTTGAAGTAAAGAAGTCTATTAAAAAAAACTAAGAATTAAAGCAAAAACAAATGAAATTAAGTGTTCGAAATGTTCACCATTCACTTCTTGGCACATAAAAAGTCGGTTATGACATTCCTGCCTTACATTTTCATAAGATTCTGGAGTGATATTGCTGCAAACTTCTGTAATGCGTTTTTTAAAATGCTCTTTCAAATAAGGTGTCACTCGACCCCCCTTTCTATTTAAAAAAAAATTTCAAAATGGCGCCCTGCAGATACTCATTGAAAATTTATATCTTCACACTGATTATCACTGTAGTTATTCAACTTCGGGAAAACGATTGTTAATGCGAGGAGGCGGTAAAACTTGGTTTTGATTTTTTTGGGAAATTCGAAAAAAATCAGATTTCAATGCACTCAGTTTTGACATCGATAAGACTCCAAATGGCTTATTGCAAAGCAAAAACACGAAAAAAAAAAAATCGAAAACAAAATTGGTTCTGAAAGCAATTTGATGCGCCCGATTTGATGTTTATTATGTGCATGGGTCACGGTAGAATGCTACAGTTTATGTAGTTATAGAATGGAATGACTGTAAGGCATTGTAATTAAAAAAAGAAACATGAAAAAAATTGATAATTGACCCATATGAATCATACTTTATTGCTTACTCTACATATTTCCTTAAACACTATAGAGTAGTAATTTTTATTGCAATTATTTAGTGAAAGTAGGCAATAGCAGTAGTAAAGTATAAAGATTGAATTAGAAGACAACGAAGTAACTGCGCAATTTTATCGTAGAATTAATGCAGTGCTATAATGTCGTTTCGGTTAACAGTTGCCTACGAGGGTACCATCTACCTGCACATATTATAATTGTGTAACATACAAACCGCATAAGCACAAAATGATAAATGTAATTTAAAACATTAAAAATAGAACAGAAACAAAAATCAGTAGGTACATAATAATACATTAAAATTGTACTGTATTGACAAAATCTATGCGGACAGTCACTCTAGACATAGTGCATCTCTTTAACATTATAATTAGTAATAAAAACAAGTATTTTAAGTACTTCAAAAGTTTATTATTTACTTGTGTGCGGATAGCGATTATCTTGCAAAATTTCAGAAGGGCTCCTGCCTATTACACAGATCACAATAAACATTGTATAATATTCATCTCAAACCTAAGATTTAAATATCTAAGGGTAGCTTGTATAAACCAGGATTAAAACACATAAAATACGTAAAAAAACATGAAAACATTAAAATCTACATTAACTAATTTAGTACTTTTTTAGCATGTTAACTTAAGCATTAGACAAGCACTCCAATAAAATATACTTGATATAAACATAAATTCATTAAAAAAATCTTTTACATTATAAAACAATTAATGCGTTTTGCAAGTCTGCAAAAAATTATAATTAAACCATAAACCATACATGACTGCATGTCTGTACGCTTTGAATAAATACAAATGCAGCTTTCACTGAACAAGTAGTCACTATTATATTTGTCGTTGTCCTACTATGATGGCACGTCGACAAGGTAATCATAACACGGGGTTCTCGACCTGGTAATTCTGCCACTGGGATGGTGACATACCAGTTGCAGTTGAGGAATCAACGCATATTTTTGTGGTTATATGTGGCGATGCACACAGGATGATTGATAATATGTTGGGATGTACTTTCAGTACAGATTAAGAATCTGAAAATAATAAAAAGTTCCTATAAATATTTGCCCAAAAACTCTTTGTTACCGGGCAAGTTGCAGTCTATAGAAGTGGGAACAGTATTACCTCTTCCATAGATTTAATTTCATAAGCAGCTTTTATGGACACATGTTTATAGAATTTACTCTCAAAGTTTTGTGTAAACTATTCTATTATATCGTATTAAGAAAACACTTATTAGACCTTCATGGCAATTTAATTTTTGAAAAGCATGATATTATCTCGAAAATTGTTAGATTTAGAAATTTTCAACATGAAAACATGTTTTTGGGCAATTTTGTATGGAGAATAAGATTTTTCAAAAACATGCTAAAATCTAAAATATGTAGAACATAATTACGTGACCCCCCCCCCCCCGTACGAGACACCTCTGGTGTTCTTATTCAAACCAAAATTATTACAAATACATGAATAACTAATTACGTGAATAATGCTCACATATGAAATTTTAAAATTTGAGTGCAATTACTGCAAAAGTTATCTACAAAAAGTGATTAGCCTGGTTTATTTTCAAGAAGCTGTAACCCTATAATGAAGGGTTTTCAGGCCCATGTTTATGAGAATTCTTTCAATTATATTTAGATTCTGAATCTATCCTGAAAATTCGTTCCACATGTTATGAATCACACTGTACACCATTGGTTTGGCAAACGAAAATTGTGCAGACTTCATTTAAATGAAGTAAAGGGGCTCTTTTAACTCTTCCTTTATTCGTGTTGTTATGAATCCTAAAAAATATTGCAATCATTATGAGAAACATAATTAAATAGATATAACTATTTAGAAATTGTAGAGTATGCTAAATTGTAGTTAATTTAGCATTAGTGTAATTTTAAATTAAACCATCTTTTTCCATTGTAACATGTAGCTGCGTACTAAAATACAAAGGATGTTGATTGTTTAAATTACAGCAAAAGGAAATTTTTATATGCTGTGATTATTATCAACAGTGATCGGAAGTACAATTCTTTTAACTGCCTGAAAATAATTAATTTAAGTATTTCTCAACTTCTTAACTGTGTTTTTACTAGTTAATTGTTATTCTACATACATATTTGATTAAAATTAAAACAGTACTTACTCCTCTTTAATTTTCTGCGGGTAGTCTGTCTTTTTACTAAGCTGAAGCTTCTACTAAATTGAGTTTTGTGAATTACATTGGTGTGTTAATTAATAAATCACCGAAGTATGCTTTTATTCGTTATTATTTTACTTTTTGAACGAATCGAATTGTCTCGTCAACTGTCAGAACATTTCAGGAGGGTAAGGTTAAAATTCACGGGCGCTGTCAAAGCGATGTACCTTCACTGCTGCCCTCTCGCGGCAATACATTTGTGGGTCCCTCCCAAAACAATGTAAATATTAAAAAGTGAAAACACCAATATATATATATTAGCTATCCATGCATCTTGGCCGCAAGGATCTACTCTGTCCTACTCCCGAGAGTATGCGCATGCGTAGAGCAGTCGATTGTCATGTCGCAGTGATCACACTGACACTTTTCCACGAATTTTCGGACAACATTTCCCGTTATATAGTACAAAATGTTTTCTTGATAATGCGACAATTCAACGTTGTCCAGTGACTCCAGTAAGTCATCCAGTTCTGGATCGTTATCGTTTTCTGGATCGTCAGGCTGATCAATACCTACACCTCTTTTTGGCATGGAATTCGAATATAGGTGAAAACTCGAATTCTTCTGACAGACAGTTTGCATTTAAACTCGGCTGAACCGAGTTTCGCTACAGAAGTCGCCGAACTGCCCAAAGAATCTGCATTATTGTTGGATTGTTGTTCCACCCCCCCCCCCCCCCCTCGAGATCTTAAACAAATAAACTCAAAGGCAATTTTTGGATTAAGTGTGGTTACCTGAAGAGAGAAATCTCATCGTATGGGTTCAACACGTCGACACACAACAGTTTCTCGCCATAATAAATAAATTTATTTGTTACACCATATTTTTTTACACCATAATAAATAAATTTTTAAAATTGGGTTAGTTTGTTTTGATTTGACAGCTTTACCGCTGTCAACTCCCTCGCGCAGCGCATGCGCGGAGCGGTACGAAAAGAACAGGAATGATCCTTGCGCGCTATCTCTCCCGGCTCGCCAGTGCGCGTTCCAGTATAAGTATATTTCAGTGTTCTTTATAGAATTAGCATCACAACTATCTAGATGCAAAGGACAAACAGAGTTTAGTGTTGAAGTGTAGCTGTTTATTGCCAGTTTACAGAATAATAGAAAATAATTCAGTGGATTATGCAAATCTAATTTAAGAACTTGAAACACCTTACTGTTCGAAATATTTATATCAAGAAAAATTCGGTAGCTGATGATTACAACATCTATTATTAATTTTATTATTTTTTATTCATTTATTTCTTTTTAATTATATTACGAGGTATTTGTCATCGCAATATTTATTGTTACATATTATACATTATAAAAAAAATTATAAAAACTGTTACTCTTTTAAGGTCCAAGACTAAAACCTGTATTCGTACGCAAGCGTGATCGCATTACTATACTAGAGAAAGAAAAAGAAGCACAGCGCCAGAAGCAATTAGAACAAGAGGCACAAAAACAGGCTGAAGAAAGGCGCAGACAAACCCTGCGGATGGTAGAGGAATCTATCAGAAAGGATCAGCAAGCCAAAAACAAAGAAGATAATGAACCTCATCTTAATGATGTGTGTACCGACGATGAATATGATGAAGTTGAATATGAAGCTTGGAAGCTACGCGAACTGAAAAGAATAAAACGAGATCGTGAAGAAAGAGAAGCGTAAGTAAATTCTTCAAAAAGCCAAAATTTGTGTTTTGTTTTTATTATCTATCATTTATAGAGTCGAGAAAGAACGTCTTGAGATTGACCGAATGAGAAACTTGGGAGAAGAAGAGCGTCGATTAGAATTGCGACTAAATCCAAAACAAGTATTGAACAAGGCCGTGAAAGGCAAATACAAGTTCTTGCAGAAATATTATCATAGAGGTGCCTTCTATCTGGACAAAGAAGATGATGTATTAAAGAGAGACTTCTCACAAGCAACGTTGGATGATCACTTTGATAAAACAATTCTTCCAAAAGTTATGCAAGTTAAAAACTTTGGCAGATCTGGACGCACTAAATATACACATTTGGTAGATCAAGACACAACTCAGTTTGATTCACCTTGGGTTGGAGAAACTGCTCAAAATTTGAAATTCCATGCAAGCCAAGCAGGAGGTGTCAGACAAGTATTTGATCGCCCATCATTGAAAAAACGCAAAGCTCAGCAATAGATGCACTTTGGTAATTGATCACATTAGATTCATTTCACATACGTGAATTAGAAAAAGGCGTCAAAAATAAATTTCAGATATTAAATTCATTAGGTATAGAGAATATTGCCATTTTAATATGAGTAAAAGATTTTACAGCACATGAGAAAAATCTTGCGTATAATCATTGTGGGTATATTTGACAATATTATTTCATTTTGTATAAAGATATTCATTTTAATTATGCTAGTTATACCTTGATTTCTACAAGGTAGTGGCGGCTCGAGGGGTGAAACGAGCAAGCACCGCTTCACCTCTAATGATTTGTAAAAAGCAAATTTTATTATTTCATGATTAAATGTATCTATATTTTAAACTGTATGAATTCACTAATAATAAAATTTTTCTTTTCTATCAACCGTAATTGTAAAGAATGCAGCGCCCATGTATTGCCGGTTAGCCAACAGGTGTACATAGTCGAGTGAAGCAATTATGAAAACATATGTTTTACTTGAAACCTCTCTTTATCAGGATTTTATAATGGGAATACAATCAGAAGTTTAGATTTCAAAAGACCAATGCTGACGTTAGGAGTAGTAAATAGCAATGCACCGAGTATTTGGTGAGCTGAATATTCAGCCATTTTTTGCTGAATATTCGGATAAGTAAATAGTTTTTGACAGTTAGCCAAATATTCAGCATTTTGTGTACTACATGAAAACGATGCTAAATTACAATTTTTTGAAAATTAATAGGTAAGTTTATAAAACATTTAAAACAAAGTTATAATTTTGGTAGCCAAACTAGACGCTATCCACTTATGTAAAGCAATTAATCCACGCATTTATTACCACGTAAGTATTTGGCACATGGCCGAATAATTGACTCGAGTTAGGTAATATTCGGCATTTAGCCGAATAATTGGCCTAAGATTTGGTATTTGGCTTAATATTTGGTAGTTGGTTGAGTAATTGGTCTAATATTCGGAACTGGGCCGAATATTCGGCTCTTTGGCCGAACAGTTTGCAGAATATTTGCCTAATATTCGATATTAGGTAGTGACAGACTAGCCGAATATTTGGTATTCGGCCAGTGATAAAATCACTATTCGGTACATCCCTAGTAATAAAACTGTTAATGTTAAAAGTAACAGCAAATACTACAACAGAAACTTTAAAAAATGTTATTACTTGAAAAACTATTTTGCTGGTCATGTGTGCTTATCGTAACAAAAATTCCGTATGGAATAAAATTTTTTTGATAATTTTTTAAATATTATATTCTCAACAAGTGCGAAGGATATTCAGAAGCCCTCAAGTGCACGATTGATTTACAAATTCAGAAAAATAAACATATAAATAAAACATAAACCATCATCTTATTTTTATACTTACCTTTTCTTCAATATTACACTGCTCTGATAAATCTGTGGAAACAGTTATTAGAAGTTAAACTAGAAAAACCTACAAAATAATTTTTTTTGGGGAAATGGAGGCCAATGTTCCATGTGCATGGCATTTGGAAAAAGCTAAGTTTCTTTTTAACGAAAACTCGCCAACAGCGAGTCGCCACTGCTACAAAACCAATTGATTGTTAGTACTGCATAATATTAAAAATTTACATTGTTTATTACAGATGGTAGCCAGTGTTATTCTGATGACAAAAAAAATAAACTAAGATCATTATTTTGGCTGACGGCCGGCGGTTGCACAAGCAACTGTCAATTTTAACAGATTAATTAACTTTGACAAAGGTGTTTTGAAAACCCTGGATAGTAGAGAATAAAGAAATTGTGTTAGTTGGTAATTATTTTGGGCATAAGTCTTGTTAACATTTATTGGAAAATTATTTGTTAATATCAAGATATTTTATTTAAAAAAAAGTGAACAATATAATTAAGTTGCCAGTCGTTTTTGCAACCTACCATTAATAACTGAACTGAATATTGTAAGATGTAATCTAAAAATATTTTTCTTAATGGATAAGAAATCTTTTAGTTTAAACTTATTGAACTTTTGAGAGAAAGATAGATAGAAATTGAAATTATTAATAGTAGTTATGAATTTGAAAGTATATCCTTTTAATATTTTTATTTTAGTTTTGATGTAACTGCTTTTTAATTGCTTTATCGCTAACAATGAAATACTTTTCAGTAGGTACTTTCACTGTAATTACAGTGGACAATGCTTACATTTCTCAAATAGGTTTTGATTGTTTTTTGTTTAACTAAGACATTACTAGTATATAAAAAGCGTATACAATTTTATTTATTAAAAATGGTAACTAAAAAGGAAATGGTGTATGTATAAGTTTGTAATTGGGTTTTTAATTGTACACAATAAAAAAGTGATTGTAAACATTTATTGATTATAGGTATATAAAATACTTAATTACTTCAACAATATTTATTTATTTTAACCTTATACCTATTTCGGCATGTTTACATGCCAATGTCAAAGGTTATATTTAAATATGTAAACATTTATTTATTTGCAAAATTGTGAATAAGAAATATGAAATAAAATTAAAGAACAAAAGTGATTAGTATTGACATTGTAGACATGAAAGCTGCACCATTTAATAACGTGCTGTTTGGTTTTATCACTACATTTTTCATTTCTATGCATAGCATAGGGGAAGGATTTTTCCAGATGCGCTAATTGCATTTGAAGTTTTTGGAAACAATATAACTGAAAATTGGTATAACCGAGAATTATCTCACGTAATATGGCTAGTGATCCCAATTTTCCTATAAACTTGGATTGATTCCATTTGGAATTTCCTTAATCCTTTACTGGGGTAGATTCATCCCACTTTTTTTGGTTGAATTAATCCCCCCCCCCCTTTTTTGTATCTGATTTCTTTACAGCAATATGTGTGATTTTCTTTCCTCCAGTATCGTTGTCTATGTTTTCTTGTCGAGAGCCTTTTCTTCCCAGTTTTTCCACACCTATTGTTCTTAAATCCTCTTGTCACATCATTTAACCATGTTGTTCTAGGTAATGACGATACTACACACAATGTATTTTGATTATTTTCAATTACAGCAAATCATATCCGAATATTTTTCCATTATTCACTTGTAGCGCAGATACAATCTTCACTTGTCAGCAGTCGTTTTTTCTTGGTTTGGTGTTTTCACTTGTTAACGACCACCAGTGGTTTTTTAACTAACAAATTGATTTGATTGAATATTGATATCCCAGAAAAGAGATTACTCATTGGCCAAATATAATGTGGGTGATATAGTAATCATTTAGTTAGTAAATAATATTACAAATACAGTTTATTTTTAAGATCTTAGCTTGTGGGTTGGAGTGGTGTCATTGGTACTCTTGGTACTGCTCCAGCCGATGTTTTGTCCATAGTTACATGGGACATCTTCAGGGCTGTGGAGGATTACATCTAAGTTGTGTACAGCAGCAGTAGAGTCGCGGTGTTTACATATACCAAAGCTATCTATACTATCGATATTATCCGTAATATCGGTAGTATCGATGATATCGATATAACTTCATTATTGATATTCGATATTAAATTTTCAATATCGCCCAGCCCTACCCCTAATAAATGAGAGGATGAAAGTCTATAAATATTAAAAAGCCGAACGAGATTATTTTTTTAATATTTAAATGTGCCTACTAAAAGTAAGTAACCAAAATTAAATCAAGCAAAGTTTAATTAGAGTGATAAATGTATAAAATTTTTAATCCCCCCCCTTTACAGTGGGATTGCAAATGTACATTTTTCACTATTATTAAGTTTTGCTGATTCTGGTTGCTTATTTTTAGTAGACACATTTAAATAAAGGAAACCTTGTTACAGTTTTTAATAGTTACAGAATTTCATTCCCCCCATTTATTAGGGGTAGTAAATGTTTGTAAAACATCTGTAAAAAATGAGCGAAACACTTCGCCTGGACTTTCCTATACATTTAAATACATTGTTTTATATTTTCCAACACTTTCGATATACACCTGTCTAGACACGACTAGTTAAAGTAAATAGTTCTTATAAGTTGTAACATCTTGAAGAGGTTGAAGAAAGACCGACCGCTGCGCTGCAAGCATAAGGTTGGGTAAAATATTCGGACTGAATCAACGGAAGCGCGGAAATTGATATTTGAAAATATATTAATAACTCGAGAAGTATTATTTTTAGCAAGAAATTACTCTTATTAATTTGTATTTAGAATTTCAAAACTTTTCTGATTTTAAAGCCAAAATGCCATGTTTCCATTTAAAAAAAGTAATTTTTTACCGTGGCCGCCATATTAAAATTGGAAACTCAAGTTTTTTTTCTTAAATACAATCGAGAAGAATTTGCCCTACAACTTTGCTCTTGGGTTTGCGAGTCTATCTATTAAAATAAAAAAGTTAGCCTACACTGAACATTAAACGACTAGTACAAGAATACAACTGCTGTAGGAAGTATGTGAAATTCTTCTAAGGACAAAAAGATTATTAAGGGGCAAAAAATTTGATTTTTTGTAAAAAGATTCACCTAGAGCCGGGAAAACCGGAGGAGAAAACCCTTTGAGCTTTTATATATGTATGGATGGATAATGAATTTTATTTTGTTCAAAAACAATTGATTAGGAAGAAATAATTTAATTGTTTTGTTTGTAGGTGGGCCCTAAGGTTAGTTATTGACTAACATTGGGTGGACCTGGGCCCTCCCTTAGTTACTTGCCTGCTACTAATTTATCGCATTTTAATGACTAAAAGTGGGCCATGGTGTAATATGTCAGTTTTGTTTGTCATATTTTCTATTTTTATGTTCTCATAAATAATTGTTTTAAATTCTGACTGTTTACATACATTATGAGTATTGGTTGAAAGTTAAAAATTGGACAGTAGATGGTAATTCTCAAAATATGGAAGAAGTAAACGAAACAACTTTTGAGGAACTACGTACTCTTTTCAGAGACCTGAAAAAATCACATGATGAATCTGGTGATTCAAACAATCAGCCAGAGAGCAACGTACCAGATGCACATTTTGAAAGTTTGATAGCTCATTTGGAACAAATTTTGTCATCAATATCAAACGAAAGTGGTTCATATATGAAGCTATTAACCATGAAATCCTCTATTTTGTATGAGCAAGCGAAACTGCTGTTGTCAGTAGAAGATCTTGATGGTTCACAAGAGATGCTCGAGACAGCTTTGAATATGATAATAGAGCATCGTGAACATCAGCAAGTAACATTTTTATATATGCGAATAATCAATCATCTTGCTTATTTACTCTCAAAGAGAGGAGAGTTTGAAAGATCGCGACAACTTTTAGAAAGTGTTCTAGAGGTTGAGGAGCCTTCAAACAGTATGTTGGTTTATAGCACTGATGAACTGTTTTCAAACCAGAAAATTGATCAAAGTCAAGCGCCTTCCAAACTCAACAAACTAATAGCCAATAATCTCCAAATGTTGGGATGGATTTATGGTAGGCTTGGTCAACCTGATATTCATGCTGCCAAACAACATATGGCTTTAGAACGACAGTTACTAGCTGGGGACTGCGATCCTATTAATTGGGCTTGTCGGTGTTCTAGACTTTCTGCGCTTTATTTAACCAGATGCCATTGGTTATCTGCCAGATATCATTTACTAGCGTCAGGAGCAGTGCTGGATAGTTTAGAAAGGGACATGGTAGTCCATCTAGATTTGGCAAGAGCTCAAGCCGATTTAGCTCGCGGATGGATCAATTATGGTTTACACCTATTTAGTAACAGCAAGGCTCATTTATTAGAACGTAAATATCCTGGAAATTTTAATGACGGAACAGACGAACATAGTGGTCTACTTAAAATGGATGAGGAAATTGAACAACTGCAATTTTCCAGCATAGAAGTAAATGTTGATGGCATTCCAGCAAGTCCTATACAAAATACTGAAGAGGCTAGAAATTTGTTTCTCCATACTCATTCTTGGTTGAAGAGGGCCAGACTATATTATACTTTGCGAGATTATCCTATTCACTATGTAAATGCTGTCTTGGATTTGAGTGAATTGTATCGTTTCTTGGCTTTCTACGAACCCGACTTAGATTCACAGTATAATGTACAGAAAAGACGAGCTGATGCTTTGGAAACACTCAGTGCTGTTTTAAGAGAAGTACGACCTCAGTGTTATATAGCTGTTAGTGTTGAACTACTTAGAGAGTTAGCAGAAGTACAAATTGAGATGATGGGTATAAATCTCCGAAGACTTCATATGACCAGTGACAATATCCCAGATGATGAAGATAATTTAAAACGAAGAATATCAGCAATATCTAATATTCAGATGAAACTAGAAGGTGTTGGAGATATGTTAGGCCATGCCAGCTTTGAAGAGCACGAAACTTTGGAAGCAGAAAGTGATCGTTCACAAATTGGTAATGATGATACTGAACACATAAGTGATGCAATTGATGAAGAACCAAACAGTTAAGTAAGCAACTACAATTCAGAATTTTGTTATGTATGAGCAGTTGTTGTTCTCTTTTGTCGGAAATAATAAACATTTGAACTGGAACAAAAAGTGGTTTTATTATTATACATCATATATGAATATATCTCAATACGCTACGTTATTTGCACCACTGGTGTAGTTAGGTACATATAACTTATATTGTATGTATTATGTCTTAGGTAGGTCCACAAAATTAGTGCAAAAATAAAAAAAAGCGATGCAGTTGCCAGCTATGGTGTTTGCTCGAGAAGGCTATTCTGTTTCGATTTAAGTAGACTACAGTACTTCTCACATCATGTCATGGAATTGAGATTGGAAATTCATAAAGCAGCAAAATAATGGCGTCACGTTCATGAAAGCAAGGGAATCAATGTTTCCCTTAAATTTGGAAAAAAGAAATGATTTAAAATTATTTAGATTTTTTTTTAATTTATTGCTTTATCACTTTAAATTAAAAAAATTTACAACAGCCACTAACCTACTTCAATATTTCTAGTTATTCTTATCCGACGCACTTAGTGTTTCCACAAGCCCTTGAACTGTGCTGATTTTTGATGAAATTACAAAAGTTAGCATCTCAAGATTTACGGCGGAGAAAGGAAAACAAAATACCACAAAATATTATATGCAATAAAATATTACAGGTACCATTCGACAAACTAGTATGTTTTTAAGACCCTATTATAGTTGAGGCAGCTTATAAATAATGCTGTATATTCCTACTATTTAGAATCTGTAGTAGATCTTTATAACGTAAATATAAAAGTGTAATACACTTTACTAAGATATTTGCTCTCTTAAAATACGACAAGCATAGTTGCCCCAATTACGCAACTGTCTTTATACAATTTCTTTTCCAACTAAACTATTAAAGATAAGTTAGTATCTGCGACAAAAAAAACTTTGTACTACAAGGAAGTTTTCTACAAAAATTTATGTAGCTAAAATGAGTTTATTATAATATTAATACATATATAAATATTACATAAAAATTTATTGGGTATTATAGTTTACAAAGTTAACGAAACTTTTCATAACACATTTTGTATAACCACAGGGTGTTTGTAAATCGCTTTACAGCTTGTAACTTTAATAAAGATATCGAAATAAACTTTGTTTTTGTTTTAAATGGGGAAATGTATAGTACAAAATGCCATATACCGATTTTAAACAATGCCTACTATTTTTGTATAATGGCATAGAACTTTTGCTTTTTAAATGGAACACCCTGTATATTTATAGATATTTGACATCAGCGCTAATAGTTATTTATAGTGGTACACTTAAATCGAAATCTTAAAATGCAATTTTTTTTAAATTAAAAAGAAATGTTTTCTTGAGGCAGGCCATTTTTTTTAGATAAATATTTATTTCTTTAAAAATGTTCTCTTATAAAAATATTTCTCACTTGAAAAAATTTCTCTTATAATCAAGGTTTGCCGGAACTTGTACTGGCTCTAAGTCTAAAGCAATGGCTGCATGTTCCTGCCTGATGTGCAGGGTGTGGCAACTAAAGTGTTACAAGTTGATCTCCAAAAATATAAAAGCGTAAGTAGTTTTTTTTTTAATTTTATGGGACTGAAGCTGAAGGGTCCGTATATTAGGCTAATTAAAAAAGATATTTAAAAACCACCCTATTGTAACTTGAAAATTTTAAATCAGATGGATCTGTAATTTTTATATATTTTTTTTAATAACTGTGTCATGTATCAAAATAGATACACCATATTTTTTTCAGAATTTTTTGAAATACATTTATTACTTCTAATGGGGGAAGACACTCTGTAAATATAAAAAAGTAGAACAAGATTTTTTTTTAAATGTACCTACTAAAAATAAGCAGCCAAAATTAGGTTAAGCAAAATTTAAAGAATGAACCTCATTTATAAGGGGTTGTAAACTAACTTTTTAATATTTACAGAATTTCATCCTCCCCTTAGCGATAGTAAACAAATTGTCAAAAAATCTAAAAACTCGGGTGTACCCACTACCTATTTTGATGCGAAAAATTAAAAAAAATATACAAAATTACAGATCGTTTCATTTAAAATTTTTAAGTTAAAACAGGATGGTTTTTCAAAACTCACTATTAGCTCAATATACGATCCCTTCAACGCACAAGTTAAAAAAAATGTTTTATAGTTTTAGATATATCATCTTGTAGACTGTACCAAAATCAGTGGATATAATAAAAGTACCAACACGAATGTGAAAAGGCAACAATGACGATCGAGCGTCCAGCAGGTGGCGCTAATCCGCTACCCCTCACTATATTTCTGCTTCTCAAGTTTATTAATCCTGTACGAAATGTTTCTACAATTACAGAAAGTAATAGGTTTTTTCATTAAAAACTATTTTCTCGGTCCAGAAAAGAAGTTTAAATATCAAAACAGCACAACAAAATGTCAAATGGACAGCGATTGCAGAGCCTCTTGCGGAGAGAACATGGTTATTGTTGTCATTTGAGAATCGTCAAATTGTGTCTGTATTTCAGTATATCTACTGGTTTTGGACTGTACACTGTAGTAGCGCCATCTATTTGATACATATGCAACTGTGATTCAGCAAGAAATTTTCAGTAGCGAGAGAAATGTTTTTATGAGAGACTTTTTTTTCAAGCAAGTAATAAGAGAACTATTTTGTCAATATTACAATTTATTGTCGGTTTAGACCGCATCGTCATGGGGGGAATACACCCAGCATAATTAGGTAAGGACCGCCTGTAGCTTGTCTGCTTTTGCATTTGCTCCAGAAGTTTGAGCCATAGTTGTTCGTGGGCTCTGCCTGCTGCCGCCGACGTTGTCTAAGCCGAAAGCAAATAGTAATATTGACAGTTCGAGAAACCGCGAAAGCTTCAAAGAATAGAGAACTATTTTTCTTTTTTTATTGAAAAAACATTTCTTTAGATTTTTAAAGCAGTATTTATTTATTAAAAAAGACTCATTTTTATTATTTTTTTCTGCAAGAGAAAGGAGCTTTAGCAATTTTTTTCTCGTTTTTTCTGCATGAGAAGGAGAACTAGTTTTTTCTCAAAGTATTTCTTCTTCTTGTGGAATTTCATGCTTCGACTGCTGAGGTTATTAGCATGTTGAGATAGTGGATTCTACTTTATGTTTAGCACTGCTCCCGAGTAACATTTAATTTCTAGTTTTCCAGCACTAGTGGTTGATCGCTTTGAACATATAACAGCAGCAAAGACGTCGTCTTTCTTAAGGCGAGAAATAAATTTCACAATAATATTGCAGAAGTTTTTGTTATCACTATTAAGATGCTGAACTCTGTGCACAATACACATATATTATTAGATGAACTTTTTAACCGCTTAGTTCTAGAGATGTCCTTCAGTTGGCGAAGCGATTGTTTATTTTCTTGAACTTTTCATGGTATTGCGTCTTTTTCCAAATGCTGGGTTACCTAGGTATCTTAAGTCTAATCCTCTTATCTCACCCGACTAATAAGCATACCCAGTGTAAATGGCTCGCTCTAAGCAATGCATTTTTAAAGGAAAACTGCAAGTAATTGAAAACTGAACTTGTATGATAATTTAAACTTTGCGTCAGCACATACAAAATAAAAATTTGCGTCCTTTTTGGATATAACTAAATGAGGGTAGCAGCATTTTCGGGAAGTCGAGCTATTGATTATAATACAAATTATAATTGGAGTCTTATAAAATTGCTTGGTGAAACATTGCCTATGATATAACGGTTTTACGGCGGCGTGACGCCGTAGAAGTATCTACTTTACTAGGCAAATACAAAGCTTAAATAAAGTAACAAACAATTTTTCAATTCTCAAGAGGTAGCTAAATACCTTTTCATTACCCTAACAGTTATAGCGATATTATATTAATAATAAAAGGGGTTCGTGGAAAGTTATTGCACACCCGGTTTTGGTATGAAGACCACTTTGACAGGTTTCCAGGCTTGAGGTACATGGCCTAAGGCCAAACTAGCTCGATACAGCCTGCATAACATTGGTATCAGAACTTGCTTCCCCTCCTGTAACATTACAGGGAGGATGTCATCAGGTCCCGGAGATTTGTAGGGTTTAAAAGAGTTAATAGCCCAATTTATTCTTTCGTGGTTTATCACGCAGTTAGCTACCTTCCAATTTTCCCATACCGCTCTAGAAAAAGAGTTATTAGGCTTCCGATTCCGGAAAGTGACATTGAAGCAAAAGCTCTACGGTCTCCTTACCAGTAGTAGTGAAGTTTCCTGTGGGTTTTTTTTAAAGTGCCCACAGGATTTAAGGGTTCTTTAGCCAAGATGCGGTGGAGTCTTGCTCCTTCAGATGTGTTTTCAACATCTTGACAGAGCCTCCTCCACGAATCTCTCTTGGCTTTCCTTATCATTTTATTGTATTCGGTGAGGGCTTCTGAATATCTGTCCCAGTCACCTGTTGCTTTAGCTCTATTGAAGAGTTTCCTAGCATTGTTCCTCCTTTTGGCGAGGTCATTGTTCCACCGCCCCACCTTACTAGTGGATATAGTTTTTGGTGGACAGTTATTTTGATATAAGGTTAGAATAGATTTTTGTAATTGATCTGCTACAGCCTCAATTTCAAAACTATTATTATGAACAGTGTTGATGTTGGCTTCGATATTTGCCTTTGTCTTCCTGTAGGCTTCCCAATCGGTCTTCCTGGGGTCCCTGTACATAAGCACTGTTTTTTCCACATCGGATATTTCAAAACGAATGTGCCTGTGATCTGAGAGAGATGGCTCACTAGAAACATTCCATTTTGTTATTTTCCTACATATTTTGGAGGAACCTAGAGTTAGGTCTATGACCTCCCTCCTAACAGTTGTTACAAAAGTAGGTTCGTTACCCACATTTATTACATATAAGTTGTTACTACAAATAAAGGTTAATAGAGACTCACCTCTGTTATTCGTATTGCTGCTACCCCAGACTATATGATGAGAGTTCTTTATCATTTTTCTATTCTTTTTTTGTTGTATATTTGCTTTTATATACATTTTCCATGTATAATGACTCATGTAACTACTTCTATAAGTGTAATGCACCAATACAATGTACTACTCAGGTAATGATAATAACTACCACCGGAATGGAGTAGCAGTTTTATTAAACGCAGCAATTAATAAATCAGTGCTTAACTTTGGTCCAATCTCTGATCGAGTTATGATTCTACAATTGCAAGGAAGCCTATTAAACATCAATATAATCCAAGTGTACGCACCAACTTCACAGCACGATGAAAACGAAATAAAAGAATTCTATAAACAAATAAAGGATGTCATTAAACTAACAAAGAAGGAAGACATAAATATTATATTAGGCGACTTTAACGCCAAAATTGGTAAAGGTCAATTCGAAGATATTGTAGGCAACTATGGCCTAGGAGACAGAAATGAAAAGGGAGATACTCTACTACGGTTTTGTCAGGAAGAACAACTAATAATAACAAATACCTGGTACAAATTACCCTCAAGGAGACTATATACTTGGAAATCCCCCCAAGACAATAATCAAAACATAATTAGGAATCAAATTGACTACATTCTAATCAACAAACGCTTCAGAAGTAGTGTACAAAACGTTAAAACATACCCTGGAGCTGATATATCCTCAGACCATAATCCTGTGGTGGCGACAATACGATTAAAAATTAAAACAATCCCAAAGAATAAGCCAGCTAAGAAAATTAATATAAATGGAATAAAAGATCTAGCAACAAAACAACATATACAACATAAACTAAATGTTAAACTACAAAATATTAAAACAAGACACCCAACTACACAAAATCCTAATGATACAATCAACCTATGGAAATTAGTAGAAAACATCCTTATAGAAACTAGCAATGATCTAGGAAAAATAGAGAATACAAAGAAGAAAGAATGGATGACGAAAGAAATCCTAGATTTGATGAATCGACGCAGGATATATAAAAACAGAAACGACAGGAAATATAAAGAAATACACCAGCTGATACGAACAAAAATAAAACAAGCAAAGAAAGAATGGATGTTAGAAAAATGCAAAGAAATGGAAGAGCTACAGGTGAAACATGACGATTTCAACTTACACAAAAAATTAAAAGAAATTTTATATATTAAAAGACGACAAGGATCAGGAATCCTGATTGACAACAATAATCAAATCGTAAGTGAAAAGGAATCAAAGTTGGTATTATGGAAAAACTATATTGAAGAATTATTTGAGGACGAGAGACAAGAACCTAACAGAGATTTCGAGAACGACGAAGGTCCAGACATAATGAGAAGTGAAGTGGAGAAAGCTATAAAACAGCTAAAAATGGGACGAGCACCTGGACCGGATGGAATCCACTCCGAAATTTTAAAACTAATCGAGTATTCAAATATAGACATTCTGACGAATATCTTTAATAATATATACAAATCAAGTACAATACCAGAAGACTGGTTAAAATCTATATTCATTACTCTTCCAAAGAAACTTAATGCAAAACAATGTAAAGAATTCAGATTAATAAGCTTGATGAATCACGTATTGAAGATTCTCCTAAAAATTATTCAGAACCGTATTTATAAAAAATGTGAAAATACATTGAGTGATACGCAATTTGGTTTCCGGAACGGAATGGGAACTAGAGAAGCTGTGTTCTGCTTACAAGTGCTAGCACAAAAATGTAGAGATCAACAAAAAGACCTGTTTATATGCTTTATAGATTACGAGAAAGCATTCGACCGAATCCGCCACAGCACACTGATAGAATGTTTATACAGAATTGGACTAGATGGCAAAGATATTAGACTTATCAAAAATTTATACTGGCATCAAAAAGCAGTTGTGAGAGTAGCTGACACAACCACTGATAGCATACCCATAAAACGAGGTGTGAGACAGGGGTGTATATTGTCCCCCGTGTTATTCAATGTATATTCGGAAACCATATTTCGAGAAACGCTAAACGAAATGGAAGAAGGAATTAAAGTCAATGGCGTAACGATCAACAACATCAGATTTGCAGATGACACAGCAATAATAGCTGACAACGCAGAGGACCTTCAACATCTCCTCAACAGAGTGAATGAAAAAAGCGAACAAATAGGATTAAAAATTAACACAGAAAAAACAAAGCTGTTAATAATAAGTAAAAGTCAACGCAACGACATAAACATAAGAATAAATGACAAAAAAATAGAAAGGGTGGACAAGTTTTCTTACCTCGGATGCTGGATAAACGAACAACTAACTTCAGAAATTGATATAAAAACTAAAATCGAAAAAGCCAGAAGTGCATTTATAAAAATGAGGCCACTATTATGTAATATAAACTTAAATCTACAGCTTCGATGGAGAATGGTAAAATGTTACATACTACCCTTAGTCCTATACGGGGTTGAAGCATGTACTGTAAACGCTGCAATGATAAACAAACTGAATGCTTTTGAAATGTGGTTATACCGAAGACTGTTAAAAATATCATGGACATCACACACAACAAATGAAGAAGTGCTAAGAAGAATGCATAAACAACAAGAATTAATAAAAACGATAAAACAACGAAAAACAGCATATCTAGGCCACATACTGCGTAATAATAAATATAACGTTCCTCAACTAATCATGACAGGGAAGATAGAGGGACGACGAGGTATAGGGAGAAAAAAAACATCATGGCTGAGGAATATACGACAATGGACTGGGATGAACGTCCAACAGCTCTTTACAACGGCTGAAAATAGAGAAGAATTTGCTATAGTAATCGCCAACCTCTAATAGAGACGGCACGAAGAGAGAGAAGAATGCACCAATAAATATTATTATTATATTATTGTATAATTAATAAATAAACTAACGAATTTTTTAATGTCAATAATAGTACATTATATACTGAGCGAGAGAAACGTCTTATTTTTCCTGAGGTGTAATTTGAAGGCCGAGGGCTACATATACATCGAGGGAAAAATGACGGTCACTCCCGAGGTGTATAATTATACTATTTTTTCCACGATCGAGAGTAGAAACACTTAATTTCATAAATAAAGAATTACAATAAATCGCAGCAAAATTACAATATTTAGGAGCCTTTGGGATGTTTCCATGCAACGTACCATGACAACAGACATTTGTTTACAAAAATAAATATGAAATGAAATAAAAACTCCCCTAGGGAAATTGTTGTCTTATTTCGTCCCTAGAGAGTAAATGCTTTACTTCTGTCACAATTTTGATGCCATAGAAACCGACATCTATTCCCGGTCGTGGAAAAATAATTTTTTTACGCCAAAATTAGAGTTTCTGTACAATAGTGCAGTCCATACACGACAACTTTGCTTCTTCGTTCTCAACATGTTTACAGCCTAGCACTTTGTTCTTTCAACGGTTTTTGATTGTTAAACGATATCAAATGAAACTCAAAGTACACTATGGCGACTGCGATAGGCTGTTTGAATTCAGGGCCTGCTAATACGAGAAATTTTATCGCGTCTTTTTTATAAATTTCGTTATGTAAGGATATACAAACTTTATATGGTTGAAAAGGGAAAAATAATATTTATCCAATGAATGCAAAAACTGGTATGGTGCTATTTAAAAAAAATGATGATGGCCTCACAGTACTTACAGCATTGGTAAAAAAAAATTTAAGTATGCAGAAAGGTAGATAAAAATGTAATAAATAACTTTTTCACGCTACCGGCAATGTAAGTAGGCTTTACATCCATAGCTACAGGGATCGTAAGTGGCTGATAACATTCGTGTACTAGTTACCCTTGACGACGGAACTTAATAGTGTCACTTACATTCCTAGGAAAATAATGTTGATTTTAACTGTTCGTTAATATGGTAACAAGCACAGGCAACTTAGAATAATGGCGCTTTTAAAAAATAATTCCGATGACAGCTGTCAAAACGAACTTTTAAAAATATGATTAAATTTCTACCTGTAGGCCTACTTACATTGCCGGTAGCGTGAAAAATTTAATAAGTAACACGGAATGTATCGACTAATAACATCCTCGGCAGGCGACAAGCTTCGGCTCCGCCTCAGCTCGTATTCGCCTACCTCGGATGTTATTGCGTCCTTACATTCCTTGATACTTAAATAACTATTATCTACAGTATTTTTTCGTAAAATCAATATTTCCACCATCAGAAACATTATTCCATACTTTTGTATAACCCTATCTAGTCCCTGCCAATAGCCTCCTCCAGGGTATTGTAAAGCTTCTCATTGGCTGCTGATTCAGATATTCCTTGGACCTCCTGGTTATTAATGCGGCATTTCTGTTAAAGTTAGGCAATTCTTGTTAACTGAGATTGTATAATACTTTTCATTGGAATGATTTTGGCATTCATAGTATCAGCAATCTTAATAGCAGTATCGTCAGTTGCGCTTCAAAATGATCAATTTTATCACTATAAAACTGGACAGAAGTCATGCCAAACTGGACAGAAGTCATGCCAAGCCGAACATGCTTATTGTGTCAGTTGGATTTTCTTGCAACATGCAGGACGTATCCAAAGAATTTATTAACGTCAAGGGTTTAACCCTTGACATTAATAAATTCTGCGACTTCATTGGGTATATTGGCAATTTACTCCATAACATTGAACAAAGGACTTTGCCGGCTTATCACACCACTACACGATTTGCAATTGTTCGGCATATTTCAAGAGAAAAACTGCTCGTTGTTATTATGTAAGTGACAGATTTATTAATTATCGATCAACCACCTCATACTTAGTTTATTCAAAAACTTCCTTAAAATATGAAAGTAGAGTAATAAATTTCAGTTATTAGGACAATGTCAAAGTTTAATTATTTATTGGTAATTCCTTACAATTAAGTATCAAAACATTACATATTTATCAACAATAAGCACCAATAAAAGCTCAAATCAAAAGCTCTAAAGCTGAAAACATATTTAAACTTAAGATATGATTTGTCATTATTTGAAAAATAGTAGTGAATAATATATTACCATTAAAACAGGTTTTCAGTTGAAACTAGTTTTGACGATAAAAACTGATATCAGTGAAAACTCGTTTTGGCTAAAAAACTATTTTTCCAATAGCTTTTTTATAACAAAATATAAAATTATTACTGAAATAACTTAAACAACAAACTGAACTGAAAACAAAAAACCAATTTAATAATAACCGACAACTACTTTTTCAATAATTTCTTATAACAAAATATGAAATTATCATGAACTTGCGGTACTATAGTACGTATAGTACGTTAAAAATTATTACCTACTTTCATTGTTCAGTTATGTAACAAGCGCATAGCAATTTTTGCTGCTGCTTTTTTAGCTAAATTCTTATTTTCGCCAAATCCATATACTCTCTTTTTAGCACCATTCAACATGAAGTCGAGTCCCACCATTGTACCTCCAGTGTCGATATCTACAGGTTTCCTGTGAAAACAAAAATTTCTCTGTGAAATTATTCAAATACACGAGCTCAACTGTCGCAATTTGATTAAAATAGTTTTCGTTTAAGAACAACCAATTATTATTTCGTTTTTTATAGAGCAATTCTACTCATAGTCAAGCTAAATAGGAATAACTACATATAATTGTACAATCAATGGTATAGTTTAACCAAAACAGTAGTCCAGGAAGACAAAGAGAACTGTTATTACAACACAGCTTGTCAACCTAATTAATGAAAAATACAATAAATATATGTTTTATCATGATCAATTACAAAACGACAATTTTACATAAGAGATCCTGAAAAATAAATGTCTCTTAGAATTCCCTCTAAATATTTTACAACAATAACCTCTGAAACTTGCAAATCTTATTAATTCTAATTATAGTACTAATACAGCACATGACAACTTTTCTGCACTCATAGCCCATATCTTATTTGTGTTATGAAAAATAAAGGAAGTTACCATACAAATATGAAAAAAAGAGCGGAGCACTTCACACCTGGTTCTTCTTATACTTGAGAAATTGTTTCTCATCATACTTTCAAAAGTATTTTTATATCAACCTTTTATGCACCAACAGTGATAATAACAAGATCGCATGGCAGTTTATGTTTTCTTGTAGCCCATAATGACACTTATTCCTACACCGATAGATACCCTTAAGTGGTATGCATGTTTTGCCCCGAATAGAGCAGTTACCTCTGCATATGTGATTTTTAATCTTAAATGCAAATTATACAGCTCGAGTCAAAAGATATAGGTTTCAATATATTTTTGCTATTTGAGAAGATAGCTAAAAAAGTTACTAATAAAAGTTGTGCAAACTCCTACTATAAATTGGAAAATCCTGTACAGGGTGTCCCATAAAAAAATTATTCATAAGATAATAATGCCTCATATTTGTTTATCTTAATGGTAAGACCATTTAATTCCCAACAAAACATCTAAATAACTTTTTCTTTGTAAATACCAGTGCTCAAGAAAAAAATAATTTCATAGGTGTTGTGATACAGCTCGCATGCTCACGGTCCACACGCAAATAAAGCAAGCATGGCATGTGATGGAAACAAATGAAGTTGACAAATTATTCACGAGACAATAATTTGCTTGAATAAAACATAAAACAGTTTCTAAAAGTTAATAACAAAAGCATATTTAAATAATATTGAACTAAATGTAAGAAATAACACTACACGTTGTTAAAGTGCAGAATAATTTTAATTAAATAACAAATCTGAATAGTGAACAAAACTAAGTACTAATTAAACAGCGAACTAGTTAACAAGAGTGTTCCTGTACGACCTAACCTGCCGCCTTCAACCAGTATGCTGATGTCACTATCTCGAGTAACACCGTAAAAGGTTGAATTGCAAGCTGGACCCATGAGTTTGATAATATTTCTAACATAAACAAAATTATAAACTGAATTACCAAATAAAAGTATGACATTTATGTAATAAAACTAAATAACCAACTTCATTTGTTTTCCATAGCACTTCACTTGCGGGATAGCATTTCCATTTATTTAGTTTTAGATTTCCCAATAAAATGTTACCGGATTCGGTATTTTGGTATGTGGTCAATTTTTATGAGCTATGTTGAGTTCACCAGCATATTGTTCTTATGTATCAAGAGATCCAAAAAAAACTGATCCTCGGCAGGCTGTGGAATCAAAAGTCACGTCTTTGCTAGACTAAGGGAATGTTTATAATGTCAGATAATAATCAGTTGTCATATTTTTATACAAATCTGGCAGATTGTTAAAATGATTTTTACTACATTTCAAAGAGCATTCATTATTGACTATCATCTGACTTTCGGAATGGTTGTTGACGGAGACTGGACCTATTCGATTCCTCCTTGTTTTGTGGAATTCCGAGAGGTGTCCCAATGAAAATATTACATAAAAGATTTGTGCTCCTAAAAATGACGTTTCATTATTATTTAATTCCAGCTGGCACAACCTAACCTGAAATTGACATTATAAACATTCCCTTAATCTAGTAAAGACGTGACTTTTCATTCCACAGCCCGCTGAGGATCAGTTTTTTTTGGATCTCTCGATATTCATATCAAGGCCTACACACTGTGGACCTATATTCGTTGTTCGATGTACATGCAAGCCATTTGACAATAAGAAAAGAAAAGTTGAAAAAACAAAGTTTGAAAATAAAAGACATCATGGTAAATGTATCATCTCAAACGTTCGCGGCCATGTTCGAGGAATTGCAGAATCTTGGGATGTTTGTTCAATCTGGTGCAACATTTTCCTTTAACCCTGAGAACGATCATTTGGACGAGTGGATGTCCCAGCTAGTAATTGGTAATTGCCGAGTTTCTCTGGTGTGATTGTGAGGTCTTGGTAAGAGTTGCTCCCTCACTTGTTAATTCAGCAAAGAATTGGTTTGATAAATCGAAACCTGCCACCTGTGATTGGCAAATTTCTGTGTAGCTTTCCAACTCACGCAAAATTTTGTTACTAAACTACGTGATGCTTGTTTATTTAGTAGTGATACATATAAAAGTTACAGCAAATATGTTAGAGAAAACACGAAAAGATCAAATCGCTCGGAGCTTGTTGGGGCAATGAGCAGATTGTGGATAAGTCTTTCAGATCCGTTTTATTTATGCTTGAAGTTGAAGGTGTAGTGCTTTGCTGTAATTTTCGGGCGACTTAACAAGGTGGAAGAGAAAATTGATACTGTTGCAAATATTTTACATTTAAAAAACAATCCGCTATTGACATTTGACACAAAATTGGAAATAAAATATTTGGGACAAGGGACAAGCAAGACCGGTTGTGTGCGTTTGCGAAGTGTTTGATGGAAAAACAATTAATTAAGAATACAGAAAATTTTAATCAACTTGTTATCGGGCATTTTATGCTTGACCTCCCACAAAAATAAGTTCACCAGCCGCCACTGCATACAGGTAAGACTCTATGTTCAATGTCCGTATTGTAGTAACTGAGGCTAGTTGGACTGATGACCTATGGCGAATTCAACTGACTCCTAAGGCCCCAACACAACCGTACAGCTGTTCAAATTTGAGACCTTTAAATGATCACTGCAGCAGCATGTTGTTTGCATTGTTTGAATTTTTGCTAAAGCTGCGAGATCGGATGAACTGGCTTGGCTTCTTCTCTTAATTCTTGACACCGTAGTTTTGTGTTTGCCTACAGCTGTTCCAAAAATATCAATGTCGTAAATCATTTAAGTAGTAAATATACTAATTTACACTACAGTTTAACTAAGTTAAATATGCAGTTATCAATAGTGTTTCTTTTTACATATCTGCTTTAATATCTTTTAAAACAAATTTGTTGCATCGTTGGCTTCTGGTGGACAGCATTATATATTTTTTATGCCCCTACAAACAATTTTTGTGCATGTTTTTGTTAAATTCAGGTAATACAAAAATCAAACAGTTCCTGATTTTATGATTATGAACATCAACATTTAAATTTTAGCAGAATGAAAGGTGGTTTAGGTTTATTTTTATGTAGACAAGAGATATCAAATGTGAATGGAATCTTAGAGAGTAACGGGAATATATTACCTAATGGCCATTGCAAGGTTAGATTAGATCATTTGATGCGACTTCCAAACATATTCAGGGTGGCCACTTAAAACTGCTCTTCAAATTCCCTGACTTTTCCCTGACTAATGAACTTCAGTTTTCCCTGACTCATTTTTATGGTACAAAAGCCAATTTCAACTGTTTTATTTTAATTGTAACCCAACATAAAAATTTGTAAAGTAAACTTAAATTACATTACAGCAAATGGAAATTTTTCAACAAGCATAACAAAATACAACATCTAAACTTTAAGGAAAAACCAAATGAAATAAATACAAATTTTATAAACATATACCTAGGTAACAAAATTTCCATTTTGCCGGCAAAAATAAAAATAATAAAATAATTTTACAGAATTTTCCCTGACTTATTTCGTGAAATTCCCTGACTTTACGTCGAAATTGGTACAATTCCCTGATTTCCCTAACCAAAATTAAAAAAATTTAAATTACCTGACTTTTCCTGGTTTTCTATGTTTTCCAGAAAAGTGGCCACCCTGATATTACGTTATTACAAGAATAAATACGTTTACGGCCTAAACAATGGACAGCCCAGATGTCAAAGCGTTATTGGGTGAAACTGAGTCTGACTTTGATTTTTCTGACTATGACGATGGTATTGTTATACACTCCCTTTTTCATGTTTGCTATTTTTTTTATTCAATCTAAGTGTTTGCATTTTGTTTATTACTGTTTTATTGGGTGTTTCTTATCTTTCATTACTGCAATGCTGGCCATATACCACTGAAAAAGTAATTAATTGTGCAAAAACATGTCCATTGGAGAGACCTCTGAGTTTTCGTCACGAGCTTTTGAGTTTGTTGTGTTTGGTAGGAAAGACAAGTCTAGTGAGAGACCTCTGAGCTTTTCTGGTAATGGTGTTTTTGATTTTGTAGTGTTTGGTAACAGATAAGTCTAATGCAAGACCTGAGCTTTTACTGTAGATAGTGTTGTTAAAAGACAAGTCTATTAGAGAGACCACTGAGCTTTTAGCCTGAATAAGCAATGAAACAAGTCTAATTTAGAGACTGGAGTTCGTTGAGTTGGATGTGAATGACAATACATGTCTCATTGTGAGATCTCTGTAGTCATGAATTTGAATTTTGCTGAATGTTTTAAAATTTTTGAGTTTTATAACACTGCATGTCTCACAGTCAGATTTCGGTAGTTACAAAGGTGTTGAGATCTCTCGAGGAGAAGCCAATTGTCAGTTTGGCCATGATAGCATTTCTATCAATTTAGTTTTAGAATTTCCAATACAATAAATGTAACTAGATTCTGTATTTTGGTATGTGGTCATCTGGTCATTTTTATGAGCTATGTTGAGGTCACCAGCACATTATTTTTATGTATTCATATCAAGACGCAGACACAGCGGATATACATATATTCATTGTTTAATGTACATTCGATGTATATGCAAACTGTCTGTCCTTAAAATAAATATTACATTTTTCATATGTCAGTTTATAGTACATGTCAGTTTGCACAACTTTTATTAGTAACTTTTTAACCTATCTTCTTAAATAGCAGAAATATATTAAAACCTGTATCTTTTGATTCAGGGTAATGACATAAACGAACAAACAATTATGATGCTAAAAAAATATTACGTTAGCATTTTGTTCAAGTATTATCGCATTACTTTAGCAGTAATTTAGAAATTTTTTATATTTTCTGTTTCCTACATGTTTTTAAAGTTAAATATTTATATATTTATTCTAATTACTGATGTAAGACTTTTTAATAATTTACAAATATACATAAACGGTACGACGGGTACACCACAACGGTAATCTTTCACAACTGGGTAAATCAAAAGGTAATCAATAGTAATCTGGGATAATCTAGAGGCGATCATTCCACTCGATCGTACCATAAGTCGGATATACACCTAAAATATTTAAAATTCCTTAGAACTGCCAAAGGCAGAGAGGAAGGCACACAGTGTATTTTTATCAGGTCCTTTAAACTCTCTGCAGTCTGCTCGTAATTAACGTAAATCTTGTCGTGGCTGTGCTGTGCAGTGCAAAATAGTATTATACAGATGGGTTCATAATTGTATGTAGCAGCAATAAGTTGATATAGCAAATAAACTAAGTCACAAGTAAAAGAAGGAGATACATACACATATTATGTAAAATCTAATTCAGTACCCATGATTTCCACTTATTTTCAAAATTTTTGCATACCTCAAATTATAACGTCAATAAAAGTATGAAATTGAAGCCCACTAAAATTTAAGTTACATACAGTGTGTAATAGACCATTACAGCAAACGATTGAAAACCAAGATGGATGGGATAAAAAATAATTTTATATAAAGCGTACACGAGGTGTCCATTAAAAATATTTATAAATTTATTGGGACTCTGAGAAGAGCAGCTGGGGGGGGGGGGGGGGGTTCGAGATTTCTAAATAGGAAAGTGGATCAAGTCATACCTCATTTGAAAGATCTTTTTAAACCCAACAACTAAAAAAAAAAAGAAAATATTGATAGCGTAAATCGCTTCAAAATGACGGCCAATTATATCAAAAAAGCGGCCATTACATGAACCTTTTCCCAAGCGCACAAGAACTATTATACCAAGAAATTGAGACTACAAGAGGACAAAAAATTAATGTTAGTATCACCTATCCTCCTCAAAAAAGCGGGAACATTCCAAAAACATCTCAAAAATCTAAAATTGGACAAGGGGTCAAGTGATAGCTCAACTTATAAAAATTTACTTCTTATTATCGGATGATCCTCTACCGCATCTAAAGCAGTGAAATACAGATCTTTTGGCTGATTTATACAGCCTATTCACATAGCATTTGAACCCACGTGCTCAACATCTAACTAAACCTCTATTACATCGGGTGGAAAACTATTAAAAATGCTTTTGGCAAATAGAATGTGGGACGTGTCGTGTCCGGTTTAAAAAGACCTTTTAAATAAGGTATGACTTGACCCACCTCCCTATTTTTACAAAAATATACAACTATAGTGACCAACTTTTCCCTATGCACTGACTGACACCCTAAAATTCCAAGTTTGTAACTTGAAAGACACCAGAGACAATCCACCTGAACTTTTTGTGCGAATACTGTGTATATAAAAATAATTGTAATAAAATTCTCTAAACATTTCACTGAGTCAGAACCTTACTTGTGTGTATTTGTTGAAATATTTAATATAACATTGTTTTAGTAAAAACAAATTTACAGTCAAATTGCTGGGCGATATTGAAAATTTAATATCGAATATCGATAATGAATTTATATCGATAATACCGATAATATATTACCAATAATATCGATAATATAGATAGCATCAATAGTATGATATTAACGATAATATTGCTATATTTATGATAATACCGACCTTATCATCATCAAGATTTCGATACATTATCTAAAATATCGTTATTACAAATGTAAATGTTACCCCGATTTATTACTTTTGTATTTTTTTTAAATTGTATATACACCGAGTAAAAATAAGGGAAGTTTTACGTGTTGACGTTGACTTTGCTCCTAATCTTAACTAAAGGCAGAGCTATTACTATTTATGCTCTATTAACTTTTAATAAAAAAGATATATGCGTTAATATGTTTCAGTTGTTGCATCAATTGCGTCAATTACAATAACCAATTGAATGTATGTCTAGTAACTACATACTCATAATGTTAGCTACAATCTCAGCTATTTATTCTTTCTTTAGCATACGTAGTTTGGCTTGAAACTTAATTTATTCATAACCATTTTGGCCTGGCATATGGATAAAACTTAACAGTTCTACTAGCCTTAATCTATTGCAATAGGTTTTTTGCTTTTAACAAAAATTTGACACGGAGCTTACATTTCTGAGAGATTGGTGGGCAGCTTTGAAAATTTTATTTTGTACTGCGTATGATGGTGATTTCTATCCACACAATTCGCGATTATGCAGACAAGCTACCACGTGTTCACTGGTCATGTGCAGTTGTTTACATCTACTGATTCGTTTCACTAAATAGATTTTAAAGCTTTTAAACAACATTGACGATGCTTGCTTCTATCAAAACTTAATGGATTATTGCGTACTTACTGATAATCTGGATGAGCACCTATTGTTTCATATAGAAGTCTAATAGCATTTTTAGGAACATTATGACGGAATGATTCTATTTCCTTCCACATGATACGATAAAATGTAGTCCAAACTGTTTCAAGGCTCATTCCGCTGTCTAAAAATACGGCTCCAGCAAGAGCTTCAAAAACATCACCTAGAACCTAAAGAAATACCTTAGTTTAAAAATGGTGAGTTTATGCATTAAAAACCCATACCTTTGGAACATCAACATGTTCTGATAAGTATAAATCATCTTGTTCCAACAATATCAAAACTTCATCATCGATAGCAAACTTTTTTGATTCTTGGAAGTCAACAAAGTTATTGATATATTCCAATAGTTTGTTGTTTGAAAATAACAAAAACTTGTGAAAACCGCATCTCACTGTAAAGCCTGCGAATGTGATATTGTTTACCAAAGCTGATCTCAAATCTGTAAGCTGACCAGGATTTAAATTTTTGCAAGTCTCATAGATGTGGCACGTTATTAAAAAGTCTAAAATGGCATCACCCAAAAACTCTAGTGTTTGGTAACAGTTTGTTATTCGATTAGGTGTATATGAAGAATGGGTTAGAGCTTGTAGTAAGTACCCACGATTTTTAAAATGATAACCCAGTACTTCTTCAATCTTATGCCATGATGGTATATGAAAATCAATGTTAGCATTTGTTATGTTTTCTGGGAGAATTGGATTTGGTAGTTGCATCTGAAAAAGTCTTTCTATTTGTTCTGATTTAGGTATAACTTCTAACCATTCCAGCAATTTTAAACCTCCAGCAAACCCACAAGACTGAAAATATGCACCAAGAAGTGCTTCCACACCATCGGCTACACTTTTGTCTGGGACTGTTTGAAGTTCCAAGAAAGTTAACATAGAATCATAAGCGTTTTCGTCTTTTTCTTCTTCAGATTGTTCGCTATAATCCATTATGAATTGTTCTGTTTCTGCAGTTGCATGTCCATTAATCTGTTCTTCACGTGAAAACATAAAATGAAACAATGAACTTGAAGGTAGATGATTGTCTTTTATTTTTGCAGTAACTTGTTTTGGCACACAAAATCCGGGTGGTTTCCACTCAAAGCTAGGTGTAAATTCAGAAAGATTTAAATATCCCGGTAATTTTTTAGCAACTCCAACATAGTACAAATTCTTATTACTAATCAGTCGGCCTTTTAAAGTAGTCGCTTTTCCTTCATCATATTTTGGAAATCTTAATGTAATAAAAAGAGATATACTTAATTTTAAAAAAGAGTCGCCTAGTGTTTCCAATCGTTCCAGATTAACGATGTCGTTGCATTTTGCAGTTGCTAGTGCCCTGAACACTTCTGCTAATTCAGGTCCCTTTTTATTGCTCGTAGCTTTTAAGAGAACAATATCTTTTGTAATGAATTCTTTATCAAAAGTTATTGCTGGATAACAATCTCTCTTGTTTATTATTTCGTTTTTCTTAATTCTTTCACTAATAGACACTTCTTGACTCATAAAATTCTCGTAATATTGTATATCCATCAAAGTAACATCTAAATGACGTTCTATATCAACAGGTTCATCTTTTTCTGGCCATGGAAATTCTGATTCTAACTTTTTCGATACAAAGTCTTGGGTCAATTGCTGTATTGCGGTTTTTGGTAACGTTACAATAACATTATCGGGTTCATCTTCTGCTGTTTTCTGTGATTTTGTTTTTGACGGTTCTTCCTCTTTTTTATTCAATAAATGTACATCTAAAGTTAATCGTAACCATTTTTCGCCTTCAGGTAAATCAACTATCCCCAGTCCTGATTCTGTTGCAATTGTTTTTCGCAATTCGTCAGCTTGCAACAAAGCATGTATCCGATGTAAAATACTTGGCAATAGGGTTGCCTGAATCCACAAGTCTGATGGAAAATCTTGTTTTATACATAATTCAGGAATTAAATGTTCTTCCATTTCTTCGTAACACTTTTCTTTGTTTCTTTTGTTACCCTGATGACGTGGCTTCAAACAATTCATTCGTTTTGATAAACCTTTAACTAAAAGGAGCGGATGAGCAGGATTTAACACATTTGTATGATACTTTTCGCTGAAGTAACTTTTGTAAGAATTAAATTCTTCAGAAGGAAAATCACTCAATGCATTCATGTGAGTACATATGCTTGTAACCAAATATTGCTATAAAAACAAAAATAAGATAAACATTAGTATGTATTTAATAATCTGCTAAACAATTTTTTTATTGCTTGGTTTTATTACACTGTAGTAACTCAGTTTGAAGCAAACAGATTTTTTGTATGAGAAAACTTTTTATAGATCTGCTTCTACAACCAAGAAAAAACTATCGCCAAAAAAATTTTTCTTTTGATTTCATTTGCTCGCTGCATCTATAAGTGTAGTCGATTCAGGGACAACCCTGTATAAATAGTATATTTATTATTTTATTTCTTTCACATAGTGTACTGAGGACAGAAGTCAAAACTTTTAACAAAAAGATAATGTTATTTCTTAAATATAAATAAAATATTAATATAATGGGCCCTGGGCCGTGGTACACCGGCCAGTATTTAAACTGACTTGTACTGCTACTCTGAAGTAGTATAACATTAAAATATATAAACATTGTTGAAGTACCACAGTATTTTATTCATACTTACTAAACAAAACTTTGCTTTCTTAAGCTAGTCTCGATAAATATTGATCAAATCTCCCATTTGCTGTGTTTAATAAAGTAGAAATATTTTCTTTCTTTGCTTTAGAGGTATGATAAACTTGCTTTTGCTGTCTATAATTATTTATAAAAATCAATAGGTTACTACTGAGATTACTTTATTTTTCGTCAAAATTAGCCAAGAAACAAATAAAAAATTGTAGCTTATACATGGTGGGTCTAAAATAGGTGTGAATATTTAATGGCAGACAACAGACCAATAAAAAAAATTAAAAAGGTTCCTATAAAAAACGATTAATAAATTTATTAAAAAATAATGTAAATATAATATATCTCATAATTAATGTAATTATTAATAAAATTATTATTGCATGATCATGCGAGAAAATTCCGGAAACCATTTCTTGTTACCGCCTCCTGAGGATGGAATAAATTTAATCACTTTTTTATTGATTAATTTTCGCAGTAGTGGCATTAAATTTTGAAATTTTGTATGTGAATATTACTCATTTAATTTAGCTTAGTATTTCTACCAGTTTTTATTTGAATAAGTGCACCAGAGATGTCTCCTACAGTGGGGGAGGGTGGGAGCCCATAATACTTTTTTGTAAATTTTTTATCTTTATATTTTTTATTCTCCATACAAATACACACAAAAGAGGTACTCTTGTCGAAAGTCGCTAAATCCTGTAATGGGTCAACCTTTTAGGCTAAGGCTTTCTTACTACATTTCTTTTGCTATAGCCGCTAAGTGCACTTGTAGTATTGTATCAAAGGATGTCTAAAAGTGTTGGTCAAAGGGCTGGGGTTGGCGTCTGATCGCCGGGATCGACTCTTTGTTCCGGTCACGTAGGTAGACGCTTGAACGGCCAAGTGACCTAACGGTACCCCGGGACGCCGAGGAAGGCGTGAGAGAGTGGCAAAGAACGTGAGAGTTGAGGAGATGACCGCAAGCGGTCGAAGGGTGAAGACCAAGCAGACCACCACAGTTTGTGGTGTTTACTGTGCAAATTAAGATTAAAAAGGCGTCGTTGTTAGTGAATGGAGATTTGTGGGCATTAGCTCTACGCAGTGCGGTAAAAGTGATTTTAGTGCGTTAATACTATGCCACGAGATCCACACCCAAAGAGAAGCAAAGATCTGGAATCCACCATCTAGCCAGCGCAGCGATTCGATTCCTTCTCGCCACTCTCAGCGACCCACGGTGGAAATACCACCGCGAGCGTCCACGACACACGCCCTCCACGACCAGCAAAAGGTAAGTAGAATATAAGTTAGCATTAAGATTGTATATGTATACTGTTGTCTTATTTTGTATCTAGAATAGTTAGCTAGGTAGGGTTAATTGTGTGTTTATTAAATTTCAATGTTTAGCAATAAAATTCTTGTAAAGTGCATTTAGCGAGTTTATTTTATGAGAATTAATTAATAGAGAGTGAGAAGTTTACCGGATAGGAAAGTGACCCAATACCCCGTTACCTGAATTGCCCTAAAGTTGTGAGACTGAGCTAGCTGAGGTGTATTACAAACCCAAATTTCAACATCAGGTTAAAAAACAGTACCATTACAATCCAACAATTTTCGTTTTTTTTTAATATCAAGTTGCTATGAAAGTCTAAATGTTATCTCAAGATTCCCAAATTTTACCAGAAACACTTTAAACCGAGGTCCAGCCTCTGGAAGTGTGAAGTTTCGACTATTGCTTCTTGCATAAGCTGCCACTCTGCAAGGAAGCCGTTTAGACCTATGTGTTACACAGAACTTGTTGTCGAAGTTTGCACAAACTATTTTCAGGAAGCACTCGGACTTTCATGGCAAATAATATTTCACAAAAATTGAATTATCTCGAAAAGTGTTAGATATAGTGACTTTCAAGAAGAGTACCTTTTTTGAGATTTTATAGACAAAAGTTTAAAAATTGTAAAGATGTAAAATAATTAAAAAAACAATATTACGCGACCCTCACATATGAGACACCTTTACTTTTAAACAAAAATTAGTAGGAAAACTGAATGAGTAATGACCAGATACAAAATTATAAAATATAATGTGCAACCATTGCTAAAGTTAACGACAAAAAAAAGTTATTAGCCTGTTCCACCTTCAGGAGGCTGTAACATAAAGAAGAGTTTTCAGACTCAAGTTTATAAGAACACTTTTAAGTATTTTTTTTGTCTGCTATCTGCTATTCAAATATTTGTATCTATTTTCAGATATTTAATCTAACATACCTGATCATCAGCACGGTACCATGGAGTTACTATTTTTCCCAAATAGTTTTCTTCAGATACTGTCATTCTTAATTTTTCTTGGTCACTGGGTTCTGCTTTTTGATCCACCAACTCTTTATTGTTAATTATAACATCGAAATTGATACTATAGTCATCATTGTTTTTCAACAATGGTACCACCAAAAGTCCTTCTGCATCTTCACCATTATCGAATATTAAAAACGATTTCAGTAATTTATTAAGTACATCTTTAAATATTAAACAATGAAAAGTTCTGAGTAGCAAAATTTGTTCTTGAGTAAATGTAAGGGTGTTGTTATTGACTTTGAAATCCACCATTATTTCTCCCATTGAAATATATACAGAGAAAGTACAAAGCTGTGGTAGTGGTTGGGAGGAAATTACACCAAAGCACAATTGTGAAGTATACAACTCATGCATCATTCGTTGACTTCCATTATTTGGTGAAAAAAGAGGTTTTAACTCTATAATATGTCGATAAACCATTTCATTTGCCTTTATTTGCCCTTTAGAAATATGTGAAACCTGTAAGTATTTGTAATAATTCAATATTTTGCTGAACCTTCAAAATTATGTAAAAACATTATTTCATAAAGCAGTTAATTACGCATCCCCTTAAATCTTAGATGGCTACATTTAATTAGTTCATACATGTGTGGCAGTTACAAAATTATTTAAGATGGAAATTAGTTTTGGTATCAGAAAAAAACTGCTGTTCCCTTTTAAAAGAGCACAAATAGAAACAACACTAAACTTTACTTTTCACAGTTCACCGAGTTTCTGGCAACCCAGAGCTGCGATTCCGGCCAATAGGCAACAGAATAGGTACCATTATGTGAAGTTGTTAAAAATAAATTAATTATTTTAAGCTAGAGCAATCTCCTGTTTAACACCTTTTATCTGATACAGGTTTTCTACAGCTTAACTTTGCTGTAAACTATGTTCCATTGAAAATGAATAGATAAACTAAATACCTCTAATGATGTCTATTTATTCACTAAATATCAAGTATTTATCTTCGTTAAATTGTAAAGAAATTAAAAATTACTAATAATAGTAAAATCAACCAATGAACTGATGACGTTGCTAGCTATAAGCTTAGCAGCTACAAGTATTAAACTATTTAAAATTTTTAGCTTGGATTTTTATTCTGTGGCCTTTTATTCAAACAAGTTTTATTTAAACAATTAAGTCTTTATTCAAATAAACTTATTTGATATATTATTTGAATAATCAATTCAAATGCACAGGCCTACTTAACATTCCAAAGTGCATCAAAATCGGACAACCGTTTTGAAGATAAGAGGCAACGAACGTACCCACCGACCCGCCCACAGACAGGCAACATTTTTTAAAAACCCCTTATTTGAGTTCGTGAAGTAATGATGGGCATAATCGAATGACTTTATAATCAAATGATTGCCATTCGAATGAAGTTGATAATCAAATGATTCATTTGGATAAAATCATTCAAATGATTCTATGTGGTAAAAAGTATTTAAAACTCTCGCCTCTTGCTTCTCGAATGCGCCTATGAAGGAAATTTCGTTCACATCGTCTTTTCTCGGGTTGCTCGACAAAACAGCTTTGAATAGTACTTTTATTAATTTCACCACATTTCATCGTTAATTCCGGCCTGTTTTTTGCGTAATATTTCTATAAACCGCGAAAGTGATACATTTTCTGTTTCATAATGTGTTTTTTTAATGTGAGACCAAGAGCAAAGACAATATCAGAATGTTTAAAAAATCAAATCATTCTTATCTCGTCTTCTTCTGTGTTTGCACAAAAACGATCGTACACCGTCAATTACTTCAGAATTCGGGATCGAATAGTTCGAAATTGAAATTTTCTCAACCCTGATGCACATTCATGCAGTGATGCACGACTAGTCGTGTGGTGGGCAGTGGATACGCTTTATGTAACCTCGAACTTGCTGCTTAGTAGCTTAAGCACAATCTTGTTTAACATTAAAGGGGAATTACACTAGTAACGCCCTCTATTATGTGCGGCGAGGAAAAGTTGCAAAGCAACAAACTGGCAAAGTTGCGATCGGAACCTGATGAGTTCAAATAAGAGCGAAACATGTTGTGGTCTATTCTAGCCATAATTGAAACCAAATCTCTTCTTTCTTATTTCTTGCCACACGGGCGTTTCTGTGTTTTGTGCTTAGAGGCCTGTGCCATCGCAGATACCTGCTTAGCAGGTTCCGATCGCAACTTTGCCGGTTTGTTGCTTTGCAACTTTTCCTCGGCGCACATAATAGAGGGCGTTACTAGTGTAATTCCCCTTTAATGTTATACTTTCTGGCATATACCTGCTTGTTTGCTTTTGGTTTCAATTATGGTTAGAATTATGTCCACCTGATGAGTTCAAATAAGAGCGAAACATGTAGTGGTCTATTCTAGCTATAATTGAAACCAAATCTCTTCTTTTTTACAATCTTGTTAATTTACGTACACAAAATAAACTTCTGGCTTCCCATTTAAAACAATATTAATTTCTTACAGTATTTTAAATTTTATTGCATTTCACTGCTAATTGCCTATTTTTTGAGCAATATTTCTATATATCGCGAAAGTGGATAATTTTTTCCCTATAAATTAACTATTTTTTTTAAATGAGACCAAGGATAAAAACATCTGTTGTTTGAAATTAATTCACAAGATCTTCAGACAATAACATGCAATTTGTGCAAAACAAATCACTACTTAGTAGAAATAAAGTTCAAAAGAGGAAAAGAGACCTTAGAAGGGCACACAGCTAAGAAGAAGTCGTTTATTAATATAAGGAGTTACAGATTACAAGAAGAGAACATAAGACAGATATATCAAGAAGAACTAGAGAAAGTAATAAAGCAAGAAATGAAGCATATCAAGGACGGTAGGAGTGAGGACATCAAAGATATCTGGAAACAGTTTAAAGAGGTAATTCTCAAGTCAGCAACGAAAGTGTGCGGAACCTCAAACCAGTCAGAGAAGAGACGACAAACAGCATGGTGGAATGATGACATTAAGGCCGGGTTAAACAAAAGAAGAGTAGCTGGAACAAATATCATTCCACAAAGGAGGAAGCAGACTATGAAAGATACAAGAACAATAGAGCAATGGTTAAGCAACTAATAAAAGAAGCCAAAAAGAAAATGTGGAAAGAATTTGGTAATAAAATGGAAACACAGGCTAAGGTAAATCAAAGCTGTTGTATAGAACAATAAAAGGTCTGTGCAATAAAAACAAAGCAGAAGTACCAATTACACAGAGTAAGGATGGAAGAATGTTAGCAACAGAAGACGAGATTAAATCCTGATGGTACGAGTATTTCACAAAATTATTTGATTGTGACAACAGATGTAATACCAATATGGGTGATGAACAAAGTAATATAAACGAACCTGAGCCAATGCAAGGAGAAGGAGACATAAAATACGAAGAGATACAACAGACCCTCAAAAAATTGAAAATTGGAAAAGCTGCTGGACAGGATGGAATCAAACCTGAAATGATCAAGTATGTGCCACATGAAGGCCGACTACTGATGCAGAAAATGTTTAATATAGTGTGGAAAATAACAAAGGTTTCTGAAGACTGGCAATCTACAGTGATAGTACCAGTATTGAAAAAAGGTAGCACCACTCAATGCAATAATTACCGGGGGATTTCACTACTAAGTTTAGTAGGAAAAGTCTACGAACGTATTATAGAAACCAGACTGAGAAAAATACTAGAGCCAACCTTTCAAGAAAGTCAAGTTGGGTTCAGACCAGGACGTTCTGCACAAGACTGGATATTTGCGATTTGTCAAATATGGGAGAAGACTGCAAGCAAGAGTGGGAAAGTGTATCTGTGTGCATTAGACCTACAGAAAGCTTTCGATACTATCTCAAGAAAGAAAGTGTATATGAGAGACCCTAATAAAGCGAGGAGTTCCAAATAGGTTAATAAATGCAGTGAAGAGCTTTTATCGAAACACAACAAACAGGGTAAGAACCAAGCTCGGAACAACAGAAAAGTTCATCACCAATAAAGAAGGAAGAATTCTGAGCCTGTTACTGTTTATCACAGTAATGGGTGAGATATCAAGAAAGACCATCATGACGGTACAAGGATGCAGAGTGGGAGTCAGGAAACTTAAGCCCTTCATTGTAAAAGAACTACTATATGCCGATGATTTAATGCTGATTTCAAAAGTAAAAATAACCTCCAAAAAGCAATAGAGAATTGGAAACTGGCGCTCACGAAAACGGAAATGTGTATAAACCACACTAAAACGGTAGTCATGGTGACATCTAATAAAGAAAAGCAGATACAAATAAACCTAGACGGACAACAGATCAAGCAAACCAATCCCATGAAATACCTGGGCTCTATATTTAATAGCGAAGGAAACATAGAAAGTGATGTCAACAATAGAATAGGGGTAGCGGCAAGATTATTTAATGCGTTAAACACTGTCTTCCTCAGCAAAAAAGAAGCGAGTAAGAAGGTAAAGGTCAAGATATACAATACAGTGTTTAAACCAGTTTTAACATACGGGAGTGAATGGTGGGTGCTCAGTAAGAAGTCAAAATCCAAATTGCAAGCTGCTGAAATGAAAAAAGCTAAGGAGAATTGAAGGAGTTACTAGGATCGACAGGATAAGAAACAAGGAGATCAGGGAAAGATTAAATGTCAAACCACTAGAGAAAGAAATACAAAGCAAACAACTGAGCTGGTTCAGCAACCTAATCCGAATGCAAGAAGGCAATTTAGTTAAAGAAGTGTGGGAGGTCAGATCAGATGAGAAGGCAAAGCGAGGCAGACCTAAGAAGAGCTGAGATACCAGAATAGCGGAAACGTTAGAGAGAGAGGTTGCTCATGGAATACCACGAAAGAAAATGGAAAATACCCCCGACCAAACCTTCGACACCTAACGGTATAAGAGGATGTGGATAAGTAAGTAAAATTTGAAGTTCAATTCAAACCAATTTAAGACAGCATCTACTTCGTTTGGATTCCATCCAAATGCGAGAAAATGAGTATTATTCTAAATATTAATAAATTTGTTTATATTTTCATATTTTTTTATCATTTATACTTTTTAGAGCAATATTAAAATTCGCAATTACGACCCTGTGTTTAACCGACTACGAAAAACAATACAATGCTGTTTGCTATTCTTAATATCAATCAATAATATAAAATGGTCAACTCAAAACATTTTTATCTAGTTGTGATTGTGGGGCTAAGCTAAACACGCCCTAACACGTCTTTCTGTAATCGCATTTAAGAAATTCTATCTCAAATTAGCGTAATCGCATCATAATTTCAAAATAAAATATTCGACTGGTGGCGTCATTGTATCATGTAATTGTAGTAGGCTACTGTACGGGGCATTGCTTCTATGCCGGCTTCCAAAATAGATAAAACAGAAAATTTAAAAATTGTAAAATCATTAAATGGTTTTTTGTAATTGTTCGAGATATTTCGATAATCGAATGGTTCGATTATTTTCATTCGAAATATCAAAACATGTATTTCCATCAAAATCTCAAATCTATGAATTCAATACTTCCCTATAGTATTTGTGTACAAGTAGTGAGTACGTCACTAGTACTCTGATTATACATTTTGATTACTGCTCAGCTCCGACCTAAATTAGTGCTGGTTCCCCTCGATTTTAGGTGTTCATGTTAAAAAAAAGCAATCTGACTCCAGCAAAGGTCTCTTTACACTGTATAAGAGCCAAACGACCTAGATAACTGATTGTGAGTGTATAGATCATTACCAAAAACGTTTAGTGTAAACATAGGCAATTTAAGGTATTTAAACAACCACTAGTGTTACCCCAGCACACAATGCACAGCGTTGATAGAACCGGCGAAATGTCGTCACGTGATGCATTAGTTCCAAAAATGACACGCGACGTTACTGTAGAGGGCGCCCCAAGTGACGCGCGTCTAGCCGACCGTCATATATATTATAAATTAAAATAATTATTATTAAAAAATCGACGTAGAATAAAAATATAAAAATGTTTCATGTTCCATCTGTGGATAAAGACCTTTCATTTAAAAAAAAATGGTCCAAATTGGTGAAGCGGTAGCCGCTGGAGGAAGGGGAGAAAAAAACCCTTTGTGCTTTTATATATGTATGGATAGCCTTTACACTATGCAATACACTGTTAGAAGCACAAAAATGTACCACAGTTGATTAATTACCTGTTTGGCATGTACTCTTCGCTTTTTCATATTTCCTGCATCTTTCTCTTTAGTTTCTGACCAGTGTTTGAAGAAGTAGCTTACATCTTCATCAATCACATCACGTCGTTTTGGTAGAAGCTTGTCATCCAATTCACCCTTTTTATGTAGTAATTCACAAGCTTTTAAGGCAGCTGCTCTTTTGGCCAATTTTTTTGTTTTCATGTAATCTCCCTATACAGTAAATACACATTAATTCAAAAAATGTCCAGATTAAAAATAAAACTTGGTTTACCTCAATTGGTTCTAAAATTGGGCAAATGGTAGGAAGCTCTATTACCACCTTGTATGAAGTGCCTGTTTGTAGTTCACATTTCTCTATGAACCAGTTTGGAGCATAAACTGTATACTTATCAGTTGGTAAAGTCATACAATATCTACATAAGAGAGAAATTGCCGTCACTAAGTTAACTTGGGCTGAACCAGGGCCATTAACATAATATGGTGGAAGCTCGTATTCGTCATACAATTCTTGAATCTGTTGCTCTGATGGCCCATATCTCATTTCATTCTGACCCACAAGATACTGAAAATAATATGATTAAAAACAATTATAATATGAATATTTTACATAAGAAAAAGCTACTGTCATACAAATGGAAAGAGTTACGTACATAATTCAACATGTCTTCCACTTGTTGGTAAATTTTATATTTCTTTTCAAATTGTTTATATTCTCCATTATCAATCATGATATAATAATAGCTGCTTTTATGTCTTGCTCGTCCTTTAGACTGAATGTAAGCACGATAATCCATTGGTTTATCAAACTTTACTACTAAAGTGCACATTGGTATGTCCACTCCTTCTTCCAAGACATTAGATGCTATTAGCAAGTTAATTTCTTTGTTTCGAAACTGATTTAAAACCTTTTTGTTCATCTTAACATTATATAAACTTTCACGAGTGTCATTGTAAGGATTACTGTTATATCCCACAATAAAATTTGGACAAATGTTTTGATACTGCGGATTAACAGCTTTCAAGCGCAGCAAAACATTATAGAGAACTTTCGCTGTAAAGCGTCTCTGAACGAATACAATTCCACACAAAGATTCTTGGGAATTTCTATTATATTCCTTTAATATATTTAATAAGTCATGAACTTGGTGCGAAGAAAATTTGTAAATTTGTTGTTCTTCAGAATAACTCTTCATTTCGTCATGTAATAGCTTTTTAATAAAAGTAAATGAACATATGACTGATTCTAGAATAGTTGCCAATTTTACATCTTGACAACGTTTCTTAATACGTTCTAACTGTATCATATGCGCTACCACAGCTAATTTTCCTCCAAATATTCCAAACATGCTTATGTGAGAAACAGTGTCCTTAATTAAATTTATTAGATCTTTTAATCCTTTCTCTGGTTCTAAAAGCCTCAAGTTTGCTTTTGGTGCAGAAACAGGTTTAACAACAACTTGGAGTTTTGACAACATAACCATTACATCTTCTAAACGTTCCATTGCATCACGGGCTACATCACCTGGATTATGCGAGTGAAATTGCCGTAACATTTCTATTGGGTTAGTTGAATACCTGTAAATATGAGCACATGATAAATACATGATTTATGTTTAAAACTTTTAAATACACAAAATAAAATCAAAAAACTATTTTTAGAGTGTGAATTTAAATTGAATCTGCTTTTGTAAAATTAGGAATTAGTTTACAAGGTGGTGATCCCAGTACACAAATAAACTTGGGTTGATTGTTAGTCAATGTTAGTTAAGATGATAATTTCACAAGCATGAGTAAAATTATCTCAGATTAACTAGCACAAGTTAACTATCAACCACAAAGTAATATACAACATAAGGATGCACAAAGCAGCCGTTGCTAAGAAATACATGTCTTAATTTTGCAGTACACGTGATCCGCGACAAGGAACATAAAAAAGTATTAGATCGTCATTTGTCAATATTTTATTGTAAGTTAGGCAAAGATCATTAGGTTATACAGGGTGAGTCAACAGCGCCGCGGTGGTCGATATCTTCTTTACTATTTACAATACAGGAAAATGTTTCGTATAAATGTTTTAAGGGACTAAGATGACCACATTTTAAAATTATTTTCAATTATACAGAGGGTTCCATACAAGAGTGGCATACCAAACTTACCTTGCTTAAAATAAAACACCCTGTATATTTTCGCATATTCTTATTCTACTTTTAATTGCCTTTCTGCATATGTTCTGCTTTTAAAATTCACTTGCGGCGTTGCCAAGTTATTCTCCTTTTTTTGAAAAATTTGACATTTGCAGACCTTACTAATAAAATCTGCACAAGCCGTATTTCCCAAGATTGAACAAATTTTTTTTGGTAAACCTTAGTCAAGACCATGTGCTATTCTCCAGATATTTTAAAGTTGAACTTCGTTATACAGGATGTGTTGGCAGTGCAAATATTTAGAAATTTAATGGGTCATAATTCGATTTTTTGAAACGGAACACCCTGTATATTTTTAGATAATTGGATAGAGATCTCTGCGCTCTATAAGTTTTATTAAATAATAGTTATACTTAAATTCAACTGTATTCGAGACAATTAGATTCCAAACAAAAAAGTAGGTAATTTCTAGAAATCCAGACATCATAGGAGATATTGACAACTGTTTGTTTTTTGTTTCTGCACTGCGAACATTGTTGTGATGTGTAAAAAGGGAAACCTAGGTGTAGTTAAGAGGACCAAATGGTTTAAAAAGGGGATTTTAGGGAGACCATAAAGACCATTTGAAGGTTAAATGTACTGTTAGGAAAATGAAAATTTTCGAAATCTAGATTTTAACGGAAATACACGTTTTGGGGCTCAAGAAACCTAAAAAAACTTGTTTTTAAAAAAGTCCATCTGTGGATAGGTGGGCGGGTGACGCCTCTAAAGGCGAAAGTACTGGATCGATTTTGATGAAATTTTAGATCAAGAGGTATATCGAAAATTGTAGTTCTACTTAAACTTTTCAAAAAAATCCAAGACCGGAAACGGAAGTTATGTTTTTGTAAGGTAAATCCAAAACTTTATTACCAAACTCTCTAGCTTCAAAAAGGCGGCCGCTACAACTTTTTGAATTATCTCAAATTTACTCAAAAAGTAGTTCTCTGATCGGGATCACCTACAACTTGTTTGAGAGCCCTTTGTAAAAAATCTTTTTCAAAAACTGTCCACACGATTATTTTAAATTTTCTGAGCTGATAGAGTTTGTTTTCTACTAATCTCCCAAATTTTACTCTGTGCCTTCCACGAATTTTTGAAAAAATGGAAATTGATTAATTATTTATTCAAAAATGCAAACGCCGATCATTATAAACTTTTATCAATTCCATAGACTATTTGAATTACTTTATTAGGATCAGCAAGAATTTTCAACTACTTGAAAATGAAGAAAAAAAAAAAGATTTTTTAATATCAGCAACGCGTTTTCCGGTAGTTACGTGATTTTAATTACGCCTGTCAATTAACTCTAGTTTTATATAGATTTTTAGTTCGAAATCCGAAGCGTGGGCGGGCGGTTCCGTTTTTACTATTCTTATATGGTATGCAAAAACATCGTAGGGTTGCCTATATGAATTATATTCTTAGAAATCTAATATACAGTCTCAAGATTAAGCAAACTTTTTTTGTTAAACTTTCATGTGCTCCATATCCTCCAGATATATTAAAAATTTTGTTATCAAGGGTGTTTGTTGCAACAGTGCAAAGATTTCTAAATCTAATGGGTCATAACTCGATTTTTTTAAAGGAACACCCTGTATATTTTTAGATAGTTATACCTAAATTCAACGGTTTTTGAGAAAATGAGATTCTAAGCAAAAAGTCAGTAATTTCCAGAAATTCAGGCATCATAAGAGGCATTGACACCAGTTTGTTTTTTGTTTTCGCAAGAAAGAACTATTCTATGCATTAAATCTTGAACCAAGATTTGGTTTGGTTGTATCTCAAAAAACTGAAAGAGTGATTTTGATTTTTGTTTGTTGATTGTAACGTAGGTATTTATCATTATTATTTTAAGTTTGTAATTAATTGAAAACATTAGCAGGTCACTTTTGTTATTATGAATTAAATTCCTCTACCTCTGAGTCTGATATGCAAAAATTTTCGGATTATGCTAGTTATAAAAGTCAAAAGTTTACAGATTGGGTATACGTAGAATATACATATATCAGACCGTTTTGTAGTGTGCCTGTATTCAAGTAGAGCCCTTATTGTTCCAATTTGGATGCCTATTATACAGTGCATGGATAAAGTATATAACAAATTTATTATCTTCCAAAATATTATTTTTCTGCTCGGAAACGTAAACTTAAATTTTATCCTATCCACATTTTAAGCATATTGCTGTCTCTGAAGAACCACGAAACAAGGCAGTGTGACTTGAGCATATTGCTGTCTCTGAAGAACCACGAAACAAGGCAGTGTGACTTGATCATAATTTTTTTTTAATGGAACAGTATGCCATGTGACCGGCTCATTTGAAAGCTCTTTTCAAGGAGTTCAGAGCATTGCGTTTTTTGACAAATATTGACCCATAATGTATGGATAAAGAATAATTATATTGTTCAAATTAGATATCTCAGAAAACACAACTTTGTTTGGAACAAAGCTAGGCTGTGATTTTTTGCTTTGTTTACATTTACTCATGGTTGAAAGAACAATTGGTTGCTGATTTGGATACTTCAGGTTGAATAAGTGGCATACTTCTTGAGTTCTAGTTTTATTTACCACAACCAATGAAGATAAAAATTTCAATTCACTGAGTTTCGGTCCACCCCACCACAATCAAATTACCAAGTGAAACTTTACACAATTAATGTAAGTAAACATGAAAGTCAAAATTTAAACAGAATTAGAAATAGCACACTAAATTTTTTCCACATGACGCGACATAGTTCTATAAAAAAAAAAATCAATTCACTGCGCTGTGTCACGTGAACTTTTAGTGACAGCAATATGCTTAAAATATGGCTAGAATCAAATTTAAGTTTACGTGTTCGAGCGTTTTTACAGAAAAATATTATTTGGGGAGATATTAAATTTGTTCCATACTTCATCTACATACTGTATATAAATATAATATAAACCTACTAGTTTATAAATCTATTGGTTTTAGATTATTTAAAGGTTTAGCCCACCTTTCGCTAACTTGTTGCTTGGCATGCAATTTTCTATCGTCCTTGTTCACCCTATGTTGGTAATAGTACATGCTCTGTTTAACTAGTAGTGAGGTGCCTATATTTATTTCACTCGCTTGATGTTTTAAGCACTTTTCAGTTTCATTTTTAGAGGAATTCCGACTGTCATTGTGTGCTATTGCAGTTTATAAGTTCTATAAAATTGTTTTATAGCAACATAATATGTATGTATGTAGAAATACAGCTTGTACAAATTTTAGTAGCGAGGTCTGTAACTGTCTAATTTTTCGAAAAATGTAAAATAACTATGGCAATGCAGCATTGGAATTTCAATAACAAAACATATTCAGAAAGGCAAATAAGAATGTGCAAAATATACAGGATGTTTTATTAAAAACTATAACTGAATAATTGAAAATAATTTTAAAATGCGGTCCTCATGGTCCCCACAACTTGTATTTGAAAAATGTTTCTATAATTAAAAATGCATTAAGAAAATGAGGTTTTACAAAAATCCAAAACTGGAAGTGGCAGGTAACATAGTTATGCAAGCTTCCTAATAACAAGAATATTAAAATAACAGGGAATATATGAAAAGTTGTATGCAACTAGAAAGATTATTAAAATGAAGGTTATGAATGTTAGTAGTTTATTGTAAGTATTAAATATAAACTAGTATTGGGTCATTAGCAAAATAGAACGCACTTCGTATGTAACCTTTAAAGTGGCTTAAATTTTATAATTTGAAATTAAGACTATTCAATTCTGAGTTAAGGCCAGAAAATTTTATATTTCTATATTTCGTCATTTTTGCGCAAAAAAAAAACTGGTTGTAGTTAAAACACCAAATGGTGACGATGTCAGAGTCCAATTTTGAAAACCTACTATTTAAGTTTAATATAAATTAGATTAATTCCGACAACAAATTTTTACGTACTCGTGGATATTTAGTTTCACTTGACAAGGTAAAATAAAGAAATTCTTTTCTTTTCGAGTTATTCAGCCATTTTTATATGCAACAACTTTTTGTTTACTTGTTACTTCCGCTGTCTTACCTATCAAAATAATTTCAAAAATGTCAAATCGATAGTTTTGAACAACGTACTTGTTTGGTTCGGTAGGTTAGTTTTATTCAAACGGTGCACTAGGTAACTTTGTGTTAGAGCAAAATTGTAAAAATTCTTTGTTGTAATTAAAATTTAATGTATCTAATGTAAATTGTTTTAAATATGAATTAGGTAAACAAAGACAACATAATAACTTGAAATTTGCCTAATTCGTCATTTCAACTGTAGACGCACATTTTCATGCTGTTTTGTCAACAGCGTTACCGTTACTTTTTAAAAAATAACGAAGGGAACTTGGTAGCGCATTAGACAAAAAATGAAGTTAAGCCTATTGAACATAATCAATGAAAATACATAACTTTATTTTAGGCAATGCCGAGTAAAAATGCCTTTAACGCCTGCAGAAAGACAGCGGTGTTACAGCTCAATTGTCCCCTGTGTTATTCCTCATTGCCGCACTGTTATAACATTACAAATATTTTCAAAACCTATTAAATGTAAGTATAATAAAACTTAAAACATTTGAATAGATACAGCTAATAAACAAAACACCTTTGTTTACTTTTTTTTAATTTTTTGGTTAAAAAATTGAAGAAAATAGTAACAAAGCGGAATTTTCGCTCAAATAAAATCCAAACTAACACTACATTTCAAAATAATGTTCTACAAATGTTCAAGGCACTAGTTATGACTGTTATGAGTAATGCTTCCATCATAATTTTTTTTTAAATTATAATTATAATTGAGAATAAACCCTTTTCAAGTTCAGTAATGCAATGGATAATAATCATTGCAAAGTTTCACATATTCTCTTGAAGAAAAATATATAAAAAAGACAAAGTGCACTGTCGCTGGTCAACAACCTAAATACAGAAGTGCAATAGTTAATCCCATATGTAACTTTGCAAATTGAAGCTAAATAATTGTTTTTAAACCCTAGAACTCCAAAGTGTGGTCTATTTTGAGAATGACCCTATTACAACTTACCCAATGACATTTTTTAGTTCATCAACTGTAGCAACTTTGCTATGAAATGTTGTTTCCAATGCTTTTACTTCACCCATAACTTGAGCAGGTGTACAATTTTTATTTAGTAAAGTTGCAGTCAAACCTATAACTCGAGGTTGTTGGTCTTCCAAATCTCCAAAACATTTCATAATTTGCCTCATAGCATGGTCATTGACAGCTCGATGACATTCATCAAATATTAGAAGATTGACATCACTTAAATCTACATAAACTAGCCTGTTATCGTACAATATTTACATTAGATAGTCTACTATAACTTACTCAACTTTGAAGTTGTAACTAAATTCACAAGAATTTGCGAAGTCATCACAAGAACTTGGTGTTTATCGAATTCTTCATTCCACATTGCATCATCCCATGAATCTACATTCATATCTCCACTATATGCACCAACTTCAAAATGTGTAAAACGTTTGATATATTTTGATTGTTGATCTACTAAGGCAACTGTATTAACCAACATTATACTGATTTTTCCACCTTCGCTTACGGGCCTTAAATAAAACACTCAAAGATAGAATAATAATAAAAAATTGTTTTCAAAACTACCTTTCTAATGGAGCAGCCAGTTGCCGTAATACCATCACAGCGATAAAAGTTTTTCCTGTCCCAGTTGGTAGATAAATTATGGTATTATTTTGCACGGCAATTTCCATAAGTTTGATCTGATAGTCTCGCGGTTGAAAATCATCTTCGTCAGATTGTTCCATGATTAGATCTGTTATGAAAATTTAATATAATCAAATTGCCATTGCAGACATTCTATCCCAAGCTCCTAGATCCTAATAATTCCTACTTTGCTGTTATTACTAGTAGAGGTTATGGAAACGCTGGTAAACAATTTGATTTGTAATTTAATTCTGTAACTTCACAGTGATGAGTAAAATACAAAAATTTGTATTATTGACACAAAATAACTAGTATTGGGCAATCTTCAAAATTACATTATTGCTAATTGCACTAATGAAACCATATTTTCCAATTCATGAAAAATACACGCAAACCGGAAGCAACCACGGTACTATAGGGGTAGTTCGTAAATTAGACTGTATTACCTGACGATACAAACACAACGCCTCAAAAATTTCAGAGCACAGGGGGAAACCGGTACGATACAACACAAAAGATACACGAAGCAGTACAACAAACTAAAAAAAAAGAAAGCAGTTCGGAAAGTAGTAGTGTCGGTAAAATTAAGTACACCGAATAATTACTACATCGAATGTGTTATTTATTACGTTATGCTCTTCCCTGGAGCGGTTCCAACAGACTTAAATGTGCGCGAACCGCACAACAGAAGCACAGAGAGAGGTGTCTTCGCGGTTACCGCGTCTGTCTATTTTTGGGAGAGCTTGGGTTCGATTACCGGCCCGCCCGGGGCGTTAGTTCTTCTTCGTGGCCTAAAGTATTGACCCATTTGACATTACGAAATGATTTAGAGGTTTACATCTCTTACAAATTTGTTCATATTCTTCTCCTTCTTCTTCTTCTTCTTTTATATTGTAGGTATTACACCTGTTTTTCTTCACGCTTTTTTTTCCTTATAATACTTGATTACACTACGGTGTGTCTATCGATGACGACAACTAACTTTCCGCCCACCTCTTCTTCGGTCTACCTAGATGTCTTTTTTCTGTGGGCTTTAAATCCCTGGCTATTTTTATTAATCTATCGTTATGTGCTCTGCTGACGTGATTGTTCCACTCTTTCCGTCTTCTTTTCACAAATTTTATGACGTCCATTACTTTATATTGGTCTCTTATATATTGATTGCGCACGTGGTCTAATCTCATTTTTCCAGAAATTGTCCTAAGTGTATTCATCTCTGTGGTACGCATTAATCGTATATACACTGTGTCCATAAAGTAACCCCCCCCCTAACTAACTTTTGAACGACTTAATATTTTACTAAAAAATTTGGTGTGCTTTAATGGGAAATTAAATACCATTTTTTAGCTCATAATTAAATAATGTATCATTCAAAATGGCGGCTGGGCGCCATTTTGAAATTTTTTTTTAAATAGAAAGGGAGGTCGAGTGGCACCTCATTTGAAAGGTCTTTTAGTTCTGCGTCTGATCCTAGAGTTTCAAAGAAAAATATTTAGCCATAACAAAATGACAAACGTTTGAAGTAAAGAAGTCTATTAAAAAAACTAAGAATTAAAGCAAAAACAAATGAAATTAAGTGTTCGAAATGTTCACCATTCACTTCTTGGCACATAAAAAGTCGGTTATGACATTCCTGCCTTACATTTTCATAAGATTCTGGAGTGATATTTCTGCAAACTTCTGTAATGCCTTTTTTTTACAGAAATGACACTCCAGAAACTTATGAAAATGTAAGGCAGGAATGTCATAACCGACTTTTTATGTGCCAAGAAGTGAATGGTGAACATTTCCAACACTTAATTTCATTTGTTTTTGCTTTAATTCTTAGTTTTTTTAATAGACTTCTTTACTTCAAACGTTTGTCATTTTGTTATGGCTAAATATTTTTCTTTGAAACTCTAGGATCAGACGCAGAACTAAAAGACCTTTCAAATGAGGTGTCACTCGACCCCCCTTTCTATTTAAAAAAAAATTTCAAAATGGCGCCCAGCTGCCATTTTGAATGATACATTATTTAATTATGAGCTAAAAAATGGTATTTAATTTCCCATTGAAGCACACCAAATTTTTTAGTAAAATATTAAGTCGTTCAAAAGTTAGTTAGGGGGGGGGGGGTTACTTTATGGACACAGTGTATAGTTCTAATCTGTGACATTAATTGTTTTGTTTTACTTGTGTCAGCACGGGTTTCTGCTCCGTATGTCAGTACGGGTCTCACCATAGTCCATGCGTGTGCAACTCCACAGGCAAAAATCAAGAAATGTTTAGTTCTAACACCGTTTACCGAGGGCGCTGCTTCGGTATCAATCGTATGTGTTCGGATTAAATCGCCGTTAAAAATTTGCAGAAAATTTGAATTCGCTTCTATCTGTCAAATTTACTTTTATGTGCGTCATATTTTTAGATTTTCCGACTACTTATATAATATGTATACTTGTTGTGTACCGCAATGCTTAAATACAAACGCAATAAAACACAGATTTTCTATTTTAAATGCGCAGGTTAGTATTTTTTTTACAATAGTTTGCTCGCAATCGCAACTGAGACTTACACCTACTTACGACTTTACCAAATATTTTAGGTTATGAAATACTAATAGCAAGAAGTGCAACAAATAAATTAATTAATGTGTATTATTGCTTAGTGCCTTGGTGCACGACTTCGAAGGCCGAACGATGAGCATCTTGCCACTAGAACGCGAATATTAAATTTTTAGCAGCAAATTAAAAAAAATTACGACGTTTTTTAATTTGAACCACCAGACAATAAAAGTTAGGTTCTGTATTTTTTTAAATAAATGTTTTCGCATTTCCTTTTGATTTTTCTTGCAGCTTTTGAAAATATTCGCCATAATTTTAAATTTCCCCCTCTTTTCATTAGTGCTTACACCGTTGTACATTGTCGCTAGTGTATACATTTATTTTAAAATTTTGTATAACAGTTGCATATCTATATACGTATATATATTTCTAATCTGTGCCATAGTCTTATAAATCCTAACTTTGCTCTCTATGTTGAGGTATCTACTTCGTGTATATTTTATGGGTATCTATTTTTCCAAGTTACATCGCGAAGGTATCCTGAAATTCTTGCTCCCTTTTCTGCCTGATGTCGAACTTTTTAAAGATTGCGATCGCTTGGTACATCTATTCCCAGGTACAAATCTATTATCTGCTCTATCACGTTTCCTTCTATTTCTAGTTTACACCGTATCGGCTTTTTGGATATAACCATTGATTTCGTTTTTTCAATTGAAACAGCCATGTTATATTGTTTCGAAGGTGTAACAAATTTATGCAAAAGGCGCTGAAGGTCGTTTCAGTTTTTTTGCATCATCTGCATAACAGACAGTACATATACTTTTATTGTTTTATTTCCCATCCTATATCCTGGTAGTACTTTAACACTGTTTATTATTTTGTCCATCACCATGTTAAATAAAAATGGGCTCTGCGAGTCTCCCTGTCGAATTCCGATAGAGCATTTAATTTCTTCCGTTACCTGATTGTCTACTTATACTTTAGTCCTTGTATTGGAATTCATATCTTCTATTAGTCGTATAAGGTCAAATGATATACCTTTCTCCGTTTATATCATTAATACGTTCTTTAGTTTTACCCGATCGAAAGCTTTTTTAAATTCACGAAACACATGCAGGCGAGTTAAATTCAACCCCTTTTTTAACTACTTGACGGATTATAAATATTGCGTCAGTGGTTGAACGGTTTGAGCAGAAACCTTGTTGCTCTTCATTTATTTGAATATATGGGTGTAATTTGTCAAGAATGATTTTTGTTAACGTTTTCTGTGTTGTATTCAAGAGCGTAGTTCCTCGATAATTTTCGGGATTAGTTTTTTCTCATTTTTGAATAAAGGTATCGTCACGCTGGTTTTCCATTCGTGTGGTACTTTTTCTTGTAATATTATACAACTTTATAGTTTCGCTAATTTGTTTACCAAACTACTACCCCCATATTTTAGCAATTCATTTCATATCCCGTCTGAACCAGTCTGAACTACTACCGGTATTGTTGAATTTGCGATTGTCAACTTTATTTTTTTTTATAAGCGGCATTGCAAAGTATTTTAATATTTGGATAGGGTTTTTATTCTGATTTCTACGATGGGTCATATTTTCTTTTTGTTTAGGTTTTGAGCATGTTATTACCGAAAATTTCAAAATTTTATAAGAGTGACATGAAAAGATTACGTCTTTCAATTTGTTTCAAAAAAGTTGTAGTAGTCCATGAACTGATGGAACTAAAATGAAACACTACTTTTATTTTGTTTGGCGTTTAGATACATCGAGCTTATGTGAAAATTACAGGAAACGTTGTTTTAAGCATAAGCAGCAGTTTTTTATTTCTTACAAAAACAAATGAATAACTAACATACACAATTACCTTAAAATTTAACTTGCAGTGTTTGCTGTTTGCAACCGACATAACAAATTTGAATAACAGGTTAAATAAATACAACAAAATATTTCAATAGTATTGTAACAGCCAATGGCAGCCAGTTATTTTCAGGCTCTTAACCAATAGCACACTGACTGGCCGCGATTATACTTTTTTTAGGAAGCTCCGGTTTTATCGACGATAACTAGCAACACGTCAACATTTTTTTTTGATTTTTCTATTTAATAACTAAACTCGCTAGTACGTTAGTACATAACAAATAACTATAATAAATAATAAGTTAATTTTTTTGTTTGTGGAATATTCTAAAAATTCGGCTCGTGTTTCAAAAATTTTCTATAATTCTGTCTTTCATCGACCAACTCAGTTGTGGTGATCCAAGGCAATATCACTCCTCCTTCAAAATCGTCCTCGTCTTCTTTATTCGTAGGTCGTCCTAGTCCTAGCAACAACACAATTTCGTTGTCAATGAAGTGACAGAATTATCAATAATTTTTAAATTACTTGTGAAATTGCTGTTGATAATACTCGAACTGCACCAATTCAAACCATTATTAAATACATGTTCAAGTTGTAGCCCACATTGCAAGACACATTTGACACCTTCGTAAAACATGCTCAGAAGCTTGTTTAAAGTAAACATTTTGAATTTTTGAAAATATTTGTAATGTTTGCCATTCGTTTTTGTAAAAAATGACTTGACCTGCTGCCTACGCTCAAAACAAAATTTCTGAAATTTTTACGTACGTTTGATGTATCTAAAGATTTAAGTAAATAAAAGTAGTGTTTTGTTTCAGTTCCATAATCACGCTTACTATAATGTTTTTTAATAAATTAAATGACGTAGTCTTCCCATGGCACTCTTATGAAATTTTTATTTTGTGAAATAAAATGCTCAACAGTTAGACAAAATGCAAAGTGTAACACATCGTAGAAATCAGAATAAAAACCTCCCTCCAAATATGAAAAACCTAAATGCCGTCCATAAGAAAAAATAATGTTGACAATTGAAAATCAACGATAATGATAGCAGTTACACCAAATCTGATTTAAAAAATTAGATTTAACATAATAAAATGTCCTAATAATGTGTAAACCAGAAATTTGTAATATAAATGACAAATGAGTTATATTACATTAAATTCAAATTACCGTTCAGTTCTTTCAGACCCTACGCAAGATAGCTCCAATTCTATTTAGATTTTTGTGGGCATAACATCTCATTTAACCGTTGGTCGTCGTATCTCTTTAAATAAGCGAGATTCCAATAATTATGTTCTAGGATCTCAATAGCTAATACGCAATTTGATACATCCTGTAATTGAAACGAATTAGGGACAGTTAAAATTTTCGGTGTTCGTATTTTCGATGTATGTGTCGAAATAGAGAAATCTAAAATTTAACCTCAAAATTCAAACTACATTTGAATTTATTTGCACGTTCCCATACTGTTCTCTTGTATGTTCTTGTATTATACAATTCAATATCAGCTCTCCTCCTGTTGGTGATCATATTAGCGTAAATTATAAGAAAGTTGTACGATCTAATTTGTTATATCAAAAAAGTGAATTAAATGTGTTATGTGTTCGTGTAATAAATTCTAACTTGAATTCTAGTACTACTTGTCCTAACAGAAATTCATAAGCTGAATGATGGAGTGCAACTGTGATAAAAACCCTGAATCAGTTTTCAGTGAAATAACAAACTTGCTAAGTTTGTATATGACCGAAGAGGAGCTAAACATGCAGATACAAAATATTCAAGATTTATCTTTCTTAGGAGTATTCCTAAAACTCAAATCATGTTTAATTGCCGAAAATAAACATTTACCTATTTATTTTTCGATACATAATATTTTAAATGAAATATCTGTCTCAAACGTTGATGAAATATGTTTAGTTTTACGAGTTGCGTTATTAGTACAATATGATGAATCACAATATATGGTATTGCTAAATTATATTAGTACGAATTTGACTGATATCAGTGATGAACATGGTTTGAAAAATATATTAAAGTTACTTCAAGTTGCTATTTCGTTATGTGACTTGGAAACAAGGGAAAATACATTTAAGGAATTTGCCGTCACGAATAATCTAAATGTAACCATTTGTAATTTGCTATTTTCTGGTTCAAAAATTATAACCAACTTTATAAATGTTTACATATTACCAAGATATTTAAAAGTTGATATTGCCCATTCATCATATATTCTTCAGGTAATATGGAAAAATGCTTTAGAATTTAAAAATCTGGATATATTATGTGCTATACCAGAATTTTTTTTACCAGTAAAAATTACAGTTTGTAGTTATCCTTTGGTAAAATTTGATGACTTTTGGTTTCTTTTGCAAGATTGCCTCAACAGTAGCAGCATTCAAAAGCAAGCTTTATACCTTTTGAAAGAAGCTGTGTATTCACTTGAAAATAAAGAAAGCTTCGCCACTGATTCGAAAATAGTATTTTGGGATTCTGACTGCAAGAATGAAATTAAATTAGCTTGGCACAATTTATTCATGATGTTTGAAATAGCAAGAGAAAAACAGTTGCATCTTATTGAACCGTCATACCAGTTGCTACCTACATTAGAAGTACTGCATTCATCATGGCTAATCTGCATTTATAAAATTTTACTTACTCATCCTCATAGTACTGTATCTGCTTATTCCGTTCTTAATGTGCTTAAGTCTACTTGGTATAAAGATACAAGTACCTTTAAAATAGTTATTAGCTGTATGTTGTCAGGTATGAACAAAACTGAAATTACAGACAAAAAGGATATTTGGAATGAATTTTATCAGTTTAGCCATAGATTAGATAATAAAAAATTTTTGATTCTACTAAAAGAGAGTATGGCAATTTCATGGATACCACCTGTTTGTTATCAGTTTTATAGAAATATTTTTATGCAGGAGCGCCAGGTTTTAATTTCATCGGATTTAACTGAGCAGATTCTTAATAATACAGAAAAGTTGCCACACAAATTTATAAGGAATGGATGTATGGACTTAGTTGTGAATTTTTTAAGCACAACATTTTTATTTCGCGAAAAATTCACCTTTAAAGATTACGTTACTGTAAGTTGGATGTTGTATCAAGATACATACTTACTGTGGGGTACTAAACTGCAAGATAATATATTTAAAGAATATATACCCTGCATAGAAAAAAGTATTAAAACATGGCACGATTCTAAAAATATTGATTTAAAAGAAGCTAAAGTAATTTTAAAAATGTTGGAATTGTCTGTGTTTGAAAATCAATGGATAAATGAGCACATATTTGAACCACTAGTGAAAAGAAAGTTTGCTTCCGAAATATCAGACAGACTTTTTATGCTTTTATGTCAGAAAACGATGGTAAGTGGTAGTATGTTATGCAACTACATACAAGAAAGATTGCTTAATGCAACATCCACCGATGAAACCATTATAAAAAATACTTTATCATATTTATTCACAAAAGACATTAATGAAACAGAACTAACAAATTTGTTTAAGAAGTCTAAGGAAATTCTTCTCGAGACAGGAAGTAATATATTTCAAGTGAAAGTAGCATTTGAAATAATTAACATAATATTGCTGCATAATAAATGTAATGTATCACCAAATGAAATAGACAAAATACTAAATTTTTGGAAAGAAAACCTTCTGAAAGGAGATAAAAAGTCAATGCGTTGTTGCTTATTCTTTCAGAATTTATATTGTAATCAAGAATTTAAAATTCATCACGGTCACATGGGCTATAAAGAAGGTTCCACTTTTATTACATCTGAAAAACTTTTAGAAATCATTACAATTTTTGAAAAAATGATTGAAGCAGGTAGTAATAATGTAATACCAATAACTTTTATGCAGTTAATAAATTTAATAAATCTATGTGATGATTTGGAAACGGTATTTAATTTCGCCGAACTGTGTTTGAAGAAAATAACTGAACTAAAACGAACAGACACCTTTAAAAGTGCAAGTAAAAGCTTTATGCAAAGTGTATTTTCCAATTCTAAAATATGTAATAATGACCAATATGTTGTGGAAAAAACCTTAAATATTACGTGGAATTTATTAGAATTAGCTAAATCCTCTGATGATGTTGCTTATAATTTAGGAAGCTGTCTTTATAATTTGTCTACTTGTAATACCACGGCAGCAGCTTCATTTATTCCAGTAATTGTTGACTTATTACTGTTTGGTGATATATTAAAAAAAGATCAACGGTGAGTTAAATAAAAAGGTTATTTGTGTTGTGATTAAATAAAGTAAATTAATTTTAGAGCTGAATATGTAATTTGTCAGCAAATTGACGTTGATAGAAAACAAGTAATACATCCAAATAAGTAAGTATTAAATATCATTATCTTATGTATTGACATAAGAGGGAGTTTATCCAGCAGCCCCAAAGTCATAGTCGTCTTAATCAGCTATTTTTTTGCCATTTTGATCCTCGGTGATTGTGTCTTTTGGTAATGATACTAAATTAAAATGTTTCAAAAATGACTGGTTGTTGTGCCAAAACCTGTTCAACTAGAAGCGAAAATGGATATTGACTATTTAGATTTTTTAAAGGGCTTATTGGAAGTAGATGCGAAGACTTGATCTAGTAGTCTAACCTACGTACGGACTTTGGCCTGCCAATTTTTAAATATTCCATTATAGAAACGTTTGTACATGGTGCTAGTTACGAAGGTCGGCTTTGAATTTTGGCTACAATTTTAAATGTGAAAATTGAATGGGCCCATAGCCATGCCACTTGCAGTAACCTTCTTATTACAGCACTATACAATTATCAGTATGCCAATTTCAAACGTGTTTGTGCAATGAGTTTCAGTGGTCTAAATAGGTGGACCTCCGCTTAACGTAGGATGAGTCCCTGATTCGCTGCTGGTCACAAGCCTTATTTTTTTTAATTTGAATTTAGCCGAAATCTAGATGTTGGGCCAAGGCCTTCCCCATAATCAGTTACTTGAATTACTTTACTCAAATATTTAATTTTTTTTATTGTGTACATGTTACAATGCTACTGTTTATGCTAAGTGGGATGTTTTTATTGTTATTGGCAGTGCCGTAGGCGCTGCAATGCGCATATGGTCTGAATTACTTTACTCAAATATTTAATTTTTTTTTATTGTGCACATGTTACAATGCTACTGTTTATGCTATGTGAGATGTTTTTATTGTTAATGGCAGCGTCATAGGCGCTACAATGCGCATACGGTCTGGATACTGTAATAAAGAAGGCCACTGTGGCATGACTATGGGCTTGCTGAATTCCATACTTGAGCTATGTAATTTGTGAATTTTTAAAGGGGAATCTTCATGAAAATACGCTAAACGACAACACAGAAATAGCTTTAGGAATTCCAGCATAAACTGCCAAATTTTGGATAAGTTTTTGTTTCACGGCATGATGAAGGGTTTGCTAAATTTGATTCCACTAATTTGACGCCGGTAACTTGACAACAAAAGTTTGAAAATCACAGTCATTTATCCCCCCTCCCCCCGTAATCAACGCCATGCGGTGAAAGCTTGAAGCTTATGGATGAAGACTCCTTCTAGCGTCAATCCAGAAGGTTGTGACAAATAATGGGTGTTCAAAAAAGTTCCTGGTCAAGTAACCTATGTTTTTTTTATACTGGGTGGTAATGAACCTGGCACATCCTTTTTTTTTTATTTCTTAAGATAAACAAATGAAATTTTGGTATGTCTTATAGACCGTAAAAGCTCAATATATGGCCTAAAAATTCAACTATTTTCACTTCCAGTTTCGCCGGAAATGACATCAAGTTTTTTATTTTGAATGGAACACCCTGTATATTTTTGCACATTTGGAATTAGGATGAAATTCTGAGTTTGTCTATGCCTATAAAATCAACTTTAACATTTTAAAGATATTTTTATCTTAATTTTATTTACTATTAAGAGTGCCTTGACCATACAAATCAATTCTAATCAATTTACATACTGTTATGTCATTATAACTTTTTGTTTGTTTTTCTTATTAAACTTATTAGAAACGCTGCTTGTAATTTTTTTTCATTTGTTTGAAAGGAACTCAAGATTCAAGATGGTTTAAAATAATTTTTTTACTATGAAATAATATTAAAATGTTAAATAAATGCCTAGCATTCCAAAGAAAAATGCTAGTTATGGGTATCATTAAAATCCTTGAAAAAATCTTTATTTAAAAAGGCGTGTGCGCTGCCACTTTCTAATTTGAAAAATGATGTAATTAAGAAAAATACTTTTTGGGAAAATTTCAAAGGTAATATTTCAACTGGTATGTTTTCTACGATGTAATTTTTATTTTTTGGGTGTATGTCACTTGATTAGAATCTATTTGGGTAGGTCAAAGCACTCTTAATAGTAAACAAAAATTTCAAAAAAAGATATTTCTGTAATGTCAAAACTTCAGTTAATTGAGATACACAAGCTCAGAATTTCATCCTAATTCCAAATTTGCAAAAATGCAGTGTTCCATTAAAAATAAGAAAGTTGATGTCATTTCCGATGAAACCAGAAGTAAAAGTAGTTGCATTTGTTGCCCATGTAATGCGTTTTTATGGTCTATAAAACATACTAAAATTTCATTTTTTTATCTTAATAGATAAAAAATAAGGGGGGTGTGCCATGTTTCATTAGCACCTGGTATGTTATTACTATGTACATAACTTCACCATAAACATGACATTGGCTTGTAATAAAACAATATCACGTTTAACAACACTGCTGTCAACTGTCGCGACCGAAAATTTTGTATGAAGAACAAGTAATAAGCTAGAATATGGATTAATGTTAACAAAATCATGCATCAGCCTACCTGACCAGGAATTTTTTGAAACATTTCATTTTCTAAAAACTGGCCAACTTTTGTTTTTAGTCCTAATTTCCAGAGGTTATCAGTACGAACACAAGCAGTGAATATTGTTCAAAATATTTTAAATAGTGATTCGGTTACTTCAGAAGATAGAACTAAAAGAGCAGATACTTTTACTTTATTATTGATGAATAAATACAATATCCACTTCAATAAACGATATTTTGCTCATTCTCAAGTAAGTACCTATGTTTTGAAAAACAAGCGTTATGCATTAAAGCACCGTTGCAACAGAGGAGCTTTTACTTTCGACAGTTGGAAGGCCTGACCATTTTGATTTTTAAAAGTTGGTAGATCCTATTAAAGTAGCACTTGAGGTCTGTGAGTTACTGCTATTAGAAATTTGTGACCTTAAATAGTTTAACTTAACTGGCGGGGAAGTTGTTTTTTAAATGAGATTTTAAAACGTTCAGCTCTTTGGTATAAAAAGGAACTTAAAAACTTAATGTACTAAACTGTACAAATATACCAGTTGTGAACCAACGTAGGCTCTTTATTTTCCTTACTTCTATAAAAGTATAATAAAATTTTAGGAAGTCACATCAAAATCACATCACTATGTAGATTGTCTTTTAATTTTGACACAAAGACTCATAATTTGATACTAATTTCAAAAATGTAAAAATATACAGAGTGTTCTATTTGAAATAAAGAAGTTGGGCTCACTTCCGGCGAAACCGGAAGTGCAAAACAGTTGAAGTAGACTTCATATCATGTGGTTTTATATGCATTATAACTTCCGCGACCCGTTTAACACATATAATGGTAAAAAATATTAGACGGTTGTTTGATTTAGCAGTAAAGGGAAGGCTTGTAATCTGGTGACAGACGTTCTTAAAAATGTCTGTAAATCCAGTTCCAAGCCATCAATATTTTGTTGACAAATAGTGATTTCTAAGAACTTTTGTATGCAGTTCACATTGCTTGACAAGATTAGTTTAGAAATCGCGAAGTTCTTATGAAAACAAACTAAAGCTTTCCCCCACGAGACTTTCCCATCTGACTGATCATGATTTTTGTAAAACGTCCAAATAAATAGTTGCTTGAATTTAGACAATTTGAAATTTTTACAAAAATTGGTTGATCCCCCAAGTATTGCTGTACCTACCTCAAAATTAAGTTGAGAACTTTATTCTGCTTTCACTTATGAGCAACAATTTAGCCTAAACAAATGTTTTACTGGCCCTCGTTTATTAAATAAAAGGGTAGAAATTTACCATTTTCAAAAATTCATAGAAGGCGTCACAGAGAAATTAGCGGACTGGGTCACCAACCACATTGCAGCTAATCCATAGTGCAGTGTGGTCCAGTTTTTAAGCAATATTTTTTTGACAATTTCCAAAATGAAAATATTGAATTTTTGAACATTTTTTTTGCACAGTAACAGTTTGGCTCTATAGGGCTATTACAATGAAAAATTTGATCACAATCTGTTTGAGAGTAATGCGGCATTAAAGTCAAAATTTTCAGAAAATCTAAGCAGCTGCCATTTTGCAGCTAAAAGGTTCAGAAAAAAAGCATTCGCTGTATCCTTCTTCTATCTGATTGCGTTTTCAGATTTAAAAAATTCGTTTTCTGGAAAAAATGCTAGGTACCAAAACAACATGTACCACTCCCGTTTCTGTTTTTTTAAAGCTTATTTCCCCAATGAATTTTTGATATACCCCCACAGTACAACGCTCATCCAAATCGGACCATCTATTTAGAGTTATGGAATGCACATATCCACCCTCCCACATGCAGACGTTTTTTAAAACCTACTTTTTTAGTTTTCTGGGGATACAAAACATGTATTTCTGTCAAATCTCGAATTCAAAAATGTGCATAAAATCAATACTTCCCTATACTAAAAGTATAAAGTAAAAATACGATAGGTATTTATCCGTTTTCATGCAATAGAATTCCTTAAAAAAGTTTTAGTTACTTATTTTTGTTAACTAATAAATAAATTAAATTGTTTCAGATTCATTTACAGAAGCTGCGAATCCTTCAAGCTCTTTTAGTAGTACACAAACATATTGATATCCAAAAACAGGCATTAATAGATCTTCTTATGAATTCTTTGTGCTTGGAAAGTCATCAAATTAGTGTTAAATTCTTTATACAATGGTTGCTGATTAGATTGCTGTATGATAATGATCAGTGCCTTTCTATAATCACATCCAAAATGGAATCTACAAGCAAAGTTCATTCGTCTACTATTATTGCATTTGTACCTATTTTATACCACATAGCTCTTTGGAGAAATGATGAAGCATTTTGGTTTAAATTGTTTGAAGTTGTGCTTCCGTGGACCATGGGGGCGCATTTTAATTTACGATTATATGCTCAGGTAAATTATTAGTACCAAGACGAGACTTGTAATAACCTACTATAATTTTTAGGAAGGAATTAAAAAGTTATATGAAGCAGCATGCAAAAGGAATTTTCTAAAAGTGTGTGAAAAATTTAAATGCAGTGCCGATTGTATAACCCAGGTTCTTGACAAAACTGAAAGAAAAATTGATCATATAGACAGATTTGTATTTGACGCTTTCAATATTAAAGATCACTGCAACTTACAAATGATTTATTTTTATATTCCAAAAATTACAAACGTAACTTATGACGAATTCGAAAACATTTTAGATGTAACAAATTTCAATGTAGATAACAGCGATGGAATGCTTAACATTCATAAGTGGATAATACAGTCAAAACAAACCCCCCTAAAACTTATTGAATCTGGGTCGTGCACAAATGTAATTCAAAAAAAGGTGTCGCCTCAAACATCTTTTGCTGATGGTGCTACAATGAGAAAAATAGGTGAACTCGTAGTTGTTGCTAGTTTGATTGATAAAACGCCAAATTTAGGAGGACTGAGCAGAACATGTGAAATATTTGGTGTTAAGCAACTAGTAATAAGTACCACAAATATTGTAAAAGATCACGAGTTTCAAAGTGTTAGTATGTCATCTGAAAATTGGGTTGATATAATGGAAACGAAAGTGGATCACCTGAGATCTTATTTAATAGATATGAAAGAAAGAGGTTATTCTATAGTTGGAGCGGAACAAACATCTGACAGTGTACAACTAAATGCATTTCAATTTCCAAAAAAATGTGTTTTATTATTAGGGTAAGCTTTATTCCAAATTTTAATGAGTTTTGTTGTTACCTTGGTTATTGTAAATGCATTATATTTATATAATTTACATTGTTATTTTCAGCAACGAGAAGGAAGGCATCCCACCTAATATGTTGTCATTAATTGATTTTTGTGTTGAAATTCCCCAGTTTGGAGTAGTGCGATCGTTAAATGTTCATGTTGCAGCTGCTACCTTTATTTGGGAATACACAAAACAACATATAGTACAGTAATTTTTTACTTGAACATTCAGTAGTATATGTATAGATATTTTTATATTGTTGACCGAAATTTTTGTCTGTTATAAATAAATTTATTTCAACTAACAAATGCATTATTTAAATTCAAATAGAGTCAGAGGCCAAAATCTAAAATTATATTCCGATATGGTTATGTCAGTGATGGCTTTTCTAATTTGGGTTATTGTCATTTATTCAAAACATGATTGCTACCGTGTAGACTGCAGACTACTACAGTTACTGTACCCGATTAGAACTCCAGTTGATTGTTTTTAAATAAAGAAGTTTCCTTAAAAGTTTTATTAAATTGTTATAAATAAATATGACATACTTCATATTTAACATACTTAGAATACAAATGATATCTGAAAACGTAAAGAAATTCAAACTTGCTAATATCATTTCTACATAAATTAGTGGGAACGTGCAATATCTGAGAAAAATTCAAGAATATCGTCAATTGTAAATTCTAGTGTAATTAAAGATCCTGGATAACATTGCTGAATTAAATCTTCCAACATCTTGTATTGTCTTATAAACTCCTCTTGCATTGCTCGCCACACTACTTGTAAAAGGTTACCCTCTTCTGATAAGTGTTTCTCAACTTTCTTATAAAGTGCTTCTATGCCTTTTTTTACCTTTAATATATAAGTAGATTCTAACAGAATTGCATAGTCGAGTTATCAATTAATACTTACCATGTTTCCTGGATACTGATTAATAACTTTTCGTAGTTCTTGTTTACTGAATGCTAACTGATAACTGACTTCTGATACCTTCACACCACTTGCAACTCTAGCTTGAACACCATCAAAAAATATCTGTAAAAATTTAAAAATAGAAATAATTTTAAGTGGAAATTAATGCAATATGCTGGGTCCAGGTGGAACAAAACATGGCCTCCCTCCTTTTCTTTATTTCTTAAGATAAACGAATAAAATTTTGAATGTTTCATGTTGTGATTTAGGTAGGATCAAAGTAGGTTGGCTACCGAATTTTGTCACCTTACATACTTGTCTCAATATGCATGAAATAAGAGCAAATCATGGTTTAGCAGGAGTGGTCGTCAGATAGAGGACTAGCTTACCAATGCGAGAACCCCAGGTTCAAGTCTGATAAAATTCCTTGTTTTTTATTATTTTTTATTTATGCTTTTATGACATTTTCATTAAATACAAAATGATAATATTTTTTTATTTATTTAAAAAAGAAATAAAAAATTATCATCTTTATTACGTATAGCCAGTGCTATTTACAATACGTAATAAAAAACATTTTTTTCACACTTTCAAGGTAATTAAAAAATACTTCGATTTTACATGTTTAATAAAAATATCATAAGAACATAAATAAAAGTTGATAACAAATTTTTAAAAAAGCATTTTATGGGAATTGAACCTGGAACCTCGCATTGGTAAGCGAGTGCTCTACCTCAAGACCACTCCCACCATGATCTGATTTTATTTCATGGATATTACCACACCCAAGTAATGGAAAAATTCTGTAGAGAAACTACTTTGATCCTAATCAAATTACAGCATGGTTAAAATCCTATGTGGTCCGTACTTCGTAAAACAGCCTTTATATACATAAATTCGTATTATTTAATGTGATATACATTATTTGCACTTCCGATTTCACCGGGACTGATCACAGACTTCTCATTATAAACTAAACTCCCATCACCCTCGGTGACGGTAGGCAGTTGGTCTAGCGTATCAGATCGTGTTCCAAAAATCTGGGTTCAAACCTGAAATTTGGAAAAAAAAAACAACTGGTGGAACCGAGGCAATGGCATGAAATTGAATGTGCGATATACAACAGATATGCCATCTTTCAGAAGAGAAGGAAAACTGTGGATCTCTGGTAATGAATGATGTCATTGCACGTTAAAAATGACTACCCCGTAGAAGACAGGGGCACTGTTGAATTTCCAGATGTGGCGGGCTTTTATTCCTTCGTATCAGTGTTTGGTCATAGCAGCAGACCTAGGCTGACTTTAAATTAAATAAATAAATGAAGTACCTATACAGGACGTTTCCTAAGTACGTACAGAAACTTAAGGAGGTGATTCCTTGAGTGGCTTATATGGGGGGGGAGGTCACGTATAATTTTCTTTTAAATATTTTAGATCTGTACAATTTTTGAAAGTCGCTATATCTAACAGTTGCCAAAGTAGTTCAACGTTTTTGTAAAATCGGGTTACCATGAAGGTCTAAGTGTTTTCTCAAAAAGTCCAAATCGTTTCCACAAACTTTGAGCGAGTTCTGCACGCGAAAATGATTTAAATGCTCTTATTAACATTTGTACGGCAATGCTTCGTTACAGAGGTACTGTCTCCAGAAGTGGAAAATTTCAACAATTCAAACTATTGCCTCTTCATGCGGCTGTAAATTCGTAAGGAAGCATTTCCACATCCATGTTTACGGAAATTAATCTTATTTTTTCGAAGTGTAGAACTTATACTCAAAGTTTGTACCAACTATTTTCGCATCTTAGGGAAACCTGCATGGCAACTTGATTTTTCATAAAACTTAAATTATCTCGAACACTGTTAGATAAAGCGACTTTCAATAAGTGTATTTCTTTTGTAATTTGTAATTTATTACATTTATTTACTACCCTACGTGTGCATTAAAGATGTCATATTTGGTTAAGTTAGTGATTTGTTAGCGTAAAACACAAAAATGCATTACATTTTACTTTTAGTTTGTTTTTATGAGCAAAGAAATGACTTCCTACGTGAACTGATAAGTACGGCTACCTAATTTCAATGATTAAATTTTTAATAAAGTGTTGCTTTTATCGAAAACCGTTACATGAGGGCACATTTCGTTTTCAATATGTGAAGTTTTTGTGAAATCAAATATTTGGTGAGGCGGCAGGCCATATATCGATTAATATAAGAGGCCGTAATTCAAACACATTAATAGAAATACTAAGCTAAATCAGTAGTGCTCACATACAAAATTTTAATGCAACTACTTCGAAAGTTATTGACAAAAAAGTGATTAGACTGTTCTTTGTTCAGAAGGCTGTAACTTCGTAAGGAAGCATTTTCGGATATATGTTCATATCAACCTTTCTTCATGAAATAACCCAAGGAATTACCTCCAGTTTCTGTACATACTTAGTAAACACCCTGTGTATGGTAACATTTTAAGATCACAACATTCTACGTATGATAAGTAGTAGGTACCTTTTACACATATTTTGTAGGGACCAAATGTTACTGCAATTAAACTATTTTTTCTGTCGAGAGTGCCAAGTTCACAAAAAATGTTACCTATGAAGTAAAATATTAATTTAGAAATCAATAACGCAAATTAAACTTCATGCTCTTCGCAGTGTGAACAATTAACGTTACTAACAAACAGTTTTTTTAAGAGAAGTGGATTTCTTCTATTGGTTCGTTAAATTCAGTAAAGCGAGCAATTTTTTACGATTTTGTGATACTCCCAACTCAAATTTTGTTTATGGAAATGCACTATGGTGGCGGGGCTGCTTTGGTTATTAGTACCCATCTAACACTTAGAGTTTTTCATTGCAAACCAAATTTTATTTTACAATTTAAGATATTAACCAATTTTGAGGTAAATGGATTCTATATTCAATTTACCTATCTATCAAATTAAGTGTGACATAAAGTTCTATTTTTGGATATGTTCAATTGTTTCGAGATTATGGCACAGTTGTCAATACTTTTAAATTGCATGTTTTTTTCTATTTTATAGTAGAGCGCTTTCTTCTCTTTTCAAAAATTAAAAATTTTTATTTTTACATAAAACCATTATCGCAAAAAAAGCGGAAAACTTTTCCATCAGGTTAGCCATGAATATTAATAAAACAAAAAAGAAAGAAACAATTGAAACATGGAAACAAACAACTATCGTGACTGTCACGTTAATTGGCTTTTTTGTTTCTATGTTTCAATTGTTTCTTTCGCCCCTGTTTTTGTTTTATTTATATTTATGGCTAACCTGATGGGAAAGTTTTCACATTTTTAGCGCTGTAGCACGGGTCAGTTTTTATAGAACAGACGGATGGTATAATGAATATAAGAAATTCTTCATGGTTATATTTTATAATAGTTAAATAGTCTTAAAAATATTATAATTTTAATTAACCATAACTGACAACTTAATTTAATAATATTCAGCTGATTCAATATTTAGAATGGCCGAACATAGTTGTTAGGGCTGAAATCAACTTTTGATATAAATTTTAGCTCACATCGCTATATTAAAATACAGCCTCATTTGTATAATTTAATTCTGATTTGCAAAATCTAAATTTCTATTTGAAATAATAAATCTGTGACAATTTTTGATAAAATTAAAAGTGCAAAAAATTTAATTTTCATTTGATAATAAGGCCACATGGATATATTAAACACAGAAGTTTCAGTTGCTTATAATTAAAAAATATGGTGGTTCATACCTCTTCTGCATCCGTTATAACTTATAAGTTTCTTTACATCATTTAAAATTGCATAAAAAAACTTACGTTTAATTTTTCAAGCGGCCTTCCAAAATACTGGGTTACATAAGCAGCAAGAGCATCATTGTATTTTTGTTTAGCTTCTTTTCGTTGCGAATCCAAAACAGATACTTTGAGCTGTGACAATAATGAATACAAGTAATGATAGTTTTCTAGAAATAAAAATAAAACTTGCAACATTCAAATAAGGCCGGAAATATTTACACGTACCCATTTTTATTACTTGTGAAGGTGTTTTATGATGATCTGCAGAATGTATGGCAATATATTCCAACATTGTGTCAGTTAGTCGTGTATACCATTTTTCTAAATCGGCGCGTCGATCACTTTTTAACAAAACATCTGCATATCTAGCAAATTCTTCTAAATTTAGTACATATGGCAGAATGCCACACTTGGATCGCCGTGGAAGACGACACTCCTTAATGGAATCAACCTGAGTGTGCATAAAGCGATCCAGAGAGCGTTTAATGTGTATCAAAACAGATGCAAACGTATTACTGAGGAATGAGCTTTGGGCTGACATTACATGTTGATTTAGATGAACCAAGACATACATACAGTAACTGCAATGAGAAAAGAAGTGAGGTGAATTTTAAAAGTGGTGAATTTATAATGCATTTGAAAATTTTGATGTATCAATAACGTGAATATATGTTTCTATTTTTGGTTTGCTCTTTATTATTAGTAGCAATGCGAAACACATTGTGCTTTTATATGTAATAAGTAAACTAAGTTAATATAAAATAATACCATACTCACAAGCTGTCCTGCTTTTCAATGTGATTAATAAAACTAAGTAGCTCTTCTTCAAGACAGGAAAACAAACTGATCATCATATTTCTAACATCCTCATTAATTTGTTTTTCAACCTTTCTGTGGGGCAACACAGTTGCATCAGCTTCAATTCCATCTAAGGTTGTTAATGTATTCTTAGAACTCGGACTAAGAATGTCCAACTACAACAGGATTATATAATTTATTTTATTATAAACATTTAAACATCAATACCACAAACAGGTCAGCGGTCCGTTTTTCTAAAACGTATAATAAAGTTTAAATTTTACTACTTCTAACAGAAGAGCTATGTTTTTATGTATAAGAGATTGCGGGGTGGCAAAAATTCAGACATGCGACATACAAAACTGCCATGGCAGGAAGATATGTGACATAATAGTGCGGATCAGACACCAAGGAGCTTATTAATGCTGCAGTTTTGTCTGCGGTTATTATCATATGTTTATGTCATCATATAAAAAAAACCTCCTTGGGATTACAAGGTCACATTCCAATAGAGCCAGAGCCGGATTTGTGTTATAGACGCCCCAAGGCAATTTGTATTTTTACATTTACCGCAAAAAAATACAAAATCAAGTAAAAAGTATTAACTGTGAACCGAGAAAAACATGTATATAGAAATAATACATTTAAAGTAATATAAATAATATATTTATTATTTTAGTTCTTCAACTTGATGTACCGAGAATGATCTCAAAAATTTTAACAAAATGAGAGCGTTATTTTTAAAATATATTTACACATAGTCGTATTTCAAAGATACACAAAGGATGGAAGTTCAAAAATTAATGGGTTTTGATTTAATATGACCGTTGTCCATTATCACTTTCACAGCCCAAGTCCGCCATCGTACATTACTTGGTCCATAGAGAAGTCCCTGAGCTGCCGGCATATCATAAACATACCTTTGCTTTGATAATTTTTATTGTGTGAACTCAAGAGGTTGTTTGCATTACAATGCATTGACTCTCAACAGAAATGTGTATTCTTAAATATCACATGTTAATAGATCACCGGCAGCTTATGGGAGTTGCGGAAAAAAAACTGCTTTTATGCAAATGTATTTTACGAACATAATTTGAATACTTATAAATATCAAAGTGGACGTAGGAGCAAAAATCAGCTTATGAGCCAACAGCGACTCATGGACAGGTAAGTGTTAAGATTTGGAGATAGACGGTGGATACTAACCCGACCATCGAGGTCGCCTTTTTGTTAAAGCTATGCAAGCCACATGTTCATGTTCCTTGTTGTAGCATTTGCTTTAAGCAGCACAGTAGTGCAGTTGGAAAATGAATGTACAGCGTCGGTAGCCGCCATTTTTTTTACATTTTTGTTAATTAGTAATTATTTTTTATTGCTACATATGTCCTTAGTATGCCAAGTGGAAGATTTATGAATTATATAGCGATTGCTGTAAATGCCAAATATGTAATTACTCTTGAGAATTTCAACACCAATGCAGTTGAGTATTTGACAACAACTTATCATTGACAACAGCAACGTATCAAAAATATTTTTTCTTCTTAATCGTTATCCTCATTTACCGACCAGTGTAGAGGTAGCCAAATCCTTGGCATTACATTCACTCGTCCGTTTGCTCATCCATCTATACTTTAAGGGGGATTCCAAACTCCCTCTAACGATTGCCGCGTTGTTAATGCGACATCCGGGACCACCTATTTGCGTGCCATTCCGAGAGCACGAGGTACCGCGTTGACTCGGCTTTCGGACACCCATCCAAGTACTGACCAGGCAGAGCTATGCTTAACTGTGCTGATCGCACTCGAATGGTTATTCTAACCGCGCCAACTTGAGACCCTATCAAAAATATTAACTAGCTAAACATACAGAGTGAGTCAAAAGTATGGAAACATCAATTTCCTGCCGTTAACATATGTATTTTTTTGAATTAGTTCTTCCAAGCGTGCTAAAAACCAACTTTTTGTTTGATTATGACCTAAACAAACAAATTTCATTGGAATCAATTCATCCAAAGAAAAAATGGGGATTTGGTGATTGAACATAAAAATATTAAAAAAATAATCCTATTTTTAATTTATTACTATTGTTGTTCCAAACTTTGCATATGGCATTGGAATTGGCTTTTGAACAATTTTTTTCTAGTAACTTTTGATATTTTCTCAAATAAGGCGATTTTTCGCCAATTTTTTAAATTTTTTGGAATTTCCTTCCAAACTTGAAGTCATGTGACCTATGTCTAAATCAATTTTTAGGTTATCTGAAATGCAGAAGCGATTCCAAAAATAAGTTTTTGGAAAATTTTAATAATTAAAATTTTACCCATAAGTATGCTGCTAACATTTTGCTGATCGCTGCAGATAAGTATTTGCCAAATAACTTTCATTTGAAACATTTTCTTCTACATTAATTTTAACACACAAAATTGGTGTCTCCATACTTTCGATTCGCTTTGTGTTTCTGTCTTATGCTATTATATTAGGTCCAATGAGTTGTTTAAAATTAAAGAGAATTTTTTGTATTATATTAGTGATAAGGTTTAAATGTCGTGTAATTTAAATGTATTTACCTGAAAGAACGCTACACAAAATTGTTGTTCCTGTAAACAGATTGGTTCCAATTGTGACAATACTTGTTGTAATGTTGATTCATATCGACCACGTTCTGCTGCTGTAGTTTCTAATGCCCACTGTTCTCTATCTAATCCTAAAAGAGCTGTACCTCTTATAGGAGATGCAACCTGTCCAGAAGCTATAAACCAAATATTACTGAAAATAAATCTGACGAAACAAGTATTATACGGTATGTAACTTACGCGCAATTCGTTCCTTTGCAGTTTCAAATAAGCTACGTATATCACGGTCATATAATTTTCCCAAAGAATCAGTATACACTTTACGAAGTCCATCATACGCTTTCCGATCCATTACCTGAAAAAATTAGTTTTATTCTCTATCAGTACAAAGAACTCAATAAGCTGTAAAGATGTACAAGTGGATATGAACGTTCTAATAGAAGTATCTATCATACCTTAATCCAATGCATCAATTCAGCGTACATGCTCAATTCTTTATGTACAGCACCATGCTGTGGCAAAACTAAACCATCCACAGTTTTTTCCGATTCTCCTTTATGATTGCCATAATGTATAAATAAATTATTCAACTGTCTGCAAATGCTACGAGAAAATTTATCCTTAAATTTTTCAAAACGTTTCCTTTGTTCTTGTACAGCAGCCATTCGCAGTAAGGCTGGATCTAGTTGAGAATTCATAGCATCTCTTAATGCATTGCCTGCTTCGATAGCAGATTTCAAACCTTGTGAATTTGTTAAGTCAGCATCATCTAGAATGTCTTGATATTTACGAGGCAGATCTAGTTGTTTCTGTAGAAATAGTGCCAGTATAAGAAAAATCAGTAGTGCTTCAGTACTTAGACTATCCGGTCGAGTTATTTAAGGGTACTTTATACTATACTATTTTTCTAAAATAGTTACATTAACAAATTTGAAAAAAGATAATCAATTTCGCAGCAGAACAAAATATAGTAATAACAGCACCTATTTAAACATAAAACTATACATACAATGACATGGAAACCCCCAGATAAAAATACCTTAAACGTCATAGATCATTGCCTTGTAGATGCAAGACACACAACAAATGTATAGGACATAAAAATGGTGAGAGAACCGGATATAAATTCAGACCACTATATGATAAGAATAAAGCTAAGAGCAAAAATATCAAACTTAAAAATAGGCGAAACACGTCGCTGATACTTTCCCATACTTTTATGTTAAAATATTTTCGCGCCAATGAATGACTGAATAACATTGTTTTAACAAACTTAAAAAAAAAAATAAGAAAAAAGTTAACGTCCAGCGAGAATTTAAGCTTGAGATAGACTGTGCATTAGGAAGTCATACTGTAGCTGTAAGCATAGTAGGCAGCGACTAAACCACACGAAAGCAAGAAACCGCCCTACGAATATTGCGCTTCAGACATTGGACCAAAAATCCCTGTAAACAGTTTGTTTGAAAAGTTATCAAAAATCTGCAAACAATGAAAAATATATTTTTTAACTAAAGCTAATTGATAGGCGTAATTAAAATCACGTAATTTTTGGAAAACGGGTTGTAGACATTAAAAACCATTGTTTTTTTCCGTATTTATTTAAATAGTTTAAAATTCTTTTTTATTCTAATAAACTACTTCAAATAGGGTATCAAAACGTTTCAAGTTTATAACGATTGGCGTTTGCGTTTTTGAATAAATAATTAATCAATTCCAAATTTTCCAAAAATTTCTGGAGGGCGTCAGAATAAAATTTGGGAGATTAATAAACAAATAAATTTGTAGTTCACTGCAAGCTCCACTGGCTCACAAAGTAAAAGTGGAGAGTTTTTAAAGAATAATTTTTTGAAAATTACCAATATATTGAGAAGATAGCGTTTTTACAATTTTCATATTTTCAAAATAATTTTTACATCACATGAATATACTTACTAAGAGCCACTAAATTATAGGATAAATTTTATCAATTGGTTATTTTGTTTTTGAGTAATCGGGCTTTAAAGTCAAAATTTTCAAAAATTGGTAGCAGTCTTGGTTTTGATGATAGAGCATTCGATTAAAAAAAAAACAGTTGATTTGCTTTTAGATGCACTATAATGGTACGTTTTCACGATTTCAAAAAATGTTACAAAAAAATCTGTACCAAAAAAATATATCTAACTTAGGTTTCCCGTTCCAGTTAAAAATCTTACAAAAAACTACCTGCTACTAAAAAACTTCCAACAACAAAATTTGAACTTTCCATGGAAAAGTAAAAAAGGGAAATGGGAGCATAATTAAAATTGTGAAGCTTAGAAGTAGTATTAAATACTGAGAAATTAAATGACATGGATGAAGATGGGAAGCATAATGTGGACGAGGAAAACCAAATACCAGAATAATAAGTAGTGATAATAGCGTTAGTAGGGAAATAGAAAAATAACAACAGCAAATAAGTGCCTTTACAGATTAACTCCTCAGCTGTAATCAAGTAGTATCTCAAGAAAAACAAGGTATACTATATATGAAACAGCAATAAAGCCAGTTGTATTACATGAAACAGAAATATTGAATATGTCAAAAAAAGATAAACAAACTAGGAAGTTTTAAGCACAAAATCCTTCGAAGAATATTTGGAGCAGCGGTGAAGGACAGTGGGTGGCGACAAAGATACAACTTTGATGTATATAATATATACAAGGAGCCAGATATAATAAAGAAAATTAAAATGGAACGTTACGATGGATTGCATACAGAAAACATGAACGAAGCAAACCTCCCAAAAAAATAGTAACAGGAAAATCAAAAGGATGTTGAGACGTGAAAAGACCAGGTACATGGACCAAATAAGAAGACTGAGAAGCGATGGGAGTGACTAGGAGGAAGAAGAGTGCAAAAAAAAGAAGCAATGAAAGAAGATGGAGCAGGCCAAAGCCCACAAAAGGCTGTCAGGTCATTGATGATGATAGGAAATAATAATCATATGCAGCGTAATCCAGAATTATGGTGCAAAATTATAGCCGTATGTAGAACACTAAAAATAAAAAAACCTTTATGTTTTCGTTTTGCTCTATGTCAATTAATAAGGTAGCTATGGGCACTAAAGTGAACCCAAACCTCAAACAACAAATTTATATACAGAGTGGCTAGGAATACCCCGGCCACTTTTCTTGCTGCGGTCAAGAGATAGCGCTTTAGTAAAGAAAAATTAAATTAAAATACTGGCAACAACGCAGAATCCAAGACGTTTTAGTTGTTTTGATTTAATATGGGGCGTAGTTAATAACTAAAACGTCTTGAATTCTGCGTTGTTGCCAGTATTTTAATTTAATTTTTCTTTACTAAAGCGCCATCTCTTGACCGCCGCAAGAAAAGTGGCCGGGGTTTTCCTAGCCACTCTGTATTATCGTTTAAATATTAATTTCTAAAGTGTGCATTGTAATTTCTAATACTAGATTTAGATGTAGTATTTAATTTCACACAAAAAAGGTATAACAGTTTTTTCAGCATAGGATACACACATGTAACCGATACTGCACATGATAAGGTTTAAAAAAATTGTATTTAAATCTTCCTTACGTAAGTCACCTACCACAACATTTTCAAGTTCTTGCAGCAAATGTAAATTGTTTCGATTAGCAACACCGATCATTGAATTTTTCTTCTCCATTTTTTCCATTGCATCTCTAACATGTCGCAAAATTTCATCATATGAATCTAATCTCTGTTCTATTTTATCAGCCTCTATTATAGCAGTTTCCAATTGCTCCATTAAAGCATCAACTTGAGTTTCAGATGCTAACACACACTGAACATTTTCCCCATCTAACAGAGACAGATCTCTAGCTAGCACTTCCATGAACCCTTCAGCGTTACTTATTGCGAATTCGCAGTCATTCATTAATCTGCAAAAATATTCATATTATTTTCTTAAATTTAAGCAAAATCAAACTGAACTAAGCCTTCATTAGGCTAGATTGGTTTACTAAAAGGAAATTTTTGTTAAGATTTTCTATAAATATTTAAATAAAGAAATGAAATAAACAAATTTATGTAAGAAATTAATAATAACAATAGTATCTAATATTTATTTGCAGCACATAAATACAAAACAGCGTTACGAAAAATGTAGAAATTTTGTGATGATTTTGGAAAAATGGCTAATTAATGTCAATTCTTCTTGAACATTTAGATTGACCTGATTATATTTTAGGATTGTATACAGAGTGGATGACACAATCCGCCCCAAGTGATGTCTCCTCGTAACGAGTTTTAACAAAAGTATTTTTTTGTGGATTTCTGTATGAAGAATAAGATTATTTAGTAAGCAAGGGTTCAAAATGTTGAGAAAAAAGTTATTTAGGAAAGAGTACAAGTGCACCCCATTTGTAAAGCCCCTGAAATGAGTTTTCAAACAAAAACTAGTGTAAAACATAGACCATTAATAAGTATAATAACATGCAAAACTTTTAAATATAGGAGTGGTTTCTTTAATATAAACAAATAAAGCAGTTTTAAGCATCACCTTTGAAGGTCCATATCTAGAAAAAACAAAAGTTTTGGACATCTTCATTAATGATTATCTGTATATAAAATACTTCATTAAGACTTTTTGTTTGTTTTGATGACCACTGAAATTTGGTACCACCGTTTGTCAACACCCTGTGTGATAATTATGACATGTGTGCCTGGATACAAAACACTTGCCTAATCAAATGTCATTAGAGCTTGTATTAAAGTTACATTTATTTACTATACTGTGTGTTATTAAATGTATATAAATGGAATAATTTATGCCAAATATTACACCCTGTATACTAATAAATTTACCTGTTTAAATCCTCTTGCTCCTTATCGGTAATCGCTTGAAAATCTTCTGATAAATCATTATCAAGGGCCAACAGGGGAGAAGTAACATACTTATTTTCAGGGGTCATTACATCTTCAATTGTCCATGCTTTTGGTACATTCTTAAAAATTGGTTTATCTTTCAATAAATGTTTGGAGCATTGTTTAAAAAGTGTTATAATAAACAGCTGTCTTTCTTGTGTACTAGATGCAGCCCATCGATACACTTTATCCATGTGTAAATCAAATTCCACAGTATCCATTGCTTCATTTTTACCATCAACTACTTTCAGTTCAGTAAGAACCCATGTACGTTTCCTTTTGTAACTTTTATCCGACTGTTTAATCTGTACGATTGAAATATTTATTGGAGCGCTGGTTGAACTAACAACGCAAAGGAAAGAGGATTTCTTTTTTTTAAATAATTTTCCAACATGACATGTCGATAAGAGTCTTTCTTCATTTGGTTGAAAAAGTTCCTGTTGAAGAGTATGACGTATTGTTGTCATTTTGGTTTATTCAGTAGAGTTCCTCTAACATTTGATTATAAACACCATAACATTATTGTACACACCCCCTTAAACGTCAAAACTTTGATTAGGTTTGAGATTATTTGTAAGGTAGGCAGCAGAACTTAACTTAGGTTAGAACACCAACCTAGAAGTAAAAATAACTAGTAACGTTAAATTTTTTATACTATACAGGGTGTCCAAGGAAATAGGTACACTTCTACTAACTTTTTTATTTTTCAACCGGTTAAATGAAACTCTGTACGAATTATATACCCATAAAAACAGTAATTATTTTAAATTAGTGAATTACTATTTAGAAAAAAGTGCATAATAGTCAATAATTTTTATGGAATTAGTGAATAATAGTGTCGACAGCTTCCAGGCAAGGCCTAACAAGCTACCCAATTTTTGTGATATAGCAAACCTCTCTATTTAAATTTATTGGGAATAAGAAAACAAAAACACAATGATACATGTATTACATGAACTTTACATTCTATTTTAATATTTTAGTTGCGATACTTTTGATACTTTGATACATTCGATACTTTTGATACTCTCGATACTTGCGATATTTGCGATATTTTGATACTTTCGATATTACGATACTTTTGTATAGTATTGTCTATTGATGCCAAATTGGTATAGATACTCGAAAACTCGATACTCATTTTCGGTATCGCCTAGTCCTAGTTGTAGGTCGAATTCACGGAATCCGAGCAAACACTGGGAACAACGAAATAAGAATAACTTAATCATTTAAAATTCAGATAATGTTTTTGTCTCCGTCTTATTAAAAAAAAATTGATTTATTAAACAGAATTATGTATCTACTTTCTTGGCTTATAGGAATACTACTCTACCAACAGGCCATAATTATAGCGATGAAATATAATAAAATTGTAAATTTTATTCAAAGCCGAAAGTTTACGCTGTTTTTCCCAAGCGACTCGAGGAAAGACGATGAGAGCGATAATTCATTAATAGGAGCATTCGAGAACAAGCGGAGAGCGTTTTAACTATTATTTTATCGCAGAGGTACATTAAAATGATTTTATCCGAATGAATCATTTGTTTACTACATTTGTTCGAATTGCAATCATTCGATTATGCTCATCACTACTGTATAGTATTGTGATAGTATATCAAGAGGCAAGATTGCAAGAGATCACAGATTTACACATTCATATAGGGACGGGACTTCCCGTGAATAATTTACGGGAAAGTCCTTGTGACAGTTGATTTTTTTCTCCTACTTAATAAGAAATAAATATATTACACTATCTTATATTGCAAGGTTTTTTTATTTTAGGATTAAGTTTGTTTCTTTTTCTTTTAGTAAAACCAGTATTATTAGTTATAAGTTCGTCTGTTCATTTTATATGTTTTATTTTATCATATATTAACCAAACGACGTACTAACATCCACGCACAGGAGCTTCTGCATCTTTTGTGAAAGTTAGTAGTAGTAGGAAATAGTTATGTATAGGTAAATTTTTTAATCAGTAGGTATTCTTACTGAAAATAAATTGAATTGATGTAATTGTTTTATTAGTTTAGTACATTTGTTATTTTTGCTGCAAAATTTAGTTGTTCAAACAAATTTAAGAACAATTCTGAAAATTTTTATAAAAACTTGGTAAAATGTAATAACTAAAGAAAATCTCTGCTGAAATTCGGCAACTATTTGAGGCGCGAAATCTGGTGAAATCTCACAACTTTTTGGGGAATTTCTTATTGCTTTCCTGGCGACACTGCGATGCTCTTACAAAGTACAAAATACTGTCATCAAGGTTGACAGATGCCGACAAGCGACTTATTAAATAGAAGAAATTTACGTTTCACTTACTTTAAGCATCCTTAACCATGGTAAGCTCTAGTTGCTTTCATTTATAAATGGTTACATTTATCTTTGAACGTCTTATAATTTTTATTTAGTTTTTATATACTTTTGGTAGGCGTATTTGGTTATCAGCATTAAAATAACCTCTTATCATCAACAACGGGATTTTTAATTTCGTGATTGTTTGATTACAGACAGATAGAGGAACACCAGAAGAAGGAAATAGCGTTCCACTTACCGATAACAGTTTAATTGTCGATATTTCAGATGCATTAAGTGAAAAAGACAAAGTCAAGTTCACCGTACATACCCGTACAACACTGAAAGTTTTCCAGAAACCAGAATTTTTAGTTGTACGTCAGCATGAAGAGTTTATTTGGCTACATGATCGTTATGAAGAAAATCCGGTTTATGCAGGATACATTGTATGGTAACTATGCTGTAAAGTAAAGAGCATATTCAATTAAATTCCCTTTCAGATTCCACCCCCTCCACCTAGACCAAATTTTGATGCTTCTCGTGAAAAATTACAACGGCTAGGTGAAGGTGAAGGAACAATGACAAAGGAAGAATTTACTAAAATGAAGCAAGAGCTGGAAGCGTACGTAATTTTATAAAAATTTTTTATATGATAGTTTTGCTTTTGTTGCCAATGTTGCTTCTACTCCCCCAATTACACGAAGGCAGTATTGTGAAAATTTGACAGACTTTTGACAATACTGTTCTAATGTAATTGAGAAATGAGAAAGTTGAAAAATATTGGCGGCAAAAGCAAGACGATTCTATAGATTACACATTTTTGCTGCGTAGCTATATATAAAACCTCCTTTGCTGTGTAGATATGGCTTTTATATAATTTGGTTATCTTATTTCCTTTTTCTATTTTAAACGGGGAATTGAAATACTTTGACTGGTAATTGTCACAACCTTAAACCCACAATAAGTGTGTATCTAAACACGTTTAGAAACTCCGTTGCGTGTATCACACTGGCTTGTAGAAACCTTCTGCAAGCAGGCTTTACCTAGTGGTGCAATTGTATGCCGCACCCACGCATCTTACCTCTTAAAGTGTTAATAATCATGTTTAAAAAAATAGCAAATTTTTTTCTATGAAATTTTTTCTGTGGGTAGAATCAAATCTATTTTTATGTGACTAATCTATATTCCTTTTTATTATATTATTTTTCTTGGAAGAAAATAGTACATTTAATTAATCTTTTGTGTACAATATTCATATCTTCAGAACCATTCTAAAATGGGGACATTTTTTAAAATGGATGTGCTTAAAATTACAACCACATAAGCTTTTCGTTTTGGTAACAAACATATCGTAGATTATTTTTGATCTTTATGGTCTGTTTTGTATAATGGAAATAGACAATGCCAATTTCCAGGAGCAGCAACTTGTGGATATTTTTTTCCAATTATATATTAAACCGTTATCTTCCTTCATAGTACATTGTAGTTCTGATTACATTATCACTTTGTTTTATTTGCTTTTTTATATTCTGCAAATTATCTATAAGGAAAAAATATCCTACTACCAGAATCATAAATAGCATAATTTAAATTGGTATTATAAAATTATTTAAATCAAATGTAAATTCCACTGCAGCCAGCAGCAGTTCTTTATACAGAAATTAACCAGGCTGATAAAGGCACACACCTAAATTGAATCAAGACAAGAAGTTAATTAAGAAGTCCCATGTTAAAACTATTACAGTTCTATAAGTTAGAGTGGATATTTTAACACTAAAAACTAAAGTTAGTTTACAAGTTACATAATGAATCATCTTAATTTTTGAAGCTACTTTAAACAGCTACGAAACCACCTGTTAGATTTTAAGCTTACTGGCTTCAATTCCTATACTGATTTTTTAAATTACAAAATTCATCTTGCTATTAAATAGAGCAGAACAATCCAAAAGATAATCATAGCTCTAAATTGAAAAAAATTGAGATTGCTGGAAATTGATACTAGATTCCTGAACTACCTGAATGTTTGTAATTTTGATGAATAATTTTCTTTATCAAAAGGCTTTGGAAATTAACATTTTATTTTCAATAATTTGTAAAAGCAAATGGTGAACAACACATCATTTTTAGGGAATATTTAGCAACATTTAAGAAGACAGTAGCTATGCATGAAGTCTTCCTAACTCGTTTAGCTAGCCATGCGGTATTTCGTGACGATAACCACCTGCATGTGTTCCTTGAATTTGACCAAGACCTATGTGCCCGTCCCAAAGGTCGATTACAACAACTTGGAGGTATTGTCAAGTCTTTAGGAAGCACAACTGACCAATATTATTTGGGTGCTACTGTTCGAGATGTTAACGATTTTTTTGAGCAGCAAATGAATTCTATTACGGAGTACCATGGACACCTTAAAGAAGCTACTGTCCGTACTGACAAAATGACCGAGAAACATAAAGGTTTGTTCTTGAATTTAAAAAACTGGTTTTGATGGTTCTAATTGCTTTAATTTACAGAAGTAGCTGATAGCTCTATTAAGATATCGACAGGAATATTACAGTTAGCTAATATAGATGCTGGGCCATTGAACAAATTTTTAGCAAAAGTATCTGATTACTTTGAAAGAGCTAGAGTAGGTTTTTAAATTATTCTTAAAATTGACATTAATTATATTGTAAGTTTTTTACAGAAAATAGAAAGTAGAGTAGCCAGTGATCAAGATCTGAAATTAGCAGATACCTTGAGGTATTACATGAGAGACAGTCAAGCAGCTAAATCGTTACTGGTGAGGCGTTTAAGGTGTCTGTCCAATTATGAAGCTGCTAATAGAGCACTAGAGAAGGCGAGGCATAAAAATAAAGATATACATGCGGTAAGTATCTATGGAAAAAAAAAATAATTTCCGTTTAATTAAATTGATTATGTATTTGTTAATGCTTTCATTAAAAAAAGGCACCGGAAGTTCAAGAGGTAAAACATCTTACCCTTTAAATATGGGTGTTAAAAAAATTCATGATCAAGTAGGCTTTATACAATTCGGTTGCTATAGTGGAGTGTCAAAGATGGTATTGTTTTATTCCAAGCAAATGTCGTGTTTATAGTAAGGTTATATTGTATGTAGCAGTAACATAATCTTTAATATGCATATTAGCAAAAACCATAGGTCACCTGATCAGGAATTTTCTAAACATCTGTTAGGTAATGATCTACAGTATAACCTTGGTAATTTAAACGACCTCAAATAGTCCAAACAAGTTATGATGAAAATATTTTAATTGCCACAGATTACTATACAGTATCACGAGATATACGACATCTATAAAAAAAAATTGAAGCTAGATACCATTTTGTAGATGGTCAGTGTTAGCTTGAGATATGTAAATATGTTATAAAAGTATAAATTCAAACAGTGTTTTACAATTCAGCATTGATAAAAATTTTTAGATAGGCTTTTGCAAAATTATGCTGGCAAACTTTAGGCGGTAATTTCTTAGGTCGTTTTAAGATTAAAAAAAAGTTCCCACGAGTGTATGTCCTAAACTGCTCTCCTTTCTAAAAAGTTTTTTTCTGTACTCTTATTAACTTTCTTTGTTGAAAACTCCTATTTTCCATATAAAACTACATCACAATGGTACTCTTGCTTCTTGTTGGAAGTTGCCGAACTCAACGGATATTGAGATAATCCAATGTTTCTGAAAAATTACGTAGCTATGAAAGTGGTCTGCCATCTGCGTGTTTGCTTACAATATCAAAAAATGATTTGTACAGACTTTGTGGGTAAGTTTTACACACTGAAGCAATAAAAAAAATTGTAATAAACATGGATCACAGTAACATTTTTTTTAATGATTTGTAGTCTCCGGTAGAGAGAGAACTGTTTTGCCTTTCAGAGACTGCAACTTTGTAAGAAAGTCTTTCATTTCAGGGCTGTGTTTATCAGAACTTTTTTTATTGCTTTGATTTGAAGAACTTACAAACTATTTAGGATACACGCAAACCTTTATGGATTTTACACAAAAACTGAATTATCTCAGAAACTGTTGAATTCAGCGACTTTCAACAATAGTGCGTTTTTAGCATAGTGTTCTATAGAGAATGAGTTCTTCAATTCAGTTAGAAAATTTTAAGTATGTAGAAAATGCGTTAAGTGATATGCCGAGCACTCTCCACATCTATGTTCCTGGTCAATAAATTTGAATACAATTCAAATTGTAAATCATTACTAGTAAAGTATCCACACAAAATTTCAATCAAATATCTCAATTTATGACTGGAATATTAATTAAAACGTAATTAAACTGTTCCATTTTTTTTGGGATTCTATAACTTCGCAAGGAAGCAGTTTAGGACATACGTCCATGATAACTGTATGTTTCCTTAAATATAAAATTGTAATAAAAACAATAAAGCTGCTTCTATAACGTCCAGCATAAGTTTTTGTTTACGCTCATAATATTATGAATCAATATGTTGTATGTGTTTTACATGCGTTTTATGTGGAAATCTAGTAATCTAAACACTCCAGTTTCATATAGTTTGATTACCAAGATTGTACTGTATTTTTGATTCCAAAAATGTTTTGCTCACATTTTTGCTTCAAATTAGGCTGAATCATCCCAAACTTCTGCGTGTGAACAGTTTGAATCAATATCCACCCAAGCAAAAGAAGAACTTCTAGATTTTAAAACTAGAAGGCTGCATGCATTCAGAAAAAGGTAAATATTATTTTGAAATTCTTGTCTTTTGATAAACTGATAAATATCTTGTTTTAGTTTAATAGAATTAGCAGAATTAGAAATAAAACATGCACGCACTCAACAGGAATTAATACGTAAATCATTGCAAGGTTTACAAGAGCTTCTCTAATGATGGCAGTGATATTTTTCTACATAAATATTTTTTTCAATGTTTTTGATTATACATTCCTGTTTTATCAAATTTTATATCATTAGGAATGTTTATATAAGCTCTATTATTATTATTGTAAAATGTACTGGTTAAATGTATAAAATATATATGGTATTTCCAGTTTTATTATATACTTGTATATCAATTTCTGTATGTTACTTCTTTATTATTTCTATTCCAATAAAATTCAAAAGTTGGTTTTGTTTAGTAATTCTTTTGTTTTTCAATATCTAGTATAGTTGTTAATTTATTTTTCTCAATCAAAATTCTAGCATATGCTGGCGGGACGGCCAAGGACTCTCACATTGATGAGAGGCATGAAAAATGAAACCTCGGTGTTGGTGGTGTAATAGTAATTTCGCTGATTTCAATTTGGTACGTCGTCCATCTCTCTTCCAAGAAGCTCAATGTCTTCTTAATTGGCACGAATGATTTCAAGAGGTAGAATGTTCACTAGATCTCAGTATCAGTGCCAAACACCTGAGCGGTAGCACGTCCTCTGAAATAGTAATCCTCGTAGTAATCCATTAATAGGCAGGTGAAGGCGAGATTCAGAAAGGAGTGACGTGTCAGCTGCCATTAGGGACCCAGGCCTACGAGTTTGGTTTCACTTTGCCTGCTCAAGCCTATAAGCAAAGTGTCAACACAGAGGTCTCACGTTCCTGACATCGTTAAGGTACAGGTCAATATGAACAGCGGGGAATTTGCAGCTCTTGTTTGTGTTTAATCTGCAGATAGTTTAGTTTTTAATTTTGTAAACAGATGCCATGTGGTGTCTTATATGATCCAATGTAATTTTCTGTACTTTAAAATAGATATTTCAAAAGAAACAGACTTCGTTGGCAGCAAATTAAAATGTTTACAAGCAGAAAAGAATTCGAATTGTAGTTTAGAACAGTGATTAGCGTGCAGAGGTTTAGCTGTTGATGGAAATAAAATGTTTAGTAACAAGGTAAGATTAAGAAAAATTATGCAAGAATTTATAGAGGGTGCGCATTTTTATTGTAACCCCTTGACTCTTCAGAGTAGGCAATATACGTTGCATGGTGCTTTACTATTAAAAATATAACTTTATACTGTATATGAGAGAACAACAGTTTGCTGTGGGTACAGTAGACCTTTTTAATAATAAAAAGTCGCCAGGTTTTATTTATCCACAGCAAACTATTGCTCTTATTTATAAAAACATATTTTAATAGTAAAACAATCTATGACGTGTTGCCTACTTTGAATAGTCCAGGGGTTACAGGATAAAATGGAAACCCAGGTAATTTTTACTGTAAAGCAAGGTTTGCTTGGTTTAAATCAAGTGATTATTTAAAAAGAAATCTTGATATAAATCAAGATCTCAAAATACTCGACCTGTAATTTCCTGTAACAAGTCTGATTCGTTAGAGACAGGCAATATTATTCATCAAATGAGAAAACTAAGTGGAGTCTTTGCAGGGGCGTCGTTAGGAGTTTCTTAGGGGGCGCGAGCACCCCATTTGTAATTTTCGCCCCTTTTATAGCTCTAAACGTCTTACGCGAGTATTAAAAGAGCTCTGAGCTACGCACGGTGTTTTGGAAACGCAACATTCAGACCGTCCATATTTGCAGCGCCCGACGGCGCTACACCTATCGCTAAAGGCATCCTAGAGGGGGGGGGTGATTGGATGAACGGTAGCAGGCTACCATGTACGCAATAAAAACAAAGTAATCCACAAAAGTAATGAAAAAAAAAATAACGGCAGTATACGCAGGATCCTAGCAGCGGGGGTTCATGTTTCTACGCCACTGAAATTGGTGTCGGAAGATCATTTGAATTCGCTTTACATGCTAGTAAACTATAACGTCACTGCAAGAATAATATACGCGAATTGCGACCCGAATGTTGCCGAAACGATTGTTTTATGCGTGGTTTGGAGCTCTCAATCAGCTTTCAATACTCGCAGAGCTTACGGTTACGGTGCTCGACAGTTAGTGATAAGCATAAGACAGCCGTATGTCACTTTACTCCGAAGACCGACCCAGGTGGCTCCGCGGTTAACGCATCCTACTTTTATTCGGGAGGCCTGGGTTCGATTCTCGGACCGGCCGACTGTCTTGGCTCAGGATTTTTCAGCCAAAAAGGTAAATACTGGGACAGTACTTTCTGCGAAAATTCTTGTTTGTCCACATTCCTTGTTCTAACCCATCCTTACCATCCTTTCTCTGCTGAAGAGGGGCTTAGGACTGCGGTGCTGCGGACTCCACAAAACCACTATAGTGGACCGCGTCATCACGGGTAATGAACCCACGCCGATTTTTCTGTTCTTTTCCCCTTCAAGGTACAGCAAGTATAATCCAGCACATTGTTTCTGCAATTAGTGGCACAATTTAAAATTTACAGGCAGCAACACAGAATGGATTATGGAGTGTAAAATGCAAGATTGGCATGGAATTTTTGTATTTTTGCCACCGATTCGTGAAATAAAAAAATATTTAGTTGCTAATAAACTTTATTTATTTATTTCGTCGTCGTCGCCATGGAAGTTAATTCGCATGTAATTCAATATTTTACGTTAATATTTATTGAAAATAATTTTATTCATTAAATTGCCCCCCGAATACCCTTCAAGCTCAAATTTATTGTAGACAATTTTTGCGTCAGTGTCGCTCATGTTTATTTTGATTGGAAATAGCACTCGTGCTGCGCTTCGTGCTATTTTCAAGCAAAATGAACATTCGTGACACTGACGCAAAAATTATCGACATAAATTGGAGCTCCTGTGGCATTATATATAAAAAGCGCATGAATTTTATTTATACAACTGTTGATTAAAAGGTAACATTTTTTTGTTTTAAATTTATGTTGCTCTTCCCGTGTATATCGCTTTTTAAAAATTGTGAAGAATATTTCGCACATCGAGGCAAAGAGTCTAACGGTGTATGTCTGAATTACACAAGAGATTTTCTGCGGAGTAGCCAAGCCCAATCTAGTATCATAGCTATACGGCTTCTGCTTTAGTACTTCTCTTTTTATAGCTAGCAATTGAAACAAATAAAAGATTCTCAAAAAGTTTATGTTACTATTTTTACATGAAAGCTATGTATAGTGTCATTCGATTTTAAATTGTAAATATAACATCAAAGTTCATTTATTATACAGAGCGAGCAAAAAAGGTGAAGAACCACGTGACCATTGTTAATTTAAATGTACCTAGTGAATTTTATTTTCCAATGTTGCCTGCCGTGCTGATTTCCTTTTGCAGTGTCATTGTGTTTCATTGGCGTTCGTGCACTCATTTTGAGCAGCTATTGTAATTTCTAAATCAAATATGTTTTTCTACAATAGTATTATTAAATAAATCCTATCATTTACTTTTGCTTTATTAAATGTTTTACAGAGTTTTTAAATTGTGTGAGGTGCCAAATTCATTTTTTGCTCTAATTTGTACGTGCAACGCCAATGGTAATTGCCACAACTGTCAGATTTAGTTTCCTGAAACAGGGTGGCCACTTCTGTATAATGGGTTGCCTACGTTACGTGGTCACGTGGTTCTTCACCTTTTTTGCTCACTCTGTACCTATAAATAGTTTACAAATGGTATTAATTAGGTAGCCAAGCCTCAACAGTTAATCAAATCAATTTCGAACATCAAGTAAAAACAAGTGCAACTATCAAGTCAAGGAGTGACTCAAGTAAAAACCAATCGATGGTTGATTTATTTTTAATTCAACTTATAATAAATAAAAAATAAAATATTAAACTATTATTACTCTTTGTTAAACTCGAATAATTTTTAATATTTTCAAATAATTATGTATTTATATTTTGAAACTTTAATTGTACAGATATTGTAACTTTACATTTATTTGCATATGTTTGATATTATTGTTTGTTGAATATACTATTTATGTTGCTTTTTACCTGTGTCTATTTAATTTATTATTTTTCCTTGCAGGGGCGGATTTAGGGCAGGGCAAAAGGTGCAAATGTCCAGGGCCCACCGCTAAGGTGAAAATGTCCAGGGCCCACCACTGGCGATTCACAATAAAAACCTAAATCGAATATTTCATGGGAAATGCGAGATATAAACCAGATTGCCAACTCTAAATAATATCAAGAATTATTCTTATTGTTATCTATTCCAAGAAGTCTGTTCGGGTCGGGAACCTGTTGCAATTAACGTCCAGCAGGCAGCAGCTCCTCTTACGGGAGGTACCTAATAAAAATGATAATTTACGAGTGCGATATGTTTGAATGAAGCCGCGCTACCATGCACATGCACGTGCGGGGTATTTTGTGCAATAAATAATGTATACAATGAAATCTAGGTATTTGCCGCTCATCCGATGTATCTGAAGATTCTAAAGACTCTGATGTGAATAATGACTACCAAAATCAAAATAAAGATGACGATGACAGTGATGACACTAATGCTTCCTCCACTAAAATGAATTTTGAGGAAATGGATATACAAATCGAACAGCCCTCTTATCAATCAACCGACCCAGGTCTATGGCCTTATGAAACTGATAGGAATTTATTACAGGAATATTGGTGTGAGAAAGGCTCGAATTCATGTAGAAATTTGGAAGACAATACCGATTTCAGTGCCTCAAGAAATGTTGATTCTTCAGGAACTTCGCGTACTTTTACTAAAAGTTTGATGTATCGCGTAATGAAAAATGGAGAAAAAGTTCAACGAGAATTTATTTTGTATTCTCCATCGAATGGGTCAATTTACTGTTTTTATTGCCGCCTATTTTGTAAAAATTATAACTATGCTCTGTCCACTCAAAGGGGATATAATGATTGGAGACATGTATCACAACGTCTCGCTGAACATGAAAGTAGTCAAGAACATCAGCAATGCATAAAAAACTATTTAAGAAGATGCCACACCAAGGGTCGTATAGATTATCATCATGAAGAAGAGATTCGAAGTGAAAGAAAGTACTGGTGTGACGTATTACAGCGTGTAGTAGCTGTGATTAAATTTTTGTGTGAACGTGGCCTTCCGTTTCGTGGAAGTGCTGAACGATTTGGTTCAAAGACAAATGGAAATTATCTTGGTTTGCTTGAACTGTTAGCCCAATTTGATCCATTCTTGAGCAAACACCTTGAAAAATATGGAAACAAAGGTTCAGGTACGCATTCTTACCTTTCCAAACAAATCTGTGAAGAGTTTATCGGTATAATGGGGAAACAAGTTCAAGATATAATTGTTGGTCAAATTAAATCGGCAAAATATTTTTCAATATCCGTTGATTCAACACCAGATGTAAGCCATGTTGACCAGTTAACAATTACCATACGTTATGTTGACAAATTAAAGGGTGGTCCCGTGGAAAGGTTTCTAAAATTTGTGCCAATTCATGGACATACAGGGCAATCTTTAGCTAATGTTATAATCGAGACTTTGGAAGAATACCATTTAATTATTCAAGATTGTAGGGGGCAATCTTATGACAACGCCAGTAATATGTCGGGGAAGTATAAAGGTGTGAAAGCATTTATACTATCTGAAAATCCTCTGGCTGATTATGTACCGTGCGCGGCCCATTCGTTGAATCTAGTTGGTCAATGTGCTGTTAAAGCTAGTTTAGTCGCTGTAAAGTTTTTTGGTGTTGTACACACTTTATATAACTTTTTTTCTTCATCCACTCATCGGTGGGAGTTACTGCTTAAATATTTATCTCCAAATGACAAAGGACGGGTATTGGTAGTAAAAAGATTGGGAGACACTAGATGGTCAAGTCATGCCGATGCAATAAAAGCCTTGCATACAAACTACAAGGACATCATGGAATGTTTGAAGATTATTGCAGAAAACTTGGAAGAAAATCCAGAGACGCGGCATACAGCTCAATCGACCCTTAATAAAATGATGGAACTAGAAAACATAATTCTTTGCATTGTGTGGAATAAAATTTTAGGAGAAATCAACAAGGTGAATATTGCCTTACAATCACAATCAATAGTTTTAGGAACTGCTGTCAATTTATTAGAAGGCCTTGAACAATGTGTTCAAAACTTGAGAAATGACTTTGAATCAATAGAAAATGCAGCAAAAGAAATTTTCCCAGGTAGCATTTATAAATTTGAAAGAACACGAAGACGGAAGACTTTTTTTGATGAAGATGTAGGAGGTGGAGATATGTTGTTGGAAGGAAGCAAAAAGTTTGAGGTGGAAACGTTTTATGTGATAATAGATACACTTGTTATTTGTTTGAGAGAGAGAAAGGAAAAATATGCTATTTTAAATGAACGATTCGGATTTTTGGATAGGCTTTTGAAGATTGTTCCTGAAGATTTAAAGATAAGTGCTAAGAGGTTGCAAGAAATTTACCGAAATGATTTAGAAATATCATTTGTAGATGAAGTTCAAAGATTTCAAATTTTATTACTAACATCGGAGTCGGAGCCGGATGTTAATCTTCTGGATTCCGCTTCAACATGTTTGGAGAAGATGAAGAATTGGAGCCAATCAAAGAAAAATCTTAAGGACAGACCGATAATAAATTGTTCTTATTGCTTCAAGTTTTTGCGTGAGCAAAATATCGTTTCTGTTTTTCCCAACGTAGATATAGCCCTCAGAATTTACCTAACTTTACATGTGTCGGTTGCCCAAGGAGAACGTACATTTTCCAAACTAAAGCTCATTAAAAGCAACCTACGCTCTACAATGACTGAAGATCGCTTAAATTCTTTGGCTATAATGTCGATGGAAAGCGACATTGTAGACGTGCTTGATTTCGACGAAATTATTAAGCAATTTTCGGATCAAAAATGTCGAAAAGTTTCATTTTAATAATTTATTTTTATGCATATTAATCATTTTGTTTAATTTTTCTGGTATGTAGTATTTATTAAACAATATAATATGTTAATTTTTATTGGGTAAGCAGTGTAGTTTCATTATTGTTGACCCGACCTTGAAATGTGTGTTAAAGATATAAATCTGTAATATAAGTAATAGGCATATACTGTGAGTATCTAAATTGAAAAGAAAATTGGGGCCCACTTATAGTTCTTGTCCCGGGCCCCTTGGAGTCTAAATCCGGCGCTGTTTCCTTGGCTAGTTTGGTTATCTGTAAAACTTTGGTGGTCTTCTGACTATTGTCGAGTATATCAGTGGCGCTAGTAATCATAGCGAGCATACAATTGCGTTGGTGCGGGACCATCGTAATACTCTATCGGGCCGGCTCATCGCGGCAGCGAGTGGAGGGGATTAGGGGTTACCGTTTAGCCTTCGTTCACAGAAACTATACGGAATTCAATGATTTTTCTTGTATATTTTAACACTTATGGTTGTTATTCTTTCAATCTTTTTTGTAACTTAGAGCCCACAATTTTACAGTAGTAACTAAATGAAATAAAACCAGTTAAAATTCGGGAATTCGTTAATTTTATTACAAACAACAGTTTATTTATGTGCGTTAATACAAGAATTACTATAAAAAACAAATTATAAACAATGGAGTACATGTAGAACTAAATATGTGTAATTCAACAAATATAATATTAAAAACAAATATGTTTGAGTATACTGCATTAAATGCAACAAGAACTCTATTTTGTATAGGTTTCAAGTTTTCTTCGTTTTGATTTATTTTTATGGCATGTGTCGTTATTATTTTTTCGGTAATTATTTAATAATATATTACAAAAAGTAATGGAACATTTTTTAATGAAAACGTCTTTGCTAACACAAGAACAGTCAAATATATTATTAAAATTTATAATATCCAAATTTTCACGACTTAGTTTAAATAATATTTCTCTTTGGTTACTAGCTACAATAAATGCTTCTTCGTAAACCTCACCGACTAAAACTTTAAATACCTTTAATATTACAGTGATCATTTCAACTATAAACTCTTTCGGAACTTTAAGTGCCCCGCGGTCTAAGTCATCTAGATAATCTAAATAAATTAGAGTTTCGTGTGCTACTTCAAAATCTAATACTTTCTCATACGTCAACTGTCTTATACAAGATTCACAAGTAAGTTTTGATTTTAATTTGTGAACTATGTACCCACCTATATATATGAGAACCATCTTCTCTTGTTTATCTACTTCAACGGCGTCTAAATGCCTATCAATTTCCTCATAAACTTGATTTAAACGATCGTCAGATATATCATCAAAACTAACGTCATTCAAATCCGAAAATAGAGATTTAATTTGAAACTCTCCATCTCGAGCCGATTTAATTTTCAATAAATTAAGTAATTTAATTTTTTTTTCAGCTTCTAATATTTGTACTACAGATACATTGTAGCTTCCGCCACACATTTGCCTGTATTGCCCAAATCGCCCTTCTAGGGGATCACTTTGAAATTTTGCTAATAAAATGTATTTGAAATGACAATTTTCCAGTAAATATTTACATAACAATGTTATTGTTTCACATGTATGCAGTAGCGCTTGTTGTGTTTGGTTTGTCAATTTTCCGTGTCGCTTATCAACGTTTGGAACTTCTAAGAGATCCCATCGTTTTAACCAAAGTATAAATTTGTTCAAGAACATTAAATTTTTATCATTTTCCGACAACTGGATGGGGTCACAGTACGGATCTCTCAGATTTCGACCTTTGTAAGGTGAATTGCAATTAACAATTTTCCACCAACGTAGTATTGTATTCAGAAAAATAATTGTACCATCAGGCTTAATCTTTAATTCATCTTGTACTGTCTTTAACGCTGAGATATTTTTTTCGTCAAATATCTTTGCGCAAAGTGAAACATTCTGTCTCTGTAATCCAGCAGGATTTAACACAGTTTTGTTAAGATTAGGGGCCAGTTTTATAATTTTTGATTGCTCAAAGTAATACAAAGAACGTAGATGTAAAAACCTAGCATCTAGGTATTTAATTTCGCTAGTTTCCTGACTGAGTTCATTATTTGAACCATTATCCAATTGGAGTGGCGGTATGTAAAATGTTTGAGAATAATCTTTCTGATTTATCCAATTGTTTCTAATACTCTTGAATAAATGTACGGTATCGAACAAAATAAATATAGGTTTACCGTTATGTTCATTAATTATTGAATTACTTATGTTTCCGCCACAAATAATTTCAAAACATTTCCGATTCACTTTATTGTTGTCCGATACCAAACAAATAATTTCGTATCCAATGTTAGTTAATTGTTGTATTATATTTTTTAATAACTCGACCAAATAATTTGCAGTTAAATTTTGAACTGGAAACAAACCAACAACATCCTTATTTTTAGAAAGAACTGAAGTAAGCATAAAAGTTTGAATTGTAGTAGCTTTTTTGGTAATATCATTTCCACTCATACCTTCAATTTTTCCATTTTTATAGATAACTTCAGGTTTTACATATATTTCATCCAAAAGTAGGTTTACCATTTTTTCCTCTTCCTTAATTAATTTTAGCTTTTCTGACAAATATTTAAGGTGGGCACTGTTTATTCCTGACTGGGCCACATTAGAGCTACAGCATATTTTTTTAAGATATGATATGTGTGGTAGTTGAAGAGTGTCTGAATTTCGAATATATTTATAAGCTGCAGGAAAAGAATAATACAATGAACATGCCCAGATTAACATTTCTGTATCATATTTAGGATTTTTGCCACACGTAGTTAATTTAACTTGTTCTTTCAAAAATATAATTCTACGAACTTTGTTTATTTCTTTTTCACTAGCTAAACATTCGTTCAAAATACAAATTACTTCGTTTAAACGCAGTTCTAAAATATCTTTAGTATCGTTACTTTCATTGCTATTACTATTGTTACTTTTTGTAACGAACTCAATTAACTGTTGCAACTTTGGCCAAGTATTGCATAGTAATTTGTCTTCCAAAATATGTTTATACATATACAGTGACACTAATTTTGATTTTTTATAAATTTCGCATGTTAAATCTAGTTTAATTTTGATTGAAAATTCAATTTCAGGACAGTTATTTTCCAAAATGTTTAAATTTAGAAAACAAATAAAAACCTCATTATGTATTACAGTCAAGTTATGTAATTTTAATTTAGATTTATACTTATTTTTAAGATCATCGAAGCTTGCAATATTTCTTCTTATTTCTTTTTTTTCTTTGATAGATCGCAAGTTGATCGCTTTTTTCAGTTCTCTATTTTTAGGGTTGGTTCGTCCTTTCGGGGGTTTCGTAGTCATATACAAGGGATGGTTTGGAAAAATTGTTGGGTAGGCTCCCTCTATCAGGGTAGTCTTCTTCCTGGCTACAACATTGATGCTTCCGTCGAGGTTTTGGTATTTATCATTTCTTACGAGAAAGTCCTCATGGAAATGATTTAAACAAACTACCGACTTGCCAGTCGGAACAAAATCTTTTCTATGAATGGCACGTATCCATTTTTGTTTATGTTCCTCGTTTCTTGGAAAATAAAAAACGGGAGTGTACGGTTCGTTTTTATAGTTCGACCTGCACCCAGGAACGCAGCATGTACTTGGCATGCTGTAACCAATAACTCTTTGCTAATATTAAATAAACCTTAATTTTTGTTTTAATACTTACATTATAATTCGCCTGGTATGATTTAATTGTATAACTAATAACAGTATTGCAGAAATGTATGACTAAATATCTATAAAAACTATTATTGCACGTTATCTCGACAACTTTCACTTGATTTTAGGCCGAGACATTCAGTATCGGTAACCCCTAATCCCCTCCACTTTTACTAGTGTTCCGAGACGATGAGCCGGCCCGATAGAGTATTACGATGGTCCCGGTTGGTGGCAGCTTTGTTTACATTACTAACGCCGGGATATAGTCCGTTAATCTGTGCTTTCTACCATTAGTGCTTTGTAAGAAAGGCCAGGTAAGCAATACAATGTGACATAGGTACAATATTCACTTTTTTAAAACGTATCATAACGTTTAGGTGTTACTACTAAGGAGAGCATGATAGAGACTATATCATGCAGGAGAGCAATGTTTTATAAAATATTGCGGTGTGGTAAAAGTTCAGATATGGGCGTCCTGTTGTTTTAAATACAAAATATCGGCTATGTAAACAAACGGGATAAAACATACAAAACTGACAGAGTGTATGGATTTGCGTCATAATATCGCTGTGTCAGAAACAAAGGAGCTTAGTATTACTGCATTTTCGTCTGGCGTTCCCGTATAAACAATGTCGTAATCTTATAAACAAACCTTCCTGCGGGACGATAAGGTAGAGTTCAATAGCGCCTAAAATGCTTGCGTCAATGTTGGACTTAAAAATATCTAAAAATGTTAGTAATAATTTAAAAAAATGTTGCCGCCGTCATATTAAAGCTAAGAAATCAGGGAAAAATCTTTGGATTTGTCGTATGGTTTCTATCAGTAGTGTTCCACGAACTTCTTGTTCTTGTCTTGCTTTTGCTGCAAGAACAAGAACAACAAGTAGGTGTGCAAGAAACAAGACAAGACAAGACTAGCTGGAGCAAGAACAAGATTTCTTGCTAAGACGTTTGCAAGAAACAAGGTTTCTTGTTTTATATAGATACATGAAATAAAAGTTTCAAAACGCCGATTTTAAAGCTTTTGGAACTGGGGTGTGTGAAAACAAAATGATACTGTAGTCCAAAATAATAAGTTTTGTTGCAATGTAATATGAGCGATAAATGAGCTATTTTCAGATAATAGACCCATGATTAGGCAATAGGATAGCCCGTTTTTTTGCTATTTGATTAATATGTGCTTCATTTGGAACGCACCGATAAAATACAAAAATTAAATTGGTAATGCAAAGAAACCAAATAAAGTATATGCAAGTATAGTATGTATGTTAGTCTACTAACTACCAAACGCGCTAACAAAATATAAAAGTTTCTTAGTCAGTACTACGCGGTACAAAGGCGTTTAACGAGTAGGCGCACGCGTAGGAAGCCGGTGCCGCTTTAGCGAGACTCTATAGCTCGAGGAATCCCCCAACTAGCAAGAACAAGAAATAAACAAGAGTCTTGCTAGCAAGACAAGAATTAAGCTAGCAAGAAATTTGCAAGACAAGAAGTTGTTTTACTTCTTGTCTTGCTTAGCAAGACAAGAACCTTGCTTTGTGCATCTATCAGATTCCGCACACCCTGTCATTCCACAGTTTATCCAAATTGGATCATCAATTCGGAAGATATGAAATACGCATACCACACACATATCGACACACTCACCCACAGACAGAAGTTTGTAATAATCACTTTATCAAATTCCTGAATCTCCAAAATATGTATTTCCGCCAAAATCTTGAAATTGAATACATTCACGAAAACAACGCGTTTTCAGAAATAAGGCGTACTGTGAAAGTATAGGAAAATGAACATTGCTAAAACCATACTGCGAGGAACAGAATTTTCTACTATCACATTTTTGAAGTTGATTTAAAAAATACATGTAAGTTTATTGAGTTTTATCTACATAATAATATCTTGAAAATTTTTGACATTATCAGGTTTTTCACATTTCATTAATTTGTTGCACTGCTTTACAATAGTAAAATTTTTGAAAGAGGATAAACAGATTTTTCAGGAAACTTCGTTTTTTGAAGTTCGCCTAAATGTGTTTTTGTCATATGTTAGGTGTTAATATGTTAAGTGGATAGTAGATACTAAGTTAATGTGAACTGTAGTACTAATAATTAATGTAAAAATAAAAAATAAATATGGATTATTAAAGTTCTTTGAAGTGTTCCTGACACGTTCCATTCAACAGAAGCAAATTGAAGGTCGAGATCATTAACTGTTTTTCTTCAGTTGATAACTGTGGGACAAGGAAACTAGTCAGATAGAACAATACGCAATAATTTGTAAAATTACAATTAGTGCTGTTAATTAGATGCCGAGCAATAGGAAGTGTATGTCAGATTCTATAACAAAGGTCAAACATTTAAAAATTTGTAAGTTGTGCATATTTTATAATTAGAATTTTATTTACGACGCAAATTTATGTAAAAATTGCGTCTCCAGAAGCTTTAAATTGCAGTCTACATTTTTCTGTTGACAGTTTAGGTGTTTGTAAAGTATTAATATTAGAAACATTAAAATGTACATAATTTTCGAGATGTTTGTATTATGTTTCACATAGTCGGAACTCCATACGCACTACACATTACGAGAACGAACGTAGACAATAGACCGTCAGACCAAGAAGGGGAAGAAAATATTTTAAACTCTTTTAATGTTATGGGAATTTTGGAAACGTTTTTAGATAGAATGCTTATGATTAATACTAAGAAATTATTCATTATGATTAGGAATCTTTCTTCCGGTTGCGTCAGAATTTCTGTCCCTATACAGGAACATCAGAGGCTATACTCTATTTTATATTAAGATATGGTGTTCTAGGTTTTATTATTATTTAGTAGTACAAATATCTTTGTTCTTTTTTATAGAGCTATATATAATATCTTTGTTTGATACCAATTTTAAGTCGAGTAATAGAAAGGTGTTTGTTTTACAATATTGCTATTAGTTACTACTAAATCATTCGCAAAACATATTTCTTACTGCACGCGCAATAAAGGATATTAAATTTACTTCTTAATTAGTTCTTCAACATTAAGGTTGTAATTAAGGTGTTTTTATAAAGTGATATGAGAAACAAATAATTAGACATAAACTTCATTGGTTTTATTGAAGTTATCATTGTAAATACCACAAAAAAGGGGAAATTTTCTTAATAATAATTCCAGCTATTGCATGCACGCACAGTTGCACACTGCTCCCCCCCCGACCCATTATTATTCTCTTCATCACTCAAGCAAACTACAAAAACGATTAATTGTCTTACAATATAGAGCAAAATAAGTGATAAATCGATTATTATTAGATTAATCCATTTATCGGTGAGTCAATTGTTTTTTGAAAAACATTAATTAATCGATTATTTGTTACTTGATTAATCGATTATTTGATTAATTGATTACTTGAATAATCAATTATTTGATTAATCTATTGTTGTATTGACCAATTATTGTTCAGTGCTGCATTAATCGATAGTTTAAACGAAAAATTAAACATGAAAAATAAACGATTTAATTAGTATGTAGAGTCTTCTGAAAAAATCAGTTTTTTTAATATCATAAACAAATCGAATTTTATTAAGTAAAATTAACTTTATTCTGCAGGACTGAAGCTTCGTTTCGTAATAGTGAAATAATCTATCCACATACCATTCTTGATTCTAATTTCTTCAGGATAGATTATATGGGTGTTATTTTGCAAAATGTTGCTTTGAAGCAACCGCACTAGTCGTTTTGACATCTTTTTGTCTTGTCAAAATGTCTCATGTGAGTTTGCTAACCAAAACATTGCTCAGCAATATCTGCAAATTTTACCCGACAAAATTATAATTACTTATGGTATAACTGCCGGTAACATTTTGTGGGTACGCCAAAAACATCTGGGATAAACCTTTCTATTGGCTGACGGCACATACGACGTAGTGATTAGTCGATATATTATAAGTGGAATAATCTCCCAAACATTTTCAATTGCTAACTATAGTATTTCCCATGCGAAATTCCTGATTAGATCCTAGCGAAGTTTGCTAGCCAGCACAATCAACTTATTTTACATCTTTCTCTGTATCTTGTAAAAGATAATACCCAAAGCGAAATTGTGTTAATCCTTAGCTGGCGTTAAAACGAGACGGTCTTTGTTTCAACATTTTCGGTTTTTGGTGCTGTCGTATTATGACGAAAAGTCGTACCTGCATTTCAATATTTTTTCTTATAAGAAAACTGCGTCTACTACCGTTAATTGTAGGTATAATAAACGAAACGCTTTGATATTACTTATACGTTGTAAAATATTTCTGGGAATAAAAAAAGTAACAATTTTGAAAGTATGGGAAAGTCCAGGCAAAGCGCTTTGACAATTGTTTCCATACTATTTAAGAAACACAACAGTATTAGGTAGAAAAATAATATTACCGGTGCGTAAATCGTCAAGTTTTCAAAATAACGCCACGTCGACAGAGACGTCAGGTTAGCCCTTACGTACAACGTACCATCATTATGTGTGGAAACCATTATCTGAGCTATTTCACATGTACCCTGACGGTCTGCTCCAGATAACTCTGCAGTGTTGCAACAGAATACGTACATTTTACGATTCTCCAACAAAAAATAGAGAACAATTCCCTTATCGACACCGAAATTTTAATTCAAGAGTGAAGATCCATTTGGGATTCTTTGGAAGAACATTACAAAAATAAGAACCTGAAAAATAGGGCATACAAAGAAGTGGCTGCCATATACATTGACATGATCCATAAATTCTGCCTTCGACCATCTTTAAATCACATTCTTCCATGTCCAAACAAAAATTAGTTAATACAAAAGTGACAGCAAAATGCAGATTTCTGTTTTGTACGTCACTAAGCAACGGGCGACTTCCGTTTCCTGCTACAGTCGCCATGTCTGCAAATGTTTGATCGCTAGGTAGCGACGACTTCCGCTTTGGAAAATATAAAAATCATCCTGTGTGCAAACGTTTGTTTCTGTTCACATGTAGAACTGAACAACAAGCAACTTACTTTTCTGGCTACGGTCGCCACGTTTACAGATGTTTGTTTATTTTGCTATGCAACGACGGTCAGTGTTTGTCTATTTTGCTATGCAACGACGGTTAAAAAATAATACAAAACAGCTACATTCTGGACAAAGAGTCAGTTCGTTTTCAAGATCGAAACGCAGCTAACCTCAAAATACGGTCCAACAACCTAAACTGGTAGTAACATCTGCTGCTGAATTGAGTGCAAGCTAACGGTCTTACACAGACAAAGTCCTACTGCACCAGCTCCGTTCAGAGCTGCGAAATAAATAACCCCGCTCTTTCCACGAACCCTACAACACCTCCGGCTCTTTCCAGAGCACCGCAGCCTTAGATAGAAGCACAAGACCTTCCCGTTTCCTGCCTGACGCCCACTAGACGTACAACCTAGAAAACCGCTGCTGCTCAGCCTTAAAGGTCGATTCTCACTTGTGTGCAAGGCTCGGGGTCGGCAAGCGCTCGGCACGGTCCAGGCAAGATTTCTTTTTCATTACTCTTATGCGTTTTAACGATGTGCATTCACAGTGGTTGGGCCCGGTCCCGCCAAGAGCCAAGCCAAGCCCGCGTGCTTTCTCTGGAAGAATATTTTGCATGGCCCAAGCCGAGCACGTTAAACAAGACTCGTGAAGTGTGAATACAAGCGGCGGGCAAGCCACAGCCAATTGGTCATTCTTTCATGATGAAGCGTCAGAAGAGGTCGACATTTACCTCGGAGAAAGACGAAATGCTGATAGAGTATGTGTGGGAAAACGAAGAGTTGTACGATTTTCTTATAGAGTGTCGAAAATTCGCCTTCTTCATTACGCGTTTTTAGCATTTGATGTACCCAATAAAGTCTTTTTCTTTTTTGAGGTCTTTTTACCTTTTTTTCTTTCTCGTCCAATATTAGCGCAATTTTTATTAATGTGATAGTTGAAAACATCTTTGTCACAATGTCCGTCCAACAAGCTGAGCACGACTGAAACCCGCTGGTAACCTGCCACAGTGTGAATACTCCATAAAATCCTTGCCCACGCCGAGCGCTTGCCGAGCCCGCGCCTTGCACGAATAGTGAGAATCGACCTTTACCTAGTGTGCGTGATTTGATATCTTAGAGGACGTGTGCTTTGTTTGTGTGAATTAACTTTGTGTTTTATTAACCGCACTTGATAATTATCTATGTATAAGCTTCCGTTCGTTCAATATACTGTTTGTTAAATGTTGATCCACTTGTTCCTGTATTGCTGTAAAAATTTAAAATGCATTATTCAGAAAGGTGTTAAAATGTTTTCATAGCAATAGGATGTATCCATATAGATCTTTTTTTCTATTGTTTTATGCAGTTTATTAATCTAATCTAACAAATAGCGGCAACAGCGCTCTGTCTGCCCCCTTGCAGATACATTTTTAAACTGACCGCTCCACACCATGTGAAATTGATGCGCAGGATGGTCACCGTAAGGACTGACCAGCAGGACCGATAATGTGAAACGGGCCTTACTGTTTATTTTGGTATAGTTTTCTTTTGCTAAAAATTTATTAAATTACTTTTAGTAAACACTGAGGTTTATATAACTAGAAAATGTTATAAAATACTCAGTAAACAAAAAATTACTTTAGGACATGTTTTCTAGAAATATTTACCTAGTTTTACTTCAAAACTTAAGCAGTAGGTGCCACGCTGATACCTTGAACATCAAACTGTTTCCAGCTTTATAATTAAATGTGGCGGGTTTATCTTAAAACCTTTGGATTGTTTTGGTATTTGAAGACATTCTGTAGATCGGCGCAGTGCACTTTAAGAATTCGTATGAACAATATTTAACTTTTTCTAAATGACTAACACATATATTTAGTGTTAATATATTTGATTCACACATGTGTTAATAAAAAACTAGGTTGGTATTACATAATAAATTTTAATAGCATGTTATTTAATTTGCTCGTTGGTGTAAATTAAAATTCAAGCTGTGAAACTGTATTTACCCTGACCTTTTCAAGGTAACATCTCAGGTCGTTGTTTCAGTGGCAGTACGCGAGTATATTACGTCTTTAAACTATAAACTGGTATTTTACCGTCCTTTTTAACCCTTTTATTTTAACATCAACGAGTTCTGCAATTCAAGTGAAGAAGTATGTACTATATTTAGAACGTCTCTATTTATAGGCCTTGAGACAGAGAAGATAGTATTTTTTATCATTTAGAAATTCCTTTACGTGCGTATGAACTTTTATTGCATTGTATGAAATATAAACTGCTATTGTTGTTTAAATTATAGATGTATTCATAAAGAATACAACAAAAAACGTTGCAAAACTTAAAGTTTTTTGACTCCACTGACATTGACTTATTAATGAAACCGCGATGACTAACGAGCATAAAATCAAGTAACAAATATTCCAACAAAAAAAACACACTTTCGCTTGCTGTAATAACTTAATTATATTTCATCAGCCGCATATCCCAAATTTTTTTTGGGCAACGTTAGTAACGCGTTTAGTTCATGCCAATTGAATAATTGGGTTTAGAAGGTTCTAATTGTTATAAATGGGTTTATGCACCACAACTATGGTATCTAATGTTGTTTGCAGACTAAACCGACACTTAAACAAAATTGCAAAAATTTATGTTTTTACATTATTACTTCGCTATTATTAACTTTAGGTAAGCAACAGCCTAAAACATTTTTTTATAACCCGCTGTATGTTTGATTCGTTATTCTAAAACTACATATTTTGTTGATCTGAACATGCAAAAACAATTTGAGGTTGCACCAGAAAAGTTTCGAGAAAAACCAAATAATTTCCCCCATCACAATAGTTATGGAAGTTATAAAATACTCAATTTTATAAAGCTGGCTTAAGATAACAAGATTAATAACAATTAGTAATAATTTAATAATATTTTCAAGCCTCTAATACTTTTGATTAAATAAATTAAAAATTGTTTTGTTAAAATGCGTTAAGTGAAACAAAACGAATAGAAAGTATTGTATAACATTAAAGATGGTGTTAAGGAGAAATTAATAAAAAGAACAATTAACAAATTTAGAAGTTTATTTGATAATATTTTATTTAAATTCAATAAATGAACGGATAGAGTCTTCGGCGGCAGACGCCTTTGAGTGTTTTTACAAGACTAACTTCTTAAAACTAGGAATTTTATTTATAGTAAATGTCTACGTGCAAGAATATAATGGGTCTTAGAAATTCTACAAAAACGTATTATTCTATTCAATGTACTTTCTAAGAAGTGATAATATGTTCTAAATAAATAATCAATAGAACCATTCATGTTAGTGCATTACAAAATTGAATAACGACACGGATCCTTATTATCTAAGTTAGTACGTGACTAAATAATATGAATTATATATATATAGGATGATACATAATAAAACAATGATTAATAGCAATATAACAATGGTCTGGCATTAGAAAACTATCTTTTGCCGAGATTTTGTTTTAGTTAATTCATCTCAAATGGGAACCTATCAGTATATCTTACAACCCTTGGTGGCCTTGGTGGGCCTTGCCGTGTTCAACTATAGTTTTCCATTTATATCTTTTTCTTGTAAGCCTTCTTCATTTGGAGATCTTCATATTTTTAAAGTAGTTCTAGACACAGTCCCACCACGTTTTGTTTTTTCTTCTTATTCAAAGCGATATTTTCCTACTTCAAGATGTTGTAGCTGTTGGTTAGCTTTTCGCACACTTTCATGTATTTTGTTTTTTCTCTATTAATATGCAACCCTACTTGCTTTACTCTTTTTTTCCAATTTTCTAAATATCTCTGATCAGTAGATTAGCTGTCTGTTAAACTTTCAGATGATGTACAGGAAAAAAGCTCGCCTGAAAACGACAATAAACGAAGAGCTTTCTCTTGATGTACTTGAAGCTGCCATTGAAAATCTTCAGACGTTTACCACTCAGCCCTCATTAGACAATATTATTATAGTTAATGTTCGGTAAGACGTATTAAAAAAAAGAAGAAACATTTGGTTCAAACCACGTACAGCTCGTACAAGATGATCCAGATGAAAGGACTCATTTTTGTGAGAAAACGATGGTAATGAGTCATAATGATCGTAAAAAGTTCTTAAACCATGTTGTATTTTCGCATAAAGCTAATACATTTTGTCTAAACGGCAGCTGAAACCGATAGAACTGTCGATAGTGGTCCCGAGATAATCTCCATTGGATTCAAGAATCCCATCTATCTATCTATCTATCTATCTAATCTACCTATCTATATTAAATCTGTAACTGTCTCACCATAACAAGACGTTTAAATCTTGAATCTCAGAAACAATTATTAAGCTAACATAACGGCGGATATTTTGCATGTTGATGCAGTTTATTAAGTGCTGTCACTTCTGTTGGGGTAATTAGTTTGTTTATGGCTTACGTTAATTCTAGTGAGTCGGAAATGTGTATGATTCATCGCAACAACAAAAAATAGGAACAATGCAGACGAGTTCTACAATTCATTGATACAAATTTGGACTGGTTAGTTTTATTAATTTTTTCCCCGCTTTTTTTAGGAAACTTTTCGGGCGTATGATACGATGCAGATTTTACGAAGGTTTTTCTTTCTCCGATTTTTTATGGGGCTGTTTTTTCGGGCCTTTCTTTCGGTTTTTCTTCCGGCGTTTTTTTTCCCAGCTTCGTTTAGGTTCTCTTCACGGATTTTATTTCCGGGATTCGTATTCAGAACGACTCAGCGGACGAACTAAACAATTTTTTTAAACAAGAAGTAGTTTAAAGTAAGGGAAACTCCCGCGGGATTTTTGCCAGAGGGGGTCAAATACTTGGCCACAGAGATAATTTTTTTGGGTATAACGATAATAAAAAATAACGGCCGTAATTGCAATTTATGTTACACCGTTTTCGTGATTTGTTAAATGAAGAAGAAGTAAAAATAGAAAAAGAGAAAATCCATTGTCACGTTTTTTTTTAAAGTACATTGTAAATCATAATATTTTTCAAACCCCTAAATATCCAGGGGGGGGGGCAACTGCCACCGCTTGCGGGCGCCCATAGAAACTCCAGACGAAGTGCTTCGCCAATTTATTACTAAGTGTAGCTCTCCTGCTGACCACTATATAGATTTGTAATTTTGTTGCAAAGTAAAACAACTCCAGCTTTTATACTGCTTTTTCCAAATCCTAATGAACCACAAACACAAGGTATTCAGTAAAAATATTTATACATTTTTTGGGGCTCCGGGAAGGGTAGTTTTAGGGAGGGTTTCTCGAGATTTTCAAATACGAAGGTGGGTTAAGTCGTACCTCATTTAAAAGGTATTTTTCCACAACCGGGAGTAGAAGTCGGTCTCTATGGCATCAAAATTGTTACAGAAGTAAAGCATTTACTCCCTAGAGACGAAATAAGACAACAATTTACTTAGGAGAGTTTTTATTTAATTTCATATTTATTTTTGTAAATAAATGGCTGTTGTCATGGTACGTTGCATGGAAACATCCCGAAGGCTTCTAAATATTGTAATTTCGCTTCAATCCATACATATATAAAAGCACAAAGGGTTTTTTCTCCGGTTCCTCCAGCGGCTACCGCTTCGCCAATTTGGACCATTTTTTTTTAAATGAAAGGTCTCTATCCACAGATGGAACATGAAACATTTTTATATTTTTATTCTACGTCGATTTTTTAATAATACTTATTTTAATTTATAAAATATATGAGGGTCGGCTAGACGCACGTCACTTGGGGCGCCACCTACAATAACGTCGCGTGTTATTATTGGAACTAATGCATCACGTGACTTGACATTTCGCCGGTTCTGTCAACGCTGTCTGTCAGTGCATTGTGCGCTGGGGTATAACACTAGTTTATTATAATTCTTTATTTATGAAATTATGTGTTTCTACTCCCGAATCCCGATCGTGGAAAAAATAGTATATACACCTCGGGAGAGGCCGCCAAAAATAAGACGTTTCTCTCCCGTAGTGTATAATGTACTATTTTAAACCCAACAACTTGAAGAACAGAAAATATCGATAAATGGCGGCAAATTATATCATAAAAGCGGCCATTGAATGAATCTTTTCTCAACCGCACATGAAACATTATAATAAGAAAACTCGTACTGATCGTCGATTAAATTAACTTCCTAACGATGTATTACACGAGGATAAAAAATAAATGTTAGTACCCCCTCTTCTTCTCAAGGGAGCGGAAAGATTCAAAAGATATTATCTTAAAAATCTTAAATAAGACGAGGGGTCAAGTGATATCTCAGTTTAAAAGTCCCGTTAGACTGAACAATTTTTTTATTAAACGTTTTTCGATATCTCTCACCATTACAAAATGGCGGCTTGATTTATAAAAATTTAGTTCCTATTATCGGATGAATCGCTTTCTCTACCGCATCTAAGGCAGTAAAACAGAAATTCGTTTGCTGGTTTATAAAGTTTATTCACATAATATTTAAACCTACGTGCGAGTTGGAGTTGGACAACTCAACATCGCACTCGCGCTAAACCTTTATTACACCCGGTGGGAAACTATTAATGCGTGTGTTGGTGTTTTAGGCGAATAGGATGTGCTCCGTGTCGTGATTGTTTTCGTTAATTACATTTAAAACGATCACGACACTGTGCACCTCCTATTCGCCAAAAACACCAACACGCATTAGTACAGTTTCTCACAGCGTATAATAAAGGTAGAATGCGATTGCGATGTTAAGTTGTCCAACTCCAACTTGCGCGTGAATTTGAATGTTATGTAAATAGACTTTATAAATCAGCAAACAAATTTCTGTTTCCCTGCTTTAGATGCCGTTTTATAAATTGAGCCGCCATTTTGTAACGGTGAAAGTTATCGAAAAACTGAAAATTCAAAAATTGTTCCGTTTAATGGGAACGTTAAAATGAGGTACCGCTTGACTCGTCGTCCTATTCAAGATTTTTAAGATAATATCGTTTGAATGTTCCCGCTCTTTTGAGAAGAAGAGAAGGTACTAACATTCACTTTAACGGACTTTAACGATCAGTACAAGTTTTCGTGATATGATAGTTTATGTGCGGTTGGAAAAAGATTTATGTAATGACCGTTTTTTATATAATTGGCCGCCATTTTGCAATAGTTTGAGCTATGAAATCTATTTTTTTTAAGTTGTTGGAATTAAAAATACTTTTTAAATGAGGTACGACTAGACTCAACTTCGCATTTGAAAATTCCGAGAAACTCCCCTAGCCTCCCCCCAAAACTACCGTTTCCGGAGCCCCACAAAATTTATAAATATTTTTACTGAATACCTCTCGTACGATTTGTATTACAAATTTTTTATCCCATCCGTCTAGGTTCAGTAGTTTAGCCGTAAAAGATAGTGCATGGGTGGTCTGTTACACCCTGCATGTTGCAATGTGTTTATGTTGTCATAAACAAATGTTCTTGCTTGTTTCGAGTTTCCGTTGAGAGCGACAAAAATCAAAGAAAAATATGAAACACAGTTCAACATTTAGCGACATCAGCATGATGTTTTTTCTACGTAGACGATTTGTTGTCATCTGAAATTCGCCAGCAGTGGAAACACGATGTTGCTTCTCGTTTTAAAACCAGAAAGCGCATCTAGTAACATAATACAACATTTCCGAAGTGGATACAGTTTGTTTACTGATTAACAAATTTTCAAATGCGAAATATCTTTCAACACTAAGCAACACAAAAGTTGCTGAATGTTTCTTCAATAGAGACACAGCTTAACGCTTTTCATAAATATGTGGTACAGTTATTTCTTCTAACGCCTAGTCACTATGTCCCATTAATAAAATGTTTGCGTTTGTACAGATTTAAAAATTGCAGATTGTTATATTGTTTATAGAACAAAAACATAAAACTTTTAACCAAACTAAAATTTTCATGAGTTTCTTGATCAAAGGTCAAAGACTCAGTTGTAATGATTTCCGCATCGTTTTATGCACATGCTTCAGACAGATAACTTGTTTTAAAAATGAACTGATTATCTTGACCGTTTGAGCAGCTTTCTCCATATTAACCGAACGATGTCACAACCGTCTGCATAAAAAGTTTTAATCGATCCTGAACAACTGAAGTTGGAAGTCAAACTTTTTATGGATAAAAATGGGGCGACATAATTTATTTGTTGTTGATTATGACTATTATGGAAGTAATAAATACCTTTAATACAAACATTCAGACAGCGCTGGAAAAACATGTTTAATTACCTAGCTGCAATATTATTAACAATATGTATTATTATCAGCTTTACTCTATAATAAAGTATTGAATTAATTATGCAGTGTGGTATTAACCACCAATTTGTATTTTTTGTGGAATTTGCAGCTGCAATGATGATTAAAGATTAATGGCTGATGCAACTTCTGTAAACATTACAGGATATGGCCATTCTCAATTGGTGATGTAAATTACAGGAATTGTTCTCAATTTTTCTACGAGGTCAGGCATTAATAGTGAATTGTACGTTAGTATATTTTTTGCAAACGGAATAAGCGGTAAGCGGTTACGGTTAATTAAGTGGGATTGCCGCAGTAAAATCCCTCAGAAACGCATGTGATGTACATTTACCAAAACATACGACATACTGCATGATATATTGAATAAGCAGAAGCAGTGAAGCACTACAAGGGTTTTTTTGTATTTTTAAGATGAATTTTGTAAGTAAATAAATAATTATCAGAATTTCTTTACTACGATGAAGGGGGGGGGGGGGCAAAGCAATAATTATTTATTCTCCACATATTTATTTATTAATGGACGAGAAAACTTGCATGTCCAGCAAGTATTGCGTTATTCTTGTTAATTTTGTTGTGATGTGACTTATTTTAAATCTGAAAGTCAATAAAATTGTGTTTCTGCTAATATCAAGCTTGCTAAATAACATTTAAATTTAACAAGACCAGTATGAAACAATCTTGTAAATAAACTACTTGATATTATATATATTTTATCGAAAATGAAATAACTACTGCTAAACTTTTAATAAAATTATGATCTGAAAAATTCAAAAAATAAGTACTTAGTTAAATTTCTAAAAGTAGAAAAGTGCAAAGCACTTCTACTGTACTACTCTCCCATATACATACATTGAATTTACAGCAATTGTGATATGTGAGAATTCACAATTTCCAGTTGTAATACGTATACATTTTCAAAAAAATCATAATTTTAGTAATAATAAGTTCTTTCAAACTATTTAATAATGTACAGAGAGCGATTTTTTAGAAACGCAATGTAAATGGCCTTTCTGGTTATCGCTGGAAGTAAGAGATGGCGCTTGATATGTGAATATGGTAGAAAATCCGTTCCTACACATATACTTACTATACGACTTTTATAAATACTAAGCGGTACTCAACCCTTTTTTGAGAAATACTGAAATAATTAATTTTTTTCCAAGTCAGTAAACGGGCAGAAATTTTTTTTTAAATATTTGTTTTAAAATTAAACAATTAATGAAATATTAAATAATAAATCCAATTTTGGTTTTATCTGTATATCAAATGATAAATGCAGAAGTTTCATTTTTTCACAAGTAATACAACTAGTGATTCTTTTTGCTGCAAACTTAATCAACCCAACGAACGTATTTTAAATTAACGAATCATATCGGAAATGATCGTCGTTTTTTGCGTGTTGTCGATCTTAACTTGCCGCCTTTGTAGCTATAGCAAAGATTAGTTTTATGGTACTATCATGGGTTTTACATTTATTAAAATCCGCAAGTGATTCTTTCACCTTCGAATTAATTTGATTGGTTGTTGACACGGGAATCGACCACTCTGATTGGCAAAATAAAATGTGTGTTATATAATAGTCCCATAAAATCAAATGCTGCCATTTGATTGTCTTATGGGCTCAACGGATCTTTTACTAAAAAGATACGTGTCGGCTGTGTAAGTAGTAAGGTTATAAGGTAGGTATATACTTCTAAATATAATACTATAACTACATTCGGTGGTGAAGTCGATGTTGAGATTTTGAGGAATAAGCGCAAGCAAGCATCTTAAAAGGCAAGAGAAAGAACAGAAAAAGATTTGGACATTAGTAGTAGTAAGACAGTGTAATAGAACCCTGTAGGGACCGGGCCGGCCCGTACGGGCCCAGGCTTGGTCCAGCCCGCGGGCCAGGCTTGAACGGGTAGGGATTATAATTTGCGCCGGCCGGACCGCGCCGTTCCGACTTCAATACGAAACACTACGAGCCGGATCGGGCCGGTTTTTTCTTTATAAAGTGGACACGGGCCGGCCCGTGCTTTAACTACAAATTTAATGCAACACGTGAAATACAATAGATAGCGGGGTCAATGAATTACGTCAATAACAAGCAAGATTTTGCAATAACAGAAGTCTGAAGAAACAGACTAAATAAACACTAACTGGTGAGGCTGATATAGTCAGGTCGTAAAATAAAAGAAAACATACGGAAAGAATCACTACGAAAATTTATGAATTTTGGTTTTGAAGGTAACTTATTTTCCCCGGGCCGGGCCGGGCCTAGGCCGGGCCGCGCCATGGGCCTTGCATGGCCTGGGGAATTAGATTCCGGGGCGTGCCTGTGATAGTAGATTCCTGGTTGGATCGGGTCGGATTTGTAGACAAACAAAACTGAAGCTTTGTTTATAAGAAAACTGGCTGGTTGCCATAGTATTGAACTGATCGAATCTATCTCGTTCCTTTGATTTTAAAACAAAAGTATTTTAAAAGTGACGACATTTGCAAATAAATTAATGCGAAATGTCAAATATCATTTTAAGCAAACAAAAATCGATTTTTAACAAATTTTGAGCAGTCGTAGATAAAATTTTGTATGTCACACGTGGGATAATGCATTATTATGGCACTCGTTTGATTACACGACTCGGTCTACGATCTCGTCGTGCAACTTTCGCTTTTATTTCACTAGTAACATAAATAACTATTTCTTCTTGGTTTAGCTAGACAATAGACATCCTCGTACAGAAATATCAGCGATTTTCCGTTTTCCACAATTTAGTTGACCAGTCTTCGTTTGTATCGTAGTCGATGGAACAGTCATTAATTCGAGCTACTTTCGTTACTTTATAATAAAAGGGTGCAAAATTGACGGATATGAAGTACATACTATAATAAAAGTGTAACAACGTGGCACATTTTACTATTTGTTTAGATTACTTTTTCGTTGAGTATAACTTATAAGTATAACATTTTTTATTTAAACAGTGTATAAAATCCCATGTGTTCGTACTATATTACATAAGCTTTATTTTTTTAAAGTGTTTTCGGAACTACGTATTGTATAACGCATAATGAACTTGAAAATTGGTCTGGTAAACGTCATTCAGGTTTCTGCTAATCCCCAATGCCGACTTCATTCTTTTTCAAGTGGAACCTGACATTTGCATCGAAACTAGTTTACGGATTTTCACTGTATTGATTATTTATTATATATATTATTAATATTTTCTCAATGAAAAGTTATTCATTTAATACGTTTAAATTGAATTTAAATCTAAAATTCATACCATTACCATGGAGAAAACGAAAAATCAAATTGGGCGAGGAGGAGAGTCGTATCCCTGTTGCGTCCCCACCCCGTCCACCTATTTTGTAATGGAGCAATCTAGTTTTATAACATTTGGTATTTTCTAGTTGCAAACGCATTAGTCGACGTTTTCGAAATCCAATACATACGTTTCCTTCATAACGGACGGCACGGCCGGAAGTTCGAGAATTTTTCTGTTATTTTTTTAAATATGAATGTGTCATTGTGCAATGTGTTGGTTATAGTATTAAATTTTATATTTTCAATGTTCTAGATCACGTATTCACTCAGCTTTTGGGATATAAAAATGTAATAAGAACAATATCTAAAATAGAAGATGCGCTCTTTCATAATACCTACATCGCAGTATTTAATTTTTATTTAATTTTTCTGACTGTATAACAAGTGCTAAAATATTTAAAGCAGAAAAGTTTCATACATGAATTTTTAAAGCATACAAATATAAGGGAAAAGCATCTTACCTTTAACGTTTAATTTTGCAGAGCAATTGCTTGTAAATGTGATTTGTATCACTCAACAATTTCTAAATACCTAAATAAGATTGTATCAGCGTGTATTTGTAGTACTATACCAATAATAAAATTTACCTTAAAATTAATAATTATGGCGTTCCCTTATTTTTTAATTTTTCAGTGGCATATGCAGTTTATAAAATAATACTGAAATTGTTTGATTCTGAAAAATGTATATTAAATAGTGTCAAATGGCTTTTCTAAATATTAAGAATTAAAATGCGTAAAACAACTCGGGTAACAACGAAACTAGGTACGCAGTCTCAATATTTTCAACAATTTTTACGATAATAGAATGCAACTAGAAAGAGTGTGTATGTATTAAAAGATTTGCATTTTATAACAGATTACTTGTCATTCAGCCACTTCCGGTTGTACCGGAAATCAAATGTAGTTTTTTCTGGTATATTCATATATTAAGACATTAAATAATGAAATTATGAAAATTGCTAAAAATTTGATCGGTTAGCCGCTTGAGAGCGTTGGCGTAAAATATCCAAGTTCGACTGAATTTGTCAATATTACAACTTACTTTCGCCTTCGACCGTGTCGTCATTTGAGAACTACGCCCAGCATAATCAGGTAAAAACCGACCTGTAGCTTGTCTGCCTTTACAAGCATTTGCTCTAGAAGTTTGAGCAATATTTGTTCGTAGGCCATGCCTGCTTAAACAGGGCCGTGTGCTTAGATTATTTAAATGTTGGGGCGGACAAGGACTTGATCTTAATGTATTTTGTTTGCCAGGACAATAATACTTAATCGGCTCATGCCTGTTAGCTGCTGGTGAACCCACTCAAACTAACGTTTCGCAAGACATTGCAGCTTGCATCTTCAGAGTGATTAGAGCACTGAATTCAAATCTGGAATTCGGAGGTATTTAAATCCCTTTGAGCCAGATCAAATTCTTGTCCGCCCCAAGCTTTAAATAAACTAAGCACACGGCTCTGTTTAGGCAGACAGGGCGGTCAGTGTAAGTTAAATATTTAATGGAAACTTTACTTTATTTTAACTTGTCAGACTGTATAGTGGCCAACTTTGTCAAAAATCTTATTGTAACTCATTTTTAGAGGTTTTTCAGAACAACTTTTCAACTTAAAATGAGTGTTTTTTCGCATTAAGGGATAGAGGAAAAAAACTTACATTCTAAATTGAGAAAAAGATTTATAACTGTTCTGTTGTGGTAAATTAACTTGAAAATCGGCTTTTTAATAATAATAATAACAATATCTTTATTTCTCACATTTAAAAATAAAAGAGAAAATTACACACACAAAATTAATTATAATAAAAATAAGCAAATGAATTGGGAAAATCGCAAGGTTGCAGTTCAACTGTAGCAGTAGCTATATTTGAATCTTCCACTGCAATCTTGAATAAAACAAAAATGAAAACATTTATAAACTAAACAAAAAATAAAATAAAAATTCTGCAATGGCAAGCCGAAGAGCAGTTGAACAAGCACAGCGAGACTGTATAGCAACACACTGCATTATTTATACATCAAACTTAAAGCGAGTAAAATAAAACATGACAGTTGACATTTTTTAACAAAAACCAACTTTGACAGTTTTAAATGAATTTTCAATTATTTTTTGCCTACACGTTTCGTAGAGCAGGGCCTAAGCCAGCGACCTTAACTGCTTCTCCATCACCGATGAATTATTTTATTTAAGCAGGTTTAATAAATACAAAACGCAAGTTAACGAAAAATACAACACGCACACTAAATTATAGTAACTGCTCAAAATTTAGATTGTTCTGGTTTCTGCATAATAACTTATTAGCATATTTTAATTAACAATATTTATATCAAAATTCTGGGATCAACTTTATTTAAGTAACTTACACATTTCGAAAAGCTCATTCTCAAATAAGAAATTAACTAACCTGTGTTTATTTGTTCTATTTTTTATCAAAACCATGTATATTTTGTTAGTGTCTGCTTCCATTTTTACAATTCTGAAAGAAGATTTGAATAAAGCTGTGTAGCTAGTAACAATAAACAAGTTGACTTAAAAATTATAGCCGTACAATTTCTGTTATAAGCAGATTCTAAAAACAAGTGCTTGTATAACTGTTTTTGTAAAAATATTTTCATTTGACGCAATTTCTATTACGACGCGTTACAGTAACTTCCCACGGTTTTAGCAATGCAGAAAAATTACTTTAACAACGGTTGGAAAGAAAGAAATCATACAGTATTTTTTTAGTATGTATGAGACCGGATTGGCAGAATACTTTTACCGGGAAGTAATAGCGGCTACCGGCCACTGCTACGCTAAATTTAAACATATGAAGTTTGCTTCAAAAAGCGTAAATTCGGAATTCTTAAAATTCAAAAATTCTTCAACATAATTCAGCGTTTCAATGTTAAATCAAACAGCACTTTATAATATTTCTTTATTCCTTCGATGCAAAGAAAACTAAAAACGGAGAGACAAATTCGTATGCCAAAATTTAAAAGTTAAGAGAAAATACGTTTCCCCTAAATAGTTAAGTAATGCTGCAGCTATAAACTAAGTTGTAAATCTTATTCTACTATCACCCATGAGTAATTTAATTTAATCAGAAATGTTATATAATCTCCGTTTATTTATTAAACAAGCACAAATTTTTTATTTTCATCATTCATAGGTGTCACACACAAATTAGCGGAGTGGACAAGGAGCCAACTTGTAGCTCTTTTCTAGCTCTATGATCCTACAGAAATATTAGTAGCTTGGTACACGAACAAAATTGTAGTTCATTTCTAGCTGTCTTAGCCTACCAAATTTAAAATAAGTATATGGCCAGTTTTTCAGCAACATGTTTTGAAACTCCAATAATTATGAAAATGATTTTCACTGTACATTTTTCATCTTTTCAAACTTTTTTGTGCATAGTAACACTGTGTATACGTAGAGCTATGATGCTAGAACATTTGAACCCGATCTGCCCATTTCGTTTTTGAGTAACAAAGTAGGTACTAAAATGAATACTTTCAAAAAATCGAATTGACCGCAATTTTTGGCTAAACAGTTAAAACAAAGCATTAGATTTGCCTTAAGATCGTTTATCAGATTTCTATTTCAAATTGTAAAAGCTCGGTTTCTGAAAAACGGCTACCATAAAACATGTCACACTTCCGCTTCCGGATTTTTCAAAAAGCTTATTATTCTGATGAATTTTTAATATCAATTTAAAGCGAGATAAAAGTGACAACCACCGTTCCAGTAAATATTTTGGCTTTTAGAGTTATTTCAATCAGCCAAATTTCCCTATTTTTGTATTTGTACTTTAATTCTTATGATTGATTAATAAATCAAAATAAACCAATTTGTACTGGAAAGATAAGAAAGCCACATTAAAGAAATACATGTGTTTTTTCATAGACCCCTTGACAATTCTGCACCCTGTATGTTAGGGTGGTCCTTATTTATGAATTTTTTCAAATATGCCCCCCAATTTTGTTCCATTATATAAAGAAATATACCTGTAAATATTTCAGCCAAAAAAACTAATATTAACACGTGCCTCTTTTGGCTCAAACATTGAAATAATTTTGATTTTACAATTTTTCGTTTATTTAAATTTTTTATGAATCCTTGAAAGTAAAAATAACTATTTAATTAACATTTTGTTATTTTTGAAGCAATTATGAATATTTTAATTCATATTTCATCAAAATCGAACGAACATATCAAAACTTATTGTATTTTGAATGTAAAAGCACATTATCGATGTGGCATAGGTATAATTTTGTAGATAATGGAGAAAACACATATCCGGATGCAATTCATTTTAAATAAAAATACTGTTTATTATTAATAATAATCTTGATACGTTTTTTATTCGAAAGATTGTGATATCGTTTCGCAGCTATGTCCCGGATATCTTTTTCTATAGTCTTGAATAACCTGCATCACAAAAATCAGAAGGTTTATTGACATTAATTAGTTGAAAATAAAGATAAATAAATACTAAATATAATAGTATTAATTACTTGTAAAAGGTACTGTTGTTGATCCAATTTTTTGATAATTATATTAATAAAATCCAAAGCTAATTTTATTTCTCGCTCAGCAGTATCGTTAGCTACCTTCAGAGATTTTTTTAAGACCTTTAAGCTACTTTTCTCTATGTTTCAATTCTTCTGCAAGACAATAAAGAAAGACTGTCTGTTTTAAAACGGCGAAAAAGTTTATTACATTGGCAGATATAAAATTTTCTAATTTTCTTAAAACAAAAGTATTTAAATCTTCTGGTTTCATTAATAGCCCTTTTTCAAGTTCTTCTTTTTTAATAACTTCTTTATCATGTTGCTAATTAATCTTTGCGGCCATATGAATTTTAGTTTCCAGTGGCAGGCTTTCATCAAAAAATGCAAATGCTGCTGTATTTAGGTACCACAAATGATTTGTAAACTTATTGCCAGTAACAGTTGCAGGATTTTTTAGATTTTTTTTTAATCCGCAACGTAGATAAAAAAATAAAAGAAAAATTTATTTCTTATACTTATAATATTTATTAATTAATTGTTGATGACATCTCTTCACTATGTTTTTGTCTTCGTTGTATTTCTTTGGCTTTCCTCTTCATTCATCGCTCTTCAATTCCTTCTAAAATTGTGTCCACGCCGAGCATTCAGCTTGGTCGTTCTTTTTTCTCTGTTAAAGTAAGAATTCCTTGTTTTCATTTATTGTAATCATATTTAGAGCTTTTCCTGCGAAATATTGAAAAAAATGTCCAACTCATGAAAACTGTTTTTCTCATCCTTTCGCTGTCGTTCTGCTGTATTTTTACGACTTTTCCCTAAGCTTCTCCAGTCGTTGTATTTTTTCTAATAATTGAACGCATGGTTGTTGTAATCTTGTTGGTATTCTGGCTGTTTTCCAAAATATAGTACATTCTTGTACAGTAAAAGTAGCACTATCTCAAACACTTAGTTTTATTACCCGTAAGTTAAAAAATAAAAACTTGAAGAACGTTCTTATTAGAAGACAATTTAGATCCTGTAATTCGACTTTTGGTATGTTCAATTAAAATGATTTTTTTTCTCAAATCGATACTACTTGAAGAAGACATTTTCAGCGTATATAAATAAGCCAAAAAACAGAAATTGAATATTAAAATAACTGGATATTAAAATTACCGAAGTATTCTTAAAGTCGTTGTTCTGATCATGATTTCAAAATTACAACTGCCAGATGTTACCCTGAGCAGTTCTGCCAACAACTGCAACATAGATAACCTAAACGTAATATTAGTAATCTTGAATAACAAAATGATAACTATATAGTTATTTCTTACTTTAAAAATTAATAAAAAATGAAAAAAAAACACAAAAATTGTAAAATTTTGATTTTTTCAATTTTTAAGCTCGAAGAGGCACGTGTTAATATTATTTTTTGGAGCAGAAACTTTTACAGGTTTATTTTATCATATAAAGGAACAAAACTAGGGGGCGTATGTAGAACGAATCAAAAATATTTTTTTTTTCATATATAAGTAAGGACCACCCTACGTGTATGTATAACGTACGACACAAATCTTAAAAGATCAAAACTTTTTCATTGCAGCTTTCTTTTGTTACAAAATAAGATTTACAGAAGTCTTCGTGATTATTTTATGGTGACTATACCACTCATATTTCATTGAACCAATCACAATATTCTTCTTTCATAAAACAAACGAATCGCGTTTGTTTTATACTGATTAAACTGCATGGTCCTGATTAAAAAAGTGATTATTAAGTCTTAAATTAACGTGTTTAAAACTGATGTGCACTGACTTTTGGTATATTTATTATTAATATTTTAATAGAGTTTCTCATTGTTTCGGCGAGAAGTAAGTGTCATATTTAATTAATTATAACATAAACTACGATTTAAAAAAATAACTGCTCTGTCGTTCACAAGCCAAAAGCAAAATACGAGAAACTTCGACGGTGGCCGATGATAACAATGTCAATGTCAACCAACTTAAAAATCATAGTTCAAATCATGACCCACCCAAATTGTAGTGTACACCTATAATGAATACAATTATAATATGCTTATATGCAGTAAAAAATATAAATACACATTTACATTATAATTGTATCTTGTTTGACAGGTTATATGAAATAAAATTTTAGAGCAAAATAATGTACATACCCTCAAAAATTTTTAGGAAATTCCACTTAAAGATTTTTCTCTAAAACGATGCATTTTTACAACCATTTACAGCAACAGTAAGTAAGAACGCCAAAATAAAAAATTAAATTTACGAAAGGACGCCACTACAAAACACTTGATAACAAGCAAAATATACCATGTTAAAAGCGCCGATTCCCGAAAACACCCGAGCATTTCCGACTAGTTCAGTGTTACCAAAAATGCGTCAAAATTAATCTGACTGATATAGTCAAGACGAATACGACTCGTGATAAGATTTTTCTTTGATAAAATTGTGGCGTAAGTTAACTCGTGCTAGTTAAGATTTAGGTAATTCTACTTCCGCTACGCGCTCCTGGAATTACCATATTAACTAACTCGTGAATTTACACCACAATTTTATCGAAAAATCGCAATCACTTGTTATATTGTTTAAAACCAATTATTTTTTTCAAAATTCAAAGTTAATTGTCTATAGTTTAACACAAAACTGTACAGATTTTTTTGTTTAAAATTTGTTATTGTATTATAAGCATTTTGCAGTTGATGCGTTCTTATACTTATTTTATTTTCTTATTCAGCGTAATGCACAGCAGCGCAAAACACACTCAAATCTAATAAGCGCAATAAATTCCGGTTTGTAGCAGCCCGTAAATTTAAACATTTACGTTAATTATTTATAACTGAATACGAAGTCGAAATGTACATAACTAATTCATTGCATTTGCATAAGTATGTTAAGTTATAAGGAATGTTCTAAGTTAGAATTTTAAATACAAACAATCACCTTTGATTTATTGGATTTAAGATTTTATTAAATGACAGACTTTTTGAAAAATCATAGATTTTTTATTATATAATTAGGTATCTATTCCAGGATTGTGTTGTTTTATTTAGTTTTAGTATAGATACATATTTAATGTGCAAAGTTATGAACAATAAACAATTTATTGTAAATAAAACAATTCTTAACTTCAAAAGGTCTTTATTTTAGCCTTATACGTATTTCGACATGTTGACATGTCATTTTTAGAGGCAAGATTAAAAGTAAACAGTCGGTGTTGCTATAGGAACAATAAATCTTCACAACTTGACCTTGGTTTTCTATGTCTGCGTCCAGATGACTTGATTCCTCATTCCAAAACGTCCAATAATCGTCAATTTAAGAGATCAATTTAGTCATTCATTAAAGGTACAAAAAACATTATAAACACTTTGATTAATAATAAAGAAAAAAAACAGACAATTTAGTTAAATCAGGCATTAACAAATTAAATTGCTCGCACTGTAATTCGGTTTATATAGGGCAAACAATTAGAAACTTTGATATTAGGTGCAAGGAACGCGTATGTTGCTACAAATATAAACACTCCTATAAATTCAATTATGCTAAACACTTATTAGAACACAATCATTCAATGACACCTAACATTTGAAATTTACAAACATTTAAAATCCGTACCTTTAATGAATGAACAAATTGATCTCTTAAATTCACCGTTATTGTACGTTGTGGAATGAGAAATCAGGTCATCTGGACGCAGATATAGAAAACCAAGAACAAGCTATGAAAGTTTATTGTTCCTATAGCAACCCCAACTGTTTACTTTTAATCTTGTCTCTGAAAATGACATGTCAACATGTCAAAATACGTATAAGGCTAAAATAAAGACCCGTCGAAGTTAAGAATTGTTTTATTTACAATAATTAATACGAATTGCAACGAAGTAAAGCTCGAACTTATAAATACAATAAATAGCTGTTGTACGACGGTAATATATTAATCGCATTGGTTCCATATTCGAGAAACTGTAGTAGATTGTCTAGTAATCAATACTTTTTAATTTCACAAGGTTTAAAAACAATAATAAAATATGTATAATTTACTAATCCATCTCATTGGAATGTAGATTTCATTTGGCTAGAAGCAAAAATATATTATTGATATTATTAAAGTTGTTTGTTAAGTAAATTTTACACAGTTTAGTTTTAGGTGGTAGGTACCTCTCCGCATCGGTTTATTAGTGCTTATTACTGTTTTACACAACTTACATCCCCATATTAATTACGCTGATAGTTTTTCAATTTTATATTAAAAAACGTATTCCATTCTTAGTAAATAAAAAACACTGGTGGTCACTAACTGATTGTCTTTATGATTGGTAATAGAAATACTCCTTACACAAGTTAATTTAGATTTTGCCTAGTGGCAATTGGCAGCGTTGGTTTTCCATAACTTGTTGTTGCAGCACGTGTAAATGAATTGTTTACATATGGAAAAATTATGTAAACACAAAAATAACTATATATTTAAAGCCTCAAGTTGTTTATTAAATGTGTTAAATTATATTAACGGATGAAGAAAATTGGTAGCATTATTAAATTTTCTTTTTTAATATCAGTATATGATACAACTTATGTTGATATTCATAAGCTATCGATAAAATAAATTAAATTTGGTCCTGTAATTTAGATTGTTTATAGAAAGATAACAAGATTTGAACAAAATGATAAAGCACAAATCCAAATTTCCCATTAAATGTAGCTTAACTCTCAAAGATTTTTAAAATTAATCATTATTGTAATATGTAGGAGGGATTGTATATTTTTTAAAAATAGCACAGTGTAATCTATTTTATGATGAGTACGTACGAATTTAGGCGCGTCTGCATAATTTCATCCAACTTCTCCAACTCTCATAATTAACCACTAGATCGTTGTATGCACATACTGAAACATCGATGTGTTCGACACGCAGAAAAAGAAAAGTATTAATGTATTAAAGTATTAACGTATCGATGGGGTGATATTATATATCATATTAGAAATATGTAAGTTTGCACAATTATCAGGGGAAGTTCCGTTTTCAGCGACCTTAGTTGCCAAACAAGCAATTGCTTCTGCATAGATCTGGGTAGATGTATGTATCGATATATCGATACGCATCGATATTCTACCGTATCGATTCGGAAGTGTATGAGTATGGACACTAGGGTGGGTCGAAAAAACTAAATATTTTTTTCCCGGAACGCTTTAGTGCGGAAAAGTTGCCTATTGTAATAAGAAGAAAAACGGCATAAAAAAAATTAAAATCGGTTAACATCTTCCGTTCGCGCATCGTACTTAAAGTCAATGAAAAATTTCAAAAATCGTAAATTTTTTAAGTTAGTTAAAATTTTTAAAATAAACACGCTTTAGTTTTTTATGCTTGTTTTATGGTTTAAATAACCTAAATAAATTAAATTCTGATCAATAATCTCATTTTTTCCGTTCGCGCAAGGTCTTAGAAAAAACAGAAATTTACCAATTTTTTGCAATTTTCACTGTGCAACGCTTCGCTCGTTTTGCTAGAACAAAACGACCCAGAACTCATCACGTGAGTCGAGTTTCACCCACACACTACCCAACCAACCATCCAATTGTTGGCTGTGGTATTTACATTATATTTACAACTATTTACAAAGATTTTCCATAGAGTAGGATTCTTTGGCTTACTGTGTTTTTTACTTTTCTTTTTTATATCTACTACACATTTAAAATTTGATTTTTTGGAGAAATGAGGCATAACCGATCTAGACTTCAGTGTTGCTCGGATATAGCCATCTCTAGCTTCATATCCACATACTTCTCCATACCTCTCCACAGCCTGGGTGTGACAGGGAAATTTTTGTATTTCTCTGATGGACGTAGTGTCAGAATTAATGAGTGATTTAATATCATCTTCACTTAGGTCCCGCAGCATTGGGGAAGGATACACCACACAACCATTCCAATTAATAATTTCAGTGTAATCGGAAGCTTGAAAGTTTATCTTCGGTGGTACGATATTTCTAACAGTCTTCCTCTTTGGGACGGTTTGTCTTGCTTTTATGATTTTAAGGTAGTATATAAGTTCATCAGATCCATCCGGAAACTTAAAAGAAATAGTTGGCTTCATCTTAAAATCATACGTTAAATGTGTAGTAGATATAAAAAAGAAAAGTAAAAAACACAGTAAGCCAAAGAATCCTACTCTATGGAAAATCTTTGTAAATAGTTGTAAATATAATGTAAATACCACACCCAACAATTGGATGGTTGGTTGGGTAGGGTGTGGGTGAAACTCGACTCACGTGGTGAGTTCTGGGTCGTTTTGTTCTAGCAAAACGAGCGAAGCGTTGCACAGTGAAAATTGCAAAAAATTGATAATTTTTGTTTTTTCTAAGACGTTGCGCGAACGGAAAAAATGAGATTATTGATCAGAATTTAATTTATTTAGGTTATTTAAACCATAAAACAAGCATAAAAAACTAAAGCGTGTTTATTTTAAAAATTTTAACTAACTTAAAAAATTTACGATTTTTGAAATTTTTCATTATCTTTAAGTACGATGCGCGAACGGAAGATGTTAACCGATTTTAATTTTTTTTATGCCGTTTTTCTTCTTATTACAATAGGCAACTTTTCCGCACTAAAGCGTTCCGGGAAAAAAATATTTAGTTTTTTCGACCCACCCTAATGGACACCAGTAGTTCCTTCCGTATACACCTGGGTCGACGTATCGATATATGGATAATAGGGTGGGCCGAAAAAAAGTTTTCTTTTTTTTTCTTTACGCTATACCGAAAAAAACTTGTCTCTAGGATAGGTAATTAAAATGCAACAAAGAAAAAAATTTTGTTCCTAACCCCCAGCTAGCGCATTACACTTGAAATTCTGAAATTTCACGACAATCACAAGATTTTATAATTTTTTTGAAAGTACCTAAACAGCTGCATATTGGGCTGCTATAGTGAAAATCCTCTATAGTAGAGTTATAAAAACACACTAAATTATTGAAAAGGTGGTATTTTTTAAATCTGAAGTAGCGCAAAGCGCTTCAATATCGTTAATTTATCACTTTTTTGAGTGCCCGCCGCCTGTGGCTCGGTGTGGCATGTAGCTTGCTTGAGCCCACCACTCTTGTGTGTTTAGCTTTATAATGTTGATACAACAAATACCTAAAGGAATAATATAAATAAATAGATAATATATAAATTTATCCATAAGAGTTTATTAATTACAAAATTAATTGTGAAATACAAATTTCCAATTCTCACACTTCAACATTATTTTTGTAACCTTCTTAAATCATAGTCCTTTACATAGTTGGAACATTGAAATTACGTTTGCTTGAAAAACTTGGCATTGAAGCTCTTGATAGCAGCGTTGTTCGGATGAAACCATCTCTGTTCTTAGCGCCGACGAGTTTTGAGGAGGCTTCAGTTACCAATTTCACACAGCGCTCCACCGCTTGCGTGTGACACAGGAATTTGTGGAAGTTCCATTCTTTTGCTGTTTTGGCAGTTGAAACCTTAGCCCAAATATCTTCGTCAGATACTCTTCGCAACAAAGGTGGTGGAGAAAGAGCAGTAGTAGTGCAATCAGTAATTTCGTAATATTATTTTGCCTGGAAGTTGATTTTTGGCGGTTTGAAAGTTCGGATTAGCTTTTTTTTGGAAGCTATAGCCCTTGCTTTTATAATTCTTGTAACCCCAACTCTCTGATATCCCATTCCCGATGGCTGACAACAGCAAACAGAGTTCTTCGTCTGTGCATAAGTGTTGACAATCCCTCTGAAGAGCATCACATTTTGGTATGTTTCATACTTAAATCGTACATGCCTGTATGGTTTAAGATTAAAAAAAGTAAGTACCTTACAGATAGACCGAAACATGTTTTTGAGTTAATAGAATCTTCAAGATTCCTGCCAGAAAACTTGATTAAGGTGATCGATCCGGTAATTGAAAGAAATGCGTTCTTCGCGCATCTGGAGAACTTGCCCCTTAGCATGATAGTCGATGAAAGGGCCCATATCAGAGAGTTGGGGTTTAGAAGAATTATAAAATCAAGGGCCATAGCTTCCAGAAAAAAGCTAATCCGAACTTTCAACCAGCCAAAAATCAACTTCCAGGCAAAAGAATATTACGAAATTACTGATTGGACTACTACTGCTCTTTCTCCACCACCTTTGTTGCGAAAGAGTATCTGACGAAGATATTTGGGCTACTGCCAAAACAGCAAAAGAATGGAACTTCCACAAATTCCTGTGTCACACGCAAGCGGTGGAGCGCTGTGTGAAATTGGTAACTGAAGCCTCCTCAAAACTCGCCGGCGCTAAGAACAGAGATGGTTTCATCCGAACAACGCTGCTATCAAGAGCTTCAATGCCAAGTTTTTCAAGCAAACGTAATTTCAATGTTCCAACTATGTAAAGGACTATGATTTAAGAAGGTTACAAAAATAATGTTGAAGTGTGAGAATTGGAAATTTGTATTTCACAATGAATTTTGTAATTAATAAACTCTTACGGATAAATTTATATATTATCTATTTATTTATATTATTCCTTTAGGTATTTGTTGTATCAACATTATAAAGCTAAAAACACAAGAGTGGTGGGCTCAAACATGCTACATGCCGCACCGAGCCACAGCCGGCGGGCACTCAAAAAAGTGATAAATTAACGATATTGAAGCGCTTTGCGCTACCTCAGATTTAAAAAATACTACGTTTTCAATAATTTAGTGTGTTTTTATAACTCTACTGTAAAGGATTTTCACTATAGCAGCCCAATATGCAGCTGTTTAGGTACTTTCAAAAAAATTATAAAATCTTGTGATTGTCGTGAAATTTCAAAATTTCAAGTGTAATGCGCTAGCTGGGGGTTAGGAACAAAATTTTTTTCTTTGTTGCATTTTAATTACCTATCCTAGAGACAAGTTTTTTTCGGTATAGCGTAAAGAAAAAAAAAGAAAACTTTTTTTCGGCCCACCCTAATGGATAAGATACGCGTATCGATACGCTCGATAAGCAAAAAAGAAACGTATCGATACAACAATAAGTTCGATATTTCACAATATCAATGCCGTGATATGTATAGAATATCAATACGACATTTTCTGTATCGTCCAGGTCTAATACAGTGGCGGTTCGTGGTGTGGTGTACTGGGAGGCATTTTAAAGTACTTTTATTGGAAAAAATTGGTTCTTACCCAAGTTTTAGCTAGCCTTATATTTCAAATACATCCTTTACGTTGGCAAAATGATCTATTTGAACCAACATTTTCATTGAAGTCTTTAATAGACTTTCGATAAGCACTCTCTAATACAATTATTGTAAATTGATACCCACATTGCCACTGTGTCAAAATGCACAAAATTTTTCATTTGGTTTACCGATAAAAAACGAGTTTGAATTTTAGTTTTTAAATGTGTGCAGTCAATATCACACAATGAAATATCGCAAAATAACAGACAGTGGAAAGAAGGCATTCACAATGCAAAATTATTTTGCACAAACATCTTACAACACCACTAAATTATGATTACACAACCAACAACTGTTTTCACACTTCTACGTCGTGTACGTGCGAATCCCAAAAATTAGGCGGCTATTGGCATGCGCTTATCACGGACAGCTCACAGCATAATTCTCGAAAATTGTGGGTCCATGGCCCTGAAGTCTTGAATACGCAGGTACTTCTATCCTCTTTTAGCTTGTGTAATATGAATTTTACCGCAATGAGTTTTCTATTTCACTGTTATTCATTTATATGCCTTTTAAGCCGGCGGCTTTATTCGGTGGCGTATAGCTGAATTGGGGAGTAACAGCCAAATGATCCTCGAATAGATTCGTTTAATGCGCGCGAAATACTCAAACATTCAAACGGTTTCGGATCTTGCGGCAGCTCTTTAATAAACGTTCTCGCATAGAAATCTCATACAAAAGTAAACTATAAAGTATTTTTTAAATATTGTAGTGTATAATATGTTATGTACTTAAACAAAAAGTAATTATTTATTTTTTCTTATTTCATTTGACCCAATGGAGAAACCGCCAATGGTCTAAAATAGACTCTTTAGATTTTTAAACATTCTTATTACCAGATAATTGCTGATGGTTTAAATGACGAAACACTTCTTGGAGGTTTAATTAAACAAAAAAAATTATGTACCGATTTACTGTGTCTCATTATTAAATTAATTGCAGAAATTAGCATTTGAGATGTAGACCATATTTCAGAAATCACATAATACAAACAAACAAAAAATTTTGCATTGTACTAGAATCAAACAATTCAATAATAACAATATTTAGGTAATTATAATAAGTACTTCCTCACCAAAGCGTTGAAGGGCACTGTAGCATTAATAATTTAACTGACAATTGCAAGTTGTAAACATTCAATTGCAACTTTTAAACTTGCAATTGCTAGTTGTGAAGATGCAATTGCTACTTTTAAACTTGCAATTGCATGTTTAACACTTGCAATTGAGCATGAATAAAATACATGTTAATTTAACAATACTTATTTATTTTTAACTCAAACGTATTTCGACATGTTTACATGCCATTATTAAAGGTTATATTAAAAGTAAACAGTTATAGCAACAATGGAATTTGGTGACTTGATCTTGGTAATCGTCTGCAGATCACTTGATTTCTTATTCCAAAATGTCCAATAAAGGTTAACTTAAAAGATCAATTTACTCGTTCGTACGGTACAGTTTTTAAATGTTTGTTGTTTTAAAATCTTTCTAGTGTATCTAATTTACGTTTATCATCACAAAAATGTGAACATTTTGTAGTTAATGAACAAGCAAATTGATCTCTTATGTTCACCTCTATTGGAAATTTTGGAATAAGAAATCAAGTCATCTACAGACGATTACCAAGATCAAGTCACCAAGTTCGATTCTTGATATAATAGCATTAACTGTTTACTTTTTAATATAACCTTTGATAATGGCATGTAAATATGTCGAAATACATATAAGGTTAAAATAAATAAATATTCTTGAAGTAAAAAGTATTTTATTTATACTCAATAAATATGTTTTCCAACGAAGTAAAGGAAGAACTTATAAATAAAACTTGCAATGTTTACCACTAGCAATTGCAAGTTCTAAAGTTACAATTGCATATTTACAACAAGGACGTGCACCAAAAGGTAACCGAAAACCGAAGATCGAAAAAACCCAGTAAATTTTCTGCATCGTAATCGAAACGAAACCCAAAATTAACAATTTTCTGAACTGTAACCGGAAACAGCAACACTTATTTTGTTCGGAAAATACCGATAGCTTGGTTCTGCAAATTTCAAACTAGGATTTATTTATTATAGCAAATAACAAGTATTTAACTTTTATATTCTACGTGGATAGCCCACAGTTTGTATCTAAAACAAGTATGTATGGTGGCCGAGTAATATAAACGTAAACTGCGTAGATATTAGAAAGTAAAAAAATTTTCTGTTTTGTACTGCGAACTTGTCTTGAGTGAGTGTGTCAGAATTAGCGACAGTAATTTTTGCTAATATGAGTTATGCTAAATGGGAAGAAAACAGTGAAACTCATACATTAATTATTAACATATAAAAACAATCTAGATAGTGAATATCTGCTTATTTTTAAGAAGTTAGATAACGTTGTGAGGTAAAAATTAGCGAATGCGATTACTCAAAAGACTATTTGACACAGTGTTTAGTATTTAGAAAATATGCAGATGGGAGGAGCAGCCTGAAAAAAAAACCGGAAAATTTGATGACAGTGTGTTGAGGAGAGCAATAAGTCGCATTATAACAATAATTTTGTTGCAAAAATAATTGTTAAGAAGTTATGCGCACTTGAAACTTCAGAAAAACCTACACAAATGTTGAACTTAGTGTTCGGGTTAGCAGGCGGACGGCTAAAATGTTGTGATGCTACTGGTTATGCTGTTTCGGATGTTTTTTAATAAAATGGCCGTGCCCGGAGCGCACTAGAAGGCAAAAGTTATTAGCGCAACTATGTGTACACAGAGAGATAACTTGAAACTTCATTTCCGCAACAAAATTTTTTTACTATGTGACCTATACTCTATAGGCTCACCCCCCGTACCCATCTCGTTAAAATTTTTTGGAATTTGATCCAAAATATCCAGGATATTTACTCCGTGTTTTTAAATATTTTTTCATAAAATAAATTTTCTTTAAAAGAATCATGAGACCGTGCGTGAGCACGACTCCATGATTCCCATCCCCCCCTTACTCAGCGGACTTGCGCTATACACCGGTCTAACATGCCCCACCCCTGACAGACATGCAACCCAACATACACACGACACACACCGTCCATGGACACTCTGGATTTGACTTATTCAGAAAAATTTCCGACGGGCAGAGGATTCGAACCTACTGCCGTTGGGGGTCTAGTTCTAGAGGTTGGGACTCTAACCACTAGACCACCCGCTGGACCAGAATAAATTAAAATGCTTGACGTATACGTACGGTCTGAAATCTGGACGTTCAAAGAAGTGCATATCCTACCATTTCGCTGAATGTTTAGAATTCAATGTGATCTTACATGTATAAAACCTTAAAAAAATACCGGTAACCGTAACCGAAACCGAAATTTGAAGTAGCGTTAAACCGTAACTAAAAAATATTACAACTCTTACCAGAACCGAAAACCGAAACGTTTATTTATTTCGGTGTACGCCTCTGGTTTACAACTTGCAGTTGTAAGTTTAAAAGTTGCAACTGCCTAATTAAATTTGAAGTTGCCAGTTAAATTATTATGCTGCGTTACACTTCAGCGCTTTCGCACTTACTCGACTAAAACATTGTTTTCAAATGTTTGTTTTAAGAATAACGAACAGAAATAATACCGTTCATTTTACATTCTACTGACTGTGTTGTGATTCGATATATTTAATATCACTATATTGATGCATGTATCTTCATTAGCAAGTTAATAAAAAATTTAAGGAATAATGTAAATATTTGGTTCGAGCTCGTTATAATCAAACATATAAAAAATGAGGAAGTTATTTGGCATTTGATAATAAATTTCTCTTCTAAATGTAATTATTGATATAGACCGTTTTCAGAATTCATGGAATTTTGCGGGTCAAGGATTGTACTGACACATAAAAAAGTTGTTGGCATTACACTTACATATCTTTGATCATAAACCTCGTGTACCCAATTTAAAATAAAATCAAACTTAAATTTACAAACTGATACGATATTGATCACCTGGAGGAAATATTTTTAATGTATTAAAATTAATCAAGTAACAAATAAAACAAGAATACTAAAGAAACTCTTTAATATAGACTAGCAGAACTCGTGGGCTACGCTCCACGTTTCTTTTGATAATTTCTTTTAAAATACTTATAAATTTGTTTTCAGCTGTAAGGCATGTACTGGGTATGGGTTCATAGTGGTGTAACTGCTCCGATGCAGCCAATGCAATTGCATTGGGGGTCGTGACTGAGAACGGCCCAAAGTTCAAAGAATATATTTGTTGTAAAAATAAAAGCAAATGTATTCAATAGAAGAAAAATATTAATTTTTTTGAAATTAGTGGGTGCACTACCCAAATTTAACTTTAGTATTATAATCTAAGCCTACATATATATTCAAAAGTGTTGCTAATATAATATGCATGTTTTGTTGTGGTATTTGGTAGCGATATATGTATAATGATTAATTTCGGAGGGAGGGGGCGGTCCTAAATGTAAAACTACACACAGGTGCGCCACTGAAACAACCAACACACTGCATTTAGTATAAAGGACCCTTGCATAAGTAAATATATGTTACAAAATATATATTTAGTCTTAGATTATAATACAAATGTTGTTTGTAAAATTTGTTTAAAAATATTTAATATGTTTCTTGTATTGAATACTTAGGTCTATTTTAATTACATTTGCTTTTATTATTATTAAAAAAAACTTGGAACTTGGGCTCTAATGCAACTGCATCGGCACAGTTACGCCACTGAGCCAGTTTTAAATACATGTGTTACAGCTCAAAACAGCTTATTTATTAATTTTTCAAAAAATTACCTAAAAAAAGCGTGGTACACGGTTTCTGCAAGTGTAACTGAAAAGAAAAATTATTTCAAATTTCCCAATATGTAATAAATCTTAATATGTTTACATAAACGAAACGCTTTGATTTCGTTTCTCGCATTTCACAGCTGATCGGTAAGCGTACATATATGTCAGTTAAAGATAAAAAGTTTTTACATTTATAAATATCTAAACAAAATTGTATCAATTTAAACATGCAGAATTTTTTTAATTTTATTAGAATAAAATGAGGATTTACGTATAACTGTTACAAGAGACCGCCATAGTATTATGGTGATAAATTGTGTCAAGAAGCAAGATTTTGTCGTGTTGTTATGGTGACGCAGTTAAGAATTTATTATACACTGTGTTTATAAAGTAACCCCCCCCCCCCCAACTAACTTTTGAACAACTTGATATTTGAAATTTGGTCTGCTGTAATGGGAAATTAAATACTATTTTTTAGCCTTGTATCATTCAAAATTACGACTAGGCGCCATTTAAAATTTTTTTTATACGTAAAGGGGGTCGAGTGACACCTCATTTGAAAGGTAGTCTAGTTCTGCGCCTGATTCTAGAGTTTTAAAGAAAAACATTCAGCCATAACAAAATGAAAAATATTTGAGGATAAGAAAGTCTATTAAAAACAACTACGAATTAAAGCAAAAAGAAATTAAATTAAGTGTTCGAAATGTTTACCATTCACTTCTTGGCACATAAAAAGTCGGTTATGAAATTCCTGCCTTACATTTTCATAAGTTTCTGAATTGATATTTCTGCAAACTTCTGTAATGCGTTGTTCCAGTTCTTCAATTTTTTCTGGACGGGTTCTGTACACTTTCGATTTCAGATATTCCCATAGAAAAAAATTTAAGGAAGTTAAATCTGGGGAGCGAGTCGGCTATTCTACAGGCCCCCGCCTACCAATCCATCTTCCAGGAAAATGTCCGTTGAGAAAGTCAGAAACAGGCCTATAATAATGAGGCGGCGCACCGTCTTGTTGGAACATAACGCTTTCAATATTATTTCCAGCCACCTGGGAAAATTTTGTCCTGCAAATGAAACAGTGGACTACTGGATAAAAACAAAACAATTTTGAATTAAGTGAGTCAATTTGTTTAAAATCCGCCATTTTGTTATGGCGGAATATTTTTCTTTGAAACACTAGCATCAGACGCAGAACTAAAAGACCTTTTAAATGAGGTGTCACTCGACCCCTCTTTCAATTTAAAAAAGTTGCTTAAATTCCTGCATGTCATTTTTAGTTGGTCTTCCTACCCTCCGTTTATCATATAGTTGTCCCTTCCCCCCTCCTTTTCTGTTGTAAATCTTTCAACGTGATCTACTACTATTTTAATTGCGCCTCCTGTATGGTTTATGAACGGCCGTAGCTCAGTGGTAAGAGCGCGGGCTACCAATGCAGCGGATCCGGGTTCGACCACGGCCCGGACGTTCTCCCTCGCAAGGCAACGGGAAACCAGCGAGGTGGATTTTTCCCCGGGAAAACTTCTCTGGAGAAGAAGTGCATGCACTTCCTGTGGTTCGGAGCCCACGTCAAACTGTAGGTCCCCTATGTCTGTCTGTGCAAATTATCTATCGCCGCGCACCAAACACAGACATAGGAGAGAGGTAGCCAACACCCTGAATAGGGTATGGCACTATAAGAAGAAGAACAAGTATGGTTTATTGTGATGGTTTCACTTTTTAGTTGTTTGTGAAAGTTTCGTTAATTACAATGTTTTGTCTGGTTTTGCCTCATTTCCATGCTTTGTAATCAGCTCTTAAACATATTTCTTAGGGTCTAGATTTTGCAGACATACGTTAATATAGACACAAAAACTGTTTTATACACTGCTAATTAGGTTATTGGAGAATCTTACGTTTGCCGATAAACCTGTGTTTCAAAGTGTCAAAAATACTTTCCGTTGCCCTAATTTCTTCATTCAACTCTACTTCTATTTTTTCAACACTTTTAAGTGGCCCCAAGCATTTAAAATTCAATACTTGTTCTCATAGGCGCCGAATACGGGGGGGGCTCCGGGGCTCAAGCCCCCCCAGAAAATTATCAGGAGGAGCTGCGCCCCCCCTGATATTTTTTGTGTTTAAAAAATCGGATGGTGGACCTTTTGCCGGAATTTGTTAAATTTATTAAAGTAGCATTAACGATTCCTGTATCTTCGTGTAGCGCAGGGCGGTCGTTTTCTGCTTTATGAAGGTTAAAGACATATTTAAGATCAACTTTGTCACAAAAAAGACCTAATGATTTGGTTCTACTTCATATTCACAGAAACCAAAATACAGATTTAAATATAAACAAAATTGTAAATTTATTTATCGACAATACAGAAGTGAGACGAAATACTTTCTTTGTGGAGTAAGTTTTGTTTTTGTGTAGTACTGTTCTTCTTGTTACTTTATGTTTCTAATTAGATTTACTGTTCATGTTTTTTTTTATGAAAATATGTACTTAAAATAACGCGTTTCAAAACCATTGGAGTACAACATAGCTTATTTCTGTTAAATTCCTAGAAAATCAGTATGCAATAAGCAATACCGCATTTTTTAACAAATAAAGCAACAACATCAAAAAATCGAAAACTTGTGCCCATGAAACCTATTTTTCCAAGGCAATATAATTTAACACAAATTCCTAACTTTTAATTTAAGACGGTTTGACCTTGAAAAATTCAAAAATTTCGCTTGCGGCGCATTTCTATTAAGCCCCTCCTGAGAATTCAAAAATCCCGGGGCCTATGCTTGTTCTAATTTCTGATTATCAATCTGTAATCTGTGTATGGGTTCTTTTATTCTTATAATTATGGTCTTGGCCATGGCTGTGTTTATTTTCATTCCTGATGTTTGAAGTAAAACTTCTTTACCGGCAGCAGTAACCATACGAATGCTAGATCGAAAGTGATACAACGGAAGTGATAGAACGGAAGTGGGAGGCGGAAACACCTGACCCCATTACCTACTGAGCAGATCTCTCTAGAAGCAAACTAAAGTGATCAAATATTCAGTTGTGCCATCACAGACACACACGTCCTCCAAACGAATGTCTTTTGTGGTTTTGCTTATATACCCAGCAACTGAACGATATATCATGCATATGATTTATATTTTTTTTTGTATAAGTTTGAATTACTTTTGAATTGTTTTCCTTTCTACAAAACAAAGGAAATATAATTTTCAATGTAAATATGTACATTTGAAACAATAATAACAATTTTATATATATGAAAATAAGTTAGAAATTGATGAAATTTTTATGTGTACGCTTTGTCTCATCACTTTGGAAAACCGTGACCTAAGCTCTGACCTATCTTTTTTGCAAAGTGTATGTGATCTTTGCCGGCAAAAGTAACCACACGAATGCTATTCTGTTAAATCATACAATTTAAAATACACTTTCAGTGAGAACACGCTAAGAAGTTTCACCTAAAACTTGCGTGCTCGGCAGACATTTCTTGTTTTTAGTTCTCTATTGTATACTTCCATATTATGTTGCAGGTTCTGTTCAGAATATTACAATATTATAACGTCGTCTGCAAAAATCAACTAACTTCTATGTTTACCTTCCTCGCTACACCAACTATAGCTATAGATGAAGGTATTGTGATCGCCATGTAGGATTTGAAGCAAATGCGGTCATTCGGCAAGTTTTTTTTGCTTTGGGCTTATTGGCCGATATACAAGTTATGCCTAAAAGAACAGTACTTTTACGGCAAACATTTTTAACCTACACATTTTGACTAATAAGCAGGTTACGGGGGCGAGCTTACGAGATCTATAAAGCGAACGCGTGAAGTGTCTGTGTCTGTATGTCTTTGTACACTTTACAGTTCAGGCACCTTAGCGCAGAAAACCCAAATTTAGCGCAAAGATGGGTAATTCCACTGCGCTGAAACCACAACAGAATGAGGTTGGTCTGCCAAAAAAAAAAGGGCAGAGGGGAAGGGTGTTCTACTTCAACATGGATGCGCTCGAAAAATAACCATACATTCGTATTCCACGCATGTCTAATAACCGATCTGCGGAAACGTGACTCTTCTTGCTTCAAAAAATTGGGCTCTGCTTTAATATAGACTTGTACGAAAAGGAACCTTAGATTCATATTCTATACTTGCCGAATAACCTATATTTATGCAACCGATATTCCTATCACCTCTAGGAGGTTTCCTTTTGGTTGTTTACCTGTCACTAAATTATTAAATCGATTTTTGATTTGAACAAATAAATATTTTGTTTGTAATTGCAAAATCCTAAAAATCAAAAATTTCCTAAATTAAAAAAAATTTTTTTTCCTAAAATTTATCTAATGGTGAATTTTTTAAAAATTTAAAAAATGTACTAAAATTTTAACATTTAACAAATTTTTAAAAAATTTTAAGATTTTCAAACATTTTAACTTTTCCAAACTTATCAAATACTTTCTATAGTTAAAATTTTCAAAATTTCTAAAATTTTCAAAATTTTCAAAATTTCTTTAAATTTTGAAATTATCAGTTTTTACAATTATTTAAAATTTCAATGATTAACATACTTTTCAAATTTTTTATCATTGTTTAAAAATTTTCAAAATTTGTTAAGCAGATCTGTTCCAATTTTTACGTTGCCTGTCATTTTGTCAATCGTAACATGCTGCTTTACCTACCTCTTGTAATTATCATTAACGGCATTTTTAATTCTGCCTCTATTATTTCTAGCTCTACTTCCCCATTGTGTTATTAATTAACTAATATGAGTCCGACATACTGCATAAACATTAATTTTGTCACTGTAAGGTAACCACTGGTAAAAATTGGTCTTTTGCCAAATTGTTGCTACATGTAAAAACGAATTGCCTTTTAGACAAATGGACAAGTGCTCTGGTTGCAACTTCTTCCACTAATACCTTTACAAGTTAATAGATACAGGAAAATATAAATCGTTTCCTTGACAGGTTCAGAATACATGGCATTCTTACAGTTTCGACAGCTCATATATTTTAGAACTTACAGTGGAAGAAGGTGGGTTCTTTCAAAATTAACCGTAACGAAACTCAACATGAAGTTTATGTCCTAATGGTGCAGATGGCACAGTTGTAATGTTCATTTAAATTATTTAAAAATCGTAAATGTGTTTCAGTTTAATAGCAAAGTAGCAACTAGCAAAACGTTTAGATTTAATTAAGAATAATTTGTCAAAAAAAATGAATCAGTTGTTCTTTAGCAACATCGCACCTTTACAACTTGGCAATTCACGGAATTCGGACTAATACGTCCAAAGTGTTCGACCTAAGAATCTGTTGGTCTTGCTACACATTAGCGAAGTTTATCGTGGATTCGTTTAACGACGACAGCAAATCAAACTATGGAAAAAACAACCCCTCGTTCGGTTTAGCATATTTACTTACCTTTACCAAATTTGGATGCTTATAATTAGTTTAAAATCCAATTCTTTTAATTGGTTATAGTTAATTTGCTTAACTTAATCCTTATTTCTGTAGTAATCATTATTTTTGTTTTAAAAATCATTTAATGTTTAAGAAATTTGTTTATTTCTATTATACCACTTTTATTTACATTGCCAAGGTATCTTAGGTATTATATATTATACATTAGCTCTCATATCGCTTAAGAAGTATAAGAATTAAGTGATGTCTAAGATACTACATACAAATTTGATTAATGCTACAACTATTACAATTAAAATGTAGTAATAGGTTTGTGAAAAAATAAAAATTAATTTTATTGTAAATAAAACAATTCTTAACTAACAGGCTTTTTTATGTTAGCTTTATACGTATTTCGACATGTTAACATGTCATTTTTAGAGGCAAAATTAAAAGTAAACAGTTGGTGTTGCTATAGGAACAATAAATCTTCATAACGTGATCTTGGTTTTCTATATCTGCGTCCAGATGACTTGATTTCTCATTGCAAACCGTCCAATAATGGTGAATTTAAGAGATCAATTTACTCATTCGTAAAGGTACAGATTTTAAATTCAAATGTTTGTGAATTTCAAATGCTTCTAGTATATCTAGCTTTACGTTTATCATCACAAAAGTGTAAAAATTTTAAAGTCTTATTAGATGTTATTGAACGATTGTGATAAGTGTTTAGCGTAATTGGATTTATGAGGGTGTTTACACTTGTAACAACGTACGTGTTCCTTGTACCCAATATTAAAACTTCTGATTGTCCTATATAAACCGAATTACAGTGTGAGCAATTTAATTTGTATATGCCCGATTTTAGTAAATTCTCTGCTTTTTCTTTAGCATTAAACAAAGTGTTTAAATTGTGTGTTTTGTTGTTTTAAAAGTTATTTTACATTTATTGGTTTTGTTTATAATTTTGACAATTTTTTCTGATTTATTGCCAAAATATGGAATTGACGCGTATTCGGCTAAAATTGAAGTTGAAGTTAAGGATTGTTTTATTTACAATGAAGTTTATTATATCATTTGTATCATGTGGACTAAAGATATTTAGGCACAATTATGGAAAGTTTTCAACCATCTGTATGGTAAAAATATTCCATTTTTGAACTAACTGGACTAGGAAAAGTTTTGCAGCAAAGCGATAAAATGATTATTAAAAATAATTTACTAAAATAACTTTAATTTGTTAGCTTAGTTTCGTTACATTTTAGTGTTTCGGTTTAAAAAAGTTAGTTCGAGTTATTTTTGGAACCAATATAAAACATAAATTGCCAACTGAAATGTTGATAACTCTTCACAACTCGTCGTTAAATTATTGTAAGTAAAAAAATTAATTATTGAACAACTTAGAATACTGCAAAAAGCTTTGATGCTTATAAGCGAAACATTAGTTCTTTTTATAGTGAAGCTTTTACATCCGCGGCTATCTTTAATTTTACAAAGCAAGCAAAAAAAGTCGCTTTTCTTTTCTTTCTTTACACATATTTCAGTATAATTTTAGTGACAGCAGCCTGATAGTGAAACTGCACCCTACTTATAAGATTTAGGTAAATACATTATTACTTTTTTAAGCATTTTAATATTGTTGGCGAACATAACATAATATCAAATAATAGAATTATAGTGCGAATATATTTAAAGAAAGCTTCTGTATCCAGTGGCGCCTAACTTTGCTTTTGCTTATAGGCGCCAGAATCAAGAGATCCTTATACTTGAGGAACAACGACTTGCATAACAGAGAACTCATTAATGATAAAATTATTAATTATTATCATTTAGAAAATCAACAAATATCAATTACGTACAATTTTCTGAAGGTAAATATTCTGGCATTATACTTCGATAATATTGATACACTAGCGGTTAGAGTAGGTATATGTTATTGTTGTGTACATAACCTTATTATAAACGTGACATTTGCATGTAATAAAAGATAATACCACGTTTGACAATAGTGCTGTCAACTGTCACAAGCGAAAATTTCGTATGAAGCAGAAGTAATGTACGGCCCTGTTTAGGCAAGCAGAGCTCACGAACAACTGTGGCTCAAACTTTTGGAGCAAATGCTTGTAAAAGCCGATCCTTACCTGATTATCCTGGGTGTAGTTCCCAAATGACGACGCGGTCTAAGCCTAAAGTAAATTGCAATATTGACAGTTCGAGAAACTACAAAAGCTTCAAAGAATATAGTTCTCTATCTGACGTTTTATGACTGTTGTAGGACATGTGCGCATGTTACTTAGAAAAAAATCAACACTTCATTAGTTTTGTTTGTTATTACCTACCTCGCTATAAGGATTATTAATAGCTAAAGTAATGTATTCTTATCTGCAACATTTCGGACCTGGAGGTTTTGACGGATATGCACGTTTAAGGACCCGAGAATAGGGGATAAATAAGGTGTGCGTCTGCATCCACTTTACACCCCACACACCTGAACCGAGTAAACCCAGTTTAGGTTTAAAAAATTGGTAATCAGTTAATCACACTGGAATGAAACTGCAAATCGCGATAATGGTTCGCCAAACAAAAATAGGTGGGGAAGGGTGTTAAACTGCAATATAGACGCGCTCGAAAAAGAAACTTAGATTTATATTTTACGCATGTAGAGTAGTCGATCTGCGCAAGTGCGATCTTCATAACAGTTGCCGGTCACCCCCACCATCGATTCGTTGTTTTTCAAAAATTTCAAATATTGATTACAAAATTGGTTTGAACATGTTAAATGACAACAGAAGAAATCCCCGGTGAAGAAAAATCATATAGATTTCCTTTTGGTACTTCTAATAATTTAATTGAGTAATTGCCAAAAAACGATGTTTTCTGAAAAATGCATTTTCGCTTTTCAGCGGTTAAATATGAAATTTCAATTTACGTATCTTAAAACCAGAGAGTTACTTCAAAAAATAAGGGCGGTGAAGAAGGGTGCGCTATTGCAATATAGACGCTCTCAAAAAACATGTTCAGATTCATATTTCATGCATGTTGAATACCCGATCTGCGCAAGCGTGATCTTCCTACCATTCCCGGTCACACCCACCAATATTCTTTATCGAAATTTTCAAATGTCAAATTGTCAAAAAATTGTCATATTTTCAATTCAAATTTTTCAGCAATTTCAAAAGTTTATAAATTTTCAAGACATTTTAGAAAATTTTATTTGTCTATAGTTTCATAAAATTGTCAAAAACGTACAAAATTTCAAAGTTGTATGATTTCAAAAAAAATTTCATTTGAATTAGAATAATAAAAACTTTTCAATAAATGCGTGGAAGGTCCCGTGGTAGTTGGCAGTTTTTTTTATACAGAGTGTTTTGAAAAACATAGGCCCTCGTTCAGCGGCATAGTTTTTACTTAAAAAATACCCCAAAAACGTCTTATAATCATGTGTCCGCAACAGCTTAGTTTTCGAGATAGAGGGATTAAAATTTTTATTGATTAATAAATAAATAATATTTACGAATATTTAAAAAAATTTTAGAAACGGCTTGGAATATTCTATTTTTATTGAAATTTCTTATGCCTTGTAACCGTCTTGACTATAATTAAATTTGAAAAGTGCCACTTGGGGAGTAGGTGTTGTAAGTAGGGTCAATTTTTAATGTAAAAAACGACATAAGCACGCCACTATTTTTTAATTTATAAGTTGGTGTCTGAAATCCTTGTTGCAATCTGAACAAAAACAAAAATTGAAAAACAATGGCGTGCATTTTAGATAAAATTATCGCACTTATTTATATATAGCCAAAACGGTTATAAGGAATGAAAAATTTCGATAGAATATTCTAATCCTTTTCTGAAATTTTCTGAACCATTAAAATATAATTTTAACACCCTGTATCTGGAAAACTAAGCTATTACGGACACATGTTTATCTGAAGTGTTTGTTTTATTTTTAGGTAAGGAATCTGCCTCTGAACGGGGGCCTATGTTTTTAAAAACACCCTGTACGTATTAAAAAAACACATAGTTATATTAATTATGTTTGTCGCCTATGTCTGTGTTACATGATTTTGATGATTATAACGACAATAATCTAATAAATATTGTGAGGTGGTTAATTTTTAATTTTATATCAATGAAATTGTTGTAAAGGAATTAAATGTACCTACATCACTGTTACCAATATGTTAGCATAACTACTAAAATATTTAAAATAACCATTGAGAAATACTTGAGAAATGATGAGAATAATCATTATGGAAAGTTTTTAATCAGGATCGTCTTATTTTAATACGATGTTGCACTAAAAATAACATACAATATTATCAAAGTTTATGTAATAAAATGTGTCCATTACAGATTAATGACATATGATTTATCTCAAAATTTTATTTGTTGCGTTGTTTTTGATTAACCTAAATTACTCAGCATTAGTCACGTATACCTTGCCGTTGATTTAGTCGGCATACAACAGTTTTGGGGACTTTCTTCTAAATATTACAAAAGTGGATTTTGCGGTGATATGTTTTAATGCTCACGGCAATTTTTATTTCCAGATTTACAGTCTAAATAAAGCAATCAAGAAAAATTTAAATTTAAAATACCTTTGTAATTTGAATATTTTCCTCAAGTAATTGAGCACATAAAGATAAACAAACAAGAACGAGGACATGTTTGTTTTCTAAACTATAAACATGTGATGCTGAATTGATAATAATAAATTACAAAAGTTGCGCAGATAATATTCTTTCTAAATTTATACAAAAATTACAAAATCTGCGATAACATTTTACACTTACAACAAAGGAAAATGGGTCGCAGATCATTAAATACAAGATTACGATTGGGATTTTTTAATGGAGATTTTCGGCCGACGGCAATTATATCAAGCGATTACATTGGCGTCCTTTCCTTTCCTAAACGGTAAATGTCCGATTTCAGAATACCTGTATTTAATGCTGGGTATCTCCAGTTTGACGCAAATCAAGTTCTTGGCGGTCTTTCAACGTCACCAATGTTTACACGTTATATACTTAATTATGTATAATACCTTGCTGCTGTTTGAATTTAAAATCTGTTGTTTTCAAAAATGTATGTTAATTTTTAAGATGATTGAAATCACTTCCTTTAATAAAAAGAATTACTTAATCTTAGAAAGTGTGCGAAATAAATAAAATATAGTAGTAGTAGTGTTTCAGCATTAGCTGATGAATCCGGGGGGGGGGGGGGGGGGGAGAAGTCCGGAGGGGGAGGGGAGTAGTAACACCCCTTGAGGAAAACAAAAAATAACAATTTGATCAGATTGTAGTGATACCGATTTATGCTAAGTGTAAACTGATTTAAGAAAACTAAGTTGGGGCGCTGCAAGGTATGTTTGATTACAGTGACTTGATTATAAAACGAAAATTTCTTTTTATTACAGTGATGACAACCAATCGTTGCTAAGGACTGTAACTAAATTTTGATGCAACATGGCCGTCGTGTATCAACCTATCAGCTGTTATACGCTTTAAACTTTGATAATGCGGGAAGTTTTCAAATTTCAAATATTATATCCATAATAGATTTTTTATAACTTATTAAACCCTCCAATTTAACAAAAAAAATTAAGATTTTCAGCGTGGGATTGTCACTGAAATCTAATCTTTTAAATTTTTCAAGAGAAAAAGCAGTTCTTCGAGTTATTAAAATTCTTGCGTTATAAAATTATGTTTTAAAATACCAATTATGAAAAAACAAATAAACGAACATATATCGTGTATTAATTACAAAAATATCTATTACATCTGTATTAATTTTTATTAGGAACTGGTGATTATGACAATCATGAGAAGGGGAGGGGGCATGTCTCTAGTTACAAGTTTAGTAGGAAAATTTTTGTAAAAAATCCCCGCCCTATTAAATTTGGACGTATCTAAATAGCTAATAAGTTAAACCATGCATGCTGCATCAAAACTTGACTACAGCCTCTAGCAACCAATCAAAGAAGAAACCACATTAGTTGTCATCTCTGTAATAAACAAAATAGTTTTTTTTGTATAAAGTCACTGCATGTTTGGTCGATGTTGGGTCATGGGTATTTTATGTTGTACCTATGTTCGGCAGCAGATAGCTCTGTAATCGATGATCTATTTCTTCTTTGTCTCATCACTTATTACGGCGTCGGGTATTGTGTTGTTATCTATCTCCTCCAATTGCTTCGATTGGCTGCTATTTCCTTTATTTGCTCTGGTGACGTGCTATGTTTCTTTGTTATATCTTCGATAATGTTATTTAGTATTTTCTTCGGTCGTCCTGCTGTTTTCTTTTGTATTGGCTTGCAGGTACTATTTCGTCTTCCTGTGTGGCTCTATTCTGATAACATGCTCGTACCATGCAAACTGCTTTTCCTCTACCTTCTTCGTGATTGGTTGTTGTTTGAGTTCCTTATAAATTGTTTCGTTTCTTTATCTTGTCTAGTTTTCCGCCTTGTATCTTTCTTAGGTATCACATTTCAATCGACGTTAATTGTCTTTTATATTCTGTAAGTGTGGGTAGGAGTTTTATCGTGTAAAGTATTGTTAGAATTACTATTGTGTTATATTTGCTGCTTTTTCTTTTTTCCTATTGCATTCTTTCCTAGTCGTGTTTGATTGATAGAGTAGTATATGTTAGTTGTTTTCCTGATTTTATTAGCTCTTCCGTTTCTATCCTCTCGTCGCTACTGATGATCGATCCTAAATATTCAAAAGTCGTTATGCTTTCTAGTTTCTTTCCATTGCATATGAACTCTTGTGTAGGGTTTCATTGTTTCTTTTTACTTGCACTTTGTTTTGCTTTCATTTATTTTTGTTCCCATTTTTTCTATTTGCATTTCCCATATATTGATCCGTTTTTGCATCTTTGTAGCTTTGTCAGTTGTGATGACTATATCGTCTGCATACATTAGTGCTTTTGTTCTTACAGGGTTTAGGTTTTCGTAGCCTATAGTTGTTTTAGGTGTTTTCTTCATGGAGTTCTTCATTATTCTTTCCATGTATATGATGAATAGCAGGAGGCTTAATGAATTTCCATTGTAAATGGTTCTTAACCCATGTATTTGTATTATGCCTGAAACCTTCCTATAGATACTCTTTATCGCATTTATTAGTTTTGGTGTCGTTTGAAGTTGTTTTAGGCATTTCCATATGTTATTCTTTGGGACCGTGTCAAACAATGCTTAGGTCTATAAATGTCAGGAATAAATATGTGTTTGATTCTATTTCGTCTTTTATTAATTTTCTAATTAAACTTATATGATCTGTAGTCTGTTTTGCTGCTCTAAATCCTCCTTGTTTATCTTCTATGTTTTTTCTTATTTCCATTCGTAGTCTTTTCTTTTTTACAGTATCTTGCTGTAGATCTTTAAAGCTACTGGTGCTAGACAGATTGTTCTATAACTTTCACAATCGTATTTGTCACCTTTCTTGTATATTGGTATCAATGTGTTCCTTTCCAAGTCCGAATACCAGCATTCGGTTTTTTTCCAATGCAACTGTCAGGGGTTGATGGTGTACTCGACAGTTTTATGGCATAGTATACCTACTGTCTTGATGTGTTTATTTTAATGTGTTCATTTGTACCTATTATTTTTATACATCTAACATGTGACCCACGGGTTCCCTATTGAAAGATTCTGTTCTTTTCTGCCAACCGAGAGAAAGAGCACCATGGCTTTCAAAATTGGAAGCTTTGACAGTTCCATTTCCTGCCAAAAGCCCCAATTTAGAAAAGTTGTCAAAGCTCCCATTTTAGAAAGCCACGAACAGAACAAATTGTTAATGCACGATCGCCTTGATTGGAACCCACCCTGTTCGTCGGTTTAATCTATTTCTTTTTGTATTCGATAAACGTCCATACAGCCGCCCTACAGAACAAGTCACGCCTATTCCACTATAATTGTCACATTCTATTTTTCCTCTTTTTAAATTAAGGTTACCTAAGTCTCTCTTCATGCTCTGAGAATATCGTCACCTCGCAAACATTTATTAAAAAGCCTATATAGGAATCGTCTTGTAAATTATCCGTGTTGAATTTAAGCTAATGGATCTTTCTACTTTAATTTTAATATGGTGTCTTGGTGTTCCTTAGCACTGTTAACAAACTTAAATACGCTTTTGCTCGTACCATGAAATGCTCCGTTTCGCACTCCGCACCTCTCTGTACTGGAACATTTATTACTTGAACTTGTATTTGTTGTTTTGGAATAATATAATCTATCATACAATGTTATTCACCTAGAGAATTGCTCAGAATGTTCAATAATTTGACTTCCGTTATCATTGACTGTTTATTTCCGTAACTTCCCACTACTTTGTCATATGATCTTCTAACCACTCTTCCATTTAAATTCCCATCACAAATATTTCATTTCGATCGTTTCACTGAGCATCTAGGGGCGTCGTTAAGATAAAAAAACTGAGGGGGGGGGGCGCACTAGATTCCCTGCATAATACATGTTATATTTCACTATAACAAAAATTAAAAATAAGTTTTGTTTTTCGTGTATAATTATTTAAGTTACTGCAATATGCATTATTCTTTGTCTTTTACAATGTAAAATAAACTTGAGAATGCAAAGTTTTTATCTTAGCTACTACATGGTATGCTTGTTTTTTGGAATTCTTGATTTGTCCCAAAATGCAATTATTCGTTTGGCTACCTCTTTGGCGCTCTCTTGGATAGTTTTCTCCCCTTTCAAACGAATACGAAGGAAACGTCGTAGTACCTGTTTGTTCCATGCTAATTTACGTCTTGTTATTGAATATAATATTGTTCCAAGCAGCCATATATTACATTTTCACTTTAAATTGCTAGGCATATAAACCGGTAACAAACAAATGCAAGAATTAAGATACGTGCCTGAGTTTTGACAATAAAAAAATAAAATAAAAATTAAATCCTCTGTGGCATGAATATTAAAACATTAGATCCACCTTTTTTCCGGTGAGAAACGATAACAAACTATCCATTTTGTATGGTGAGAAGATTGAATTAAACAATTTGTTTTTTCCTATAAATTTAGTTGGCATCCTAGAAACGTACTTGCCCAACATACTCCGATATCTATTTGAACGTTTCTTAGTTCTTCAAAGACTTCTCAATACTTCCTTGCTATGCCTTGAATGTTACATGTTCCAAAATATATTTTTTTTTGAGTTTTCTATCTTTGTTTGATGCATCCAAATAATTATTTTAAAGCGCATCGCTAAGATTTTTTGTAAATATAACATTTTCTGTGCTGATTCACAAGCCTTTTGTCCAACCCGAAGGACCAGTGGTCAGACAGACTTGACGTTAACTTTATTTCGTAGTTTTTACTCTTAGGCAAACACAAACCAAATCTAACGGGTTTGCCTACCCGAGGTTGGCTCTTCTACTTTTTTGACTTTTGGGACTATGTTGCTTTCATCTGCTCTTTGGTTTGTTCGCCGGTTTTCACCTGTTACCCTAGACAGTGGCCCTTACTGGGTGCTATTAACTGGAGTCAGCTGAACCCAGGTATTTTAACAAGGTTGTTACTGCTTCCTCCACCCTTTACAACCTAGCTTGCAACAGGGTTTGGCGGGGTTGAAATACATAAAATAAAATCAAACTTAAATTCAAACAATAATAAAATCAAACTGAATTAAATATTTTAAGAAAAATTATCATATAGTTTTTTGAAATTGCTCAGTGAATCCGCTGTTACTACTTGGAAAGTCATTGAATTCCAATCGTGGAACACCCTGATTTAAAAAATTTATTGCCTGGGCGTTGTATAGAAGTTGGCTGTACTGATTTTGTAAGAATGGCCACCTAGTCTATCACCGTTGAACAGTTAATAGAGATGACAAATGGGAAAATGGTTGATATGCAAAGTATTGTATGTTATTATTAAATCGCCTCCGGGGCATAAACTGATTATTCAAATTTGCTTAAATAAAGAAAACGATTCCCGTAATTTTTACTAATTTTAAATTTTTTAGAAATTGCAGTGTACTTGAGGGCGGTTTAGAAAGGTTATTCCCGTCACACTTATAATTTTTTATTCGGGGGGTTGGAGTGCACTTCAGGTGGTTTGGAGTGTTGCTTTAAGAAAAGAGATGATTTTTCACATTTTTAAAAATATTTTGGAATTTGGGACGCATCTGAGGCGCGTTGGAGGTATTTTTAAGGATATTACTCTTGTGCAAATCTGCTATTTGGTATCAGTTGAATTTGAATCATTTATCGAGCTCGTCTATATTGCAATAGACTGCCCTTCCCAATCCACCTTATTTTTTAAAGGAGTAATTTATTTTTATGATAACTCATACTTTCCAACAGCAGGCAATGGTTCAAATTCATATTTTCATGACTTAAAACTGTTCAGGTAAGTGACTAATGAAAACCTCCAAGAGATTCATACCGAAATTCCCAAATTTTTGAAAAAAAAAAGAAGTCTTAACAGTTTAAATAAAGACACTTTACCATCAAATCTTCAATTTGGTCAGTGACCACTTCGAAAAAGTTTTAGCAGATTTAAGTATGAAATTCATGGCAAACATGAATTTTTAATTCAATGTCCTCTAGCGGCTAGCCCTTTTAACTTTTCGAGATACATGACTGAATAGAGAATTTAATGATGTATCAGAATCTACCAGAAAAAAAGATACAGTGTTCAAAAAAAAAAGTTGGATTCCGGTGTAACTAAAAGTAGTAACATGTTTATAAAACGGAATTAAAGGTCTCTTAGTAGCATAAACACATGAATTTTAGCTTAGGACAGCTAAACTCAATCATCTAGTATATATTTGTTGAAATCTCAAAATCGATTTTTCAATTTTGACGTTTTGCCTATTAAATTTTCTATTTGCAAACAATGTCTATCCGTTGATACTAGATTTATCAGTTTGGTTTGTTAGTTTGGCGATTACTCAAATAAACTGTTCAGGCAAGCGACCAAAATGAAACTTCCTAGAGCTAGAGGTTTTCTCTCAATGCAAGGTTGTTTATATTGCCATTTAACACAAGGTTCTAAAAAGGTCTAGATGTAGAACGTTTGCCATAAAAGTGTCATCCATTTAGGCATACCTCGCATACCGGCGAGTAAGTCTACAATGAAGAACACCTTGATTAAAAATCGCATTTGCTCTATATCCTTGCAGACGAATACTTACTTCTAACTATACTTCGTATAGCGGCGAGTAAGGTAAAAAAAGAAGTAAGCAACTGCGGAATTTTATCAAAGCAACATGTAATCGTTTTAAAACTGTTATGGAATCCCAGAAAGACGACTGTCAGTGTTACATTAAATTTAGCATAAATAAATAATAAGTAGAAAGTAAATAAGAGTCTTAATGTTATAGATTACTTTCTTTATAAGTGTTTAATACTGACGAGAACGAATTAAGGAAACAAATGTAACAATAAATTTGACATAATCTGCCAACATTTTAGAATTTTAAAAAACATGTCTTTTTAAATGACAGCAAGAGCTGTCAAAGCTCCTAATTTAGAAAGCTATGATAAAAAATTATCGCAGATAATACCACAAGTGTCGAGAATTTGTTAAGAATAATATGTCGTTTCTATGGAAATTGTTACGTGTAATTCCAAGATACAAATTAAGCTCAAAAATTAAAGTGATTTTATTGGATGAAATTTGCAATATTTTGTATGAAAATGACCAATCATTAAAAAAAATTTTGTCACGAGTGGTTATTGGAAGGATTATTCAACAATATGACTTTAATTGTCTTTATTTACAAAATAATAATTATGAAAATTGCAAAACTGTCAGCAGCTGACAAGCGCTTGCTTAAGTATTTAACTTGATAGTGAAAATTCTACACGTTGAATTTTGAAATACAGTTTTTTTTGGATTGACCAAATGTAGAAAATAGAAGCATCTTATTGACTCTTGTAATGTAGCGTTGAATAATCAACAGCAATACCATAAGTGAATTAAAAATGATCGATAATTGTGTCGCTGCATACACCACGAAATTGTGTTGTTGCTTGGAAATATTACGACTTCGAAGAAGATATTACTGCCCTGCTTCAACGCAATTGAGTTGGTCAATGAAAGACAGAATTATAGACAATTTTTAATTCACGACTGGAATTTGTTAGATTATTCCACGAACTAAATATTGAAACACTAAGTTGTTATAATTGTTTGTTACTTACTGACCTACAAACGCGTTACTTAATTAGCAAATGCAAAATTAAAAAAAAAATTGTTGACACAGCACTGATAACACCAAAGTTAACTAAAAATATTATCGCGGCTAGTCATGATTTAATTGGTTAAGAGCCTGAAAATAAACGGCTGCCATTGGCTGTTATAATGCAAGTGGAATATTCAACAGTAATACCACAAGTGAATTGAAAATTATTGATAATTCTATCGCTTCATTGACAAAGAAATTTTGTAGTTGCTAGGCAATGTCATGAGTCCGAAGGAGGAGTGATATTGCCGTGCATATTAACACAATTGACTTGTCAATGAAAGACAAAATTGAAGAAAGTTTGTAATTAACGAGTGTTTTTTTAGAATATTCCACGAACTAAACATTAAAACACTCAGTTGGTATTATTATTGGTTACTCACTGCCGTACAAACGCGTTGTTACAATAGGGATAATACCGGAGCTTCCTAAAAAAAGTATTGTCGCCGCCAATCAGGGTGCGATTGATTAAGAACCTGAAAATAAACGAATGCCATTGGCTGTTACAATGTGAGTGGAATATTCAACAGCAATACCTCAAGTGAGTAAAAAGTATCGATAATTCTGTCGTTTCATTGGCAACAAAATTGTGTTGTTGCTAGGAAGCATTACGCTTCCGAATGAGGAGTGATATTGCCGTGCTTAAACACAATTGAGTTGGTCAATGAAAGACAGAATTATAGAAAATTTTAAATTCACGAGTGGTATTTTTTAAAATATTCCACTGAGAAAAAACGTACAAACCCGTTATTAAATTATTGAATATAAAAATAAATTTTTTTGTTGATATGTTGCTATGGTTATACAGCACCAATGACACCGAAATTAACTAAAAAGTATTATCGCAGACAGTCAAGGACTAATTGGTCAAGCCTGAAAGTAAACCGCTGGCATTGGTTGTTACAACGCGAGTGGAATATGCAATAATAATAATGGGTTAATTATCGAAAATGTGTTGCAGATCGACAAAAAGAGTGCAATGTTGGCAAGCAATAAAAACTCGACAGAGCATAGCTCTGGAGGGTTTTTACGTGCAAATTTGCACGATTAAATCGATGTGCAGGAAATTTAAGTTAATTAACCGAGAAAAATTCGAAAGCCAGAGTGGTATTCAATAAAAAAATGTTATTAATACAAAATTAAACCAATGGCGGACTTAGTTTATCGTTTATTGTAATAAAACAATTTTTAACTTCAACAGGTTTTTTTATTTTAGCCTTATACGTATTTCAACGTGTTTACACGTCATTATCAAAGGCAAGATTTAAAGTAAACAGTTGGTGTTGCTATAGGAACAATAAATCTGCATAACTTTATCTTGGTTTTCTATATCTGCGTCCAGATGACTTGATTTCTCATTCCAAAAGTCCAATAACGGTGAATTTAAGAGATCAATTTGTTTATCGTTGTTTATTAGCGTAACTATGAAGTAACAAGGGCGTAACTGGGCGTTGTCAAGGTAAACAACTGTAAGTAACATACACTAAAAATTACCGAAATTATCGGTCTAATTTTTATTTAGGTAGTTTAATGCTGCATTTTGATTAGCTGTAATGTGCATGAATAAAATAATTGATATAATTCCAACACGTGGAATTGTCGACATAATTCTTTTTCATTGGCCGAATTCTGCATTTTTATTGATTAATATATATTACGTGACATGTGAATTGAATAGTCATTGTAGTATATATAATATTAAAATCCTCTCTGAATAATGCTTTATTTTATTTTATTTTTTCAAATATGTTTCTAGTGAATATGTATAACAGATTTTGTAACTTGAGCAGATTTATGTTTATTGTTTTGTTTTAAATCGAGTATTAGATTAAATAGTGTCGTTTCGATTTCAATGCAGACGCTATAGTGTGGTAGATTTTTATTGAAATTTCATTTATGGATAATTATAAACCGTAAAAGAAAATATTATAAGAAAGTTTTAATGTTTTCGTAAACAGGTCAGCTGCATTTAAGCCGAAGAAAGTATTTTTGCACGATAATAATGCTACTTGAGAAACGACAACGTAAAAATTATATTACCGAACAATGTCGTAAAAAGGTTCATTTAATTATAGCTCGTGTATCATAAGCAAGAAATAAATCTGGTTTGTTTTTAAGCATTTAGCATTTAAAATTAATTAACATTCTATTAGTACCCTTTACACCGCGAAATAAATATGTGGGTGTGAGTTAAACGCAAACAAGAAGAAGTACATGTCAGCTATTTGCTGTAACCTATTTAAAGTTATTTTAAACCAAACCCATCTGAAGGGACTATATAGGGTTCGGAATTTATGAGTGTCGGTATACATCAAAAAGCTTTACCTTTTACCTGAAAATTTGTATCGTTACATTTTTAGTTCGAAGTTGTTCTGGACTGAACTCGAGCTAAATTCCTTAAACAAAAAACAAGATCAATGTCAAAAGCAGTTAAAAACGTTTGCAAAACAAAATTACGGAATTCCGTTATTAGAAGGGTGACAGGTTTTTGCCACCAATTTTAATTTAAATATGTTCAATGCTAAATATTTTATTTTAATTCTTCATTTGTCAAATATTTAAACTTTTGCTCATGCTTTAGTCATCAATGCGCACAAACAATCAGTAGAATTTTCAAACTATAAACACTAAATTAATAATTGTTATATAATATAATAAATTAAATAACACACATTTTATTTGGACAATCAGAGCGCTCGGTTTTCGTGTCAACAGCCAGTCAAATTAATTTATGGGTAAAAAAAACTACAAGTTAATTTTAATAAGTGAAAAAACAATAATAAAATTACGGTAAAATCACTTGTTGTAATGGCTGCGTTTGTTTGCAACAAAAACCGTTAATTCAAAATAAGTCGTAATTAATTGTGTGTGATATTATAGCCATTAGAAATACAATACGCGTCTCCGTTTTTCTGTGACAAACTTAGGTTTATTATTAACTCGTGCTGGTTAATTTAGACATAGATTAATAACTCCTGATTTAGATTACCAGTTGTATCGTACTTGCGAATAAATGAACATACTAAAATCACGCATCTACAAATTAAAATGCTCGCACTGTAATTCAATTTATATAGGACAAACAATTAGAAATTTTAATATTAGGTACAAGGAACACGTACGTTGTTACAAGTATAAACACCCCCATAAATCCAATTACGCTAAACACTTATTAGAACACAATCATTTAATGACATCTAATAACACTATACAATTTTTCCACTTTTGTGATGACAAACGTAAGTTGGATATACTAGAAGCATTTGAAATTCATAAACATTTAAAATCTGTATCTTTAATGAATGAACAAATTGACCTCTTAAATTCACCGTTATTAGAAGTTTTGGAATGAGAAATCAAGTCATCTGGACGCAGATATAGAAAACCAAGATCAAGTTATGAAGATTTATTGTTCCTATAGCAACAACACCAACTGTTTACTTTTAATCTTGCTTTTGATAATGACGTGTAAACACGGTCAAATATGTATAAAGCTAAAATACAAAACCTGTTGAAGTTAAGAATTGTTTTATTTACAATAAATACACAAGTAAGTTGGAAAAAACCGTTTAAGCTTCATTTTATAATAGTTTTTTGAAAATTGATGTAAATCAATGTTTTTTTAACGCAAATTGTGTTTCACTTTTGTTTCATAATTTCCATAATTTTGCGTTAAATTTTTTTTTAGTCGTGTAAACTTGAGAGAAATTTTGAAACTATCATTCATGTGTTTTATGTTATGTTTAGTAAAACAATTATTTTTGAAATTAGTAAATTTATATAGAATGGTTTATAAAACTTAACAGTTTTTATAATTTGTTAAAGCTGTTAGAGTTTTAAGTATTTGTTAACACGCAATTTAATTAGAGGAAGTTACAAAAAATTGAATTCGCTGTTCATGGGAAAAAGTTTTTGAAGTTTTTTCATTAGTTTTGGCTTTAATTACAAAACCTTTTTTCTTTTTTTTTGTAGTTTACCAGTATAAAGATCAAATCATATGATTTCCATAGTCAGTTAAATATAGCGTTTGTTTTTTTGTATTTTATGGTTTAGTAACTTAGTGTGTTAAATAATTATACGAAAAATGAATTATCAATTAAAATTGTCATAGTTGGATAAATGTATTTAAATTACAGGCTCACAAAAATTGAAATGTATTTGAACACATTTCTAATTGCGCAATCTAGAAAACGTAAAATTATAATTTTGTATCATTTCGCTAGCACGCATAGCATTCTGAATCCTAGCAGCATTCAACATTTTTGTTAACGTTGCTTAAGAATAAATTAGCATAGTAACTTGTAACTTTTTAAAGATGAGTATGCGGTTGTGATTGTAATAATAAAACAGTTATCTCGCATTTGATTTTAAACTATTGCATCACTTACACTTATCATTTACAAACTTTTCTGTAATTCTGATGGTTTTGAATAAGCTAACACCATTAAGTCGTATGTAGTTTAAAATTATGGCTTAACACGCTTTACATTTTTTAAATTATAACTTCTCAAAGTTACTAACCACTCATTTAGTTTGTTGTCGCTTTTCGGGTAATTATACGTAGATTTAAGACAATTTTCTATGTTTTCAGCGTTATTAGTTGGTAGTATTAGTAACAATTATATAAAACGTATTTAATTTAAATATTAAATAGCAAATGCATTATTAATTAGTTGACCAACATACCAATCACAAACAAGTACACGTACAAAAAAGGTAATTATTGTTGTTATTTGCAGAAATATTAGATGTACTCGTGCCTGTTGCAACTAAATGTGCATTAGAGCCAACATACAATACCTGATAATAGGAGAATGAAATTGCACATCTAATTAAAATACCTCTCTGAAATATTTATGCGGTAAAAATGCAAATACTTTTTATGATGACAATGCAAATTCTTATATTTTTATGTAACATTAATATTTGTACTTGATGCAATATAAATATAAGTAACGTTAAATAATTTGACAGCACTATACGAAACTGTCAGTTAGGGGTTTAAACATCGATATCATTAATAAGAATAATGTATACTTCATTCATTTTAGATCTAAATTGTCAAAACTGATGATTGTTCTTAGTTATTTGTTTATTTTTATAGTAGAACTGTTAAAATTAAGTTTTTAATGTTATATCCGTGTATACATAGTATACATAGTATCAGAGAATTCCGTGGTGTAATTTATTACCAACAAATAACAAAACATTATCTATCAGATATCATATTTTTATAAAATCGTGCAAAAATGTCGTTACTATAGCAACCAAAACCGTCTCCAAAATATCATTTTTTATTATACCTGAATCATAATCTCTGTTTTTGAAACTAAAAAGCGTGCAAAAACGGGCCTTTAAAGCACTAGTGCTTTAAAGTTGCCTAGGTAACAACAAACTCACTTACAAATTTTGAACAATGATAAATACACATACAATTGCTAACCGTTTCTATATCAACGATTAATGACACAGATTACTTCGAAAAAGGGATTTCAATTTTTGTTTTGTAATAATTTTCAGATTGTAGTGCAGGTATAATAAAAATAGCGTATAATACACGTGTATAAGAGCCTTTAAAGCACTGCTCCGTTAAAAGGCACTCGGCTTTGCCTCGTGCTTTTAAACCCGTCGCGCGTGCTTTAAAGGCTTGCTTGTACACTTGTATTATAATATACTATTATAGCACTAGTGCTATAAAGTACTCCGATGTAGAAATCATATGGTTTTGATAATGAAAATTGTATTGAAAGTAAAATACAACAAAACAATAATAACTAATTAATGGGTTGACACGTTTATCACATTAATGCTACAGTTGTCACAGTTTTATATATTTATGGGAATCGACTGTGGTATTGAGCTTCCTGATGCTGTAATACATTTCAGTGGAAGAGTCACAGCGGTAGAATTACCATATGTTCGTTGTCTCTTGAAAAGATTTCTCTTAAAAAAAATCGAGAAAAAATCGATCGCAGATTAAAACGATACCGTTACAAATGCGAACTTTTTGATTATCAACAACAAACATTTTTAATTATTGTTTTGTTTCAAATGGTATACTGATAATTGCATTTTGCGGATTCTCACGGATTTTTTTTAGAATATTCTTGAAGAAAGCGATGCATTTTCACGCGATTTTAGATAAAATAGTGTATATACCTCGTTTCAAAGTGTTTTTGAAAACTTGATATGTAAAAACTATTTTGACACTAATTAGTAATTACCTACAGTATATTAATCATAATACAAAGGGTGATTTTTGTTTGAATTTTGACATTTACAATTTAGACCAAAAGTGAATAGAGTGTGCAATAGAAAGACAAGTTTCCGTCTTTAAAAAAAAATCTCAAATTTGATTATTCTTAATAGATTTGTAATTAGTAGCTCTAAAATTCTTTTTACGTGTAAACTATTAAAGATCAATATACAGCATCGCTCACTTTTTATGCACTCTTCGTAGAAATGTGAACAAAACACTGTTTGCATTTTTCAACCAATAAATATTTGATATATACCATAGAACTTACTAGTTGCTTTATTTATGTTACTAGTGGGATAAAGGCGTTATTATAACACGAGTTTGAAATTTGCACGACGATGTCGTAGACCGAGTCCTGTAATCAAACGAGTGCCATAATAGTGCATTATCCCACGTGTGACATACAAAAGTTTTCTTACGACTGCTCAAAACTTGTTAAAAATTGAATTTTTTTGCTTGAAATGATATTTCGCATTAATTTATTTACAAATGTCAAATCACTTTTAAACTACTTTTGTTTTAAAATTAAACGAACGAGATAGATTCGATTTCTTTAATACTATGGCAACCATTCGTTTTTTTTATAAAAACAGCTTCAGTTCTGTTTTAGAAACAAACTGAGTTAGGTAATTATTCCATTATCTCACTAGTGAGACAATGAACTTCATTACCTATGAGTTAGGTAATGAATCCATTATCTCACTAGTGAGACAATAAACTTCATTACCTAACGCAAATGAATGATATAATAGGTCTTTATCCAAACAGTCGTAGATAAACTATTAAATCTGACATTTTAGTATAAAAATAAAAAGTGAAAATTGGATTATTGAACTACGATATAACTGCTTTAGTCAAATCAGGCACATTAGTACGAAATCGCACTGCACTCACGGTGGCTCTGGTGGCACTTCTGGAACTTGAGCCTCTTCACTCAGTAATTAAGACCGAGACTAGGAAGGTAGGTTACATGTTAAACAGTGGGCAAATGCAAGAGAAGTATTGGGGCATACCAGAGTCCTGTCACAGCTGAGATACTCATATCATCTTCAATATGAGAAGTAGACCGTAGGCTAACCACAACCTTCTCGTATATGCCATACAACACTGTCTTTTCTATCAGAGAAGACTGAAGCACTCATAACAAGAACCTTCTGGTTCCTAAGGGCCTTGTCTGTTTCACTGGCAGCTCAAGAAAAGAAGACGATACAGGGGCAGGTATTTATGGCGATACACCACGCGAGTAAGTCGTTATATTCGTGTTGGGCAGTACGCCACTGTTTTCAGGCCGAGGTATACGCTATACTGGACTGTGCATACCTTAATAGGGTTTTTACTAACAAACATATTTACATTTGTTCAGACAGTAAGGCGACTCGCTTTTTCAGGGTAACTCTGGAATGACGGTCAGCACTGACGAGACTTGCATGTATAGTCAGAAACTAAGAATAGGAAAATGTAGGGGAAGTGCTTTGTTCATTTTTAAATATAGTCCTGTGTCTTGTTCTTCATGAACCATATTGGTAATTAATAATATGTGAAATTACTCCTAAATTGAAAGAAACGCTTGAAGCACCGTATGTTGTATTTAATAGTATATTGTAGACCAAGGTAGAGAAGACATTTTTCTCAGCCGAGCAGAATTATTTCCCGAGATTCGAAGCATCGAGGGAAATAAGTTGCGAGGCTGATAAGTCTTCTCTACCGTGGTTTATATATTATTTTTTCCACTACTAGCACCTTTATTCCTTTTATAATTAATTTATTTTACATTAATAAAAAATAAAATTACAAATGCAAATGTGCACAAAAATAAAGCAGCCTTGCTTGAGAACAAGAGAATAGTTAATTTCAATTGACATTTTTCAAAAATATATATTTTATAATAGTGGTTATAAAATGTTCTATTTTGATGATTTGAGGGAAAACTGCACTCCTCCTGAAATTAGAGAAGGTGCAGAAAGTGTTGGTGAACAGTTATTACCAGTAAAATCAAAAGATTTTTACATGAAAGTTGATGGTGAATTTAAAGATTAGTAGCAATTGTTTTCATTATTAACCAGTAGTTAAAAATGAAATATTATTAAATACTAGGAAAGAAATTCATCTTCTTGGCTCTAAAACAAAGTAAGTAATGATATCGTTTAATGCTACTAGTGGAAAAAAAATTATATGACGACATTGGATGTGAACGGCCCCAGTAGTTTTTTAATTGCAACAAGTTGCAGAAGATAATCTTCCAATTAACTTGTATTTCCTTCGTTAAATTCTTGAAATTTACAATATAAATGAAAAATGAAGTAATAATGAGCGACCTTCTCTTAATTCCTTTTTGCGATGTTTCTTAAAACAATTCTGATGTAAGAGAATGCATGTGTTACATAGTCTTAGGGAACAAATATTAACGGAATATTGAGCTTTTTATTTTATTTTTACTGTTCCCCTAATTCTGTTGCTAAGGCCAGAGGATAGTGCACTTGATAAATATCGTACCCCCGGTTAATAACAGCAGAAGTAAAACAGATTAAATTAAGAAAAATAAAAAAGACGACTTTTGTAAAGTGACGTTAGTCCTGGGGTTTGGTTTTAAGAAATATCTTTAAATACAATCTACTGCTAGAAGTTTAAAAAATTAAAAACCAATTAATACACCAATTAAAATCAAATTGCAGTGCGAAGATAATAATGCCACGTTTAAAAATTTACATACATGGGAAAACATGTAAAATTTTAAATGTGGCGTTATTATCTCTTCAGTGCAATTTGATTTAAATTAGTGTATTAATTAGTGATCAGAATTGAAATACAGATTCAAAAGTAGGGAAATTTGACTAATTAAAGTAATAACAATATAAATAGCCAAATAGTTACAGGAGTGGTGGTTGTCACTTTTATCGTGCGATGAATTCACCGAGCGGAAAGCAGCCGCGTAACTCCAGCTGGATGTGCGTTGGCGATAGTGCAAAAGCGCTTGGATCACGTTAATTTTATTCATTGGTTCGGATCCCATAGCCCACACTTCTTAAAAGTTTTATACCTATTCCTGTTGTGCAACAACATAAAAACAATAATCGGTAAACATTCCTAGGGAACTTAACAATGAAAATTAATGTAGTCATAATTAAATTATAATAATTCTTGACGATAGAATAGTTTTAAACTTTAAAGACGCTCATTTACAAAAACTTTGTATGGTATGCAGACAAAATCACAATTTAAAAAAGTGCGGGCGATGGGATCCGAAGCTATGGTCATAACTAACCTAATCCAAGCGGTAGCGCTATTGTCAGCGCACAGCCAACTGAGCTACGCGGCCGCTTCTGGCTAATAGTGACAACCAGCGCTCCTGTATATCAGTGGCGTTCCGTGGGTGGCAAATGCAAAATAATGTAAAATTTCTTTGCATCTGGTGATTGTACTTTTTACCAATAATAATTTGAAAATTTTAGATATTAATATTGTTGATAATAATTTCTGGAGAAGGATGTTTAGAGTACCTAACCTAACCTAAAAAGAGAGAAGATTAAAACTGATTTAGTTTATTATTTATAAATTTATTATAATACATTAAATTGCAACAGCCCTATAAATTGTAATTCTGAAAGAGAAAGTTATTAATAAATAAAAAAATCATTAGTAACAATAACATGTATTAAAATATAATATAGATATAATAACGCAAATACAATAATATTCAAAAATTATAACTCACCTTTTCTTATATTATGGTTTTAATTAATATGTTGACTACATACCTTTCACTATAAATATTTGACAACTGCCATTGCAGTTCTAGTCCTTCTCCTTGAGAGGACAATTTAGACAACAAGATTACATCTTGAATATCTTGATTACAACTGATTTGGATCTTAAACTTGATTAAATGGGCAACTTTGGACTAAATGTACAACTGCGCAACACATCTCCAATCCCGAGTGGTTGACTATTTAAAGTCAGTGCCGAAAAGTTTAGATTGTAGTAATTGGATAAAAAATAATTGGCTTGCATTGAGAATTGGACTGTGTTATCTAAACTTATTTCTTTATCTAAAATTGTTATCTACTTAATAACTGAGCAATGCAATACGCAAACGCAACTTTACAATAATGTGTACTACATTCTGCTCTACTTTTATGAAACTTTGTTGATTTTGCAGATTTGATATTTTCTTATAAAACATGTCCTGAATTAATATTTACAAATACGTAATGAATGTATTTATCTTTTATAAAATGATTTTGAATTTGTAAAATTACCGCTCTGGTTACAATATGTGCGTGCAGAGGTGCTAAGAGTAACAGATTGATTGATTTGTCCGTAGTTGAGAGTTCTAAGGCTCGCCTTCGCATATGCAAAGCAGTGTTTAAAGGCAGCGGTCTGTTTATTTGGCGCCCAATTTTTAATGTTACACGGTGGTGTTAAAAAATAAACACTGTATGTAAAAGTAGCTTTTTTTTAATTTAAACTTATGAATTAGAGTTTCTTATTTGCTAAATATATTTTGGAGTTTTATACTGTAAATATTGTTTCAATTAGTCAAATTTCTATATTTTTGTATCTGTACTTCAATCCTGATCATCGATTAATCAAGCAAATTACAGTGGGAAATCAATAACGCCACATTTAAAAATTCACATGCATTTCTCTATAGACACCTCGTTAATTCTACATAAGTACAATATTGTTTCATACGTATATTAGTCTACAAAAATGCAAGACAATGAACTTCCTGTTCTAAATTAATACATCCAAGACAAGTAGCTGATGGTTGCTAACAAAAAGATGGTATTCTTTTTTATCACCATTTGCTTAAATGAAACATTCAATGTAAATAAAATTGCCAAATTTTCACAATCTTTTTTATCAAAAAGTTCAACGGGTTACGGGGGCAAAATTTTTTGACAGTAAGGTTAAGATACTAATTAATCTCTTGAAAATAAGAAAAAAACTTAGAATGATTAACGCAAAGAAGGGGAAGCCGCTGTTGCAGATATAACCAATCTTATATGGAGGTCCGGTCAGTTCATAATTTCATTGAGTTGCGGACGGGAGTAAAAACTGCTGCGATAGTGATAGTGATTTTCTACCGTTAATGCGTTCGCTTATTACTGGTCATATTTGGTTTAGTTAAGGTAAGGCTAATTACTTAACACTTAATTAACGAGCATGTCAAATAGAAATAATAATTTTATAATTAATTTGAGGATTTCATCCATGGAAAATGTTAAATGAGTTCGGGATAAACAATTGTTGAATGAAAATATCTATGGAAATTTGTTTCGTGGATAAAAAGATAAACGGTAATTTACGTGATATAATTCTTGTTGGAAATCTGGTATTTTTAACAATTTTTGAAAAAATTACCATTTAAAATGAGACCATTTTCTGCAATTAAATTATACAAATAACTTCAAACTCGAAACTTAACTGATAGAAATAGTTTCTACATATTATAAAGTATGCATACATATCAATATTCTTTTAAATAAATAATAATATCCTGTTAAGTTTCATAACAGAAATAAGCGTATAAATGAAGCAGTGTGCTTACCTGTAATGTATAATTATAAATTTAAGCATTAGAGTGCTATGTAATTAAATATAAAAATAAGATTTTTAATTTTCGCATTAAATTTCAAACGCTGACACAGGTCCCAATAGAATAGATAACTGTACAATAGTCAAAACCTAATCGATTTGTGGAGGATGTGGTAAATATTCCAAACAAAGATAAGCTCCACGTGTTGTTATAATAGAAAGATGCTACTGGTTTGAATAACCGAATTATCATGTTTTTAGTGAATGGTTAGCAGATGCTAGCAAAACACAAACTCAAGTGCACTTGTGTGGTTAAGCACAGCACCAAAAGAAGTACACTAAAGCTTAATTTTGAACAATTACTTAGCTTTAACTTCAACTGACAATCATATTTGTGCATTTACTTAGTAAAACTTAAGTTTTGGTCTAAATGGTCTAAATTGTAGAACTTTTTAAACTATCGTCGAAATATGGAGTAATGCATTTTTAAATCAATTGCGAAGGGAAAATTGCTAAAAACGAACGAAATTATTTTTGTAAATGGTATGTTTTATGTGTATTTTATTTGTGGCACAGTTTGAAATATGTACTTAATAAAATTCGTAAATTACCTATAGTCCTATAGGAAAACCAATTTTTACTTTATGATTTACTAATTAACTTCTGAGACAAATGTAATTCTAAGCGGTTTTTCTTTATCTATATACAGCAACTGCAATATTTACTCTAACCTCTGTTTCGATTATTGTGGAACTTCTATTCTCACCCAGTATTTCGTGTATATAAAGCAAATAAAGATTGTTATCGTATTATAGTGTTCATTCCGTGTCTTATAAAAATAGGTTTCAAAAGTTTAAATTTAACTGATTTTTATATAGCAATTTTTATGTATCAAACTATTGGCAACCTCTCCAACCAAATTGCTGTCGTCGGTATGGAAATATAAAACTGTAAAGTAGCATAAAGATTTCATCATCTACTTTGACTGTGTGCATTCGGTGTCCTTCGTATATTAAGTTGCATAACTCGGAAGTTTATTTTACACAATTTGACTTTTCATGAGCAGCATAGCCATCAAGAAAAATCACCTGCTCACAAATCCTGTTTGCTAAAATTACGCTAAGATATGTGCCCAAAAAAACTCCATTATCTTGGCAATTGCTTTTATAATAAATAAAATAAAACGCACTACTGTCAAGACTGATGGTGGTCTTTAGTTTTGCCAAAATCTTAGTCACAAACGTGATGTTTAATAAATTTCCAGTTGTTAGAATATACGTTACGGTTATTTATAAATTATAATGCATGCAGTAGGTACTCTTATAGTTCTCTTCTACCGATTAAATTATTTTACCAAAAACTTGCATTTTCGTTAAAAATGTTTTTTTAAACAATACCTAAAAGAACGGAATCAGAAATTGTGAACGTCAAATTGAAGATTTCTAAAAAAAGAAAAACAAAATGAATATGTTAATTGTAACTACTTATTTGGTTGTATTTATAGGAAAGAACTCGTCCTGAATCTCGTTTGCTACAAGACCATGGAACTGAAGTTATGCAAACTTTCGTAGTTCTAAAATTATTGGAATCGCGATCGGTTTCTAAATTCATGGTCGGTGTATATTTGTCTTGTTAGGTCAAGGACAACGTTAATATCAGGGTCCCGTTTTACGTCTAAGGATTCTAATGGTGTTTTAAAAATGCTATAATGAACTATTAGAAGCTGGTTAATATAAACTTTACGGTAATAAAATGAATTAATTTACGGTACAGTTAGAATAATCAAATGGTACAAAATTAAGAGACGCGTTTTGCAACTATTACTCCCTTTCAGAAGGGGGAAATGAACCTAGTTGTTTTTGGGTAAAAAGGTAGCAGTTTTTACATATCAATAGGTATCAAAATATAACTTTATTGGTTTACACAGAAGTATCTATACAATTTGTTTCTAATAATTTAATTCTGCCTTAATGCAGTTTTGTTCAGTTTAATTTTATTACCAATCACCACATTTAATGCGTAGGTTTTTAACCATCACATTTTTTTGTAATCTGTACATAATTCATAAGGTTATCGTTTATGGCATTATAACGTTTTCCAACAGTTAAAGAACACGAAAATTTATACACAATTTCTAGCATTTATAGAAAAAAGTGATATTTCCAGAATTGAAGGATAACTACCGCTTTATTCTTTCTAAAATCAGGTTCGTATATTCAAAATTTGAAACGAATTTTAATTGTTGCTCTGTGACTGGCAAAAACACACATGGTAACAAATGAATTATTTAAAAATAAATAATGTATCCAGTTTTTAGTCGAGAAGTTGTAGATATATAGGTACAGTTTTAGGCAACCAGTTCACAGTCTGTGTGAGTCAGGTGCTTCGCTTGGGCACCTTTCTAACATACTTGAAACGGAACATGCAAGCTGTACACACGTAAGAAGATATTGTTTTAATTATTATTTATAAATACGCCCTGCTTCTTCATTGACGTGTAACAGATTCTCGAAATTTTCCTGTGTAGCGGGACACACTCAAAATTTTAAATTAAGAAACGGTAAGGTAAAAAATAAAAAAAAATATTTTATTTGCATAATAAACCCAACATACTTAGCCTTACACCATTAGATGTTAAATATCATAATAAGACCCAAGTAGATTGTAATTTGGTGCATTTAAACAGTAAACAGTAGAAAAAATCAATGTTGGATATTCACTTTATAACGTAAAACTGAAAAAAAACAGGTATTTTATGAGAAATATTTCGGTGTTAATTGTGTTCCAACAATATCATCTGTAATTAGATTATAAATTGTAGTGAGTACACGAATAACTTTCTGTAAGAAACTGCCAGAAAAATAATATCTACATTTTTTGCGATTTTTTGTTTTTTTTCCATTATTTTTTTTACTTGCGCAACAGCTCTATTTTAATTTGCGTAATAATTGAAAATTTAATTATTAACGAAAATTATGTAGTATTAATATAAATGAGATATGATCGAGTAAAACTGTTTTTATAAAAGATGATAATATTGAACAGGATTCAGTATTGCTGTACTTATTGGTTACTGTAGTTACTATGGCTTATTTTAAACTTAAACATTCGTTTGATGTCCAGGATTTTTGAAATGGGTGTTTGAAGACGACAATGCAAAAAAATTCTTAACCTTTCTTCTCCTGCAATCGGCTGTATTAATGTTTGTTAAAATGGCATATTATTAAGTCTATTTTTGAAGTCAGCATTATTTAAAATACTATTAGAGAAAGATTCTGTACATTTAAAATGATCGAATAGTAATAGTCAAAATTATAATTATGTGTTGTTTAACTTACATCAAAATATTCAATGCAAATTAAAGCTACAGCACATCAAAACCCAACTTGCTAAATTAGAAAAAAAAGTTCCAATGTGCTTCAGCTGTTGCTTTATGCAAGACCAGGCGTTGGTGGGACATCCACTGACAGACCAGAATGAAAGGTATGTCCTCCAATTTTGCCTCCATAAGACAATTCTGTGAAAACAGCCGGACTATTTTGTCGTTTTTCTAATATATTGAATAATTTGATTGTTTTAAATCTATGAACATTTTTTGAATTCATCATTTTTTATTTGGGTGTTTAATAACAACGATGAGAAGGTAATGATTTCTTTGTCCCTGCGCTTGCTTATTTTATAACAGATTGTCACAAATGTATTGTAAACATAGGCGACTAATAAGAGCGACAGGGGAAGGAAAGGCAATTGACGAATGCGACAAGAAAGAGAGTAAAAGGCATCCATGGATACGTGAATTTTTTTTATATAAAATATAAAGCATCCATGGATAGGGGAATGGAAAATTGGCACGCCTATTATCTCCCTTCTGTTTCGCGCTCATTAACTATTTATGTTTCCAGTAAAATAGTAACAATGGTATGTTACAGTGGTTGCTGATCACTGGTGATGGTAGAATTTTTATTGTATGAAATTAAATATATGAAATGAGTGGCAAGTTCAATTTAAGAATTGTTATTTCGAATTAGAAATTGTTGTTATTATACATACAAAACGTTTGGTGCTAGTAGGGAGCGATAAAAAATACTTTAAAATAAGGCTTGTTTTTGCTTCACTTACATTTTCCAGCGAATAAAAACTTAGTTTTTTAACACACTTAATAAAAAAAAATATTTTTGTTGAATGTTAGGTAATCTGACCAAGTCTTTCTTATCGTTCATTATTTAACTAACATTACTTTTGAAATAGATTGTTTAAGTTTTAACTAAAAGTTAAGAAATTCTCTTTAACGTTTATGCTTCAAATATCGCAATTTCTTTAATTTACGTCGAGACGCTGAATGTTTGACTGTAAAAAAACCGTTAGCTTACTCGAGGTAGTAAATAATAATAGTAGGAGTAGTAAACATGTTTGTTAAAATTAAAAGAACGTAGATAGAGACGCACGGTCCTCGGTCAAGTCCATGGCAGTAATTTAATCGCATTAAATTTTTTTGCCACAAAAGTTATGATAAAAAATTAAAATTGACGCAACGGTTTACAACGCAGAAAAGGTAGATTTGTAGAATTTTGATTGAGAGACTAGGTGTCGAGGATAATTATTCGCGACAAGATCATTAAACTCTGCCTATAAATCATAATATTGGCGAGATTGAATGGTCACATGCCAGACATTTGTTTAATTTTCTTTATAATCTATAATAATAGTGCCGCTTTATTAGAAACGTTATAATATGTTTCCTCTATAGTCGGTGCATTAATTTCAATGTTATGATACTGTTTATCAAGGATAATTTACACATTTACATTTACACACAATCTCGGAAGAAAAGGCTTGCGGTAATTAATTCCCAAGAGTTTTGTAACTCATTGCAACAGGTTTCGTACTCATCTTTTAGTTTGTTATGTTGGTTAATCGTTGGTTCTCGGTAGTTCAGAAATTATGCTAAGCTGTGTTTTTGTGTATGGTTGAAATATTAATTTGGTAGCTTTGTCATAGCCATATTTGTTTACATTAGTTCGTTACAATTAAACTGTATTTTTTAAAATAGTAAAATCATGAAAAATTGTAATTACAAAATTGATTTGATCTAATTGTTTTATATTGTAAAAGTTTTGAATTAGCGGTTTATAAATTTAATAAATAGTCAAATTTGCGTGTTAAATACCCCCCCCCCCCCAGAAATTGACCGTCGAAGTTCTTACTAATTGCCTTCTATTGTTTTACCTATAATGTTAGTCAGAGGTCATAGAACGTCAGGCCCTGACAGGTCCTGCGTGTTAAAGTTATTCCCTAATTAAGAGCGAACTGATTTATGACAATTTCGATAGATGTTAATACATTTTAAAACACACCGTTTTAACAGCTGTTGTATTATACAAAATGAGAAGATAAGATGAAGAACAGATTATTTAAAACATCTATACAATAATAATGCTAAGTATTATATAATGTAAATAATGTAAAAAATACGTTCTTTAGTTATTAAAGTTAGTACTTTCTATGCTCTTAAATTTTTGAAAAATGTTAGATATTCAACTTTAATTCCCAAGTAGGCACCTCATATTCAGCTACAAACACTGGAAAATTTTTAAAACGTGTCTTAATATAAGGCAATTAATATTGGCTGACATTTTTTTGTTTCATATTTATTAAAGCAGCTAATGAAATTTTGAATGATATTTTACCAGCAACATTATCAAAGCCATAAATTGTGCGTAACAAAACAGGTCTGGGTGTATACAGAAAATACGTAAGTAAATCGCCAATCATTGATCAAAGAATTATAATTAATATGCTTATTATGCATCGTTAGGTTAATAAGTAAAGGGTATGTTTAGTTGTAAACACTTAAGAGACAATAACAAAATATTTGTTCTAAAACACCTTAGTCTAGATAGTTGTTGATAGTAAATGAGTCTGTAGCGAAACTTGTCTGGAATTTCGATAATTGAATAAATAATTGATGAAAAAATTCGCGAATCATTCGATGTATTTAACATAACCGGTATTTACGAACTCGTGTCGGTTTTAGCATACGGTGGCCGTGAACAAGTGCAACTTGGACACACTTCTGACACACCCACCTTGGTCCTTGTCAGACCCTCGGGTGATAGATTTTTAGTTAATTTTGTTTTTAATTCCAGGGTACAAATCTCACCCTGCAATGTCTCCAAATGGCGTACCCACTGCAAATGATAGTGGGTATACAACTCTATCAACAGCTCCCTCGACCAACAGCGAAGAAACCACAAGAGAGACCCCTTCTCAGGATAATAGCAAACTTCCACCATCTTACAATGCTAACGATTTACCACCATCTTATGAACAAAGCAAATTTTCATCAGAAACTCAACAAGCTCAAGAACAGGAAGCATCTGCCTCATCTGACACAGAATCTGACGACAATGTGGAATTAGTGGTTCCTCCCGATGGCGGTTGGGGATGGGTGGTTGTACTTGGTTCTTTTATGTGCAACATGATCGTAGATGGCATTATTTTTGCATTTGGAATGTTCCTAGATGATATAGCATCCACATTTGAAGTTTCCAAACCACACGTTTCTTTGGTGGGATCATTATTATCGGGATTTTACTTAATGGTAGGACCTTTCACCAGCGCCCTTGCCAATCGCTATGGTTTTAGATTGGTTGCAATTTTGGGAAGTTTCCTAGCTGCAATAGCTTTTGCACTGTCATTCTTCGCTACCAGTGTCACGTTCCTATGCATTACCTATGGAATTATTGGAGGTAAATAACAACATGCAGAAACGCTGAGCACACCAAGTCGTTTAATCATTGAAATAAGCTTATTGTAAGCAGGTCATTTGAATTAAGTACAAACCGGATTAACAAGCTTCACTTGCGTCGTTTTATTAAAAATATTTAAAGTTCTGCTAACGTAATAGCTGTACTGTTATCTATAAATGTTTAACCCTTTAAGCTAAAGGTCAAAAGTTGAAATCATACAATTCATATAGAATTTTTATTGTTTATTACTGAAATAATTTACGTAAAATTTTAAGTTAGGAATTAAATTTCTATTGACAAAAAATATGATTATTATTTTGTAAACGAAATTTGCAATAACAAACTAATAACTATGGAATTTAATGTGTAATATATTTTTGCACTATAACTTGTCACACATCTGAATTAATTATTACTTGTAGGTATCGGTTTTGGTTTTATCTACGTACCAGCAGTAATAACCGTGGGATTCTATTTTGAAAAATGGAGAGCATTGGCAACAGGAATTGGTGTTTGCGGTTCTGGAATTGGAACGTTTGTTTTTGCTCCTCTTTGTGCTGCATTGATTAAAGGCATAGGTTGGAGATACTCATTTCTTGTGCAAGGTGGTATTATTCTTCTGTGTGCATTGTTTGGAGCTACCTTTAGGTAAATATATTTAATATGTTTTTTTCTTCATTCTTTACTATTTACAGAGTTAACAAAAAAAAAGTTCCAATTAAACAGGAGAAAAGAAGTATTTAAAATGTGTCTATGTTATTGCTGTTAGAAAAGACCTAAACTAATAATTTTCTAATATTTCAGACCACTGAAGCCAACAAAAATCAAAGATTTAAAGAAGAAAGAAGGTTTTGTACAGCCAGAGTTAGTAATGGATAGTAGTAAACTTCCTGCGGCTACTCGTGTGAAAATGGAGGAAGCTCTGGCAAATATGAAAACAAATTCATCAAATTCATTGAATGAAAATCAATCTACGATTCCCAGAATACTCGGAGTTAATAATAACGCATGCTATCCTACCGCCGCAGAAGTTTGTAATGGTGACGTTAATAAAGTATATCATACTATAAGTGTTCCTCAGCACCAAAGAATAATTCAGCTTCATAGTCAGGAGAAGAGGCGTAGTGTGCCATTTATATCTACTGAAGATGCTGGGAAGAACTCGGAAACTGGTGACGGCACGACTCCACTTTTAGATGAAAAAAGTTTGTCTCCGGTTATTTTGAATAATAGAAGGCATTCAACCAGTGACAAAAGACATCGAACAGTTTCAGAGAATAATACTGTTAGAAATCGTAGGGAAACTGGAAACGCACCAGAAATAAACAGACCACTTTATCGTGATGATATTTTCTTTGGAGCCAGTTTAACTAGGTTACCCCAGTACACATCGCAAACGTCAATTGCTTACAATCTTTCGGTAGTGCGACCGCCAACAAAAAATGACGTTGAAGAAGAGACAAAGCGGCAATGTAGATTATGCCCAGAATCAGTTCGAAGGCCTCTTGCAAATATGTTAGACTTAAGTTTACTAAAATCGCCCTCTTTTCTTGTTCTTGCAATAAGTGGTGCTTTAACAATGATGGGATTTTATGTTCCTTTTATGTATTTGAAAGAAAGAGCAATATTAAATCAAATGAGCACGAACTCAGCGGTATGGTTGATATCTACAATTGGAATTGCCAACACAGTTGGAAGGGTGGTATCAGGGTTGTTTAGTTCATTGCCGGAGGTCAATGTTCTGTTAGTGAATAACATTGCTATTAGCATTGGTGGCATAGCAACAATTTTAAGTGATTTATCAACTTCAGCGGAGTATCAGTTTATGTATGCCACTGTGTTTGGATTATCAATATGTAAGCAATAGTTGCCTGTTTAACTTATCTCTATGTAATTCTTGTTTTTTTTTCTTTCTAGCGTGCTTTGCGTCATTAAGGTCAATTCTCGTTGTTGAACTGCTTGGTTTGGAACGCCTGACCAACGCTTTTGGATTACTTCTTCTTTTTCAAGGAATAGCAGCCTGTATTGGGGCACCTCTAGCTGGAGAATTCTACACTGCAACTGGAAGTTACACTTATTCGTTTTACTTATCAGGTAGTCTTATTTTGGCGTCGGCTGTAATGTGTTACCCTCTTAATATGATCAACAGGTGGGAAAAACGTAAACTTGGTATTACAGACGGAAAGTCTGTACCTGTTTAATTACTATCTTTTAAGTTTCTGATCATTAAATTAATGGTGCTAAACTTTTATTCCATATTTTAATTTGATGTTCCTATTTTTTATTGGTAAAAAAAGATATTAGATAAAACTAACTATTCTGTGAACAGTGGTTGCTTATTAATTAATACTTTACAAGGAACAATTGTAAGACTGATTTAGTAATTAAGAATACCTGATACAAGTATTTTAATTTGTCAAACATTCCTTATGTTCATTTTAAAGTATCTTTGTAAATTTAACTTACCCAGTTTCTTAAATTGTAAATATAAAATGTATAGTGTATATGTTGAGTATATTTTCACCAATTCTTATGATTTTATATGTTGAAAATTATATTAATTTTAAGTAAGACACACATATCATAGATAAATATTTGTTTAGATAGTGATTGTTAAATGCCAAATGTAATATAAATATTAAATCATTTTATAAACATCTATCTAGTTAACTCAGTTTTTTTTTAATTTTTAAATGGTGATTTAAATTGAGAGAAAAGTAAAAGTTGTCATATTGAAAATATCAGCTACAGTCTACATAAATTATATTTTAAAACTATTTAGTTTATAATAAACACGTTATTAGTAGATATTACACACAGCTAAAATTTGTAATAAAAATTTGCAACAGAAAGAAACCACTTTTTGTATGTTACTATCTACACATTTTTTAATATTTGCTAAAAACATCTTTATAAAAAAATTCACAAGTTTAAAGCCATCTTATTGCATACTGCATACATATTGCACTGTTTAATTTCAGCCAATAATGTTTGATTAATATATTCATTTCAATAATTACCAAAAATGTTTTGATTCTGTTTTGAGTAATAATTCTTTTTTTTTGCTTCATGTCTTGTATTCCACTGTGTTATAAAAAATCGAACTGGTTTGGCATGTGATTATTGTTAATACCCCGTACAGAATATTTCAGTGTGTACTAACATTGGATTGCCGTTATTTACGAAATACTGTAGTTTTAATTTAATTCTTTATTACTAAAAAAGAGCTTATTTTACTTGTAACACTAATACTAAAACTTTTTTAAAGTTAAAAGCTTCTGAAATATTACCATATTCGCACAGTAAAATAAAAACCTAACCTTATTTGGGATCTGGTTAAAGCGTGTATTTTATATTTTCCTTGTGTTTACTGTTTACTGAAATTTGATATTTCAGAAAAAGTAAATTATTGTTGCACTTTTGTTTGTTTCTTCTAAGGTTCTCGCAGACGTAATATGTATACCTACGTTCACATTTCACCAAAACCTAGGTCATTCTAATGTTTTTAACTTTAACACTGCATTCTGCAAGGTTGGGGTTACCTTATTAGTTATTACAGACTGCAGTTTAAGTGCCTGAAGACCATAGGTAAAGGTGTTTAAGGTTTCGCCACATAAGGGTGACTTTAAAGTGATGCTATACCTAGATATTTACGTTATAAATTATATTGATTATACACTACTCAAAATGAATATAGAGACACTTATAAAAAATTGAATATTTTTGCTTAAGTAACACTGGATTTGGTAAAACGTGTCTTCGACTTTTTGAAAAGGATTACTCTTTAAGATGCGAAGATTTCAGCCTTGTTGAATAAGCTTCTAAGAAAAAAGAATGTTAAAAATTGAAATTGGAAATCAATTAATTAACAAACTTTTAAACAGTCAAGAATAAGAAAACAACAAATTAAAAAAACTAATAATGGGTGTGGTCTCCTCTGGCCCCGATGACTTCAGCGCAACGACGGGACACACTCAATTAAATTTAAATTGTTTGTTGAGGATGTTGCTCCCATTCTTGAGTAAGAAGTTCCTCAACCTCATCTAAATTTTCAATAGGCTGACGATCCAGCAATCTTCTTTCCAATACGTCCCATAGGTGTTCGATCTGGTTAAGGTCTGCACTATTAGCCGGCCAGTCCATTACTGTGGTATTATGGTCATGAAAAAAATTTGTAACTATCCTAGTCACATGTGGTCTGGCATTATCTTGCTGATAGATAAAGTCAGATCCCATTTCTCCAGCAAACAGAATCACATGTGGTTTTAAAATGTCCCTGATGTAACGCGCCGCCGCTAGAGAACCTTCCCGAAGAACCACTAGCTCGGTGCGACCATTCAAAGTTATGCCGCCCCATACCATAATAGAGCCTCCGCCAAAACGGACAGTTTCTTGAACAGTGAAGTCTAAATAGCGTTCACCTTGGCTTCTCCACACACGCATTCGTCCATCGTTATGGTCTACGCAAAACCTGGACTCGTCCGTGAACATTACATTGCTCCATTGTTCTCTAGTCCAATTATGATGTTCTTGTGCAAAGTTTAGCCGGGCTCGCCCATGTGCTGGTGTTAACCGAGGGACTTTAACTGCTCTCCTTGCACGTAACTGACTCTCGTGAAGCCTATTCCGAACTGTTTGGTCCGAAATTCTGGTTCCACTAGTGGCAACCAGTCAATTTTGTAGAGATCGGGCGGTAATTCTACGTTCTCTAACGGCCCAAAACCTCAATATGTGGTCTTCGCGAGGAGTAGTGGCTCTTTGTCTTTGAGGGTAAGGACGTCTTCTTACGATACCATTATTTATATTCTGTTCCATGCCCTAGCTATGGCAGAATGACTCACATTTAACATTTTAGCAACGCGTCGTCTTGAGTATCCTTCTCCAATTAATGTCACCGCTCTAACTATCTGGTTTTCATTCAGATATACTCTTGGTAGTCTCCTTCTTCCTAACACATCCACATTCATGTTTCCACCAACAAATTACACTGCGAAACGGTAAAATCAAGTGAAAATTTTTTTTTGTGAAATTTAAACTTAAGCGTCTTTTTTGTTGTTTACTTTGTTTTGTAAAATATTCAAGGAAACAAGTGCCTACTTTTTTACAGGTAAAATGTAAAGGTATGTTCATATTATCTGCCAAGTTATAGATTGTTTCGTTGAGATTTACAAAAAATACACACTAATAAGAAGGTGTCTCTATATTCATTTTGAGTAGTGTATTTTAAAACTGTAATATGTAGGTTCCAGAGGTATAACAAAATAAATTGTAATGTAAATATATTTTGAGGTTACAATTCTACTAATTTTATTATTAATACACTAGATTCCAGAACTGTATCATACGTCTTTGTAGTCTTATTTACTTGGAGTCTGTCACATCATGAATATAATTTAAGTAGAATTGGTTTCAATATTAATTATTTAGAAAAAATTGCGATTTGACAATTAAACATCTCAAATGAAATCGTTAAACATGGCAGATGGCTGTCTAACTTTTGGTTTGAATATGTGCTAAGTAATCTGCTCAATCACAGTCATCTGTGACTTAATTATTTGTGAGAGTACAAATTGTCATTGTAGCGCCATCTTTTTGTAGATTATTAATCATATGAAACAAGCTGCCGATAGCTCACATATTTACCGTATATCTGTAGTGTTAACCTTATCTGTGGTAAAACCAAACATGTAACAATGAATTAAATTTTTATAAAATTGTAGTTTAGTTCTTCAATTGTCCGGCATTTTGAACAATTTGTAACAGAAGAAAACATCACCTCCACTGGTTTTTGCCTCCAACAGATCCACTAGCTGCGCATTAAAGTTAGCCATTTCAAACTTTTCGCAACAGAGCTACCCACATAGTGGAGCAATTGGGCTTAACTAAAACGCTTTTTTTTATGATATAAGTGAATATCGGGTAGATAAAACTGGGACCTATACTATTCGATAGAGAACATATGAAATGACGCTTGGCGACATGTTTTGATGGTTCTGACAAAAATTGAAAGCTAAAACGTTAAGAAACTGACCACATCGCATAGCAAAAGATTTTTTTGCAATGATTATTTACCGTATAGACTAGTACAAGTCTGTCTAAGCCAAAATATAGCTAATGCAATGATGATTTCAAAACTATATGAATTGTTTTCATTTATTTTAGTTAAAGCATGTTTTTTTGACAATTTTTTTAAACTTTCGTTTTTTTGTAAATATGTAACATTTTTAAATGCTTATAACATTCTAATTTAGGACGTGAATTTAAAATATTTGCACATCAAAAACTTCTAAACTTGACTTAGATTTTTGTATTCCGATAACATACGTTTGCGTTTCAAGATAAACTTGTTAAATAGGAAATTTCGAGTGAAGTCTTAAAATTGTGACTTTCTGTAAATATCAGTGTTTGTTGCAATGTACGGATAAATTTATTTAAATAACGACCATTATCTCATTGCCATTGTTCGGGTCTTTTTTGACCCAATACCAATTTGATTTGCTAATTTTGCTTAGTACGGTTGATCCGTAGTGATGAGTTTTCTTGACTTGTTTGTAGCAACAATAACCATGTTTTTTGTGTCGATTATTATATTATCTATCGCAATTTCTTTAGAATAAAAATTTGCACAAATAAGGTATTTGGGTCACTTTTGTCGTAATAGGCAAATACCACCAGTAACTTAAGACTTGCGGATAGAAAAGCAAAATATGCACGTTGCAGGTTGATTCTTGTATATTGCAGGTTGAGACTTATGCAGCCTCTACCCGCACTTTATGTGGAAATCATTGCTTTGGTTCGGTGTGTCACGTCGCGTCCGTGCTGTGGTTGCGTTGTCTTTCAGTGTAAAAGATAGTGTTTTCGTTATGGCGTTTTAGAAAGTCGGTCGTTCACCTCGTCTGACCCAAATATAACTAGAAGAAGCAATCAATGCGTCCGATGAAGAAGCTTATGATGAGCAAGAATCATCGGATGGGTGGGAGCCATCTGATGAAGGGAAGTGTTTTGAATTTGAAGACCATCTTTCTGTTGCCGACGAAGTTGATTCCGAAGTAGATAAACCCGAAGAAACAGAAATGATGTCCCAAAATATTTGATCCAAAAGCAAAACAATTCAATGGTCGCTAGAACCTCAAATCTAACTAGGACGATTTGCTGCACAAAATGTCATGATTACAACTGGACCTACTAGATACGGTATTTCCAGGGTGGAAGACGAAAAAAGAGCTCGTCACAATTTTGCGCCAATTAGAGAACTTTGGGATAAGTGGGTAGAAATACTGCCAGCGTAGTTCAATCTCTATGAAAATGTAACAGTTGACGAACAATTAGTTTCATTCAGGGCAGATGCCAATTCAGGCAGTACATGTCAAAAAAAACCGCTAGATATGGGATAAAATTTTGTTTTTTTGCGATAATAATACGGCATATGTATGGAATACTTTACCTTGGAACATTGCATTCAGATAAAGCACTATTTAAAACAGAAGCTAAAAAACCGGTAATTATATAAGTATAATAAAACAAAATTTACAAAGCAGTAAGTACTGAAACGTAGAAAATTTTTGCGAACTGTGTTATGATGATACCCACCATTCTCAAAAATGTTTGAGCGAAAACACCGGACGATCATGGCGTTGTTAGACCTCTATTCTTGCAAGAAAATGTAATGATCTGCTTTGTCTTATCTAAATATGCTCAAAAATACAATAGAGTAGTAGACAGACTAACTTATTGTAGAAAAGAGAATTAAGAGGAATTTGATATAGCGTCATCGTCCAACAAGACTTCTCATTACAGCAGACACACACAATTACAAGATCAGGAGACATCTCGGATACATTCTAGATACAACATATCCTAGAAAGTGAATTGGTTGCCGTAAACCAATGTAATGACTTTTGCGTTTACCAGATTTTTATATCTCACCTCGAAATCTTCTTCTGGTTCTCAGCCTCCACCCCGTTACCTTCCTACTCCGCCTATTGTCTTGTCTTCTCATCAAGTGTCTGGTCCACTGCCATTTCAACTTTGCTGCACATTCTACCACATCTTCCACTTTAGTCCTATTTCTTATTTAGCTAATTCGTTTTCTGTTTCGTAATCTTACCTTAAGCTCAGATCTTTCCATGTGCCTTTGTGCTATTCTGAGCTTTTCCATATTCGTTTCTGTGAAAGACCAGGTTCCCGAAGCATAAGTGAGTATCGGGAGAATACGCTGATTGAACACTCTTATTTTCAGATGTTGTGGGTATGACGACTTGAATACTTCTGTTAATTTCCCGGAAGCCGCCCAAGCCAGTCTTATTCTTCTTTTGACTTCTTTCAGTTGGGGTCTTTCCATCGTGGTTAACTTTTGGCTTAGATTTACGTATTGGGTTACTACTTCGATTACCGTTGCTTAGTATAATAGGTGTTGCGTTATTTCGATTTGACATAATCTTGGTCTTAGAGCTGTTCACTTTTAGCTCCACCTTCTGTGCTGCTTAATGTAGGTCCACGATTAAACTTTGTAACTCGGGCATGTTATTGGATGTCGTCTGCAAATCTTAGGTGAGTCAGGTATTCTCCTTTGATGTTTAAGCCTAACGTTTCGCAATTTAAGGCTTTATAAATTTCTTCTAGGAAATAAGTAAATAAATTTGGGGAGATAGTATCTCCTTGCGTAATCCCTTTCTTAATCTTAATTGGGTTAGTTTTGTCAAACTTTTGTATCATTATGGTAGAATTTTCGTAAATATTTTTAGTATCGTTACTCCGATATTAATAACAGATACAGAAAACTGTGTGTAAAAGATGTACGGTTTTTTACCGCCCTGTCGACTAAATTTTTTTGTTTATCTGTTTATTTGACTTACTGCCCAGTCTTTTTTTAGTTTTTTAAAATAATAAAACTTTATTTACATTTTTTAGTTCAGAAAACGAATACGACCAAGGCAATAAAATAAATGCTTTCTCAATATTTCTTGACAAAGAATTTTATTATTTAGGACACTTTTCTTATCTTGTCTTGAAAACTTATAATAAACTCTTGTCCTGATCTTGTTAAAGATAAGATCAAGAGTACTTCTAGATTTTCCAATAGCACTACCCTCACCTACAGATACACATTATTCTCTAGAAATGTCTCACCCCATACCATGAGAAAAAGTAGAACGATACAAAAATAAGCAAATCTGCGTAGGTTATAAAAGAGAAAACGTGAAGCGCTACTTGTCTGGTTATCGTATTTGAAAATATGAAGCAGAGATTTCGGATCTGCTTAAAAAATATTGGAAAAATATTTCAACAATTTTTGTAGCATTGCTTATATTGTTAATAACATTTCATCTTATTTAATAAGTTAACAAATTTCATATTATATATATTCGCAGACGACATGGCGATACTAGGAGACACTGAACAGGACCTACAGCATAATATGAGAGTAATAATCAATTGCGAGAAAAGTAAAACAATAATAATAAGCTCGGAAGAAATAACACACAGTATAGAACTAGAAGGAACAAAACTGGAACAAGTAAAATATTTCAAATACTTGGGGGTACAAGTGAGCGAAAACGAAAAACTGGATAGCGAAATCAACCAAAAAATAGGGGTAGCAGGTACATTATTCAACGCAATCAGGACATTGTTCCCAGGGAAAAGAGAGATACCCAAAGAAACAAAAACAGAAATATACAAGAAAGTGGCACTACGAGTACTAACATACGCCAGTGAGTCGTGGGTAACAGCAAACAGACAGAAAAGCAGACTAAACGCTATGTAAATGAGATTCCTCAGGAAAATAGAAGAAAAAACTAAGAGGGACCGAATCCGAAACGAAGTATACAGAGAGACACTAAAAACGCAACCAATAGAACACAAAATCCAAGAAAGTCAGCTAAGGTGGTTAGGACACGTAAACAGGATGGGAGAAGAGAGACAACCCAGACAAATTTATAAAGCAAAACTAGCAAGAAACAGAAAAAGAGAAAGACCCAGGAAGACGTGGTAAGATAAAGTAAAAAAATCAGCAGAAAAAAGGGGAGCAGTATGGAATAACATACGGGAATCGACATCAGACCGAAAGAAATGGAAAGAAATATGGAAGAGGGAACCGCTGCCGACCTAAACCACGACGCCTTACACCGAAAGGTAGAAAGGCTTAGGATTAAGTAAGTAAGTAAGTAAGTAAGTAAATCAAATTTCATGTGAAATTCTACTACAGTTCATTATTTACTTTCTAGTCATACATCTAATAAATTCAGTCCATACAATTTCTTTTGCATAGCCTACGTAGGTTCTTTTTATTTCAACTTTATTGTCAGCGTTATTTTTTATATAATATGACGTTTCAATCGAATTATTAACCTTACACAGACAGCTGACTTATAAATTAATAACAGAAGTGTCAAAATGAAAAGTAAAATTTATTAACCGGGAAGTGCATATGGAAAGTGCTGGACCAAGTAAATCAGTTCAAAAACCTAATAAAAAACTACAAGATACAGTTTCTCAGAAGATTTCAACGAATAACGAATTATTTGAGACCTATATAATTATTCCTCCAGATGGAGGTTGGGGGTGGATAGTGGCATTAACTTCATTTATTTGCAATTTTACAGCAGATGGAACAATGTACACCTTTGGTGTGTTTTTAAACGACATTTCTTTAGCAGTTGGAACCCAACCTACCAATGTAGCATTAGCAAATTCTCTAATGACTGGATTTTATTATCTGTCGGGTAATCAGTTTTGTGTTTTTTGTATTTTTATGCGAAGTAATGTTAAATTTTAGGTCCGGTTATTAGTGCGTTAACAAATAGATTTGGATATAGAGTAGTGTCAATACTAGGAGGATTAATTTCGTGCTTGGCAATCTTCTCAACATCGTATTCTAATACAATTGTTACTGTTCTTTTTGTTTACGGTGTAGTGGGAGGAATAGGTTTCGGAATGATGTATGTGCCATCGATTGTAGTTATAGGATTTTATTTTGAACGATGGAGGGCTCTTGCTACATCAATTGCTGTATGCGGCTCTTCTCTAGGCATAATTGTTTTTCCCATAGTATTTAAGGGTTTATTAGAAGATACAGACTGGAGAGTTAAATTTCGCATATTATCGATTCTGTGTTTGATTTGTGCTTTCTTCTCTATTTTATATAGACCGTTATATCCTGTTCGGGTAATAACTACAAACGACAACAGAGTTTCACTAACAAGTATCGTATTAAAAAAAGACGAGAAAGAAATGGGAAAATTGTCTCGATATCGTAATCTTGAATATCCAACTGCCGCCAATCTTCACGGCTCATCAACAATTGCATTAGTTGAGCCACGCAGAGTGTCTAGTGCTTCAATATATTTAGGTTCAACTACCCCAGTAACTACAACAAAAGACGCGAAGTCAAAAACACCGAGCACATTTAAATCTAAATCATCTGATGTTCAATTAAGAACCGTCTACGAAGACCAAGAAAGCGAAGAAGAATATGTTAAGAGTAAATTTAAACGATGTTTTACTTCATGTAAAAAAATTATTTGTTGTGATTGTGGTATACCAAACGCTGGATTACCCACAAGGCCGCTATATAGAGACGATATATTCTATAGTGGGTCGTTAACAATACTTCCGCAATATACACCGTCTAACAACTCTGTTATACGATTCCTTCCTGACGTAAGTGATGTTTAATTCTTTAAATTAAAACTGTGTTCATCAACGTTTCTGTTTTTCTTAAATTGTAACGGTCCAACAACAAAATGGCACACAAAACGATTCAGATGCACAAAAAAAGCAAACTCAGTTTTTTGTAAATAGGAAATTGAAGTATTTATTGTCATTGATTCAAAACTTTTTTATTTTAATTTCAGAAATTAGCGGTAGATTATCATATGTCGGTAACTCGAGTTACTACATTACAAGATCTAAAAGAAGAGAGCAAGATATGTATTTGTTGTCCCATATCAGTAAAGAGAACCTTAGCCACTATGTTAGACTTGAATCTCTTAAAATCCCCTTCCTTTTTAATATTATGCTTTAGCGGGTTATTTTCAACGCTTGGTCTTTATACTCCTTTTCTGTTTATTGCTGAGAGAGCCAAGCAAAATGGAATCGAGGGCCAAGCGGCTTATTATTTAATATCAACTTTAGGAATTGCCAACACATTTGGAAGAATAGCATGTGGAGTTTTCTCTTCACTTCCTAATATAAAAGCTGTTTTCTGTTCGTATGTAAGTTTAACAATTTGTGGTTTAGCTACTTTGGCATCTTCATTGTCATATGAAAATGTGTGGCAATTTGGTTATGTTATTATTTTTGGATTGACTATGGGCAAGTAGACTAATTTATAATAACATTTTTTATAATCACGTGTGCATTTTCAGCTTGTATTGCTGCACTACGTTCAGTGATTATAGCAGAAATGGTAGGAATTGAAAAACTAACAAACGGATTCGGGCTTTGTCTTCTATTTCAAGGTGTTGGTTGTCTCGTGGGCTTGCCTCTTTCTGGACTTTTGAAGCAGCTGACGGGTAACTACGAAACGTCATTTTATTTCTCTGGAAGTACTATATTACTCAGCGCAATATTGCTGATGTTTCTCGATCCTGTATTGAAGTGGGAGAAAAAAAGGCAGATATTGAGTGAATAATTATCAAAAGTAGTAATAGCTACCAAATTCTTATGCTAGCAGAAATGTAATTAGTATAAGTAACAATAGATGTTTTACAACTGTGTGCACAATTATTTTTTATAATTCCCATTTTATTGCGTGAAAAGGTCTGCGATTTAAGGGTTTTTTAAAGGATTGTGTTCGCTACATGCTACATAAGTGAAAACATAGTAAGAATATATTCGGCAATATTATAACCTTTGGCACAGAACGCTTCTTGGGGGTGTGAAACACTAAGAAAGAATTCAACTACCATATGTGAGAGTGCTAAAACTCATTATTCATTGTGCAAATTATTACTGTTTGTTTCTATAGTTGTAAATAAATAAATATACGCAAGAAGGTTTATTATTAATTTTATGCGTTCTTGATGGTCCTTCAAGTTTATATAAATATATGTACATACAGGTATAGTTTTACCTTAATGTGCATCTAAGTGTGCAACAGATTGAAGATTGTAGGGAGTGATGAATCTTCCGAGTAATCAAGTAAATTATGAAAAACAATTACAGTGTTGCTAATTTAAAAAGCAATTCAGATAGGCAAAACCAAAAGAGCGATTTAGCTGAGCAGCATGTGCGCGTTAAAATGCGAGACGTGAATCTGCGATAATTTAAATTATCTAAAACTGGAAAAGCGAATAACTAAACGTAGAGACGAAAAGCAAAGCACCGGCTTATAGTGACAACAGAAACCTTAAAGGAAAGAAAAGAAGCTAGTCAAAAGAATTGATGAAGCGCAATACAAATTCGAGATACACAGAAGAGAGGAAAGAAGAAACAATCTAATATTTATTTTAGTAATAGATTGTAGACACTGAAAACTGAAAAAGGCCACAGAGTATTGTATGTAACATAATTTAGGTATAAACGTGAATATCAGAACAGTTTACAAAGTCAGCTAAGGAAGATGCGTTAAACTGGCAGAGAAAGATAGGGGTGATAAAGGACAAATCAAAACTAAAAAATCTAAGAACAAAGTGTTCTTTTTTAACATTAAAAAATTATACCTGGACACCAAAATCGCGTTTGTAGGTTGTTTGGTTGACGAAATAAAGAAAATGAAATATTTAGACGCTACTTCAAAAAGTGGCAAAAGAACTGCTTTGACAATAAAACTATTGTTTTATTTAAAATTCTTGGTCCCAAAAACCCATATTTTAACACCAAATTTGTGCACTTCATTAAACAATAGTGATTCCCAAAATGTATCCGCCATTGTGAAACATGTGCCTAAAAAAGTTATGCAAAGAAATTAAAATGTTCACCTAAGTTATGTTAATAACAAAATACTTCGAGAACAAGTTTTTGAAGAGAAAATCGCTGCACCTCAACATTTTTACAGGGCTATAGTGTGGAGCTTGGATTAGAATTGAAAGATCTAATAGAATCGCCTTCTAAATTTAGAAGCCTATGGTTGAAAATAATAGATATTGTGATCGTGCAGTACCGTAGATATTTCTATTTACAAATTTTAAATGTATTATTTAAAAGTATTTATGCTTGACTACTTATTTATTTGCGATGATCGGTGTCGGACCTACGTTGTGTATTAATTATTGCTCATGGCTGATTTGCCCTGTCTTTATCAAGGTTAAAAAGGATAAGATTTTAAGCTGATTTAAACAACAGTAAACCTTTTGAAGAATTTATTTATTTATGTGGTGCAAATGTTGGTGTTATGAGTGCGAGAACCATTTATATATAATTTGCCGGTCAGTTGTATCGAGTAAAGTTGCCAATCCAAATATTTACCCCAGTTTTACCTATACTGCTACTTCTATTTGGAACTGTTTATAAATGTCGAGTATTGTGCAGTTTACGTAAGTAACTGGATGCTCTTCATAGGAACACCGTGTACTATCACTCATTTGTACGCAATATTCTCAGCCTAATTAGGTCTCGTCCTAACAGCGCCTTGGCCGTTACGCCTAATTCCCGAAGGACAATAGCGCCGCTTTGCAATACGCCTGAGAACTTAACCCAATAACGGCGATTGATTACGTACAAATGTGTAACAAAAACACGCGAAAAGAGCGTCTTGCAGCAACCAATATGGAAATAGCGCCGTCACTCACTCCAATCGGCTTCCCTGCAACAGCGCCTCAGTTGCTACGCCTAATTCCCGAAGGACAATAGCGCCGCGTTGCAATACGCCTGAGAACTTAACCCAATAACGGCGATTGATTACGTACAAATGTGTAACAAAAACACGCGAAAAGAGCGTCTTGCAGCAACCAATATGGAAATAGCGCCGTCACTCACTCCAATCGGCTTCCCTGCAACAGCGCCTCAGTTGCTACGCCTAATTCCCCAAGGACAATATCAGGTACACCGACAAGAATAAGCATCTACGCTTAAGCCTATTTGATTTTGGCAAAGTGCTCTTCGTAGCCCAAAACCCACGAAGATAATGTTTTATTTTAAAGTTGCAAGTCCCAGACTTAATATTGTAATATTGTAACAGAATGTTAGCAATAATTGTTCACTACATGCGACATAACTGGCAACATAGTTTGTACGAATATACTTGGCAACATTGTGATCTTTGGCACCGGACCTTTCTTGGGGGTGTAAAATACCAAGAAACCATTCAACCACCAGATGTGAGAGTGTTAACAATCATTTTTCACTGTACAAATTATTAGTGTTTGTTTCAATATTTGTAAATAAATAAATATATTCAAGAAGGTTTATTATTAATTTAATGTATTCTTGATGGTCCTTCGAGTTTATATAAACTATACATACAGGTATAGTTTTACCTTAATGTGCATCTAAGTGTGCTACAATAATGCTTCCAAACTGACGTTAAGATTTCAGAGAACTGAGTGATCTTTGAGAATTCGAAGAATAATCCCTTCCTTTAGGGAACATAGGTACTCTTTTATTAAAATTCATGCCCATCTTCCAAGAGGTTGGACTTGTTTCTTTTTCCAATAAAATTACAGCCACACTCTTCTTTAATTTTTGATTGGATAGAAGTATGAATAAAATTTTGTCTCCCACTTTCAAGCTTTCTTGAACACTTGTGCTAATTAAAGTTGTCAAGTTTCCCCAATTTATGTTAATAACTACAACCCAATATTTACCCTAATCCCTAAAATGCAAGAGCGTGAATATTTAAATATTAGATTGGCCTCAATAATCCAAACAACAGGCGGCAAACTCATTGACAAGTGTTAACATGTGTTTTACAATATTTACATTTATGTCCAAAAATGTGTGCAGATGTTCTGAAACGACCACCTGCTTAAGATTAACTAAGACTAAATCACAGCAATTTAGCTAAGTCAAGTGATCACTGTTAATTAAAGTCCGTATGTGCTGAAAGAAATATAATATTCCTGTAAATAAATCAAAGTTATTAGACAAGTGCATTACGTTTTCGGCGAGCTCCCACTTTAAAGTATAAAGTAATACAATGAAATCAAAATTCAGATACAAATTATTTATTCTCGGGCAGCGCACCTTTACAGTATAACAGATTAAAAGCGTCTACGACCTGCGGCTTTGTGCACGGTCGGACTGTTTAGAAGTTTATATTACGTGTTTTAGTAACTGCCTGCAAGTTCATCGTGGCTCGTATGGAAATACGGGTCTACAGCATTTTGCTGCATAAACAGTTGAGGGGTCAAATCCCAGTTGGGGCCAATTTCGTTTCTATTTTTATACTGATATTTTTTTAAAACAATGTTGTTGATCTTTGCTGTTTATGCGAAGTTATGGTTAAGAGCAGTTATATTTTTAAAGAAAAAATACAAAAACAAAGTTGCATTCACACACTGATAAATTACTCTTAATCGGCGCATGCGCGAAGCCTGCAGCATGGTCAGGCCGGAGACGCTTGTTAACAGAATAAACTAAATTAGAAAGGGTAGTGATCAATTGAGACTGCTGAAATTAGTAAATTGGAGACTGTAGAGAGTTCAGTGCACACAATTAATGTTGGCGAATATGCTAAAGAGATCTGAAAACGATCTGTAACATAACATAAAGTCTTTTAAGGAAGAATTGGCAAAACGAAACATGAAAATTTTAATCACTGTAGATGTCAATATTGTCAAGTGTGACGTTTGTTTGTAGCAGTACAATTTCTTTTGTTAATTACACATGATTAAAACCGTCGGTCGTCTGCGTTTATTTGTGAAAACTACACAAATCAACGCAGGCGACGATCTAAACAACAGCCAATAATGGAAAACAAATATAATGTCGGAACATAGTTCGTAGAAGCACAAAATTTGATACAAAAAATTAAAGTAATATAGTTATTCCACACTTACTATAAGGAGCCAATCTGAATCTACAATTTATAAAATTTCTTGAGTTTACCACACATGGTTGACCGAACAGAATTACAGAAATCAATTTAAAACGTACTATGAATAGGTATGGTTATAATTAGAGTTGGGCAAATATGCTGTAAAGATAGTGCATATATGCACCAACATATGTCGCATAAAACCGTCAATATATGCACTAAAATATGCCGCATAAAACCTTCAATGTATGCAAGAATATGCAGTAACCTTTTGCGATATGCACTAAAAAAAATTAGGGTGTTTATTTAGTGCCTAATATGAAAATCTGATGTTTATTTGAATCTGCAGTTTAATACTAGTAATTATTATATGAGTTAAAGCACGTTTTGCATCAAATGTAATTTTTCGTTGAAAGAAAAAAATAAATACAATTAATGATTTTCATTATTTTTAGTTACAAACACTCAACATTCAAAAAATCAAAAGGGCTTACATAATATAGAAACGCATTATTATTAACTTCAGTTAAAACTGCATTTTTTATTTGCATATACAAAAATACAGGTAGAAGTAAAATCAATAAATAACACAACCTATTTATTACAATAAATAATCATGTGCTTTTCAATGGTGTCAACGAGAAAATTTTGCCGCTTATCTTTCAATATATTTTTGTAGCGGGAAAAACTTCTTTCTACATCACAAGAAGTTACTGGACAATATTTAAATAAATGTGAATTTTTAACTGCAAAACATTCGTCATTGTGGCCATTGCTTAAGAAATCTCCATTTAAAATATTTTTTATGGAATTCAGAGTTGAAAGTCCGCTGTTTTTCTGAATTAAATCGTCCATTTTGCTGCTAACTTTTTTGCATATTTTATTTTTATTTTTATTTAAAATTGAATGAAATTTTTCAATTAATTGTAAAGATTCAGTGAGAAGCAGGTTTTGTGTTTCTAATTTATTAATGATGCTAGGAATTTCCGAAAAATGAGCCTTTATGTAGGACAACTGAGGCTGCAATTCCGGACACTTTAAAATATCTTGACAATCTGCTATAGACTGAGTAGAAGTTGAATCAAAGGTGTTAACAACATTTTTAAATTCACTGTAATTTTCACAATAAAATAGAGCGGCTTCTATCCACGTTCCCCACCTGGTGAGAATTGGTTGTGGAGGTAAGGGCACATCTTTAAGCAAGTCTTTGTAGACTTTGACGCTAAGTGGTGTTTTTAAAAATAACTTATTTCCGTTATTAATTAATTTATTGACTAAAGGAAACTCAGTTCTAACCACTTCGGCCACCCTATTCATCGCATGGGCCAAACAAGTTACATGAATTAAATTTGGGAAAAAGATTTTTAAATTTTGACCTGCTTTTACCATGTATGCGGCACCATCAGTCACCATGTATAAAATCCTTTCTGGTGGTATTTGATTTGGCAAATAAAGTAACGAAAGGGTTTCACTGACAAAACGTGAAATTGTCAAATTGTTGTTTTTTTTCTAGTTGTTTAACAGCAATTAAATAACTGGAAGAAGGACTGCTGTTTAAAATACCTACAATAAAATTCGCTATACCTATATCTTCCTTTAGCATCGGTGGTTTCGTCAACACTAAACCAAATACAATTATTCGAAACAACGTTTCTTATTTTTTGATTTTCTTCGTATAATTATGGAATGCACGTTCTGGAAGCTGTCCTCCGGGAAACGACGTTTTGTTTTGTATATTTTTCTAAGAAATTTCTAAATTCGGGAACGTCCATGTTATTTAATGGAATGTTGCATGAAACCATCATTCTACACAAATCGTCGTTGAAATTGTTGACATTCTTATTTAAGCAGTTCAGCAATAGTTGTTGTTTTGGCTCGTTTGTATTATTTTTTCTTTTTTGATGCGGACCGGTGGCTACGTGCTGATCAAGTTGAAACTTTTTATTAACGTTTATCTGTAAAAACAATATTTAAGTACAATTTACTACAGCTTACACAAAGGAAAATAATTGAATGTGCCCTGTGGCCTGTGCCATATCCTTTGCAATATCACAAAAAAAACTTTCTAATTTTATTCTTAAATTGTTTGCTTAATTACAAAATAAAATAACAAATTAGTATTAAATTTTTAACTCGCTGTTTTAGCTTGTTTGACATTTTTTAACTTTAAACAGAGTAAACAGTTCTTTTTTAATTCAAAATTAAAATAAACGGATAAATACCTCTTTTTCACAGATGACGCACAACACAACACTTCCATCCTATTTAAAACATGTATACGGCTTCAACCACTTCTTAATTAAATCGTTTTTTGAACTAGCAACTTTAGGCATTGTCAGGGTATAGACTGGACAATTACACTCTACAGCTCTCTGTCAAGGCAACAAATGAACTAGTCAAGCACTAAAATTATAAATAACTATTTCTAAGAATAAGTATAAGAAACATTTCCAAATATTATTTTCAAAGAAATTTGTAGCTAAGGAATAAGTCCTACCCAAATAATACAACCTTTGTCAGTTCATCCTTTATTTTCTCTACCCCTACTTGGTAATTTAGAAATTGCAAGTCTAGGGTTCATGTGGTTTCACTAGAAGAAATTGTGCAATTTCTTCTAAGAACTACGAATATTTTATTTGATAATTTATTTGAAATTTTATTTCTTTTGCTAGAATATGCATTTTCATGGAATTAAAAGCTAAAATATGCACTAATATATGCCGTATGCCGTAAAGTTGTAATATATGCCAAATATGCAAAATAAAATTTACTTTTTATGACTCTAAACATCACGAAACGTGTATATACGAAAAATTAACATTTTATGATCAATAGGAAAAAAGATGCAAATATGCATTTGCACAACTCTAGTTATAATGAAAAAAATGTAATTGGAATTTGAAAGCACCTTTTGTTAATCTTCTTTACGGTGTTTTAACTTATAAGTTATGCTACTTTATGTAATAGTGTCCTCATAAGTGCATAGTGTAGGCTGTGGTACTAATTGCCTCAAAATACCCCTACATAATACAATATTTTATTAACAAGCTATTAAAGGTTACAAAAATTACCCAAAAAATATTTTAGATGTTTCATCTAACAACAAACTTAAAATAATTGGTATGGGATTATTTGCTGACTAGTAAATTATATACTTTTAAGATCTTATCTCTCACAATTATGTTTTTTGAAGTAATTTGTTAATATTGTGTTAAAATTGTGTGTGAATTATGAATTTATTGCTTATGTATTGTTTTGTATTGTGTATTTGTTACTCATTTTGACGACGCTTTTATGCACTATAAGGTACTTCACAGCAAATAAAAATTAGTATTATCGCCATTTCCTAAATTATTTGATGAAACGACAACACAAAATTCAAGTTGGGTTCATGTAAATTTTTGAACTTCAGATTTTAACGGAAATACGCGTTTTGGGGTCCAAGGAACCCAAAAAAGGGATTTAAAAAAAATGTCTGTCCGTAGGCGGGTGGGTGGGGTGCGTTCGTTTTCCCATATCTCCGGAACTCCTTACCCGATTTAAATAATATTTGGTGTGTAAAGGTGTTTTAGTTGCAGGTAGTTTTTCGTTAGTTTGTTAATGGGAACCGGAAACAGAAATTAGACCAGTTTTTTTGTACAGATTTTTTTAAACATTTTTTAGAAATTTTGAATACATAGCGTTGTAGTGCATCTAAAGACAAATTAAATGCTGTTTCCCAAATGCTGTATCTTCAAAATGAAGGCCGCTCCGAATTTTTGAAAATTTTAACTTTAATGCCTGATTACTCAAAAACAAAATATACAATCAAGACAAATTATCATATTATTTGATAGCCCTTAATAGTTATAATCAAGTGATGTAAAAATATTTTGTGAAAAATGAAAATTGTAAATATACAACGGTTCAAAATTTTGTACATAATCAAAAAAAATATCCTTAAAAACTGCCTACGCCATTTTTTTTAAACATTTTGAGCCGATCGAGCTTGCAATGAACTACAAAATGTCTTGTTTACTAATTTCCCAAATTTCACTATGACGTCCTCTAAGAATTTTTGAAAATTTTGAAATTGATTAATTTTTGATTCCTAAACGCAAACGCCGATCGTTATAAACTGTTATCAGTTCGATAGACTATTTGTAGTACTTTATTAGGATTAGCGAGAATTTTCAACTGTTTTGAAAATTAAGGAAAAAAACGATACTTTTTAATATCAACAGTGTGTTTCCGGCAGTTACCTGATTTCAACTACGCTTATCAATTAGCTCTAATAAACATAAATATTTTTTGTTCTTTGCTAATTTTTGGTAACTCTATAAATAAGGTTGTTATAATTATTTTCGTGAGCGCATGGACTATCATAGCGCCTTTTACGCAGTAGGAGCGCGCGTCGTCCGTATCCACGTAACCAGCGCCTTGAGTTTGCAGCGGGCTTGTACCGACTAGATTAGATGTAAATTTCCATAACTTCTTGACGCGAGAATATTTAAAACGTAAAAAGGATGGGAGAGTACCAGCGACTTGTTTCGGCCATTTTTAGCTTTAATACAACTAGTTGGTGTTATTTTTATAAAGAATAACATTTGCAATTTTTAGTTTAAAAAATGTAATGTTAAAACATTAATTAATTTACTATTTTTTGATTTAAACAACTCGGGGAATAATTTACCGAATGTTTACACCACATTCTACAAATGCCCTGCCAGATCAAACAAACATTTATCAGAGAAACAAAGCGTAGTTATATATCCTAAATATAATGTTATAATATTAATTACTGATAATAGAGAGTTATCGTGAGGAGATGAAACCACAACTGATAACTTCCTAATATATAACCATAATTAAGATGCATGTATTTTAGTTTTTAGTATACTTTTGCTAAAGCACGATTAGCATAATAATTGTATTTGAAATAAAATAAGTAAAGCAATAAAAAGGACTAAATACTCCAACGTACAGAATTTTAGTTTTCTTAAAAACTAAGTTCCCCCGTTGTAAAACTTAATTGCGTGAGTTTCGTAAACACGATTTTATTGCTTTTATGTATTAACTGGAGTTCCACAAAATACGTGATTTCAAATAAATACAAATTTGAGAAAATTGTCTTTATCTTTATCACGTACATAAGTTGTGCGCTCTGGGAATCTACCAAGTTGTATTCTATTGAAAAGTATATCGCGTTTATTTGTAGAAACATTGCTTTGTCTTTTGGTAACCTTAGTATTCGGAAGCATTCAATTGTGCTGTGATGTCTTGTGAATAATTTTAATTTGAAATTAGAAAATGCGTATGAGGTGAAGGATATTTACGTACCGGCAATTTGGGGTAAAGATTTTCCTGAATTGGTTATTGAAAAATAAACAAAATATTTTGCAGAAGCTGCATGAAACCGTAATATTTCTTATTTTTAAATACTGATTTAAAAAACGCTCTCTTGTTTTCCTACAATACGCTTAAGTTAAATTTTTAACAAAAACATGGTTTGAACAGCAAGGAAATTTATATCAAAGTGTATTTTTGTTTGCTGTTAATTACATTTTCTGGTTTTTGTTTGGCATTGAAATATGTGTAACAATACCTTATTCTTTTGAAAAACAAATAAGGCTTTGGCGTTTTTTTATTTTGCTTATTTTGTGATTTTTCGTGTTTATTTTCTGATTTATCAAGCTTTTTATAAGCGCTTATTTAAAAAATAAATGCTTCTAGATCCGCGCTCTGATCATTACACAACTCCCAATTAAAATTATCTTTCTTAAGTTATTATACGGTTCGAAGCTTAAGAAGAAACTTGTGGTTGTTTGGCATTTCGAGCACGATGGCCTTATTGATTCCACAATTTTTTCATACTTTAGTAAGGGACTAACAAAAGCTTCTTCAAGAACTTAAACTGTATTTTCTTCATCAGCTAAAAGTCGGTTAGATTTAAGACAAATATCACTGTTGGTTCTTCTAAATAAACCCTACCAATTTTCGAAGGTACTTGACCATCATGGTTGTCTGGATATATTTCACTACGCCCAAACCTGCTTGAAAATTAATACCTGTAGCAGCAAACATTTAATAAATCGCATGAACTCTCCTCTCTTTGTAAGCAGTACAAACTATTTTAAAAATTCGAAAAAAAATAAGAAAACTTAACAAGACAGTTTGTAAACGAGACCAGATTTTTAAATTTTAGAGAATAAATTGGCTTTCTAAGACTTTTTTTCGTACTTGTGTTTTGTTTGCATTGCACGTGCAATATTATTTTTTTAATACACCTATGTTATGTTAAATGTATCGAAATCCTTTTTTTTTCATATCAGATTTTTATACAACCTAAAACAACAGAACATAATTTTTAGAAATTGCAAGCGGGGCCACTTTTATTAGACACAATGTAATTGAAAAAAAATAAGATGACTAAAAAAAGATTTAAACAGACGTTTCACTGGGATTACCTTGCCTATGTGCCTCGTTTCTTTGTTTGCTCAAGAAATACTATTCTTATTGTAATTTAAGTCACTTGCATACAATATCTGCCTAAAAACACTGTTACAAAAGTTGGTAGGTGAGCCGAGGTTGTTTTATAGAACTCACTGTATATTCATTTACAAAGAATTCTCTTTAAGTTATGCTGCTTCTGTATTGTAGGAATAACATTAAAATTGTACATACGTATATGTAATTAGTAGCTTTTATATAAATAAACACCGACGAGGTTTCGCGCTACAAGTATTGGTAATATGCTTACATAAAAATTCAACAAACAAATACAATTTTTGAGGATAGCATCAAATCCCATTCATTAGATACCTAATTCTAAACGTATTGCGTTGTCTCTAGATTATAATAATGTTTTGATTATTTTTTTAAGTACTTCCACCTTTATATTGCTATTACGACTACTTTACCCGTGTAAAATTTCGAAGCAAGTATATTAGACAATTTTATTAATAAAATATTTTATGTAGGTACCTGTCCTGCTAAATGCCCTACATACCTATATTTTAATAGTTTCTCTCGACGCCGAATCCGTAACAGCGCCGCGACGCTATTGATCCATGCTTCTACTGCTTGTGAAAGAAGGCATTGATTGTTGTGTGTGATACTGTGAACATGGAAAGGCTGGATAACGCTGACTATGATTATAACGAAGCTAAAGTTCCTCTGGGACAACCAGGATTGCGTCCCATGGTTGACCCAGAGGCAACCGGAGAAGTTGATCCAACCAGGTATACATTATCTTCTTTTTTTTTATTTGTACAGATCGTATGTTACATAATCAAATTAGCACAGTTATATTATAATTTATTAATTTTATAAAAAAAAAACGTAAACTTTGTGTTATATTGTGTTCTTAATAAATTGTGTAACAAATTTATAAACTAGTTAAATTAGTGCCACCACAATAATTATTTTATTGATACAATATTTATTCACTTACTCGATCGTTTTGCTTTATTTTATTTTATTTTGAACGCATAACACACCTGATTAAAATGCATATATTGTAGGTATCCTCAACCTAAGGAAGCAACGCACAAAATTAGAGGAAAGTCAGATATTATAGAACTACTATTTGGTACAGTTGATCAAGAACTGCTAATAGTAAAAAGCTTTTATTTCTTCTTTTACTCTGCCTTCGGCTCACTGTTTCCACTAATGGGGGTCTACTTCAAGCAAATGGGTATGAACGCAAGTCAATGCGGTTTTCTTATAGGATCTCGCCCATTTGTGGAATTTTTGGCTGCTCCTTTCTGGGGAAGTTTAGCAGACCGTTGGCAAAAAGGCAAAATACTTTTACTAGCGTCGCTTTCGGCATGGATAATATTTACTGTTCCACTTGGCTTTATTCAACCTCCGGCGACATCTTGCATAGAATTTAAGAACAATAGTGCATATATTAAAACATTCGACAGTGTTTCAAGAAACACAATCAATAAGAGATCCGTTGAACACGAATTTAACTGGAGTTTATACAACGAAGATGATCCCGAAAAATATACGTAAGGCTCGTTTAAGTATGTATTTATCGACGATATTAGAAATTACTTTATCAATTTCAGTTATACTCGATCACTTCGATCAAATCTCCCGTCAGTAAACGCAGGCCAGTCTCCAAGAAACGTAGATTTCGCAAAAAATTATATTCCAACGAAACATGATACCCTAGTTCAACCAATCATTTCTTCCATAGTATACAAAGTTCAAGATATTCAGAAAGCATTCTTTCTATTGCTACTTTTAGTTATTATTGGAGAATTTTTCAGCGCACCTGCGATTACACTAGCAGATTCAGCGGTTATAACCCTTTTAGGGGAAGATGCTGATCGGTATGGTCATCAAAGAATGTTTGGTTCTCTTGGATGGGGTTTGGCTATGTTTTTCGTTGGTATTGCTTTGGATCATTCCACAGCATTTCCCGATCATCCATGTGGCCCAGAAAAAAAGGAAAAAAATTATACGATATGTTTCGCAACGTTCTCTGTCCTGATGGGCGCTGCACTGATTACTGCTACTCAGATTAATTTCAAGTACGAAGACGTAACAGAAGAGTCTCACGCTAAAAAAGAAGAACAACCTGTAATGACTTATGAGGATAAAATGCAGGCCCAATTAGCCGAACAACTTCAATTACCTTCGCTGGCTGATACCAGGGCATCTGTAAATACGCAACCGATACCGGAGCAAAAGGTAAAATTATAAATTAATATGAACATTGCACTATTAACTGCAATAATTTACAGTCTAAAATATTTGCTCAAACAACTCGTGAAATTCCTGAGTGGGTGACGGTACTTCAACAATTTAAAAACTTGAAATGCGCGTCGTTTCTTTTTGTAGCTTGGTTTATGGGTTTTGGAATAGGTTTGATTTTCACATTTTTATTTTGGCATCTTCAGGACTACGATGGGTCGCCTACACTTTTTGGAGTAGCGTCAGTGATAAACCACATTTCAGAAATATTTGCCTATTTTTTTAGTTTTAGATTAATTTGTCAAATTGGACACGTTAAGGTGTTGTGTCTTGGATTGGTAGGTAATACTTTGCGCTTTTTATATATTTCTTGGCTGCATAATCCTTGGTGGGTTTTGCCTTTTGAATTTATGCAGGTAAGATTCAAATTCTAAGATGGTATGCAATCGTGCATGTAAACTATTTGTTTTAGGGAATAACTCATGCAGCAGTTTGGGCAGCTTGTTGCTCTTATATAGCACACAACACCCCGCAACAACTTAGATCTTCTGCTCAAGGCGTTCTACAGGGTATACACCATGGTTTGGGTCGTGGTTGTGGTGCTGTTTTTGGAGGGATCTTCGTTAATGCTTTTGGATCTACTGCCACTTTCCGTGGTTATGGTTTAATATGTATATTGGTACTAGCTGCATTCATATTTATAAATTTCTATCGACAAGATCAAGGATTTGTGAGAGACATACCTGCTACAGAAGATCCGCGACAAGTGGCTGAAGAAACTTCTCATTTAGCACCTCATGGGGTACCAAGTAATCCTATACCTAGAGCTCTTTCCAGTTCTAGGCTTAGCGATTTAGCTCAACAGGACGGTTATGGTGCCACTTACCAAACTGGAACTGGTGGAACTTTAGACGTGCCTGGTGCACCAGCAAATCCTTTTCTTCAAAGCAATCAGCAATATTCTAACTACCAGGTAAGACATAATTGTAAGACCATTATGTTAAAATAACAAAGAAGGGTATATATGTTTCACCAAATATATAAGGTAATGAATTGGAATGAATGGAAACGTTATTGCTTTTGAATGTTTCAAAACAATCAGGTAGACGAAAATGTTAGTGCTCGACTCCAACACAGGAATTCAAGTATTGTTTTTTCTATTTTGTGAATATTTTAACGTTTAGGCAAATAAAAAAAAAAATACTTTCAAATCACTTGGTAAGAAGTAGTGGCGGTTCGCTCTATTAGGTAGTGAAGGCAGTGCCGCCAAACAATAGAGCCGTAACGCTCGCAGCTACGAAAGAATTAAATTATTATAACCTCTGCATGCATATTGGTACAGCATACAATGATCAGATGCGAAGAAATAGTAAGGATATCAAGCGTAGTAACCTCTGAATAGGCGCGCCTCTTTTCGTAGTTTTTCAAATAGTATAGTCTCAAACTATTTTTGCATATGCAATTGTTTACCCATATTTTGAATCCACAGAACGCCACTGGTACACTTTGTACTATTTTGGCATTAAATTGTTACAATAAATGCAAATATACAATCAATATTTTGCAAGGTTTGTAGAAAGTATGGAAACAGCACGATCTGTCCTAAATAAGTGCTAGCACAAAAATTTAATCAAGAGGCCAGGGAAAAAACTGCTGTGTCAGATTGATACACAATTTGCGTTGTGTGTAACTCATTTCAAAAAAATGACATTTAAGAGTAAATGAAAAGCTGATATGGCTTTCCAAATTTTGTAAATTTTGAAGTTTACTTTGAAATATTTTCGATTTTAAAAATCCCATAAAAAATCTAAAGGTCTTAAACTCCGGTGAACAAGGTAGCTATTCGATGTACCCCATTTCTAACGTAATTTCAAACGTTCAGCCCGTAATGTGAAGCTGCACCATCTTGTTACAAATGGTAAACTAGTTTGGGTTACTTGGTAGGATTTTGTGAGGGAAATACTGTCATTTTAGAAATTTAGAAAGTTTTGTTGTCGACAATTTTGAATTTTCCTGCACAAAAAGTAAAACGCCTCATATTTCATCGAAATTAGTAGACGACAGAAAGTTCAGATTTAGGAAGATTTTTTACATGACCAGTATACCTTTGGCAAGTGTCTATTTTCGTGTTTATGGTCTAGGCAGATTATTGCTTTGATCTTTCTTTTAAATAATTTTTAAGGGACTTATATGATCATCCGTGCTACTTTTTGGATCTAGATATTTTTATAAGTTCCAATTTAAATATTAAATTCAAAATCAACATCAAAATCAAATTCAAATTCAAATTCAAGTTCAAATTCAAGTTCAAATTCAAATTCAAATTCAAATTCAAATTCGAATTCGAATTCAAATTCAAATTTAAATTAAAATTTAAATTTATTAAATTTAAATTTGAATTTGAATTTGAATTTGAATTTGATTTTGATTTTGATTATGATTTTGATTTTGATTTTGATTTTGATTTTGAATTTAAATTTAAATTGGAACTATGTAGATCCAAAAATTCGGGTTCAGGTTTAGGTTCAGATAAAGGTTTAAGTTCAAGTTCAGGTTCAGGTTCGGGTTCAAGTTTAGGTTTAGGTTGTTTAGGTTTAGTTTTAAGTTTAGGTTAAGGTTCAAATTCAGATTTAGAGTTAGAATCAGATTTCATTGGGATTCAGATTCAGATTCAGATTCAGATTCAAATTCAAATTCAAATTTAAATTCAAATTATTTTATTGTCACTAGAACTCACAATGTGAGTATGAATGTGTGTGTTTGTAAAGTTTATTATATTTAAATACATATAATACAGTCCACATATTCCTATTACAACACAAGACAACAGTTTAAAATATTAATATTAGGTTGTTAAATTTAAATAACATACAACACAGATCACATATTCATACAACACAATAATAGCAGCTTAATAGTGCAATTCACACATTCCCATATTAATTACAATCCTGTAGAAAGTTTTTTACATTATAACAACGCTTTTTATTAAACATTTCTTAGCTTTGCTCTAAGACAATGATTTTTATATATTTTACATAAATGTCAATTGAAATTAACTATTCTCTAGTTTTGAAGCAAGGCTACTTTATTTTTGTGCAGATGTGCATTTGTAATTTTATTTTTTATTAATGTAAAACCAATTAATTATAAAAGGAACAAAGGTGCTAGTAGTGGAAAAAATAATATATAAACCACGGTAGAGAAGACTTATCAGCCTCGCAACTTATTTTTATTAATAATTCTGCTCGGCTGAGAAAAATGTCTTCTCTACCTTGGTCTATAATATACTATTTGTAACACCAATTGTTCATAACTTCGATTACTTTTTTAATATCAGCTGTTAAGTTATCTAGTGTATCAGAAAATATTGCTATGGAGATGTCGTCAGCATAGCTGATTACAGTAACATTTTTTAATTGATTAAAGAGAAAGTGTTCCAGGTCGTTAATAAATAATATAAAAGTCAAGAGCCTCAGGTTTTAGCCTTGGGAAATGCCCATGTTTGTACAGTAAGTATTTGGTAGGTAATTGGCTGTACCTTAACTCTAAAAGAACGATTTTTCATGTATGACATAAGGAGATTTACAGTTTTTTTGAGTATTCCTTAAATTATGTAGCTTGGCCTCTGCGAAATGAAAATTTAGGGAGTGGGAAGTTAATGATAGATCGAAAAATATACCTGCTGTAAATTTAATATTGTGTAGTTTCTTTACAAATAATTAAAAATTTCTATGCATGCAGTTTCCGCTGAGCGTCCTCTTCTATATCTATGTTGAGTTTGACAGTAGTACATTCTATTTATGTGAAAAATATACAATTTGTTTAGAAATTATGCTTTTAAAGACTATGTTGTCACTTACGTACTTTTTTACTTAAAGATTTAATTTTTAAGCAATATATAATTGCATTTTATGCAAAGAGGAATATGGCTTGACATTGTGCTTTGTTTGGCCAGAATTAGAAACTTGGGCATTCAAGAATTTCTCTTGATGGGTTGTTTAAATTTATTTAACTTAGGTATGCGAGGTGAATTTCATCATTAGATTATTCGTTGACCACTACTTTTGTTACCTACTCGTTTAGTACTCATAGAATTTCCCGTCTGCGTGTTCATATTAAGTCTTATCGATTACTTGAGTTTATCAGGCAGCTCAATCTTGGTATATAAGATTTCATTTAATGTTTGTAACTATTGACATAAAATACGACTGTTACTAGCACTGATTATAGCATTATAGTTTGGTAATTAATGGAAATAAAAAGTAGTCAAATTTTCCACTAAATTTATTTTGTCATTGCTATATTTCGCTTTATATAGCATTTCTGAGCAACTGATAACATTGAGGTTTATTATCTAATTATGATTTTTGGGGAGCAAATATAATAAAACTAACATAATAGTCTATGCAAAAAATAGAAGTGTTGCAATAATATTCTACACTTAAACAAGACTAATGATAATGTAAATGAAGGTAGATATTAAGAAGAATATGCAGGAAATAGATTTATTTAAAATTTGTTTAAATATATTAGTTTATATACCTTATAGAATAATTTAACACCTTCTCATCGTTGTTTTCAAGGAAAGGTAAATATTTCCATTAATAAAATGCTGGAAAAAATAAAAAGGTTATATCTACAGTATTGATGTACATTTAAAATTGTTTAAAACTTTCATCTTATTGATGTTTCCAGTTAAAATGTCTTGCAATAACTATAAATTAGTGATATAACATTTTTAGACTATTTGGTGATAAAAATGTAAAAATCAGAATATTTTTTTGACTTTTCTACTGATATCTAAAGCTTACTAAAATTTCGACTTTTTTTATATATTTTTAATTTTTTTATTTCACATTTCATTAGTCTGATAACAAAAATGTCACGTAATTATATGGTCTCATTACCGTTTTTACTTTAGATTCTTAATTAAATTTGTTATATGAGAATTCAGTGCATACATATTCTAGATACTGAAATCGTAGCTTTTTCGTATAACTTTTTGCCTTTGTAATGTTTTGTAAAAGCTCTTCAGTAAGCAAGTCTCGTTTTATAAGAAATTTAGGAGTGGAATTGTTTTAGCTATAGTGAAAACAAAATTTATATCTTGTAAGTGGAGCGAGCACACACTAAAAAAACGTTTGTGCAACTGTCGCGGAATCTTCCTCGTATTATTTGAAACTACTAAAATTTTTTAGATGTTTCGAAAATTTTTAGAAATATTTCGATTTTTGACAATGTCATAAAAAACTTACAAATAAATCCAAAGCTGAAATGATTTTCCAAAATGATCGACCTTTTTGACAATTATTTAATTAACCTGTTTAGGTAAACGACTAAAAAAACACACCCTATGGGTTTTTTCTTATTGAGAGGTCGTACCTATGGTCATTTAACATATCCATGCCAATTTTAAAGTTCTTAAATGTTTAAACGAACAACAAATCGATGGTAGGGGTGACCGGGGCAAATCGCGTTTGCTCGGATCAGCTATTCGACATGTTTAGAAGACAAATCTGAACTTGTTTTTCAAGCGTGTCCATACTGCAGTAGAGTACACCCACCCTCTTATTTTTGCCAGAGTTATCTGGTTTTATGATGTCTGGTAAACAATGTTTGTTCGTTGAAAGCAGAAAATTGATTTTTCAAAACATGATACACGTTTTTTTTTCGAAATTATTTAATTAAACTGTTCAGGTAAACGACCAAAAGAACACGTCGTATAGTTTTTCTTCAATAAGAAGTCGTTTCTATGATCATTTACCAAGTTCATGCCGATTTTGAAGTCGAAATTCTTAAATTAAAAAGAAAAACAAAACGTCGAAGGAGGTGACCGGGGGGGGGGCGGTAATAAAATTAAACTTGCGTGGGTTGACTGTTCGAAGTGCGTTGAATACAAATCTGAACCCTTTTTTCGAGCGCGTCTATATTGAAATATAACACCCCTCCTCAGCTCCCCATTTTTTGGGCGGACCAATCTCGTTTTGTTGCGGTTTCATACCAGTGTGACTACCAATCTATTAAACTTACATTGGGTTATCTGCGTTAATTCGTCTGGGCTGTAAAGTGTATACAGACATGTGCAGAGAGACACACAGACAGACAGACACACATAGACACCATGGCGAATTTGGGTTTTTCGGTATCCTCGGACCTTAAAACGTGCATTTCTGTCAAAATCTCAATTTTCGAAATTTTGACGAACACTTTACCTGCCTCTAGCTATACTTCGTGTAGTGAGGAAGGTCAAAATCTTAAAGAGGAATATTTCTTACACAAGGCCGCATGCAGTGGCGGTTTCTCCATTGGGTCAGCATGGTCATTGACCTCCCAATGAAATAAGAAAAACTAAATAATTACTTTCTGTTTGAGTACATAACATATTATACACTATAATATTTAAAAAATTCTTTATAGTCACTTTTGTATGAGATTTATATGCGAGAACGGTTATTAAAGAACTGCCGCAAGATCCGAAATCGTTTGACTGTTTCAGTATTTCACGCGCATTAAACGAATCTATGCGACGGTCATTTGGCTGTTAGTCCCCAATACAGCTATACGCTACCGAATAAAGCCGCCGGCTTAAATGGCCTTTAAATGAATAAGAGTGAAATAGAAAGCTCATTGCGGTTAAATTCATATTACACAAGCTAAAAGAGGATAGCAGTATCTGCGTATTAAGGACTTCGGGGTCACGAACCCACAACTTCCGAGAATTATGCTGTCAGATGTCCGTGATAAGCGCATACCAATAGCCGCCTAATTTGCGGGATTCGCTCGTACACGACGTAGTAGCATGAAAAAAGTTGTTGGTTGTGTAATCATAATTTAGTGGTGTTGTACGATGTCCGTGCAAAATAATTTTGGATTGTGAATGCCATGTAAGAAAATGCTTTCAATTGTTTCCACTGTCTGCTATTTTGTGATAATTCATTGTGTGATATTGACTGCAAACATTTAAAAACTAAAATTCAAACACTTTCTTATCGGTAAACCACATGAAAAATTTTGTGCATTTTGACACACTGGCAATTACACCACACCACACCACGAGCCGCCACTGGCCGCAAGTAAACTGCGACATCCCAGAAAGTATGTAACATCTATTCGATATAACAGGAAAATTCAAGTATATTGCGTTAGTCAGCCAATTCATCACGTTTTCCAACCCTCTGGGACTGACCTAGATTTTTACTTATATCTGAAGATAAAGCTTACATTAGGACGTCTTGACATGAAGTCTTTATTCAAGATGTAAATGATTTGACATCTAAGTAAGTTTGTTTATTGAAATCAAGCATCTCGGTAAAACAAAGTGGGAAAATTGTACATCATATCTAAAAAAATGATTTAAAATGGCAAAGAAGTTATTTATGTCTAACATAGCAAAATTTAGGTTTTTAGGTTCAATACTTGTATTATTGTTATTGTTATTATTATTATTATTTTCAGATGAATTCTAAAGCGGTACCAATGCGATGTGGAATGATTCCGTCTCCAATTACAACATTAGAAACTCAACAACCACTCACTACTGCAAACACAAGCTATGATTGGTAAACAAGAAAAATTACAGATGTATTCGTATTTATGCATTCTGACAAATCAAGAGGCTGCGGTGAGCTTGTATCTCTAAAATTATTTTTAAATGTTGTGTATTGTATATGTACTAAGAGCAAATAAGAAATTCCAACTTATGCATAAACGAATTAAGAAAAAAAAACGTACAAGCAAGTAATGTAATGTTACTGTAATCACAAGAGTATAGTTATTTTTTAAATTCAAATTATTGTATATGTAGGAAAAAACTATAACTATTAAGGAATAATACATTGTCGGTTTAAAATATAATGCAATGTAAAAACAAAATTTTATGTTACAAAGTGAAAGTTATGTTAACAACTGACTAAAAAAGACAGAGTTAATCTCAATATTCTCAGCGATGCCGTTCGTGGGCTGTATAGAAAAGCATACCTATACCACTATGCTTCAGCTAAATGTATTACACTTGGTCTAAATTGCTTTAAGAAGGTATATAATATTAATGGGAATAATATTTATTCTCGACTATAGAAATAGATTCATATTTAAAAAAGCACCGATTTGATGTTATTAAAAATGTTTCTAGTTGTATGTAGAGATATTTCAAAAACATGTGGACACAACATAACTATTTACCACCAGTCCATTGCGCGCTACCTACATGTTTTAAAATATCTCTATATTTATGAACCACCATTCAATCTTGAAATTAGTTTAGCAATTAGGATTTTTTAAAGATTACCAATACTCAATTCAGGATGTTGGTGATTCGAAATTAGTTTTTGAATTGAGTCAAAAATTAATGTATCTCGTAACGAATTTTCAAATTTTGGGCTCGCATGCAAAAGTATAGTATAATAAAATGAGAGCGGGCTATGTAATGTAACAAGTGTTTCTAAAATTTACCGCAATGTTTGATTCCAACTTAAACTTTGCAAAATTTGCACTTTATTTCTTCTTGGAATTTTGGGGCTCTTAGGCGGCGGGATCTGCCCTTGAAGCCTTCTAGATTCGCCACTGAATGCACCAAAATTGCTTTTTTCTAGCTTATCAACTTCTAGAGTACTTAGGTTTTAACTGTATAACGATTTGTATAAAAGGAAATAATGGAAAGTGCAAATATATGCTGATACGATTTTGGACAATCTTAATACCAACATTAATTTATTTTTATACTTATATTAAGTTAAATTTTTTCTGCAAACGAAATCAATTAGTGACTTTTTAGAATAAAGACTATAACCGAAAATTTGTTTTTTTATTGTTTGGTGCAACTTTTTTATTTCATCTTATTTTCAGTTCAATATATAGAATGCTATGCTTGCTTGATTAATGTGGTTTTACATAGCAAATTGTTATTATTATATATAGTGAAAAAGACTTAAACGCATTTTTTGCTTAAATTTAATAAAAATACAGCTCACGAGTGTGGTACTCTATAGATGTCGTATATGTATCTAAAAAAATAAAAAAAAATAACTAATGCGTTGCACTTGAATGGGGGTTAATGGCAACACTTATTTTAATTTAAATTGAAATATTCAACAGATATACTAATAAATTGTTTTTGGCATAGTTAAATTTTGATCGAACGTTTCGATTAACTAAAGTAAGTATAGGTAGATAAAATTCAAGTCAGTGGTGTATACATTGTACTTGTGCAATTTTATTTAAGTAGTAATTAATTTAAACATATTTATTTTATTATTTTATAAGTAAATTATAGTAAATTGTTTAGTATTAAACCGTCTTTTAAAGGGTATGAAAGCATAAAACAAGCACCAACCAGCAGATTTGTTGCAATAAAAGTTTTCAAAGATATGATTTTAAATCAGCAAATAATTACGAAAAACGCGAGAAAAACAAAATGTTTAATGTTTTTCAATACAGCGTAATTCATTTTTCATTGCTGCTTGATTTTAAAGTAGAACCAACTAAAATGTGTTTACTTGAATTAGCGTTATCTGCTGCCAGTTGCTTGTTTTGAGTACTTAACTGAAGTCACAGACATTATACATAGAGAAAACATTGAAGTCTCTTAAAATAAGTTTCTGTGGGACATATCTGTCCTTTACTTGGAATACTTCATTTGTTCCGTTTTGATTTATTTCTCTCTTTGTAACGATGTCGATCTAAATGATGCCGTTTGATCTTTTTATAAGTGAGCACTGTAGTAATAATAATTGTTAGTAGTGATAAATAATGATATTAGTTTGTGTCTTTAATATTTTGATTTGTAAGTTTTAAAAGGACTTTTAGTCTTCGACTGAAAATACTCATTCTTGATTTAGTTTAATTCCTAATTTAGGTATTTAGGTTAGTTAACTAAAAATATAATGGGTTAGGTATATAAAATTCTGGCATTTACATTTCCTTTGGGTCAAATGGTTCTATTAATGCTATTAATTTTATCCTGTACATATCTAAGTAAAGTAATTTGCTTAGTTTTTTATAAATTTGACCCAAAAGCTGAGATTTAATTTTTGTATTGAAATCACTTTTTAAAAATTCACGCAATGTATATTTTATATTTCAGTACAAAAATGAATTTCAGTATAATGCAACTAAGTGACATCCTTAGTCGATACATATCTCACAAAATACTAAGCAGTTGTTGTTTTGCAATTGCCTGTATTATAAATGAAATGCACCATGTATTTACGTGTTGAAATAGAGATGCACTAAAAAGTGTTACTTATATAAAACTCTTTTATTTTGTAGCCAGTAAAATGAACCTAATCATACACAATGCATATAAAACTGAAACAATGATGTCATTTAGTAAATTATAAGTTACAAAAGCAACATTCAACTGCGCTTTTGCTGCTATTACTTCTGTTTTAGCTAATTTTAAGAATGTTAAGGCTTTATCATCACATATACATATTACACAATCTTGTATAACCATCATAATTCCTACAGTTGCAGCTTTAAGAATTCATTTTTTTTTTATTTGAGATTAATAAAGACAAGTGGTACGCATACTTAATTTTTGATTGTATGTAATTTATCGTAATTAAATTTCTCGTATTAACATTATTTGAAAACTCTATTGTTAAATAAAACCAAAAAATGCCATTAAACGTAGTATATGATTTTTGGACTTTGGACAAATAATTCGCGATATTCCTTCACTAGCAGAACCCGTGTGCTACGTTCCCCATAGTTTTTTAACTTTATACCCGGAGCTTGCTGCTCCAAATATAAAAAAATTAAAGAAAGAAAAACACCCGTAAAATCTTCAGGAAAAACATATGCTGAAAAGAATCTTATGATAGATAGCCTTAGAAAAGTTCCTTAAAGAAATCGGGAACATAATTTTGTTAAACTTATCACTTGTCATCATTTACAGGTAGGTTGCCTTAAGAGAGACTTTCAAAATGTTTTTGGAACTAGTAAGTACGCACTAAAAATGTTTTTAGATCTGTGCATGTAAATTAAATTTGCCCTTATTCATATAAATCAGAGATGTAATGATACAATTAATACATCCCACCGATATCGTAGTTTCATGGCCGCAATCTTCCGACGTGATTTTAACGTAAATATTGGTACTCGCAAACATAATAAATATTTAAGCTGTTTCGAGATGTGACATATGTTGCTGAATGCATCGTCACTTAAAGTGGAGTTTTTACAGAGAACCATTTACAATTTGTAGTAAACACTTTTTAATAATACGCGGAACCTAGTTGAGCTTTAAATTGTTAGGTCAATGCATGGTGTGGTATTCGTCTGGTATGTATTTGTTTGTTGTCGGCGCCATAAATACACATTTACGAATTGTTACAATTAAAGTAAGTTATAATTAACCAAATAATACCATCATAACAGACAGCAAGATAAACTTTCACTGAAAACAATCAATAAACTGAACCGACATGCAAGGGCCTGCCGTTGTGTTGTAGTGATAAATCTTTCTAACCTGCAAGATTTAGTCTTCTTGTTATGGTGAGACAGTTAGAGATTTAGTACATAGATACCCCAATATAGGTTATTATCTGATCACCTATAGATGCCTATATGTTTATTAGTTTTTTTTGTTATTTAGTTTTACTGTTTGTTCTTAATATTAATTGTTATATGTTCATTTTTCATTTTATTAAATTACTGTGTCTTTCTCAATAATTGTCTGGGAACCAACCGGGAAGTTTTCCGGTATCTAGCCGGTTCTATCCGCTTCTGACGTCTACATTCTATCGCAGTCTCAATTATTCTCCTTTTAAAATTATATCATGTGCTTATTCTCAACTTTTTTTTCGTTCCCATTAAACGTCGTTAGATCACCTGGTGGTGTCTTCAGTAACCCAAACTGCAGGGATGAGGTCATTGCGGTCGGCGTCGAATACTGGCGCTCACACCAATAAACAAATACATGGCAATTGTATTTACTGCTCTCGTTCGCCTATTGAAACAATATGTGAATCCCCGATGTTCCTGCAGTCATTGTTTCGCTAAGATGTAGTTTTTTAACATGCCCCGGCGTGTTGCATCAAACCTCCAAGGTCTCGTTTTGTTCGCTGTTCTAAAAATATTTGTTTCATTTTGACTAATTCACACTAACTCGTGCTACTAACGATCTTAACAAAATTAGTTTTCTTCGATTTTCAATTATATAAAATTCTTAAACAGCAATACTAGAGAAGAAAATACAGAATCGTAATAAATAGCTGAGAGGGAACTGCTCCGTTGCACTCTCTATAACAACGTTCCATTAGGAAAACATCTCTAGGGGGGTTCGTTGTGGTCGTTTACCGACCTGAACAGTTTCAATGGATATTGGCCAAAAATCACCTAATTATAACATCGAGTTTAGATTTTAACGAATAAATATTGCGTGCAATTAAAAAATACTGTAATCTAAAAATGTTTAAAAATTTACAAAAAGATTCAAAAATTTTGTAATATTTAATAAAAATGTTTCAAAAATATTTGAGAATTTTAAATTGTTTAAATTTTAAGCATTTTTTAAATTATAAATAAATTTCTGAATCTGCGAATTAACTGAATTATGAAAATAAAATTTTCAAAAATTAACTATATTTTCATAAAAATTGTAAAATTTAAGATTTAAAAAAATTGACACAGTTCAAAATATTTTTAAAATTTTCAATAATGTCAAGATATGGTAGGGAGGTTCCGTGGCGGTTGCCCGACAGCTTTTTTCAAGGACGATAAATTTTCCTGTAAATAATAGACATTGCTAGGACAACCCCTTGTTTTATTGTAGAAATAGGCAGCGTACACACGTACGCTATTACTAATGGAAATATACATCATAAAGTTGTAGAATATTATTTTATTTATACATCACTATCAAATGTAAAATTATATTTATATTAAAAATTTGTACTACATATTGGTACAATAATGATCTAAATCTCTAATTGTTATCATATAACATCACAAAAAAATCTTGGAAATTCTAGTATCTCAGATAACACACAAACGCTTATACATTTTTAAAATGTACCTACTAATAAAATTAAATTAAATTTTAAAAATGTATTTGTCTTAAAATATAAAATATTTTATAAAGCTAGTTCAAAGCATGGCAACATACTGACTAGATTCAGCTAATTTTTATTAACTGAATTACAAAACATTTAGATACAAATATAATTAGACAAATGAGTAGGCAAATAGGTAGAAATACACATATACATTATATTAAATTGGTCTAATTACTATTACTTAATTTTCCAAATACTTAGTCTAGTCACGTCTACACTCACTATGAATATAAACTACGTGAATGTTCCACGGTAGTTGGAGAACGCCTCATTTGTGGTTTGTTACATCAGCATGGGCGTCCGCAGGCGATCTCCCCCCCTGGGAGATGAGGCCAGTATAGAAAAATTTCATTCAAGTACTTATTTACTTATTTCTAATTTATCTATTATTTTTTTAAATTAATTTAAATTTGTGTAAAAATTTGAGTAGATTCATAAAAAAGTTTGTTTTGTACGTTTGCGAATACCAGATCAAATGTGACCAAACTTTAAGACAAGAGCACAGCCAAAGCCCAAGAGTATGAAACTCGACGCCTGCTGATTTTCTGTACTGTCGTACCGTACCAGAATATTTATCACTGCCTTTGACTGTAGGCGGAAGTATAGAAAAAACGTCTCCGGCACATAACGGGGGGCAGCCACCCTCCGAACCCCTCGCAGTGCGACGACTTAAACTCAGCCCCCCCCCTGGGATATACTTCTGCGGGCGCCCATGTACATCAGATATGTAAGTTTTTTTAAGCAGCTAAATATGCAAGCGCAGTTTTGTTAAAATGCTTTGTCTCCTAATTTGTGCAATTTGAATTCAATTACAAGTGACACATTAATGAAAGGTTTTAAAACAGGTATTGCGCATCGGTCACATTTAAACTGTAAAAAAATAATATTACATGTTCCTTTCTAACCTTATTTTATTTTAAAATTGAGCTGCTGGAGAAAACCACTGAAGTAAAAAAGTAGCAACTTAAATTCGTGTAAAGTTAAAAATACTTCCATTACTATTAATCTTCATCGATTTGGATCAGACCTAAACAATTTTTGAGTCCTAAAGTATTTTACATAGGTACTAACAAGAATTATTATAATTGCACAGTATATTTTCTATGTTTCCTTCCAACTGCAAAACTTAAGCATCAAGTATAATAAATTACAACTGGTGTTTAGTAAAGTAACCTGTATTTTTAGATATCAGGAAAATATACCGTCTGTCTATAAAGTAACCCCCCCCCCCGTCCTAACTAACTTTTGAACGACTTGATATTTTACCACAAAATTTGGTGTGCTTCAATGGGAAATTAAATACTATTTTCCACACCACATTAAAATTTTGTATCATTCAAAACGGCGGCTAGGCGCCATTTAAATTTTTTTTTAATGGAAAGGGGGTCGAGTGACACCTCATTTGAAAGGTCTTTTAGTTCTGCGTCTGGTCCTAGAGTTTCAAAGAAAAATATGTAGCTATAACAAAATGGCGGATTTTAAACAAATGGACTCACTCAATTCAAAATTGCATGAATTTTTTATCCACTTTTTCATTTGCAAGACAAAATTTTCCTAGAAATATCTCAGGTGGCTGGAAATAATATTGAAAACGTTACGTTCGAACAAGACGGTGCGCTGCCTCATTATTATAGGCCTGCTTCTAACTTTCTCAACGGACATTTTCCTGGAAGATGGATTGGTAGAATAGCCGGCTCGCTCCCCAGATTTAAGCCCCTTAGATTTTTTTTCTATTGGGATATCTGAAATCCAAAGTGTACAGAACCCGTCCAGAAACAATTGAAGAACTGGAGCAACGTATTACAGAAGTTTGCAGAAACATCACTCCAGAAACTTATGAAAATGTAATGCAGGAATTTCATAACGGACTTTTTATGTGCTACAAAGTGAATGGTGAACATTTCGAACACTTAATTTAATTTCTTTTTGCTTTATTTCGTAATTTTTTTAAATAGACTTCTTTATCTTCAAACATTTTTCATTTTGTTATAGCTGAATATTTTTCTTTGAAACTCTAGGATCAGATGCAGAACTAAAAAACCTTTCAAATGAGGTGTCATTTGACCCCCTCTTCCATTAAAAAAAATTTAAAATAGCGCGGAGCCGCCATTTTGAATGATACAAAATCTAATTATTGGCTAAAATATAGTATTTAATTTCCTATTAAAGCACACTAAATGTTGTGGCAAAATATCTAGTCGTTCAAAAGTTAGTTGGGGGAAGGGGGTTACCTTATAGACACAGTTTGTACAATAACTGCAATTTGTTGATTTGTATATTGTGACAGTCTTAAACTCATTCTTTGGCATTCGGCTTAAATGTAATCTTCCTGAGTAGGAAAGAATCTGAGCAAGGGTCAATAATTATGACAAGAGCAGGGTGTGGTTTATAATCTTTGGCTTTATAATTTCTATACAATAAGTAATAACTGAAAACTCGTTATTTACATAGTTATCCTTATCACTCTTTGATGTAGAAGACGCTTAAGTAATATGACATATTATGTAGTGTTAATAACACTTCTGCAACGATCAGAAACCTAAATCTTGTTTTTGGTGATGCAGGCGTTTGTTTCGTAATCAGAATTGTTTATGTCAGAGTAAATTTAGGTTCTATTTATTTTTTTGGGGTATAGCTGTCACCTTCACCGGGTTCACAACTGATTTTAACAAAAAATAGTGACCATTTAGTGACCACACTGTATAAATTAATTGTACTGCATAATTTTCAGCATTATAATCGAAGTAATAAACAAAGAAGTATAAATCACATACATGTTTAAGAAATTAAATTGCAGAACAAACTTTTTATTTACAAAGATTTTATTTAGTTTTCAAATAAAATTTTATATACAGTGAGGACGTAAAATATCCCTCCCTACTAACTTTTAAACGACTTGATGTGAAGCTACAAAATTTCGGTTATTATTGTTGCAGAGCAAATTCTACTTTTAAAAAACAAATGCCTACCCTAATTTACAAAATAGCGACAGGACACCATTTAAGAAAAAATATTAATTAAACGGGGGATTGAGTGACTTCGTTTGAAAAAGAGAGAGAGAAAATTTTATAATTTTAAAAACAAATGAAAACATTCGAGCATTCGCCATAATTGTTAGTATCGCTGGTTTTAACACTCATAATTCAAACGTAAGCAATACAAAATAACTGAATGAATGACAGAATAGAAAAAATAATTATTTCAACTGTTTATACTTCTATTGTTTGGCCTACTACATTTGTTTAATATCAGAAATAGATAATTTGGAAGCCTGCTATTTGTTTTCGATTGGATAAAATTTTCCCATAGTCTAGGATTATACTCTACTCATAGAGACCTTTAAAATGAGGGGTTAATCGATCCCCCGTGCCCTTTAATATTTTTTTTCAAAATGGTGGCCTCTCGCCATCTTGTAAATTTAAGTCGACCTCTGTTTTTCAAAAAATAGTATTTTTTCTTCAATAATAACAACACAAATTTTGCAGCTTCACATCAAATCGTTCAAAAGTTAGTAGAGGGGAGGGCGCTTTATATTATTCACTTAGGATCGTTGTTTTCGTGCCGAAATTATCACAACTATAACATAGGCGTCCCAGCAGTTTTACGTTAGAAAATGCTTTCATAATTTTACGAGCACGCCCATGTCAGGTTAAAATCACTAAATATACCAACTTAGAGGAAACAACAGAGGTACCGACAGATTAAATTGCGGGAAATTTAAGAAAGTGGTTAATCAAAGCTTGCAAATTAGCGACTTTAATGACCAAATAATGAAATTAGTGACTTTTACCGACTCGCATAAAAAAAGCAACTTTTATCTAAAAAGTGGCCATTTGTAAACCTTGCTTTGTTGTTATGATGTTACTTACTTTATACGATGTTTAACAAAGTGCGGGTTATAGCATTTCAATCATCATTTTGTAATTTGGTTAGGATCAAAGTACGTTCCCTATAGAAAGCTAGTGTCTGGTGATAGTTTGAGGTGAAGCATTTGGTCACTAATTCCAGGATTTAGTTCTCATAAACTACTTGTTAAAAATTGTTTTTTTATCTTTTATTTGTCTCACTGCATTTTTATTGCTTTATTAGATACGTATTGTAAACAACTCTGGCAATACCTAATAATGACATTGAATTTTTTAAATATCCTTTTCAAACGATCAATAAACTTTATTGATTACTTTTATTAAATAAAAATTTCCAAATGAAAAACAATATAAAGGAGCAATTTTATGGAAATTGAACCTCGATTTCTGCATGGGTAAGCGACTGCTCCACTCTCACAAGTGAATGTGATCAAACTACAGCATGGTTAAAATGCTATGACCCGTACTCGTGATAAAACACCCTGTATAAGTTTTAGAAAATGTATGTTACTGTGAATATACATTACCTGACATGAATTTTTTTAAAGTAAGATTTGAAGTAAAAACTGACAGCACGCTTTTTTCGATGCTTTTATATTTTTTTTAAATACTACAAATTTAATATTTGCTGCAAAAATGCAAAACTGTCGCAAGTAACGGTAACCATTTTCCAAGAAGGCGGTTCAACGTTTAAACTGAACGGGTAACTCACAGATTAACTCTTTAATTTTTAATCAATTTTCAAAACGCCTGCACCTAAAACCAGATAAACGTTCGAGATACAGTGTTTTCGCTAAACTACATTCATGTACAAGGTTATTGCTTAAATTAATTAGAATGAATTATGTATAACAACACAACCTCCTCTCAAACAAAAGAATAAACTCTTAACGTAGGGAAACAGTTTAAAAAGAAAATAAACTTATTATAAATAAATAAATAAATACAGTGGGTTTAAAAGTACAAGTACGAATGGGTTTATCTATTCGCACAAATTAACTTCCATGTCACAAAATTTATTTTTTCAGTAGTTTTTAAAATAATTAGGGGTAAACATCATCGTATATTTACGTATTTCTGAATAAAACGTAACACACTGCAAATATCGAATTGATTACAAAGAAGGATCTACATGATTTGGCAACTTAATAGTGATTTTTTTAACTTGGCAGTTATCTGCATCGCAGCAATCACGTTCTGTTATCCTTGGAACAATAGTATGCGAGGGCGAATAAACTTCCATTAGAGTTCGAGGATTTAAAAGAACTTGCAGTAATTCGACCCCCGTTTGGCAAGAAAGCGTCCGTTTTTGCGGCACCTCTTTAACATGCCTTTCAATTTCTTTGCAACTGCAGTTGCTTTCCCTCCAACTGTTCACTGAGCTTTTTTCAGATATGGCCGATGATACTCTACATCCAATATGGCATCTAATGTTTTTGCTTGTTGTAAACAGAGCTCTATTATTTCTTTCCGGCCGAAAAATAATTATGTATATCTTAGGAACGAATAAGAAGATCCACGTAACCATTGCACTGAAAGTTATACACATGCACATAGTAATAACTTTTGAATCGCTACCAAAATAAATTGGTCCAAATGCTATCCAAATAACGCATGTCGTGTACATAGCGAAACCTATAAATTTGGCTTCGTTGAAGTTCTCGGGAACATTCCTCGTTTTAACTGCATACACCGTACACAACAGGATTAAAAAGAAATCAAACGCTAAAGGAACTACCACACCTTCGGGTGTTGTATTGCATTCAAGAACTGTTCTTGTTGAAAAATATGTGAGCGTGCTGTTTGGGGTTTGATAAATCAGCATTCCAACAGCAATGAACACTTCAATTCCTATCAGGAAGCAAGTTATTAGTACTTGAGCTGTGGCAGACATAAATAATGGCTTTCTCGTCGGGAATCTTTTCTTAGATCCGGCTAGAATCCTTGCAATTCTATTCGTCTTTGTCAGCAGAGCAGCGTAGATCATCGCAAAACTTAATCCGGGAACGAAACGACTTAGGGTGCAGGTTATTATTGTAGGTTCTGCAAGGATGGCAAAAATGGAAGCATGAGATATCATCATTCCCGCTAGTATAGTGTAGGAAAGTTCTTTAGTGGAAGACTTAACGACAGGAGTGTTACTATACTTTACAAACACAATAAATGCAAACGATGTGGTCAAGAAACCCACTGATGCGAAAAATATCGCCACCACTGCTTGTGTATCAAACCACTGCACGTATTCAATTGGCAGATAGAGGCAAACTGAAAACAATCGCTTATTTTAGTACATTGGATTTAGAGGGTCCGTGATCCCATTATCTCACCAGTTTGATTTTCATCTGGTACTGTTCCTTGTGGACACTTTCGACAACTCTGATCATCTGAAGCTGGGTCCAGAATATCTCCAAATGGGCATCTTACGCACACCCAACAACAACGCTTATCCTTTCCTCCTTGCTGGACGTTCTGTTGATAAAAAAACAATCTAATTACTAAATTAATAACTCCAATACTTTGTGAAGAAAGAAATAATTCAACCAACTCTTTTGTATTAAATTACGCAGCTTCTAGTTTATAATCTTTCAGTATCTAAGAGTCAATCAGAAACACGCGATTTATTTTTACTGCTTCCTTGATTAAGTTTTTTTTAGGATGCTCTGTACCTGCTAACACTTATTTTTGCAATTTGCAATTTGTTTTGAAATTTTGTTATATGATTAATGGTAAGTAAAAGATATCCTGAAAGAAATCCAAAGATCATTTTATCCAACACATTTTTTAAAGACCCTGCGCCGAATGGGAAAAAGAGAATTGATTGTATAATAATATTCTATCTAGGACTGCTTGGATAATGACTTATTATGTCATTCATTACCGTTAGGTAATGAAGTTCATTATCGCACTAATGTAAAATGAGTTATGTAATGAATTAATTGCCCAACTCATTTTATTTACACAAATAAAACTGAAGCTTTGTTTATAAGAAAACTGGCTGGTTGCCATAATATTGAACAAATCAAATCTATCTCGTTCCTTTGATTTTAAAACAAAAGCATTTAAAAGTGTCTTGACATTTGCAAATAAATTAATGCGAAATGTCGAATATCATTTCAAGCAAAAAATTCGATTTTAAATAAAGGTTGAGCAGTCGCAGATAAAATTTTGTATGTCACACGTGGGATAATGCATTATTATGGCACTCGTTTGATTACACGACCCGGTCTACGACCTCGTCGTGCAACTTTCAACCTCGTGTTATAATAACGCCTTTATCCCACTAGTAACATAAATAACTATTTTAAGGACTTGAGACTTCGTTTCTGTGTCGATGTTAATTGTTTGATATAAATAGTTATAAACATTTTCACACATACGTTTATCTTAACAGTAATTTATCTATCTACTTAATCATAAAGATGATTTTTAACTAATAACTGTTTCACGTTAGAATTTGTATAAAGCCTGTTATAATTTTCGTTAAACTGTGTGATAGAGTGCCTAAATATTTAAAAAAGTAAACAAAGCTAAGAAATTGCAGCTTTGTATACGACATTTATAAAGCCTGCCAAAACCGACCTGCATGAAAAAACATTAAAGAAGCACCATGACACGACTTTTGTGCTTGAAAAGACGTAGCAGCGGTCGTTTAACTTTCTTAGTTCCGTAGTATTAAAAATAAACGTACGCTCGGTTTTTGAAAATTGCGGTATTTGGAAGTCGTGTTTATAGCTTTTAAATTACAAAAATATATACAGGGTGTTACTGAATTGTAGGGACAAACTTCTAAGGCTTGCAAAACACAACAAAGCAAACAACTTTTGTTAATAAATGTGTGGTCAAAAGTGTTTCCTTTCAGGGATAGAGCTTCCCAAAGATTCTTTAAGAAGCGCCTAAATGTAGGCAACTCAATTTACTACCTACTATTTGTTTCCACTACGAGGGAAATTAATACAAGATAAAAAAAGCCCTCTTTCCCACTTTTAAAATTCAAATTACATTTAAAATAAATTAATTAACAAAATGTTTCAAAACTAAGCAATAGAAAAAAACAAAATAACAAAGCAAAAATCAACTATTTGAAAAATTTACAATAACTAATTAAAAAATTAACAAAATTATAGTAAATGTTCAAAATGTCGAACGAAAGAAACGAATTATAAAAGGCACAGAAAGAAACGAATGCAAGAAAAGTCAGATAACTTTATGAAATAATTCCACCATATTAAATCCGTTATCTGAATTTTTCAATTTAGATCCTGAATTCGTTTTTCAAATTCAAAATCCGCCAAAACCCAATTTTTATGTGATTCTGATAACTTTATGAATTCATTTCGACGTATTGAATACGCCATCTTTAATTTTATAATTGAGAGCTTGGATTCGTAATTAGCAGCTCGCATAACCCTCGTATGCCAATTTTTATGAAACTCGGATATCTTTATGAAATAATTCCGCTCTATTAAATCCGCAATCTTGAATTTTATAATTTAAAGCCTAGATTCGTAATTAGCAGCCCCACAACTCCTCTCATAGCAATATTTACAAAAATCGCATAACGTTATGAAGTAAATCAGCCATATTAAATCCGCCATTTTAAATTTTCCAATTTAGATCTTGGATTCCTAATTAGCAGCCCCAAAACGCCTCGAATACCAATTTTTGCAACTCGGAAAACTGTATGAAATAAGTCCGCCATATTCACCGCCATTATGAATTTTATAACTTAGATCCTAGATTCGTAATTGGCAGCCCCATAATACCAATATCAAGTTCTATGAAAATCGGATATTTTTATCAAACAATTCCGCCATATTAAATTCGTCATTTTGAGTTTTATCATTTAGAGCATAGATTTGTAATAAGCAGCCCCAAAACCCCTCGAATAACAATTTTTATGCAATTCGGATAACTTTATGAAATAATTCTACCATACTCAATCCACCATCTTGAATTTTATAATTTAGATCCTGGATTCGTAATCAGCAGCCCCAAAACGCCCGGAACACGAATTTATATTCAATTCGGATAACTATAACTCTAACTATAATTTCGTCATCTCGAATTTTATAATTTAGAGCCTAGATTGGTAATTAGCAGCCCTGTTATACCAATTTTTATAAAAATCGGATAACTTTATAAAATCATGCCGCCATATTGAATCCGCCATCTTAAACTGTATAATGTAGATACTCGATGTGTAATTAGCAGCCCCAAAACTCCTCGAACACTAGTTGTTATGGAAATCAGATACCTTTATGAAATATTAACGAGCTTTTTAAATTTAACAACAAAATAAATTTAAGAAGACTCGGTAATGTTTCATGCGAGTATCCAATTTTCATAATAATTAATGTTCGAGAGGTTTTGGGGCTGCTAATTACACATCAACTATCTACATTATAAAATTGAAGATGGCGGACTCAATATGACTGCATGATTTTAAAATGTTATCTGATTTTCATAAAAATGGTAGTGCGTCAATCACAAATAATAGAGCAACAACTGTACAAGAGATATTTTTTGTATTATTTAAGGTTTGTTCCGAAGTTTTACTTTAAAAAACCATACGCGCGATATAACAGATAGATACATAAGCAGAAATACCATTTAAGCATATTTTAATTTGAAAATGTATTACCAAAAAAGTTATCCTCTCTTTTACACTGGTGCTTTCAAACAAGTAACTTACTTCCCGAGCGTGTGTCATACTCATGGTAGCTTGGTCGGCGGCAGCGGGGTTCGGGGGAATGACCAGTGTGCATTTAATGCGCACAGCCTTCGTTACGGGGCAAAATATGCGATAAAAAGGCGTCAAATGGGTTGAAATTTTTAAAGAAAGTACGCTCAAAAAATTGAAAATATTTGGAAAGGTTAACCATTTGTTAAATGAACGTGGGAATGTTCGTGACAACCCAGCAAGAAGAGGTTCAGTTGCAATAAGAGTCTTTTTTTTGCTGTCGTTAATCTTGTTCTTGGTTTTTTCTATTATTTCAGAAACAGTTATTCGGCGAATTGCATTGATCAAGCTTCAAGAAGTTGAACGATAGCAGAAATAACTCTTGTTGTATTTGGATTTTCACGAACATTCTCACGACCATTTAAAACTTGGTGGGCCTATTCAAACACTTGCGGCTTTTGAGTTGGATTCTCTTGATAAAGTTAGCTAAGTCTACGTAAAAATTTAGTCTGTTTGACGTCTTCATTAACGAGAAATTTAATTATAAACGCTGTTTCACGTCACGGTACAGTTGATATTTACACCGACCATGTTGAAGAACAAGTGAAAGGTTTTCATTATAACGGTTATGTATTGCTTTTTGTTTAGAGTAGAATAAGTTCAGTATTGCGCATTAGAATCAACCTATTGCAAGATTTAAACGTGTTTATCAGGTATAACAAATATAAGCATATATAACTTTAAAATTTTACAAAAGAACGTGAAAAAAGGACTTAAACTTTATTTCTCTTAACGCACGAAAAAAATATTATTAATGACCGTAACTGAAAATAGCAAAAAGACTTTGACATCAGAATCAATGTCTTAGTTAACGTCTGTGACCCTAAAAACCTATACTTTAACACCAAAATTTGTGCATTTGTGTTATATCCACATGTTAATGGTCATTTTCGCACGCCCTTATTTCTAAGAAACTGTCCTAAAATGCAGATGTCAAGATACTTGTGTTAACGTCACAGTGTAATATGATACAGGGTCAGGTCATTAAAGACTGACCATCCCTCTGAAATGCAGGATGATGCAAAGTTCTGCATGTGAACAGAGATACACTTGGGTTTCCGACACCGACCTGATCGGTTCAACTTCTGCATTTAAGAATTATAAATAGCAAACGAAAAATTAAATAAATTATAAGTGTTCCATATCTTCTTGTTTCATTCACGTGACGCAACGAATCTAAGTGTCTCCAAGCAGGCACGACAAATATTTGGTGGCAGCGGTGGGATCTTGTGTCAAATTCATCTGGTCTTTTATAAAAAATTCATCCGGAACAACCCGGTCTACGTTCATCCAGTGAATTTCATCTGGTCTTTATAAACAATTCATCCGGAACAACCCAGTCTATGTCTATACAGTGAAGTTCATCTGGTCATTTATCAAAAATTCATCCGGAATTCGAGCCGGTCCAAATCTACATCCATCCAGAGAATGTAGTGTTAGAACGAGAAGATTCCATAACCCAAGAAATTACTGTAAGTTCGCATTTTTATTTTCACTGTATCCTTTTACTATTTCCTATTATCGTTAATGAAAATTGGCAAAACTCCAAAAACCATGTCACATATATCTTTTGAAATTTGTGTTAAGTTAATTCCGCAATTTGACGGAACGAAATCGAAATTTCCAGAATTTTTAAATTGCATTGAAATAATAAAATCTCGTGGTAATCCCGTTGAGGCACCACTTATATTAGATGTAATCCAAACAAAGTTAACGGGTCCTGCATTTAATGCCAATTGTTATAAGCAAATTAAAAATATAAATGAATTAATTGATGTTATGAAAACAGATTTTTCCGAAAATCGTACAATACCTCATTTAGAGGCACAACTATCAGTAATTCGTCAAAAAGCTAACGAAACTATTACTCAGTATACTGAAAGATTAGAAAGTATTATTAACCCGTTAATTACAGCGTCTTGTGAGAGCAAGTCTGCTGAAGCTTGTCCGGTTATTGAAGAATTACTTAAAAATAGAGCTTTGCATGCATTTATATTTGGTTTAAGTAATCCTATCAAATTATTAACTGAAGCATGTAATTATAAAACTCTAAAAGAGGCAGTAGAAGGTGCAGTTCAACAGGAAAGAGAGCTATTGCTAGAAAAAGAAATTCTTAAACAAAATTCTAAATTTCAATTTGACGCTGCTGGTGCGAACATTAATATTAATAATACTCGTCCTTTTAAACCTAAGTTTTGCGAATACTGTAGGAGGACTAATCATAATACAGCAAACTGTCGTTTTTTGAATAACGGACAGTCAAGACCATATCATACAAGTTACAATTCACCTCCAAATTATAATTCGAATGTGCCAACCCGACTTAACGTCTACAGTAACAATGTTGTATGTAATTACTGCAAAAACAAGGGTCACAACAGAAGTGAGCGTCGCAAGCGTCAGTTTAATAATTCTAAGCGATTACAAAATAATTCTTTTTCTAAGAATCAAACAGGAAATCTTAATTCTAAAATTCAAAATTTAAACTTGAATCCGGAGCCGTCAAGCAGCCAGAGGACTCCGACCTCAACATTAAAATCGGCTGCACAATTCTAAATCAAGATCACGCAAAATTTGTACATTTAAAATTAGACATTGGTGAAAATAACCAACAATCTCTTTTAGTTGACAATTAGTTTATTACATGTAAATATTATTAAAGACGAAGTGCCGTTGCACACTTCTAATTCAATTACATTTTCGGGCATTGGTAATACCAAAGTTAAAACATTAGGTACAGTCAATGCAAATATTCAATTTCAAAATCAAATTATTTCACATAACTTTCACGTGGTACCAAACAACATTATATTACCAGACGATGGAATTTTAGGTCGCGATTTCTTCATTAAACGTAAAGTTTTAATAGATTACAGCAATAATTCGTTAACATTAGGTGATACTCGACTAACTATAAATCCATCCACTAAATTTTTATCTTTACAAGGGCGATCCGAAACATTTGTAAAATTACCCACTGATTCCCAAATAGAAGGAATTCTTGAAAATGTTGAACCTCATCCCGGAATTTTTATTAGCGCATGTCTAACTAAGCCTATAAACGGAAAATGTGTTGCAAGTATTTTAAATAATAATGAAGGTTCAGTAAAGATTCCAATACCTAGAGTAAAGCTCACTCCTTGTAATTCTATTCAATCACGCGATTATTCGGAACATCAAATATTTTTCACCTCTGATTCGGTTAAACTTTCAAATCAGTCATGTCGATTACAAAATTTTCGTAATTCAATAAAAACCGATAATATGAATTAGGAAGAAAAATTCTCCCTTATGGAAATTTGCGAAAACTTTAGCAATTCACTTTATTTGCCAGGTGATACTTTGAGCTATACAACTGCAACAATGCATGAAATACCAACAAAATCAGAGATAGTTCCTATTCATTTAAGACCTTATCGAATTCCCGAAGCTTAAAAACTTGAAATTAATAATCAGGTTAATAAAATGCTCAACGCAAACGTAATTCAGCATTTTCGTCCTTATCTGTACGGAAGAAAATTTCAAGTAGTCACTGATCATCAAGCATTAAAGTATTTATATAATATCACAGATCCTAACACCACATTGACAAAATTTTGATTAAAATTAGAGGAATATCAATTTGAAATTATTCACCGATCCAAAAGTCAAATTCTAATGCAGATGCGCTTAGTCGCATTCCTTATATTCTTCCAATTGATCTTCAAATTAATTAACCTGAATTTTTAGAATATGCTAAAACACACCTCTTTGTAAATAATAGTTGTAGAAATTACTGGAAAAATATTAGATTGTAAGGAACCGTATTTAGTAAATTTTATCTCTAAAGATCTAAATCCAATTAATAACATTACTCAAAAATTAGTCGATGAGTACAATTACGATTTAAGGTCCTTTGAAGTTCATTCCAAATCTTCAGGTGACATAATACTCACATCAAACGACGCAAAGAGTTTTATTAGTATCACTGCAATCGAAACTGAAAATGATATAATTAGTAATGAAACCGCATGGAATCTTTTAAATCAATTAAAAGATTTTTGTGTTGACAAATACATAACAATTATAGCCATACGTAAAGAAATATTTTCTGCAAGCAATTTATCTTGGGAAAACATTTGCAATTCTATACGAAAATCATGACACCCCTTTAGGTGGTCATCAGGGTGTAACACGTACCTATAATCGCATTAAACAATATCACAGTTGGCCCAGTGTGAAAAGTGATGTAGAACATTACATAAAAACGTGTCCTTCCTGTCAAAAGAACAAATTTCAGAAAACAAAGAAAAGTCCTCTTATAATTACAGACACCGCACTTAGACCGTTCCAAAAGTGTTACATTGATATTGTAGGTCCATTACCATGTACTGAAAATGAAAATAAGTATGTCCTCACTTTTCAGGACGACTTAACAAAATTCTCTGAGGCTATTCCGTTAGCAGATCAAGAAGGTTTAACAATCGCTAAAGCATTTGTTTCAAAAATTATATGCAAATTTGGCATCCCCGAATCTTTAATTTCCGATCAAGGTGCAAATTTCGTAAGTGTCCTTATAAAGAACATTTGCAAACTATTAAACATAAACAAATTACAAACAACTGCTTATCATCCAGAAAGTAATGGCCAGTTAGAACGTTCACATCGTACGTTAATTGAATATTTAAAACATTTTATTAATGCCGATCAAAGCGATTGGGATTCTTGGTTAGAATATGCTACTTTTTGTTATAACACAACGCCTCATTCATCAACAAATTACACTCCATTCGAGTTAATGTTTGGTAGGAAACCAATACTACCACCCAATATTTTAAAACCTCCGCAATTAACTTATTCATATGACGATTATGTTCAAGATTTAAAAAGTAGATTATGCATTGCACATGATGTTGCTCGAAATTTTATATTAAAATCAAAACACACATCAAAATTGCATTATGATAAGAGAACTATAAACAAAATTTTCAACCCAGGTGATCTAGTTTTATTGCACGATACCACAGTTCGACGCGGTCGATCCCGAAAATTAACGCCGTCGTGGATAGGGCCGTTTAAGATTGTAAAAAAGCACAACGCTGTTAATTATTCAATAAAACGACGACACACAACCCTTAAAGTACACGCAAACAGGTTAAAACATTTTGTAATATACTAAAAGTTTTATTTTATTATTTATACAAAAGCTCTTTGTTTCATTTTGAAACTTCAAACTTCGAATATACCAATTTCAAATTAAAAAAAAAGAATAAGAAAACTTAACAATAACACTAATCTTATATACGTATCGATACCTTCCTACTATTCCTACCTTTTCCTGCAGTGAAAATAACGGCAAATTTTACACAATTTAGCTACTACATCAAACTGGGAGCAGCTGCATTTTTATTCTCTAGGATCCACCTAAATCTAATCGGAAAGCAGCAAATCAGCAAGCCAATGATTGTTTGCGTAGTGTGTGAAAATTGTAGTATTCGGTCTTAGTGCGTTTTTAAAACATAGTTCATTTATTGTGCTATATTAATAACTTTGTTACAATCATTTAAAGACATCGATCAGTGTTACTCAGTTTTAATTACGAAATATTACTAACAACTATTGTTTCCTTATGCAGTTTGTTTTACTTGTTTTACTAACACTATTTAGGTAACATAAATTGCGTTTAAAAATTCATTAAAAAAGAATCAATTACTTTATCAAAATATTTAATGGACAGATTGCTAGAGATTGTTCAATAGTATTACAAATTTTTTATTGCAAAATATTGTAAATCCTACTTCACGATTAAGGGAGCGAGGATGTTATATCCACATGTTAATGGTCATTTTCTCACGCCCTTATTTCTAAGAAACTGTCCTAAAATGCAGATGTCAAGATACTTGTGTTAACGTCACAGTGTAATATGATAAAGGGTCAGGTCATTAAAGACTGACCATCCCTCTGAAATGCAGGATGATGAAAGGTTCCGCATGTGAACAGAGAAACACTTGGGTTTCCGACACCGACCTGATCGGTTCAACTTCTGCATTTAAGAATTATAAATAGCAAACGAAAAATTAAATAAATTATAAGTGTTCCATATCTTCTTGTTTCATTCACGAGACGCAACGAATCTAAGTGTCTCCAAGCAGGCACGACATTTGTACGTTGTTTGGTTTATGGAACAATGAAAATGAAATATTTAAACGCAATTTTTAAAATGGTGGAAGGACTGCTTTGACAGTAAAAAAATGTTTTATTCAAATTTCCTGGCACTAAAACCATTATTTTAACACCAAAATCAAGACGATACGTTGTGTAGTTAATGAAACAACAGCGATTCCAAAAAAATTAAGCATTACTTTGAAAAATTTGTCTATAAAAGTTTTGCACAGGAATCAAAATGTTTACGCAAATTATTTTAATAACACAATAGTTCGAAATCACGTTTAATCAGGAAATATCTCTATCACCTTCAATAGTTAAAATGTCAAAAACTGTCCCTTTTTTACAAACGGCTTTCTAGCTCACCTCTAGTTCATAAATAGTGAAATGGGTTAAACATGTTAGGGATATTCCATTTTTATTTAGAAATTCCCACTTTATTTCGTTAAAGTCCATATTTAATGATCATCTCTGTAGAAAATACTTAATTACTTTAACAATATTAATTTATTTTAACCTTATACGTATTTCGGCATGTTTATATGCCATTTTCAAAGGTTATAGAAAGTAAACAGTTAGTGTTGTTATAGCAATAGAACTTGGTGACTTGATCTCGGTAATCGTCTGCAGATGACTTGGTTTCTTATTCCAAAATCTCCAATAGAGGAGAATTTAAGAGATCCATTTGCTCATTCAATAACGGTACAGTTTTTAAATGTTTGTGAATTTCAAAAGCTTTTAGTATATCGAATTTACGTTTATCATCACAAAAAGTGTAAACATTTTATGGTGTTATTAGATGTCATTGAATGATTGTGTTCTAAGTAAGTGTTTAGCTTATATAGGTGTTTGTATTTGTAACAATGTACGTGTTTTTTATATCTAATATCAAAATTTCTAATTGTCTGGCCTATATAAACCGAATTACAATGCGAACAATTTAATTTGTAATTGCCTGATTTTAACAAATCATCTGTTTTTGATTTTGCAATAAACAAAGTGTTTAAGATGTTTTCAGTTGTTTTAAAACTTACTTTATATTTATTTGATTGGTTTATAATTTTAGCAATTTTTTTCTGATTTGTCACCAAAGTATGGGATCGAGGCATATTTAATTGTATCGGATAAATTTTTTGAATGGCTAATTTATAATCTTTTTCTTTAATTAATATATCAATAAGTTTAGTATTATAACCATTACTATATGCAATTTGCTTAATAATTGAAATTGCTCTATTATAATTAATTTTCTAAAGCGGCCGTCAAAGCGCTATGTATCAGGAACCTGTATGCTGCAAATTTATGTGTTTAGAATAGAATAGAATATGCTATTCCATATGGCTTTATAATACAAGCATTGGAGGCGTCATTACATTAACAATTTCATACACAAATTAAAACATGATTAAAGCGATATATGCAATACAAAGAAGAGTTTTAACGACACTAATAAATAGAATAAAAATAAAATAATAATAATAGTAACGATAATGTAATATATCACAAAGTATATCACAGTAGTCCATATCACACTAAATACAAAATATATTACCGATCCAGTTTATTCAAAATTAAGCAAAAAATATTCATTTACTTTATAGATTGGATTTAGAATCAATAAATCTTTGACCTTCTTTTTAAAGGGAGCTGTAAGTTGAATGTCCCTGATATTAGTAAGCAAATGATTATAACATTTAATTGACATGTGAGGCCCGTTGGCTATAAGACTGAGTCTATGGGTTGGTAAAATTAAATTATGTTTATTACTTAAGTTATAGAATTCAATGTCCCCCACTTTTTTGTAATGATGCAGATTTTTTTTAATAAATACTACACAATTTAAGATAAAGTTAGGCACCACAGTTAAAATTTTAAAATTCTTAAACAGTTCTCTACATGAATGCTGCCTAGGCTTGAAACATATCGTTCTCAAAATTTTCTTTTGCATAATTAAGACATGATTAACTCCAGTTGAGTTTCCCCAACATGTATTTTATGATGACAAGAATCGTGTGGTATTGTAATGTCTGTTTGTGTAGGTTTTCTATATACTGAGTATTCAAATTTATTAGTTGAATTAATTTTTTAGTTTAAATCTAAAAAGCTAATGGACTTATTTTGTTCAGTTTCTAGTGTAAATTTCCATTTTCACAAACATAATCCACAAAACCACTTGCTGACGCCCTCCGTATCCTTGAGGAAAAATAGTTGTATGCTATTTCTTTAAAAGGTTTTGGGGTAAATCCATTATTCGGAGACTACAGAATAACGATTCCGTTGCTATTTTGCATGTACTCTAATATTTAGTATAACCACCCTGCTGCACATTATATTCATGAAGGCATCAATCTTGTTTGCTGAATGTTTAATGGCTACGGGTATCTTAGTTTGATTTCAGAACTCAGATTTATGTTTTATCAAGAAAAAAACGTTCTAACACTGCTTCATTTCAAGGAAGCTGTAAGGGGCGAGAGCTTTGACAAAAAGTTTTCGCTTAAGCAAATCTACTACGTAGGGATCCTAATCCATTGCAAAATATTACAAATTTTATATGGCAATATACAGCAACTATAAAATTAATTGCTGCTTCAGAGCGCATATTCCGTGTATTGCATATGCTTATTTAGTTAAAAAAGAATTTCTCTACAACTTTCAAAAAAAGTTCGTTTTTTTGTCGAAATACGTCTTTATTTTTAACGGTGGCTGCTTTTTTAACGTTGCCCACAGCAGCATGAAAAAAAGTAACGTTTTTAACGTTGCCTATGGCAACGTGCGCTAATAGTTATTTGCATAACTAGTTCGGGAAGTAGGTGTTTCCCAGACGAGTTTGAAAATTACAGAACGGGCGATAGAGAGGTCTCTCTCTATTCTGTAATCAAATGAGTGTGGGAAACACGCTTCCCGAGCGTGTTATGAACAACATGTTTCTACAATCGTACAGGAAATACAAAAAATATCGAAATAACCGAATAATTTTACCACCTTCTTCGTATTTTAAATATTTGTGACACTTGTCAAAATTCGGTTGACATGGATATATTGACAAGTTAAACAAATAATATTACTGTGTTAATAAATTCTAGCTTTACCTCGTTGAAGTCCATATTTTTTGATTATAGGTATATAACATACTTTATTATTTCAACAATATTTATTTATTGTAACCTTATACGTATTTCGGCATGTTTACGTGCCATTGTCAAAGGTTATAGAAAGTAAACAGTTAGTGTTGTTACAGCAATAGAACTTGGTGACTTGATCTCCTCGGTATTCCTCTGCAGATGACTTGATTTATTATTCCAATATATCCAATGGAGGAGAATTTAAGAGATCAATTTGCTCATTCATTAGCGGTACAGTTTTTAAATGTTTGTGAATTTCAAAAGCTTCTAGTACGTTTATCATCACAAAAGTGTAAACATTTTATAGTGTTATTAGATGTCATTGAATTATTTTGTTCTAGTAAGTGTTTAGCGTAATTGGATTTATGTGGGTGTTTGTATTTGTAACAACGTACGTGTTCTTTATACCTAATATCAAAATCTCTAATTGTCTGGCCTGTATAAACCGAATTACAATGCGAACAATTTAATTTGTAAGTGCCTGATTTTAGCAAATCGTTCGTTTTTGATTTTGCATTAAAGTGTTTAAGATGTTTCTAGTTGTTTTAAAACTTACTTTATATTTATTTGTTTTGTTTATAATTTTAACTTTTTTTTTCTGATTTGTCACCAAAATATAGGATCGAAGCGTATTTAGTTGTATCGAATGAAGTTAGGGTATTCAGATAAATTTTTTGAATGGCTAATTTTTAATCTTTTTCTTTAATTAATGTATCAATAAATTTAGTATTATAACCATTACTATATGCAATTTGTTTAATAATTGAAATGTCTGACATTTTAGCATTTTTGATAGTTCATTTGAATTAATTAATGAATTTTTAATTTTCATTAACAGCTTGCATCCAAACATAAAATTCACACTAGAAACTGAACAAAGCAGGTCTATTAACTTTTTAGATTTAAACATAAAAATTAATTCAACTAATAAATTTGAATACTCAGTTTATAGAAAACCTATACAAGCAGACATTACAATACCCCACGATTCTTGTCACCATAAAACACATGAATTAGCAGCATACAGGTCCCTGATACATAAGAGCTTTGACGGTTCCTTTAAATGAAATTAATTATAATAGAGAAATTTCAATTATTAAACAAATTAAAGTATACTACTTTATTCAGAATTTGATCTCAATTTCAAAAATATAAAAATATACAGGGTGTTCTGTTTGCAATAAGAAAGTTGGGCGCACTTCCGGCGAAACCGAAAGTACAAAACAATTGAAGTAGACGTCAAATAACGTGGTTTTATATGCATATTAACTTCCCACAACTTTGTTTTATTATATTAATGAATTAAAAAAAATAATAGGGGTGAGTGCGTATGACTCGCACACCACCGGTTTTGCAACAACCGAGATTTCAGAAGATAGTAATAAAAAACATCTAATCTAATTAACAGTGCACGGTTGTAATATTTTCGTAGATGATTACCTTTTCGCACAGAAAAAAATCTAAAATATTCACTTATCATGTATCGATCACTATGTTTTTGTAAAATTTCTAAAGACGACTGTTTAATTAAAAAAATAAAATGGTGCAATATAACCATCAACTTCATGTGATACTATTTTAAGATTACAAACCATTACAGCGAAGCCCTTTCAATGAGTATTGCATTTCTAGTGTTATGGAAAGGAAAAATTGGCGAAATACTTTGCCTGGACTTTGTCGAACTTTAAAAATAATTAGTTTCTTTTATTTTCAAAATAACTTTGTTTCGTATACGTACAGATATCAGATGTAGTTAGCGAGTTAGATGCTGCATAAAATCAAATGCTTCGTGCATAGGGCATTCCGCTTGCTCGCGTAATGTCCGAACAAAGCGTTCGCGATACTTAGCAGTAGCATTTTCAGAGAAAAAAATGTAGTTTTTGATTTTTTATAAAATTATATAAAAATAAAGAACATCATAGAACAACGACTTAATTGGTCAGCCTACAATTTGGGAGGGGGAAGGAGCTATCCCTCCTAAATATAAAATTATGTAAAAATTAAAATAATATTTTATTCTGTGACTTCTTCTATCACGTATCAACAATTTAACTTAAACAGAAATGTTTTATCGACCCCCGTTATTAAATAAAGGGGTATACATGTTTACAAGCGTCGCGGAGAAATTAGAGAATTGGGAAAATAACCAAGTTATAGCCCATTCCTAGATCTACGAGCCTATACAAAACAAAAGAAAAGTAGTGTGGGCAAAACAATATTTTATTCAAACTATTCAAAAATTTGAATTTTTGCTGTTTTACAGTTTTGACGTTTGAGATAGTAAAATTGTGTACTCCTAGCGTAATCAAAGTTTGTAGATTTGATAACTCATTTTTGAGTAAAATTACTTCAAAAACCAAAATTATCAAAAATTTTAGCTGCCGCCATTTTCAAGCTCGAACGTTTGAAAAAAAAAATGATATGTATTAGCACTTTTTCTAGAAATATGACATCAGAAAACATACGTTCCGTTTCAGGCACCTAAAAACTATTTTTGCAGTCAGATGAATTTTCGTTGAACTTAGATAAGCCCCACCGCCCACACTTTGTGAAGAGAAGATCAATCAATGCTAAATAGAATAATGGATACACTTGCTTTGCTTCCAACGCATGTATTATGACATCAAGTAAATTGAATCAGCCAGAAATATGTTTAACTTTGTTTTACCTCGGCCTTTGAACTCAATCTCAGCGTTCTTTTGATAATAAAAATCTTTACTTTAAATTAATTTCAGAATTATACGTGGCTTCACCAAGCACTTTAAAAAAAATCACTTTCTTCCCGAGTTTCACATAAAATTAACCTTAATTGTATTATTTTAATTGGACAGTTGTGTGTAAAAATCGACTATTGCAAGTAAGATGCCTGTTATTCACGGTAACCAAGACGTATTCATAGCATACAAGAGGCATCCAAGGAGAATAAATAAAGCGTAAACAACACTAGAATTTGAAAGCCGGAGCAAAATTACTTTGCCTCTCGGCGGGAAACAATGTGATTTTTCTTCCGATAAGTCAACTTTTGATCACACAATGAGGGGCGAAAAGCCTACTTTTTAACAAGGTCGACGAAAAAAGTCAAGCATAACCTAACCAAACAAATTTCATAAATCACATTTAAACTTAATTACGTTCTTTTTATGTTAATTGAAATATCCTTAAACTAAGAACAATTATCTGAAATTATAAATCAAATTGTTCAACTTTTAATAGCCGTAATGTATGAACTTAGAAGTTCGTTACTAGGAAAGTCTTTGCTAGCACTTGTCCGTTAGTTCTTATTATTCACTTTTTATTTGTTGTAATATTTCATATTTATTACTTATATGCATTTAAATCTTCTCAACCGTTAAAAATGTTATTTACCGTATTTTAAACAAATTTACATATTTGAATATTATTTTAAGGTTCTACATGTTTTATCTTCGTATCACACTTAGATACTTGTATTTTTAATATTACTTTAATATTTTAAAGCGTCACTACGTTAATTGTCTTACTTAACCATTCACTGTCATTCTTTGTTTTATTTGATAAATCATGAAATATTGCCAAGCTTACTTAAATTAAACAAATTCTTTGTTATTATTTCTTTTTTCTATATTTTATACTTTTTTAAATAAATCATTAGTACGGTTATTACGTCATAGCAATATATATTTCAAATCAAGTTAAAGTCGGTCGACTGCTTCCTGAGATTTCGTTTTACACACTCATACCCACGATCCCACACGTACTAACACGCGTGTGCGCATGCACGTATACGCGCACATATGCAAACACATATGTTTCTAAAATCCCCTTTTGGGTTTCTAGAAATTCAAAACATATATTTGAAAATCACGAAATCGAAAATTTTCAAAATGACAATACATCCCCATACTGGAAGTAAGCAAATTAATCAGGCTAAATTTTGCTATATTTAAACAAGGAAGTTTAAATTAAAACACACGGAGGTCTGGCGTTAACAGATAATTACCAAAATAGAACTTAAAAACCTATACAATCATAACAAACAAGTTTTAATTATATAGAATATTTAAGAGTTCTGATTTAAAAGTAACTAAAAAAAGTAGGCGAATAATGAAACCAACAGATTTTTTAAATGTTATTATACAGGCTGTTTCAAATTCGAGCCCCACCATGGAAATCTCGCTTATTTGAAGAGATAGAGAGTTGGTTAAATTGAGGCAACGTTGCCAAATTTTATGCTTAACAATATTGTGTAAAGAAATTTTAAGTGGCCACTCTGGTTTTTCAGATATCTGAAAAAACTAAAATTTTGGTTTTTTTATTATCGGCTTTCTTGTAAACTGGTGGAAACAAAGTAGCCTATCGATGTACTTTTTTGCTGAAATCTGAAATTTCATTGTGGCGTTTTCTGTGGGTAATCCTTTATTTACAAACGGGATCCGATAAAATAAGTTTTTTAGGCAGAATTGCTCACTCTGCTAATAGAACCAAAATCTAACGTTACTTTTTAAATACTTTTGTATTTGGTGGGGCTACTGTAGAAAATGTATATTCCAAATATTTGAAATTTTCAATACAATGTTTCTCAAAAACTAGCCGTACGTTTTTTTAAACTCTACAGGGTGTCCAAAATAAGGAATGCATGCATGAGAAGAATTATTCAGCATCTCAAGTACTACTTTGATGCACATTCAAATCCTACCGTTTTTGCTTAATTTTCAGTACAGACTAAAAAAACTAAAACTTTCAGTTTTCGTTTTTTGTGTATAATTCGGTTATTATCAAAGATCGCGCAAAGCGGTTGTGACATTATTAAGACACTTTTTTTGCACAGAATTCGAACCTCAAATTATAATTTTTATAGGTCGTTCAATTTTCAAGTTATTGACATTAACTTTGGTTTGTTAAATATCCGTCAAAGGCGGCCATGTCATCATTGAATAGAGATCTTTTTCCTCTTTTTTTCTGATATAAGATTTAATGGGTTTATTTTTACAAATAGCGGAATTATAAGCAAGAAACCTTTTTTTAATAGTAGACTGAAAAACTGTTTTCTTGAGTAGGCTGACCATTAACAAAAAAACAAGAAAACAAACAACAAACGGCTGCATTTGTTTCCATTGAGGTTTGATTCGTTTACCTTCCCAAATAATATAGTTATAAGCGAGAAATTGTTTGCTTATAGTAGGCTGTGAAAAAACAAAAAATAACACTTCAATGTTTCATGGAATAAAACTATTAAAAATGTATGATCGTATGATATATAACCAGAGATGAGTACTATTTAATTTGTTTTGGCAATATCTGCATCTTTACACCAGTTTATTGTCATTCTAAATTTATATTCTTTTTCGTGTTTTATTACTTAGTAGGAGTAAAAGTTAAACGTCTTTTGATTGTTATACGAACATACATTTCTAATAGCTTTATTCCCTGAAACATTCAGGTGTTTTTTTAAAATTTTTTTTACAGTTTACTATATGAGAAAACAATTTCTCTCTTATAACTTATAATATAATATATTGCTGTGTATTTTAATTCCTAAAATTTATTTTAAAACTAAAAACTAAATTTTTAAAACTATTTTTGTTTTTTTAAGAAAAGTATGAGAATTTGTGTAGATATGAGATTTCTTCGTGGTCGTGTAGATCATTGAATTTTAATTCATATCGATGGTGATGAAATGAGTATGATGGTTTCTTGTTTTTTTTAACTTATTTAAATGCATCTGAAGGGGCATTGAAATTTTTCCAGGATGCTATTCCTAAAATTAAAATGTTTATGTTAGTAAAACTTAACTATGGAAAAGTAAAGCATGTTTAGAACATGCCAAGGAATTTAATTTTGGTGCAAACTATGCATAATTTAACTTGAATTTAATTGTTTCCCAATTAAAATTGTTTATGTTAAAAAAGAGATAAAAAGGACTTGCTTAGTAATTTATTGTGAGTCGAACTGTATATAAGTTTAATAGGTAATATTTATGTAAGGAGTTATTCATTAAAAAATTGTTTATTTAATTAAAAAAAAGGGAAAAGAACAGAATTGAAAAATTTATTTATTCTGAAGCACCCTATATAATTTTAATTTAGATGTAAATTTGTTTAATGCATAAATAGGTCAAGGTTGTAATAAAATAAACCAGACGGTTTTTTATAAAATACTTAGAAGGGGTTAGAAGCCAATGACCGGAATATTAAATAAATAATTTTAACCAAGGGGTTCATCAAATTAGTTGAGGTGATCTTGAATTAAAAAAAGTTATTGTTAATTTATAGAAAGTTGTAAATCTAATTATCATGTAATTAGATTATTTTGTATTTAATTTAAAATGAAAAATTGTATTTAATTATGATACAAGAGTAAGTTTTCAAGAGTGAGACTACCGTGTAAATTTACACATTGGTCCGAATTTATAGTTTATGTACTTGGAATTTCCAGTTTTATTACAATTGAATTTGATGTAAGAAATTGACATTTATGTAACAGGTGAATAGGGGTGAATTTTGGTTTTCCTAGAGAAATATGAAAACTGGGTTCGAGACTATTTTAGAAAAACAATGGAAATTATAATTGTTTCCGGTTTATCGTTATGTAAAGTATTCTTAAGGTTCATATTTGTATAATTTAATATAATTTTGTAATTTGTCTGGGGTGTCGAGATTAAATTTTTACAGAGAGCTTCCGGTAAGAATTTTGTTAGCGTGGGTGCGTTAGTAATTAGCTCTCACAAATTTTAGAAAATTAATTAGAAATTTTAAATGTAAACGTAATAAATTGTGGTAATTAGTGAAAGTAATAATGTGTTTTATTAATTAAAGAAAAATGGGAAAAATCCATTTAATAATTAAAAAGTTATCAGCGATTTAAAATGAAGGAAAGTAGAAGCGTCTTTTTGTTAATAAAATTTTGTGACGCAGTAAGAATTGGTAACCGGCGTCACTTTTCAGAAATGATTTGTGTGATGAAAATTTTCAAATCTAGTAGTATTCCAAATTCATTTAACTAAGTTCTTCGAATATTAAAATTTAAAATAAACAAAAATAAAAGTTTCCAAAAGAACAAAAAGTGTTTTAAAAGGGAAAAATAAAATTTTTTCTAAGAATTATCTGAACTTACCAGTGGGTCGTTAGCTGTCCAGAGCGTATAAAAAAAAATGAGCAACAAAATTGAGATCGTGATGCAGGTATCCAGAATAAGAAGCCAAGAACGTAATTAAGGAAAACAAAGCTAAGTAATAAATTTTAATTTTAAGATTTGAATAAAGAAGTTGTTTTATTTATTATCGTATGTAAAAATTTATGTCGATGTATTGGTATTTAAATTTAATTAATAGTATTTTGGAAAAATTCCTCGCCCATATTCACATAACCCAATCTTATTTAGGTGAAGTCACGTACCATTTAATCATAAAAATATTCTATTTTAAAACCCTGAGATGTTTAAGATAAGGAGTAATTTGTTAAAAAAAAAAGTCTCATGTTCAAAAAGAATTTATCATGCTACAAAGAATGTCTCATATTTTTAAACAAATTAAAACAAGTTTAGAATGCAAATCATTTATTTATCTAAAACAATAATAAGTTGCATTATTAAAAAGTTAGAACCTAAATTAAAATACACAACATTTAAAATTTTTATTATTACTGAGCTAGCTAATATGGGTCAAAATTAAATAATATTTAAAATATTACAAAGTAATTATTTTCAAATTTTAAAATAAATAGATTTTATTCAAAAATCTATTATCACAGCAATATATAACTTCATTATTTGGGAAGATAAACTGATCAAACCTCAACGGAAACAAATGCAACCTTTTGTTTTTTTTATTTTTGTTAATTTTCAGTCTACTACAAGAAAACATTTTTTTACAGCCTACTATAAAAAAACAGTTTTTTGCTTATAACTCCGTTATCTGTGGAAATAAACCAATCAAACCTAATATCAAAGAAAAGGAAAAACAGAGCTCTATTCAATGACGAAATGGCCGCTTTTAACGCATATTTAAGAAAGCGAAGTTAGTGTCAATACCTTGAAAAGTTAACGACCTATAAAAATTTTAATTTAAGATTCTGCGTAAAAAAGTGTCCTAATAATGTCTAAACCTCTTTGCGCTATCTTTGATAATAACCAAATTATATACAAAAAAAACGAAAACTGAAATTTTAGTTTTTCAGTCTGTACTGAAAATGAAGCAAACATTGCAGAAATTGATTGTGGATTTTAGTAGTACTTGGGGTGCTGAACAATTCTTCTCATTTAACCGAATCTCTAGCTCTTACCGTTTACGAGATCCCCAAGCATGCACTCCTTATCTTGGACACCTTGTATAGTTTTATAGGGGCAAACATGGGCTACAATTTTCTTTTTTTTGCTGAATACCGTAATTCCCCTGTGACATCTTCTATGCATTTTTCAATATCAAAAATTGGTGTACCCTTATTTATTAAGCGGAAAACAATAAATAAAGACTTTTGCTTAAGAAGAATTACTCATCTTGACCAGTAGATCTAAAATCTAATGGTTAAATTTTTATATTTAGGGGCGCTACCCCCGTCATTCCATCTAATTTTTGGCTGACGAATTTAGGATTTGGTTGGCTACTGTAGAAAATGTAAATTACAATTATTTGTAATTTAAATGACTCACTCACAAAAATTTTTGGACTTGGACAAGTTATGCTTCGAGCATGATTACTAAGCTCCATCATTATTACTGGTGACGTCACAAACTGACAGCTGTAATAAAGGTTGGAGTATGAATAAAATGGATAGTTGCCTATTATTTTTTTTATAGAAATCTACCAGACGGTGAAATGTAAACCGTTATAATTATAAATTTTACACTTTTGCAAATACGGTTAGTATTAATATTTAGTGTGGGAAAGTCTACTCGAAGTTAACACTTCAGATTTGTTTTAGTTTAAATTAAGTTTAAAAAAATAAATCTTTTGCTCGAGCTGTATTGGTCGCAGATAAAAATAGTAAGCATTTTTAGTAATATCATTATAATAACAATTATCTTTAACACTTCACACACTTCTTAATTTTACCAAAACGAACAAATCTTATTACAAAAACGCGTATATGCTTAGCCGAAGTTGAGTAAGAGACAATTTGCATTAAAAAGTTAATATTTTGTAATTGGTATTAAAGCCTGGACTTCATTCACTAACTTAAATTATGATGCCAGTACAAATTACCTTTCTTGATAATTTAGCTCACGCATCTCAACAGAATTTAATGTAATTGTGAAGCCAAATTAGGAAGTTTGAAAATTGTGTTTGGGCGCTAGAACCTCGCCTTAGGTCTAACACTGAATACGTAATTGTTTACCCAAGGTATTCTGTTCCTCGTATGAAACTATAATCTAACGAAGGATTACTCTTCAAACTCGCCATAATTTCCCGTGCTACTAAGTTTCAGCTATTTGACATTAAATGACAAAAATAAGTTAAATGTCAGATAAATATTTATTTTTTCTTACCTTATAATGTCCGCTTGGACAAGGAAGAGAACAAACAGATTTTACAGATGCATTTGGCCCAAACTGCATATCTGATATCCAAGTGAGGGTTCTGTTGTTCCATATTCCAACTTGCACATAGTCATATTTTCCATTTCCTATCTGTTGATAGTTTACGATATCATACCTTCCTGGTGGATCACCATTTTCATCGAATTCAACAATATCGTCCTCGTAAGTAAAGGATACGTTAAACAGGTAGTTCTGCAAGGCAAAGCTAAATGAAATAATTATCACAATTGCGTGAACGCAGTTAGTATACCTTAAAAAGAGAACCATTAAATGGAAGTAGTTTCTCACACACTCCAACGTATTTTTCCCCACAAATGTCTTGGTGCATGTTGTGTAGAGCATAAGCAAACGTGTATACAGCTTTAATTACAAAACTGAGCTTTGGATCTTGCCGATAATTAAGCGAAAGGGTTTCTTCCCCTGAAAACAGCGGAAAAATATTTTGTTTCGTAATCAGTATGAAAATATTTAACTAAAACTGAATTATTACTATCATAAAAGATACAAAGCTAGTTCATAAATCACCGTAAGTGGATAATGTCGGATAATGTATGATATCATTTATGTAAAACAACAAAACACTCGAATGTCTGCTGAAATTTTATTAACATTCACAGCGTTAAAGCTAGACCTCATTTAACCGTAGTATGATGTTTTCTGACATTGATATAGGATCCTTTTGTCTTGCTGTCGCTCTGAAACTAAATATTCAATATAATCTCTCAAATTTAACATTGTAACTCGGCATAAGCAGAATATTGTTGTTATGTGGTGTAGTTTCATACTTCATTAACTTTGCGTCAGCAGTTAAATAGTATAGCGATTGATAAAGGGATGCTTCGGGCAATACCAAACCAGAAGTTTTTGCCTAACGTAAACGTATTTCTGTGATCATTTCACGACTTCAGGTCGACTGTGAACGGGGATAAACCGGGGTGTTAGCAATATCATGCTTGATTTACCATTTACTTCCCACAGAATACGAAATTGAGCTTCTATACTTAGTGCACCAAAATTTAAGTAGAGCACTTCTTCCTCATCCATTATTATTTAGCGGAGTTATTTGGTGTTACGCTTTCTAATCTTTATCATAAAAATCTTAAACTGAATTTCTTGCTGTGTAAGACACCTTTTGGCGATTGTTCCGTTAACGTGTTCAAATAATCCATCAAAAAGAAACCTTCTATAGTTTTTTTCGTAATAAGAGATTATTGTTCTGCTCATTTAACCCTGTTAGGACAAGTTTGTAGTTGACCGACGTTCCGAAAAAAATGAAAAATCAATTGTGATGGTGAACGGGGTATAGCAACAATATTGCAGTTGCGCAAAGGGGCTATTTGATATCCGTAGAATACGAATCTGAGCATATTTAATAAAGTACACTTTACCCCTACTTTTGTATGCTTTGGCATACTCATTTAATTTTATGGTATAGTTTCTTAAGCTCAGAGAAATTTGAAACCCTAAATTCAATTTTTCGCCCCTGCGCGTGTTTCTTCGACGATACTTTGCAATAACATGTTTAGTTCAGAACCAAAAGTCGACGTCTTAGAATCTTTTCGCAAAACCATTGCCTGTCCTGGTGCTCATTTAACGCTTATACCGGGTGTAAACGAAGCATTGTTCACCCCCCTTTTTTTCTGTATTTATTAAGATAAACGAATGAAATTTGGTATGGGTAATATATCCATAAAATTCAATTATTTAATGGTTTTAGCAATTTATTTAACAGTTCTGATTTCGCCGGAAGTGACCATAACTTTCTTATTTTAAATGCAACATTTTGTATATTTTTAAATATTTGGAATCTGGAAGAAATTCTGCATACGATTGTGTACTTTAATTGTTTTTTGACAATTTTAATTATTTTATTTGTGTTTTTTGGTTTGCGTCTAGAGTGCCAAGGCGGCTATAAAACCCTTCCTATGCAGCCAGGCTTTACCATAAAACTGTTTATTATCGTTAGCCTTCCGTATTCGTCGATTCCGGGCGCTTTTAAAATTCGGCTAACAAGAAACGAAAAAGTGGATATGATTTTAATCTACGGTGAATGTAGATGAAATTCTGTTCAAGCAGCTTTATTGTATTCACAGCGTTATCCAAATAGACGCCACCCCACTGGACAATACTTTTCAAACCTAAAAAGAAAATTTAGAGAGGAGACTGATGAGCAGAAAATTTCATAGTATAGTATGATCAAAAAGTCATTGGATCGCGGTTGCTGTGGAATTTCAAAGCTATCTATAGAATTACTTACTTCTATTACCTATCTGATATAATTATGATAAGAATAACATGTGTGTTGAGTTCATTCATTTAAACATAAATTAGGTGAATAAACCCAGTTACCGTTTTCACCACGATTTCTATTACGGTAATATACTCTAATCATAAAAATTTTATGTTCTGTTTGAAACATTTTTTAATTATAATCCACCGACTTTTGAAAGTAAATGTCAAAACTAATAGAAATAAATAATTTCATAGATGACTTGTCAATTCCACAGCAACTGCTATCCAAAGACTTTTTGATCATATGATAGATAAAGACACGGAGATGATCGTGCTGGCTTATACAATGTTGAACTCAACTCCTTCCACTAGAGAAATTAGACATGTGTGCGATCTACGTCATCAATCTGTTTGGAAAATTTTAAGAAACATCATTTTCGTTCTTATAAGTACCAATTGCACCAACATCTTTATGAAAACGACTATGGAAGGCTCCTCAATTATTGTAATTAGTTTCTAAACAGTTTTCAACAAAATGGGCAGTTTTATTATATTATTTTATTTTCGGACGAAAGCCGTTTCACCAATAATGAAATGTTTAGTAAGAATAATGCTCGATATTGGACTAGAGAAAATCCAAAATTGATTAGACAATGAAACTTTTAGGACAGATTTGGATTTATTGTATGGAAAGGCATCCTGGGATATCAAATAATATGACCAATACGTTTTGATGGGCATTGGAAAGGAGATCGCTACATGTAATTTCTGCAAAATGAAATGAAAATGATGGAGTACCGCTAGTCAATATGCAACGCATCTTCTTTCAACAAGACGGAGCCCCGCTCGATAATGCAAGAAATGTCATTGAATTCTTGAACAACAATTTCAACGAAATGTGGATAGAAACGAATAGTCCTATTAGCTGGCTTCACCGTTCACCTGATCTAACACTGCTAGTTTTTTTTTGTGTGGGGTTGTATTAAAAATCAAGTGTACCGAACGGCACAAACGACCCGCCAAGATCTGAAAATTAGAGTTATCAATCCTATAAACAATATTACTCTAGAACAATTAAATGAAATGATGCATGAAAGAGTAGAAAGAGTCGTATTATGCAGCAATCACAATGGAGAACATTTTGAACAGTTTTTATAGTTTCTGGTTCCGTAATTCTATAATCTCCTGTGCACATAAGCTATATTTCGTCTTTTGTTCGTTCAAATGTTTTAAAGTGATTCGCGCACTAAATTTAAAACTCATTTATAAATAAAACGTTCTCAATTACTGTTTATTTGATTTGTATTTGTTTTTGTTATTAAACCGTTTTTCTCTTTTGTTTTAAATATTGTGATGTTCTTTTATTTAAAAGTATAACGACTGTAGTTGATCGTAGTTACGTCATTGTTTAAGAACTAATTAAAACCTAATTTACTGGTTAAAAATGTATTAATAAACTATTGAGTTATGGGTATCGTTGCAACCGTTAGGAAGTTCTCTTTCCGAAAAACAATATACAGCAATATTTTTATTCTCAAAAATTTGTTAGTTGAGTTTTTAAAGTGTCTAGGATCGACGGATACGGACAGCAAACAATAAAAAACAGTTTTATGGTAACGCCCAGCTGCATAGAACTATACTCTAGACGCAAAATAAAAGATATTAGGTAAAAATTTTAAAGTTGTCAAAAAAACAATTTTAGTACACAATTGTATGCAGAAATTCCTCCACATTTCAAACATATAAAAATATACAAGGTGCTGCATTTAAAACAAGAAAGTTATGGTCACTTTCGGCAAAACCGAAAGTGTTGAAAAATTGACAATACCATCAAATAATCGAATTTTTAAGGTATATTACTCATACCAAATTGAACCATGTTTCGTTTTCAAATGGTATACTATTTTAATACGGATATTCATTAAAAAAAAACAACAAAAAGTCAATGGAGGATGCGGAAACCATTATTTTGGTAAAAATGTAAACACACGTTACAAAAAGTGCTTACTTTGATTGAAAAGTATATAAATCCACTGTTTTCTTGAGGATGTTACATTTTTATATATAGGGTTATTCAAAAGTATGGAATAAAATTAATATTTCTGCAGCGCGTTGGTTTTTGAAACAATGCTCGGACATTTAAATTGATTTAAATATAACTGCATTTTTATGTGATATCTTTTGTTTTCCAACGTCAACCTCCTCACCCCCGGCCAACTTGACTTAATTTTTTTAAATAGCGACATATACTTTGTGTGGGTTCGTTGGAAAGCTTGCAAAAAACTGCGTTTAAATCTACAATCATAAATGAACTGGGATGGTTGGTTTTTAAGTTATAGCGATTGAAAGAAAAATGCACTTTTCTTATATTATTACTTTCCCATACTTCTACTGAAGTAAAGAAAGTTATGAATTCATGCAAATGTTCGAATTTCAGATTTTAACGGAAATACGCGTTTTGGTCGTTAATCGGAACCGGAACCGGAAACGAAACTTTGGTTCTAAACCCTTTTTTGAAATTTTGAATACATAGCGTTGTAGAGTATTTAAAGACAAGTCAAATACTTTTTTCGCCAATGCCGAATCTTCAAAATGAAGTCCGCTACGAATTATTGAAAATTTTAAATTTAATGGCCGATTACTCAAAAACAAAATATCCAATCAATACAAATTATCATATTATTTGATAAGCCTTAATAAATATAATCAAGTGATGTAAACATATTTTTGGAAATATGAAAATTGTAAATATAATAGCGGTCAAAATTTTGGATATATTAAAAAAAATATTCCTTAGAAACTGCCTACACCATTTCTTTAAATTTGTGAGCCGATAAAGCTTGCAATAAACTACAAATTTGTTTTTTACTTTCTCCCAAATTTTACTCTGACGCCCTCCAAGAATTTTTGAAAATTTTGGATTTTACACGTTTTCCTGAAGTTACGCGATTTTAACTACGCCTATAAATTGGTTCTAACAAAAGAAATACGTTTCACGCTTTGCGTATTTTTGATAACTCTATAAATAAAGTTATAAGCATTTTTGATTCGCGCATTCATATGGCTTTTATGTAGTCAGCGAGCGCGCCCCATGCGTAACCAACCAACGCCTTGAGTCTAGAGCGAGCGTTTGTAGCGGCTGGAGATGACTAGTGGATATAAATTTCAATCACTTCTAGACGCCAGAATATTTATAACGTAAAAAGTATGCGAAAGTATCAGCAACCTGTTTCGCTCATTTTTTTTATTAAGACGTCAATATCAAGTAACTAAAGCCACAACAATAATCTATAAAGTGGCTCATGTCATGTTGTATATAAACTATTGTTGGATTGTTTTTAATGCCACTTTGTTTGCCAAATACAACGTGTTGTGGCTTTTCAATTTGGCGAAATCTAACAGAAAAAATTGCCTCAATTATCAGAAAGATAGAGAATTGCAATTTTGATGATGCTGGTATGTCTTGACAAAATTAGAAGTCATGGTGAAAGAAAACACTTCTAGCATTGGTTATAAATTGTTTCGTCTTTGGTTACTTGATATAAACGTCTTAATAATAAAATATGAAAAAAAAAAATCGCTGTAACTTAAAAACCAATCTTCCGAGTTCATTTATGATGGTAGGTTTGAATGCAGTTTTTTGCAAGCTTTTTAACGAGCTCACACAAAGTATGGCGCTTTTAAACAAATTGAGTCAAGGTAGCTGGGGGTGAGGAGGTTGACGTTGGAAAACAAAAGATATTACATAAAGATGCAGTTATATTTAAATCAGTTAGCGTCTGAGCATTTTTTCAAAAACCAACGCGCTAAAGAAATACGAATTTTATTCCATACTTTTAGATAACCCTGTATATAAGTTACTCTATAACCCACAATCATTTACTTATGTTTTTCAACATGACGTTTACGATGTACAGCGTGGCCTAAATTCGTTGGTTTTGCAGGCTGGTGTGATCGCAGATACCTGCTTAGCAGGTTCCGATCACAACTTTGCCGGTTTGTTGCTTTGCAACTTTTCCTCGCCGCACATCATAGAGGGCGTTACTAGTGTAATTCCCCTTTAATGTTATACTTTCTGGCATATAGCTGCTTGTTTGCTTTTGGTTTCAATTATGGTTAGAATTACGTCCACCTGATGAGTTCAAATAAGAACGAAACATGTAGTGGTCTATTCTAGCCATAATTGAAACCAAATCCCTTCTTTCTTAAAAAGGCATTTGTTTTGCGGTTCAAAAATATATACTTTTGCTATATTTATTTCCAATACCAATCGATTTACAGCAACATTTCTTAATTTTTATGTTTTACCAATAAGTAGGCTATGGATTTAAAATGTTTTTTAGAATTAGTAGAAATAACTGAAGTCAGTAAATACATTTGAAACAATTTTAATATGTATCAAAAGCGGATGAAAAATATTTGAGCAATTTATTTAATTTTGACGAAAATAAAACATATTCTTCCATTTTTTTCTCACATCAATAGTTTGCCAAATTTGACCAACCTGCGTCACCCTACATGTTATTGCATGATAAGCCTAATCGTAGAATATTAAAAAAAACTGTATTGTAATATTGATATAGCTGTCTGGAAAACTAATTACATGTTCACAACATTACATTTTCTTGGCTTCATTATTATCTCTTATGGCAGTGTGGTATGGTACCAGACGTATTACAATTGGAATTCCTACAGCAATAAAATTCAATAAAAGGTTATTAAAAGCTTAATCGTAAAAGCTTCTTTTCAAAGCGGTTTTCTTCGTATCATATGTGCATGTACTCCTCCATCCTGTGTCAAGTAGGTTATCTACATTTTATAAATTCTTTTTCGCAAATGTTAGAAGAATCGACTTCATAAACAACGAGCTATATTTTCACAAAGAAAAGCACTTACCGAACGCTGTACACTATTTTAAGAAGTTGAAAAAGTAACTGTAACATTTTTAATTAGTAGGGACGTTTTTCTTTCACCTTTTCCTCATTTCTAAAAACCCGCTACTTTGATTTGTTATTTATAAGATCCTGTTCTTAAAGAGAATACATTTGTGAAAAAACCACTTGGAAAACCTAAAAAGTTAAAGAAAAAAGAAGCCTTTAGTATCGTGTAGATGCTCCTTTTAAAAACTGGAAGTAATTTGGAATAAAATTTGTCATAATTTATTGTAAGCTACGAGTACTTCTAACATTAATTACAAATACATCTTGCTACAAGATCCGCACGATTAAGTGGATCTATCGTTCTCCAGCTAAGCTGCAGCAAGCCTAGGCATTAATTATTAAGGCCAACTAATCATATTACATATTCCATATTCGTAAGACATCAAATTCACTGCAAATGAAGTACTCATATCACATAAATTATGAAAATATTCACTAGCTCTTGTCTCTAACATAGTTGAATTTACTAGCGTCTAGCCCCTTGTTATTCCTGCCGATCATGAATTGCGCAATATCATGTAATAGGGCTCGCATATGTGGGAGTGTGATATTTACATCGAGATTTGCATTGTTAAAGCCGATTTTTTCATTGCTAATAAATTGCATTCAATAGAAAACAACAAATCCTTTTTTTTTAATTTATTACCAGACTTGAGTGTCAGTATGCCGTCAATCAGTGAGTGAATGCAAATTTGTCTTCGTATTTTTTCTTTAAAAATATAACTGCTCTTAACAAATAACCTCGCGTTAACAGCAAAACGCAAGAACAGTGTTTAAAAAAAAACTATAAAATAAAAAAAAAATTTTGGTTCCAACCGAGATTCGACCCCGCAACTACTTTATGCAGTAAAAAATCAGCACGACCGAACACACCCGCATATCCAACTGCGCCACTAAGGTGTTGTGTTCTATTCACATTTCAGCTGCATGCAGAGGAGGTGAGAAAGTCATGTGAGGTATGATCGGCAGGAATAACAAGGGACTAGACGCTAGTGTTGAATTTGGCTTAAAAACTTGCTGGTTGGACGAACTACTACATTTTCTGCGTAGTTTCAACAACATTGCTTGTGTCAGTATTTGAGTTTAAACACGAACACGAACATGCAATTTTCAAAAAAATAAGAAAAAGATAAGTACATGCGATGAAATGAAAGAATTGTTGCTGATAGAAATTCACAAAGTTTAGTGAATGCAATAAAATTGGATGCGCTTTTTTCAGCTTTAAAAAACAATTAAATACTGGAATTCATATATGATGCAGTGTTTTGTAAATATGCGCTTTAGGTTTAGTAGGTACTGCCAGGTTAAAAAATTAAATTTCCAGATTTCACCAAATTTCACCATATTTTTCAACAACGCCACCCTTGCTTCAAAATATGAACAATGCAAAGTTATTTGTATTATAATCTATTACATTTAATTAAGTAACCTATAAACAACACGTTGATACACGACTAATGTTGGAATGACTAATGACTGAAGTGTCACGAATTTCTACAGTCAGCAGATTCAGCTATTGACTATTTTATATTCTAAGAGTATACAAATAATCCTGGCTTTGCATTCCAGTAGCCGAAATGAATGGCATTGGATTGGATTAACAGATGGCGTTAGTTTTAAAATAATTAAATTATTGAGTTACGAAAAGTACATACATGTTTTTAAATTTTAATTACTGAATTACGAAAAAAAGCTTTCTTTTCTTCAAATTTTAACAGTTACTGAAATATCACCAGATTTTTTCGTTTTTTCAAAAGTTTTCAGCAATCACTAAACCATGCCTTAAAATCACCACATTTGGTTATTTGTCACCAGACCTGACAACACTGCTTTTGTTTCTCAAACAGTGGCCACAAATATTTCAATTTTGAACCTATGTTGGTTTGCCTAATCAGAAACGTTCCAGAGTGGTTTCGGTTTCAACCACTTTTTAGGATAATCGTCGACTTTTATTAAACCAGTATGGGAATAGTATAACTAGTGTTTAAAAATAATTAAAATTCCAACACAAAGTCATCCCCATATGACACTTATTTGAAAAAATTTTAATTGAAGTGAAAATTTCTACATTTTTCGGTCTTAGGCCATCATCAGACAATATTAAACAAAATACAGTTTGACTGCATGTAGAGCGGCGCGGCGCGAGAAAAAGTGAGCACTAGGAGCAACAAAGTTCGAACCATGCTATCGCTTAAATTGTACACTCCGTCACATAAGGGTTGTATTACACCACGACAGCAAGCTGGGGGTGGGTGCATCCTGTAGGCGTTATTTGCATTGGCGTTCGTTGTTTGCGGTTGTTTGTTTTTCACGTTTACACGATTTTTTAAGCGCCTGTTTTTGTGTGTAAGTATAAGTAAAAGTAATATTGTTAAGTGTTATGGCTGCTACGTATTTATTTATTTTGTAAATTAATGTAATTGCAATGTATTATATAGTTTTTAAAATGATTCTTTTATGTTTTGATTTTATGCGTACTAACAAGTAAAGTGTTTTTCAAAATAGTTCAAAGAATTGACTATCTAGGTCAAATTTACGAATGGCAATCAATTCTCCCTAAAATTCTGCACAGCTTTGCTAAGTTAGCCAGTTCTGTAGAATAACGAAGATGGCCATGCAATACCACTCAATTTGGTACACACATTTTTTGTGTGTGTTAATTAAGAAGTAAAAACAGTATTGTTATTTATTGTGGGTGCTAGACTTTATGTTGTTTAAATAGTTTTGAAATATTTTTGTCTACATTTTTGGTGCACTACACAATTATTTCCCTCTGCAAATAACACTAGTTTCGCCACTGGCGTTTTGCCGACGGGCATTCTACTGACGTCACGCACCACGTGACAGGTTCCTTACTAGGGTTTCCACTCTATCACCTTGAGAAAAGAAATTAATTTTAACTGTTAGATTAATTCAAATTATTTGGAATTTACATTTAATTTTTTTTTCATGTGAGACTTGTTTACTACTTCGTTTATTATTGCCCGATGATGACTTAAAGCCGAAACATGTAGCAAATTTCCACTTTAATTTAAGAAAAGTTTTAAATTGATATTATATGGGGAAGACCCGGTGTTGAAAATGTACTTATTTTATGCCCATTACTCTCATTTAAAAATTAATTACTTCAACTTTTATAACTGGGAAAAGCGAGTAATTTTTTTGTGAAACGGCCAATAAATAAAAAAGCTATTTAAATTATACGTTAGACAACGGGCCCGGTAACAAAAACCGTCTTTTACATTGGATTCGAATCCTTATTCGGCGAACTTGGCAGTTGGTGACTTTTTTTTCCCACAAAGGAAGATTTTTACTGAACTTTTTTCCTGATGACAAAGCAGTTATAGATGCTGTAAGTAACCGCTCAAAAGTGGAACAGAAAAAGGCATGCAAGCGTTGGAGCACGCAGTATATTTTGGCCCAAGGACGGTATGCAAAAAATAAATATTTCTTCTTTTCAATATTAAACTATTTTCGCAAATAATATAAACGCTATAAAGTCTTGAACGCCAGATACTGAGTTAAATTGTTTTTTTTTGTGACAGATGATGTGTATTAAATTTTTCTTATGAAGAGCGTTTGAGAGATTAAACAAACTTTTTGGTGTATGCTGTCTCACGTCACCTTATGCCTTATAGGATATTAAAAATATGCCCTAAGATAAACCGAAACAATGTAGGGTTTCAGTTGCGTTTATTATAAAGTTTTCCTGTCAAGTTTGATTTTCTAGGACAGGCGAATGTAAGAATACAAACGTAGAAGGTAAAAACAAAAATTCCTCTTAGAACAATGGCTTTTCTTAAAAGCGCTTTTAGAGAAAATAAAAAATTAAATAAAGGGAATGACTTCAACGTAAAGCGTGAATCTTCACTAACCTTGTTTTGTCAAAGAATATATTGCTGTCACCGTTGGAAAGCCGGACGAAAATAGCTTTTGCTTTTTATTGAATATAATTTATTTATTTAATTCGAGAAGTTTAATATCATTCTTAAATTTAATTATACTATTTGAGCAGGATGAGCAAGTTAAAACAAATTACATTTGAAAGTAATTTGGTTCATTCTTGAAACAACAACTTATTAGCAATTGAAAAACTTTTTAAGTTCGTGAATTAGTAATAAGCTGTTGCAAGAAATCTACGTTTACTTAATTCACTAGCACATCCACTTACCGGTGCAAAGGCGTGGAGACGAGTTGGCATTTAAAGTCGAGGAGTTTGTCAGCGTGGATTTAGTAGAATCTGCTACCGTTGAGGTATTTAGAGAGCAGGAAAACCGAGTTTCCCACAATTCTTTAAACCAAGAATTACGTATATTTGTAGAAGGCTTCAGTGACCAGTAGTAGGGATCAAAATCGTAAACGTATGGAGAATGTATTCGTATGGATATACCTCCCCAAGCTTCCACTTCCAGACCTGTGGTAACGTCACGTCTATCGGCCCATCCATCACTGAAATATTATTTTTAGTTGTGAAGGAATCACTGTTTTTGAATAATTTTAATGAATTTAAGCTATGCAGGTAATAAAGCAAACTACAAACACACAGTTTGAGTAAGTAGGTTAAGTTATAATTTTATTCATACACATAACAGTCAATTAAGATGCACGATTGGTCAATCTTCTAAGTTTTAGAAAATCTGTTTTGAAAAATTAAAATTATACTAAAAACTACATAATCGAGAATTTATTAAACACATATGGGTATCTAGAACTTTATAGCAAGCTTAAATGTTAACACACTCTAACTGTAAATAATAGAATAAAGTTGCACATATATTAAATTGTAATAAAAATATGTGTCATATTTTTAATTTAATTAAAAATATGACACATTATTTCAATTCAATTTAAAATATGCGTCATATTTTTAATTTACCTAAAAATATGACAGGCATATTTATAATTGAATTAAAAATATGACTGACGTAATTTTAATTAATTTAAAAATATGTTAGGCTAATTTTTAATTTAATTTTACAGATCAGTAATTGCCGCCATCTGGTGTTACATAGCTTAAGTAGATTTCATGTGAGTAAGATGGGGGGAACGTCTCGTTTCTGACTCTCGAGCATGCGCATTCGTAAATATTTGTGATTACCGTCTTCACGTAACGTACTGTTGGTTGTAGCCGCATAACCTCTGTTTCGTTTTCGAAGCTTAGATAGATTATTTGCTAGCCCGTTAACAAACTGACGAACGAAGGTTCTTAGACACTAAGCTAGTCAAATACATAAACCCGTAAAGATAATCTATGTGGTATCACTTAAGCTACCTATCACCAGATGGCAGCCATTACTGATATCTGTAATTGAATTAAAAATATGTCTGACATATTTTTAATTCAGTTTAAATTATATCAGGCATATTTTTAATTCAATGAATAATATGTTAGACATATTTTTAACCCAATTTCACATATGAGAGGCATATTTTTAATTGAATTAAAAGTGTGTCGGTCATATTTTAAATTTAAATGAAAATATGTCAGTCATACTTTTGATTGAATTAAAAATATGACAAGCAATTTTTAAATTAAATTAAAAATATGACAGGCTTATTTTTAATTGTATTTCACTTATGTGAAACTCATTTTAGATGTGTGAAATTTTTTTTATATATGTGAAATTGTTTTCATATATGTAATATTGAAATAGTGATATGTGAAATTACTGACACATATTTAAAATTCGCGAATAAAAAGTGAAACGGCTTGCCATAGTACCCACAATTCTCCTCTATCGTTATAGATATAATCTAACTGAAATAGTGTGCGGATGGGGGGAGTTTAGACAAATTAATAATCCAAATAATGTAATTTAACTATATGAGAACATAAAAAAATCAAATCGGTCGGTTGGGAGACAATGACCATAGTTCTGCGAGGGAAGCACAGTTTGTATTAAATGAATCAACAATACCAAAAGTTATAGCTATATAAACAAAGCTAATAAAAGAAATGGAAACTAGAAACAAAATAAAATTTAAATAAAAGTTTGGTGTGACTTTGTTATAATTCAACAAGTGCAAAAATTATGATAGTCTTATTTTTCAAATTATGCCAATCAAAACCGCATTAACATAAAACTCTTCAATGTCTTCGTGTTTTCAAGCGGTCTGATAAGAGTAAGCATGCTTATATGTTATACTATCACTGCAAAAATGAATTGTTAAATTTATAAATAAAGATGCTATGGCCAAAATATTGAAACATCAATTTTTTGTATTATGTATCTAGCAAGCTATGCATTTTTCAAAACTTTATAAAATGGCAATAAACTTGTCTCCTAAACAGGCAACTTTTTTCTCATTTAACGAACCTTCTATCTCTTACCGTTTCCGATCCCAAATGGTGAGCAGCGTTAAAGTTTACACCCTGTATATTGTCAAATAATATTTCCAAATAAGTTTAAATGCCACTCGACTTTCGGTCTAGCGACAGTTTCACGAAACTTTGACGCAATAATTTGCGTAAGCACAGAACATTCTCATAAAATTTTCTTCTCTTGTAATTTTTCTCTTGAAAATTCTTTCAAGCTCTCCAGTTTTTTGATTGCTGTAGAAATAAGCAGCAGTGAAAGATGAGTGCCTTATTTCCAAATAGCAATAAAACGCCTGAGTAAAAAGCGAAAAAAGACTTAAGGGTATTAATTCAATGCACGCGTAATATTCAGTACGAAAATTGCATAGCAATATCAAATAGAATAACCTACCGCTAATTAAAAAAAATAAACTAGGCGCTTTTAATTTTCATTTCGTCATAGCAACAAAAATAGGCAAATGTAAACATTGATACATTAAATTAATTTTTATTCAGAAAAATTCTGTAATAATGTCTTGGTTTAAGGAAGAAATCAGTGAAAATATAGATCAAGCAGTCAAAAATACAATTTCCTGTAATACGAAAATGTCAAGATTGTTTGTGTGGAATTAGTTTTTAAGTTGAAAAATTTTCTGCTTATTAATTTATGTATACGCCCAAAAATTTCAGTTAAATATGTTATTTCTTAAACATTTCCAACAAACTTAATAGCGTCATTCTATTGATGCAGCAATTTTCGCTGTATTTGCAAACGCGACATTGTCAACATAACCAACATTTAGAAATTATACAGTTTTGTTGGTTGATCATAACGACTATTTCTCAATCAGAGTGCTCGATTTCCAGCTGAACAACCAATCAAATTAATTTTTAGGTGAAAAAATCACTAGTGAAAAAATCCACCATAAAATTACGATAAAACCGCTACCTATGGCTTCGTTTATTGTTAGCGACAAAAGCGACGAGTTAAGATCGTGGCTATGTTAGAGCACGCGAAAAATGACAATCATTTCCGATACGGTCCCTTAATTTAAAATACGTCGTAGTTTATTGTGTGTGATACAGTCATTATAAATACAACACGTGGCTGCGTTTTGTCTGTGTTAAGCTTGGCTTGATTGTTAACTCGTGCTAGTTAATTTTGGACAATTTCCCTCGCGCGTCGTCTAGCGGAATTATCAGCTATAAAGAACCATGGGCATTGGGCAATGATAGTCACGCGGTAATTTTGTGACAAAATCCCCGAAAGTGTGTTGCTTAGTAACTGCCCGAGAGCTTTAGCTCGAGATCACTTTATATAATTGAACGGGGTTTATTCGTTAAAGTAATTTTTTTTCCAGGATTAAAAACATTTATTTATTATAATACAGTTACTAATTATATTACAATAATAATATTTTTTCTGGATAATAATGCAGTACGAATGTCAAAGTGACACTTGTTTTGATTATTTGAAAAGCACTCTGAATAAGCGCCATCGATAAGCACCCTGACTCATTAACACTAAACCAAAGTTTATCAAAAAAACGGATAGGTAGTTGCATTATGAATTATGACAGGTGATTCTACTATTATAGTAGACTGCTCGGGGGATTTTATTTTCACTTCCGCAGGCACTTTGGAGTTAAAAACAACGAAGTGACCAGATTTGTGCAGGATGTTTTCCTTATCTAAAAGTAAAACCTGCTTAGAAATTCAAAAAATTGATATATTTATTTTTGTAAACTTGTCTGTGGTGGTTTTATATTTTTTAATATTTAAAAACAGCAAAATGCATTGCAGCTTATGAGCAACGAAAACTAAAAAACGTTTTTTTCGATTTAGATGTCTTCAAAATCAATTATTTGTAGCCACGTTTTATTAGCTGTCCAAACTATTATCTCGTTAACCGTTCATTTTAAGGAAAAAATACCATCTATTTTTATATCATTAACATCAAGAATGCTAACAGTTTGTGTTTAAGATTTTTAAGGCTAATAATAATAAAAGAAAAAAAAACAAATTTTAAAGTACTGCATAAATTCGGTGGTTTCCGAGTGTTTTCGGTGTGTGTCCCCACTGCAATCCTTCCGTCTCACTTACCGCACCCCACACCGAATCCTTCGACTATCACAAGCGCTGCCTGTGTTTCAGTGAGTATTAAGTTACTTCCTTAAAAAGTCGTTAAATTGTTGATAATATTTTCACAGTTCCCAAGAAAACATCAAAAATTATATTCTGCTGAAATGATTGAGATTGTTCCGTGTTGGTGCTTCACGGTAGCTTATTGGTAGTTTAGTTGTAGAACTTTCATAAAGCGGTTTCCGCCGTCTTTTAAATTTTCAGTGTCTGATATTTTCTACAATTGAGACGATCTCATTTTATTAAGTTTTGGTCCCGCCTACTATTCAAGTTTTCCACATTTTGCATGTTGATAGTCGCGCGATCGCAACTTATAGTGAGTGATGTAAGAATTTGCTCAAAAAAATAGCGAAAGCTTCCAAACTGCTTAGTTATTTAAATACTTTATCAGAAATATGAACATAAAGTAGATTTTTAAAATAAAATGATTAGTCCCAAACGATGGAAATTTAGTTCCAACATTGAATACACAGGGCGTGTCCACCAAACAATATGGCGTTTTTTTAAGACGAAATATAAAAAAAGTTTGTATAAACACGTGCCCGAAAACGCTTCATTAGCGAGACCTCGTCATTTCCTTCCTTTCAATCTACTTAATATTACGTACGGGTACGAAATTAATTTGAAAATTGTAGCAAACAATTTTAAAGTAATTGTCATTTTGTGGTTAGTGAGCAACTACACTGAGAAAAATGCGTTTCTTGAATCAAGAAATTTTGCCATGTTGAATTGTTTTGTTTTATTATTAGAAAATTATTTTTAATACAAAACAAGTTCATTTTAAATGCTAACATTCAATCTATAACCAAAATAAAGTTGCTTCTTTATTGAAAACAATAATAATTTTAATATTTTTAGCTTGAAACAATACACCGTTCTCTTGACTGAAATAAAATTAAACAAACCTTTTACTTATTTTAAATCAAAATAATCTTATCCTAAATTTAATAAGCATCGTTTTGATTTAACATACATATATAAACGAATTTTGTTTTTAAATTAACCACGAATTCTCGATGGCAACCGAACCGCTACGGGCGGCTGCACTAAAAACGTCTTTTCAGCGCTTTTGACATAATTCGTTAGGCGTTAATTGCATTGTGCATGATAGTGTATGTGTAACGTTTATGTATGGGTTGATATGTCCGATCCCAAAACAAAGGAATTGCTTGAGAGTTGCGTGTTTGAAAAAAATGTTGGTGTTTTTGAAGGTAAGTACAACATACCTATATACTTTTTTTCTGAACATTTATGTGCTTATGAAGTATACGAATCTGAAGATGTTTGTTGTCAGGGGCGGATTTGCGGGCGGAAAGGTTTGCGACAACAATGAAGCAGGACCGGCTGAATGATCTCGCCGTACTTGGGATTGAGTCTGATTTACTGCAAACGATCAATTATGATTCTATAATCGACTCTTTTGCCAAGCTGAAGGCCAGACGGGTGGTAGTGTAAACGGTAAAAATACATTTACTATTTACTATTTTACATGTACGGTAAGGGCGGCAATTTTTCCAAGCCTAGGGCGGCTAATGTGGTAAATCCGCCCCTGTTTGTTGTTTGCACTACAATAATTTGTCGGATATTTTTCCCTATACTCTTCATAATATAAGTAATGGAAATATTTTGCAGGAGTTAAATAACTACAGTTCACAACATTTAAAGAAATTTCAAATATTTTCTGGATGTGATCCCTGCTGCTTTTAAGATTGTTTGAGAGGTGCTATTCACATTTTTAAGGGTTTGTGGCTATTTGTATTATTCTAAAAAATGGTTTAATTTAATAGTATATTTATAATTGTTCGAAGTAAAACTTTCAAGTTGCTTTGTTCTAAGGTGTTTACGTTTTATGTTATCTGATAATAGGTGAAAAAGATATGTCCGCTTCAGTGGCGTAACTTCAGACTTTGGGCCCGGGGGCAGGATACCGGAAGGGCCCTGGCCCCATCCTTAAAAAAACTTCAATAATAAAGTAATTGATAAGAAGAACAATTTCTTCAATAGAAAAAAAATATTTGCAGTCTAGTAAATGAAAATAAATATATTAAAGCCGTGTGTAATTAAGATAAGCAAATTTTAAATTTTCTGAAGTTAATGTGTCTGGGTCGTTACCAAAAGTGTGGGTGTTGTGTACATACTTATTTACATGAAATTTAAAATGTTTTTTTGTTGAATATAAAAACAAAGACTGTCAAAAATCATAAACTTTTATTGAAAAAACGTCGTAATAGAGAAATAAAAAAAAATAAAAACTCGTGGTTTGTGGCAGGGCCCCCTAAAGCCTCGGGCCAGGGGGCCGTTGTTCCCTCTGCCCCATGGTAGTTACGCCACTGGTCCGCTTACAAAAATCGATTCATTATTATATGCTACTGCGTTGAATGTGTTAAAAGTAAGAATAAATATGTATTAAATTGCAAAAACCGTATTATTTCAAATACCTTTCCCTTTCTTTCAACTATAAATAGTTCTTAAATTAAGAATATATTTGCATTGAAGTAAAATGAAAAGTATTTTGGTTCACAACTAGTTATGTGAGTAAACTATATATATATAGTTTACTCACATTTGATGTCAATTGTGTGTGTCGAAACAAATTTTAAAATCATCGTTTAGTCTGTATCTGATATTTTTAGAACAACTGTAGGTAACTAGAAAACTATTACTGCCACAAATTGCCAGAAGAAGTTAACTTAGCTTATCTAATTTGACAGTTCAAGTAAATGTTTAAATAATGTAAGTAACATGTTGTAGTAATTATTAGAAGGTTAAAAGTTTTGATTTTAAAACGTTACCACAAAAGCAAACCATAAAACACCAATAAAAAAAGTGGTGCTAGCAATTGACAATTGATATTAAACGTTAATAATTTCTATTAACTTTAAATATCTGTCAAAACTGAGGTTCGGCGAAATTCATCTTAGTTATTAGTTTATTTTTATGGCAGAAGTATTTTACTTAAATTTTTAATTTTGTATCCTTACAACCCTAGCAATGTATCAATATAATTTATTTCCAACAAAAATTGTTGACCCATTAGTTACCTACAACTTGTTCCGAAAATATTAATCACAATATAAAGGGTGGTTTATTTGAATTTTTACATTGACGACTCACTACTTAAAGTGAATGGTTATTAGACATTTTTATGTGTTAAGCATGAAATTTCATTTCGAAAGTATGCAAACACATTTGTATAATTTTCAAGGAAATGTGAAATCTTATGTATTTACGTACTTTTGAAACTTTCTATAAACGACTATAAAAAATGGCAACTTTCCATTACAACGACGATATAATTGGGATGTAAATATGAAAGATCAGATACTAAATTCTATGGAAAATAACTAGTGCAGACACTGTTGTCTCCGGATAGTCCATTAAGTTTTTAAGTTTGCTTCTCACAATAGACGAGCTATCTTCACCAGAAATTGTGTGAATTTACAAATACTTCTACTAGGCATTTTATGCAAAAATACAGTGTGCCCATTTTAAAACTCCGAGCCTAACTTTTTTTAAATAGGTAACACACAATACAAGTCGCTGCCGACTATTATTTTAAAACAAAATATTTCTATAATTAAGATCAGGGCATCATGTTTGCATTAACTTGACAGTTTACTAATCAAATTCGTTAAGCCACATTACTTGCACGGTGCAAAACAAAGATTATCGATCACTAATCTTTGGTGCAAAATGTATTCCAACGCTGACAAAGTAGACATGCTTCAAATTCTGGGCGAATGTCGAAAAAATGCGAGTGCTGTCAGTACTTTGTATGCGCAACGCTTTCCAGGTAGACGAATTCCAACAGACAAAACATTTAGAATGCTTCTTCTGCATTTACAAGAGTATGGGAAATTTTGAAAACCAAAAGTAAGGGCACGGCAAGTTATGGTTGAACATAACGAAGTAGCTGTAATTGAAATGGTTACGGATAATCCCCATACAAGTCAAAGAGCGATTGCAAATGCCTTAAACATTAGCAAAGGTTCTGTTTTCAATATTCTTAAGGCGAACAAATTTCACCACCATGTTTATACCATACACCATCTTGAAGATAGGGATTATGAGCATCGTGTTCAGTATTGTCAATTTCTTAGACGGCAATTAAACGGCTATGCGGAATTTTTAAGTATGGTATTATTCTGTGATGAAGCGAGGTTTTCAAACAACGGCATGGTTAATCGACATAACTGCCACTATTACGCCCAAGACAATCCCCGCTGGATCAGAATAACTCATTTTCAGAGAATTTTTTCTCTTAATGTGTGGTGCGGTATTATTGGCGATTTTGTAATAGGACCACATTTCTTTAATGGAAATTTAGATGGTGAAATGTATTTAAATTTCTTAATTAATGAACTACCGGCTCGCCGCCAAACAGTTACTCAAAACGTACGGAATAGCATGTGGTTTGTAAATGATGGTGAACCTCCGCATTTTCATAGGGATGTGAGAAATTATCTTAACCAACGTTTTGAGGGACGCGTAATTGGACGAGGTGCATTGCATCCTTGGCCTGCCCGTAGTCCCGATTTGACTCCGCTAGACTTCTTTTTGTGGGGCAAAGTAAAAAATGATGTCTATGAAGTGCCCATTCGAAATGAAGAACATTTACGCGAAAGGATAATTCAATGTTGTCGCTCTATCACACCGGAAATGTTAGCTCGTGTTAGAGGTTCGATGCGCAGAAGAATTATACTCTGCGAAAACGAAGGGGGAAGGCAATTTGAACACCCGCTTCGTTAGTTTTTATACTATGTTCCTATTAAATTATTGTAGTTATTGTTGTCAAATATTAAATTTGAGTTATTAAAGTAACCTTAAATTTGTACTTAATCATTAGTAGATACATGTACTGTAAAACAACTCTGATCTCAATTTAAAAAAAAAATGGTAGAAATGCATAGTGATTTGGGGGGTTGCATTGTGTGTTGCCTATTTAAAAAAATTAGGCTCGGGGTTTTAAAACTCTGTATAATTTGGTTCAGATTAAAGAACTATTCCACAACGGATGTTAATAATAATATTCACTCTAAGGGGACAGTAACCTACAAAAATAGGTATTTGCTGAACAAGGCCACTATGCAACTGCATCAGCTGCATTGGCGTAGTCAAGTCACTGTGTAAGTGTGTACGCCTTCAGTGGATGTCTTACATGCCGACACAGCTTATTTATTATTCTTTTAAAGAGAAGTTATTAAAAAAACGTGTGGTGGTAGCCCACGGGCCCCGTTAGCATTGAATAACGACGCTGCCTGCTGTTTAATCAAGTCAATAATAACGTTAACATGGGCACATAATTAAAGCAATTAGCAATCGAATTAACTTCATTATTCGCCGTGATTCCGCAGATAGCATTTTCTGTTCCGGGTTACTTAAGCACTTAAGGTTGCAAGGCTTAATTTTCAAGACTGGAGTGAAAAGTACTGGGTGTTTATAAATTGATTCGACGGACATTTATAAAGTTCATTTAGTTTTTTGTATGCAATTAATTGTAACGAAATGCTACAGTTCAAAACAATTTAACATTATACAAGGATAAAATTAATGAGTACGACAAATGCCAATTTAAACCCAGTGAAATTTTGCGGGATATAGTGTGTCTGAGCCGGTGAATGTGTCGAGCACAAAAATGCCAAGAATACCAAATGCGCTTCGGCTACCTCAGTAATGAGTTTATTATTCGGCGTGCGTAATATAAGACAAATGGCATTTCCATGCGTGTGCAGAGCAAACTTCAAGCACATTTAACTTTGGTTATTTTAGGCAATACGACTTTGTATTTCACAGTGTTATATATTTGTTCCTTGCATAGACACAGATTTTATTTGACCTATTATTAATATTGTACTGCCTGCAGTGGTAGAAACGAATTATTTGTTTTAAAACTAAAACGAATATAAGAAAAATGAAGTCTAAGATCTGTAGTTACAGTTAGAATTAAATAAAGTTGCTAAAATGTTACACTGGCGTGGGCTTTTACAAGTGTGTACCTGTACGTATGTTGGGAAACACGACCTGTATAATTCAACCGTAAAATAGAAATGGCTGCTACTCTGAATCTTGCATTGCGTAGTATTTGCTATGGGTATTTACCCTCGAGGCATCACGTTTCACACGGGAATGAGAAAACTACGCATACCACAACGACAAGGAATGAAGAATGCATCTCAAAATACATAAACAGACTGGTTGGTATTCAGCGCCCAATTTTAAATTATTAGAATCCTTCAGTTTCTCTGCTTTGTTTTTGTTTGAAGTTTATCATACAATTTATAAAACGCAATAGTTGTTGAAGATTCTGTTACAGTTAGAATATAACACAGGAAATTAATTTTAAATGCATAAGCCATCAATGTAATATACATTAAAACCGGAGCCCTTCCTTTTGTCTCAGCTTTTAGTGGTGGGAGACCCCCACTACTTGAACTCACACATTTACATAATAGTTATTTTTGTAACAAGAGAAGAAACTGATACTTTTTTTCCCGCGCGCGCAGGAGGTAAAAAAACACTTTCTTCCCGAGTTTCACATATCATTTTTCCGTCCACCTTGAAAAATTTATCAAAAATTATTTATTTTCAAATTAATCTAATTAAAAATATTTAATTTGACCGTTGCGTTGTGTAAAAACTGATTTTTGCAAATAAGATGTCTTTATTATCCACCGTAACCATGGTATACAAGACGTATTCGAGTAAAATAAACAAGGCGTAACCAAGATTTGCATTTAAAAGCGGAGGCAAAGTTACTTTCCGTCCCGCTAGGCGGCAATGAAGGTCGAAAAGCCAACTTTCTAACAAGGTCGAAAAAACTATTTTCCTTTGTACAGTGGATGAATTCATATTTCATATTATCCAGAAGCTGGATCCTATGATGTCTATTACTTCTTTGTATTATTGTAATATAACCTCCTGCTGTCATTTGGAACACAAAAACAGAGAATGAAGCATGCAGCTCGCGGCTGTTTATTTAAAAAGCTAAAGCGGCTCTTGATTTAAACATATTGGGAAAAGTTGGTGTGACTTTAATATAATAATAACAGAACATCAACTTTAATTACGTAATAATATGTCGTAACACAGAAGAACGCTAAATGCTCTCAAGGTCTCACGTCTATGGATGAATTTCATATACAGCGTCCGGAAAACTGTTTGCAGCAGATGGGGAAATTTGTTATTAGTAGAATTTTCCAAAAACTTACTTTTGGGATCGCGTCTGCATCTCAGATTACCTAAAAATTAATTTAAACATAAGTCACGTAACTTCAGGTTTGGCAAGAAATTCAAAAAAATTGAATACATTGGCGAAAAATTGCTTTATGTGACAAAATATACAAAAAAGTCATTAGAAGAAAGTGTTCAAAATGCAATTCTAATGAAATCTGCAAAGTCAGAAAGTATGTAAGTAATCTGAGGTTGGTCCGTCCTAAAAAAGAGGATTAGAAAGGTGTACTACTCCTACTATATTATTGCATAGAGTATTTTTTTAATCGCCGACTCGCAAGTAGGTGAAACACGCACTGGAATCCCTCACAACCCCATTCGTCGTTCAGCTCATTTTTCAAGTTCAAGTGAATAATTTCTAATAAAGATTAATCTGGACCGTGGAACCAAACCAAGGCGTAGAAAATAATAGTGTTTTAATCAATAATGGTTCAGAAGACGTGGTTGGTCTAATCGAAAAATTGTAACAGAGAGGGATACATTAATGTATATGTATGCAATGTTATTCTATGACGCACAAATAGTTTCGTTTGAAAAAAATATTTCCTCTACGCTATTCGTTTCCAGGTTACATTTACGTTTAGTACAAAACGTTCTTTTTTATTTATAAATATTACTCTGGATCGTAGAAACAACCCATGATCTAACGTTTCCTTTGAATATACAATACAATAGTACAATAAAATAATAACTGTTATGGCAGAAAATTAATTTTGTTCAGATTTTGGTTTTCAAAAATAATTTTTTTTCATGAATTCTGCATTGCGCCCCATAAAAACCCTTCTTGGCCCAACTTTGGGTTAAGACCTAGGTTTTGAAAATCCTTGGTCTAAGGATTAGTATTCTTAGTTTAGATTCTTAGTTCTAAGTTCTTAGATTAGTAGAGCTCACACTAGACATTGAATTACATGTTAAAAAACCAATCGAATCTTATTTTTTTTCTAAGAATAGGCGATTCGTGCAAACTAAAATTAATTACTTTAAAAGTTCCTTTATTAGTCCAATCAAAATACTGTTCGACCGAGATAAAATTGCAACATGGGCGTATTATACGCCAAAATGCTCGAAAATGTACCTAGCAACATATTCAAAATCCGAAATAGCACTCACGAAAATGGTTATACCAACTTTATTTATACGGTTTTCAAAAATATGGATAGAATGAAAATTATTTTTTCTATTAGAGCTAGTTGATAGGTGTAGTTAAAATTACGTAAAACACGTTGTTGTTATTAAAAAGTATCGTTTTTTTTTCTTAATTTTTATAATAGTTATTAATTTTCGCTGATCCTAATAAAGTACTTCAAATAGTCTATCGAACTGATAAAAGTTTATAACGATCGGCGTTTGCGTTTTTGTATAAATACTAACACAATTTTAAAATTTACAATAATTTCTAGATGGCGCACGTCAGAGTGAAATAGAGGAGATTAGTAAAAAACAAATTTTGTACCTTATTGCAAGCTCTATCGGCTCAGAATGTTTAAAAAAATGGTGTTGGGCAGTTTTTGAGGAATAATTTGCCTAAAATGTCCAACATTTTGAGCCGCTAGTATATTTACAATTGTCAAATTTTTAAAAATGTTTTTACATCATTTGATTATACTTATTAAGGGTTATCAAATAATATAATAATTTGCATTAATTGTATATTTGGTTTTTGAGTAATCAGACATTAAAGTTAAAATTTTCAAAAATTCGTAGCGGGCTTCATTTTGAAGACACAGCATTTGGAAAAAATAATTTGATTTATTTAAATGCACTACAACACTATATATACTAAATTTAAAAAAAAGTGTTACCTTTTCATCTAACTTTTATTAAAATCGATCCAGTACTTTCGCCTTTAAAGGCGTCAGACTCACATACCCACCCACCCACTCACAGACAGCTTTTAAAAACAACTTTTTAGAATTATTTAAGCCCCAAAACTAATAATTCCGTTAAAATCTAGTTTTGAAAATTTTCATGAAGATTTTTAAATATCGCTGTAAAGTTTGAAATGTTGATGTCAAGTATGTGGTAGTTTTAAATATCGTAGTGATATCGTAAATCAAAGTATTTCTTGCTGAAGAATACAGGACGCACTGATCGCTAAATAGGTTATGTGTCTTTAATTCGGTAGATTGTGATGTAGGGAGCTGCATCAAAACGAAAAATTTGTTTGTCACCAGAGTTCAAGAATAACAGTGTTTAATATTAGTGATCGTACATAAAGCTTCATTGCTTAGATCATATACTATGTATATGATCTTGATTAATTCCGCTCTTTGTTACGAAAGGAAATATAAATTGAGTTGTAGGAAGTTAATGTTTTCGTTGTTTGTTAACAAAAACTTCAGTCTCTTCAGCACACCACAAACTTTCATTAGGAATGTAGTTAAAATTAGAAATCAACAATTTTTAGCTTTACGGCGACATTTTTAATGTTTTTTATATCACAGTTGTAATAAAAGTATTCACACATTTGAAATAAAATATTTTTCATTTCACTGCGATATTTTTAACCTTCTATAATATCACTGTGAAATTATAAATTTATATTGGAAATCAACAACTGACCATTTTAGTGCGATATTTTAAACGTTTTTAATAACACAGTCATAACATAAATGCATGACATGTAATTTTTGTTAATGTTTAATTTTAGACTTATTCCAGTTATCAGCAATGCGTTTCTGATATCTTAAATGCATTCCTGATATCTGAAATGCATTCCTGATAGCTGAAATAAAAAACACATATTATAAATGTTTTGTAATACCGATTTCACACTTATTAAAAAGTAAAACGGCACAGTATCAGTCATATTAGAATTTCATATTGTTAGAACTACGATATACACAAACGTACAAACAATTACAGTTTTAAGGTATTTCCGTAGTTGTTTTCATAACTCCAACTTGATTTTACCAGTGCAATTTTACTATTTTTAAATTTCGTTATTACTTTTAAGATTATGAGTTGGCAAATTTTGAGGCGACAAAAACAATCTGAAAATCAATATTTGTCTTACTTTTAACCCATTAAGTTGGTAAGTTAATTAAAACAAATTCCATTATAAAATACGTATTTTAAATTTCATTAAAAATGTCAAAAGCAGATAATAAAATGAGCTGGACATTAAATATTAAAATTTAAAACTGAAATCCTTGTTAAATAACTTTCCGTATTCTTATACACAGCCCTTTCATACAACTTCATCGAATTGTCAAAGTTTTGCAGAGCTACTCAAACGTTGGTAAACTTATTTCTACTAAGTTTCAGTTCAGATATCTTTCTGACAATGAAATGACGCGTACGACCTACCTGCCAATAAATATGAAGTGATTACTCATATTAAGCCTTCGAGTAGCCATCAAAAGCCCACGAACCGTAAGACCCTCGCAGAAACACACAACCACTCGAGCGTTAGGATCCTGACGAAGGTTTAAAATAACTTTATCAAAAACTTCATCCGGAGCATTGCTAAGAACGGAATCTTCACGAGCAATGCAGACGTCCGCTTCTTCAGCTAGTTCTCGGAATGCTTGTATGCCAGACTGACCATAATTTTCTGAAAACAAAAGTACATTTTTTATATAGTTTTAAAAGAATAAAATTCACATTTCCTGGCCATTTGAAATTGAAAATATAAGACTGATCATTCTAAGGTTAACTAATAAACAGCATACAGTGAATACACTAAATATGTCTAAAAATATTAAACCCTTATTTTTAAAGCTTACTTAATTTGCTATGTTCAATCTTTAAGCAGTAATACTACCATTTTGTCAAAGAAATATAGCTTTATTTAATATGTTAAAAATAAATCAGTAAAGTGCATTTAAGATGAATATCGAATAATTTAGTTAGTTCTGTTTCCTTAATCGTTCCTTAATCGTTAGAGCAAATACCTTCGCCAAAAAACTAATGCATCACCTAAAATAACCTTAAACATTTCTTAAGACTTTAATAATGCTTCTATTTGCGTAAACTTTGTTTTGGTTTATTGCTTTTGATTGGCTTTTAATATTCCGTGTATAATTCTTTTCTAAAGAAATAGTCATATCAGGTACTTAAAAATAGTTGCAGCTTATTTTTCTAGTTTGTTTTCGCGTATAAAGAAAAGATTTAAAAAAATTGGCGAAACAGGTCGCTTCTACTTTCCCATACTGTTTACGTTTTAAATATTCTCGCGTCAAGAAGTGATGGAAATTTACATCTCTAGCCGCTACAAGCCCACAACTTTATTTATAGAGTTATCAAAAATATGCAACGAGTGAAAAATATTTTTTTTATGAGACAGGCGTAGTTAAAATCACGTAGCTGCCGGGAAACACGTTGTTAATATTAAAAAGTATCGTTTTTTTTCTTAATTTTTTAACAGTTGAAAATTGTTGCTGATCCTAATACAGTAATTTAAATAGTCGATCAAACTGATAAAAGTTTATAACAATCGGCGTTTGCGTTTTTAAATAAAAAATGAAACAATATCAAAATTTTCAACAATTCCTAGAAAATGTCAGAGTGAAATTTGGGAAATTAGCAAAGAACAAATTTTGTAGTTCATTGCAAGCTCTATCGGCTCAGTTTTGGAGTAATGATTTTTTTTAAATGTCGAAATTTTTGAGCCACTAGTATATTTACAATTTTAAATTGCCAAAACTATTTTTATATCACTTGATTATATTTATTAAGAACTATCAAACAATATAATAATTTGTATTGATTGGATATTTCGTTTTTGAGTAATCGGGCATTAAAGTTAAAATCTTCAAAAATTCGTAGCGGCCTTCATTTTGAAGATACAGCATTTTAAAACAAAACATTTAATTTGTCTTTAGAGGCACTACAAAAAAAAGTGTTTAGAAAAAAATCTATACCAAACAAACTGGTCTAATTTCCGTTTCTGGTTCCGTTTCCGATAAACGACCTTACAAAAAACTGCCTGCAACTAAAAAACTTCCACACACAAATCTTATACAAATCGGTCAAGGGGTTCCGGAGATATAGGGAAACGAACGCACCAACGCACCCACCCACCCACTCACAGACAGACATTTTTTTAAAACCACTTTTTTGGGTTCCTTGTACCCCAAAACGCGGTTTCCGTTAAAATCTGAAAATGTACTTGAGTAGTAGTATGGGAAAATAAAAGGAAAACAGTTGCCATTTAGCAGTGATTTCTAATTAATTTAATTTAAACTTTAACGAGAAAGAAAAACTCATAACTCTTAAAGTAACTACGATAAGTACACAAATTTAAATGGACGTGCAAACTTTTAGATGTTGTTTAAGTTTCTCATTGTTAGTAGAACTTGCTTTCTGTAGTGCTAGTGGTAACATGTTTTGACAACCGTCAGGTTAATTATGCAAATATTGTATAAATCTGTGCCAAAAAAATTGTAGAATTAAAAACCAAGGAATGGGTTTTTAAATGTTAAAAGAAATGTGTTCGATTAAAAAATATACAAAATATTTGAAATGTTAAGTATTGTGCCTCATCCTCTCTAGTTTAATTAATTATATTAGTTTAGAGTGCGTGAAAAATTTAAATTTAAAAAACATTAGAAAATTGTCAAAATAAAACAAAATATAATCAAAAAAGTGTTGTATAACATTTTCAAGAATTTTTATGGTTTTCACAATTTAAAAAAATTTAAAAAGTAATAAATATTAACTATTTTCTAGATTTTGAAAAAAATTTTGAAGTTTTAAAATATTTAAAAGTTTTAAAGTTTCACATTTTAAAAAATTATGTAAATTTTGACGATTTGAAAGTTTTAAGTTAACAAAAAGTTGACATTTCTTGTTTTTTCAAAAATGTACGATGTTTCCATTGCGAAAGCAAACTCTGAGTTTTCTTTAGTTCGCTTACCTGAACAGTTTATTGAATAATCGCCAAAAATATTCACATTTAAAAAAATTACATACAATTTTTTGGTTTTAAAAGTTTTGATACTTAATTTCGACTCTCACCATTATTAATTTAAGATATAGAGAACGAGTTACATTACCGCAAGGTTAAGGAATTCTATGCTGATTAACAAAGTAAAAAGCAACTGACCTAGCTGATCTTGTTCCGTAGATATGGGCAAAGAAACGATTTTTGTCGTCATCTTTTTTAACAGAAATTTTGAAAATCTGAACGCTTTTTTTACAGCAACTTTTCCTTCTGCATATTGTTACCCAATCGGATTTGATATATCACGTTTCGTTTTTCTGAAACCATCGTAATCTTAATTTTTTATTACTCGCACGTGTGTGTACGTGTGGTTGTGTGTGCGTTGGTGTGTATGCGTGTGCTTGTGCTTGTGCGTTCGTGCGTGCGTGCGTGGGTGTTTGTATACACTTTAGAGTCCAGATACCCTCAGAAAACTCTATTTAAGTTTAAATAATTGGTAATCACACTGAAATGAAACCGCAAACTAGCGAGATTGGTCCGACCAAAAAAGGGGGTAGTGGGGAAGAGTGTTATACTTCAATATTAGACGCGCACAAAAAAGTTAATTAAATTCGTATTCCACATGTCGAATAGCCGATCTACATAGGCGCGATATTTCTACCACCTCCTGCTGCCAAGTTTACTCATTTCGACTTCAACATCGGTATGGGCATGTCAAATGACTATAGGAACAACCTCTCATTGAGAAAAAAACTTATAAGATATTTTCTTTTAGTCGTTTACCTGAATAGTTTAAAATAAAACGAACATCAGCCAAAGATGTAGAAGAAGTTGAAAATCGATTTTCGGCTTTTAGCAGATAAACATTGTTTGCAATTATAAAAAAAACATAACTGTTTCAAAATATAAGGGGTGAAGGGATATTCTGCTTTCCCGTGCAGTTTAAGTGTAGTTGAAAATTGATTTTGAGATTTCAATAGATAACGTTGGTAGCAATTCCATATTAGAACGGTCAGAAATATTAGACGTTTTGGAATGAAAAATCAAGTCATCTGGACGCAGATATAGAAAACCAAGATCAAGTTATGAAAACGTATGGTTCCTATAGTAACACCAACTGTTTACTTTTAACCTTGCTTTTGAAAATGACGTGTAAACACGTTGAAATACGTATAAAGCGAAAATAAAAAACCGGTTAGAGTTAAAAATTGTTTTATTTACAATAAATTAAAATGAACTTCAAGGAAATAAAGCTCGAACTTATGAATAAAATTAACTTTTTTCAATGTTAAATTTTATTACATAATCAATTTTGTCTGCCTAGAATGTATTTATGATTTTTTCTAATTAATTCAATACTTTATTCTAGGTAAACAAAAATAAATTACACTACTCATTGAATTAAAAATAAATACCATTTAAATTACATAAACTGTATTATGTTTTATATCAACAAATTAATACGCATTTTTGTTTTTCTTCCGTAGCAAATAGTTGAATAAATAGCAGGTAGTAATAACCTTCTATTTTACCAGTCGTTTGTCTGATACAGAGCCAATCCATTAGTGGGTTTGATTCGTTCCATTTTACAGTCTAACTTCTCCTTTAATTACATTTAACAGGCAGTTTCGAAAGTTATATATTTTAAAGTGCCTTGTATTAATCAGTAATCACAAGTTGCTTAGTAAATGGATTATCAGGAACACCTAGAATAGGATCGCGAACGATAACGTCAGGATGTGAAATATTTATAACTATACAAAGCAAATTAGCTTACCCATTCGACATTTGTATGTATACTAAGCATGTAAACAGAATACATAACAAAAGCTTTAGTAATAGCTTAAGAACTCGCCGAGATATGTTGCTACTAACCACATTTCTATCATAATGCTTTTTAACACTTATTTTAAATATCACCCGGTCGTCAATGTACATGTGAGATGATAAAATAATACCAACTTAGGTTTTCCAACAGCTGTGTAAATGAATTCGTTTGAAATTGCAATTTTGTGGAAAGTACTGGTTCAATATGAGAAAACACCAATTAATTACTCTTTACTGTGGAAGAGAGACAAAATTGAATAACTTTAATGATTAGCATTGTTGTTTCCGTTCTAATGTTTCTACCACCTAAAATTAAATTACTTCTTTTACTTTGCAAAGCTCGGTACGAGATCAAACATCTAAAATGTTAAGATTTCATTAAGGATTCGTCGTTTCTCGGTCGCATTATTTCTTGCCTGGATTTCTCTAGCGATTTCATTTTCCCCCAATAAATTGAGGAAATTACAAAGCTGCGAACTTAGCTAGTTTGAGAAATAATGATTCGTTTTAATTTTTTTAAAACTAAGACTAAATCGATAATCGCGAATTTTGATATTTATATTAATATAATAGTTAGGTGAAATTATAGCTATTAAGACAACAAGTGTTTTATAGACGGTTTAAAATTCGAGGTCGGTGTTTAAATCTGAGCGACCGTAGGGAGCGAGGATTTAATAGACCGAGATTTTTAAACTATAAAACACGTGTTGTCTTCAAGATTTTATCTAACACTAATAGAATATCATAATTAGTCTTTTAGTTTTAGTCATTTTCAACTCAAGTTTGTTTGAGTTATTGGATAGGTCTGTCTATGGAATGTTATGTGTGCTATGGTAACGAGTCAACAAAGTATTGTTATTTCGTTAAAGCGTATTTTAAATAGCTATAAAATACGTTACCATTGACGACGTATTTTATAAGGAACAATGTATTTTATAGTTAACTTAACAAACGAATTCAAATCCACCATAGAAACAGTATAAGGTGTTAGTGTTAGATAAAAAATATAAAGTAATTAACAGAGCGCGCATTTATTAGCATTTATTTTTTAAAAATAAACGCTTATAATAAACTTGATGAATCAGTAGAAAAGCATGAAAAATTACAAAACAAGCATTATAAAAAAACCTCAAAATTTTTATTTGTTTTTCATAAGAAAAGTATTGTTACAAATATTTCAATACAAAATAAAAACTGGAAAATGTTATTAACAACAAATAAAAATATGCTTTGATATAAATTTCCTTGCCGTTCGAACCATGTTTTTATTGAAAATTTAACTGAATATATTATGGGAAAACAACAGAAATTTTTGAAATCGGCTTATAATAGTTATTTATGTACCAAGTCAGTAAAGTGATTCTTTATCGAACTCGCCTGTTACTCGCCTCGCTCGCTTCGCTCGCTCGGCTCATAATCTCAGACTCGTTCGATAAAGAATCACTTTACTGACGTGGTGCATACAAACTTTTATCGCCAACCGTAAAAATGTCTTTTTTCATCATTTTCTGTAAATAATTCGCGAAAAAACTTTTACTGTTAGAGCCGTGACACTGACAAACGATTTCTGATTAATGTCAAATCAATGTCAAACCGTTGTTTTGGCTATGTTGATAAATATTAGCGGCAGATAAAGTATTTGATTTTACAGTAAGGTAAAGTGTTTGTTTACCTCCGAAAATCGCTATGGTAATGCATGGCTTTATTGACGGTTGGCGATAAAAATATAAACATTAGAAAGGCGTAACTTACTGTTTCAATGCAACTTCTGCAAAATATTTTGTTATTTTATCTTTACCCCAAGTTGAGGCGTTTTATAATTTCAAATTAAAATTATTCACAAAACATCACAGCGCAGGGGAATGTTAACAAAAGAAAAACAACGTTTTTATCCTTTTTACAAATATGTACACGCGATAGACTATTGTGTGTGGCTTTCGATAGAATACAGAACTTAACGATTCCCCTAGCGCACTATTTGTTTCTCTGAGGGATGTTTGTGTGGCCTAGGAAGGGATTTGTAGAATGTGGAGTAAACAATTGGTAAATTATTCGCTGAGTCGTTTAAACCGAAAACTAATAAATTAAATAATGTTTTAACATCAAATTTTTTAAACTAAAAATTTCAAATGTTAAATTCTTTTTAAAAAAAAGCACCAACTAGCTGTATAGAAGCTAAAACAAGCGCATATAAACGGTTTAAGAAACAAAATAAGCAAAATAAGCAAAATAGAAAAAATAAGCAAAATAAAAGTGGTGTCCAATGATCACATTTTTCATGAATCGTGGAGATACAAAAGGATTTTTATTTGATTACAATAACAGTGCATAAGCAAAATGCTTGAAATCCGCGCTCCAATAATTAATATAAAACCAGTGTTCTTTCAGATCTGAACCTGCCCCTTTAACAAGAAATTCTTGCAAGCTTAAATAGTTATGAATCATTTTACAAAACAAAAATACGCGGACGCATACCAACAATGCGGGAAAAAAATGACAATTAATAATGCTTATTCTGTATGTATTCACATTGAATATTATACATGAGTGCGGCAACTAAAATGTTACAAGTTGATTTCTTCAACACTCTTCTTCATCATCAACATGTGACATAGAGCTGACTCGAAGGTCGATCTTGGATTACGCCAGCCCGTGCCAGTAGGTGGGTAAGAATTTGTGTGATAGGTTGGGATCGGGTAGGGTGTTGCACCGCGTTAGCATGTCTGCTATGCATACCGCAAGACACCGCTGCTGCAACACCGAGTAGTTAGTAAGCTAAGCATCAATGGGGGTTTTGAGTACGTAACCAAGACCATTATGCAATTTAACCTAATAAATTTTGATGTCAAGGTCCACATTATTTTCATTTTACACATATCTATTGTTCTATGATTACAAATTGCAAAGATCTTAATTTCCTAATAGATAATAAACTACTTAATATTTACCCCAAAACTTGTTGTTTAAACTTTATTACCACTTAATTGTAAGGTTCCAGCAGCTCGCTTTTACTTCCTTGTTTTCTAAATTTTTCCGATGCAGTTGACACGTATATATTCATCGTTTTCTTTTCTACTGGTGCGTGTTTTGTTCATCCCCCTTTGTTTTCCCCTTTCTCATCGTATTTATGCCTCCTCTTCGTTGTTAGCCTGTTCTTCTTCAATCGGTTCTTAATCCGATTGTTCAATCAGTACGTAAATTTTTCTTGTCTCTCTTCGTATATCTTCTTTTCTGCTTGCCCATTTCTCCCATGTCTGTTTAGGTATGCCGGTGTTTTGGATGTCCCGCTCCAATGAATTATTTCACTTATAGCATGATCTTCAGATCTTTTTTTCTTCTGTTTGCATGGCATAAGCTTCCCGTAGAGGATGGTTGGCATGTCTTCTCAGAATATGTGGCCAATATCTAATTCTTGATGTAGTGAGTCGTTTGGTTATTGTTTTCACTTCCAGAATTGCATGCGCCGTCGAATTGTTTTCTTCCCCCGTGTTTAGTTGGAATAGGTTGAGTATTTTCTTTTCCATTCTTCATAGTGCCATTCCGTTGCAATTGAAAATCTTGTGGATTTTCCTTGATGTATGACACGATTGTTTTCCTTAAGTTGAAAGTTTCATTTTTGAGCTGTTCCCGCGTTGTTGTGCCATTTGTATTTTGATCTGCTATTGAGGTGAATAAACAATTCCTATCTCCTGGGATTTTCTGCACTGTCAATCTGTGTCTGTCTGTAAATACTATTTCCTGTACCATGGTAGGTATTGTGGTTCCTGCTTCTGATAATAACCGTTAGTTTGCTGGTGTGTAGACTTTTGGGTATATGTTTACGCACCTTCTAATACCACTAGTACTAGCTATGATTGACATCAGACGTTAATGTTAGATATCGGAACCAACCTAATTTGCGTTATCTAATTTAACTTACCTAATTCTACGCCTTTAATTCAAACTATTAAGCTCAAAACCTTACTTAAACTTACATAAATATAATCGTACAACCCATATACTCTGCTCTACAACTTAGTGTATAAAATTTCTAAATGTTAGGCATACTAAAAAAGGCCATTTCCAAGGTAAATATCAATAATTAAATCAATAAATCAAATCACATTGATAAAATACTACGTTAAATTCCTTGCTGTTTTTTTAACTAAGTAGGTATTTGAAATTGTTGGAAAATTATTTGACTTTATTGAAGACCTGCTTGTGTTCTTGTGCTAACCCTTGATTTGAAATTCAATCGGTCCGGCTTATGTACCGGCTAAAGGGACCCTTTCTCAGGAATATACTACCTGCTTCAACCGCTTTTGGCGGTCCCATTCCAGGAATTTTTCTGTTGTGTACCCACTACCAGGTTTCGGCAAGAATCGGCTCTATTGCATAACCGACTGCTCTAACAAAATAACAGTATCTTCTTTTTACAATTATTTTTAATTGTTTAATATCTACGCACGTCTGGTCTACCACTGTCTTGAGGATTATCTATGCGCTTTCTACAATGTATTTATATCTACTTGACTAGCCTACTAAGTACTTAGCTTTGAGTTCTTGCTGCTTAACCGGTTTCCTTTACCTGTTGTTAGATTAGCAGGTATCCAAGTGTTCCACCCTGCCTTGCAGGTTCCGGATGAGTATTAGGCAAAAGAGTTGTTAGAGAACAACACATTGAAGGAGATAATCATCCATTGATGTTACTCCTATATATATTACAGCTTACTATGGTATGTATTTTAATTGTGGAGAGTATGATTTATTGCAACAATAAGTCGGTTGGCCAAATTCTCTGTAGTCTCCTTGGAATTTCTTCGTTTGACAGGTGGCCCACTAGCTCATTCGGGTGTCCGTGAGTTTTTGCGTGATAGTTGGCAGCAAATCGGTGGATCTCGTCTTGCACGAAAGGTACTCCCAGGTCTTCGTGGATGGTCTGGTTAGTAATACCAGGGTGCGTCGATTATTGAGCATATGATCTTGGATTGAAACCTCTGGATAATACTGATATTGGATTTCTTGGCACATCCCCACAGCTGAAGGCCGTATGTCTATATTGGTTTTAATATGATTTTGTACAGCAACAGTTTGTTGTCAGTTGTTAATGATGATCTTCTACCGAGCAGCCAATACATCTGCCTAAATTTAATGTTTAATTGCTGTCTTTTTGCTTGTATGTGTTTTTTCCATGTTAATTTCTGGTCTAGGTGAAGTCCCAAGTATTTCACTTCATTCTTCACAGGAATGGGGGCACCATCGATATTGACTGGCGGTGAATTTCGTGGTGAAAGTAACTTGCGTAGATTTAGTTTTGTTGATCTTTATTCGCCATTGATTTAACCATTCGTTGACAAGGTTTAAGTGCTATTGGACATTCCTAGAGACATCTTATACTATACGGTGAGGGATGAAGTAGCAAAAGTGCAGCTTTACAACTTCATCCCTCGCCGTACATCATATTGCTGTCTCTAGGGACATCTTTCACCGTTATTTTTGTTCTTGGCACGCCTTAAGTACTTTTGATGCTTCCATTTACAAATAGGAACTATTACTAACTGCGGAGTCCTACTAAAGACGAAACGGGTCTCAGGTTGTTCCTATTTGTAATTGTTAGCTTCTCTTTGCTTATTAATAATAAATTTTAGGACAATAAAAATAAGTAGTACCGAAGTTGACATTCCATTTTTTGAAACCGCATTATCTGAAGCTGAGAAAGTAACTGAAACAGAGTCAGTAAACCTGCATACAACTGAAATTTTTCCAAAAACTATTTTAAATTGTCAGAACCGTGCGCTATGCCTCACGCTTTTCTTTCTTTTTTTTATTCATAAATAAACTAATTCAGTTGGTACCGTAACGAACCGCGGATCGAAGAACTAGTTTTAAGAAATATGTAAAATCCAGATGACTTCTACATGTCCCAATTAGCAAACAATGCGGCGGTTGCAGCTGAACGTACACAACCTAAGCATTGCTCGGCTAGCATTATTTTTTAAAAGTTACCAAAAAAGCCTCCACGGGTGGAATTTGTTCTTCTTAATTGCGAGTTGTTAGTATAAACGCATCAGTTTGTTACCAGCGCCAACTATTGCTCCTAATATTTGGGTCAAGTTTATTTCCTGTTTATTAGTTTTTAACCTATTTTTTTCTAAACATGAGCGTAACCATGTCCACTTACAATAAACATATTAAAATCTGGTAATCTCATCTCATAGCTAAACCCCTAAATTGGTCGTATCATTGACTATACTCTTATAGACCCGCAACGTTTACGAACTATTACAATTCTTGAAATAGTAGTAGACGTGAGCGATAGGTCGCGCTGTTTATACAGAGAGATCTAGAAAGCAGTCAACCAAACAAGTTATAAATAACACTCTTAAATAATAATATGCTGGTCGATTGGGATTGCTATAAAGGGTCTGTCCGGTGGGCGTATGCCAGTTCGACCGCCAAAACAGGTAGCTGATGTTCTAAATACACTCAAAACAAGGGAAACTGTAGTTACACGTAAACTTATAATACTGAAAGTTGATAATTCAAACGTCGGACAAAAATGGCTATAACATCTCTATTTGGGAACAAAAATATGCAAAGAATAAAAAATATTTTTTTTCTGTGACGGGAAAAAAGTTTAACATTTTGTCTCTCCTGACAGGTACTAAAGTATCACTTTTTATGAAATTACTTTTTTCCTTTTATCCGGGGAAAAAAGTAATTACTTTTTCCCCGGGGAAAAAAGTAATTACTTTTTTCCCGCTACAACAGCTTACTAGTTTAAAAATTCAAATTCCACGTTGACCAATTTTCCGACTTTATTATATATGTTTTTCGATATATTACATTTTTCCCGTCACAGAAAAAAATAGTGTATTATACACAGGAAAAAAGTAAGATTTTAGCTCTCGGTGTGAGTGTCAGAGACAAACAGACACCTCGTTCTAAAATCTATTACTTTTTTCCCTTGTATAATAAATATCTATTTTTAACTAAAGCTAATTGATAGGCATGAAAATTACAATAACTACATCTATGTAAAAACTGGCAAATATTTATATGATAAACATTTTATAAAGTTGTATCTTGATATACGGGTTTCTTTAAATTCTGTTATCTTATTATTTATAAATTCACTCTTTTTACTTTCCTATACTTTCAGTATAGGGAAGTATTGATTTCATGCAAAATTTCAAAGTTGAGAATTTAACGGAAATAGTCGGGGGGGGGGGGGGGGGGTCCATGGACCCCAAAAAGGTAATTTAGAACAATGTCTGTGGGTGGGTGGGTGTGTTACGCTCCATATGTCCGGAACGGCTGGACCGATTTTGATGTGCTTTGGAATGAGCGGGTATATCAAAAATTCACCGACAAAATAAGCTTTTAGAAAAAAACCGAAACCGGAAGCGGAAGTTAGACATGTTTTATTGGTAGAATTTTTTTCAGAAACTGAATTTTGGAAATTTTAATAGTGAAGATTAAAGAAGGCCTTAGGACAAATCAAACGATTTTTTACCGAACTCTCTAGCTTTAAAATGGCGGTAACCGTAACCGAAATTTTTAGTAGCAGTAAACCATAACCGAAAACGTAACCGAAATTTAAAAAATTTTAACCGTAACCGAAAAGCGAAACGTTATTTTATTTCGATTTACGTCCCTGGTTTTATTGCAAGAAACATTAATTAATCATTTTTTAAATTTCTAATTTTATCACAAACACCCGCATTTCCTACTCTTACATCTCCCGATGTCCACACAGTTTCTTTATATATGCACACTAATATTAAAAAGTTTATTAAAAAATCAAAATGAATAGTGCAGTCGTTTTCAGTGTCAAAGAAATTTGGATATTCACTGATAATTGCAGTTTTGGCGACGTTACATAGTTTGCTCCTAATAGTATCCACGCTTTTATGATTTTTATAAAATTCTACAAAATTACAGAGTATTAATTTTGTAATTTTAACTGCGGTATTAGTAGGTACGCAAAGATTTCCAGTTCTCGCGTTATTTCGGCACGAGTACGCCCTTTGGTATAGTAATTCTCTTTCTGTATGCACATTATTAATGTCCGAAGCGATCAAAAGCGACATACATTTTTTGCACTTATACATTTTCATTAATTTTTGAATTGCATAGCCTGCGGTGTAGGTAATAGCACAAAGTTGTAAGTGACGCACGTCACCATTGTTTACGTTTACAGTAAAAGGATATTCCAGTTCATCGCCTTTCTTATCGCTTTTTTGATGCATTACTGAATTTGAAAAGAGCGACTTGTCACTATCTGATTCACAATTTGCCTGATCAGATATAATTATATTTAAATTCATATTAATTATGTGTCGCAAATTTGTCCGAAATGTACGTACCGTAGGATTTTTATTGTACCCACCCCTTCTTCTTATTATGGAAAACATATTTTCAAGGATGTCTTGATTTAATCTTGACGTAAGCAAAAACGGGATACCTTCCTTTTTTAGATCTGCGTAAAGGCTTAAAATAGCCGTAATTGAGAGCAAAAGCCCCTCAAAACAAGGGGGATTTTTCCGTGTCTCAACTGTTTCCCATTGACGAATCCAACTAAGAGCGACTGTCAAGTTATCCTCGATATGTTTATTTTTTTTTCGCTTAACGCACACATTTCTATTTTTGTCAAACAGTGATTTACTGTTTAAATTGTCAAATACATCGTTTAATGTTTCACAAAATTTTGCCGTATTTAATATGGTTTTTGATTTTATTTGCCTACCTGTGTGTGCCACTCTCAATGCAGCGGCGATGCCACATTATTTAGGTGATAAAATCCAAAATGAATTAATTTGTCTAATAGGTGAAAAAGTGAAGCAAAATATAATCGAGACATTAAAATTATGTAAATATTATTCAATTATATTAGATTGTACACCTGATGTTAGTCACGAAGAACAAATAACTGTAGTTGTCGTTTTCATTAATGATATTTCAAAGAATATAGAAATTAGAGAGCATTTTTTAGGGTTCTGCCCAGTTACAGATACAACTGGTGAAGGACTAACAGCCTTTTTATTGAATTATTTAAAAGAATTAAATGTTGATATTAAGGATATGCGAGGGCAGGGATATGACAACGGTGTCAATATGAAAGGCAAACATAATGGGTTGCAAAAAATAATTCTTAATATAAATCCTAGAGCCTTTTTTGTCCCTTGTGCAGCTCATAGTCTTAATTTAGTTGTAATGATGCTGCGAAAAGTTCGCTTGAAGTAACAAATTTCTTTGGTATTATTGAAGATTTATATGTTTTTTTTTTCAGCCTCCACCTATCGTTGGCTAATTCTCATGAAAGAACTTCCTACCATAACTGTAAAACCTTTATCTGATACAAGGTGGGAGAGTAGAATCGATGCCATTAAAACCCTTAGAATTCATTTAGAAAAAATTTATGATGCTCTCTTTTCCCTTTATAATGATACATCAAGAGACAATGACACAAAAAACCTTGCAAAATCACTAATTATTAAAATAAAATCATATAAATTTGTGTGTTCTCTAGTAATTTGGTAGAATATTTTATCAAAAATAAACATTGTAAGCAAAATCATGCAAAAATCTAATATTATTTAACCAGAAGCTGTAAAAAATTTTTCATTGAAATACGATCTCAAAGTAGTTTTACATCTATGCTTAATGAGGTAAAAAAAAATTGCTAAAGATATAGACTACGAAATTGTTTTTCCAGCTACAGGCTTGGTTAGACCGAGAAAAAAAAAGGTTTTTTTTTTATTATGAACATAGAGATTAACCAGTCGAATCACCAGAGTTTAATTTCAAAGTTAATTTTTATATTCTTGATATAGTAGTATCAAAATTAAATGACAGATTTGAACAGTTAAAAGAGTGCAACGACTATTTTGGCTTTTTAAATAATGTAGGCTCTTTATCTATAAATAAAGAAGAATTAATAAAATGTTGTATGGATTTACACATTAAATTAACCGATTCATCTACAAAACAAATGGATGTTAATGGAATTGATTTGTGCAATGAAATTGAAATATTGTCCATTTATAATAAACCCAATACGACTTCGGCTAAGGAGGTTTTAGAATACCTTGTGGCTAATGATTTAATTATCACTTTCCCGAATTTATCTGTAGCCCTACGAATTTTTTTAACCATGCCTGTCACTGTTGCTCATGGTGAGAGATCGTTTTCAAAATTAAAAATAATAAAAAAACTATTTGAGATCTACTATGAGCCAGAATAGACTTACAAATTTGGCTGTAATAAGCATCAAGGAAGAGATCTGCGAGGCGTTAGATATAACGAATTTAATTAGAGAGTTTGCAATTAAAAAAGCAAGAAAAGTCGATTTTGATATTTAAATTTAGAATTTATGTATTTTAGTTCATGTTTATAAATTCTAAGTTAATTATAATAAATAATATAAGGTGTACTTTGTTATAACTATTAAAGCATTAAGTTTGTATTAAATATTTTTTTTAAGTTTATACAAATAATAGAGTTTATAAGAACCTTAATGATTTTTTATTTTTTAAACAAGTTAACAGTTATCAAGGAAATGCAGAATTTTACAATTAACACTATTTATGTCTAAGGAGCTATATAGGGGCGGCAAATTATATCTTGCACCCGGGCGGCAGATTCCCTTGGCTCGGCCCTGAGTGTTAACACGTGTTTCTATTGTCGGTCGAGTTTAAAAGTCCCAACCCAAAAAATGCTAAATGACGTACGTTTCTAACAGTAGCAGGTATGCGACGTAGAACTTAGTATAAACTAGACGCATGGCGCACAGCGCCCCTTAGTGTAGTCGTCTTCAACTTAAGCGTAAACGAATTACATTGGTTGCGTATCTATAAAGGTATATAATCAAAGGTCGTATTTATTATAATACTATTTTGTGAGCACAGATCAATTGTAATGTATTTGTTTATATGTATTTGTCCAATTACTGCTTGTACTTGCACGTTTGGATTTAATAGAAATTTGCTAAAATGAATATTTCTGTTTCGTTGGTAGTTTAGTTTTATATCAGCTATTTTTAGCACATTTAATTTTTGTTTATTCTTAATACCTAATTAAGAGTACTTGCATTTATTTTAGATAATAAAAGTAGGTTCTACGTTACAGATTTTGCTGCACAACTTAATAAAATTTAACGTGCACTTGTAATTTTAAAAGCTGGAGAATTTTGCCCGCCGTTATTTGCCGGCACGCGGCTCAGATACCATGTGTCCGGAGTTTGTTTATGCAAAGCTGCTGTGGCTTTCAGTAGATTATATTTTTATTACCCAAACAAATAGTAGACTTCCAAATTTAATTAACTATTTTTATTACTATAGCGACTCTTGCTGTACAAGGGAATATGGTCCTTATGTATTTATCGCGTAAATATGTGGGTTCTTGTAGTGAAGGTCGTTATCCCTAAACGTTGAGACCGCTGAAAGGGATTGGGATTTAATATATAGATTCGAAGCCTCTTTTATCTATCTACACTTAACACAATTTTAACATTATGTCAACACTGTTTAAAATGTATCCGTTTCGATTCATTCTTTATAAAAACGAAGAGCAGTACAAAATACGCATGCTTGTATAAGTTGTTTGCAATAATGCTTGCAGACCGACTGAAGCGCCTGCAAGTAGTTTAATTTCAGTATCAAAAATAAACAACTGTAATACGTAATTTGCTTCAGCAGAAGAAATATTATTTGATGTTGTTTCCATTGACTAATTATTGTTGAGTTCAGCTTTTTTTTTCTTAAATAACAAGCATCCCTATATTGCACTATTTTTATTCACTGTTATCACCGTGTATAATTTAGCTGTAGAAAGAAGATATGTACATATAAAGAAATAGCAAAACACGTCGTCTTTTTGAGTTGTTTCTTAACGACATCTTAACAGTTTTTTTTATTTTTATATTTTTTAATCACTTTTCCCCACATATCCCGGCTCATCACACTAAACGTGACATTCGCGGGTAAACATGCTTCACCCCGAAAAAAACAACTTAACTTGCGAGCTCGTTGCCGCTGCTCGGAGTTTTTAAAAATTGGACTACAGCTAGCCCCCAACTCGGGTCGACCGGATAAGAGTGCGAGCTCTTAACTAGCAGACCTACCGTGACCGCAAAATTTGTATTGTTTAGATTTGTATGGAAAGCTTATGAATAATAATAATAAAAACAATAATTAATTATTATTTGCTCTTGTAAAACGGTAGGTAGAATCGAAGTTTTATATTAAATTTTTTTAATTGGTTTTTGACTGTTCTCTGGATTAGCGAATAACCTGCACGTCGCGGGCTGGCTGTTGAGATCATTTAAATGTATACATTGGTCTAACACTCTAACGTACGGATTTTGCTGACCACCAGTTAGTAGCCTCTCTGCAGTACGCGGAATTTGTAGAAAAACGTGTGATGCGGCAGGCCGTAGTATAGAGACAACAAGTCGATGTTAACCGAGGAGACCATGTCTGTAGTGATGACACAAGAGCTGTTTGTTTTGCCTGACGAAAGTAATGTGACACGACAGACTATCATTAGATAAAATCACTGGACCTACGGCCTTGCAATATTATAACAATCTGTCTCCGAAAATGACTAGACGTTTAGGCAACAAGTTTTCATATGAAATGAAATTTTATTCAGAAAAAATAAAAATCTCGAGTACAATTCAATGAATTAATTCAAGATTTTGAATAAAAATGCGTCATTACTCATTACTTATGTTATAAAATGTCTTGATTTTGGTATTATTTAAATCACTTTTATGGCAAATGGTAAATACAAATTTATTCATGTGCAAATTTTACCTTCCTTTATATCCACTGGTAAAATGTCAAATGAACACTTGGTTATAACGTTTAAATTTGCCACCGAATTATTTTAAAACCAGTGCTAGTTTATTTTAATTGAATTGAAATATGCACATTATATGCAAAGTTACTTTAAATGCAAATCGCTAAAATTGATTTTTTATGTTGTGCTGTAATTTCCTGTTTGGATTCTTTTTTCTTTACTTCTTTCAGTATTTTTGAGGACTACCTGAGGGAAATGGCATTAGGAAGCGTGTTTAACTTGTGGCAGGAAAAGGGAGAAACTGCAAATATTGCTTGACGGATTTGTACATAAAACAGTTTTTGCGATTGTATGTTGCTGTTCTCATTACAAAAAGCACGATTCGTGCTGACTAGACACATTTATAATTCTACAGATTTGCGAAGGGGTAAAAGTGACACAAATCTTGATAGCTGAAGCCTGCTGATGAATAATAGAATGGTTTAAATGGCGATTATACATTTAGAACTTGTAATATCGTTATTTTATGAGTTAAGTGTTTGTATGGTAAAAGATTGACCTTAACTTTCTGGAAAATATAAAACCAGTTATTTCAAAACGAACTATATAAAAGGTGTTTGTGTTTTGCACAGCCCGCGCGGCAGTGCGAGTTTGTTCGTATATAAAAGAAAAATACACTTTACAGTTTATACGCTTTACAGCCGATCTGCGAAGTGCGTTATCCATACCGGATTCGTTTACTCCTACCAGCAGAGCAATTATTCGTTTTTGCAAAGATTCTGAAGAACTTCGGTTACAGTTTAATTTTGGTCGATTAGCTGAAGGGGTTACCGACCAATCGTTAAATTAACGGCAAATCCAATTTACCAAGATCTGTTGTTAAATGAATTAATCTACGTATAAAATCCCTATTAAATTTTACTTTGTCATTATTTACTTTAATTTGATAACGTAAACCTTCGTCTAAAGCCAAGTGAATGCGTAATTTGTCAAATAATTTAATCTAACAGTTGCAGATAAATGTTTTTTGATCGACCCACGTTTTTTAATTGCAGCAGAAAGATTTTTGAAAACAGAGTATTCTGTTTCAGACTATAGTTTTGAGGGGTTAGATTTAGATGAAAATAGCTATTCCAACAAAATAGTTTAGTTTTAATATCGCCACCAGTTAGCCAGTTCCTTATTTTATACCTTTCAGTATTAAACGATCTAGATTTCTTCCTAATGTCTGTCTGTAACGGCCCTAGTCATTTTGAAGTACATCGTCCATGATTTATTATTTGTAGTTGTTTTTCGTAAGACTATCCATTATTTTTTTTTAAGCTGGTTAACGAGAATTTTCATATTTACTGCAAATTTGCAAACTAGGTATAAAATAAATAAACACACAATTGCTGCACGCTGCATCTAACTGCAGCTGACCGGCGCTAGTAAAATAACAACTACAAAAGCCGTGCCTTTGCCGTGCTTATTGCGTTCTGAAATCCCTACTATTTCTTTCCATCTGTCCATCTGATCATTGCATTATTTGTATCAATCTGCATGCAAACGTATTAAGAACAATGGATTGGTCGATTGTGCCGTAGCTGGAATCATTTGGCCCGATAAGCTCGGCCTTCGCGTATGGGAAACAGTGTTTAAAGGCAACGTCTATTTATTTGGCGCCTTTTTTTAATATTACGCGGTGATGTTAAAAGGTAAAAACTGTGAAAGTAACTTTTCTCATTGAAATTTAGAATTTGATTTTTTTTAAGTTATGGGTAGGCACTGTCTACCGTACCTAATAGGACGGACCGCCACTGACTTTTACCTTTCCCGCTGTTCAGAGTATATATAATGTATTATGATCGTCATGTAAAATTTAAAGCAAATGCGATCATTCATTATCATCGAAATTTCTTTTGCTATGGGCTTACTCGCCGACATACTTAAAGATTGGCACATTTGTGCCAAACATTTTCTACCTAAATATTTTGACTAATAAGCACGTTTCAGAGCCTTGGAAAATCTGCAGTGTCTGTGTGTGTGTCTTTCTGTATGTCTGTTTACATTTTACAGCCCAGAGGATTTAACGCAAAAATGCTGATTTAGATTTAAAGTTTGGTAATTGCATTTGGATACAAACGTCATAAAACGAGGCTGGTTTGCCAAAAAAAATGGAGGGGAAGAGGTGCACTACTTCAATATAGACGCGCACGATTAAGAATCTGAGATTAGTATTGTGCATGTCGAATAACCGATCTGCGCAAACGCAATCTCCCCATCATCCCCTACAATCGATTTTGTTGTATCAGAAATTTATAAATTTAAGCTTTAAAATTGAAATGACCATGTTAAATGACAATAGGAACAACTTTCCATTGAGAAAGGAAGGCTTCTTTTGGTCGTTTGCCTGATCAGTTTGATTGAGTAACCACCAAAAAAACGGCTATTGTCCAAAGGTGTGTATGTAGAACGCGAAAAATTTATTTTGAAATTTCAACGGACAAACGTTGGTTGAAAATAGAAAACACAAAATATCATAAAATCGGGCGACAGCTTAAAAATAGAATTTTCGGTATTTTAAAATTATTGCAATTGTGGCTTTAAAATCGATATGAACATGTTAAACGACAATAGCAACAACTAACTTTCCATTAAGAAAGCACATCTGAGAGATTTCCTTTTGGTCGTTTACTTGAAGAGTTTAATTTCCATAATTTTCAAGTTAATTGGAATTTACAAAAATTATCAATTTCTTGAAAACTTTAGTAAATTTACATAATATTAAAAAAATTTAAATAATGTTAAAAATTTTCAAAAAGTTTCGAAATTTTCAAAATTTTTAACAATGCAAAGGAGGCGAGTATTTTAAATGATTGTCAAGAGAAACACAGAGCATAAAATACAAAATTTGAAAGATTTTCAATAATTCTAAAAATTTTTCTAGATTTTCATAAAATTGTGAAAACAGGAAAAAAATGTCTCAGACTTTTCAAAATTTCCATAAATTTTAATAAATGCGAGGAAGGTGTCGTAGAGGCTGTTTGACAGGTTGGTTAATAATTTAATAGCACAGATAGACAAATAACTCGTATTCCAATACACCAAGGTTGTAACAAAATCTAAGAATAAGCGAAGCCCTTCGCCGACTACTTAGAGAAACAGTGGTGAAGCACAGGTCGACTCGTTTTCGATTCCTTAGTATTAAACGAACCCAAAAAACAGAAAAGCAAATTTCTCCACCAAAAATTGGGTGGGAGGGAGAAACAACCATTCTCAAATATTGCTCTACCTAAATACTATGTTGAAAGCTTTATTCTTCCATCACCCATATGCTATTTACCTTAAACCGAAATTTTTTATTGTCTCCCATTTATTAAATAAAGGGGTAGAAATTTTAGATTTTTAAATTCATAGAATGTGTCACAGAGAAATTAGCGAACTGGGACACGGTCCAAATTGTAAACTATGTCTATCTTTATGATTCAACAAAACTTCATGTTGTCAGTTTTTAAGCAATATCTTTTTTAGTTTTGAAAATTTTGAAAAAAATACATTTCATCTTTTCAGAAATTTAAGTGCATAGTAAAAATGTGTCCCTACATGACTATTTTTTGAGTAATAAAGCGTTAAACTCAAAATTTTTGCAAAATTTTAGCGGCCGCCATTGTAAAACTAGAAAGAGAAGGCGTTAAATATAGCCTAAGATCTTTTATCGGAGTCTGTTCCAAATTTAGAAAATTCGTTTTCCTAAAGAAATATTAAGAAAAAAACAATGTTAACTTCCGCTTCCGGATTCGGATTTTTTGAAGGCTTATTTTTTCGATGAATGTTTTTATACTTTTACATTCTAAAACTAATCTAAATCGAACCATCCGTTCAGGACTTCCAAGGCGCACCTGTGTTATACACACATATAAGTAGAAATTTAAAAAAAAAACGATTTTTTGTTTCCCAGCGGTCCAAAACATGTATTTCCGTCAAAATTTAAAATTTTTTTGAATTCAATACTATAATACTGAAAGTAACAAGTAGAGCAGCGAAAGAGAAAAGTGTTTATTTTCACTCGAGTACAGTGGCGGATCCTCAACAGTAGGTATGCATTGAAAGAAAATTGTCCCAGTACCTAAAGTTTATAGACAATACCTAATAGAAAATTAACAACGCTTATGAAATAAAAGCACTTTTACTAGTAAACCATTCCGATATTACACGATTATATAAGATTAGTTATGGGCGCTGCGTTTAACAGCTTGGTTAGACAAATACCCGCCAATAGGATTAAAGAGTACGAGGTCTGTAGGCTTGAAAGAAAGATTCCCAATGCTTGGTCTAATTATTCATTATGTTATTAACATTTTAATAAAAAAAGTAAAATGATTTTAAAATTTAAACATAAATAAAAAAAAACACAACAAATCAAAAAAGTAAGTCCATTTAACAAGACAGAGGGTGATCAAAAAAGCGTTCGCTATTCAATATACAATGACACAGAAATTACGTTTGCATTTATATTCAAGGCTTTCCAAATAGCAAATTTTGGAATTAAACTATCAAACTTGTCATGATTTGACATAGAAAAACTATTGCAAAGTTTATGTTGGTTAATTTTACCTAACTTCTGGTAACCTCAAAGCGATGAAGTCTTACCAAAGTGAAGAGAAACAAGAAAAATCGATTTTAAGAATTTAATGAATTTTTTGGTATTTGAAAATTGGAAACACCACAAATAGGAGTACGTGATTGATTTAGTAAAAAAACAACAATTTTGTTGTATTGTTGTCGTGCCTGCTTGGAGACACTTAGATTCGTTGCGTCACGTGAATGAAACAAGAAGATATGGAACACATAATTTATTTAATCTTTCGTTTGCTATGTACAATTCTTAAATGCAGAAGGAAACCCAAGTGTTTCTCTGTTCACATGCGGAACTTTTCATCATCCTGCATTTCAGAGGGATGGTCAGTCTTTAATGACCTGACCCTGTATCATATTACACTGTGACGTTAACACAAGTATCTTGACATCTGCATTTTAGGACAGTTTCTTAGAAATAAGGGCGTGAGAAAATGACCATTAACATGTGGATATAACATTGTTTCTGGTATTTGAGGGTAGTATTTTAATATATTGTTTTTAAAAATATATAACGTAATTCTTTTTAAAGTATAGGGAAGTCCAGACAAAGCGTTTCAGCTATTTTTTTACCTTATTTTAGTAACAAATTTTACCTTGAAAAACTTTTCCGAGAAAAAATATTACTGAATAGTACATTTTTATCTGGTTTCATAGTAAACGTTACAGAATAACAATAATAAAACAAAATTTTCATCTAAAATCTTTCCAAAAACGACAAAATTCCCCTACACTGTGCATATTTTCCCCAACTTCTACCCCTAGCAGCGTTCCATTGGCTTTTGCGGTTGCTGTCTTCTCTTTACGACAGTTTTAATTAAATACATATAAATTTCAGACGCCAACTACCAAACCGTTACTGCGAAAGCAAACAGCTTGCTAAAAGCTGTACATTGTACAATAAAATAAAACAAATTAAAAAAATTAATGACGCAGGTCGCTGGAAGTTTCCCATACTTTTTACGTTTTAAATGTTCTCGCGTCATTAAATGACTGAACAACGTGGTTTTATCAAAAATTAAAGAAATAAAAGATTTGAGAAAAAGTATGGCCCTAGCAGGAATTTCAACTTGCGAAAGTCTGTCAAATAGGTTTCCGTACCGTAACTGTACATAGTAGCAGCGACTGAACTGCACGCAAACAAGGTAACCACCCTACAGGCCCACAACTAATTGAAAATTGCACTTCAGACGTCGGATCAAAAATCGCTATAAATATTTTATTTAAAGAGCTATCAAAAATATGAATATGTAAAACTTCAAATAAGCTATTAAACTGTTTAAAGTTTATGGCGATTGGTGTTTGCGTTTTTTAATAAATAATTAATCAATTTCCAATTAGTCAAAAATTCTTGAAGTACGTCAGGGTAAAATTTGGGAGATTAGTAAAAAATAAATTGTAGTTCAATGCAAGCTCTATTAGCTCACAAAGTTTAAAAGAACATGGTGAGGGTAGTTTTTGAGGAATATTTTTTTGAAAATGTCCAAGATTTTGAGAGGCTGGCATTTAATGATTATGACTATTAATTAGATATGATTTGTTTTTGCGTAATCGTGCATTAAAGACAACATTTTCGAAAATATATGTATGAATAAAATTGTATTTGTCCGAATATTATCTATCAGATGCAATTAACGCTTAAATATAAGATTAACAAGTAACAAATGATCATGAATGAGCCCCCAAACTCCCGGAACCCCATCATTTACTTAGGCGAAAACAACAGCTTTGGTTTGCAGATAGGCACATTACATTTATGTATGAATAAAATGCTTAATTACTTCAACAATATTTACTTATGTTAATCTTATACGTATTTCGACTCGTTCACTTGTCATTTTCATGGCAAGATTAAAAAGTAAACAGTTGGTGTTGCTATAGGAACAATAAAGTTGAATGACTTAATCTTGGTTGCCAATCTTTGCAGACGACTTGCTTTCTTATTCGAAAACGTCCAGTAGTGGTGATTTTGAAAAGATCAATTTGTTCATTCATTAAAGGTACGGTGTTTTAAATATTTTATAACTTTAAAAGCCTTCAATATATCTAATTTACGCAGCTTTTTTATTATTTTATTAAATTACCAAAAAGAGTGGGGCGTAGGCCGTGGGTTGTGCTAATTCAATATAAAGCTGCGCATGTTAACGTCCAGCAATAAAGAAACAAAGTTAAATTTTATCTAAATCCATTGAAACAAAATTAAAGTTACAAGAAATAATCTGTGTTTGTCTCTAACAGTTAACTACTTATGCCTATTTTCATCCGCATGCAAGTGGGTTTTCATTAAACATTAGTCAATCGCAAATGTTCCGTTGCGATGGCAAATAAATTTGTTCGGTTCTGGTTCGTTATAAAAATAGATTAAGCCCGGCGATCCAAACCTAATTGCTGTGGCAAACATTGGTAACACTATTAATGTTAAAAAGGGAATAATTACAAGCTACAGAACATATGTGTTGGTTAGGTTTGTGAAATTTAAAAGCCGACGATCTTTGTAATGTAATGTAGATATTTTAAGAAGACACAGATTGAATACACGATTATGTATATGATCCAAGAATATTTCAACGAAATAGTCCGAGAATGTTGGTTGAAATATAAACTATATATAATTAGTGTTTAAAGGGATGATAAAAATAATTCCATTAACATGATGTATGCGTTTTAATTCTAATATTCAACAAAAAAAAAGCTTTTACTTTTTTCTAGATGTCTTTTGAATGTTGCCGAAGTTATTCTTTTCACACGCTACTAACATATCAAAATTAAGTAGAATACACAATAGTGGAATTTTACTAATATCTATGTGCATTTTTGGACATAGATCTGTTATCCGCGGTAATCTGGATATGGTCAATCTGTAACATAGACCCTTATTCTAGGGAATGTTTCAATTATTCAAAATTTTCAAAACTGCTTTAGATTTTTTTTAAATTACACTGATCGAAATACAACTTATTTTTGTTTTCTAGTTCTACTTAAAAAAAATTACTCCTAGCAGGTCAGGTTTTGTAAAAATTAACTTAAAGAATGAATAAAAGGTATTAGGCATAATAACTAATAGGTGCACTATTGCATTACAATTAGAATGTTTTTCTCTTCACTTTCCTTTTGTATGGGGCTGTAGAACTTTCTGATATCAGTGTCCAGCAGTAATCAGCAAGCATTTTGCTGTTCCACTTCCGTTGGTAACGTTTTTCGATAGTAGCAATGTCTTGATGAAACCGTTCTCCGTTCTCACGACTAACGCCACCAAGATTCGAAGAAAAATAAACTAAGTGGGAATCAAAAAAATTATATTTTAAGGCTCATGTTACAACCTAATGCTTGATAACTCCTAAGAAGTTCACCGACAATTTCTCTGAAGTTTTCACATTTTGCATTACCCAAAAAGTTTGGTTTTACCGCTTTAAAAGCATTCCAATCAAAACGTTCTAGGTCGCTTAGAACCTTTTCAAATTCTGTATGTCGCATTAAGAGATTAATTTGGTGTCTTAGAAAAATACCCTCTTTAATTTTGCAATGGTGATATTGAGAAATTTTTGTTTGAGATGTTGAAATCCATGCCCTTCTTTGTTTATGGCTTTGACAAAGTTTTCATTAAACCCAATTTTATTTGCAACGGTGGTAAGAAAATTATGTCACGCTCAACTAGTGCCGGATGGATTATGTTTTTTTGCCCGGGAATATGCTTCTCTCTTGTTGGCCATTGTTTAACAATACAATAAGAATTTCTTGCTCGGTTGTCCCACTCACAAATGAAACAACAATGCTTCGTGTATCCAAGTTGTAAACCAAGCAGAGTTGCCACAACTTTTAAATCAGCGCTGATGTACCATTTATACTTTCTGTAATTGTATTTGTCAAGAAGGCATACCCGTTTTCATAGAATTTGTTCATGTGAATAGCGTATCTAACAGGAACTGAAGGGTAAATAGTTCCATTGTGTAGAAAAACAGTTTTTAAGCTCAGTTTTGAAATATCGATGAATAGACGTCATTCTTCTGCATTGTGTTCATAGCGTAACGCAAGCATTAAATTTTCAATATTATTGCAGAAGGAAAGACCCTCTTCAGATGAGAAATACTGTGACAATTCTTTCTGACGATTGCAGTATACTGAAATACGCTCTGAAGCTAACAACGTCTATTCTTGTGATCTTGATCCTAGTATCCCTGCTTGAGTTTTTGATAAATTCAAATCTCGAACCAGGTTAGTTCTAATTGAGTTATTACATGAGGTTTGTCTTCTTGAGATTGTAAAAATTCCTCATCATTGTTTGACACTTCTTCAGTTGCTCCTTCTGTTTCTGTATCTACTTGTTCTTCTTTTAAAACGTTTGGATATGTTGGTACCGGAAAGGCTGTCGAATAAGGTACTGGACGAGTGGTAGAAGGCAAACTGGGATAAGCAATTTTCTTCTCATTTTTGCAAGAAAACCCGAAGATTTAGGTGCAGCAAAAGTAACAATTCGTCGTATGCTCATGCCAAATCACAGGAACTGCAAACGGCTTCGCAGTGCTCTTACCATTCAACCAGCTTCTTAGAAAAACAGCACAACGTGCAAAGCAAGTTTTAGGAGTCTAAGATTTGTCTTGATTTTTAATTTTAACACCAAAGTAGTTGTAGTACGCTTTTTCTATTGTAGATGTAATAATATTTCGGTTAAGCTGCTGAATAGTTCATTCTCCGCAAACATAACAAAAAATGTTCAAATTATTTATACACTTACGAGACATTGTCAATATAAAACACAACAAACTGACTCAATTCAATTTTAATATTTGTGTACCTTCTTGTATACCTGCATAATGGCATATCTACAAATTTCCGAAATATGATTGGTTTGAAAGCAAAGAGAGGCGTGGCTTACGGCTGTGACGTAGACAACATGCCAAAACCTGCTTTCAGTATTTAACATTAATGAGGTAAAACAGAAAATATCAGTACAGTAACAAATTAATATATTTTAGAAGAAAACTATTATTGAAAATTTCTGTAAATTCTGACGTGTAGAAAAAAAATGTTTTCAGAATCGGTATGAAATAGTAGATACGGTACCGGGTACACGTACTAGAGTGCAAGAAAAGAATACATTTGTTGACCAATATTATCAATAACGTAACAAATTTTGAAATTTAAAGATTTCTAAAACTTCCAAAATATTTAAAATGTTCAAAAGTTTCACTAAATGCGAAAGAAAGTCTTGTTGCGGTTGCCCTACGGCTTTTCTCCTTTACATTTACAATTAGTTTTAACTTTTCTACATTTAGAGTTCGTCTTAGTAACACCTTTTCCACACGATGGCACTTAATTGATATGCCAAGTCTATCGTATTTTTCTTGTAGCAGAAAGTGTTTTTGGTTTTATCATCATTATTATTAAACTCGCACTGCCGTGCTGCGCCTCGAAAGTATGTGAGTCGATAGTTTTTGTTGCTAGAATGTAATTTTAAGGCTATTTAAATTTCTTATCTATGATTTTTCAAAAATGACGCTTTAAATTGTTGCTACTGAGGTAGGGATTACGTTGTAGTCATACTGTTATTTAAAAACAATGTTTTTATAAACAAAATAAAGACTGCTCTCAAATTTTATGTCGTTAGTCCTCGCGGTTCGGCTATGCTATAATGCTCGTCTATTTTATTGTTTGCATAAAAAATAGTATTTTTGGTGTCGCTTGAGCGTTCTTGTTCCCATCTTCCTTAATTGAGTCTTTCAAAAGTTAGCATGAGAGGAGGTTTATTTTATGGATGCTATGTATGCTAAAGTATGCTCATTCGATGAATTCATATACTTACATATTCACATTAAGAAAGATGTTAGAAGTCTGTTGTAACGTTTATTACGCAATATACCTTAATTGCCCACGCACAAAGCTCTTCTACAAAAGCAATGGAACTCCTTAATTTAATTACTTTAAGAAAGTCAAACTAAGAACATTTCTAGACGCTTGTATTACTTCCTTCCTGTAGTAAGTCGTCAGAGCTAAGAAGTATATAATTAAAAACTAACTCTATAATGCAGCGAAAAATCATAGATCACAAATGTATAATAACAAGTTGTCCTTTGTGAATATAATGCTTGAATTATCTAAGCTTACCATTATAAAGCGAACTTATTCGACTGATTCATGCGTGCATTCTTCAAACGAGTCTGCTCTCAACATAAGAATAAAAGGAATTTTAATTAAGGTCAGAAACAGAAAATTAAAAGAAGCGATGTACAAAAGTAAAAATATTTAATAGAGCGAGCAGAAAACAAAATCACTCGTTTAGAAAAAGCTAATAATAAAAACTGTAATACTGTTTAGAGGAAACAACGAATACGATAAGACACGCGGAAGAAATTAATTTCTGGGAATATTATGCGAACGTTGGAAATCTGTTAATTATTAAAGTTAAATTACTGACAGGAAGTTCGATAACATAATTGAAATTTATAAAACCATAGATATGTAAAACATACACTTTGCTTGTGATATTGCAGTGATTGCAGTCTACAAATTCAAGCAAATTTATTCTAGCAGACGATCTCGAAGGGTGTGAGCACTTTGCATGTGTGTGCCCTATAAATTACTAATGGGATTAATTACCATGCCCTACCATACGTGTCTATCTCTCTCTCTTTATAAAATTAAAAGCCCTTGTGTTTCTGATATCTTGCTAAACTTCATATAAACCAAAAAAAGCTGAAGTGTGGACTTCGAGTGGACTTTCCTATACTAAAACTTATCGTATTTGCAAAACTGTAAATTTTATAATTATAACCTTCCATTCTATCCATCCAAGTTCATAGAAAGCGTACAGTGAAATTATAGCTTCCAAATACAAAAACAAATTGTAGTCAATACTACAAGCAGCGGGAATTTGAATTTGGGATAGCCTGTTTAATTGGTTTCGTACCGTAACTCCACCTATACAAGCAGCGACTACCTGCACCAAAGCGAGGTAAGCGCCCGCCGCCGCGCCTATCGGCGGATTACAAATTCCGCTTCGGATGTCGGAGAAAAATGGCTTTATCAACTTTATTTGAGAAGTTATCAAAAATATGCAAAGAATGAAAAGTATTTTTTAACTAGAGCTAATTGATAGGCGTAGTTAAAATTGCAAGATGCAAAATGCAAGAAAACGCGTTGTTGATATTAAAAAGCATCGTTTTTTTTTTAATTTTTAAAATAGTTGAAAATTTTAGCAGATCCTAATAAAGTACTTTAAATAGTTTATCGAACTGATTAAAGTTTATAACGATCGACGTTTGCGTTTTTAAATAAATAATTAATTAATTTAAAATTTTTCAAAAATTCCTGGAAGGCGTCAGAGTAAAATTTGGGAGATAAGTAAAGAACAAATTTGTAGTTCAATGCAAGCTCTATCGGCTCAGAAAATTAATATCTCGGACACTCTTTAATATAAAGTAATAAAATGTTGCATACGGTTTAGTATTAGTGCGTGTTACTAAAGTACTAACACCATCTAAATAAAAATATTTAAACCAAAGACGTACCAAATGGGGGGGGGGGGGATTTTTATTTATTATTTTTGCATCTTAGATTTTTTACCAATGTCAGTCAGGTAATATATAATAATTTAGATTCAGTTTTCTTAACTCCGGATTCAGAAAACTTAAAAATATTGAATAGCAACTAACTACTGACTAATAAAAAAACTTAATTCTAGAGTTCTTAAACAATAATGGTTGTCACGTTTTTGTTAGCATTTTTATCACAATTTTTGTTTAGACAATCATTATTTTTAAGAACTGTAAGAAATACGATTTTTTAATCATTAGCAGTTTGTTGTTATCCAAAGTTAATAAATAGGTATTAAATAGAAAAAAGTTTTATTTCGTTCCGAAGCAGAAAAATGTTTAAATCGATTTTTTTCTGGAAAATGGCTAGTCGTACAAACAAAATCAAGAGTACCACTTTTATGCATTTTTTAACATAAAATGATACTACTGCATCAAATTGACAAAAAATCGATTAATACAAAAATAATAAATAAAAATGACCCCCCCCCCGTTTGGGATGCCTTTGGTTTAAATAGTTTTATTTGGGTGGTGTTAGATAATAGCACTTACTAGTAGTAAACCATTCACTGGCGATCGCGGTAATGCAGCAATGCTTTCCGTGGTCGGTAGTTGGATGGGTGTCCCAAAGCCGCGCAAAACAAGGCTCCGCGTGCTGGCGGATGGCCACGTAGATAGTCGGTCCCGGCGGTCAAGCTAATACCTTGACCGTTGTTAGAGGGGTTGGAAGTCTCCTCAAAGTATAGATGGATGAGTAAATGGACGAGTGAATGTAATGCCAAGGGTCTGGCGTAAGCTGAGGGGGCGTGGCGGTTAAAGACCCAAAGGGCCCCACTACCCTCCGGAACATAGCAAATAAGCCAAAGCCGAAGTGAATAGGACCAAGCCAAGGGCCTCAATGGCCTGTAGTGCTGAAAATATATGTATATAGTAGTAAACCGTATGCAAAATTTCATTACTTTATATTAAAAGGTGTCCGAGATGTTAATTACAACTTAAATTGCATTCGCTCCCTCCGGAAGAATTTTGACACATGTTTACATGCATTTTATTGATCATTTTACTGATTACAATACATTATGTATGGCTAGTTTACAATTTTTGTTGCATCTTATATAATGCTGAAGATGACGAAGATAGTCATTTAGCTGCCATAGCCTACAAAATGAAGACGGGAAAACAATCTGCAGTTTTAGAAAAATTAGAAATGCCAGCTGCACTTAAAAAATTAAATTACGCAGTAGGTACACTAGATAATAATTTTAGTTTTACTTTTTTTTTAAACAATTTTATGTATTATTTAGGCATAAAATATGTTTAATGTATTTTCTTTAAAACATAATTTTTGGGTTTTTATAGTATAAAGTTTAAATAAATATTTGTTAATTTTTCAAAACGATTTAAAGTATAATACTGTATACAACTTTTTATTATACAACTTGTATTAAATGTAACGTATAATAAGTATTATACTTTGAACTTTATACGTTACGTATTATACCCATCTCTGCCCACATATTTTTTGTTTAATAATAAACTCAAAGTCAAACGGCAAGTTTTGATTAGTAAATTATATACTTCGTAAATTTTGAATAGTGCGCAACTACCCAAAATGACATGGCTTAATAATACAACCAAAAATTAATTGATACCCTACTGGAAGGCCTGAAAGTTAAATTTGTTCTGTGACCGTACAGCAGTTTAATCAGATTAGATACTATTCCCTGTAACACTGTAACGGCTATGATGTAATTCCCATGAGAATGTCGCCCAGGGAGGCTATATTCCTAGAGGACGATACGTGTCCAGAGAATAAATATATAAACTCCAATACACATAAAACCGAATTTTCGCTTAAATGTGTTTAAAAAATGTTTAAAAGGATTTCCCTCTGCTAATTCCGGATTAACTTGTTTCCAACTCGCGAAGAGCAAATTGAAATATGGTTAAATATTCTGTAACTTTGAGTTTAACCTAGTTAATGCTCAGTAATAATTGAAGTGCGAGGAGTATATTTTTAATGATATTAAAAATTGTGAAACGTTTGCAAAAAAAACGTTTCTAACAATACCGTTTTTTACATTTTCTTTTCTAAATTCTTAATGATGTTACTCTTTAAGTAAAATTCATTTGCAAAATTGATAAGCTTGGTAGTTTACCTTGTTGGAAAAGGCCGTTAATATTCTTGTTAAACCATTTAGTAATTAACGACTACAAACACATAACTACGACGTTGTCATTGTGAACATCTAGAAAGGGTTCTGTTATTTCTTACAATTATGAGTTTCTAAGTGTTTATTTCCTCATTTATCATGTCCACCTGTTGTTTATTATAAGTTTTCTCTACAATGCACGTACGCAACGTCCTTTCAGCAACAGACATTGTCAAAACTTTTGCACTTCCTACCTTAACAAAGTGACAGCGGACCTAAAATTTCTGAAACATCACCAACTAAATATTTTGTTTAATGTTATGTATCGTATATCATACGAGTATATGCTATATAAATTTTAGAAGTGACCTTTTTAACTTTAGTGCACAAAATTAAAACGTAAAATCTTTTTTCAATAAGAAACCACCCCCAGATTTCCAAAGCAAGTTAATATAGTGACCTAAAAACAAATTTAAGAGTATATCGATTCTCTTTGGTAATTTTGTTCACTGTACCGGGTGATTACGAGAACATGTAAAAACATTTTCTCAATTTTTATATTATTAATTTCAATTTTTTTTTGGTAATATACACATAAAAATGCATATTACGACGTAAAACGCTGTAAATTTGGACTTCAGGTTTAACCGGAAGTGATAGAAATTTTTATTATTTTTAATGGAACTCTTTGTATGTTTTTGCATATTTGGATAGACCATTAAATTTCCTTTACAGCCATGTATAATACTTACCCATCATCTTTTAATTTTGACCGACAAGGCGTTTAAAAGAAATTTAAACGCCTAATAATGATATTTATAATTATTTTTTTAAAAGTTGGTTTTGAAAACAAAAGAATAAGGAACTTAAAGTGTTATTTTTAAACAATCATAACATTTTCGTAATATTCCCCTACTCATTGCACTTTTTAAATTGCCATCTTATTTGCTTTAATGTAATATCAATAACATAACTTATTGGATTTTAATATTTTGAATTGATTGTGTGGTAGGCACATGGTGAAACATTATTAATAAATATTTAACTATTAAAAATTGTGAAACAATTACCAATTATAGTTACCAGTTTTAATTATATACCAAAATATTCAGTTGAAAATTCTTCCGAATTAATCAAAAAGTTCTCTAACTTACATTTACCACCACAAAGCAAGCTAGTTAGTTTTGATGTTACTAATATGTTTTTCCAAATACCTCCTCAAGAGTGTATTCCTTTATTAAATAATATTCTTATTAACAAAAATGTTGAGTTAATAAAATGGACTGGGTTGATTCAATTATTTGAACTTTGCACCAATCAAAATTATTTTACTTTTGATAATAAAATTTATTTCCAAAAAGATGGTTTACCCATGGGAAGTCCAATTTCACCTCTTTTAGCTAACATATTTATGGAAAATCTAGAAGATCAAATATTCGAATCACATCAATCTGAGAAAGTTATATTTTGGTTTCGTTATGTTGATGACATTTTAGCATGTTTTAATAGTTCATTTGATTTTATTAATGAATTTTTAATTTTTATTAACAGCTTGTAGCCAAACATAAAATTTACACTAGAAACTGAACAAAATGAGACCATTAACTTTTTAGATTTAAACATAAAAATTAATTCAACTAATAAATTTGAGTACTCAGTTTATAGAAAACCTACACAAACAGACATTACAATACCACACGATTCTTGTCATCATAAAACACATAAATTAGCAGCATAGGTGATACATAGGGCTTTGACGGTCCCTTTAGATGAAATTAATTATAATAGAGAAATTTCAATTACTAAACAAATTGCATACAGTAATGGTTATAATACTAAACTTATTGATACATTAATTAAAGAAAAAGATTATAAATTAGCCATTCAGAAAATTTATCCGAATACCCTAACTTCGTTCGACACAATTAAATATGTTTCGATCCCATATTTTGGTGACGAATCAGAAAAAAATTCTAAAATTATAAACAAAACAAATAAATATAAAGTAAGCTTTAAAACAACTAGAAACATCTTAAACACTTTGTTTAATGCAAAATCAAAAACAGACGATTTGCTGAAATCAGGCATTTACAAATTAAATTGTTCGCATTGTAATTCGGTTTATATAGGCAAGATAATTAGAAATTTTGATATAATATGATGGTATAAAGAACACGTGCGTTGTTACAAATACAAACACCCACATAAATCCGATTACCCTAAACGCTTACTAGAACACAATCATTCAATGACACCCAATAACACCATAAAATGTTTACACTTTTGTGATGATAAACGTAAATTAGATATAACAGAAGCTTTTGAATTTCATAAACATTTAAAAACTGTACCGTTAATGAATGAGCAAATTGATCTCTTAAATTCTCCTCTACTGGACATTTTGGAATAAGAAATCAAGTCACCTGCAGACGATTACCGAGATCTGGTCACCACGTTCTATTGCTGTAACAACACTAACTGTTTACTTTCTAATATAACCTCTGACAATGGCATGTAAACATGCCGAAATACGTATAAGGTTAAAATAAATAAATATTGTTAAAGTAATTAAGTATTTTCTATACAGATACAGATTAAATATGGACTTTAACGAAGTAAAGCTGGAATTTATAAATAAAATTACTAAGTGTTTTATTTTAATAATAAACTATTAATTTTTAATAGTTTTGTTTGTTTAATCTTTCACCTCTTATAGCCGAAGGTGTATTAAATATTTATTATTGGTATCTTGTTTTCAAAGCCTACTTAGTTGTAAAAACGTAGCTATTTTTATTATCCGGTATTACTACAATAATTTTATTTTTTCTTGGTATTTTAAAAGTAATAAAGCTTGTTATTGGTATTAAGTTAAAGCAAATAAAATGGCAATTTAAAAATGCAATAAAACTCAAGTAGAGGTATTAAAAAAAATAAGTTATGATCGTTTGAAAATTAAGATTTTATTAAAATTATTTTGATATCTTCTTGCCACAACAAAATGTTTAAATTAATTAATTAAAAAAACGTTTGAAGTTCTCTACTCCTTTGTTTATAAAGCCAACTTTAAAAAAACTTAATTATGAATATCATTATCAGGCATTTGTTTTCTTTAAACGCTCTCTGGCGGCCAAAATTAAAAATAATGGGTAAGTATTATACACAGCTGTAAAGGAAATTTAAGGGTCTATCCAAATATGCAAAAATATACAGGGTGTTTTATTCAAAATAACTTTTGGTTAAACCGGAAGTCCAAATTAACACCGTTTTACGTCGTAATATGCATGTTTATGTGTATGTTACCCAAAAAAATTTTAAATTAATAATTCTGAAAATTGAGAAAATGGCCGGTTGCTACATGTTCTTGTAGTCACCCGTTATAATAATGCTTTGGCATCTTTACACTGACTAAATGCTAAATATATAGATCGGGGTGTTTTATCATGGTTTTAAATGTACCAGTCTTATATCTTATTGTTTCGAAGCTAAAACTAATACTTTTTTCTTAGTTTCTTAACCGAAATTTTGTTTCAAATAAGACATCTTCAGCTTTGTTGCTTTGTCTAAGTTGTAGTAACACCTGTTGTCCTCCCTTACAGTGCAAAGTAAATAAAAAAAATAAATACCTATAGGTCTTAACCGTAAATTATATAATATAAAATGTTTAGAAATTATTCTCAAGAAATCCTGTAAAGGTTTATGGACTATATTCGTTGAAAAGTATAAGAAAGCATGTTAGGTTGCGAATACGACCTACTTAAGAGCGTTCCGACAGACAGATTTTGAGCGCAGTGTAATGGCTTCGTAGAAAAGTAACCGTGACTTTAATATTAATAAGTTTTTAATTTTGTTTCGACAATAATGTAAATAAAGCACCAGTAGGAGTTTGCACAAATTTAGAATTTTTGACATTTTATTGTTTTTCAAACACCATAAAGTCTCAAAAACGGGTTATTCCCTTTAAACATTGAAACGTTTCTAAAAGCAGGGGCGGCGGGTTTTGCATTTTCCGTGGGGTGCAAAGTGGGGATTTTAATAATAATAATAATAATAATAATACAACTTTTACGTAAACTGAAAAATTGTAAATATATTTATTTTCTCCAAAAACAAGAAGTTAGAAAGTAGATACAAAATTAATGTTTTACGAATAAAGTAGACATACCATACACAAAAAAAATAGAAAAAATAATAAAGTTGCGAACATGCAATCAATCTCGTATTGGATTAATTTTTCTTTTGGACGAACGTATTACGCCTGACTGGTGTTCTATTAATGAATTCGTCAGCGACATCATCTTTGTTCAAAGAATCATTTTGTTCTTTGTGCACATGAAGAATAGATACGGAGTTTAGTCGGTTTTGAGTCATGGTTGCTCTTAAGTACGTGTGTAATCTCCTTAAAGAGGAGAAGGAGCGTTCTGCAGTACACGATGTTACAGGTATTGTTAAAATTATTTTTATGAATTTTATGACCTCCGGAATCAAATTTATAATGCGTTGTAAACTAGTTGATTTAACTGCATTCACAACATCATGAAAGCAGTTTATTTGTAAATTTTGTTGATTGCAAACATCCGAAAAGCCACAGAAAACGATACTTTTGCCGAAAATTACCGAAAACTGAAACCATTTGTTGTCATTTCGTCATTTGTTTTGCATTGCGGGAAGCGGCTGCGACCTGAAAATCGCGCCGCAATTTGTTGGAGCCTTTATGGGGTGCTACGCACCCCATACAATTTTTCTTTGGGTGCAACTGACCCCGTGCACCCATGCGGTCGCCGCCCCTGTCTAAAAGTAATTGAAAATATATGTAATTATACAAACATCGATTAATCCTTTCTTTTCACAATAAAACAAGAATTTAAGAAAATACTGTAAAAACTTTGGCTTTAAGATTTTTACTTTTTAAAGTACTAGGGAGTTTTGCACAAAAAAAAAGTTTAATTTTTATTTTACCTCAGACTGTCGGAGCGCTCTTAAATGTGTGCAGTCAAACACGTTTAATTAAACTCAAACAGGCTTGGTTTCTAGTACATTGTAGATTTTCTAACAAATAAATAATGAAAAAGTAAAGATAATCAAGTGTAGTATAAAACTCCGGCGGCAGAAGCTGCACATGTTATTCATTAATTTGAGTTATGAAAGTTTTAATTTGCACGGATTTTTAGCTCGCTACCATCGCGTCCAAATTTTTTGGTCACTTATAAATTAATATATATTTTTCAGAAAACCATTTAACAAATAGCTTTCGGGATACGTAAAATATAACTTCAAACAACAAGAATTTTCAAAATCTAACAGACCTTCCGTGCGTGCGCTCCAAGTTCGAAGTGCATATCTGTAGCGACCACATATGTTATTTGCGAAACTCAATAAATACATTATTACTCTGACGTTTGGAAGAAATTGTTCTTTTCCATGGTTGTCCCTAAATAGGATGCTAATGCTTAAGACTGCTTATGTGTCTTTCTCAGCTGTTTTTCGCTGACAATCGATCACCATAAAATGTACGTCGGGAGATGCGCTGTATCAAAATGTTGTTTTTCACGGCATTTTATACTTCCACGCCAAATTTAAAGCCGCAGTTTAACGATGTTTGAAGAAATTTGAAAGTGGGTCTGAAGGAAAACATGAAATTATAAAGATTCCGAGTTTGCGTAAATCGACTACTTTCTTTTCCGTAGAATACAAACTGGAACTTGCTTCTTAAATGCGGAAAAGATTTATAACGTGTAACTTCCTCCCCTCAATTTAATTGTTAGTAAACCTATGTTATTTTTTGATGTATTATTATATACAAGGTTGGGCAAAAGTACGGAACAATGCAAATATCTTTAATACGGCAACCGCGATTTTGACAAAATTTTCTACATGAAGGTTCCGATATACTGCGGATACAATGAAAATATCGGCGGTTTAAAAGAACTTCCGGTTTAGCCGGAAATAATATCAACTTTTTTATTTTAAATAAAACATCCTGTATATTTTTTAATATATCGATACAACTCTTTTTTGCGAGTTCAGTGATATATGATTTTATGCCTTTATTTTCAATAATTCTAGAGATATTGAACAATAATGTTTCGTAATTGTTATCTAGCAGCTTATGAAAACAAACTAATGTGAGAAGCCTAAACAGTTTTGTAATGTTGTCAATTATGCTTGGTTCGTGTTGTGTTGTTTTGATGTTTGATAGATTGAGCAGTGTGGTTGCAATAATCAATAAATTAACCACAATTAATTTAAACTGCTGAATTTAACATCAGAAATGGTTCAATTAACAGAAAGATTGCAAATTATTAAATAAAGTACAAACTTCTTGCTGAGTTCTACGACGCTCACCAAAACCAACCGTAATTAAAATTTAAATTCGTTCTCTTTCTGTTAATTGAACCATTTCTGATGTCAAATTCAGCAAAATAGGGAGGTTGCCAACTAGTGCTTCGGACTCGCCGATACGAGATCGAGACTGAGGTAGTCTCGGTCTCGAAAAATTTTGTAGGTCTCGGTATCGACGAGAGTGTCGACCAATTTTATTGTGCATAACTGCTAAGTCAAATTTGATGTTATGTTTCTGTAGGGGATAATATTTACGTTATCAAGATTCGACAGTCACACTTAACATATTCCTCAATGACAAACTGCATTTCATTCCATTTTAACTAAACAGATTTATTTCTAAAATACGTATAATGCTATAACAGTACATATCATGATATGGAACTTAAAAATTGTATGAAAGATATCATTGAAATGAAAAACAAAATAATATAGTGCTACAAGTAAATACAGTACTAACTATAATGTATATATTTTTATCTTTCAAATACCATTTTATCCACGAATTAATACAAAGCAAACTTCGTGCTGATTCGTTAATCGGTACTTCCCCCAATTCGATTTTTAAATCAAGTCAGTGCATCATTTAAAGTATTTATCGAGCGCTGCAAGTACTTGCACTCGCGTAGCCAAATAGTACATTTTATTGCATTTTTTCGTATAACTTAAAATAAATAAATTTTATAAAAACAAAATGTTCAAAAAAATCGCGACTCTCGACGACACCCTCGACGAGACCGAGACCGCTCAAGTTTCGGTCTCGAATAGATAATGAGGTCTCGGTTTCGATCTCGTCTAGAATTTCGAGACGAGATCGAGACTAGTCTCGACGAGACCGAACCGCTATTGCCAACGCCCGGAATAGGGTATGGCACGAGAAGAAGAAGAAGATAGGACACACGAAGGACAGTAAAACAAGCGAAAAGCAGCAACGGTAGATCATAAATATCTTTATGCACGGATGTATCATAAATTGACAATTATACACGAATATCTTTGTCATAAACATCTGTTTATAGCCCATGGACCTCTTTATTGACCATGGGCTATAATGGAACGTCAAACAACGATATTATACCTAATAGAAACAGTTTAAACACTTGCAAAACGAAAAGTTTTAGGCAATTTGGTTACCGATGTTTACCCGCTACCATAGTTACGTTTCAAATCTCAAATTTAATCAAAGCAACGCTAGATGTGAGTGGAAAATTAAATTTATTTTATAATTATTTTCAATTTATTTTGAAAATATTTTTAAATTAAAAAATCTTTATCCGTGCATAAAGTTGTGTATGTACCACAGGCGTAACTTGCTTCTATGGCCTTTGACGTATTCTTAGCCCTCGGCTGCCGCCTCGGGCTCAAAATTATGTCTTACGCCATAAAAGCCTCTTTACGCCCTTAATACACAAATAACTATTATTTGGCGTTATTGGATCTGATAAAAACACATATTGCTGCAGATTTAGAGGAAAACGGGCAATTAAACAAAAACTTAATTTTGATAGAAAAATAAAGAATCTAGGACAACTCACAGAAGGAGAGACAATAAGAATCGGGAATGCAGCTAATAAAAGGATGAGTAAAGTTGGGTAAAACAATAAAGAAACATACAAGTCGTCCAAGATTGTCATTATCAATCGTTTAATAAGCAATCCTGATAGCAGACAGATCTAAAATAAATACAAAAGTAAACTAAACTGCCAATTTTTTTTATATTAATGGTATTTGTTATTGTTAACGTTGTTTAATATTTTCTTAAAAACGAATACAATTCTGATGTGAGAATACTGACCAAAAAGATTTTCATGTGGGTGTATAAAATAAAGTTTCTGGGCCAAATGATATGATATATAGTTTATCTACAACAGTGAGTAAAGTGACCACTTTACTCACTCCTAAGAGTGAGTAAAGTGGAAATTTACTCTCTAGGTGACATTACTTCATTTTATATTTTTTTCTCGTTTTCAAAGTAATGCGATGCAAATTGCGATTAGTAAAGTCAGCAATTTTACGTTTTGTTTCCAAGGCATTGTGATGCAATGCTTTCATTTTTAAAACGTCAAAATTTTTTAAAACGTCAAAAATTTAAATATCTTTAAAAATTGTACATATTATTCTGTTGTAGATAAAATTTTATATAGAACACATGACTAAAGTGTCTTTTTTTGATTTCGAAGTTTTTTATCACTCGCTGACGCTCGTGATTTAAACTTCTGCTCGATCAAAAAAAGTTCCACTTTGCTCACTTGTCCTATAAATAATTATTCTGGGCTGGTCTATAAAGCCGAGACTAGTCTCGACGAGACCGAAGCGCTATTGCCAACGCCCGGAATAGGGTATGGCACGAGAAGAAGAAGAAGATAGGACACACGAAGGACAGTAAAACAAGCGAAAAACAGCAACGGTAGATCATAAATATCTTTATGCACGGATGTATCATAAATTGACAATTATACACTAATTTCTTTGTCATAAACGTCTGTTTATAGCCCATGGACCTCTTTATTGCCCATGGGCTATAATGGAACGTCAAACAACGATATCATACCTAATAGAAACAGTTTAAACACTTGCAAAACGAAAAGTTTTAGGCAATTTGGTTACCGTTGTTTACCCGCTACCATAGTTACGCTTCAAATCTCAAATTTAATCAAAGCAACGCTAGATGTGAGTGGAAAATTAAATTTATTTTATAATTATTTTCAATTTATTTTGAAAATATTTTTAAATTAAAAAATCTTTATCCGTGCATAAAGTTGTGTATGTACCACAGGCGTAACTTGCTTCTATGGCCTTTGACGTATTCTTAGCCCTCGGCTGCCGCCTCGGGCTCAAAATTATGTCTTACGCCATAAAAGCCTCTTTACGCCCTTAATACGCAAATAACTATTATTTGGCGTTATTGGATCTGATAAAAACACATATTGCTGCAGATTTGGAGGAAAACAGGCAATTAAAAAAAAACTTAATTTTGATAGAAAAATAAAGAATCTAGGACAACTCACAGAAGGAGAGACAATAAGAATCGGGAATGCAGCTAATAAAAGGATGAGTAAAGTTGGGTAAAACAATAAAGAAACATACAAGTCGTCCAAGATTGTCATTATCAATCGTTTAATAAGCAATCCTGATAGCAGACAGATCTAAAATAAATACAAAAGTAAACTAAACTGCCAATTTTTTTTATATTAATGGTATTTGTTATTGTTAACGTTGTTTAATATTTTCTTAAAAACGAATACAATTCTGATGTGAGAATACTGACCAAAAAGATTTTCATGTGGGTGTATAAAATAAAGTTTCTGGGCCAAATGATATGATATATAGTTTATCTACAACAGTGAGTAAAGTGACCACTTTACTCACTCCTAAGAGTGAGTAAAGTGGAAATTTACTCTCTAGGTGACATTACCTCATTTTATATTTTTTTCTCGTTTTCAAAGTAATGCGATGCAAATTGCGATTAGTAAAGTCAGCAATTTTACGTTTTGTTTCCAAGGCATTGTGATGCAATGCTTTCATTTTTAAAACGTCAAAATTTTTTAAAACGTCAAAAATTTAAATATCTTTAAAAATTGTACATATTATTCTGTTGTAGATAAAATTTTATATAGAACACATGACTAAAGTGTCTTTTTTTGATTTCGAAGTTTTTTATCACTCGCTGACGCTCGTGATTTAAACTTCTGCTCGATCAAAAAAAGTTCCACTTTGCTCACTTGTCCTATAAATAATTATTCTGGGCTGGTCTATAAAAAATGGAAGATGAAGTTATTGAAGAGCAAATATTAAATAATACTCCACGTAGTAAACGATAATGAAAACGGAACATTGGAAGGTAGTTGGGAGTGGTAAAACTATAATAACTATATAAACTATAAAAACCTTGAGAAACTATGTACTACAAAAAAGGTTTGTTTTAGTTAAGTAAAATTTTGTATATGTAGAATGAGAACCATGTTGTAGAATAGAGAAGATGTAGGGAGTTAACAGTAGGTTGGTAACAAAAAGTAAATAATTATAGGTGTTTTAGTTAAAATAGTGTTACAATAGGTTAGATATTAAAGTTAGCGATATACTTATTTGATTCATTGATTTAGATTGTTAAACATTTTAAACCCCCACTATGGGCGTGGTTCAAAATTTCAAACCGTTGCAAACACAGGTCATCTTCTCAACTTTGAATCTCAACTCCAGGTCTACAACAGAACACCAGGACAACCAGCCGAGGTAACCGATTCTATGAGGTATACTGAGCGAGTAATGCTTGAGGTGATTTTTTTCATTTACTTGATTATTGTGTTGATTACCTGTTACTCCATTCTTTTTCATGTCTGAACTATTACGGATGTTTGACAAGAGGCAGACTCCCCCCCTCTTTCTCTTTTTTTATGTTAGTCGGACCTGTCGCGGCCGTTTGACACAAAGCAGATCTTCCCTCTTTCTTTTTCACGTTAGTTTGCCGCGGACATTTGATATGAGGAAGATTGGTCTTGGTTTATGACTGTCGCCGACGTTAGACACGAGGCAATATTTTTCTCTCTCTTATACCCGTCACAATTCCGTTTGTCCGCTATACTTGTCTTACCCATTGAATTTTAAATTCAGTAATGTTTGCACCAGATCATTTCATTGTTACTTGGTTAGTTATCTGGTACCGTAGGCTGCCGAATTTTTTTGCTACCGTATCTTAATTGCCACCGTATGCTACCGTATCTTATCTGCTACAGTTTGCTACCGTAGACTACTGTATTCTAATTGCTACAGTATGCTACCGTATCTGATCTGTTACCGTTTGCTACCGTCGACTACTTATCTTAATTGCTACTGTATGTTATCATTTGCTACCGTATCTTGTTTGCTATCGTATTTTGTTTGCTACCGCATTTGATCTGATATCATATTGCCGCCGTATTGCTACCGTACCGTTTCCGTATTTTGCTTGCCACGTATGCTTTAGTTTTTTGCTTTTGTTTATGTTTTGCTTTGCTTGGTTTGTAATACCTTACGCTTTTAGTGTAAAATTACTGTCATACATAGTTTCTGATTTAACCTTTTAGCGTTATTTAACAATCCATACATATATAAAAGCTCAAAGGATATTTTTCTCCGGTTCCTCAAGCGGCTACCGCTTCACCAATTTGGACCATTTTTTTTTCAATGAAAGGTCTCTATCCTCAGATGGAACATGAAACATTTTTATATTTTTATTGTACGTCGATTTTTCAATAATTATTATTTTAATTTATATATGAAAGTCTGCTAAACGCGCTTTACTTGAGGCGACATCTACACCAACGCCGCGTCTCCTCATGGAACTAATGCATCACGTGACTTTTTTCCGGTTTAGTCAACGCTCAGTCTGTCAGTGCATTGTGCGCTGGGGTAACAGTAGTATATAGTTTAATGCTATAGTTTGTTTCTTAACACTACCTGAGCACAAATTTCGGTTTCGGTAAGTTAGACCCCTGGAGACCGTCATCTTCACTGCAGTTACCCAGTTTTTTAGATGAATACGAAAGAACCGCGACTACCGACTGGGCAAAGGCATTCCTCAAAAGTGCAATCAAACTGGAAAAAAGCCTTCCTTAACCGTAAAGTTATACTAGTGAGGAAAAGCGTTCTCCTCAAAGTGTATTTATACTAGAGAAAAGCCCTTGCCCAGTCACTTTTTGATTTTATTGCTTTTCATGATAAGTTACTATTAATAAGTAAGAACATTGTGAATCTGTCCCTCATCACAAGCAAATGGCAAGTTAGGCTGCTGTGTTGCAAAACATAGTTGACATAAGCAAATGTTAAGTATGTATGAATAAAATACCATATTACAATCAATATGAACTTACACGAAACAAGGAGTTAAAAACGTGTTTTTTTGGCATTTTATTATAACGAATATTTCAGAAAATATAGAGTACAGATATGAAATTTCACCTTAAAGAAAACATAAAATGTAAGTTGACCTATAGTTTAATTGATTTCTTAAATTTAAGTCAATACAACTCAGTTACTAATGTGAATGGACGACTCCTCGATCTCGTATTGTCTAATATTGACTGTGAAATTTCACGAGATAATGCTCCTTTAGTCAAAGAAGATGTCTACCATCCTGCATTATATTTAACACTGTACGTAGTCCGTACCTCTAAAACCGATTTTCCTATTAATACAATCAATAAAACTTATAATTTAAAAAAAGCGGATTTTCCTAACCTGTACAATGCTATGCTCGGTGTTGATTGGTCCTTTCTGCTCAACTACACGAATGTAAATACAGCATGTGCGGAGTTCTACAACGTCATGTATTCTTTGTTTGATTTATATGTTCCCTTTCGTCGTAATAAAAAACATTCATTTCCAATATGGTATACCCCTGAACTAATTAAAAATATTAAACTAAAAAACTACTACTTCAAAAGACATAAAAAGAGCAAATCTGTTACTGCTCACCAAGATTTTTGTCGCCTCCGTTCACTTGTCAAAACTCAGATCTCTACTTCCTAAAGCAACTATCTCCGTACTGTTGAACAATCTATTATCATTGATTCTAAGCAATTTTGGTCATTTATCCAGACTAAAAAAGGTAGCTCCCGAATACCTGGCAGAATGTCTAACAATGATAATATTTTTGATTCTCCTGAATTAATTGTCAATGCTTTTAGCCAATATTTTGGTAGTGTTTATCTAGCTTCGCAACCCGCCACATTTGTCAATAAACCCCCAAATAATCTGCCATCTATCAACATTGTCAGCATATCAGAAGACGAGGTTTTATCCTCTATACGTAAACTAAATAATAAGATGACTTCTGGTCCAGACCAAATTCCCAGCTTTATTATTAAGCATTGTTTTGGAGTATTAATCAAACCCTTGGTTGTTTTGTTTAATCTCTCACTCAAAGCATTATGTTTTCCAGACGAGTGGAAAAAAGCCCGCATTTGTCCGGTTCTTAAATCTGGCGATCCAAGCCTAATAACTAATTACAGGCCTATTAGCATCTTATCCAACTTTGCTAAAGTTTTTGAGATAACCCTTCACTCTCGTATTTATCCCCTTGTTCAAAATTATATTTCCCCATTTCAACATGGTTTTATGGCTAAACGCTCTACCCTATCTAACCTTGCTTGTTTTACACAATACGCCTCAGGGGTCCTTGATTCCCAAGGTCAAGTCGATGTAGTCTACACCGACTTTTCCAAAGCCTTTGACCGAATTGATCTCGGTATTATCATTGCAAAATTACAAAGCTTTGGATTTCACGATTCGTTACTCTCATTTTTTATTTCATATCTTGTAAACCGCATGCAATATGTAGCTTATAATAATTTTAATTCCAATGCCTTTGTCGCGTCTTCTGGGGTCCCTCAAGGTTCCAATCTAGGCCTTCTTTTATTTCTATTGTTTGTCAATGATTTATCTGAATTTACATCCTGCGAAAAACTGCTTTTTGCAGATGATTTAAAAGTATTCTCCACTATCAATACGCTTAGTGATTGTGATATGATCCAACTGCAAATAAACCGTATTCAAGAATTCACCTTAATGTTTCCAAATGTAAAGTGGTTACTTATAAACTCCAGCCAATTATATATCCGTATACTTGTAATTCTGTTGAGTCGCTGTACCGCTACTACCGACCTAGATGTTCATTTTGATCAAAAACTTACATTCTCTGATCATATAAATACAATATGCAGTTCCGCCATGAGAATGTTAAGTTTTATTATCCGAAACTGTAGGACTTTTTCAAACATTTTATCTCTTAAGTTATTATTTATTGCATTTGTCCGATCCAAATTAGAATACTGTGCTCTGATTTGGTATCCTTAGTATGAATACCAGAAGGATTGCTTGGAGTCAGTTCAACGAAAATTTTTAAAATTCTTGTCTTTTAAGACTGATGGCACTTATCCGGAAATCGGTCTTGATCAGCATTTACTGCTCTCAAGGTTTGATCTTCAATCTCTTGATTTTCGAAGAATAGTATTCAGTCTTACTTTTTTTGTACAACTTGCTACATAATAAAATTGACTGCATGTCTCTTCTTTCTTATCTGAATTTTCTTGTACCCCGCCATTCATCTCGTAGTACACCTGCATTTTATTGTCCTACTGCACACACCAATCTACTACTAAAATCACCTATCACTGTGATGTCGCAAAATTATAACAAAATCTGTAAAGACTGCGACATAAACTTTAGCTCGCTGAAACTTTTGAAAACTCGAGCCGCAATCACTTTTAATTAAATTTAATTTAAGTAATTGTAATTATATTTTTTTGTTTTTCTTTGCTATATAGTATGTTTTATTTTTCGAATCATGCTTGAATTTTAAATTGTACGATTTACTATTATCTAGTACATCTATTATTTTTTTTTTGTGCAACTTATAATTATTTTTGTCCTGTAATTGGATACTTTATCTGTTGGGCAATAAAGATATTATTATTATTATTATTATTATTATTATTATTATTATTATTATTATTATTATAAAATATGTGTTTATAAAATTTTGGGTCAAATTAAGATATCTTGAATAGAGGACTGCTAGTGCCGTGAATTGCGTAAAATAAATTTTTGGGTTTTTCTTATTAAACCACCGCGGTACTAGCTCTGGGTTCAGAGGATTAGACTACATGCAGCCTACAATGTGCCTACAAACACACGCATGCCCGTGAACGTGCGTTTACTACCTGAAAATCCATTCTTCTTGTTCACAAAATGTTTAGCATTTACATGCAACTACCACTAACCGAGACGAATAGAGAAAAGCCGCGGAAAATTGTAAATAAGAAAACATATTTCGTTTGTATCTTGTATATTAAACTCTAGCATTTCCTTTTGCAACATCACTGCAGCCTTACAAATGTTATTGCATCAACTTCATTACCTAATGCATTCAAGAATTATGGATTTATGTTATTTATATAACTTTTTTCAAATAGAATAAATAGAAGGAACGCTTTCGCTAAACTCTGTTAATGACATGCATTTCCGGAATTTCGTGATTTCCTTTTTTGATAACTGAAACTTTTTTTCTAATTTTTACTATTTAAAAATTGCATGCGCTTCCTGTGTACGGTTCTGGAATTTTTAACTAAACTTATTTTATTGGTAAATCTTTATAATATTGTACAGATGGTTGGACAGTTCATTGATAAGCAATTAATTATTTGATTAATAACATAAAAAACTAATTTCAAATAATCCTCAAAAAGTTTGGCGATTGTAGGAGATATTTGAAATATTTAGATCTAATTTCTAATTGATTTAAAATAGTTAAAACTGTACCTGCTAAACAAGTTAAAATGAAACCATGATTTACTTACCATCGGTATTTACAGCAGACACGTATGCCCACCCATGATATCGCACAATGTCCAGCATAACTTGAGCTTGGTAATAATCGGAAGGCACAACCCGTTGGAAGTAATTAAATCTACTTTTGTCTGATAAATCTCTTGAAGTGGTTGAATAACCAATTTGTGGTATATGGAAGAGTTGTAGTAGATTTTGAACTTGAAGTGCCACAGAACTGGACCCCGGGCCAACCACACCTATTAAAGGACCCCTATGCTCAGCATTATTGCTTAATTGAGTTTCTTCTGCTTCTGGCAAATTAGTACAAGCATCAAGAGGAGACGAAGAAGGTGTAATAGCGTCTCTTATTAGCTCTATACTTTGCTGAAGAGCAACTGGTGCGTACCAACACTCGTCACGAATTTCCAACCCCAACTTTAGATTGGGCAGCAAATTAGGATCATTATTTATCTTATCAATTGTGTGTAAAGTTACTTCTAATCTCTGGATGCCGTACTGTTCGCGAATTACTCCACATTCAATGCCTTGACTAGATTTTTTCTGTTTTGTAGGCGGCTGGTGGTGTATAGGCAACAAAAATCCTACAATAAAATCCCCATTTATGATAACGAATGTTCCCTTGTCTTCTTCAAGCGATTCCGGAAAGCCAAGTGCAAGAATTAGCATAATGGCTGTCATTTTGGCATTCGCAGTCATTTTGTTGAGAGATTATCGGTTTTATTTTGTTATCAAAAACATCCGAGTCCTTCATTTTTAACATATCAGTTTATTCCTGCAACAAAAAAATTATTTATATTTTAATTTAAAGGAGAAGTTTCCGAGTAGCTGTACAAAACGTAAACAATTTTCTTGTTCGGTTCTGCTTTAATTTTACCTGTTCTTTTAGAAAATAACTTAATCCAACTTTCAGATAAGTCAATAATTACAAGTGGAGTTGATTATATTCCCAAAGACCAAAGTTTCCTGAATTCCGTTACAATGCATTGAGAAACTAAATCTAGGTCATTAGTCTGTGATCAGAACTTTACCGTTCCATGATTGCCTTCCTTTTTATACATCCTTTAGGTTTAGGAAATTAATCTTACGACGTTTTGAAGGAGCTTTTGTAATAATTACGTGGAAATATATTTATAATATTCTATTACTTTTTTGTTAGGTTTTTTTGTTTAGTTTAATTATTTGAATTAATTGAGCTACTTATGCAAAACATTGAGTAAGTCCATTTAATTTGCGAAACCTAATTGTTAAATAAATCTAATAATATTTATGTATAAATGAAATAAGATTAAATCTTACCTCTGATAATGACATGTAAACCGTCCGAAATACGTATCAGGTTAAAATAAATAAATATTGTTCATGTTAATTAAAGTATTTTATTTAATATCAATATGAACTTCAACGATGTAAACCTGGAACTTACTAATAATATTTTCTTACACGTTTCGAAACAAATTTCTGTTTTTCTGTATTCGTGTAATTTCTTACAGTTCAATAAGTATTGAAAATTAATACCGAGTATAGGTGACTGCGTTGTTCTAAGTATTTAGAATGGACAAAGAGAACAGCAGATGCGTCATAATTGATCAGAAGAATAGAGTTAATCAAGTGGCTACTGCTACTGTTTGCGAAAAGGGATTATATAGGAGTCACAATTTTTAGCTTTAATCTTCTTTCGTGAAACTGGCTTAAAATATACAGCATTCGAAGTAAATAATTTTGGAAAACGAAATAATTTCAAGAATGGGTAATTATAAATGTTTCACTAAAATAGATATGAAAGCATCCAAAAATATGAGAAATCTGAGAAACAAAATTTAACGGATATCTGTGAAATTTTAGTTGAATAAAAGCAATAACCAGTGTATCTAAAACTTTGAACGGAATACGCCGCCGCCATTGCTATTGCGACATTGCTCGGCTGTGCTTGCAGTAACAGTTAATTTTTTTTAATTTTTGCGAAATTAATCGACATATTATCTAACTTACATTTACCACCACAAAGCAAGCTAGTTAGTGTTGATGTTACTAATATGCTCTCACAAATACCTCCTCCAGAGAGTGTAAATAATATTCTTATTATCAAAAATTTGTTGTAATAAAACGAACTGAGTTGATTGAATTATTTGAACTTTACATCAATCAAAATTATTCCGCTTTTAATAATAAAGTTTATTATAAAAGAAACGGTATACCTATGAAGTCCAATTTCACCTCTTTTTCCTAATATATTTATGCCGAATCTGGAAGATCAAATATTGAATCAAATCAATCTGAGAAAAAGTTATATTTTAGCTTCGTTTTCTTGATGACATGTTTTGATAGTTTATTTGAGTTAACCAATGAATTTTTAATCTGAACAAAACAGGTCTATTAGATTTAAACATAAAAATTAATTCAAATAATAAACTTTAATATTCTGTTTATAGAAAACCTACACAAACAGACATTACAATACCACACTATTCTTGTCATCATAAAACACATTAATTAGCAGCATACAGGTCAATGATACACAGGGATTTAAAGGTCTCTTTATATGAAATTAATTATGATACAGAAATTTCAATTATTAAACAAATTGCATATAGTAAATGTTATAATACTAAACTTATTGATACATTAATTTTAGAAAAAGATTATAGCTTAGCCATTCAAAAAATGTATACGAATGCCCCATAGTACAATGGGCCCACCTATTGTGGCCTGAGTGCGCGTGAGGTAACTCACACTCCCAATTCCTAATCCAGACCCCAACTTCAGCCACAACATACAATTAAATAAGTATGCTTTGATCCCATATTTTGATGAAAAATAAAACACGACTGAAAACATTGTTTAATGCAAAATCAGAAACAGATGACTTTCTAAAATCAGACATTTACTATTTACACTGTTCGCATTGTAGTTCGGTTTATATAGGCCAGGCAATTAAAAATTTTGGTATAAAAAACACGTACGTTGTTACAAATATAAACACCCACATAGATCCAATTACGCTAAACACTTACTAGAACACAATTATTTAATGACATCTAATAACACTATAAAATGTTTACACTTTTGTGATGATAAACTTCAATTAGATATACTAAAAACTATTACAAAAATTTAAAAACTGTGCCGTTAACGACCGAGCCAACCGATCTCTTAAATTCAACTTTATGGGACATTTTAGAAAAAGAAATCAAGTCATCTGCAGACGATTACCGAGATCAAGTCACCAAGTTCTATTGTTGCTATAACAACACTAACTGTTTACTTTTTAAACAACTTTTGATAATGGCATGTAAACATATCGAAATACGTATAAGGTTAAAATAAATAAATATAATTCAACTAAAAAATATTTTATTAATACTTGATAAATATAGACTTTCGAAGCTAAGCTAGAACTTATAAATAAGGTGTTTATTTATAGGTTTTATTTTGTAAATAATTGTATTTTGAAAAGGTAGTCGTTAAGTTAAAGTCTAGGTAAAAAATAGAGGAGTTTTAGAATAAATTTCGTACTTAGGAAACAGCTCACAAAATCGTCTTTTAAATTCTGTATCTGGTAATCTGGTATCGTAAAACACAAACTTTATATAAATGTCGTTGAATTTAGGGGACTAAATTACATCAGAAAATCAACTATTGGACAGATGTCAAAAGTTAAAGGAAAGAAGTTATTGATTCAACTTGAAATACATCATTCAAGTTACTGCAAATGTGTCCGATACAAAATTGCGAGCGTACTGCAGCTAAGCAATGAAAAATAAATCAGGCTTTATTTCCTGTAAATATAACCTCATTAAGTTTTAATTTCATTTAAAAGTAGTTTCTGAATTCAATAAATTTTGATATAAATTTAAATGTAGGTTGTAGCTTAAACAATTTATGTAGTAACCAGCGGAACCCGTTCGCCCTTTTTTCTTGTATATAAGCTGCTTAACCTTGCTGCGTTGTTTGTTTTAGCTACACACATAAGTTTCTTGGGTCAATAATGACCCCGCGACACAAAGACGTATGATTATTAATTGAATTTAATATATTTGTAAACAAATAGGGTGAAATGTTGACACAAACATTTATTTAATGAAATTAAAATTACATTTATTTTACAAAAAATATAAAAATGCTACAATATTCTATTTGAAGCATTGGGTGCAGATAAGCTTTAAATGTTTCTTACAAAACTATTTATGACACTTGCAACACAAATTAGAACTTTTGTTGTCTGTATTTCGACATAAGTAGAATCTACCTCTTTTTTTTGAATTGGGATGACGTAAAAGGTTGTTCATCATCTTGCATTATTTGTGTAGAAACTTTAATTTTTTACACTATGTCCTTTGCCGTTCTGGTTCTGGAAAGATAAGTTCTTCTTTTGATTTGTGGCTTCACCAATGCCATTCCTAGGTTTTCTAAGAAGAATCTTCGTTGCCGAAGGTTTGTTGCTTTCTCCGTTTCAATTGCACGTGTAAACAAAACATAAGCATTGATAGCCGATATATCAATAATATTACAAAATACGATTTGCGAACAACGGTTGGTTTTTCTTTTTGTTGTGTAGCACGCAACTGCTTTGTCCATTGTATCAACCGATTATTTTGTTTTATTATAGTCTAAAATAATTACCGGTTTTTTAGCTTCTATTTTAAATATTGCTTTATCGGAATGTCATGTACTTTGTAAAACGACACATTTGTTTGGTTTTTCTGAAATGTATGACACCAAGGTTGTATCAGAAGTAAATACAAATTTAGATGTCAATTTTGGCACATTTTTAGTTTGCAACAATTCTGGTGGAATAATTACTTTTTTTTACGGTACCAATCATTGTAATATTTCGTTTTAGCAACATTTGTCCAAGTTGGTAAGATGTAAAAAAGTTGTCACAGGTGAGATTATGACCTTTCAAACCGTGAGACAAATCGAGGACAACTCTCATGCCCTGATTTTTTTTCCGTTGCTGCTCCAGGACGTTTTCCAAGGTAAAGTAATATATTCCCTTGCATATTCCATACATATGCCGTATTTTTATCGCATAAAACCCAAATTTTATCCCATATCTAGCGAGTTTTTTTGCATGTACTGCCTGAATGGGCATCTGCCTCTGAATGCAACTAATTATTCGTCAACTGTTATATTTTTATAGGGATCAAACAACGCTGGCAATATTGCTACCCACTTATCCTAAAGTTCTCTAATTGGCGCAAATTTATCATGGGCTCTTCTTTCTTTTCTGGTTTGTTTGTTATCAAATCTTATAACTCGAAATTTTTTTGAAACATTCTAAAGACATTGTCGCTCGAAATATACTTTTCTCCATTTTCTGCTTTCCATAGTTTCTGTAGATTCATTATGAGATTTGAAAACACCCGCCAAAATCAGCAAACTCAAGTATGAATGTAAATCTTCTAAATCTAAATCTTTCCAATTATCTTTATGTACTCGATGACCTTCTAAATTTATATTTACCAGAATAATATTTCTAATTGATGGCGGAACAATTAAAGAAAACTATCTAGTAGGTCCATGTGGTGTAGTCATGACATTTTGTGCAGCAAATGGTCCTCGTTGAATGTCAAGTTCTAGCGACCATTGCATTGTTTTGTCTTTGGACCAAATATTTTGGAACATCATTTCTGTTTTTTCAGGTTCATCTAGTTTGGAATCAACTTCGTCGGCAACAGAAAGATGGTCTTTTAAATCAGAACACTTACCTTCCCAGCCATCCGATGATTCTTGCCCATCATCAGCTTCTTCATCAAACGTATTGATTGCTTCTTCTAATATCTTTAGGTCAGACGAGCTGAACGACCGACTCTTTGGAAGGCCATAAAGAAAATCAATATGTTTTACACTGAAAAAAAAACACAAGCACAACAGGGACGCGACGTGACAGCCCGAGCTGAAGCAATGATTTCCACATAAAGTCTCAACCTGCAATATATGTACAAGAATCTATGGGGCGCCAAGTGTACAGTGAAAATTTGCTGTACATTTCACGGTATTTAAGGCAATTTGTCCCAATATTTATTATATATACACACATTTAACTAAATGCTTTTTATTTTAATAATTCTAGATTTAAATAAATTCTTAAACATTTGGTTTAAATGTTCCAATATTTAATAAAGCATTAGAGATTTAAATAAATCCTAAAACATTTATTTTAAATTTTTAAATATTTAGTAAACCTATATGTATTTAGCCAAATCTGCACATATTTGTTTTAAATCTTTCAATATTTAATAAATATTCACAGATTTAAATAAATTTGTACCGATATAAATAAATAAATAAATGTTTCAACATTTAATTCTAAGCTGTCACATTTAACGTTAACCTGTCATATTTATTTGACCTTGGTGAGCCCAGCCGCCTTGGGACACCAAGACCGTTTACACCGGTAGTATGGCGCAAGGCAGGGTCATGGTGGGAGCGTTCGACGCTTAAACAAAACAGACTGATAATTACATTTTCAAGAGAATGTTGAGAAAACTTTCATTGTATGAATAATAAATTATGCAATGTTCATGTTGTTAAATATGTTGTTATTGATGACTGGACTAACATTAATTGTACAAATTTTTGAAATACGGAAAACGTGTTCATAATTGTTGCACGTTACCACCAATGTAAACGGTCTTGGTCTTCTATGTAGGCTGGGTCTACCAAGATCAAATAAATGTGACAAGTTAACATTAAATCTGACAGCTTAAAATTAAATGGTGAAATATTTATTTAAATCTTTAAGGATTTATTTATATCGGTAAAGATTTATTTAAATCTGCGAATATTTATTAAATATTGAAAGATTCAAAACAAATATGTGCACATTTATCTAAATACATAAAGATTTACTAAATATTTGAAAATTTAAAGTAAATGTTTTAAGATTTACTTAAATCTCGAATGCTTTATAAAATATTGGAATATGTAAACCAAATGTTTAAGAATTTATTTAAATCTAGAATGATTTATTAAAATAAAAGGCATTTAGCTAAATGTGTGTATATATAATAAATATTGGGACAAATTGCCTTAAATATCGTGAATTTCACAGCAAAATTTTCACATTACACTTGGCGCCCCATAAGAATGCGACGTGCAAATCTGAAGTTACTGGTGGTATTTGCCTATTAAGACAAAAGTGACGCAAAGACCTTTTTTGTATACTCCCGCATTTCGGGGCCTAACAACATCGAACTATTTGCCCATTCTCATAGAGATTAAAAAAAAATTGAGTTTCTTAAAATCCCAAAGGTGCTTTTGTTTTTAAATTTTGAACTGTACTGAAAGTATGGAAAAGAAACAAATTAGAAAATTTCTTGCATTCATTCTCAATATGTTTTAGCGATAAATATAAAGCTTGCATAATTTAAAAATTTGTTTTTAACTTACAACAGAAATACGTACGATGAATAATGATGTTTTAAAACTAAATAATAAAAAAACAACTTTTACTCCTTATAAACATCTATTTACTTATTTGCGAAACTAAAACTCTACCGGAGGTTGAGTGTAAAACGTATTTTTTGATTCGTCTCGAGGAAAGTCTAGTTTTATAAAAAAACGATTAACTTTCCACTCACTATAAAAAGTAATTATACAGGGTGTTAATGAATTTTGGGGACAAACTTCTAGGGCAAACAACGTTTGTTAATAAATGTGTGGTCAAAAGTGTTTCCTTTAGAAAATAGAGCCTCTTAAAGATTCTTTAAGAAGTACCTGAAAATAGGCAACCCAAATTGCATTTTCAATTATTTTGCACAGGTCACACGGAATTTTGAAAAAAAACGATCTAGACATACATGCATTCAAATAACGTCAATTTTGACACAATTCGATATTTTTGTGATATGTTTTGACTTTTCTTGCATTCATTTCTTTCTGTGCCTTTTATAATTCGTTTCTTTCCTTCTGTGATTTTTTTGATAATTATTTTCTTCGTTATTTCCGTTCTGTGTTTCGTATGTTAAAACGTTAGTGCATGCTACCCCAGTTGAAACTGTAGAAGAACTTACGGCGCGTATTCTTGCTGCATGTGAAGAAGTTCAACAGACTCCTGGTATATTTGGAGCGGTGCGCAGGAATTTACTTCGTAGATGTGCTTCGTGTGTAGAAGCTGGGGGCGACATTTTGAACATTTACTATACTTTTGTTAATTTTTAAATTAGTTATTGTAAATTTTTCAAATAGTTGATTATTACTTTGTAAGTTTGGTTTTTTCTATTGCTTAGTTTTAAAACATTTTGTTAATTAATTTATATTATATTTAATTTAAATTTAAAAAGTGGGAAAGAGGGCTTTATTTATCCTGTATTAATTTCCGTCGTTATGGAATTGAGTTGCCTACATTTAGGCGCTTCTTAAAGAATCTTTGAGAAGCTCTATGTCTGAAAGGAAACACTTTTGACCACACATTTATTAACAAAATTTGTTTGCTTTGTTGTGTTTTGCAAGCTCTAGAACTTTGTCCCTACAATATATTAACACCCTGTATATAATATAGTATAAAACAAAACTTTTGCAATAACTTGAAGCGTAGCAGAATCATCTGACTGTATAATAAATTTAATACGCAGACAGACCTGAGTTCGAAGAGGAGCCGTCAATTTCTATTGCAATCTGTTTGATTTACGCTGTTAATTGGAGTGTAACTGTGTAATTGGAATAACATTATTTCAATCATTTGGATTATTTAGTCTCATTAAAATTGTATTTGTTCGTTATTGGTTGCAGACATGACCAAAATGTTTAAAAATCTATTTTTAATTATTAATATAAAATGGGAAAAGCACATCTCCTAAACTTACTTTTGCTATACAGGGTGTAAACGTTAATTCTGCTTACTATTGAGATCTCGGAAACGGTAAGAGATAGAAGGTCTATTAAATGGGAAAAAAGTTATCTATTTAGAATGCCGGTTTACTGCCATTTTGAAAAATTTAGATAATTTCATAGCTTACTAGATACAGACAAAATAAATTTGAAGTTTTCTTCTTTTGCCCATGGCTTTTTTATTTACAAACTTTAACAATTCATGTTTGCATTGATATTGTAACACATTAATTAACTGGCGCAGTAACATTTTTTGTATGAACTTTGTCATTTTCGAACGACGATGTTCAACCTTTTTTTTGTAGCTTCTATATCAAATTCTTTACTCTCTTTTTAACGATGTACGACTTTACCACAAACTAACTAAAATGTTCAAAATAATAAAAAAATATTTGTAAAAGTTGATCATGAAACCTCCCCAGGAGTGTATTCCTATGTTAAATAAAATTTTTTAACAAAAATTTTGAATTAATAAAAACGGACTGAATTAATTAAATTATTTGAAACCTTGCGCCAATCAAAATCATTCTACCTTGATAGAACCTTCTAGACTTGATATGTTTTTCATTTGTAGCCCACAGTGTCTGTACTGTAACAGTTTAGTCAAAACATTTCAACTGTCTATAGAAATTTTAGAAAAAAATATCGCATTAACCTCTACGCCGCGCCGCCGGCGCAGTGAAAAATGTTACCTGCGAGATTTCATTTTTATATTTGAAAACTAACAAAAACTAGATCGTACGAAAGTACAAGTAAAATACAAAATTATTTTTAGTGTTTGTTTCGTACTGATATCTGATGCGAAACGGTAGATATGATTTTTTTAATTTGGCGCTGACATGCATTGAGCTTGCGTGCTGGAGTAATGAATAAAAATCGAACGATGCTGGAGCTGGTTCGCGTTGGTTAATTTTACTGTATTTGTGTCACATTCCTGTTTTAAGTATTAACGGCTTTATTTTATAAATAAAATATAATTATTAACATTTTATAACAGTACGTCGTTTAAAATTTCTTATGTTTAACTTTACTTTATCATAACTTTAGAAACCCTTAAATACCTATATAGGAAATAGTCTATAAATAGAATAGATATGAATGTATTTGTGTCAGCTAAGCAAACTATAATAATTGGACATTAAAAATGGCAATAATATTAATTAAAAATATTAATTAGAAATTGTCCCAAGTTTCACCAGTACATTTACCTAAACACATACAACCAATAGAGCAAGACGCTCCAGTTATCCTACAATAGCACCTCTTTTAAATACTTTTACGGGTCAAAAGTACAGCTCTACTAATTTATCGAATGCCAAGCATTTGGGTTTAGAGCCAATGAAAAATGCAGAGGAATACGGATCTGACAAAATCCCAACTGCCAAAAATTCCTTTTTTTTTCTTGGAATAAAAGATTACGAACGGGCACGGAGGCAATTCGAGAGAGTTTGTAGCCGCTGATGGAATATATGTATTTTTGTAAAATCTTGAAGTTCAAATATTTGAATCAAAGCAGTCTGAGAAAGCTATATTTTGGTTCCGTTATATTGATGACATTTTAGCATGCTTTGATATTTCCTCTAAGTTAATCTATAAATTTAAAATTTTTATTAACAGCTTGCACCCCAGCACTATATTTACACTAGAAACTGAACAAAATAAGTCTATTAAGTTTTTAGAAATAAACATAAAAATTAATTCAACTATTGAACTTGAATACTCTGCTTAGAGAAAACCTACATACGTAGACATTGCAATACCACACGATTCTTGTCATCAAAAAAACGCATAAATTAGCAGCATACAGGTCTCTAATACACTCATACACAGGGATTTAACGGTCCCTTTAGATGGATTAATTATAATAGAGAAATTATAAAACAAGTTGCATTTAGTAATGGTTATAATACTAAATTTATTGATACATTCATTAAAGAAAAAAAATATTAAATAGCTATTTAAAAAATGTATCCAAATACTTTGTCGGGTAGAATTAAATACACTTCGATTCCTTAGTTTGGCGATAAATCTCAAAAATTGCTAAAATTATAAACAAAGCAAATAAAAATAAAGTAATTTATAAAACAACTACAAACATTTTAAACACTGTGACTAATGCAAAAGAAAAAAAATAGATAATTTGCTAATATCAGGCATTTACAAATTAAACTGCTCCCGTTGCAATTCGGTTTATAGTTAACAATTTTATTATTAGGTACAAAGAACACGCCCGTCTAATTACGCTAATTATTTATCAGAAAAGACACATAATATCGAATAACACCATAAAACGTTTACACATTTGTGACGATAAATGTAAATTGATACATATACCTACTGGGAACATTTGAAATTCACAAACGTTTAAAAAATGTACCTTTAATGAATAAGCAAATTGATCTCTTAAATTTGTTATTATTAGACATTTTGGAATAAGAAATCAAATCACCTGCAAACACAGATAACCAAGATCAAGTAATCTAGTGCTATTGTTCCCATAGCAACATAAACTGTGTAAATAAATATAACCCGTAGGCTAAGCCTCACACTTTTTACTTAGGATTTAAAGAAAACCTAAAACTAAAGGAGGGGGGAGCAAATCAACCCCTAAAATATTGCTGCAGCTAAAATTTAAGTTGTGAATCTTATTCTACTGTTACTCATAAGCACATTAGCTTAAACAGTCATTTTCCATCTTTGTGCGTTTATTAAAGACATGGATCTAAATTTTCAAAAATTTATAGAGGGCGTCTCAGAAAAATTAGTAAACTGGGCACAAACCCACCACTGTATGAGTTATTTCAACAATTATAACAGTGTTGCCTAACTATTCTTTGAAGTTAATCTAAAAAACAGATTTGTTTACAGATTGCAACAAGTGTTTCTTAGTTGATTATACCATATTTAGCATTTGGTGCATTTTTATATTCTTTCTTTGGTTAATTTTACGAAGTTTTTTCTTTGAGTGTGGGACAGAGTTTAGTGGATAGACAATACTAAAATTTTAAAATATAAACCATGATTTGTTTCTAACTCAAAATAAGTTTTAATGATGTTTTCTCTTAGACCCACACAGTGCTTTGCAATTTAAATAAATACTTCACGAATTGTAAATCAGTTTTTATAATTAATTCTGCATTGATTATACACTTGTTAATCTTCCGTTCTCATTTGTTTTATTACTAGCATTTCCCCGAATGGAACAATTTTAGTGTATTGTAAAGATTCATTTTATTTTTCAAAGAATCAAGGGTCCTTAAGCATTAAATACTGTAGCCAAATACAAAGAAAAGAAAATCGGCAAGTTCTGTGTATTAACGCGTAAAAGATTTTTTTAAAGTTTTAATAAATACTTACTTTGCAGCATTTCATGCAGAAAGTGTATTTGCGAAATACTAATAATTTTACATACGCAACAAACAAACTCATTCAACAGTAAACATTTTGCGAATGTGTTTTGATTCACCGGAGTACAATCAGTCGTTGTTGTTTTGGTATCAATCGACTGTTATTGATTAATTAATTTCTAATGGAATATCATTTTTTGCTTTACAAACTGTACTGAAATTATATTGGAGTTTAATTTCTCTTTATCACAAAATCATGAACACCATTACTGCTGCTGAATTACACGAATATAACAAATATTACATTTTGTTATGGCTGATCCTCATAAAATCATATATTTAGAGCTTTTATCAGCCAAAATGACTACAATTTAAAGGCATGTAAAATTAGAAGAAATGAACAAATCAACGTTTTTTATTATTTAATAAACCCTAGTACTTTTTGGATGCTAATAAGCATCTGTATTTTTAGATATTAAAACGAGTTGTGTTTATAAGCTTTAAAACAAGCAACATAAAAGTTAAGATTTTTTAATTACAATGATAATAATTTTCTTTTTCTTCTTGTGGCAGTATGTTTTGGTATGGTATGATTTTTCCTTAAATCGTCTTTGATATTCTCACTCCATATCTTTCTTGGTCTACGCGTTATTCGTGTTCCCCCTGTCTTCCATAATTCTGATTACGTGTTCTAGTCATTTAAATCGTTGGGGGTTTACTGTAGAAACCATATATAGGGCTCTTATATATTGAATAATTTGTAGTTCTTCCTAGTCCGCCTCCTTCTAAAACTGGACCATAATATCTAGAGCCGCATGTTGGTATTTGGCCGCCCGCGTGCAAAGTGTGATTCAAACGCCTCCAAATTAGCGCCGACGCGATGGGAAAATTTTTTTTATGGAGCGTGGTCAATAATGAGATAATAAATTAAACATTTGAAGTTGTTTTCTAAAATATAATAAAATAAAGTAGTGTAAATAACAAAATACAGGTTGCTACACCCATAACACGCACCCTATACAATAATATACTACTACCACTGCTTGTACTGGCCGCGCAGTACACCACGAGCAAAAACAGTCGCGCTGCATCATCCGGCTAACCAACGGCAGTCCGACTAGACCACCGCCAGAGGGCAACCGCGACGTATATTGCTAACGAAGTCCATTCCGTTAATATAGACTAAGAATTAACAGTCCACGGTAAGCAAACACAGACCGTCTTGTATTAGGTTATTTTCTTTTGGAGAAATATCTGACCATGCTCGACTACTACGCTTGCAGCTTATTGTTTTATCGTGCTTTGTTGTTTATACATCTATTTTCTGTATTTTTGTGTGTTCGTCGAACTCTAATAAACGTTTAATTCATTTTATTTAATTAAAATTTTTACTTGGAAGTTTGCTAGTAACTACGTTACTTTTACCTTCTAACAAGGGTGTTTCTTAAGCACGTGCAGATATCATGAAAAATCGTTCTTATGAACAAATGGTTCCCTAGCTCATTTCTAGTAAGTTTGTGTTCATAACTTTTTTATTATTCCTTATTTAAGAAAATAAATTGCATAATTAAATTCCAGGGAAAAAATAGTCATATTTCCTAAAAAGCTATAGCCCTTTAAAGTGAATGTACGAAAACTAATTTTGTTAACAAAACCGCGAAAGAAAAAAACTGTGACTTTGCAGCTATGTTATTGTTTGGTAGAGTCCCCTTTTTGGGTGATTTTTTTTTGCCAGTAGCCCATCCGTTGTGTAATTTCTTTGATAACTATTTCAACGTTCCTTATTTTGAAAAATAAATTAGATAATTAAAATCCCGAAAAAATATAGTCAGAAAAGTTACTCTTGCTAAATGTCGATACAAGCAGCCTTTTTCGAGAAAATCGAATAAAAACGATAAGCAATTTTAAAATCAATATTTATTAATTTCGTAGTTCTACTTTTCCAGTCTCTATACTGGTTAAAAAAATTATTTCTGATCATAATTACAGTCATAATTTTACGTCTACTATTTTTCATTTTTAATAGACAGTTCAATCAGCAGAGACTGGAAAACTGGAACTACATGTTAATTGGAAAATATTGATTTTTTATATTACTTATCGATTTTATTTGATTTTCGCGAAAAGAGCTGCTTGTATCGACTTTTAGCAAGAATACCTTTTTAGACTATTTTTCTCAGGAATTTAATTATGCAATTTATTTTCAAAAATATGGAATGATATATAAACAAAAATTCACTAGGAATGAGCTTAGAAAGCATTTCCGGGACATATGCTTATATGAACTATTCTCGATGAAATAACGCAAGAAATCACCCCCTTAAGTTTCTAAGCTTACTGAAGAAACACCCTGTATAATGAGTACTTAGGAACTTGATAATTAATTTAAAAAAATTGAGTTACCTGCTCTGAAATTACTAATGTCCCACAAGAAATGTGGCTGATGTTTTACTAGACTGATTTTACTTTTCAACTTGGAGAGAGTTAATGAGAGTGAGGATATGACAGTACATACAGGGGAGTCTTAACTAGTTACGGCGCAATTTTTAATACGTTTAAATTTTAAAACAATATTGTAAATTTCGCATTCGAAATGCTAAACCAAGATTTTATGTATCTTTTGCGGAATAAAAGTTTAAAAAGCAAAAATAAACGTCAAAAGCAACCGGCGCGGCGTTGTGAAAGACCAATTACCCAGGCCCAAAAAAGCCTGAACGTCGAAGTCAGTACAATGCTTATTTATTGATTATAGGTATATAAAATACTTAATTACTTCAACAATATTTATTTATTTTAACCTTAGGACGTATTTCGGCATGTTTACATGCCATTGTCAGAGGTTATATTAAAAAGTAAACAGTTAGTGTTGTTATAGCAATAGAACTTGGTGACTTGATCTTGGTAATCGTCTGCAGATGACTTGATTTCTTATTCCAAAATGTCCAATAGAGGTGAATTTAAAAGATCACTTTGCTCATTCATGAACGGTACAGTTTTTAAATGTTTGTGAATTTCAAAAGCTTCTAGTATATCTAATTTCGTGAAAATTAGACTAGTGTGCAATCGTTCGGATTCGACGTTAAACTGTAGATCCCCCGTACTTTATCTTAGCGTTAAGGAAAAGTACGTGGAAGAGAAGAGTGCCGGAGCCCAGTAATACGATAATTAGGCACTCCAGCGGCCCTCATCACGATCACTTACGTCCGCGAAACCTATGATTTGCCGGCGACGATTCAAGGGAGATGATTTGGGTAAACTTTGTTTATAGTTATTGTTTTGTTGTATCGCAAAAAGATATTTGATATGTTGTTGAACATAATACAGAAAATCATAAACAATCCTGTTTTTTTTTGCTTTTATTATTCAAAAAAATAAAATGCGGCTCAAATTTCATCTTTCTTTCTATTTCCATCTGACAAAACTGCTACGAGCCGATGACATAAAAACTGAAACAATTTTCATCAAATCTGCTGCCCAGTGGTAGGATTTGGAAATAAAGAAATGTTTTTTTTCATCCAAAGCTGGTCTTGCAGACCACTCTATCATGTGTGTTCAATGTCATGGCTGTTCTGATGCCTTAAATCAGATTCTGAAACCCTTACAAAAGTGAGATGTTTTTGTTGAATTGCTCGACGATTATGACAGCTATTCATTTTGTTAAGTAATAAGAAAAACAATGAAAGAGGCGTACAGGGGAAACAACTAAAAAAAGGCGCCGAGAGCTCTACTTCAAATGGTGGTGTGGAAACGGGCTCAAAATAGTTTGCGCTCGGACTACGTTAGTAAGTTCCTCAGAGAATGTGTAATATCTGGTAAACATTTAATGTAACGAAAAAATTCACACAACTTTACTTGTTAGAAATTTCCTTGTCTACAATTTCATTTATATGTATTTTTGCCGTTAATTTAAATCTTCCGGAAGTTATTCGTGGAAACAAGTTGCGATTGGAGTGATCTGGCAACCGTTTTTCCCAATATAGTAAATAAAGCGCAACTCGGAGGGTCTATAGATTTTGAGAATTTTTGATATATTTTTTCATGTGGAATTCGCGTGTACATATAAATAGAAAGTTTTAAAGCTTTATGAATTACTTTCCCTAGTTGCCAAAAATATGATTATACATCAACAAAAGCATAGACAGTTTTATTATTTGAATTAATACGCACAATTTGAATGCAGACACGTGACGACGTTATAGGGTGTTCTCTTAATGCGGGATTTTTATATTGCGGTTTAAAAAAGAGTTTAAGTTTAAAAAGTTGCATCTCCTGAGAGTTTATTTTTAACTTTACAGGCTGCTTTGTTTCTGCTGGGCAGCATAACATAGTTTTTTTAATAGCACACCTGTCTAGTTTACATATTATAACCTCTATCTATCTATCTATTCGCCTATTCAGTTATCTGGATAAGCATTAACTTTAGCTACGAAGTATCAATCATTAAATGAAAGGAATTTTGATCCTGAATAAGATGCAATGAAAATACATGGGATGTTTTGTTTGAAAAATCAAGATGTACCCATTTGAGAATAACAGAAATGGTTCCTCTTAAATCAACACCCTGTACAATCTAAGCAAACATTTTTAGTGTTATAACACTAGTCTTTATTAACAGGAGTTAGGCATCTAACTGTCAGTTTTGTCACAATAATTAATAAGTGGTAGCGCCGCAAAAACCTATAAAAACTATAGATTGGGTTATGCAGCTATAACAACTCCACAGCTTTTGCCTAAAACATTTGTTTTTTATGTAAACCCAATATCAAAGCCGCTATAGAAAAATCCCACATTGAATAGACACTTTGTAAATTACAATGTTATTAATGATGGTTTTAGTTGCGTTCGGCCGACACAGCAGCTTAGTTGCTAAGATAGCAGTGTCATCTGAACGGAAACGCTGGGTTACCGCTTTTGCCCAGTAGCTGCGTAAATGCCACAGTTGCTGATTTCTAAGTCATCACCATAGGTGATGAAACGCAGCTGACGTGTCCGCTAAACACAATCAGATGCTAGGTAAAAGCGGTATCCCAGCATTCTCGTTTAGACAACATTTCAGCAACTCAGCTGCTGTGTCGGCTGACGCAACCAATGCCGCAGCGCATTTTAAGAGTGGTGGTGGCATAAATTTAACCTCAAATTTTGATCGTTGAAATTTAATTAAATTAATTGTGTTGAAAGACATGTTTCCAGCACTTAGTGGAGTCAGCGACCCACAAACCTAAAAAAACAATAGACTGAGTAGAGTATTCATCCAGCCCCCACTCCCAAAAACTGTACCAAAAAGGCAGTAATTTAGTATTTTTTTTGTGCAATACGTTTCTAAAGATTGGGCAGATTGGTAACAAAAATTAGCAAAGACACAAACCGCAATATGTCAAACATACTTATGTCACAGAAGCAAAATACGTTAATAAGAATTATTTTTTTTTTGGAAACGTGCCGAATAGAAATTTATAAGTGGTTGATTATTGTAACATTACCAGTTTACAGCTACTGCAGGGAGTTAGGGAATTTCTCGAACAACCGATAAGTTTTGCCAATAAAACAAACCGTCGCGATTGGCCCAAAGGTAATCATACCGAATTCGGAAAAATGCTGCAAAGCAAACCTTCTTTTTCTCTTTTTACGAGGAATGATAATATCTTACAAATAAATACTTTTTTTTAATGAGAAATGATGAATGATGATACCCCATGATAGTATTTGCGCTGGCAAAGTTCCGGTATGAAACATTTTACTATGGCTGTATTCTTCAACGAACAGTATTGCCGGCCGGTAGCTTAGTTTTTTCGAGACCCAGTCCGGTTTATCGTTTCTACAGGTAGGTATGGATAGCCTTTATCTTATTGGAATTTAAAAAATTGTAACTTTCAGATTTATCCTGAAATTAAAACAATAACAACAAAACACAAGCATGTCATAATAAGGTATTCCACCACATATTTTGTTTTTCACACTTCCTATAATAAAGAAAGAAAATAAAATTTGAATTATTGTAAAGACGCGTTTCTGCAAAAGTTCGTCTATAAAGTCACCCTACTTGCTTTTTAAAAAATTGGTTCCGAGTAACAAAACTAAAGTTACGTAACCAACAGCTAAGGTACTACATTTTGAACAAACAGATATTTATTATACAAGGGAAAAAAGTAATAGATATTAGCTCGAGGTGTCTGTTTGTCTCCCGACGCGAAGCGGAGGGAGACACTCACACCGAGAGCTAAAATCTTACTTTTTTCCTGTGTATAATACACTATTTTTTTCTGTGACGGGAAAAAATGTAATATATTGAAAAACATATATAATAAAGTCGGAAAATTGGTCAACGTGGAATTTGAATTTTTAAACTAGTAAGCTGTTGTAGCGGGAAAAAAGTAATTACTTTTTTCCCCGGGGAAAACGTAATTACTTTTTTCCCCGGGTAAAAGGAAAAAAGTAATTTCATAAAAAGTGATACTTTAGTACCTGCCAAGAGAGACAAAATGTTAAACTTTTTTCCCGTCACAGAAAAAAAAATTTTAACTGGCCTTATAACGGCGTCGCTACGCCTACCGACCTAAAAATTTTAAATAACAAAGAGGGTCGAATGATACATCATTTAATAGTATATTATAGACCAAGGTAGAGAAGACATTTTTCTCAGCCGAGCAGAATTATTATAATAAGTTGCGAGGCTGATAAGTCTTCTCTAGCGTGGTTTATATATTATGTTTTCCACTACTAGCACCTTTATTCCTTTTATAATTAATTGATTTTACATTCATAAAAAATAAAATTACAAATGCAAATATGCACAAAAATAAAGTAGCCTTGCTTGAAAACAAGAGAATAGTTAATTTCAATTAACATTTATATAAAATATGTATTTTATAATAGTGGTTAAAAAAAGTCCAATTTTGATGATTTGAGTGAAAACTGCACTCCTCTTGAAATTAGGGAAGGTGCAGAAAATGTTGGTGAACAGTTATTACCAGTAAAATCAAAAGATTTTTACATGAAAGTTTATGGTGAATTTAAAGATTGGTAGCAATTGTTTTCATTATTAACCAGTAGTTAAAAATGAAATATTATTAACCACTAGGAAAGAAATTCATCTTCTTGGCTCTAAAACAAAGTAAATAATGATATCGTTTAATGCTAGTAGTGGAAAAAACCTCTTTTCATACTGCGTATGATAAGTTATTTTCTATTTTAATTTGATTGTCCAAATTACAAAAGTTTAATATCATATTTTTTTGTTTGTTGTTTTTAATTATTATTTAACAAAAACTTATTTTAAATTAAATTGAAAAATTTTTAAAGAATATAGCTTATTATAAGTAGAGTAAAAAGGGCTTTTAAGTGACGTGTCACACTACCCACGTTGCTATTTAAAATTTTTGCGTCGGTGAGTGTTGCGACTTGCTCTACGGGGGCGTCGTGACGCCGACGCAAAACCTTAAATGAGACAGGGAGTCTAGTGACACATCATTTCAAAACTCTTTTCATTCTGCGTATGATAGGCCTTCTTTTTTAAACTTTGTTCTTCTCGGCACTATAGTTCTTCAAAGAGCCTTGGCCCGCTCCACAACGTTCTGCCATTCCTTTCTTTCATCAGCTTTCCCTTTCCATCTTCTTACTCCAATTAGTCTTAAATCCGCATCCACATCATCCAGCCACCTCTTTCTAGGCATCCCTCTTAAGCATCTTCCCTCCGGTTTCTTTTCTAAAGCTGTTTTGGGTGCTCTACCTTGCTGCATTCTATGCACGTGTCCCAACCATGCTATCCTATGGCTTTTTATTATTGCCACAATATCAGGGTCTTTGTATAGTTCTTTCAATTCATGATTCATGCGTATCCTCCAAACACCAGCATCATTTATAGGTCCAAACAGTTTCCTTAGAATTTTCCTTTCGAAAATTAATAACCTGTTCTTATCCTCTTCTGTCACTACCCACGTCTCTGATGCATATGTCACTGTGGCTCTTATTATGGTCTTATAGCTCTTCAGTTTTGCATTTCTAGATAACATGCGGGACCTAAAGTAGTTTTGTAAGGAGTAATAACATCTGTTCCCTACACAGATTCTTGCCGCTATATCTGCTTTGGTGTTATTTGTTTCCGTTAGTATACTTCCCAGATACTTAAATCGCTCCACTTTTTCAAAATTCTTGTTCCCAACTTGTATTGTATTGTATTGTATTCTGATTCTGGCTATCTTCTTCATTCATCTATTGTCTGCAGCATATACTTTGTTTTTTGGTCGTTGGTTTTTAGTCCTCCCTTCTCCATTTCTCTTTCTAATTTGGTAAACGCGGTTGTGAGCACCTCTTTTGTCCTTGCCAGTATAACGACATCATCTGCATACGCCAGATATTGTACTGATCTATTATACAATGAACCTCCGGCATTGTAGCTAATAGCTCTAATGCCTTTCTCTAATACAATATTAAACAAGGATGTTGATAGAGGGTCTCCCTCTAAGGCTTTTGTTTATTTCAAACTCTTGCGACATGGCTCCCCTTATTCTTACCTTACTTCGCGTGTATTGCAGTGTCATCATTGTCATTTTAATTAATTTATCGGGTATCCCCAATTCTCTCATTGCTGCCTCCAGGTAATCTCGCTTCACACTATCATATACCTTTCGGAAATCTATGTAGAGTTGATGTACATCTATGTTGTATTCATAACAGGATTCTTATTATTGTGAACATATGGTCCGATGTAGATCTATTTTTTCGGAATCCACTCTGGTAATCTCCCAACATTTGTTCTATATACTGTTCTATTTTCTCTGCTATACTCCTTGTGATGATTTTATATACAACACCAAGTAGGGCGATGCCTCTGTAATTATCACATGTTAACTTGTCGCCTTTTTTGAAAATCGGGCACATCAAGCCACTATTCCATTCTCTTGGCATTTCTTCTCTTTCCCATATTTCCTTAATCAGTGTGTATTTTTTGGACCATTTTGTCTCCAGCATATTTTATCAGCTCGGCGTATAATCCATCCTCTCCTGGTGCCTTGTTATTTTTAAATGCATTGATTATCTCTTCTACTTCTTGGAGAATGGGAGCTTTGATGTTTATAAGGGGTTCGTATAATTGCCTGTGCTCAAGCAGTCTTTCTTCATTTTCTTTTTCTTCTTCGGTATTTTCCCGGTTTAACTCTTCTTTAAAGGATGCCATCTACTCATGATTTCTTCTTTGTCTCCTAACATCATCCCTTGTTTATCTTTAATGTATTTTGTTCCTATTTGATATTCTCTTTTGTTCCTTTTTAGGCCTTTATAAAATTTCCTACTGTTCTTTTGATGATATTTTCTTTCCATTGCTTCTATCTGTTTTGTTTCGTATTCTTGTTTCTTTCTTCTGCATATGTAGTGTGCTTGTCTCCTCTTGTCTTGTTAGTTTTCAACTGTCTGTCTTGTTTCTCTTTGCAGCATCTTTTCTCTTGCTTCTTGTTGTTTTTTGTGTGCTTCTTTACATTCTTCATCATACCATCATTCCATGCCTTTTTCTGTCTTTCACCAAGGGTTTCACTTGCTGCCTTGTTCACACTCTCCTTTATTTCGTGCCACCTATATTCTATCGTTCTCGCTCCTTCCCTTTCATCCCCGTTATTTAACATGTTATTTATTTTGTTCTGGTAGTTGATTTTTGTGTCATCATCTTGTATCAGTGTTTCTATATTATATCCAGGTATTTTTCTTTGTTGTGCTTTATTGCTGCTATTCTTATACCTCTTTTTACAATTTTGTCTATAGATTCCCTTTACTGGAAGTGGTCGGAGTATATATCTGCTCCGCGCCAGCTTCTTATGTCCATAATATTAAGTGCATGTCTTTTATCAATCAGAACATGGTCAATTTGGTTTCTTGTATTCCCGTCAGGTGATTGCCATGTCTCCTTGTGTATGGTTTTATGTGGGAAGCAAGTGCTTTTTATAATCATGCCATTAATAAAGGCGAAATAAATGATTCTAATTCCATTTTCGTTGCTTGTATCGTGCCTGCTGTGTTTTCCTATGGCTTCCTTAAACACTATTTCTTTACCTACTTTGGCATTCATGTCCCCTATAATTATTTTCACATCTCTTTGGGGAGATACACTGATTATGTTCTCTAGCGTCTCATAAAACATTTTTTTTGTCTCTTGATCTGCCTCTTCTGTTGGTGCGTGGCAGTTAATGAATGTTATGTTATTCCTTTTTCCTTCTATTCGCAGAGTACATATCCTTTCACTTACTGCTTTAAAATCTCTTACTAGATGTTGAGCTTTTCTGCTTACTAGAAAGCCTGTACCTAATGTATTAGTTGTATTTCCGCTGTTGAACAATGTAAGCTGTTTGAGATCCATAACTTCTTTCCCTTTCCATCGGATTTCCTGAATTGCTGCAATATCTGTTCTATATCTGGTTAGTTCTTGTTGTAATTGCTGCATAACTCCGACCCTATGCAGACTTCTGACATTCCATGTCGCAAATACTAAATCGTTATCCTTCTTTCTTTACTTGTGTCGTCTTTGTTCCGTTCGGCAGTTTTGTTGTGTAGCCTTTTTAACTTGTATGTTTTACGGGACAGAGTAGTTAGCCCACACGCCCAACCTTACTCCGGGCTTGGAACCGGCAACGCCAGCTACTGAGCTGCTCAGTCCACCCAGCAACTGACGCAGGCGGAGTTCTTTTTAAACTTTATCAATTTAAATTAAACTGATAATTGTAAATTATAAAGCGAATCCTAATTTGTGTTTGCTTAAAATGTAGCTTATTTAGATGTTGTATGTACATTTAGTTTTGTTTCTCTGAACTAATCCCAAGAGACAAAAATGCTTTCGTAAAAGCATCCGTTTTCATTATAAACATTTTCGTAACAATGGGATAATTCGTAAAAAAATATATTACATTTTTTGAAGGGGTACCCGATTTGGGCTACTTGAAATATGCCGATAATGCAACTAATTACTTAAAAAAGGTGTCTTTTATTTATTAATGTTTATAACCCAAATTTCATATAAATTGATTGAGGCGTCCTCGTTTTATAAAAGATAAACGATTTTTTTTGCAAAAACTTTGAAGCTCCATAGCGCCTTAAGTGCGTTTTTATGTATAGGTAACTAATCTACATATTACAGAAAAAAATACTAATATTTTAAATTTAACTTTGATTTAACTATAAAAATTTCAATTGTCTATTTTGCTCCAAACTTTCTAAAACATTCCGGAGGATTACGCCCCCAGACTCTGAAAATCTACAGGATATAGAAGCTCCCCGGTAGTAGCAAAAATCTGGAAACGATGTATTCCCACAATTATTTTACAATTCCAGCGCCTTTGGGCTGCTTGTGAGTATTTACTAGCGTGTGAGATGACTTTTCTGTAAAAATTAAATATTTTACTTTCTTTTTTCTCTCCCTACAGCCAGATATCGCAGAACTGCCGCGTTGAGAAAACAAATTGTGAATGGAGATTCTTTGCCATATTAAATAAAATTATTCCAATGGCAGTACTATGTGGTCAATAACTGTTTAATAGTTATATGAATAAAGTAGAAATATATTGTCTCATGCATTAAATATAATCAGAAAGTAAAAAATTTAAAGTACTATTCATAATAATATTTACCTTTTTATCAATTTCCTCTGCATTCTCATAGAAATGTAAAATAACAATATATACATAACATCGAAGTACTTAATTACTTTTTTTACTAACAAAACTATTACAGTTTAAAGTACATTTTTGGTTTCTGTTCCCTATAGTTACAGTTGTTCAAAGCCCTTAGACACTTTTTTAGCACTTATAGTTACTAGTATTTTAGGCACATAAATAAATTACTGCTTTATCACTCGTAAAAGCATTATAAACTAAACTACTTTTATATCACATTACTGGGAAAAAATGTTTATCTGCTTTTCTGTAAAAGACCTTAATTCATATCACAAACAACTCATTAATTTGTTCTAGATGTTTATAAAAATTTGATAGATTTAATAGAAACAGTGTATTCGCTACATATTTACCAAGCAACTGTTGTCTATATCTAACTAAATTTAAACTGGAATGATGAGATCAATTTGATTAAAAAGTGACCTTTACCACCAATTACTAACTCTCCCACATATATTTAGCAGACTGAAATGCAAACTCTAATTTACGCCTAGTACACTATATATTGTAATAACCATAACAATGAATCATCTGCGCTTAATCTTTTTTTACTTTAATATATTAATTCCACAAGATTTGAGCCTTGCTATTACAGAAATTAATGGTTAAAATTCGTGCTAAAATTTCATAATTTCCGGAATTATTAATATAGTACACAAAGCACGATCAACCACATAGCGATTTAACACAATGCAAACTTGTTTTAACACATATCTGATTCAAGCTACTAGAAGCAAAAACTATAAATGAGCTAATTTTGGCAATCGTTAAAGTTATCATAATAGATAGGCAACCGAAAGTCTAGCTTATTTCGTTTTAGTAAATATGTTAAAAACAAGAATATTTTTATACCATTACTTTTACTATTTCTGAAAAATATGTCGCTGTATTTTCCAACAATTATAGATCAGTGTATTAATATTTAATGTTTAAAGCATTAAATAATTAGTTCAAAAACCGTAGGATCCGAATTAAAGATTCAAAGTTTAGTTTTAAATCGAATTTGTACGGATATCGCCTTATTTAACCCTCACAACGTAATATTTTTTAAGCTTTCGGGCAGGAACGGGAACATTAAAGCATCCGCAGAGGAAGTGGCTATTCAAATTCCCCAACTAAATGATAAATTGTAAAGAATTTGTTTTGAATGAACATTTATTGCAAATCTGTGCAAATTTATTTGAATCGGAAAATTTAGGTTAAACATCTAAAATATAAGTTGTTTTGTTTATTAAAAATCGCCAGAGAGAAATTTTTAATAATACTAAGTAAAATAAACATGCTCTATTTTTCTTACACAATTTAAATGTATAATAATGATAATGCAAGTATATTAGTACAACCATGTACAGAAATATTAGTGTTTGTTTTACAATATGTATGTATTGTATAACAAATTGTGTTCGTAATCAAGTATATTATGCAATGTGCGGAAAGAATGTATATTTTATGTTTCGTAGCCCATCCGAACAATCTTTTTACTTTCCCATACCTTCGTTATAGGAAAGTATTGATTTCATGAAAATTAATTATTATTAAAAAATAATTTAAAAAACGTGCGTGCGTGCTTGCGTGCGTGGTTACGTGCGTGCGTGTTTGCGTGCGTACGTGCGTATGTGCGTGCATGTGTGCGTGCGTGCCTGCGTGCGGGCGTGCTTGCGTGCGTGCTTGTGTGCTGCGTGCTTGCGTGCGTGCGAGCGTGCGTGCGTGCGTGTGTGCATGGGGGGACGCTTTAAATGAGAAGTATTTTAAAAATTGTAGTTCTAGTTAAGCTTCTATGAATTTTTGAATATCAAACGTTGGTACCCTTTTATTTATTAAACAGAAAACAATAAATAACTTCTGCTTCAAAAGAATTACTCATCTTAATTAGCAGAACAAAAATCTAATGTTAATTTTTAGAAAATTTTATATTTGGTGGGGCTACACGACCTTCCTCCCCCCTTCTAATGTTTTGGCAGACGAATTTAGGATTTAGTCGGCTGCTGTAGAAAATGTAAATTCCAATTAGTTGTAATTTCGAATAAGAAAGTAAACACAAATTTTTTTAAATTTGTCAAGTTTAGACGTCACGATCTGACAGTGAAGTATGTATGAAATGGGGGGTTGCTTATTTACAGTGGCGACACTACAGGGGGTCCTGGGCCGCCCAAAATCTCGCTGTGCCCCTTTGCGTGCCCCCCAATGACACCTTTTAAGTTTAATGGTGCATTCAAATCAATAACATGTTTTAAAATAATACAATAATTTCCGTTTATCAAAACTTTTTAATTTTTGCTTGGAGTCGATGAACTGCAATCTAAACCAGATAATTATTTCTAAGACCTTTAATAAGGAATCTGCACAAACTTTATGTCAAAAAATTGGTATTCAAAACGGACACATTAGGAATAAAACAAACAAACGACCCAGAATCTGCAGCAGTATATTACTTAAATTCAAAATTTGAATCGTAAAATTAAATTTACTAATAATGAATCAAAAATTTCCTTTTTACCCTGTACTGAATGTATCGGTGAACTAAAGAAAAGATTTTCAAACAATAATGTTGTTTTAAAATCTATTCAATCCGTAAATCCTTCCAGTAATGAGTTTTTTAATTCAGACGAGTTTGAAGAAATTTGTCCAATTTTATTCTGTGGACGCAAGTTCTTTAAATTTAGAAATGTTCCTAATAGAAGAATTGTGCAAAAAAGCCGGAAATAAAAACGAAGAAATTGATTCAATGCTAAAACTGCTTAATTTAGTAGATCAATATCATGATGCGTTTGAAACGATGTATAATTTATTAAAAATTTCGGTGACATTACCTGTTTCAACTGCCGCATGCGAAAGGTCGTTTTCTAGTCTAAAGAGAATCAAACCCCATTTTAAAACTAGAATGACTAATGAGAGTCCATTTTATCTGTTGGAAAGGAAACTGCCAAAAAAGTAAATTTAGATAAAGTAGTGGATGCGTTTGCCTCAACTCATAAGAATAAGCGCATAATTCTTAACTAGTGCCTAACTGTTGTAGTACCTAAACTTCGTCGTTTTGTAAGTTAATCGTAATTTGATTTACAGAAACGAGACGGTATTTTAAAGTGTTCAATAAAAAAACAGTTTTTACTAAAAGTTGTATTTTTGAATAAAATAGTTATAACATTGATAATACATCTGCTTTTGAAATGCCCCCCTTACTTTAACTTGGCACCCTCTGAGCTCCCCAAACAAAATTTTCTAGTGACGCCACTATAGCTAATTTTCTTAGAAATCTAATAGACGGTGAAATGTACAACGTTATAATTATAAAAATTACACTTTGGCAAATAGGGCAAGTATTAATATCTAGTATGGGAAAGTCCACTCGAAGTTAACACTTCAGCTTTTTTACAGCTACATTATTCATAACACAAAATTCGATATGAAAAGTATTACATCTCATAGTAGCATTGAAGTTCTATAGACTAATATTAAAGATTTTTTGTAATTTCAAGTGTAGTATAATTTTATCTTTAAACTAAAAGTGAAAGTATGAAATTTAAAAGACATGATTTTTGTAATTAAACAAAATTATTTAACGAGAAATCTAAAATCCCATATAAATATGAACAGAAGCATTAATTATAAATGGCATTTTGGATTTCGGGCTGGAATTATTATTTTGTATCTTCTTTGAGGCTTTCGCGGTTTCTCGAACTGTTATTATTACAATTTACTTTTGGTTTAGGCCGCGTCGTCATTTAGAGATTATACACAGCATAATTAAGCAAGGATCTACTTGTAGGTTGTTTGCCTTTACAAGCGTTTTCTCTAAATGTTAGAGCCGAATTTTTAACTTGCGAAATAAAAAAAAATGCAATTTTTATCTATTTTTTATTTGAGGTTTAGACTTCTACAAAAAAATAAAAGCAACAATCTACTTTAAAGAATTAAGAATATTTGGGTTTTTCTGTTTTTGGGGCCAATTTTAAGATTGTACTTATACCACTGTCACCATAGTCATCATCATTTTCATCACTCATTTTATTTTTTGTAAATATTAAAATATAATCAATGCAAAACATTTAACGCAGATTCGTAATTAAAAGGAGGCCACGAGGTCTATTTATAGCTTTTTCTATTTTGGTTCTTTACTGACTACTTTATGAAACTCATTTGGGTTTCATAAAGCAACTCCTTAAAGAATTCGAAATTTTATTTTGCTAGGTTGGTGACAACCATGTGACAACAAAACCTTCAAGCGTTATAAACATAACCTTCAAATTGTAAGTTCTAAAAATTAAGATTATTTAGCGTATTTTCCGCTACTTTGCGTAGCTCGGGTGGGGTGCAAGATAATTCTTCTTCCATCTTATCTTCAAATCTTAGGTATTTTAAAAATTAAATCACTTCCAAACACAGTTTGTCTCAATTTTAATTCGACAGTAAATTGAATTGTTTGAAATTGTTTTAAATGTCACCAACAGCCACAAAACCAAAACAAAATACAAAAAAATTTCCTAATCGATTATATTTTTTAATTAAAATATAAAATAAGGTGATTTTTAACTTTTTTGGACGACCAAAATAGAAAAAATAGTATAAAATACACGTTTCATAAGACATTTAAGCGCGAGTTATGTGATAACAATTCTATGAAGAAGCACAGATAAAGAGTATTGTATTTCTTTTGATAATTTCTTTCCTGTGTGAAATCTTCTGCTTTTAGAGTTAGTTCTATTTCAGCTTTGCATTAAGTAGGCTGCTGGATTGAACTCCGACATTTCTGTAATTTTTAAAATAAATAGTTTTTAAAATACGTTTGGTCGTTAAATAAACATAAATGGCGCAGTCGTTGTAGGATCTGACAAAAAGGCTTTATAAAATTTTCAAAAATCAAAATTAAATTTAGCTCTTTGAGTTTTAACTCTTAATTGTCGGATCCCCGAATCTACATCAACTCAGACGGCAAATTCCGTAACCCAGTAATCCGATTGAGAGGGACAAGCATCGCCCCAGGACCGAGCATCGCTGGTTGCAGAAAAGCAGTTCATAGCGAACACCTGATCATCGAGATCAATCCTGATCATTGGGATCAATATGAAATTGTAAGAGAATTTTTTTTTACTACATTAATCAAGTGAAAGTGATTATTAAATTGATTTAAAACAATATTAACATAGATATAAAAATAGATTAAGTTCAAGTAAAACGTGGTAAGCGAGACAATTCAGTGTATGCACAGGTATACTTCATTTCACGTTTTATGTGTAGGAATTGTAAATTTAAGTTCAAGTAAAACGTGGTAAGCGAGACAATTCAGTGTATACACTAGGTATACTTAATTTCTGAATTTACTCACGTTTTATGTGTAGGAACCCTGCCCAAAATAATTTAAGTGCCTACTAACATAAAAATAAAATTTAATTTTTGAGTGATTAATGATTAGTACGGACACATCATCTGATAGCGAAACTGATCAGATAAACGATTTAGAACCACAACCTTTGCAACGAGTTATTTTAAGACCACCCCGTTTAAGACTAGCTATTATGGATAATCAACAAGGAGTAGCTCCTCAAGCAGGACAACCCCCTGTAGGTCTAATTGCACAACCATTTAATGGTTACCCACAAGGTTTTCATATGAGTATTCTTAATGAAATACCTAAATTTGAAGGAAATCCCGTAGAATTAAGCGAATATATCCGTGCTGTAGAAGATATTTTCTCGCAATTTTGGCAAGAACAAAACCCTGGCGCGTATATCAATAAATTACTTTTATCAGCTGCCCGCAATCGCCTAAAAGGCGCTGCTCTCGAAATTATAACTGGCCATCCATATCACTCTTGGGATGAGCTAAAAGAAGTTTTAATCAATAATTTTGGAGATCAACGTTCCGAATTAAATATTCAAATTGATATGACTAGACTCAGACAATCCCCTAAAGAAACACCTGTAGATTTTTTCAATAAAGTTCGATCGTTATTAGCAATATTAAATTCTAAAATATCTTTGGGAAATGAAGCACAGGCAATAAAAGATTACAAGATGGTAGCTTCCAAAAATTTAGCATTAAAAGTTTTTACAAGCGGTTTGTTAGAACCCCTTGGTAGTTTTATTAGAAGTCGCTCACCCAACTCTTTAGAACAAGCACTAACTTATGTTAAAGATGAATTAGATATTCGTTATTTTCAAGGAGTAGGAAAAAATTTATCGCCCAATTTTTATCCCCAACAAAAATTCAACACATCCGCTCAAAATCAATCAAGAGCACCTAATAAAATACATCCCCCTTCTCAAAGCTATCACCAACCTTATTACAACCATCAAAATTACTTCTCCAATCAAAGTCAACCTCAATTTAAACTTCAATTTAACCATACTTATCAACTAAATCCAAACCAACCCCCAACGCGATTCCCCGGAGAGCAAAAACCATTTGGAAAACCTGGACAAAACGTGTTCGCCCCGAAACGTAATTTTTAACCTACCAATAGACCCGAACCGATGCAAACAAGTACTGTACAGAAACGCCCTGCTTCACAACAATTGCAAAAACCTCAACCCCAACCACCATTTAATTCAAACCTTAACCAAAATTTTAGACCCAACAATTATTTTCAGCAATCAAATCAACCTAGAAATTTCCACTCACAAGAATTGTATAACGCAGACTTTCATGAACCACCCGATTTTCAAGAAATTTGTTACGAACAAGAAACTATTGAAATTCCCGAAATGTTAAATCAAGACTATTATGAACCAGAACAGGAAACTTTAGATTCATTCCCTGAATATCCCGAACCACCAGTTGAATATACGGAAGATACTGTAAATTTTCAATAAGTGCCTCGGTCGAATCTTTTTCAATTAATCCAAAATCAAATTTACCATATATAATAATCCCAGAAACTAACGATAAACTATTAATAGACACAAGAAGTTCACGCACTATACTTTCACCCCAATTCGTAAATACTTATTTTCCAGAATCAATATTCGAACACCCTTTCGAAATTACTACGTCTCACGGGACCACTAACCACAATTTGGTAGCAAAAGTACCCATTCAAAATTTGTTTTCAGAAGAAGGAACACACTTATGTTATTTATTTAATTTTCATACCGAATACGTTGGACTAATAGGCACTGACCTACTAGCCGATTTACCCGCAAATATCGATTATCGATGGATGCACATTCAAACTGATAAAACAACAGTACCATTTTACTATAACCAATCGAAATTAAAACAAGAAGAACAGAAACGTAATCAGTGCAATTATTCAAAAATCCAACTCTCAAAAAAAATTTTGAAATCAATCACATTGCCACCCAGAGTAGAAAAATTCGTTACATTACCTGCGGTAGGAAAAGATGGTTACAAATTAGCTCCTAAATTACACCTAACTAAACACGTGCTAATGCCTTCAGCCATCATAACATTGAAAAATAACTGGTTCTGTACCAGCCTAATAAATTTATCTAACGAACCCCAAACTTTGACTATTTCTCAACCACTCATTCTCGAAGATTATACTTCTGCAAACGACCAGGTTCAGATTAATAATCATGACAATCTAACACCCAAACGAAAACAACTGCTTTTTCAAAATTTACAAGATAATTTAAGATTAGACCACCTAAATTCTGAGGAACGTGCATTACTAACAAACCTTTGTCAAGAATACAAAGAAATATTTTACACGCCTGAAATACCTCTGTCCTCAACTACCCTAACTAAACACCATATAAGGACAAAGACAGAAACACCAATATTTACAAAAACATACCGATACCCACATGTACACCGACAAGAAGTAAAGAGGCAAATTGACAAAATGTTAAACGAAGACATAATCGAACCCAGTGAATCACCTTATAATTTTCCGATTTGGATAGTCCCTAAGAAACGCGACGCCTCTGGTATACAGAAGTGGCGAATAGTTATCGACTATAGAAAACTGAACGAACAGACTATCGACGACAAATTTCCTTTACCCCGAATAGAAACAGTACTAGATAACTTAGGAAGAGCTAATTACTTTACTACACTCGACTTAGCTTCTGGTTTCCACCAGATCGAAGTTGAAAAACGTGATAGGGAAAAAACAGCCTTCTCTACAGAAGAAGGTCATTTTCAATTTAAACGTATGCCATTCGGTTTAAAGAATGCCCCCGCTACCTTCCAAAGAGCAATTAACACTGCTTTGACAGGACTTACCCCTAATCAATGCCTAGTATATCTTGATGACATTATTGTATACTCAAGTTCACTACAGGAACACATTAGTCGTTTAAAAAACGTATTCCAGAAATGTAAAGACACCAACATAAAGATTCAGCTAGATAAATCCGAATTTCTCCAAAAAACCGTAAAATATTTAGGACACGTAATAACGCCAGATGGAGTCAAACCAGACCACTCCAAAATTGAAGCCATCAAAAATTTCCCTTTGCCCACTACCAGAACCGAAATTAAATCTTTTTTAGGACTTTTTGGATATTATAGAAAATTCATAAAAGACTTTGCAAAAATTACCAAATTTCTCACCCATTGCCTAAAAAAAGAAAACAAAATTGTCCATAATCAAAATTTCCTAGACTCTTTTGAATATTGTAAAAACCTTTTGACTAACGAACCCATTTTACAATACCCAGATTTTAATAAAACATTCGAATTGACTACAGATGCATCAAAATTTGCACTTGGTGCAGTTCTTTCGCAAGACGGAAAACCTATCAGCTACGCTTCACGTACGCTTAACGACACAGAACAAAAATATAGCACAATAGAACGTGAATTATTAGCTATCGTGTGGGCTACGAAACAATTTAGGCCATATTTGTTTGGAACCAAATTCACCCTTTTCACAGACCATAGACCTTTAGTATGGCTCCGAAACCTTAAAGAACCAAACTCAAAACTCACGAGATGGGCTTTGAGATTAGAAGAATTCAATTTCGACATTCGATATTTACCTGGAAAAACCAATAAGGTAGCAGACGCACTTTCTCGAGTTCAAATCCATCCGCTAACTATTAATGACGATATCTTTGACGAAATTGATGAAATTATACATGACGTAGACAGAATAAATACACCTGAGCCGACATCCCCCAACTTCAGTGTAATACCTAATCGGTCAGAAACGCCGAATATTGATGATTTGTTTGATATACCCATCCTCGAAACTCCTACTCAAAATGTTTCACTAGCATCCCCAAACAACTATGATGACTCATTAATAGATACTATTCACACCCAACAAAGCTCAACACCAGTAATAGACATTAGTGATAAACCATTACAACATTTTAATAAACAGATAGAATTTATCGAAGCTAATTTACCTAGGAAAATTCGAATATCAAAATTCGATGGAGTTACCCACTACTCAGTTTTTGTAAACCCTAATAACAAACAAACTAAATTTAATGAATTGCTTATAGAACATTGTGAACCAAAAACTCATTATTATTGTTACTTCCCCAACGATTCACTATACCAAGAATTTTCCCTATATGTAAATTCAATTACAAACGAAAACACCCCCAAATTTCACAAATGTACCACACAAGTTACATATATAATTAATCCAGAAGAACGACAAAATCAAATAATGTATTATGATCTCGGTAAAACAAACCACCGAGGAATATCCGAAACTGTTGAACATTTGCAACGTAAATATTTCCGGAAAGGTATGACCAACGATATTAAAATTTTTATTAATAACTGCCAAACCTGTAAAATTAAAAAATACAATCTAAACCCGATAAAACAGCCTTTACAGTTAACCCCACCTTTTAATCTCCCATTCCATACTATCGATATGGACATATTTCAAATTAATGGTCAAAAATATTTAACTCTAGTAGACGCCTTCTCTAAATTTGCTCAAGCCTATCAATTACGCTCTAGTAACATAATTGATGTAACCGATCGATTATTTTATTTCATTACAACTTATACCACTCCTAATGTATTGGTAGTAGACAACGAATTTAACAAACAACCCCTAATTAATTTCTTGCAATTACATAAAATTTTGTTGCACGTCACAACGCCATATCACCATCAGTCAAATTCGCCTGTAGAACGCCTACACTCGACGCTTTTGGAACACTATAGACTTTTAGGTGAAATGCCTGAAAACAGGAAAATACCCTACTGTGTAATGGCATATAACCATTCAATACATTCAAATTTAAAACTCACACCTTTCGAAATATTATTTGGACACACTGACAATAAAAATCCTTTTGACCTAGATTATGAAAAATCATTTTTCGAAAACTATGTAACTAACCATAAAGAGAAAATGAAACATCTGTACGACGTCCTTCATGACAAACAAAACCTTACGAAGGAAAGCCGAAATGAAAAATTTAACCAACCTCGAAAAACCAAAGTATTTAAAATAGGAGACCATGTTTACGTTAAAACTAACGCAAGAAATAAAAAAGAGCCTAGATTTGTAGGTCCCTACATCGTAGAAAAAATTCATGAACATGACACGTACGACGTTAGAAATACCCCTACAAACAGTATTTTGAAAAGACATGCCAATGACCTGATGCCTTTTACAGGACACTGCCGACCATCCTCTTCCTTATTACCTGGCGGAATTTCGAGTGCCATGTAACAATAGAGACTTTAAACGAAAATCCTGGACTATACCCTCTACAAAAAGGTAAAGCTCTTTTAAAAGAATCAGAATGGACCGTAATTAAAATTCTCGACTATACCCCTATATTGACTAATTACCATACTCTCAAAAATAATCTCATAAAATCAATATCCCTTTTAGAAAACCAGTACTATCCTATGTCACATAGAAGTTTTGTAGAATTAAAAGACATCCTGTTAAGTCATAATAACCAATTACCAATCCTTAAACAATACATTAACAAAGCTGATCAGTTGCTGAATCAATTGTTCCCTGAAATGCAAACTACTAGACAAAAACGAGGTTTAGTGGACGGATTAGGTACTGTCATTAAATTTGTCACAGGTAACCTGAACGCAGAAGACGGACGACGCTACGAAAGCATGATATCTAAATTAACACGTAATTCTGAAAAGCAAAAAAATGTTTTGTTAGAACAGGCACATATCCTTGATAATACTATATCCACCATACATGATCTTTCTGAAAATCAAAAATTACTAAATGACAACCTTAATAAATTTTTGTTAGACAACGTAGAAATCAAACGAATACTAACTGCAGACTCTACTCATTCAATAATAAATCAATCTATTCAGTCATTACAACTATTCATCAACGTTTGGCTCGAATTAGAAAATGCCATGACTTTTGCCCAAGGACAACAACTACACCTCTCCCTCGTTGATAATAATGACCTCATTCAATCCCTTAACCAGATAACCGAATCTCTGACCCAACTCCAAAATTCTAATAAAAAAAGTTTATCTCTTCCCTATCCGGCGAATTACAAATATCTTCATTTATACGAATCAATTATTACAACAAAAATATATCAAAAAGACAAAGTCTTCACGCTTATTTTTGAAATCTCCTTAATCAAACCTTTTTCTGATTATCAGTTAATCAAATTGATTCCTTTTCCTGCATATTATAGTACAGATGGTAAATTCCGTATGGTCGTACCCTCTTATAACACCCTGTTATTCACTAATGATTTCAGCGTCCCCATTGAAACTGATCGTTGTCAGCAAACCTCCGTAGGACATTATTTTTGTTCCCAAGATAACCATTTTAGCATTCCAAATTCAAAATTATGTGAAACACAACTATTATCTTTCTATGATAATCAAACATGTCAGCCATATGTTTTCGACTTAACTATAAACAAGATATTACAAATTGACACAGCTACATGGCTAATTAGTTCGCCTACTAAAACCATTTTAGACATACAATGTAGCCAGGCTACTAATAGAAAAGAAATTACAGGGTCAAACCTAATACATCTGAGTCCAGACTGTTCAATTTTGATTAATCACGATGAATTACTGTTTACTATGAAATCTTCCTCTACTAAAGAAGTTACTCTAAAATTACCCAGTATCGGTAAATTGCGAGTACACCAATCTAATAATATCAATATTTCAAAAATTGACCTGTCACCTATCAATACTCAAAAATTGGTTAGAAACCAATTAAAGCTTAGTGATCAAAAAGAAAAGTTACTAAATGATAACTCCCCGGTCACAGGTTTAAATATTAGTTCATTCATTATTGCTAGTTTATTAAGTATTACCTTCATATGTACTATATTATACTTTTATTGTAAACGTAACTCTTTCAAAGCAAAATTAATTGAAATTTTAAACAAATCGCAAGGTAAAGCGATCACTCCTGATAATGTACCAAATTCATCTCTGCTGCAATGCAAAACTTAAATATTGCTTCACATATTTAAAATTCTTGGCATGGAGGAGTTATGTGATAACAATTCTATGAAGAAGCACAGATAAAGAGTATTGTATTTCTTTTGATAATTTCTTTCCTGTGTGAAATCTTCTGCTTTTAGAGTTAGTTCTATTTTAGCTTTGCATTAAGTAGGCTGCCAGATTGAACTCCGACATTTCTGTAATTTTTAAAATAAATAGTTTTTAAAAATACGTTTGGTCGTTAAATAAACATAAATCGCGTGCTCTAAAATCATGTCTTATGAAACTTGTTTTTTAATATACTATTATCTTATCCGAGATGTTTTTAAAAAAATCCCCGGTGTTCATGCAGAAGCTATACACATTACACAAGTACGAATACTGCAGAATTTTATCTTTTATCCACTAGGTGGCGAGACAATTTTTTTTTCTAAAGCCAATAGATATACAGAGCCTGCATTAATTACTGATACTCACGTGACAAGAAAAATATAGGCAACCCAGCTTACACTGTTGGTAAGCCTTTTATCCAAAAATTACCAAGCCGTTTGTTAACTTATCAAGGCTTGCTTGTTTACATACATAACCTCACTTTGAGAGTTGGCAGTGACACCTACTGGGAATTTTTAGTTACCACGAGTACTAATCCTGAACTGACTTCAACATCTAAATCTAAAACTCCCTAAGTTACTGCGGACCAAAGGTCACGTGGTATTAATAATTAACGAAGGCTCTGTACTAAAGTACCGATACGATTTGATGTTTCTCACATGTTTCTCAAGTGGCAACAATAACGATGTACTCTCCACAAGAGGCTCTATAATAGCTGTCACATTTGATATTCTGTTGTGTTATTTTGAATATTCGAATTTCCTTTTTGAACTAAAAAAATAATTTTCACTGAAAACAACTATCAGTTTCTCGAATTGTGGAAACATTTCTTACACAATTGATAAACTTGAGAAGAAGAAATATGGTGAGGTGTAGTGGATTAGCGCCACCTGCTGAACGGTCGATCATCATTGTTACCTTTTCACATTCGTGTCGGTACTTTAGTATATAAGAGTTAAACTTGCACGCTAAAAACGTAACAAATAATTTTTCCCAATAACCTAAATTTCGGTAGATATAGCGTTCCATCGGTAAATCGGATTCAAAACCGATAGATCTACTGAAAACATGGTACAGTTAGCAACACTGGAATTCAAGTACGGAATTCAGAGGTATTTAAACCTCTTCGAGCCAGTCGCACTGAAAAGCGAAGCTGTCACCGTTGGGCTGAGACGGATCCGGTGGAGCCTGATTGTGTTATCGACGATGCTTCCGAGTTCTTGAATGGTGAAATACGGGTCCAAGTTTTAATGAGTCTGGAACTATCCTCTCTGTTTATGTTGTTAGGTTGTTTCTTAGTTTCAATTGCTTCACGTATAATACGAGAGAAGTAATGAGGTACTCTAGCGAATACTCGAGCATTCTCAAAGTCCATCTTATGTCTAGTTAAACCAGTACGTTCAACCACCACATATTTAGTGACGCGTCAGTGTTTTCAATTACCTTCGTGCTATCGTAATCTTAGCTAAATAGAGCGACCAGTTTGTCCAATGCAGTTTAAACCACAGGAGCTAGGGATGTTGTAGATCCCGACCGATTTTAGTTCGATATTTGGTCTTTTGCGGATCGGAAACTGTTTTCCAGGATTTTATTAGTTCTAAAGACTGTTTTGATGCTGTACCTTCTGAGAACATGCTCTATCTTATTAGTAATGCCTTTACTATAAGGTAAGAAGCTTAAGCCTTTCGAAGGTGGTAATTCATCTTAAGCTCTGAGCTGATTAGCCTTGTGAATTGCTCTGCAAATTTCTGTGGCTGTATAACCGAAAACTGCGTGCCGAAAGGTACCATCTGGTTTACGTGTAACATGTACATCTAAGAACGGATTACTACTTTTTTCCTCTACTTTCATCATGAATTGGATGTTATTGTGATTTGAGTTTAGGTATTCTAGTGTTTGGCGTCCATAAGACTAAACGACGAAAGTATCGCTTACATATCTGAACCAGGATTTAGGTTTTGCATAAGCTGTCCCCAAAGCTTCAGTTTTCTAAGACCTCTATGTATAAGTTTATAATAACAGGTGATAGCGTTGAACCCATAGCCGCTCCTTCAACTTGTTCATACAGGTTGCCGTTACAACTAAAAAAGAATCCTTTATGCAAGGTTGTGCATTGCCACTTAGTAGGCGGAGCTTAGTGGCAAAGTATCTTGCTAAAGCATGTGTGAAAGAATTGATGGCACTTACAATAGGTCTGAGTGGCACTGCAACTTTGTGTATTTTGGGTAAACCATATATGCGAGGTGTAATAGTGTTTTTGGGTATTATGCGCCTATTTTCGATAGGCTCTATAGTATCAGAGCATTTGATTTGTAACCTTTGAGATGAAAGAGTTGAGTGGATTGCAAATAAACCTTTTATAAGGGGAATCAGATAATAGGGCTTCCATTTTTAGGTTGTAATCGGAGGTGTCCATCACAACAGTAGCATTGCCTTTATCTGCTTTTAGTATGAGGACATCTGTGTTCTCTCTTAGTAACTTGGGTGTCTCTTTCTCATCTGTACTAATATTGGAACAGGACGGCTTCGCTCTTATTACTATGCTTGTTATACCCTGTCCAATGCTTTCGGAGATTTCTGTAGGTAGCTTGTGAATAGCTGCTTCTACGCAGATATTATGTCTCCCACTGGAATGCACTAAGGTGCTACGGCATAGTTAAACGCTTTCTTTAATACCGATGTAGTTCGGTTATCTAGCAGCATTTTACTAAAGTTTACTTTTACCTTGTTATCAGATAATTCCGGAGCAACTTAAGAACTAACAGGCATAAACCGATTAAGTATTCCTATCCTGACAGACAAAATCACCTCAGAAGTGATACTGCGGTGTCGTGAAGCTCTCGACGATATCTCAAAAGATAATGCCGTCTCCCTTGTATGGGTGAAAGGACATGACGGAACCTACGGCAACGAAAAGGCTGATGCGATTACGAGACTGGCCTCCGGACAACCTCTCTGGGGGCCAGAACCCGTAATTCCTATATCCCTGAAGACATTAAGCTTTATGCTATACCAAGAAACCTTAAAAAGCTTTACACAAAGATGGGTTAACACTCAAAGCTGTCGTCAAGCAAGGGCTGCTATTACGGCAACCTTGCCAAAGACAGCCAAATACTGTGTGCAACTGTCCCGAAACAACTTGCAACTAGTTGTGGGTATCTTATCTAAACACTGCATTCTAAAGCAACACATGCACAGGATGGGACTGTCGGACAGCCCAAACTGTTGTGCATGCAACGAGGACGACGAGTCGGCAGAACATGTCCTATGTTACTACCCAGCTCTCGCAACAACTAGAAGATCCATGCTGGGGGACTTCTGGCCTAACATGGTCGAAATCAGCAACACTCCAGTTGCGGATGTCCTCAAGTACATCCAAAAGGTTGGATGGCTTGGGTGATGACAGACAATATACATTAAGATAAAATCGTTGATCGCCCAAGATTCAAACAATCTAAGAACACGGCCCTGTTTAGGCGGCCAGGGCCCGCAAACCAGTATGGTTCAAATTGTTAGAGCACATGTTGTTAAAGCAGACAAGCGATAGGTTGGCTTTTACTTGATTATGCTGGGTGTAATCCCCAAATCACGAAATGTAGGAAATCAGCCAAATATTTTGTTTGCAGTCAAACTTTAGTAAAATGTTTTGTTGTGTTTAAAGTTTAGAGGACGCTCTTTTAAGTAAGGTCAGTTAGTATTATGACATAAAAACTGTAAACACAAGAAGCTTAGGGATTGGTCGAAGATAATATTTCTAGAGAAAGCGGTGAAAAGTTAATGTCAAACGTCGACATTTCTTTTTTTTTCGACCAATTTGCGAAGTGAAAATTCTCATATCGCACAGACGTTAAAACTGTTTCACGGTACTATATACTAACTAACTGTATACTAACTACTATGGAATAAAAAAGAGTAACAATTATTTCTGATCTAAAATTAAAGTAAATTTAAAAACATAACTTGCGTTCAAAAAAGTGTTTAAGTGTAGTATGCTATGTAAATATGTTTGATGTCATAGTATGGATCGCATGTTTATTTGTAACAAAAATGTTATCAAAACTATTTTGTTTTCAAAAAATACTAACCTATTTTATTTCACCATGGTTTTTACAATAGAACAAAAATCTGTCATGATTGGCCCATAGTTTCAGAACGAAGGAAAAATTTATAGCAAATTACACAAATTAATTTAGTAACGTTGCAGAGACGAGATATCTCGATATTGTCGCGTGCAATTCTCGCTTCTTCTCAAAAATTCAAAAACAGAAAAATTACAAAACAAGATGTTTATTGTTTCGGCGGCATTACCGAAGCAGAACTAACAACATAGGTTAGTGTTAACATATTTTTGATAAGCCATTTGTTAACATAGTAACATTTAAAAAGCCTTTCAACTACTTAGGTTTTAAAAAGTAATTTATTACTAGTATTCTGTAGAAATCGGCAATTTCTAAGGTATATTTTAAAATCACTGATTTTATTGAAAAATAAGGAAGCAGAATACCCTATTGTCTGCTTTTCTACAATTGTAAGCTACCTGTTTTGCATTACTTTATACTTCAAACTGCAATCAATACCCCCATCTTTGTTTAGAGATGTTAATTGCTTTTCAGATTACGATTATTTTGAATTTCAAATTCTTACTGCTTCATAGCGTATTTCAAAACAGTTCAGTTAGATAGTAGATTATTGCCAAACTTAAAACTTAGAAAATCAAACTTTTAATATACAATATTTATGGAAAATCTAGAAGATAAAATATTTGAATCAAACCATTCTGAGAAAGTTATTATTTGGTTTCGTTATGTTGATGACATTTTAGCATGTTTTGATAGTTCATTTGAGTTAATCAATGAATTTTTGATTTTTATTAACAGATTGCACTCAGAAATAACATTTACACTAGAAACTGAACAAAATAAGTCTATTAACTTTTTTGAGTAAAACATAAAAATTAATTCAAATAATAAACTTGAATATACTGTTTACAGAAAACCTACACAAACAGACATTACAATACCACACGATTCCTGTCATCATAAAACACATAAATTAGCAGCATACAGGTCCCTGATACATAGGGCTTTAACGGTTCCTTTAGGTGAAATTAGTTAGAAATTTCGTATTTTAAACAAATTGCACACAATAATGATTACAATACTTAACTTATTGATACATTAATTAAAGAAAAAAATTACAAATTAGCTTTTCAGAAATTTAATCCAACTACTTCATCAGATAAAATGGAACACGAGTCAATTCCATATTTTGGCAATAAATCAGAAAAATTTGCCAAAACTATAAACAAAACAAATAAATGTAAAGTATTTTTTTAAGATAACAAAAAACATTCTAAATACTTTGTTTAATGCTAAAGAAAAAACAGACAATTTACTAAAATCAGGCATCTACAAATTAAATTGCTCGCACTGTAATTCGGTAAAATTAAAGATATTGATATTAGGTACAAAGAACACGTACGTTGTTACAAATACAAACACCCACATAAATCCAATTACGCTAAACACTTATTAGAACACAATCATTCAATGACATCTAATAACACTATAACATTTTTACACTTTTGTGATGACAAACGTAAGTTGGATATACTAGAGGCATTTGAAATTCATAAACATTTAAAATCTGTACCTTTAATGAATGAACAAATTGATCTCTTAAATTCACCATTATTAGACGTTTTGGAATGAGAAATCAAGTCATCTGGACGCAGATATAAAAAACCAAGATCAAGTTATGAAGATTTATTGTTCCTATAGCAACACCAACTGTTTCCTTTTAATCTTGCTTTTGATAATGGCGTGTAAACACGTTGAAATACGTATAAAGCTAAAATACAAAACCTGTTGAAGTTAAGAATTGTTTTATTTACAGTAAATGTTAATATAAAGCTGCCACAAATAAATGCAAAAGCTGAAATTAGTAAAAATCGCTAATTCATTGGGTGTTTTTATTCTCCACACAAATTAAAAGACCTAGTTACAAAAATTGCGTGTGTCATACTGCTGGTATTTTCCTATTAATGAAAAGCCTTTTCAGGAGAATATTTGACCGGAAAGTATGTCACCACGCCTCATTCTGTAGCACACACGCAATCGCAGTTTTTATTTATACACAAATGCGATGCAAGAGCAGTTACCCTTTCATAACGCTATAGCGTCAGTGATTCACTCAACTTTTACATCCACTTAGAAGTATACAAATTTTTCACAGAAATTGCTCTTATAATGTTCGTGGAACATCACCTCATAAACACAGAATAACCAAAGTATTTATTTTCTTAACGAGGTGTTTACTCAATTTAATCACTAAAACACGATATACAACAGGCTATTTCAAATCAAATCCCAATTTTTTTTGCACAAAATTATTTATTCAGTAAATCAGTATACTAATTAGTTTGTGCGATTTATCAGGAAAGTAGGACTTTATAGAACTTTTTGATTGGCAGAAAATGAACCTTTCTCGGACAGTTTCTGGTTGCTATGGACAACGTACGGCAATAGCTATTTATGTAACAAGTAAGGAAATAAGGGTTATTTCACGAATTCGAAAAAGAACCGCTAGGCGAGTGTTGTAATCACGTATGAGATCACAACAGTCGCCGTTTTCCCTATGTGCTGCATACAATATTTTTGCTACTTCCGTACGAATAAATACAGAAATACATTTAAAATTATGATTTTCATGACACTTATCAATCAATTGGAGAATTAAAGATTGCCTATGCTTGTTTTGATAAAATAATTTTTTTATTTCACTAAGTAGAATAATAAAGGTCATTACTTAACTTAAATCAGTGAAATAAAGTGTCTATTACCTAACGGAAGTATAAAAAGTACTTTGTCGTATGTTACCAATGACAACGTTCGACAAAGTAAATTTGTGAAATAGAAAAGAACATGTCACAGTTAACTAATTATAAAGTATTGACAATATTTTTAAAATTGCTATAAGGAAATTTTTAAATTTATATTTATCGTTTTTCTGGCCTTGACTAGCGCCTCGGCCAGAAATATTCACATCTTCTAATCTAGATACCCAAATAACTATACATAGTCCCTCTTGCTCCCAAAACAATTTTTTTGGCTGTTTGGAATACATTCGCGAATCGCGTTTTTAAGCCATTGTCATCCGGAAAATGTAATGGCTGAATCTGGGAAATACGGCAAATATACGTTTGCTTCAAAATCAAATTGTTTAATTGTTTCGTTTGTGATCTTTGCACAATGAAGAAGAGCGTTGTCACGTTGGAGCAAACAAAAAACCGACGCCGCCGTTGTGTTCTTATTGTGTGCTTTACAATATGTTCCAACAGAATACAATAAGTTACGCTGTTTGTTTATTGTGTTACCTTTATTGTATGTATTCTTTAACAATCACTCTGTTCTTGTTCCAAAAACACGGTTAATATTATTTTTCTTGCTGAGGTGCAACTTTGAATTATTTGGTTTGGTATGGCACCGACGTGAGACGCCGCTGTTTGTTTGATTGTTTGGGCATTCATTATTTTGTCCAGGAGGGCAGCTCCTTTTTCTTCACAACGCTAGAGAAGAACCGTGCACGTTTTAGCTCTTCTTTGCTTATTAAATTTCAAATTGTTAAAAAAAATGTGAGCTGAACCTATGCTCACTTTTCGTTAAGAAAATGTCTTCCAATTTTATACGCCTAATTATAAATAAGTAGTTGCTGTAAATGCTGCAATGGTGATCGCATGGTTTAATTGTGTTTAAAAAAACTACAATAATGTCGACGGAAATAGTTATTTACGTCACTAGTCCGGGAAGTGACATTTCTAAACGAATGCTTTAATAATCACTTCACGGACGTGTATCGTACAAAATTTTATTTCATTACTGCCAAAACCATTTTTTATTTGAATATTTTCTTTTTATAAAAACGTCATTTTTAAAATTTATATTCTGTCAAATTAAACATTCGCTGTTGGTATTTCATTTTAAATCACTCGTTGCTTAGCTACAAATAGATGTGTTTGATGAATTTTTCTCCAAGCAGTCCGGGGAGGACTGCTAAGCAACACTTCCCGACCTTGGCCTGTAATTTGCCATTTCCCGGACTCAAATCAATGACGTAAAGTGGTATATAGCGTACAGTATGAAATAAATGTATTATTAGTTATACACTGAGTGTTCACAGTTAACACAGTAAATAAAATATGAAAATTTAGGTAAAAAATGTATTTACAGCTTGACAGATATCGGTTTGCCTGTGGATAAGGACGGTATAACGATGCGCAGTAGCCAAAGTGGTGGGGTAGCTTTGGGGCTCATTTTCATCGTACTGCATAACTGTAAACATCAGGTACAGTCCAGTGAATAGTGAGAGCAACCAACAAGCGCGCTTACTGTGGTGGTATACAATACAACCGCCTATGTAACGGAGTGTACAATTTGAGCGATAGTATGGCTCGAACTTTAGTCTTTTTTATTCCTAGTGCTCACTCTTTCTCGCACCGCGCAGCTCCACAGGAAAACTAATATCTGTCAAGCTGTATTGTTCAACACACAATAGGTACACAAAAGAATAATACATAAAAATATATATGTATAAAATGTATCTATCTACCTTTCTATATATTAAATCTGTAATAGTCTCACCATAACACGACGATGGTTACCCACATGTCGGGACAACTTATTTATTGTGTTAAGAGAATGTTTATGTACCAGCCACTTGGCGCGGCACGGCATCGGCCGTGATTTGGTAAGAAACTTCGACAAGGACAGAAATGCACGAATTCAACTAAAATTAAACTAACGAATTGTAACAATTGTAACGGGAATAGACTATTTTAAGGATACCTATGAAACAACGTCTGTCTGTATGACTGTTTGTTTCTTGTACTAGAACTAAGCGGGTTCTTACAGTACCATTTATCATTCCATGAAAAAAAATTTTTGTACAGTATTTGTTACGCGAATTTGGTCATATCTACACATAAATACGCTGGAAATTCTACACTTCGTTGCCTCAAATATTGGGGGTTCCAGTTACAATTAGAAACGCTCACATTTATGAGTACAAGAATTAAAACAATCGCAAGTTAATTTATAAAACTAACTAAACCCGTAAACTACGCCTCACGCACTTTTAACGACTTCAAAAAATAATAAACAAGCACTGTGTCGAGATGCAAGACATGTACCAAATGTGTTTCGCCATATTGTCTATTCTCAAATCCGCAAAGGTAGCGGCTGAATTGATCATGTGTAAAGACAAAGTAATCATGCGAATGTTTATTAAATGGTAGTAACATCCCAACCCGCGTGATAGACATTAAATAATCTTTAGAATAAATGGCCCATGTTTCCTTCAAATTGGCCCCGCTCATTTGTGTTTTAAATTATAATTTTCACATTTGAAACTCTTGCAACTGTATAAATAAATGTTTGTCCTTGACTCTTATTAATGGTGATTGTCTATGCTAGGATCTGTGAGGTTAAGTAAATCTTATATGAGTTGGTTTTTTTCTACTGTAAATATTAATCCACTACCCGAGGGTGACGAAATAATTGTAGATAATGAAATAATATTTCCAGCCTGCAATTTGTAAGTAAACCTTATTTGAGTTAAATAAGATTACCTCTGCGCGCTGATTCGATTGCATGGTTTCACGTACATTTCTCTGATGAGTCGTTTTCGATACTGAGCTGTGCCGAATGCCACGAGTAAACAATGGAGTCGGAGATCATGTGTGCTCCCCGCGGAATCTTATGTACAAATGCCAGCTATCGGCAGATTATGTTCCAATAATACAAAGAAAGCGTATACATTCAGTTTTCTTTATTTGCATTAAAACCTGTTGCGGTCCACTGTCTTTATATGTATACTTAGGTATACAGGGTGTTAACGAATTGTAGGACAAACTTCTAGGGCTTGCAAAACACAACAAAGCAAACAACTTTTGTTAATAAATGTGTGGTCAAAAGTGTTTTCTTTAGAAAATAGAGCCTCTTAAAGATTCTTTATGAAGTACCTGAAAATAGGCAACCCAAACTGTATTTTCAATTATTTTGCACAGGTCACACGGAATTTTGAAAAAAAAAAGCGATCTAGACATACATGCATTCAACTAACGTCAATTTTGACACATTTCGATATTTTTGTGATATTTTTTATTTTTCTTGCATTCCTTTCTTTCTGTGCATTTTATAATTCGTCTTCTTCGTTCTGTGATTTTTTTGATAATTATTTTCTTCGTTATTTTCGTTCTGTGGTTCGTATTTTTGTGTTATGGCGAATTATACTTTTGCCGAACAGCATGACATGATGTTCATGTATGGAGCTGCTTGGGGTAACGCACGCGAAGCTGCTCGCCTGTACCAAGAACATTTTCCGAATAGGAATCATCTGTCGCACAAGGCCTTTAGTGTAGTTTCACGTCGGCTGCGGGAGAAAGGTACATTCGTTGTCAATAGACACAACTGTGGAGCTACCAGAACAAGGCGAACGGTGGATTTTGAGGAAAAAGTTATGGAGAGAGTGGCTGAAAATCCTTACACTAGTTCAAGAGCCATTGCTCATGAAATGGGAGTGAACCGTGTTACAGTATGGGAGATACTACATGAGCAGCAGCTACATCCGTACCATCCACAGAAGGTACAAGCCATGGTTCAAGCAAATTTTCCCAGAAGGGTAGAATTTTGCCTGGAATTTCTGCGGCGGTGTAATGAGGATCCGGAATTCCAAGTAAACGTTCTGTTGAGTGACTAGGCATCTTTTACGAAAGAAGGAATATTCAACAGTAGAAGCAGCCACATTTGAGACGATGAAAATCCCCATGGTGTGGTTCAAAAAGGATACCAGCAAAGATTTTCAGGGAACATTTGGGCCAGGATTGTTGGCGAAAGACTCATTGGACCGGATCTGCTAGCCCAAAGGTTAACAGGAGCAATTTATTTAAATTTTTTGCGCCATGCCCTGCCTGAACTTTTGGAAGATGTTCTACCTCAAATGTGGCTGCAGCACGATGGTGCACCTGCTCATTTTTTGGCGGAAGTCAGGGAATTTTTAAATAACACTTTTCCCAAAAGATGGATAGGTTGAGAAGGGCATGTGGCGTGGGGTCATGTTAAAACGTTAGTGTAGCGACCCCAGTCGAAACTGTAGAAGAACTTACGGCGCGTATTCTTGCTGCATGTGAAGAAGTTCAACAGACTCCTGGCATATTTGGAGCGGTGCGCAGGAATGTACTTCGTATATGTGCTTCGTGTGTAGAAGCTGGGCGGCGACATTTTGAACATTTACTATAATTTTGTTAATTTTTGAATTAGTTATTGTAAATTTTTCAAATAGTTGATTTTTGCTTTGTAGTTTTGGTTTTTTCTATTGCTTAGTTTTGAAACATTTTGTTAATTAATTTATTTTAAATTTAATTTGAATTTGAAAAGTCGGAGAGAAACCTTTATTTAATTTTCGTCGTTATGGAAACAAATAGAAGGTAGCAAATTGAGTTGCCTACATTTAGGCGCTTCTTAAAGAATGTTTGAGAAGCTCTTCCCTGAAAGGAAACACTTTTGACCACACATTTATTAACAAAAGTTGTTTGCTTTGTTGTGTTTTGCAAGCCCTAGAAGTTTGTCCCTACTATTCTTTAACACCCTGTATAATAGACGAGCAGAGTTGTGGTTTTTAGTAGTAGGGGTCTCTAACCACTTAAAATTGAGACCGGTATATAAGACATGTTATTGAATGCGCGGTCACTACAATTTGAGACAAATTTAATATATAGAATTTGTACACAAAAACTTTGATCCGCGAGAAAAATAAATAAAGCAGAGGCCATAGCCCACCGGTTCCTCTAGTTTTTATTTAAAACTAAAACTATAGATTCATGTTATGGTAGCGTTAAATAAATCTGTGGGGCCTTATTTATTCTATGTGCCATTCGGAATACTATCATTGACAGAGTCCTCTAATAATTACAGAAGTTGCTGTAATACCCCGGCAATTTGTATGCGAATTGCTCTGTAGCGCCGTCCAGGCCTGGAATTGGTACACATGCAAGGTAAATTACCATTTAAGCTAATAAAGTAAAATTTCGTTTCGTTTCTGTAACCATAAATGTAGTCCTTTAAGATGTTTCCTCATATTGTTAGTAGTATGAAGAAAACATCGAAGTATTTCTGTATTAGGAAAACCTTGTTTGAAAGTGTTGACAGCGGAAATGTTCAAAGTCGAGAAATATTTTAGCCAAATTTTAAACATGCAGTTTGCTTATCTTGTAAAAAATCTGTATATAAATGTAAACATGTAAGCAACTGGATGCAAATCCCAAATCTCTCGGCCAGAATAATATTAACTTGATAAAATAATCGCAGTGCCGATATAAATGTCTCATCAACCAACCAATGTTTCGCATCCCTCAGGGTTCTTGAAGAACAAAAAAATAAAAAATTCGAAAAGAAAAGCGTTAAAAACTTTTCTCGATCATCGCTATCCATAATTAGCTTTCAAAAGAGTTTTTGGTTTTTTGGGCATTTTATCATTTTTAGTGGCGTGGTTAGATATTAAAGTAGATCATTAAATTATTTTGGGAGTAGTCAAGAACACATTATGTAAGTTTTGCATATTATTACAAATTTGAAATTAAAAAAAATCGTTTTTTTGCCTACCCGAAATTGTACAATCACCAAAAATGACTAATAAGGTACAAAAATTATTACGACTTCATTACATTTAAACTGATATTGTTCTTGATACAGGAACCCCGTCGCGTCGTTTAGCACACAACATTCGGAATGCCATTTGCCATGTAAACCTAGAAAAGCTCGAGAATAATCAAATCCTCAGTTGTTAATGGTGCGGGAGCTGTACCATTTAGTTCGTTTCGTGTTCTTTGGATCGTCTTCTTTAGCACTCCATGTTTGGTAAACGCAACTTGGGCTGTGACAGTTTCGCCACGCATTCATTAGTTATTTGTGGTGGTTACTTCATTGTCTCTACCGGTCTTCCCTCTTCTTATTATTGAGGTTTTTGTTGTGCCTGCCTGTACTTGCGCCGCAGAGCTAGTTCAGTCCATCTTTTTACAATGCACCTCATATGTGTGGGATGCGTGCTTTACAGCGAGATTTACTGTCAATGCTTCTTCCATCGCACCTCCAAAATGTCTTTGTCCAACATCAGCGTTTTTCAGTCACACATATTCAAAAATACTTCAATAAAAAATTTTTATTTTTCAATATATAGCTACAACCACTAACTCGCTAAAGCGAATTCTAGTAATACTGAGTGATATTCATTATGCACGTTATGTTTAAAAAACTTTTGGTAAAAGAGAGGGTTATAATAAACTTTTTTTACCCAAACCGTACTGTGTTTTTTAGATATAGATTATAAAATTTTGACAATTAACATAGCCGTACGGAAGAAATACACTAGTACAGTAATACGGTGGTATTATTTTTTCAATCACATTTTTGCGTATAAACGTTCTTGTGTTCAAACGTCCTTGCGTCCAAACTGCCCTGCTTTCCATATATTAGGATTTTTTGAAATTGGAGATAAGGTGTAAGCTAAAAACCCGGCATTCGAATTTATCTGGAATTTCTGCCAATTCGGATCTCAGATTTCATGGTGAGATTGAATTTCAGATTTTGCATGGTAATCCGCATTAACGATTTCATAAGTGAATCCGCATTTCGGGCTATTTATATTGATACGGAATTCAGATTTCTTACGTCGATCCAGATTTCCATTATTCTATGCAAATTCAGATTTCGGATTTATAGTCTTATCTGAATGTTAACGTTTTTGAATTTTGATCCTACTTTTAGATTATTCCTAGAATATTTTATTTCTTTGGTATGCCAATTCTCATTCCGCTAATTAGAATTTTAAAATTCAAATCTTTAAAATGAGGTTTTAGAAGATTCGAATTATATTCGTGTATGATGGTATAAATTTGATTTAAGCAGTCTTCACATTTGGATTGAAACTGTGATCTTTTAAAACTTCACATTTTCTTGAATTCTTAAAGTTTTTGTTTTTTTATTTAATACGAGATTATTCACCAATATAACTTTAACACCCTGTATCTTAGAAACAATAAGGTTTTCGATATAGGATTATTAATTAAACCAAGTCCTAATATTTTTACGTGTTCTATAAATTTCCAAAGTTCGAATAGTAAATTTTGGACCACCCTGTATGGTTAGCCTCAAACAATATCAACGAAGCTGCTGTAATCGTTACATATAAAAGGTAGCAAAGGGTGGTAATTACGACTAGCAGCAGCCGTGGCTTTCCGCCCTACGCTTTTTTTTGTGTTTTCTATTACAAATTAATAAATAAGATTTGTCGAGATGTACGTCATATACTAAATGGGCGCACAATGGCAACAACGCCAATGCAGCAAATCCAGTTGTATTAGAGCCTTATTAGATCCCCATCTAGAATACCAATCAAATAAACCCTTGTTCTCGAGGTCTGTAAGGTGGGTCTTTATTTTATTTGATCAACATTTTTGTTAGTTATTTAGAATATAAAATATATTATTTCTACTCCCATGTTTTAATTTACGTATTAATTGTGCGCTGCCTATACTAAAATGATACCCATTTCGATACAGATTTTCATTATGAACTGACCCAAACTGACCAATAGCAGCAAAGCATTGTTTTTGGTAACCATGGTCACAAGAGTTGTTGACAGTTAACATCGCAAAACAGTTTGAGTTTTTTTTGCACAAAAAAAACTTTTTTAATGAATATTTTTTTTTAATTAACTAGTAGAAAAAAAAAGTTTATGCAACTCTTATATAATGGCTATTAATATACTCGTTTGAATTACGAAACTCGCTGCCGCTCGTCTCGTAATCTCAGTCGTGTATTAATAGCTATCATTATAGATTCGTTGCGTAATATACTATTATTCAACATTACTGATAGTGAATTATCAAATGTTAAATACATTTCAGTTACTGCCTTTGAAGTAGAACGATCTTTTCAACTTTATAAAAATATATTAACTAACAATAGTTGCAGCTTACCATCAGACAATATTGAGAAAATCATTGTTTGCTATAGCAACACAAACATTATTAAAATTATTAAAAAACTGTTTACATTACAGCCGTTTCTTTTTGTTGTGTTTTTTAGCAGCTTTTATTTTGCCGGAAATAAAACTTTTGGCTCCTATTATATAATTTTTTATTACTTTTTCGCTCTCCTATTATGATGTGATATAATTTCAGAAAACATTATTACAATTATATTAAAAACAGCAATTACAACTAGAGCTGGTGTTAAAGGCACTATAATTATTAAAACTTAGTGTGTTGCATGCGGAGAAAAGACCGGAAAACAGAACCGGAAAAAGATTTTAAGCTAAAAAAACGCTCTCAAAACACAGAACCATTTCCTAAAACGAAAAGCGGGAAGAAAGTTAAACTTATCATTTTTCCTCATTTCCAGGGGAGAGTTTTTCGAGATGTTTCGAGAAATACGCAAAAAAAATCTTATTACACATTTGCTTGTGATTTTTAAATAAAATTTATCCTTATTCATATAAGTCGATCAGCAAAGAAAATAGTACGTATCTTTTTCAGAGAAAGCTCTTATTTAATTATAAAGTGATCCAATAAAAGGTATTTATGAACAATTCATGGGAGCCGATTAGCAAAGAAAATAGCACGAATCTTTTTCGTGGAAAGCTCCTTTTTAATTATAATGTGATCCACCAGAAAGTATTTATGAACAATAATCCGTAGTGGTTGAGACTTAGTTGGTAGTACTTGTTAAGGGGTGTATGAATCCCTAAGTCCCAACAATAATAAATAAATGCGTCTATGTAGTGTCTTTTGATTAGTGTAAACTAAAGCAATCGACGTAAGAGCAATTCCACCGAAAGCGTTCGCTAGCCTGTGGTTCCGTCACGACCAGTTCATATGATCACTGGTTGTTTAGCTGGCATGCCTCCACTATGTTAGCGTTATAAGAACTATCAGCAGATCATGTTACAATAATACAAATCAATATTCTGCTATAAACGTGTCTGAAATAGGATTTTTATTAAACTCGCCGCACGCGCTTTTGTATTTACCAACAAAGAATGTATTACCAAAACACGGCCGATAAACTATGTTCAAACGTAAAAGCCAGCCGTTGTGTTATGGTAAGACACTTAAGATTTTAATATTTAGATAAATAGTTCCTATAAACACGGGCCTGATAGAGCTTCTTTGCGGAGCTACAGCCTCCTGAAGATGAAACAGTTTAACCAATTTTGTAACGATAATTTGCGCACTAAAATTTTCGTAACTAATTTTGTTTGAATAAATGCGCCGCATGGCGGTCGCGTAATGTTTTTCTATATATATTTTACAATTTCAAAGTTTTACTTAGAAAATCGTGTTCTACATCCAAAAATACATATAATAGATGTTGAAAATGGCTTAACTGTTAGCTTGAAGTTGGTAGTATTTTCTTAAGATTCCACCATAGTTTCCACAAACTTTGAGTTTAAGTTTTATACATGAAAAGTAGCTCCCACAAGCAAAGTTCCGGAAACGCTTTGTTGCGAGTTATAGCCTGCGAGCGAGAAAAACGAGAACGAGAAAAGCGAGAGAAAAACCTTCACACGTTTGTAGAAACTTTGACGAAACACAAAACTGCGTAGCGAAGCATTTCCACACCCATGTTATTCACAGCTGTTTTCATTGTTTTGATCTGTAGAACTTAACCTCAAAGTTTGTACAAAATGTCGTTTTAAGAAAACGTTTTGATTTAGATGGCAACTCGATTTTAAAAACTATTGAATTATCTCGAAAACTGTTATATTGCCGACTTTTGACCACAGCACATTTTTAGTGCATTTTTTGCATAAAAGGTAAAATTTTTTAAGGCTCGGACACAGGGCCTCAAAATATCATGTGATTAGAGAATACACAAACATTTGACGTTTGTTTGACATTTAAAAAACCTTGCGGCTATTCTGTCATGCTACTGGAGGCTAACTAAATGCACTAATTATGCATGCCCTACGCATTTTTACCAAAATTCGCTTACAGGGCATGCGTGATTAGCGAATTTAATTACCCTCCAATTAAGTGACAAAACAGCCGCAAGATATTTTTAAATGCCAAACAATTTAGGTGATAATTATCATAAGATACTCGAGCCTTACTGAGAGAACTTCGAAAATTGTAAAGATCACAAACTATTTAGACAAACATATTGCATGACTACCTCATATGAGACACCCTGATGCACCTATGCAAACAAAAATTAGTAAAAATACTAAGTTAAATGAGTAATTCTGAGATATAGAATTTCAAAATGTTAGTGCAACTACTGCGGAAGTTATCGATAAAAACGTGATTAGACTGTTCCATTTTCAGAAATCTGTAGCTCTGTAACCAAATATTTATGAACCCATCTTTAAAGAAGCTTCTTACTTATTTTGGTGCCTAGAATGCGTCATATAAATCTTGCACCATAATTCTGAATAACACTGTATACAGAACTAGCAGTGTGACTATATTTTCGATTTTTTACAAGCAAAATGTTCATAACAATTTTAATCGAATTTACACTATAACATCCAGCATACTGCAGTAGTGTAATAGCGTATTTTTCAAGACTCGCGTAAAGTATATGAAATAAACAGAACATTGAGAATTTAAACAATTAATTAGCTACATAATCTCGCAGTTTCTAAAAATTTAAATCCGATAAGAATTAAATTAATTAGCAGAAAAAGATTAAATAAATTTAAAGCTCCAACAAATCCCCAGAAAAGCAATTTAAAGGAAAACCATGGTTTATTAATCCACTGTATTTCTTTTAGTTAGACGCTCCTAGGATTAACTTTATTTACGTCATTATATGAAACAAAACCTCGTCTTAAATTCAAAAACTATATAATCTAGATCAGAAACAGCATTTTAAGACAGTAAATGCCCCGAGGCATTGAGGAGCATAACTAATTCAGTCTTTAGAGTCAGAAAATAAATAAACAAAATTAGCACTAAAAGCTCTGAATTCTCTGTAATATGAAAGATGTAAAATAATGTAAAACATTTTTCAGCATGCAAGATTAATAGATAGCCAAAAATCACAAATTCTGTTTCTGTAAAGTTATCTTTTGTATAGGCCCTTTAATAGTTATTTAGTTGCTAGTGGGATAAAAGCGTTATTATAACACGAGTTTGAAGGTTGCATGACAAGGTCGTAGACCGAGTCGTGTAATCAAACGAGTGCCATAATCAGTTATCCCACGTGTGACACAAAATCTTATCTACGACTGCTCAAAATTTCTTAAAAATCAAATTTTTTTGCTTGAAATGATATTTGACAGTTCGCATAAATTTATTTGCAAATGTCAAGTCACTTTGTCAAATATTTTTGTTTTACAATCAAAGGAACGGGATAGATTCGATTTGTTTAATACTATGGCAACCAGCCAGTTTTCTTATACACAAAGCTTCAGTTTTGTTTGTGTAAATAAAATTAGTTGTGTAATGAATTCATTACCGAACTTATTTTACATTAGTGCTATGAAAAACTTAATTTTAATTCAGTAGCGGAGTTTTTGGAATAATCCACTAATAAAAAAATTCAACTTATTATTTATTATAATTATTTGTTATGCACTAATGTACTAACGCATCAGTTAGTCATTATATACAGGGCCAGCGGGTGGTCTAGTGGTTAAAGTCCCAGGCTTTGAAACTAGACTCCCAATGGCAGTAGGTTCGAGTCCACTGTCCGTCGGAAATTTTTCTGAATAAGTTAAATCTGGCGGGTCCATGGATGGTGTATGCGGTGTGTATGTTGGGTTGCATGTCTTTCAGGGGCATGTTAGACCGGTGAATAGCACTTAGTGTGCTGTACCCGGGTAAGGGGGTGGGATGGGAATCATGGGGTCGTGCTCACGCACGGCTTCATGATTCTTAAAAAAAAAGTCATTATATACAAAAATTAAAAAATTTTGTTGACGTGTTGCTATACAACGCCGATAACACCGGTGCTTCCTAAAAATAGGATTATTAATAGTAATACCACATAAGCTTTAAATTTATCTTTATTAATAAGTTCTAGCTTTACAACGTTAAAGTTCATATTGGATAATGAATAAAATACTTTATAATTCAACGGTATTTATTTATTTTAACCTTATACGTATTCCGACTTGTTTACCTGTCATTGTCAAAGGTAAGACTAAAAAATAAACAGTTGGTATTGCTATAGGAACAATAAATCTTCATAACTTGATCTTGGTTATCAGTGTGTGCAGATGATTTGATTTCTCATTCTAAAACGTCCAGTAAGAGTGCATTTAAGAGATCTTTTTGCGCACTTATTATATTGACCTCTTAAGTTCACCCTTATTGGACGTATTAGAATGAGAAATCAAATCATGGTAAACACTGATATCGAAGATCAAATTGTCGGTCGAATTTTCATTTAGGTGGGTTAAAACTGTATTTTAATTGGATGTAATATGTATGAATGAAATAATTACGAATATTCCACTTACATTGTAACAACCAATGACAGCCGTTTATTTTCAGGCTCTTAACCTATCACATTCTGAGTGATCACAATTATACTTTTTCAGGAAGCTACGGTGTTATTGTTGTAACCATAACAATCACAATTAAATATTTTTTTTAATAATTAAATAACGCAATTTTTCATCAGTAAGTAGCAAATGTTTACAACAACGAACTGTTTTAATATTTAACTAGTAAAACCCGTTTCTTTGTTTATTATATTTTGATAATAAATAATCGAAGGAAGCAGGTAGCGTTGCAAGCTGCAGATAAAAGTCCAAGTCTATGTCTGCTATATTTATATTAAATCCGGATCCCCTCTCCCAGTCTCAACTTTTATTGACCGCGCATTCAGTAACATACCCTACATCGCGACACAGATTATTGATTATTATATATCTTAATTTCGGATCCCTTCCCCTATCACAACTATTAGTGACCGCGTATTTAGTAACATGCTTTACACTTTGATACAAGTATTTATTGTTGATTATAGGTATATAAAATACTTAATTACTTCAACAATATATATTTATTTTAACCTTATACGTATTTCGGCATGTTTACATGCTATTGTCAAAGGTTATAGAAAGTAAACAGTTAGTGTTGTCATAGCAATAGAACTTGGTGCAATTTCAAAAGCTTCTAGTATATCTAATTTACGTTTATCATCACAAAAGTGTAAACATTTTATGGTGTTATTAGACGTCATTGAATGATTTTGTTCTAGTAAGTGTTTAGCGTAATTGGATTTATGTGGGTGTTTGTATTTGTAACAACGTACGTGTTCTTTATACCTAATATCAAACTTTCTAATTGTCTGGCCTATATAAACCGAATTACAATGCGAACAATTTAATTTGTAAATGCCTGATTTTAGCAAATCATCTGTTTTTGATTTTACATTAAACAAAGTGTTTAAGATGTTTCTAGTTGTTTTAAAACTTATTTTATATTTATTTGTTTTGTTTATAATTTTAGCAATTTTTTCTGATTTGTCACCAAAATATGGGATCGAGGCATATTTAATCGTATCGGATGAAGTTGGAGTATTCGGAAACATTTTTTGAATGGCTAATTTATAATCTTTTTATTTAATTAATTTATCAATAAGTTTAGTATTATAACCATTGCTATATGCAATTTGTTTAATAATTCAAATTTCTCTATTATAATTTATTTCACCCAAAGGGACCGTCAAAGCCCTTTGTATCAGGGACCTGTATGCTGCTAATTTATGTGTTTTATGATGACAAGAATGGTGTGGTATTGTAACGTCTGTTTGTGTAGGTTTTCTATAAACTGAGTATTCAAATTTATTAGTTGAATTAATTTTTATGTTTAAATCTAAAAAGTTAAAAAATTTTGTTCAGTTTCTAGTGTAAATTTTATGCTTAGATGCAAGCTGTTAATAAAAATTAACAATTCATTAATTAATTCAAATGAACTATCAAAACATGCTAAAATGTCATCAACATAAGAAAACCAAAATATAACTTTCTCAGATTGATTTGATTCGAATATTTGATCTTCTAGATTTTCCATAAATATGTTAGCTAAAAGAGGTGAAATTGGACTTCCCATGGGTAAACCATCTTTTTGGAAATAAATTTTATTATTAAAAGTAAAATAATTTTGATTGGTGCAAAGTTCAGATAATAATTGAATCAAGTCAGTCCGTTTTATTAATTCAACATTTTTGTTAATAAGAATATTATTTAACAAAGGAATACACCTCCTGGGGAGGTATTTGGGAAAACATATTAGTAACAGCAAAACTAACTAGCTTGCTTTTGTTGTGGTAAATGTAAGTTAGACAACTTATTGATCAATTCGGAAGAAATTTTAACTGAATATTTTGGTTTCTAATCAAAACTGGTGATTATATTATTTAGCATTTTTGCTAGCATGTGGTTGGGTGCATGTATGTATGATACTACTGGTCTAATGGGCATGTTGGGTTTATGTATTCTTAATAAACCGTATACTTTTGGTGGTTGTGGATTCGGATTTATTATTTCTCGTTTTTGATAATCTTTTAAACAAACCTGGCAATTTTCTAATGTTTGTTTTAATTCCTTTTGATAATTTTTGGTGGAATTATTATTAACGTTTTTAAGTTTGAATTGGTTATTAAATCATTAATTTTTTGTAAGTAAATGTCATTGTAAAGTATTTATTAGTTTATATATAGTAAATCCGGATTACATCCCCTCGTCATAACTTTTAGTGACCACGCATTCAGTAACATGCCTTATACGTAGACATAGGTTTTTATTAGTTTGTATATTAAATTCGGACTCATTTGTCCAGTCACAACTTTTATGACCGCGCATTCACATTTCGACAAAGGTTATTTATTATTCTATATTCTATATATTTATTAAATCCGGATCCGGTTACTTTCCTAAAGTAACCGGGCATTCAGTAATATGTTGTACATCTCGACACAGGTTATTTAACATGTTTGCGAGTTCCGATTCCTGCGGAATATTTTAAATATATAATTATATATCTTTCAATAAATTTGCTACCATTTAACAAAACGTGAGGCGTAGTCCTCGGGTTCAGCAAGTTTTATAAATTAATCTACAAACTCGTCATCTTCCTGTAATTACAGAAACTTTAACTAGTGGATTGTTTTTAATATCTTTAACTGACAGTAATTGCCACACATAAACCTTGTCTCCGTCCTTTAACATGTACGCAAAAATCTTCCTACTAAGTGTTGAAACAGACAGGCAGTATTATTACACGAACAGTTTCTAGTTTGTAAACAACAAATTCATACTTTAAAAACATTCGTTGAATTATAACCATCGGCTCCTCTAATAGATGATTTTTACTAAAACACGTTCAACTGATTCTGACGTCATGTTTATTATGATTATTAGAAATTCGTAATAGTAGGGTCACGTATTTTCGGAACAATTTTAATTACCTTTCCTTTTAATCGTATGCGCTTTGATTCATTTTGACTGAATTTTTGGAATTGTGCTTGTCGCCATTCCAATGTCTAAAGCAATTCAAGCGGGAATAAAACTAACAAATGTAGCCACATAACCTCTTGTAACTTGTCCATTTACTCTACAAGCGTTGGTTCCAATCCGTTGATGCTAATTTTCGGTGGTAATTATTTGAAAATGTTTTGACCCTCCCGAATAAAAGTAATAAATAACGAAATTGTAGCAACTGTAATGGCAGTAATATAAATATTCGCCGAAAACAATCAATAAACTGCGCCAAGATGCATAGAAGCCGCCCCGATGGTGTTATGGTGATGATTATGTCGAGATGCAAGAGTCCGTGGCATGTAACTATGTAACTATGTAACTATGTAATCAATGAAGAGGGGTTTCCGTAGGTGTACCGTTCCCAACTGCTATAATAATTCAAAATCTTTAAAAATCTCCGTTTCTTCAGATTTCCAAAAAATCTGACAGGTAAGAATGAAGTATTTAAACTAAAAAGTGCCAACAATAATTTTAGAAACGTATTGTGAACGTCCTCAATCACAGAATCATTCCTATATTTGCAGGCATTTCAAATTTGGCGGGTAAGCACGTCGTCAAAGGCTGGGAGTGACACCGTCAAAGGCTGCAGGTCACGAAAAGTTGGATGTTAAAGACCAAACTGCCGACAGACAAGTGTCGCTTCGGAATATAAATATATACTGTGGTATTGCTGTTGATTAGTCTAGGTGTGATTGGGCGACAGTCTGACAATAAACGGCTGCCAGTGGTTGTTACAATGTGAGTAGAATATTCAACAGCAATTCCACAAGTGAATTTCTACAGTGTTTAGGATGTAGCTATAACTTCCACCGAAGAAAGTTTTTTCAGCTGCATGGTCATTCACACTTTTGAATTTTTCTATGATATTAGAGATATTAAAAATGAGCTTTCTACACAAGACGTTATGAAACACTGCCAGGACTTACATTTAGCGCTCAGTACTGATAATGCCGCTGATATTGACGGTGTAGAACTGTGTGACGAATAAATAGGTGTATCTAAGTTGATAAGTCCATAAAACTTCCCTTTCGAAAAGTTTTAAAATTTATTGCAGGAAATGATATTATCACTCCAAATACTGCTATATCATTACGGATTTCTTTAACAATAAATAAACTAAATAAAACTTACAGATAGAACTACCCAGACTTTCATAGCAACTTGATTTTTCACAGGAATTGAATTATTTCGTAAACAGCTAGATTATGCGATTTTCAACAAGAGCACTTTTTTGTGTAATGTTGTATGGAAAATAAGATTTTATAGACAAAAAACTAAAACATGTAAACATTTAAAATATTTGAAAGAAAACAATACAAAGTGTTCCGTATCGTTATGTTCAAACTTCGGGAGCGTACACCAGGTTCAATTCTGAGAGTAAAAGACACAAAAGAAGTAGGTCTGTTTTGATTTGTTTCGAACGCACGGGGCATAATAAACTGAACGAGTAGTGTCAGAATATAGAATTTCAAAATTTTAATGTAATTATTATTGCTAAAGTTATCTGTTGAAGACGGTAACTCCGTAAAGAAGCGTTTTAGAGACAAAGTTTTATGATTGTTTCATTGTTGGTCGTCCATGTGTTTATAAATCACTCTGTATATCACAACACTTCATCCGAAACTAGATCTCGGTGGCAACAGAATTTACGACTTTGATAAATATGCTCAAATTAAAATCTGACATGCAATTTGATAAACTGAAAGGAAACACTGCGCGTGAATTTCTTGGCAAAATCCCTATTTACCATCGTAGATGTCTTCAATTTTCACATTAGTTCTGTATGTTTACACGATAATATTAAAGACATGGTAGCGAAACTATAAATTATGAAATTGAAAGCCACAAATTCTTGTTCATTTTGCCGAAAGGAACGTGATTGTAAAGGTCTGTAGCAGCTGTTTAACGTACCAACAAAATCCTGTGAAAATCAAAATTGTGAAAAGGAAAGAGAAATTAATGACATGGTTATTTTAAACTTAGTTCAACCCTTTCACGCTGATCGATTTGGTTTAATTATATCATAATATCGTCACTGTTGCTTTCAAATATGTTTAAATCAGAACAATTCTACAAAACATAAACCAGAAACGAAACAAAAAAATATTTTGCAAACTCGCAGAAGCAATAACGTCAAATGCAAAAATGACGAATGTAAATAATGTCGAATACAAAAGAATCAAAGTGTGGATTACAAAAGTATCGACGGAAAATAATTTCGCAGAATTGCTTTTTCTTTGTATATCTTTTTCCGCTTTATAACTTTAAAACCTACCTAGAACCCGAAGAAACGACAGTTTCGTTTTAAAAAGCAAATTATAGTCGCCCTGCCACCGATTTTTCGTAATTTTCCATTCAAAGGTATTGACAATTGATGTTATTGCATTCCAAGTTTTCGCCATTCGACGTATTATCTGCATTCGATATTTTTTATTCGATATGTTGCATTCGACATTTTTACAGTTCACATTTTGAATTTCAACGTTTTATTGCATTCAACGTATTTGTTATCGACAATTTGGTCATTCGGGATTTCTGTATTAGACGATCCACTTTGATGTTTTTGCTTTTGACATTATGCTTCTCACCTACGTACCTAGATAGAGTAACAGCGTCTCTTGGTTATTTCTTCTTGTTGATATTAAACAAAACACTTTAATAACTTCAACAATAATTATTTATTTTAACCGTATACGTATTTCGACAGTTTACATTCCGCTATCAAAGGTAATATTAAGAAGTAAGCAGTTAGTGTTTACTTTTTAATATTACCTTTGATAATGGCATATAAACAAGTCAAAATTCGTATAAGGTTAAAATAAATCTTTTTGTTGAAGTTATTAAAGTATTTTATTTATTATCCCACTCAGAAATAATTAAGTCAGCTGTGATGGCATCGATGTGTGTCATAGACTTAATGTAATTTATAATGTTTAATGCTCGTTATATCTTGAGCAATGGCATTCACGTGCATCGGAGTCCACTTTTATACAACGACACTTTGTACATCGTTCCTTGCACTTGCAAGACACTAATTCTTAGCAGTGTTTACTCACGCCCGGAAGTGTTGTTTATACAGGTTGCATAATCTAATGCAAACATCAAAGGGGATATACTTTCAAGCAATGAAAGAAAATCACAAGAATTGCATTCGCGTACATGTTCTGTATGTACAGAAAAATTAGAGCTTCTAGTTACATAGTTCGAAATATACAAAGAAAATGCAAGTTTTTTCGACAAAAAATTATTATATTTTTCAATATAGTGTTCTGCTCGCTCAACGTACTTATTCCAACGATGCTCCAAAGCAGCAATGCCGTCTTTGTAGGTCAATGAATCCAAGTCCTCAAAATAGCTATTTACAGCAGCGATTACCTAGGAATGGGATGAAAATCTTTTACCGCCGAGCCATTTCTTTAGGTTTGAAAATAGATAAAAACCGCTGGGAGCCAAATCTGGCAAATAGGGCGAATGAGGGACTAATTCGAATCCCAATTCATGAATTTAGGCCATGGTGATTGCAGACGTGTGTACAGGTGCGTTATCTTGATGGAAAAGCACCTTATTTCCGCCAAATGAGGCTGTTTATCTTTGATTTTGTCGCTCAATTGCTGCAACAAATTGGCATAATACCCGCCATTTATTGTTTTTCCCTTTTCCAAGTAGTCGACGAAGATAATTCCATGAGAATCCCAAAACACAGTTGCCATAACCTTTCCTGCTGACAAAACCGTTTTTGCCTTCTTCTTTGTGTATTCATTGTTTGGACTGTTCCTTGGTTTCGGGAGTGTAATGGTGTACCCAGGTTTCATCGACGGTTACGAAACGGCGCAAAAAGTCCTTGAGTTTGCTGCGAAAACATGCCAAAAGTTCGCGAGAAACAATCAAACGATTCAGTTTTTGCTTCGGTATGATCAATCGCGGCACCCAACGCGCGTAATTTTGTTATTTCCAATTCTTTAGTTAAAATTCTGTGCACACTGTCATTTGAGACTCCCCCTATGTCTGCTATTTCGCGCACTTTTACTTGACGGTCATCCAATACGATACGGCCTTTTTCAATCATATCCGGGGTAGTAGCCGTTTTTGGGCGTCCACTGCGGGGTTCGTCCTTTGTGCTCACACGACCACGCTTAAACTCGGCAACCCAGTTGTTAACCATTGAAAACGAAGGAGCGGACTTTAAAAATGTCGAATCCAACCCTATTTTGATTTCGGTTGGTGTTAAGCCTTTCAAATGAAAGTACTTTATCACTGCTCGCAACTCAGTTTTTTAACCTAAGAAAAAATTGTTCTGAAAAATGGTAATGCAAATTCCGCCGAATTAGCGCCATTTCTGTGTTAGGCCACGTACATTTCGAAAGATCCTCGTATGTGAGTGTTACTCGTTTAGCTCAGCTTTGTTTGAATAAGTGCACCAGAGGTAGGCTCGCATAAGTTTTTTTAATATTTTAGATTTTTATAATTTTTGTACTTTTGTTATAAGTTCTTGTTCTTAATAATTCAATTTTTGTAAAGAATTAAGTCATCATGTCTTTTTAAGATGCCCAAACGGTTTTTAAAATCTTCGAGGGTGCGTTTTACACATCACAACAATGATATAGTTCCCATAAATATTATTACCAAAACGCTTCGTTATAGAGTTGCAACCTCCAAACATTAGACACCTTTCAAGAATTCAGATAGCTGCTTCTTCCGAACGATGTAAGTTTTAAAGAAACGTTTCCGTAGTACCTATGTTAATCGAAACTCTGTTTATAGCTTTGATGTGTGGAGCTTATCTTTAAAATTTGTATGAATTATTTCCTATCGTCACGAAATACTCAGACCTTCATGGCAACCTCATTTCTTACAATAATTAAATTATCTCAAAAACTGTTAGTGTTAGGTCGTCATCAAGCAGTGGTAGAAAGTGGGCGCTGCAATCTATCATTGTTTCAGTTAACGACGAAATAACAACGAGAAAAAATGTACAAATATTGTGACAGTCTTTAAAAATAAATAAATACAAATTTAGAAAAGATTTTAATTGATTTAGACGACGAATTATCATTAAAGACGACGCAACATTGGTCCTTCGAACCGAAAGATCTGGTTTTTGGATATTACCAACTCTTGACAAATTATGAGTGGACGTGAACGTAGACGAGGTGCTGGTGTAAATAGGAACCTTTCTTTAGACTATATGTGGCCACCTGGGTTTGGGATGCCTGAAGCAAAATCAGAATCCGCATTTGTTCAGGAAAAGTCACAGGTTTTACAAAAGGATATTGTTGACTCAAAAGAAACTGGCCAAACAAGTCGGCGTTCAAAAATAGCAATTGTCGAAACGTCAGTGAATTCGAAACGCACAACTGTCAGTCAAGACTTACAAAGAAAGAAGCTTGCTCTTGAAACAGAAAAAGAAAAACTTAACATAGAATTGAAACAGCGTGAGTTAGAGACTCGGTTGAGATTATTGCAGTTAGAACACGATGTCCGAGAAGCTGAAATCGCCGAAGCCGAAGAACGTTGTTCCACCGAAGAAGCACTTTCTAACACCAGTAAGTCTTTGTATCCGCATGACAAATGTTTTGGACCACATCATGGACCTTCCATGAAATCTGTAGCTGAATGGGTGGATAAATATGAGCCAAATATTTCCGATTTCCAACCAGAACAAAAAACTGAAGAAATGTCAGACATAAAATTACTATGTAATGCTCTTAGTAATACAATAAAGCATGTTACTTCTGCACCAAAGCATGACAGACTTATTGCTAGACAGACGGTGGAGAAGGACTTCCCTTTATTTGACGGAAACCCGGAAGAATGGCCAATTTTTATCGCACAATTTAGACGTATTTCACAGCTATGCGAATACACCCCTGAAGAAATGATGATCAAGTTACAGAAGTGTTTGAAAGGTGATGCTAAATTAGCGGTATCCGGTATGATGATGTCACCAAAAAATGTTGATTTAGTCATACGAACCTTGGAAATGAGATTTGGACGACCAGACCAAATAATTGATATACTCATTTCTAAGGTGAAACGAGTTCCACCGATTAAAGACAGTAACATCGAACATTTAATTTATTTCTCAAATCACGTGCAAAGCCTTGTGTCAACTATAAATTCATTAAAATGTTATAATCATTTACAGAATCCATACTTACTAAAAAACTTATTGTACAAAATGCCTGACATGTTGAAACTTCGATGGGGAGAAAGGATAGTCCAGAAGAATGGCGAATTTGACCTGGAAGACTTTTCAAACTGGCTGACCGAAGTAGCGACTGCAGCATGTTATGTGAGTACGCCAAGAAGTGTCAAGATGCAACTTGCCACAGATGATCATTATCGAAGACAACGTACAATTTCAAGAAAAGAAACAACCTTAGTAGCGACGGATACCACGTCAGAAGCTCTGTGTGAATACTGCGATTCTAGGGAACACAAGACTACAAATTGTAGCATTTTAAAGGAAGACGACGTAGAGACGAGATGGAAAACTGCGACAACAAGAAAATTATGTTTCTCATGCCTGAGAAGCAACCATCAGACATTCAAATGCCGAGCTAGACGTCCGTGTGGAATTGATGGATGCACACGCCCTCACCATAAGCTTCTACATAAAAAATTAGAGCCACGAAGACTGACGCATCCCGCCCTGTAGACAAAAGAAACCAGAGATGGCGATACAAATGAAAATGTGCTTACTGTGGGACGTAGATGTAACGATATTCTACTGCGATTGGTAAGAGTGAAGTTATATGGAAATGACACCGAACTTGAGACTGTTGCTCTTTGTGATGAAGCATCCACTGTGACTTTAGTTGATAAATCAATTGTTGACAGACTAGGTATAAAAGGACAGAACGACACGTTATGTGTACAGTGGACCAATGAGGTAACATCTCGACATGAGAATTCAATTCGGTTTGATGTGAGTATATCCGGAATCGCCAACAATGCAAAAATTTTTGCCATGAAAGACGTTCGATCTGTAGAAAATCTCTCACTTCCTGCGCAGACAATTTCTTTAAATAAATGGTTTCGATATCCACATCTGAGAGGACTACCTCTAGCGGACATAAATGAACGTCCTATGATATTAATTGGTCAAGATAATATCCGTTTAACGGTAGCAAGGAAGGTGTGCCAAGGTCCAGAAAATTTGCCTATAGCTACAAAGACAAAGATCGGGTGGACACTTCATGGACCTACGATGGACAAACCACGGCAAGAGTACATGTTTCATGTTTGTGAGCACGAAAGAACCGATGAAGACCTTCATCAGCTTGTTAAACAATCCTTTACCACTGAAGCCTTTGGTGTGACTGTAACGCACTCGAAAGCTAGTAAAAACGAAGTTCGAGCGATGGAGATAATGGAAAAAACTACAAAACGTGTAGGCGACAGGTTTGAAATAGGGTTATTGTGGCGGGCAGAAGAAATTATCCTACCAAACAGCAAACCAACAGCGATGCGACGACTGGAGTGTATCGAAAGGCGCATGTTGAAGAATGCTGATTTTCGACAACAGTACTGCGAAAAAATACAAAGTTATGTAGATAAAGGATACGCTCGTAAATTGACAACAGAAGAAGCCGCTATAGAGGGACCCCGGTGTTGGTATCTTCCTCACTTCGCAGTTGTAAATCCTAATAAGCCAAATAAAATACGTTTGGTTTTTGACGCTGTAGCGAAGTCAGATGGTATAAGCCTAAATGATAATTTAATTGCAGGACCGGACTTATTGCAACCTCTGGTAGCCGACAAACGATGTGATGTTTATGAGATGCAGGTTATGACGTTCGGGGCAACTTGCTCACCCACCTGCGCTCAATTTGTTAAAAATCTTAATGCAAGACAACAGACAAAATCAGAAGAAATCTTAAGTGCGATAATTCAAAAGCACTACGTTGATGATTACCTCGACTGCAAGGACACCGAAGATGAAGCGTTAACAACCATTTTGGAAGTGCGACGCATTCAGAAACTTGGAGGTTTTGAACTAGTAAATTGGTTATCAAATTCGAAAAATCTCATGAAATTTCTTTCTGAGAAGGTAGAGACAATGAAAGATTTAAATATCGACTGTGAATCGACACTTCAGCGTGTTTTAGGACTTTGGTGGGATGCAAACGTGGACGATTTCAGATTTCGACTAAAGTTAGACATGGTCAGTCAAAATGAAAACCATAGACCTACGAAAAGACAGGTGTTAAAATTGGTGATGTCAATATTTGATCCTCTGGGTTTAATCGCCAATTTTACCATACGTGGACGTATTTTACTGCAAGACATATGGCGGACGGGAATTGGATGGGACGACAGTATTGACGAAGAACTTCACTGCACGTGGATTGCCTGGTTAGATGACCTTACGCATAATATAACCCAACTTCGCATTCCCAGATGTTACTCGTTAAACATCCCAAAAGCTAAAAGAATTGAAATGCATGTTTTTTGTGATGCCAGTAAGAAAGCCTTTGCGTCTGTAGTATACATTCGCACTCTGTCTGAAAATGGAATTACCATATCGTTGATAATTGCGAAAGCTAAGGTAGCACCAACAAAACCGATTTCCATTCCTCGGTTGGAGCTGCAAGCAGCAGTTATGGGAAGCCGACTGAGTAGCTGTATAAGACGAGAACTTGAAATTCACATCGACAAAACGTACTTTTGGACTGACTCGACAACAGTGTTGCACTGGATAAATGGCGACGGAAGTCGGTTGGGACAGTTTGAGTCTCATCGAATAGGAGAAATTCAAGAGTTAAGTGACGTAAGCGACTGGCATTGGGTTCCTTCTAAATTAAATGCAGCTGACGAAGCTACAAGGACATACACAGGAGACGGGTGTAAGATGACCAGTTTTAAAACATGGTTTTCAGGACCTGAATTTTTATCAAATCTCGATGAAACTACATGGCCAACTAATAAGCTGGTTAAATCAGATTGCTCTTCTGACGATGGAAAAACTTTACCCCCACAAAGCGAATTTCTCGCAGTAATTGTTGGGATTAATGAAGGTCTGCCAGATATTCAACGCTTTTCAAAACGGAGTAAGTTGATTAGAACTACAGCCTGGGTTTTAAAATTTGTTAGGTTATTAACGACAAGAACTGGAAAAACTGCTTGCCAAATTTTACAGCAACCAACTGTAGAAGAACTGTCAGACGCAGAAATTAGATGGATAAAGCAGTGTCAACGTGAAAGCTTCTCAGACGACATCGAAGCACTGAAAAAGAAAACAGGACTAAGTCGTCAAAGTAGACTTAAACGACTCTCGCCAGCGATCGACGAACGTGGTTTGTTGGTACTAAGTGGTAGGACAGACTTTGCCGACAGTATGGAAAACACTACCAGACGACCATATATTTTGCCTACCCTAACACGACGAACTAAGTGGACAGATGACGGAAGAACTCTGAAAATTAATGACATTGTCATAATAGTTGACGAAAATGCTCCACGAAATCGTTGGAAATTAGGGAAAGTTACAGCAGTTTTTCCTGGTCCAGATGGCAAGGTAAGAGTTGCTGAGGTAAAAACGCAATCTGGGACATACCGACGACCTGTAACAAAGTTATGCCGCCTCGACCTTGAAGATAGTGAGGAAAACGACACTGTTCCTCACGATGGGGGAGAATGTTAGGTCGTCATCAAGCAGTGGTAGAAAGTGGGCGCTGCAATTTATCATTGTTTCAGTTAACGACGAAATAACAACGAGAAAAAATGTACAAATATTGTGACAGTCTTTAAAAATAAATAAATACAAATTTAGAAATGATTTTAATTGATTTAGACGACGAATTATCATTAAAGACGACGCAACAGTTAGATTTAGAGATTTAAAAAAAAAGTACCTTTATTGTGTAATTTTCTTCAACCAAAAATTACTAGAAGTATTAAGCTAACTGAATAATGCTCAGACATGGTTTTTATGTTTTAGTGTAGAAGAAGAAGAAGTTATTAGGCAATTCCATTTTTTTCCTCCAAATTTGCAACTAAAACTTTTACTTTTAGGTTTGTAACAAAAGTCAAAAAATAAATATTCTGAAAGCACTTGAAATTAATAAATACAATAAAAATAGTTCAGTTGCCCTATTAAACTATTAAACAAATTTAAATAATTCGCCTTTACGTAATATCAGTTTAAAATAGATTTTAGTAATGTGGAATGTAAGAAGAGGTAGAAACCCTTAGTATAAGTAACGACGATGTTTTTAGAATTCCATGATAACCTCGACTCCCACGCATGTTTCCCACAAGTTTTTAAAATATCTCCTTCTTCTTCTGCGTCCTGTTGTAGGGCTTGCTCAGTCATTTCCTTATTTTTCCTCTTAATGAAGCTGAGACGAGGATGTCTAGCAGTTCTTCCATCTTTCTGGTGGTCCATCACGCGGTCTCGTTGTTTGTGGTTTTTCTGTGATTGCTATTTTTGTTATTCTGTGCTTTTCCATCCTGTATACGTGATCCCTCCATGTTCTTCTTCTATTGCGTACCTATCTTACGACGTCTTGGACATCGCATCTATTTCTTATTTCTTGGGTTCGTATCCTATCCCTTAGTGTTAGACCGCTTATGGACGTAAACGTTTTCATATCTGTCGATCTTAGCAGTCGTTTCGTTTTTGTAGTGCCGGCTCTGGTTTCTCCCGCGTAGGTCATAATGAGGATGTGATGACAGATGTTTTATACAGGGTGTTAATGAATTGTAGGGACAAACTTCTAGGGCTTGCAAAACACAACAAAGCAAACAACTTTTGTTAATAAATGTGTGGTCAACAGTGTTTCCTTTAGAAAATAGAGAATCTTAAAGATTCTTTAAGAAGTACCTGAAAATAGGCAACCCAAATTGCATTTTCAATTATTTTGCACAGGTCACACGGAATTTTGAAAAAAAAAACGATCTAGACATACATGCATTCAAATAACGTCAATTTTGACACATTTCGATATTTTTGTGATAGTTTTTGACTTTTCTTGCATTCGTTTCTTTCTGTGCTTTTTATAATTCGTTTTTTTCGTTCTGTGATTTTATGATAATTATTTTCTTCGTTATTTTCGTTCTGTGTTTCGTATTTTTGTGTTATGGCAAATTATACTTTTGAATTTTGTTTTTTTCTATTGCTTAGTTTTGAAACATTTTGTTAATTAATTTATTCTAAATTTAATTTGAATTGGAAAAGTGGGAAAGAGGGCTTTATTTATCCTGTATTAATTTCCGTCGTTATGGAAACAAATAGTAGGTAGTAAATTGAGTTGCCTACATTTAGGCGCTTCTTAAAGAATCTTTGAGAAGCTCTATCCCTGAAAGGAAACACTTCTGACAACACATTTATTAACAAAAGTTGTTTGCTTTGTTGTGTAGAAGTTTGTCCCTACAATTCATTAACACCCTTATATACCCGTTTTGATTTGTGTGGACGTGTTTATTTCACCAGATAATACCGTTTAAGGCTCCTGAAACTGCTGCCGCCTTTGTTGTTTAGCTTCTAACTTTACATAGATTTCGACTACTGGAGATAATTGCTCATAGGTAGTTAAATTCCATAACCTGTTCTATTGATAGTCGTCAACTATTAATTTGCACCTAAGCGGGTCTTTTGATACAGTAAGGGCTTTCGTTTCGTTTTGAATTTAAACAGCATTCTCTGCAGATAACCCTCTGTTTTAGCCACTAGAACAGCGTCGTCTGCGTAACAGATTGTTTATTATTTCGTTATTTTGTAATTTATAGCCCTTGCCGGTTGTACGTATTTCCTTAAATTTTGATCCATGAAAACAAACAGTGTTGGGCTAGGGACTGTCGCCCTGCCGTGCATCTATAGAAACCGGTACTTCTTCGGTGAGCGCCTGGTTTTTTTTTGATTCTTATGTCTTGGCGTTTAGTTCTTTGGTGAGGGTTATTATTATAGGGTCAATTCCTTGTTGTTTTAGGATCTTCATTAAGTCACATAGTCGCACTCTATCAAAGGCTTGCGCAAAATGCACAGAGCACACGTATGCAGGTTTATCGTATTTAATTGCTTTCTTCATCACTTGTCTAACTGTGAATATAGCGTTAATCGTTGATGTGTTGGAACGAAAGCCTTGTTGTTCATCCAATGGTTTTGTTTTTTCAATTATCTTGTCTGATAAAATTTTTATTGGCAATTTTGATATACAGCTGAGCAGACATATTCCTAGCTAGTTTTCAGGTTTATTTTTTGTTCCCTTTTTGATTATAGGTACTGTAATGCTAGTCTTCCATTGATCTGGGATAATTTTTGTTTTGCAAATATAATTTAAAAAAAAAAGCTGTAATTTCTCCTATCAGTTCACTTCTCCCATTTTCAGTAGTGCGTTTACGAAGTTATCTAAACCGGCAGACTTCCTGTTTTTTAATTTCTTCACTGTACTTTTTACTTTTAAAAATATTAAAATTTTATTTGTCAGTTGTTAGAAAATGCTCTAAGAGACGAAACTAATCACAAAGACAAAATAAATTTAGTGAAATTTGACAAAGTTTTTTGTCTCCATTATTTATAAATATATTAATCCTAATATTAAACAGTTGTTGTAATAATAAAATTGCACTGGTTTCTTTAACGTTTATTCTCATCAAATAAATAAAAACAGCATTTCTTTAAACCCAATATTCTTTAAAAAAGATTGACTGCGTACCTAAACATTACACCTACAGTGTCGGAGAACAAAGCAGAACAACAAAAGCATAATCTTTGATAATGAAACCCTCAAACCTAAGAAAACTGGAATATTTCGAATAAGAGCACTCGAGTTCCTACTTCTTTTTTAATTAAGCAGTATTACTCTCTTAAACTTTAATAGAAGCCTGAATCACCTACTTCGCATAATATTAGAAAATTGTTAAGCAATACAGTTAATTATTTCAGTCTGGAGGCTAACAACAAATATTACTAAAATTTTGTACGTTTGGTATTTAGTCGGCAAGCAAGTTAATCTCTGATAAGCTGGAATGTGTGAAGGTGGGATATTGATGTAAAGTACTTAGTACTTTATCATAGTTGTCACATTATTGTTTGCTGTCGGTAATCTCGAAAGTTCACAGTATGTGTAACTACTCAACTATGGCTATCTATAATATACATCAAACTAATTACTGTTAAAATATAGAAGTTTGCTTATATTAAAAAGTGTTAGACAAACTAAGATAGCAAATGTAATAATGTTATTTCTAAACTTAATAACTTTTAGGTACGCATTACTGATATTTATTCAGAAAATTTGTTAGCAAATATTTAATTACTGTAAGTTAGTTTTATCTATACACATATTTTTATTTATTTTTTGTTTTACAGACAGCTTCATGATAAATTAATTCTTACTAATATAATAAATTAATAAACGTAGGCTAAGCACTGTTTCGGAACGTTCATGTGCTTCAAGCCCCAGTAACGTAACAGCTAACACTAGTTCGAAAACTAAATGGGTTCTACTATCTAAAAAAGATATAAATCAAAGTATTATTTAAAATGATCGTTTATTTGTAACAGGCATTGGTGATTCAGTGGTATTGCATTTAATCCTATTAGTAAAATTTAAGTTTACAAAATTGTTTATACCTTTTTCTAGTGTAATAAATAATAATCAAACTATAACATTTTTTATTTTTTTTTTATCAGTTCTAATAAATACTAAATTATTTACACTTTTATAAATAATTTTTTTACAGGGCTAATTTTATAAGTAATAGTAAAATAAATAAATCTCCAAAAAACATGTGTTTAAAAATTAACCTGTGTGAAATACCCTCTTTTTCATAGAGTATTACTCCACACGATAGTAAAATGAATTTACGAACTTTTCAACCACCTATGCAGCAAAAGGCTGTACACCCGTATTCTGTCGCGATCAATTTTCGCACGCGATGACTTGTCATGCGATGAATTGTCCGCAATCAAGGGACGTGTAGTCAATCGTGCGCAATTAATTGTCGGAATAACTATTAAAATTATTAGTAGTGCTGTCAAATCCGTTACGTTTTAAAATTCGGATTTCGGATTTTAAATTATCCGGTATCCGAATAATCCGGAATCCGCCAGATTTTTACTATCCGGATAAAATCCGTCTTGCAAATCCGTTATCCGATAAATTCACTATCCGGATTCATCCGAAAAATCCGCTATCCGGATTTATCCAAAGAATCCGATATCCGGATTTCTCCGAAAACTCCGATATCCGGATTTACCCTAAATAATCCGCTATCCGGATTTTAAAAAAATCCGATATTCGGATTTAAACAAAAATCTGTTTTCTGAATTTATCTGTGTGCGTTTATTTATTAAATTAAATATTTAAGTAAATCCACATAAATACAGTCTGCATTCATCTGGCATGTAGAATTTGTATGAATATGCAGTTAATTCAGATAAACATAGGAGAAAAATTGTAGGTATATGCGTATTCCAGTAAAATCGCTGTCTATGTCTAAGTTCCTCATTTTAAACTTAAATATTCAAAATCATCGATAAATCTGTTATAAATATATTATCTGGATGTATTCGTTATTTAAATTCAAAAAAATTACATATTGGCAGCAACTACGAATCCAATATGTGCAAACTTAATTATTCAGTATTTTATTTGTTAGAATAGTAGTGTGTCGTTCAATATGTTGTTCTTCGTCGGCGCAAAATCTATAAAACGTATAATTTCAAGACAGAAAAAAATGGGTGTACAAAGCTCCTGGCAAATAAGGCTATTACCCCCTTCTACTAAATAGTGATGGGTATGACTGAAATGTTAATAAAAGTACACATAAAACATTAAAAATTTATAAGAGAACTTATTAGTTATAAGTTTTATTCTTTCAATTATAATAAAATACTAATTATAACCATAAAATAAACCAAAAAACTACTTATAAATAGAAACAATATTACACCCAATGATAACAAACAAAACGTAACTCTTAATATTAAAGTTTAAATAAACAATAAACAGGTGAGCAAGCTGGGTGAGATAAAATTCTTTCTAAAAATTTTAAATGTGTAATGTAGTTTCTTAAGTAACTCTTTGAAACAATGGAGGTCTACCTATATTAAATAAACCTGTCTCACTCGTTCGGCAAAAAGGTATTTTAAGCTGGGATAGTGGTCATTCTTTTGTATATTTCTCTAAGCATTTCCAAGAACGCCCCTGGTAAAACGCTATGCTGCCTACTTATTGTACCCTAGCGTCGACCTTGTGATTGTAAATTTATACATGTTTCTTTATAGCTACTAAAAGAACAGTTAAGTTCGGTTACTTGTCTTTTGTTGTATAATTATTTCGACAGTATTTTCGTTAGGTTAACAAAACGTATTTCCTTACGGCAGTAATTTTCATACATTTATTTAAAAAAACCTAATATACAACATGTCGTGCCATTTCTTTTAATTTAATATTTAATATGCATCAAAAACATCCAAAATATGCACTTAAATATACACTAAAAAGTCAACTAACTAGAAAAAAAAAACCTTAACGTTATATCAATACATATTTATTTTTCTATTAAAATGCACAAACATTTTTTAAATCTAAAATTATTTATTTAAAATTAATCAAAAAACCCAAAATTACTAATGTAAAATTAATTAAATTATAAAAACAAATCATAATTGCACAACGTGGTGTAATAAATTTTCGAATGTAAATTTGCGCCTGTTGTCAACGAGAATATTTTTGTACTGTGAAAATACTCGACATCACACGACACCATTGGTACAAATTCATAATTTATAATGTCAATGATATTTAAATGTCCATTTCTTACATCGAGGGCTGTTTCATTTTGCAACACCCTGCTTCTATTCTTCAGTTGTTGATAGCCCGTATTTTTTGACAGCACTTCTTTTAATTTATTAATGAAATCCTTTCTCTTGAGTTTACTTAAACCCTTAACCATATCTTCTACTATTTCAATGCTGTCTTGAACAGATAATCCCTTCACTTCTAGTAGCCCATCTGTTGTGAAATCATCATAATCCCTGGTTTAAAACACACTTTTTTTCTTTGGACATTTTGAAGATGTTAACACACTATTTGACTATTGTGTTTCCAATTTCCAAGTATTCTGGTTTTTCGAAGCTTAACAACTAAGAAAGTACCTACCTATTCAAAATACAGAATGAATGAGTTTAGAAGATTGTTTAAAATTTCTGGAAATTCCCAGACTGCTTGACGAAGTGAATCAGTACTTGATAACAAAAAATTATATAAATATACAATTTAAACAGACAAATGCTGCAAATTATGCATTAATGCCCAAAACAATTAAAATATGCATTTATTACCAAAAATGTCTTCCGGATAAATCCGAATACCGGATTTTTAGCTTCCACAAAATCCGGATCTTCGCATAAAAAAACCGGATATCCGAAAATCCGAATCCGGTTGCCAGCCCTAATAATTAGGAAACAATATCAATACTATATTGTACACCAATTTTAATACCTGCATCATACAAGTTATTATAAGTGTATTCAACTTTTTAACGATTAGATGGTGTTTTTTTTAATCTAAGCTTTAATTTTTTTGTACATTTGAAATACCTAATTTTGATTAAAATATTTCAATTATGAATAGTTTTTTAAGATGTATGGTGTGTAAAACAGTAACCATATCTATTTACGAATATACTGCAATGATATGCGTGGTCTTGTACTTACCAGGAAACAATTCCCTAAATGCCCGCAATTCATGCAATTCTAAATTATATTATGTATGAGATTCTTTGTTAACTTTCTCAGGGTCGTTATTTAGCTATTTAGATTTATTAATAAATAAATAAGAAATAGAACAAACACAAAACAATATCAACGTTACAACAACAAAAAAGGTTTTATTTAATAAAACAAATTTTGAATGAAGTTTTTCGAAAAATCAAATAGGTTTTACTAACTACTATCGTCCTTTATAAAAAAACCACTTATCTTAATGTCTCCTTATAGAGATGTCCTTTACCAAAGGCAAACGATGAATATCCAATTTCTATTTTACTAGTTTGCAGGTTCCTCAAGTAACCACAAACACTCGCTTTTAATTTGAGTCCTCCTTTGTATTGCTTTTAGGTTATTATTTTATACTTAGTTTTACCACCATCACCACTGGAAAAACTTTCTAGTTCGCTTTATACTTCTGGACTTTCCACAATTCGTTGCTAATTACTTGTATCCTCTTCTTCTATATTCAAAATTACTTTTACGTTACTTTTTTTACTCGTTTTTCCTCTTTATATTTCCAGAGGATCAAAATTCTCTCTCTTTATTTACAAAAACGAGTCGTGACTAACTAAAACAAATTCTCTCTTGTTTTGTCCTCCTTCTTTGATTCCCATTTTTTTTAACAAACAAGTAAATCTCATGACCATGAGTATTCTTTAATACGTTTGTGACATTGACACTGACATCCAAACTGACATTTATCGACGCACAAATCAAGTAACTCTAAAACTTCTTATAAATTAAACCTTTTGAACAATTCTGAACTAAATTATAATTAAAATTAACATAAATAAAAATCGTATCAATCTGATTGTGTTTTTCTTTTCTTTCAATAAAAACAAACCTCACAAATATGAAAATATAAATTATTAGAAATTGTAACAAGAAATTATAGCAAAAATATGCAACCCTGAGTTTAAAAGTTAGAAAATCAAAATCTTACAGTCTTCATGAATCTCCAAATGCAAATTGAACTGTAGCAAGCATCCCAAAAATTGCCTTCCAGGAACTACAATACCCCAGTCAAAACATACACCTCCAAATATCATAGCAATACTTACTTACAATATTTATTTATTTACACCTTATACGTATTTCAACATGTTTACATGTCATTGACAATGGTAAGATTAAAAAGTAAACAGTTGGCGTTGCTATGGATAGGAACAATAGAACTTGGTAACATTGATCTTGGTTATCTATGTCTGTAGACTATTTATTATCTAATTCCAAAATTTCTATAATGGTGAATAGAAGAGATCAATATGTTCATTCATTAAAGGTAGAGTTTCAAAATGTTTGTGAATTTCAAATGCCTCCAGTATATCTTTGTGTGTTTATATTTGTAACAACTTACGTATTCTTTGTACCTAATACCAAATTTCTAATTGTCTAGCCTATCTAAACCAAATTATAATGGAAGCAATTTAATTTGTAAATGCATGATTTTAGCAAATCATCTGTTTCCTCTTTTGCATTAAACAAAATGTTACAAATGTTTTTGGTTGTTTTGAAAAATACTTCACATTTATTTGTTTTATTTATAATTTTAGCTTTATTTTCAGATTTGTCGCCAAAACACAGAATCGAAGCGTATTTAATTGTATCGGATAAAGTACTTGAATGCATTTTTGATTCTTCTAATCTTTTTCTTTAATTATTGTATCAATAAGTCTAATATCTTCTTTCTTAATCGTATTCTCAATTACCAGACCAATGTAGAGATAGTCCCATTCACTCCGAGTTTGGCTTATTGCTATATTCTGGGGGGTAGTCGAGTTATTGACCTTTAACCACTATGCCCCTCAGCTTACGCCAAACCTTTGTCATTACATTCACTCGTTCATTTGCTCATCTATCTATACTTTGAGGGGAATTCCAGCCCCTCTAACGACTGCCGCGTTGTTAATGCGACATCCGGGACCATTCCGAGAGCACGAGGTACCGCGTTGACTCGGCTTTCGGGCACCCATCCAAGTACTTACTAGGCAGAGCTATGTTTAACTATGCTGATCGCACTCAAATGGTAATTCTAACTGCGCCAACTCGGGACCCAATAAGTCTAATATTATAGCCATTATTGTATGCAATTTGTTTAATAATTGAAATTTCTCTATTGTAATTAATTTCATCTAAAGAAACTGTTAAAGCCCTATATATGAGTGACCTGTATGCTGCTAATTTATTTTACAGTGTGCGGATAAAGTATGGAACGAATTCAATATCGCCCGAAATATTATTTTTCTGTAAGAATGCTGAGACACGTAAACTTCAGTTTTATCTCGGCCACGTTTTAAGCATGGTATTGTTGTTGCTAGAGTCTTACGTAATACGGTGCAGTAAGTTGATCCTTATTTTTTTAATAGAACAGTATACCGTGCGACGGCTCATTTGAAAGCTCGTTTCAGGAAAAATTCAGAGCACTATTTTTTTGCCAAAAAATGCCGATAATGTATGGGGAAAACAGTGGTTCCAATTGAATATCTCACGAAAAATATCGTTTTTGGAACAAATCTAGTGTGCGCTTTTTGAGTTGTTTTAATTTGAAACACTGTTGAACTAACAATTGGTTGCTGATTTGGATACTTGAGGTTCAAAAAGTGGGATACTTCTTCCTAAGTTCTAGTTTTATTGCCACAGCCAACCAAGTTAAGAATTCCAGTTTACTGACTTTTGGTCATCCCCATCACAATCAAAGTATTAAATAAAACTTCACTAAATTAATATGAGTAAACGTAAAAATTAAAACAAAATTTAAAAATCGCACACTAGATTTGTACCAAAAACTGTTTTTTGTGAGATATTCAATTGAACCACTGTTATCCATTATCGGTAATATTTGACAAAAACAACAGTGCCTTCAAATCCTCTTGAAAAGAGCTTTCAAATGAGCCGTCACACGGCATACTGTCCCATTAAAAAAAACAAGAATCAAGTCACCGGCCGTGTTGCGTGATCCTTTAGCAACAGCAATATGCTTGAAATGTAGCTGGGATAAAACTGAAGTTAACGTGTCCAAGCGTTTTTACAGAAAAATTATATTTCGGGAGATATTGAATTTGTTCCATACTTTATCCACACACGGTATATTATATTAATTTACAATATACACTTATTAGAACACAATATATAATGAAATCTAATAACACTATAAAATGTTGGCACTTTTCTGATGATAAACGTAAATAGACATGCTGGAGCAATTTTATGTTAACAAATATTTAAAACCTGTACGTTTAAGGAGTGAATTGATCTCTTAAATTCACCGTTATTGGACGTTTTGGAATGAGATATCACGCTGTTTGCCGACATAGATAACCAAGATCAGGTCACCAAATTCTATTGTCCCTATAGCAACAGAACCTGCTTACTTTTTATCTTTAACGTTTTCTTTCAGCACCACCAGGAAAGTAATTTTCAAATTATTAAAAATACTTTAAAGCAAGCTATTTTTTAACTTCTTTATTTACATCCTATGAAATTATGGTTATCTGGTCGATAGCGACTTTATATTGGTGGTATTTCTGAATGCTTATAAATAAATTTGGAAAATACGGGACCTAAAAATGGTGGGGTCATTTTTCATTTGTTGCCAGTTTCCAATATTTAGAAAGCTAGTTTACCAAACAATGTTTAATATGTATATCTTCACATTTTAGACAATATTATTGCAATTTTAATTTTATCTTCTTCTGTAATTCTGTTATAGGTATGTTGAAAACTATTTTTTTTTCTTAATAAACGGATTAATAACCATCTGAACTCATGTACTAGACAGAAACCACAACAAAAATCACCAGTGCATAGCCTAAGCAAATGGCGTAACAGCAAGAACACAGAAAGAACTGCAAAAAGTAATAAGGAATCTTTGGGCCAAGAAGCACGAAAAATGGGCCTACGAGTAGGCGAACAAATTTAATATGTATGAAAATGAGAAAAGCGACAGACGATACAAAAACGAAAAGTTAAAATGCGACAAAACCGGGAACAGAAATTCTATAAAATAAACAGCTTCGTGCATCTAGAACGCTAATAACCTAAAACCGTGGTAATGGCAAAGTAATCGAGGCAACAATAGTGAGAGAAAACAAAAGTGCGGTAAGTATAATATTCCTACTAAACTCAAAGTAATTGTTGGCAAAAATAACACAAATTAGAAAATATGTAAAGTTACATTTAAAAAAATGTGAATCAACGACAAGTTCACTAGATTGTATGATGATACAAGAAGCTGTCCTGTGCCTTCCTCGCGTTCGCTCACTTCTCTTTCTCTATAAACTGTTCAGATAATTCATCAAAAAGAAAAAACTTCCAGCCGTTTAATCTCAATGCAATGTTATTCCTATGGTCGCATTTGACACCTTCAGACCTTAGCCTGAAGCCGAAATTCAGAAGGGCTACTGGGTATGCGTAGAATACATATCTGAGCTTCGTTTTCTAGTGCGCCTATATTTAAGTAGAATACACCCCTCCCACCTCTTTCAATATTTAAAAAGTTATCTGTTTTGATATCTAACATGATGTCTATTGTTATGGTAGTCAACGTTTATCCGTTGAAAGCTCAAGATCTATGTTGGAATTGGGTTATAACCGGTCATCAAGCTTTACAACTGTTCAGGTAAACGACTGAAAAAACTCCTACAGATAGTTTATCAATGGCTGTTCCTATTGTCATTTAACACATTCATACCGATTTTCAAGTAGAAACCCGTACCATTTATTTAAAAAAATGGATGGTTGTGCTGATTAGAGGGTTGTAGGGATATGATATATTATCTAAGCTTTTTTTTCTAGTGGGTCTATATGGAAGCAAACAAACACCCTCGTTTTTTTGACGGACTAACCTCATTACCTTGCGAATTCATCCCATTATGACTACCAATCTTTTAATCCTACATTGGGATTACTGCTTTAAAGCGTCTTGGCTGTAGACTGTAGTGTAAACAGACTAACACCCAGGCCCACGCACATTCATACGCAGACGCACACGCTGACTCCCATTCCCTAGGCCCCTCCACACACACAACACACAACTATTACCAAGTAATTTTTAGGTAGCGAGGAATGTAAATTTTGCAATTTTTTTTGTGAGTTGCTTTATAAACGCACTTAAAGATATCCACTGATAGTACAGTGAGTAGAATTCGAACTACTAGCGTTTGCCAAAGTAGCTCCAAAGCCTGAGACTCTGACCACTACCCCACCGCCCGCGACCCCAATCACTGACATTCATTGCTTATAATTTGTATCTTTCTTTGGCAGCACTAGTGCACTATTTCACCTGGCATTTCTCGTTAATGTAAAAAATATATATTTGTGTATCTGAAGTTACACAAGAAAAGTAACTACTAGATTCAGGAAAGTAACAAGTTGCTTATGGAAATACATCGAAAGTGCCTAGATACTTGTAACTACATATTTGTAACAAAATATTTTCAGCTAGATACATTACAACACTGGTTATAATGTAAACTTTAACAATTAAGTTTTGGAACTAGAATGATTTTCCAGCTAATCGCTTAAAGTACCTACAATCATTTGACGATTCGGACTGATCATTTTAGTAATTTAATTTTATAAGGTGCTAGTTGTGCACGTTTAAAATGAGAGATGAAAACACTGTTGCAACACGTCAGCGTCAGTTATTAAATGTAGTATAATAAGCATAATACAAGTAATTTTCAGTTACATTATTTTAAGTTATTGAAAGATTTTATGAAACAACTGAAGCCAGTATTTTGCAAAAAGAATGTATTCATTGTAATATCACTGTTAGAATGGAAAAGATTCTCAACTCGTTAATTCAGCAACAAATGTTTTTGCAATGGCTGTTGGTGAAAGAAATTAACGGCTTACAATGATTTTGAACGGAAGCTGTAATGGAAGACTAATTAAAAACGTTTCAGGTTCGTTTCGCGTTTGTTCATCCGAAATCGGTTAAATAAAGCAGCAAAAGGGGTTTGAAACCCCTGATTAGAAGGACATCAGAAGACTTCATTTAAACAGAACATGTTAAAGAGATCCTTTCTTAGTTGACTATGACAACTTTATAAAAACCTCAACGTTTAATAAATTATTGCATTTACATTCATGTCCTATAGAATAATGAGAAGAATTACGTTACTATACGAGTATACAACTAAATCATTTTACAAGAAAACATATGGCATGATATATTTAATACTATATAAAATATCAAGCGTTATAATTAGACCAGAAAGTTGTAGAACATAGGCGTGTGGGCAGTGTTCAGGTTTGCTTACAATTTTTATGGCTATAAAGTAAGAATGTGTATCAAATGTAATGCCAATCTACAACTCGCATTTTAAAATAAATAGACTTTAAAATCATAATTTCCAAAAAATCAGTCACTATTTTTAATAGAATTTTGGAAAAGTTTTTTCGGTTTGTCGTCCCATCTTTCATCAGACCCTGTCTTCAAATTTTCAAAATTCCGTTCATGAGAAAAATGATACAAATGAAAACAATTCTCTGTTTCAGATTTTGTAAACTTTATTTTCCGTATACATTTGTGGTATACCGCTACATTTCAAGCATCGCCAAAGAAGTACCACTCGTGCGGAGTTATGAAGGAACAAACGAAAGAACGCTCCCGTAAAGAAGCCTAGAAATCCAAAAGATCGTTGTTAAAATTGTCTCTTTGTCCTTTGTGAATGTAAGTAGCACGCGGTGTGCTTATACGCTCTATCATCCCTGCATATTTCGAGAACCGACACATTTAGATTAAATTGCGGCGAATGTTTGATAACGCAAATTTTACATTGTTCATGAAAAATGGAAGCATTATAAATTTTGCAAAATAAGCTAAATACAATTTACACATTTTTGTTTGTGTATACTATTTAAATACGTATGAATATCTTTCACATTAATTTATGTGAATCTACGACGATCTGTCGCACACAATTGATCGCACGACAACTGATTGCGGTGAATTGGTCGTACGACAGCTGATCATGCACGATTCATCGCCGTAATTTGATCGCAACTGCAAATACAAAGTCATGGCCATATGATATTAATTTTTTGCTTTAAGATATTTTTTCACGTTTATTCTTAATTTGGTGCGCTGCATGTGTGTGTTAAAATCTACAAATAAAAAGGTTTGTCGCTTAGTAAAAAGTTCACTACATCTAAAGCAAAAAGTCATATTCGTAATTTTTTGGGGCACAAAATACTTTTTTTTTCGGAAATTAAAATGAGATCATAGACAGCGCTAATGAAAAAAATCAAGTCAATATGTCAAGTACATCTCGAGATGTTACGTTATATGTGTTTAAAAACGTTTAATTTGAAAATTGGCAATTTGGGAATTTAATATTAAATAAAAAAGTTTGGTAGAAGCTGAAAAGATCGTAAATGGCCATTTTGTATAGTAAATAACGTACTTAACAAGAATGTGTTATGATCTAGTTGTACGAAGAAAAAGAAATTTGTTTTTGACTTTTACCGTTTACCCAATTGACAGAAATTTCATCAATGTCTAATTTATTTTCATATACAAATATTATTGATGTTTCAAATGTCAATATTCAAATTAAAAATGATTATTTTTTTGTTTCTGTAGAAGGGAAATATTATTCGAAAGTAATTCAGTCTTCAATCAAATATACAGGGTGTTAATGAATTGTAGGGACAAACTTCTAGGGCTTGCAAAACACAACAAAGCAAATAACTTTTGTAAATAAATGTGTGATAAATATTGTTTCCTTTCAGGGATAGAGCTTCTTAAAGATTCTTTAAGAAGCGCCTAAATGTAGGCAACTCAATTTACAACCTACTATTTATTTCCATAACGACGGAAATTAATACAGGATAAATAAACCCCTCTTTCCTACTTTTCAATTCAATTCAAATTAAATTTAAAATAAATTAATTAACAAAATGTTTCAAAACTAAGCAATAAAAAAACAAAATTACAAAGCAAAAATCAACTATTTGAAAAATTTACAATAACTAATTCAAAAATTAACAAAATTATAGAACATGTTCAAAATGTCGCCCCAGCTTCTACACACGAAGCACATCTACAATAAAGGCGTTGTGCGATGGACGATTCCTATTCGGAAAATGTTCTTGGTACAGGCGAGCAGATTCGCGTGCGTTACTCCAAGCATGAACATCATGTCATGCTGTTCGGCAAAAGTATAATTCGCCATAACACAAAAGTACGAAACACAGAACGAAAATAACGAAGAAAATAATTATCAAAAAAATCACAGAACGAATAAAACGAATTATAAAAGGCACAGAAAGAAACGAATGCAAGAAAAGTCAAAAAATATCACAAAAATATCGAATTGTGTCAAAATTGACGTTATTTGAATGTCTAGATCGTTTTTTTTTCAAAATTCTGTGTGACCTGTGCAAAATAATTGAAAATGTAATTTGGGTTGCCTATTTTTAGGTACTTCTTAAAGAATCTTTAAGAGGCTCTATTTTCTAAAGGAACCACTTTTGATCACACATTTATTAACAAAAGTTGTTTGCTTTGTTGTGTTTTGCAAGCCCTAGAAGTTTGTCCCTACAATTCATTAACACCCTGTATTAGGAATCATATTTCTCGCTAGATGTGCTGTTTGTAGGATGCGTATATAAACAAACCAACAAAATACACTTGTTTATCATAGTGTCTTTGAGACACAACTGAACACGGATCGCTTCAGTTGTATCTAAGCGACCTCACTTCCGACCCATTACTTCCGTTCCATTACTTCCGTCTCGCATTCGCGAGGTTACTTCCGTTGACAAAGAAGTTTCACTTTAAAAAGTTTGGCCGCATCCCGGATTGGACTTCTCAACCTCGTATGCAGCAAACAGCTGTATTCGCGTATCGAGTTACAATTAATTGTCCGCGGTCAATCGCCCACGATAAATTGTCAGGACACCAAATGTAAATATTGATTGAGTTATGTAATACTATGGAAAGTATCACTGTGACAGCATCGAATTCAAGTTTATTATTTAAAATTATTTGATTTCTGTTTTTTGCTGACTATTAGTTCAGATGATGATGAAGAAATATAGAAACGATAAAAAATTACTTATGAATTCATTCATAATCTATAGTTGTGCCGGGTTTTATATACATAATAAGTGTTCTTTTAAAAACACAATAAGTAACACAACGTTTAATTGTTGATTGACTTATTTACGGATGTCAATCAACGGTTTATTGTCATAGAGGGTTATTCAAAAGTAAGGAATAAAATTCGTATTTCTGCAGCGAGTTGGTTTTCAAAAAAATGCTCGGACACTTAAATTGATTTAAATATCTTTATGTGATATCTTTTGTTTTCCAACATCAACCTCCTCACCCCCAGCCACCATGACTTAATTTTTTTAAACAGCAACCTACAGTTTGTGTGGGCTCGTTGGAAATCTTACAACAAATTGTATTCAAATCTACCATCATAATATATAGTCCAGATTTCTAGTCTAGTATTATGCCAGTATTTAAATTATGAGGCAATCAATTATTAAGAAATTTTGTCATTATTCCTTTAAATGTATAGTTGGCGCAGACCTAAACATTTAAATTATTTAGGAGCTTAGAATGGTAACACATCCATATGTTTGACCTTGTGCAGGTAGTTAATATTTATTTCATCAACTGGAATTAAATCTTATGTAATAATAAAATAAAATAAAACAGGGTTCATAAGCGTATAATAATGGTCATGGTGTTTAAAAGTAGTTCACGAAACAATTTTATGAAACTGCAAAAATATTTGTTTTATTTGAAATGTAAAATAGGAACCACGAATTGATCAAATACAGAGTGGCTAGGAAAACCCCGGGCACTTTTCTTGCGGCGGTCAAGAAATGGCGCTTTAGTAAAGAAAAATTAAATTAAAATACTGGCAACAACGCAGAATCCAAGACGTTTTAGTTATTAAATACGCCCCATATTAAATCAAAACAACTAAAACGTCTTGGATTCTGCGTTGTTGCCAGTATTTTAATTTAATTTTTCTTTACTAAAGCGCCATCTCTTGACCGACGCAAGAAAAGTGGCCGGGGTTTTCCTACCACTCTGTAGAACGTGTAAATTCATCAATACAACAAAGAAGTGCTACGAAAAAAAAGTTTGGAATATCGACATTCATAAAAGACAGAAACCATCGTTGAATAAAAAACTTAAGAATTGCAGTACACAACAACAACTTTTTCTAAATTCTCAACAGAAAAATTAATTCTCTGGTCCAAATGTTTCACGTATAACTTAATGGATTTAAGTTTGCCCATGGTTTTTGCTTACTTATTGAATTTTTACGAAATTTTTTGCTCTTCTGCGACTAATAGTCCGGTCTTTAACTTCAGTAACAAACCGGGATCGTTGGTATTTAAGTTATAGCGATTTAAAGAAAAAATGCACTTATTTCATACTTTTTTATTAAGACATTAATATCAAGCTACTAAAGTCATAACAATAATTTATAAGGTGGGTCATGTCATGTTGTTTATAAATTATTGTTTAATTCTTTTTAATGCTACTTTGTTTGCCAAATACAACGTGTTCTAACTTTTCAATTTTACGAAATCTAACAGAATAAATTACCTCAATTATCAGAAAGACAGAGAATTGCAATTTTGATGATGCTGGAATGGTGTGACAAAATTAGATGTTATGCTGGAAGAAAACACTTCTAACATTAGTTGTGAATTGTTACGTCTTTGGTTACTTGATATTAACGTCTAAATATTAATTGGAAAACAAGCTTTCTAAATGTTGGAAATTGGGAACAAAAGCAAAATGTTTGCTTTTTCGGCAACGACACCTTGACACCTCTTTAAGGTTCTGTGTTTTCTAAATGTATTTATAAGTATTCAAACATATCTCTAATTAAAATTGTCATAGACCAGATGACCATAATTTTAAAAGTTGCAAAAAAAGAAATAAAAATATCTAGCTTTAAAGTCTCTTCAATAGTTTGAAAATCACGTTTCTGGTGGATGCTGAATGAAAAGTTTATCACCTATAACATTCTACATTTTTACAATTACTTCATTTGGAATTGTATGTTATCACAGCTATGGTAAAAATAAATTAATGACACATGCAGTCAATAAACTTGCTGTTTGTAACATTTTCTGTTAATTTTCATGTTTTCACATTTTTAATTTTACAGTTTCAACTTCAAAATACAAATTATAATTTATTGCATAGAATATAAATAGAGCTAATAAAGAAAAACTAAATTGAGTGAAAAAATACTTCAGTTTGAGTGTAAAATGGTTAAATATGTAATAAAATTATCGAAAATTTCCAACAAACAAGCTGATGAATCCTTGTTGATCATCATTTTATTTTAAATAAAAAACGTTTTGAAATATCATTTGTTTTTTATTTTGTTTATTATTGCGAAAATAAAAATTAAAGTCGTAAATTTTTACAACTTCATGCTTTTTGAACATATAATTACTAAAGCCTAAATTTAGAAAACCCTTTTGAGAACATTGCTCTATCCGAGCTTTTCTTGGGAATTTGGAAAATCGGCGTCCATGTATAGAAAACATTCAGTGCAATTTCCTAATCATTTGTGAATAAAAATTCATTAAGTTGGTGGAATTTTAAAATTTTCCTAATAGTATTTACGTTGTACTGTTGTTTTTTATCAAATTAGTACAGTGCTTTGCAGTTTTGTAATGATAATTTTAGAATTCTATTAAATATTGTATACAGGGTAATTCAAAAGTAAGGAATAAAATTCGTCGTTCTGCAGCGAGTTAATTTTTGAAAAAATGCTCGGACACATAAATTGGTTGAAATATAACTGCATTTTTATGTGATATCTTTTGTTTTGCAACGTCAACCTCCGCACTTCTAGCCACCTTGACTTAACTTTTTTAAATAGCGACCCATACTTTGTGTGGGCTCGTTGGAAAGCTTGCAGAAAACTGCATTAAAATCTACCATCATAAATGAACTGGGATAGTTGATTTTTAATTGAAAGGAAAAATACCCTTTTTCCATATTTTGTTATTACATGCCTCCACATTTTAGACATTATCATTTCCATTTTAAGTGTCACACTCTTCTATAATTCTGTTATTAATAGGTGTGTTATACTATTTTTTTTAATAACTGGAATTGACACCATCGGAACTAATGCACTAGAAAGTATTTACAATGAAAATCACCACTGCGGGTTGGGTAGCAGCCAGAACACAGAAGGAACTGCAAAAATTACTAAGGAACTTGAGCCAAAAAGCACGAAAAATGGGCCTAAGAGTTGGTTCACTAATTTAAAATGTATGAAAATGAAAAGATCTATAGACGATACAAAAAAAAAAGAGAGGTACATAATAGGTAAAAGGCGAGAAAGCAGGAACAGAAATTCGATAAAGTAAACAGCTTTGTGTACCTAGCAACGGGAATAACCCACAAACGCGATGATGGCAAAAAATCGATGTAAAATTAAATATAAATTAGAATTTGTATTTTAAAATTGAAAATATAAAATTAAAAATGAGAAAACATGAAAATGAACAGCAAATTTATAAACTCTAGCTTTACTTCGTCCATATTTAATGATTATCTGTATATAACATACTTAATTACTTTAACAATATTTATTTATTTTAATCTTATACGTATTTCGGCATGTTTACATGCGATTGTCAGAGGTTATATTAGAAAGTAAACAGTTAGTGTTGTTATAGCAATAGAACTTGGTGACTTGATCTCGGTAATCGTCTGCAGATGACTTGGTTTCTTATTCCAAAATGTCCAATAGAGGAGAATTTAAGAGATCAATTTGCTCATCCATTAACGGTACAGTTTTCAAATGTTTGTGAATTTCAAAAGCTAAAATCAGACATTTACAAATTAAATTGTTCGCATTGTAATTCGGTTTATATAGGACAGGAAATTAGAAATTTTGATATTAGGTATAAAGAACACGTACGTTGTTACAAATACAAACACCCACATAAATCCAATTACGCTAAACACTTACTAGAACACAATCATTCCATGACATCTAATAACACTATAAAACGTTTACACTTTTGTGATGATAAACGTAAATTAGATATACCAGAAGCTTTCGAAATTCACAAACATTTGAAAACTGTACCGTTAATGAATGAGCAAATTGATCTCTTAAATTCTCCTCTATTGGACATTTTGGAATAAGAAATCAAGTCATCTGCAGACGATTACCGAGATCAAGTCACCAAGTTCTACTGCTATAACAACACTGTTTACTTTTTCCTATAACCTTTGACAATGGCATGTAAACATGCCGAAATACGTATAAGGATAAAATATATAAATATTGTTAAAATAATTAAGTATTTTATATACAGATAATTATTGAACAGAAAATATTATAAACAGCAAGTTCATTGACTGCATGTCATTGATTTATTTTTACAATAAATCTGATAACATACAATTCCAATTGGTTTTCAATGTGTTGAGTGTAATCAGTACTATTATTCTATATTTGAAATTCTATATTTAAATTTTTAAACCTTGCTTTATACGACTGCTGTACTTCAACATAATGCTTTGAAACGTGAATTATTTCTATATCGAAATTAAACATTATTTTCAAAGTTTCCTACTCTAGATAAAATAAGGCGAAATGACAGTTTCAATTTAATTATGGTTTTTCCTAAACTAAAGATACCTATATTATATTATTGAGTGGGTTTTCGATTCTGAAGTTAATTTTCCGGGCTAACTACAGCGTTTCAGACGTGCTTAATTTCTGTTGAACCCTTCTGTTCCCACCTAATACGATTTTATAACCACTAGCAAAATTATTTAGATTTAGATAGTACAACTATAGCAAAGCAGTATTTTTGTGCTTTTGAGATTTTGCCGGTTATTCGCGTAATATCTAAACAATTATTATTGATGTTTTCACATTGCTACTGAAGATTGTTTTAGTTATTATCCTGCAAGAGTATGAATTACTATCGTTACTCAAACTAGCATCAACCCCAACAGACCTTCCGCGTATACTCCTTACTTGCTTTTTCTATTAATAAATACTTCTATAATAAAATAAATGATTTTTGAAAAAACAGGATAGTGTTGTTGTACACACATATGAAAAAAACCATAACTTACCCTTTCTAATCATGTACGTAGTTATGTTTTTACATGGTGCGTACATAAAAGATATTAAGATAAATGCCAAGAGGTGCAGGTTTAGAGTTACTGCAAACGTTTACGTCATTTTAGCTGTCAACGAAAAATAATTGCCTGCTGTTACTAGAACTCAGTTTGCGTTTCTTTCGATTCCTACTAAAAATTCTTTATTAACCCAGATAAAGCCGTTTCCATGACAACGGTGCTATAAATAACATTACGGCTATTATTGGCCATGCCAAATTGTTTTAATTTATTGTAAATAAAACAATTTTTAACTCTAACAGGTTTTTTATTTTAGCTTTATACGTATTTCAACGTGTTTACACGTCATTATCATAAGCAAGATTAAAAGTAAACAGTTGGTGTTGCTATAGGAACAATCAATCTTCATTGCTTGATATTGATTTTCTATATCTGCATTCAGATGACTTGATTTCTCATTCCAAAACATCTAATAACGTTGAATTTAAGAGATCGTGTTCCTTGTACCTAATGTTATTAATGTCAACTTTGGTCTTAAATAACGAGTGCCCAAAAAGTCTTTCAGGCCTGGGCGGCTATGAATTGTAAAATGCATGTCTTTACTATGTTGATATAATCTAACCTCAACGTCGTTTAAGATGACAATTTCCGTTTTCTAATTGTTGACCATTGCGAAAATAAGACAATAAATGTTGTTTCTTGCGTAAACATTTTATAACAAAAAAGGCTTTGTAAAAATATTCAGAATGTAAATAATTCGAAACAAGAACGTTTTAATTTTAAACTGAATATTACTTAGATATGACAGAAAAACATACGTTTTACAATCCATAGCCGCCTAGGACTAAAAGACTTTTTGGACACTCGTTACAAGTCTGTGGAAATGTCAAATTTTTGCAATGATTATTAAATGCATTATTTAGACAGTTGCCATAGGAACAAGTTAGTACAAATTTTGTTTAAAATTCCCGGGTTATCAACTGGATTGTATCTAAGCAGCTGATAAGTTGATACACCGTCGCCATGTTGAATCAAAACTTGTTTAGTACAGCCTTTAGCAACCAATCAAAAAGACGACGTTGGTTGTCACCACTATAATAAAAAATATTTTTTTAGTATCTAGTCACTGCAACCTCAACGCCGCGAGTGAAGGCATTTCAAAAATAATCTTCCTAATAGCACTATAATATAGCTATGGTGGGTTAAATCATTCTCTATTTTAAGATGATTTATAATTATAGTTACACTAGCTGCACCTGCGGCGTATGCTATCACAAACATTTAAAATCTGTACCTTTATTGACTGAGCAAATTAATTTTTTTAAATCACCATTATTGGACGTTTTGGAATGATATATCAAGTCATCTGGAACACAGGTATAGAAGACCAAGATCAAGTTATGAACATTTATTGTTCCTATAGCAACACCGACTGTTTACTTTTAATCTTGCCTCTGAAAATGACATGTCAACATGTAGATATACGTATAAGGCTAAAACTAAAATGAAAATCCTGTTGAAGTTAAGAATTGTTTTATTTACAATAAATCCTATTAAATTTGTTTATTTGCCTGTCAACTGCTATCAAAAGCGTGATTAAAAATCGTCTACGCGCATGCGTGACAGATTGAGCCAGTTAAATTGAGCACTAATGCGCAAAAATAAATAATAGCCGGTTTTTACCAAAGTTACTATTTAAGTTTAAAATGCAATTCTTAAGTACTGTTTCAAATATCTGGTTTTTAGTATCTTAACAAAATAAGGTAGTTTGCTGATCTCAATTAAAAAAAAATATGGAATAATAAACGCCCTATATGAGAAAACAATATTTTTCTTGATAGATCTGCTTCTGAAAACAAGCAAAAATATTACTTAAATTTCTTTCCAGTGTCACAAAACATTGTTCATTAATACCTACAGCGGGAACACCCTGTATAATAGCAGACTATTTTTGGAAGGAATTTCTTACATTTTTTGCAATAGAAATATGATTTTTTTTCAATAGTATAAGTAATTCTCATTGTTCTCCGAACCCCCGGCACTAAGCTCCCCGGACGCCCAGGGTCCCCGAATCCCAGTTTAAGAACCGCTGCTCTAAAGTAAGTAAAAACTCCGTGTCAGTAGTAATTATATATGAATTTTGATTTAGTGTCATACGATCACTATTTTCGCTTCTTAGAACATTTGTCAGATTAATGCATTTTTTATGGAAACTCGCGTTATGTGCATGAGAATCGGTTGGATCCAAACAGTCACATAATGTGAATGTGTTTTTAACAAACTGCATGGAAAAGTGTTAAGTTTTTCATATCGCTTTTCTTTTTGACTTATCAATCACATTTTGTAAGGAGGCAATCGTCTTCTTTTAAATGAGTAAGGTAAATCTAATTAAGTCGCCCTTTCAATTGCAAAATAATGTTACAAATGACTTAATGAGCTAAAAATGAATTAAATGGTTAAATAGAAACATCCTTCGATTTATTTTATTTAATATACATTTATGTTACATATAGTACCTTTATAGATAGAAAACATAATTTTCGTTAATTTAATATGCTGCATATCATATCTCTTTCGTTTTAACTTCGGGAAAATTGAGAAAACGTATCTTAAAAATCACTCTATCCGCCGCTCTCGGGCCGTTGCCAAAAGGCCACCCGCTCACATCGTATATAGAATGCCCTAAGGAACATTTTAAGACTAGCCACATATTGCCCGCATGAAACAGCCCATGGGAATAATTTCTTTCCCATAAGCGACTACACTATATGAGTATACTACGTGAATACTACGCAATCTTATAAAAAGCTTTTATTTTAAACATTGTTTCTCTAAACCAATAACAATTTTTTTGTTTACGGCAAAAATATTTGCAGATATGCCCGGTACGTACAATAATATATAACGTAATGTTACTCATTAACTGACGTAGAATACGTCGATTAGCTCCAAACACCACCATACTTCTATATACAGCGTACATGCGAGAAAGTAAAAAATGTATAAGAATGGCAAAGAATTATCACTTCCGGTTGTATTTTTCAAATAATTGTTTAATTATTTCCCTCGTCTATACAGAGGTAATAATGAACATAAATATACGGCTGATCAATAAAGCTATTTATAAAATTACACGCCATGATATTGTTTTAAGAAACGGTCATAGGCTAGAGACCGGACTTTTAGTCGCAGAACAGCAAAAAGTTTCGTTAAAATTCAATATATAAACTAAAAGCATGGGCGTACTCAAATCCATTAAGTTATACGTGAAACATATTAGACAAGGGAACTAATTTTTCGGATGAGAATTTCGAAAAAGTTTTTGTTGTGTACTGCGGTTTTTTTGCAGTTTCACAAAATTGTTGCGTGAAGCACTTTTAAAATACATGACCATTCCTGTTCTACGCTTATGAACCCTGTTTTATTTTATTTTACTATTACAGAAGCATCAATTCCAATTGACCAAACAAATAATAACTTATCTACAAAAGCTAGCATAAGGTCAAACGTATGGATGTGTTACCAATCTAGGCTCGTAGATAATTCGTTTAAAATTTTTGATAAGTGCCAACTATACATTTAAAGAAATTATGTCAGAAATTAGTACTACTTGATTGCCTCATAATTTAAATACTGACTAATAACTAGACTAGAAATCCCGACTATAGCCATAACGAATAAGTTTACCCGTTAAGTCAGAATAAGATTTCAGTGAGTGAAGTTTTAGAATTATTATAATTTATTCAGGTTGTTCTTTGTTATTCATTAAGTTTTCGAGGCTCTTCGCTGTAGTGTCAGCATTTTTAACCTTTCAGTATCTACCTCGATTAAAATTTTACAACGTGCCTTTTGAACTTAGAACAAAGGAAAAAATACTGCCGTACTCTCGTAGTTTAAACTATTCTCTACAAAGTTATAATAAGTAATAAATCGCAATGTTATTAACTCTATCACATTAGAAGCTAGAATTGAGTTACAACTACAAAATCCACCATATGAGTAAATATTTAACACGTTAAAGAGCTCACATGGTCTGGCGTTTTAGTTAAAACCGCTGTCCAAACTTTTAGCCTGTAAAATACGAAGGCATCCGTTACACCTGAATAATTCAGCTATACGAGCAGGTTTCTGCCGACAATGCTTTGCAATTGCAGGTCTAAATTATTTCATTGGTAAACAGTTTTGTGGAATTTAGAAGTTTTGTCACACAAACATTTATCTTTAACTATTTATCAACTAGAATTAATAATTATAAATGTTTTTTTATATTTGTCTTTAATAGCTTCAACGTTTACGTAAGAAACTTTTGCTTTTATAAATTCACAATTGTCAAGACCAATATTTTTAAAAATAAAATTGGAAATCAAAGATAGAACCTAAAATGGGGCAAAATACTAACTCCATGATGTAATGCATCACGACTTCAATACTTACATGGCAAAAAAATTATTTTCCCGAAACTAAACATTGAAAATGTATACCAGTATTAAAGGCAAAACCAATTTCACATTGCATGTATTTATTTTGACACATCACACATATAAACTAAGAGTTAAAAATGCGGTAGTTCTTAAATTTTAATAAACGGCCGTCTCATATCTTCAGTCTCGGGCTTAACGTAAACCCACATCCTTCCTAAAAGCGCACCTCACTTTATCCGTCGTGTGAGTAATATTGAAATTTTATATCAAATACGATCCAATTGTACAACTAACTTACCACAAACTGATTGTTTTATTTTTCAATAATAACTGTTTGCATTCCCGATAACGATTCATGGATTGTAATTGACACTTTCCCAAAACTATTACGTGAATAATGACAGCTATCACTAGCAGAACTGTAAATCTGTATTCAGAATTACGTGCATCACACACCGTATTTTCACGTCAACAAAACCATTTAGGACGAGCATCAGGATAATGGCAGAGTCCTTATCAAGCGTGAGCGTTTTATCAGTCATCAGTTCATCACTTATGTGTTCTGTTAAAGCTATGTACAAAGTTCGCCATAATTTCGGTATTAGTAAAATATAGGATAACCACAAACAGATGTATGTGGCTGGTATACACATCCAGCAGTTTTTCCCTTTATTGGTTCATAAATGGCGTAAGGAAGAATCCATAAAGGATAAAACATCGCATGTGGGGAGGGGGGCTTTTTCTGCACATCTAACAACAAGCCGCTACCAAACGATGCCAATGTTGTAAAATTTTTAATTGCGTCGGTTAACTCAAACTGGCTTGCAGTCAGGCCGAGTATAAATATTTTGCGCGAAATGTTTCCAAAACAGATAATTTCTCGCTTTGGTAATCTACCCTGGCCAAGTCGATCGCCGGATCCCTCAGTAGCATATTTATTGCTATGGAGGTAACTAATAAACCAAACACGTCCTGCAATACTGGATAGTAACAAATCTAATTAATAATTAATAATATTGCAAATTTTAAATGCGACAAAAATTATCCTCTATTAAACAAAGAAACTTTCAAATAACTTTCTGCTGCAACTCAAGACTCTAATAAACGAATAATTTTTAAATAAGACGAGAATAATCTTCTAGTTAAAAACATTACTATACCACCTACTGGCGCACTCCAAACCACGTACTAGCCCACTTTAATCCCTCAAAAATAAAAATTGTTAAACATGGCGAAAATCCATCATTTTTTAGAAACAACATTTCGAAATCACCTTCCATGACTGACGAACGCAACCTCTATAAAATATGAGCATCATCCCGTTTAAAAAAAAACAGCTGTAAGCCAACTTTAGTGCGCTACCAACTATTAAAAGATAAAAAAATTATAAGTATTACGAGAATTATTCTCTTTCCAAAAACCCTACTTCTAAATTACACTATGTACCCCAATCCCCAAAAATAATAAATGTTTAAAAATGACGAGAATCAGCCTATTTTTTAAAACAAAACCCTCAAAGTACTCTCTAGCGCAACCCAAACTCTAAAAAAGTTTTTTCAAATACCTGACATGATCCCGTTTTATAAAACAATATAGTTGAATCACCCTCTAGTGTACTTACAGGCTCTGAAAATCACTATTTTTAAAACTGACGTCAGTAATCACTTCTCTAAGAACAACACTTCTAAACTACTATCTAATTCCCCTTTTCAGCAGAACTATATACCTTCAAAAAAATTTAATTTTTAGAAATAGCGAAAACCAAATTTTTTATTTGAGTAACTTTATAAACAACCCCTCCACGCTAATCCATGAAAAATGACACCTAAAAAATAGCTATGTTATCCCTTTAAAGAAACAAGACCCCATGTCCCAAAAACGAAAAATACCCCCTTTTTTCCTCCTTTCTCAGGGTCTCTCTGCACCTGCGGGGTTGAGCTACCCATCAGGTGGCAGATAAACGGCCGTCCTCTTTGCAAGACGGTTAATGATGGCTATACGCGGTTCCTATGAGATTAATCTTCTGGTTTGTGAGTAGCCGAAGCCATCATCTTACCAGGGATGAGTAAACTCGAAAGCCAGGAATAGTATCAAGAGGGAGCACTGGTTCTTGGGTATCCCGAACTGTGTGGATGATGCACCGCTTCAATAAAATCAATGGTATTGTGCAAGCTTAAGGGATGCATGGCTGAGAATATGATCAGCTCCTAGCGATTAACCTCGGGATCGGACGCACCTCGTTGGTTTGAAGCCGTTCACGTCAGAAGGGACTCCTCGCGTACTGAACTTTTAATTTACCCATACTCGTGGGATTTACATGTCAGACACGTTTATTTCAGACCGCAAAGAAAAAGAACAGGAAGACTCATTAGTGGGAGATTAAAAAAAAAGAAAGAGTAAACCCTTTGGTAGACACCTTAACGCCTAAAGAGATGGCTCAGAGTCAGGCAGCAGGTTCGCCTGCAGGACCTGATTCTGGTCCATGAGACATTGGTAACATGGCTGCAGGCGTTGCCAATATTGGACTGCAGATAAAAAAATTTCACTACCTTCCATACGACGACTCAGAGCCATCACCAACAAGACCAGTATAAAGCACTAAAGGATTTCTTCCATTTTTTGCTAAAATGGCCACTCTTGAGAAGAAAAAGCAAGATACCCAAAATGCTTATTTTTAAACATACTATTTAATGGTTAACTATTATTTAAATTTTATTAAAAACAAAAAACAATTGGACGCGGTAAGACCCCTAACCCCTAAACCATCCTTTTTGTTCTGCAATTTTCTTCATATTTCACCAATTTATCTACGGAATATGTCCTAAAATTTTTACCAAATATGATCGCTGTAACGCAAACCGTTATGTAGTATTTGCTGTTATACTGTTTTTCTTTTGCAACTTTGAGGGGCTGCAACTTTTCAGAGGTGCATTGTAAGATAACAACATTTTAGGCCAATCGCCTTAATTTTATAGAGGTAAAAGTAAAGTCGGTGGCACTACATTCTCAATGAGGAGTTTGGCCTGTAATGCGGTGGGCCAGGGCCACCGTACCATAATTTTATAGAGATAATACCATTTAAGTTTTTTATAAGTATTCAACAGACTTTAGCTACCTTAGCTACATGTTTAGGCTTAAGGCTATCTTTAGGCTACGAAAATACTAAATTAAGTTAAACATAGGTGGTAGGTATAGATAATAAATACCCTAGTCTATACTATGTTATCAATACCATCTGTGCTCTGTTTGATTTATATTTTTGTAGCCTGAAGATGGCCTTAGGCCGACACATGTAGCTAAATTAACAAATTTCAATATATTTAGTGCTGATATTATGTGTTTGTTTTTTACTATAATTATGAACACCACTTTTGGGAATATATATGCACCCTCTATTCGAATTGGCCAAATCATGCTATAAAATAAAGTGAAAAAAGCTTAGAAACCTTGATCTATTTCATGAATCGTAATATTGCAAAGCAATAAAATAAAATTCTGTAACACTATATTAATATGGTAGATATATAGCGGTATATTCTTACCAAATCCAAAAATCATGTTAGCTTTACCAGATATTAAACATACTACGTACCAACAAACAATTTAATGTCTATAATTGCATGCCAGTACCACAAAACTGGAGAAACCTATAACCCTATAATTTATATTAAACAGTCGAGTTGTAGAGACTTGTACGTTGTTTCACAAACGGACCAGTACAGTTAAAAGAACTGTCGATGCGTGGTTTTCTCCTCTTTACTAATATTAATTTATAGAAGTCTGTATTTTCAAATTTTCCAATTTTATTTTTGTTCATTGTGCACATCTTATACACACAGGTCACACAAAAGCCAACTGCAGGTCTCTTGCAACATTGGCAAAGTAATCGTCATTCCTCAATTAACGTAAGAGCATGAACAACTTAAATCTGGCGAAAATGGTTCATAGCCAGATTTAAGTTGTAATTAGTAATTTGTAATTTCTAATATTGTTCCCCTAATTTGGCATAACGATAATAAAAAAACTGAGGATGAAAGCAATAATGTTATATCAAAGTCAATTTCAATCGTGTTTTCAATAATTTTACTTGACCTTGACCTTGAAAACGTGAAATGCAAGGCTTTTGAAGACTTTTTAAATTTTCGCTCCAATAGCTTCATTTCTACAAACTATAAAGAAAAGCTTCTCGTGTTCTCAAGTTCGGAAAAAGTAGCAACGATATAAAGAATATACAATAGACTATTTAATTTTACTGGTAGTGTAATACCATCGACCTTTAAAGGCAATTTAACAGGGAAGGTAGAGGCGTTGTGGCCGACACCACCTGCGCATCCAATATTACTCCTATGTTGCCTGGCGATGACGTCTGTCTTCCGGAGGCCACTTGCCCCTTGTCTTAGCCCATTCGCCAGCGTAGCACTGATGGCGTCTTGACGTTTCACCCTGCCTCCATGCGTCTTCCAGCAGCACTGGATGACGTGTGCTGCTGTTTCCGTTGTGTCGCAACCAGCTCGGCATCTGGTGTGCCGATTCGCGCGACGCAACCCCCTGGACGTTCGAATCCTGGTAGGGAGGCAGTTGGCGTGCACGTGGTGATACTGCACGTAGTCACGTCCTGGGATGCCGCCTGATCGCTTATCGATCCACGATGTTGATGATGGGGTCCTTGCGGACTCCCGTGGATCGCGGCCATCCACCGACTCGTGCAGTGCCGTCGCCCAGTGCTTTTTGCGTGCCTCAGCTTGCTGTCCATTAGGATGGATTCCCAGCTTCCTCATCGCTCTTCTTGCCCACCCTAGCTTGCGAACAAGACGTGGGGTAGCAAGCGCCGCTCCGGTCGCTGAGAGTGTGGACTGTTGGGCTTTGCCGAGGCGGGTCATAGTAAGGGATGGGATTAATGTAGTTAGAGCTGGTATACCAAGACCCCCATCTCTGGTCGCCGCTTCATTTTCCAATTGATAAATTCCAGTAATGAGAAATCCCAAAATTAGAATACCTTTTAGTTTTATTTTTCTGTAATCGGATATCCCGTAAAGATTCATTTGTACAAAAACTTGATACTATTTTAACAATCTAAGGTGAAGTTATTGACTTATTATCAATAATCTACTCTACTCCTGAATCCTTTCCTATTTAATTTAATAATGAATGAAGTTGTATGTAATTTACCACAAAATATCGATTATAGAATGGGTTACACAATATGCTTCGCCGCAACGGCGTTGTCATGGTTGAAACTGATGATGTACTACATTTGACGCTGCAGCAGTTTAACTAAACTGCAAGAAAACTTACTAGAGATTCTTATCAACACTCAAAAACTCAAAGCATCACAATTTTGAAAGATCCCATAAGATGTAAGCTCGAAGCAGACGGAAAAACAATAGAGCTGGTAATGAAATAAGGGTAGATAGAAACTCGAGCGACAAAGGACTTTATCTGAAAGTGACGTCACAAACAACTAAAGCTTTGCGAATATCAAGATACTTAAAAGATTTAATACGGCGTAAGAAATGCGTGATCCCAGAAAGTTTATTTGCATACTTAAAACAGCAGTGAAACCGGTTATGATATATGCAGCAGAGACTTGATTAGCTATCCAACTTCAACAATCCAGCTACAACAATCAGCAGGAATGAGAACCATAAGAATCATACAAGAGAATAACTCTGTATGACAAAATAAGAAACGAAAAGCTGAGAAGAATGAGCAAAATCCCGGATTTAATAGCAAAATCTGTCTTTTCAAGTTCCCCACAAAAAGAATTGAAGAAATTTATATCTGGTAATCGCGCATGCCTATTTCAACCAATCTACTTACCTGGAAAACACAATAGTACTTGACGAGAAAAATGAGCCGGTGCACTATCATGGAGGTAGCACATGTCCCTGCGTACAGCTAAAGGCACTTCTTCTAAACGTTCGTTTAAATTTTCATTCAGAAATCTTAATTAGTCAATGCCGTTTAGACAAGGTGGTGCAATATAAAGTCCGTTTACACAGTTTTCCACAATGCCAGCCCGCACATTTACACATAATTTCTGTTGATTGTGGTGGTCCCGAAATGCATTATGATATTCATCTGACGTTGGAAAAGTCGACTGCTCCTCAACTTTCCTCAAAATCAACCTACATGAAACTTCACGACGTAGAGGATCTCTTTTCTGTAGTGCCTCAACGTGATTTTTGAAGCAGTCGCCCGCTTTTATGATAGTTTGTGTTTTTTAATATGTTTACTCATTGAAATCTCAAAGTCGATTTTTCACGTTTTATAGACCTTTGCAGTATTTTTGCAATCATTCAATTAAACTGTTTAGGTAAACGACCCAAAGAAAACCTCTCAGTGATGTTTTCTCAATGTAAAGTTGTTCCTATTGTCATTTTACATGCTCATATCGCTTTTGAAGCCGAAATTAGTAATTTCTTTTTGGACAACAAGTCAATGGTGGGTGGCAATGGGGGTGATAGAGAGATCACGTTTGCGCAGATCGGCCATTCGATATGCGTAGAATACGATGCCTAAGGTTCTATTTCTAGCGCGTCTAATTTGAAATAGAACACCTTTCCCGTCCCTTTTTTTAGACAGACACAGCAGACACACACACAGACAGACACACGCATAGACACACATACGTAGGCCCGTAAATTTTTTAGGTATAACTCATATGACGGCCAGTAAATTCTAAGGGCAAAAAACCTTCGCTGAATGAACGCATTTGCTTCAAATACAACCTGCCGATTACAATACCTTCCTCTATAACTATACTTCGTAAAGCGAGAAAGGTAAAAATGGACGAAATAGGTCGCTGGTACTTTCCCATACTGTTCACGTTTTAAATAGTCTCGCCACAATTGGTGATTTACATTTTTATCAAGTCATCTCCATCAGGTGCAAACGGCCGCGCCGCGCCGGCTCCAAACCAGAGGCATGGTGGCGCGGCACTGGGAATTGCACTCACGTAAGGCGCTAGTTACAACGCTCCCAAATTTGGACTATAAATGCTGACAAATACTTTATTTACAGAGTTATCAAAGCTATGCAAAGAACGAAAAGATGGTAGTAGGGAGCACGCAGTTTACAGAAAGAAAACACATACCGACAGGTATTTAAATGCAAATTCATCACCCGATGCAGAAAGCAACTGTGCTAAAAACTCTAACAACCAGAGCAGTTCGAACCTCAGATGCAGAACACCTACAACAAGAGAAAACTCATCTCTTGTTGTCGTTACAACAAAACGGTTATACAGCCACAGAAATTCATAGAGCAATCCGCGAAGCGGAACAGCCCAAGGCTAAGGAGGAACTGGCACCTGCGGAAGGTTTAGCTTTTCTACCTTACAGTAAAGGCATTACTGATAAGATTGGGCATGTTCTTAGAAGGTATAGCATAAAGACAGTATTTAGGACCAACAAAACTTTGGGAAACGGTTTCAGATCTGCAAAGGATCAAATATCAAATTTAAAATCAGCCGGGATCTACAACATCCCTTGCTCATGTGGCTCAAACTACATCCGACAAACTGGTCGTTAAGGTTGCGAGAGCACAAAGGTGATTGCAAACACAAGCGCATCACAAAAGCTGCGGTGGCAGAACATACAGGTTCAACTGGGCATAAGATGGACTTCGACAATGCTCGGATACTCGCCAGAGTACCTCATTACTTCCCTCGTATCATACGTGAAGCAATTGAAATTGAGAAACAATCTAACAACATAAACAGGGAGGACTCCAGTAGTTTATCCTCTAAGGACTCATAAGCATCATCGATCTCACGCTCACACTCCACCGGATCCGTCTTTGCCCAACGGTGACAGCCAACCAAAACTCCGCCGTTCTGCCCGACTGGCTCAAAGAGGTTTAAATACCTCCGCTTCTCGGCTTTGAAATCAGTGTTTTTATTCACTCTGAAGATGTAAGCTGCAATGTCTTGCGAAACGTAAGTTTGTATGGGTTGACAAACAGCAAACAGGCATAAGCCGATTAAGTATTTTTGTCCTGGCGAACAAAATACATTAATATCAAATCCTTGTCCGCCCCAAGGTTTAAATAATCTAAGCACACGGCCCTGTTTAGGCAGGCAGGGCCTGCGAACAAATATTGCTCAAACTTCTAGAGCAAATGCTTGTAAATGCAGACAAGCTACAGGTCGGTCCTTACCTGATTATGCTGGGCGTAGTTCCAAAATGACGACGCGGTCTAAGCCGAAAGTAAATTGTAATTTTGACAATGAAAAATATGTTTCTTAATTAGAACTAATTGATACGCTTAGTTACAACATCGTAACTTCCGAAAAACGCGTTGTTGACATTAAAAAGTATCGTTGTTTCCTAACTTTTTTAAACGGTTACAAATTAATGTTAATACTAATAAACTACTTCAATGGTCTATTGAACTGTTAAAAAATCTATACCAAAACAACATATCTAATTTTCGTTTCCGGTTTCGGTTCCAATTACTTCCATATACAAAATCAGTCAAGAGGTTCCGGAGATATATGAAAACAAACGCGCACACCCACCCACCCTACCACCCACTCATGTACCCACTCTCCCACAAACAGACATTTTTTAAAGCCCGCTTTTTTGGGTTGCTTGGGCCCCAAAACGTGCATTTCCGTTGAAATTTGAAATTCGAAAATTTGCATATAAATAATCATTACTTCCCTGACTTCAGTAGAATTGCGTGAGTATACGAGTATAAAGCATTTACGAAAATTGCAAGTACAATTAAAACTTAAAGGCAACATCCTTTGCCAGCTAGAATTCACGTTCTTATGATAGACTACCTACAAAAGTAAAGTTATTATGTGTACCCAAATTCAGTCTCTTGTTCAAAAGGTGTCAGAAGATGACTTCGACACTAAACTTTTCTGAACGGACGATGCGATGAAAATTCGTAAAAACACACAGTTTGTGAACTCTGCCATTTTCTCAAAAGAAACTTTTGATTAATGTTCATTATTATTTATGGATGAAGTATTTTCAACTAGATGAAGAAGAAGATGAGACCACGTTAAATGGCCAGCTATGGGATTAATTTTAATGAGACATTTTAAATATATGGTATATCAAAACAGGTGTAACAATTTAGAAAACTTAAAAACTTTAATATACGTCAAGAAATGCATACAATACCAGTTCATACACATCAAAATGCGCCACAAGGATTTTGCTGCCGAATTGCATATTGTCAGCCAGCATTTCAAGCATTTCTTTACGTAGCTTCTAAAAACGGGCGAAACAGGTCGATGGTTCTTTCCCATACTTTTTACGTTTTAAATATTCTTGCGTCGAGAAGTGATGGAAATTTACATCTAATCTAACCGGTAAAAGCCCGCTGCAGACTCAAGGCGTTGGTTACGTTTTAAATGTTCGCGCTCCAATAACTAAGTAAATAACATTGTTTTCACAAAAATTAAAGCAAGAAAAACAATTAAAAAATAATAACGCCCCAGCGTCGATTTGAACTTGCGACAGCCTGTGCAATACAATATCGTGTACCGTCTAAAGTATAGCGCTATAACTTCGGCTAGCCGCATAGGACAGTGGCACGGCAGCCGACCGTGTCTTACATTTGATTAGATGCACTTCGGACTTTGGACTAAATTCGCTGTAAAAGCTTTATTTTAAAAATTATTGGAAATACGCAAAAAATAAAAAATATATTTTTTAACTAGAGCTATTGATAGACGTATTTAACATCACGTAACTGCCGGAAAACACGTTGTTGATATTAAAAAGTATCGCTTTTTTTCTTAATTTTTATAATAATTGACAATTCTTGCAGATCCTAACAAAGCACTTCAAAAAGCCTATCGAACTGAATAAAGTTAATAACTATCCGCGTTTGCGTTTTTGGATAAATAATTAATCAATTTAATAATTTTCAAAAATTCCTGCAGGGTGTCAGACTAAAATTTGGGAAATAAGTAAAAAATAAATTTGTAGTTCATTGCAAGCTCTATCGGTTTAGAAAGTTTTAAAAAATGGTGTGTGCAGTTTTCGTGGAAATTTTTTTTGAAATGTCCAAAATTTGGAGCCGCTAGTATACATGTATTTACAATTTTAAAATTTCCAAAAATGTTTTTACACCATATGATTATACTTAATAAAAGCTATCATATAATATGACAATTTGTATTGATTGTATATTTTGTTTTCGGGTAATCGGGCATGAAAATTAAAATTTTCAAAAACTCGTAGCGGCTTTTATTTTAAAGATACAGCAATTTAAGAAAAAATTATTTGATTTTCCTTTAGATGCATTGCATCGCTATGTATTTAAAATTTCAAAACATTGTTTAGAAAAAACTATACCAAAAAAACAGGTCTAATTTCCGTTTCCAGTTTCGGTTCCGATTAACGACCTTACAAAGAACTAACTGCAGCTAAAAAAACTTCCACACGCCAAATCTTATAAAAATCGGTAAAGGGGTTCCGGAGATATAAAGAACGAACGCACCCACCCACTCTCCCACAGACATTTTTTAGAAACCACTTTTTTGGGTTTTTCGGACGCAAAACACGTATTTTCGTTAAAATCTGAAATTCGAAAATTTGCATGAAATTATAACTTTCCCTACTTTAGTAGAAGTACGGGAAAGTAAAAATAGTTAAATGTTATACAACCATGTGAAATTTTTATGTGTTAAAAAAATCTACTATGAAATGATACCATCAGAAGTATATTTAATGAATATGCCGCAGAGATCACAATTAAAAGTTAACATTTCTAACAAAAATTGAAAACAGCAAAATGTGATGTATTTGTCAATAAGCTTTTGGCCTAAACTTTTCTTTAAGTTGTTATTTGCGGATGTAGAATCAATGTTTTATTTGATTAGGTCACCCTGTATGTACTATGAAATGTAATTATCAGTTGTAAGATAAAGCGCCCTGTATTGGTTTGAACGCAACAAACCTGGTATCTATTTGTTGCCATTGTTTGAACGACTTTTACAATTTTAAAATCGTTTAACGTGTTAGCAATAAACCTGTTTATTTGCGTTTTGAAATGAACACAATTCCAAACCACATTATCATTAATTTTCAGAATCACCTACTGAAGTGATTAACAGCTACCTAACATTTTGCATTTTTTAATGCGTCTTTTTTCTCTGCATATTTTAGAAATTAACCAAGATTTATTCATACACGTTCTCACTCGGCTGAGATGGCATAAAAATCATTGTTCTGTTCCTTTTGTTTCTAGTCACACTTTGTATTTATTCAGCACAGCCACCTTTTGTTATAAAATAGACCGAGAGAGTCGATATGGTGGTATGGAACTACATTTATACAGCAAAATTATTTAAAGGCGAAACTAGCATTATATAGAAAACCAAAGTCTAAGCATTCTGTACTAAATTCTAAAGTACTATTGAAGAGGTTACTGTACTGAAACAAAATGATAAAAATATGGTACAAACAAGCAAAACGTAAATAAATTAGCAATTTGATATGTAAAATTGTCAAAACTAATGCCCCCTTTCACTTTGTGACGTATAGCTGTAATGATAACCCCGAAACTTCCAGTTGGCTGTCTAATATTTTACCAAAAATAATATATCTGCAATCAGAAAGATTACGCCTCGCTCTGCCGGCGGATGAAACACTTATAATACCGAAATGACAGTAACGATAGGGTGAAATGTATCATATTTTATAGCGATAACGTTAATAATAATTTCAAATAGCTACTGAGCAGTGTCAATAACAGGTGCATTTTGTTCTGCGTTTAGTATTCTCATTTCATCGTTTAATGTTCTTTGGAATCGATTTCTCTCTGTTCTAATGATAGCAAGACATTTTACTCTTCAACCTACCTCTTTTCTTTTTTTTGGGTTAATAATTGTTATATTATAATGTTATTTTTATAGACAATCTGGTCAAGAAATATAGTCAATACAAATCTGTTTAGGTAATAGTTCTATATTACTAATATTAAAAGCAATAATGGATAAAGTAGCTTGCTGAGAGTATCTGATATGTTTTTTTTCTAATTGAACCATTTGTTCATGTAGTCGTTGTGGTAATTTAAATTAGAGAAATTTTAAAATTATCTTGGGCAATTTCATATTTTCGCGAAATTCGAAATCATTTTCTTTTTAAAAGATTGCATCTTATCACTGAAAACAACAGCAAAGACTATGCAGGGTGTCCAAGATAAGGAGTGCATCCATGGGGATCTCGTAAACGGTTAGAGATAGAGATTAGGTTAAATGAGAAGAATTGTTCAGCATCTCAAGTACTACTATGATCCATATTCAAATCCTACAATTTTTGCTTCATTTTTAGTACAGACTAAAAAAACTAAAATTTTCAGTTTTCGTTTTTTGTGTATAATTTGGTTATTATCAAACATAGCGAGGTTTTGACATTATTAAGACACTTCTTTACACAGATTTCAAAACTCAAATTAAAATTTTTATAAGTCGTTCAATTTTCAAGATATTAACAATAACTTCGCTTTTTTAAATATGCGTCAAAAGCGGCCATGTCATCAATAATAATAAATAAATAGAGCTCTTCTTTTCCTTTTTTTTCTGATATAAGGTTGGATGGGTTTATCTTTACAAATAACGCAGTTATAAGCAAGAAACTGTTTTCTTATAGTGTGCTGCGAAAAAATGTTTTCTTGTAATAGGCTGAAAATTAACAAAAACAAAAGGCTACATTTGTTTCTATTGAGCTTTGATCAGTTTATCTTCCCAAATAATGAAGTTATAAGTTATAAGTGAGAAAATGTTTTCTCATGGAAAACTGTAACAAAATGGAAAAAAAGAACACCTCAATGTTTCAGGGAATAAAACTATTAAAAATGTATGTTCGTATAACAATCAATAGACGTTTAACTTTTGAATACTCCTGCTAAGTAATAAAACACGAAAAGAAAGATAAATTTAGAATGACACTAAACTGGTGTAAAGATGCAGATATTGCCAAAACAAATTAAATAGTACTCATTTCTGATTATCATACGATCACACATTTAGTATTATTCCCTGAAACATTGAGATGTTTTTTTTGCTTTTTCACAGCCTACCATGAACAAACAATTTCTCGCTTATAACTTTATTATTTGGGAAGATAAACTGATCAATCCTCAATGGAAACAAATGCAGCCTTTTGTTTTTTGTTTTCTTTCTTTTTTGTTAATGTTCAGCCTACTCAAGAAAACAATTTTTCACAGTTTACTATAGAAAAAAGATTTCTAGCTTATGATTCCATTATTTCTAAAAATGAGCCCATTAAACCTTATATCAGAGAAAAGAGAAAAAATAGCTCTATCTAATGATGACATGGCCACCTTCGTCGCATATTAACAAATACAAAGTTAATGTCAATATATTGAAAATTTAATGAACTATAAAAATTTTAATTTGGGATTCGAACTATGTATAAAAAAGAGTCTTAATAATGTCAAAACCGCTTTGCGCTATTTTTGATAATAACTAAATTATACACAAAAAAACTAAAACTGGAAATTTTAGTTTTTTCAGTCTGTACTGAAAATTAAGCAAAATTCTAGAATATGAATGTGGATCACAGCAGTACTTGAGATGTTGAACAATTCTTCTCATTTAACCGAATCTCTATCTCTTGCCGTTTACGAGATCCCCATGCATGCACTCCATATCTTGGACACCCTGTACACTGTATATAGCCATTTTTTTTCTGTGAAATATTGAACAGTCTGTACTACTTTTCAAGCTAAAGCAAACTGCAATATTTTAACCCTTTCGCTGCGCCCGGTGAAAACGCTTCCATGTCCAGGAGCGGACTGGTTTTTTGGACGCGCCTGACCCGGCTCCGGGTCAGGCTCAGCGAAAGGGTTAAGTAAGATAATACTTCTTCTTCGGATACGCCGAATAATTTTTGGAGTCTGCCGAATATTCGGCATTTTGTGTCCTACATGACAATAATATTAAATTGCAATTTTTTGAAAATTTTGACGGAATATTAAAAGCGAAATAAATTAAAACAAAATTATAATGTCGGCAGCCAAACCTGACGCTATCCGCTTGTGCCAAGCGTTGAAACCACACATTCCGAGCACATTCATTACCTCTAAATATTTGGCACATTTAGCCGAATAATTGGCTCAAGTTAGCTAATATTCGGTACTTAGCTGAATAGTTGGCCTAATATTTGATACTTGGCCGAATATTTATCCGAGTCATTAGTCTAATATTTAGTACTCGGCCGAATATTCGGTTTTTTGGCAGATTAGTTTGCCAAATATTCGCCGAGTAGTTCACCGAATATTCGGTATTAGGCCGCGACAAACTGGCCGAATATTTGGTATTCGGACAGTGTCCAAAATCACTATTCGCTGCGTTCTTATTAATAAGTTTGTTGATATCCTAGAGTCAAATAGTAATCTTTGGTGTTTTTTAAAATACCCCTATTTCAGTTTAATTTACTTAATTCAGAAAATGTAATTAGTGTAGTTAATGTGGTATCTTTCTATCATACTGTAAATGTTGCCGTAACGGCATTGACTTCCCATCGCTAGAAACCGAACAGTTGTCCAAAATCAGCATAAAAACATACTAACGATACCATTACAGTTTTTAGTTTAGATTGTGTAATTTCTAACTTTTTTTAAATAGTTTAAAACAAATATTAAGAAGGGCCGGACTGCTGACAAAGAAACAAATCATATTGACAGGCGACAGTGTAGTGCAATAGACGGTTTACCTCTGCTCTTACGACAGTTATCAAACCTTATAAAAGTTTTTTTTTTAATTCAACGAAAAATGAAATCATGTTCGAATGTTTCTGTTACTTCAACTATTTTTTACATAAAATTCCAGTATTTTTAGTGTTATAATGTGCAGAAACTTAAAAACAGGAAGAAAATTAATAAATGCTGACTTTAATTCTTGCTCGATTAAAAAAAATGTCCTAAAATCAAGTACAATTTTGTCCTAAAACCCAAAACAAAAATTAGAAATTACCTGCTGGCATCCCTGCAATTTCAAAATTGCAAGTATTGCCAAAGCTATCAACAAAACGTGACTGAACTATTCCATCTTCGGAAGGCTGTAGCTCCGTAAGGAAGCGTTTCCGGCCCCAAGTTTATACAAACGTTTATTATGGTTTAGATGTGTAAGACTAGCACTAAAAGTTTGTGCTCCACCCTCCAATACTATTTCATTCACAATTTGTACAAGCTGTAAAGTTTACCCTCGAGCATGGTATAGAATCGTAACATAGAGGTTGTCTTTATAAGTTGATCTATAGCTTTAAGCAATGGCTAAAAAGCTGCTGCTGCTAAAGCTGCAAGTTCGATGCTAATATATTTTATAACGCATTTAATGATGTTTACCACATGTTCATGGTCTGTATTCTACTTTAGATATTTTTTACCACAGACTCCTGGATTCACAAACATAATATGTTGGCTGGTTAAAAATTTATTTTGTTTAATAAACAAACCTTTATTTTTATAGCAAACAGCTCTATTGTAAATTAACAAATAATTAGAAAAACTTAATTAATTTAAAATTAAAATTAAATGTGCATAAGGATTTCATAAAAACACATTAAAATTATGAACTAAATAAATAAATAAAACAGTTTCTCATAGATATCAAAATATAATATATCAGGCGTTCGATAAAAAAAATACATTAGAGCAGGCCTTGACCAGCGTGCGGTACGTCTAAAAGTTTATATTACGTGTTTTAGCGACTGCATGCAAGTTCATCGTGGCTCATATAGAAATACGACTGTACCGCGTTTTGCTGCATAAACAGTTGACCGGCCGAATCCCAGTTAAAGTCAATAATTTCTTTTTTATTTTATATACTGATTTTTTTAAACAATGTTGTTGATTTTTGCTGTTTACGCGAGGTTATGGTTAAGATCAGTTATATTTTTAAAGAAAAAATACTGCGCCTACGCAAAACCTACAGAATGGTCAGGCCGTAGATGCTTGTGATACGTCTTATATTCAGAAAACTTCAATTAATATTGGCATTGACATTTGTAATTGTTTTCTGAATAACGCCTTTCAGCGACGTTTAAAAACTATTACACTGCTACAATTTCGCGTTGCCTCTAACAAATTGTTAAACATTGTAAGACTTTCATCAAAGATTGTGGAAATGTGGAAGTTGAAGTGCGTCTATTACCTTGATTGATTAAATCGATCGGCATCTCATGTTTTATAGTCATGTACTGCACTGTTTCTGATAATGAAGTCTTTCAGACATGTGGGCCTATAGTCATTTATAATTTACGTACAATTCTACCTCGAATACGCAATAAATGCGAGAAACTATGCGTTCTAACTATTAGGATATATAATATAGATCTTACATTGTATAGTCGCACGAATTCCACGATTATAAAGAATCTGTAATATTTATCTTTGTTTTCCCCCTCCTTATTTAAATTTATTTACAACTATACACAATTTTTATCTTTCTCGTAATACGGAGTATACCTATAGAAAGGTTATGTGATCATCTTCAAGAACATTCAAATAGTTCCACAAAGGGACGTAGTATTCTACTCATGCCAATCAGCTTACATGCACAAGCACGATCTTTCTACTATATTCCCTCTCAACCAAATTTTTGTTATTTCAAAAATATTATTTTCGGCTTCAAAATCGATATGGACGTGTTAAACGATAAAAAAACAACTTACCATAAGGACTACATCTCTGACAGCTTTCCTTTTGGTGCCTTATCTAAACATTGTAAGTCCAAAAAACATACTTTTTAGATTTAAGCGGATAAACATCGCCTGTGATTATAAAATATCAAATATCATAACATGAAATGTGTTCAGAAAAACTAGGGGCGGAGAGGGGCGTCGATGTAAATATAGGTGGACTCGAAAAAGAAGCCCAGAGTCGTCTTCTATGGATACCAATCAGTTGATATGCGCAACGACAATATTCCTAAAAACACCTACAAACCCCTCCAACTGCACTCTCAACCGTTAAAAATTAGAACTTTAGTAATGAGAAAAAACATCCTTTATTATAAAGCCACACTCTAAACCACCATCAAAATGAATATTTATTAAAAATAGGGAAAATCATTCCTTTTATTAAAGCAACACATCTAAGCCACCTTCAAGTACACGCCCAACTCCTGAAAATTAGAAATATAGAAAAATAAGTGCCCCCCCAGCCCAAAAATTAATAAATACAAAAATGACGAGAGTCATCCTTATCATAAGCAACACCTTTAAACTTTTAAAGTGCACCACAAGCTCTAAAATTGTAAAAAAAAATGTAACAAGTGACGAAAATCAAACCCTTCATTTAAGCAACATATCTAAACTACCCTCAACCACATCCCCAGCTCCTAACACTTAAAAAAAACAAAACTTACAAGGATTATGTCCTTTATTAAAGCAACATCTGCACACCAAACCACAATTTAACCATCAACCTCTAATAATTGAAAATGTATATAAATGACGAGAATCTTTCCCTTTATTAAAACAAATTCACCGTCAAGTGCACCCCAACCCCAAAAAATTAGAAATTTATAACAATGTCGAGAATCATCCTTATCTCCAAATTATCATCAAGTGCACCCCAAAACGCCAAAACCATTTAAAATTGTAAATTTGTAAAATTGACGAGCATTATCGCTTTTATTAGATCAAATCATCCAATTCACCCTCTAGTTCACCTCAACCTTTATGAACTGAAATGACAGAAACCATCGCCCTTATTTTAGTACACCATCTCTCTTTTAGTCAGAAAACCGTTTTGGGGCACAGTTTTAATTGCTATATATTATGTAAATTTTGTGCCTTTTTCTCAGATAGTACATCACAAAATTATTAAAATTTTAATAATATTCAATATATCAAATAGTTACTTATTACTAAGAAAAATTGGAAATTGGAAAATCAAAATATCATTTTTGATATATTACTCACATTTAATCTTACTTAGTTTCTGAAATATGTCCAAAATTCACCAATTTAAGTTTTATAGCGCAAATGATCAAGAACGAATGAATTTATTAATCAGCTTTCATGTGTAAACACTAATACAGGTTCTCAAGAAAGCTTTAAAAGCTATCAACAGAAAAATTATAAATTTTAAATTTAATTTTTTTAAATTAAAAAAAATTGTGAATTGAAATTTGTTTTTTTTAATAATTATTGAAAAAGTTTTAATATTTAAAAATTTCGAAAATTTCGATTTTAAAATTTAATGTTTGAGAAAACTTTTTGTAAATTGTTGTATTTTGTTTTTAGTATTTGTTAATTGTAAACAATTATTATTTGTTGATATCTAAAATCGATTTCATTATTAGGTGTTTATTTTGGCGATTATCCAATTAAACTGATTAGGTAAACAACCACAAGGAAACCTCCCATCAATAGGAGATTGGTCCTATTGTCATTTAACATGTTCATACCGATTTTAAACCCGTAATTCGTACATTATTTTAATGTCGAATAGTAGTTGTGGGAGGACGCCGGGGGGGGGGAGGGCTTGCGCAGAACGGCTATTCGACATGTGTAGAATACGAATTTAAGGTTTTTTCGAGCGCATCGATTCTGAAGTAGCCCTCCCCCCACCCCACCCCCAATGTTTTGAAACAGTCGAGTGGTTTTATGATATTTTGTGTGTTTTAGTTGCAACTAATGTTTATCTCTTGAAATCTCAAAATCGATTTCATAATTTGGCGATAGTCGCTTTTTTGGCGATTACTCAATTAATCTGTTCAGGTAAACGATCAAAAGAACCCCCCCCCCCCCCATATAGTGTTTGCACAATAAAAAGTTGTTCCTATTATCATTTAACATGCTCATACCGATTTTTCAGCCGAATTTCGTAATTTTTCGAAAAAAAAACAAAAAGCCGTCGGTGTGGGCAGTGGGGGGTGATAGGAAAATCGCGTTTGCGCAGATCGGCCATTTGACACGGGAAGAATACTAATATAAAGTTCTTTTCCGAGCACATCTACATATATTGAAGTAGAGCACACCTCCTTCCCCATTCATTACTGCAGTCGCCCGCTTTTATGATATTTTGTGTTTTCTAGTTGCGACTAAGTTTTATCCATTAAAATTTCAAAATCGATTCTTCACGTCTTATAGACTTTTGGCTGATAGCAGTATTTTTGCAATCACTAATTTAAACTGTTCAGGTAAACGACCAAAACGATGTGGTGATGTTTTCTTATTGAAAAGTTGTTGCTATTTTCATTTAACATACTCAATACTCATATCGATTTTGAAACCGAAATTCGTAAATTTTTGAAAAAGCAAAAAATCGATGGTGGGTGATAGAGAGAGCACGTTTGCACAGATCGGCTATTCGACATGCATAGAATACGAATGTAAGGTTCTTTTTGAGTGCTTCTATTTTGAAATAGAACCCACTTTCCCTCCCTCTCTTTTTTGGCGGCCCAACCTCATTTTCTTGCGGTGTATTGCAATTAACAATCTTTGAGGCAAATTTGTTTTTCTTGCGTTACGGCGCCTGGACGGCAAAGTGTATTCAGACACACAAACAGACACCTATGCAGGGTCCGCTTTATCGGTCTCCCAAGGCTCAAAAACCTGCTTATTAGTCAAAATGTGTAGGTTAAAAATGTTTGACGTTAACCTTTGTTTTAGGCATAACTCGTATATCGACCAGTAAGCCCAAAGCGAAAAAACTTCGCTGAATGAACGCATTTGTTCCAAATCCAACCTGACGATCACAATACCTTCCTCTATAGCTTCACTTCGCATAGCGAGGAAGGTAAAAATAATCACCTACTTACAGAGGAAAAGTTGAATGTCAGCGGTACATTCAGTTCATATTGTTTTCATAATATTCTTCTTTTACAAGAAATGTTTACAAAAGATTAATGATGCTGTTTACAAAACGTCAATCCTTTCTCCTTGTTCGTGTAAATAATACGGCTCATTTAATAATTTACATTGTAATATTGACTTATGCCGTTTCTGATCAAAGCCACTGTTTTTGTATATCCTGTCAATTGTCAATGCATATAATATCGATTGGAACTTTGATTGTCAAACCAATTAACGATCTTCAAATAGATTGACGACGTTAATTGGTGACAGAATAGCATTAACACAAACTAAATAAAACATTTACGTTTACCTCTTTATATCAAGTCCACTTAATTAACCAGTATGCACCAAACTTTTCTAATAGTTTTACTTTATAGAAAATGCGAAAGCCTATAGAACAGTTTAAGAAACAATTTAATGTATTGCTTGCACTTTTTTATATAACTGCTATTTTATTTGATGTATAATAATGTATTACAAAAACGTTAATATGTGTCGATCAAGATAAACTCCTGCTACTGCATGTTGATATGCTATATGCAAAAGTTATTGCGATAGTTTAAAATGAATCTTTACTCATAGAATAACCATTCCTGGACATACTGCGCACTGCATTTTCAAACAGTGTTACACTGATTATCCCGACTCGGCACACTGAATGATATTTCACAGGTCTAGCATGCACCCATCCTAAAAAATCCCCTACTTAAAAATCCAACCCAAATTTTATTGCTCCAAATTTTAAAAACATTTGGCTACGATGAGTTTCGATCTCGAGTCGGCTGAGTAGGAGGCAGGCTCTCAACCCACTGTCTTTTAGAAATCTTACAAAAAAGATTTAAAATACTGTATGTCTGTGGGTGGGTGAGTGCTTTCGTTCTTATCTCCGTAACAGATGTGGATAGTCCGATTTCGATAAGCTTCAAATTGTAAGCAGAGAAAAAAAGAAATGTGTGTCGAGCACGCAAGTTTTAATTGAAACTTTTAAAAGCGTTCACACTAAAAGCGTTATTTGAACTCTATGATTTAATAGAAAACGAAAACAGTTACAAATCTGATGTTCAAGTCATCTTACAAATGTTAATTTAGAAAGTCCAAACAAACCTGGTAGGACCTTTGAAAACGAACTGGGAGCCTGTATTCCCAACTCAAGATCCTATACCAGAAGCAGTACGAAAAGTTTTATCGATTTATTGTTCGGACAAAAACTGCAACAATTGTAAATGCAATCGCATAAAACATAGGGACTGAATTGCTGCAGTGAAGTAAATTGTAAAGATTTTACCATTAGTTTAGTAAGTTTACTCGAAGATCCTAATTCAGAAACAAAAGAAACTTATTAAGAAAACTTTACTCGTTTATTTACACGTCATTATTTTCATATTACGTCACATATACAGTGAATTCCAAATCAAGTGGAACATGGTCGAATAACAAGTCAAAATTATAAGAGCTCTATTTATAAATCTATAAGCATTTTATTGCATTCGATAAAGCTAAATGGAAAGATAACATTCTATTACATCACTTGATGGCAATTTATGTGATAATTCATTAGAAATGATGCTTTAAATAAATTATTTAATAATAGTCCCTCCGTCGCAAGGCAACGGGAAACCAGCGAGGTGGACTTTTCCCCAGGAAACCTCTTCTTGTGGTTCGGAGCTCACGTTAAACTATAGGTTGCCTATGTCTGCTTTGCAAAATATCTATTGCAACGCACCAAACACAGACATAGAAGATAGATCACCAACGCCCTGAATAGGGTATGGCACGAGAATAAGAAGAAGAATATTATAATAACCAAGTGAAATATAACAAGTAAACGATAAACTTTTTACAGCTAAACAGGTGGAATTGAAACATTTTCGTGGAAAGACTCAAAGCAAATCTTTACTTTTAGTTATTTTGTAAATTAGCAGTGTAGTTATAGGGCTTACATTATTGTACTTACTTATTTTCATCAACTGCAAAACGTTTATTGTTAACTTTTTATGTTTCACATGGTTAATTTTGTTGTTAATGTAGCATTAAAAAATAATGATGACGATGATGATAATGCTTAGCAAAGGGTCGGAGGACAAGCATCCCCCCAAAATAGTACTACTAGTGCCCATTGTGCTCCTTTAATGATCTAGGTTCCATTTCAACAGGTTGGTTGCTTCAGCAAAGACCTATAAACTCATCATTGATAGATCCTGTATTTCGTTGGGCTCTAAAGAGTATGTGTTTGGAGGTTTTCTCTCGGGCTTGGCATCTTCTACACTGCAGGCTAACCCCGGTAGTAGGTCGTGGCCGTGGCTTGTCAGTAGGCCTGTCACAATTATGATTTGTCTTCTGTTTAAACCCAGAAGAATCTTTGTCATTCTAGGCGTAGGACCCTCAATAAGGAATCTGCCTAAATATTTAACTATTAAAAAATTAATAGATTATTAATAAAATAAAACTCTTGGTAATTGTTTCACAATTTGTTGGTATTTATTTTCTCGACTTATGTTTCAACCTTCAGGGTCATCGTCAGGAGTTTACAAATCAAATCAGTTTTGATTTGTAAACTCCTGACGATGACCGTGAAGGTTGAAACTTAAGTCGAGAAAATAAATAGCAACAAATTGTGAAACAATTACCAAGAGTTTTATTTTATTAATAATCTATTAGTTTTTCAATAGTTAAATATTAATTAATAATGTTTCAGCATGTGCCTACCACACAATCTATTCAAAATATTAAGAGTCTGCCTGTTTTAGTGTTTAACAAGAGCTCTAAGATGATTAGATCAAGGTTTTGATGGTCGATTGACTGTCGGTACAGATGTAGATATGTCTACTTTTATACCCTTTACTGCGGTTTTCGTTAGCAAAGGCCAATATAACAAAGATCTCAACCTAGAAGACCATTGGATATTGTCCTAGAGCAAATTTAAGTTTGACTCTGGGTTCTTCTCGATAGACACCTGCTCTTGATCCCTCTGTAGTTTTTGAACTATCCGTACACCATACAAGGCCACAGAGCTAAAAAACAGATCGGTCTCCTGATAACCATTCATTTCGTCTTGGGATAAAGGTATTGTATGATTTGCTGAAGGTTAAGTAGAGAACTATAACATCAGTTCCCATCCGAAAGATAGAATTGATCGACTTCAATCGTAAAGAGCAACCCTGGTATGTCCTTTATTCTTCTGTGTAGGTTTCCATTGCCCCGTATATCTTAGGCCGCCGTTCGAGCCTCGGTCTCCACCTAAAGATGAAAAAGCACGAGTCCAAGCAGCACTTCCATGGCCGCTGGTTGGGGACATTGCTCCCGTTATACAGAGACAGGCAATTCTCTGCAGCCAAATCAGTGATGTTCTTGTAATAGCCTTTTTGGTTCTAGCCCACCATACAACAGCTGCATGTGTGACCAAGGGGCGTACTACAGCTGTGTAAATCTAGTATACGATTCCAGGTCTTAGCCCCCTTGTTTTCCTTAAAGTGCGCCTTTACGTCCAGAAGGACGCGCAGGCCCGGTGCTCTTGTGACTTGCCTTAAGATGACTCCCAGATACTTAACCTCGCCCAAAGTTTGCAGTGTTTTGTTGAAGAGAACAGGCGCTTTGAAGCCTGCGATCTTCCTCTTCCTTGTGAACAGAACCAGTTCAGTGTTTGAAGGGTTGGCCGAAAGCTGATTCTTACGGTTAAGTCGTCATCGTATGCCTGCGTGTAAAACCCCTCATTGTCGAGTCTCAGGAAGAGCCCTTCAGCAACGAAGCACCGCATAAGCGGAGAGAGTACGCCGGCCTGGGGCACCTGCGACCAGCAGTTACGCCACTGTGTCCCCCTTCAGGGTTGCAATCAAATGCTCTTTCAATATCTAGGAAGGTTCCTAGCGCGTATTCTCCCTGCATTAGCGCCTTCTCGACTTTGTGGACGATTTGTTAGTTAGTAAATTTCCCTAATTGGTAGCCGTGTTGATACGGATGCAGTGAACATAATGCCAAATATCCATTTCTAATGTAACGGTTTACCAGTCTTTCCTGCACTTTTAGTAAAAAGGAAGTAAGACTGATCAGTCGAAATGACTTGGCCTAGGAGTACGAATCTCTTCCAGGTTAAAGAAGAAATATTACCTTTGCTGTCCAACATGGCGCAGGAAAGTAATCTATGGCTAGACAGCACCGTAATATGTGATGCAGAGGTCTGATGAAAGTTTTTAAGCCCTCTTGTAAGAGAAGCTCGAAAATGCCATCAGGTCCTGCTGCTTTAAAAGAGGCAAACATTGTGATCGCCTATTGTGTACAGTCAACCATTACGACTTTTGAAGCAACCTTCCAGTCGACAGAACACGGTCTAACTCGAAGAACTTCAGCATTCGGCGATTTGCCTCTAAGTATCTCCCAAAGTCGGGAAAGTGAGTTCTTAATAAGGGTTTAAATGCCTTCTCATTGTTGGTGGTAAATTTACCTTTAGGAAGTCTTAGAGTTTCTAGCCGAGTACCAGGACTTTTTTGAAAAACCTTGCAAGCCTTGCTGTTCATGGCATACCCTTTACCCCCTCGGATTAGGCCTTCCAGGTTGTTTGTTTGGCATGCCTAATGGCGTTCTTGTACCTTTGTTGGGACTGCTTATAGCGTTCCGGTGCAGTAATGCATCAAAAGCATGGCCATGTGAGATCTATTTTTTCCCTAAAAATATTTCTCGAAGCTTATTATTAAATTTGTTTGCTACATGTATATGTTAAAATCTACAAATAAAAAAGTTTGTCGGTTACTAAAAGTAAGTATATTCTTTAGGCAAAAAATTTTTTTTTTCGAATATTAAAATGAGTTCATAGACAGCGCTTAAATTGAAAATTGGCGATTTGGGCATTTTTTTATAATTAAAAGATCAGTATCGGTAAAAAAAGTCGGAAATGGCCATTTTATATGGCAAATAACGTACTTAACAAGAATTTGTTGTAGGTTTGATCTAGTTTTACGCCGCAAAAAAACGCCACATTTTCGAGCCTAATTCGGTCTACTAGTGCGACAACGCGTACACGTTAAAATTTCACTATATTCTAATTTATTTTCATATGCAAATGTTATTAATGATTCAAACGTCAATACTTAAATTGAAAATGCCATTTTTTGTAGAAATACAATACAATTCGAAAGTAATTCAATCTTACACAAAATTTCACTTCAAAAATAAGTTTTTATAAGCAACCAAAACCGGAAACGGAAGTTTAGACATGTTTTCTTGGCAGCATTTTTAGTTACTCAAATTTTCCAAACTGTCTAACTTGAAAATGGAACCGCTGCGCTTTTTTTAAATTTCACCTTTAACGCCTTTTTACTCAAAACCTAGTTGCCAGATCAAGATAAAATTTGATATTGCAATATAGCTGTAGGAAGAATTCTTGAAGGGTGAAAACTATGAAAGTAAAATTTACAGTATTTTGGAAATCTTCAGGAAAATATTACTCAAAAATGAGCGAAGCGCTTCGCCTACACTTTTCTATACTTTATATATTGTAACTTATCATATATTCAAAAATATTTTATTATTATTGTTTTAAGCCCCAACATTGACAACAATAACATCTCACCACTCTTACTACTCAGGATTCAATTCTTCGATAATAAGTAAATGTTTTTCAAGGAAACCAAAGACAGAAACATTTAATCGGAAGACATCCTAATCGCCATCCAATTACATAGAGTGCTGTGATAAAATTAGCTGTCTATCAAATGTTATGACGATTTCTCAAAGTTTTAGTAACTCATTGCGATACTTTCGAGACAATTCCATAAAACTCGCACCAAGAACGTGAAAAATTGAGACAAAATATATGCATAACTTATCTATCGCTTTCTTTAAGTTCAATTATTGTTCCTACGCGTAATAAAATATTAAGAGACGATTAATTGCCAAGACATTTTGCAGCTATTCAATTTCATAAAATCAGAAAGGGTAAAATAACCGTAAAATCGAAAGCCTCGAATTCCTTCCCGTTCTATTGCCGGTGGAAGTTTAAGTTATTTAATATTTAATGCTCTTTAGTTATGTTGACAGTCTATTAAACTTGCGTGTAAAAAATGATATTCATAATAAATCAAAAATTAGGTTATGCAGGCGGTACAAAATATCGCATTTCAAAAATGATCGTAGTAATTAATCAACATGTTACGCAAACTGTAACGTATTTTGCTTGGTATAAATTACATTGAAGATATTAATTTCAATGGAAACAAATGCGTTTTCGCTAATTCTCAAATTTTTTAATAAAATTGTGTTTTCCTGTCGACGATTATATTTATTTAATTTTGAAATTCATTATACAATATAATGATATAGTACTGCGGGAAAACAAGATAATATGGTAATCATTTGAATTCTTAAGAATAAAAGATGAACATTCACCAAAAATATCTGCGTTTTGCTTTTTCAGAATCCGTCTTAAAAATGAAATATGAACAAGAGATTTGCGTGATTTTTGTTAAGAAATGAGCGTTAGGATCAAACGAACAACATATTTACCGAATGGAAAAGCAGCTTTCGTTGATTGATATTGATGCGTACAAAAAGTCTAATACACTCGAATGCTTTATATGTAGTTTCGTTCTTTACTAATAATCATACGAAACTCTTTTAAGTCGCTATGAAAATACTCATGTATTCTAAATTCATTAAAAATGCAGGCTCGGAAATAGTCAGGAGATAGATAATGTTACCGGATAAAACTTTAAATTTATAACAAATACTAGTATTAAAAATATTTTTAATTTAACACACATACAGCAATAACTTAACTCTAACTTATATCATGTTGAAAGTTTTCAACATAAAAGCTTCTCCGAAAACAGCACTTTTAAAGCTGCACATTTATTATTTTATTGCATTTATCATGACAGGATGCAGTTTTGTGATATAAAAAAGCGTTTTTCCTCTTTCCAATGTTTTGATATTTTCCTATATTTCTTATATAAGAATTACAATCAAAGCTTTCCTGCATAATTAACGTAGAAAGCTATAGGGCTTGACAGGTGACTACTCTACCCTCACTTTACCTGCCTCCCCTACAAAATAACACATTAATTTAATATAAGAAAGTTGGTGACACTTTCAGTACAAACAAAAAATCAACTATGTAAGTTTAATATGGCTTTACCAATTATTAAGTTTCGCGCTTTCGTTAATATACATCTACATTTCATTTCTAATATTTGACTTTGAAGTTGCAAAATTAAAATTAAAAAAATTAATTCGTAGCTAATGTAACAATTATGTGAAGGGTAAGAAAAAACATTCAATAAATAATAAGATATTGCTAAGAGATGCGTTGCGTAGAACACCGTATAAGTTTTATACTATATAATTCTTAGCATCAGAACCCGTGGGCTACGCTCCCGTTTTTTTAGTAACTCCGAATGCTTCCTCCGCTAAGTCGCTCTCGGGATTGACAGCTGATCCCAGAAAGAGAATCCCGTGGAGATAAACCGAAAGAAAGCCTGAAAAAAACTTGGGAAGAAAGATCGGAAAAAACAAAAATTCTTTTCACAGCCCCAGAAAAAAATCCTTTACAAAACAGGTGGAAAGATGTTTGTTAAACGTATCACTTTTCACAGTTGCCGTTGCTATGGGAACAATGGAACTTGATGACTTATTCTTGGTTATTTGTGTCTACAGATGACTTGATTACTATTGCAAAACTACCAAAAATGGTAAATTTAAGAGATCAATTTGCTCATTCATTAAACCACAGATAAGGTTAACACTACAGATATACGACCCTTTATACAAAATGTCCGCTCATATTTGGAGACGAAATTAGCGTTAGTTTGGCTACAACGCACCAGACCAATTTTAGGGCGCTGCTATCGCTATTTGTTTATTACTGTTGAAATATGTTGGAAACTGTTTTACTGGTGATTTGAGTGCATCTGTCACATCATGATTATAATTTAAGTAGAATTGGCTTCAATATTAATTATTTACGAAAAATTGCGATTTGACAATTAAGCATGGCAGATGGCTGTCTAACTTTTGGTTTGAATATGTGCTAAGTAATCTGCTCAATTACAGTCATCTGTGACTTAATTATAAATTGTCACTGTAGCGCCATCTTTTTGCAGATTATTAATTATATAAAATAAGCTGCCGATAACTAACATATTTACCGTATATCTGTAGTGTTAACCTTATCTGTGATTAAACGTACAGTTCCTAAATGTTTATGAATTGGAAATTCTTTCAATATATCTAATTTACGTTTATCATCGCAAAAGTGTAAATACTTTATAGTGTTATTAGATGTCATTACATGATTGTGTTGTAATAAATGTTTAGCGAAATTGGATCTATGTGGGTGTCTATATTTGTAATAACTTACGTGTTCTTTGTACCTAATATCAAAAATTTCTGTTCAAATATGTTGGCATAATTTGTTTATTTTATGGTTTACTTTTTATCCAACGTTATATTTTAGTAACTGTGAGCTCTCGCGACTCGGAAATAACACTAACAGCTTATGTTTATCGCCGACGCCGCCTTGTTCAGGAACACTATAATTATTAAAAATAGGAAGGCAAAAAGGTAGAACAACATTACATTTGACGAAGAGTTTTTACATTTATAAGGAAAACTAAACGCCGCTTCACAATATAATAAACAAGAAATATCTGTGTAGTGTCAACGGTTCTTCAATAAATTACTTTTTGCACGACCTTTATATAAAGTTTATTTATCAATTCCAGCTGTACTTCGTTAAAGTCCATATGTAATGAGTATCTGTATATAAAATACTTAATCACTTTAACAATATCTATTTATTTTAACCTTATACGTATAAGGTTTAAATAAATAGATATTGTTAAAGTGATTAAGTATTTTATATACAGATACTCACTGTATATAAAGCCCTCTTTTATTCCCTTAAAAGAAGGACCAAAGGAGTTTCCACGGTGACAGCATAAACATCCTAGGTTACCAAGTTTGGAGGTATTTTTCATTTATCAGAAGCTTTATGTTTTTGGTGTTTGCCGAGTTAGATCGTCACGTTGATAACATATTTTAAAATTTTGAAAATCTTTGCAACTAAACGCACTAGAGGTCGTGCAAAAAATAGCGTATATACTATGGGACTAAAGTGCCATTTAATCTCCCGTGTAATAAACTTCACACATGGAATTAAAAAATGCACTTTAATCTCTTGTTATATAATATATTAAATATTTGCTGTTGCTATAGCAACCAATAAATTTATCAATATTATCCCCGTTCAAGCGGTGTCGATTAATATATTTTTATAAAGTGAAAGAGATCTTTCTGTTGCAAACGAAGTGACAATGTATTGAAAATATAGTGATCTACTAGCAGTAACGTTAAATAAAATACATTGTATATTCTAAGCTTGTAACAAAAATGTTGTTCTAATAAAATAAAGAGCTACTTTAACAAGCTCGAGAAGACGGGTTTATAAGCAAGCATAATAAATTGTAGTCATACAATCTCAGAAATAGGCAAAATAATTCAAAAATTCATACCGAAGAACTTTTTCCAAAACGAACAATAATAGTATTCATTTGCCTACACAAACAGGCATTTGCCTAACAAGGCTCCAATACTACTGCATTAGCTGCATTGGCGTAGCTACGCCACTGTAAATGCTTTCAGTACATGTCTTACATCCCGACACAGCTTACTTATTAATTCTTTAAGAAAAGTTGCAAAAAAAGATGTGGGGTGTAGCACACAAATTCAGTCAATTTATATGGGCCGGCGGGTGGTCTAGTGGTTAAAGTCCCAGGCTTTGAAACTAGACTCTCAATGGCAGTTGGTTCGAGTCCACTGCTCGTCACAAATTTTTCTGAATAAGTTAAATCTGACGAGTCCATGGATGGTGTATGTAGATGTGTATGTTGGGTTGCATGTCTTTCAGGGGTGGGGCATGTTAGACCGGTGAATAGCGCTGAAGTGCGCTGAGCCCGGGTAAGGGGGTGGGATGGGAATCATGGGGTCGTGCTCACGCACGGCTTCATGATTCTTTTATAAAAAAAAAAAAAAAAAAAAAAAAAAAAAAAAAAAGTCAATTTATAGCAACTACAACGATTCACCTTCTTAATCTTTTACGTAACAATGTATTATATATTTTGACTAATTCAGATACAATAATCAACAAACACTTACTGTATAACTCAATGCTTTTGTCCCATATTCCGGATTGAAAATCATCACACGGTATATTTATCAATAGTCAACGTCTTTTCTAATAAAATAAATTGTATTGTTTCACCATCAGCTAATAAAAATACTTTTTACAATTGGAAAGTTGTTAAAAGCTTTCCAAATTTATTTCAGAGTACCGAAACTTGAAACTCGTAACTTTCAGTGCTTCGCGTCCTCCATACTATTTATATTTTGAATAAGTACAGCAAGGTGATATGCATATTTACATATATTATGTAGTATTCTGAATCTGAAAGCAGCAGAATAATCTACACTATGGTAAATGACGAAACTGAATGCTTAATACGTACCTACACCAACCGAATTCTTCTTATACCTACGGATATGAAATAAAATTTGTTGGTGTAAGCTATCAAATAATTTTTTAATTTTTGACACTTACCCCATGCTTTCTGCACTAGGTACTTTAAATTCAAATTGAGGTAAAGAGAGCCCAACTAAGCCACAAGAAAACCTGGGTTAATAACATCCAGTACTGGAAAGTCCTAAATACTGCCATAACGCAAGAAATAGAGAACATTCATCAAGATGGCCACCACCCTTAATGATTAAGTCGGTAGCTAAAGAAGAGCAATGTCAGCAAAACATAGTTTATCTATTTAAAAAGCGCTGAATTTTTTCGTAGTTCTGCGTTTCTTCGAATAACAGATTTCAAACCATTTTTAATAAAATAATTATTTTGTACAATCACTTTCTAAAATGTCAATGCGCATATACGTCACTTCATGGTCAACAAAAATGTCGCTTAACAAACATTTTTACTATTTTTTGATAATTAATTTTGAAAGGCATGAAGCCTTAACGTGCTACAGTTTCTGAACTTCCAAATTACTATTTGTTACACATAGTTTATAGCTTCAAAAATATATATTTTAAATCTCTAAGAACGTAAAACATTGTTTTTAAAGAACATCACGACACTCGTGTGTATATCTGTGCGTGTACGTGCGAGTGCGAGTGCGCGTGGGTTTGGGTGTGCTTGTGCGTGTGCTTGTGCGTGTGCTTGTGCGTGTGCTTGTGCGTGTGCTTGTGCGTGTGCTTGTGCGTGTGCTTGTGCGTGTGCGTGTGCTTGTGCGTGTGCTTGTGCGTGTGCTTGTGCGTGTGCGTGTGCTTGTGCGTGTGCGTGTGCTTGTGCGTGTGCGGCGGCATGCGCGTGCGTGAGCATGTGCGACTTCACGTGCGCGTGCGCGTGCGTGGCGCGTGCGTATGCGTGTGTGTGAGGGTGTACGTGTGCGTGTGTATGTGTGTTGCTCTTACTTTTTGCAATGAGAAGATTTGGAATACCAGGGTATTCCAAATTTTTGTTATACTTGGTTATAACAAAAGAATATTCTACTCGTATTGTAAGAGCCAATGGCGCGGTAATCTTTTTTTAGGAGGCGCCGGTGTTATCGGTGCTGTATAACCGTAATCAAACATCAACAATTTTTTTTAATTTTTGCATTCAATAATTAAATAACGCGTTAGTACATTAGTACGTAATAAATAATTATACTAAATAATAATTTTTTTTTGTTTGTAAAATACTCTAGAAAATACCACTCGTGAATTAAACATTATCTATAATTCTGTCTTTCATTGACGAACTGTATTGATGCACGGTAAGATCACTCGTTCTTTGGACTCGTGACAATGCTTAGCAATAACATAATTTCGTTGACAATAAAGCGACAGAATTAACGATAATCTTTTATTCACAATATTGTAGTAGATTGTAAATTTGCAAATGTCAATTGAAAAAAAAATATTGTTGTTGAATATTTTTAGCGACCCGTTTTATCGATAAACTTTGATTGGTTGATAGCGAATTTTAGTTTAGACAATAATTTCAGGTGCGCGACGTGCGATTGCAATTGACTAAAATTAACTAGCACGAGTTAATCACCAACTCAAAATTATCACAAAAAACAGGGACACGTGTTGTACCTTAACTTGTCTCCATTATGGGTAGCAAACGCAGTCATAGCAACGCGTGTTTTTTAGGAATCTTATCGTAGTATTTTCACTTATTAAAATCTACGAGTGATTTTTTTAACTTCAAATTAATTTAATTGGTTTTTGCCACGAAAATCGAGCATTTTGATTGGCTAAATAAAATGTGTGCAATATAGCCACGAATATATTTAAGAATTTATTATATTGCTATTTTTTTTTAATTTAATTAATTTGACAACTCGATGTATTATGCGAGAAATAAACAAACTCATATTATACCACTCGTGAATCTGGAGAAACAATCTGGAAAATGTATCAAACTTCCTGCAGAGTAAATCGTGTTTGTTCTGATCTAGAAAACATTTTGAAGTGCAAAATTTATTTGTTTAGAACTTAAGCAAATTACTAATTAGTTTTATTTGTTAGATTTAAAAATTAAATTAATTTGACGAGTTCGGCATACTTGTATTGTAATATATCACCAGCTCTTCCCAGGTAGCTTAGAGCCAGAGTTCGGAGAAATAATAAGATCGAACTGTAAATCAAATTACTTATAATATTTATTTATGATATTACAATACAAGAATAAATTGGGAGTGGGAGTTCCGTTTTCCCCCACACGACTTCTTCTGCGAGCACTTCACGTTAAAATTGTGCACTTCCAGCGCCACGAACGCCTCGTCTTGGAATTACAACAATATAATTTCTTCTGAATTATGAAAATCTTGTTGTTTCAGGAAACTTTGTTACAATATTATTTGTGACATAATTCAATGGTGAATCGACTCCTGAATTAGAAAATAACTGGGGAAAATTACTCAAACTTCCTGCGTAGCAACTCGTGTTGGTTTTGCTTCTAGTCGGTATATAATTCTTCAAATATTTGAACGTATAGTTGTTGTTATCTTGCTGGTATTTGGTCTGCTTTCCAAAATATAATACATTCTTGTACAGTAAAAGTAGCACTATCTCAAACACTTACTTTTACCACCCGTAAGTTAAAAAATAAAAACCTGAAGAACGGCCTTATTAGAAAGCAATTTCGATCCTGTAATTTGACTTTTCGTATTTCAAATTAAAATGATTCTTTTTCTCAAATCGATATTACTTGAAGAAGACACGTATATAAACCAAAACAAGAATTAAATATTAAAATAACTGGATATTAAAATTACGTAGGTACTTTTAAAATGGTTGTTCTGGTCACGATTTCAAAATAAGAACTGCCAGATGTTACCCTGCGCAATACTGCGAACAACTGCAATACAGATGACTATACGTAATATTAGTAATCTCGAGTAACAAAATGCTGTTTATATAGTTATTTTTTACTGGGAAGAATTGATAAAAAATAAAAGAAAACAAAAATTATAAAATTTTGATTTATTCGATTTTTAAGCCCGTAGAGGCACGTGTTAATATTTTCTTTTGGAGCTGAAATTGATATAGGTTAATTTTCTTATATAAAGAAACAAAACTAGGGGGCGGGCGTATATAGTATGAATCGAATTTTTCAAGTTGAGTTATAAAGTATTCACTTCAATCCCTCCGCTGCTAAAATGCTGTCTCCTGATAAAATCAATTAACGATCAATCTGAATAGAAAAATTCGAGCAACGTTGCACATTATTAACCTGAGGGGCAGGTGCTTCATGTGGCCATAGGGCTATACGTCTCGCCTTCCCAAGGGTTTGTTTTTATAGAGAGTGGTGTGGAATATCAAAATGATTTAATTGGTTATGCCTAAATGTGAAAAAATGTCACTTTTGACTATACTGTATTTCACATTTTGCGTTTTACTGTGTCAACATGTACTTGTACCAACCAAAAAGTAGGTGAACATTTATTAGAAGAATATTCATAATTTGATTTTCTAAATCGAACATGAGTTGCAGCAATTTCAAACATGTAATAAAGCAAATTTCGTATGACCTATCTGAATGACAAATAGGTATCGTTTATGTCAACTGAATGAAATGATAAAGAGCTCTCGTTTTCAGTTGATGGTACATGCGTAGATATCGCTCGTTGAATTCACTCTTTCAGCAAGAGGATCCGATAAACGGAGAATTTATATGAAGCTCTTTGAAAACAAATCTCTCCTTCTGAACGTTGTATGTGCAAAGTTTCCCAATGCTCTGAAAATTTTATCTTTATTAAAAACGAAAAACTCAAGTGTTTTACCCTCTATAGTAAAAAAACGATATTGATAAGCAGGGGATGTTTGCGTTAAATAACGTGATATTGAAATTATAATTTTTTTGGCAAAATTTCTAAATCAGCTTTATTTTTTGTTTTACAGTTGTTTTAGTACTACTCCGCTGCAATGAAATGTGCATTGTGCATTTATCTACATAAAAGTAAGTCAGAAAATGATATATATTTTCAAGTGATATCTTTTATTAAACATTTATAAAAATGTCAATAGAAATTTGCTAAATCATTTTATTCGGGTTACTTTTGTCAGATCAAAACGGGAACATTATGCTATTATTTACTACCTGGTTTTGAACCACGGATTTTATTTGAGCCATGTATTGCAAATAGGATAGAGCGCTAGTCAATACGATGTTGAATGTTTCAGGTAGCATTAATAACTACATACTTTCAGAAAACGGAAATTAAAAACAATTTTATAACGTCTAGGCTTCCGGGTTGGAGCCGCGTCATCGGTGCATGAACTGCCGACGTTTCGTCCTCGGTTCCACGGGACATCTTCAGGGCTGTGGTCACTTTGGGATCTGGAACACAACTGGCGAGACCGGTGCAGGCACCGGGTTTATAAGGGACGGGTGGGTAACAAGGTGTGAATGCTGAGTTTGTGATTGGCTGTCGGGCTGTAGGGGTTGAGCGGTTGCAGGGCGGGGCTTGGATTTACTCGGAAATAACAGTTTGTAGGCATTGTGCAGGGGATAGCTGTGGTCTCGGTTAATATTGTTAAGAGTTTTGTGTATTTCTATGGATTCACGGATCACACGGTTGAGGTAGGTGGAAGAACGGGCTAGGATTTTGGTTTTGTCAAATTGAATGTTATGGCCTGTATCGTGTTTATGTTCTGCGATAGCCGACTCTGCGGGACGTTTCAGTCGAGTGCAGCGCTCGTGTTCAGAAACTCGAACGCTGATCGGCCTCTTCGTCTCACCGATGTAGGCTTTCCCACAGGAGCAAGGTACACTATACACACCGCAGGATTGAAGGGTAGGTAACTTGTCTTTGGTCGGAGGAAGGAAATTGGAAAGTTTTTGAAAGGGAGTAAAAACGGTTTTTATGTTTTGTTGTTTAAGTAGTCTGCTGATGCGGTCGGTGGTTTTGTGTATGTAAGGTAGAAATGCTACAGAGGTAGGTGGTGTAGGAGTATTGGTACGTTCTGTGTTTGCGGGTTGGGCCTTTTGAGTAATAGCGTGTTGGATGTCTCGTTTGTTGTAGCTGTTTTGGGAAAGGACAGTCGTAATGTGGTTGAGTTCGTCTTTTAGGTGGGATGGTTCGGAAATGGCAAAGGCTCGGTTAACTAAGGAATTGATGACAGAACGTTTCTGGGCGGGATGATGATGGGAATGTGCGTTTAGGTAGCGGTCAGTGTGTGTAGGTTTGCGGTACACGGAATGTCCTAGTTTGCCGTCAGGGCGACGACTCACTAGGACGTCGAGGAAAGGAAGGTTGTCGTTGGATTCAATCTGCATAGTAAAATGGATGCTGGCATGTTGGGAATTTAGGTGAGACAGAAAGTCGGAAAGGGAATCCCGTCCATGAGGCCAGATAACGAAGGTATCATCGACGTATCTGAACCAACATTTAGGTTTTAAAGGGCTTCCTGTTCGAATGCTTCCATAAAAATGTTAGCAACGACAGGAGAGAGTGGGGAACCCATGGCAGCACCCGACACTTGTTCGTAATACTGTCCACGGAATAGAAAATAGGTGGAGGCCAGGCAATTTTCTACTAGGAGGGACAAGTCAGTGGGTTGGTTGTGTAAGGAAAGTATGTCCTGGATTAAAGAAATGGAATCAGGGATAGGATACAGGCCATAACATTCAATTTGACAAAACCAAAATCCTAGCCCGTTCTTCCACCTACCTCAACCGTGTGATCCGTGAATCCATAGAAATACACAAAACTCCTAACAATATTAACCGAGACCACAGCTATCCCCTGCACAATGCCTACAAACTGTTATTTCCGAGTAAATCCAAGCCCCGCCCTGCAACCGCTCAACCCCTACAGCCCGACAGCCAATCACAAACTCAGCATTCACACCTTGTTACCCACCCGTCCCTTATAAACCCGGTGCCTGCACCGGTCTCGCCAGTTGTGTTCCAGATCCCAAAGTGACCACAGCCCTGAAGATGTCCCGTGGAACCGAGGACGAAACGTCGGCAGTTTATTCACCGATGACGCGGCTCCAACCCGGAAGCCTAGCTGTTATTAACAACGGCCGCGGAAGCCTGCAACTTAGATTAATTTTATAACGTATCTAGAGCGTATCTAGTATTCTGTAATGCAAATATATCAGACAAACTTTAGTAATAAATTTGCTACAATATTTTGTGTCCGTTGTCAACTTTCAAGCCAACCACCCGCCACGGTTAGAAATTTTCTGTGAATGCATGAAAATAAATATAAACAGGTACCATCAAAAAAGAAAAGTGTGCCGGGTACGTGAATTCTCAGTAAAACTTCTTAGCGTGTTCTCACTGGTAGTGTATTCTGAGTTGTCGGTGTAACAGAAAACGGTTGTCATGTTCGAGTCAGGTTGTAGGAATTGCTACAACGCATGAATGACTTATATTAATACTTAATATATGTAATTATTATTATCTCGTATCTATCTTAGTCTTAGGTTTTAACTTTTAAGTTTGTATTGCTTAATAACATTTTCAATGTAGAAAACGAAATCAAGTATAATGGCTTTTTTGTTTAAATTATTGTTAAATGATCATCGATAGTTTTGTTTTTTAGCAATACTTGTATTAGTATATTATTATGGCATAACCAAACAACTATTTCTCGTTTCGACTGCGGGTCACTATTAGCTTGCATAAATAACACGATTCCCCCTTAAGTCAGGTATAATATAAATGCGTGCTGACGTCATGCCCACCCACGATTATTAAGATGCCCGCCAACTTATATCCCGGCCAGGTAGATACTGGCTTAAGCGGGACAATATTACGAATAGGTGTCGCGCACAATATAGAAAAGACGTGGAGAAGGGGCCTAGAGGCTTGTAATACGTCAATCCTCCACTGAACTAAAGGCTCGTGAAAGGTTAAATTACTCTGAATAACTCAGGAGCCAGAATTCGTCGGAAATAAACAAGAAGACAATTCTAAATATCTGATTGTGTATCTCATGTGATTGCATCATATTATATTGTTTACAAAAATTATATGACAATTAAGCAAAATGACTCTCCGGAACGGTACGCTACTGGCTGATTTATCTCTCCGGAACGGTATGCACTTACTCTGGTCGTTGATTGGTGGAAAAAAATGATTGTTGATTTTCCTCCGATGAAAATACAACAGCTGTCAAAGGACCAATCGAATATTTATCAATATGCATTTTCTGATTGAAATGGCTGTCGGTTAATCTGTGCTTTCTGTAATTAAAGTAGAGTTTTGCACACACAAAATGTAATTTTATTCACTCAAACAAGAAGGCCACGGCTATCTGTAATAAAATGATACGAAACAAATGTGGATGTTTGCTTGGTCCGTTGTTTCCGCACTTTAGTTCTGGCTCGATTCTTCCATGTATTTTGGTTATCTGGCAAAGAAAATTAGTTTGTGGTGCGTTTTATGGTGAATTCTTCAGGTAAGTACAGAAATTATACATTTACTGACTTTAATTAACTTAGAAACTGATAATTAAAGTAATTTAGATGCAATAGCATGAAAATTTAACGTCAAAGTGTCAAATTGTGAGTCGATGCATTGAAAATGAATTTAACCTATTTAAACTGGTTTCTAGAATTTTACAGAGTGAAAATTGGCCTTTGAAAGCCTCTGAAAATATCAAAATTATCGGGTAATTAAGACTTCATATGTTAATTGAAATAAAATTAGTTTTGCGGAGCACAATTCTTATAACTTGTCGGTCGATAAATAAGAAAATTCTTGTAAAAATCGGTGAAAGTAAAACTAAAGGACGCCTCTTTCAGATTTATTAAATATATATAAAATTTCTGGTAACCTGGCGGTCAAATTAAAATAAGGAAAATTTCTGACAGTCAGTGGTTAAAATAAAAATAAGTAAGGTTCCTGGAAGTTTAATGATTGAAATTTAACCAACATTTGATCTCTGTCAGTTTAACGATTCAAATAAAATCGAAAGATCACTATTCCAATATAGTTTAAATATATTAAACTTTCTGGTTAATCACGGTTTCAATTCAAAACTTTTTCTTTTTTAAGAAGACGGTTTGTTCTGGTTCAGAGTTCTAATCAGGAATAGTTTTGACATAATTTTGAAAGAATAATTTCCAAAGAATGATTAATAATTTTAAATAAAAGGAAAAGTTGTGTGGAAATCATCGGTTATATCATAGATAAAAAATATAATACGTTTAGTTATATTGTTATAGTGGAAAATCACAATTTGAGGGGATATGTAAGTTTGACCTATACATATAGTTTTTCATTCAGAGTGCATAAAACAGTTTTGAAAATACATCTTGTCATTTTATGACATTTGCATGTTTTTTTTTGTGGTCCAAATTCAAAATAATACTTTGTTTCAGATCGTGATTGCAATGGAGCAGCAGCACGGTAGAGCAAACCTGCCTATAGCTGCCGTGGAGGTGATGCGGATATGGCTCCACACGCACAGGGCTCATCCATATCCGACCCACCAAGAAATACAAAATATGGCAGAGGAAGGGCATATACAGGTTGCCCAAGTTACCACATGGTTTAAGAACCAGCGCCGTAAGATGCGTGCCACCATAGCAGCTGAAGCAGCAGAAGACAAATTTTTGTGTGCGTGGGCATGTATGTGCGCACCTGTTTGCCTGCTTTATACCTATTTGTACATGTTATATAATTGAAATTAAATTGCTACACTGCAAATCTACACGGGGCTTGTTTATTCATACCATCTATTGATACATTAAATCAGGACAGAATTAGGATTAACATCACTTCCAAGCAGGGGCGTGCGCTCCATGGAAGCAAGGGAAGCATTGCTTCCCTTTAAATTTTGTTAGAAATGAAAATTTATTATAAAACAATGTAACGCTGCCACACAATTCACTAATCTCTATTAATGCAAACCGCCCACCCACAGCCCCACACTCATCTCTATCGAGTGTCGCATGTGCGTTGTGGTGAATTTTTGGAAGCAATTCGAAAGTCTGCCTACTGCCTAAGCTTTTTGTATGAAGGGCGCAAGTGCAAAGCATGCTGCAGGTTGGTGACCTTGTCGATTTAGTCGCTGCCCCTTAGTGACCGAGTAAGCAGTTTTTGAATTGCTTCTTCACAAAATTGTCCTCATGGCTATGGCTTCAACTTCGTCTTCCGGGATAAATACTCAGGCGATACAGCCAAGTGTGTGTAATTGTGTTGTGTGTGGTGTATTAAAAAAAGGATTTTCCACATACAGTTTTAGGGAAAAATTAGAAATAATTGAAAATGGTAGACCAAAACCCGCGCTAAAACATTTAACAACTAAAGTGAAAACGTGCACTAGATATTTTAATGTGGATATGTACGAACATAACGAATGGTTAACGGGTTGTGATATTTCAAATAAACTTTTTTGTTGGCCGTGTCTACTTTTCATAAGTGAAAAAGGCGTTTGGAATAAAAGTGGGTTTTCCGACTTAAATCATATACATAAAGTTATAAAGAGGCATGCAATATCTCGGTCTCACTTGCAGGCGGTAATTAAGGAAAAATTATTTGGAAAGTCACGCATCGAGCATGTTATAGATAATCAGTTGAAAATAAGTCATCGTCAGCATAATGAACTGGTGGAAAAAAATCGTGTGATATTAAAAAGGTTAATTGACGCTGTTTGTTTTCTTGGAGAACGTGAACTTGCTTTTAGAGGTCATAATGAATCTAGTAGTTCCGCAAATAGGGGAAATTTCGTGGATCTACTTACGTTCTTATCCAAATATGACGAACCTTTAAAATGCCATTTAGAACAGTCTAGCGTATTTCGCGGAACATCAAATCGCATTCAAAATGATTTAATTTCTGCTGTTGCTGCAGTTGTTTTGGAAAAAATTAAACAAGAAATAACAGAAGCACGCTTTGTTGCAATTGTCCTAGATGAAACAACCGACACTACAAATATTAGTCAGCTTTCTGCGATAGTACGCTATGTAAAAACCGATGGGAAAATTCAAGAACGGTTTTTAGGATTCCTCGACGTAACAGCGGATAGGACAGCAATATCTTTATACAAAATCGTGTGTGATATTGTCGAAGATATTGAATGCGGTGCTAAACTCGTTGCCCAGAGTTATGATGGAGCGGCAGTTATGGCTGGAGAATTAGGGGGTCTTCAAACCAAAGTAAGGGAGTCTTTTCCAAGTGCATTATTTGTACATTGTTTTGCTCATTGGTTAAATTTAGTTCTGTCGCAGTCAGTAGCACACATTAAGGAATGTAAAATCTTTTTTTTTCGACCCTTAGTGGAATGGCTGCATTTTTCACAAGATCTTCAAAACGTACTCGAGCGTTAGATTTGATAGTACAAAAAAGATTGCCCAAAGTTGCTCCTACACGATGGAACTACAATGGAAGGCTTCTCTTAACGGTGTGTGAATATCGACATCCTTTAATTGAATTATTTGAAAATATTTTAGGAAACAGTTGTGATTGGGACACTGAGACCTTGAATAGTTCTAGAGGTTATTTAGATTGTTTAAAAAGAGACTTTAACTTTAATTTTCTGTTAAATATTTTTTATTTAATATATTACAAAATAAATCAAATGACATTGGATTCTGTGTTAAAAAAGTGGAGGAATTTAAAAACATTATAAATAAACAAAGAAATGAATTTGATAAATTTTGGGAAAATACAGTTAACATCGAGGAACATCTACAACCCCAAAGAAAACGAATACGAACTGACAATGTTGGGGACCTTAAAACTTCATATCGAAGACTTTTGATTGAAATAATAGACCAGATTTCTGAACAATTAAATAATAGATTTGAAAATATTAATAATTTACAATTTCTCGAACTATGTAATTTTAGTGAATTTAAAAATAAACCTTTTCCGGAAAAAGCTTGTCAATCCTTAATTGATAGTTACGGAAATAATTTTGATATAGTTGCATTGCGGTCTGAACTTACCGTAATATATGCTACTGAAGAAGTAAATACAAAAAATAATGCTAGTGACTTACTGAACTTTTTGAACGAGACAGGGTTAAATAAGGCTTATTTGGAAGTGATTAAATTGTGCGAGTTAGTGGTGACAATTCCCGCCACCAGTGCTTCAGTTGAACGCAGTTTTTCTGTACTAAAACGCATTAGAAACTTTGTAAGAAATTCAACAGGCCAAGATAGACTTTCAAAACTATCAGTTTTATCTATAGAAAAAGATCTCGTTAAGGAAATGTCTGAACATCCACGATTTTACGACAAGTTATTACTGAATTTGCTAAAAAGGACAGGAGGATCGATTTACACTATAAATAAGTTTTTTAAATTTGCTTCCCTTTCTTTAAATCCCACCGCACGCCCCTGCTTCCAAGGCTTTACAATCTCTAACATAGTAAGTGTTTATTACAGTTTAAGATTTTGGTAGGTATATTGTAAGGTCATTCTGCTTAAACACTATTAGTAAATAAAGAAAGGCTGATGAGTGCCTTCTGTTAGTGAAGGACTGATTCAAATTAATTTCATACTAGAAATCTAGCACTTCTAATTTATTTTTCATAGATTGGTACCGTCTTAGAATGTGTTTTATATAAATACTATAAATTAAACTCTTGGGTACTGGTAGCCAGTACATGTGCTTATTTTTTACAGCTTATTTACCTTAATGTAAAGTGCATCGCTGTAGTAATTAATAAATAATAATTTTTTTTAATGCATGAAATGATACTTTATGCAATTAGCGGCATTATTTAGTAAGATAGCTCAATTTTAAATCAATTTTCATGAATAAAATGAATAGTTCGTATACATATAAACTTCAAAATTTATGGTTCCTGTAAGTCCCATTTTTTAAAATATTTGGTTCTCCTAATTACACACAGGTCCTCCATGTTCAGTAGTCTCAGAAGTGGCAGTCCTGCTAGATAATTACAATACATGTAACATTATCATTATACAGCCAAACGCTGCCTACTCAATTCCTTTCTCCAATCCTCTCTGTCCTGAGTCATGTCTTCGTGCAGGTCTCGTTTTTCCATCGCTTTCCTAATGCCTCAATTCCAGGAACGCCTTGGTCGTCCTCGTTTCTTTTTTCCTGGAGGTTGCCAGCGAAATATTCTTTGTGGCCATCGATTTTCCGGCATTCTCATTAAATGTCCAAACCAGCATAAACCGCGCATTTCAATTCTATCAATAACTGTTTGTTCTGCCTTCATCTGTCGTCTGATTTCTTCATTGGGTATGTGTTGAAGCTTAGATATCGTGGCACTACGTCTCAGGTAATCCATTTCTACTGCTTGTAATCTGCGCTTCATTTCTGCGCTTATCACCCAGATCTCACTTCCGTAACAGAGAACTGATTCTACCATTGATTGGCCTATTCTTTTCTTTGTCTTTTTGGATATGTTTTTATCCCACCATAGCGAGTTGAGACAACCTATTACTTTTCTGCTATTTTGAATTCTGTGTTTTATTTTTCCTTCTCCTAGTCCTTTTCGACCTACAATGGCCCCAAGATATTCTCTTCTATTTCTTCTATTCTTCAACTTGTTTTACAAGTGTATCGTTATTTAGGAGAACTTGAAATTGCGTCTCACTATTAACTACCACATACTCTGTTTTCTGTAGGCTTACTTGCAGTCCCCACTTCTGGTATTCGGTGTAGAGCCTCTTCAGCATAAATTCCAAATCGAATGAATCTTGCGCCATAAGTACTTGATCGTCCGCAAAATTAAGTGTAAAGAGATAGTTTTCGTTTACTGGTATACCCATTCCTGTGCATTTTCTTTTCCATTCCCTCAATACTAGTTCTACGTAAAGATTAAATAATATTGGTGATAGACTACATCCTTGGCGGAGTCCTTTGGTTATTGATATGGGTGTTGACAATTGTTTTTCTCTTTTAACATATGATGTATTGTTGTTATAGAGTTCTTTTATGATAGCTATCAAATGGGTATTCATGTTTAGTTCAGTCAGGGCTTCCCAGAGCTTACTTTGTGGTACAGAATCATATGCTTTTTCGAGGTCAATGAAGGCGAGATGTATTTCCTCTCCCGTTGAAATCTTTTTTTCTAATATTTGTTGTAGTGTAAAGAGATTGTCAATACAAGAGCGACCCGGTACAAAGCCACTCAGATCTTCACTTATACTGTAGCCAACATTTGCTCTTACCTTTTCTTGGAGTATCTTTCCAACCAACCTACTAATACTACCCGTAACACTAATGCCTCTGTAGCAACCAGGGTCCTTTCTATTTCCCTTTTTAAAAATCGATGTTATATAGGCTTTTTTCCATTCCTGGGAGATCTGTACTGATCTAACACATGTATTCATTAACTTCGTAATTCGGCTTATAATTTCTTTCCCTCCATATTTTACTAGTTCTATAGCTATATTACCTGGTCCTGGTGATCTTGAATTTTTCATATTCATAGTATGATTTTTAGTTTCTGCTTCTGTTATTAGTAGGTAGTTGTCATCTCTTTCCTCTATTGTATGTTGTATCTCTTTGTATTCGCTGCGGTTTTCTGTCAGTTACTTTTAACAATGGTCTTCCCATTCTCTCATACTTATTAATTGACTGCCTTGTTGTGTATTATTTGTCTTTATCCCTTTGACTGTTTTCCAGACTTCTGTAGACCGAGATCCTCCTATCATGCCTTCAATCTGAATACATTTCTGTTCCCAATACTGTTTTTTTATTTCTTTAATTCTTCTTCTTAGTTCTTTATTTTTTTCCTTATATTCCTCTCTTCTTTCACGTGTTTGTTTAGTTAACCACCTGTTATATAATTTCTTCTTTTGTGTTATCAGTCTTTCTATCTCTTCTGTCATCCAAAAAGGTTTTTGTTTCTTTTTCTTCTTATCTATATTTCCAAGTGCTTGATATGTGGCATTATGAAGTGCGTTAACTAAAAATACGTAATGTAAATGACAAATGAGTTATAGCTGAAAACAAAAAAAAAACAAAATTTCAGTTTTTTTTAGTTTATTCGGAAACTAAGCAAGATAGCTCCAATTTCTTTTCAGGTTATTAGTGTGCATAAAATTCTACAACTTTTCTCTAATTTAACCATCGTCGTATCTCTTCAAATAAGCGAGATCCCCATAGTTAACACGCAATTGGATACATCCTGTATATTTTGCATATTCTTATTGGCCGTTTAATTTCCTCTATAAACATTTTTTGTTTTTATAATTGATTACCGGCGTTCCCAAGTTATTCCACTTTTTTCGAAAACTTTGACATTTACAGGCGTCATCGATAAAACCTGCACAAGCCGTATTTCCAGAGATCAAACAAAATTTTTAGGCTAAATGTTAGTTAATACCATTTAATATTCCCCAGATATTTTAAAAGTTAAATATAGTTATACAGGGTGTTTGTTGCAACGGTGCAAAGGCTTACAAATTTAATGTGACATAACTCTATTTTTCTTAACGAAACACTCTATATATGTGTATATAGTTGGATAGAGTTTTCTGCAATCTATAAATTTTATTAAATAATGGTTATACCTAAATACAGCAGTTTTCGAGAAAACTAAATTAAGCAAAAAATTAGGTAATTTCTAGAAATCCAGACTTTATCAGCAGTTGCTTTTTGCAAAACCCGAAAACAAACGGGTGCCAATGCCTCCTATGATGACTAGATTTCTAGAAATTACCTGTTTTTTCTGCTTAGAATCTATATTTCTCGAAAATTGTTAGATTTAAGTATAACCATTATTTAATAAATTTATAGAGCAAAGAAAACTCTATTTAGCTATGTAAAAATAAACAGCATGTTTTGTTTAAAAAATCGAGTTATGACACTTTAGAATTTTAAGTTTCTGCACCATTGCAACAAACACCCCTCTATAAGCAAATTTAACTTTAAACTACCTGTGGAATAGTACATGATATTGACCAACACTTACCCAAAAACTTAGGTTTAATAGATGGAAATGCGGCTTGTGCAGGTTTTATCAGTGACGTCTGCAAATGTCATTTTATTTAAGTGAAATTACTTGGCAGCACCGCAATGGAATTTCAAAAACAAATATGTTCATAGAAGAAATTAAACGGCCAATCAAAATATATAAAATATACAGGGTGTTCAATTATAAAAAAAAACAAGTTTCGTATGCCCCTCTAATGTGAAACAGCCTGTATAAACGAAATCAATTTCAGAATCTGCACATATTGTCAAGTAGCTCACGTGTATAAAGCTCTTTTAATACTTTTATCATGCTACAAGAAGATCTTCCTGGGGAGTGGAAGAGAGCTGAAGTCACACCTATCTTTAAGAAAGGAAATAAGCGGGAATGTAAGAAATACAGCGGTATTAGCAAAACCAGTTGGTTGAGTAGACTGTATAAGAGAGTAGTGAAGGGGCGACTGGAAAAGGAAGTGCAGAACATGGAAGAACAAAGTGACTTTACAACAGGGAGATCCTGCATACATATTGTCTTCTATGTGTATACAGCAGCTGTTAGAGAAAAAGAAAGCATGTGGGAGAGAAACCCATTTAGTATTTATTGACTTGCATAAAGCATACAACAATATCCCCATTAAATGACTGTTAAAAATTTTAGAATCAAAGTACTGCTCCAAATTCAAAACCAGAATTCGGAATTTCCCTCAAATGCTTGAGGCACGAGATATGTAGCTGGGCGTTGTCATAGCTCCTCTCGCCAAACACCAAGACTGACCAAACTCTTTATTAAGGGTCCTACATCTAGAATAACAAAAACTCTTCTGGGCCTAAACAGAAAACAAATCAGAATTGTGAGAGGCCACGGTCACCTGCAGGAACATCTCCACACTATCGGGGTTGTCAACAGCCCGCAGTGCGGAAGATGCCTAGCCCGGAAGGAAACCTCCAAGCGCATACTCTGTGAGTGCGTCGCTTTTAAAGCCCTCAGGTGCAAACGCCTAAGCGTCTTTTTAGAGCCAAGTGAAAGACAGGATATATTATTGAACAGGATCTGGTCTTTTGCTGAAACGACCAACCTGTTCAATGAAACCTAGATCATTTAAGGGGCACAATGGGCAGTAGTAGCCTAAGTGCGTGGAGACGCTTGTCCTCCGACCCTGTGCTAATCATCATCACCATCATCACCTAAAGCCTACGACACATACACTGTGTACAATGCGCATATGAAAAAATCTTTAATTTTCGTCTTTTTATTATACGAGGATCGTTCGAAATGTACATGGCCTAACAAAGAAAACGGAAATTTTTTGGGCAAAAAACTATTTTATTTTTTAATATAGTCTCCTGCTCGCTCAACGCACTTAGTCCAACGATGCTTCAAAACAGCAGTGCCGTCGTTGTAGGTCGATGAACCTAAGTCCTCAAAATAGCTATTTACAGCAGCGATTACCTCAGAATTGGATAAATATCTTTTACCGTCGAGCCATTTTTTCAGATTTGGAAACAGATAAAATCGTTGGGAGCCAAATCTGGCGAATAGGGCAAATGAGGCACTAATTCGAATCCCAATTCGTGAATTTTGGCCATGGCGATTGCAGATGTGTGTACAGGTGCGTTATCTTGATGGAAAAGCACTTTCTTTTTCGCCAAATGAGACCGTTTCTCTTTTTTTTGTCGCTCAATTGCTGCAACAAATTGGCATAATACTCGCCATTTATTGTTTTTTCCGTTTTCCAAGTAGTCAACGAAGATAATTCCATGAGAAACCCAAAATACAGTTGCCACAACCTTTCCTGCTTACAAAACCGTTTTTGCCTTCTTTCACCTGTTCATCGGTTTCGGGAGAGTGTAATGGTGAACGCAGGTTTCACCGACGGTTACGAAACGGCGCAAAAAGTCTTTCGGATTGTGGGGAAAAGTTCCAAAAAGTCGCGAGAAATAATGAAACGATTCAGTTTTTGCTCCGGTGTGAGCAAACGCGTCACCCAAAGCGCAGAGTGATTTTTCATTTCCAATTCTTCAGTTATAATTCTGTGCACACTGTCATTTGAGATGCCCACTATGTCTGCTATCTCGACGGTCATCCAATATAATACGGAAGACTGTTTTAATCATATCCGGGGTAGTAGCCGGTTTTTGGCATCCACTGCGGGGTTCGTCTTTTGTGCTCACACGACCATGCTTAAACTCGGCAACCCAGTTTTTAACCATTGAAAACAAAGGAGCGGACTTCAAAAATGTCGAATCCAACTCTGCTTTGATTTCGGCTGGTGTTAATCCTTTCAAATGAAAGTACTTTATCACTGCTCGCAGCTCAGTTTTTTCCATTATTTACGAAATCACTCCGGATGGTCGCTTTAGCGCACTGTCAAACACAAACTAATTGACAGATCGGTCTAAACTGTCATGTTTAACCTAAGAAAGGATGGTTCTGAAAAATGGTAATGCAAATTCTGCCGAATTACCGCCATCTCTGTGTTAGGCCACGTACATTTCGAATGATCCTCGTATGTCCTATTTATTGTTTTACATTTATTTAGAGCATGCTAGATTGCAGCATTATGACCCCGATACTTGGAACCTTTTTAAGCCTACAAAAAGAGTTAAATTAAAAAGTGTCAAAACTAAGTTTTCTAACTAATATAAAATAATAAATTCCTTTTACAACTGCCGTTGTCGGTCGGTCAAAAACATGCACGTTTTTTAGAAGTCTTAGACAATATTTCTATTTGATAATTGGGTATACTATATATCTCAATGTTATATAAAATATTCTAAACACGTTATATGTAGGACAAAAAATGGTAATAAGTATGAATTTTATATTTTATTGAATAACTACGCACAATTGGATGGAAAAACAACACAGAAGAGAACGAGCCTTGCACAAGAATCCCGATAAGTAACCGTAAGCATAGCAACAATCTTAGCAATCTCTTAACTACGCACACAAAAGCAGGAATTCTCATTCTGAATAATTTCAAAGATATAATAAACGGGTTCTATTGTAATTTTCATATAAAGAATTCATTAGCTTCAGAATAACTCTGAATAAAACAGGTCATATTATTGCAGTTATGGTAATTAATACCGATTATGTACATATTTACGGCATAAGTTACTATAATATTCCATTTCCACAAAGTAGGAAATGGGATTTACCATTTGCTAAACAAACTTATTTATAACGTAAAATAAGTGCTCGTATACATTGATTTGCTACCCCTATCTTCTGTATCGTTTTTCTCGCAAAGTCAATATGAGCAACCTAGCCTACCAGATATTGTTTTTTCAGTGTAACATAAATCTAGGCATTTTGGAAGCTAACCTTTTACCTATAGTAAATCTGAAACTAAATAGTCTATACATGAAGCTGCCAACAAAACAATATTATAATTATATCTCTGAAGTTATTCTGAAAGAAACGTTAAACATATTTTTAGGTTATTAAAGGTTTTATACAATTTTTAAAAGTGCTGTAAAAATCAATAACATAAGAAAATATATAACTCGCATACATATCTAGCAAAATTAATAAATAAACTCCAACAGAAATTAAATTTTTTTAATGAATATAATTTGTGCTTTGGAAGATATACACTGCGCGCGTCAAGTATGAAATAAATTCATTAAAAACGTAAATCAAACCAACGCAAAAACTCTTGAACCCCTATAACGATGTAGTTTAAAACACACATTTCAGTGGCCACAAATTCTTTTTGTCAATTTATTGATCGTTATTTTGTTAAATAGCAACATATTTTTTTTTAGGTCATTTGATAGAGATGATAGTTCTCCTTACAACCCTAAATATTTTTATGCGATTGCATAAGAAAATTACAGAGACAAAGCATACATTACGTTGGAATTAAATAACGACAACAAATTAGAAAATAAAATTCATTTTAAGTTAATACATATAAATAATCTAAATAAACTGTTCAAAGTTATGTCCATTTACAGCTTGGCAATGACCAAGGCAAAAAATAAATTCTTGTAAAACATTTTGAATAATAGCTGGTGTTATGAAACGTATTTCTTGCAGAATTCGCTCCTTCAGCTCTTCTACATTGTTAGGTCTATTTGTATACACCTTACTTTTTAACACAAAAAATAAACAAGAGGTGTAAGATCCGGGGATGGTGATGACCTCAACACACCAATTGCAGAGGTTGAAAAAAGCCTTAACACTGCAGAAACCTCAACGACTATGGAGCAAGATACAAAGCCTGACCAAAAGGCGGCGGATCTACTGTTGCAACGAATCAATGATGACCTGGGAAACGAACTCGAGAGTCTTATGTTAGGCGAAAAAAGGCAGAGGTTAACCGGCGCAGCCAGAAAGAGGTTCAAATACCTCGTTGCACAAAGGTTATCCGCAGGCGTAGCCCAAAAGCAATCTCTTAAACCATTTAAACCACAAGAAAAAAAAGAATCCTCTAGCAAAGGATCAAAAAGGGCCGGGTCAGAAAAACCAAAATGGCCGAAAGAGGAATCAACAGCCCCAATAGCCCCAGCAGCTCCTAAAACAGCTCGACCAACCTTCAGCCAAGTAGCTGATGGGGTAAAGCCTGGTGTACTCTCAACTTCCTTTCCAGAAAGACCTTAACGACCAACTAGAAGCTGTTCAACATTATGGAAAAAGTGATTGAGATAGGAAAAGGTGCTCCTGTAAAGCCCAAATTCGACTTTACATGAAAACCTGAGAACAGCTATAATGCTCAACAATAAAATTAATTTTATATTTATTCTAGAGTTCACTACAAAGAACTTGGTAGTCGTAGATATAGAGCTACCCACTAAGCATGGTAAGAGGCGAGTTATAATTGCCTAAGTTTACTTTCCCGGCGATGCACAGGAACCACCATCAGAGGAAGTTAAAGGAGCCTCATTACCCGGTGCAAGCGGAGAAACAAATATCTAATCATAGGGTGCGATGTCAACGCCCATCACATCGTGCGAAGTAGCACCGATGTCAACAATCGAGGTGAGTACCTTTTAGAATATTTGTCTACTAATAATATACACATTATAAACAAAGATAACAAACCCACTTTTATGACTGCGGTTAGAAAAGCGGTTTTAAATTTAACTCTAGCTAGTCCATTTATCAAGTAATTCGATTAAAAACTGGCATGTTCTTAAAGAATCTTCAATTTCAAACCACAGATACATTCGTTTTAATACAAAGGCAGAAATGACTCACGTCATCGAATGTAAATCACATAGATTGACCGATTGGGTTGCTTGCAAAAAGTACCTAAAATCGGAGATCAAAGGTCATGCTAGACGTATTGACACTGCAGAGGAATTAGACACGGCCTCAATACAGTTTCCAAACCATATTTTTTCAGCATATGAAAGAAGCTGTCCTTTGAAACGAAAGTCAACAACAAGAGACCTTGGTGGAACAAAGATCTCGGTCAACTTAAAAGCGAAACAAGAAAGGTCTTTAACAGAGCGAAAAACTCACGTATCTGGGATGCATACAGGTATGCATTATTAGAATATAACAAAGCTTTGAAAAGATCTAAAAAGCAAAGTTGGAAGAAATTTTGCAAAGGTAAGTATTAAAAAAATAAAGCGAGGAATGCGCATCCAAAAAGTCTTAGTAGAAACCTGACAAAAACCATCTTCAATGTCATTAAAACATAGATGTTACTAAAAAAAAAAAAAAAAAAAATGTCATTAAAATTAAATGGGCTGTTAACAGCTTTAAACCCTTTAAATTACCAGAAAGAGACGGAATTTTTCCCGCTCTACTTCAATATGGTGTTGAGGTCCTTACACCTTTGCTACTTAACATCTTTAGAGCCAGCTACTCCTTAGGCTACATTCCAAAAGCCTGGAAGGAGGTAAAGGTGGCGTTTATCCCAAAAACGAGTAAACGTCCACCAGAAGAACCTAAATCCTACTGCTCGATTAGTTTAACCTTTTTTCTACTAAAAACAATAGAAACGATTGTAGACTACCACATAACAAGTGAAATCCTTATAAGAACACCACTTCACAAAAAGCAATTTGCTTATCAAAAGGTCAAATCTAAGATAAACGCCCTACACTGCTTAGTCAGCGTAATAGAGAAAACCTTTATAGCTAAAAAAGTGGCTATGTGTACATTTGTAAATATAGAAGGTGCCTTTGATAACACCTATGAGTCGATACGTAAAACCCCAACAAAAAGCCAACGCATGGATAGAATCCATGCTATGAAGCCGTAGAATAACGACTTGTATGAGAGTGAATCAATGGCCGTTTCTACAACTAGAGGATGTCCGCAAGGCGGAACCTTATTACCTCTGACGTGGTCACTGGTTATAAATGATCTAGACAAGTTGAATGAACATGGTTCTAACGTCCAAGGACATGCAGACGAGCTTTTTATTATTGTAAGAGGCAAAAATGATACGGCTATTTCAAGCCGCATGCAAATAGCTCTCAATATAATAAGCAAATGGTATTTGCACGAACAACTAGGTGTAAACCCGAACAAAAGCGTTATAGTTCCATTCACTAAAAGAAGGAAACTTAATTTAAAAACTCCCATGCTAAATAGAACACAGAGACAACTCTCCAGGGAAGTTAAATATTTAGGAATTGCCTTTGACCAAAAACTTACCTTCTTCTTCTTCTTGTAGTGCCTATCCTAACGGATGTTGGCGACCAATAAGGCTATCTGTACTTTAGACACCGCAGCACGAAATAAAGATGTTGTAGATTTGTTATACCAATTGCGTAAGTTTTTCAGCCAGGAAGTTCGTCTGCGACCAGGCCCTCTGCGTCCTTCAATTCGGCCTTGCAATATAAGCTGCAGCAATTCGTATTTTTCCCCTCTCATCACGTGACCCAGATATTCCAATTTCCGCTGTTTGATAGTGGACATAACTTCTAATGAACAATTCATTCTTTCTAATATCTCCACATTGGTCACTCTATCTGTCCATGGTACACGCAGTATGCGTCTGTACGTCCACATTTCAAAAGCATTGATTTTATTACATAGATCTTCGGTTAACGTCCAAGCCTCCATTCCGTACAGAAGCACCGAGAACACATAACATTTTAAGAAACGCTTTCTTAACTCCAGGTTTAAACTGCGGTTATTCAATATAGGTTTTAATTTATTGAACGTATATCTTGCTTGGCCGATGCGACTTCGTACTTCCAGTTGTTGTCTTCCCTCACTACTGATTATGGTACCTAGATATTTATATGTGGGCGTTAACTCTATTGCTTTGTTGTTTATTGTTATTCCCACTAGTCTCAACTGTTTCTTTGTGATTGTCATATACTTGGTTTTTTTAAGATTCATATCTAGTCCGTAAACTTTACTGGTTTCATATACTCGATTAAAGAGAGTTTGAAGCTCTTGTTCTGTTTCAGCGATAAGGACGGAGTCGTCGGCATAACGTATGTTGTTTACTACAATACCATTGATTTTTATTCCTTCTGTGCTGTCTTCTAACGCTGTTTTAAATATTATCTCGGAGTAGATATTAAACAGCAATGGCGAAAGAATGCACCCTTGCCTAACTCCACGTTTTATACTTATTTCTTCAGTAATGCCTTCTGTTGTACGGACCTGAGCTGTTTGTTTCCAGTATAAATTAGCAATGATCTGTATATCTTGAAAATCTAAATTTATTTGTTGAAGAATTTCCACAAGTTTATTATGGCGAATTCGATCAAAGGCTTTCGTATAATCTATAAATCCTACAAATACGTCCTTGTTAATATCTAGGCATCGTTCGGCTAGTATGTTTAGGGCAAACTTACCTAAAACATTCATTTGGAAAGGACTCTTAGAAAAGCAACAATAGCATTATGGACATGCTATAAGTTGTTTGGTCAGACTTGGGGCCTAAAGCCAAAAATGATCTATTGGTCGTATGAAATGGTTATAAAGCCGTCACCTACGCTTCACCTGCATGGTGGCCAAAAACGGAGCCAAACGTAGCTGTTAACAAGCTACGCAAACTTCAAAGACTTGCCTGCCTAGGAATCATTGGAGCCATGAGCACCCCATCCATCTTTCAGGCAGAAATTCACGCAATAGATCTATGCGCTCAAGTGTGCATTAAAATGAGCCTGCGTGAAGCTAAGATTTACATACTATTAGACAGCTAGGCTCCTAAAAGCTCTTAAATCTAACATTTTTGAGTCTAGAATAGCCTGAGACTGCAGACAATCCACGAAGCAACCGACCAAAAACAACACATTAACATTAATGTGGGTTCCAAAGCACAAAGAAACTCAAAGAAATTAAACCGCCAACGTCCTTGCAAAAGAAAGAGCAAAGACGCTATTTATCGAACCAGAACCGTTTTGTGGAATAACCAAAGGCCACATAGCGGAAGAGGTGCGAAAATCGGAAAATGCCAAAAAGAATCCTACTGGAATAAAACTCCACCGCAAAATCAGGCGAAAAAGTTTATAAAGTACTCGCCAGTAAATGCTAAAAAGCTTCTCAAACTAGAAAAAACCAATACCAGACTAATAACCAGTCTCCTAACTGGCCACTGCTCCCTGAGATATCATCGCAATAAGATGGAGAAAGCCGACACTGAAATCTGCAGACTCTGTAAAACTGCAAGTGAAACTGCAGAACAATGAAGCATTAGAGCTACTTTTACCTATCTTTAAAAGCTTAAAACCAACACAAATAATTATAACTAAACGCCTTAACAATTTTAACCCCGTTGTTTTACTTTTTACGTTAGAGTTAAAAGTATCAAATACACACAAGTAGCCAATGTTGTGAGTTATATGAAGACATTTGTTTCAGCCTTAGATTTTAAGAGTTAGTTAGCATCTGCTACTGTAGATGATTACATCGTAATCGAAATGTACATATAGCATTATCTATATAATAAATTTATGAAGAAAGACTTAAAGTTTTATTTTATAACACACAAGTAGGTTAAAAACACACCTTAGAAGCGGTTTATTCACATAAAATATTTTACAGTTAAGAAACTTACTAGATGTTCAACAAGTTTTCTGTTTATCTTCGTTGAAACGGCTTTATAAAGAGCAGCTCATAAACAATGAACTGTGTACGAATATTTTATAAAAACATAAATGCTAATTGCTACTGTGGTTATAGTTATTTATTGTACAAGATGATAAAATTGCACTTTATCTTCGAGAGCGATTTTAGCGTCGAGACGCTAATAAGCATCGAGAAGATAATGAAATTTTATCGTCGTGTGGAATGCAACATTTTTTCTATAGCAATTGTTAAAGAAGACCAAAAAATGAAGAAAAATCAATGATAAATTTAATTTAATAGTGTCAGGAAAAAAACAGTTTCACGAAAAAATGAGTAGGTGGCTTTAATAACTTTTTGGTTGCTATAGAGTTTAATTTAGAAAATTTAATGTAGAAAAAAAATAAAATACTTTATCTATCCTTGCTGTTAAAGTACTACTTTATCTACCCTTGATGGTAAAGTGCTACTTTTCCCTCTAATTTTAGTTAATAATAGCACGTTTTAACAGTTGCTATAGAAAAAAATATTTTATTCATGAAACTTTGTTTTTGTTTTTATACAGCAACAGGATAATACTAAAAAAGGTAGTTGCTCAGATTTGCAATAATAATTACAAGATGGCAACTGACAATGATTTCCATTAGACTTCCTCGCCTATCAGCGTTCAAGCTGCATCGCTTTAACAAAGACGGCTCAAAATTTGAAATTAGACGTTTTTATAGTTAAGGTAGGGCAGCCGTAGCTCAGCGGTAAGCGCGCAGGCTACCAATGCAGCGAATCCGTGTTCGACTCCCGGCCCGGTCGTTCTCCCTCGCAAGGCAACGGGAAACCAGAGAGGTGGATTTTTCCCTGGGAAACCGCTCTGTGGTTCGGAGCCTACGTTAAACTGTAGGTCCACTTTGTCTGTCTGTGCAAAATATCTATCTCCGCGCACCAAACACAGACATAGGAGAGAGGTCGCCAACGCTCTGAATAGCGTATAGCACTAGAAGAAGAAGATAGTTAAGGTGATGCTTTGAAGGTAATATTTTAAAAAAACGAGCGTTTTACACTGAAAGCTTCAGAATGATCTAAAGCGGCAAGGGTTATAGCAATTCTCCGCTAAGGCAAATAGACCATTTAAGAACAATAGATTAAGATTTCACTGCTTTTTTTAAATAGCGTTATAATTAGCTATGAACAAACCCCTCCAACCACTTTTCTAGGACAGACTTACAACGTTTTCTAAAACCCTAATGCGTATCAACTACTAATTTGTTTTGTTTCCTAGAGCCGACACGGTGCAATTGGGTGTAGTTTTTAAGAAAGGGCTGATTCTCTTTATTTTTAGAGCTTTTGTTTTAGAACTATGATTTGATTTTATAATTTGGATGTGATCTGCTTTAAGAGGAGTTGAATTCCACTGTTTTTAGAAATTTTTTTAATGAAATTGTACAAGGTGGGGCATTTTCAAAGCAAACGCGGGATAACTCAGTATTCGTCAGTGCCAGAGCATAACTGATAGCAAGTTCTCGGAACGTTATTTTATTCGAGGCAACTAAAACATCTTCTATTGTTTTCCAGTTATTGACCATATTTGACATTTTCAAAATTTTTAATGGTTGCTGTAACTCCTTTATTTGAAGAGTATAGGAAAACCGTAAATACATGTTTGGTGAGCAATTACGATAAATTACGATAGTGCAACAATATATTGTCTATATCTATTTTCAAGACATAACCCAAACCTACATTTTGTCAAATATAAACTATAGTTGGCTATAACACCATTAAAATACTAAGTTTTTTCAATTACGAAAATATACTGTTTTTGATATAGTTATTTATAAAAATAACTGAGTTACAAAAGATTTTCTCTGTTTATTAAAAATCGAGTATGTCTTGATAATATAACAAACGCCAAATGATCAATAAAACAAAGAGCTAGGTGGCTAGACACGTATTGGCCCTTTTTGTGACTGGCTCGATCACCCGACTTTGGCACTACTAATTTTTTCTCTTAGGCTGTGCAAATTTTTCCCGTTGTCATTTATTTTATTTGTTCATATTTGTTAATATTGAATTTTATATTCTTCATTTGTCATTTATTATATTATGAAGAGCGGGCATACTAATCGATTCTTAATAAAAAGAGAAAAACAGTTGTAACTCGTTTATTTTTGTAAATAAATATATCAAACTGTATATTTTCTGAATTAAACAAAAAACATTCTAATGATGTCATAGCCAACTATGGTTCTTGTTGAAAAACTGTAGATTTGGGTCATATTGTCACAAGCCAGAATGCACAGTAAGAAACAAATTCATATTTGAAAATATTATTCTAAAAACATTTCTAAATTTCATACAAATGTTACATAAATGAACAGAATTCTTATCAGAGGAAGTTGAATATTGAATCGGTCATAAAATGTTAATAGGTTTTGCTATATCAAGCCAAGGTTACCATTGTATAGAAACACACGTGTCTTAATCTCTATTCACATGATGTGATATTCTCTATATAAGGGAAACCAGCACATTGGCAGGACAGTTAGAGTTAGAGTAAGAGTAGAGTCAAAGTCAGAGTCAGTTGCAGTCCCAGACTAGATTCAACGTTCAGCATTAGAACCAGATAGCATTTTGGTGGTGACAAGTCCGTCATCATAAACCCTTTACATTCCGTAATGTAAGTAAAATTATAAGTTATTTTGTTGAACAATATTGTCCTGTAAGAAATTATTTTAATATAATAATATTAGGAATGGATTGGTTATTTACACTGCCCGTCATTTGAAGTGGATCAAGTATGAAAAACCGTATAACTCGATAATTATAGGGTTTTACTACCCGAAATTAGTACATACTGTTGATTTTAATATGATATAGGAATTTTATAAAAAGTAGATCAAATATGTTTGATTCAACAAAAGAAAAGAATTGTCAACGTCTAAGAATTGCTTTGCATGATTTATTGTGTAGACTGTTCTGTACTTGTACCGCGAATAATTTATTGTTAGTAACAAATTGTCGTTCAAAGTTCAAGATTACATTTTAAGCAGTGGTTTTGCGACGGTTAGATGCATCTCAGCGCGATAGAAGTGGTTTACCACAAAGAAGGGTGGCTGAGCGTTTTACTGTAAGCCAAAGTGTGATCAGTCGTGCATGGAATAGGTTTTTGACAACCACATCGTCTAACTTTCGGCATGGTGGAGGTAGACAGGGCATCACAACTGCAGCGAACGACCGCTATTTGAGAACGACAGCTCGACGACACCGAACAATTGACGCCCCACGTCTAAGAAACATGCTTCAGGCAGTGGTAAATCGGCCAATTTCAGTGTCTACGATACATAGAAGACTCCACGAGGCTGGACTGAGGGCAAGACGTCCTGCTCGTCATCCGAACTTATCTGCAGAACACCGACGAAATCGATTGCAGTTTGCAAGAGATCACCTACATTGGGGATTTGAGGATTGGTCACGATGCTTGTTCACCGATGAGTCTCGAATTGCTTTACATGGCGATGATACAAGTTACACGTGCAAGTACGGAGGGTACAAGTTTGGAGAGGGCTCGGAAAGCGAAATCTTGAGTGCTGTATGGTGCTACATGTTCCCTTTGGTGGCGGCTCGATAATGATATGGGGTGGTGTGCAAACATGGAGCCGTACAGAACTCGTGCAGTTCAGGAATCAATCGGTAACAGCTAGACGTTACCTTGATAACATTATAGAACCCCTTGTAATCCCAACAGCACCCGCTATTGGGCCTAACTTCGTTTTTATAGACGATAACGCAAGACCTCATAGAGCGGCGATCGTTAACGAGTACCTTCAGAACGCCAATATCATCCGTATGCTCTGGCCAGCAAATTCGCCGGATGTTAATGCAATAGAGAACGATTGGTCTGCACTAAAATTGCTACAAAAGCATGCTCACCAGCCAAACACATTGGATGAATTGAGTGCTACCATTGTAGAGGAATGGAATAGGATAACTCAAGCCACAATTGATACCTGTATTGAAAGAATGTCAAGACGATGTGAAGCCCTTATCCGTGCAAGAGGTGGTCCCATACCCTATTAGTTACTCAAATGACAAGCAGCTTTTAGTTTTTAGTCGTCTTTATGTTGTAGCATGTTAGGTACTGATTGTCTTTTTGTGTTAATATTTCTTAGTTGTAGAATGTTTGCTCTACAATACATGTATAGAACGTTACATATTCACTGCGTGCTCATTTATCGTAATAAAACCCTATAAATATCGAATTACATGGTTTTTCATTTGTGATCCACTTCAATTGACGGGCAGTGTATTTGGGGTTGTGTCCAGACATTGAGCATGGTTTGATTTTTTAAGAATAAATCGGATCGTGACAATATCTTGAAAACAATTAAATATAGAAAAAATATGTACGTGTACTATCGGTGATTTTGCGTTCAAATTTGTTCAAAAAGTATTTTCCTGGACATTATTTTCTGTTTTAGTGAACAAGGTCGCATTTGTCATGGAAATGGTGGTTGCTTATACAGAGCGATAAAAAATTAATCAAGGGGGGCGGTTAAAACAAAAGTGCATGTATCAGATTGATACATACACCGCGTCTATAAAGTAACCCCCCCCCCCCCCACTAACTTTTGAACGACTTGATATTTTACCACAACATTTGGTGTGCTGTAATAGGAAATAAAATACTATTTTTCAGCCCATATTAAAATTTTGTATAATCTAAAATGGCGACTGGGCGCCATTTTGAATTTCTTTTTAAATGGAAAGGGTGGCTGAGTGACACCTCATTGGAAAGGTCTTTTAGTTCTGCGTCGGATACTAGAGTTTTAAAGAAAAATATTCAGCCATAACAAAATGACAATGTTTGAAGATAAAGAAGTCTATTTAAAAACTAAAGAATTAAAGCAAAAAGAAATTAAATTAAGTGTTCGAAATGTTCACCATTCACTTCTTGGCACATAAAAAGTCGGTTATGAAATTCCTGCCTTACATTTTCATAAGTTTCTGGAGTGATATATCTGCAAACTTCTGTAAAGCGTTGCTCCAGTTCTTCAATTGTTTCTGGACGGGTCCTGTACACTTTCGATTTCAGATTTTCCCATAGAAAAAAATCTAAGGAAGTTAAATCTGGGGAGCGAGCCGGCTATTCTACAGGCCTCCGCCTACCAATCCATCTTCCAAGAAAATGTCCGTTGAGAAAGTCAGAAACATGTCTATAATAATCAGGCGGCGCACCGTCTTGTTGGAACACAACATTTTCAATATTATTTCCAGCCACCTGAAATATTTCTGGGAAAATTTTGTCCTGCAAATGAAAAAGTGGACTACTGGATAAAAAAATCAAATCAAATTTTGAATTGAGTGAATCCATTTGTTTAAAATCCTCTATTTTGTTATGGCTGAATATTTTTCTTTGAAACTCTAGGATCAGAGGCAGAACTAAAATACCTTTCAAATGAGGTATCACTCGACCGCACTTTCTATTAAAAAAAATTTCAAAATGGCTCAGTCGCCATTACAAAATTTAATTTTTAGCTAAAAAATAGTATTTAATTTCCCATTAAAGCACACCAAATGTTGTGGTGTAATATCAAGTCGATCAAAAGTTAGTTAGGGGGGGGGGGGTTACTTTATAGACAGACGGTATATGTAATTTGCGTTGTCATTCATTTCAGAATAATGACATTTAAAATTCAATCAAAGACACGCGATTGTTTTTCAACACCCCCCTTTGATTAAGTTTTCTTTTATCGCTCTGTAGTCTGTACTTCCTATCAATTAGGCTTCACTCGCTTTTAAACCATCATAGCAGAAGAAATATGAAAGCTTAAATTCGCTTGATATGCAGTGTTGGGTAGTACTGTGTACTAATTATATTTCATAGTTTAAACTTGTACGATAGACAAAAGAAATGAGCCAATCACTTGCAGTTAGTATATGTTTATAATAATTTCATTATGACCATTTAGAAATTCTTTTAAGTTACCCTATCGCAGTAACAAAGACGCGCGTTATATATTTTGTAGGGGTGGGGGGGGGGGGGGGGCAAGTCAATAAATCTTAAGGTTGGAAATGCACTCCGCATGGAAAGAGATCTTTTCCTTTAAATTTAAAAAGAAGTAAAAGTACAACATGCAATTGTCGCTTTCTTCGCCCATTTATTCTAAAAATTAAGAACACATTATATGTTCAGTAATGAGAGGTTTTTCAAGCCATTTCTCATATCAGCCGGTAGATGTCAGCAAGATCAAATGCGGTGTTAATTATTATGTGACAAGAATAGTAGAGTCATCAAAACGTACTAACTCAATACTTAAATAGAGCTAGATGTGATATACATCGAAATGTTCAGTTTTGAATACTGAGTCCAAAATGACAATTCACGACAATTCTCCGTTGGTCGAAACAAACAATATAACGCAAAACGTTAAAAATAAATTGTTTTTGTCGTACTTTTATCGTCATCTACTTTGCTATATCTCAAACAGTACAATAGCTACAGTCTACAGATGTCGTTTTATACCATTATTTAGCTCATTTCATCTGGTTTAAATAATTGTGTAAAACTTGGTAGCGTATAATCCTAAGCATTTTTTAAGAATTCTTCGAGCGTGTTTTCTGCATTGTAAGCCCTTACTTTCCTTATTATGCGATAAAAATTTAAAATCGATATACGTGACGAAACGCGCAATTTTATGAGAAAAATTTCACTCGCCTACATATAACACCTATCTCTAATAATAATATAATGGGAGACCAAAACTTTCTAGAATGTGCGATAGGTAGCATGTACCCTCTCAGCTCTTTACAGCCCGCAATATCGTAATAGCATAAAGTAAATAGCTTCGCTATTTACTCTATGGTAATAGTGCAGCCAGAATACGCTTGTATGTAATGTTCAAGGCACGGATTTTATGCAAATGCATATTTGATAGTTTTAATATGCCAATAAAATGCTTTTGTTTGTATCCGTATCCAATAAAATGCAGTTAAGTGATACCAATTTTAATTTGCATGTTTTGGGGTTTTGGAGCATATTTTCAAAATAAATCAATTTTTACAATCATTTCTAAGAGTTATGCAATTGCGGTACTTCTTGAAAGTAGCAGATATTAGTTTCATTCCGTTTTTCGTGCCTACCACTTCATAAGAAATAGCAAAATAGCGGTATGCTCATTTGTCAACAATCATTACTAATAATAATTGTTGACATTAATGCAACTCACAATTAAAAACAAGACTTTAACGAATAATAGATAAGCTACCTAGAAAACATTATTAACAATTAAACTAAATTAAAATTGTCCCAATAAGCAACTAAATTATAGATAAACTAATGTAAATAAACAAGGGGGAGGAGTGGCGGTAGCTCAGAGGTTGGGCGCTCAGTCTCTAACGCTGAAGGTCTAGGGTTCGATTCCCCGCCGAAGCCATGCAGCAATAAAAATCTATGCCGCAACCCGCCACTCACATTCCCCAATCCGGTGTAGGCAGCCGTGGGGGTCTTAATGCCTGAAACCTTCTCTGGTATTTAGTAGTTCGGATTCGACGTTAAACTGTAGGTCCCCCGTACTCCACCTTAGCGCTAAGGAGAGTACGTGGCAGAGAAGAGTGTCGGTGCCCAGCAGTGGGACGTAAAGGCTGATTACGAAATAAACAATAATGATAATAATAATAATAATAACTCTCAATAAAAATAAGAAACTGAAACAAATTACAAAATAAAAATTTCTAAATTGAATCAAAATTGTCCAAATCTTCGTCTTCTCTGACAGTTCTGTTAATGTTTGTGCACTCGCATTTGCATTCGCATTGCAAACTGCACAAAAGTCCTTTCTTAAAAAAATATATTTAGTAGTATCACATTTGTTTTTATTGCAAAATAAATCGAGTAACTCTCGTCTATCCTTTGATCCTTTGTACTCATTACGGGAAGAAGTGAAAAACTATCTTGTTTTTCCTATCATATTTCAAAACATTTTCTTTCTTTATAAAGGGTGTGTGGCTATTTAGCCACACGTGGCATTAATAAATTGCACGTAAAATTGCATGGAAATGTAAAAACCAACTAAAAATTCAATAAAAAAAATCATACCTTAGAATATGATAATGATAAAAAGTATTCTCTGTTGGTGGTATTTCGGCGGATGGCTTTTTAGTATCTAAAGTTAGTTTTAATCTTAGTTCATTTAGGGAGTTGATGTTAGATCCGTATAATTTACAACTGAATCGTCTTGCCACATCCAATAGATTGCTGTAACGAATCCATTCCAAACGTAACTAAAGAACCTCGGTACTTTTCAACAGCAACTTAAAAGGAGTTGTTTTTCCTATTTTATGTTAAGCACTGGTTGTGTCACACCCCATTTTTTAAGTTTGTCACACTTTTATTCTCAGTAATATTGGTAGTTATATCACTCATCAAAGTCTACCCTGTTTCTATTACCATTTAACAGTTCCATACCGATTTTGAAGTCGAAATTCGTAAAATGTTGAAAAACAAAAATTGGAGGTAGGGTGGTATGGAGATCGCGCTTGCGCAGATCAGCTATTCGACAAGCGTAGAATACGAATCTAAAGTTCTTTTTTGCACGTCTACATATATACATATATACATATATACATATATACATATTTTTTAAACAGTCGTCTGGTTTTTAATATTTGGTGTTATTCTAGTGTTTTCAAATTCTTGCAGCTCTTGCTTGGATTATCTATAGTTTCATTGATACTCGTAGTTATTCCCCAAAATAACACATATACAGAGTGCCCATTTTATCGCTTAAAACCTTGACTCTTCAGAGTAAGAAACACACGTTGCATGTCATAAACTGCTTTACTATGATAGTTTAATATATTAAAATATAATTTTATAAATGACAACAATAGTTTGCTGTGAATAGAAAAACCTCGTTTGACCTTTTATTATTGAAAAGATGCACGGTGGACTATACCCACAGCAAACTGTGGTTCTCGTTTATAAAGTTACATTTCAATAGTAAAGCAAACTATGACATGTAACGTGAGTTGCCTACTCTGAAGAGTCAAGAAGTTGCATGATAAAATGGGGACCCTGTGTCTGTTATACATCAACCTTTTTCGAAATACATAAACAAATTAGTAGTCAGTAATATCATTAAGAAATCTAGAGCAACTTCTACTATCACGTTAAATACTGCTAATGTTAATATTGTATGTACTAATTGGTTAATATAATAAAGAAAATTTACAAATAATTTTATTACATTATCCATCCAAGGTATATATATTCAAACATTTTGTAAACCTATTTGCTATTTGCTTATTATTTTAGTACATTGTTAATTTTTTATAAATTATGACTTTTATAAATTATGATTTAGTTATAAATTACTAAATATAGGGTGCTAAGCAACACATTGCATCAAATCTTAAGTCTTCATATATCTTTTAAAACAAAATTACATTATAAGTTATTACTGTTCAGCCGATAATTAATTGTTAGAAATTAATTATTTAAATTCAAAGAATTGCACTGGTGTGCACGGTTAGTGTTTTAAATCATCATAATAAAATATGCAAATTGTCATAGAGAAAGACTTTCGCACCAGAGTACTCAGTACTCAGTAGTAATTAAATTTTACGAGTAATTTATTACTGTTATACCCAGGACAGCAAAATTTAGCATCCAAACGTCGGCGCATGCAAGCATTTTAATTAAAAGGCAATTTCCTTGTTTCAAGACAAATTGTTAAATAGTAATGGCATATTTATGTATCCGGACGTATATTTGCTAAAAGTTAAGAAAACTTAATACAAAAATATTTTGGAATTTAAATTGTGTAGCAGCTTAAAATAATGTCTCGGAAAATAGTGCGTAATTACACACACATAAAAGAAACATTGGTAAGAGATTACAAAAGAAGTTTCAATATTATTAATTATTATTAATAGTTCATTTAAACACGGTTTTTACGTTAAAACCAGTGTTGGGTAGTATCTAGATACATGTATCTAGATACTGGATCTAGATACTGTTCAAGTATCTAGTATCTGTATCTAGATACGTTTATAAAATTGTATCTTGTATCTGTATCTAGATCCTATTAAGCGGTATCTTTTTTTATTAAACAATAAAAGATCCTAGATACATTCAAGAATTATAATTTATTTTATGTAGTTTTCGAAGTTTATTAAAACATTTCTTCAACTTAAAATTTAGGACATTTTTGGACATTTAAATTTTAGCATTAATTACTTTTGCAGAAAACCCCAAATACGTCTTAAGATAGGTAATGGTAATAAATATTCAAACATCCCCATTTTCAGGGGATAAGAACTGTAAGAAGCTTAAGGTTTTATGTATACATTTACCCATTGTGGCAATACAATAACCGCCCTTGCTGTTTTGGATATTGGGAATTTCCAAGTAAATCTCATAACCAGAGCGGTAGGCTTGTCTTGACAAAACTTGAAGTGTCCTCAGTTTAAATAAAAGTAGTGGACAAGTCCAGAATCAATTCTTGTGCTAGTCTGATAGTTATACCTTGTGATTACAATTAGAAGAATGAATGATAACGAAAGTGCTTTTTTGGAAGTGCCAGCGATACTGGATGGCGAGTTTTTTAAGATAGTGTTGCGTTGTGATAGTAAGGTTGTCACACAGTGTCGAAACTGCCCCTCAAAGATTCAGGGTGATGTAACTTCAAGTGGAAACTTTATCAAACATGCTAAGGTGTGTAATGCATTTTTTCATTTAAACTATTAATTAATATTATCATGGTTTATGCGCGCTTTCATTTCTGGAAATGTAATTTTTTAATGTGGTATCTAATTTGTATCTGAGAAGGATCTAGATACATTTAAAAGTATCTTGTATCTGTATCTAGATACACTTAGCAAAATGTATCTTGTATCTGTAACTAGATACACTTTTTTAAAAGTACCTGTATCTGTATCTAGATACAAATAAAAAGTATCTTACCCAACACTGGTTAAAACCCTACCGATCTTCGATAGCTCGGTTAATATTAATTAATGATAGTGAAACATTAAATACAAAAGTTGGTGGTAATTAACTGCTGCATAACCTAAAATTGTTATCAATTATACTGGGTGTTTAGTTACCCCTGGAGAACACCTTACTTTTGTTATTTGAAATAAACACCCTGTATATTACTGCATTTTCAAATTTAACATTTTATTTTAAGAATAAAAGCAATAAACTGCCGTAACCTTAATTTTAATGGTACTCGAGTTATTTGAATTTTTCCAGGTTTTGACATTTTTTGTTGCCTTACATTAAAAAATTCAATTTAGGTTACCACACCCGTTCAGGCTTCGTTATTTTGCGCAGACTACTCCCACATTATAAGTAGTATTCAGCTGTAAGCTAAAAACAGTAGATTATTGCTTAGAGTGTTCATAATTTAATATTCATATTACAAAACTTCAAATGTCAATAAATTTTGTTTTACATACCGGGTGTAACGAACCATGGTTTGCTCCCCTTTTTCTTTATTAATTAAGATAAACGAATGAAATTTTTTAAGGATCCACAAAACTCAATTATTTGGTGGTATAATAAATTTTTCCACTTCCGATTTCGGCGGAATTGACCATAAGTTTTTTATTTTAAATACAACACCTTATATATTTCTACATATTTGTAGTCAGGATAAAATTCTGCATAAGACTGTGTACGTCAATTGTTTTTATTTTGACAAATTTTAAAATTTTTATTTATTGTTTTTGTTTTGCGTCTAGAGTGCCATGGCGGGTATAAAACTGTTCCTCTGCAGCTAGACATTGCCATAAAACTGTTTATTATCGTTCGCTGCCTGTATCCGTTATAAAAATTCGCAACCATTATTTTGAGCAAAAGTCAGAAATTTCAAATGGAAAAATATTGGTTTATATTGTTTTTCGTCAAGATCACTTCTGAACGGTTGCAACAATACCCATAACTCGATACTTTCAGACAAAAAACAAAAAACATCACAACATTCAAAACAAAAGACGAAATCAGTGTAATAGCACAAACATATTAACATTAAGTAGACAATATAAACAGACAGAAATTTAGGTCGCGAATCAGTTTAAAACATTTGAACGCACAATCACCTATGCACATGAACTATTTTTCGTATTTTATTCGGTCAAATGTTCTAAACTCATTTGCGCGCTAAATTTAAAATTCAATTCTACATTATTATAAACAGAACGTTCTCAACTGCTGTTTATTTACCGTCTACTTATTTTGTATTTGCCTTTGTTATTAAACTGCTTTCCTTTCTGTTTTGACTGTTGATGTTCTTTCGTTGCAAAATATGACGACTGTAGTTGACCGTAGTTACGTCCTTAATTAACAACTAATTACAAGCTAATTTTACTAGTAGAAAGTATAATAAAGTATCGAGTTATGAGTACCGTTGCAACCGTTAGGAACTGCTCTTTCCGAAAAACAATATGAATCAACATTGTTCTATTTGAAATTTCTGACTGTTTCTCAAAATATTGTTTGTCAATTTTTTAGCGCCCGGGATCGACGGATACAGACAGCAAACGATCATAAACAGTTTTATAGTAACGCCTAGCTACAGAGGAACAGTTTTATGGCCGCTAAGGCTCTCTAGGCGCAAAACAAAAACAAATTAAATAAACATTTTCAAGTTGTCAAAAAACAATTGAAGTACACAGTCGTATGCAGAATTACATACTGATTCCAAATATGTAAAAATATATAGGGTGTTGTTAAGATAAGAAAGTTATTGTCAATTCCGGCAAAAACGGAAGTGGTAAAAAATTGCTACTAGCATCAAATAATTGAATTTTATGGACTTATTACTCATACCTAATTTCATTCTTTCGTGTTTATAAATACAGAGAAAAAAGCTGAAGTGTAGACTTCGGGCGGACTTTCCCATACTAAATATTTATGCTTACCGTATATGCAAAAGTTGAAATTTTGTAATTATAACTTTGCACATTTCACCGACTGTTAGATTTCTAAGAAAGCTAGCTGTATAAACAACCCTCCATTCCATCCATCCAAATTCATAGAAAGCGCCACGGTGAAATTATTAAGCTTTAAAAAAAATCAAATTGTAGCCAATCTTCCATTCTAACAGCCTACAAAATTTAAAGAAGATCGTATAGGCAGTTTTTGAGTTAGATTTTTTTTTTAATTTTTAAAGTTTTAAATCGCCATCGCGATCGTTTTCAGACTTTCGAAATTAATTTTGTTCCATCGTATACCACCCACAAAGAGCTCTCAAACACGTTATAGCTGACGCCGCTCAGACGACTATTTTTTGAGTAAAGGGCGCTAAATTCAAGATTGTCAAAAAGTTGTAGCGGCCGCCATTTTTAAGCTAGAGAGTTCGGTAAAAACGTTTTCGATTTGTCTTAAGCTTTTCATTCAGATTCTGTATTTCCAAAATTTAGTTTTAGAAAGAAAAACGCTGCCAAAAAACATGTTTAACTTCCGTTTCCGGCTTCGGATATTTTGAAAAGCTTAACTAGAACTACAATTTTCGATATACCTCTTGATTTAACATTTCATCAAAATCGGTCCAGTACTTTCGCCTTTAGAGGCGTCACCCACACACCCACCCACACACCTACCCACCCACAAACAGACATTTTTTTAAAAACACTTTTTTGGGTTCCTCGAGCCCCAAAACGTGTATTTCAGTTAAAATCTAGATTTCGAAAATTTTCATGAAATCCATACTCTCCATAACGAAGGTATGGGAAAGTAAAAAAAGGGTGAACCGTGTTTCGTTTACACCCGGTTTAGGTAAAACATCTAGTATTGTAACATCTTCAAAAGGAATTAAATTTTCTTTCAATTTGATATAAGATGTTGTATACCAAAAACTTTGTTTTTTCTTGTGTTTTTTACTTATCTTTCTATATTTTAAATCCTTAACGGTGTCACCATAACACGACGGCGAACTCTTGCATCTCGACTAAATTTATCATCATAACACGATGTCGGGCCCATATATCTCCACTCAGATTATTGATTGTTTTTAGCAATTATTTATTTTGCTGTGCCGCTGTTGTTATAATTGTGTTATTTACGGCTTACTTTAATTTTGGTGGATCAAAAAATTAAACTGTAAACATCTTACGTTCAGTGTACTTCTTACGCTGACATAAGGATCTCCCAGAGCGCATTATAGATTATTTCTTTCAATAGCAGACAATTAATGTAATAAAAGCATTGCACACAGAACGGTATTACACTTTCATTAGAAACGGCGTTCTTTACTAGCACTGGGATTTTTATGTAATCTTGTTATTAAAAAATGTTATTATAGACAAGACGTGCTTACAGTGATACACGGGGCCCGCAGAGCTATTTTTTAAACAATTATTCATTCATATTTGAGAAGCGATAGTGTTAAGCTGCAGATTGTTAACCCAGCAATTTAGCGTAACATAGAGATTTGTTTAGTTTTACATACGGCACTAATTCATTCTTAACACATATCCAGAAATATGTACAAGTCAAAACAGTAATTGAACAAACAGATACAGAACAATTACATTACACGCGATGTGTGTTCATACATTTCTAAAATTAACACGGCCAAGTCCGGTTTTGCTAAGACATAGAATGAACCGTTTTAATTTTGTTCGGGCTAGCATTTAATAAACCTAAACATAACTTAAAACCAGACGCGCTTCCACTTTGTTCGAAAATGTATTAAACTGTTTTGTTAAAATGAAAATTATAGGCATTCTATTAATATAATAATGTATTTACAAAAGTTAGAAAGAAAACGAATATTTAAATTTAAAAAATAATTATCTAAGAACACAATAACAAAAACAATAATAAAAAAAACAAAAGCAACGAGTGAAGATATGTTTGTATCTAGCTACTATTGTTGTAGAAAATGTTCAAAGTTACGCCGATTTTCTTGTAAACACACACGAATGCGAGTTGTGAAAAATTCCTAAACTTTTTCTAAAATTTGAGTTGTGATTCACTTTAATATCCTTTATGGTGGTCGAAGGTTCGCAATACTACATTTTTTTCATTGTAGTCCTATAAAAAATTCAAGGGGGGAGGGATCGAGGAGCGCACGGGTCCTCCTCGCCTAATCCATTTATCTGAAAACTATTAGTTTAAGATCTCCCGTTCATTCTGTACAAGTGCACATCATGCTGCATTCATATATGGGAAATATTAAGTGTAAAGCTTTTTAACAATTTAAAGTTCGCGTAATTACAAATTATACTAAACTTTTCAAACATTTTTTAAAAACCTTTGAACGTAATGAAAAAACAAATGTAACAATTTTCTGGGCCGTAGTAATAATTTAATTGTTATGGAATGGCACAAAGAAACGTACATCAATCATCAACTATTTAATATAAATTAGTTCTCTTTTCGTTTGTTACGGATAAAATTATTTTTCAGTTTCTAATTTGCTACTACAATCAACAGTGAATAATCTACAAATCAATATTCAATACAAGTAAAGTATCCACGTGTTTAAATGTTTTGCGCAAAGTCAAAAATAATCGAGACCACCAACTGCAACAACCAGTTGCGTTAACACCATATTTTAATCCAATCAGAGCAATTTAACTATCCTTTAAGTTTTATGAAATGGAAACACATAAAAAGTTACTTACATTTAACAACCATGAACACGATCACTTTCAGAATTAGTCTTTCACAATGAAGCTCCAACGACGCTTGTTTTAAACTGAGCTTTCCGCGCCGCTCAAATTTCCAGTTGCCAAACACTTGCGCCGACGCTTTCCTCTTCCTTTTCCGCGTATTCCTCGATAACTTTTCGTATCTGATAAAATTCATGTGCTAATTATTCGACAATTAATACTAATTTAAGTCCTACTATCTTGCCCACACTAAAAACGTTGTTTTAATTTTTTTTAATCCATTAATAAAACAGCTACAAAACAAATACTGCATAGTTTAAAAAGTTCAGAAAGCGACATCTACTGCGCATTGCTGCAGTTTTTTGTTAGAATACTTAAATCATCGCTTTTAAAAATGTAGGCCGGTTTTAACTTTTGATAATAAAGTAATATTAAAATTGAAACAAAAAAAACAAGTACTTACAATTAGAAACTTATAGCTTAATAATGGTCGCTAATTTTATCCTATCAAATCTTTAATTGACGCTTAAAACCAGAAACAAAACCTCCCAAAAACGTATGTAAAAATTTTGCTAAAAGAAAACATTTTAGAAAAATTAACTATAACTTAAAATGTTTTATATGAGGCGTTCGCGGTTTCTCGAACATGAATATTACAATTTACTTTCGGCTTAGACCGCGTCGTCATTTGGGGATTACACCCAGCATAATCAGGTAAGGATCGTCCTATAGCTTGTCTGCTTTTACAAGCATTTGCTCTAAAAGTTTGAGCCGTATTTGATCGTAGACCTTGCCTGCCTAAACAGGGCCGTGTGCTTAGATTATTTAAACCTTGGCGCAGACAACGCTTTGATCTTAATGTATTTTGTTTGCCAAGACAATAATACTTGATCGGCTTATGCCTGTTAGCTGTTTGTGAACCCATACAAACTAACGTTTCGCAAGCTTGCATCTTCAGAGTGAATAGAACACTGTTCTAGTAGAAAGTAAATTGTAATATTGACATGTTTTATATAGCTAGAATTTATAAATAAAATGTTTTATATAGTTTGGCTTAGAAACTAAAATTTGACAACTGATCTATAACATGCCACGAATAAACCTGGTATGCCTTTTAAGACTATAACACTCTCAACTCTCAAGTCGCCTGCGTAATTAATTATACACCAAATTATAGCGCTTAAAAATACTGTCTAAGTACTTCAGAAATTCTTTAATTTTAGTTTTACTTTTTTAATCTTTCTTTCTGGCCTCGATTTCTACTGCTAAAAGCTCACTTTGCTACATAACTTTCATAAAAGACATTATTAACCGTTTTATTTGGGGTGGTTTTGGGTGAAAAATATAAACGTTGTATTAAACTTTACTTGACCAAAGTAACAATACTGTCAACACAAAAGAACAAAAACAAACAAATAATCAATTTTCTTTTCTTTGCACACTGCTTCTCAAATAAACAAAAATTTAGGCCATAACTTGAAAACTGATTATGTGATTTCAATATTCTTTTTGCTGTTAGATAGTATTTTATAAGCGCTTTAATGTAATGTACCACAAAAGATATGTTTATTTAATATTTTGGATCGTTTTAAAAGGGCATCTACCATCTAGTATTGTACACCGCGATCCAACTTCTTGTACATTCCATATTTTTTGTATTTTACGAAAGACGGTAAAAATACCTATAATAAAAGTATATCAACTGTTTATGTCATTTAAGGGTCTCTTTACTTGTTCATACTTACCATTTCCAGTTTCACGGAAGTAATATTTGAATGAAAACTCGTTTTTTTTACCTTACTTAATACTTTCAAATAAGCACGTTTTCTCTCTTTCTAATGATGTATAGTTTGCCTAGGTTTTGAGCGATAATAGACAAACAACAATAAGATAAATACCCATTCAGCAATCACAAAAATGACGACAGCCTAATTAATAACTGACAGTGGTAATAACACAAAATAATGATATTTGCGCGTTAATCTGTTCTCATTGTTAGTGTCTAAGCCTACTCTTTGTACTAAAAAATAATTGTGAATTTTAACGTTATGTTCGATTTTTCGGTCATATTGTCACATTAGGGGGTCGTAGCGTGTGACATAATGTCTAGGTATATTATAAGAACAACCAAAATTCAACAGAGATATATTTAGTTAATGATTTACAATATTATTTAATACTAAGTTAAAATTACTTACATGCGTTACAATACAGTTTGTTAATCTGGGGCTCAAGGCCCCCAATATGCGAGAGGCCTTTGAGTCGTAGGTATTGTAGATGGTAGAGACTCATGTCGATTCTAAGCTAGATTGAACTACTAGCTTACGCTGAGGTTGGCTGTAACTGTTCTTGTACCAGTAAGCTGGAATCCTTTTATACTCTGTGATGCAGAGTAGGGATAGTTTTATTAATAATTAATATGATGCAGTGCAGATACATCTGAGACCGGATTGGCTTGTAAATAGGTCAATCAATATGTATGTAATTGTGTGACAAAGAAGAGGTGCATACAATCCCTTGATAATCTTAAAATAACCTGAGGTGTGTCAGGTAACCAAGTCGTATTGATCTGTATTGCACCATATGTGACAAATAGGTAATATTTTAATTACTTGAATAATTAATATTAAATATTCTAAATAAGACTAAGTCATTATTATGACAATATTATTTTTCCCAAATACGTTTATGAAGCCGAAATGTTAAGAAATGGTTGAATTACTGGTATGGCAAAAACCGCAGCGGTCATACCTTAAAATATTTGCGAAAAAATTATTATTTTTCTAAAAGTTTGTTTAATGACGATAATTTTTATATATTGTTATAACTGATGGAAAAGCTTGAAAAGAGGGTTACCTGATAAGCGTATCTTCAAAAATTGGCGCCCATAAGAAATAAGTTTTCGCTTGCATCTTAAATACAAAAGAAGATAGAACATTTTTGAGCACACTTTAAACACTGTAATAATGTGCAAGTTTGGAAAATGTAAATAAAAAAAAAGTTATTGAGGAAAAACGAAAATTTGAAATTTTGTTTTTTTTTAATTGCTCAAAAACTAAACGAGTTACCTTAAATCTGAAAAAACGTCTATGATGAACGTCCTCTATGTAACCGACTTTGTATCTCTTACCCTTTTCGAGATCCCGATGTTGGGACTCGAATTTGGGAAACTGTATGACAAACTATTCATTCTGGCAATTTATTATTATTATTTAATTTTTTATTTTTAAACTGTTGATCATGTCATTTTTTAAATTTTCTCTGAATGTTCTTCCCTAGACATTTTATTCGAGATCGCAATCCATAATTAAATAATGTACTTGTCAATTCATAATAAATTTATTTTAATTTTACCTCTAGCTTGCGAAGAATAATTAAACAAATATTTAATAATCAACGCCAGTTAATGATATAAAGGTATCTCTTATCATGCTAAGATGTCCTTAAATAATCAACCTTAATCGATTTATTAACAAATCTTATTTAACATTGTAATTCTACCCAAGCTAGCACATTTTTCATTATGCACCCAACTTGAAACTAAAAAGTACATATTAATCAAAAGCTGATGTGAGAAATGGTTAGACTATAAATCTAAATCCAAAACTCAGTGATCCTTTTCTTTCGATTAATAGCCACACGTCAAGTTACATCCTAAATACACAAAAAAAATTTATGGATTGTAATTATGCCCGAAGCCTTCAACAAGTTGTCACGTTAGGGGGTCGTAGGGTGTGACATAATGTTTAGGTATATTATAAGAACAACCAAAATTCAACAGAGATATATTTAGTTAATGATTTACAATATTATTTAATACTAAGTTAAAATTACTTACATGCGTTACAATACAGTTTGTTAATCTGGGGCTCAAGATGCGAGAGGTATTTGAGTCGTAGCTATTGTAGATGGTAGGGACTCATGTCGATTCTAAGCTGAGTTTGGTCGTTAACTGTTCTTGTACCAGTAAGCTGGAACCCTTTTATACTCTGTGATGCAGAGTAGGGATGGTTTATTATTATTATTAGTTTGTTCTGGGCTTTGGCCTTAACTTGCCTTTCGTCACTGCGACTATTGTGACTTGTGAGCCCTTGTCTTGTTAGAGAAGTTGTAGGCTGTTGAAAAACCTAAGTATATCTCTGAGATTCGATTCCCTTATTTCGGTAGGTGTGATAGTCTCCTTTCCGAAAATATTGTGTCTTCGACGACCGACAGCGTTGCATCTGCGTAGGATGTGTTCTGCCGTTTCTGCTGCTTCGTTACATAGTCGGCAGATTTGGTCCTCAGCCTTACCAATCTTGAAAAGATGGTATTTTAGTGGAGCGTGGCCTGTGAGAAGGCCAGTGATGGTTTGTAGCTCGTTCTTGCTGAGAGACAAAGCATTTCTTGCTTTCTTTTGCGAGATAGTTATAAACTGTTTTGCCTGACGTTGTCCCGGTATGTTTTCCCAGAACGAGGACTTCATTAGTTCCTCCCATAGACTGACCTCGTGTTTTATGTGGCTTTTCTGTACACCACAGAAAGGTTCAGGTCCAATGTAAGGCGTCATTGCTCCTCTTTTTGCGAGTTCATCGGCCTTTTCGTTGCCTGGTATACCCTCGTGCCCTGGAACCCACCATAATGTTACGTGGTTTTTATTAGCCAGTTGCTTGAGGTTACCCAGGCATTCCCAGACCAGCTTAGATTCGCAAGTGTAGGCTTTTAAAGCCTTTATTGCTGCTTGGCTGTCTGTGAGTATATCGATTGTTGCACCTCTATAGCCCTTCTTGAGGTTTATTCTTGTGCAGAGGATTATGGCATATACCTCAGCTTGGAAGATGGTAGTTTTGGATCCAAGGGGTTCGTAAATACGGCACCCAGGACCGTAGACACCCGCTCCAGTTCCCCCTCCTTCCATCTTTGACCCATCCGTGTACCATTGGAGCGATCCTCTTTTAAAGGGAGGCACTCCTGTGGACCACATAGCCCGGTCTGGGATGTTCACTTTGAAGGATTGATCAAAGTTGTATTTTATTTGCATAAAATCCGATACGGTGTAGGCCGTTCGCTCTAGATGGGCGAGGCTTAAGATTTCTAGGAGGCCAGTAAGGTCCCCTGATTTGAATTTGTTTGTCCTACCGAGTGTCAACGCATGTGACATCGCCTCCTTTGGCACTTCTAGGTGTAGGGGCGTTAGTCCTAACATGGCTTCCATTGCTGCGGTTGGACAGGTACTCATTGCACCTGTAATACTCAGGCAGGCGAGACGTTGTATCTTTTCTAGCTGTGACTGAGTAGTGACTTGTTTAGTTTTTGGCCACCATACAAGCGGTGCGTAGGTGACCATGGGTCTTATAATAGTCACGTATGACCAGTTGATCAGTTGTGGCTTTAGACCCCAGTTTCTTCCAAGAAGCCTGCGGCATGTAAGGGTTGCTACCACCGCCTTCTTCTGAAGTTTTTTAATTTGTGAGTTCCACGTTAACCTTTGGTCTAGTGTAACTCCAAGGTATTTGACTTCGTTGCTGAAGTTGATGGTCGTTCCTTCTAGCGTGGGAGCTTTTAGGTTTAGCTTCCTTCGTCTAGTAAAGGGAACTATAACCGTCTTCTTCGGATTTATGCTTAGGCTTTGATCTCGACACCAGCCCTGGATGGTGTCGAGAGCCCTCTGCATGCGTTGTGACACTGTTGTGTCGAATTTGCCACGGACCATTATCACTAGGTCGTCAGCGTGTCCCTGTGTTTCGAAGTCGTGCTGTGTTAGCATGTTAAGATCGTCAACTACCACAGACCACAAAAGAGGCGATAGGACCCCTCCTTGGGGGCAGCCTCTTGCGGCTGTTATCGTAACTGTTTCTCCTCCTAGCTTAGCTGTAATTTTACGACTTTCTAACATGGCTTTGATCCATTTGATAATCGAAGGTTCGAAACCTTTCTTCATGGCAGCTCTTTCTATTGCTACGAAGGAGGTATTGTCGAAGGCACCCTCAATGTCAACGAAAGCACAGAGAGCTATTTCTTTTGCCATGTACGTCTTCACCAGTCCTTTGGCAAGACTGTGCAGAGCCGTTATAGTTGATTTGGCCTTTTGATAGGCATGTTGGTTGGGGTGAAGCGGTCGGTTTGGAAGTACCTCGCTTCTCAGGTATTGATCTAATACCTTTTCCATTCCCTTTAACAGGAAGGAGATGAGGCTTATGGGTCTGTACTGTAGCAACAATCGTATTTTGGTAACTTAGCGACTTGGTTGCTATTTACATAATATAAAAACATTCATCAAAACAATTCATCAAAATTATTTGTAAAGTGAAAACTCCATTAAACTTTCTCCTTCAAATCAGTGTTTTATTTTCAACTACGAACCAAACATTACATTATTGGTGACCCCTCCGACAAGATTTGAAAACGCACCCTTCCCGACGCGATTTATTTTTCCCTCGACGTTGACTGAGATTTTCAAGCAGAATTCAGAATTTCAAAACCTTCACAAACCGCAACATTCAGCTGCTACATCGCCACAGACCTGCGGATCTTCAAAACTCCAATTTACAAGATAAGTAACGTTTATTAACTATGGCTTTTAGAGTGGTTGAGCGAGTTTATGATAATCGATCTATAATGTTCGACTCGGACATTCGTGAATCATCCATTCTTCCACAGACTGGTGGTAATTCACCTGTTCAACAAACAAATCACAACCATCACTCCAACCCACTTCATCACATCACAACCATCACTCCAACCAACTTCATCACAACCAACCAACCAACCTCTCAATCATCTCTCTCTAACAAATCACAACTAATCACACATCCTAATCAACTTTCCAACCTTCTTTCTTCTGAACTTAACAACTACCAATCGCCTTCTACGGTAGAAGTATATGTTAATGCTCAAGAATTTCTTCTAACTCACTCCCTTTACAATCTTTATCACCTAACATTACATTATTCGACGTTAACACCCCTATTAAACATAATATAGTGCATAGAATTAAAACTAACGGTCCGCCAATTAGTGCAAAGTGTCGAAGACTTAACCCAACACAATTACTGTTTTTAGAAAAACATCTGCATGAACTGTTACGTGCTGGAATCATCGAGCAGGCAGACAGTCCTTGGAGTAAAACCTGATGGCAGCTATCGTGTCTGTGGCAATTACAGGCAGCTGAATGCGATGACAGTTCCGGATACCTATCCAATTCCCTTCAGAAAGCATACTTCCAAATTCCTTTGCATCCAGATGATATGGACAAGACTTAATTTTGGCTTAAGAAACGCTCCTTCTTCCTGGTCCAGATTCGTCCAGAAGATTCTTACAGGGATGTATTACATTTATTTTTACCTCGACGATATATTAAGTTTTAACCGCGTCAGAACATTTGCATCATGTAAAAATGGTTTTTGAACGTTTGACTAGATACAGACTTTTGTTGAACGTTGATAAATGTGTTTTTGGGGTTAGTCAATTAGATTATTTGGGGCAATTTGGCAATTATTTGCCACAAGACTCAACTTTTTGTTTATGCACATTTTTTTTCCCTTTTTGTTCTGTTTTTTTTTAGTGAACTGGACTTTTTCTGCGCTGCCCTTGAAATCTCAAGAATTAAACACGCACCTGGAAGAACTAGAAGCAACTTCAAGCTAATTTAATTCTATTTTCTATTATGTTCAATTAGTTACGTTACTTGTATTGTTTTTGAAAAGATCAGAAGTTTTTGTAGCTAAGATAGCATGCGCTTCACGTTCGCTGCGTAGTTTTTTTCTTCTGCAAAGTTGCGGGGGGGGGTACTAATGTAGCAACAATCGTATTTTGGTAACTTAGCGACTTGGTTGCTATTTACATAATATAAAAACATTCATCAAAACAATTCATCAAAATTATTTGTAAAGTGAAAACTCCATTAAACTTTCTCCTTCAAATCAGTGTTTTATTTTCAACTACGAACCAAACATTACAGTACGACTTGGGCTGGGTGTTTGAGCGCCCTCCTCCCTTAGGTATAAAGATCACTTTCGCCTATCTCCATATCTTGGGAATATGTCCAAGGCAATAACATTTATCGATGCACAAAACAAGTAAGTCTAAAACTTCTTATAAATTAAACCTTTTGAACAATGCTGAACTAAATTGTAATTAAAATTAACATAAATAAAAATCGTATCAACCTGATTGTGTTTTTCTCTTCTTTCAGTAAAAACAAACCTCACAAATATGAAAAATATAAATTATTAGAATTTATAACAAGAAATTACAGCAATAATACGCAACCCTGAGTTTAAAAGTTAGAATATCAAAACCTTACAGCCTTCACAAACCCCCAATCGCAAATTGTGCAATGTGCAAGCCACAAACCATTATACTAGATCCGCAGTTCTCCGCCATGCAACCAACTGTAAAGTAATGAGTAAAGTAAAGTAAAGTATGCAGAAAGTAAATAAAAATGTAGGTATTAAAAACTTCATATAACCTTTGATTATATACCTTGAATAGTCAATGATATAACGTATGATCTGTAAAACCAATATTTACGCAACGAAAACTATTATTCTATACTTTTGAAGGATCCTGTATTTGATGTGTACTGTTTGCTAAATTTTACAATTTCCTTGTTAAAATGCCTGCAACACTTGCGCTGCAATAATTTTTAATGAAAAATTGTAAAATTTAGGAAATAAAGTACATAGTACAATAGAATAAAAACAAATTCTAACCTATATTTAATTTTTTTCCAGTTTAAGCCCCTGTAAGATCCAGGTAGAACCACTTTCACGAACTAAAGATTTGTTGCTTGGTAACAAAATACAGAGAGTGACCGCTCTTTCGAGTCCAAGCCTGCTAAACTCACACGTGTTGACATTTGCTATGTTTAGCGCTTTAGGTTATGTTAAACGTCAAAAAAGAAAAGTGTGCGACTGTGAAAGAAGATATACTTTAAACAATATGTTTTATAACATTTAAATACTATAAGACATGCAGAGATTTACATACAAAAATGTACACCATCACAGTTATAATATATTCTGTTGTTGCTATAAGTTTCGCCAAAACAGAAGTTATAACTGATAATACTACTACTAGTTTTAACCCATTTAGTCCCTTGGTAAAGTGTTCGTTTCTGTCATGGGAATTTATGGATTGCGAAGAGCCAATTGACCATAAAGGAAATAAAACGGCCAAAGAAGAACTAGGATATGGATGTGTAAAATTTGGAGGGATGTGGTACGATGATGTAGAAAGAACAAAAGTGCTGTGCACAGTATTAGAAAAAATCGAGTGTTACGGCAACAAGACGTTTTTTAAAGAAGACGTGCCATGCATAAAGTACTCTGAACAATACTTCACAACTACATTACTGTACAGTATACTACTAGGATTTTTGGGAATGGATAGATTTTGTTTGGGACAAACGGGAACTGCAGTGGGAAAACTTTTAACTTTAGGCGGAGTTGGTATATGGTGGATTGTAGATATAGTTTTACTTATTACTAATAATTTAACCCCTGAAGATGGTAGCAATTGGAATACGTATGTATGAGTCTATGTATTTATAGGATTTAAGTACCTAATACGCGATCTATAATTTAAAAAAAACTACATGTTCGTGTAATTTATGAAGTAATTATTTATTAGGAAGGTAGTATTGTGTATAATAACAAGATTGCTGGATAATAAAAACAACTGATTTTGCAAAACATTTTTATCTATAAATTTAATTACCCTAAAGCATTGAATTATTTTTATGTTAGTTAATTTATATTACCTCGGTACTAATTGTCCACTTGTCGCCACGAAAAGAATTTTGGTACTGGTGTTAGAGTCCAATTGTGAAATTACCCACCTCACGAACTGAATAATTTTCTGTCTATTTTGTGAACTGTCCTCTCCCCTTGCCTGTTTCATGAACCGGGCAAAATTCTGAGTAGATTATATATTGTCCATTTTGTGAACAGGCCAAACACGTACCTATAATAGAATCGTCTTACAGTGAACAGCTCTAGGGATGCTACCCCAACAGCTGGGGTACTAACCTTTGTTTTATTAAAGCTATGACAATTGCGTGTTTATGTTCCAAATTGTAGCATTTGTTATAAACAGCGAGATGGCTGTTGGAAAATGTGTGTACATAGGTACTCGGTAGATCGAACTAAAGTAGGGTGCACTTTTTTAAACTCCACTGGTTTTTTAAAAAAGCTTCACATGGGTAGCGTACCGTTTTCTAAATAATGTTGCATCAAGATTCATTACGTTAGTTGTTGAAACACATACTTTTGTTCAATAATTCGAAAAATTGTTCGCTAACTCCCAAGTCAAACAAATTACTAGTTACAGTAGACACTTAACTGTAAACATTTTAACCAGCCAGTAAAAGAACTGAGCAAAATGCAAGCCAGCAAGTTCATAAACTGGGCAAGAGTAGAGGCCACTTCACGGAATGGACAGAATTTTACCCATTTCATTAATTAACTGGGCAGGGCAGTATCACAATCACAGCGTAACACTGTTCACTTTTTAAAGCGAAATTAATCCACATATTTTTTTATTTAGAAGTACTTAATTTTACCTTGAAAAATAATGGAAGCCAAACATATTTTGTCTCGTGTAATATTTGCTCAATCTCGGTCTAATTGATTCACAGGGCATATTTCTGTTCAGGCCTAGGAAAACAAGGCTCATGGCTCGGACCCATAATAGAAATGAACATGTCGTACATAGACTATAAAAACTAAAGTAACTTGACCATTAAAAAATTTAATTTTGTAGTTAAAAGTTACCTGCTCCTATATGTATTTCATGTATGGTAGGGGTCTGCAAAATAATTTTGACTGGGGCCCCATTGTTCTTAAAATAGGCCCTGTTGATTGAAGTCTTAAATACTGTTAGGGTCTCCTTATTCATAGTTCTTAAAAAAAATCGCGATTTTTAATTTAAACAAAAAACCATTGGGTTTTTCCAAATGAAATTTTTGCCAACCTACATTTTATAACTAAGAAGTTTTCCGGGTACCCCAAATTCTGCAAGGCAAATAGTAGCCTGCCTACAGATCAGTAACTTAAGGAAAAATATCGTTCATAAAATATAATCTAGTGTAAATAAGGTTCCAAATATGCTGAGGGTTTTACCATGCACTTGAGTATCAACACTTAAAAAAACTTTTAAAAAAAATAATTTCAAGTTGGCACACCGGCAGCCACCAAATCTTTAAATGCTCGTTAGTAATTGTTTTAAACACTTACTCTTTCAGAAATATTATATTTCTGGCCTGTTCTCCAAAAATTGTTTTGGCCACTTTCTCAGATGTTGTCCAGATGATTATTTGCAACCTACCCCATTCAGTGAGTATATCGGGGTTGATTTCGTTGTCACTCTGCAGCTTGCCTTCGAGGAGTTTTGGCTTGAAAACCAGTATCTATCTACCAAACTAGCCAGTATGTTTTATAGTTTTATTTATACACTGTTTTTATAATTTTATATTTTAAATAAAGGGGAACATTTTTTTAGAGGAGCCCCAGTAGAAAAGTGCGACAGGCATTGATTTTTACGCATTATTATGTTAATTTTATAAGTACTGTAGACATTAACTCCAAATTTTTTTATACTAATTAAGTTTTAGAATTCCCAACTAAATAAACTATATTAAAACATTACTATAAAACAGCCACAACCCTTACTTATCCAGATTCTTCAGTAAGCTGTGCAGCATTTTTGGTGCATAGAATAAATTACAATTGGGATTTCAATCTGCTTTTGTATTCTCGGTTGCCAAGATGCCACTAAGTATCTTTTTTAATATTACAAAAATGAGCAAAGTACTTCCCCTGGACTTTCCTATACTTTGGAAATTATTATTTATTATATTTATAAAAGTGTTTTGTGTTAACATTGTAGCCCCAAGCAGTACTATAAAAGCACATGGTCGTTAGATTGACTTACATGTGCATGTTCTTCAAATACACTTAAATAAGTGAGATTTATATCTTCGATAGCGGCAACACCTAGTAGAAGTTGCTATAGTTATATCCTGTTTGGTCACTTGCTCTGCATATAGGATCACTGTAGTTATAAACGGATTTTGTATGAGGAAAAAATCGATTTTTTTTTAAAGATTCCTTGGGATTAAAGAAAACAAAAATACAAATTCATAGAAGGCGTCGGAGAGAAATTAGCAGACTGGGACAAGACGTAATTCTAGGTCCTCAAAATATTTTAAAAATCGCGTGGCCCATTTTTGAATGTTTTTTTAAATTTTCATAATTTTCAATTAATCAGTTTCCATGCATTTGAAACTCCTCGTACATAGTCACATGGTGTTCTGCTAGAAAATTACAATACCAAGTTTGGTCCTGATCTGCCCACATGTTTTTAAAGCTAGTTAGAAAAACAAATTTGGATTTGCTCTAAGGTCTTCCAGCATATTCCGTTTTTAGATTTAGAAAATGTTTTCCGAGAATAATGCTACTAAAAAAACACGTCTAACTTCTGCTTCCAGTTTTGAATTTTTTGTAAAGTTATTTTCCTGATACATTGTTGATGTACCGCCATATTCCAAAGTTAACAAAAATCGGACTAACCGTTTGGAAGTTAGCCTGCACACGCCCACCCACCCACAGATAGGGATGCAACGAATATTCGGTTTTTATCCATTATCCAGCCATTTCACGGAATATTCGGTTTGGCCAGATAATATGAAATATCTGGCCGGGGTTTTTCTTTAAATAAAACAAATTATGCATGCAATTTGATTTGAAGTATAGACTATTATATTCGCATTTTAAAGCACTTTTCTTCCACTGAAGGTGAAATGAAAATAAAGGATTTTTTTCATTTCCCCAAAAAAAGTGAAATTATTTTTTCTCCAAATCCTTTTATGAAAATTTGCACATCGATGTAGAATCTAATTACAAACAACTTTTGTTTACTTTTTTAAATTTTCATAAGTCAATTTTTGGCAATTTTTTAGGAAAATGTAATATTTGACATATACCAGAAGTCATGTCAACTTTTGCCTGTCGCATTTTTAGTCTTCATGCAAGCACAAACGATTGCCCTACTTAGATTTTCCCTAAATAAATTAATAGAAAAGTTTCCGGTATCAACAGATTCTTCCAATTTGAACATTACTATTGTTGGACTTCCAAAAATATAGTGGAGGAAGAAATTTAGCAATCGAGTTACTAACTTAAAATATTTTAATGTGCTTAAAAACTGTGCATAATAAACAGTTGGTGGAAACATACAGGATTAGTACTTCCAACAGTCTCAAATATGCGATCCCTATTAGCAAGACTACTATATTACGCAGAAACTAAAGGTGATAACTTTCAACCACAAATAAAATAAATTTAAAAAAAACTGTTTTAAAGTACATTTCCTTAAAACGCTCACTTGTATGAAAGAAAAAAAATATGTATTTCTATAGAATTATTTATTTAGCAACATCTTTCTTGAAACTGTTGCATTAAATACAAAATTAAAACCTACAGAGTTCAAGCAGAGTTGGAATTTGGTCCACGACGACGACCAAAGGTGGCTACAACATTAACAAATCGTCTGTTGTACTGAATACGTCTTTTAGCTCGACCTGTCTTCTTTTTCTTCTTTTCTTGTTTTTCTACTTTTGGAGTCTGGCCTTTCACTTTACCTGTTAAGAAATATTAAGTTAATAATTGTGGTGGGTTTCATGATTCACTTATTGATTTATCTGCATGCAACCAACAGATTTACCATTAAATAAATAACAAATAAGAATTTTAAAGTTTGCCCTACGCAAGATTAGAACCCGGGACTTTCATTTAGCAACCAGCACTCTTAGTCACACGACTGTCGAGACATTGTAAAGTATTGTTGCTACTCTCTGATTAAAAAGGCATATGTTAAATTTATTAATATTTATTCAGATTTTTGCTTAACTTTAATTGTAAAAATTATTATTGCCTAATATTTTGATAATCACCCGGTATGACAAAATATAGAAAATTTTATAAAACAGGCAGCTTGATTTTTACAACCAAAATGCATTTTCAAATTGCAAAAACCCAAATCAGAATAGTTGAAACTAAAAGAAGTAAACAAAAATAAAAGATCGCGACATAATTTTATAAAGACAATCTAAGTATCGAGCCATGCACAACAAAAATGCATTAGAGCAGCCCTTGGCCAGCATGTGTCACATATTAAAAATATTCAGAAAACAATTGAATAATCGGTCAATGCAAAGTGGTCATGTCTACTTGAGTACAAATTATGAGCTTTGCAGAACTTGACAAATTTAATTGGCAATTTTGTTTTTCCTCTGCATTTAATTAGTATGAGAATGCACAAAATTGTGCAAAATTTGAAGAAAATCGAATCCAGGGTTCCATACAAGGTAAATAGCACGTTAGCTATTTTGTGCATTTATTCGATAGAAAATTTTTTTCAGTTTTCAATAGTATAAAATTTGTATACCCTTACATAACAAAATTTTCAAGTAAATCGCGACACTTCATATTAGCAGGCACTGAATTCAAACAACAGCCTGTCACAATTGCAGTAGTGCGTTTGCTTTGAAATTCATTTGTTATATCTTAACAAGCAAAAACAAAAGAACAAAATCTGATAATGTCAACAAAGTTTATTAGAAATTTTTTATATAGAAGTTGTGAAATCTAGTTCTAACTGTATAGCAATCTGTGGCTGCGTTTATCTGCTTTTTGTACTAGATCCAAGTTGTATCTTTTAAATACTCCAGTTCTTTGACATTAAAGGGGGCGTTAAGTGTACAGAATTTGCAGCTATGCATTTCGTTTATAGTGAAACAACACCCTGTATAATCACAGACATATATACATTTAAATTTGATAAAAAAACCTCTTGCAAAAGATTTTGTTTCTCTTTTCAATGCAGGTCTTCAACTTCAAGAGTGCAAATGTAATAATTAAAAATTAAAACACCAATGTTCGCAACTTCCTTGAGTAGTTACGTGTTAACAAATGTAACTACCTCAAACAGCCCGTTATTTTATAGCAAGTTTTAAGGAAGGTCCATGTTAAAACCACAAGAGACCTGCTGGAACTTGCAAAGGTATACTTATGTATGTATGTATTTCAGGTCTTACAGCACTTAGGCCACGTAGTCGGGCCCATTGTGTGTACTACCTTACATACTAAGTCCTTAAAAATTACTTAAACTATTCTATGTTAAGAGGTTTCCAGGAGCTGACAACTGCCCCAGCCCGGATTCGAACACCCGGCCAAATAGAGCCACAGACTTCCGAAAGCCTCTGTGACCTTGGCTGCAAGCGCCTACTACACTCGCCTACCGAGGCCCCCGCAAAGGTATACTTATAAACTCTACATTCATAACTCCTTGTAAAACCAAATCATTGCTTACTTACCAGCACGAGCCAATGAACCGTGCACTTTACCACCAAGTAACCCAACAGTCAATTCTAAATCTGTTTGTTCAAACGCAGATACTATACTCTCTTCAGAAATTGGACTACCTTCGGCGTATAAACTGATTTCAGAAGCATGTAAGTGCTCCAATGCAGCTACACGTTCCTAGAACAAAGTTTTAGGTTTATTTTCGATCACTTTGGTTGATAAAATTATATACTATACTTTTATGTCGGCAAATGTTTCTGTGCCCTCACATTCTAAAACATGTGTACACTGTCCGCGAATTAGCAGTTGCATCTTGAATATTTATATCTAGAAAAGAAATATTTCATGATTACAATATTGCGCCATGTTAACACATGCATAAGGCACGTGTTTATTAACTATTAGCTTTTAAATTTACTAATTTGCAAGTTTCTTATGTTTAGTTTTTATAAATATCACAAAACATGTAATTTGCAGCAATTTAATGTTTTAACAGCCCCGCAAAATTCACACTTAATGTTTTACAAACTAAATTACCTCTCAACCAGCGCAGAGATTTGACAGAGAAATTTCGCCAACCGGATCTTGTCACGTTAACAATTACAGTGTAAAATTGAAAGTCCCTAGTTCAAGCTTGAAGCGGGAAAATTTAAAATGCATTTAGAGAAAATAATTATTTATGCTAGTTGAATTTGTTATTCGTAGTGTCAAAGAAACGTCACTAAAACACAACATCAAGGTTAAAATAAATTTAAATATCGAAAGAATTAATGATTTATTCAAATACATAAGCACAGTAACGATTTTTCCTTTCCCTTTACTTCCCAAACAAGTAGTTACTAAAAAACCTGAAGTGCTAACATGGACTTTCCCATACTAGATATTAATACTTGCCGTATTTGCAAAAATGTAATTTTTTTTTATTATAACATTGTACAGTTCACCAACTATTAGGTTTCTAAGAAAACAAGCTATATAAGCAATCCTCCATTCCAATTACTACTTCAAGCTTTATTACAGCTCAGTCAGTCGTTTATCGTTACGTCAGCAAAGATGATGCCAGCTTTTAGTACTTTAGTAAAGCATGTTAAAGCTATATGCCGAGCTTTTACGGTTATACACATGCCAAGGTGTTTCCAGTTTTTTTTAGATTTAAGTTTCAATAGGTTGAAACATTGTAATTTCATTACAATGTGCTTCAAAAATATGGAATACAATTCATGCATTTATTTTTATTCTACTAGTCATGATGAGCAATTCTGCTTAAGAAACAAATTTTTAAAGGACCCATTTTAATAAATAAAGGGGTACCCATTTTAGATTTTCAAAAACTTATAGAAAGCGCTATAGTGAAATGATAGCTTTCAGAAAACAATCAAATTGTAGCCAATCTTCCGTTCTAACAGCCTACAAAAATTAAAAAAAAAATCGCGTCGGCAGTTTTTGAATATTTTTTTGAACATTTTCAAAATTTTGTAGAAACGCTCGTTTTCAGATTTTCAAAATTAATTTTGTTTCATCATATACCACCCACAAAGAACTCTCAAACAAGTTGTAGTTGAGTAAATGGGCGTTAAAGCCAAAATTTTCAAAAAGTTGTAGCCATTTTGAAGCTAAAGAGTTTGGTAAAAATGTTTTCAATTTGCCCTAAGCTCTTCTCTTATTTCACCTTACGTTAGATTTCTAAGAAAACAATTTGTATAGGCAACTCTATGATGTCGCATACCGTATAAGAATAGTGGGAACAGAACCGCACGCCCTAGCTGATTAGATACGCTTCAAATTTCGTACTAAAAATCGATATAAATAGTTTATTTAAAAGTTATCAAAAATACGCAAAGAATATAAAATAAATTTTTTAACTAAAGTAATTTCTAGGTGTAGTTAAAATCAAGTAACTGCCAGAAAACGCGTTGCTGATATTAAAAATTATCGTTTTTTTCCTTAATTTGTAAAACAGTTGAAAATTCTTGTGGATCCTAATAAAGTACTTCAAATACTCTATCGAACTGATAAAAGCACTGTATCGGCTCAGAAAGCTTTAAAAAAATCGTGTAGGCAGTTTCCAAGAAAATAATTTTTTGAAAATTTTCTAAATTTTGAAGCAGCGCCATTGCGATCGTTTTTTGGATTCTCGAAATTAATATTACTTCATCGTATACTATCCACAAAGGGTTCTCAAACAAGTTGTAGCTGATCCCAATCAGACAACTACTTTTTGAGTAAATGGGCGTTAAAGTCGAGAGTTTCAAAACTTGTAGTGGTCGCCATTTTAAAGCTAGAAAGTTTGGTAAAAAAATTTACGATTTGCCGTAAGTTCTTCTCTCAGATTCCCTACTCTAATTTCTAAAATTTAGTTTTGGAAGAAAACGCTACCTACCTAAAAAACATGTCTAAAATCCGTTTCTGGTTTCGGATTATTTTGAAAAGCTTAACTAGAACTACAATTTCCTCAAAATCGTCAAACACCTAGACACGCATCCACAGACACAGACATTTTTTTAGAAACAACTTTTTTGGATTTCTTGAGCCCCAAAACGTGTATTTCCGCTGTAATCTAGATTTCAAAAATTTTCAGGAAAACATACTTCCCCATACCAAAGGTATGGTAAAGTAAAAATATCAGTCTTTGTGTGTGTCTGGTTGTATGTATGAATGTATTTCAGGTCTTACAGCACTTAGGCCATGTTGTCGGGCCCATTGTGCGTACTACCTTACATACTAAGTCCTTAAAAACTACTTAAACTATTCTATGTTAAGAGGTTTCCAGGAGCTGACAACTGCCCCAGCCCGGATTCGAACAACGGGCCAAATAGAGCCACAGACTCCCGAAAGCCTCTGTGACCTTGGCTGCAAGCGCCTACTACACTCGCCTACCGAGGCCCCTGTGTGTCTGGTTGTAACGTGAAATCTCGTTTGGGCGCTAGTTTCGTTACGTTGAATATTTATTGAATTAGGTGGAATAGTATCATTTTTAATATCTTGTATCTGCTCGAATTCCTTTTTAGATTATCAACAATAATTTATCAGATCAGCATAAATTTTGATCATATACTAACCCTATAGGGTGCACAATGTTACTATGTATCTAAGAGTATTTTTGAAACCAGAGAAACAAAAGTTAAAAAATTTTCAAAATATTGAATATTTTCAAAAAAATATTGCTCCAAAACTGGTCACACGATTTTTTTCTAAAGGTGGATTTATGCAGACGGTCTAAAAACTTATGACGTAATAACAGGGCTTTCACGGCGTTTGTGTTTAAAAATTGAAATAATGAATTTCTTTTTAAGACAAAAGTAAATAATACTGAATTTATTCTACGAAAAAAGTAACCAATAGTGAACAAAGCTTTAAAATAATGTATATAACCAGCTACAGCAAGTGCCATTTAACCTTGCAAAAAAAATGACGATAAGTTTAAAAGGCGAGAAGCCGTTACACTCTCAAGCAAAAGCAATCCCCTAGTTTGAAAGCTAGTATAATATCTAGTTGCTGTTAATTATTTATGTGATTATTATTTTGTCATACGCCAAAATAGGAAAGTATTGATTTTTGAAAATTCTTCTTGATATTACTTACTGGGCCTTTTAATTTGTCAAAAAATCCACAATTTTTCGTAAACTATAAATAAATTGACTTTCACTTTTTAGTAGAGTGTACCACACTGTCCAACAGCCAATTAGAGCTAGTATAAGTTACGACTACCGACGAAACAAAGCGTAAGTAGCCGAATCAAAGCCCACTAAAATTTGCAAGGTTAGGTGGCACATGCTGTACCTAATTTTTGCGATACAGCATAATCATTTACTTAATTCACTGTGAATTAAACATTAAAAAAAACACCATTAAAATAGTTGTATGACACCAAAAATCACTATTTGTTAGGTGGCCAGTAAGTATATGTTAAAAACCACTGTAGTGATGAATGTATCGAAATGTACGCATCGAAAACTTATACAAATAATTATATACGATAAAAAAAAATTTGTTATGGAAAAATTGTCATACTGTACCTATAGGTGTAATGATGAAGGGGCAGGCCATTTACATCAAGAATTTTTTTTAAATAAAACATGATTTTCAAACTGGTGCCTTGGTTACTTTGTAAATAACCCCACAAACCCGAATAGAAGAAATGGTGGATTTAAACAGTTGACAAAAATCACAATTTAAAAAAAAAATAAAAAACATGATTTCGAAAATCAAAAATTTCGATTTAAACAACTAAAAATAACCATTTGAAAAATGAAAAATCACAACTTAAAAGTCAAAAATAACGATTTCAAAAACCTAAAATTACAATTCAAAAAATTAAGAAAGATAATTTAAAAAATCAAAAAACATTGATTTAAAAAAAATAATGAACAAGTATACCTTATAGGTTAGTGTCAGATTTTAACAAAATAAAGGTACAAGGTACTAAAGAAAATACATGCCGGGCCATGTGCTGACGAGTGCTTGTGAACACAAGAAGTTCTTGTGCATATTCCTTTTTAAGTTCAAGTTCCAAAGATAATAGCGCTCTATATTTGGAAATGATTGTCAATGTTTAATTTATCTATATTTATATTAAACAAATAGAATATTAAAATTTACATGGAGTCATCAAGAGATAAATATTACAATAAATTACTAACAACAAAATAAGATAAAAGCTTAAAAGGTAATTCACACATTCACATCAGTCAACCAACATAAAAAGGATAAAATGAGATTATTGATTAAAATCCAGTTATTCTTATTAAAAATTCTTATTAAAATGTACTCTAGCACATTTCTAATATATGATTGTTGATAAAATATATGTTCTATACAATTTATACAATTCTAAATAAAATCATATACATATAGAATGGGAAGAAATATTCTCAATTTATTATGATGAATATCATCACAGTTTAGAATCGTTGTTGAAAATTCTGTTGCTGTTGTTGATTATTATTGTTATACATCATTTGTTGCTGGTGGAATTCTTGCTGTTGCTGTGAAGTAATAGGTACAACCTGAAGTAAAATGTTGAATTATTAAATCATTAAATTATTTTAACACGTTCGCTGCAGATACCACAGTTAGATACTGTTTTAATGTGTGATACGTGGCCAAAGCGACCCCGTACTAATTTGCACCACTGTGCGGTGGTAGGGGGTCTATATTTCCCGTAAGGTTACTAGTATATTTTTCTATCCCGTTATGTATAGACTGCAAGGAGTGGGTCAATTATAGGGGCATCTTGATGTAGTATACATATAGTCATTGCAATTGATCACGATCACGAAACATTTTTATATTTTTATTCTACGTCGTTTTTTTAATAATAATTATTTTAATTTATAATATATATGAAGGTCGGCTAGACGCGCGTCACTTGGGGCGCCATCTACAATAACGTCGCGTGTCATTATTGGAACTAATGCATCACGTGACTTGACATTTCGCCGGTTCTGTCAACGCTGTCTGTCAGTGCATTGTGTGCTGGGGTAACACTAGTCTATTTAATAAAGTTTCAAAAGTGCCACCCTTCCTCCCCAAAATATTGAGAATATCAAATTTTTATCTTAATGAAAGTTGTTTGTTGCCTAATAAGCTGCTTTACACCCTATTCCTAAATATTCTATGACTGATCAGTGACGTTATCGACCATTTTTTTAAAAGGCAATACAAATTAAATATTTTTTTAGACACTTAGAAATTTTTTCTCGTTTCAACGATATAAAACATTCATTCGCTTACATTATAAAAATTTCAAGAAAAGTGTAAAAACTGATTCAAGTAAGCAGGGCATGGATTTAAACAAAAACACTTAAAAATGTGTGTTCATTTGTTTAGCCATTTTTTAGTTATGGTTCACAAACTTCTATCAGTTCAAGATCTTATTGTCAAAATTATTAAATTTCAACTGTTTTTTTTTTAAATAAAAATTGTAACCCAACATAAAAATTAGCAAAGTAAACTTAAATTGCTTTATAGCAAATGGAAATTTTTCAACAAGCATAACAAAATACAACATCTAAACTTTAAGGAAAAACCAAATGAAATAAATATAAATTTTATAAACATATACCTATCTAGGAAACAAAATTTTCGTTTTGCAGGCAAAAATAAAAATATTAAAATAATTTGCATTTTACAGAATTTTCCCTGACTATTTCGTGAAATTCCCCGACTTTATGTTGAAATTGGTAGAAAAGTGGCCACCCTGTTATTATATTATATTGAAAGAGAATTTAATTCTGCATTTGATGGCGTTAAAAAAATGCTGGGTGTTCCATTTGAAAAACAAGTTATTAACAGTTAAAGTTGCAAAATAGACATTAAATTATGAACACCCTATATAATAGTCTGCTGTTTTTAACATACCGATGAACACTTTATATTGTGTTAATAGTCTGTGCAAAATAGCGATGAGTGAACGTTTTTGATACCTAAATATTAATTTTTTAATAGTAGTCCACAAATGTCGAAATTTTTGCAAAAAATCAAACAACTCAAAATCTGCTAATTTTAAGATCATGGTACTTTGATACTTTTCTATCTAGAAATAAATGTGGAATCAAAGAATGCAATAATATACAGGGTTTTTCATTTAAAATAACAAAGTAGTGCATAACTAAACACTAAGTATAACTGGTAATAATTTTAGGTTATGCACGGTAACTCAACAAACAATTTTTCTCTTAACAATTTGTTTTTTAACTGCTATAATAAAGACGTTAAAAAAAATCTCGCTCCAATAACTCACTCTATATATACTCTTGTAAATACCTTGAAAATTACATGATAGGCTAATACATTACGGGATAATAATGACCCATACTGCAGCGAGCGTGTTAATTAATTTTATACCTGTGGATTAACCTGTCCTGGATGAGGTGCAACTAGTCTAGGTCGTTTTGCAGGATTTCCATGATTATCACTACTGCTTGATTGCTGAGGCTGTTGCTGCTGTTGTTGAGATTGCTGCTGTTGCTGTGCTTGTTGCTGTTGTGGCTGTGTCTGCCGCTGTTTATTCTCGGCCTTTTCTTCTTGATCATCATCAGTTAAGAACTCTCGTTTTGGATAAGGTATCGGGCAACCTGAATTGTTTGGTTGCATTGCACACATTTGTATATTGCTTAAAACACTTTATTAAATTAATTCCATACCTGCAAAAACATCTTGAGTGGGTAAAGGATCTTCTTGAAAATAGGCATCTTGCATAGCTTGTTCTGATGTTATACGTTTATTGGGATCCATCAATAATAACCGTTGTAGTAAATGAAAAGCTTTGCTATCGGGTTTAATTTTATGACGATCCATGTATTTTACTAGTGAGCAGTTTACATAACTAAAAAATACCATTAACGAAAAAAGTAACCTGATAAAAAAACAATCACTTATACTTTGATTTCTTGAAATCTTTAAGTAATGTAGGATGTTCAGGCATTTTTCTAATATCTTCCCAATCCTTTTCATGTGGAAAACCCATTACATTAAAAATCCGATCCAGTTGGTCATGATGATAAGGATTACTTGTTTTTATATCTTCTTGACGACAATGAAAAATTGGTTCTGATGTCAATAGTTCCGCAAATATACAACCAATTGCCCAAATATCTAATAAAAAACATTGAATATCTGTCAACAACGAAATGCTACATTTTTTTATTTACAGTCAGTATGAAACAAGTTATATTAAAATCACGGCCTCCTATATTAATATAGACTAAAGTCGAAGATCAATAAAATGTAGGGAGCAACATACAGCAAGTATACTGCTCAATAAACGAAGCGAACCGGATACAAAAAATACTGTTAATTTTAGTAATTCTTGTTCTTTTCAGTTTAGAGCAAGTCACAGTTGTCTTAATTCACTTTATCGATTACGTTTCTACAGGGTGGGTCAACAACGCCGCGGTAGTCGATATCTCCTTTACTATTTAAAATAAAAAAAAAATGTTTCGAATAAATGTTTTAGCGGAGCAAGAGGATCACATTTTAAAATTATTTTCAATTATACAGGGGGTTCCATATAAGAGTGGCATACCAAATTTGTTTTTTTTTAATAGAACACTATATATTTTGGCATATTCTTATTCGCCTTTTAATTCCTTTACAGCGTTGCCAAGTTATTCTACTTTTTTCGAAAAATTTGACAATTTTTCCCAAGAATAAACAACCGTTTTCTGTTAAACCTTATTCGGCACCATGTGCTATCCTCTAGATATTTCACAGTTGAATTTCGTTATACAGTATGTTTGTTTGCACCTTTAAAATATCTGGAGGATAGCACATGATTTTGGCTAAGGTTTAATAGAAAAAGTTTGTTTAATCTAGGGAAATTGCAGATTTTATTAGTTAGGTCTGCAAATCAAATTTTTCAGAAAAAGTAGTATAACTCGGTAACACCGCACCGAAATTTTAAAAACTAAACATACTCAGAAAGGCAACTAGATGGTGAATAAGAATATGCCAAAATATACAGGGTATTCCATTAAACAAAACTTAAGTTTGGTATGCCACTCTTATATGGAACACGCTGTAAAATTAAAAATAATTTTAAAATGTAGTTCTCTTGGTCTCCTACAACATTTATTTGAAACTTTTTTTTCTGTATTTTCTGTTGACTCACCCTGTATAACCACCACTTTGTCAAAACCATTTACAAAACAAAGAAGCTATTAAGTTTGGAAATAGGTATGTCCCGGCATCTGGTGGGCGTAAGGCTAAATGTGTTGCATACTGTGATAAGCTGAGATTGGCAACGCCATACAGCAACTGAAAGTCTTATCTATCGTCATGGTGGAGGTCTTGAAAAAAAGACAACTCCAAATCAGAACAGATTTTTAAGATTATACGCTCTGTGAAATCGATTCAATGGAAATACTTTCCAGAATACAATTGGTATTGTAATATCAATACAAAATATTCCTAGAAGAATAGCAGAAGACAGTTTGATGACCAAGAGGCCCGCCAGATTTCCTAGACTTGGAGAACAACATCGAAGAAACTGTATTTTAAGGGCTCAAGAACACATACATTGGGACAAGGACGGCGCCAGTTGTTTGTTCACTGATGAGTTGCAATTCACCATATATTTTGCGTATCGGCACAGACGAGCGTGAAGAGAACCAGAAGAGTGTTACCGTGATGCTTGCATGGTACCCACGGTCGAGGAGGTTCCATAACCGTGTAGAGAGGAATAAGTTTAGAAGGCAAAACAAACATCGCAATTTTTCCGAACGAGTCTGTTAACACAGAACGCTATGTGGACAATATCCTAGAACCGATTGCAGCGCCATATACACATGAAATAGGAAATGCTTTCTTCTGGTTGACGACAATGCTTGACTGCACAGAGCACCATTAGTACTGCAATTTATTATCACTTAATTTCCCAACAGGAGACCCAATTACAAAACGTTAACAAGGATTAATAATTGCAAGCACAGACTAAATGCATTAAAGAAAAAAACCCTAAATTGCGTAGCATCTTTGTCATTGGTGATAAAATATCATGGCAACCCAAAGACAACTAGTTAGTACTTAATTTATAAATTCCAGCTTTACTTTGTTAAGGTCCATATTTAATGAGTATCTGTATATAAAATATATTATATATATTTTATATACAGATACTCATTAAGTTAGTACTTAGTTTTTTTTTCTACTGCAACTGGATCATGACATACTGTTTTTCAAAATTTAACAATTCACTCTAGTTTGCCTTGAAAATTAAATAATCAAATTGTCAAACATATTATTGAAAATTTATGTTTGCATTTAATTTTTTTTCCTGTTATCAATAACACTATTGAATATGGTTGCTAGCAGACAACTAGTATGGTCTGTTAGAAAATTTTCAATTCTGCTACACGGAATGGAAAAACATCGGGTGGTTCCAGATGTTATAGACATGATTCCACCAGAATTGGCTGAAGTAGTATATCCCAATGGCATAAGAGTACAAATTGGAAGCGAACTGAAACCTCAGCAAGTCAAGGATATTCCTCGCCTTAGATGGACAGCAGATAGTAACACTTTATATACCATTTGTTTGACAGATCCTGATGCACCCAGTAGACTCAAGCCAATTTATCGTGAATGGCATCATTGGTTAGTTGGTAACATACCAGGAACTGCTGTTACAAATGGTGAAACTTTATCAGAATATGTTGGAGCTGGACCGCCTAGAGGAAGTGGTTTGCATCGGTATGTTTTCCTTATATTCAAACAAAATGGAAAAATAAATTTCAACGAGCATCGCATTACTAGCACAACCGCAGAAAAACGTGAAAAGTTTTCTATCAGAAAATTTGCTGAAAAATACAAGCTTGGAAAACCCATAGCTGGAAATTTTTTTCATGCTCAATGGGATGACTATGTACCTATTCTATACGCCCAACTTAAGCTTCAAATGTAGTTCTTTAAATGGTAATAATAAAAAATAATATCATTTCAAGTTTCGAATTTATTTATATTTATTTGCCATAAGACTAGGTAAAGTTTTCAAACCATATAAACACCAGTTTTCATTAAAAACAATTCATGTTCTAAGTTGAAAAAAGTTAGTTTTATAACTGTTCAGTTTTTAATAACCAGAACCCAATATATATCGGGTGTAATTGTGTAAACGAAACATGGTTCACCCACTTTTTTTTTATTGTTACATTAATTCAAGGATACAATACATAACCATTTTATAACTTTGTAAAGAAAAATATAGATATGGAATATAGCAGTAAAACTTACCGATAGCTTTCGTATAATGTCGAGCTCCCAACAATAATTCCGGTGCTCGATACCAAAAAGTAACAACAACAGGATCCAAATCAGCTAATGGTTTCAAAGGAGCATTAAATAATCTAGCAAATCCCATGTCTGCAATTTTAACTCTTCCACGTTCTGGTCCTTCACCCATAACTAAAATATTTGCAGGTTTCAAATCCCTGTGTAATACCCAATTAGAATGCAAATAATGAATTCCATCTAATATCTGGTATAAAAGCGATTTAACCATGCCTTTGGGCACCATAACAGGTTTTTTGTTTGCTTTTGCAGCTCTATGGAATTTAATTATATGCCACAGATCATGTTCTGCAAAGTCAAATAATAACCACACTTTTCGATCGTTGTGCGAGAGGAAAACACGAATTAAATTTATTACGTTTGAATGTTTTAGCTCACGAAGTAACTAAAACAAACACAAATATGTAGTACGGTGTCAGCGAAATTACAACAAAATGCATACTGCAATCTCTCTGCATGCCGACATGGATAAACCAGTGCCTTCTATTTGTTTAAGTGCATAATCACGATTGTCCGATCCATCTTTCCGTCGTCCTTTATATACATGTCCATAAGTTCCTCGTCCCACTTTGCATCCTTCGTATTCAAACAAATCCTCTACCTTCACCCTCTCTGTCTGTGTTTTCATTTTGAATTCGTAATCCATCATAAGAGCAGTCATATTATGCATATAACCAACTACAACTGGATTTCTGCAATACGAATCCAAAAAACTATATTTCAAATGACAAATGTAACATTCCACTATATTTAAAAAAAATTATATATTTAGAGGTAAAATTTAATTAAACAATTAATTTCAATATTAATGTTTATTGTATTATTATTTATAACCAAAAACTGTAAACAAACCTCCATTGATTTGGGGCAAGCATCACTATTACCAACAAAAACTTGGCTCAAAACCCCAATGGGTAAGCATAAAATTTACGATAAAACTATTAAAATTTCAACTGTATACGTGCAATAGTCTGCTTTATTTATCGCTAGATCAATTAGATTCCATAAGCAAAGCATACCATCCACCCCTAAAGTTTAACAATACCTATTTTTATTTTTAATGACACGCCACGCCGTGTCGTCGTCCCTACTTCTTGCACGCCAATGCTAAATCATTAATCAGTAGCGTAGTTCTAGGGCAAGCAGGCGTATTACAAGCATAGATATTAGAGATACTATCGAGCGTTCAAAACATTCTGGTTAAGTAGACTGGTGCGTGATTTTGTAAACGTTTTCGCACAATCATGTTGCTATGTATTTACAGTCATTGTTGACACAAGCTGTAAATTGAATATACACCACTGGCTAGTCTCCATAGAAGCAAAGAAAAAACAGTGTTGTTCTATTTCATAACAGCATAATGCTGTAAGTATTCAGTAATAGTTTTCACCAACAGATGGCTCATTTATTTACAAACTCTCTTGACCCCTTTCGTTTGTAAATACGATTATGATTTGTGTGAAAAATGTTATACTCTACACGGTTGTTAAGTGCCTAACAGAATCTCGGAAATTGAAAAATCTCGACCTTTCGGGTCTCGATTTTTCAAACTTTTCCTCGATTCGGTTATAATGCACTTACCAACCTAATAGTGTAATATACTATAACGCATTGTCGCATGATTATCGCTTTAATGCTTCATACCAATTCTTCTGTGGTGACAATTGACACTTAACGGCGGTAGTGTCAAACAAGGTATTGATTTTATTATTTATTACAAGCAAATGTCATCTTTATATTGAGGTTATGTACACAACAATAACATGCACTTTAAGACGTACGTTATGACACCATAGGTTACTTGACCAGGAATTTTAGTTGACCATAGTAACCTTACAGCTTGGTTTGTTTGTCATAATATACTGTGTCTGAAAGTACCATTGCATTGACGCATTAGTGCCGTGCCAGATTTACATTTTGTGGCCCTACGCTATAAGTAAGTATGAGGCCTTGCTTTTCAAAAGTCATTTACCTCAACCCTTGTTTGCTCGCACAACACTCATTTTGTTGCACAAAATTATCCTGAGCTTAAAACGGCAATTGTAATACGATATTATAACAATTTACTAAGGTGCTGGCAAAATATACACACACATTTTCAGATAAGTTGAACTATATGCAAAATGCATGGAAAATTTTATTTATATTTTTACATTTAAATTTAAGCATAAATCTAAATAAATGTTAATAAATCCAAGACGTGCTATTTTAATCCCATAGCAACAACAACGTTTTTTCACGTCTTTGTAGAGAAGCGGTTGAGGTTGATGTCTTCTAAGCAGAAGTCCAGGGTTCCAATCCTTAGTGGTTGGTACAAACTTTTTCCTATTATTTTGTTGTTATTTATTTTATTTATTCGCACACCAGTTCTACAATCAAATAGTAAAAATAATACGCTTTTTACAATAAATTATAAATTTAAGATGTCAGGTAGTGAAATAATTAAATTGAGAACTATTTCATTATTATAACATAATTGAACATTAAAACTTGAGTTATAAAAAGACGAAAACAGTTGAAAAATTAAATAACAAAAAAAATTAATGAGAAAAGTTTGTCCCACTGAGGATTTGAATCAGAATACATCAGACCCAACCGCTTCTCTACAAAGACATTAGAATACGTAGTTGCTACTCTGAAATTAAAAGGACAAATGCTTAATTTATTTATATTTATTTAGATTTTTGCTTAAGTAATTTTAAATGTAATAATTATTTTTTGTTTACTTGTAACAATAATACAGAATAAATTCTTAGGAACATAAAATCGGTAAAATATAACTTTCCATACATTTTCATATACGAGGGTCAACTTTTCTGCGAAACGGTGTATACACTCGATTCCAGTTCTGAAGGTCGTAGAGCAAGTTCAAACTGCGTATTCTAATCATGCGATCTGGCGGTTCATGAACTAACCAGCAGAGCAGAAAGAACTTTAGGCGCCAAAGATTTTGGCTTAGGGGTCTTCTTGGACTCCAAGGAGGCGTTTGACAACACCTCGTTCAAATCCAAAACCGAGCTGCAGAAGAGATGGGGATTCATCCAGCTTTGTGCTGCTGATTTAGAACTATGCTCAAGAGCAGTGTAATAACTGCCACTTTCAACGAAACAACCTTGGAAATGTCCGTAGCCTGAGGTTGGCCACAAGGGGGAGTTCTTTCGCCCCTGTTGTGGTGTCTCGTGTGGGACGGCCTTGTACCGGAAGTTACAAGAGAATGGACTAGGACTAGATGCACAAGGATATACGGACCATATAACTATTCTCATACATGTGGAAGTTTGAGGTCACTGTATCCGAAAGAACGCAGATTACTCTTAAAACCGTGGAGATATGGTGTAATAGTTTCTCGGTAAATTCGGTAAGAACCTCGCTTCTACCACTTACACAAAGAAGGGCTCTAACCCCAAGGAACTTCAACTCTTTGGGAAAAAAATACAGATAATGGAAAAAGTCGACTACCTGGGCTTCTATATAGACACCAAACTGACATACAAGCAACATCTAGAATCTAGCCAATTGGACCTGCAAACAAATGTTTGGCAAAACGTGGGGGCTAGAACCTAAAATTGTATGCTGGCTGTACATGAGGATCATAGTGCCCACGATCACATAAACCTCCGTGGTGTGGTGCACAAGACGAAAAACCCATGAAACAAAAACACGCTAAGTAAACTACGAAGGCTGGTCTGTCTGGGAATAACGGGGGCCATGTCCACGATCCCGACAACCGCGTTAGAAGTGCTGACTGGATCTACTTTCCCCCTGCACCTACGGGTGGAGGTGAAGGTCAAACTAAGGGCATGTCGCCTAAAAATAAATAACTATGGAAGATAATCAGGTTTGACAAGCAATCATACCAAATTTCATACTTCAAATTTATAAAACTTAGTTTAGAAAACAAATGCTACCAAAAATACCTGTCCACCTTCCGCTTCCGGTTTCACATTTTTTTTTAAACTTATTTTGTCTTGATTTCAAAAATTTTCATGAAATCAATAGTTTCCTATACTAAAAGGATAGAAAAGTAAAAATTAGAGGAAGGCCTGAGAGGTAAGGTGTATAGACTAGAGAAGGATAACGTGTTGATGGGTGATTATATAAATACAAAATATCAGTACTCCTCTCTCTTCAAATACTTGTTCAGGAAGATTAATTTGTTGAAAAAATTAATTTTGCTGAATGAGAGAGAAACATATTTTGTCCTTATAATTATATTATAGAATATAAGAACATTGCAATATTGCATATTCTATAAATTGATCCTAATATAAAATAAAAGTAAGTACTTCACACATGCATTATATGTATTTAATGCGAAAAGCATTCGAAATAAGACTATATGTATAATTCATTTAAATTCATACTAAGTAGTAATAACAATTTTGTAATACTAAAACTAACATTACAAGTTTAGAGCTATACCATCCAACTGTATCTAAATCCTTTTGGTTTATTTCCGGGATCTGTTCAAGGTAAAAAGAAGTTCTGAAAACAATAAGATAATTTTTGAGTTGCAATGAAAAAAAGCTGAAGTGTGGACTTCGAATTGACTTTCCCATATTAAAACTTATCGTATTTGCAAAAGTGTAAATTTTATAATTATAACCTTCCATCCTATCCATCTAAACTCATAGAAAGCGCCACAGTAAAATTAAGGCATTCAAAAAAAAACAAATTGTAGCCAATACTAGATACTAATACTCGCCGTTGCCGTATTTGCAAAGGTGTAACTTTTAATAATTATAACGTTGTACAGTTCAGCGAGTATTAGATTTCTAAAAAAACAAGCAGCGGGAATTTGAATTTACGATAGATTGTTCAATTGGTTTTCGTACTGTAACTCTACCCATAGAAGCAGCGACTACCTGCACCAAAGCAAGGTAGGCGCCCGCCACCGCGCCTATCGGCGGATTACAAATTCCACTTCGAATGTCGGACAAAAATGGCTATATTAGCTTTATTTGAGTTATCTCAAATATGCAAAAAATAAAAAATATATTTTTTAACTAGAGCTAACTCATAGGCGTAGTTAAAATCACGTAACTGCCGGAAAACGCGTTGTTGATATTAAAAAGTATCGTTTTTTTTCTTAATTTTTAAAAGCATTAAAAATTCTAGCAAATCCTAATAAAGTAGTTTAAATAATTTATCGAACTGATAAAAGTTAATAACGATCGGCGTTTGCGTTCTTGAATAAATAATTAATCAATTTCAAATGTTTCAAAAATTCCTGGAAGGCGTCAGAATGAAATTTGGGAGATAAGTGAAAGTTAAAAAAAATCGTGTGGACAGTTTTTGAGAAATTTTCTTTGAAATTTTAAAAATTTTGAAGCAGCGCCATTGCAATATTTTTCGGATTTTCGAAATTAATTTTATTTCATCGTATACTACCTAGGAAGGGCTCTCAAACAAGTGGTAGCTGATCTCCATCAGACAACTACTTTTTGAGTAAATGGACGTTAAAGCCGAGATTTTCAAAATGCTGTAGCGGCCGCCATTTTAAAGCTAGAGAGTTCGGTAAAAATTCGATTTGCCTTAAGTTCTTCTCTCAGATTCCGTGCTCAAATTTTTAATTTTTTTTTTGAAAAGAACGCTACAGAGAAACATGTCTAACTTCCGTTTCCGTTTCCGGTTTTGGATTTTTTTAAAAAGCTTAACCTAAACTACAATTTTCGATATACCTCTTTATTTAAAGTTTCATCAAAAACAAAAAAGTTAAAAACAAAAATCAAGAAATGGAGTGCTATCACTAGCGCCCTTTAGGCGCAACTGTAAAAATACCTTTAGGAGAATATTTGAATTTATTTTCCAGCCTCTGTACCAAATTTGAAAAAAATTAGATCAACGGTTCCAGATATATTATCAATAAATAAATTTCAGTAAGCCCCACTTAAGAGGCGCGTAATTACCTTATAAATAGACAAAACAATTTTTAGTGTTCTACACATGGATAAAATTTTGCACCATCATCCGCATCACCCTATAACGGGTGTCGACGAAATCATTAGACAGCCTACGTATAGACTTTCTGAGATATGGCGACGAACCTTAGCATAGGTAATATATACTCAAAAAAGCACATTTTGACATACTTGACACAATTTCTTGTGTTCCGGTTTCACCGCAAATGATTTCAAGTTTTGAATTTCACATAGGACACCCCACCCCATATATTTTTACATTTTTAGAATTCTGAGACAATTATGAGTACGACTGCACTATTTTTGAAAATTTTGAAGCATACTTGATTTTTTTAGAGTCAATTTTTATTTTGAATCTAAAGTGCTATGATTCGGCTCAAATCATTGTAAGCGGCGAAGGCAATAACATAAAAAAATACAAACATGATTTTTTTGTGTAAACATGCCGAACTAGGTGTAAATCTAAAATAAAAACCTGTTGCAGTAAATAATTGTTTTAATTACTATTTATAAACATGGACTTCGACAAAGAAAAGCTAGAACTTACTAATAAATAACTACTAAATTTATATCCATAGTTAGTTTTAGAAAATATTTCTTTAGATTATAAATGTTAATGTTTAGTTTGTTCTTGTTTCTAATGAATTTCTGTTATACCTTTATCTGCCGATTCCATTCAAATTTGTTTATTTACTGTAAATGCATCATGAAAACCACGAACAAATTTAGCAATCCATGTTCCAAAAATAACTTTTCTTGTACTTCTAGAATTAGTGATTTTTTTTCAAAAGTACAGATTTTTTTATATTGGAAAGCGAGGAAGCCCTATACAGTATTAGGAAACTGAACTATTTTTAGTAATTTAAAACTTTTTTAAAAATACATTGATTTTGTCTTAATATTTAGAAAGTATTTTTTTTTTAGTATCGGCAAGTAGGTATTTAAACTGAAAGGATTTTTCAACAATAATTTATATATGTAGGTATGTCTGACAAAAGTTTTCAGTTCCACAGCTGCATATCTAATCGAAATTGAAAATTGGTACTGGTTGGTAGGTACCTACCCAATCCTCATATTTAAAATGCGTAATAGTAATACCATATGATATGCTTTTTGGTGTTTAAGTAAATGTTATTCTTCGCTTTTGAATACATTTTTCCATTAAAAAATTTTTTTAATCTTACTTTCATGATCATTTGGTCAATATCTACTTACAGCAGGATTGAACTCGTAAAAGCACTTGTAAAACTCATAGGCTGCTGTACACTTCTCACTGCTTTTCACTAAAACATGAAAAATATTTAGTAATAATATTTTGTATTCACTGTTTTTTTTTTACTTACTCGAATCTTTGCATTTGTCAAAAGCTGCTGTAGTGGATTCAGCCAAATTTGCGGGCAAAGACGATAACTGTGCGCGAGCGGACTCCAAATTAAGCTTTCCATCTTTTAGCTAGAATTATTAAATTACATTTATACAGAGTGATTTATAATATATGTCTGTGTATTGCTGTGTATGTTAGATGGCTGCGAGAGGGCGATATGACCTCTGCAGTTAGTGCCTCTCGTAAGTGTAGACAAAAATAAAACAAAATTAAGTTGACTTAATATAAAGCTTGTAAATTTGCTCAAAAACAAATAAGCCTTGTAGTTCTGCAACTATGCCAAATAGAATATTTACTTTAACTCAAAACTCTGGAACTGTAGAATAACAACACTTGAAAAGTACAGCACCCTTCCACACAAGTAACTGAATAGCACTACTAAATACCATATATAGAGGTGTATCAATGGGTTTGCCGCTTATTTGTGTGAATTGTGGATGCAATCTGAAATTTCGTTTTTTAAGTTCTCAAATTTAAGGGATTACGGATAATATTGAGCAATTTTGCAGGTTGAATATGAATGTCAGTTTTGAAGCATTGCATCACTACTGAAATTCTATCGAATGATTACTGGTCTTGGACTTAGAACTTCAATAAATATCATCACTGTGAATTTTGGCCTATTAAAAGCACTTTGGCGAAATCACAAAGGCTTAGGCGTTGAGGCGCTGTTAGGAAGAAAGTTGATTAAGATAAGGGATGGCGTTATTTCTACTTTGGTGGCGGAAAAAACGCTTTTTTCGAAGTTAAAAAAAATGGTATTTAGTTACTTGTGTGAAAGGGTGGTGCATTTTTCAAGATATTTACTTTGTTCACATAAAATTTTGTTTGCTCAAAATAACCTTTATTTACTATTTGCCAGTTTTATACACGGGTTATAAATTATCCTACATTCGAGTAGTAAAATATTGTATAGCAAACATTAAAACATGAATAATTTAAGGATAATCCTAGTGTTTGTTCACCTCTTATATGTTATCTGTTTCTAACAGTTAAATACTAGACATGTCTGTTTATCGATATTTATCTCGAATTTAACAGATCGTGATTTGCATTAAATTGTTTGTTGAAGAAAATTATTACTAAATTGAACAAGCTATGCAATCAATATCATACATTTCAATAAAGCACAATTTCCGTTTTCTCTTAGCAAAAATAAAGTAAAACAAAAAATAACAGTTATTTAAAAAATGAAAATTTTATGGAACATGTACCACCCTATTTACAAAAACGGTGTTAAAGTATTCTCAAAGTGAATGTTTGTTTTTTCTTAACGTATTTGGAATATTAAAAGAGAAACAATCGTAATTAATTTAATAAATAATGTATTTTCAATCCAGTAAAATTTTGTTAACGTCCTATAGTGTGCAGCTATATAGTCAATACTTTAAACATGATTATTATAATGCAAGTTTACAAAATAGTAACTTTTTACCATAATCGAAAAAAGTTTATATTTAGATACTTACCATTTGTCCCATCCGTAAAACGCATTCCATATAACACTGTAAGAAAACAAGAATTGTTTGTAATTTTTTTACCGAATTAAATTTATTTAATTTTTACCATCATATTATGATCTTCTGTAAATTCACCTTTATGCATAGCTTCTATTTCAGCTGAAATTTAAACAAGTTAATAAATCTAACTAACAATTTAATACATAATTTATTTAGTCAGTACAAAAAAAATTAATACGAACCATTTGTTACCTTTGTTTTTGGCTGGCAAACATTTTTCATTAATTTAGTTGCAGATTTAAGCTGTGCCTCGGTCATCTACAAGAATATCACACTTTTGCCTAAAGAACAATAGCTAAATATTATTTTACATTATCTATCTTACCGCACTTATCACATTTACTGTAACTAAAATAACAAAAACTGAAACAAGGAAAGCTTTCATTATAATAAGAAAATATTCTCTTATTATTCTGAAACTTGTAAACTGCCCATTTTCTAAGCACAACTCCTTTTATATAACACTATCAGATCTGCAATTTTTTCCAAGGACAGTATTATAGCAATGATTATATATTTGGTAATTTTCTGTAGTAGTATTTGATTTTAAAAACATATCAGGGCTGGATTTATTCGCAGCAATTTTTAGGAAACAAAATTTGTTTAATTTTTAAGAGATAAACAAAGAATGTATTGTTATCTGCTTTTCAAAAATTTAACATAATGCTATAGTTTTTTTTTTGGTAAGTCGCGCACGTAAGTCTGCCTCTGTTCATTTCTAAACATTACAACAAAATGCTCAAAACCAAATCAGTGAATAGTAGTGTGGCTATAAGTTTACTTTATATTTCTTCATTTTTGTGTAATTCCTTTTAACCATTGCCTAAGTGACAAAGTCAATTTATTTTATGTATTTTTATTATATATTAATACTAACCACTTAGCGGTAATAAAAATCTAAATATAAAACTCAAGAAAACAAATATGTATTGACCTGCCACTAACGGAACCTTTAAAATTATACTGTAACACTGTGGCCAATTAAGACAATAACATCAGTATTCTTAATCCTGACCTGCTATTCGCTAATGAATGAGTAAGTAATTGTGTGCTTTATTTATTCACAAAATATTTTAAATGTATTGTATGAAAGAAAAAGGTTATGGTCTAAGGATTACAACAATTACGCGTAACCACCAATTAGCTACTCGTTCGGTATCATTGAATTTGCAAATTGAGAATAATATACATTTATGTTGTACCTTAAATTTGATAAAATTTAAATAACGTTTATTAGTCAAATGAACATTTAATTATTGTACCTACCATAATTGGTAATGATATGGATATACATCTATTATTTTCTATTTAAGTGTAGGTTTACATAGGTACTGATAAACTTATTTTGAGAATCTACTAATAATATGTTCACATAGTTTTATTTTAACTTCCAGGTTGTAAAAAATTGTTAATGTGATGGATATTGTATAAGCACTTATTTCGTGTAATTACTATACAGGGTGATTTTGGGAACCAGGCCACTATAGTCAACTTTTTCTTCTGGTTACGATGGTGAAAACCAAAACACAAGTGCGCATCGCCTTTTCAAGTTATTTGTTAAAATGACTTTTTTTTTAACTGAACTGTATTAACTGTATTTTGTTATATTTTTGAATTGAAAATTTTATTCTCTTTAAAAAAGTATAAGGTCAAACTATGATTAAATTAACACCATATTTTAACTTTTAATGGTTTAATAACATAATCGTAACAGCCGTGAAACAAAAGCTACTTGTTTTATGGTATAGGTCAAAATATCTTTAAATTAATATGTATAAGAGTAATTATATAATAGTAACTGCTCTTATTGAGCACCACCATTATCTAGACAGCCATATTTTAACACTTTAATAACATCATTGCAACAGCCGTGAAACAAAAAGTAGAATTCGCTTGTTTTATTGTTTCTATTTTGACATTTAGCAGTCGTGCTAATTTTATTTAACATTTAAGATAAATAATTTTACTCAAAACACAAGGCCGTTGTAGATCCTAATTTTTCGTTCGTTGTAATTCTACCATCAAGATGGTGCACCCCACATAACGCTGGTACAGTAGGTAGGTACCTACTTAAATAATCAGTTTGGAACCCAATGGTTGGAACATAGGGGCATGTACGTTGGCCCCCACGGGCACCTGACATGAATGCTAGATTTTTTTCTTTGGGAATATCTACAGGATATTTATTGAGATAGATACAACAGTGTAGAGATTTAGTCAAATCCATTACAAATGCATTGTAAACATTGCCCACGGAATGCTAGGTCGAGTTTCGAATTATGTAGTTCAAGAATTTACTGTTGTCTAAATAATGATAGTGTCCAATTTTAACAGTTATTATAATAATTACTCTTATACATATTTATTTAATGATATTTTGACCTATATCATAAAACAAGTAGCTTTTCACGGCTGTTACGATTATGTTATTAAACCATTAAAAGTTAAAATATGGCGTTATTTGTTAATTTAATTATAGTTTGAACTTATACTTTTTTAAAGAGAATAAAATGTGCAATTCAAAAATATAAAAAAATACAGGGTGTTCCGTTTAAAAAAAAGTCATTTTAACAAATAACTTGAAAACGCGATGCGCAATTGTTTTTTCGTTTTCACCATCGTAACCAGAAGAAAAAGTTACACGTTTTTCGTAATTTAACCAACTTTGTATCTTTAAAAATAAAAAAGTTGGCAATAGTGGCCCGGTTTCCAAAATCACCCTGTATAGGAATATATTATTGTTTACTGAACGTGTAGCACAACAATATAGGACTTTGACGGATAATCACTTTTAGGGTGCTAAGATACCGAAAACTGACTTTGCCAAATGCTATTGTGTTTGTGTCAAGAACCCTCACGTTGGCGAGAGGCGCAAACAAAGACACCTTTCGCGGGGTTGGCGTCGGTGTTGCAACGGTCACTTCTGTCTGCTGTGGTTGTCAGCTTAGTTTGCCCAAAGCGATATGTGCAAACAATAGAACGAAATAGTAGTAAGCAACAGAGGTAAGTAGCTGGTTTCACCAATCCCCGTTCAGTCTAGCAGTCGGCAGAACCTCATCAATAAATTTTACCAATGCGCATCTATCGTGCTCAGCTTTAGCTAGTTTGGACAAGCTCTAGGTCCATCTCTTTTCAAAAAGATTTAAGGTCTTCTTCATTGGAACGAAGAAAGAGTGCGAGTGATTTTACGAGGTGGAGATGATGGAGTGTTCACTAGCTTTCAATATAGATGCCAAACACCTGACTAGTAGCACGTTCTCTAAAATGAGAACCCCGCTCGCTAGCCGGAGCTATAAATATGCCCACTTCCTGTTCACTATGTTTGGATGACCCTTCAAGTTATAAATGTCTAGGCGATAGTTTCTCCTGGTATTAGAGAGCTGGGCTCAACGAGTGAGGTTTCACTTTACCTGCTCACTCCATAATCAACGTATTAACGCAGAGGACTCACATTTCCGACGTCGTTAAGTTACTGTCAATATGATCAGACCGGACAGCAACCTATCTGGATGTCTATTCTCAAACCGGCAAACTCAAACATATGGGGCGGTGCGTTTATTGTAATTTAGCGTAACCATTGACTATATATATAATCAAAGGCGTAACACAGTCCATTCCGAGAAGCAACCAAGAGAGATTCAAGTCACTACCTGTTCTTTCTCCCAGCTGTGCCGACAAAATTCCGTTTTATTTATAAACGTTTTGAATTTATTATCGTTTGATTTTTTAAATAGTTGAAACTCATTATATTGTTTGATTTGACTTTTTGTGTACGTTAATGGAGTTGAGATCGAATGGTTTATGCTGGAATTTGCACAATTTGTCTCTGCATACCTACGTTAGATCAGCGTACCCAGAAGGACCCAGTGACATACTCAACCAGACGCAGTCGGAAGTACTTTTTCTTTTCTGGAATTTAGGTTTTATACAAACAAGCAATTTCCAGTGGCAACCTTGCATTTGCAGCCAGTTACTTTTGAGAGCAAAAATACGTTGCATAAACGAACGAATGAAAGCCTACCGTATGGGGCGAGCTAAGAGTTAGTAGTGTAGTGTAATGTATTGTGTTAGCGTTTAGGTAGAAATATTTAATAAAAATGAGCGAAACACTTCGCCTGGACTTTCCTATACTTATAAATTAACATTGTTTAATATTTTCCAACACTTTTGATATACACCTGTCTAGAAACGCAAAAGCAGTGTTTTAAAAAAAACTATAAAATAAAAAAAAATTTTTGGCCCCAACCGAGGCTCGACCCCACAACTACTTATGCAGTAAAACGGCAGTACACGCGACACACCCGCATATCCATCTATGCTATTCCGAATCTGCTCGTTATCGTTAAATAAGTGCCTATTGAATGCGAGCGCAATAGAAATGCATAGAACGTTCAGAACTCGAGCCACTTCCGTACAAGAATACAACTGCTGTAGAAAGTATGTGAAATTCTTCTAAGGACAAAAAGATTATTTAGGAGCAAAAAATTCGATTTTTTGATTTTTTGTAAAAAGATTCTCCTAGAGCAAACAAAAGAAGAAATCAATTTTTTAATTTTGTAGCGAAAATTTTGGGGGGGAGGGGGAACAGTAGCCCCCCTAAATATTAAATTATCGAAAAAATATTATGATATTCGGATTTTGCTATCAATGATGAGCTATTTTGCTTCAACAGAAATATTTTATTGCCCCCCGTTAAATAAATAAAAGGGTACCAAATTTCAATTTTCAAAAATTCATAGATTGCGTCACAGTGAAATTATAGCAATGCGTAAAAAAATAAATTGTAGAAGATTTTCAGCTCTATCAGCTTAAAAAGTTTAAACAAAAACGTGTGGGCAGTTTTGGAGAAATCTTTTTTTGAAAATTTCAAAAATTTTGGAGTGGTGCCATTGAGATTGTTTTTATATTTTCATAATTAATTATATTTCATGGTATAGTACCCTTAAAGGGCTACCAAGCAAGATGTAGTTGATTCCAATCAGATAACTGGTTTTTGAGTAAATGGGCGTTAAAGTCGAAATTTTCAAAAATTCGTAGCGGCCGCCATTTTAAAGCTAGAGAATTCAGTAAAAAATCGTTTGGTTTGTCCTAAGGCCTTCTTTAATCTCCACTATTAAAATTTCCAAAATTCAGTTTCTGAAAAAAATGCTACCAAAAAAACATGTCTAACTTCCGCTTCCGGTTTCGGATTTTTTTTAAAAGCTTATTTTGTCGGTGAATTTTTGATATACCCCCTCATTCCAAAGCACATCAAAATCGGTCCAGCCGTTCCGGAGATATGGAGCGTAACGGACCCACCCACCCACCCACCCACCCACCCACCCACCCACCCACCCACAGACAGACATTTTTTAAAAATTACTTTTTTGGGGTCCATGGACCCCCCCATGACTATTTCCGTTAAAATCTCAACTTTGAAATTTTGCATGAAATCAATACTTCCCTATACTGAAAGTATAGGAAAGTAAAAATTGAGAAACGACTTACTACTTATCTGGTGCAACTCTCCTTCGATTTCCTCTTCCTCTCCCCGTTTTTCTGCCTTCCCCTCTTCTTCCACCCTCTCTCTCCTACCCTAAAATTATTATAAAAAAGACCTAAGACCTAAATTGTATACTATCTGTGATTATGCGTGGAATAATTTTGTAGACAGCATTATAGGCACAAGGTATCACAAGTTCGTACTGGGGAGACAATTTGATCTTTTACATACAAGATCCAAATTTATGGCATATACAAATTCTTTTACAGTGTAGCTCTGATAAAGTCGTCCCCTCACAAGCCCCATCTTAATTTAAAAAAAATTAATACTAGTTATCTTTGACGCGAGCAGACCAAAAGAGCGATCGAGAGTTCTAGAGAGACACTCCGTGGGTGTAGACGGTTTTGATAGCGAGCCAACATTTACTCGCTCACGTTCGCAAATGATCCCTGCCTTGTCTAGTTTTAAAAGAAATAATGTGTTGCACGTTTAGTATATAAAAAATTTTTGCGCTGGACAAGGTACCAACAAACCTAGGTGAACACGACTAAGCATCAGTGAACGCGAGCAAGCGTTTGCCGTTACTTGCTTTTTACTTTCCCATACCTTCGGTATAGGGAAGTGTCGATTTCATGAAGATGATCGAAATCTAGATTTTAACGGAAATACACGTTTTCGGGCTCAAGGAACCCAAAAAAGTGGTTTTTAAAAAATGTCTGTCTGTGGGTTGGTGGCGCTTCTACAGGCGAAAGTACTTGACCGATTTTAATGAAATTTTAAATCAAGAGGTATATCGAAAATTGTAGTTCTAGTTAAGCTTTTCAAAAAAACCCGAAACCGGAAGTTAGACATGTTTTTTTAGCGTTTTTTTTCCAAAACTAATTTCGAAATTTGAGCACGGAATATGAGAACTTAAGGCAAATCGAAAACTTTTTTACCGAATCTTTAGCTTTGAATGGCGGCCGCTACAACTTTTTGAAAATCTCGACTTTAACGCCCATTTACTCAAAAAGCTGTACGTACAGTCTAATGGCACATGACTGAATTATGCAGCTACCTGTTGAAACGTGAAGGCCTTTGCTTCACTACTTTCGTCTTCCACAGTTAGCAGCCCAAACAAAAAATGAAAGATTCTTAAAGAGTTTATACAATTTTTAACATGAAAACTTTCTATAGTATTTAATTATACTATTTTAGTATGCAGTACGTTCTTATATGACTATTGTGTAGCTATGCTCTCGGTACAATGAAAAAATGGTGGAATCTTATTGTAGTTTAAGCATGTCCAGGCCAGGTGAATTTTTTCTATCTATAATCATTTCATTAATCCGGCTACAGGCTGTACATTAGAAGGGCATAGCGGAAAAACGCCTCTCGGGCAGACCAATACCATTCATTATAGTTTTTTGCAGTAGGCCATATCAGATTGATGTTATATCTGACAAAGTATGGGAAAAGGAAAAGGATTAAGATATATACTACAGTGACAGTCACCTGAACATTGGATATTTCCGTGTTTTGCCTTCCCGTAAAATTTGGTAAATGTCAGTTGTCTTTTCGTGCGGAGAACATTGACATGTGCCTACATATTATATTTAAATATCACATTATTTATACCAATTTTGAGTTTTTAAATTAACCAAACAAAATTATAGAACACTTTTATACATTTTAAGTTAAAAAGTAACCTAAAATCTATATCGGCAAATTGTAGTAAAATATATGTAAACTGTATTTCTTAGACAAAAAAATGTACATCAGCATTTTGCATACTTTTCAAATACCTACATATAAGATATAATCTTTTAATAAGTACTGAACTAGTGCCTGGTTTAGTTGTTTAGTAGGTGATGGGTAAGTTTACAATTAGCCAAAACAATGTTTGTGTAAGTGCTCAAAAAAAAGGTGTTAAGTAATGCAGGAAAAGTTCATTTTATCAGTACAGTTTCCTAAATAGCAAATACACTACATAACAGCCCTTAACCATATTGAACTAATACTCTGTAATTTATTCATTAGCATCACCATACTTCATAGTATGTGGTACCTCTTATGTATTTTTTATTTAATGATGCAACACAAATTTCCTTTAAAGTTCAAAAATAAATCAAAACTCTGAATAATTTAAAATGCCATTTGTCATAAACTTTATTGATTCAACAAATAGTAGTTTCTTTACTGATGCTTATTTAAAAAAAAGTAATGGCCAAGTGGTGATTTAGATCAAATAGTTACAAGTACCTTTATAATATTATAGTTTTATTTCTAGTACTTTCCAATAATTATTGCTCCTATTATTCAATAATAAACAAAAAAGATTATAAAAACGACAAATTACATTAAATTAACGGGAGTTTTTTCTCACGATATAATTTTAAAATGCAACGATGCTTCAAAGATTTTTATTTCTACTAATAATTTGTTGAAGAATAAAATATACAGTAATAAGTACGGTGCACAGGAACTACTAAATAAGGCTATTTGGCAACGACCATTGTATTTGTGGATCCTGAGCAAAATTTATTGATATAAATACAAGAAATAAAGCTAACACGATGTTTTATGATAAATGATCAAAGTGTACCTTCTCAGCAGTGCCCCAAAATCTATCATAATAAAAATAGCTACTCTGGTAATATAAAAAAATTCTTTGATCACTTTTAGGCAACAGATGAAAAGATACAAATTCATCTGCTTTATAGGTAAATAGGACAAATACATGCTTGTGCAAAGTCCTAAATAATAGTAGTAGCTACTAATTATTAATTGTCCAAATGGTATATTTACATATTTTCTACTTAAAACGATAATATATTTGAACATTAATGGCTAGTTCGCACTTGAATTGACTATCTTAGCTCACAATACTGTCACATCACATCACATCACATCACCAAACACTCTTAATAAAAATTATAAATTAATATTGCAATTAAAATGACAATTTTGAAATATTAAATCACACTAAAATGTGTAAGTGTATTAGTTAAAAATTTATAAAATGATAAAATTTCATAATGAAAATACATATCGATATGAATTACAATAAACATAATAAAATAAATTTAAAACAACAGAATAATAGAATACTAAAATTAGAAATTTCAGTTCTAAAATAAGAAAATGCCAAAAACACATTTTAAGGTACATGATGTTTATAAAACAGACTCAAGTTGTTTAATTTCTTTTTCTTCTGGACTTGATGCGGTTTCAACAATTTCTGGAATAGCATTGCGATTACTTGCAATAGTAATAGGACCATCATCTTCTTCTTCCTCATCTTCATCTATCGGTGTCAATGCATCATCATTTGTTAATGGCTGCTCTTCTGTTGAAGACCTCTTTAAGCATGGTGCAATAAAGCTTGTAACAGCGGAAATTGCAAATAAGCCAGATGCCACATAAAACGGAATTGAATACGTCTTCGTAGCATCGTATATTATACCTGCCATGGGTGAACCAACAATTGTGGCAGCACCACGAAACAGAATTAGTAATCCAAAAGCATTTGTAAGTTTGTCTAATCCTAGAAGATCCACAAGAATAATGGATGTTAAAGAAATGTATCCAGCTGAAAAAAACATATTAATAAATGTACATCTTCTACACTACACTATTATTCAGGTTGCATTGTACAGTACTTTATTTATTTTTTTTATTTTACGTATGCTCGACCTCCTTGATTAATATTGACCGAAGTCTCTGTACGCTGCATCAAGCGCTTTCCAACAAATTTCACATGCTGCAGAAGCGCTACTATCTGATATGCCATACCTAAACTTGGTGATAGGGGTGCAACAAATAGCGATGTTGAAAAAAGCCCGATACCGAATATCCGGCCAAACTCAAAAGCCGAATACCGGATTATCCGGCAGAATAGTGACAATATTGTGACAAATTCAAATATTTATTTCTGAGAAAAGCAGATATTAATTTAAATAGTTTAGCAGTTAAATTTCATTACATAAAATTAATTCAGCATTAAAATTTGTTTTTACTGTAACTTTTCAGCAGCTTAATAAGGGAGGTTTATAACATATTTGATTCATCCAAGAATTTAACATTTTAATTATACCACTAAATATCATTTGAAGAATATAGTTATTACACCAGTATACTACTTTAAAAGATCCCTATTGCAGTTTATACAAGTGTTATATTTAACTGGAAATTACAAAACTATGGACTTCAAATTTGCTGCATCCATAATTTGTAATTTGATACTGCAAATAAATTCAAAGGAACTCATAAATAATCTTGGGACATAAAATATAACTGCAGTTATTTGAGTTTTTAAAGATCTAGCTAGACCAAGTAATCAGTTTTCTATAAAAGTTAACAAATGTTTAGTTATCAATTCCAATGTTCATTTTTGATATAACTTTCCGATATAAATTATTAATTAACTATCCGGCCAGATAGTAGACATTATTCCGCTCAACTGGATATTCGGTGAAACACGCCGGATAAGCCACATACCAGACAGTGGCCGAATATCTGTTGCACCCCTAATTGGTGATTGGTTAGCTTAAATGCGGAAAAAACAAACAACGGCACTGCATTTTATTTAAAATTTCAATTGTTATCAGTAAATGGACTTCCTAGGTAAACTGATAAGTAGGGTTATGCAACAACTCAAGTCGTCATGTCGCAAACACAGGGGGTATACTCAGAAATGGAATTTTTTTACTTAAATCCTTTATTTGGGCGTCTTAAAAAAGACCCTGAGTTTGTGAATTCTAACTCGGTCGGGAATCCAGAAATTCCTTTTTTTAAGTGCAAAATATCACAAAATCATGGATTGTGCGTTTCCATTGCATCCTACAATAAAAGAGTTCAGAAAAAAAAAATGATAAAATTCTGCGTTAAACTAAAAAAACAGACTGTTCTAGCCGTAATAGTTTCCAAACTACGCCCTTTGTGTTTTTTAATTTTTCCCAAAAGTTGTACTTTTCAGATTTCTTGAAATACCGTTGTCCCTGATGATCATACGTAAAAGTGGTTCACAGATAAGTTAAAGTACACTCAATTTCCTGTAAATCTAAAATAACAACCCTCTAACCCCAAAAGGTCGCTAGCTATGACCTCTCAAAATACAGCATTTTTTACCCTTTTTGAGCCTATTTCGTAGAGTTGCAGTTTTTCAAAAATAGTTCCTTTTGAGTGCATACAACGTAAAACTGGAAGCCCATATAATTTGTCTAAATGAAATTTTCCTGTGAAATGATCAGAAAAAATTATTTCAAAAAAAGGAAAGTTTACATTTTTATTCAACAAAATGGGGTTTTTTGAAAGCTCAAATTTCGTAAACTATTAGAGGTAGGAATATTTTTTTTGGTTTTATACACAATTTTATCCACTTTCATTTTAGTTGACTACATTTTTACTTTAGATGCACTTAAAAGGAGCTATTTTTGAAAAATTGCAACCTTACAAATCAAGCTTGAAAAACCGTCAAAAATGCTCTACTGTGAGAGGTCATAGTCGCGATCTATTAGGGTTACAGAGTTGCTTTGTTTTTAGATTTACACGAAATTCAGTGTACTTTAATTCATCTATGGACAACTTTTGGGTAGGATCATCATGTGCAACGGCATTTCAAGAAATCTGAAAAGTACGATTTTTAGCCAAAATTTAAAAAAATCAAGATGCTTTGGAAGGACATATTTTCGAAACTATTAACGCTAAAACATTATTTGTTTTGATTTTACACAGATTTTTTCAGCTTTTTTCCTTAGGACTACTTTTAACGTAAGATGCAATGGACAATCCACGAATTTGTGATTTTTTGCACATTTATTTAAAAATTCTTCTTGGTTCCCGACAGAGTTAGAATTCACAAATATTTCGTGACGCGACCACCCTTATAAACACTTCAGTCGATATTAATCCAAGAGGCAGTACAAGCTAAGATTAAAAACAATTTTGGAAGTATGATTCACAAATTTCGACCTAGTCATCTTCAAACTTTTATAATTATTTAAAATAAATTGAAACTCTGCCATCAAATAAAATTTTAAAAATAGTTTGTTTTTTATATTAATAAGTTAGTTATTCTTACTAATTAATATTATATTTACACATTTATGCATAAAATTTACACACTAAAGCAATACTGATAATAATATATTAAATACTTACAAATGGCTAATCCAAAGAAAATCGCCATTGTTATATAGGCACCATAGGATACACACAAAGGAGTTAATGCTACTGTAACTGTTGCAACCACCAGGCAAATATTGTTAACGAACAATGCATTAACTTGTGGAAAATCTGCAAAGTAGCCACAAGCAATACGCCCTATTGTATTGGTTATACCAATAATTGAAAGTAGGAAGGATGCTTTACTGCTTTCGATATTCTATTAAAAAAGAAGTCAAGATACAGAAACCAAATTAATATAACAAGAAGAAACATTTGTCACATACATTAGTTTTTGCATAATCCACTAAGTACACAAATGGCACATAAAGACCGGCCATTCCAAATAGGTTTGAAATAGCAATGAGCAAGAAAACAGGATCTTTCAGTAAACTAAGGTCCAACATCTGCGATAATGCTGACTTGAAACTCTCTGGTAGTACAAGGCATGGGCACATTTCATATGCTGGAAATAATCCATAAAAATACTATTAGAATTATTGCATAATTTTAAACACTTACAATCGGCCTTTTCAATATCACTCATCTCAGTTCTGCTTGGACGAGGTATGCTCACGACACTCTGACGATAGTTCGTTAATGACTTTTGAGACTGATATTCAGGAAGATGAATCACTGATCCTGAATAAAAAATATCCTTTCTTGACAGAGGGCGCACCATTTGAGCTTTTTCACGAGTCAATGAAAGTTTAGAATTTGTGAAATTCATACTGCCATTTTCACCCTATAAATAAAATTAGCAATCAAACATTTGCATATATTATAAAACAATAAGAAATAAAGCAAATTCACTGCTACACTTAAGAAATCCTTGAGTAATATTACAACTTATAGGTGTTTATATTTTCATTAAAGTTGAGTTCTTTTTCATATTTTCAATACGGCTTGCAGTTACTACAAAGATATAAAGTATTTAGAAAATTTCTATATCTTCAGAATCTGTTTTGCTTCCTTTGTAAAAGATCAAATCAGAAATCTATTTCAGAAAGAAAAGGAAGGACAATTATAAAAATTATTTTCCTCAATAGCTAACTTTTTCCAATGAGACCATGTACACTCCCAATTTTCTCAACAATTTCTAGAATAATTAATGAAACTCGGGGGTGTTTATCTATTCAAAGATCTAACCAGATTTAACATTTTTTCTTCAACAGCACATTTTGTCTAATGGAATCAAATACAGCATTAAATTCTCTATTCAGTAATGTAGGTACAAAACCTAACAAAACAGTTAATCAGTTTAGCGCTAGAAGGCGTTTAGGTAAACAATTAAATATTAAGCTGGTCAAGAGTGTCTAATTTTAAATTTGCTAAAAAATATTCACAGCGCTAAAAGTCATTACAAAATTGAATGTTTAATGGAAAATTAGTGTTTTTATCTAATCTTTTATTTCGATTAGTGGCCAATTATGTCAAAAGAAAGGGAATTTTAAGCTTTTAGAGGTTTATTTAGATCTATTTTTATGAACCACCTTTCCAAAGAAAATTATTTATGGCATTAAAGGAAAGAGGATAGAATGAACTATTATTCCAAAAAGAATATCTGGCCGATTAAAATTATACAGAAAAATTGAACTGGAAATCCTGTAGTAGTTCTGCATTATTTCGTATCCCTTTGAATGGCCTAGTTATTAATTAGTTTCCTAATCAAATTATATTACCAGTCTACCAAGAATAATTGCACAATAAACTGCCAAAAATGGTTTTTGTTTTAACCAATGAACTAAGTACTTATTCAAATGTTTCATCCATCGCCACTAGTTTGATGCAGAACATCCCGGTACTAACTTTCAGTTCAATTTTTCGAAATGATACAATCTCCTTTAGTAGTTGAAAATAAAGGTTTATTACTTTAATGCGAAAAAAAATTCTTTTAGCTGAAAGGTGGTTCTCAAAAACATATCTAGGAAAGGAAACCCCTGAAAATAGCTCATCAACGTTTTTTGATAATTTACCATTAAATATTCACTTTTGTGCTGATAAATTTTATAATCTGGTAGCTAGTGTACGCTCTCTTAGTCTCTTTCCGCGAAAATAAATAAAACCATTTTAATTTGCAAGGGGAGGGGAAGGTTAAACATTTTTTGGCTTGAAATTGAGTACACTTCTGAGAATAGGCCCGTGCAATGAGTCACTGTACGTTGTAGTCAGTAGTATCATGATCTTAAAGTACCTGTTGGGACTAGAATTTATATTAAATATTTACAAAAATATAAAAAGTATGAGAAAGCCCAGATGAACTGTTTCGCCAATTTTTCAGTTTTGGAATTAAGCAACGCAAAATAGAACGGTTTTAGATTTGTTTTAGAAAATGGGATCTTATAAGAGAAAACACTTAATTACATGTTTGTCTAACAATTGAATTTGCAATAATTAGAAATGTAATTACGACTATGATGATAAAGAAGGTTACATAACAGAATTATTATTTATTTTTAAATTTAATTTTATTATTTTCCTTTTTTGCACATCTACTTCTGCAAACCACATTGTTTAATATATTGTACCACATATTGTAGCTGTGAAACTAGGAAATGGTTTATAAAAGTTATAATTAAGACATTTTAAAAAATCGAAACTTTGAACCAATCTAAAATGTGCAACTTTGCCAAGAAAGGGGAGAAGAGCAAGCTCACCTTATTAACCCCCACCCAGGTCCATTATTTGGCTTATGGCTCTTGAATAACTGTAAAACAAATTCCATGTTTACATACCTGAACAACATCCTAACACAACATTACATTTTTATAGTTTTGACAATTTTCGTGTTAAAAGTTAGTACGTTAAAATGATAATGACCAAATGTTTCGAAATTTATTTTACATTACAATGGTTTGACAGTAGATAAGTATATGAATAAGTATCTTTATATAAACACAGAAATTCAATTTCCCGATTTAAATTTTTTTTTCAAATAACATATAGTTCGAAAGATGACTGTAATTATTGACAGGAACAAATATCATCAACAATTCAAAGAGTAATTCTTTAAGAAAAACCTCTAAAGATCGGTGAACGTAGGTAAATGACGGAAAATTTTTGTCTTGACCTTTTTCTTATACCATGTAAGAACGATTGAAAATTCCTTAATGGTCTGCAATTTACATTAATTGAATTTGAAGGATTTCTGAAAAGAAAAGTTTTTTGCCTTATTAAATCGTCTTGCGTTAACCCCTCTTCCAATGGACAATCTGAGACGATGTTGCAAAACAGTCGGTTTTTTGCTACAGTAACTTTTGCAACTACAGCAAAACTGCTCATGTAAAACCGTTGAAACAATATTAGACGAACGGCTACTGTACGATCCTATGCCACAGTATACTACCTAGAGATTAGTGTAGCGCAGGTTTAGATTAGATATAGCCCAGTGAAACTTAATTACTCAACCCAAAATTTACCTCGGATAGCAATATTTAATACCCATCGCCCGCTAATAAAAATTGCAAGGAATTCCCATAGGATTACCAGGTGTAAGTGTATTTTTTCAGACCCAGGGAGCATAAACAGTAGAATTCCACCACGTACACATTAAAAGAATATAAATATTATGCAGTCCTTAAACACTTCTCGTGATCATTTTATTTTGTGTAAATGGTAGAATGCTACTGTTTATCATCCCCGGGATGCTTTTAGCGATAACGGAAGTGGCGTAGGCGCAGCAAAGCGCACACGTTGCATAGGTGTGAACTAATAACAGAGGCTGTATTAATTTGTTGCCCTAAGTGTGTAAGGAATTGCAATATGCTCTCCAGCCGAAAAGCAGCGCTAGATCGGTTATATGTTTAGTGGGGCAGTTTAGAGGAATTTGTGTGTTGGTTTTTTTTCGAGAATCTCTTGTCTTTGTTTAAGCTTCAATTAATTTTTAAATTTTTTTTTGTTCCGATTTTGTTATGTTCACAATACAAAATATTCGAATGAATAAATAATTATTCCTAAAGCAATTATTTGTTATACTAGTTTTTGAAATTAAAAAAATGTAGGTACACTCCCGCCCTTTTTGCATATCATATTATTTGCTAAGCCTATAACTGCATGGCTATTAAGAGGCAAAGATCACATAAACGACATTGTTAAATGTAATTTTTGCAAATCCCGACCTTTAAGTAAATTGAACCCTACGCTCTGGTTTGCAGAACTAGCGGTACCGTAGGCGTAGTGGCAACATTTAGTTTTTTCGTAAATAAAAAAAATATTATAAGTAAATATTGTGTAAAGATGTTGACCTAAGTAAACATTTCAACATTTGATTATAACTATTACACAGGGTGAGTCATTAAAATGTCACTGAACTATTATTTCCTAAACTATTGGGAATATCAAAATTTCTTCTTAATAAAAGTTGTTGATAATTATCTGCTGTATGACCTACAATTATTACCTAGTTATCCTGGTTGTTTGCTCGTGCCTGCACAGCACATTACTTTGTTATTTTCAGTGCAACATATTGTATTTTATTGCATTTTTAAATTCTAAATTAAATCTAGATATAAAAGTGAGTTTTTTTCGAGTTAATAAACTTTTTTCATAAAGTTTGACATTTATGGACTAATATTACAAAATTAATATTTTAGATACCAAAAACCCATCGCTATTTTGCACAGACTAATAACACATTATACAGTGTTCAGCGGTATGTTAAAAACAGCAGATTATTACATAGGGTGTTCATAATTTAATGTTCGTTTTGCGCGAAACTTCAAATGTTAATAACTATTATTTTATAAATAGAACACCAAGTAATTTTTAACATCATCAAATATAGAAATAAATTCTCTTTTAATTTGAAATAGGATTTTGTGTACCAAATATTAAAACTTTAATGCTTCATCGTGTTTTTTAACATTTGTTTTGAATAAATTGGCAATTAAAATAGGTGTGGTATGAAAATAAAACAAAAACTCGATTTTATAATGTTTAAAAGTACCATACCCCCCCCCCCCCCCCCAACACACACACAATTTCCAAAAATATTAAGAATATCATTTTTTTCTAATAAAAGTTGTTCATAGCTACTTTATGCCACATTCCAAAATTTGCTGTACTGTCACGTAACTGAGCAGTAACGTCATCGAAAAGTTTCTTAAATTGCAGTACAAAATTTTCATAGGCATTACAAAAATTATTTAAAAATGTCTATCTAACTGTCTTACAAAAATGTATGTTACCATATAAGAAAATTGTCGAAGACGCCTCTGCTTAGTTACATAGTAATACAGAAAATTTTGGAATGTGGCATAAAGTAGCTCACGAGGTGATACTTTTTAAACGTTATAAAATAGTTTCTGTTACGTTTTCATAAAAAGAGTATTTAATTCTATATTTGATGGTGTGCATACTGGGTGTTCAATTTGAAAAAATAAAAGTTAATAGCATTTGAAGTTTTTCAAAATGGACATTAAATTATGAACACCCTATGTAATAATCTGCTGTTTTGAATATACCCCTGAACAGTTTACAATGTGTTAATACTCTGCGCACGGGTGTTGAACGTTTTCGGTATCTCAAACATTAATTTTGAAATATTAGTCCACAAATGTCAATATTTTCAAATAACTCAAAAACCATTTTTTTTATCGCAGTACCTAATACTTTTATATCTAGGATTAAATGTAGACTCTAAAATGCAATAATATACAGGATGTCTAATTTAAAATAAAAAAGTAATGTGCTGTACACGCATACAGTATAATTTTATATTTTATAATATAATAATAAAATATAAATTTTAGAATATGCAGCAATTAATTATCAACATTCATTACGAAAAAAAAAATAATATGCCCGATAGTCTGGCAAATCATAGCGAGATTACACATAAATGACCCACCCTGTATAAATGCTGCATTACTTTTTGAACAAACTTAAAGAGTACCTTGATGAGATCATTTTAAGCGAACAATTTTAATAAACATGGTCCGGAACGCTTGCTTACAAGTTTCAGCTCCCGAAGATGGAACTTTACGCTTTACGCTTCTCGCTTTAATTAATATATCCGTCATAAATCGAGATATTTGCTTTATATTTTGTATGAATATGTCACTACCGATGATTTAAATTTTCACTTATTTTAGATAAAATCTATTAACCAAGTGCGTAGATAAGCTCTAGAAACGTGAAGAGATACTCGCGTACCTTACCCTCTCTACGCTCATGGATAATGACTTTGAATGCAAACCAACGAATACGTAAATAATCTTTGGCAAAATATTCTTACAAAATGTGAATCAAATATCTCAATTTATGGAGGGGATTCAGTAAAGCGTGACGAGTGTTCCATTCAGGAGGCTATAACTCGGTAAGGAAACGTTTCCGGACATTAAACATTTTCTACTAATATAACCTCCATAATATGCTCCTTAAGTTTGTTTAAAAAGTCATACAACACTCATATCTTCATTAAACAAAATATAAATAATTAATACATGCATTTTTTGTTATAGCCCCTATATCTGTTGCCATTTGTTCCCACAATGTAAAGCAAACCCCGTTTTCTTTTGTAAAAAAAACTTATTGTCCTTTCTTTGGGATTTTTTTTAAATTCAATTTATATACTTCATAAAAAAAACTTGTAAATTTTATCATATTAAAATGATCTGCGTATGCCCTAAACAAATTAGTAAAAAATATTCGCAAGTCATATAATTGAAATATCTACTAATGTGACAGAGCGATTTCCTAGAAATAGTGGGTGTACAAATACCACCTGGTGCAACATAGACTACTGCTGTTAAAATAGTACAGGTTTCACAACTTGGAATCCCTCCAATTGGAATGCACCTTTGAAATATTTTCTTTTGTAACATATGGCTGTAAGGTTGTCCTACGTCAAAACATCTCTACATTGGATAAAACAAAGTGCTAGTTTCCTTTGATTCATTCATTACCGTCTTAAATTTCTATTAATTCATTCAAATAAATCTATCTGTATTTTACTATCATCTTTGTATAAAACATAGTTATTACATGAAAAGTTAATTGGAAAATAGACGACGTTTTGTGTGTTATTTTAATATATTTTAATCAACGCTAGTTATGTATCTATAATCTTTTTTGTCCTTTGTTTAATAATTTCGATAGTTTGTGTAATGTTTCCACCTACATTATACTTTGTATGAATGTCTCACTAACTGATATCAATTTATACGGCAATCGAAAAATAAAGTACTAGTTGAATTTCAATTTCACCATAAGCTGTATTCTAAGTCACATAAATTATTTATCGGTCTTATTGAAAAATTGCCACATATAAAAATAAATATTAAACATCAGCTTATCAAAAGGCGTGTAAACATTAATTGTTAAACAAATTTCAAGTCAATTTCAATGAACAGCCTGTGGAACTGGGAATAAAGATAAATGAATTGTTGCATTAAAGTATCCAATATGACAGAACTTTTTGAACTATTAAAATTGCATTCTATTTTATATACTTTAAGGACAGTAAAAAAGTACCACTATATCTTTTATAAACAAAATGAAACAAATAAGCCGCCTTTATGCAAAAATATATAATCCATTTTTTTACAGATTTAAACCTGCTTAAACGTGAAAATACTTAGAAGTACCAAAGTTGAAATAAATATGTCTAAACATTTTAATTTTATTATCAATCCGTGTTTACGGAACAAAATTTGATTTAAATTAATTTTCTTTTTAGTTGAAGTTGGTTCAGGTCAAGGTATCGGATCAGGATAGATTTAAAAATGTTTTATTACAGAAGAAAAGGAAAAAAGCTCTTTTTCTGTGTAGTTCTTTTCCAGAATACCACTCCGTGAGACACTCTCACAAACTACTGCACACGACAAAAAGATTATGATTAAGTGGGGTGCCTATCTACCCCTGCACCTCAGTTCATGTCATTGAACGGTTTAGTGAATATTGATAATTTGGATATGTTCGGTTCATATTCTTAGGATCGCTCGAGGAACCGTTTTCCAAAACTCAGTAAGCTATCAAATCTACACAAATTATAATTTTTACCATGTCGCATTGTTTAAATTTCAAAGCCCAACATTCGTACATATTTATGATAAATATAAGCAAAGCCTCCTTTTAGTGTTAAGAACTCTTTGTCTTGTATAGAAAACTTCAAGACAAAATTTCACTACTTCTATTTTAACAATATAAGATGTATCAAATTGCGTGTTAACTATGGGGATTTCGCTTATTTGCAGAGATACGACGATGGTTAAATTAGAGAAAAGTTGTGGAATTTTTTGCCCACTAATAATCTAAAAAGATATTGGACCTATCTTGCTTAGTTTCTGAAAGAACTGGAAAAGCTGAAATTTTGGATTTTTTGTTTTCGGCTATAACTCATTTATCATTTATGTTGCATATTTCTAGTTAACGCATTATTATAGGACACTTTTTCATGCTAAATCTAAATTTCTGATCAGATTTGGTATAACGGTTACCATTGCTCATTTTCGACTGTCAACTTTTTTTTTCTTATGGTTGGTTGGCCTTTAAATTTTTTTTTGTTTTGAGCATTTTATTACAGGAAATAAAAATTTCATAGGAGTGCCATGGAAAGACCACGTGATTTAATTTATTTAAAAAAATTCTAGTAGGCCATGAACTGATGAAAACACTACTTTTATTTACTTTTACCTTTAGATAATTAGGTACGCGAAAATTTCAGGAAACTTTGTTTTGAGCGTTGGCAGCAGGTTATATTATTTTTTATAAAAACAAATGAATGACTAATTTTCTAACATACACAATTTACTGAAAATTCTACTTGCAGTTTTTATGTTTGCAACTGACATAACAAATGTGAATAACAGGTTAAATAAATACAACAGATAACACTAGAACTGCACTAATACAAACAATTATTAAGTAAATGTTCAAAACATTTGACACCTTTGTAAAACATGCTCAAGCTCGTCTAAAATAAAACTCTCTAATCTGTGTGTTAGTAGTAACTGTAGTAAATAAGTTAACCTGCTGCCTACGCTCAAAACAAAGTTTCCTGAAATTTTCTCATACCTAATGTATCTAAAGGTTAAAGTAAATAAAATTAATGTTTTATTTTACTTCCATCAGTTCATGGCCTACTAGAATTCTTTCAAAATAAATTAAATGACGTGGTCTTTCCATGGCACTCTTATGAAATTTTTATTTTCTGTAATAAAGTGTTTAAAACTTAAACAAAATGAAAAGTGTGACACATCGTTGAAATCAGAATTAAAAACTCTATTCAAATATGAAAAAATTTAAAATGCCGACCATAAGAAAAAAAAGTTGGCAAATTTAGATTCAGCATGAAAAAGTGTCCTAATAATGCGCTAGAACTAGAAATATGTAACATAAATAATAAATGAGTTATAGCCGAAAACAAAAAAGCCATGATTTCAGTTTTTTTCAGTTTATTCAGAAACTAAGCAAGATAGCTCCAATTTCTTTTCAGATTATTAGTGGGCATAAAATTCCACAACTTTTCTCTAATTTAACCATCGTCGTATGTCTTCAAATAAGCGAGATTCACATAGTTAACAAGCAATTTGATACATCCTGTACATACAAGACAAGACAACATCTAGAAAAGTCTTGATATAAACGACATGACATGACAAAAGTGCTCAATGCGATTTTATAATTATACTGAAATTAGCTCTCATATTTGAAATTTACTTACTAATTGCAAAGCTTTGATAACTTATACCTTAATGTTTAATCCCACACACAGCAATTATATGCTAATTATATTTGAACTTACCACTTCAGCATTGTTGTTTCTACTGCCAAGGAAAGATGAGTTAGATTTTCTCAAATTCGTACTCTTACGTAATTCCCCATTGGAATTCATAGTACCTCTAGAAGAAGAATGAATGGGATTGAGAGTAGGTTTGTAGCGCTCACTCAATGATGTCTTTCGTATACGATCAAAAAATGGCACAGATCCATTCTTAGGAAGTCCCTGAACGTGAGTGGTAAACGCAGGCTGACTGGCGTTACGAGGAATGCTTTTACCAGAAAATTCATTGCTTTCATTAGCAGAATCGCGCCGCGGCTTTCCACCATCCTGATTCTTTAATTCATCAATTCTAGGATTCTTAGCAAGATTAGCTTTCAATTCGGATGCACTTCCTCCACTGGAATCCCCAGAGCTACTATTGTGATCAGGTACTTTGCCTTCAGCAATAGTTGGCAGAGTAGGAACGGTAGGTAATGGCGTAATCGGCGTTCCTGGAGCTAACTGATCTAAATTGAGGCTCGAATGGACACCTGGATCAATGTTAACGTGTTGTTTCATGCGTTTTTCCATTGTGCCATCTGGAAGCTGGACCATAAAATAAGAACCGCCTATGCTACCCCGCTCCATTTGAAAACGGCGCTCTTCTGCCATTCGTTGCAACAATGGTGTTACATTAGATGACTTTGGATATTCTAAAGGTCTCATAAGTGCTCCAAAGATAACACAATTTAAAATTAAGCCAGCAAGAATTATGTTTGCACCTTTCCAACCGTACTCTCCTAACAGTATGGTTGCCAAGGGGGCAAATGCAAATGTGCCAACACCAGAACCACATACCGCGATACCAGTAGCCAAGGAACGTTTAGTTTCAAAATAATAACCTACACAGACAACAGCGGGAAGGTAGATCAATCCAAATCCAAAACCCCCCATTACACCATATGTTACCATTAAGACATTAACAGTAGGACTATACGTTGAAAGTACAAACGCCGTTGTTGAAATTAAACTACCCGCGATACAAACAGTTCTACATCCGAATTTATTTGTAAGGGCGCTTACTAAAGGTCCAGCACTTAAGTACATCCCCGACAATAACGAACCAACCCATGCAGTTTTTCCAGCTGGTTCTTCATAATAACTAACGAATTCTCCTAAGAACACTCCAAACGTGTAAGCAATTCCATCCACAATCATGTTACACATGAACGAAGCGAAAACGATAACCCACCCATACCCCCCATCGGGGGGAGGTGGAATATCATGGTAATCACAGTAGGAGAGCGCATCTTCATCTACCGGATCGCCTTCCTGTTCTGCTGTTAACCTCGCTGCTTCTTCACATGCCACTTCACTATCCGTCTGAAAAAAAAATACAATTTAGGTTATATTGCATCATGTTCATAGATATTATTTTATTTAATAAAAAATGCCCCAAAAGTTCGGGGTAGACGAAAATAAGGATATTCGAAAAATTCAGTTTACTATTTGAATAACAATGAAACAACGTTTCAGTGCTTGGACTTCTTACTACGGAAGGTTGCCAAATGGTAGTAGTAGCTAAGGCCTAGTTTTCGTTAGTACAGAGGCGTAAGTATGAAGATCATTCAAATTTTATTAAATCTAGAAACTGCTTTAAATAGGTTTAAATTTCTCCATTTTCAATCAGTTATATGAATGCTCCAGCCCCAACAGTTACTGTAAGCTCACAACACTTATCCCTGATAAGCGGTAAGTGATGACTGACAAGTTATCAGTCATCATCTACTTACCGCTAATGCTTCGGTAAGAATACAAATGTGCCATATAAAGAGTCGCTCTAAATATTACTATAATTAAAAATTAAGTTGATAATCTTTGAGTTTTAAAATAATACACCATCGCATATTTACTAAGTGCATAATATTAAACATAAACAGTTGCTCTAAAATTGCCATTACAGAATCTCAGCTGGTTATAAGTAAAGGACTCAACGAAAATCTATTTTTTTCAAATTTTATTAAGATATCTGACCATTCAAGAAAACTAGCTTAAATTTCTTTCTTCCGACTATTGTTAAGACAAAATTTCGCCAACTTTATCGCAAATTAACGGCCGTAGCTCAGTGGTAAGAGCGCGGGCTACGGTTTGATCCCCGGCCCGGCCGTTTTCCCTCGCAAGGCAACGGGAAACCAGCAAGGTGGATTTTTCCCCAGGAAAACCTCTCTGGAGAAGAAGTGCATGCACTTCCTGTGGTTCGGAGCCCACGTTAAACTGTAGGTCCTCTATGTCTGTCTGTGCAAATTATCTATCGCCGCGCACCAAACACAGACATAGAAGAGAGGTAGCCAACGCCCTGAATAGGGTACGGCACTAGAAGAAGAAGAAGAACGAACCATCTATTCAGGATATATCAACAATAAGGTACAAATATTAAAACTCACAGTCGATTACAGTATATACAAACTATAAAAAAGCATTGTTTGTTAAAGGGACCCTTCAGCTGCGAGAGAATAATTATTGTAAATTTGACACAAAATTGTTTTGCTACTGCAGGATAATAGCGAAACTTTAAGTGCAAACGTATTTTATCGGTAAAACAAATAAAACTGAAAAGTAGACTAGAAATGTTGATGTGCAAAGTTTCGGATCACCTTCCAGGTAAGTGTTGACGTTTTTGTCACATTCAGTTTAAATTACAATTTAAGCAATAATCTTGTAGAGCTTAAATGCATTTCTATTAATCTCAGCAGCTCTCAAACAAAATTTTATTTTATTTTTTAACAAATACAACACATGATTTTGGAAAAAATGAACGACCACGGGATTCAACTCGGGCTAATCTTTTTTTATAATTTATAAGTTCGAGCTTTACTTCGTTAAAGTTCATTTTAATTTATTATAAATAAGACAATTCTTAACTTCAACAAGTTTTTTATTTTAGTTTTAGCCTTGTACGTATTTCGACATGTTAACGTGTCATTTTCAGAGGCAAGATTAAAAGTAAACAGTTGGTGTTACTATAGAAACAATAAATCTTCGTAACTTGATCTTGGTTTTCTATATATGCGTACAGACGACTTGATTTCTCATTTCAAAACGTCCAATAATGGTGAATGTAGGAGATCAATTTGCTTATTCATTAAAGGTACAGATTTTTAATCTTTGTGAATTTCAAATGCTTCTAGTACATCCAACTCACGTTTATCATCACAAAAGTGTAAACATTTTGTAGTGTTATTAGACGTCATTAAATGATTGTGTTCTAATAAGTGTTCCTTGTACCTAATATCAAAGTTTCTAATTGTTTGTCCTATATAAACCGAATTACGGTGCGAGCAATTTAATTTGTAAATGCCTGATTTTAGTAAATTGTTTGTTTTTTCTTTAGCATTAAACAAAGTGTTTAAATTGTTTTTTGCTGCTTTAACAGTTATTTTACATTTATTTGCAAGGAACACCTACGTTGTTACAAATGTAAACACCCACATAAATCCACTTATGCTAAACACTTATTAGAACACAATCATTCCATGACATCTAATAACACTATAAAAAAAAACTTTTTGTGATGATAAACTAAAGTTGGATATACTAGAAGCATTTGAAATTCACAAACATTTAAAATCTGCACCTTTAATGAATGAGCAAATTGATCTCTTAAATTCACCGTTATTGAACGTTTTGGAATGAGAAATCAAGTCATCTGGATGCAGATATAGAAAACCAAGATCAAGTTATGAAGATTTATTGTTTCTGTGGCAACACCAACTGTTTACTTTTAATCTTGCCTCTGAAAATGACAGGCCAACATGTGGAAATAGCTATAAAGCTAAAATAAAGACGTGTTAAACGTAAAAGTCGTTTTATTTACAATAAATTATACTATTTTTGGTTTGAATATCCGTACGTATTTCTGATTAGCTTGATTACTAGTAGTCTTGATGTATCGTCTAATGTATAGGTATAGTAAAGTTGTTATTAGCTTGATATGCATATGTTGATAACTTAAATTATTTTACTAGTAAATTCCAAACATATGGAAAAAACTAGTTCATGGCACTACTCAGATTATCAAACCTGGGCCTTATGAAGTTTTGGAATCGTACCAGGCAGGTGCTGTTAAGTTAAATATTGGAAAATGCAGTAGACTCCTTGTTGGTGATTTCAATGCGCTCATGTATAATTTAAAATGCTGAGACAAATTACGTATTCTTATAAACAATACGTCACCAAACAATAATTGAGCATCTTTTTCAACAACATCGAAATTAAATCTTTCAAAATATTTGTTACATTATAACGAATTACCCGAGGCTACTGTAAATTTCCGTATTTTAATATTTATTTCGCTTGGAAAACTTTTAATTTGAGTACTAGGTAATACATTAATCGGTTTTAACTATTCAAGAAGATATACCTTCACAATAAAGTTATGCAACAGGATTGCTTTAATAAAGACGAGAAGTAGTAAACAAGGCAAGTATGGCGTAATTCCGTACCATGCACGTGATCATACCACGTGCAACCACTTACGCGTTATGCCACTACCTTATATTATTTATGCAGATTGTAATAGATAAACAAAGGCATAAAGGCCACTCATTTAATCGATATCATATAACGATTAGATTTTGATATAGACAATTGCGGTATACAATCTTCAAGTGCTTGCTAAAGAATCAAAAAAATATCGCAGTAGGTACAAACTGGTGCATGCCCAAGGTCTTTTTAAAGTGCTACTACAGTTTTACTAAAGCATGTACTTAATATATCCAGACGCGTTACACTTAGAGCAGCTATCAACAATTTTGCGAAACAGAATTATTTATCTACCTGTGCTAATACAAATGGTTTATTTTCCTACAATGTATGGGAAACAGTCAGACACATTAAATACACCACTATACACCACAACCGTTGCTAATTAACGTAGAAGAAAAGCTGGTCGGATCTCGGCTCAAAAAAATCACAAACCGAGTGTTTTGCAATAAAAAAAATTTACTTCTCGTTTGAAAGTATTAATAGATTTGCAATTTTTGATGTTACAGGACAAATGATTAATGGGCAAAACATAAGAACTATTTGCAACAAGAGCAAGGTTATACGATGAGATAGCATGTTAGATTGTCGCCATATCGTAGGCTATAAAATTTATTATCACTACGTTTTATTATGTTTGCTATGATTTGATTTTTCATAAAGAACACTATTCAAAATATATAATTATATTACAGTTAAAACTGTTAGCTCAGTAAAAAGAGATCAGCTTGAGTAAGGACTAAGCTTTAAAACAAATTGTGCTAATAATTTTTTTATATGATTTAATACATTAACTTTCTGGAATTACTGCAACTTACAACACGGTAAGCTCAACGCATAATAATATGATAAAGAATATGACTATGAGTGTTTACAAAGCACCTAAGCCTCCAAATGAAAAAAAAACAGTGAGAAAACAAGGTTTTCACAAGTTGTTCGACTGGGTGTACCTGGACAGGAAAAGACTGTGATTATGTACTGCAACAATTTTGGATTCTGACCAAGTGATCATGCATTAATTTGCAGATTTACCCTAAATCGACAGCATTATCAGGTAAGACGGCTACCGATGTTCCCTCGACAAACAATGCTATTAAATCAATATCAAGTTTCTTCATAAAAAAAGATAAAAGAAGGGGGCCAAGGGTACTCCCTTGAGAGACCCCAACAGTAACCGGAGCATAATATGAGTGGTCTAATGTAAAACATCAAATTTTATGTTTATCCAAGTAACCAGTTCGAATGATAATTAATGCCCTATTAGCTTCCAGAGAGAAATATAATGGTATATTGTGACGCTGTATTGAATTAAGCATACTATTTTGGGTGCTTCGTTCTGTCGTGTTTCAACCTACATCTCACGAACGACATTTGCACTGATCTTCTCTTTTTCCTTATATACCTCAACACAATTCTTTTTTTTATTTATTTCTATTTATATTCGGCATATTTCAGTAAGATACGGCTTATCACCGACAGCAGAAGGTAGACCACTGCATCTGAAAATTTAGCTAAACCTCTGACATCGGCAGTGCAAACGTTCAGCACAAGCCATTCGGTCAAAAGGCCATGTATTTTACGGTAAGGGGTCAATAATAGCGCCGCCAAAAAGAGGACCATTAATAATAGCGCCCAGGCAAAGATATCGCCTGCAAAAACGTTGCCGCTCAAAAATGTCGCCTATCAATAATGTATGCCAAGCAATAACATCGTCTGCAAAAATGTCGCCGGCAAAAATAGCGCCCGCCAATCACGGCACCAGGCAATAATGTCGCCAGCAAAAACAGTGCCGGTAAAAAATGTACCCGACAAAAATAGCGCTGTCAAAAATGTTGCCGGCAAAAATAGCGCCCTCAAAGATGTTTCCTGCAAATATAGCGCCGTCAAACATTCGCCGGCAAAAATAGTACCGTCAAAAATGTCGCCGGACAAAATAGCGACCGTCAATAATGTCGCCGGCAAAAATTACGCCTCAAAATGGACGCCATAAGAAACAGAAATGTGTTACTGTTCCCCAATTAATAGACGGTATTAATGGCATCTTGGCTTCAGAGTTAGAGCCGCGTTATCGGTGTAAACGTTAAATCTTCTATCAAAATCTAAAGGATTTGTATGGCGATGTTTTTTAAGGCGTTAACTTGAGGCGCTTATTTTTGCCGACGACATATTTGATCGACGCTAATTTTGACGGCAACATTTTTGACGGTGCTATTTTTGCCGGCGACAGTTTGACGGCGCTATTTTTGCCGGCGACATTTTTACGGCGCTATTTTTGCCGGCGACATTTTAGACGGCGCTTTTTTTGCTGGCAACATTTTTGACCCTTTCTATTTATGCCGGCGCGGCGTCCCTATTGATAGGCACTATTTTTGCAAGCGCTTTTTGTCTGCGATATTATTGATAGGGGCTATTTCTGTTGGTGGCATTATTGCCTGGCGACATTATTGATAGACGCTATTTTTGATCGGCGTTATTTTTGCAGATTTTTGCAACCGACTTTTTTGCCTGGCGCTATTTTTGGCGGTGGTATTATTAGCGTATAGCTACCGTAATGTGCATACCACTGTACCGCCGGCACCATTGCTGGACTATCTAAATTCTGGATCAATGTTTTTCAAAAGTTTTTCATAGAGTACCCCAATAATATTTTATGGACAATTAATAGGCAAAACTAATTTTTGGTAAGGTTAAATTTTTTATTAATAGGTTCCAGCGTCACTTCGCTGAAGTTCATATTGATATTAAATAATATACGTTAATTAACTTCAACAATAATTATTTGTTTTAACTTTAGTACGTATTTCGACATGTTTACATGCTATTGTCAAAGGTAGTATTAAAACGTAAACTGTTGGTGTTGGTATAGGAACAATAGATTTTGGTGACTTGATCTTGGTTATCAGTGTTTTCAGATGATTTGATTTCGCATTCTAAAACATCCAATAAGGGTGAATTTAAGACATAAATTTGCCCATTCATTAAAGGTACAGTTTTTTAACGTTTGTGAATTTTAAATGCTTCCAGTATATCTAATTAACGTTTATCATCAAAAAAGTGTAAAAAATGTATACTGTTATTAGATGCCGTATTCAAATTATATTGTTCGCATTGAATTTTTAAGTCGTACAAAGTTTATATACAAGGTATTTCCAAAATAGCATAAATATTTTGAGAATAAATAGCAGATAAATAGGCATTAGGAAAAGTTCATATAAACATGGGCCCGGAATCGCTTCCTTCCGTACTCTGCGCAAAGATGAATCAGTCTAATCACGCTTTAGTTATTGTCCCCGCCATAAATTAAGATATTTGATTGGAATTTTGTATGGCTATTTTGACTAACGTATGGGACATAAGTTTTGAGAAAAAAATCAACAGGCTTAATCAGCAAAATAACGAAATCAAGACAATAAAAGAAGTTCTAATAAACGTGAGTCTAGAAAGGCTTCCTTATGTAGTCCTAGTCATAGCCATCGGAAGCGGAAACAGTACGTCCCCGTTGGGCGCCCTACGTATGTAAATTATGTTGAGTAATCCAGGAAATTGCCAATTGCTGTATTTTGCCAATTTGCATCGAGTAAATGTAAAGCGAATTATCGTAATTTTATTACACTGACATAGAAAAAAACGTAAAAAATTTAGATTGTACCAATATTGCATTCCGTCTTTCGCGCGTCAAATAAAATTTTCCGAAGATGTACCCCTAAATTTTTTAACGTACCCCAGTTTCAGAAATACTGCTTTATAATAATAATGAAATTTAAAAAAAAACTCAAATAGTATCAAATAATTAGCAACCTTTTAAATTATTGAATGAAATCTATTAGATTAACAAAATTTCCAAGACTGTTTTATTATTTAAATCACAATCTTCTTTTTTGATAAAAAAATCAACGTGTGTCAATTTAAATACCTTGATTTTCTGCTTTTACATTTTCGGTTTTATTACGAAAGATTTTAGCAACACCTACATTGTATTGTAATCTAAATGTAACAGACAGTATTAACATTAGCTATTGCGTCTTAGAAACAGGCAAATTACTCTTTTTAATTGTGCATCTGACTAAATCAAGCACGTGAACGAACACTGTCACAGTGGCTAACCACAAGAAACTATGAGTATTTTGATGCTAAAAAATTTAAATCGTAATTTTTATGCTTTACATTAAATGTTTTGGCGGATACAATCGTAATTCGCATGAGTAAAATAGCAAAAAAATATTTTAAATATGAAAAATTTCACAACCAACTTACAGTACCAAAACAACCACATGTGTATTGCACCCAAACTATTAAAGAGCAGCGATTTCTGTGCACAAAAGTGTGTATGAACTCTGGTGTAGACAGACAATGGGAACCAATACGATCACGACGCAGTATACAAAAAATAGGTTTAATGTGGTCTCAGTGTGGGACAAACCTTTATAGATATACACTGTGTCCAAAGTACCCCCCCCCCCGCCACTAACTTTTGAACGACTTGATATTTTTCTACAAAAATTTGGTGTGCTGTAATGGGAAATTAAATACTATTTTTCAAACTATATTAAAATTTTGTATCATCCAAAATGGCGACTGGGCGCCATTTTGAATTTTTTTTAAATGAAAAGGGGGGGTCGTTAAAAATGTCTTTTAGTTCCGCGTCTGATCCTAGAGTTTCAAAAAAAAAAATTTCAGCCATAACAATATGAAAATGTTTGAAGCTTAAATTAATTAAATTAAGTGTTCGAAATGTTTACCATTCACTTCTTGGCACACAATAAGTCGGTTATGAAATTCCTGCCTTACATTTTCATAAGTTTCTGGAGTGATAATTCTGCAAACTTCTGTAATGCGTTGCTCCAGTTCTTCAATTGTTTCTGGACGGGTTCTGTACACTTTCGATTTCAGATATTTCCATAAAAAAAATCTAAAGAAGTTAAATCTGGGGAGCGAGCCGGCTATTCTACAGGCCCCCGCCTACCAATCTATCTTCCAAGAAAATTTCCGTTGAGAAAGTCAGAAACAGGCCTATAATAATGAGGCGACGCACCGTCTTGTTGGAACATAACGTTTTAATATTATTTCAAGCCACCTGAGATATTACTGGGAAAATTTAGTACTGCAAATGAATAAGTGGACTACTGGATAAGAAAATCAAAACAATTGCGAACTGAGTGAGTCCACTGGTTTACAATCCGCCATTTTGTTATAGCTCAATATTTTTCTTTGAAATTCTAGGATCAGACGCAGAACTAAAAGACCTTTCAAATGAGGTGTCACACAACCCTGGATAAAAAATCAAAACCATTTTGAATTGAGTGAGTCCATTTGTTTAAAATCCTCCATTTTGTTATGGCTGTATAATTTTCTTTGAAACTCTAGGATCAGACGCACAATTAAAAGACCTTTCAAATGAGGTGTCACTCGACCCCCCTTTCTATTTAAAAAAAAATTTCAAAATGGCGCCCAGTCGCCATTTTGAATGATACAAAATTTAATTGTTGGCTAAAACATAGTATTTAATTTCCCATTAAAGCACACCAAATATTGTGGTAAAATATCAAGTCGTTCAAAAGTTAGTTAGGGGAAGGTTACTTTATAGACAGACGGTATAATTAAAGAAATCCAAAAACGTACGGTCACTAATTCGATTTTATTTTATAATTTACAAAAATTAATGAAATATTTAATTTTCTGTTCAAAGAATAACGTTTTCTGGAGAACTTATGTAAAGCAGAGGCAATGCGTTTGCCTCTCAAGACGCCCCAATTTCGATCCCTGCTATAACTTCTACAGCAACAACATTATGAAAATAAATAACCTATTAGTTTGCACTGAAAATTGAATGTCGCGTCTGGGATGGTTTCAAACAATTTAGAACTATCGTAAAAAGTGACATTTCATTTGACGGTTGTGTGGTTAATACCAAAATCAATGCTGTATTCCGAAAGAGCTCAGACTCGGCACTCAATTTTCAGTGCGTACTAGATAAGTTATTTCCATTTTTGTGGTTGTAAGACTTATAACCCCTGAGCGTTTCTTGATTGTCAGCAGCATTTAGATTTAACAAAAATACTACTAATCAGCACACAAGAACAATCATAACATAAGAAAGATGTTGATATGTGCGTAAATTGGAGCGCTGAGAACTTTCGGAGGTTTTCTCTGAACGATTGCCGCTGTTTCAAACTTTGTACCATTCCCAAAATACACAACCTTTTAAAAAAGCATTACATGGAAGTAGCCAAATGAATAATCTCAATTGGTGTTTTTTTACCTTACTTTTAACGCTGATTTTTCATAATTTCGATACAGTCTAAATGTTTTCTCGTGTTTTTTTCATAAAGGTAATATCATAGAACATAGATCGTGACTATATTCCTACTCCCTAAGTTAACGCAAGATAACTAGCTACAATTGGAGCAAGTTTCTATATTTTACAATCTGTTATGTTACTCTGACAAAAACTTAACATTTCATTTGAACATACGAAACGCGCTTTCAGATATACTCGGTAACACAGTTCCAACAGGTTTTTATCAGTTACAAGTGTTTATATTTCAATTATTATGTGTCGTGTTCTACTTGCTTGTCTATATGCTTCGTCTTTTAACGATTAACTAATTAAACTGGTTATTTACGGGTGTAGTTGTTTCTCAATTATATTAAAAACGCAAATTTTGTCAATACGTATAATTACACGAGTATAAATAACAAATTAGTGCGAAACCTGAAATATGATAAAAGCTTATACATTATAGATAATAATAGAACTTGATACCTGCTATTTCATTACTACATACGACAATAAATGCTATTGGATAATGCAGTATTAATACAATAATTTATTGTAATAACTAAAGAACTTTAATTGGTAATCCTATCAAGCTATATAGTTGCCATTATCATATTACATTTATGTAATATCGTATGTATTGGCTAGTTACATATGTTACTTTCTTTAACACCTTCAAAGAATAGTGAAGCTAGATTCACTTCATGAAGACACACCTTTTTGATATTTACATTTGATATGAATACAAAAATGCTGAAGTGTGGACTTCGAGTCAACTTCCCAAACTAAAACTTACCGTATTTTCAAAAATGTTATTTTTCTAATTATAACGTTGTACATTTCACCAACGGTTAGATTTCTAAAAAAGCCAGCTATATAGGCAACCTTCCATTCCATCCGTCAAAATTCATAGAAAGCGCCACAGTGAAATAATAACTTTCAGAAAAAAAAACAAATTGTAGCCCATTTTCCGTTCAGTTTTTAAATATTTTTTTGAAAACTGGGCGTAAAAGTCGAGATTTTCAAAAAGTTGTAACGGCCGCCATTTTGAAGCTAGAGAGTTAGTTCAGTAAAAAAGTTTTCGATTTACCTTAAATTGTTGTCTCAGATCGCGTGCTAAAATTTCCAAAATTTAGTTTTGGAAAAAACGCTACCAAAAAAAATGTCTAACTTCCGTTTCCGGTTTCGGATTTTTTTGAAAAGCTTAACTAGAACTATAATTTTCGATATTCCCCTTGATCTAAAATTTCATCAAAATCGCTCCAGCCTGTAGAGCCGTCACTCATCCACACACCCACATACAGACTTTTCTAAAAATCAATTTTTTGAGTTTCTTGAGCCACAAAATGATGAATTCAGTTACAATCTAGATTTCGAAAATTTTCGTTAAATCAATACTTCCCTACACCGAAGGTATGAAAAAGTAAAAATAAAGCATTAGGTGTGTCGTTTTAGTTTCCCATACCTTAGGTATGGAGAAGTACTGATTTCATGAAAATTTTCGAAATCTAGATTTTAACGGAAATACAAGTTTTGGGGCTACCCAAAAAAGTGGGCTTTAAAAAATGTCTGTATGTAGGTGGGTGTGTGACGCCTCTAAAGGCGAAAGTACTGTACCGATTTTGATGAAATTTTAAATCAAGAGGTATGTTGAAAATTGTAGCTCTAGTTAAGTTTTCAGTATTAAAAATTTTCAAAAAATATTTTTCAAAAACTACCTACACGATCTTTTTAAACTTTCGGAGGCAATAGAGCTTGCAGTGAACTAAAAATTTGTTTTTTACTAATCTCCCAAATTTTACTCTGACGCTTTCCAGGAATTTTTGAAAAATTTGAATTTGATTAATTATTTATTCAAAAACGCAAACGTCGATTGATATCAATTTTTAACGGTTCGATAGACTATTTGAAGTACTTTATTAGGATTAACAAGAATTTTCAACTATTTTAAAAATTAAGAAAAAAAACGATACTTTTTAATTTCAATAACGCGTTTTCCGGCAGTTACGTGATTTTAACTACGCCTTTCAATTAGCTCTAGTTAAAAAACATATTTTTCATCTTTTGCATATTCTTGATAACTGTTTAAGTAAACCATTTATATCCATTTTTAGTGCGAAATAGGAAGCGCATCTAATTAGCTGTAGGGCGGGCGGTTCTATTCGTACTATTCTTTTACGGTATGCGACATCGTAGGGTACGGCAAGTATTAATATCTAGTATGGGAAAGTCCACTCGAAGTTAACACTTAAGTTTTTTTTCTTCATATGAAGATAATTACGCATAATAATTTATTTTCTTCTCCAGTTTTCGAGATCGCAAGCTATAGGTGATTTTTCTGTTAGGCCTTCACAGTGAACAGAACCGCAATGAACGGTCAATTTTTGAAAACAAAATTAGGAGAAATATTGAGAGATTATAGAATTCCTACGACGGTTTTTTATAACAGCAATCCATTCGCTTTCTAAATATAAGCAGATAACTAGCAATGGTCTATCAAATACATTCAAAGTTTATCAGTTTTTAGTAAAAGTGCGTCAATTGCTAATTATAAAATAATTGTAGCGACTACAGTCTAAAATTTATAGTCAATATTCAAAGAAATATACAGGATGTATCAAATTGCGTGTTAACTATGGGGATCTCGCTTATTTAAAGAGATACGACGATGGTTAAATTACAGAAAAGTTGTGGAATTTTATACCCATTAATAATCTGAAAAGTAATTGGAGCTATCTTGCTTCGTTTCTGAAAGAACTGCAAAAAACTGAAATTTTGGATTTTTTGTTTTCAGCTATAACTTTTACATTTATTATTTATTTTGCATGTTTCTAATTAACGCATTATTAGGACACTTTTTCATTCTAAATCTAAATGTTTGATTAGATTTGGTATAACTGTTACCAGTGCTCATTTAAATATTTTCATATTTAAATAGAGTTTTTAATTCTGATTTCAACGAAGTGTCACACTTTGCATTTTGTTTACCTTTAAGCATTTTATTACAGAAAATAAAAATTTCATAAGAGTGCCATGGAAAGATCACGTCATTTAATTTATTTTGAAAGAATTCTAGTAGGTCATGAACTGATGGAAGTAAAACAAAACACTACTTTTATTTACTTCGACCTTTAGATACATTAGGTATGCGAAAATTTCAGGAAACTTTGTTGTGAGCGTAGGCAGCAGGTTAACTTATTTTTTCAAAAAAAAGTGAATGACACAGTTACTAACACATAGATTAGAGAGTTTATTTTAGACAAGCTTCTGAGCATGTTTTACAAAAGTGTCATTGAACATTTATTTAATATTTGTATTAGTGCAGTTCTAGTGTTATATGTTGTTTTTATTTTACCTGTTATTCAAATTTGTTATTTCAGTTGTAAACATAAAATCTGCAAGTGAAATTTTCAGTATACTGTGTATGTTAGAAACTTTGTCATTCATTTTGTAAAAAATAATTTAACCTGTTGTCTTCGTTCAAACGAAAATGTTCTGAAATTTTCGCATACCTAAAGCATCTAAAGGTCAAAGTAAATATTATTAGTGTTTTGTTTTACTTCCATCAGTTCATGGCCTACTAGAATTCTTTCAAAATAAATTAAACGACGTGGTCGTTCCATGCCACTCTTATGAAATTCTTACTTTCTGTAATAGAATGCTCAAAACTTAAACCAACTGCAAAGTGTCATACATCGTTGAAATCAGAATTAAAAACTCTATTCAAATATAAAAAACTTAAAATGCCGACCATAAGAAAAAAAAAAGTTGACAGTCGAAAATGAGCAATGGTAGCAGTTATTACCAAATCTGATAAAAAATTTAGATTCAGCATAAAAAAGCGTCCTAATAATCTGTTAATTATAAATATGAGTTATAACCGAAAACAAAAAATCTAAAATTTAAATTTTTTTTTCAGTTTATTCAGAAACTAAGCACGATAGCTCCAATTTCTTTTCAGATTATTAATGGGCATAAGATTCTACAACTTTTTTCTAATTTAACCATCGTCGCATCTCATCAAATAAGCGAGATCTCCATAGTTAACACGCAATTTGATACAACCTGTATAGTTTTACAACCAAAAAAATGGGCATATACAGAGTGATCAAAAATAAACTTGATCGCGGGAGCCACTGAAAACAATAAAACTTGACTAATCTGTGTTATGTTTTATGTTTACACTATAGAAATGTCAAATTTTTTGAAGTTTAAAATTAATGTTCGAAGTCACAAATAAAATATTGACTAAAGACTTAAAGAGCACAAAACGTTTCTTTTAGAATCTTATTTGCGCAATGGTGTTAAATTAGAAGATGGCGAATGGCATTAATATATACACTGTGTCTATAAAGAAACCCCCCCCCCCCCGCCCCCCAACTAACTTTTGAACGACTTGATGTTTTTCCACAAAATTTGGTGTGCTGTAATGGGAAATTAAATACTATTTTTCAGACCATATTAAAATTTTGTATCATCCAAAATAACGACTATGCGCCATTTTGAATTTTTGTTTTTAAATGGCAAGGGGTGTCGAGTGACACCTCATTGGAAAGGTTCTTTAGTTCTGCGTCTGATCCTAGAGTTTCAAAGAAAAATATTCAGCCATAACAAAATGACAATGTTTGAAGATAAAGAAGTCTATTTAAAAAAACTAAGAATTAAAGCTTAAATTAAGTAAATTAAGTGTTCGAAATGTTTACCATTCACTTCTTGGCACATAAAAAGTCGGTTATGAAATTCCTGCCTTACATTTTCATAAGTTTCTGGAGTGATATTTCTGCAAACTTCTGTAATGCGTTGCTCCAGTTCTTCAATTGTTTCTGGACGGGTTCTGTACACTTTCGATTTCAGATATTCCCATAGAATAAAATCTAAGAAAGTTAAATCTGGGGAGTGAGCCGGCTATTCTACAGGCCCCCGCCTACCAATCCATCTTCCTAGAAAATGTCCGTTGAGAAAGTCAGAAACAGGCCTATAATAATGAGGCGGCGCACCGTCTTGTTGGAACATAACGTTTTCAATATTATTTCCAGCCACCTGAGTTACTTCTGGGAAAATTTTATACTGCAAATGAAAAAGTAGACTACTGGATAAAAAAATCAAAACAATTTTGAATTGAGTGAGTCCATTTGTTTAAAATCCGCCATTTTGTTATGGCTCAATATTTTTCTTTGGAACTCTAGGATCAGACGCAGAACTAAAAGACCTTTCAAATGAGGTGTCACTCGACCCTGAATTAAAAAATCAAAACAATTTTGTATTGAGTGAGTCCATTTGTTAAAATCCGCCATTTTGTTATGGCTAAATATTTTTCTTTAAAACTTTAAGATCAGACGTAGAATTAAAAGACCTTTCAAATAAGGTGTCACTCAACGCCCCTTTCTATTTAAAAAAAATTTCAACATGGCGCCCAGTCGCCATTTTGAATAATACAAAATTTAATATTAAGCTAAAAAATAGTATTTAATTTCCCATTCAAGCACACCAAATATTGTGGTAAAATATCAAGTCGTTCAAAAGTTAGTAAGGGGGGGGGGGGCTTTATAGACAGACGGTATATTAATTTTTCCTATGGCGGCATTCACGCTGCTGTAAAACGTTTGTCATTTTAATGTTACCTATCAATTTAATATACAAATTTGGTTTTTTTCACTACTAGTAATATGGCGTAGCATTTTGACACATAATAGAATGCTGTGAAATTCAATTTCTCTACCTTTGCTCACTGACAGGTAACTAATTTTTCATTATTAACCACTGGTAAATAATGAACAAATTTATATTTTTTGATAATCCTGTGACAGTTTTAAAGAGAACGTTTTTATAGCACGATTTAATATAATGGAGAGATTCTATTTAATGGTATTTTATGCATAAAATAGTTGTTTAAATAAATTAATTTAATTTTAAAAACTTTGGTGTATTTGACTATACGTTTTTCGCGCCGTAATAAATGACAACTCTGTCAATATCAATTTCGCCTATAATACAACCAAAAAAGAGAACATTGTTAATAATTTCAGTATTTTAGATGAAACCAGTTCTTAAAAACAATGTATTTGAATACCAATGATGATTTAACAATTTTCAAACAACTGTCATGCCAACAAAACAAAAAACTGTTATTTGTTTTATAATTTGAAATAAACAGGGATTTAAGTTAAAATAGTCATTTTTCGACAATTATAAGAGTTTATATCACTAGTAGTGAAAAAAAAAACTATATACGCCTCGGCAGAAAAGTCTTATAGCCCTCGGGCCTTATATCCCTCGGCGCTATGCGCCTCGTGATCTAACCTTAGCCCTCAGGCTATAATACTAGACTTTTCTACCTTGGTGTATAATATACTAATACATTACATGTTTACATGTTTTTGAATATATTTGTAGCGTATTAAACTGTGTTAAAGTCACATAATATAATACAGTTAATTGTAGTTCAAATGTAGTTTTATAAAGCGCAATGTAGACAGTGGTCATATTTTTATGGGCTCCCGCGATCAATTTTATTTTCGATCACACTGTATAATTTAATTTTGTTTGCACCCAAAGTTAAATGTCGAATCCTGGATTGTTTGTGTTTAATACAATTTCGAACTATTGTCACAAGTGACATTCGTTGACAGAGTTTTGGTTAATACCAAACTCAATTCTGTTATCTGTGCATTCCTTTACATGATTCAAAATGTTGCATTCAACATTGTGAACAATTTCCATTGTGATTTCCAACTTTTTAAGAAGTAAGATATTGTATATTTTTTGTATGAAACCTTCAATCGTCACCTACCTACTAGATAAAAATTATTTATTTTTATTTTGTGTTATAACAAAATTGGCATTTGCACAGTGTTTGGTAGGGATAATTTTTCAGATATACTAAAATAATTAAATTTTCAAGAGTAGGTTAATGTTAAGACACCTTGTGTTATCTATAAAACATGAAAGTTTCCTCGTTACTGCCGCTTTTTACTTGCACTTATCATTTAGTAGTAACCACAATCAATACAATGGCGTAGCCAAAGAAAATAGTTGTATTTAATAGACGTAAGTGAATGACCTGAGCAAAAGTGTATCGGTCTTTGTTCTTCTGCAGGGAGAAATAAATGACAGATACTATTTTATGCTTTCTGTAAAATAATATGAACGATTCAGAGCACACGGTTTATGAAGAATCCATTTACTGTTACATGGAGGAAGGAGTGAATTTTTTCTGGGTGCGCCACTGATGACACACGATATCATTTAAACTGACATAATGTTAAACAACAGCGACAGAACATCGGATGCTGTATCATCGAATTAATCAGTCGGAATGCGCTTATTTATTACAGGGCCATTATCTATTTAACATGATGCGAAACAATGCAATAAAGAACATTAAGCCTCCTTTATATATTTAGGGCATGGACACAAAATTTTTACTTTTCTTGGAAAACATTACAGAAAATTTTGTTTTTGTGTATAATTAATTTTGATGGTGATGGTAACTATGTACGAAACAATTAGTTTCCATTGTTTACTAATTCAAAATAATAAGGAAAAGTATTTTTTGTGCATAAAGTTTTACGAGCTCTCATCTAAACTTTTCAAGTAGCCAAGTCCTAATTGGTGGTTTAAATAAATAAATCCCAATAGCTTTTTTCCCGTATGCAAACGAAATTACAATTTTGGACTAACGGTCACATAAGATGTACCTATATTTATATTAATAAACGATAAAAAAAAATTCACTTTTTTATTTTCGATTTTAAGTTCATTGTTTATTTAGTTAGTGTTTTATTTTTAACATTTAGAGTAATTTACAATAGCATAGGTGCGTCCATTTATAAATTTGGTTACCAACACAAAAATTTCTGTTCTAAATCAGTCATTGTTTACGCAAAACCTACTAATAAACACAATATTAACAATAAAAAGTAAAACATATTTCTTTAAATAAAAAAACATGTCCAACTTTCTGTTTTCAGTATTGCTAATCTAATAAATGTTAGGTTTATTAAGATTCACCTACATCTATTTTTTAGGAGCTCTAAGGAAATTATCTTAACTTTCGTACTATTTATTGCGAAATTATTAGCGATGTAGTTTTTTTTTATTGAATACCCGTATAAAATGTTTTATTTTATAAATTAGTTTTTGGCCATACCGTATTACTTATTACCTATTACTTATTAGTTTATCTAAAACTTTCCTTCAGAATTTAGAATTTGCATATGTGCAGCTTTTATTCAAGGTTCATGACTTTGAGATTAAATTATATACAGGGCGAGTCAACAATGCCGCGGTGATCGATATCTTCTTTACTATTTAAAATACGGAAAAATCATTCGAATAAATGTTTTAGGAGAACAAAACAGCCACACTTTAAAATTATTTTCAATTATACAGAAAGGTCCTTACAAGAGTGGCATACCAAACTTGTTTTTTTGATAGAACAGCCTGTATATTTTTGCATATTCTTATTCTACCATTTCAAAATTTATAAAAACAAATTTCTTAAATGAAATAAAACCATGTTCCAGTTGTTTCTTGCAAAAACCAAAAACAAGCGGGTGTCAATGCCTCCTATAATGGATTTCTAGAACTTGCCCAATTATTTGCTTACAATCTCATTCTGCAACAAATACCTTGTATAACGAAATTCAACTTTAAAATATCTGGAAGATAGCACATGGTCTTAACTAAGGTTTAACAGGAAAAGTTTGTTTAATCTTGGAAAACACGGCTCGTTCAGATATTATTAGCGACGTCTGCAAATGTTGAATTTTTCGAAAAAATTAGAATAACTTGGCAACGCCGCAAAGGATTTTTAAAAACAAAACATACTCAGAAAGGCAATTAAAATGCGAATAAGAATATGCACAAATATACAGGGTGTTCTATTAAAAAAACTTAAGTTTGGTATGGCACTCTTATATGGAACCCCCTGTATCTTTGATAATAGTTTTAAAATGCGCTCCTTTTGGTTCTCTAAAACATTTAGCCGAAGCATTTTTCTGTATTTTAAATAGTAAAGGTGATACCGACCACAGCGGCGTTGTTGACCCAACCTGTAGAAATAAATAAGTTTCTCGATGATTCATCTACACACTTCTCTCTACCTCAAGTGTCTAATATAATAATAGATTAATTTTTAAGCTGCAATGTTTCGCTTAGGTTAATATTTTTACCTACCGAGTTCTAGTAAGCAGATCAAGAAGTAACAGTGCTTGTGGGATATACACTGTGTTTATAAAGTAACCCCCTCCCCCCAACTAACTTTTGAACGACTTGATATTTTACCACAAAATTTGGTGTGCTGTAATGGGAGATTAAATACTATTTTTTAGCCATTAATTAAATTTTGTATCATTCAAAATGGAGGCTGGGCGCCATTTTGAATTTTTTTTAAACGGAAAGGGGGGTCACCTCACCTAGGATCAGACGCAGAACTAAAAGACCTTTCAAATGAGGTGTCACTCGACCCATCTTTCCATTAAAAAAAATTTAAAGGCGCCTAGCCGCCATTTTGAATGATACAAAATGTAATTATTGGCTAAAAAATAGTATTTAATTTCCCATTGCAACACACCACATTTTATGGTAAAATATCAAATCGTTCAAAAGTTAGTTGGAGGGGGGGGGGGTTACTTTATAGACAGACGGTATGTGGTTTTTTTATGTAATACATACGTTTATACCTTGTAGACGTCATCTTAGTACTTACTTACTCGAGAAAACTTTGCATTTATGTTTCAAGCCACAAACTGGCACTGAAAAGAAAATATTCTCGTGTTTCGATATTTTTGACAATATTACAGCTCATATTTATGAAACTCATTTTAGACAACGTATTTTACTCAAGCTACATACAGGGTTATTCAAAAGTATAGAATAGGTCTAAACGTAGTAAAGCTGAAACTTATTAATAAATTGTTTTTTATCTACCTTTTTTTAATTTTTTAGGCAACGTCTGCTAGCAAATAAAAATTTTTTTAAACTTTACATAGTGCTGTTTACACTCGTTTGCATAATGCCACACCACTTTTAATTTAAAAAAATTGTGTCCGGTGCATTTTCTCGAAGTATTTGAAATTTGACTCGTTGCCTGATCCCCCCCCCCCCCCCGAACAATGAGTATGACCGCCCGCCCCTGCCTCAATGTGTTATTCCCAATACTTCAACGGAAAATATTGAGAATGAATTCGCACCCAGGCACTATTTTTACTTTCCCATACTTTCGGCATATTGATTTCATGAAAATTTTCGAAACCTAGATTTTAACAGAAATATACGTTTTGAGGCTCAACGAACCCAAAAAGTGCTTTTTAAAAATTGTCTGTCGGCGGGTGGGTAGGTGTGTGACGCCTCTAAAGTCCTGTGCCGATTTTGACGGAATTTTAAATGAAGAGGTATGTTGAAAGTGTAGTTCTAGTTGCCTTTCAAAATAATCCGAAACTGGAAGCGGAAGTTTGACAGGTTTTTATGGTAGCGCTGTTTTACAAAACTAAATTTTGGAACTTTGAGCACAGGATCTAAGAGAACAACTTAATGCAAAATCGAAATTCTTTTTAGCCAACGCTTTAGCTTTAAAATGGCGACTACTACGATTATTTGAAGATCTCGACTTTAACGGCCATTTACTCAAAAAGTGGTCGTCTCATCGGTATCAACTACAACGTGTTTGAGCGCCCTTTGTGGGTAGTACACGATGAAACAAAATTAATTTCAAAAATCTAAAACGATCGCAATGGCGCTTCTTCACAATTTTCAAAACAATATTTATCAGAAACTGCACACAGGATTTTTTTTAGGCTGCTAGAACCGAAGACTTGAAGATTTGAAAAAATCGTAAATGGGCACCCCTTTATTTACTAAACGGAGTCCGATAAAAAATGTTTTCTCACCATGGCTAGTAAAACCAAAATCTAATGTTAGGTTTTAGATACTTTTACATTTGACGGAGCTACTGTAGAAAATGTAACTTCCAAATTTAAATTTTCAAAATAATAATTCTCAAAAACTGGCAATAGGTTTATTTAAAACATTGTAGTCTTATAGAGCTGAACATGGGCTACAATTTGGTTTTTGCTGAATACCATAATACCTTTGCGGCACCCTCTATGAATGTTTCAAAATCATTACGTGGTATCCTAGTAGAACCAAAGTCAAATGTTAGTTTTTTCGAATATCGAAAATTGACACGTTTGCAAATACGGTAAGAATCAATATCTAGTATGGGAAAGTTCACTTGAAGTGAACACTTCAGCTTTTTTAGGACTACGCCCCTCTTTATTATCATACTATAATTGGGTACAACAAAAGATGAGTATACGTAACTAAATTGTACGCTACTCCACAAAAGTAAGGAATATTTCTAAAAAACAATTAGAAAAGGAATATTGTTTTCTGCTATAGCGTGGTATTATCCTTGATTGTAGTACACTATAACTTTGATTATATACCTTTATAGTCAATGACTATAATCAAGGCTATTACGAAGCTACAAGACACTTTTGTATAGCGGTGTATTTCGAGTTTTGAAGTAAAAGTTGTTTTTATCAGTCAATCTGATATCCTTAATCGATCTTTACGACCAGTGTTGATACACAAAGTGTAGGAAAACCAATGCACGTATATAATAAAAATAACTGAATCCTTGCCCTAAATTAAATCTCTTACTGTTAGAAACACTCGTGATTTATTCTGTAATTTGTTTTTATGGATAGTAACTTATTGTTTACAGTTTCCTTTCGTGGTAAGTTTTCTTTAATGCTGCAGGTATGATAAGAAGAATACTAACGGTTCAATGTCCTTTATGTCGTATTTTATATATTTCATTGTAAATATAGTTTAAATTTGGTTCTTGTTTCCTTCTAAAATTTACTATAGTTTATTAATTTATTTTTAGGTTCATTGTATTGTGAAACAGTAAAAACTGCTGTTTTCTAAAAATGTAACAGAATTGTACAATTTATTTCAATGCAATTTTTGGTGCATAATAACTTCGATAATACAGAATATACAGGGTTATCCAAAAGTATAAAATAAATATTAATTTCTGTAGCGCGTTGGTTTTTGAAAAAATGGTCGGACACTTAAATTGATTTAAATATAACTACATCTTTATGTGATATCTTTTGTTTTCCAACGTCACCCTCCTCACCCCCAGCCACCTTGACTTACTTTTTTTAAATAGCAACTTATACTTTGTGTGGGCTCGTTGGAAAGCTTGCAAAAACTGCATTCAAATCTACCATCATAAATGAATTGGGATCGTTGGTTTTTAAGTAATAGCGATTGAAAGAAAAAATGTACCTTTTTCATATTTTTATATTAAGCCGTTAATATCAAGTAACTAAAGCCATACCAATAATTTATAAGGTGACTCGCCATGTTGTTTATAAATTACGGTTTAATTGTTTTTAATGCCATTTTACTTGCTAAATACAATGTGTTGTAACTTTTCAATTAAGTGAAATCTAACACAAAAAAATTGACTCAATTATCAGAAAGACAAAACTGCAATTTTTATGATGCTGGAATGTGGTGACAAAATTAGAAGTCATGCTGAAAGAGGACACTTCTAACATTGGTTATAAATTGTTATGTCTTTGGTTACTTGATATTAATGTCTTAATAACAAAATATAGAAAAAGTGCATTTTTTCTTTCAATCGCTGTAACTTAAAAACCAACCATCTCAGTTCATTTATGATGGTATATTTGAATGCAGTTTTTTTGCAGGCTTTCCACCGAGTCCACACAAGATATAGGTCGCTACTTAACAAAATTAAGTCAAGGTGGCTGGGGGTGAGGAGGTTGACGTTGGGAAAACAAAAGCTATCGCAGTTATATTTACATCAATTTAAGTGTCCGAGGATTTTTTTAAACCAACGCGCTTCAGAAAAACGACAGCTTAAAATTAAATGTTGAAATATTTATTTAAATCTTTAAGGATTTATTTATATCGGTAAGGATTTATTTAAATCTGCGAATATTTATTAAATATTGAAAGATTTAAAACAAATATGTGCAGATTTATCTAAATACATAAAGATTTACTAAATATTTGAAAATTTAAAATAAATGTTTTGGGATTTATTTAAATCTCTAATGCTTTATTAAATATTGGAATATTTAAACCAAATGTTTAAGAATTTATTTAAATCTAGAATGATTTATTAAAATAAAAAGCATTTAGCGAAATGTGTGTATATATAATAAATATTGGGACAAATTGCCTTAAATGCCGTGAAATGCACAGCAAATTTTCACATTACACTTGGCGCCCCATATAGACCTTCATAGGTTCAACATAATCTTGCATACGTGCCCAATCAAGTGGTGGGGTGCAAATGTACCTCAATTATAAACTTTGGTAATAGTGTTGATAATTGATAAATGGTCGGCATTTTTGTTTATGCGTTTTATTAAAATAATTTTGTTACAAAAGCAGAAAAAATTTATACTGAAATGCATATTTACTGAACAAAAGCTTTAGTTCCCAATTATTATGTTTTTGTCGTATTCGACTTAATTAGAACATCTTTCACAAACTGTGTTTTACAGTGTTTCTGCACAATCAAATTTGTTGCACTGAATTCAATATTGTGTACTTCTCCTATCCTACACGCAAAAAATATTTCTTGGAATGTTTCGGCACTTGTTATACTCCAGCTCTAGCGAACGCCTCAAAAATCTCGGAACAGTAATAGCTCATAAAACGTAAATTTTGAAAAGTAGCTACTTGATTTAGGAGGAAGCATCTCAAAAAAGTACTAAGACAGAGCCCCGGTGCGTAGCGCAACCCCACACCCCTGATAATCAGCACTACATTATGTAATGTGTGATCACAAAAGGTGTTTGTTCAATTTATATCTCATTCAGCAAATTATTTATTGTTATTCACTAATCTTCGAATTCAAGTGCTTCGTAACAATATAATACGCTAAAAGACATCTTCATTTCTTAATATCTACTGACGATCCAGCTTTCTTGTTAAGTTACTAACGAGCACAGATAAAATGCTACATCTTCTATTAAATCAGAATAAGAAGACAGAAAATGTAGGAAAAAATATTAAAAGGCCAGATCCAAGGTCACGCGTATAATTAGCGGTCGATATCATCATAAACCGTTCCACAAACTTGTCTAAACAATAACGAGCGTTACGTAAGAAATTGTTTCACGAGTTATTATTCTCCTGGCAATTAACACGAACTTGTTTTGCAAAAACCTTACTATTTTACTAGAGATTGCGAAAAAGTGTGCTTGTTTAAGGCATGTACGCGATTATTGATGTATGAAAATAGTATCAATTAAACTCAACTAAATTTACTTACACATCATTTATTTATTTATAATATTAATGCAATCAGCAACGCTTCCACCTACGTTATAATAAATTCAATGGCCTTAAATTGTATCTATAATAATAACCGTAAATATGCAACTTGCATCATGTATGACCATCCTCATATAATGTACATACTAAGAATTCAAGGAGCGAGTGATTTCCGTTATATTGAAATATCGATATAAATATTGATGCCGATAGTTGCTATTTTGTCATAGCGAAATACCAATATGTATCAATAAAGTCGTGCTAGTATATCTATTGACCAGCTCGCATTCAGAATCTTAAGCTTCGTTTACATTATAGCGAACATAAGCGAACGAACGAACTCGTTCGTAGCAATTCTCTAGATATAAACGGTGAATAGTACACGAACGAACGAATTTGTTCGCAATCGGTCATGTTCCGGCCGGTGTCGGTAAATGAGCGAATCATCAAAGAAAATTCGTGCTCTGTGTAAACAGTTTAAATACGTAGACGAGCATTCGGCAGTTCCTTGCAGAAGTGCAACACGAATCCCACATGATGCTTACGAATGTATGGATCATCAACAACTGCGAATGCTCTGCTAATAAGCGTAAACAAGAAAAGGTGAACCCTACCAAACGAACGAATCCATTCGTTCGTTCGTTCGCTTATGTTCGCTATAATGTAAACGAAGCTTTATAGGATGATTTTAACAAAGAAAGGATTTACATAATTCAAAACTATCTACTTCTCAAGACAGATCAAAACATCGGTTTTTAAATTTTCTATTCTTAACTGTGCAATTAATATAACGATTAGAAACATTAAACCAAAAGACCGCATCTCCATTCTTGTTGGGTAATTAAACAAGTTGTTATACAGCTCTCAGTAATATTATGTTTTGTAATAAACATAACATTTGTTTGATAAGCTTATTTAAGTATTCAAACTACTTAACAACATTTGATATAACTAATCTTATATTAAACATTTGATTATGGTGTCATATTATTATTAAAAGAATATGTAATGTCCTTCCCCTATCATGACGAAGATAAAAGCTAAAACTAAGAATCATTGGCTATGGGTCAAGTAAGTTGCATATGGTATAACTATAGATATTGCATTTTTCATTGACATAAACGCGCCATATCTAGCCATGAGTCAAAGGTTAGTGTACTAGTTATCAAGGCGGAAAACAGCTGATAAAATTCTGTAAATTATTCCCAGGAATTTTACATATTGTGGACAATGGAGATATGCGACACCAAGTTTGATGAAACGATGATACATCGAACAATACGATCTTAAATGTAAACATTATAATGATAGGTTACATTGTGAACTTTGGACTCGCATGCAAAGCTCATTTCTTATATTCCGTATTAGTTTGGCAATCTCATTTTTATTGGTCAAGTCAACACCTACAAACGCAGTCTGGTATTTGCATCAGAAATATTCCTTTAATACGGAGTTTGTTTAATTTAAAAAAATTAAAAACGCAATTGATAATCACCACCGTGCGTGCCACATTTGGCTAAGTATTTCGTAAACAATCCAAGGTCTAGTTGCCGCAATGAAAGATTGAAATTGAATGTCAAGGTTTAGATACAGTTCCCTGTAAATCAAGATGTACCAGCTGTGTAATTTATTACATGTATATTTTTACTTCTAGTATGGGAATGCACTGTGATCGTGAAATTTTTCTATTTTGATAGAAATACATCTCTTGAAAACCAAACAGGTGGTTATTAAAAATGTCTGTCTCTATGTGTGTAACGCTTGATATCGCAAGAACTGAACCAATCTTAATCAAATTTGGAATACCTAGGTACGATAAAAATTCATCGGGTACATAGGTTTTTTAAAACGATACGGAAAGGGATGCTAGACATGTTTTTATGGTGCCATTTTATTCAAAACCGAATTTAAAAATTTTGAGTGCAGCGTTTGAAGGAGGGCACTAAGTCATTCCTTTTTTTTTCAAACAATCTTCAAAATGGCGACCGCTACGAATTTTACGTCTTTTAACGTCTATTTTCTCAAGAATGAGTTGCCAGATCGGCATAAACTTTGCTTATTATAATAGACCAGGCGAGCACAATGTTGCCATTATATGAATTTTACGAGAATGCACCAATTAAATAAAATAGTAATTTTAAATTATCTACTTAGAAATACTTATCAAGGTTTACACAATGATATTACTATGCCTATGCTATTGCTTCTTACTTTAGAGATTTAACTAACAGGTCAAACAATGGGCTGAGTTGGTGCATCCTTATAAAATTAATACGATGCATGAACGAAAATTTTTGAAACCATGAAAACTGCAAGTAAAAACATTTTCGCTTTCCTGGCCACAGGATTTCGTAGGCTTACAGAACTAGGGAAAAGCTATAATATGCTTGCTGTCCCAATGCGCTAATTTCTCTGTGACACCTTCTATGAATTTTTGAAGTTTGGAAATCAATGCCTTTTCACTTATTAAAAGGAAGACTAAATCATTTTTGTTTAAGCAAAATTGCTCTTCAGTCACAATAGAATAAGAGTCTAAACGTAGTCTTTAGATGCAGTAATACTGGGGGGGGGGGGGTAAACATCCCTCTCGTCCCACCTTTAGGCTGACAATTTTGACAATATACGAACAAGCACTGGAGGTACCGGCGCGACATTCTCGGACCATCTGATCTTATGCAGTAGTTAGCTCTTAGACTACATGTTAAAAATATTTTTGAAAACGGTTAATTTGTGCTCGACTTTATTCAGAATATGTAATTGTTTATTTTTGTTTAGTAATGGTTTTAATTTGCAAAGTTACAACAACAAAATCTTACCACAAAAAGAAACTGCAATCAAATAACCAAATGTGATTAAATAGAATTTAAATTGTTCCATATGTGTAAACATCTGGATAAATTATTTATTAATAAATTAATTTAGATACATTATGTACATCAGGCAGAACATTAGCATAAAACCTCCATTCACTGCATGGTGGTGCAACAAAGCAGCATTTTTAATGTTTTGGAGTTGTAAAAGGAGTTACCAAACTCCTTTTAGTACATGAAAAATAAGATATTTTTAATCTTAGAAGGGCGCACCAAAACTCCCCAGTTAAATTATTGTATGTATTTAACAAAAATAAAATTTAAAAAACAAAAGACATATGTAATTTGGATAACAAAATGCTATGATATTTGGAGTTGTTTGATTTGACTGGAGTATTGTAATTCCTGGAAGGCAGTTTTTGGGATGCTTGTTACAATTTAATTTACGATTGGAGGTTTGTGAAGACTGTAAGGTTTTGGTAGTCAAACTTATAAACTCAGGGTTGCGTATTATTGCTGTAATTTATTGTTTTAAAATTCAAATAATGTCGCTATCTTTATATCATTTATATATTTGTGAAGTTTTGTTTACTCTGAAAGAAAGAAGAACACAATCAGATTGATACGATTATTGTTTATGTTAATTTTAATTATAAATTAGTTCAGAATTGTTTAAAAGATTTAATTTATAAGAAATTTTAGACTTACTTATTTGTGCATCGTTGGATGTCATTTGTGGGGGTTATGGATGTGAATGTCAATTTGACAAATGTAAAAAAAAACAGTCATTGTTTCATGAGATTTATTTATTTTGAAAAAAATGGGAGATCAAGGAAGAAGACAAGCAAGTGAAAACTTATTAGTTAGTTACGGTTCGTCCTGAAAACAAAGATACAGGATTTTTCATTCTCTGAAATAAAAGAGAAAGAAAACGAGTTATATGAAATAAATAGTGGTTTTGAATCGAATAGAAGATATAACAAAACGGATACAAGTGTTTCTCAACTAATTTTGGAAATATTCAAAAGAAGAATAATATAAAAGCGGTCCAGTACGAGTTTTACAGCTATCATGGTAGAAAAAGTCAATTATTAGTAAACATAAAAGCAGTCCAGTACATATTGGTACTACGGCGGAGGAAGATTCTTACTAAAGGCGAGTGCTGTGGTTTTTGTGGAAACAGCAAACCAGAGAAGAGGGAGTTTATCATTCAACGATTGTCGAGTTAAGGACATCATTATAAAGAAGAAACAAAGATAAGTGTTCATTTTAAGAATAGTAGAATAAAAAGAAATTTCTTGATTTTTCACAAATTTAACCTCAAATTGACTTCTAAATAAAAAACTGTTGTAACGTTGATATTGGTTTGTGTATTTTACTTCTTGAGTCTTATTTATTAATACTATTTCTTCACAAGCTTAATAACGACCCTGAGAAATTTTATAAAAGAGTCTCATAAAAATATAATTAGTGATTGCGGAAATTGCAGGCATTTAAAAGATTGTTGTTCTGGTAGGTGCATTGCCTCATATCATAGCAATATTTATGAATAATATAAATTACATTAATTTATGAATAAATATCTGCAATGAATTAACATAACGCATTCGGTACCCCCACTTAAAAGGAATAGTTTAATAGTTATTGTAATTCGTTGGAAGTCTGCTATTACAACATGCATGTTGCAGCTATGTAGATTACAGCTGTCTGCTTAATCGCAGTAACATGTACCGAGATACTAATCAGTAATCACTGTCGCTGGTAATGTAATATCGTTAGAAAATTTAATTCGTCTTAAGCATTATCGGGAAGTTTACTCATTTATTAAGTAATTGTGTCTTTCCATGAATGTAACAATTAAAAAAATTAGGTTGTATTACCAAAAAACGGATTTCTTTACAATTTATCTAACATAGCAACAACCACGTGTTACCATGAGCTTATTCAACAGCCATTATGACGGCGCGTATACATTTGTATACAAAAGAAAAGAAAGGGTTTTGAATCTGCATGGCTCCACTAGCCTAGAAAAAGGAAATGGTATTTCAGATTTCAGATTTTAAAGGTATGTTGGAGGTATAGCAAATTTTTTTCTGTAATATTTCCAGATAACTTTCAAAACTATTCAACAAAATAGTTTAATTATTATTTATTTTAAAAATATAAAACAATTGACTTTTATAAAAATAATGTTGCTCCCCACCAAGTTATACATAGAAAATACGGAATATAAAACAAGGGAAAGAATAGTTTGAAAGAAACAGAAAGAACTAAGACAAAAAAGGGTGAAAAAATTGGCAAAACACTTCGTCTAAACTTTCTCATGTCCCATAAAATTAATTACATATACATTTTCAAAAACATTTTTTATCATAGCATTGTAAGTTGGGAAGAAGAAACACCGGAACCCAGAAAATAAGATTCGTCATCAAAAAAGTGCGAGGAGGAAAAACCATGATTTATCAAATTACAAAAATTATGGAATTGAAAAAACCAAATCGCACTTTATCACAAGCTCTACTATTCAGTGGCGGTCCGTCCAATTAGGCACGGTAGGCAGTGCCTAACCATTACTTAAAAAAATCAAATTCTATCTTTCAATAAAAAGCAATTACTTTTAAAGTTTTTCCTTTTTAACAACACCGAGTAACGTTCAAAATTAGGCACCAAATAAATAGACCGTTGCCTTTAAACACAGTTTAACATAGGTATGCGAAGGACGAGATTATCGGGTCAAAATTCCAGCTCCTACGCAATCACTCAAAATCTATTATTCTTAATACGTTGGCATGCACATTGATACAAATTATGAAATAATGGAATGATCGGATGGACAAATGCAACGAAATAATAGTAGGGATTTCAGAACGCAATAAGCACGGCAAAGGCACGGCCTCTGCGACAGTTAGTTGTTGCAGCGTGTAGCTATTGTATGTTTATTTATTTCATACGTAGTTTGCAAATTTGCAGTTTATATGGAAATTCTCGTTGACCAGCTCCTAAAAGTAAAATTTAATGGATACTCTTACGAAAAACAAATAGAAATAAGAAATCATGGGCGATGAACTTCAAAATAACTAGGGCCGTTACAGACACAGTAGGAAGAAATCGAAATCGTTTAATATGAATGGCATAAAAGAATGGAGCTGCTAACTGGTAGCGAACTAGCGATATTAAAAATAAACTATTTTGCTGGAATTGCTTACTATTTTTATCTATATCTATCCCCCCAAAAGTATAATCTGAAACAAAATACTCTGTTTTTTTTCTTTCAGCTGCAATTAAAAAACGTGCGTCGACCAAAAAACATTTATCTGCAACTGTTAGATTAAAGTTATTTGGCAAACCACGCATTAGCTTGGCTTTAGACGAAGGTTTACGTTATCAAAGAGTGCATAATGACAAAGTGAAATTTAATAGAGATTTTATGCCCAGATTATTTCATTAAACAACAGGTCTTGGTAAATTAGAGTTGCTGTAATTTTTTTACTTATTAATCTTAATGTTAAATAACTTTTCCCATTGCCTACCCAAATTTTGAGCCCACGGAACGCCACTGCTACTATTAGAAAATTACTGGTGGGATAGAGGCGTTACTATAACACTTGTTTGAAAGTTGCACGACAAGGTCGTAGACCGAGTCGTGTAATTAAACGAGTGCCATACTAATGCATTATCCGACGTGTATCAAAATTTGTTAAAATCGAATTCTTTTGCTTGACATGATATTTGACATTTCGCATTAATTTATTTGCAAATGTCAAGTCACTTTTAAAATACTTTTGTTTTAAAATCATAGGAACGAGATAGATTCGATTTGTTCAATACTATGTCAACCAGCTACTTTTCTTGTAAACAAAGCTTCAGTTTTGTTTGTGTAAATAAAATGAGTTAGGTAATGAATCCATTATCTCACTAGTGAGATATGAGATAATGAACTTCATTTCCTAAAATGAATGACATAATAAGTCCTTATCAAAGCAGTCGTAGATAAAAACAATTTAACAATCATATTGCCACATTTTGAGAAATATATATTTTAAAAATCCAATTTTTTAAATATTTCCTTAGTCTGTATTGCTTCGAAAATACCTGTATATAAAACTCTTGTGTCCTGCGGATACTACGATGTCAGGTTTTCTGCCGATCTAGCAACTCATTTTGGAGCAATAATTCTTAATTCTTCACTAGCTAGGAAGTACAAAAAACCATTCTACTGTAATCAGCAGCAAAATCAGCAAAATTTCGTTTTTGAAAATATGTATGTAGAATTCGGTCGCGGATATTTAAACCATATTTTTTATAAACTTTCACATTTCAAGTTTTATCAGAATTTGACCACTCGTTCAGATTGAGTGAACGAACAAATGCATCACACCCACAGACAGATATTTTCAAATTTCGTTTGATTCTTAGGCCTGTGAAATAATAATACTAGTTTTCATTAATATATTAATAGGATACATTTTCAGGAAAACAAAACTTTCTTGTACTGAAAGTATGGGAAGAAATAGTAATGGACGGACGGCAGGCTGCTGAACTGCTGCCGAGCAGGGTTGGGTTGTTTTAAAACAAACGTTTTAAAACGGCGTTTTAAAACATGTTTAAAACACTTAAAAAAAACGCGGGTGTTTTAAAACAATTGTTTAAAACATTTGTTTAAAACGCCATTTTTTTCAAAGTTTATTTAAAACTTTTTCAAATATTATTTTAACAAAACCTCAGCGAATATTACTAAAAATTTATTTTTGTCAAACACAATAAACAGTAAAAAAAAGTAGTGGAATTTAGATATAGATAGGTACAAAGTTTTAAGGTTTATAAACAATAAAAATATAGTAAAAAAATTAAAATATCGATTATTCAGTATTTCTGTTTAAGTGCTGAAATACGGCCACCAGTTTAGCACTTTTTTCGGCCCCTAACCTGTTCCTTAATTTGGAGTGAACGATTCCAAACGTAGAAAATAATCTTTCTACCCCTGCCGATGAAGCCACAGTAGAAAACAGCTGATTTGATAAACTCGATAATTCCGATGAAATAAACTGTTTCTGCGACTGCCACCATGTTAAAGAGCTGATATTCTGCACACTGCACAGTGTGTTCATCAAACAAATACCGTTTGAACGGAGTCGCCATCGCTTGAAAAGATAAAATTTCTGGCATTACACATGGGTGATAGTCCGAAACAAATTGCAAAGCCTTTTTAACTAATTTAACTATTTGTAAACAGACCTTATTTTGGTATTTAAAAAAATTCTGAAATTTGATGTAAATATTATGTTTTTTAGCAACCTCAATGCCTTCGTTTTTCACTTGCATTGGCATTAATAGGAATAGCAATATCGTCGCGATCAGGATCTGGCATGTCGTCGTCAACGTCGTCAGAAATGTTTATTTCCATCCTCTGTTGATCTTGCAGCGAAGTGTCCTGACAAACACACTTTTCATGGTGCATTTTCATCCTTGCTACTAGTATAGGCAATTGTTTTTTGCACTGTTTGCATTCTGCCTTAGCTACAGTTTTGATTTTACCCGCCGAATCCGTGCGATCAGTTTTCACTTTAATTTCGTTGAAATTTATCCAAATAGGATCGTTTTTTCGCCCATGACTACTCATAATCTCGAGTATAGTAACAGTTAGTTAAAAAATGAACTGTAAAGTATGACTGCAGGGACTGCACTAATTAGAATAAACAGGGGCGGACTGGGGGCTTATTTGCGACCGGGAAATTGGTGAACCGGCCGGCCCAGCCAAAAATTTTTTTAAAGAAATTAGCGTGGCTACGAAGAATGCATTTAAAGCAAATCTCACTTACAAATAATTTAACTTGATATGGATCATGGCACAAGTTTAAAAAAAAATACGAAAAATTATGAAGGACACATGCTTGAACATAAAATTATAATTTTAAGTTCTAAGGTACTTACATAAATAAACTACAGAAATGGTGAACACGGCAAATCAAACCAAAAGTTCCTTTCGTAATAAATCACTCTTTTCGGCAACTTTGTCTATAATGGAATCACAGTCAATATTGTTTAAAACATGTTTTTCACATGCCATTAACATAAATGATTCCAATTATTTATATATATTTTTAATAAATTTTAATTTAGAGAAGGACCGTTCGCAAGACACTTGGGTAATTGGAATTGTCAATAAATATTTATATGCCAATGATAGCATGCTGTACGATTCATTAAATAAATTAAATTTGTACAGTAACTGGTAGCAGCAAATTGCACAATTTTTACAGTTTTTGCAAGTTGTCAGTTTATCCGCACTTTCTTCTTTTTGTTCTTTCTCTTCTTCGAATTCATCAAAATCCAAGTTCCGTTCAAGTAAAGAATATTCTTCAGTTATCGAATTTTTTAATCTGTCCCATTTACTTGCAAAATCAATTAACTCTTGAGATAAATTACTTTTAGTGACTCGGTCATCAAATTTAATAAATTTTTCGCTTAAACATTGAAGAGCGTTTTCAGGAATTCCATTTTCAGCGATTTCTTTAAAATTACTAGGCGACAGGAAACTTAGCTAAAATTTGACGTTTCTTTTTGACTTGGTCCTTTCTGATGGTCTTTTGTTTTGAAAATAACATGGTATTAATATCTTGCTCGTGCAAGTATAGAAAATAAGCTTCAGTACAGTGGGCATGCATTTTACTACCATCATGTTCCTTCATTCTTTGATGCACATGTTTCCAATCACTCATTCCCTCAATAAATGAATTACTTTCGTTTGTTTTTGCAAACGCTAGGCAAACAGAGCAATACAATTTATAATTTAATTCATTATAACTGAGCCAACATCGGTCTTGACCTTTTTCTTTATGGAATACTTTTTTTGTAAAAGACAGATTAGTGAATGAAGACGGTTGCTTGGGATGCAATTTGAAAAATAGGGCTATATCTGTAATAGCAAGCCTAACAAAAATGTTTAACGATTCCTTCACTTCTTCTTCCTCATCAATCGGTTCATTTTCTGGCACTATAATTGTTGACGAAATTGAGGTTGGAGCTGTTACTGTGTCTACAATTTCTTCTATTTCCTCTTCAACAAATTGAAAGGAGGTAGATGGTTGTGGTGATTGTGAGAAAGTCAGTCTCTGTTTCTGTAATAGTTGTCTGTTCATCAGTTTGCTGAAAATATTTGGAAATTTTCACAGATTTTTTAGCATTTTTTGCTAATAATTTTCTTTTCTTTTCGCGAAGTTTTTCTGCGCCCCCTTTAGCCTTTTTCATCTTATTATTAATTATTTAATTATATAAACTAACGACACTAAAAACTATTGTTTAATAAACGCACTTTAAATGCACAAAACTAGCACTAAATTAAAAACTAACAACTTTGTCTTTTTAACCTAATAATTTTAAGTAAATATTATTTATTTGTTGGGGCCGGCCGATGTGATTTAAACGCATTCGTAAAAGGGACTGAAACTGAAGTAAAACAATTTTAAAATACCTAAAACGTTAGGCAAAACAGTAGTATGTTTGTGCTTTTAGTATAAACAAACCAAACACTGCGATAGGCCGGCCTCATAAATTAAGCTCCGAATTACATGAAATTCGTAGAATACGTAACATTATACTATGTCCAAAGCACGGTGCCACAATAGTAGGTATTATTGTATTGGAAACAACGGTCCCAACTTAAGTAGGTGGAATGGTTGTGGATATTATTTAGGAGTGTTCTATTTTATTAAGCCGCAAGCAGAGCTGTTGGTCCAGAACTGTTATTTTAACATTTTACTATTTTTCTTTTGCAACGGCAAAAAATTAAACGTGTGTGTCCGGCCCGACTTAGTATAAAAATAATTTCTATAATGGTTACATTATTATATTCAATTTATTTATTTCTTTCTTTAATAAACCGGCCCAAAATGCATCGGCCCACCGGGATTTTTCCCGGTATCCCGGTAGGCCAGTCCGCCCCTGAGAATAAACAAAAACAATTCACAAAAGCAAGCACAAGCTCTTAATCATGATGACTTACTCCCGTCTCCGCGTCGGGGAGTCCCCGACTCCGAATCAGTCACAATAAAAGTTGTAACAAAAGGCTATAAGACCAGATGTGCACCGATTCGTCGAACTTCTGATAAAAGTTTGAAGCAAGCAATAATACCTAAATTTACGACGCTTGGCGCTCTGCGTAATAATTATTACTGCTGAATTTTGCTTTAAAATTTGTTTTAAAACATGTTTTTGGTTTTAAAACACCGTTTTTTTCGATGGTTAAAAAAAACTGTTTTAAAACAAAAAAAACTGTTTTAAATGAAAAAAAACTGTTTTTTTGTTTTTAAAAAAAAACATTTTTTCCCAACCCTGCTGCCAAGTAGGATGAATTAGGTATAAGAACTGCATGGTTTTAATGTACTCGTTTTATGATTTCAGGCTATTTTCCAACAAATAAATAATAAAGCAAAAATAAACACTTTAATTTTCACAGGAACTGTTTTGTACTCTAAATGTACATTTCGAATGCTAAGCAGACATCGTCAGTAGAAAAAGAGAAGAACCACAGTGTATCTGAATTACAGCACGAAGTAGAAATGTCGAAAATGACGAATTTCAGATGAGTGGATCTGAATTAATAGTTTCGGGTTGCTCATTTATTTACTTTATTTAAATATATAATATTCTACTGATTGCAGTAATATCAAAGTATTTGTAAGTGTTGGCATACAATACAAATATTTTTCCTCTTATATGCAGTTGAGTGGCAACATACAAACGCTCACGCTACATTGATAGGAACTGTACTATAAAGTAACCCCCCCCCCCCCCCTCCCAACAACTTTTGAACGACTTGATATTTTACCACACAATTTGGTGTGCTGTAATGGGAAACTAAATACTATTTTTCAGCCCATATTAAAATTTTGTATCATCCAAAATAACGACTATGCGCCATTTTGAATTTTTGTTTTTAAATGGCAAGGGGTGTCGAGTGACACCTCATTGGAAAGGTTCTTTAGTTCTGCGTCTGATCCTAGATTTTCAAAGAAAAATATTCAGCCATAACAAAATGACAATGTTTGAAGATAAAGAAGCCTATTAAAAAAACTAAGAATTAAAGCAAAAAGAAATTAAAGTAAGTGTTCGAAATGTTTACCATTCACTTCTTGGCACATAAAAAGTCGGTTATGTAATTCCTGCCTTACATTACAAGTTTTTGGAGTGATTTTCAGCAAACTTTTGTAATGCGTTGCTCCAGTTCTTCAATAGTTTGTGGACGGGTTCTGTACACTTTAGATTTCAGATACACCCATAGAAAAAAATCTAAGGGGGTTAAATCTGGGGAGCAAGCCAGCTATTCTACAGACCCCCGCCTACCAATCCATCTTCCAAGAAAATGTCCGTTGAGAAAGTCAGAAACAGGTCTATAATAATGAGGCAGCGCACCGTCTTGTTGGAACATAACGTTTTCAATATTATTTCCAGCCACCTACGATATTTCTGGGAAAATCTGTCCTGCAAATGAAAAAGTAGACAACTGGATAAAAAAATCAAAACAATTTTAAACTGAGCGAGTCCATTTGTTTAAAACTCGCCATTTTGTTTTGGCTGAACATTTTTCTTTGAAACTCTAGGATCAGATGCAGAACTAAAAGACCTTTCAAATGAGGTGTCACTCGACCCTGGATAAAAAAATCAAAACAATTTTGTACTGAGTGAGTCTATTTGTTTAAAATCCGCCATTTTGTTTTGTCTGATCATTTTTCTTTGAAACTCTAGGATCAGATGCAGAACCTTTCAAATGAGGTGTCACTCGACCCTGGATAAAAAAATCAAAACAATTTTGAATTGAGTGAGTCTATTTGTTTAATATCCGCCATTGTGTTATGACTAAATATTTTTCTTCGAAACTCTAGGATCAGACGCAGAACTAAAAGACCTTTCAAATGAGGTGTCACTCGAGCCCCCTTTCTATTTAAAAAAATTTCAAAATGGCGCCGTCGCCATTTAGCATGATACAAAATGTCATTTTTGGCTAAATAATAGTATTTTCTTTCCCATTAAAGCACACCAAATCTTGTGGTAAAATATCAAGTCGTAGGCGGGCCAGATTAGGATTCACATATACATTGTAAGTTTAAAATTTTTAAAGTCAATTCGAAAGTATCCATGAAAACGTGAATTTTTAAATTATATTTTAACGTCCTTATGGATACGTGAATCACGGCATTTTCTTATTGCGCTCATTCATCGGTTTCCAGAAAAATTGTGATTATCTTAATAATATTCGTAGTTTCATATTTAATTTATATACTAATGTTCCTAGATTTGACTAAATCTGTCAATACATCAAGTTTATACCAGCATCGTCATCATCATTTGTAAATACTAAATTAATTTTAAATGGGGCGGCCATTATTTCAAAGCCTACGGGCGGTATAATTCTTAATCTCCGACTAAATATTTCGAACCAATATAGCAGCGCTATCGAAATAATTTCAAACGATTTTTAGGTACCGATTTTAGACGATTCAAGTTAATTTTAGGTTCGAATTGCTTTCTGGTGTTTACATTGTATTTCAAATGATATTGTTTGCTTTCTCTGATAATTATGGTGCATAGCTTCAAATATCCTTTTAAAGTATTGGGACGATTCTGTCTAATTTTAGGTAAAACTCTATTGTTAATACCCACCACCTAAATCGCAACAATTAAAACAACATAAGCTACACAGCATTAGATTCCGAATTAAGATTAGAAAAGAATGAGAGGGGATACTTAGACACGTGGGAATTGGCACACAATTCAATTCACTCAGTGTAACAAATGTTTCCGATGAGACATAGTAAGCTAATATTCAGATTCGTTACAATAATATTAAATGGATGGATAGCCTAGTGCAAGCCAATTACCCTCAATTACAAGGGTATCGTCAATTTGTAGCATCAAATCTATTACGTTCATTCAGTCTTATTCGGAATTTGTTTCACTTAATGGCCTTGAACGAAATAAAAGATTTACTTCGAAATTTTAAATTTAAAAAAAGCCCATCGACTTTCATTATCTAATCTTACACAATTTCAATCTAAATACCAACCAAAAGCAATTAACTAGTGAGAAATATCCTTACACTGTTTTATCTATTTCTGATGTAACCCAATTTCAGTTTCGCAAAGAAAACCAAGATATAAAACTTTTCCTGTAAAATTTCAGCTTTTCATTTACATTTTCAGTTTTTTAATTTTTCCAACAAACACGAAACATTACCAAAGCCATAAATTATTGATCTACTGTTTCGCAAACGTCTAATGCATCATTTATCTAAAGTTCAACTTAAAACTTATGTATATGTTGGTATAATAGCACTGCAAAATAATACAAACTGTAAAACAAACATTTGATACAAACGTAAAGAATTATTATGGCTTACTATTCAAAAAAATGTTTTAGTTAGACGGCGGATTTTGAAATTGCTGAATTTGAAGACACATACAAGGAAATTTAGAGGTTATTCCACTACTACCAACAACTAGTTCCTCTAACTATTCCTACCAGTCTTTGACATTTAATTGGTCTAATTATTTTATTTTCGCAAACGATTTGCAGTGTAACCTCAATTGCAGCTTTTAAGCAGTTAAAAATTCATTGTGATAAAAAATAAAGAAAATATTTGAGTGACCCAATCTACATATTGTGACAACGTTACGTTAATAAAGTCTTCTTTTTAACCAATGATACGCCTCATTAATGATGGCATTAAAAGTCAGTATTTTTAAAGGGCGCCCATAAAATTAATGTTCTTATGCAAACTAGTACCAATAACCTTTTCTTATAACTGTTACAAGTTGAGTTGTGTAACACATCTCTTGTTCTGTTAAGAGCCAAATTTAATGCCCAAAAGGTTAAAATATAATATTTTTTTTTTGGTAAATGCTTTACAATTTTTATGCATACGTATACATAATAAAAATGCTAAAAATATGTATATAACATTAGTAGTAAACAATAATTTTGTGAGAACCTAGAATCTGGTAGCAGTACGTACAACCTCCCTAGACAGCTAGGGTGGAGTGAAAAATGAAAATTATATTTTGACTTGCGGCTAGTTATCAAAAAGTGCCTACTGACGAAAGAAATTTGGAATTTTTCTGATAGTATCTTCAGCTGCCACAATGAGCTCAAAATTTAATTTTTTTTCGGCTTTTTGAGGAAATTACTTTTTAAGCAAAATACATATCTTTACGCATTACGCAATGAAGTGCGACAAAATTTGTCATTATATCATGTTTTCCGCAGAGTACCAAAGTCGTGCAGTAACATTTTCAAGCGGGTATTCTGTAAGCAGGCGATCCCAAATGCGACTAAATTTGTATAAACTGGCTCTTGTATGCGACAGGACAGGAGTATCAGATAGATCAGCGGCAATGCTAGCCAGCGCAGTCTTTCGAGATGTAGAAATAGTGAATGAAGAAGATAAACCCAAAGTAGTTTACAGAAGTAAGAGATCTCAACTGCAGGATTGTAGTACAAAAAGTGACGATGACGAATCAGTTAGTGGAATACAAATTATTTATGTCGACGAAAGAAAAGATAAGACGTGCGCTATGGGAGCAAAATGACATAAAAGAATTATTGTAGAAGAGCATATCGCAGTACTTGGCGAGCAAGGACAAAAATAGCTGGGCCATCTAGGACCAGATAGCGGTTCTGGGAAAGATATTTCTTAATAATAAAAATATGACACCATTGACTTAACGGCTGTAGGATGTGACGGTACCGTCGTTAATACCGGTTCAAAAAATGGAGTAATTGCACTAATAGAAACATCACTTAAGCGACCACTCTAGTGGTTTGTTTGCATGCTTCATATGAACGAACTGCCTCTAAGACACTTGATTCATTTCTAAGATGGAGCAACAACTGGTCCCACTACTTTTTCAAGTAAAATCGGCAAACAATTAGAACAGTGCAAATCCCTTCCAATTTTAGAATTTTAGCCCATTGAAACAAACTTACCCGATATAGACCAAGCAATTTTAAATACAGATCAAAAATATTTATACCAAATATGTAGGGCAGTATCAGCAAAGGAATTTCCTTCAGACCTAGAACACAGGCATCCTGGAGCGTTATCCCACTTCAGGTGGCATGCTTGTGCCAACAGAATTTTGCGTCTGTATGCTTCCAAAGAAACATTTGATCGTTGTGTGGGCGTGTGGCAGCTGAAGATGATGAGCTAGAGGGTCGAAATTTTTCAGGGTTAATTACACCTATAGGTAGTACAATTCTGTTACTAGCGCGTTTCTAAAATTGAAAAAAATTACAAAACGTCCATTTTCGCTCCACCCTACTAGACACAGTTGATATATCACTGTTTATTAGCGACTGTTATGTAACATTGTCACTGTAAGATATTATTTTAAAATAAATATAATAATCATAATCAAAAATCAGGTAGACATCGTCTTAGATTTGGGGAATAAGCTTCAAAAGAGGATCGTTTTTGAGTATATTAAACATCACGACTAAAAGTGATAGTATGAAAAATATGTTTAAACAAGCAGAACAGTGTTTGTTCAGAAATAAATACGGCACTGATAATTATGGCTGGTTAAATTTAAATATAATACGCCCTATCTAATTGATATTTACTAAAGTACTTTACAGCTGGATGTTTTTCAATTTTAATTTTGATAATAATTCAATTTGATCTTCTATAACACATAATCCAATTTGCACCAAGATGGTAACAATTTTATTTTCATTCGGATATACATAACGAAAATGTAATGCAGTGTAATACTCCTCATTGTTAATTTCATTCTGATATTATCTTTATATTGCTAGTATCACATGTCATATGATACCTTCAATGTAACAAGTTATATACATTATTCGGTAAAAACAGTAAAAGTACATGCGAAATTTAATCCGTTAATCAAGCCAAACACGTGCAAGTCTCACATTAAAACAATAAAATCCTAAGAGTAGAAACTGTCTACAAGATTTCCTACAATTCGATATTTTAAAATTTCATCATGGCTTTGAATGAAGTCATGTAAAAAATAACATCGATGTCATTTTAGTATTCAGTAAAAGCAAAGTAGAAGTAAAAAGTTAACATGGTTAAAAATGTAGCTGATATTTTATAAAACAACTTCAGTTATAATATACTTTAATAAATGAATACGTATCAAAACAAAAACAAAAAATTTCAAATACAATTTATAAATGGTAGAAAAAGTGTGACTGCCGTCACATGCATCAGAGGATTTAAAGTTATTTTGTGTTAATGCTCAGGCTCAAATAAAATAGAACATGTTTTACTTTTTGTTTGCTGATACTAAATTACAATACAAGATGCATAAGAATACAACATAAAAAGTCGTTAAAAAATAACGATTTTTTTCCAATTATATTTGCTATTTCACGCTATGGGACATTTTCTTAGATTAAATTTTAGGTCAGAATTACAATTTCGCGCTATTTAGTACGCTTACACATGCAAGACAACTGCATTTTTACACAAATTAAACTTATTTTGTGGTTTAGTCATCTATAACATGTTAGCAACTGATTACGTGCACACTTATGTAAGTTAAGCATTGTATTGTTCTCATTTGATGTATATCTCGGACGATAAAAAAATCTGTTCCATATTTAACCTGAAGTAGATGATAAAAGTTGAAAAATAAGGCGCCGAGTTATTTCATAGATACTTATATCACCTATATTTTAATGCTTCACTTAATTATTATACTCTTATATCAATAAACTACTAATACTGAAGAGTACCTATACAAATGTAATTTTATATTTATTTCTATTTGTACCTAATCGTTGTTTAATTGTGATGAAAATCTGTCCTTGTAAACACTCCAGCGTTGATATTTTATCTACCTTTAGATTTAACACTGCACTATATATATACAATTGTAGAAAAAACCTGCTGCTAAGGAGTTAAATAAAAAAAAAGTAGCTACGGTTTTCAGCTCTTTTCAGAACAGACTGTACGTCGTAGCCTTTTGGTCACATCTTTTTTTCACGAAAATTCCAGATAATTTTATCTAAATATTTTAAAAAACGCTCTTTCGACAATAACCTAGAAACATGAAAGTATGGAAACATTACAACATTGTTTAAAAAAAAACATGAAAAATAAATTACTCGATGCGACCCAGACTATGCCTGGACTTTTCATGAAATGCTCAATTACACCATCTCCCTACGATATACCTTTAGACGTCCGGTGCCGGCTAGCAACATTTTGCCGGTATACAGTATAACGTCAGCGATTAACAAACATGCAGCGTAGTTTATTGGCAGTTCAAATTTGGCCGGCGGATGACGTGTTGTTTATGTATGTGTTCCAAGAGTATATTTAAGTATCGACTATCAACACAGCCGTGCTTAAGAGCTAGAAAGCGTGTACAGCGTTGTGCGGCATAGTTTGGTCGAGTGTTCGAATTCAGTGCGGATTACATCTTAAAAATTTGAATTTAACTACTTTTTAAAATTGGGGTACATAGGGTATCATTATATTTTTTATGTTGTGTACATGGTGACATGCTACTGTTTATGTTCCCTAGAGTTTTTGAAAAAAAATGAACCTATGCATGTGGTAATGTCTTGCTATGTTGGACGATATTTTAAACTTTAAAAATGTTGGGCAACCGCAGGCGCAGCAACGTGCACACTTCGGATGACTGACTGCCAATAATAGAAAAAATTAAGTACATGGGAGTAAAAATCAAAAATGTACTCTGCTGGTAAAGTATCCATATCATGTTATACGATGACGTCATACCGGCAAAAACTTTGCACTCGCGTTTGGGAAACATTAACAACTTTAATCATTGAATGGCTAAAACTCTAAGGGTGAACCAAAAGGTCTGAACTTGCGAAACGCGAAGATTAAATTGTAAATACTTATCGTTATTTGCTACAACACAACACAAAAATACCGGTATAATCTTTAAATAAATATGGTAACGGTTTTCGGTTACGGTTCAAAAAAATTTCGGTTATGGTTCCGAAAATTATGCGGCTTTTCCGGTTTCAGCTACGGTGCGCGTAACTGATTTGAACTTAAAAATTGGCTTTTGAGAGATACGACTTTTAGGCTTTAAAATGTATTTGCAAACTTTCTACTTGCGTAGTTTGAAAAATCTTCTCTTGTTCAACTTTAATAGGTAAAACGAAATTATTAGAACTTGTTTATTTATAGATATATTTATAATTTATAAAATATAACTTTAAACGTAGAAAAATTAACTGGGTAAAAAACTTTAAAAATCAGATACCAAATTTTTAGGTTGGTATGACGAACTGCCCACTCATTCGTGTTCTTCTTCTTCTTTTACGGAATTTTTCGAAACAGGCAAGCTCTTCCAAAAACAAATTCTATTATGAGTCATCAATTCATACTTACGTATACACCCACAACTTAGCACTATTGAGTCAAATATAATTTAATCTTCATAACCCCCATGCGACTGCTTTTTCCAAATAAGAGGATAGATCTCGTAATAAAGCAATTTTCAACTTTATAATAAAGTAAAATACTCCTAAATCAAAATTTTAAATGAACTTTAACCTTGAGATCGGAAAATTAAAGAAAACCAATATGATGAATAGCAGGATTATTTAAAAAAAACTTTACATGGAAGACGCATGCAAAATCAGGTAACTACGGGAATATTTACATCATGCTGTCATACTGTCGGCGGTCACGCATTAAAAATTATATACTTTTTTACAAGGTGTGTAAACAAAAAATAATTATCAGTTATTATAGCCAGACTATTTGTTACGTAAGATGGATACAAAAATATATTAAGACGGCATTTTTGATTCGCTTTTAATGAAATCAATGCACAACGGTTTTTTCTGAACCTTTTTGAACTATGTCTTTTTGTTTTTATAAGTGGATAATTGTAAAACCTCCAATTACAGTTTATAATAAAATAAACAAATACTTTAAAATCAGTTACCAACGGAACTATAGGGCCCCCAAAAGGGAACGCCATACAGTTTGTGTTTTTGTTTGAAACATACCAGTACTATCCACTAGAAGTGTGAGCAGGGTTGGGCATGTAGAATATTACATGTAAAATATACTTATTATACATGGTTATTTTACATGTAGAATAATAAGCCCCTTTTCTACATATTCTACCTGTAGAATAATACTGATGCAAAATCAGACAGTTTAAACGTAAAAAAAAGAAATCTCATTGTCGGTGTATTCTACGCGAAGGGGCGGCCATAGTGGCCGCCCCTTCGCGTAGGTCTTTTAGACTCCGCACTCGAGCCCTTCTTCAGCCGAGAAAAGATGGTGAGGATGGGTTAAAGCAAGGAATTTGGATAAGGGGTGATTTCCGCGGATAGTACTGTCACAGTATTTACTTTGTGGTTCAGGAAAACCACGTAAAAACCTTATGCAATACAGCCGGCCGAACACAGGTCTCTTGAATGAAAGGTAAATGCGCTTACCGCGCAGCCACCTTTCTCGAGTTTAAACGTAAATAAACATGTATACAACTTAATAAGTGTAAAAATAGTAAAAAAACTAAAAAGGTAAAATAATTGCGACCAATGTCGGAGTTATGGTGGGAGCGAGTGGTACTTCCGCTTCAGACGTAATTAATTAAAAAGCGCAGTTTCATTGTATAATTTTTTATGGAGCCAACTGTCGTTTAATAACTGCCGACAATTAAAAACATTTTCCAGTGCGGTGCGTTTGAATAGAGAAAAGTTCATACCGTTGTATAGTCATATGTCTCACCCCCTCCCCCCGTCTACTATGCACACACGCGTTCATCTACATAGTAAAGTTAACACAATAATTTTATGCAGATGTTTTTCTGGAATGTATCTGTACATATTTTACATATTCTACATACTTTACATGTACAATAGGTAAAAAAAAGTAAATATACTAATTTTATTTAACTTACATATTCTACATATTATTCTACATATTCGACGTATTCTACACACTTTTCCACGTGTAATGTAGAAAATAATTTTCTATGTGTAAAGTTACAACCCTGAGTGTGAGCATAGAAAACAGAATCCGAACCGATCCAAAGTTATTTAATTCATTAATATGTTGGGATCGTATATAAAGTTTTACATTAAGTTAGGTTTAAATGCTGATCCACAACATTAATTTTATTTGAAATCCACAATTGACAAGTTATCTGAGATCTAATAGTTATTCTAGATACGACAGTGTGATAAATAAGAAAATGTTTGTGATCCGTAACCGAGGGGTAAACCGCGAGTAGAAGTAGGGTGGAAGTACGTGGAAGTACGTGGAAGTATGTGAAAGTACAAAGAAATAACCACAATCATTATTAGGACTTCGATCTTCAATCTGTGGAACTAACTACAAGTGGAAGTATCTGTGTTAATGGAAGTACGTGTACAAAATTTTAGGCGCTGTTTACCCCGTCCGTAACTTATCACATAATCGAAATTCATCAAAGTTTCTGAGTTCATCAGATATTTATCCGAAGTTTATTTTACAAGCGTTCAAAAAAAGGTCAAGTGCGCTTTGGATGCCACTGTTTTGCCAATCCTACCCAGTATAGCATAGCATTTAAATTTTTTTGATATTTCAAATTTTTCGTAAATCCTACATTTTACAGAAATGCCAAAATAATAAAATGTCAAAATTATACCATTATATTTCATTAATTCATTTAAGCGAAGCTTATTAAACAGCACAAATATTTATTTAATGCGAATATTCATTAACAATACTACAATATGTTGTTCTGTGCATGTGCATCATGCAAGATGTGAAATTTCATATCGAGCATTAAATCCAGCAGGAATTTAGATATAGAAGGATCAGATCGGATACGTTTACGTTTCGGATCGAATATCGGCACGGATCCAATACAGAATGGGATTGAATTCAGTATCAGAACGGATCCAGTATCAAATCGGATTCAATGTCGAATTGGATCCCAGAGACGTGCACTGTAACCGAAACGAAAACCGGAAAAAACGAAAAATTTTCCGAACCGTAACCGAAACGCAAACCGAAATTAAAAACTTCTTGAACAGTAACGGAGAACCACAACCGTAATTATTTTAAGAATACACCGGTATTTTTTCCTTCCGACATTTGTTTATTGTAGTAAATAAAAACAATGGTTAGTAGTTATTACTGTTCCCCAAACGCGTACGGGTTTTTGCCAGTATGACGTCATCGTATAACATATGAATACTTTACCAGCACAATACATTTTTTCCTTTTTACTCGCAAGTACTTAATTTTTGCGTTATTGGCAGTCAGTAAGCCGACAGTGTGCACATTGCTGCGCCTGCGGTGCTGCCACTATCTCTTAACATTCCAGGGAACATAAACAGTAGCATGTCGCCATGTACACAACAACAAAAAATAATACTAACTTAAGTACCCCCTATTTTCAAACCGTAACCGAAACCGAAATTTTTAGTAACAGTAAACCGTAACCGAAAGTTCAAAAAATCTGAACCGTTACCGAATACCGAAACGTTATTTTATTTCGGTTCACATCCCTGTTGCCAAATCAGATCGGATATCGAATGATTCCGGCTTTTAAAATGAATGGGAGTAGGTTATCGGTTACATGGTTAGAAAATATTTGCAATACTAATACTCTTCTTTTTATCTTGTTAGTCTAACCTTTTTTATTCAGAAAATTAGGCTTTTGGTTTACTAGACGTTGTGGTCAAATTTTTGTTTTTATTTTTAAAGTTGGTAAAGTTGAAAAATGACGGGAGGTGGTGTTGAGGAATAGTTTCGTAACTCTAGTTTATATTAAATTCAATAACTTTTTTAATATACCTTCTTTTCACAAAAACGTTCGAACAGGTGATTTTTATAAAAGCGCACACTTTGATAATAAACTTTACTTTTCTTTGATATAAACGTATTGTAGTGTGGGATTAGTAGAGATGACTACACACGGTAAATTAGATAATAGCAAACCGTTAGTCCGCAAAATGGTGATAAATGATAATAATATGTCTACATTTTAATATCTTTAAGATATAAGTGTAATTAGCTATTTATTTGCCAAATTCTAAAAACATCGGAACAGTGTTTCTTTCAAGTGCTGCAACTTGCGTTAGGATTTAGGAAACATTTCAGACGGTTACTGTCAGTAATTTATTTAATAGAATACATGAAAAGCATAACACTTTTTTGTTAATCTACAATTCTGGGTATGTATAATACATATAAAAGTATTTTATAAAAATCGTAATATTTATGCAGATATTAGCAAGCCAAAAACGAAGTAACGTCGTAATTTCTGCTAGTATTATTAGACAAAGACAAAAATACGCAGAATACGTTATATATCAATATGTATAACAGCAGTGGCGGTTTTCCCATTGGGTCAAATGGTCATTGTCCTCCCAATGAAATAAGAAAAAATAAATAATTACTTTTTGTTTGAATACATAACATATTGTACACTATAATATTTAAAAACTACTTTATAGTTAATTTTTGCATGAGATTTCTATGCGAGAACGTTTATTAAAGAGCTGCCGCAGGATCCGAAAACGTTTGAATGTTTCAGTATTTCGCGCGCAAAACAAATCTATGTGGGGGTCATTTGGCTGTCAGTCCCCAATTCAGCTATACGCCACCGAATAAAGCCGCCGGCTTAAAAGGCCTTTAATGAATAAGAGTGAAATAGAAAGCTCATTGCAGTAAAATTCATATTACATAAGCTAAAAAAGGATAGAAGTATCTGCGTATTAAAGACTTCAAGGTCACGAACCCACACTTCCGAGAATTATGCTGTCAGCTGTCCGTGATAAGCGCATGCCAATAGCCGCCTAATCTGCGGGATTCGCACGTACACGACTAGTAGTGTGAAAACAGTTGTTGGTTGTGTAATCATAATTTAGTGGTGTTGTACGATGTCCGTGCAAAATAATTTTGGATTTTGAATGCCATGTAAGAAAATGCTTTCACTTGTTTCCACTGTCTGCTATTTTGTGATAATTCATTGTGTGATTGATATTGACTGCAAACATTGAAAAACTAAAATTAAAACACATTTTTATCAGTAAACCACATGAAAAATGTTGTGCATTTTGACAGACTGGCAATGTGGGTATCAATTTACAATAATTTTACTAGAGAGTGCTTATGGAAAGTCTATTTAAAAACATCAATGAAAATGTTGGTAAAAATAGATCATTTTGCTAACTTAAAGGATGGGTTTGAAATATAAGGCTACCTAAAACTTGGGTAAGAACAAATTTTTTCCAAAAAAATAAATTTTAAATGCCTCCCAGTACAGTACAGCACACCACGAGCCGCCAGTGTATAACAGTGTACTTAAAAAAAAACACTTGTTAAAAATGTTAACGAACTGTCCGCTGTTCCCGGCAATAACCACTGCATTTAATTTTCCGTCCTTTCTCTGACACACTAACTGAATGTTTAAAAACAACAATAACAACTTTTAATAAGGGGCAGTGAAAACCAGTCGTCCAACTCTTACACCGGGTCGGTTGTTTACGTTATAATTCTGATCCCTTTCGATCATATCATGGTTTAAATATGTGTAAGTTGCTCCATCAAGTGAGAATTAGTATTTGTCTACATTTTTAAAATAATTATAAGCTATTTGTTTGAGAATATATTTTTGTTTATAAAAATTTTGTAACATAAAAGCCTTTTACGCATTTTTATCACTTGTAAAAAATATTGAGCACAACAATACCAGCAAATTGTTAGGGTGACTTAAAGAAATCTAGACGACCAAGTTACTGGAAATCTTTTCTAGTTCTTAATTCACCGATATTCATCAAACCGATAAAATATCTACAATCGCAGAAATAATCCTAATTATGTCTAAATCTACACGAATGGTCACGTTTCTATTTTGTTTCATCACATCACAATAACGCAGATCATCCACCTTTCTGTAGTTTCTCCCACAGTTATCAAAATTACTCATATGACCATACCTACAGTTCTTTCCGTGCATATGCATATTTTAGAGATTAAAAGTTAAAGCAATAGCAAGAGTGGTAGATTTCCGTATCGTCAGTACCATCCCAACCAATGGGCTAATTGCGCTATAGCCCTAGGGCGTCGGGCCCAAAAAGGCGCCGGGCGGTGCCTTATAAAATATATTTTTTAAATAGTTATTCTTTACTACAATATAATAAAAACATCCTTTTTAGCTATACAAGGGTGGTTCTGAAATAGTTGTTCAAAATCTCGGATTCGGTTAAGCTCATTGTACGCATGAAAAAAGTCTCTGCATAAACATGTGTCCGAAAACGGGTCCCTCCGGAGTTACAGTTAATTTAATTCTTAATTTCGAAGAATCTAAGAGTAAATAACTATAAGTTTTGTATTTGTCATGACTTTTGCAGTTTTTTCCATTTCCATTTTGACTTATTGTGAATCATAAATAATTTACATTAATTAAGTATTGTTTTATTACAAGTTTTCCTTTTTTTTGTAATGAAAATGAATCATTTATCCAACGCTGAATTGGTCGATTTCCACTTTATATATGAGCGCGCGAACGGAAACTCTAGTTTAGCTCAACGCTCATATCGGGAGACTTTTCCACAACGTCAATGCCCTGCTAAGAGTACTTTTGCCAGCATTCATCAACATTTTCGAGTTTTTTATTTCCATGACCTTCCATTTATTTATCTATTGAAGTATTAAAAATTAAATGAACTGTAACTCCCGAGGGACCCGTTTTAGAATACATGTTTTTTTTACAATGATTTAACCGAATCCCAGATTTTGACCACATATTTCGGCACCACCCTGTTTATTTGTTTTTTTTTCAATTTTTTACAATAATCCGGTTAGTGGATCATAAATATATTAGTGCGCCCACTAGTGGAAGCTAGGCACTTTTTCAAGCATTGCCTGTAACTAATAGTAGCGGACAAAAGTCTTTCTTGGTTTTAAAACGGATCAAAAATTATTTAAGATCATCGAGAGAAAACAAACTAAACAATCTGAGCATATTATCAACTGAATCTGAGGTTTTTTTAGCAGAAATTTAAGTAGGTAACGTTTTTTTTTCAAATATGTTTTGGTTTTTTATTAAATAATTTCATGGCGTCGTTATGTATCATTTTTAATTTAAAAATTTCGTTATTATCTATATAGTATAACTATTATTCAAAATAAATAGTATAACTATTCGTTCCTTAACTTTAGTTTAAAATTACCACTGCTAATAGGGCTCTAAAATTCTTAGCCCAGGTGCTCCAACTTCTTAGGGCGCGCCTGCTTATCATTGCAATTATTATGGGTAAACAATTTAAGAAATACAAAAAGTTTCTTATCACCTGCAAGTTTTTACGTTTTTACAACATTGGTTTAAAATTTCAATTTATGTAGTAATAATAATAATAATAACAACCTTGCAGAGTTTAAATGCGTTTTCTATCAATCTCAGCAATTCTCAAACAATATTGTTTTTATTTTATAATTTAAAAAACTCAAAAGATTTTTGAGAAGTAAATGGTATCACTGAATACTTGGGATAATCCATTATTAGTTTGAATATTTGTACCTGTTTTTAATTACCCTGAACCACCTCAAGTGATTCACTATAGGTCATTTATTACACGATTTACAAAAATCTTAATTCTATGAAATTTAAAAAATATTTCCACACAAAAATACCCTCCCAAAATCTTCTCTTTTTAAGTTACCTGGTCATGGAAATTGCGCGAAAGAAAGAAATAGGACATCGTCGAGTAAAATTGCTGGTTTAAGAAAATTATCCCAAAAACCCAGTCCACACAATCGGCCTCTGAATCCACAATTGAATTAGCTGATCAGCTGGCCGCGAACGCTATGATCTGTACAATTATTATTTATAAATAACAAAATCGGCCTCACAATAAATTACCAACCGCATATTCAATTGGATTCTGATAGTAAAATTTGGTATATCAACACAGAAAAAACTACTTTTTTAAAACAAGTAAATTAATTTTCTTAAAGATATTTTCTAGAAACAATATTATATTTTTTTTATTTTAAACATATTTTATGTAATCAAGAAACGCCATATGCTTAATTCGAGCAAATGCTTTTCTTAAAATATTTACTTAATTTAAGGAGATACGCTTATTTTAAGAAAATATGTAAAATCAGTGTGATAACATTATACACTCGGTTGAAGAAATTCTAGTTTACTTAAATGGTTAAGATATAATCTAGAAAAAAGGTTATTTAAAATCTTGGTTTAAAGAAATGCTGTTTAAAAAAACGGTTTCTTTAAACCAAAACTAAGTAATATTACTTACTAAAACCAAGAATCCATATTCTTGCATTCAGTATAACGACAAAATACGCTGGCGTAATGCAGAATTAGATCATCTGAAAACGGCGCCGCCCGCGCCAGTCAATATTTCTGATGGTGGAATGTGGATTTGTGCGACTGTGTTAATTAAATTATTGGGTGTACTTGCGATTGCAATTTAATAAACAAGAATAAATACAGTGAGTAAACTTTTAACCTAAAAACCTGCTGTAAACGGTAAATCCCCTAAAATATTATTAAACGTCAATTCAAGGTTGCCTGCTCATTGTTTGGTCTACATATGCATCAACGAATTTTATCACTGACTATTATTCAAGGGCAAAGCGTTACAAAAGATTTGTTACCCAAACTAGACAATGATTTATGACGGGAACTGATTCCAAATATAGTAATCAGGGTAACATTTCGTGAAAAATTGTCATATCTTGGAAACGACTGCAGTGTTGAAGATAAATACGAAACTTCTAGTGAAAATGCCGGCTCCAGCCAAATTTCTCAAGCAAGATAATAATAAATTTAATTGTGAAATTAGTACTTGTTTAAATTAGTTATACCTGCTGCAAAAACAATTATAAGTTTACATTTCAAAATTTCTCTGCAGTGGCAAGAGTATCAAGTTCAAGAAGGTGATGTTTTAATTCCTCTGGATGATGCATCATCCTCCAATGCCAGCTTGGAGTCCACTGTATCTGAAGTTGTTGTGCCCCTCATAAGCACGGCTACTTCTTTTCACTTCTTGGAACAGTTTTTTCAATGTACACCAGTTTTCCCTGATTTTGATTTAAATACACTGTCACAAACATCTCCATTTGGCAACAGTACCTATTCTAAATTATTATAAAGTTAACCAAATGCTGGATAATACAAGGCGAAATCATTTAGTGGATATTTAAATGAAAGATTTGTTCAACTATCATGTTAAGCAGTAAGTTTTTAATTTCTTAATTACATTTTATTTGACAGGTCTCTTAAAACGTTATTAAAGTGTATCTGCACGCCGTTTAACACAAGGGTGTTTCAAATTCGTGTCCCACCGTGAGGATCTCGTTTATTTGAAGAGATAGAGAGTTGGTTAAATTGAGACAATGTTGAGAAATTTTATGCTCATTAATAATCTGAAAAGAAATTTGAGCTATCTCGCTTAGTTTTCGAAATAACTGCAAACAACTGAAAAATGGATTTAGATTTTTATACGTAGCTCACTTATTTGTGAGAATTTTAGAAATTGGTAAAAACGTTCTCACGGCAACTTTTTATTCTGAATTTCATGCAGTAAATAACCAGAAATTCGATACAACGTTTCGAATTTTGCAAAGCATCATCAGGTTCATTTTTAAATACGACTACTTTTTTTTCGGCATATTAGAACAATGCTTGGTTTTTCGTTACAATAATGAAACCAGACTTTATGATTTCGTTTTTATTTGATGCTAAAATAATTAAAAACAAAATTTTACACTAAAATTTATTACAATTTGAATTTCAGAAACTGCTCAAATTTCCTTTTAGATTATTAATGAGCAATTTTGACTCAATTTAACCAACTTTCTATCTCTTCAAATAAGCGAGATCCCCATGGTGGGACTCGAATTTGAAACACCCTGTATATTCATTATTATAGTTTTTAACACAATATTTTATAAATAACGTATAAATATTATAGTTAATAATGCTTTATTGAAGGCTATGTTTGTTTTATTTTCAGTAAACGCCGATTTTACTTTGAGACTATCGTATTCTTATTTTGTGATTAGTTTGAGCCATATTCTTTTTCTAAAACCAAGAAATTCTTATTCCAAGAAATAATAAACTCATTTTAAAACTATATATATTATGGATTCTATTACACTAAGAAACGAATTACTTGATTCAGAAAAACAAATATTTTAAAGGTATATTTTAGTAATCTTGAAACAAGCCACCAAATATGTTTCGAATTAAGAAATTTTCAAACACTGTATTGAAAGTAAAAGTACTTTTGGTTCAAGAAAGTACATTCTTAAATTAAGTAAAGTTATTTGAAGAAATGCTCATCTAGAATAAAGAATATATTTCTTTGCGTATATATAAGCATACGCTAAGCTTCAGTCAAGCATATTAAGCTTAAATGAATACATTATTTTTTTCTGTGAAGGCTTCTACAATTTAAGATAATAATTGAACCCAGGTTTATAACCAAGCGAACAGCAGATATTCGGTGCAAAAATTAAGATGGATAACAAAAACAACTAAGACGGATCACAAAATGAAAATACCGAAGTGCAATGATTTAACAACGTATTTTTATTTTTGGCGTCATCTCTGTGTACCTACGTTAATTTACACTGAATACAGTGTTTCAGGTCGCTCGCCACATCTCCAAATAGAGTTTTTAACTGCCGTTTCCCGAATCCAGATCATCGTCAATTCGCCAAATTGCTACTAATCATAATAGCAACATTTAAATGTTTGCGCATAAATTCAGCTTAAACCCTGCCCAACACCTTAAATCGACAGTAGATTTTACAATGGGACTCACAAAAGTGAGGAAGTGTTTAGGAAATTCTGCAGTTTATAATTACTAAATCATTGTCTGGAGAAATTGCAAATTCATAGATGTAGGTAAACCGCATTCATACAAATTGCTGTAGGGTTGTTTTTCTATGTCAAGTTGAACGTCAATCCAAATTAGAAATTAGACATAAAACTAGATAGTTACCTGCTAATTGGGTTACTTTTTTGTTTAACTCTTTCATAATCATAGCAGGGTTTAACACAAAAATGTATAAGAACACTATTATTTGTTATTACATAATCTATACTTGAAGCTATAAGACAAATATGTATATTCCACAACAACTTGAGAAACGAAAAGTAAAAAACATTCATTTTGTGCCAAAATAAATAAAAACTAGCCCATCATTGAAACATGGCATTGGGCAGAAACATCTACGCAACAACTGAAGCTTCTGCACTTCCGTTATAACCATCTGAAATTCATAAAATTAGTTTTAAAAAGTAACACCGGTTCAACACAATTAAGCCATTCTTTTTGTCGATTTAAAATTCAATTATAATATTTAATAAAAATGCCAACGACATAAAATCGTTATCTTTGATTTCATTACTAAATTTACAATAACCTTATAGTGGAACAAAATAAAAAATAAATGTTTTAGTACCTTAAGCAGCAGAGCACTTCCTTTTATAAACCAACCAAATTATTTAATGGGTTATTTATTTAATGGAAAATTAACATCGTAATTATTTAAACAAATCATAATGTCAATTTTTAACGTTTAAACTGACACAATTAGGTATTTAAAGAAAAGCACGAGCGATATTTACGTTTGACTTTTAATGAGTGTAATTTGAAGTAACACAGTAAACGTGGTATTGAATTGTTTACAAACTGCTCACATGTAATTAAATATGAAAATATAACCATATAAATGGTAATGTTAATTTCAGAATGTTATTCGAGAAATATTTAAGTTACAGTTGGTAACCTTGTATACAATTTAGAATCTGTCTTTCTATCTATGTATATATATATTAAATGCGTATCCCTTCCACCTACCTCAACTTTTAATAGTGGGGGAAAAGCCACATATCTGCGTGTCCATTACATAAAGCGCATATTCCTTTGTACAGTGGACCGCTACAGTTTCCAATGCAGATAAGCAAAACTAGATGTATAAGCTTTTTTCCGCAAAGAGCTCAAACGGTATGGGACTTACGGATCCCTGCCATTGGGCTCGAGTTATACTCACGGCGGGATCCGACACACCGCAGTGCCAGAAGCGACTCTGCAGAGAAATGTAGGTCAAACCATGCAAACGAAGCCACGCGCGCTTGTGATCATATTTAACTCAGACAAGATTTACTTATAAATTACATTGCAGCTAAGAATACCAGAGAGCAAATATCTGAAAACGTTGTTTTATTGCCTACAATTATTTTCTCACCCTCGGGTAGTGGATTGCCACTTGTAGTTAAAAAAAACCTAGCCGAATCTACCACAAACAATCACCATTATTATGAATAGTGATCAAGGACATACATTCATTTCTCCAGTTAAAAGTTTCAAATGTGAAAATTGTAATACAAAACACAAATGAACGAAGCCAATTTAAATAAAAAGTGTGTCCATTTATTTTAAAGATTATTTAATGTCGATCACATATTTGAGAATATAAAATACTGATCCGAGACGCATTCGGTAAACACTTATTTATATATTTATTTAATAAGGTACAAAAAAAGCGTAGCATACAATTCAAGCAATTTGAAGTTTACTGGGGTTGGTGCGGCAAAATTGAAACGCGTTCGTGCAATACAGCGCGTCAAGCAAGCATATGAAATGTTTAAATTATAATTGTCGTTGTATTGCTTGAAACGAACTTCTGCAGTCACAAATATGTAGTACCTACTGTTTCGTTCCTAAATGTTATGTTCAGATGACAACATAATTATGAAGTGTAATGCGTACTATTGTATTGCCTCTATTATTCAACTGTAACAGTGCAGCTAGCTGCACATACGATAATTTACACGCTTTTTACTGCTAACTTGAATATTGTAGCGATCGAAGTTTGTTGATTGTAAAAAACAGAAATAAGAATCCTGAGATAAGTTTACGTTGATTGTATGTCTATAAAAGTAAGTATTTTACGAGGCATTTCATTAAAATATATAACATTTTAATACAAGCATGTATAAAAATTAAAGACAAATAGAAAGAGCCTATTACTCCCACTACAACACAAGAAATTTAAAACTTAATATTGTGCCAATTTGTCGGCACAGGTAAAAGTATTTTTTCAACTTTCATTTTACATCTAATCACAAAATTTATTGATAAGTTTATCAGTAAAGTTTGTTTTTCATTTATCCAACAATATTGTAGACGAATACCTCAGTAAAATGAAATGACAATAAAAATTTCACTTAACTACAATAATTTCTGATTACATCAGATTTTTGATAAGCAGTAGTTATACTTATTACAACGAGGACAAGAAAGTAATAATTAATAAAATAATGTAAGCACTTAACATTCTCGATTATCTACGCTGCAGATAAGCAGACAAAAATTTAGTACTGACACAGAAAAACGTAGATATGTGTTACTATATCCACGTAAGCCCTTTGATTGTTCAGATATCAACTTCCATCAAAGGCAGTGGAAGTTGAAAGCACACCTAGCAACCGATGGGTTTTACTCTGCGGTGCAGTGTGATGTCACTTGCATCATGATTCCTGAAATTCTGATTAATTGAGTTCAATTACTTTCGAATATAATTTTAATTCCAATGAATGCATGCCAGTTTTTCTTCCCTTCAAATAATTGTTTGTAATGTACCATATTATGATAGCTACAGAAAACATGTACAACAAACGATGCATACATATAAGTAATATTGAAACCACAAGATAAAAAATTCTGTTTCGGTTATGAGTGAGATACAAAGATTTTTATCAGTAAATGAATGTATGGTGGTTAATATGAGTACGTCATATGCAATTTTCCTTTCTTCTTCTTTTAGTGCCGTACCCTATTCAGGGCGTTGGCGACCTCTCTCCTCGGTCTGTGTTTGGTGCGCCGCGAGAGATAATTTGCACAGACAGACATAGGGGACCTACAGTTTAACGTGGGCTCCGAACCACAGGAAGTGCATGCACTTCTTCTCCAGAGAGGTTTTCCTGGGGAAAAATCCACCTCGCTGGTTTCCCGTTGCCTTGCGAGGGAGAACGACCAGGCCGGGATTCGAACCCAGGTCCACTGCAATGGTAGCCCGCGGGCTTACCACTGAGCAACGGCCACTCTCTTACGTTTTTCTATTTTTCTACTTCAGTTTCACTAATTTACCGTAAATTCAGTGCACAGATTATAATACGGCACAATAAATAACGACCCGAAAGTCTGGGTCTCACTGTGGAAAAATGTGAAGAACTATATAATCACAATTTGGAGAAGCAAGGACGGACACATGGGGAGGGGGGAGCCATCCACACCAAGATTCTAGGCAGTTGGCAAAATTACGCAAAAGATAGAAAAGTTGCCCAAACCGGCATAGCAGCAGGAAATTTGTAAAAATGCCGTCAACAGAAAAAATTTGGAGAAAAAATTTTAAATTCGAGTTTTTGGCTTCTAATCAAGTTGAGTAGTATTACTTATTATTATATTGGCTCATGCATTGCATATCGCATAAGAATTAACAAAAGCTAAGCTGCATTCAGTTAGGATCCTAACGAGTCGCAGCCGCAGGAACCGGGAACGTAATACGTTTCCGCTGCACGCGCGCTTAATCCAATTTATGGCACACTTGGCACTGGCAGTCTAGTTCAATAATCAATTTCCTGAAAAATAAGTATTGTTTTTAAAGGTTTGAAATCAGTCTGCACTCTGCCTCTGCAGCCTGGCGCGACTTACTTATAATTACCTATACTATGTATACTCTTCAATAATTTTGTCAAATATTTATTTATTTTTTCAACATATCTATATTTTTATGTCCCTGCTGTCCAAATTTACTTAAAATCCACATAAAATATCTGTCCGTGTGTCAAAACAAATGTTGGTGAATTTTTAACTAATGCAGTTGGCAAAAATTGAGTTTTGTCCCCCCCCCCCCCCCCCCAAGTTGGTTGGGTCCGTCCCCGTGGAAAAGTATTGTACTAGAAAAGAAAAATGTTTTGCATCCGAAATGTACACGAAAAAGAAAAATGTTTAAGATTAACAAGATAAGATTATATGGATGAGCCCAGTAACATTTCATGTTTCAAATTTCACGTTTCATGTTTCACATTTTTTGGATGTGCGGCTTGCCTATACGTTATTGTATTTCACAAAATGAGCGAAGCACTTGAAAAACGTGCAGAAGCCGTCACGGCGACAATGCATTGGAGCAAATGTCTGATTGTAGCGCATTTCTAGATCTGAGCCTACAAAGTTTTATAAAAAAAATTTACAAAGTTATATTTTTTTCCTTTCACTAACATAGTGCCCCCCTATTGTTGTTAGTATGTCAAATTTCATCCGTATCTATCAAACTTGTTTTTGAATGAAAGTCAAAATTATCAAATAACCGAATCATAAGTCATTGGAGATTTACAGAATGCCCTGGATTTACCCTAAGGAATTCCTTTATTCAACTTACAAAATCAGTTTTTGCAAAAATCACCATTAAAGTAGAATAATTCACGTAAGCGGGTGGTTGCTCTCTGGTGGTTAAATTCCTCAAATGTGCCGCCATTTAATATATCAACGTAATTAATACTTTGCTCGCAAGTTTTCAGAAAAGGACTTCCACATATCATCTATCCGCCTATTTACTCACTCATAAAAAACAATTCCAATTTTTTACTTATTCCTGGAAATCCATAGTATTGGTTTTCATTAAATTCGGAGAACTGATTATAGCACTATTACAACAAGTAAATATCAAGATTCTGTTTGCCTAAATATAAATATAATTAGGTATTTTTTTACTCTTTTTGCGGGTGCAAATGAAATAACAAATTTGAAAATTCAATTTTACTTGTTAAATATCCGAAAAAAATATCAAGTCTAACTAACACATAATTTTATGTACTCCCCTACCAAAAGGTCTATTTAGTGCAATTTAGTCGAGGTTATCGGCCATATAAATTGGGAAAATCCTTTAAATAATGATATACCTGCTATATAAATATAAAACCAGGTATAAAACCGGTGAGACAATTCTGAAAATCGATGCAGACCCATGTACTACTGTTAAATAAAAGTAATTATATACAGTGGCGTCTCGCGCTATGGTGTTGCGGTACAAGGCGTTTTAAATTAGTTATTGAGACCATTTTATTCGTACAAAATCAAGATGTCATAATTAAATATTAGGAAAATTAGAAAAGTATACGCAGAAATAAAATTAAGAAATGTTAAAAGTTAAGCAATAAACTAATAAAATAATAGCCAATTTTATTAAGCTTATTTTAATCTGTATTTGTTTTTGTACCCATTATTCCCTACTTTTGCATTTAAAAAAATGAGCGAAACACTATACATCTGTATTTTCCCATGCTTTTCAAAAATAACTTACTGTCTATATTTTCAAAAACATTTTTATTGTAACATTCTTGTTATAAAATTGCCGTGACCATCTTAGCTCGTTAGAAACTTCGTTTCGAGTATCTAGGCATCTTTTTTTTTCATTTAATTAAAAGAGTAAAAAAATTGTGTTTGTAGATTATCTTAAAATTTAAAAAATACTGATGCAAAGCGATGGGGGACGGTGGTGGAGTAGTTGTACGTGTTAAAATGTAGATAGTCTTACATTCAACTATTTACTCCTGACAAGATTTTTACCAAACTGCCGGCAGTTAATGTTTTTAACCGGTAAAGGCCGTGCACCAAATTTCATCAGCTTATGTCAAATTGCCTTAAGAGTTAGCCAAAAAATGGTTTCTTTTTAGGCACTTTTGGGATTTGCAATTTCGCAGAGCACTTTTGTAAATTTGTAAGATTTAGACCTTGAAATCTACTGCTAAATTTATTGCATGGCTTTTTGATGCCCCCTGTATGTGTACAACAGCGGAATTTGTTAAACAAAAAAACTGAACTCGAAAACCACTGGCTCTGTTTAAAAACTAGGTATCTAAAAACCTTTTAGTTATTTTTTTGTGTTTTATATGTGTATTCAAAAAACAATATCTATAGCAGTAAACACGTTTATTGTAATCATTTATACCCAAGCAAAAATTGTGTCACTTGGAAACCGGTATTTCATATAATTAATACAAAAAACTTTCGTTTAAATTTTTTATAGCAAAAACGGCGCCTTCAACGCCCACCATGAACTCATACTTGTATTGAATTGTGCTGATAATAATATTAACAACTTTCACGGCGACCGAAAGTTCAAAAGCGTTCTCTCACTTATTAAATATTTCGCGCCATTTGTATGTAAAGTTCGCTATTTCATACCAGCGTGAATTACGACCATGGTTATTAAAAATAAAAATATCCTTGAATTAATGATGTTTAGTATTTCAATATCTTTTGATGATTTTAAACACATTTTTAGCGTATAGGTCGAGGGTTTGGCGGGGATTTTCAAAGAAAGGTTCGTTGCTCGCAACATCTATTTTAATTATAGGTACATAATAAAGCATACCCGACTGATTCGTCTGCCCTTTGCTACAGGTTTGGACATATTCACAAGTAAAACTTGACTAGAAAGTACACTATTCAAATAACGCGCGCTGAAACTGTTCGGTCTTTGTCCCACCAATAGGATTAGCTAGCACTTTTTCGATGCCGATCGAACATCGCTACAACTTCAAAACAGCACCTTCTTAAAGGGAGTTCACAGCACTTAAAATTAAAGCAGTTTTAGCTATGTACACCCATGTTTCACGTTCCACGTGGGTATTTCGCCTGATGCAGATCACAACTGCTCATAACGCTGTTTGTCGTAAATATAAATTCACTAGATGGACGGGCGCTACACATGACGTCATCAATGGGTTACATGCTGCACCATTTCGATAAAGTTGTGCGCTAGCTGCGCCCCTGTTTTTAATGTAGTGTTAATTTTTCGACTTAATAGATGGAACGCGCAAAATTACCCAGATACGAATTGTAAATTAGTTATAAATACATACAACGTACGTATACACTTACTTACGAAATGAAAATTGAAATTTAGGTATGTTTGTAAAACATAAATGGTTAGCATCTAGTTCTATATACCTACACCGTTTCCTAGAAAAGTTAAACTATAAGCAAAATGCATGGGAAATGATTTTTTTACAAATTTTATGCTTCCAGGATACTTTGGCTAAACGTTTCATTTATATTATTGGTATTAGGTGTTTTTAGTGCAAATAATTTTTTTTCATTTAAAATTAAGGAAAAATTAAAAAATTAAAAACGTCATTGTAATACTAGAGTAACAACAATGTCTTTTAATGTTTTGATGGCGTAGCGGCAAGGCTTACTGTTTTGTAAGCAGAAGTCCCGAGTTTTAATCCTAAACTGAGCAACCTTTTTTTAACTATTTTATTTATTTGTTTAATTTTCACAGGTGGTCTACAATTAAATAGTTAAAAGAACACGATTTGTAAAGTAAATTGTAAATTTAATACATTAGCTAATGGCACAATTAAATGAATACTATTTTGTTCATTCATTCTTTATTATCATTGTTACTTTTAAGTTAGGTTAAAATAATGAAATAGGTATTAATTTACAAACTTACAGATCGTGTTCTTTCGACTATTTGATTGTAGAAAAGCTGCAGGAAATTAAATAAATAAATAAAAAGCTTGCCTCATTCAGGATTAGAACTCAGGACTTCTGCTTACAAAACAATAAGCTTGCCGTTACGCCATCAAAACATTAGAAGACACTGTTGTTGTCAATATTGCAATTTATTTTTGGCTTAGACCGCTTCGTCATTTGGGAAGCATAATCAGGTAAGGACCGACCTGTAGCTTGTCTGCCTTTACAAGCATTTGCTCTAGAAGTTTGAGCAATATTTGTTAGTAAGCCTAAACAGGGCCGTGTGGTTAGATTATTTAAACCTTGGGGTGGGCAAGGATTTGATCTTAAAGTATTTTGTTTGTCAGGACAATAATACTTAATCAACTTATGCCTGTTAGCTGTTTGTGAACCCATACAAACTAATGTTTCGCAGACATTACAGCTTGCATCTTCAGAATGAATATAACACTGAATTGAAATTCGGGATGCGGAGGTATTTAAACCTCTTTGAGTCAGTCGGGCAGAACGACAGTGTTCTGGTTGGCTGTTACCGTTGGGCAAATACGAATCCGGTGGAGCGTGATCGTGAAATCGATGATGCTTACGAGTCCTTAGAGGATAAACTACTGGAGACCTAGCTTTACTGAGTCTAAAACCATCCTTCCTGTTTAGGTTGTTAGGTTGTTTCTCAATTTCAATTGCTTCACGTATGATGCGAGGGAAGTAATGAGGTACTCTGGCGAGTACCCCAGCATTGTCAAAGTTCATCTTATGGCCAGTTAAACCAGTATGTTAACCGCAGATTTAGTGATTCTTTAAAACTTTAATAATTAAATTTAATATTGATTGAGTTTGAGTACTTTTTCATGATATTAGGTATAAAGAACACGTACGTTGTTACAAATACAAACACCCACATAAATCCAACTACGCTAAACACTTACTAGAACAAAATCATTCAATGACATCTAATAACACCATAAAATGTTTACACTTTTGTGATGATAAACGTAAATTAGATATACTAGAAGCTTTTGAAATTCACAAACATTTAAAAACTGTACCGTTAATGAATGAGCAAATTGATCTGTTAAATTCTCCTCTACTGGACATTTTGGAATAAGAAATCAAGTCATCTGCAGACGATTACCAAGATAAGTAAAAAGTTCTATTGCTATAACAACGCTAACTGTTTACCTTCATATAACCTTTGACAATGGCATGTTAACATGCTGAAATACGTATAAGGTTTAAATAAATAGAAATTGTTAAAGTGATTAAGTATTTTATATACAGATACTCATTATGTATGTACAAGTTTCTACATATACATATAGAAGCCTAAAAACCGCCTTGCACTTGTTCCAAAGTTGAAATTTTCAAATACATTGCGATTGCTATAATTTTTTTCTAAATATAGGATCACATTAGTCAAAAACAGTTAATAGCATCCATCGATGTAGTTTTAATATTTATATCTGTATAATGTTTTCAGAATGCTTTTGCAAGAATTTTTTATAAATAAAAATTCCTACACCCGCAAACCTTCAGGAAACCTTATACATTTTACAAACTTTTGAAGAATGAAAATGTTGATGAAATACTATAGGCCTGCAAAATTAAAAAAAAATAATTTAAACTTTGCAGGCCTACAAATGTCTAACGGCCTACCAAAAAACACTATGCCGCATCCTTTCCTGTAAATTTTTAAATTTCAGTTTTAATAAATACGATTTAAGAGCAAATTTATGAGTCGATTCACTATTATTGTAGCGACTATTTAATTCGTTTACTAAAAGTTTTGCGTAAGAAAAAATTATAAATGCTATCGAACAACTATCAAAACCTGAAGCAAATTAACATTTCCCACAGTCTAGACAAGTATTTAAAGTCTGGGGCATGAGTAGTGACGTCACATGCTTGATAGCCACAACTTCATCGATTTGGTAGAAGCAAATTAGTAACAAAATCAGCTGATTTAACGAGAACCAGCAGCTATTGTTCGTTCTGTTTTATTTCAGCTGAACTAACCCATATACATAGGGAATATTTATGTAACCAGTGAAATAAATTTTTTTGTGCTAATAATATGTAAATGACGATACCAATAAGATAAATTTAATGGACTATTTTTCAGTACCGTAACATTGCGGTTGCAGGTTCGGAAGCAGATAACCTAACATTAGGCCCCTAAAAATAAGATACCACCTTAGTGGTTAGTTTATAATTTTAAATGAAAAACAGGTTGCATGTTTTAACTGATAAATTAGTATAATTTTTTTAATTAATAGCAAAGAAAAAATAGCCTATAGGAGAGTCTACGTATTGTCTTTTTTTAATAGTAATATTTAACATATATGAAATATTTGTAACAAAGACTGGAGAATTTCAAGTAGCTCGGAAAAATATGACATTAGCCATTACGTTTCGAAAATCGAATTTTTTGCTTGCTATTTAATGCATTTTTAATATTTAACATTTCGCATTAATTTATTTGCAAATTTTAAGTCACTTTTAAAATACTTTTGTGTTAACCTAAAAGGAACGAGATAGATTGGATTTGTTCTATACTACGGTAACCACCCAGTTTTGTTTGTGTAAATAAAATGAGTTGTGTAATGAATTCCTTACCTAACTCATTTTACATTAGTGCGATAATGAACTTCATTACCTAACGCAAAAGAATGATATAATAAGTCCTTGTCCAAGCAGTCGTAGATAAAGCATTATGTTAAATAAATAATTACCAATAGTATCATCCAATTTTTTTTACACCTTGTTGAAAAGACTATAATATGCCCTTTAGAACATCAAATATAACCACGAGTTCTGCTAAAAAATAGAAATTGATATATAAAACAATATGTAGTATAATTGTTTGGTAGAACTTAAATTATCTGCAATTTTACTTCACATTTTTTCAATCTTCGACTCAAAGAATAGTCCAACTAAACAGGAGCTGATTTTATTTTTTCTAAAAAGTCTGAGATTAGTTATTTCAAATATTCCTTTTTTAACAGGAATATGGAATGCAACACCGATTAGTTCTTCTTTTATGCTAAGCGAAGCAAAAATAAGAAAAACTACTGTTAAAAAATGTAAATAAAACAACCAATGATCTTATACATATATGCGGAACAGATATGTGATTACCAGTTTATCTTATTTGTAGATTTGAAAACAGGAAATCAATGTCTAAATTGATTAATCCAATTACATAGCAGTTATTTTTGTAACTAAGCGATAAAAATAAGGTCAGAAGAGTTTTAGCTTTTCAGCAGTAAGCAAAAGAAAAAAAATTGAATAACTCTTTAATATTTAATGGGCTTTGTTTTTAAGCAGTAATGAAGTTGATTTCTTTTCCACACAACCCTTTGAACTGTGTCATTTTTCTTAAGCATCAATTTTAACCAATAAAAATATTTAGAAATTGCACGTTTTGGTTGGGTATTTCCAGAAAAACTAAAAGCGTTAGGTAAGTACCTACCTATCTACTAATATTTCTTGCCGGCGTACCTGTTCCGGGTTATGGCGTGAGTTATCTATCGATTATGAGTAAGCTATTAAGAGACTCACCAAACTTTTCGATGTTCTACGTAGTGGATCTTCCTCGGTTTCATCCTCTGCATCTTCTCTGCTTATAGCAGGCCCCATGGCCCCTCAGGGGGCTCATTAACGAGGCCGGCCTGCAGGTGCAAACCGTTCAAGTCTTGAACGCTGAACACTACCCCGTTCATCGACGTTTGCAGTTGCGTACGTTTGGGGGAGGGTTTATGTAGGCCAGGGAAGAAATTAAGTTCAAAAATGGAGACACTAACATTTTTACCTTATTCTTTTCGCTGACTCTTTTTTATAAATATATTATTGTTATTTACGTAATATCGAATAGAAATATTATTTCCAACATAGTTATACACGAGCTAATTAAAAAATAATCAGGATATTAAATTGAGAGAACGTGTAACATAGCAACGAGTGTTTGTTTTCGTTGAAAATTTTACAAGACGTAAATATGTAAGTCAAAACAATTGTCTTAAGCGAAACAAACACGATTTCATATACAGCAAGTTTGAGTAATTTACTCGATTATTTTTCAGTTCAGGAGTGGGTTATGATTGAAACATTTCACTAATACAATATCGAATTGTGAAATTAATTTTACTATTTAAAAGTATCAAATTAAACAAATGAGTTAAATTTTGTTGATAGGACCTAGTAATACCATAACTGATTACTACTCAAATTGCTGAATACATTGTTGAACAATATTTTGCTTAGCATCAGTATGACACGAAACATTAGCGCTTGAGTTTCTTTTTTTAAGAAACGAAGCCTGTTATTGCCGTTATGAAGAAAGTGCGCTTTGTTTGTTACATACAGTCGCTAGGATATTACGTGCTGCACCGAATTTTCTCAGTTGAAAACACCAAGGTACTGTTTTTACATGTAACGTTGCTGTGTAAAAAAATTGATTGGCAGAAGTTTTATATTGTAGATTCTGATCGGTCCCTTATGTAGTAAGGGTGGAAGAATCACGATAACAGTTTGCAACTAAAAAATAATCGGGTTAAACTTTTGTATTGGCTGCTGAAACGGCAAATGCGACGTAGTGCTTAGTAAAGCACTAAATGTTACTTCTGTACCAGGGAAATTGTGAAATTCAAAACAGGGTCTAATATCATCTAATATTACTTTAAAAATAAGCAATAATTCCATTATCTGCAACAAAATTTCCTGAACTCTTGAGACCAGTTGTTTTAGACCCTCTAAAATTGGGTAATTATTCAAAATCATCAAATAATCCCTAAAATGCAGCAAGTTTCATAAAAAAAAATCAATTTCCAATAACAAAAATTTTTATCAAATGACATTTCATTTCTGGACCAAGGGGATTAAGAGATCTAAAAATTATGGTCAGAAAAACCACAAAATCATATAAAAATGTCCTGATTCTTGTAAAAATTCATGATTTTGAACTATGTATTTTTTTTCATACAGCAACCCCAACAATTTCGACCATTAAAAATTGGGAGGTTTAAAATACTAAAACCATGCAAGAAAGCTTCTAAATAACATAAAAAATCTTAAAAACTAGCATTAGAACTCATTTTCCACTATGAAAAAACGGCATGTCATTTCTGGCGCACCATGAATTGGGAGATTGAAAACCCAAAAAGAAACACTTAACAACCACAAAAAAACTATCAAAAATCCCTAAAAATCACATAAAATTCATCACTTTCAAACACCCCTTTCTCACTCCAAAAATTATAGACTCCTAAAATTGCGGACTTTTAAACTCCTATAAAAATCGTTTGAAAATGCCCACAGTGTTGTATAAATTCATCATTTTCAAACACCCCATTCTAACTCTAGAAATTTTAGACTCATCAACAAGGCGCGGATTTATATGCACAAAATATGCGCATATATACGAACCAAATACATACAAAATATGCACCGTTATATGCAAAGTATGTACCATTTTATGCACAATATGCAAGCATTATATACAAAACATGCAAATGAAATCAGTAAACAATAGATTTCTTTAACTATTTTATTTAAAAAAAAGCGCTTTACAACCACAAAACATGACACTTAAAATTATTATTTAGAAAAGGCAATTTTTAAAAACTAGCATTATTATAGAATAACAATTTAAACTTTTATGTAATCTTTATATTCTATAGCATTATAGCAATAGATTACAATATGTTTTTAAGATTTTCAACATGAAAAGACTGTCTTTTTATCAGACAGTATGTTTTTATAAGCGAAAAAACTCCTTTCAACATTGCCTAAAGTGATTGATGCAGTTTTTAAATTAGTAATGTAGTCCAGGTCTAGTTGCATGTCATTATTATTGATTTTTTGTTACTTCGGTCCTACATGCATATTCAATAAATTTGAATATTGTAAAAAGTCAAAGACTGCTTACCATCTTGCTGCAGACTTTGCAAAATATTTTGATTTCCTGTAGCATCAGTTCGGGATAACCTTTTATCCATAATAAAGGTAAACTAGTGTTACCCCTGCACACAATGCACTGACAGACAGCGTTGACAGAACCGGCGAAATGTCAAGTTACGTGATGCATTAGTTCCAATAATGACACGCGACGTTATTATAGATGGCGCCCCAAGTGACGCGCGTCTAGCCGACCTTCATATATATTATAAATTAAAATAATTATTATTAAAAAATCGAGGTAGAATAAAAATATTTTTTTTTGGGAAATAAATAAATATATCTAAATATCCATTTATTCTAAAATTCCTATGCTCCAAAACCCCAAAATATGCAATTTAAAAATGGCGTCATTGCGTTTGATTAGATATAGATACAAACAGAAGCATTTTATTGGCGAATCAAAACTATCAAATATGCATTTGCATTAAATCCGTGCCTTGCTCATTAGAATTGGGGCATTTTAAAACATCGTTAGAAAATCGCATAAAAATGCGCAAATACTTGTAAAAATGCATCATTTTCAGATACCCCATTCTCGATCCACAAAATTTTATACCACTCGAAATTGGGAAGATTGAAAAACATAAAAATTCTTAAATTTGATTAAAACTGACGTAAAATTCGTTTTTGACTTTATAATGCTTCGCTGAATTACTGGACCACAACGGATTGGGAGACCCAAAGACACACAAAAATCATCTAAAAACATTAAACTGAATTAAATGTATGATTTTCCAAAATAAACATTTCATTTCTGGACCGCTGGCAGTTGGGAGATAAATACACGTTAAAATCATTAAAATTTTAATCAAATATCAATTTCTGGAAAAAAAATTCTACGTAATGTGGAATCTAAAAATCATGTAATTAAATGCTAAATTTCATCCAAACGATAATAGGTAGGTAAAAAGGTTTTGTATCCGATTGTAAACAAAGGCTTCGAAAGGCTTCAGCTGGCTTGCCAACCGAAGGTTCTACCACCAAAGGTGCGCTATCTACATCCATTGCGTTGGACACAGTTTTTAGCGATTGACACTGGTGGCTTTGCTTATGAATCACTAACGAGTCGTAACACAATGTCTAACAATGATATCTTTTCAACAAGAAACCATAATCAAGTGGGTGGTGGATATTATCAGAATGTCAGCTACTGATTGAAAACAGTTCATTTTTTTTTATTTGATTGAACAAGTGGAATATAAATATATAACATGGGTGTATTTTTACACACTTAGAAAAATAAACCATTTCATATAAAATAAATACTGTTAGAATGAGATAATTTACAATCCATGTTCAGAACTTCCATCGTACTGGTTATTACAGTGCACTGAAAAAAAGTGCTCATGTTTAGTTAAGGTCTTACAAATGCTAGACAGTCAAAGCAGCTTGCACAAGTTTCCCAAACTTGGATTGCGCTAATTTTTGTCCTTTCTTTTCCAAAGATACATCATTACGATCAACGTCCTGCTTCCGTAAGCAACGCAGTGATACTTGTAATTCAGGGTTAAAACTTAATCCCATTAGGCAAATTGTAGCCAGTTGTAAACAGCGGATGAAACAAAAATTATTTTAATACTTCATGTTTTATAACAGTAGGTGACTTCTTTAATGAAATGCAGCATTCTCGCAATGTGCCCTTGAGGTTTTATAATTTCTGATGGAACTTTCTTCATCATTTACAGCTGAGATCACCTCGATCACTGAAGTGGTGCTACTTTTCACATGTTGGTCATTGATATCACACAATGCCGTCTACCGTACCGTCTCAAATCAGTAGCCACCTTATTCCAAACTTCTGCATTTGATAGTCCTACAAAAATTTCTGAACTATCTCCTTCTGATCCATTTTGGCCTGTGTATGTTAAAGCGCCCTGTTCCAGTAGGAAATTTATGAAAAGGTCACGTGTCGGAGAGTTTTCTGGCGAATTCAACTTCTTCTGCTTCCTGGTATTGAAGTTTGATTGTTTTACAAGTGTATGCAACATTTTAAACAGCTGCTTTGCAGTCTAAACTAACTTCTCACTCTCTCGCAGATATATGTGCTCCTGGTACGCCTTATGTACAACAAATTTAAAAAATGACTCCGCCCTCTTCATTCTTATCACTGCCTCAGAGTCCGGGCAATAAAAATTCACCTTAATGACAGGTCGTTTTCCAAAGACATTATTCACAAAGGTCATATCATTCATGGTTTTCAACCCTTCAAATAGCTTGTAGTAGCTGTCCTTCCTCTCTCTTGGTATGAAATCTCCTGTGTCCTTATCCACCTGGATCCCTATAAAACGTTGAATCATGGCCATGTTGACCGATTTCCTAATGATGATGGGGCCGTTATTAGTGCTATGTTTTGCCATTCTTTATCATCTGGTGAACCAAAGAAATCTCCTGATGGATCAGAAAAAGGGACTTGTTCACATATGGGAGTGACTTCCTGATGACATCGAATGCAGGTGAAGATGAATATTTGACGCGCTTTATGTTCAATTGCTGTGAATAGATAATTAGCTAATGATTGCTCATGTTTTTATGTATGGCGTAAAATTGATGAGAAGATATAATAAAACTAACTCACCTGAGTAGGCCTACTGGAAATTAAGTTCTCTGCCGTGCTGCTTATTTCTCTTTGCTGAGTGGCTCTTCACAGTGGCTTTTGAGTCCAGATCAAATATAACCTGCAAGATGTTTTCAGCTTTATTTATACAGTTATCAAAAATTTGCAAAATTAGAAAAATATTTATTTTTATTACAGTTAATTGATAGGCGTAGTTAAAATTACGTCACTGCCAACGATGAACACTGTAAATGAATGCAAGTTTATCTTATATTTAGATAAACTTATTTCATATTTAAAACATTTCTGTGTTTTTATGAGTTTTGTTTTTCTTTTTGAAGTTTTTAAATTTTTTTCTCTAAAGACTTTTTCCGGGGACTTTTTTTCTGGAGACTTTCTTTCCGGGAGACTTTTTTTTTTACTTCCATGGACTTTATTTCTGTGACTTTTTTTCGGAGACTTTTTTTCCTAGATTCCTTTGTAGAATTATCTAATTCAGCACTTTCTAAATGTTAATGTAAATGTCTTGGAATAAGACGAGCAACCAATGGGATCTTTACAAAACTTTTTTGAAATCATCTTAAATAGTAAATAACTATTTGCTAAACAATAACTCTTTATATTTCGGGAAAAATTGAAGAAAAATAAAGTAACTTTCTAGGGGTTATCAAGTTGTAAGAAATACCTTTAAAATCCCTAATTGTTTTGCAACTGCGTTTACGCCGCGTTGATTCAAATACAGGAACCGATCGTTTAAAATGGGGGTGTATGTAAGTTGGTTAGAATCAGTGTATGGAAAAAAATCGATTTTTTGAGTTAAATCGATTTTTTGATTTAAATCGTTTCTTTTTAAATTGTAAAATCAATTTTTTGATTTATCTTAATTTTTCTTTCATTTAAATCAATTTTAATGATTAAGCAAAATAAAATTTACTATTTACAATGTAATGTGATAAATTCTTTTAATGGCTCCATGACAGATGATAATGATGATATAACTTATAAGAAAGTCGATTTAAATGTTTAAATTATTTAATTTTAAAGAATAAAACAAAAAACCCTTCTAAACTTGTTCTTTTAAATAAATGGCAGTTGGAAACCCTAGATGCGGGAATTTGGGCGTTGCAACGCGCAAATTCTCGCAAATTCCCTCAACGCGTTGTGTCCCTCTGATTTCTGAATAACAAGACCGATATTACACGAGCGCAAGTGGTCATTATGGGCCTCTTTCTGGGGGTTGTGGCCCGTAAAACAATTGGGCGTTGTGGGCACTTTGGGCTTTATGAACCTGTAGTAGTTTGGGCGTTATGGTCATAGTAGGCATTATGGGTCTCCTAAATAATTGGGCGTTATGGGCACATTGAGCGTTGTGTCTCTAGCTATTTTTGGGCTTTGTGGGCGAAGCGTCCCTTAGTGTGTGCCTTCTTTGGGTATTGTGGGCTTTTTATAGCGTTAGGCATTGTGGGCCTTAGGCAAAGTGTCCTAGACATAGTGGACAAGAGAACTAATTTTGCGGATGAGAATATAGAAAAAGTTGTTGTTGTGTACCTGCAATTCTTAAGTTTTTTTTGCAGTTTCATAAAATTGTTTCGTGAACCACTTTTAAAACTCATGACCATTCATATTCTAAGCTTATAAACCCTGTTTTATTTTATTTTACTATTACACAAGCATCAATTCTAGCTGACCAAATAAATACTAACTTATCTACACAAGCTAGCGTAAAGTCAAACATTTGGATGTAGATAATTTGTTTAGTATTTTAGATAAGCGCCAGCTATACATTTAATGAAATTATGCCAGAAATTGTTATTAATTGATTTCCTCATAATTTAAGTACTGACTAAATACTAGACTAAAACTCCGAACTGCTTGTAATTCAATGTGATTTTGGGATCTTAGCATTGGTAAAGTGGTGCTCTACCTCACGATCGTTCCCATCAAATACGTGATTTGCTCTTTATTTATATTAAGACAAATAATTACTAACGTGATTTTTAAATTATGTAGACAACCTACTTTGAATCTAATCAAATTACAACATGGTTAAAATGTTATTGCCTATACTCCATGAAACATCCTATATACGTCAACAAAAAAAAAATAGATTTTATGTTGTCATTGGCAAACATTAAATTTTCACCAGTTTTCATCAACCTCCTTACAAGACTAGCGTCTAACGAGTTCGTGCAAAAGCCGTTCCTACTTCTTATTAGAGCTTTCATGACATGCGCACCCTCGGCATGCAGCTGGCACGTCTGTAAAGCTACCGCCCGAACTCGCCGTCGGCAGAGATCGTAACCTTCCCTAATCAAACGCGCGTGTTAAAATTTAAAATTGTTGTTAAATAAAATAACATAAACAAGACGTACAATATAAAATAAAAATTATTACTTAAAAATTATTTTTTTAAAGAGCTCTACAAATTAAATTTATTAGCAAACGGTGTTTTTAATTTTTAATTCCTTTCTTTTGGAATTACTTAATATTTAATCTATTATCAACAAAAAAATTACAAAAAAGATGCCAAACAATTGAATATTAATATGTTTGGTATTCTGGGTATAAACTTTTTGACCGTACGTTGTAGTACCGCTGGTAGTCAAAGGGCAAAGAATTATTTTTATAACATTTCGTCTTGTAAAAAATGAAAATCAGAAATTACTTTCATTTTGTATTTTCTACGCTGTACCGTGCATGTTATAAATTAAAAAAAAGGATAAAAAGAATCACGGTGAAGAAAAAAGTACATCAAAATATAACAAATAACCATCAACCAACCACTACACCCGCAAGCGTAATAATTGCATAATATTACCTAATTTTATTGCGTAGATATCCTTGTTTTAAAATGGCATTTAAAGCGGGGAATTCATAATTATAAAATAAGTTTATTAATTAAAAAAAAACTCGTAGAGTAAGTTACCTAACTAAATCGATTGATTCTAGATTTCTTTATTGTTTGAAGGTAACCTGTGAGATAAATCTTGTATTTTTTATAATATTCCTTTAATGTTCAAAAACACAAAAATATTTGTAAAATCATTTAACTCAAAATTTTTTGTATGCTCACCACTATGTGATTGTTCTTCTTTTGGAGGCTCGTTATTTTTTATAAACTTTGCAAGTAGGTGGATATGCTTGCACATGTTAGATTTAATTGATGAGTCTAAACATGAACAACAGTATTGATGTACACAAATTTGACAACCCTTACAGATTAATTGGCAAGTACAGTTTTTATTAATTTCTTGAAAAATATACATTTCATGGTTACTTTTCAACTTGAATAATTAAAGAAGGATCCAAATCTTGCATATTTTGATGTTGAGAACGAATATATTTTAATTTACTACTAATGTTTCCGTTATTTACCACAAGTAGCCTACAAATTAGCTTATCTCTTTCAATGTAAAAATCACACTCCCACAAACAACCACATTGACAAGCTAACAGTGCACAAAGCGCGCCAATATTAAATGAGGTTGCGCAAGTCATGAAAGCTCCAATAAGAAGTAGGAACGGCTGTTACACGAACTCGCTAGACGCTAGTTCTTACAAGTAGTAGACAACGGTGCTGCTCTGTCCAACGCCGTATCAGGGCCGTATTAGCCACGGAGCAGCAAAAATAAAAATAATAAAATAAAAGTTAATGTCGCCGTTTAGGTGAAAAATTATTTGTACTAATCCTGTGATAAATATTATAGTGTGATTGCAAACCGCCTCCGTTTTGCCAGCGATTTTTACAATTCATCACACAACACGCTTGCGGCATGCCTCGAAAATTAGGTTTTACAACTTTAAAAATTAGATTTTAAGGTTTATATTATCGTTGAAATATTCGAATTTGTGAAATGTCAAAACGGACTTTGCCCAACTACAAAATGGCCGACCGGCTTCACTTTTTTCATTGTTCAGAAGCTGGAGTTGTGTATCTAGTAAAACTATTAGAAATCTGTCAATTTAAATGACCTTGTTGCCGTTTCCGAGCTGTATATTCAACAATAATACGTAAATAAATTTGATGCTATTTTAGTCCTTAGTTTTGTATTATTATTTCATTTCAAATATTTGTGTATAAATCTGTTTCCTGTTTTCAAGTATGACTCCTCACACGGTATGTCTACTTTACCATCGTTTCCTCGTCTCTTCGAAGTACCAGCACTGGTATACGGTATATAGAAATAGGTGCCTTACAGGCGCGGATCCAGGAATTTGTAATGGGGAGGGCTCAGTGGCGGCACGTGAAATTTTGTAGTGGCGGTTCTGCTGTGGGTAAAGTAAAATCGGCCTAGAGACCTGACCGGGGGGTCTGGGGGGTACCCCCAGTTAGCGGAGGTCCGGGGGAGAATTTTTTGAAATTTTATGAAAATTTGAGGCAAAATATGCATCAAGATGGCTATTTTTTATAAACATTTTAGACCACTACAACCAGTCCTAATTGTAAAATATAAAACCTTTACTTTGTAGTCACAACAGTACTTTTAAATACCGGATTTTGCACTTACAATTTACTTTTGACAGACATGATAATCTGGTTTAGAACGACCTTGCTCTTTTACCGCTAACTGTTCTTGATAACTAAGTTTGGAAAACTTTTCACCTAATTTAAGTAATATGGTTATATTTTATCTAAAAAATTTATTTTTACCTAACGTAAGACATATTTACAATATAAAAATAAGCCTAAAATCATAGTTGCACAAAAATTAAATTAAAAAAACAACATTGGTTACACATCACTTTTTTTTAGTCGGACCATTTCTCTGTCTTCATTCGACGAGGTTTCATTAGCGAGAAGACGGTTATGGCTTTCTTGATGTTGATGCTTCTTTCCTTATCTTATATTGCCACTACTGCTTGCACTTCTCTTCATTGCAATAATAATTATTGTTTTTGCTATCAAGTTTTTTTGCACAAAATACCACCACTATACGACACAAAAACAATAAACAACCACACACTACTGCTAGAAAACTGCTAATGCAAGTAAAATTTAAAACACCTTTACATTGACTATCGAGCAAATTGTATTGTTTTGAACAGGAACACGTAATGACAGAAATTCCAAAAACCGATAAGGTGATAACGACCGTTTAAGGTTTAACGACCCTAAGAAGATTACTTTTGAGGTCAACCGGATTATCGAGTAACAAACAAAAGTATTTAAAATTGCTCAAAATATAAACGCATCTTAATAAAAAAATAATTTTCAAGTTTTATGGGGGGCCTTATGGGGGGGGCTACAGCCCCTATAGCCCCCCCCCCCGTGGATCCGCGCCTGGTGCCTTATATGTTTAGTTACAGGCTGTAACTGCAAAATTATTGTTTTAATTTATTATATGCCTCACAATTTACAATTACAATTACAAAAGCAAAGATAAATTGAAAAAGATTTATAGGTCTCAAAATAGCTAAAACGAGCATGTTTCAATGATTACGTCCCGAGGGAGGCCCCTCGGACCCCCCTTTAGCTGGAGGGTATCGCCTCCAAGCCCTCCTTGGGTGTGTCCCGTTTTTTCAAGTTTATGATTTGGTCACCCTAAGTTACACAATAAAAGCTTGAGCGGAACTAGTTAAATTGGCGCCTGCACTGGCACCACCCGCCTTACGGTTTTGAGCCTGGCTGTTCGATTTAAGTGGCGCGCACACGCAAATTTACCGCATAATTGTACTCTTCGTGTATGTTTTGTGATTGTACTGTCGCATAACATACCATAACAATGTTTAATGTGTTTCTAGATTTCCATTATGCTTTCTAGGCTAAAATCACTACATAAATTTAAAATATCTGTTTTTCATATTTTACTTGTGGCACGCTTGCGATTATTGCGATTCCTAAAACATCAAATAATCAAATCTCAATTTACCTAGGTAGACGACGTGAATTTTATTACAATGAAAAAACACGTGCCGATCGTCACTCTTATAAGATTTCCTGTTGTGTTTGGAAGTTTAGTGATCTTAGGTACCATAGCTTTTCGAAACAGGTATCTATTAAAACCTCTAGCAGTAAAAATCTTTTAAATGTTTTGTTTTTCTAGAGACTATCTCCTGAATCTGAATGACATTGAGCAACAGCGTGAAGCACTATACCAACAAAATTATGAAGATGTAAAACTCATAGAGCAATATAAAAAAGAATGTAGACAATTAAAATAAAACCTCATTTAAGCTATCTATTATGAGTACTTCTCTTGTAAGAATTACATTCGATCGACCAACCATTTTTTTTCGATAGTTGGTACAAGCTACGACCCCACGTGCGAGTAAAATTGGGCGTGCGCCAAGCGCTAATTGGAGATTTTGGTGGAGTGTTAATAATCACTGCTATAAAATAACTGCTAGTCAAACATAAACTGTTAATTTTAAATAATTTTTCCACTACTAGCATTAAACGATATCATTATTTACCTTGTTTTAGAGCCAAGAAGATGAATTTCTTTCCTAGTGGTTAATAATATTTCATTTTTAACTACTGGTTAATAATGAAAACAATTGCTACCAATCTTTAAATTCACCATAAACTTTCATGTAAAAATCTTTTGATTTTACTGGTAATAACTGTTCACCAACACTTTCTGCACCTTCCCTAATTTCAGAAGGAGTGCAGTTTTCACTGAAATCATCAAAATTGGATATTTTATAACCACTATTATAAAATATATATTTTACATAAATGTCAGTTGAAATTAACTATTCCCTCGTTTTCCAGCAAGGCTACTTTATTTTTGTGCATATTTGCATTTGTAATTTTATTATTTATTAATGTGAAATCAATTAATTATTAAAGGAATAAAGGTGCTAGTAGTGGAAAAAATAATATATAAACCACGGTAGAGAAGACTTATCAGCCTCGCAACTTATTTCCCTCGATGCTTTACATCTTGGGAAATAATTCTGTTCAGCTGAGAAAAATGTCTTTTCTACCTTGGTCTATAATATACTATTAGTTTTGTATTTATACTAGTTCACTTAGTTTTTCCATGCGTTGCACTAATAATAGAATAAAGATCCTTTCTTTTTTACTAGCTGATAAGAGCGATGTTAAATAAAAATTAAGTGTAGGTAAAATAACGGTGTATGAACTACAGCTAATACGCATGCGCATTTTAAACAGTCCCGGACTCGACACCCGGAATTATCATAACCTACAAATAATGTTCAATGTTGACAAGAAAGTTTTCAAATAATGTCGCCTCATATACTTAACGATATACGTTTGTTATCGCCAAGAGTATTTCTCGGTATCAAAAATAAATTAATTCCGAAAAGATATCTTCATCTGACCACTAGTAAGTCTATATCAATATATCATTATTATGTTCAGTGAAGTGTGGAAAACTGTGTATAGCTTTGATGATCACCAATTGCAAGAAGTTGCTTAATATTGTATCAAAAGTTACTGAACGCAAATCATTACTAGTATTAGAATGCAATTTTGCAATAGAGTAGAATGTGTTCGAAAGAGATTCTCCTAGTAGTGTAGTTGCGGGATAGGTAATTATACGTAACTCACAAACCGAGGTCCGTAGATGAATGATAACTATCTATGGACCTGGCTCACAAACTAGATACTGTTACACATGTATTTTTATTCTCCCATCCTAAATTAATCGTTTGCACGAACTGGCAGTTGACAACGCTTTTGTCACACAAATTGGCCCGTGTGTTATCGATATGCAACAAAGCTTTTATAAAAAATAAAAATTTATTGATAAAAACATTGCATTTTACATTAGCACAATTAAAATTTACCACATTTTTAATGTTATGGTATAATAGTTGGCAATGACTTTGATGATGTTTCTTTCACATAGCTAAAACGATGGGCACTACAGATAAAAGAATACTTGCAAGTACAAGTAGACTACTAATAATAATAATCAATTTACTAATCAAGAAATAACTACTCGAGGATTCCAACAAATTTTTAGGTTTTGGCTCTACAACTAATAATATAGAAATTTGCTTAACATAGGCAATAACAAGGCGTATGAAAACCGACAACAGAAATGTAATGATGCTGATTTTCCTGTTAGTGGTCTACATGTGTTTTTATAACTTTTTTCTTCGTGTTATGCTCTCTAGGATGTTTTCAACAGAATGGCCATGCCTGGAGCATAGCGGAGGTGCGAGCTATTAGCGCAAAATTATGTGTAGAGGGTGAAATAACTTTTTGAAATTTTATTTTACCAGCAAAATTCGTTTATTTAAATATTTCTCCAGAATAGGGTTCCCAGAATAACTTGCACAGCATGGGGATCTCAGCTACTATAAGAGATACGAAGACGGTTAAATTAATAGATGTTGTCTTGTAATGGTGATTTTGTTTTTCCCAAAATATATATCCATGGCTTACAGGATACAAGTGTAGTGAAAAACAGAAAAAGTGGAGTTAATTTGAGGCAAAATATCTCTGTTCATAGGGAAAATAGAAAATCATAAAGGAAGAAGTTGTAGATTTATTGAAGCTGTATTAGGAAAAATACTTTCATGATTGTGTTTTGTTTTGTTTTCGAGGCATTTTTTTAAATTGATACCATATTTTATTTTCACACAATTAAGAAGCTTGTTTTCTTCTCTTTTCAACTATATGTATATGGACATTTTAAAAAAAATATTGCTCAAAAACTGACCACATGATTTTTTTTGAAATTTTGTGAGCTAATAGAGCTGAGAATGAGCTACAATTTGATTCATGTTTCAGCCCCCTAATTTGTATGTGAATTTTTGTGTTTTAACCTCTATTCAAAATCGAGAAGTCAAATCGGGATAAAATTTGATATAGGGAATGCCATAGGGGTACACAATGTTTACAAGTTCCGAGAACTTTTGGAATCACTAAAACTGTGAAGTGAAAAAATATCAGAATTGTGACTTTTTCAAAAAAGTGTTGCTCAAAACCTGGCAACACGATTTTTATTTTAATTCTATAGGCTAATAGAGCTAGAGATGAGCTACAATTGAGTTCGTGCCACAGTCCACTAGTTTGTCTGTGACGCCTGCCATGAAGTTTTGAAAATCGAAAATTGCATACATGTTTGTCTGATTGAGAAGTTGTAAATAAAAAAAAATTCAGAAAAATTTTCTCACACCACCGTGTGCAGGGAGATTGCTTAGCTAGTTTTGTTTGCTTGTACTAGGCCGTATGTATATTACTCAAAATTTTACAAACGGATTTTATTTTGCGCTTAAGACATTAATATTGAATACTCTTGAAAACATGATAAGTAACTATTTCTAAAGTATAGGAAAGTCCAGGCAAAGTGCTTTGCTCATCTTTCACTGTGGGGCTCGAATGAGAAAAGATTTTGAAAGTTTCTGTACGCTTCCTAGTTGATCTTGAGGTGCTAAACATTTTCTCTTATTTAACCGAATCTCTATTTCTAACCGTTTACGAGATCGCCATGCTGAACAGAATCTTTGGACACACTGTATACTTTATGTGTATATGAGTATGTATTGGTAGTGATCAAGTAATTAATAAACACGTGTAAGTGCTTATTAACTATCATTCTGAATATCCAATGAGTAACTGTTTTAGTAAATGCTAAATCAGAAATTTCCGCAAGTCTATTACTTAAATTTTGATCGATACATTTACTATCTGTAGGACTACAGCATGGGGAATATGAATGGCAAGATCCCAAATCAGAAGATGAAGTGTAAGTGTTAAAAAAAAGGAGTGAAATGGTAATGGCAGCTAGCTTATTTTAGTGTTAACATAACATACATCACAAAGGATGGTCAACGAGTACCTGTCAAAGGTAAGGTGGGGGACAATGTGTTGTATCTAGCCCATCGATATCAGATACCAATGGAAGGTGCTTGTGAGGCTTCATTAGCATGTACAACATGTCATATATATGTCCACAATGATTATGGCGAAAAATTGCCAGAAGCATTGGAAAAGGAGGAAGATTTGTTAGATATGGCACCATTTTTAAAAGAAAATTCACGCCTTGGCTGTCAAATTATTTTAACAAAAGAATTAGAAGGTTTGGAATTGCAGTTACCGAAAATAACCAGAAACTTTTATGTGGATGGTCATGTTCCTAAACCACATTAATGTAATCATTTAATTTCTACTAGCAATTTTTACATTTAATGTAAATATTTTTCGATTGTTGTTTTTTTACGTAGATTAAAATACCTATATAATTCTATAAATAAAAATACTCATGAAAAATACATTTTGCATCTTTTTTTTTTGTTCTTTCTTTTTTTACTTAGATACTTTAGTTTAAAAGCCTCCTTCTTTGATTTAAAAACTGTATTTGTATTTTACTGTTATTATTAATATACAGAAAAATGGAAGCAAATGGTCTAATTTTATGCTTGTAAAAAACCTGTTTTAAATGTATACCTATTGCTGGCCCAGTGAGAAATCAACTGTAAAATATTATGATATGTAAAATCTTCCGGAATTTATAGAATACGTGAAAATAATAGGAGTTTGATATATAAACTTATATCAAAAACCCAATTGTTTCCGTGATACAGAATGTTAAATTTACATTGTTATTATAATTTTCATTTCTCTACTTCAACCAGAGGCGTAATTAGATACTCAGTAAAATCAAACCATTTTGTGTTTCTAAAATCTACTATGATTTTTTAGGAAAAAAAGTAGGTATTCTTGTAATTTTTCCATAAAACGTACCATTTTTCTGGAAAATGATATTAAAAATCGTACATCATAACTCGTACCTCATTAAAAAGAATTAAAATTGTTATCAGTTGACTGTGTTTAACAATAAAACTTCAGATTCAGCTGTCGGGTTGCTTTTGAAGTTTATTTGCATCAATTTGTCTGTATTATTTGTACAGTTATTACTTTTATTAGTATCATGCTAAAGATTATCCAACAATGAAGAATATGCAAAAAAAAAATAATGTAATGTTTCAAACAAATGACGAACTATGAAACAAATAAATAACGACCTGCTGTTTTCAACAGCCAATAGCGTGCCACTGCTTAATGGAACATGCAGATTTGAGTTTTTAGACACTTTAAACGACATTTTGTCGTCTTCAAAAGCAAACCGCCTACCTAACTCCACTTTTTCACAAAAATGACATTTTGGTTCCATCTATTGGTTGAAATAGTGTTTTACTAGTACAAAGTCGCGTAACTCCCAAAAAATTTTAAGCTATTCAAAATGCGAAGGCAGAAATTGTATTATTAATAAAATAAATTGTAATTTAAACCGTTTTTTGCTTCTCCTTGACAATTTGCCAAATCGGAGTTAGGTGGTTTGCTTGTGAAGCCGACGATCTGTAATTTTTCCTGTCAATTATCGTTTTGAACTATCTTTTGTTGTAATGTATCGTGGATTTATTTTCAGTACTTGTTCAAACATTTAAATTTGAGTTTGAATATTTATTTTTAGATTTATTAAACTTTATTGAAAAATCGTAGAAGAAGTTTTTGTTCAGTTTTTATGGTAGAATACCGTCCCGCAGTCTGTAACCGCGAGTTTCAGAACACCCTCTATAACCAATATGTAAAAGGTTTTCTTTCTTTTTGAAAGAAAGAGATGAAGGGTCAAGGGAGACAAGGAAGAAGCATGAATGAAGATGGGATGATTATAAGGTAAGTTCCACCGAGTTTTACCGCCACTCAATTATTCACCAAAGTTATAACCATGAATATATTGATAACACCAACAAATTATCATTCAAAGTTACTTGCATTAGAATAATTTTTAAAATGTTATCAATGAAATGAAAAATTATTAGTTTATTAATGGTAACTTGTTTAGAAAATATTGCGTCTTTCATTACAACAGATAAGATACATCAGAATAACGTAATTACTAGAAAATATTATTTTATATATATTTCCACAGAAAAATTATTTAACGTACATATCTAATAATAAAAATTATAAATGAGCAACTATCACTCAGTTCTTCTGATCATCATCGGACTTAACCTTTTTAACTTCCTTGATAATTTCATCTAATCTATACAGATCCTTTAATGATACCTCCCCAGTTCCTCTTTCTATAGGTTTCGGTTGTTTAGGATGTGGTTTCCACCCCAACATGTTGATTATCTGAAAATAATTTGCATGTTGGTAAAGATTCAATACAGTAGGTATTTTAAAAAGTAAACATTGAAGTGAAAACCATACTAGAATCTATACTATTGATAACTAATTGGTCATAGAAATGTAGCTGTATTTGTTAGATTTTTTATTACCTGAAAAGTAGCGGGAACAGTGGACTGCCCCGTTTCTGGGTCGTATTTTCCGTATAGTTCTTGATATATAGCGGCAGCAGCAAATTGCGTGCCACGATGTAGATGGATTACACGATTTGTAGCAGCATTGCTTTCAGCCATTCCTTGAGCAATAATGATATATTTAAATTGGCTAAGAAGACATTCTACTAATTTTTCAAGAAAAACTATCAATCTGCAGGAACTTATGTAAAATATTCATAAAAAAATAAATATACCTTTCAGATCCCACATTAATTCAAACATGGATGGATAAGTAATAACAATTTCGTCAGTATCGATAGTGAGCATTGTGAACCCAGCTCTAGTTAGTAAGCTGCCAATATCTCTTATTTCAGTGAAGGGTGATACATGAGCTGCGAGTCCTCCACGGCGCTCAAGTTCTGCCAACTGAAGAGACGATCGTAGTTCATATAATGTATCACCACCAAATACTGCAGCTAAAAATACGCCATCTTGTTTCAAACCATTTAGAATTCTTTTAAATGCCCCAGGTAAATCATTCACCCAGTGTAAGTTTAAGCTTGAAACCACAAGATCCAGAGAATCAGATTCAAACTAAAAGAAAATCATAATAATGATGAGTGTTTCAACTTCAATGAACACACGAATATAATTTGCTTCATAATTAAGACTAAAAAGATATTAAATGCTATGAAACTTCCCTACAATGTATGTATGTTGTTACAGAAATTATAACAAATTTAACCTTTTCGCTGCTCAAAGTGATTATACTTGCGAAAAAAAACAATGCCAATGGCCAGCTCGAAGCACGTATAGTTGCTAATGTGATATAAATTAGTTGATGCTCGAATCGCAAAAGATCGCTTAATACATGATACGTAGAAATACTATGAGCTGATTGGTCAAAATGACTAAAAGTTGACAAAAAGGTAGACCCTCGCTGCTTCAGATGTATAATGTCGTCTGTTCGTATTCAGGTAAAATTACAGTTGTGGACATAACTTCTCCTGGATTTTACAATTGTGTTAACTGCTCAAAACGTATATGTACGGCATATTAAAATGCAATAGCTGCTGGAAACGTATACAGGATGTATCAAATTGCATGTTAACTATTGGGATCTTGCTTATTTGAAGAGATGCGAAATGTGTCTTGCAATTTGAACATTTATTGTTAGTATTAGTGCAGTTTGAGAATTATTAGAGATACACCGAGTATTTGGTAAGACGAATAATTGGGCGAATATTGGGCCATTTTTTGGATGTTGCCGAATATTCGGAAAAGCCGACTAGATTTTTGAGTCTGCCGAATATTCAGCATTTTGTGTATTTATTGAATTACAATTCCAAACAGCAATTTTTTTGAAAATTTTGATGGTATAATTAAGATAAAAATACATTGAAACAAAGTTATAATTTCAGTAGCCAAACGGAATGCTATTCGCTTATGTAAACATATCAACCCACACGTTTATTATCACTAAGTATTCGGCACATAGCCAAATAATTGGCTTGAGTTAACTAATATTCGGTACTTAGCCAAATAGTCTGCTTAATATTCGATATTTGGCCGACTATTTGAATAATTGGCCTAACATTCGTTACTCGGCCAAATATTCGGCACTTTGACTGAATATTCAGTATTAAGCCATAAGAGGCTGGCTGAATATTCGGTATTCGCCAGTGGCCAAAAATACTGTTCGGTACATCCCTAAGTATTATCTGTTGTATTTATTTAACCTGTTATTCAAATTTGTTATGTCGGTTGCAAACATAAAAACTGCAAGCGGAATTTTTGGTAATCTGTGTTAGATTTTATTTCATTAATTTGTTTTGGCAGCAAAAATAATAATAAACATTATGACTAATAATATAATTACCACCTGCCAGAATTCTCTTTTATTTTTATTTTACGTTCAGTTAGCGGCCTACTATAATTTTTTTTAAATAATTTTAATGTCTTTCCATGGCACTTTTATGAAATTTTTATTTTCTGTAATAAAATTCTCAAAACTTAATCAAAATGCAAACTATGATACATCGTTGAAATCAAAATAATAAAACTATTCAAATATGAAAAAATGTGAATATCAGTCCATAAGAAAAAAGAAAGTCAAAATTCAGCAATGGTAGCAATTATAACAAATATTAAAAAATTAGATTCAGCATAAAAAAGTGTCCCCTAATATTGCATCAACTAGAAATACGTTATAAATGACAAATGAATTATAGCCAAAAACAAAAACTCCATAATTTCAGTTTTATCAGTTCTTTTAGAAACTAAGCAAGATAGCTCCAATTTCTTTTTAAATTATTTGTAGGCATAAAATTTCACAAATTTTCTGTAATTAAACCATTGTCGTATCTTTTCAAATAAACGAGATCCCAATAGTTTTAACACCCTGTACAGTCGCCAAAGCAATTGGGCCTGACAGTGCAACTCGCTTCATAAAATTGTGCAGCAAAAAGGTTAAGAAAATAAACTATAAACATTAGTAAGCAGAAATCCATATCAATATTATTGAGAAATTATTATTATTTTATTATTTCATAACAAAAAAAATAAAGGATTCAGTACAATACTAACATAAATTTGTTCTTCATCAAGAATCTTCTTCCGAACTTTTATACCATCCTGAACTTTCACACTATCCAAATTAGCTTTACTTGTATCACATAGGATCAGTTCCTCTACGGAATCTGGCGTTATGTGTTTTGATACATAACCTCGGCTACAACCTGAAAATATCTACAGATACGAAAATTTTGTATAAGATATTTAAAAGCTAAACATTTTAAAAAGCACAACCTATTTGCTACATTTACTAAACTTTCTACGTGAAATAATTGTTATTAGCATATCCTTTTAAAATTTGGCTAAACTGCACACATGCAAAGTTTTAGATACCTATATCAGCTGCCAGCTTAAATTTTCGTTTAATATCGAATATGCGATCAGCTAGTCTATAACCAATTTCATCCTTCAAATAATCATACAGATTGACATCTGTAGCAGAAGCTGCTCGTTCTCGTTGAAGATGTTTGGTGTGTCGATCAAATATGTGTACTGGTATATCATCATTTCTTATTTGATTGGAACATATACTAGTTGAAACATACCTGTTATTTCTTGAGTTTTTTAAAAACTGTATATGTTTAGTAAATTTAATAACATGAAAGGGCAGTTTCCTATTAGAGGATATAACATTAACAACAGACATAGCTAATAATTTCGATAATTATTCTATATCACAGATAGTTGGCATCCTTTCTTGTTTTACACCCGTCACAAGTTTGTTGCTAAAATTAAATAACTCACAGTATACAGATGTACATACATACTGAAATTTATATTAAGTTAGATGGTCATTTATCATAATCATAAATAGTAAATACACCATGTTTAGCTCCACGTTAACGTGGAGCGTAAAATAATTTTTAGATCCACGCGAGAACGTCATCTGCACAATTGGACTGTTTAGAAGTTTATATTACGTGCTTTAGCGACTGCCTGCAAGTTTGCAGTACTAGCGTCTGGTGAGTTCGGATACACTTTTGCAAATACGATAAGTTTTAGTATGGGAAAATTCACTTGAAGTCCACACTTCAGCTTTTTTGCTATTGCTATAGGTATGCATTTCTGCTGGTAGTGGGAGAAATGTTAAATAGATGTAACATGGTGCAATAAAAAGAAATGGTGTTTTGCATAGAAATTTGCAAGGCAGTATCGTTTTTTTTTTTACATAAAACCACCCCTACGTACATAATGAAGTTTATTTCTTGGCTGTTACTTTTCTTATGATGAAGCCATGACATTTGTATTCCACTGTAGGATCCAATTTGGGGGAAAATTTATTACAAACTTAATTCATTGTAAAAGTAGATACAGAGACGACCTAGAATGCACTAGAAAAAACGTCTATATGTATACTGCATACTAATAATCTGAAACATAAAATCCAGGAATTCTGACTTTAAACTTAGAATTAGAACCTCAAACTGGCAATTCAGACATTTTAATTTTTATGTTTATGTTTCATGCCTTACACGTTTTGGCTGATAATTTATTTTCTAGCCTCTAGCGTTCTTCAAGTCCAAGCTACCGTTCCGAAATAATCAAGAAACTGATTGTTTACCTTAATATCACAGAGAACTTCAAATATACTTTCGGTAGCTAACTGATCGTGTATTCGTATAGCCGTGCCGATCACTGTATACGATTAGAATGAAGTTGTAACGAGCGAGTAGCTACCACAACCGACCTTTGTTAACTGTTAGGGATAGAACTTTATATCAACCTTCAAGGTTCAAGCAAATTTTTTTTTTGCAACTTAAATAACAAAAACTTAGATTTTAAAAATATCTTAACATAGATATCCGTAATAACCAATTTTCTAGTCGTTTTCGGCCGGTTTCACAGCGGCGGCAGCGACTTTCCGTTGCCGCTAACCTAAAATTAGATTTGTGGTTAGGAAATTTCAAGACGCTGCTATTTCATTGGTTAACTAGTCAGCTGGCGGGAGGTGCAGCTGTTATGCGAAAAAGGCTTTCTGCTCAAAAAAAATTGTGATCACTCCGTTTTACTGCCATGAACACAAAGAAGACGGTCTTGGTACGTGAGACACCCACAGGTAAGACTAAAATTTAAAGGTTATGTTGACATTTTATACTTCTTATTTTTATAGTATTTTTTGATTTTAGCTGGAATTCTTGAATAACAACAATGATGTCATGATATTTTACTACCCAAACGCTCTGGTACCAAAAAGAAACATAATATTATTGAGTGATTTGTGCACTTACCTTCTTTGTTCATTATGGACGACCTCGACAACTATGCAGTTGGACTTGCACCACCCACTGTTTATTACATTCCTAATTTTATAACTAAAGAAGAGGAGTCTTATATTTTAGACAAAGTGTATAGTGTTCCAAAACCCAAATGGACCTGTTTATCTAATCGCAAGCTGCAGGATTATGGTGGTGTACCACACAAAAATGGTATGATTGTAGAAAAGATACCAACTTGGCTTGAAACTTATATGGAAAAAATAACGATGCTTAAAGTATTTGAAGGCAAAGCAGCAAACCATGTGCTTGTAAATGAATACTTGCCTGGACAAGGAATAATGCCACACACAGACGGACCACTCTTTTATCCCACCATTACAACAATAAGTTGCGGTTCTCACACTGTATTAGAATTTTGTGAAGATGAGAGGAGAGCAAAAGTCTGCGATTTACTATTGGAGCCCCGTAGCCTTGTTATATTACAAAATGATATGTACAATAAGTACCTACATTCCATACGAGAAGTAACAGAAGATGAAATTTCAGACAGCTGTGTTAATTTAAGAGAATGTAGTGTTAATCATAATGTAGGCCAAGTTCTTAAAAGAAGCACTAGAATTTCATTAACCATTAGAAATGTATCAAAAGTATGCAAAATAAAATTGTGGAATTTGTAATTGTAATTGTAAATCAATTTTTGTGCAAAATTAACACTTACGCTGCAGAAGGCATACTCCCATTGCCCCACTATGTGCAGATGAAAAGTGTTAATGGGATTATTATTGAAGTGTTTGGTGTTAAAATTAAAAGTTATATCTGCATTTTTCAATGACAGTTTACTGTAAAACTATAATTATGATTCTGCAATCAATACTGTTCTTTTTCTTTGAACTTTTAAGATGTTCAGTTCTGTTTTGGGTATGAGAACAGTAAAAGTTCAAGTTCTTCCTAAAAAAGAACTAAGTTCTTGAAAATGTTCTCGCTTAAAAAATTCGACTTTAATTAATTCATGAAATTTTGCCACTAATATTAACTGAATGCTAGACTATACACAACTTTTCTATACTTAGTAAATACCAAGTGATCATTTAAATTTCAGCTCTAGTTATCTATGGAAATTTAAGTCATGACTTTGAGTAATTCACGCAAACAATTTAATGTTTTGCATTTCAACTTCAAATTTGCGCGCCAGAATTCTACTTAAAAGCTAAATCTGAAAACATCATAGGCAAGATCAGTAGAAAAGTATGCCTCAACAATAAAAGCTTTTTGTGCCGTAGTATATAAATCATTTTTAATAAAAATACTAAGATAATTAATGTTTACTACTGACAGTTCATATATTTGACATTTCAATTAATTTTGTTTTTGTGAATTAATCAAAGTGATGACTTAAATTTACATAGATAACTAGAGCTGAAATTTAAATAATCACTTGGTACATGGTGTTCCACAGTACAGTTGAATTTATATTGGCTATATTGTATAGCAAGTGAATGGTTTCCATGACAAGGGTTATGTATTGTTTCCTTTTTACAGTCAAGTACCTTCAGTAATCTGCATAACAAATAATTGCATTGATTACTAAAATCACCATGACACTGTAAATTCTGGGTTTGGCATGAACTAACCTCCTATTTTATAAATTATTTCATTAATAAAAAAAAAATTAGCCTTTCGTGAAATGGAGGGTTATACTTAGAAGATAATAGAAGTAAAATACAAAACTTTATTATAAGCACTTATTACCAATACAGCAACTACAATACTTTACTCTGACATTGGTTCAGGCCCAGGGCTATTTGTAATATCGTCTAGAGATGTGTTCATGTTGTCATCATCGGTGTCTTCCAACATAGAACGTAGTTGATTGGCACTGGACACCAATACATGGAACTGTTTGCGGCGCATTTCTAACTTTTGCTCCAAATTTCTTCTTTGATCATGTAAATTATTAAGTTCAGCTTTTAAATCAGCTAAGCGTTTATCTGTGTCTTTTCTGGCGGGCTGCTGTTTTATACTTTGAGCTAATAAATCGTACATCATTCGATTTTGTTTTAATATCTTTGCTTGGGCCAAATTTTGTTTGCTAACTTCTATAGTGTTTTTAACATCAGTTATTTGTTTTTCAAGTTTCTTTTGCAACTTCTGATAATTCTGAAGCTGATTTTTGTTTGTTTTTGATAACAACTGCGATCGCCGAAGTGCAAATTCACATTGACTTATTTGTGCAAGCATACGATCATATAATTGTTGATGTTCTGGTGAAGATTCGTCAGTATGGTTTGCCCATTTTATGAGATTTTTTAAGAGTACATTTAGTCTTCTATCATCTCCTGTTCCATCACCATCTATTACTAGTCTCCTTCTAATTACTTCTTCTGAAATAAAAATATTTATTTTATTGAAAATTAAAGTTTTATTTTTTCTAATAAGTATTTTCGGGAACTAGAAAAACAATCTTACCATCAGACATAATTTTCTCTAATAAAAATAAAATTTAAGATACAACGAAATGCTAATAATTCCGTTCTTCTTACTTAACCTAACTTTTCTTACACTTTAATTTTTTTGCTATGGTGTCTATGCTTTTATGAAATCGAGATAGGCAACAAATAAAGTACACGGTGATTCAGAATTATGGTGCAAAATTTATATGACGCATTCTAGGTACCAAAATAGGTGAACAATTTCGCATAAGCACTCATCCAAAAACGCTTCGTTACAGAGCTACAGCCTCCTAATGATAGAGAACTGTCTCATCACTTTTATGTCGATAACTTTCAAAATTCTTGCACTAAAACTTTTAAAAATCTGTATCTGACCAATGAGCACTACTTATTTCGCATAGGGATCCTAGATGCTATTGCTAATGAAAGATTTGTTATATGAGAGGGTTAGGACATTAATTTCCTATCTTCTTTTTGTTCATAGTGATTTTGTTTTACATGGTTTTCTATATTGTAAGCAGCTGATAATTTCAAACAAATTTAAAACTAAAAGATCAGTGGCGTGTCATGAATTTAATATTTTATAAATACTAAAACTAAAATTTTTCATATACCTCTTGATTTAAAATTTTATCAAAATCGGTCCAGTAATTTCGCCTTTAAAGGCGTCACATTGCACGTGCAAAGTTTAAATCTATATTTTAATATAAGACAATCAATTACCCTCCTAAAATGCACACACATGACTAATATTATAACCTACAAACTAACAAACTTGACATTGAGAAATATCTAGTAGAAACACTAAATTAGTAAAAAAGAGAACGATATACCCATTTCATAAAGCATATTTTGGACAGTTAGAGTGAGAGGAAACGACGACGTGTCACAAGTCACAACCCTCTTTTATAACAAATGTCATCTAGGATCCCTAATTTGGCAGTGGCTGTACCCACGTCGTACCTCGGTACGTGAATTTATTTTGATTCACATCCGCTGCTTTCATTGGGCAAATTTATGTAACTTGTGCACTTTGCTGCGTCAACGCGCGTCATTATCAAAGAAACATCCCAAGAAACACAAACAATACACAAAATAACTATAAAAACCATGTACACCGTTAAATAAAAATAATTAAAAAAAGATTAACCCTCCGGAAGATCGAACTCAAAACCACTTATACCTCAAAACGTCGTACTCGCATTCATCCGTTGTTCCATCGCGTCTCTTTACAGCAAGAGCTTAAATCTGATATGAAAACATCACTTCAGGCTATAATCCAAGCAAATGCACGTCGGACGAGGATATAGCCATTATGTACTTATTTATGTAGCTCAGTATTTCTACTAGGGTTTCACGAGACTCGATTTTCAAGATTTCTTGTCTTGATCTTGTCTCGAATCAAGACAAGATCGAGACAAGACTGCTTTATTAAAATCAAGACAAGATCAAAACTTACTTGGTCGAGAAATATTATCGAGAATTTCTTGATCTTGAAAAGATAGGGTATAATCATGAAAAAAGCAGGTTCTTCATTACTATAAACTACATTACTAACAGACTAATATGGATGCAGTAAATCCTTGAAAACACATAATATTTTTTTCTATAAAACCGTAGCATTAAAAATAGTGAAAAAATAAATTTGTTTAGGAAACGATTAAATACAAAAGTGAAAATTATTTAAAAAATATTTTTTATTATCAAACCATGAGTTTAAGCACAATAAGGATTGAGCCGAGTCGACAGTCAATCTGCTTCGCTCTTTTCTTATAGTAAGTGTTGCCTTCGAAAATAAACTTTCTGCAGGTAATGATATTGCCTGAATACTTAAAATATCCCGGGTCATTCTTGACATTAACATTTCGGGTATTCCCCTGCGTATCGAGAAATTTCAAGACTCTCGAATCAAGACAAGAAATTAACATCGAGAAAATGTACAAGACAAGAAATATTAAAATTGTTGTCTCGATAATCAAGACAAGACAAGAGTTACTCATCGAGACAAGATTTCTTGTCTTGGTGAAACCCTAATTTCTACTAATTTTTTACTAAATCTTCTATATTATTTATCTTTGACTGCCTAAAAGCTCCTAGAAAAGATTAAAATAAGCGCAAAAGTGAATTAATTATTATCAGACATAGTGCCCAAACACTCAGTGGTCAAAATATTGTCATAAGTAATATACCACTAGTTATCAAAATAATTCTGCCAATAATTGTTTTAAAAATTAATGCCGTAGAAAAATATTTCTGCGTTCATTTTGATGACTTTGCTACGCTAGTCAACAGACAAAACATATAATTATAATAACTGCAATTTTGCAATTACTAATTATAGGTAACTAGTTGCTTAAAAGAAACTCATTTATTAAATTTTTCCGAAATTTTTTCGAAATCGTGTTGTTAGTAGTAGTAGGGGTAGTAAAACTATCAGAAAACATAAATGCTGTGGAAATAAGCTTGTATGTTTACTTTTGCATTTTTTTATGCACCCATAGCACCTTTCTGTTTGTTCATATCTCGAGAACTCAGTTTAATAAGCCCTATGTTTAATATATTTTTTTTTTTGTTTATTTCTGGTCATAGAATCCTCCTAAACAAGATGTATGTTTAATACGTATATAAAACAGAGGTGTTTATAGATCATTTACATGTAGAAGCGCTAGTAGCATCGTAATTTAGAATAGAAACATGTCACTTATTATTAACATAAAATTTTTGTAATGAAAGGTAAACATTAAATAATAATTATGCCTTAGAACTGTTGTATTCATGTGTATCAAACAAATACCGCATTTAAATGTTTCATAAACTTCAGTGAACGTGATTAGATCATAAACATGTGGGCGGCGCTAGCATTGCCGTTTGGTATACACATTTTCCCTCACTTATTACTAACCTTTAAAATTAGTGTAATAAAAAGTAAAAAAAAAACAATGAGTATGCCTTATGTTGATACAGTTTTCTACTGCAACAAGCAAAAATTGTTATTTAAAAATTCATAAACTTCAAACACCCGCGTGATTAATACCAAACATTGGTGCTAAACCACCTCGCGGCCTTTTGACAAAATTAAAACAATGTAAATGATCTATTCTTGGGTAAAATCGTGGAAATTAACCAAAACTGTTGTTAACAAAATTGCTTCGCTGAAGAATTATACCCATCAAAGCTGCAGAAGGTAGGTGGTTAAGAGATGGAGTACCTATTTACCACCCCCAGAACTTCTTTTATGTTAGAAACATTAAAACAATATTGTAAGTTTTTAGCCCTACCATAGGAATAATTTGATGCCACTATTGGTCTAACTGTTAATACACCATATCAAGAAGCACGTTTCATTTTATTTTATTTGGCTAAAAACTCTGCCAAGTTTAATCGCTTTAACTTGAGCCGTTCTGAAGTAATTGCGATTCTTTTGTATTTCTTCTGCAACTTTGATGTACTGTAACTATTCAGAAAATCATTTTTAGTCAATCGTCATAATTTTCACCCAAGAATTAATATTTACTTTTTCTTAACTATTAAACAGACATCCTGTATACCGTTTCGGATGCAATTACGGAACACTCTGTATTATTATTTTTATAATGCCGTAGCTGGTTGTATAACCACGCTACAAATTACAGACACCATCACCATAGAGGAGCGGTTGAAATCGCGATTAGTAAAAGAGCTTTTAGCCACGCACTTTGGCGTTTTGGAAACCCCTCATTGAAACCTTCCACACCTGAAGTGCCTAACGGCGCTGTGCCTATCGCTAAAAACATCCCAGCGTCGCATTAAACAGTAGCAGACTACCATGTACACAATAAAAATATAAAGTAATCAACATATTATGTATTTAAAAAAATGTCTGCGAGTTGCTATCCGAATGCAGCCGAAACTACTGTATGCGTGGCTCAGAGCTCTTTTAATACTCCATTATTCTGTTCTGTGCCGTCACACAGATGTTGCCACAGTCGTGCAAAGGTTTAATGTTCTGTGGTCGTGCACTTCGTGTATGTTTTATGCGTGCACTCGTGCCAAAGAAATCATGGACAACAAATTGTAGAGTTTTGACAGCAAAAGTCATAATTTTTGCTTTTGCAAAACTTTCTAGTTTGTAATATTTGTTAAATCGTTGGTAATTATTAACAAAAATGGTTGGGTGGAGTGCTTTAAGAGCGATAGTAGGAAACCGATGTATAAGTACTGTTAGCAATGCAGGTAAAGAGGTTATGTTATGTAATAGTTCTAAAATAATTAAACAAACGTTTTACAGTACTAAAACGCAACATGTCTGGAGATCATCGAGTACTTCCATATCAACCTTCCCGTTGGCAGTGGCAAAAATTCAAAGATTATGCTCATTTGTATATTACAATCGGAGTTGTGCCATTGGCTCTTCTTGTAGCAGGTGTCAATATATTTGTTGGCCCTGCAACCCTTACTGAAGTACCAGAGGACTATGAGCCCAAGCATTGGGAGTACCATAGAGTAATGATTATTAATAACATAAACAAAATTCCTTATTTTCAACTTCTATATGTCAAACTTTAAATTTTTTTATTCCTATGAATATTTTGGATGTAATTTTTATTTTGTTATTTGCTTGTATTTTGTATTGAAATTATTTTAGAGTTTACTCTAAAACAAGTGCTGAATTTTCCCCGTTTAGAAAGGATGTATTACGGGTAATCAATTGCAACATCTTTACAGATTAACAGATCATATTGTTTACTTTTTAGAATTTTTTAGTCTGTGCCTTCAATGTAGAGATCAAAGTACAAAATTTTGTAGAATATTTACCAAAGAAATGCAAACATTTCATGTTACAGCATAAATAAAAAGATCCTACAGAATGGAAATGAGTTCTACCAAAGGCTTTTCCTTATTTTCGATTCTAACCGTTTATTTTTAACAGTTATGGTTTTATGAATTTACACAAGAGGCATGTTTACATGGTGTAAAACTTTTTTTAGTCTTAATAACACAGTATACCTATTTATACAGTAGCGTAAGTACACATATAACGACTGGTAAACTGTAATTATTGGCGCTCCAAGCGGCTGACAAGTTGAACTATCTTTTGAATTTTGGCAGGTTTTAAATTCCAATCGAGTTTGTTGTTCCTACCACCTCAAATCTGTTTTGAATGTTTTAAATTTATGAAAAGCGTAAGAGTGACTACTGCATGGTCCGATCGCATACTAATTTCTTCTGCATGCACAGTTGGACTGTTTATACTACATGTTTTAGTGATTGCCTGCAAGTTCGTCATGGCACAGATGGAAATGCGGGTGTACAGCTTTTTACTGCATAAATGGTTGAGAGGTTGAATCCCAGTTTGGCCCAAATTTCTTTTTTATTTTATTTATAAACAATGCTGGTCTTTGCCGTCTGGCCGAGGTTATGCTTTAGTGTGACTTGTTCGCTGCTTCGTACACTGTCTCTGCTATAATTACCATAAATGACCTCCAGTTTTGCTACTGTAAAAATCAGTATACTGAGCTAATAGACTAGCCTACTGCAATCACAAATAAATGCCAAAAATTAGGAAATCATGTTTTAGCGATCAAAGTAGAAAAAACTTGTTAATAAAAGATGTTTGCAATGTCAAAATACGTCTAAATACAAAGTTACATGACAAATAAGCATTCTTAAGGTTTTAATGTTCATTTACCTCAAGTGTGTATTTAACAGCAACATTGGTATAATTAATTCGAAACAATAAATGGTTAGGTCTTGGACTTACAAAAAGAAAAATCTTTAAATTGACACACTGCTTGTTACTTTCCCATACTTCTACTGAAGTAAGGAAAGTTATGATTTCATGCAATTTTTTGAATTTCAAATTTTAACGGAAATACGCGTTTTGGAGTCCAAGGACTCAAAAAAATGGTTTAAAAAAAATTACTGTCTGTGGGTGGGTGGGTGCGTTCGTTTTTCTATATCTTTTAGTGTGTGGAAGTAAATATACTAGCTTCTCAAAATTGTGGCTATTTCCACAAAAATTACTCATCAAAAACTGCCCACACCGTTTTTTTAAAACTTTCTGAGCTGATAGAGCTTGCATTGAACTACAAATTTGTTTTTTACTATTTTCCCAAATTTTACTCTGACGTCCTCTAGGAATTGTTCACAAATTTGAAATTGATTAATTTTTTATTCAAAAACGCGAACACCAATCGATATAAACTTTAAACAGTTCAATAGACCATTTAAAGTAGTTTATTAGCATTAACTGTAATTTTCAACCATATTAAAAATTAAGAAAAGATATTTTTTTAATAACAATGCGTTTTCTGAAAGTTTTGTGATTTTATCTACGCCTATCAATAAGCACTAGTTAGAAAATATATATCTTTTGCATATTTTTGATAACTCTTAAAATAAAGCTTTAAGGGCGATTTTGGTCCGAAGTCCAAAGCGCATCTAATCAGCTGTAAGGCGCGGTCGGTTATGGTGGTGCTATCCTATCCAGCTAGCCGAAGTTATCATACCACTATATCGTATTGTACGATACTATTTTTTAGTTTTTTTTCTTGCTTTAATTTTTGCTAAAAACAACGTTTATTTATAAGTTCGAGCTTTACTTCATTGAAGTTCATTTTAATTTATAATAAATTAAAAACAATGTTGTTTACTCAGTTATTGGCGCGCGAACATTTAAAACGTGAAACGTATAGGAAAGTACCAGCAACCTGTTCGCCCATTATTTTTATGAAGCTATGTTTCTAAACAATTGTTTGTATTCATTGTTTTCTCTATTTTGATTGCAAGTATAATTTCTTAATTATTGATATTTATTTTTGGTATCCGTAGGCTCACCTTTAACATTGAAAAAACTTTTGCAATATCTTGTGGCGATTTTAAATTGGTAAAGAAAGAAAATATTTGGTTTTCTTTATATGGAGTGAGACACACTGTAACAATTTTTCCATATTTCTTTTGTGTGTTGTGTGTTGATATTTAACAGGGTGTTTTGAAAAACATGGGCCTTGTTCAGAGACAGATTGCTTACCTAATAATAAGATGAAAACTTCCTATAAACATGTGTCTGCAACAGCTTACTTTTCAGATACAGGGTGTTAAAAATTTTGTATATTTGTTTCAAAAAATTTCAGACGCAGTTTGGAATATTCTGTTTTCTAATTCTAATTATAATTTCTCATGGCTTATAACCTTTTTGGCTATAATTATATTTCAAAAATGCCACAAGGGCGTACGTGTGTGTAATGGGGTCAATTAAAAAAGTAAGTAAAAATGCATGCACTCCACTGTTTTTAATTTTTGATTCGCTTTTTGAAATTCTTGTTGCAATCTAAAGAAAAACTGTCGCTTTAAATTTTTATTTATTTATTTAAATGACCCCATTAACCACACGTACGCCCCTGGTCCCATTTTTGGGAATTATGACCAGAAAGGTTATAAGGCATGCGAAATTTCAATAGAATATTCCAAACCGTTTCTGAAATTTTTAGAATTATAAAAAAAAATCTCGAAAACTAAACCGCTGTAGACACATGTTTATTGGAAGTTTTTGTCTTAGGTAAGCAATTTGCCCATAGAGGAGCCCATATTTTTCAAAACACGCTGTATAGAAGTTCGACAATTGTTAAATTCTGGTAAATCACATTTATATGACATATTCCATATTACAGCACCCCATAACTCGATTCATTGCTCATTATGTAATATCGAGCCCGCAGCAAGAATACGAAAAATATTTACATCACATCTATGAAGAAGATGAGAAGATGAGAATTAGGTGCAAATGAAAATAGTTCTGTGTAATGTTCTTATAAAACTGTAATGTTACAGGAAACTGGAAAAGGAAATAAAAATGAAAATGGCTGAGAGAAATGATTATCAAGCCTATTACTATAGACCTGTGCTGGCTAAGTATCACAGAGTATCTAGAGAAGCTGCTGATTATGTGGAAACCATCCGTGGTGATTAAACAAATTGTAAATAATGTAGTTTTAACTTAGCAGTCTGTGTTAAATATATAAATTTAATCAATACATAAAGCATTTTTCGTTTCTTTGAGAGAAAGGATTTATTTTTTATTAGCAAACTAGATAGTTACGTATTCACACTAAATTTCGATGAAAAACACAAATTACTGAAGACTTCTATCCTGCAATTTTAAATATATGTAATTTCTATTCTGATAGTAAAAATACCAGAACAAAGGATGCGTAAAATCTTATATTTGTATGCAAGTAACTCTGTTGGACTTTAAAAGGGATGGTACTTTTAAAGACCAAAACTCCAAAGTTAGTTATGCAGAATGTTCTTTTTGGCATAATAAAAACTATTTACTTATAACATTATATTTATCGTTAATATAAATAGTAAGGGACAGTTTACAATTTACATTATCGTATTTTGTTGTTTGATAGTAGCTCGCCAATGAGTTATCAAACCAATTAAATACTGTATCTCATAAACCATAGTATTTTTATATATCTATTAAAATTATTCATCAGGGTTTTCATTTTTTTCAAATTCTAGTTTACAAGTGTGTCTGTGTAAACTTTGGATATTTCAGATGCTTTGCAGAACCAAAGCCTACTGTTTTCTTGTTTGGTATGCTGGTGTTCGTTGGTAATAATGATTTTGGAACACGTAGCATTGTCGGGTCTACAGGGTTCACATTTTTAAACGTACCATCTAACTACATAGCTTTGGTAAATAAATAAATAACGTATCAAACTGAAAATTATGAATAAGTATTTATTCAAACGAATTACCTAGTATTTATTCGAAGTCGTTTTTATTCAAATAAATTTTTATTCAGTAACCTTCAACAATTATTTTAAGAAAAAATTAATACTCGAGCTTAAAAACTTTTGAATTCAATAGTAGTTCCGTGCATTTACATATAACTGTACTACAGGTACATGAAATTACAGAAAACACATGAAAAACAATACTTATAATTCTAAAAATATAACGTACAAATCATTACTTTGATTTGAAGGAAAGCAAGTGTTATAAATCATCACTAGTAAAATAACCATACAAAACGTGAATCAAATTTAAACTCAATTTATGACACTAATATACTAATTAATACGTGGTTGGCGTCTACCATCTAAGAGTGCAGTATTTGGAATAGGATGTGCTTCCATACATATGGTTACTGGGTCTTTTCCAACTCGAATTGAACCCAAAGACATGTCCTTGATCTATAGACATGCTATTGTAGGACACCCTGTATACAGAGTAATTCATTTAAAAGTAGCCATAGGCCAATTTTTTTAGTTGAACTGATAGACAACTGCCCCGTGCATATGACCAATACCAACAATGCCTGCCGGTGAGTCGTAACGTCATTGCCTACAGTAAACTTCATGTTTATTGTATTGTCTGCAAGCTTAACTTAAATAATGAATAGCATCGTTATAATTTCGACTTTCTTATATTACGTATTTTTTCCTACAAGTATTGTTATCGTCTTTGTTTAAGCACATTTTCTATATAGTTAACTTTTATACCAAGAGTTCACCTGGTCTGGTGGCGCTGTTTCCTTCTAAGTAAGAAAAACAAATGACGAAAAAAATTCAAGTTATCATTTTCAAGATATTTGCCACCAAAACAAACAACATTCTGAAATTTATTAATAAGTTCTAGCTTTACTTCGTTGAAGTTTATTTTAATTTATTATAAATAAAATATTTCTTAACTTTAACAAGTTTTTTTTTTATTTTAGCCTTATATGTATTTCGACATGTCATTTTCAGAGGCAAGATTAAAAGTAAACAGTTGTTGTATAGGAACAATAAATCTTGATAACTTGATCTTGGTTTTCTCTATCTGCGTCCAGATGACTTGATTTCTCATTCTAAAACGTTCAATAACGTTTAAATAAATGCATAAACGTCAATTATGGGTCCAAGTGATCCGAGTCCCTTACATGAACTAACGTTTGCATTGATTGTAATATCAACTACATGTGGTGCAGAATACAGGGTGAGAAAGTCTTCAATACAAAGGCGTGGATTTTATCCTTCAGTTTTCCACATTTAATCACATTCCCGCTTTTTAAAAACTCCTTCTCTAGCGGCTTGTGGGTGCCTTACAGGTATGTAAATATGTCGCCTCAGAAACTTGACTTCTATGGAGTGCAAGGGGTACCTTTAAAATTATTCAAATCATATTTAGAAAATAGAAAACAAATTGTAAATATAGCAAAAAAGTATTCAAATAATCTCTTAAAGACAGCTGGAGTGCCTCAAGGCTCATTACTTGGACCTCTTATTTATTGTGTATATTAATAATCTTACCACCGAATATTAAATTATCCACAACGACTTTATTTGCGGACGATCACATGGCAAGAATATTTAAAATACAGAAGAAAGCTACACGACCAATATGTCATGTAGGAGTGCAAGAACATTCCAAACCACACTTCAAAAACCTACAAATTTTAACTATTTCTTGTGTTTACATATACGCTTGTCCAGTGGCGGAACAAACACCCCCGCATTGCGGAGGGGCCCCAGACAGTTAGGGGCCCACGCGTCTAGGGAACCATAACAAAAATAAAAAATAATTTTAAGCTTTTTAGTAAATTTCAGTTTACTTTGTTAAAGTCCGTATTTAACAATTAATAATAGAACCAATGTTAATTCTTCAATTAACTTTATTAGCTGAACAATTAACAATGGTTTTATCATTAAATTTTTTGCATTTCTCAATACTTACAAATGTTTTCCCCTTGGATTTAGTTGTTTATATAATTCGTTAGTTATTTATGAGACGTTAAATAGCGCGTGGCACCAGCGCCACTATTTTGTTTCTTCTACAATACAGTATTAAAAGGTGGGGCAATTTACAAGTGACAAAAAACGAGGGTATAAAACACATACTTAAGTCGTTATGTACAACTAGGTGGTCACCACTAACATTCGGTATCGGCAATAAGGTACAACTTTGTTTCCACCTTCAAAGTTCTCAATATAATATTATTTTAACGAGCAGAAAAAAGACGAAACAGACGAAGCTACAGCTATCCGAAAAAAAAATGGAACAATTTGAATTTATTTTTATGTTAACATTTCAATGTGAAATTTTGAAAAATATTCACTTGTGTTCAAAAAGACGAAAGAAGAAAATTAAGAAATTCTTTGATGAGTTATCTGAAGATGAGAGACTAAATAATGCGGAAGAAATTTTTAAAGTAAAAATTCTTTACTGCACAGTTGACATTCTAACTACTCAATTAGAAGAAAGATTTAAAAGTGTTAACGCAATTTTTGACAATTTAAATTTTTTATCTCCACAAAATTTTATTACTTTAAATGAGGAGGAATTAATTATACCGTAGATCAAGAAAATTGCAATCCATTTACGACAAAGATTTGTCAAACGATTTTCCCCATCAAATTATTAGTTTAAAAAAAAGGTTTAAGCGACGGCATTTCAAGATTAGAGACAATATTGAACCTTGCACATTATTATTGAAAATAGGTGTCTTGCATTCAATTTACCGGATGTAAGCAGTGCAGTGTTACTGTTTTTAAGTGTATCTTTGGCCGAACGTTCTTTTTCAAAACTTAAACTAGTAAAAATCTATTTATGCAATACTATGGGACAACAGCGCCTTTTAGACCTATCTCTGATAAGTATAGAACATGAATGTATAAAAAACTTAGATATAGACACTATACGCCCTAACGCTTCTTGTTCCGCCACTGCGCTTGTCTTAAATTAGCCAACAAAACTCAAACCTATTTCCAAAAAATTCAGACCACCACAAATATGACACCAGAGCTAAGAGTGAAATATCTACGTCATATCATAGATTAAGTGTTATGCAAAAATCTCCATATTATTGTGCAATAAAATTTTACAATAAATTGTCGAACTGTTATAAACAATTGCAAGGCAAAAGGTTTAGAAAGGTCGTTATAAAATTTTTAGTTACCAACACTTTTTACACTGTTCAAGAGTTTTTACACTGTGCAGGAGTTTTTAAACTGTAAAAACTTTAATAAGAGATTGTTATAAATCTGATATTTTCAAATTGACATGTTTATCTTTTGTATCTGACTTAGCCAAGCATTTTTTGCATAATGTAAGAGGAACAATAAATTATTATTATACACAGACATCTAAAATTAAAACAAGGTTTCGCATTTGAAAGACAATCGACTAAGTACCCCTCTACAAACAATCACATAACTAAACGTTTTCAAATTTCAACATTTTCCCAACTAAGCGTAGCGCCCCTTACAGCCAGCTGCAAAGACGGAGAGAATTTAGAGCATAGATACAAAATATAATACGTTATTTACAGCAAGTGGTGTTTGGTAGCTACTAGCTATTTTTATAGTGTATCTAGCATGTTTTACTAAAAGTTACCAAATTTAAAATGACAAATGAAAAATTCTCAATCTGCCAAAGCCAGAAACAAATATTTATTTAACATTGTAATAATTGTACTTAGGTAACTTGTCCATCAGTTATTTTGTAAATTTTAAATTACAATAGACCACAACAAAAAATGTCAAAGGGCGAGTTCTTGCCAGAAAATATGAAAATAAAATGTCGTGAGTTCTCATTATAAATATAGCAATTTTGGTTGTAAAAATACACAATCTGAATTTACCATATATTGTTACAATTATTTCAAATCATGGCTCTAATTTCTATAATAAATAATTAACTTTTAAAAAAAAAAGAAAACCGACTTCAAATAAAAACACAAAAGTGACATAAGTTAAGTAAAAAGCAAAAAATAAATGTTTTTTATACAACAGTTTAATACTTATTTGTTGTTCCGTTTAATGTAATTAAGAAATTGTTGTTTATTATATAATTATTAATTGTTTTATAATTTTTAAGTTTTTATTTTTTGCTTTTTAGTTAACTTATGTCACTTTTGTGTTTTTATTTGAAGTCGGTTTTCTTTTTTTTTTTTAAAGTTAATTATTTTACAATTTTAAGTGATGGGTAGACCTAGTAAGGATGCTTCTCGAATGAGGAAATGACGGCTTGTTGAAACGGAAGATGAAATACGGAAACACTAAAAAGTCGGTCAAAAAAAATAGATTTTGAGGTGTATCTTTGAAGTTCAAGCTCCAATACCAATGAAATAATGGGACCACCTTGGAACTATACTGAACCCAACACAAAAAAATCATTAAAATCGGTTCATAAACAAAAAAGTTATGCCCGAACATAATTTAAAAAAAAAAATCAAAAAAAAAATAAAAACATATATACAGACGAATTGAGAACCTCCTCCTTTTTTTGAAGTCGGTTAAAAAATACACTATACTTTATGCCACACTCCAAAATTTTGTGTACTATCACGTGACTTAGGCAGAGACGTCATCAATAATTTTCTTAAATGGAAACAAACATATATTTTCTTAGGTAGATAGATATTTTTCTCGTTCTGCCTTGCCTTTTTTTCTTTGGTTTTATTTTCTGCTTTTTTCCTCGGTTTTTTCAGCCGGCTCTCATGTCCTCAGTTTTTTTCCTAGATTAAAAAAATACTGGATGTTCCATTAGAAAAACAAAAGTTATTGACATTTGAAGTTTTAATAAATGGAGAATAAATTATGATCACCCTATGTAATAAAGTACTGTTTTTAGCATACCGCTGAATACTTTATAATATGTTAATCTTCAGGGTTGGCACATTTTCGGTTAAAACTGAAGTGCACAAAAACAAAAAATTTTTTAATCCTGTTTTAACATGAACACAAAAAACGACAAACAAAATAAATTCTTGTAAGTTAAATCAAAGAAGAGACCGCATAAGAAATATAGTCACTAGAGTAGAAATGGGAGTGCAGCCAATAATTCACGAAGTAGAGAATCGACAGCTGAAATGGTATGGACATGTAGCGAGGATGAACGCAAACAGAGATCCCAGGGGAGCATTAGACGCAAGACCAGAAGGAAAAAGGAGCAGAGAAAGACCCCGGGAAACGTGGGAGGAAAGCCTGGAGAAAAGAGTAGAGCAAAGAGGCAAAAACCTAAGAGAAATTAAACGAATGGCTGCTGACCATAACCTATTCCTAAACTGACCATTTATTTTTCTTACAAAAACGGGACGTGTTTAAAAAAATCGATAAAAACACAAAATATTGTACGAAACACACTGCATTGGTTTTATTGTCAATAAAATATTAAAGAACACATTAAGTTTATTGGTTTATTAATGTTATACTTATACATACTAATGAACAGGAAAAGAAAAACAAATATAAAATAACTATCAATATTTTAAACTCATTTATATTTCTCCGAAGAACAAATTTGTTTTAATAGTGCAGGTGACGACTTCAAATAAGTATAAAACTCTTGACAAGACTGGTTTATATTGCCTTTAGTTATTAACATTGCTTTTAGATGAGTTGTGCCACTGCAAAATGCCAAATGCAATCTTAGCAGAGTCCAGCGTCGACTTATATGGGGCGGCAAGTGTAAAGTGAAAATTTGCTGTGCATTTCACGGTATTTAAGGCAATTTGTCCCAATATTTATTATACACACACATTTAGCTAAATGCTTTTTATTTTAATAAATCGTTGTAGATTTAAATAAATCCTTAAACATTTGGTTTAAATATTCAACTATTTAGTAAATCTTTATGTATGTAGATAAATCTGCACATATTTGTTTTAAATCTTTCAATATTTAGTAAATATTTGCAAATTTAAATAAATCTTTACCGATATAAATAAATCCTTACAGATTTAAATAAATATTTCAACATTTAATTTTAAGCTGTCATATTTAATGTTAACTTGTCATATTTATTTGACCTTGGTAGACCCAGCCTACATAGTAGACCAAGACCGTTTACACTGGTGGTAACGTTCAACAATTATGAACACGTTTTCCGTATTTCAAAAATTTGTACAATTAATGTTAGGTCAATCATCAACAACAACATATTGAACAACATAAACATTGCATAATTTATTATTCATACAATGAAAGTTTCCTCAACATTCCCTTGAGAATGTAATTTTCAGTCTGTTTTGTTGAAGCGTCGAACGCTCCCACCAAGGGCTCACCAAGGTGAAATAAATATGACAGGTTAAACTTAAATGTTGAAACATTTATTTAAATCTGTACGGATTTATTTATATCGGTAAAAATTTAATTCAATCTGCGAGTATTTATTAAATATTGAAAGATTTAAAACAAATATGTGCAGATTTATCTAAATACATAAAGGTTTACTAAATATTTGAAAATTTACAGTAAATGTTTTAAGATTTGATTAAATCTCTAATGCTTTATTAAATATTAGAATATTTAAACCAAATGGTTAAGAATTTATTTAAATCTACAACGATTTATTAAAATAAAAAGCATTTAGCTAAATGTGTGTATATACACTGTGTCCATAAAGTAACCCCCCCCCCCCCCAACTAACTTTTGAACGACTTGATATTTTTCTACAAAATTTGGTGTGCTGTAATTTGAAATTAAATACTATTTTTCAGACCATATTAAAATTAAGTATCATCCAAAATGGCGACTGGGCGCCTTTTTGAAATTTTTTTTTAAATAAAAAGGGGAGTCGAGTGACACCTCATTTGAAAGGTCTTTTAATTCTGCGTCTGATCCTAGAGTTTCAAAGAAAAATATTCAGCCATAACAAAATGGCGGATTTTAAGCAAATGGACTCACTCAATTCAAAATTGTTTTGATTTTTTATCCAGGGTCGAGTGACACCTTTCCAACGAGGTGTCACTCAACCTCCCTTTCTATTTAAAAAAAATTCAAAATGGCGTTCAGTCGCCATTTTGGATGATACAAAAATTTAATATGGTCTGAAAAATAGTATTTAATTTCCCATTACAGCACACCAAATTTTGTAGAAAAATATCAAGTCGTTCAAAAGTTAGTTGGGGGGGGGGGGTTACTTTATGGACACAGTGTATAATAAATATTGGGACAAATTGCCTTAAATACCGTGAAATGCACAGCAAATTTTCACTTTACTCTTGGCGCCCCATAGACTTACGCTTACTACTGAACTGGCGATCATATAGTTTGGTTATCTGTATGAAAACATTATTGGCCTTCATTTCAATTTGCAAACAAATGAATACGGACAGTATTGTTTTAATTTTGCATAACGGGACATTTTTGCGTCCCGAGTGATTTCTCGGGGACAACGGGACGATGGCTTAAAAACGGTACTGTCCCGTTGAAAACGGGACGTATGGTCACTTTACCTATTCCGGAAATGGATAGAGGACCCGACGCTCGGAAGGGCATAAGGGAAAGGAAAAGAAGAAGAAATTGAATCAAAAACTAGACTTCACAGCCATATCAAACTTAAAAGAAATAATAATTCTTTGGTGCAAAAAAACTTAAAAGAATTTTTCTGTCATTAGCCACATTAATTTATTACATAAACATAACACCATAAATTGTCATAATAATCATTTTTATCATTGTCAGTCTTTCTTAAGTTTTTGACTTTAAATTCAGCATTCTATTAGTCGCTACCAGTTTTAAAGCCTTTTCAATAACAAGCCGATTTTTGCTTAGTTTGCACAAGACTTTTAATTGAAAAAAATTCGTTCTACAGATGCTGAAGAACCAACACACCTAAGGTTTGTTGAAAAGTCGATAAATTTCTTGTCTAGGTACCCTTTTTGCTTTAATATTGCCACCCAAAGTGGCGTGGCCATAGGTTTTAACCGAGACCTCATTTCTTTTTCAAAAAACGATGCTTGAGAGGGTTGTTGTCTTTATTTGTAATTTGGCTAAAAGTGGTGAAAAAACTGTATTAACGTATTTGATCTATTAATGTCCAATTTCTTTCAAATCAGGTGTTAAATTTTTCTTCTATATTTCGAATTTAACATAAAGGAAAGAATGCGTGTGGGGTTATTGCATGCATCAAATCATTTTTGAATAAAAATCGTATTACTCCAGTTTCGGCTGAGACTTAATTGCAGAAATTCTTTGGGACAACCAATCTTATCCAATTCGTCCGGTTTTTTCCAGTTTCTTCCATTGGACAGGACAAAAACAAAAAAGTGGACAATGCCAACCCTCTTAATTTTAATAGTATGTGCAAAATACGGATGAGTGAATGTTTTTGGATTTTGGTATCTTAAAATATTAATTTCGTAATATTAGTCCACAAAAATGTCAAGTTTCAAAAACAAAGCACACAGGTAACTCAAAAACCATCAATTTTAAGATGATAGTACTGTCTAAAATTAAATGTAGACCCTAAAAATGCAATAATAGTGTTCTATTTAGAATAACAAATTAATGTGCTGTACACTAAACACCCAGTATAATAATAATTAGTACACTAACCCAACCAACATTTTTTTTAATAACAATTTTTTTTGTAACTTTTATATTAGACGTTAAGAAACAGTATCACACTAACACCCTGTATATAGGATGTATCAAATTGCGTATGGGGATCTCGCTTATTTGAAGAGATACGACGATGGTTAAATTAGAGAAAAGTTGTGGAATTTTATGTCCATTAATAATTTAAAAAGATATTAGACCTATCTTGCTTAGTTTCTGAAAGAACTGGAAAAAACAGAAATTTTGGATTTTTTGTTTTCGGCTACAACTTATTTATCATTTATGTTGCATATTTCTAGTTAATGCATTATTAGGACACTTTTTCATGCTGAATCTAAATTTTTGATCAGATTTGGTATACCTGTTACCATTGCTCATTTTCGACTATCAACTTTTTTTTTTTCTTATAGTCGGCATTTTAAATTTTTTTATATTTGAATAGTTTTAATTCTGATTTTAACGATGTGTCACACTTTGCATTTTGTTTAAGTTTTGAGTATTTTATTACAGTAAATAAAAATTTCATAGGTGTGCCATGGAAAGACCACGTCGTTTAATTTATTTTGAAAACATTCTAGTAGGCCATGAACTGATGGAAGGAAAACAAAACACTACTTTTATTTACTTTAACATTTAAATACATTAGGTACGTGAAAATTTCAGGAAACTTTGTTTTGAGTGTATGCAGCAAGTTAACTTATTTTTTACAAAAACAAATGAATGACGCAGTTACTAATACACACATTAGAGAGGTTATTTTAGAGGAGCTTCTGAGCATGTTTTACAAAGGTGTAAATTGTTTTGAACATTTATTTAACAATTGTTTGTATTAGTGCAGTTCTAGTGTTATCTGTTGTATTAATTTAACCTGTTATTCAAATTTTGTATGTCAGTTGCAAACATAAAAACTGGAAGTAAAATTTTCAGGAAATTGTGCATGTTAGAAAATTTGTCATTTATTTGTTTTTATAAAAAATAAAATAACCTGCTGCCTGCGCTTAAAACAAAGTTTCCTGAAATTTTCGCATACCTAATGTATCTAAAGGTAAAAGCACAGATAAGGTTAACACTACAGATATACGACCCCTTATAAAAAATGTCCGCTCAGATTTGGAAACGAAATTAGCGTTAGTGTGGATACAACGCACCAGACCAATTTTAGGGCGCTGCTATAGCTATTTGTTTATTACTGTTGAAATGTGTTGGAAACTGTTTTATCGCGAATTTGAATGTATCTGTCACAGATGACGTTAAAAACCTGACCTTGTCTGGGATCTGGTTAAAGCGCGTATTTTATATTTTCCTGATAAATAATAAATATTCAACATGTCGACTGTTGTTAGTGGCAAGTGCTCGATTATTATGATTTATATGAGTCCTATAAAAATATGTAGATGATTTTGGAATTATTATTAAATTTAATTCACCACAAACAGAAAATAAAGTTTTAAAATTAGACTGTGCAATAAATGTGTCTGATTAATTCTTGATAAATTAATTTATTTGCAATAAATTAAAAAACTAGGTACACATCATGAATATAGTTTAAGTAGAATTGGCGTCAATATTAATTATTTAAGCATGACAGATGTTTTTTGGTTTGAATATGTGCTAAGTAATCTGCTAAATTACAGTCATCTTTGACTTAATTATAAATTGTCATTGTAGCGCCATCTATTTGCAGATTATTAATCATATAAAACAAGCTGCCAATAGCTCCCATATTTACCGTATATCTGTAGTGTTAACCTTATCTGTGGTAAAAGTAAATAAAGGTAGTGTTTTGTTTTACTTCCATCACGGCCTACTAGAATGTTTTCAAAATAAATTAAAGGACGTGGTCTTTCCATGGCACTCTTATGAAATTTTTATTTTCTGTAATAAAATGTTCAAAACTTACACAAAATGCAAAATGTGACACATTGTTGAAATCGGAATTAGAAACTCTATTTAAATATGAAAAAAATTTAAATGCTGACCATAAGAAAAACAGAAGTTGACAGTCGAAAATGAGCAATGAACAGTTATACCAAGTCTGATAAAAAATTTTGATTCAGCATAAAAAAGTGTCCTAATAATACGTCAACTAGAATTATGTAACATAAATAATAAAAAAGTTATAGCCAAAACGAAAAATTTCAGTTTTTTCCAGTTCTTTCAGAAACTAAGCAAGATAGGTCTAATATCTTTTCAGATTATTAGTGGGCATAACATTTCACAACTTTTCTCTAATTTAACCATCGTCGTATCTCCTCAAATAAGCGAAATCCCCATAGTTAACACGCAATTTGATACATCCTGTATATAGGATGTTCGAAATTATCAGAGCGCCATTGCTAACTTCGCTATTATTGGATATACGAAGTCGTTTCAATTACCAAAGTATTACACTAGCCATTCAAGAATTTTATCAGTAACTTTTTTATTATCCACTTTAGGTTACTAATGCATTAGCACATTTTTATTCGGAATCTACAAAAATATACAGGATGTTTAATTTTAAGCAAAACTGTTTTGTGGAACAACTGTTTTTTTTAATACGGCAGCGTAACCAGCAACAAAACTATAATACTTTATAACCATTATGTCTACAATAATTATCGATGAACACCATATTTTTTATTTTGGCCCAAATTTTCAACTTCAAAAACCCTTTGCCAAAGTTACACCGGTTCTTACATCAATACAGTGGATCTGATCATGGTTATAAACTTGTAAACAAAAATGTTTTTTTGATCTGCTGCGAAATTCACATATTAATAAAGCTATTGTATTTTTTATTTAAAATACTGGATGTAACTTGGAGAACTAGTTAAAAAAAATTTAATTTTCAAGATTGAAACCCACACCGGCACAAAAATAAATCAAGAGTATAGTCAAGGTTTGAATAATTATGTCTGTAACAAAAAGGTTTATTGCAAGCATAACACTGGAAATAATACAAAACCCACAAAAAAAACACCAATACTAAGAAATTATTTATTATCCACTTATCCACTAACTAACAGCTTAAAGGAAGTAGGTTCGTGGTTTGCGGACAGAGAAACGATTTAGTTGACGTCTACCTTGAATTCTCTTGGGCAATGGGAAACGAATCTTAGAATCGTGGAATTGTTTCACTTGTGGCCTTCTGCAGGCAGATGCTTTCACTTCTTCAACTTTGATAACCTGCAAAATTTATTGTTACCAAACAACAATAATTAATAAATATAGTTAAATACCTGAATAGCATGTGCTCGAGCACGATGACGAGCACCCATATCCCTGTAACATTGTGTTACAGCTCCAGAAACGCTAAGGTCACGATATTCCCTGTACATGTTGTGTGTACCAGAGCGGGAGTCATAACGCAACCAAATACCATAGTTCTTTATTTTTGTAGGGCTCTTTTCTGGGATTTCCTTTAACCAAACAATTTCCCCTGTTGATTTCTTGAATTTTCTAAGTTGTCGTAAGAAATACCAGAAGCGGGACTTGGCCACTATACGATCAGGAGCGAAGATTCTCATTTTATACAAAGGGGTGCTCTTCTCCTTCTCCCCTGGGAGCTTACGCCCAATTACTTCGAATTGTTTCAACTGTAAGGAAACGAGAGGTTAATTCCTTTGACAGTGCTAACCATAAGCGCACGTGTATGGCAAATATGAGAAAAAGCTAAAAACTACTTTTCCCTGTATTATTTTTAAAATCAAGCATTATTGAAATTGATGTGACTACATTGCGCCGTTTTAATGTATTTTTTAAGTACAATATTAACGAAATAAACGTGTACAAACCTCTCCTTTAGCTTTCATGGCTGCAACACTTGCTAAAAGGAAACGGAAGTTTGCTGCGCATGTCAAAAAGCAATAATACAGTATAACATGAAGTTTGTACTAAATTACTATATTAGCCAAACTGGTCACTCAAAAACAAAAGTAGAGACAACTGGCTACAGCTTTCTTCGCGGCATCTAAAGCTGAAACAGGCGCGAATCGGTACACGTGGATACATTTAAATGATCTCAACACCCAGCTCACAACATGCGGTTATTGGCTAATTCAAAATTTAATATAAAAATTTGTACTTAACCGGTTTAGAAGAGCAAAGAACAATGTACAAACTTAAACATTTACAGTAAATAAAAATGTATTAAGTACAATACAATAAAGTAATTTAATATAAATTAAAAGTAACTGTTAAGATTTCGTTAAAAACAACTTTTAAAAAATTAGACAAAATAGTTAATTTTCGTCGACCTTGTTGGAGAATAGGCTTTTCGACCCTCATTTGGTGGTTGAAGAGACGAAAACGCCATTTTGCTCCCGCTTTTAAATGCTAATGGTGGTTACGCTTTGTTTATTTTACTTGGATACGTCTCCTATACCTTAGTTATCGTGGGTAATAAAGGCATCTTATTTGCAAAAGACAATTTTTACACAACTGTCAAATTAAATAATTTAATTTAGATTAATTTTAAAATGAATGTTTTTTGATCAATTTCTCAAGGTCAACTAAATAAAACATATGTGAAACTCGGGAAGAATGTGTTTTTTTGCTCATCTGTGCTTTATTTCACGAGCCACGGTACACGCGGGAAAAAAGTATCACTTTCTTCCCTTGCTACACAATAGTTATTTCTGTAACAAGGGAAGAAAGTGATACTTTGTATGAAGCTTTAATGTTCTGTTTTATACTGTGCTATTAGTGACACGAAATCTTTATGACACACTGGTAGGCGTTCTTGATGTTGAACATAATAGAAAATATTATTTGAGGCTATGTATATTAATCCTATCCACTATCCTACTAAATATCTAGAAAATAGGAAAGATAACGAAACTGGGTAAACGCGAAGTTGCAGGGTGCAGGGAGTACGTTTGGGTCACGACCTGTTCACCAAATTATTTGGGTCACCTGGGATAAACAGGCGGAATATGATGATTCTTCCACTTAGGTCGGGTCACTTTTTTACGTGACCTGGTCTAAATTCAAACCAATCTAAGCACTAATTTAGCGGGTGTAAACGCTCATTGCTTGACCCAAAGATGTTTGACGTAAGTAACACAGTATCTACTTTACCGATCGATTTATGTTAAACCGTATTGAGCCCAAATTTTAATTCTCCTGTGAAAAAAATAAGTTTCTTCTGATGAGAAAACAAAAATCAATTGGTCCGACAAAACACACGTTTTTCAAATTTTGCAACAAAAATCAGACAACAAAACTAGTACATAACCAAACCTTGTCAAGATTATCCAGTATATAAAAATTGTTAACAGGTGGCGCCTTTGCTGGAATCAAAATGGGATTATAACAAATTTAGTCCTACCAAAGGTTTATGTTCTGTGGTCCTACCGAACAAGGTAAAGGTCTAAACGCTTAGGTTATTAAGGTGAATTTGGGTCAAGATATAGGTCAGTCCAAACATTACTGGGACTAATATTAAAAAATTAACATTTGAGATACCAAAAACGTTCTAAGTTCGACTATTAACACATTATAAAGTATTCAGCAGTATGCTAAAAACAGCAACTATTACATAGGGTGTTCATAATTTACTGCCCAGCTTGCAAAACTTCAACTGCCAATAATTTTTTGTTTTTCAAATGCAACCCACAGTATTTTTATCAACCATCAAATGCAAAATTAAATTCTCGGCAGCCTATCACCCATTACATTTTGTTCTTGAATTTGTTAAATTTCGTTTTTAAAACAAAGAATGTTGAAAACCCATATCTAACTTCCTCTTTAGAATCTATTAAATACCCTTTTTGATCCAAAAATTTCGTTTTTGAAACAAAGAATGCCAAAACCTATATCTAACTTTCTCTTTAGAATCTATTAAATAACCTTTTTGATCCAATGAGTTTTCGAGTTCCTGAGTTTTCAAGTACACTTCGCCGCAAAATTAAGGGATCAGAAATAAAAGTGCTACATTTTTTTTATCGTTGAAAATATTGTTATGAAACTCATACGCAATAAAGATAGGACTATTTATCGCTACTTTAGGGACATTCATATCTTAAGATATCACAAAAATGCTGCTTAATAAAAAATACTGCAGAAATCGCATAAGTCTTGTAATTAAAAGTTGCCTGTCAGGGTGTTCTAAACAATTGATACAGTGACTTAAATCAAAATAAATGGCAGCTAATGTCCAGAGAAACTATCTTTCGGAGGTAGATGTATCTAAAGTGGTCACACTGCTCGAGGAAGGCTATACTCAGAGAGAAGTTGCTGCAAGGCTTTTGGTTGCGCAGTGAGTGATTTGCAGAGTGTCTCGGCGGTTTCGAATGACAGGGAATTATACCAGGAGACCTGGCCAAGGTCGTAAAAAGAAAACCACCAGGCGTGAAGACCGGTATTTGGTAGTAACAGCGAGACGTGAAAGGTTCATCACTGCTCGATCGCTGAGGAATGATCTTCAACTATCCACCGGAACAGTCATTAGCTGCGATACCGTATTGAGGAGACTACAGGATGCTGGTATGAAGGCAAGACGTCCTACAACCGGCCCAATTTTGACCCCCCTTCACCGGAGGCTACGTTTAGCATTTGCTCATGATCATTTGAACTGGGGAGATGAAGAATGGGCAGCAGTGTTGTTCACCGACAAGTCTAGATTTGAGCAAAATGCTCTCCGGCGCTTCGCCACACTCTATCACGTTGATCATTGGTGGTTAGAGAAAATCTAGACTCATCGGTAAGCCCATTCTTCATCTCCCCAGTTCAAATGATCATGAGCAAATGCTAAACGTAGCCTCCGGTGAAGGGGGGTTAAAATTGGGCCGGTTGCAGGACGTCTTGCCTTCATACCAGCATCCTGTAGTCTCCTCTTAGCACTTTTATTTCTGATCCCTTAATTTTGCGGCGAAGTGTATTATACACATACAAATAAACATTTCTTAAAAATAACTTTTTTAGATTGTTAAAGGTCCAAAATATGTATTTCCAACAAAACCTTAGAACTGAAAATTTTCCCGACCACAATAGTCACTCAAAGCCTACAAAACCTAAAGTATCAAAAATTAAAAATTTTGGCAGTAAATTGTCAATTCAAAAAGACTGGTAAAGTTCACAACAAAATTGAATTATTTTTCAACTAGTATCAATATCAAACAGAATAATTTTCTTTGATAAAAAAATCTACTACATACTGTTTCAAGCATTTGTGTTAAATTACATTGTTACGTTATGGTAGCATGGTCTAATGCAGACAATGCCTTATTTTTAATACTTTTTTGCAATGGTAGTATGAAAATCATTGATGAAAACTTTAAAAGTAGATTGTGAAGATTATTACAGTTTACGATATAAACACTCCTCTATTTACTTTTATTCCTATTTATTAGAATTCTTAGTAAGACTTACAACATAAAAACATTAACTAAGTCATAACTATAAAGTTTACAGCACACAATTACATACGGTTACACAAATCATAAAAATTATACACACTTAACTACGAAGTAATTTAAAATTACAGAAGAAGTGTTATTAAAACAGTTACGATGTAGTTAATAACAGATTATGTATTTCACTTACTTCAAATCATTCCAGTATTTGTCTTAATAGTTAGATATTTAAAGCAGAAATGATCATAAGTAAAATAACAAGGTAATTAGTCACACATATGTAAATGTAATATTTAAAAAACATTAGTTAAATATGAAAGTACAAATAAAAATAAAAATTTAAACATATAAATGGTAACAATTTAAAGCTATAGTAATCTGCGTCATTCTAGTTATTTTTTAAAGTACAGGTATTCAAAGAAAAAAATAAGAAATGACAAAAAAGGTGTTTTTTGTTAACACTTTTAAAAGGTAATTTAGAATAACAATAAATTAACAAATAATAAGAATAAAGTTTCAACACAAAATAAGAGTTTTTGTGTAGTACAAAGACCTAAAATAAATGTGCTGAAAAAGTCTAAAAAATAGCATATTAACTATATCGTTAAACTTCTTAATTTAAAAAACATTTACTGATTTAGTAGGATTATATTTACAAAGATAAGCTGGCAGTGAATAATAATAAAAAATTACAACCAGTGATAAAATATATCCGGCAGCAAATTTCAAAAGAACAGTAATTTGTACGAGTGTGTCAAACTCACATAGAGTGCAGCCTATTTTTTTATTTTTGCTCTACATGACCTACGAAACAGTTTACACTTCCAGATATCAAGTAATGCTAAGTACCTTACTTTTGGCACACCAAAAAAATGCAAATCACGAGTATTTCAGATCATCGAACCTTTCTCTCCTAAAACGTAAAAATGAATGGAAAAAATATCCATAATAATATGAATGTTATATTTATTATGGTTACTTGTTTTGGCAATTATTTTTTGATTACAGTATTTAGGAAAGAAAATAAGGAAATATTGTCAAAAACTTGGGATTCACATAACACTGCAATAATTTTTTCCCTGAAAATGCAATTAAAGAAAAAAATACCAAGTAAGAAACACTACCTTTTTCACATATTTTAAGAATTTTTAAGACTATATAGGACATCCCAACATTTGCTTTGTGCAGTACGGTAAAGTTAAAGCAGCAGTTCTACACTTCATGAAGTAGTATTTTGAGTATCAAAATCAGATAGATCAAAATAAGGGTATAATTTAAATTTTCTATACATATAATAATATACAGGGTGTCACAGAACTGGCGGAGGAGCTCTTAACTGTGAATTCTTTTCCTTAAATAGACTCGATTTGTCCATGAAAAATGTTTCCAACTAGAATACTTTCTGAGTTATTGCTAACTAAAGTCCACCAATCACAGAAGAATTAATTAACTAGTCGTGAAAGTAGAAAAAATAAAAAAGGTTGTTTATATGGTAACTGAACTAAAAGCGTCATATAAAATAAGTCGAATTTTTATTTGGCCGACTGTAAATTTTCAATGTCTTAGTGACAGACGTTCAACGTGACAGTTCATTCTGAATTAGCTTAATAATTTGTGCAATTTGTGGGGGGAAAATGTATTCTTCTCAAGATTATTGTGAAATGCTGATTCTTTAACTGGTTACTAATTGTCTCAAGACATCACAAACCTGCGGCGTTCAAATCAGGAATATTGCATGTGGGTGAGTGACTAAATGCCATTCATGTTAAAAACTAAAGTTGACCAGATCTTTTATACTAACTTTTGCAAAATCTAACAATTATTGTTGTTTCCTAAGAAACGCATACATTTAATATTTCTGCATCTATCTTCAATTAATAAACCGTCTCTTATTGGTTCATTTCATTGCCGTTTGAAAACCATTGAGGGTAGAAATTTTTTTCTTGGTAAAGAAGTGTCAGTTTAAAGAGTAGAATCTAGAGTTAAGAGCTCCTCTGCGAGTTCTGGGATAATAATTTGCAAATATTCATAAAATGATTGGCAAACTGTGTATTATTCAATACTGATACTAAGAATTAAATTTGGTTGGAAGCATTTAAGATCGATGTTAAATTCTTTTATTTCACTGTTTGACACATAAACTTTCAATTGCTGCAAGGTCATCCACATCGTTCCAAATTTCAATATTACTTAAATGACGTTAATTCTTTTTATTTCTTAATCTTATATAAACATTGGCACAAAATCAATTTGACAACAACTATATAAAAAATTATTTCAACATCAACTATCTCAAAATGGTGAGTATCCAATGTTTTTTATATATATTTTATATAGAAACAACCCTATAAAAATTTGTATTTTGAAGCACACCAATGGACTACAATTGTACGATTAGATCCTGAATTGATATTAGTTGGACAGTCAGGTGCGACAGCGAAGAGAAATAGGAAAGGTATGTCAAAAGACATCCCTGTGCGCATTGCTTTTTATTATTAATTCTTAATTGATGGTATGCTACATTATTGTTTCTATTTTATTTTTTACACGAGAATTCATATTACGTAGCATGACGACATGCGAGCGAATGCAACTTTGGTTTCGTATTTTTCCAAAAACTACCTGATCACAACTCTAACCTGGCGTACCTTTACTGCCTAGTAAAACAGTCGGCGGCACTCCAATGAGGAGTTTGGCCTGCAATGCGGTGGGTCGGGGCCACCGGACAAGCGCTTCCGATACCCAGCCGTCTTGCACTCTTATATGAAGTACGGGGTGGTGTGGTAAGCACCACGCCTTAGACGACTGCCTTACTTCCCTCACCCCTCGAGGGGTTTGGTTCCCAATTTTTAAAAAGCGACTGGGTAGGCCGCTTGCCAGGCATCCAGTCTCAGATTTGAACCCCAGACCTTCCGCGTTACAGCCAAGTGCCCTAACCACTCGACCACTCTGGCGCCTTACTGCCTAGACAAACAACATTAATTTAAAAAAGCAGCATAAATGAAAAGTTGGGACGCACAGAGTTTCTACCCCAAAGCCACATAGGTTGCACACTGCACAACCAAGAACCTAACAAGGAAATGCTACAGTGGCGACAAACATTATTTTCCTTTGCGCTTTACGGAGGCGTTTGATTATCTGTCACAGTGCCTATGCCATCCCACAACGTAATGTGAAGTCTCGCTTTCTTTACATATAAATATGTGTCAACTGTATAATTGATTTAATGAGTGCAGAATATATTATTACTATTTCCAAGATGCTTTTGATAAAAGCGGAAATATACTTATACAGTACGATGTGGCACACAATATTGCTAAAATATGGCACAATGTTATTTTTATAAATTGTTTAATACTACGCATTAGTAACAGTCACTTAATTGTATATCAAAGTATAAAAATTCGTAAATTAAACAAACTAATTTTAACAATCATGCATTGGCAGAAAGATAATTTTTTGGTTTCTTGTACGTTTTATGTTTTGCTCTGCACCAATTTTTTTAAATTACAGATTCCTCCTTGTTTTAAGATGGAGAGTATAAATTTTTTTTTTTTTTCATATTTTGAAAACTGTTTTTGAGATTCCTAAACCATAACCTGGCTCACTATGCAAGTAATTCAGATATACATGTTCAATGCCCAGTTGCAGCATATCTAAATTTTAACAATGCTGATAGAAATATATTTCTAAACATTTGCATAAAGAAAACTTAAAAAAGAATCTTAATAGGATTTTTGTACTATCCATCACTGGGAAACAATTTCAGTCGTTTTGTGTTTAGAGAGCGATTTACATCAAGAGATTGCAATTGGTACGTATTAACATAAAATGTTATTACTTTATTAAAAAAAAAATAAAATGAGTATTTAAGTAAAAATTAGCATTTTTAGTTCCTTGTTTTCAAAAGTATTTAAAATGAACATTTTCATTTATTAGTCGTCATGTTTTTGGCTGTAAATGTTTTGATAGGTGTCTAAAATCAACCTATCTAAAATAAGATAATTTAACGTTTGTAGTGGCGTGAGTTGCTAACACCAAAAGCCAAAATCAGTGAAAAAATAAGACCGATGAACTCAACCACAATAATAACAATTCCAACTATCAGTACAATAACCATGTTATCATGAACGACTTCTACTACTTTAGTTACACAGCCCTTGTCATAAATAACATCGTATTTAATACCAGCCCCCAAATTTAATTTCTGTGTAGCTTCCTCACACTTTGATGAATCTATACCAGTGCGACAACAACTTTTCGGAATATTGAAATGTTTTTCATCTAAGCTAGCACCAATTATGATATTTTTGCTTTCATTCCAGTCGGATGGATACTCAGCACCACAGCATTGCAACTGAAATTAAATTAAGTAATGTTATGCACAATATAACTCACAAATCTAAAGGTATTGCTTAATGTTAAAAATTTTAATACAGTAATGTTAAAAAACATGTATTTTAGTTAGACGTTCGTTTTAGATATAGATCCGTAAATATACAAAGGGTGTCAGGATATGCAGAATTGAATGCCCATAAGACATCTTGCAAAACGTACTATAGGAATTCATTTTACGTCTTTGTGCTGGACATTTGATATTTTAATTTTTTTCAACGGTAAAAATAATAGTTGAAAAAATATAAACAAAAAAATACAAATGTAATTTGGCATAAAAGTGTACGACATATTTATATGAAAAGGTTTGACGCGCCGCCCGACTCACTGTCGAGCTTTGGTGTTTAGTGATTTTGGTTTGTGGCAGTTGTTTGAGGTGTTTAAACAGTATATTTTATAATTTACTCTGATTATTCGTCTTGAAGTTGTTTCTTTATGAAGCTGTATTAGTCTGAACATATCCACTAAATAGTTGCTTTATATTTAGGTGCGGGATTAAAAGAGATGAAAAACGTTACTAGAAACAAATTCGAAGAGAGCATAAAGAAGTGGTAGCAATGGTCTAAGGAAAAAACTGCTCCAAGAAATACTTCAATAAATTCATTTGTATTAATAAGATTCTTTTATTATTAAATAAATCGTATGACAAATACCGGATATAGTACGATTTTTTTTCTATTATGATCTCAAGGATGTCCATAGTTGTAACAAATGGACTATGTCTGGACGTCCATAAAATGTCTTCGGGGTAAAATAAATGTCCTACAGACATCCATAACATTTATCAAGGATGTCCTATGGACATTCTTGTGCTATATGGGATATATTATTTTTAGATTTTTATGTTAATGAAAAGAATGACTTAATATCATTTATTGTTTTTTAAAATTATGTAATTTCTTGAAACCACTTTTTTGAACTTTACCCCCATAGATAGGTAATAAAACTGGGTGATGAACATTGAATAAAACAACTTTGACCAAATAATCCCCTATTTGTTTGTTGTAAAAATTTATATTAATTATATTAAAAAGAATACTTACACCTTGTTGTATGGTGTCAAAAGTTTTTTCAAGACGTCTATCTTTATAGTATTCTTCTTGCACTGTGGATTTCACGTTGAATCGAATCATAGCTTCTAATTTGTCGCTGTTGCAATATACCCACACAGCAGCTGCTATTTGCGCCACAACAATAATAAGTAGAATGCAGAAAAACTACAATTACAAAGAGCAATTACGTTAAAAAATACTAACCACGGAGAGTACCATTCATAAAATCTTAATTGTTGTTCTAAACATAACAAGTAATCTGTCTTTTACTTACAGATATTAACATGCATTGAGATTCTTTGCAGGATCCACAGCACCCCAAGAAAGACACCAGCAGCAGAAAGAGACCACCTGCCAACAACATATACAACGAAATTGTATAGTTGCTGTGATCAACTGCCATGGATACATAGAAAGTAGGATCCACTAGCATCCATACTGCTAGTCCTACTATGATAAAACTTACTATCTGTAACAACAAAATTAGCTAATTAATTATCAAATACACAGTTGCCGCGAATACTTTTATTTAAAGCCTATTACTACAGTTTATTATTGCATTGGAATGAAATACAAAACGCCGTCCTAGTTTATCTCCTAGGTTTGTTAGAACTACCAATTTTAAACACCGCCGACTATTTTTGCATAACGGCATACAATTTTTGTTTTTCAAATGAAACACCATATATATTTTTAGATATTTGATATGGCCCCAAAAAATACTTTATGGTGGTACACTTAAATGGAAATTTTCAAGTAGATACAATTTTTTTTAAATTTAAGATATAATTTTCATAAAGCAGGCCATAAAGTCACTAACAATTGCTCAAGAAATGTAAAATAAATGCCACTTCGCTTTAAAAGTGCACCACGGCCCACCCAACTTATTAATGCACTTGAAATGTTAATTTTTTAACGAAACCAGTACGGTTGGTACAGGGAGACCTTGGAGGCCGATGCAAGACGCCGGGGCATGTCAAAAAAGTGACGTCTTAGCAAAACAACAACGGAACTGTCAGAGCAGTGGGGATTCACAGCGTTGCAATAGGGTAACGAAGGCAGGCAATACGTTGCCGTGCGAGTTGGTTTATTGGTGTGAGTGCTAGTATTCGACGCCGACCGCAATAACTTCATCCCAGCAGATTAGGATACTGAAGACATAACAAACACTACCGGGTCGGGTGACCTAATCACGTTTCATGGGAGCGCGAAAAGTTACGAATACGCAAAATATAATTTCGAAAGAAGAATAATTCAGGCTGCCATCGAATGTAGACGTGTTTCGGTCAATAAATTCTCGTTGCATTGTACCGGGTGATCGTAAAATGTTGACAGCTGTAAAAATTACATTAAGTTAAATGTATCTAACCAAAAATTTTGACAGCTGTCAACATTTGACAATTGGCTTTTATTACGTATTGCCAACTTTAACACTTCGGTCATAGCCTGCTCTGAATCATTTTTTTTACGATCACCCGGTATAAGTGTCTTATTGTTTTTATTGTTACAAATTAGCGGCCGATATTGGGATAGTTTGCTCCAAATCGGCACAAAAATGGCTACGGACAATTGGGTAAACAATGTGATTGAGGTAATTAATCAAAATAGTTTGACTTATGATGTTAAAATATCATTTAAAAACTGAAAAAAAAACCTTCAAGGCTAAATTTATTAGTATCAGGCGTTACCATAAAACTGTTTATTAAAACAGTTTTATGGTAACGCCTGGCTGCAGAGGAACAGTTTTATGCCCTCCATGGCACTCTAAACGCAAAACACAAAAAAAATAAATAAAAACTTTAAAATTGTCAAAAAACAATTGAGGCACACAATCATATGCATAATTTTATCCTGATTCCAAATATGTAAAAATACACAGGGTGTTGCATTTAAAATAAGAAAGTTATGGTCAATTCCGACGAAACCGGAACGATAATTCGTTTGCTGTTCGTATCCGTCGATCACAAGCAGTTAAAATTTTTTTGAAAAATCGTTTTTTTGAGAAAAGTCAGAAATTTTAAATGGAAAAGAAATACAAATTAAGTAGACAGTAAATCAACAGCAATTGAGAACATTTTATTTATACTAATGTAGAATTGAATTTTAAGTTAGTGCGCGAATCAGTTTAAAACATTTGAACGAACAATTACCTGTGCACATAAACTATTTTTCGTCTTGTGTTCGCGCGCTTGAACATAAAATTCAATTCTATATTATTATAAATAAAATGTTCTCAATTGCTGTTGATTTACCGTCTACTTCATTTGTAATTGCTTTTGTTATTACACTGCTTTCCTCTTTTGTTTTGAATGTTGAGATGTTCTTTTGTTTGAAAGTATAACGACTGTAGTTGACCGTAGTTATGTACTTATTTAACAACTAATTAAAACAAAATTTTCCTAGTTAAAAATGTAATAAAGTATCGAGCTATGGGTATCATCGCAACCGTCAGGAAGTGCTCTTTCCGAATAACAACATGAGCCAATATTGTTCCATTTGAAATGTCACTTTTTCTCAAAAAACTGTTACCGAATTTTTTAAGCGTCTGGGATCGACGGATACGGACAGCAAACAGTAATGAACAGTTTTATGGTAACGCCTGGCTGCAGAGGAACAGTTTTATGCCCGCCATGGCGCTCTAAACGCGAAACAAAAACAATTAATAAAAATTTTAAAGTTTTCAAAAAAACAATTGAAGTACACAATCATATGCAGAACTTTATCCCGATTCCAAATATGTAAAAATATATAAGGTTTTGCTTTAAAATAAAAAAGTTATGGTAATTTCCGGCGAAACCGGAAGTGCTAAAAAATTGCTAACATCATCAATTAATTGAATTTTATGAATATATTACCCATACCAAACTTCATTCCTTTATCTTAATAAATAAAGAAAAAAAAAGGAGGTGAACCATGTTTCGTTTACACCCGGTATTTAAAAATGCTGAGTAAATAAGCTTATAAACAGCCTGAATAAAACCTCAGAAAATTTTAATAGAATGTGTGGCGGCGCCATAAATCACATAAATAAAAGAAAATAACATTTAAAACAGTTATCCTATCGTGTACATATAACTTCACACTAATATTCAATTGAACCTTCATTCAATTTACTATCGCGATTGTTTTCATTTATAAATAATTTATATACAAGGTTGCATCCTTTTCTTTTAATTTCGCATATCTTAAATTAGCTCAAATTACTGTCGCTGATTCTAACACACCCTCCCAAGACAAGTTCATATTAAAGCAACACATTTTGGTCTACTCTCTAACTACTAATTTTTTGAATTTAAAAATTTTGCACTCCAATCTTGTATTTAAGAAGTACACCACCATAAAGCATTTGTAGCACCTAATTCAAATATTTAAAAAAAAAGGTGTTGCATTTAAAAAGCGAAAGTTATATTCCGTTACGCAAAACCGGTGTTTAAAATAGGTACACGGCATTTTATACCGTGTGTTCAACCCTTATGTATTTTTTATGTGAACATACGGTAGTACACATGCCCCATTTAAAACAAGAAAAAGTTCATTGCGATATCTTTGACGAAGTTACAGGTTGTAAAGCGATTCACAAACACCCTGTATATTTATTATTTATAGTCGTAACAAAAAGAAAAGCTGTCTAAAGGTTCAACAGTAGTCTTCTTATGACAAAGTATTTCTAAAAGCAAACTAATAATTCTTGCAATGCAAATGACTAATGAGAGAGAGGTAGGTTGGTAGGTCACTAATGCCATTGCCTATGATGTAATAGTTATGTACGGAACTCCTGATTTCTAGCATGATTTAATTTTTCAAGATGGCAAAATATTTATTTTAATAAAAGAAATTTTTAAAGCAGCAATAGTTTTCATAGGTTCTCACCTCGAAACTATTTTTGTAAGTATTTAAAAAAACAATTGGTGAAACACTACAAAATACCCACCTATGTATTTATCTATGACACCCTATTCAATTTCCAATGCATAATAAAACATCTGAACTATAAAATTGTTTACAATTAAAAAATCATACATTAAGTAGGTTATTTAAATGTACTACCTAAACAATTAATTGTAAGGGCATTAAATAATGTTAAGGGACATGAGACTATGTTTATTTACAGCTGTTGTTTTGTAGGAGTTTTTAAAAGGAAGTTTTGGAAAAAATGTGCAACATGGCTTCTAATAATAAATGCAATACACTTACGAAAATGAGGAAGTTGATAAACACCATAAGGTATTTAACAAAACTGTAACAACCACCTAAACCCATTTTGATTGCTGTTACTTATTAAATGCAAATTTCAAATTTGTATATAGTCCAAATTTCATATAATTCACGAATTGTCATAAAAGGACAATCCCACTATATCCCACACAATGTGAGTAACTTTACTACTAGGAGGGAGGCGGAAGCAAATTTCCGTTTATGTTCGTAGGTAATCGGCAAATATCGAATATAGCGCCAATGATGTGTATTAAGCATAAAATTGCATTGTTACTACAAAAATGTTTGAATTTACAATTATCAGTATTTATTTTTACCGTTACATAATTTAAAAAAAATATTGTAGTTAATTTTCAAAGAAACGATTGTTTTCAATTAGCAATAACGCACGTTAGTTTTGTATTGCGCATTGCGCTTGCGCGTGGTCCTAATTTGGCGTTGTTGCCGCAATGTTATGTTTCGTGGTCAACAAAATGGATGCTAAGAATCATGTTTATAAAGCAGTATTTTGTAACTTCAACCAAACTTTGAAACACGCGTTAAAAATCGTGATTACGTTATAGTATGAACGTGTACTTAAACTTAGAACATTATAAAGTTTGATGTGCTCTTGAAAGTGAATGTCCTTCAATGTAGTTGCAGTAATAGCTCAAAATGATGCATAAGGTTATTTGTTTGAATTAGCGATGGCATCGAATGGGGATAATCGCATTTGTGAAGACACATTTTCTAAATCACCTGTTGGAGCTTTGATAGCGCGAATTAGCAAAATGTTTAGGAACCCAGTTATTGATACAGAGCTCGACGAGGTATGCAAATGACCATAAGGTTATGATGCAAGTAAATATTGTTTTCTCTTTTGTATGTAGACTCTGGACAGCTTCTTAGATGAACTTAATGAATCCCAGCATTATTTATCACATGGCATTTTCAATGTCAAGTTTGCCGAAGCGGGAATTTTTTTGCAAAATGCAGTTGCCATGTATGGTAAGAAAGTGGACTCGCTATGGGACAGCACTTTACAGTATCAGATGCAGCTGTGTTCATATACCAAGTATGTGATTTTTCTTTATACTTTAATGGTTCTGGTTGTAATGAATCAGTGGCAGGAAGAATCAGTAAGGTATGTTTTTGTTTTGATAGGGTGATTATCATCAGTAAACATGTTATGCTTAAAATAGCAAGGAACCTTATAATTATTCAAAGCATAATATGAAGTTAGATTATACTCTTGTGGATAGGTTTGTGAAACCAGTTTTGTGTTAATAATAGTATATTATAGACCAAGGCATTTAAGACATCTTTCTCAGCCAAGCAGAATTATTTCCCGAGATGAGATGCGAAGCATCGAGGGAAATAAGTTTCGAGGCTGATAAGTCTTCTCTACCGTGGTTTATATATTATTTTTTCCACTACTAGCACCTTTATTCCTTTTATAATTAATTGATTTTACATTAATAAAAAACAAAATTACAAATGCAAATATGCACAAAAATAAAGTAGCCTTGCTTGAAAACAAGAGAATAGTTAATTTCAATTGACATTTATGTAAAATATATATTTTATAATAGTGGTTATAAAATGTCCAATTTTGATGATTTGAGCGAAAACTGCACTCCTGAAATTAGGGAAGGTGCAGAAAGTGTTGGTCAGCAGTTATTACCAGTAAAATCAAAAGATTTTTACATGAAAGTTTATAATTTTAAATAGGCATGTGAGTACTAGATAGCAATTGTTTTCATTATTAACCAGTAGTTAATAATGAAATATTAGTGACCACTAGGAAAGAAATTCATCTTCTTGGCTCTAAAACAAAGTAAATAATGATATCGTTTAATGCTAGTAGTGGAAAAAATATTCTCTCCCATGCCATCTAATGATGTACAGAGGGATATAAAAAAAAACTTAATCAAGGGGGCGTTAAAATAATTTCCTATCTTTGATTGACTCTTAAATGCCATTATTGATATTCTGAAATTAATTACAGATACGGCAAATTGTGTATCCATCCAACATACAGTTTTTTTTTCACCACCTTAATTTTTTTTTATTGCTCTATAAAGTTATAAGCATAAAAATAAATGTTACATTTTAGAAACGCAGTTATTATATATTTATTTAACATTATTCTCGGTGGCTAAGCCTTAAAAACAGGTTGTGTAAATACTTGGAAAAGTAAATTTAATAGTTACAAAGTACAAGATAACTGGAGATATTTTATCAAAGGCAATATTTGCAATTCTATTAATAATCTTTATATATTTTTAGCTAGTTCGTACATGTTGACATGTTGAATTAATTCAATTAATATTTTAATTATTTTTTTTTTAAATTCAAACTAATTGGTAGTTTTCTAGTGTGTTTCACCCACAAACTTCACTATACACAAAGACACCCAAATATCTTCTTTATTTTGAATTCAATTAATCATTTTCTTTATGAGTAAAAGACAAGAATACTGCAATCAAATGTAGATTATCAAAATAGAGAAAAGTTCTTAATAAAAGTGGTAGAGGATCTTACGATGTGTCTAACATAACAAGTAGGGATGCGGGTACCTGACCAATTTTGGCAGATACCCGGTTTGGCCGGGTAGCGATCTTGGATCCGGCAGGGTACTGGGTATGAAAAAAATTTTTTAAATAAAAATAAAACTTATATGCTCTACAATATAAAACCGTAGATATCTGTAAAAGAAGTAAAGTTCATAAAAAAAATCGATACCTGGCCCGGGTAACCTGGGTACCCGGTACTCGGCCTTTTCAAAAAGTGTTCCCTGCTGCATCCCTAATAACAAGTTTCATTAATTTTAATGTTTATTTTGTTTAAAAATTGACATTTTTATCTCGTAATTATACTAAGATTGGTGAGGCAGATTTGCTATTGATGTAATTACAAGGTTGTCCTAAAAAACGGTATCTAAGAATCTCTAGCCATCTTTTTGTCTATGAAATTTTGATGTCTGTACTATACTTATGATCCAAAAGAAATATTCTATCTTCCCATCTCTATCAAACTGCAGTTTTTTTTAACTAAGATACTACTTTCAGGGATCTCAAAATTCTAAAAAGTCATAAAATGGGTTAAGTTGTCATAAAAAGTCATAAAGTGGCTACACTGTCATAAAAAGTAGTAAAACTCCTGTTTTATCTTAAAGTTTTTGTTCACTGAAAAAATGCTGAATGTGTAACTGAGAAGAATAATTATTCTTTTGTGTAGTCTTGCCTCTGAAACGCTCCATTCAGACCTTCCATACTTGCAGTGCCTGATGGCGCTACCTGTATCGCTTAAAACATCCCAGAGGGGGATAAACAGTAGCAGGCCACTGTTTACACAATAATAAGCATTTTTTATGTTGTGTTGACTATTAATAAAACCACAGTTCCACTCAATCCTTATTGTAATACTTATTTTTAGAATTAAAGTAAATTAATTTTTGTTTACCTTTGCCTGTGCTTTAAAAACAAGTATCGCCATATTTTTCTAAGTATTTGCTATCGGTATCGCAATACTTTTAAAAAGGATCATTCCGACCACTGATTTTAGACCTATCGGTGTTCTCTTATAATGTATAATAAGTTTGTTGATATTCTTTGTTCGATTAAAAAAAGAAATATTTTTGTAAAAATTGTCCTAAAATCGAGCAAAGTTTTGTCCTAAAATCCTAAAAAAATATGAAATAACCTGCTGGGATCCCTGTCATTAATTTATTGTATTCACAGCAATTTTGATATAATTAATACTTATAAGATAAATTGTCAATTTCTGGACTTGAAAAAGATTAAAATTAACATCTTTTACTAATAACTGTTTTCTTAATTTTGATTGCTGTAATTTCCTAGATTTTGGCATTTATTTGTGATTGTAACATGCGTTCATCAAGTAGGCTTTGGATGGTAGGTACTGTACCCAGTATACTTGGCAGCATTAGTAAAACGTGGCTTCCGAACCTCACTTGATCTTTTTTTTCAAATGCATGCTAGGAAGCTAGTCTTTTAGACTAAAAAAGTTTTGCAGCATGAAAAGATACCTCTTGTGGAGAAGTATAAATCAAAAATGAAACAAATTGGATAATTAATAACCTAAAATTTTTTTGTCTGTCTTCCTGTAAAGTAAGACAACACTGTATATCAAAGAAAGCAAACAAAAATTGATTAATGGTGTAAAGTTATGGTGTCCACTTACAAGAGGAATGTGAACTGGCTTATCTGTAACATGATAAGGAGGCACTCCAAACATAGAAAAATATTATAAAAACCTGCTTGATTTTCATGTCTACTGTTGATGAAACAAATTCAATAACAGTTTTATAAAATAATAATATTATAATAATAAATAATATGAAAGTTTTTGTGTTGCAGGGTTGGTTAAATCCTGATTTTTAATATTTTCGATAAAGCATGGAATCAATAATATAAAATTAAAATCTCCAAATTCCAACTTTAAACTTGGAATTCTTTGAATACTTTAAAGAATATTTTAGCTAACGCTTCCGTAGTGCATTCAAAACTCCGACAGAATTTTAAGATTTTATAATGGCACAAACTTTATTACAAGAAATAAAATTAGAGTTAAATTTATAAATTGTTACTTATCACATTTTCAAAAGTATTTTCATGCTAATATTTCGCGCCAACAGTAGTATATAACAGACTATAATTCACAAATTCTAAAAATTTATAGCAGGCATCACAGAAAAACTATAAAATTGAGACCAAAACCAAAATATAACTCATCTTCAGCTCTATGAACCTACAAAGTTTTAAAAAAATATATTTTTGTTTGTTTTTTTTTGTACGTGGTGTACAAAAAAAAACAAACAAAAATATATTTTTTGCCAAATTTTGGTCATCGTGGTGATGACCAAAATTTGGCTGATCATTTTTGAAAAGCTCTTTATATCAACAAATAAAAATGAGCGAAACACTTCGTCTGGACTTTCCTATACATTTAAATACATTGTTTTATATTTTCCAACACTTTCGATATACACCTGTCTAGACACGACTAGTTAAAGTAAATAGTTCTTATAAGTTGTAACAGCTTGAAGCGGCTGAAGAAAGACCGACCGCTGCGCTGCAAGCATAAGGTTGGGTAAAATATCCGGACTGAATCAACGGAAGCGCGGAAATTGATATTTGAAAATATATTAATAACTCGAGAAGTATTATTTTTAGCAAGAAATTACTCTTACTAATTTGTATTTAGAATTTCAAAACCTTTCTGATTTTAAAGCCAAAATGCCACGTTTCCATTTAAAAAAAAGTTATTTTTTACCGTGGCCGCCATATTAAAATTGGAAACTCAAGTTTTTTTCTTAAATACAATCGAGAAGAATTTGCCCTACAACTTTGCTCTGGGGTTTGCGAGTCTATCTATTAAAATAAAAAAGATAGCCTACACTGAACATTAAACGACTAGTACAAGAATACAACTGCTGTAGAAAGTATGTGAAATTCTTCCAAGGACAAAAAGATTATTAAAGGGCAAAAAATTCGATTTTTTGATTTTTTGTAAAAGGATTCTCCTAGAGCAAACAAAAGAAGAAATCAATTTTTTAATTTTGTAGCGAAAATTGGGGGGGGGGGGGGGGGCAGTAGCCCCCCTAAATATTAAAGTATCAAAAAAATATGATATTCAGATTTTGCGATCGTTATTATATTTTCAAAATTAATTATATTTCATGGTATAGTAAGTATCCTTGAATCGCTACCAAACAAGATGTAGTTGATTCCAATCAGATAATTGGTTTTTGAGTAAATGGGCGTTAAAGTCGAAATGTTCAAAAATTCGTAGCGGCCGCCATTTTAAAGCTAGAGAGTTCGGTAAAAAATCGTTTGATTTGTCCTAAGGCCTTCTATAATCTCCACTATTAAAATTTCCAAAATTCAGTGTCTGAAAAAAATGCTACTAAAAAAACATGTCTAACTTCCGCTTCCGGTTTCGGTTTTTTTAAAAGCTTATTTTGTCGGTGAATTTTTGTCCAGCCGTTCCGGAGATATGGAGCGTAACCCACCCACCCACAGACAGACATTTTTTAAAAATTACTTTTTTGGGGTCCATGGACCCCCCCCCCCGACTATTTCCGTTAAAATCTCAACTTTGAAATTTTGCATGAAAGCAATACTCCGCTATACTGAAAGTATAGGAAATTAAAAAATATTTTGAATTTCAATTCTTTAATTTTAAGAGCATTCAAATCAAATAAATTGCTGGTCAATGAAACAGTCTTTTAACATTACTGTTGTTTTTCGGTTTATTAATCTCAACTTGATAACCGATTTTAATACTCTTCTTTGTAAATTGGAAATAAAACTCATAGGTAATTTAATTCCCATATAATTAAACTCAAATAGGTAATGTAATGGACTGTAACAATTATCAAAAGGTGAATATAAAAGGTGCGTAAATTAAACGGACAGTCTCTGTTGGCCACTTCTGCCATACTCACTAACAATAGTTAAAAATTTCAATATAACCCCCACCGCAACAACACAAAATGCATCGCGCCACCACAAACCAATAAAGCACTTTTAAATAAACTTAACATGCCCCCAGCCTTGAAATATATTTCAACACTCGAATGAGCTGGAGGTTGTGGAAATGAAATGGTTTTTTCTTCTATAACGGAAGAGGACAGATTTTGGAAAATGCCCTTTTTATAATACCACGTTGGGTTTTGATGCCAGCGACTCTGGATACCCCATCCTTTCCTGGAAATAGGGATACAATGCGTCCTAGAAGCCAGCGCATTGGAGGTAAGTTATCTTCTTTTATAAGAACAAGGGAATCTATCTTCAGTTCGCCTTGATTAGACTTCCACTTGGTGCGAATCTGTAATTCGGATACATACTCCTTGGCCCAGCGGACCCAAAAATGCTGCTTAAGCTGCTCTATTCTTTGAAATTTGGATAAACGATTCTCAGATATATTTTGCAAATCTGGTGATTCTATTGCGTTACTGCTTCTTCCCAACAAAAAATGAGAGGGAGAAAGGGGAATAAAATCTGAGGGATCGGATGACATGGGGGACAAAGGACGGGAGTTTAAGATACTCTCAATTTGCACGATTAAGGTGTACATTTGTTCAAATGTCAAAATTGCATTAGCAGCTACTCTTATAATATGAAACTTAGAAGACTTAATACCCGCCTCCCACAACCCTCCGAAGTGAGGGGAGTGAGCTGGTATAAACTTCCAGTTTATACCCTCGTTATTAATTTCTTGAGTTAATTGAAAGGAGTTATTATTAAGAAACTCACCTAATTCAACCAACGCATTATTAGCGCCAACAAAATTTTTACCGTTATCACTGTAGATGTTAACGGGTTTACCTCGACCAGATATAAAACGCTTTAGAGAAGCTAAAAATCCCTCCGTCGACAAGTCTGACACTAATTCAAGATGGATGGCTTTGCTTGCAAAACAAATAAATAGGCAAACATATGCCTTTGTAATTTTGCAACCGCGACCATGACGGTCCTTTACCGAAAAAGGACCAGCGTAATCAACTCCCATAGTATGAAACAGAAATTCAGCATGGAGACGCATCTCAGGCAGCTCTCCCATAATGGGTTTTATCACACGCGGGTTCGCCTTGTAGCACCTTATGCATTTATGCGCAACTTGGCGAGCTAAACTTCTACCTAAAATGGGCCAATAGTTTTCTCTAATCGTATACAACATAATTTGGGGGCCTCCATGCAGCAATTGTAGATGAATTTTCTCAAAAAGCAATTTGGTAAACCTGTGTTTATTTGATAATAAAATCGGATGCTTTTTCTCGTAATTAAATCTAGAATTTTTTAAACGACCACCTACGCGCAATATATTGTCATTATCTATGAACGGGGATAATGATTTAACTCTGCTGTTATCAGGAATCTCCTTGTTCTCAGACAAGCACCTTATTTCGGGATAAAATGATTCCTTTTGAGCTAATCTTACTAAACACATTACTGAATTCTCAATTTCGTTTGCATTCAAAGGCCCAACCGTTTTCTCGGTCTTTAGACAATTACCTTTAAACCTCAAAATGTAAGCAACAATACGCTGTAATTTTGAAAAATTAGAATAATTCTCAAAGAATGAATCTGACGAAACAGAAACAAAGGAGATTAAATTTTTTGAATTTTTAAGTTCGGGTAAGTTAACATTATCCGAATCTAACTTAGGCCAACGCGTTTCGTTTTGTTTCAACCAATCAGGCCCATCCCACCAAATACTCAAATGACCTATTTCTTTAGGACTTACGCCTCTAGTGGCATGGTCTGCCGGGTTGTCCTTTGTAGGCACATGTCTCCACCGTTTAACATCAGAACTGGTTTGTATTTTTGAAATACGATTTCCTACAAATGTTTCCAGAAGGCTTGGCGAATGTTTTAGCCAACCTAACACTACTGTCGAATCACACCAATAAGTGAAACTATTAATATTCATGTCTAATGATATTTTAACCTTTTCGACCAAGCTAGCTAAAAGCAACGCTCCACAAAGCTCTAATCTCGGTATAGATAATGTTTTTAACGGTGCGACCTTAGTTTTAGCGCAAATTAGTTTAACTTTGACTCCTTGACTATTTTCGGACCGTAAGTATACGCACGCTGCGTATGCTTGCTTAGAAGCGTCGGAAAAACCGTGAACCTGAACGTCTACAAAACCCTTGCAGACAATGTGCCTGTCAATCCGAATGTTATTTAAATTATCTAATTCGTTATGGTAAAACTGCCACTCTGAATGAAGAGATGAAGGCAAAGATTCGTCCCATGATAATTTCTCAAACCACAAGCGTTGAATTATAACTCTGGCAATGATAGTACAAGGACTAACTAATCCCAAGGGATCAAAAATCTGTGCGACACAGGACAATATTGTTCTTTTCGATACATTTTTGTTTTTACTTTTGTTTATAGAATAGTAAAGCTTGTCTGTTTTACTATTCCACAGCAACCCCAACGTTTTGTTATTCTCATTGTTACCAAATTTTATAATACTACTTGAATTCGCATGCCCGATCACAAGATCTTCACTATTAGATAACCACTTTCTCAAATTAAAACATCCCTTAGATAATTCGACCACAACTAGCTTTGCTATTCGACTAGCATTTTCTTGGGTATCTGCCCCGGTGAGCAGGTCATCCACATAAAAATCATTTTTTATGATTTTTGCAATCTCCGGTATTGTACACTCGACTCCGACTTGAAACAATGACCTAATAGCTAAATACGAGCCGGCAGTAGTACCGTATGTTACTGTGTTTAGTTCATAAGTTCGTAATGATTCTAGGGGGCTGGACCGCCATAAAATCCTCTGTAGTGGGCGTTGATCAGAATTGATAAGAACCATCCTGTACATTTTTTCGATATCCGCCGCGACTACGAAATTATGTTTCCTAAATCGAATCAAAATACTCAAAAGCTCTTGTTGCACACGAGGACCTGTCATTTGTAAATCATTCAACGATAACCCACTGCTAGTTTTAGCAGATCCGTTAAACACTACTCTTAATTTAGTCGTAAGACTATTTTCTTTTAGCACACCGTGGTGTGGAAAATAATAACATACTTGTGAATTTAAATCGTTTTGGATCTCAGTCATATGACCCATGCTCTCATATTCGCCCATAAAGGCCTCGTATCTCTGTTTAAATGTATTATTTTTGCTAAATTTATTTTCTATGGCATAAAACATTTTCATCGCGATGTGTTTAGAGGCCCCCAGCCGAGAGGGATCCTCTTTGAAAGGGATCCTCTTTGAAAGGGATTGATACTACAAACCTACCTTCCGCATTTCTTTTCATATTTTTTACAAAATGTTCCTCGCAATTTTGTTCCTCCATTGAGTATATGCTAGTATCTGAGCATTCCTCAATCTCCCAAAATTTTCTTAAGTCGAATGTCATTGCTAAATTACAATTAGTCTCACTAAAGTTTTCACTACCTATTCTTCCCGATATAACCCAACCAAGACGCGTTTTCTGAAAAGCCGGCCCACCTTTATTTGATTTTATTTGACCAACGCTTAGAAGATCCCAGAAAATGTCCGCCCCTATCAGCATGTCGACCTTACCTGGCTCATTATAATATGGATCGGCAAGAACTATATTTGGAGGAATACTCAATAATTTGTTATCTACCTTGCAATTTGGAATATTACCAGTAATCTCCGATACGATTAAACAGGTAATGCTTGTATGATACCCGTTTATTCTTGATTTAATTGTAGTTACACATTTATGTGTGACGCTCGACTTGGCTTGATTAATGCCACCCACGGTCAATTTAAAATTTTCCTTTTTTAATTTTAGTTTTATGCATAACTCCAATGTTATAAAACTGCTTTGTGATCCGGAATCTAGTAAAACTCTAACTATATGTGGCTCACCGCTACTATCTAATACGTAAATTAACGCAGTGGACAACATTACTTGTCCAAACCAATCATGACTATTTGCTGAGTGTGCGGTCACCTCTGTAGGTATCTCAGTTTCAATATGTATTAAGGTGTTATGCTTTTTTCCGCATTTTAAACAACCCCCCAAAGTACATTGGTTTACCGAATGGCCGTACCGTAAGCAATTAAAACACAATCTCATTTTTTGAAGTCCTTCGCTTCTGTCTTGCACTGATAACTTCAAAAAATCTGGACATGTACGTAGGGTATGTTCCCCTTTACACAAGTTACATTTAACAACCTTTGTTGCTAAGAAACTCTTGGAAAAAGAATTGTTTTTAGACTTGTTACTCTTTTTTTCAGACTGCGCATCTAAAGTTTCTAAAAGATCAGCACGTGCCTTTAAAAATTCTTTTAGATTGTCCAAGGTGGGTACCTGGTTGCCTGCCTTAAAGCTTTCCCACCCTCTATTTGTTTCCGAATCTAATTTAGTACTTATTAAATAAATTATCAACGTATCCCATTCTTCTGTAGGGTGCTTTAGTATTTTTAAAGCACGCAAATGTTTATTAACCGAATCTATTAATTTTCTAATTAAATTTGGAGACTCTTTGTGAATGCTTTCTACATTAAAAAGCGCCTTCACGTGATTGTGAACGAGAAGCCTATCGTTGTTGTACCTCGCACATAAGGTGCTCCAAGCTACACTGTAATTATCGGAGGAAAATTCCAATGAACGAATAACCTGCGATGCGCCCCCACTAAGAGACGCTCTAAGATAGTGAAATTTTTGAATATCACTAATGCTTTCATTTTTATTGATTAACGAATCAAACGAATCTCTAAATTCTAGCCATCCATCGTAAACTCCGTCAAACTTGGGTAAATTTATAGTAGGTAGCCTAATGGCTTGATTCCCTACCTCACCCCGCGCATCTGTTGCCGAACCAACTACCGAAGTACGATTAACAATTTCATTTTTCTCAAGATACACATTTAAAAATTGCTTTGCATTAGCTATACTCCAAAAATACAAATCTGTAAAAAGTTCACGCTCGTTTATCTGCCCCTCTAAATCGTCCGATATCGCGTCTATTTGATTCTGAATATCTGCATATTCCTCTAATAAACCCTGAGTATTATTTATTCTAAGATCTAACTCGATTTTTAACGTATCTGTGAACTCCTTAGATGCAGTCGCTTTAACACTAACTTTTGTTTTGTCAACGTATTTGTTAAAACTTGTTAACTTGCCTTTAATAGTGGCTCTCTTTCTTATTAATAACTCCATTTCTAAATTTTGTTTAATTCAAAATTCGTAACCTAAGAAAATTTGTAACAAAATATAAAATAGATGATATTTAGGTATTTTGAAACTCGAAACAAATGAATAAATACTAAAATAAATAATATTTAAGTATTTCACTCGTGCAATTGATTATCTCAACTCCTTTTTATTATTTAGGAAAAATAGGACTCACATTTGTTTCCTATCGCAACGTGAAGTGGATCTCGCTAAGATTCCTCTCGTGGATATTGCCTTCAGATGTGTACGTGCTCGACCGCGAAGATTCTCGAACCAGTTCGCTCTACTCTCGTTGTCTACCTGTCTCGGCTAAGCACGCTGCTCGTTCAATTTTCAACCTTACGATTCCATCCGGCTCGAAGGACCATGTTGTTTTTCGGTTTATTAATCTCAACTTGATAACCGATTTTAATACTCTTCTTTGTAAATTGGAAATAAAACTCATAGGTAATTTAATTCCCATATAATTAAACTCAAATAGGTAATGTAATGGACTGTAACAATTATCAAAAGGTGAATATAAAAGGTGCGTAAATTAAACGGACAGTCTCTGTTGGCCACTTCTGCCATACTCACTAACAATAGTTAAAAATTTCAATATAACCCCCACCGCAACAACACAAAATGCATCGCGCCACCACAAACCAATAAAGCACTTTTAAATAAACTTAACAATTACAATATTGTAAATATTTTTAATTTTTACTTCCCTATACATTGGACTTCCAGGAACTCAAAATACAAATGTCTGTCTGTGGGTAGGTATGAGGTGGGTGTAGTTTGTGCCTCATAACTCCCAAACAGGTGATCCGATTTCGATGAGCATTGGAATGCAGAGGCATATAAAAATTCACCAAAAAATGAGCTTTTAAAATAATCCAAAACCGAGAGTGGAAGACTTAAACTAAAATACAACGCTTTGTTTCCGAACTTTTTAGTTTCAAAACGGCGGCCACTACGTATTTTTCGAAATTTTGAATTTAACGTTTTATTACTCCAACACGAGTTGACAGATTGAAACAGAAGTTGGTTGTATTTTTTAAAATGGTTTTTCTATTTCGGTTTTTTAAGGTTATTCTTAAAGCACTGTTTTAGCTAAAAAACAGTGTTTTAAGAGAGTCTTTTAAAGCATTGTTTTTAGTAAAATTTCACCCACAAAGATTGGTATTCATGATATATTCATGATCAAATTTGGTAAATTTAGTATGTATGCCAACATATACATACTAAATTTACCAAATTTGATGGCAGCAATTTGAAACTTGCTGCCAACATATATATACTAAATTTACCAAATTTGATCGCAGCAATTTTTACTTTCCTATACTTTCAGTATAGGGAAGTATTGATTTCATGCAAATTTTCAAAATCGAGATTTTGACGGAAATACATGTTTTGGGCTTCCAGGATCCTAAAAAAGTGGTTTTTAAAAAATGTCTGTCTGTGGGTGTGTCTGTCTGTGTGTGGGTAACGCTCATATCTCCGGAACGGCTGGACCGATTTCGATGTGCTTTGGAATGAGGAGGTATATCAAAAATTCATCGATAAAATAAGCTTTTAAAAAGAATCCGAAACCGGAAGCGGAAGTTAGACATGTTTTTTTGGTAGCATTTTTTTCAGAAACGGAATTTTGGAAATTGGAATAGTGAAAATTATAGAAAGCCTTAGAACAAATCAAACGTTTTTTTACCGAACTCTCTAGCTTCAACATGACGGCCGCTACGAATTTTTGAAAATTTCGACTTTAACGCCCATTTACTCAAAAACCAGTTATCTGATTGGAATCAACTACATCTTGTTTGGTAGCCCTTCAAGGGTACTATACCATGAAATATCATTAATTTTCAAAATATAAAAACGATCGCAATGACATCACTCCAAAATTTTGGAATTTTCCAGAAAAAAATTTCTCAAAAACTGCCCACACGTTTTTGTTTAAACTTTTTAAGCTGATAGAGCTGAGAATCTTCTACAATTTATTTTTTTGCGCATTGCTATAATTTCACTGTGACGCCCTCTGTGATTTTTTGAAAATTGAAAATTGGTACCCTTTTATTTATTTAACGGGGGGCAATAAAATATTTCTGTTAAAGCAAAATAGCTCATCATTGATAGCAAAATCCGAATATCATAATATTTTTTCGATAATTTAATATTTAGGGGGGCTACTGTTCCCCCTCCCCCCCAAAATTTTCGCAACAAAATTTAAAAATTGATTTCTTCTTTTGTTTGCTCTAGGAGAATCTTTTTACAAAAAATCAAAAAATCGAATTTTTTGCCCCTAAATAATCTTTTTGTCAGAAGAATTTCACATACTTTCTACAGCAGTTGGAAGTGACTAGAGTTCTAAACGTTCTATGCATTTCTATTGCGCACGCATTCAATAGCCACTTATTTAACAATAACGGGTAGGTCCGGAATAGCATGGTTGGATATGCGGGTGTGTTCGAGTGTACTGCCGTTTTACTGCATAAGTAGTTGTGGGGTCGAGCCTCGGTAGGGGCCAAAATTTTTTTTTTATTTTATAGTTTTTTTTTAAACACTGCTTTTGCGTTTCTAGACAGGTGTATATCAAAAGTGTTGGAAAATATTAAACAATGTTAATTTACAAGTATAGGAAAGTCCAGGCGAAGTGTTTCGCTCATTTTTACGAATGCGTTCGTGAACGGTACGTCAATTCGCTGATATCTCTCGAACTCGTACTTCGATTTTGGTGAAAATTGGAATGCAGAGCTATATCAAAAATTCATCGAGAAAATAAGCTTTTAAAAAGAATCCGAAACCGGAAGCGGAAGTTAGACATGTTTTTTTGGTAGCATTGTTTTCAGAAACGGAATTTTGGAAATTGGAATAGTTTAAATTATAGAAGGCCTTAGAACAAATCAAACGTTTTTTTACCGAACTCTCTAGCTTCAACATGGCGACCGCTACGAATTTTTGAAAATTTCGACTTTAACGCCCATTTACTCAAAAACCAGCTGTTTGACTGGGATCAACTACATCTTGTTTGGTAGCCCTTTAAGGGTACTATACCATGAAATATCATTAATTTTGAAAATATAAAAACGATCGCAATGACATCACTCCAAAATTTTGGAATTTTTCAATGAAATATTTCTCAAAAACTGCCCACACGTTTTTGTTTAAACTTTGTAAGCTGATAGAGCTGAGAATCTTCTACAATTTGTTATTTTGCGCATTGCTATAATTTCACTGTGACGCCCTCTGTGAATTTTTGAAAATTGAAAATTGGTACACTTTTATTTATTTAACGGGGGGCAATAAAATATTTCTGTTAAAGCAATATAGCTCATCATTGATAGTAAAATCCGAATATCATAATATTTTTTTGATACTTTAATATTTAGGGGGGCTACTGTTCCCCCTCCCTCCCAAAATTATCGCTACAAAATTAAAAAATTGATTTCTTCCTTTGTTTGCTCTAGGACAATCTTTTTACAAAAAATCAAAAAATCGAATTTTTTGCCCCTTAATAATCTTTTTGTCCTTAGAAGAATTTCACATACTTTCTACAGCAGTTGTATTCTTGTACTAGTCGTTTAATGTTTAGTGTAGGCTAACTTTTTAATTTTAATAGATAGTCTCGCAAATCCAAGAGCAAAGTTGTAGGGCAAATTCTTCTCGATTGTATTTAAGAAAAAAACTTGAGTTTCCAATTTTAATATGGGGGCCACGATAAAAAATAACTTTTTTTTAAATGGAAACGTGGCATTTTGGCTTTAAAATCAGAAAGGTTTTGAAATTCTAAATGCAAATTAATAAGAGTAATTTCTTGCTAAAAATAATACTTCTCGAGTTATTAATATATTTTCAAATATCAATTTCCGCCCTTCCGTTGATTCAGTCCGAATATTTTACCCTACCTTGCTTCCAGGGCAGCGGTCGGTCTTTCTTCAACCGCTTCAAGATGTTACAACTTATAAGAACTATTTACTTTAACTAGCCGTGTTCAGTCAGGTGTATATCGAAAGGGTTGGAAAATACAAAACAATGTTATTTTATAAGTATAGGAAAGTCCAGGCGAAGTGTTTCGCTCATTTTTTATAACGTTTTTTCATTGATTCTCCTCAATAGAAAAAATAGTATAAAAAACTCGTTTCATAAGGCGTCTTGACGCACTCGTCCATTGAAAAACTCGGTCGCTACGCTCCCTCGTTTTTCAATCTTGGAGTTGTACGTTAAGACAATGCTTTATGCAACTTGTGTTTTAATATACTATTATATTTTGCTAATTAAAAGTTTGTCCAAAAAATTGAAGTTCTTATGTAAAATGATTTTAATCAGCGATTAAAATTTAACTTGATTTAAATTGGAAAAACTCTGTTGTGTTATCAATTCTTTTTTATAAATGTTTAAATCCGAATTTTTTCCACAAAACTTACACAATAGTGGAAATATTTATATTAATCAAAAATTGTGAATACAATTAGGTAAAATAGGACAAAATAAATATTTTGGTATTAATATTAATATAAATAGCTGTTTGTCTTTTACTTGATAGTAATGTAATGGCCGATATTAAAGTTATTAATTTTTTATATTATTTTTATATTTTTTCATTTTTGTGTTCTGAAATTATATTTTATTACATAATATGATAATAAACAAAAATAAACAATACATTATATTAAATTAAACTGAAATGAGGCAGAGTAAGTAGTAGTAAGTTAAGATAAATGTTAGAAGAGATTATGATAGCGGGTGTTACGTCAAATGGAAAGCTTTTTTTCCGAGCACTCGAGCTTTAAAATGGCGGCCACTACAATTTTTTGAACCTTTTGGCTTTTAACTTCTATTTACTCAAAAACGAGTTAACAGATTGGCATTAAATTTGGTATTACAGTAGCCCTAGGGGAACACAATGTTACTATACAGGGTGTTTCCTAAGGACGTGTAGGCACTGGCATTTCCCTTGGCTTATTTTAAGACAAAAGGTTTTTATCAACATGTGTCCGCAAGCTTTCGTTTTCGAAATACAAGGTGATGAAGTTGAGAGAAAAAAATCGTAAATTTTGAAAATGGTTGAGGCGCTCAAATACCAAATCAACCTCAGCCCCCAAGGTCTATCAATTTAAATCCTTTGGATTTTTTGGTGGGGTCACCTAAAGTCTCTGGTTTACAGCGTGCCGATCCAAAATGAGAAACAACTTGGAGAACGCATCATAGCTGGATGTCAAACCATATGTAACACACCAGGTATTTTTGATTATGTACGTAATTCAATGAGACGAACAGCTGAGGCGTGCATCATGTCTGAAGGTGGTCATATTGAGCAGTTTCTTTGATTTTTTATTCACATATCTCCTGAAAAGTTTGTTTCTCTTAATTTGAATATAATTGATGTTTCAATAAACAAGAAAGTTGCCAGCACCTGATTTCATTTGTTTGATTTTTATCGAAAATGGACCATTGTAACAAAAAAAAAACAACGCAAGAAACATTTTTTTTAGAGTTTTAATCAAGGAATTCAAAAACTGAACAAAAATGCAGTGCCATATCCTTTTTTATATTCGTGCAAAGGCGACTCATACGCACGCCACTGGTGATTTGAAAAATGTTTCACCAACACAACAAAATAGGTCTTGACGCTGCATGAGCGCACACCAAATTAGAAATTAATATTCCAACAGGTTTTCAAAAATTATGGTTTTTTGCAGCTTCATCATTTCGAAAGCGAAGGACTTGCGGACACATGTTGATAGAAACATTTTGTCTTAAAATAAGCTAGGGGAAATGCCAGTGTATTTTCTACACGTACTTAGGAAACACTCTGTCTAAGAGAATTTTAGTATAATGAAAACTGGGAAATAAAAGTTTTTCAAAATTTTGGACAATTTCAAAAAAATTATGCTGAAAAACTGACATACGATTTTTTTTAAATTTTGTAAGCTCATAGAGATCGGTATGGGCTACAATGTGGTTTGTGTCGCAGTCGGCTAATTTCTCTGTGACGCCTTCTTGAAAATCGAAAATTCACGACCCTCATTTTAATAAAAGGAGGACGATAAAAAAATTTCTGGTTAAGGTAAATTGCTCATGAGTGATAGTAGAATAAGATTCAGAACTTAATTTTTAGATGCAGCAGTATTTAGGGGGGTTAATTTCTCCCCGCTTTCCTTAATATTGGCGCACGAATTTGTCCTTCCTTTTTTCGTTTTTGTTAATTCTGAGGAATCTTTTTCCTAAAAATATTTAAAAAATATTAGATTCATAAAAGTAATTATTTTGTATAAGTACGGGGAGGTACAGGCAAAGTGCTTTGCCCATTTTTTAAATTTGTAGTTACATTACAAACAAACACTTCATTGCACTTTTACAAAATATGCAGAGATGAGTAATATTTTGAAAAGTTAGCGCACATCATTTCATTTTGCCAGTTCATATTGATTTACTTGCACAACCAGAACCATACCATTATAATCATGTAAAACTGAATAATTTATATTACCGTTTATTATAATAGGCCGTCCGAAGAAAACGCACAAGAGGCGACGATAATTACACAGCGATTGAATCGAAACAAACGTAAGAAACTGACTCTTCAAGATGCAGACAGCAACAACTTACTTTATGAAGATTTAAATGGTGTGTGTGATAAAGCTAATGCATTTTTAAAAGAACGGTGTGTTTCTATGCAGCGTCATGCTGAAGCTAACCAAAATAATCCACTTCTGAATGATCATAGTTCAGATAGTGCCTTAAGTGCTCCAGTATCAAATGATGAAAATAAATCTGTATGTGGTTTTCGATTTCCTATAGATTGTCCGGTTAACAACTTACAAACAGGAGAAAAACTGTGCAATTATAATGATTTCTATTTAAATTGCGTCGTACCTTTTTTAGAAACATCTAAACAATGTGCTCAAAATTTTGACAGTAGTGAGTGTTCAATGACCACCCGTAAAAATGACTGGTTACTACAAAAGTATGTAACAGAAAGACATTTAACATATAAAAAGTTCTGGACTGGGATGCTTGGGAATGATTTTGAAATATTTACACAAGCGCAGCAACATGAAACTTGTAATGTGGAAGGAAATATTAGGTTATCCCTTGATGAACGAGCGAGAAGTTTATGCCCAAAAGAGTTTGTTGTTAAAGTGGCCAGACTTCCCAATGAACTGATGTCTGAATATGTAAACAGTAATAATGTTCATGTCAAAGAGCTTATACAAGATCTAATAAGGGAAAAACATACCGAAGAAACAGTTCTCGATAATCCTGTTGCAAATGCTATAAACATAAAGAAGGGCTCGGAACGGATTAGCGATGCCGATTCACTGTTTCATGATGGGCCATTTGATGGCTCAGACGATACAGATACTTTACCAGAACCCTGTGATAATAATTTGACTCAGCGAAGTAGTGCAGATTCAGGAATTTGTCTTAGTGAAGGGCTTGCTGTAAGTGGTGTATTGAGTGAAGGTCTTGCTTTAAGTGGTGTATTGGAATCCTGTGTAAGTAATGATTTAGCAACTAATAACTGCAATGATGGAGATGTGGTTGGACCACTACAAGTTATAGAACAACAAGCAAGTGGAGAATTGGGAGCAGACTTGTTTGCAGATACGAATTCAGAACAGATTGTCGAGAATATTGGAAGAAATGAATACGTTGTGGATTCCTCTGACAGATTAGAAAATGAAGATGAAAATATTGCCACTGGCATAAAGAATCTGGTTTGTGAAAACATTCCTGCAGTACCAACGCAAATAACAGTGGTTCATAGAAGTAATTTAAAACCAATAAAGGAAGCAAAAATTGAAAAACAAAATTTGAAGGTATGTATTAGAATATTCTAATTATTAATTCTAATGACAAGAATAAGAATGTAAACATTGTTCAGTTTAGTCTGATAAAAACACGCTATAGAATAGTAGTATTTAGCATTTTTATTTTAGAAATACAGTCTGTCTATTTTAACCGGGCCAGCATGGGGATCTCGAAAGATATAAGACGTGTGATAAATCCTCCAGTTATCAAAAATGCATCTTCTAATGCAATTTAATCTTCTGGTTAGCAATGCCTTGGGAAAATGAAAACACTGTTGTATCTGTGCCGTACTTGTCCTCTGTAAAGAGAGAGATATATTTTACAACTTAGGTGTTAGAAGAAGATAGACAATAGTTTGTTAGTAAGCTATAAAAATCAGCAATAAACAATACATTGTGGCCTTTTGTAGTAGGTTGTGCTTTTTTTGTAGTAACAAGTTCTGGATCTAAAGCAGCTGAATTTGATAAATAAAACATAGAAGAGGTTTGAATACATCTGTTGAATTAGTTCAATAATATTTCCTTAGCAGCTTTAGCTAACTTACAGTTATCTACTTCCGGTATTCACATCTACAGACTAAGGAAACTGGATGAAACTTATCCAGAGCAGTTTGCTTGTGTTCTAAGATACTTAAAATATAGAAACTCTCGTTATTAGCAAAAGTATAATACATAAGCTGATTTTTTATATAAACTGGCATCACCCTGAAGGGAGACATGCTGCTGCGGCCGAGTATTCTTTGGATGCTGAGCTAGGTATGAGGAAGGGGTTGTGCTGCTGCAGCTAACATTCCTCGAGTTACTGGGGTAAAAGTTCTATTTTGAGTTTGATATTGGAAAGGAGTACTGGGAAGACCATAAAGTTCTCACTAATCGTACAAGAATGTTCTACTCCGAAAACTACTTCTCTGCTTTCATATCCAAAACTGTGGGTAACATATGACGTAAGTTGACTTCATTTCTTTAGCACGTGGCTTATGAACAAAGATCTGAGACTCTTAACCTTCAAATCATCAACGTTTTTTATTTGGTTGGTCAATTCGGTTTAGATCCAGAACAAAAAAGCTGTAAGTTGACCCAATTTTGAATAATGGAAAACATAATTTCTGGGAACTTTTTTAATGGGTAAATGTAAAACAGTTAATTTTATTTACATGTGGTAGAAGATGCAACAATTGGCTCTTGAATAGGTGTCTGAAAGCCGAGTCAAACGCAGCGCCTTGTGCTCTTGGAATGGCACGTTAATAGGTGGTCCCCCATGTCGCATTAACAACGCGGCAGTCGTTAGAGGGGTTGAAAGTCCTCTCAAAGTGTAGATGGATGAACAAATGGACGAGTAAATGTAATGCCATGGGTTTGGCGTAAGCTGAGGGCGTAGTGGTTAATGGCTCAAAGGGCCCCACTACCCTCCGGAACATAGCAACAAGCCAAACCTGGAGTGAGTGGGACCAAGCCAAAGGCCTCAATGGCCGTTAAGTGCTGTTATATAGTTTCCAAATAAGTAGAACGATAATAACAGAGTTGTTCGATGGTTTTTAAAGTCTCCCAATATATCCCTGCTAGATTACGTTGGAAGTTGCGCATTTTTTAAAAATAGAATCTTTTATTTTAGCATTTCTCTAAACTTTTGTCACATTTTACGAAAAGAACAAGCATACCTTAAACACTGCTACAAATGGTTCTGTACATTGGCCTCCTAGAAGTCCTGATGTAATTCGCTTAAACATCTTTATTTTTGGATATTGTAACATTGTGAACTGTGGATGTGATACATTGTGGCCTTTCGTAGTACGTTGGGTCTTATTATTTGTAGTAACAAGTTTGGGATCATAGGATCTAAAGTAGCTGCACAGACTAGGGACACTGCAGAATACCTACCCAGGGTAGCTGATGTTCTCAATATATTCAAAATAAGGAAAACTGTCATTAGACGTAAACTTATAATACTGAAGGTTGATAATTTAGATAAACTGGTATCACCCTGCAAGGGGGCTGAGGTACCTCGAGGCGCAAACCAGCAAGAGGAAAGCTCGAGCAGCCGAGATACCTCGAGACTTTGGGCAAGGTAAGGGGAAGGGGGTGCTGCTGCTGCAGCCGAGATACCTCGAGGTGCAAATCAGCAGGGAAAAGGGTTCAGGAGTGACTCCAGACTGCCAGACCAAGAATAATGCTCGCCCAAAAGAACTTCTGCTTTTATAGGGCAAAACTCTGGGAAAGCTATGATGTAAGTTTACATAAATTCTTGCACATCACTCAAAAACAAAGAAACCAAAACTCTCAACATTAAATAATGATGTAGTCCCCTTACACATCTTTATTTTTGGATATGTAAAAGATTAAATCACGGTATTCATGATTTATAATTTTGTTTTTTGTGTTATGCAATTTATTTTTATTTTTATAATGGAATGCATTTAAGATATAAGTACACTTAATTATTTGTTTTTATATGACTAATAAGGATTCTTGTAGTCTTTTCTGATTAAATAAAAAAAGTCATGAATTTGAGCATTGAACAACAATATAGGGCAAGTTTTCAGTAGGATAACTCGCCTTATGCTAAAAAAAGGTTAATAAAGAATCAATATGGAGATCTCGGTTTTGTTGAGAAAGTGGTGGTAGACAAATTGAATGATTATCAGTAAATTTGAGTTGGATATGTTACTGTTTTGTTATTATTTTATTCTTTGTTGTGGTGTGAAGTATGTACTTTGTCAATTTAATTTTTGCTTTATTACCAAAACAGAAAAAGGTAATCACAGGCGTAGGGTGGGTAAAAACCTATTTGCTTAAACGAAGTGGTAAAATACATGAATTAATATTCACTAACCAAGGTCTTTAACAGATGGGCCAATGCAGTTAGGTCACATTCTCGAAAAACCGTGCAGACTTAGTCGAACTACGTACTTCTCGTAACTATGGTGCTCTTAGTCCCATTAAACATTCATCATTCAATATATCACTAGTATTAATGTGGTCGCTGGGTAATACTCTTTCAATTAACCATGTTGAGGGACCTCAGCAATTAAGTTTAAGCCTAATTACTAGATCCCAAGAAACCAAGTACTTGTCTTTATGAGCTAAATAAATTCTCTGCAACAGCAACAATCAACAATAATATTAACACATCAACAACACAGCAAACAGTGGTGATACACTACTTTATACACAGGCACCTTATCATACACTTTAAAACAAAGTATACTGGTAATACTTTTTAACTTCATACAAAGCACTCATAATGTTACCACGCTGACTTAAGACTGACCTGCGTCTCAATTTTTGTCAACCCCCCTCTTTATCATTAAGGGTGTTCTTATACATACATTCCAGATGCCTGTACAACCCTAGCGCACCCAAACAATTCAAGCGTAGCAGTGAAACCTTTTTACATGTTTTTCAGTATCTGCAACGTTTATTCCAAAATAGTACAAAATTTAATACAGCGCAATATAATAAAGTGATTCGCCTCTTCAAATAAAATGCAATTCTACACAGGGATGCATTTTTCTTAAATATCTCTTTCTCATTTGAAATTTTTTCAAATTTCACTAGAAACAATGGAAGATCAATGTCAAAGTGAAATAAAAAATGAAGAATTTTAACGCATTGCTAGTAAGCCATGGCATTTTTGGGGAAACAGCTCGGTTAAAATAGATGACTGTATACAGGTTGTTTAACGGAGTGCGAGCTCGAGCATTTTAACCATACTGTAATTTGGTAACTTGATTTACCACGCTCTTCGCATGGTTCCCTGTTAAATTATTACCATAAAATTACTTTTTTTAAGTTTTTTGGTTTTTATATCCTTATGTCATTGTTATTAAATACAAAGTGATTAAAAGTTAATTATTTGAAAATGATATTTAAAAATTTTATTACGTATTGTTGTATTTACAATAAGTAATAGAAAATTTTTTTAATAACTAGAAAAAGGATTTTATGGGAATCAAATCTACAGTCCTCACAACCCCAAGACCACTCCCACCAAACAGGTGACTTGCTCTTTTTTCATAGGTATTAGCCCTACAAGGGGTTGCATGCGCTGTAACAATACATATATGTGCAAAAAGAAACATTTTCCTAGGTTTATGCTGCACACAAATATACGTGCAATGATCACATAACCACAGTACATACTGTGATGTAACATGCTTTGCTCTTATATGTATGTTTTAAGCGTTCCCTCTCATCACGGTGGATGAGAAAAGGCGAACTTAGCACAGAACAGGTTATAACACATGTAGTGTGATAAAATTCTGTAGACGACCTACTTTGATCCTAACCAAATTACAACATGGTTAAAATGCTATGGCTTGTATGCCTGAATAATTTTAATTAAAATTGAAAAATGATAGCACTTTGAAATTAATTATTCTGGTACCAGTTTTTTATTCATATTGTTAGTAATAGTGTTGAATGTTTGATGTAATAAAATAAATGATATTTGCAGAGAAAATTACTGCAAGAACAGAACTCGGACAACAAAATGGAAAAACGGAGAAAGTATACACCACGGTTTCGTTGGCTCAAAACAACTTCAACAACGCTAACAACATTTGAAACGTTTTTTAAACAAAACTATCAGCCGGAATTTGGAGAAGGTAAATTAAGATGTTATAATAATATACTGTAATTTAACTGATTAAATTTTAGGGGATATTGCTGAAGATGATTCTGATGATGAAATTGATGCAGTACCTTCAAATATCATGGGTATAGAAAACTTTGAAGTAGAAAATGAAGAAGTCGTAATTTCTACTGGTTTAGAAGTAATTCCCTCCTCAGCAGTAGAAGCACTTGATAGTGATCTAGCAGGTCAGTCAATGGAAGATCATGACAGTACTGCATCAACAGTAGACCTTAATGATTTTCCACCAAGTTGTGAAAATAGTGATAGTTTAACTGCTCAAACAGTTTCTCTGGAGATAAATACATCAAGTGTTCAAGAAGAGGGGGTAGATCCTGATGCTCATGTTCCAGTGGCTAGAGTAGCGGAAACGGAAAGTATTGAGAGATTGAGAGCAGTAACAGAGTGGAAAAGGTTTATCGAGCCGAAGCTTAAAACAGCAGAACAAAGTTGTAAATTTGACATTCATGAATATGGAACTCATATAATGGATGCCATTCCTACAGATAGGAGTTTAAATTTTAAAGATTTGCTGGATGGAAAACCACCTTCAGAGGTTGCTAGACTCTTTTTGGCATCATTACAACTTGCTAATACTTATAATGTAGAACTTGTTGCTTCACAACAAGGAGAGTTAGCAAATGATAAACTAGAAATTAAATTATTAAGTCGGGAACGGTATCATGAGCATCTGGAGGAATATGAAGCACCATCAGAAAATTCATTTAGAGAGAAGTTAGCACGAATACAAGCACTTCAGCCTTCACGACCTTTGCATTCAACACCAAAAAGTCGTAGTAATGCAAAAATAAAATGCAAAAGACAAAAATTTTCCTAGGTTTAATAAAGTACAAATAATGTAAATTTTGTAATATACAATTTAAGAAGTTATTAAATTTTAATTTTGTAATATACAACCTTAAGAAGTTTTTAAATAGATTAAATTAAATAAATTTGTCGATTTTTGAATAAAAGAAGAATAATAAATTTTATACTTATACTGCATTTTTATTTATTGCTGCGGTAAATGTGAATTCTGTAGTAATTCTGTTTCTATTTTAGGCAAAATATTTTTTTTTGTTATGTAAATAACAAAGTAGTTCCTGCAATGCATGTTAAAAAATATTTGCAGCATAAGTACTTCTATAGAAATCATTCTTGTTTATTGCTGTAGATTTTGTCAAGACATAGGTGATCGAAATATTCCAATAAGGTTATGAATCAAAATGGAAAAAATCGGGAATTATCGATCTTTACCATAAATAGCACGATAAACCACAGTAGGAATACCTCAAAATATTGAATATGTTTTGAGCAACCAGCACTTTTACAAAGTCGTACAAGATGTACCTGCACACTTTCTCAACCTTGTGTAAACCATTCATTTATAATTCAAATCTTACAATATTTACAGTTCCATCTATACAAGGTGGTGTCGATTGTAAAAATTCTAGGCTCAAATCGTGGCACAAAATGTCTAAAAGTCCTTGGTCATTTTTAGCTTTGAAACAGTTTCTTCACAAATCACTGTTAACATTGGCGTTGCAAATTTTTTGGACTGGTAAAGGTAAATATTTATCACACTTGTTTCTTTGCAATTTAGCAAGTTTACGTTAATATCTGTGACTTTTCTTTGTAAGCTTTCACTTTTTGGTATTAAAACAAAATTTGACGTTTTTATCAAGTACTATATCTGTTAGTTGTTTCATAGCATATTTATTTAGCAGAAATGGCTCAATTTCAATTGCAAAATATGCCAATATGCATTTAGTGTATGGAGAATGGGGAGGCAACGGTATTGCTATGGTACATCATTATAAACACTGCAGAGCGCATTCCTCACCGTCCGGTACCACAACTAGAAACATGAACTAGTTTTGCAAATGTTACCAACAATGATATCATAGAAAACGAAATTGTCGATGTCGATCCAGATTCACGCCATGCAAACGTTCCAGACACTCATGTAGATCATTTACCCGATGATCCAGATACTCATAAAGACAATTTGCCCGATGATACAGGAACTAAAGCAAATTTTCCATCAACGTCTCATGCAGCATTACCACACCACCGAAAAGAATTTTAAATGAAATCACTTCTAAACACGGTAGGTACCTCAATCCCATAAAAAGTGCTTGATAATAAGAATTTTGTTATAGAAAAACCATCCATCATCCAATATTGTCACACCTGATTTAGTGAAACCATTTCTCAGGCCATCTGTAAATAAGCAAAACCGGGGACAAAGCAGAAGGGGCAAATTCAGAATTTACATGGATACTCTGGAAAAAGATCGATTACAAGAGATGGAACGTGAAAGGGAAATGCGCATAAAAATTAAGGAAGAACGAAAAATAAAAAGAGTGACTAAACAAATCTTTGCAAAACAAAAAATGACATTAAAAACAACTGTTAGAAGAGATAGTAGCACAAGTGAGTCTGACGCATCAATAGATCTAGAATCTGATGATCCTTGTGATGAATTTGGCGAAGAAACTGAATTCTTACAAGATGATGAAGTCATCAATGAAGATGATTGTTTACTAATAAAATTTCCTACTAAATCAAAGATCAACTACTACGTTGGTAAGGTTATAGAAGTAATAGGAAATAATGAATTTTTGATCAAATTTTTGCGCCGAAAGCCTCCTGGATATACATTTTTTATCCGTTAGTTGATGATATATCAACGATTGAACGTTGCGACATAGTTCTAAAGTTGCCAGCCCTTAATTCTGCGAAAACAGCTAGAACCTCATCTTTATTAACCTTTGGGATGAATATCTCTCTTTTTAACATAAATTAATACTTTTTTTAGATGTTTTGTACTTTGTTATTTAATAAAAAAATGTGTTCTGAGTTTACTTTTTCTGTTATCATCGTTATTGTTTAGTTGGTTAAAATTTTTAAGTAATTTTACAGTGAAATGCTTATTTCTTTTTTTTAATGACTATGGTTGAAACTATCCCACCTTATGGTCGAAAGTGCCCTACCGGATGGTAAAAGATAGTCAAAAAAAATTTTTTTGAGATTGTTTTGTGTCTAGTTTCAGTACAAAGGTCTGTAATTTAGTACACATTAATTAAAATTTATTAATATATTGTTGAAATGCAATAATATAACATTTTGTCAAAAATGGTTGAATGTCTCCCCTTTCCCCTACACTATTTTTGAAAGTTTTTAAGCCTACTTGTAAGTCAATTTTTATTTTGAATCTAAAGTGCTATAACCGGTCTCAAAGCATTCTAAGGGATGAAAATGATAACAAAAGAATACAAACATGATTTTTTACGAGTATTTTGATAGGTATAGGCATTCATATTTGAAGATTTCCCTAGCGTCCTGTATAAACTACAGGTTGTTTATAGACACTACCTGAATACGACAAGGAATCAAGGTGAAATTTTTATCGTAGCCTTTACCAGAAAATTAAAAAAGAAACTAAAGTTTTTAGAAAAAATAAACAGGAAGCATATTTTTATCTTCCTGGCGAAGTAAACAAACAAAACTTTCGGTACTAGGCGCATCAAAATCCTAGAATAACTCAATAAATATCTTCATGGTGAAAAATTAACTGTATGGTGCAACATGACTGTACATGTAATTCTGGGGCCATATTTCTTTAAGCATGACGAGGATAGTAGGTACTAGCAATGTTAATGGCGATTGGTATGCTGAGTTGCCGAATAATTTAATAAGTACTTAATTAAATGAAACAGCTTAATTTTCCAGAAGAGGTATGGTTCTAGCAGGATGGAGAGTGTGGTTTGTAAGGCATGTCCACGTCCACGTTTCACTAATTAGAAGTTTGCATACTACAGGAAATATTACCAATTTCAACGGGGTTTTATGATGGGGAATGTAAGACACACGTGGAATAAATGAGACAAGATGTATAAATTTTTTTAGAATATATAAATATTAGTAGGTACATAATAATACCAAAAATTTTAGTGCACTAGAACTATTTGTAATTGTATTGCTTATTATTATCCAACATATAATCATTAAGAAACAATTTGCTATTCTAAATAGATAGATTTTTTTAATGAGTATCTGTATATAAAATACTTAATCACTTTAACAATATCTATTTATTTTAACCTTATACGTATTTCGGCATGTTTACATGCCATTGTCAAAGGTTATATGAAAAAGTAAACAGTTAGTGTTGTTATAGCAATAGAACTTTGTTACTTATCTTGGTAATCGTCTGCAGATAACTTGATTTCTTATTCCAAAATGTCCAGTAGAGGAGAATTTAAGAGATCAATTTGCTCATTCATTAACGGTACAGTTTTTAAATGTTTGTGAATTTCAAAAGCTTCTAGTATATCTAACTTACGTTTATCATCACAAAAGTGTAAACATTTTATGGTGTTATTAGATGTCATTGAATGATTTTGTTCTAGTAAGTGTTTAGTGTAATTGGATTTATGTGGGTGTTTGTATTTGTAACAACGTACGTGTTCTTTATACCTAATATCAAAATTTCTAATTGTCTGGCCTATATAAACCGAATTACAATGCGAACAATTTAATTTGTAAATGCCTGATTTTAACAAATCGTCTGTTTTTGATTTTGCATTAAACAAAGTGTTTAAGATGTTCCTAGTTGTTTTAAAGCTTACTTTATATTTATTTGTTTTCCTATTATAATTCTGTCTGCTGAAAAATACTATCCGGTTAAGCAGAGTTTGCCTAGTACTTTGTTATTCGTTTAAAAATGTTCAATATTAAGCTGTTGTAAATTAAATGGGCAGGGATAAACTTACAAGTGCCTATTAGTAGGTAAGCTAGTTACACTTGCAGCTAACACAAGTCGATGTACTTAAAGATGCTATCCATAGCATAGAACAAAAGCTGCTACTTATGTTGAAGAAGAAAATTAAGGACATTCAACATTTACGCCGAATTGACTGTTTGTATAAAGAACCTATTGTTTTACAAATACAAACGTATTTTTATTTTCTACATGCCTAGTTTACTTTCGAAGGAAATTACGACAGGTTTCCAAATAAAAACTTATTTTGTATAACCCTTTACACCCTAAATAAGATTTTAGATTGGCCTAAAATTTGGTTTTCATAATCGCCCTACTGGTACATAATGCTACTGTCTACAATTTTTGAAAGATGAAAACTGGGATGTGAAAAGATTTTTAAAATTTTAATTATAGTAATAATATAATAGTTATTTAAGCTACAAGGAATGTAAAGATGTATTAATACTCGAGGAAGGGTAATGTAAGGAAACCAAGGCGGAGCCGAAGTTTACATTACACTCCGAGAATGTTATATCTTTACATTACGTGTTGCTTATTATATTTTTTCCACTACCAGCGATTTTTCCCACTACTGCCAGCAATTATCTTAAAATGATAAGAAAATATTTGTAAAATACGGTTCCATTTGACAACTGCCATCAGAATGTTGTTCTAGTTATTTCTATTTTGTAAGTTAGCTGTGCTTGTTAGTATAAATCTGTATTACTATTATTTTCCTACAAATGTAAGCGATACTGTTAAGTTATGTACTCAAGTGTACAAACAGTTGTTCTGTTTTTTGAGTAACAGCATTCAGTACTGTCAGTAATTAATTACTATGACAAAATTGTAAATTTTGTGACACTTTAAAAAAGTCTTTTTAGCCCACAGTGTGTTATTGCTATAAGGTAACATGCTTTCAATTAAAAAAAAGGTCAAGTGGGCGGGCTTTGGATGCCACTGTTATGTCAATTCTACCATTTTTGTTTAAAGACATGTTATAACAAATGAAGCGCTTTGACATTAAACAAACATTCGAGTGACTGCTGGCATGTCCAAACTAGGGATCCTTAATGCCATTGACAATGACAGATCAGATTTGTCATTGTCAACTCTTATTAGACTACATCTCACACCTATGTTTATAGGTCGTAAAATATTTTAGGAAACAAAAACGGTAATAATTTTTATGTACATGGGAAAGTCCCAATGAATCTTTTTGGTTTTATTTTATTATATTTCGGTTTTTCTCTTCTTTTTTATTGCTTATTTTGTTTTGCCTTTTACTTTTGTTTTGTACCTACATATCATAAAGTAAATCGTAAATTACAGATTTGGAAATTCAATAGCTCTTAAAAAACTGGACAATGCTAATATCAGAATAAAAGTTACCGATCTTGTACAAAAATACAATATACACTTACAAGATTTTTTAATAGAAGAATTATTCACAAGGATGTGCTATATATACTCGAAAATAATCAGTTGCATTATAAGGCTGAGGATCTGTTAAAATTATTCTTAAAAAGAAAATAGTATTCATCTACATTTCTTAATTTATTTACAGCATGAAGTATATTTCTAAGTATTTCAATAACCAATTGTAGCAGAGACCAAAAAGAGATCCTTTTCTATATTGCTAGTAAAAAATTATATGCACTCGACACTGGGTCAATCGAAGCTGAATAATTCTTTTTATTTCCGTGTAATTTCTACGACTGTTTGATATTTACATATGGTTGCCAAAATTAAAAATTTCTATGAATAGGTACCTTTTGTTTTTTGCTTGTCCACTTTTTATGAAGGTGGGGCATTTGAAATTGTAGCCCAGAGGCATAAAAAACTTAAAGATGGCCCTGTAGAGTGTGGGTTAGGAACTAGAAAATAAAATTCGTCAGTCAAAAAATGGTGATGGGGAAAATTACCTCTCCCAAATATTTTTATAATTATCCAAATAATAGGTTTAGAATCTTGTTCTACCGTCAAAGATAGCAACACTGCTCAAAAAAAGATTTTGAAATGGGGTCTCATTTTATTATTTATTTTATTGAAAATTTATAAATAGGTATTTACTTTAATAACAGTGACGATAATGACAAAAAAATAGTTGCAATAGATAAAATGGAAGACTGAAAGTGCGAGCCCCAAAACCTTGCCCTAAGGCCGAACGTGCTTGCAAATAGATCTACTAAAATCTAAAATTTCAATCATCTTATTCCTATACCTATCACCTTTTGATTTAACCTTTATAGAGGTATATACTGTATGTTAAATGTCGAAAGCGAAAATAAAAGTAGTGGCTCTAATACCTTTTTTATGTAATCAGAATAAGTTTAATTTATTATTAAATGTTGGTAAATGACAAAAATTCAGAGAACTCGAACAAACTTGTACTAAAAATAGCTTTGCTTCTAATTTTTGGACTTGGACCGGTGCTGCATGAGCAGGCTGCTGGCACATGCACTAGTACACTCTGTCTTGCATAGCATCACAATTGCATATAATGTAAAGCAGCTTTTCATATTTAAAGAAAAAGGAAAGACGGGGGGGATCCCATCAGGCTATTTCTCATTTTTTTAGGATTTTAGAACAAAATTTTACTTGTTTTTGGGACATTTCTTTTATTTAATCGAGCAAAACTTATAGATAGTCAATGTGTTTAATTTTTTGTTCTGTTATTAAGTTTACTACATTGGAAATTATAACACTGAAGTATTATGTAAAAAATAGTTGTAGTATCGAAACATTCAAACAACATGCTTTTATTTTTTCTAAATGTTGATTTGGTTCGATAACTGTCGTAAGTGTAAAGGTAAACCGTTTATTGCGCTGCGCTGCCACTTGCTAAGATGATTTGGTTTTTGTCAGCAATCCGCCTCTGCTCAATATTTGTTTTAAACTATTTAAAAAAAGCTAAGTAATTTTTTTGATCTACACAATTCCTAAAACTGTAAAGATATAATTTCAATACCTATGTTTTTTTAATGCTGATTTTACATTTTTTTATTTTTTTGTAACTGTTCCGTTTATAGCAATGGGAAGTCAACGTCATACAATACCATGGAAAAGTACCACATTCATTCACTAAAATAATTACATTTTCTAAATTATGAAAATTAAACTAAAATAAGTTTAAAATCAAACTGTTTGATTTTAAACTCCTGACGATGACCGTGAAGGTTGAAACTTAAGTCGAGAAAATAAATACCAACAAATTGTGAAACAATTACCAAGAGTTTTATTTTAATAATAATCTATTAATTTTTTTAATAGTTAATTATCTATTAAAAATGTTTCACCATGTGCCTACCACACAATCAATTCAAAATATTAAAGCAATATCTTATTTAAAAAATTGCAGTTTGCTTTATCTTGAAGACAAAAATAGAATATTTCTTTTGCATGAATATTCCACTCGCATTGTAACAGCCAATGGTAGCAGTTTATTTTCAGGTTCTTGACCAATTAGACCCTGACTGGCTGCAATAAGCATTTTTTTAGGAGCTCTGGTGTTATCGCTGCTGTGTAACCATATAAGTCAACAAAATCTTTTATTTTTGCATTTAACAATTAAATAACACGTTTGTACGTTAGTTCATAGGAAATAATTATACTAAATAATAATTTGATATTTTTGTTTGTGAAATATTCTAAAAAATACCACTCGTGAATTAAAAATTATTGATAATTCTGTCTCTTCATTGACAACGAAATTGTGTTCATGCACGGTAATATCTAGTCTAGCAACAATCACAATTTCATTGTCAATGAAGAGACAGAATTATTGATAATTTTTAAATCACGTGGTATTGCTGCTGATAAGTACAGACTCTTCATTTCATAGACAAAAATGGGCAATAATTCGTTGCTACTATGCCAATATATTCGAAAAATTGTATATTAAATTAGAGTTTGCAACATCGCGGAACAAACATCTTAGTTCTCAGTGAGCAGTTAGAATATTGAAAAAAATAGAGTTGTGGAAAAATAAAATTGCCCGAGATAATTTTCAAATGTTTTGTTTTATATGTAGATTAAATATCACAATAACTATAAATAAATAAATGTTGCATATAGAAAAATAGGAAGCATGAGAAAATCTTTACTCACTATCGGTTTTAAAACTTGTAATACAGCATTATTACCTACAGATTTTTGGCGACAAAATTTTTCTTTGTGAAATTTTTAATAGAAATAGTATGCACCTAATGTACATTTTCTACACTTTACACAATTTTGATTGCCAAGTCACTGGATAAACTTTTGCCAAAATTTTAATTATTATTGTTAAAAATTAGAATAAGTAATAAACCACTAAAACGCTTTATCATTTTTAGGACTTCACAATACATTAAAGGGCAATTTGTGTTTTTTGATAAATTTTAGGATTTTTTTGAACTGAGATCCCTGCAGACATTGAAGGGTTCCTAGTCATCATAAGTAAAACAGTACTTTTGTTTAACTGAATTTATTAATATACGATTAACATTAGTGCCTTGATACAATCCATCAAGGCATTCTAATTGATATGAACCTACAGTTTAAAAATAAGTAATATAATAAGTTCTAGGTACAGCGTAAATCATCAGACAAGACTAACATTTCCAATATAGCGTGCAATAAGCAACATTCAAACACAATATTTATTTATTTTGTTTAAATTTTTAAGATATCCTTACAGGCATTTTTGATTTCCATTGAGGTGGCATAAGTTCATCAATTCGTCTGTTTAAGAACGCCACCCGTGTACTCATATTATGTACAGATTGCTCCATATGTGCTTGACGCTTCAATTGTATTTGTGGTATAAGTAATTCTGCTTCGGTTATACGAGATTCTATATTATGAAGTTTCTGACGTACTGCATCCAAATACGCATCTTGAAGATTTACTGTAGATTTTGCTGAAAATGTACAACTGAGAAAGATCACACAAAGTAATTAGATACTTACCTGTATGTTGTATTTTTGATACATCAACAATGAAATGGCTAAAATGAAAAATGCACACATAAGTAAACATTAACACTGTTGGTGGGGCAATATTATATACTTTTCAGGAGAATTTCCTTCCAGCAAGTTCATTAAAGGTAGAAGTATTAAATCTTTATTACGGAGTTTGATCACTTTGTCATCATTATCTGTTAACCCAAATAAACTTCTGATTTGGTTTTTTAAGGTATTATAATCTAGTTTAGATTGTAATTGCAGTTGTTTCGATTCTAGTTCGGGTTTATCTAAAAATATAATGAAGTTTAAATATTCAATTCGAATGGCAATTTCTTTTTATGTTACCAGTTAAATCAAATCTTCGAACTTTTATATAAACTGTAACTTTATCAGACATCGCGAAATAATACTGTTAGAAATATAACAATTACTAAATATACAGATAAATAGCAAATCGTTATTATTTGACTTGTGATACCTGACAGCATAAAACATACACGAAGCCTGACAGTAGGAAGACCACAGAATATACCCAGGCACAGTCGGCACAGAACATTAAACCAGGTAGATCAAATTGAAGTGGATGTGGCTACAATTCCGCGGTCGTGTGAATTAGTGAAAATAAAAATAGAGTGGATCAATGAAGGTCAAGTAAGGGAGGCTACACAGAAAAATTTCGCGACATTTGCAGCAACCAATCACAAAATGAGTTAAAATGAAACTGATTTCAAAGCACAAACCTAGAAAAATAATAGACTAAGTATGCTTGTTTGAACTGGTGTAACCAAGTCGGCCATCTTACGAGTCTCGTACTCCCCTCACAGCACATTGTTTCTTCTTAAAACAAACAAAATAGTTTGTATCTTTTCTACATGTCAATCAGCTGTCAATGTGTAATTAAGGTGTTTTGTATTTGTACTGCCAATCCCTAATAACTAATTAACGTTATTCATGTTCTTGGACCAGTTGCCACGGTTTTTTCAATCGCAAACTTATGGGTCGTTTGAGAAATTCCCGCACTTGCTGCAAACTAGTAATGTTACAATAATCAATTACTTATAAATTTCTATTTCTATTTGAAGCGTTCCCAAAAAAATATGAATAATTCTTATTCGCCTTCGCAGCTGACTGTAGAGGGCGCTACTACTAATTGCAATATGGCCGCGTAGTAGGGAAAACATTGTTTAGTTGTCGGTGTTTGTACGGGTAGTCGAGTGTTTTTCAACGCGAAAAGTTTGTTAATTTTAATATGTCTGTGTCATATAGCGACATATTTACGTACCTGCAAGGCACACACAGACCCTTAGTAGAAGGAGAAGCGGTTTTTAATGCAGGGCACGTGGTTTTATGTGGAAAAATGAACGATAAAATTCACGCCTTTGTATTGCAGACGTCTCACTTACATTCTGCACCACATGTAGTTGAAATTAAAATTAATGAAAACGTTAGTGACTGGCGGTGCTTGTGTTCTTGTAAAGCAGGGGCTGGCAGTTATTGTAAGCACATCGTAGCGGTTTTAATATATGCAAATAGGTAAGTAACATAAAAAGTCAATTTTCAAGTAAACATTACATTCACTTGCAACTTGGTTTTAGGAACGAGTTAGAAGAAATTTCCAAAACTGATTTGGAGCAAGAATGGGGCAAAGCAGCTGCAAAAAGTGTGCAGAGCGAGTACAAAATTCCTATTCGAGTACGTGAATTTTGCCATGTTACCCAAAAACCCTGTAGTAGCGATAACATTTCTGCCGAATGCAGTAACACGAACTTGGAATTGCTTTTAAAATGTAAGTATTTAATTTGTACGAATTTAAGCGGAAGTGTACATAAAAATCTACTTTCTCTTAGTTATTCGTCACCAAGTCATAATTACAACTATCTACTTTCTCTTAGTTATCAGTTACTTAGTCATAATGGTAATGTTGAAAAATAAGAGAAAGCTAACGTAAATACACTTGTAAAACAATTAGGGATTTACACAGAAGTATTTTCTTATGACTTAGAGGCAATAGTATTTCTGGTTATGTTTGAGATGTATAAACCTTTGCTTTGTACAATAAATAATTTAAAATTTTATACGTAGGTGCACCAGAGTCGGCTTTAAATAAAATAAAAATTGGTCGACTAAATGAGTCATCTGCTCCACACCCAAGTCTTACTGAAATGGATATAGTCGAACCAATTGCTACACACTTACCAACGAGACCAGTGGGAACCAACGATTATTGTCCTGCAAATGAAATGTTTCATCATGTGCTGTCATACGAGATTCCAAAAAATCTCTTGGTTGTAGATAACTCGGACTTTTACAAACAAAATATTCAGGTATCGGCAGCGAAATGCATTGATATATATGAGAATACGTTAATCCAGGAAGGACAGTATTGGCTAAACAAAAGGAAGTTCTGAATTACAGGATCAACATGTTACGAGTTGTTCACATACTCGAGAAACGAGAACCCTAACTGGCAGGCTAAAATTTCAAAATTTATAAAACCTACCTTTATGGGGAATGCAAATACCGAGTATGGTAAAAATTATGAAGGAAGTGGTCGAGCATGTTATGCAAAATATACTGGGAGACCTATACGGCAATGTGGGCTAGTTATCAATAAAAAGATTCCGTGGCTGGCTTTTAGTCCAGATGGAGTTACAAAAGATTTTGAGTTGTTGATCGAAATAAAGTCACCAATTATAGGTAAAACATGCCCAATTGCACTGTCGTTAGATAAAATAGATTATATTGTGTACAAAAACGGTATTTATACATTGAGAAAGCGTCATAAATATTATGGGCAAGTGCAATTGGGAATGTTTCTGTTGGACATACAAATGTGCCATTTTATTCTTTATTCATCATTTGATGACAAATGTGTTGTATTAGAAATAGAACGTGATGAATCATTTCTAATAGATTTTTTGCCGGTTTTGAGAGATATTTTTGTTTCAAATATTTTACCCGCGGGAATTTTATGCAATACGCAAAATGTTTAAAGTAAACACAATTTATTAAATGTATTTTATCTAACACTAACACCTTATACTGTTTCTATGGTGCATTTGAATTCGTTTGTTAAGTTAACTATAAAATACATCGTTCCTTATAAAATACGTCGTCAATGGTAACGTATTTTATAGCTATTTAAAATACGCTGCTGCATTTAAAAAAACCTTTATTTATTAAAGAAAAAATTACAATGACTGAAATATAAATTTCCACTTTGGGAGGGTGGATTCTCGTTGCTGGCTTCTACATTACGATCGTCGCTACTAAAATTATTATTAAAGCACTTTGGACTTTTTAGAACGATAACCAACATTCTAATTTTTTAAAAACGGAACAACAGCACCAAATTTTTCAAGATAAGCCAAGATGACGTCTTCCGTCACTTCATTAATCTTTTTTACCATTTTCCATTGCTTGAAAGCCACGTACACCTTCTCATATGCATCTTTTGATTTTGCAAGTAATAATTTTGCCCGCAATTCTTTGCCTTTTTCTAATATTTCGGTAGGAACAATTTCACACATGTTAACGAAATAATTTTTTGTTTTCAATACTTTGTTGACTCGTTACCATATCACACAACATTCCATAGACATACCTATCTAATAACTCAAACAAAATTGAGTTGAAAATGACTAAAACTAAAAGACTAATAAATTTATGATATTCTATTAGTGTTAGATAAAATCTTGAAGACAACACGTGTTTTATAGTTTAAAAATCTCGGTCTATTAAATCTTCGCTCCCTACGGTCGCTCAGATTTAAACACCGACCTCGAATTTTAAACCGTCTATAAAACACTTGGTGTCTTAATAGCTATTATCTAACACTAACACCTTATACTGTTTCTATGGTGCATTTGAATTCGTTTGTTAAGTTAACTATAAAATACATCGTTCCTTATAAAATACGTCGTCAATGGTAACGTATTTTATAGCTATTTAAAATACGCTTTAATGAAATAACAATACTTTGTTGACTCGTTACCATAGCACACATAACATTTCATAGACAGACCTATCTAATAACTCAAACAAAATTGAGTTGAAAATGACTAAAACTAAAAGACTAATTATGATATTCTATTAGTGTTAGATAAAATCTTGAAGACAACACGTGTTTTATAGTTTAAAAATCTCGGTCGATTAAATCCTCGCTCCCTACGGTCGCTCAGATTTAAACACCGACCTCGAATTTTAAACCGTCTATAAAACACTTGTTGTCTTAATAGCTATTAATGTTAAACCAAATATTTTACTTACAACAAATGTACATCTATATAAATTATTGACACATGAAGTTTTGTATATAATTTAATTAATAAAACATGTAAATATTACACAGTCTTTATTTGTGACTACTTAAAAATTTATCGTCGTTCAAAATTGGTTTCGACAGGTTTACTAAAGCACACACTACAATCATTATGTCGTCAATATAAGGAAGTATGTGCCACTCAATTGTTTCCGTTACTATTTTATAAATTTTAATTCTTTGAATTGTTCTCTCGACATGTACCCTTGCCCTCGCAATGCTAGCTGTTGTACCAGCATCACTAGCTGTTAGTTGTTGTTGCATGCGAAGGAATGGAGGCCTAATGAGCTCGATGCCCTTACTTTCACATTCTTCTACTATAGCAAACCCTTTGTCCACCATAATTGCCTCGTGAAAAGGTTGAAGAAGATCAATTACATTTTCGTTATTGAAAATGGCTTTGTCAGATGTTCTTCCGCCATATGCTGGACTAACGTAACTAACGGATCCCGCAGGAGTAACGCCTATTAAAAATTTAATAGTGTGTTTACTTTTATAATAAGAATAAGTTCTTATACGGCACTTTAAACACTTGGATTTTTGCACTGCTATTTCCGTGCAGTCGAGAACAACTCGAGTTTTTTTATATTTTAGAAAACATTTTGGCATACTTGCTAAATTTTCTTCTTTCGTTGGCCAGTAGATTACCATGTGTAGGCTTTTTTTTAATAATGGTATTGCCCAATGAAAATATTGCCTAACAGTGCTTTCACTTTTATCAAACAACACTGCTAAGGTTCGGAATGAAAAATTTTGTCTTATTTTGATTAATGTTAAAAGTATTTTTTCTTCTAAATCTGGCAGATGTGAAATATCTGTTAAAACATTCGACACACATTGTACAATTGTTTTTAACATAGACCAATTGATTCCTGTATAAATGATCAGTTTCTGATCTGTGTTAATGATCTCACTAATGCTACAGGTGTGTGTTTCTACGAATGTGTTCACTTGAATCGCTTTGTCTTCTGAAAAAGATTTACTTTCTGCTGCTGCAAGGAGTAGATCTACTGATCTACCGAAAAAGTCTTCAGCTTCCTTTTCTTCAACAGCAGTTGTAACTTCTGTGGCCATGTTTTCATGTTCATTTTCATTATGACCGTCCGTATTGTCCAAAAATGACGCACTAAAATATTATTGGTGTTTTTAATAATTATTCAACAAAACCATAATTAATACACAAAAACAAAAGTAGCACAACAAAAGAAATATTGATGTCCACCTTCCATATGGGAAAACTTGTATAATTAGCATTTGTAGTGTAGTTATAGATTTTAAAATTTTAAAATGGAATGATACTCTGAACTTATAAATAGTGGGTACAACAGACAATGCTTACAACTTTATAAGTGTTATACTTACGCTTTTTTTTCTTTTCGACTTTCATATCTACGAAGTCTACTACCATCATTCGTTGATGTTCTATTTAGATCAAGAGGCCTCAGAGGTATTTTTTGGGATGGGATAGTTCCGTTTCTTAACCGTTTTCTTTCTCTAAGTGGTGTGGCTACAAATGAAACACAAAGAACCTTTATTTCACTTTCCTGAAACCATAACCTCTACTGCAATTATTTTACTTTATTATTAATTGGTAAAATAATTTAAAAATTACTTACATGGAAAGTAGTCACTTTCTTTAAAGTGTAAACTACACACTTGCATGTATTTTGAAATTGGTTTGCCGATTTTTAATGCGTGAGCCCATAATTCACGTGTTCGTTTATCACGTGGAAAATAGTGCAAACTTGTATTTTTCACGTTATACGAATTGCACTGTGATACACAACAAAACATTTTTGATTTGGACAGACCCTCCATTATAAAATATTAAGGATAAATAACACAAAAATATTAAATAAACTCAACGAATTAGCATAGGGTTATACGTGCGCTACAAAGTTTTCCCTACTCGGTTAGTTCTCAAAATTGCTGCTTGGGGGCGACTCTTTCGTTTGCGAAGGCGAATTAACTTATTTTCTTTCTGTGACATAAGCATGTTTGACATATTGTGGCTTGCGCCTCGGCTAATTTTTGTTACCAAACAATACTAAACGAGACTTGAAAGATGGCGGCCTTTTAGGTGCACTTTTTGGGAGTGGGGACTGTATGCATAATGAGTTTACTATTTCAAAGTTTGTGTTCTATACACAATCATGAACCGAAATAATATAAACGAAGTTTACTGTCAGCAGTCGCTTTTCGTTTTAAATGCTTTACAATAGTAACATTGTGCGCTTCTAACGCTATTATAAAAACCAAAGTTAATGCCGATCTGACATCTCGTTTGAGTAAATAGGTGTTAAAGCCAACATTTTCAAAAAAACTGTAGCGGCCATTTTAAAGCTAGAGTGTTCGGGAGAAATTCCATTTGGTCTCTGTGCTTTTTATTATAATTCCTTCTCAAGGTTTTTTATACTTCGTTTTTGAAGAAAATGGTACCAGTGAACATTACTAACAAAGAGGGTATAACTATATACTTTTTGATCACTTATAATCAATCACTCGGTATATGTCAACCTCAGGGGTTCATTTTCTGTCATTCTCAATGTCAACATAACCTCCCAAAAGGCTATAGTTGGAAAGAAAAGAAATTCCTTGTTATTTTGGAAATAATGTTATAAATCTATTTTTAAAAAATGACGATTCCATCAAAAGCATCAAAACTAGTTAATTCCAATATAACTAGTTTTAAACATTTTTTCATTGCATTGGTTATAATATTGTTAGTATCAATAATTACAGCATTTTTAGTACAAAGTTGGACATTTAGCAGTGATGGTTCGACCAAGTATGAGAAATTGAAGTTACAGAATGTACGAAATTTGCCAGAAATAAAATTAACGAGCTTTGATGCAGTTGCGAAGCCGCACAATGCAAAGTGTACTTACTGGGATTGTTTTAACATATATCGGTGTGGTCGTACAGGCCATGATAGAATTGCAGTGTATGTGTATCCTTTAAAGAAGTATGTTGACACAAGGGGAATACCTGCAGTAGGACTTATGTCAAAAGAATATTACATGATACTTGAAAGCATAACTGAATCCAAATACTACACTGCAAATCCACATGAGGCTTGTTTATTCATACCATCTATTGATACATTAAATCAGGACAGAATTAGGATTAATATAACTTCCAAGGCTTTACAATCTCTAACATAGTAAGTGTTTAGTACAGTATAAGATTTTGGTAGGTATATTGTAAGGTCATTCTGCTTAAACACTATTAGTAAATAAAAAACGGCTGATGAGTGCCTTCTGTTAGTGAAGGACTGATTTAAATTAATTCTATATTAGAAATCTAGCACTTCTAATTTAGTTTTCATAGATTGGTACCGTCTTAGAATGTGTTTTATATAAATACTATAAATTAAATTCTTGGGTACTGGTAACCAGTACATGTGGTGAAGTGATATGCGTAGTAATTTGTCAATATGCCATCTTTTGGATGTAAACTTGTGGGTTTAGTGTGATACATATTCCCACCGCAAAGATCTCGGTTTTGTTGAAGACCAAGGTTTGGCTGAATTTCCAAATGTGGTCTAGTCTCTGGCATTGGTTATAACATTACCAGTAGAAATAATTCCGATGACAAATAAACATAACAGACTGTCTGGTTGTACTTGTAAGAAGAATCTATGTAAATAGATATAGCAATTTAAATTTTATTTATCAATTCCAGCTTTACTTCGTTAAAGTCCATATTTAATGAGTATCTGTATATAAAATACTTAATCACTTTAAAGTGATTAAGTATTTTATATACAGATACTCATAGCAATTTAAAGCCTATTTTATACAAGTTAGGGAAAAACATCGTGATTGTTTTACAATTTAACATGCAAAGTTATTTTGACAATTTACAATTTTATAAGAAAAAACCAAAATAGTGCAGTTTATAACTGCTTGTAGACTAATAAAACCTATTTTATTGTATTTTACCCAGATGTATAAAGTAATGTTTAAACAAACTCTTCAGAGCTGCCAAATAGTTCTTCTTTGGGGAACTAGGAATTTAGCTTTTGCTATACAAAAAATTAAACTTTCATAAATGTACAAACAGTAGGCTAAAATTAAATTGAATTGAAAACACATTTACTAACTTCTCCCATTTTCTCAATACATCTCTCTCAGTGTACTCTTAAATATCTTAACGTTTTATGCTTTTTTAACAGTACTCTCCAACAAATTAAATTTAATAAAACTTATAAAAATTTTTATTGTAACCACCACTGCTACTTACACTTTTAACATAAAAATTATCTCTATTTCTAGTGATAACTGATTTAAAAATGTGCTATCTTATTCGATAATGTAAAAAAATTAATGCATCGCATTAACTATCTGGTTATATTATTCATAAATTATTTATTAATTACATTAAATTTAGGTAGGCAAATAAAGTGTAAAAAGCAAGTACCACTGTAGCTGCATGCGGTAAATGGATGAATGGATCCGCTTGCGCTGCAAATGCGGGTATTGAAAAAACTAACTCGATAACCGATTTAAAAAAAATTTATTAATTATTTTTTGTTTCAATTTCTGTTTTTGTATTAATCTTGTAGGTGTCTTTATAAACAATAATTCAAACTTATATTGCAGAATCAAAAGGCAATTGTAAGTTTGTGCAAAATGAGGTAGATTTTTTTAGTTGTGTTTGTTGTTCAGGGAATACTAGAATATTGTTAATCATTCTACACAAATTAACGATTATTGCTCCTATTCTAACAAAATAAAGTTTGAATTATTGAATTGCAAAAAGATTAATGTTACATTAAAAAACAGACAGAAGAGAAAAATAGAAATTATTCCAAAAAGGGAAAAAATTTAAAAAATGTTGGGTTTACATTGGGTTTGAATTCCATATTTCTGAAGTGCTTATTTTTTACAGCTTATTTACCTTAATGTAAAGTAAATCGCTGTAGTAATTAATAAAAAATATTTTTTTTCAATACATGAAATGATACTTTGTGCAATTAGCCGCATTTACATTATTTAGTAAGATAGCTCAATTTTAAATCAATTTTCATGAATAAATTACACATAGGTCCCCCATGTTCAGTAGTCTCAGAACTGGCAATCCTGCAATTATTTACTAAGTGTTCAAAGAATTTTGTTGATTTTTAAATTCTTATACTTTTATTATAAAGAACCTTTGATTTTGTTATTTAAACTGTTACAGTTGGAATGATGGAGAAAATCACCTGTTTTTCAACATGATATCTGGCATGGCACCAGATTTTTCAACAGTTATGGAATTAAACACTGCAAATGCTTTGATTGCTGGAGCTGGTTTCAATGCATACACATATAGAGTGGGCTTCGATGTTTCTATTCCAATATACAGTCCTCTTGCCAAACTAGCAGAAATAGATAAAATACATAATACAAGGTAGCTGTCTAATCTTTATTCAACTTTTAATATAAAGTGGTTTCTTAATGTTGTAAATTTAATAATTTTAGAAATTGGTTTGTAACTTCTTCCCAAATTGGCATTGATTCGTATTTCTTAGATGAACTACAAGATGTTCAGTTACATCATTCTGATTTACTGATATTAGATGCTTGTCGAGTTCACAATTATACCAAACGTTGTGAATTTGGTTCTCATAAACAATATCAATATCCTGAGATTCTACAGAAAAGTACATTTTGTTTAGTATTTCGGGGCGAACGCATGAGTCAGTTGGTTTTACTTGAAGCAATGGCTGCTAACTGTATTCCTGTAGTAGTCATGGATGGAGTTGTAATGCCATTTAGTAATGTAATTGATTGGAAACGGGCAGCTGTTTTTATAATGGAAGATTATTTAAATACACTTGTGGATGTTCTAAAACGAATTTCCGAAGATCGGATTAAAGATATGCAACAGCAAATTAAATTTTTGTATAATAAATATTTTTCAAGTATGAAGTCAATAGTAGAAACTACTTTCGATATAGTTCAAGATCGTGTATATCCACACTGGGGAAGAACCTACGATGATTGGAATCAACGCCCAGATGAAGTAAGTTTTTAAATAATCAGAAATATGTAATTTTTTTTGAAAACCAGTACATTATTGTAAGTTTATAAAAATACATAACAACTAAATTTACGACAAAAAAATAAAAACTTTTATATGCATCGCCAGTTTCTTTGGTAATGTAATAATATTTTTTTCAAGTTTAAGTTGCCATCTGAGGAATCTTTTTTGAAAACTCATTTGATCGTTCTGCTGAAATTGATTAGCCAATGCTGAATACTTGTTGCCATCAAGATGTATATTTTATTTACATCAAACTTATTAATAACTATTATGATGTTTTAACTATTTAATATTTGTAAAATTTTTCTTAGAAGTCTTCAAATCCACTCTTTTTACCTATAACTGCACCACGGTCCCAAGGATTTACAGCAGCAATATTGACATACGATAGAGTTGAGAGTTTATTTACTTTAATTGAGAAGCTTTCCAAAGTCCCTAGTATGACAAAAGTTTTAGTAATTTGGAATAACCAAAAGAAAGCCCCACCACCTTGTAAGTAAATGTCGGTAATATCTTGATTATTGAAAATGTGTCCACAGATATGGTCTCCAATGGGAAAAAATGTTTTAATTTCAGTTTTAAGATGAAATGTCATTATTTATTAGAACAACTGCTTCTCCCAAAAGCCCCAATAACCAACCAAATTTGAGTTTCTGACAAGGTTGATTTCTTTTCAGCCAAAGCTGAAGAATTTTAAACTGCGTTTATATTTTTGCTAACATTTATCAAATGATCTAAATTTAGTGAATGGATTGAAGAAACAATACAGTAGTTTATTATTGGTTACCTACACTAAAAATCTTAAAGAGCAACAAATCAGTTTGTACTATATTTAGTATTAAACTGAGTTAATTGTAGAGGGTGGCGTATTTTCAATGCAATTGCGTGGTATCTCGGTATCCGTCAGTGCCAGAGCAAAACTGATAGCACGTTTTTGGGACATTAATTTTGAGACAAATTTATTGCTCAAGGCCGAAATCAAAAATATTGGTCCTATTTGAAATTTTCAAAATTTTGAAGGGTTGCTTTAGTTTCGTTATTTGAAGAGATATAGGAAAACCATAAATATGTTTTTTATGAGCATGCCTGTGTAGATTAGGATGGCACAACAAAATATTTTCTAGATTCAATTGTTTTCAAGATATGATAAAAACAGGTTTCAGGAACAGTTTAAGTTCAAACAATCAAACTTGGCAAGAGCTTTTAGATCTACTCAAGAGATAATTTCAAGAACGTTTAGAATTTTTTCATATTGCAACATTTATCTCTAGAGTAGGTCTAAATACTCTTGCCAAGTTTGTATGCTGTGACTTAAACCAATCTGAAGTATTGCAATTCTTCTGTTTTTCGTCTGCAACTTTGGTGGGCTGTAATTCTTCGAGGAAGCATTTTTGGATAACAATATTTTTGGACAATTGTCATGATTTGCACCCTAGAATTCAATTCGCACCACAGTTTTTTTTAAGTATTAACAGACATCCTATATTGAAACGATCATAAAAAAAAACTAGAATTAACTTTAGACAACCATGGTTTTGCCTAAATGGCTTATCTTAACTGCCTATTTGTCATTGTAATGACAATAATATTTACCTGTTTAAAATTTATTTTTTATTTAATTTATTTTTATCTGTGTTGAAGATAATTGATAAGCAATTCCTTATTACACAGGCTGTTTTTATCATTTAAGCACTATAGGCACAGTGCCTAGGACCCACGAAAATGTTTGAGACTGGAAAAAAAGTTTTTTGGCTCCAAAATACGAAAATAAAACTGCAAAATCGAAATTAATGTATAATGAAATGTTGACTAAGTGTAACATTATGTTAACTAGGCAATTGTAAATCAACTCAACTCTTATATAGTTGGGGCATGGAGTCTGCCAATGCACATCACAGATATTTAAATTTATTGCATTTATATTTGACATTTTTTGCTCATCTCAGTTGGGTGTTATGGGAAATAAGATATCAACAGTTATTTACTCTAGGATTATGACACAGAATAGTACATAAACATTGCAGGATACACACAATAGAGTTGTGACGTCATCAAATGTCGGTGACGTGCATCGGCTGACTCAGTACCTCAACTATACTATAGGTAACATACAAGGGTGACTCAACACTTATTACTTTTTTTTACCTTCTATACTTTCAGTATATGGAAGAATTAATTTCATGAACATATTAGAATTCAATATTTTGACAGAAATACATACACCACTTTTTTGGATTCCTGGAAGTCCAAAAATGATCCAAAAATTAATTGTTGAAAAACAAGCTTTTAAAAAATCCCAAAACGGAAGCAGGAGTTACACATTTTTTTTGGTAGCACTTTTTTTCTAGAAAACAAAGTTTTTTTAAATAAGAAAACAGAATTTGATACAACCCTTAGGGCTAATTCAACGCTTTTTGCGTGAACATTTTACATTCAAATTGGCGGCCGCTACGATTTTTTAAAAATTTTTACCTGAACGCCTTACTGCTCGAAAACCAGTTGGCAGATCGGGATAAAACTTGGAATTCTTGTAGCTTTAACGCCTATTTACTCAAAAATGCGTTATCAGATCCTGATGAAATTTATATTGCAAATGCTTTAGGTACACAATGTTCGAAGCTGCAAAACTACTAAAACTGTAAAGTGAAAAAATTTCAATATTTTTAAATATTCAAAATAATACTGCTCATAAACTGGTGACATGTTTATTTTTAAAAACAATAAGCTTGGGATGGCCTACAATTTGGTTCTCCTAGTCCGCTGGTTTCTTCTATGTTTTTTGAAATTCAATAATTTGTGCATTTTTTAACAATTTTAATTTAATAAACGGCAGACAATAAAAAACATCTGCTTAAGTTAAATTGCACATGAGTAAATGTTTAGTAGACGAATTTGTTTTCTTTTTCTCACAAAAAACTTTAATAACATAGGTAATCCACAGTGCGACCTGTATCTGATTATGGCCTCAGCTATAATATCCTCGATGTGAGCTGTTTGTTGTAATAGTCTGTGACAAGAGAATTCTGTATTGCATTTCAGAGGGGTGTCTGGTAATCCCTGGTTAAAGACTTAAAGCCCAGGAAGGTGTTAAATGAAAAACCAGGTTTTGCATATTTTATTTAGAATAGGAATTTTAGATTTAAAATAACATAACTCATGCAAGCTAACCTTTAAGAGATACATTTGTTTCTTATCAACCATTTCTATTTATGTACGTGGATACAGTTTCTACTTTTAACTCGATTACGAGGATAATGTTGACGCCAACTATACGCCCCCGCTATAGTGGTAGGCGTAGTGTGATCTATAGTCACTATTGGCGGTTACAACTTTGATACAAAAATACTTTAGAAAATGATAAGTAACAATTTCTAAAGTATAAGAAAGTCCAGGCAAAGTGCTTTGCTCTGTTTTTAGTTGTGAAATGGATCAAGGTGGAGAACAAGAATGAAATTTATTTTAAGCACTGGGATGCGATGGTTATTTTTGTAAATAACACTTTAGTCATTTAGGCGTATATTTGATAGAGAATTTGCTTTTTTATTCAACAATATAAAACTTGCATACTACATCGTAAAATTGTCAAGAGTGAAACATTTCTCTTATCATGTTAGTGTGCTTTAAAATTCATTTGATTTCTCTTTACCATGGCCTTCTAAATTGGGAGCTTTGACAGCTCTGCAATATAACTGACCTAACCTATGCAGCTCTGCAAAAGCTTCCAATTTGAAAGCTATGCTTTTTACAATGAAAAAGAATTGAAAGAACAAAATGTTGGTGCTGTCAACAAAATATGAATAGTTATTTGTACGGCCACTTAGATTTATATCAACTGAATATGGGGGGAATTTTTAATATGTTTAAAATGAGGCAGGGTGGGACTTACAAAAGTAAGTGTGCCTCGTCGAGCCTACGAACGTCTTAAAACGGTCCTGCTTATACACACAAGTTTACCTTTCATCTAAGTTGTAATAGATCTTTTACTTATAAAGTTATAACAGCGCACATCCACATATCTATTGCACTTTCGTCTTTGTACTTCTTAGGAATTTTTTAAGTATCAATTACAATCCTGTTTACTTGAATTTTTTAGCAGCTTTTGTACAGCTGCTTTTTAAGTATAGGGACATTAGGACATTTTACAACTAAACAAAAAACTATACATTTTATGATTTTAGTGTTTCAATCACAAAAAATATGAAAATAATGGTCAAAGTCAGAGAAAGGTGCTTAGATTACAAATCTTGAAAAATGATTTTTTTCCCTAAGAGTGTAAATAAAAAAGTTTTTCCTAGTGGGGACCATATCTCTCGACAAAACTGTGTATTGCATATATTTTTATACCGTTTTATCATTTTCATTTATAGAAAATTTAAGTTAACTTCTATGTCTTCTACATTTACATGTATTTACTAGTTTCAGCATTTCCACATATCTCAAAACCACTAAAAATAATTCGAACAAAAGCAAATAAACTGTCCAATCGTTTTTATCCATACGAAGAAATAGAGACTGAAGCAATATTAACAATAGATGATGATATTGTGATGTTAACAGCTGATGAATTGGAATTTGGATATGAAGTTTGGAGAGAATTTCCAGATAGAATTGTTGGTAAGTACACAAATTGATTGTTAAGTTGTGCTTGTGTTTTTATATAAGCATTATAGGCTTTCCATCTCGTACGCATGTTTGGGATAATTCAACAATGAGCTGGAAATACGAGTCTGAGTGGACAAATGAAATTTCTATGGTTTTGACTGGAGCAGCTTTTCATCATAAGTATTGGAGTTATATGTACACCACAAGTATGCCGGCTTATGTTAGAGATTGGGTAGATGAACATATGAACTGTGAAGATATTGCTATGAATTTTTTAGTTGCCAATGTTACTAATAAACCACCTATTAAGGTATAAAATTATTAATTTCTAGTGTATTAGCAATAAATATATTACAAAGAACAATGTAGTAAGCAAAAATTTTGTAGGTGGCGCCTAGGAAAAAATTTAAGTGTCCCGAATGTGTTAATAATGAAATGTTGTCAGCCGATATGGGACATATGGTTGAACGATCTCAATGCGTAGACAGATTCACTAAGGCATTTGGACGAATGCCTTTGAAATCAGTAGAGTTTCGAGCAGATCCTGTATTATACAAAGATGCATTTCCAGAGAAACTTAAGCGTTTCAACGATATTGGAAGTTTATAGTTTTCTGTGTTGTAGCTTTATTTGTTGTTGTAGTTTTAATTTTTGTATATACTTTTTTACTCGGAATCTTTATACATTTTATATTTTACTTTTTTTAAGCAAATAATTATGTAGTATTGCCCTATGTAAGAAGGGAAGTGATAGATCTATGTATGTCATAACATTTCTACTTTCATATACAGATCCTTCTCTTAAACTTTCGTTTAGCTAAAAGCATCATTGTAGATATCTTTTTAAAATAGAAATACAATTTAATATAATATCTTATTTATATTAAGCATATGAATTTAAAAGAAGGTACTCTATATGTCTGTTGGAGTTTACAATTATAATGTAATGTTGTGTTAACTTTTGTGTTGTGAAAAATTTCCATGTCAATAAAAAGATATATCCACGTTTTCTTAACTATTTCAGAAAGTGTTGATGGTAATAGTCGGAAGGGGTTTATTCTGCGTTGTATGTGGGTGAGCATTTGTCATATACCTACATAAATATTTGATTCTGATGGCTTTGTGGAGAGTCCTTAAATTGGTTAAAACAAATAAAAGCAGTTTTATCTACCATATTTTGACGTTTAAATGTCAACACATTTGCTTTAAATTTTATTGTATTTTATTAAATATTTAATTAAATCGGTAAAGGGGGAAACACCGTTTTAAAATAATTATATAAGTTTACAATAAAGTAATGAGAAGCAAATTGCTACAAAATAAAAATCATGTAATAATATTGAAAGCTGAAAATCAACAGCAAGTAGAAAAAATGGGCAAAACGCGTCGCTGGTACTTTTCCACACTTACGTTTTAAATATTCTTGTGATGGTAAATCACTGAACGGTATTGTTTAAAAAAAAATTAGAGAACAACAAAAGGACTAAAAAAAGTAACGCCTAAGCGGGGATTTGAGCTTGCAATAGCCTTTGCAATAGATGCCGTACCAGCTCTACTCAACTCTATGACCGCTGGCAGCAAATGCTAAGATATGGAACGTAAACATAGTGACGGGCGACAACCGCGCGAAGGCAAGCTATAATTAGAAATTCGGCTTCGAATTTCGGAGCTAAAATCGCTATAAATACTTTATTTGAAGAATTATAAAAAATATGGAAAAATGGAAAATATATCTTTTAACTAGAGCTAATTGATAGGTGTAGTTAAAGTTATGTGACTGCTAGAAAACGCGTTGTTGACATTAAAAAGTATCGTTTTTTTTTTCTTAATTTTTAAAATAGTTGAAAATTCTTGTTAATCCTAATAATGTACTTCAAATAGTCAATTGAACTGTTCAGTTTATAACGATTGGTGTTTCCGTTTTTGAATAAATAGTTACATCAAATTCAAATTGTTGAAAAATTCCTGCAGGGCGTCAGAGTCAATTTTGGGAGATTAGTAGAACATGTAATTGTATTGTATTTGTATCGCTTCAAGCTCTACTGACTCAGAAAGTTAAAAAAAAATTATTTGGGCAGTTTTTGAGAAATAATTTTCAAAATATCAAATATTTTGAGAAGCTAAAAAATCTATACCATAAAGTAAACCAATTGGTTACCTTATGTCCATACTAATAAAACATGTTTAATTTCCTGTTCTGATTAAAGACCGTACACAGAACTATCTGCAACTAAAAAACTTCCACATAGGTACCTACCAAATCTTATGAAAATCCATCAAGGGGTTCCGGAGATATATGGAAGCGAACCCACAATTCACCCACAGACAGATATATTTTAAAAACCACCTTTTTTGCGTTTCCTAGACCCCAAAACATGTATTTCTGTTACAATCTGAAATTCAAAATTTGCATCATATCATAACTTTTTATACTTCAGAAGTATGGGAATGAAAAATGAACTAAGCACTTCGCCTAGTCTTTCCTATATTTGGAAAACTTTTTCTATGTTTAAAAGTACTTATGCACAACGTTGTAGTCCCACAGAATTTGATATTACATCGCAAAAGGCAACTGCAACACGTCCTATAGATACCGGTTGTGCAACGAAAAAACATAATATGACGTGCAGTCACAGCGAGAGCTGATTATGGGCATTATGTTATTGTATTTGAAAACCTTTAATTTTTCTAAGTTTTTTATGCAAAAACAAATCGATTTTTTATTTTTTGGATAAAGACTACTTGGGTTTTAAAAAAACTAAAAGCAAAAGCATAAATTTGTACGCCAAAATTTGGGTGGTAGGGGGAAAACTAACTCATCTAATTTTTGCTGCACCTAAAAATTAAGCTGCGAATCTTATTCTACCACTCATGAGCAATTTAGCTTAAACAGAAAATTTTGTACGTCCCCCCCATTTAAATAAAGGGGAAAAAATTATCAGTTTTCAAAAATTCATAGAATGCGTCACAAAAAAATTGGAAGAGCCCTGGGACACGAGTTAAATCGTTAAATCGACGCTTGATGAGCCCATAGAATAAAAAATTGTGGTGCTAGTCTTTGAACAATGTATTTTTCTTGATGTCAAAATTTTGATTTTATTTTCTTTTCATGTTTTAGTAGGTCACACAATTCTCCCAGTTCATAATATTGTGTACCGTTAGGGCATTTCATATATCAAATTTCATCTCGATCTGATAACTCATTTTTGTGTAAATAGGTGCTAAAACCAAAATATTCAATAATTTATTGAAGGTGTCACGACAAACTTAGCGCGCTGTGGCCTTAACCAAATAGCATAGCATAGCAGTTTATTCATGTTAATATGCATACATTGCATTTAAATACGTCAACAAATTAGATGTATAAAACAAACAAATAATCAATATCTAACAACAACATAAATTGCCATATAAATAAAATATAAATAACATCAAAATTTACTTTTTAGAAAGATTCACACTTTAAAAATTCATCAACAGTATAGTAAGCGGTATTTACAAGATGTTTCCTTATTGCAGCTTTGTAATTTTTTACTGGCATTTGTCTAATTGCTATTGGAAGTTTATTATACATTTTCGTTGCGAAATAGGATACGGGTTGCCACTGAGTTTTGGCCAATCTGTGAATTGGCAGGACTAGATCGTCGTTCTGTCTGGTACGGTAAGAGTGGTGGCAAGATTGCTTAGGGAGATTATGCTCATTACTTTTTATGAACAACAAGCACTCCAATATTAAGATAGACGGCACAGTTAAAATTTGTAATTTTGTAAATAACGGTCTGCAATGTTCTCTATAATTTGCGCAAGCCATTGACCGCACTGCCGATTTTTGCAATATAAACACACGATCAGCACACGCACTAGCACCCCATAGAATTATTCCGTATGGCAATACACTATGGAAGTTTGAAAAATAGAAATTCCTCACCGCAGCTGGAGTTGTTAATTGAATTAATTTTCTCAACTGATAAGTTGCTGTGGATAGTTTGCTTGTTATCTGTTGCAAATGAACATGCCACCGTAGATTGCTATTTATATAGAAACCAAGACATTTTACTGCTTTTGTCTCATCTCTACCGTTTTTTACATCAAAAACAACACTCTGCGTTTTTTCAGCATTAAGCTTCAGCTGATTTGCCGTAAACTATTCTTCTACAACTCGAAGATTTTTCTTCGTGGCTAAACTTAGGGCAGCATCATCAACTGCTGTATTGATTATGGTGGTATCATCGGCAAAAAGTATTAACTTTCCTATGGTGCAGTTTGCAGGTCAATCGTTGATGTATATCAGAAATAGCAACGGGCCCAGCACGGAACCTTGCGGAACTCCCGAACTTAACACTTTTTCTTCCGACAATTCTTGATTTACGGAGACAATTTGCCTTTTATTAAATAAATAATTTTGAATTAATATAAGAGGCACGCCGCTTACTCCTATATGGTGTAGTTTGTCTAACAGGCAATCATGAACAACAGTGTCAAATGCTTTACTTAGATCAATTTGAGTTACTCCTATTTTGTATTTGTTATTAAAAGCTTTTACGACTTTGTTTATAATATCGATCACAGCTAGAGTAGTCGACTTTCCTTTTCTGTAACCAAACTGTTGTTCACTCAAGATGTTGTGTTGGGTAATAAAGGTAAGTAACTGATCTTTTATAATACTTTCAACCACTTTTGAAATGATGGGTAGAATGGAAATGGGTCGGTAATTGTTTGGATTTTTTCGGTCTCCATTTTTGTATATGACGGAAACTTTTGCTAACTTCAGTTCCTCTGGAAAAATTGCTTCCTCAATACATTTATTTATGGAGCATAAAAGAGGTACTAATACTGCATCACTAATATGCTTAAGTACTTTTGCATTAAGGCCGTTTATATCTTTAGCATTCTTGTTTTTTAGGTTAGAAATATATTTTTTCAAGTCTGTCTCGGTTATTGTATGTAAATAAAAAGAGTTTGTAGGTGAACTCACACTTTTTCTTAAAAATACGTGAAAATCTGTAGTACTGGTTGGTAGACTGTTAATTACTGCACTTCCAACATTAACAAAATGCGAGTTAAATTCGTCAGCCTTAATTTCTATTTTGTTACGCTTATGATGTTTGGTTTGTTTGCATTCTTCTTCTATTATCTTCCAAACAGCCTTATTTTTGTTATCTGATTCTAATATGAATCGACTATTTGCCTCTTTTTTTGTCGCTCTAATTTTGTTACTGTAGATTTTTTTATAGCTCTTATACAATTTTTGCGAGTCTTCGATTCGTCTAACATTGTTTATGGTGGAAAGCGATTCTAATATGTTTCTCATATCCCTTATTTCATCTGTAAACCAACGAATTTTACTTTTTCTTGATACTGCTTGTTTTTTGGGACAGCAGTCATCGAAATGTTTTAATAAAATTTTATAAAACTCGGTGAAACAATTTTGGGCATTTTTTTGTTCATAAATTGTAGTCCAGTTTGTATTTTCCAAAGCCGTTTTTAGGTTATTTAAGTTTCTTATAGTTAATTTTCGGCTATTAACTTTCTCCTCCTGTTTTTACTGAAAAGTGTATACCAAAGTGATCCGATAAGCATGGATTTTTAACTTCGACACTGTAAGTTTCTTTTGATATGCTTGTAAATACATTATCAATTATTGAACCTCCGTTTTTGTTCGGCCTTGTCGGTTCTTGAACTGTTTGGTGTAAACCATATGACGTTAAGATATTTATTAATCGAACGGCATGTTTATCTGCATTATTCTGCATCTGTATATTAAAGTCTCCCGTAATTACTTTATTTTCTAAATTTTTGATTAATTCTAGAAATGTGATTAAGTTGTTGAAAAAAATATCCATGTTTCCATCAGGCGCACGATATATTGTAGTCACAGTCATTTTTTGGTCTATTAATTCAATTGTTACTATTTCAAAATGTTTTTCCTTGTTCAAGAATTCAAATTTTTTTATAGGTTTATATAAAATATTGTTTTTAACAAAAATAGCCACACCGCCATGTAGATAAGTGTTACGGCAAAAAATACTTGCTGTAGTAAATTCACTTAATTTGTTTGCAGTGACTTGCACATCAAATAACCAATGCTCCGCCAAACAAAGAACGTTTATTTCGGGATTTAATTTCAAGAAAATTTCCAGTTCCAATAGCTTATTTCTAATACATTGTATATTTATTAAGAATATATTTATCGTATATTTGGAAATATTTGTTTTGGGCGTTAGGTATTCTATATTTTCTATTAGTTGACGATCGTCTGTTTTGTTCAGTGCTGAAGTATGCAGTTTTTTTCGGTTGACGGTATGATTGTAAAATGAGGCCAAATATCAGGATTGTTGACATTTTTTTCCATAGACGATGGTATTGTAATTTTAAATGCTGCGGTAATGGTTGACTGAATTTGTAATTTTTCAATATCAAGAAAAGTTATGTTGAATTGTTGAAGAACTGATCATTTGCAGTATCAGCCGTGAGCCTTGAGATAAACACAGAGCGTCTGCTTTCTACAGCTGTTATTTCACATTTTTCGATGTTGGTTCCTAATGTTGTTTTTCTTCTACTTTTTTTGCTTACTACCTGTTGAAATCCGTTGTCTGAATTAATATCATTATTGATATTTACTAACTCAGATAATTTTTGCTTCTGTGTGCTGTCTAAAATTTTTGTATTTATATTTTTCTCGGTTATTGTGGTTTGTAAAAGGTTTGTTTTGTTTATGTTAGTCGAATTTTCTTTAGAACCGATATCTCTTAAAATCACATTGATTTGGTGATTTGTTGTAGTTCCATATAATTTTTCACGAGTTATGGTCTTACTCGTCGACGGCACTTCAGTATTGTTGTTATTTTTAACAGCCGTGCTCCAAATTGTAGCTTGTCTCCAGTTCAATGAGCTTACAAAAATAAAAAAAATGTTTCGCCAGTTTTTGAGCAAAATTTGTTTGAAAACTTCTAAAATTTTGAAAATATTTTTGCTTCTAGTTTTTGTTTTTTTTTTAATTTTTATGCACAGTAACATTTAGGGCTAGTGTGGTACTCTAGTGCCATACTCTATTCAGGGCGTTGGATATGTCTGTGTTTGGTGCGCGGCGAAAGATAATTTGCACAGGCAGACATAGGGGGCCTACAGTTTAACGTGTACTCGGAATCACAGGAAGTGCCTGCATTTTTTTTTCCAGAAGGAGAACGACCGGGCCGGGAGTCAAGCCCAGATTCCCTGCATGCGCGCTTATTGCTACGGCCGCTGTTTATTACAATTGTAAATTTTATCTCATTCTGTCAAATCGTTAGGTACTCTGCTGTAATAGTGCAGGGAGAATGTCATCTGAACTTGTAATTTGAATGGTTTAAATGAATTAATTGTCAAGTTTTATATAGATTATCCACCCGGTTTGGCAGCGTCCCCCCTAGAGGCCGTCGTTCGAATATTCCCAAAAGGGGGTCTTCGGTTTCCTCTGCAGCTGCTCTCTGATTAGCTCCAGGAAAGTGAACTCTTAGAAGTAGTTTCAAGGTTTCCCTTCCCGTCTTGAGTAACTTCCTGATGGTGTTATTGCGAATGTCAATTTGAGGTTGGGGTCCTTTAGTAGGAGTTTATGGAGTCTAGCACCTCTTGGTATATCGTCTATGCCCTCATATTGTTTCCTTCAAAAGTCTTTTTGGCTTTTATTTAAAACTCTATTGTACTCCAGTAGGTAGCGTCCTGACTCTTATCATTATTGTGACCGGCTTCGTATTGTACCAGGGTATATGGTATATGGTGTGGTTTGTACTATTTTTGGGCAGTTATTGCAGTATAATACTAGAATTGACTGTCAAATAAAGTCAGTGGCCAATTCCACATCGATGACATTTTTAACGCCGTGGGGTCATTCTTTGATGTCTTTTTCTAGATATACCTTGTAGGCACCTCAGTAGGTTTGACTTGGGTTTCTTATTAACAATGGTTGTGTTGCTGCCGATTGTCAAACAAAGCAAATGTATTTATCATCCGACAATGAGGGATCATATAGATATATGCCAGTTGACTATGCAGTTGCTTACACGTGTTGAGGCAACGGTAATGTCAATTACCTTCTGTCTTGTAGCCAGAGCAAAAGCAGTTTCGCCATTGCCATTCAATATATCTCTAACTCTGTACCTATGCGATGATCACATGATTGATCACCGTTGGCGTTAATGTGGGTGCTCCCATAAAGAATGTGGTGTGTGTTGGCATTGCATTCCAAACCCAGATAATTTTTTCCTCTGTGGCAGCCTGCAACCAGCTGAGCGACTTCCGGAGGTGGAACTAGTCCCCCGAAATATAGGCTTGATGCTATTATCAGGTCTTTGCATAACATCATTCTCATAATAGTTGCGTCTACCCGCTACAAGATCTCTGTGGCAATATACTTATGTAGCGGCAAAGGGCAAGGCATTGATGATAATGTTTGTGTCGTACTTTCAATATAAATCCTCGGAATTTTGAATATTTGATAACTTTTGTGTTGTAAATTAAATTAATGTGGTTTTCATCTCTAAAACAGAAGCTACAGTAAAAATCCAATTCAATCTTTCTAAATTAAATACTATGACTCTTCATATGATACCGAAGACGACTGGTTACTGAATATTGAAACTGGTGGGCGGCAATGTCCCTTTTCCCCACTGATTAAACAGACCAGGTTTTGATCGGAGACGTGAGTTTCCTATTTGGGGAACAAAATTACATAAAAAGGCATATTAGAACGGCAACCTCTTATAAGCCACAAAACTGGGTATTTAGATTAGACTTAAATATTGAGATACACATCCAATTTAACAATAATATCTAGTTTTAATTATTCTATAAATCTGCTATTTGCTAAATATTATTTGTCTTTTTGTCTTTTGTTATTTTGTGTTTTCAGTTAATGCGTTTGTTTCCACAGTTTATAATGTAATTTACAATATAATTAAGTCATTTATTACTTTTTTAGTCATTCATTTCAATGGCTATTGCAACGAGGTTTGTATTTATCGTACTGTAAGTAATTTAATTTTCACTTAGGTTTGTTTGTGGTATTTTTTGCTCATACTTACAAACACCCATAGACTTCTAAAGCCGCTCTGCTCCGGAATTGAACCGGACACGTTTGCAAGGATTAAAACCAGCTGCCCTAACCGTTGTCTACCGCCAGCTCCTTCTGTGGAGTTGGTTTATTGTAAAGGAAATATCAGTTTTAGTGGACTTATAGTTCATGTAGTAAAGTAGTATATTACGTGTATGCTTTATAAATATATTATATATAAGAGCATTGTTCTGGATACCTTATGATTTGATTGTTACGTGTAGTTAGTGAAAAGTAGGATAGTTACATTTATTTTGGTATCCATCTTTGAAGGTGGATATTGAACAATAAATACATGTTTCCTAATAATACAGGGTTTTACTGTGAGTACTTAACATCATAAGTGGCTGTGATAGTGTCCCCAAGAAAGACCTAAAGTAAAGGAAACGTGTCTCTTCTAGCAGTTTATCTACAATCAATGAACCTAAAGTGATAGCAGCAGTTCTAGGAATACTGAGACGAAACTTACACACCGCCAAAAGTAGATACTATTAAACCCTGAAGAATAGACAAAAGAAAAGTTTCGGCAGGGATAAGTCAGCCCGAACAATTTTTTATGCAAACCACTACAAGCATTGCCTTGATGATCGCAGAATTTGACTCCCCAAATGACTGTATTTAAACGCATGGCTTGACAGTATAGACCATGAAAATGTATGCCTGGAATGAAAACCACTATTATTTATCGAGTTTTTAATAAACTCCGAAACACTACTGAGATTTGGTACGGTGGTTTAGTACGTAACGAACTTGGTTGGTCGCAATACAATTGCGAACATTGGAACTACTACTACTGACTACCTTTAAAGGTAACCGAAACGCTTGTTACTACTAAATGATATATTAAACTACACACCGCACCGTATCAAAGCGACTCTTTTTACGAATTCCATTTCAAACACCTTTTCAAAATAGAACGATTTCGTGTTAACTTTTCGGAAGCTGATAAAGTGTGCTTGATTATAGAAGCAATTAACGCCAGTAATATTATATCAGCAGTTAAAACTGCAAATATAAACAATCTGAATGCTTATATCTACGTATATAAGAAATAAATTTAGTTGCGCAACAAATATTTTGGTGTTACCCTCAACAAGTAAGTCAAAGAACACCATGACTGATATTAACCAAAAAATTACACTGCAATATGAGCCGAAGCAGGAAAATACAGCAAAGTTCTTGTAATGCCAATTATAGAAATTGTTATCGATACTCTCTACGACTGCAAATATTTTGCATTGCATTTGGTTACATCATCAGATTCTACTAAACCAGGATTTCATTGCAAAGACGGTTTTATTACACCTGAATGATATTAACAACGTCTCCGTGTTATAATCGGGCGTTGCAACGCCCCCGCTATATATAAAAAATGATTAATAATATTTTTGCACCATTGCGGTGTTTTAAAATTATTCTGTGACTTAGACCATAGATTAATAATAATAAGGAGTTATTAATCTATAGTCTAAGTCACAGAATAATTTTAAAACACCGCAATGGTGCAAAAATATTATTAATCATTTTTTATATATAGCGGGGGCGTTGCAACGCCCGATTATAACACGGAGACGTTCTTAATATCTTTCAGGTGTAATAAAAACCGTCTTTGCAATGAAATCCTGGTTTAGTAGAATCTGATGATGTAACCAAATGCAATGCAAAATATTTGCAGTCGTAGAGAGTATCGAGTTATTAATCTATGCTTAGACGTACTTAGACGATATACTTATTCTATCAAAAACGGTCAAAGAAGGGTTCATGACCTTTTGGAGATACCTATCTATTTTATTTAAATAATTTTGGATTTATTGTGAAAATAATAAAATGTTCGTTCCTAAAAACCAAGATAAATTATCTCAGATACAAAATAACTTTAAATAACATCTCCCCTAGTAAAATAAAAACAAACGCAGTTAGAAACTAGAAATGTACATCTACTTCGCAAGTTTTTAGGACTTGTAGGTTATTTCAGAAAATTTATACCAAACTTCGTCCAAAAAACTTCTTAACTTAACAATCTTCTCTAAGAAAGACGCGAAGTGGCAGTGGAACAAGTCTCAGGCTAAAACTGTACGATACTTCAAGGATTTGATAAGTGATGGACCGTGGTTCACTTATAACCATTTGTTGGTAAGCGTATTACTTATTAGTTATCATTGACGCCTTTACAAAACTTGTGTTTATAGTTGTAGTATAGGACACTAAAGAGTGCGATGTAATACAAAAAGTAGGAAAAGTATTCGCTGTATTCGGAAACCCGAAAAGAATCTTTTCTGACGCAGGAAAAGCATTTACTTCAAAATATTTTGGTGCATTTTATGAAGAAAACGGAATACGACTGTATTACTGTTGTTGAAATGCCACGTGGAAATGACCTAGTAAAAAGGTCGCACCAGAGTATTGTGGACGCACTGGCTACGGTGGGAGCTGATACGGAAGGCGATAACTAAAGCTCCAATCTTAGCAAAATTCAAAAAGGCATAAATAGTATCAGTAACAAAATCACTGGAATAACTGCTGCAGATTTAATGTTTGGATTAGGCTAAGAACAGACTTCGACCGTCATTCCATTAATGATAAGACCATAAACTAGAGAAGAATCAAATAAGACGGAATGAAATGTTTGAAATAATCAAACAATTAATGAAGAAAGTGCAGTGTAACTTTTTACTATGTCGGAGAATTGGTTTTATTTAAAATTTCAAGTTATCCTCCTTATGACAATCTTAGTTAAAAAATGTTAGTGAAATAATAAGTTTTTTTAAATGATTGCTATTATAGGGTGATAGAGGACATACACACACTTCCAGATTCTAAATACCGTACACAGGTGCAGTTTGTGTTCAGCACATGGAACAATTCAAAATACAAAATTGAATTAAAATGTTAAAGTATGTGTTTTGCTTGTTTGCTAGAATTTCTAAGAGTTTTTGCTGGCTTTTCTATGAGTTTGCCCGTTTGCTGGCATTTCTAAGTGTTTCACCGTTTTGCTGGCATTTCTATGTGTTTTGCCCGTTTGCTGGCATTTGCATGTGTTTTGACCGTTTGATTGCTTCTCTACATGTTTTGTTCATTTGCTGGTATTTCTGTGTATCGCTCGTTTGCTGACAGTTTTACATTTTTGCCAATTTGCTGGCATTTCTGTGTATCGCACCTTTGCTGGCATTTCTGTGTTTCGTCTGTTTGCTGGCATTTGTACATATATGTTTACCACTTTGGTGAAAATTCTATTTATTGCTCTTTCGTTTGTCAGCTTACGGATTTAAAAAAATAATTTCAATTATTGCATTATTTGTTTTTAATGTTTTACAGAATTCTGGTCATTCAGTGTAGTATATTATGTGTACACTTTATAAGTATGTTATGTATACGAGCATTATTGTGGGTATGTTATGAGGAGATTGTTGCGTGTCAGTGAAGTACGAGAGTTACATTCATTTTGTCGTTAATTGTGTATCTTTCTGGAAAATGTTTAAAAAAAGGTTTATTTTTACCTTCAGCTTAAATAAACTTTTTATTATTTTTTTTAGCTTTTCTTTCAAATTAATCTACCAATTTGAATTCATTGTAATAACATAATCTTAAATACTTAAGTCTCCTATAAAGCTACCCACTAAAATGGGTGTGTGACTTCGTGTTCACTGTCCAGGTTTCTTCACCTTTTTGAAGTTAGCTATTTGAATTTTGACACTTAAGCATAATTTTTTTTAAAGTTAAGTTTATGTAAGAAAAACAGATTGACACCACAGTCTCGCGTGGATAACGTGATAAGTTAATAATGAAATGTTTCTTATAACCTTTGGGCCAGCCTGTATAATAATTTTATAAGTTGTGAACTCCCCCCATTATTTAAATACAATAAGTTGAAACTCCAAAGTAAAATTCAATATGCTAAATTAGGGCAAATTAACGCTGACATTAGATTTTGTGCTGTCAATCACAGTAATATTTAGCTAAGTAAACGGTGCTACCTACTTATTAGTAGATTTTGTGTTTAGGAGTGGTGTTAATTAAAATTTTAGATTACATTGTAATGTCCACGCTAACACTAAATTCCAAATTCACTAAATAATAGATGCATAGGTGGGTTATACTTTAGTTTCTTATTAGAGTAATAATTTTCTAATTAGTTATTTTTATGTTCATATTGTAAATGTTATAACAACTGTATGTTTTTCAAAAAGAGTAAAACGTATAAAATTATTTAAAAACAGATATAAAACGTGCACGTAATACGTATCATTTAGTAGCAGGAATTATCCTGTTTTATTTATATCCATCTAGTTTCAAACAACTCGCAATTGATAGACAAAAAATCGATCAGATCAGTTGTGAGTCATATAAACAGGTTACAATTATTTATGCGACAAATAAAAGTAAACAATATAGCAGTGAGTACTGGTTGTAGCGAGTCCTTTGACCGCCGGACATTGTTTAGTCCATACGTGGTTGTTGTTTCCCGCGAAAAAAGTAGTCTACACCACCCGGTCACTACTATGGCAATTCTCCACATTAAATACAAAAGCCTTTTGTTAGTTCCTATAGTAAATTAGTGTTGAAATCAATCAGTCGATATTACCAAACATGTCGTTAAACGTAAATAGGTACAAATATACATATATACTCACTTATATTAAAGCGCACTTTCATATGCCTACCTAGGTATTTGCATTTGTGTGCAAATTTTGATTTACATCTAAAGGTCAAGTATTATTTTCTACAGGAGATATACTATACTACGAACGTCATACACGAACTGCTTTCCCGCCATTATTTGGCTTTAAATAAGTAAAAATAAAGATACTTAGCCGAATATTTATAAACATATCCAATTATTTATTTATAGGGCATTTTAGTTAATATATGAACGGGACAAATTTGCTTCAATAAAATAATTTATTAGCAAGCGACTGCGAAGTCGTAGTATCTAACTTAATTTTTGTAAGATTTCATAAAATTCTAATAATGTTGATTTACAACTTAAACTGCCGCAAAACCAAACTTGAGACGAAATTTTAATATTTACATTTTAAATAGAGCTTCTGACAGAATACCGGTGTATGGCAAGGGCAGTAACGGAGCTTCCCAGACCGTCATTAAGCGAAATCCCTGCATAACTTAAGAAAATTGGAATGTCAGAACCCTCCTACGAACAGGAAAACTAAAAGAATTCAAAAGCAAAAGAAAAATAATGTAGACAGGTGTTGTAGTGGTGGCAGATAAAAAGGAAATGATGATTATTAGAACTCGGGTAATAGGCTCAGAAGAAAACAGAGGAAGAAAGGCAACAATTATCATACTGCACCAACAATGGGGTATTTACTACCTAAATAATAAAATATTATTACTTTAAGTAGAAAACAAATGATTAACATTGTTTATACAAAAGAAGTGGATAAAATGTATAAAATTATTTCTTCTTCTTAGTTATAGACAATGTTTATATCAACCACCCAGCCTGTTGCTCCAGCGCGGCGCTTCCTAGGACTCCCTGTGCTTGCTATTGTGGTAATATGTGCGTTCCATTCTTTAATTTGCTTATCACCCCAGTTTACAATTGATTCAACACTGCCGAATTTCCTTATTTCTGTGTTACGTAATCTGTTCAGTCTTGTTTTATTCACTATTTTTTTAGGACTGCCATCTCCGTTGTTTCTAACATTTGCTTTGCTTTTGAGGTTTCGGGTTTTGCTTCGACGCTTATCACGCTTTTATATATTCTGGTTTTGATTCCGCATTTAAATGTTTGTTTTTCCAAATTTCACGGTCGAGGCATTTGCGATATTCTACTGACTTTTTGGGTTTGTTCCCTAACGTCTGCTTATGTGTTTCCGTAGCTGTTTACTCTGATGCCCAAGTAGTTTATATTGATGACTTGTTTTATTATTTTATTGTTAATCGAAAATTTGCACCTTATTGATTTCGAGTTCTCTACAGCTATTCTTTTTGAATTGCATCAGGAGTTTTTGGAGGTTGACTTCGTTTTCGGCTATTAATATAGAGTCGTTCGCATAGCACACAATACTTATACCCTCTGTACCCGTCTTCTGAGCTTTCTAACGCTATCCATTATTTTGCCCACGATTAAGTTGGACGAAGATGACTTAAAGAGTCTAATACCCTTCATAACTGGAACCTGATCTGATAGTTCTCCATTTACTCGAACTTTTACAGTGTTGTTATGGTATATATCTTGGATGCTTTCTATTAAGGCGATGGGTATCTGTCGTTCTAGTAATATATCGCTAAGCTGAACTCTCTAGAAGACTTTTCGCAAGTCAACGAGGCACTGAAGGCAGGTTTATGGAACTCGAGTGCTTTTTCGGTAATCTGTTTTAATATAAACTAGCAAAAATCCGTGGTCTAGAACCCACGCTGTTTTATTAACTTTTTTTAAATATAATAAATAATCAGCGTGGAGTTGCACGACATGTACCGATGCGTCCCGCAGTATTCTATATTCTCAAATACGGAAAGTCGACGACTGAACTGAACATACGTAACTACTAAGTAATCATGCAAATGTTTATTAATATATTATATTATTATATTTATATCCCTATCTAGCGTCATCGTCATCAAATAATTTTTATAAAAAATGTACTCACTTTTTTTTCAAATTGGCGCAGTTCATTAATGTTTTCAGTTTAAGTTTCAAAGTAAATTGAGATGCACTATCAGTAGTAACAAACTAAAGAACACCATATCTGGATATGCAAATATTCAGAAAAATTCGATGATGGTTTCTGTCGAAAAAATTGAGATTGGAATAGCTTCAGGCCATCTACTAAACCTATCACTTATCGACAATACATATTTAAATCCATTACATGATAGTCAACAGGGTCTAAATGAATTTTCTCTAAACAAAAATGCTTGTTGTAACGAAATTATATATGAGGAAATAACTGACGAAATTCACAGGCAAGTAGTTTTCTGAATTACTTTTAATAGCAGAATAAATGGTTTGATTATCCGTTAATATAGGACATGGTTTACATTTGATGTAAAAATGGAATTTGTTAACGGCAAAAAATATAGCAAAATGTTCTCGTGAAAAAATAGATTATTTCTGTTCGGTCGTGGTTAACTTGCGAGAGCAAAATCCCAGCTGAGCCCAGGCTTTCTTTACAAACGGCTGCAACACTCCTGCTATAACCGTTGATGAACTATCGCATGCTATGCTAACTTCAGCATCTTGGCGTGGGTTAACTAATATCGTTGAGCGAATTAAAGCTTCGTTCGCATTATGAAATGGATTTTGCTGATGAGGTGTTAAAGAAATTGGTTTTAAAGAAGATTTTCCAGGAATACCCAATTTGTTTAAGGGGGCTAACAATTCTGCACATTTAGAAATAAACTGATGGTAATAATTAATTAAACCTATGAAATTTCTCAATTGTGTCCGATTATCTGGAATTCGGAATTTTTTATTTGCTTGAATCTTAGAATGCTGCGGCGAAATGCCTTTCGCAGATACCCGATGGTTTAAAAAATCTAATTCTTTCACACCAAAACACATTTTTCCGTATTCAATAAAAGTCATCAATCTTGTAGACGTTGAAAGACCAGGCTCAAGTGATAACAGTACTGTTTCTCATCACAACTAAAGACTAAAATATCGTGTAAATAATAAAAAAGAAAGCTTAACCCGTTGAGAATCATGTTCATAAAGCAGGACCATGAACTGGGTGCGTTGCGTAGGCCAAAGTTTAGTCTCAAGTACTTTAAAGCTCCTGGTGGCGCGGCGTGACAATAGTGGTTTTTAGAACATCGTCTGGATGAATTGGTTTGATGAATGTGTTTGGTTAAATCTAGATGGTTGTGGTGTTGATAAAGATGAATGTTTTTGCAAAGTTTGCTGATGGTTATAAGACGAATAATAAGGATGATTGTACGAGTTCGAGAATGAATATGAGAATGAAGTTTATTATTTGAAACGTGTTTGGGCTCACGAGTAAGTTGTGAGGTGAATAAACTTTTACAGAACAAGATTTCACATTTAAGTTAAAATGTTTAAAAAAATCTATTTCCAGAATAGGGACCTGAACATCTGCCAGAAGAAAACGCCAAGAGATTAAATGATTTTGAAAAAAATCAAATTTTAAATTAAACAATATTCGAATACTGGTAATGACTGCCAAGAGGGTAGTTGGAGAACTATAGCAAGAAGTATTCTTGAAATGGAGTGGTAACGAGCTATAACAAGAACCAGTATCTATAATAAAAGAAATATTAGACAGATTATTATAGACAAAAATTAATGTACTTTTATGTAAAGCCAGGTTGGAGGTAGGCTCAAGATTGCTTGAACCTAGTTTTTTGAAAATGAACAAGGACTACCAGAACAATTACGAGCAGCATTGCCGTAATTTTTGTGGTAAAAACAAAGCGTTGGTGTTGAAGCAGGAACTAGTTTGGGCGAATCTAGGTATTTGAAAGTCAGTGTTTCGTGTAGCGAATTTTGACGGAAAATTTTGAGAAGTGTTAGATGATTTATTTGTAATTACATCGGAAGAAAATTCCTTGAACGAATCTGTCAGGGAATCAATTTTAGAGTTGAGAACATTGGAGTCGGAATCTTGCAAAGTAGAAGTGTGTAAAACAGAATTATTGTCATTTAAATGTTGCGTAAGTTGTCTTTATGTGATATTATTAATTAAAGTTACAGCTTGAACTTTCAAATCTGGAGGTAATTTAGAAATAAACAACTCTTTAATGAAAGCATCAGGTAGCTCCATGTCGTCGGTCAATTTATAAATTTCTTGAAGCAAATCGAGACCATTTTGATAAAATGAAAAGCTTTGCTAATAAATCCGAAACTCAAGGAGAAGAAGATTTAACAAACTGATGCCAAAGATCGTTTTTAACTGATTCATGTGCTCGAGCGCGAGGATTATTTATAATGAACGACCTAATCCTACAAATTATATTAGTTAGAAGATTTAATGTTAACAAATCAAACATGTCATTTTTCCAGTTTAAACAAAGATCGTTCGAAATGTACGTGGCCTAACATAGAGATGCCGCTAATTCGGCGAAATTTGCTTTACTATTTGTTAGAACCACCCTTTCTCAGGTTAAACATGAGACTATAGAGCGATCTGTCAATTAATTTGTGTTTGACAGTGCGCCAAAGTGACCGTCTCGAGTGATTTCGTAAATAATGGAAAAAAACTGAGTTGCGAGCAGTGATAAAGTACTTTCATTTGAAAGGTTTAAAATCAACCGAAATCAAAGCAGAGTTGGATTCGACATTTTTGAAGTCCGCTCCTTCGTTTTCAATGGTTAAAAACTGGGTGGCCGAGTTTAAGCGTGGTTGTGTAAGCACAAAAAACGAACCCCGCAGTGGACGCTCAAAAACGGCTACTACCCCGGATATGATTGAAAAAGTCCTCCGTATCGTATTGGATGACCGTCGAGTAAAAGTGCGCGAGTTAGCAGACATAGTGGGCATCTTAAATGACAGTGTGCGCAGAATTTTAACTAAAGAATTGGAAATGAAAAAAATACTTCGCGCGTTTGGTGCCGCGTTTGCTTACACTAGAGCAAAAACTGATCTGTTTGATTGTTTCTCGCAACCTTTTGGCACATTTTCACTGCAATCCAAAGGAGTTTTTGCACCGTTTCATAACCGTCGATGAAACCTGGATTCACCATTACACTTCCTAAACCAAGGAATAGTCCAAACAATGGACACACAAAGGTTCTTCGCCACCGAAGAAGGCAAAAACGGTTTCGTCAGCAAGAAAGGTTATGGCAACTGTATTTTGAGATTCTCATGGAATTATCTTTGTCGACTACTTGGAAAAGGGAAAAACAATAAATAGCGAGTATTATGCTAACTTGTTGCAGCATTTGAGCGACAAAATCAAAAAGAAACGGCCTCATTTGGCGAAAAAGTAAGTGCTTTTCCATCAAGATAACGCACATGTACACACGTCTGCAATCACCATGGCCAAAATTCATGAATTGGGATACGAATTAGATTTGGTTCCCAGCGATTTTAATCTATTTCCAAACCTGAAAAAATGGCTCGGCGGTAAAAGATTTTCATCCAATTCCGAGGTAATTGCTGCTGTAAATAGGTATTTTGAGTACTTGGGTTCATCGACCTACAAAGACGGCATTGCTGCTTTAGAGCATCGTTGGAATAAGTGCGTTGAGCAAGCAGGGGACTATATTAAAAAATAAAATGATTTTTTGCCCAAAAAAAATTTCGAACGATCCTCGTACCATGTAGAGCAAAATAACGTCCACGGAGCGTAAAATACAAGCGTATATCCTCAGACTGAAATTCAGGAAAATTAATATGTGCCTTAGCGCCAGTTAGAACAGCCATATTAAAAGCAAAAAGCAAAGAACTTATGTCAAGAAAGATGAAATGCTAGAGCTTGGTATACAACTTGTAAAGGTGCACAACCACAACTAGAAACAAATATTCAAAAACTATTTTATTTGACGCGTTAATTTAATTTTTACAGGTGAATTTTATTTTTCAGATCTAATAATATTTTATTTTTCAGGTCAATCTTATTTTTCAGGTGTATTAATATTTTTCTTTTCAGGTAGATATTTTGATTAAAGACTATAAGTGCATTAAAGTGAAAAGTGGTTATATTTATTATAAGAAATGACATTTTGTACTTGTAACTGATTGCTAATGACATGTTGGACACGTGTGCTAAGGCATTCGTGAGAAACTGTGTTTCTTGTGCCAAATGTAGATAAATTACATTTTATTACCTTCAGTCTATTCACTGGAAAAACACAGATGGTCAAGTCGGCTTTGACCGACACATGTTAGGGGTTGTGGTATCGTATGTCTGAGGATATTCAAGTCGTTTGAAAAGGTTGGCGAACGCCTTCCTAAGAAATTTGCTTATGACACTCATTATCATAAATTGGGGTGCTAATTGACAAGTTAAATAGGTCAATAACATAACAAGTGTTTGGTGGGAATCTTAAAGTTTGGGCAGTTCTAATAATGAAACTTTGACCAACCAAAATTATGCAAAGAGTGGGGTTTCTAATGTGATTGGACGTTTGAGTATTGACAACCTTTAGGGTTGGTGTTAAAAAAGTTGATAAAACCTCGAGCGAGAGGAAGAAAAGGGATTGATTTCTCAGATCGCAAAACGATCAGATCGAACTGTTAAGACTGGAAGCTCTGTCAACTATTAGTGTTGAAACGATTATTGGGTATTATCCACGTACAAGTCCGGCAAGTTTGATTAATAACGCTACTTTGGCATGTTCTCTCCAATCGCTACTCTTTAGGGGAGTCCTGGTTAGGCGTCGTGACACTATTACAGGGCAAACCTGAATTAGGCGAGGTGCGGAGGGGAGGTGCTACTTAGGCGGAATTGGACAAACTTGCAGCGGATAAAAAGCTGGACGTTGATTATTAACGCTACTCTGGTAATAGGTCTACTATCGCTACTCTTTGGGTTAGGCGTCTCGACGCTACTACGTGACTAACCTGAATTAGGCGAGACTTGTTACCATTAGGCGGAATTAAGAGACGTCTTGCAACGCTACTCTGGCATTTTCTCTCCAATCGCTACTCTTTAGGGGAGTCCTGATTAGGCGTCGTGACGCTACTACAGGGCAAACCTGAATTAGGCGAGGTGCGGAGAGGAGGTGTTACTTAGGCGTAATCGACGAGATATCGTGGATAAAACCAAAATCAGCAAAATAAGAAAATAAAAGTACTCATACAAAGGAAGCTATTCTAGCGTCAAATCGATAATCACGTTTAGTTCAGGGTGAAAGGCTGAATTAGACGAGGTTTTCACGCAAATAAAAGTACTCATAAAAAGAAAGGAGAATAAATCATTACAAAGGAAGCTATTTTAGCGTCAAATCGATAATCACGTTTAGTTCAGGGTGAGAGCCTGAATTGGACGAGGTTTTCACACAAGGTGCTGTTAAGCTGAAGAAAATAAAAAAATATATCAATGCTCTTACATCCATTACACAGAAACATTAGAAATTAAAAATAACTAGAAAAAGAGAGAAATAATAAACCACAATTTCCTCACGCATATACGATACGGCAAACCATCATTTAATGAATTCCACGAAAGAATTGAATAAATGCTAATTAAAAGGTTTTAAGTGTGTTTTATTCAAGTTCATCATTAAAATAATCTTTCCTTTTGCCCTCGTCAACCGTGGGTTTTGATAAGATAAAATAACACAACGTAAGGTCCATTAGAACATTCTGGCGAGTTATGAGAACTCGTCAATAGGTAAATAAAGGTAAATAAATTGACATTTACCCTAACGATCAGGCTAAAACACGGGCACAGGTATAAGACCGGCCCTGCACCGTTACAAACTGATGAGACCTCAAGCTTCAACAACACAATATGGTACAGGTACGGTCGAAGCATGCACAAAATTTGAGCACGGTAGAGAGTTCTTAGAGAAAATTTTCGTAAAGATTGTTGATGTTTCCGAAGGAGCGCAATTAAGTTATCGGGGGTCACCACTATATAAAAGGTTGATTGTTATAATTGAAATAATAAGCGATTAAGAGAAGATAAGTTTATTCGTTGAAGATACAAAAAATGCGTGCGAACTTGATAGAAGATAATTGAATTGTTTTCTAAAACTAAACCAAAACCTACCTGGTAATACAAAACTACGTACACCTATAACAGTACATTTATTTTAAAGATTATTTGTTGCCAGGTACGCTGGGTCAGGATGTTACTCCAAAGGAATAAACATTCGCATGATTACTTAGTATTTATGCATGTACAGTTCAGTTGCTGATTTTGCGTATTTCAGAATATACAATACTGCGGGGCTCATTCGGTACATGTAATGCATTCCGAAATAACTTATTTATTACTTTTTAAAAAGAAGCTGTCACACAAACGTTGGGCGTAGACCATGGGTTTCGTTAGTATTCTATTAAAAAGTTGTTCATATAATTTTACTTTAAGTATATATAATTAGTTAAATTAAAGATTATTTTTAATTTTAACACTTTACAGCTTTGCTAAAAGAATGTTTATGTAATAACTGATTTCTACTAATCGCATCTTATAGGTTATATCTGTGTTCTACAGTAAAATAAAAATTGCTTTTCTCTGTTCTTGTAGCTTCTGAAAGACCATAAGAGGACTGAGGAGTTAGCAGCCAGTCTAGACTGCATGGCTCTACTGTAAGAGTTCGCTCAGCTATTATTTCAGTAAGAAGATTCTGCAGATGTGGCGTGAATATGAAGTACGTTGTACTTTATTACGTTGGATATTGTGAGAACCTTTGCCAGCTTCGGCAAAAACAAAAATTTCAGGATAGGTATTACTCGATATTGGCTTTAATTACATCTACAATCAAGTGTCGATAGCATTTGTGAGAACTAAAGTAATAAAGTACTGATAAATAGCATTTGCACATCATTCAATTAAATAACTACCTACTGAAAGGGCGATTTCACGAAAGTGCGAGTTTCCATTATGTACATTTGTTTCAGCGCAATTTCATTGCTTTTTGAGTGATGTTTGATATCTCATGCTTTCATCGGTGACAGCTACAAAGTTGGTTGTTAAAAATTAAATTAAAAATTGCATAAAGGACACATATTCAGCATAAATGCTATTTTTCTGTTTGAACAAAAATGCAGTTTTTTATGAATTATATAATATGAACCTTGTCTTGAATAACAGCATTTTTCCGGCCAGTTGTTGCTTACTGAAGAGGTTAGTAATGCTCGAGCAACACTGGTAAAAGGTATAGAGTTAAACGGAGGTTATTCGTTATTACCATATTCTAACTTTTATTTTTTTAAATTATTTGTTACATTTTATACCATCATTCTAGCGCCAACAGTTACTATTATACGTTAGACTATTATTAACACTGAAACTGATACCCTACGTTTATGGTGTATTGCGATGCTTACTACTAAACAAATACTCCGGTATCTATAGGAATACAAGTGTAGATGGAAACTGAAAATGTTCCCGTTCGTCCTATACAATGCAATAAATCGATTTTTTTGTATTACAACATTGCTTGTCCTTTTGCAAGAAGGGAGCATTGAGTCGTCTAAATATTACTGCATCTAAAAATTAAGTTAGGAATCGTATTTTACTATCACTTAGGATTAATTTAGTTTAAACGGAAACCTTTGTTGTATTCCGTTTAGTAAATTCAAGGCTATTACTTTCCATATTTCAAAAAATCATAAATGGCGGCACAAAGAAATTAGCGCAATGAAATAACTAAATTGTTGAGTTAATTAATAATGTTTTGATTTTTATTAACAGCTTGCACCCAAAAATAACAGTTACACTAGAAACTGAACAAAATAGGTTTATTAACTTTTTAGATTTAAACATAAAAATTAATTCAAATAATAAACTTGAATATTCTGTTCATAGAAAACATACACAAACAGAGATTACAATACCACACGATTCTTGTCATCATAAAACACATAAATTAGCAGCATACAGATCCATGATACATAGGATTTTAAGGGTTCCTTTAGGTGAAATTAGTTATAATAGAGAAATTTCGATTATAAAACAAATTGCATACAATAATGGTTATAATATTCAACTTATTGATACACTAATTAAACAGCAAAAATTATAAATTAGCTATTCAGAAAATTTACTCAACTACTTCATCAGATAAAATGAAATACGCCTCAAATCCATATTTTGGCAATAAATCAGAAAAAAACTGCCAAAACTATAAACAAAACAAATAAATGTAATAATTTTTAAAACAACGAAAAATAGTTTAAACACTTTGTTTAATGCTGAAGAAAAAACAGACAATTTACTAAAATCAGGCATCTACAAATTAAATTGCTCGCACTGTAATTCGGTTGATATAGGACAAACAATTAGAAATTTTGATATTAAGTACAAGGAACACGTACGATGTTACAAGTATAAACACCCCCATAAAGCAAGATTAAATTTTAATGACGTGTAAACACGTATGCAGCTAAAATAAAAAAACCTGTTGAAGTTAAGAATTGTTTTATTTACAATAAACTTAATTGTAGCTTATCCCTAGGTCCAGTAGCTTATAAATTTAAAAACAATTTTGTCTCTTGTTTTTAAGAAATATTTAAGTTAATTTCAATTTTTTTTAAAAAAAATCTTTTATTTTATAGTTTTATGGTTTTAAAATATCTTCAGTCATGTTGTTACAATTTTACTGAAAATACATGCAACTAATGAAGGGATGATGACAAATCATACAGAAATAGAGCTATGTGATATATTTGTTGAACTAAATTTAAACGTATCGATAGCTACGTGAATTCCCACTTGGTCAGCGTACCTTTCATACCTTGTCTTTATTGCGCCCATTTCTGTTTCCTTTAAAATCCTGACCATCTCTACAATAGCATCATCTCAACTAAATTGCTGATCAAATATGTTATTAACAAATAACGTATACTTATTATCATTATTTAATATGATTGTAGAAGTCATAATCAAATATTTTGACTTTATTATCTGTGTACTCAAAAATAATCGGCCGTACAGCGTCAAATTTGGTATCGTAGTAACCCTATGGAGGCATGAATCAGTTTAACATTTGATTACGTAAAATTGTGGCAACATTTCTTGCATGCGTAATTTCAGTACTACAAACATCACACCATATTGATTTCTAGAAAATTACAAAGACCTTTACGACGAGAATGTAAAAATGAGTTGTCTTACAAACGTACATTAAGAATTACCCTTTGTTGTTTAAAAGAAGTTGTATTCTACAACCACGATAATAATTATTTTGAAGAAAACGCAGTGCGTGCTGCTGCCGAATAAAGATATTTTAATAAAGTCTTTTATAGCTATTGAAACTAAAATATCTTCTCAGATTCACAATTTCCTGTACATATAAACAATTTGTTGAGGGATAAATTGAATTATATCAATTAATTTATCCGTCAACGAACTTAAATTATTTGGATACAGTACTGATGTATTTCTCTAATTATCAGACTTGTGCAACGATGTAATTCAATGGACAATGATTCAAATTCAATGTATTATATGGTAGAATAAATAAATAAACTGGTAAATTGATCGTTAGTCGGTAATTAGACGACTGATTTAGTAAGTCCATTGTCGGAGCCAGGCCGTCTACTGCACCGCCAGTTCTTGCAATTTACCACAAAAGGAGTTTCTGCAGTCCTTGCAGATATCGCAAGTAATAGATTTTCAAATGGCTTTGCTGCGTGGATGTGTGGAAGTAGTATAGCTTTTTGATTTTTAAAACTGTTGCCTTTATTTATGTAGTTTAGCTTCAGTGACGAACAATAAATACAAAGTTTCTCTCGTATGCTTTCTGTTTGTCGTTGTATTTAAATACGCTACAAATTCAGATATTTTCAGATAACAGAGTTGCAGTTACCAATGCCTAAATGTTTCCTAATTATTATAAATATATTTCAAAGAAAAATTAGATTGCATTAATGCACTTAATTACTTCCACAATATTTATTTATTTTAACCTTATACGTATTTCGGTATGTTTACATGCCATTGTCAAAGGTTATATGAAAAAGTAAACAGTTAGTGTTGTTATAGCAATAGAACTTGGTGACTTGATCTCGGTAATCATCTGCAGATGACTTGATTTCTTTCCAAAATATCCAATAGAGGAGAATTTAAGAGATCAATTTGCTCATTCATTAACGGTACAGTTTTTAAACGTTTGTGAATTTCAAAAGCTTCTAGTATATCTAATTTACGTTTATCATCACAAATGTGTAAACATTTTATGGTGTTATTAGATGTCATTGAATGATTGTGTTCTAGTAAGTGTTTAGCGTAATTGGATTTATGTGGGTGTGTGTATTTGTAACAACGTACGTGTTCTTTATACCTAATATCAAAATTTCTAATTGTCTGGCCTATATAAACCGAATTGCAATGCGAACAATTAATTTGTAAATGCCTGATTATAGCAAATCATCTGTTTTTGATTTTTCGTTAAACAAAGTGTTTAAGATGTTTCTAGTTCTTTTAAAAAGATTGCATTACACTTTCCTTCTTTTAAAATTATATTGCGTTCTTCATTCTTGTGTTAAGCCTTACAGAAAAATTCAACATAATAAGATTTCTTTAAAATTTTAATAGCACAGTAAGCAGAGCCTGAACATTAATTCTAAATAAAACAGGCAAAAGAAACAGAATTCTGAAGTAAACAATAAAAACATTTTGTATTATACCTGAATCATAATCTCTGTTTTTGAAACTAAAAAGCGTTCAAAATCGGGCCTTTAAAGCTCTAGTGCTTTAAAGTTGCCTAGGTAACAACAAATTCACCTACAAATTTTGAACAATGATAAATACACAGGTACCTAATCAGAACTAATCTTTATTTACGTAAATGAATATGAAACGTACAATTGGCGTTGTTTGAAATTTGTAAACCAGAAGCTTTAATCAGCTCATTGTTAGTTATTTGTAAACTAGCAGACTGCTGATCCTTTGCAATACGCTTGTTTAGATTTCTCGGGGATTAATCGCTGTTCAGCTTGTTCGGCTAACATTCTAATCTCGGATGAAATATCCATGTTTTCGTTCATTTTGTAATTCACGAACACAAAGTCGAAACAAACTTCACAAATCAACAAATTTATAATAAATATACATAGCAACGAAACAACAACAATTGCTAACCGTTTCTATATCAACGATTAATGACACAGATTACTTCGAAAAAGGGACTTCAATTTCCTTTCTTTGATATAATTTTCAGATTGTAGTGCAGGTATAATAAAACATAGCGTATAATACACGTGTATAAGAGCCTTTAAAGCACTGCCCCGTTAAAAGGCACTCGGCGTTGCCTCGTGCGGTTAAACCCGTCGCGCGTGCTTTAAAGACTTGCTTATACACTTGTATTATAATATACTATTTAAAAATTTAAGTAAACAAAAAGTAGAAGTTATTTTTAAATAATGGCAAAGTTTCTATGATACCGTATAGATGACGTTTTGAAATTGTGGGACAGTATTTTAAACAAAACTGAACGAAAAGTTTCTCTACAATGTTTCGTTTCTACCTATATTATTATTACCTTATTAAAGGCTTGAAAAATCTGAAAATGATCGAAAAAATTTTAAACTCAAATTTAAGTGTTTAATCAAGTACTAAAAATAAATTCATGCTAAAATACAAAAAAGCAAGGGCTAATTCAAAATGATCATTGGGAAGAAAAATTACAAATGTGGTCAAAGTGTCCGAAATGGTCAAATTTACATGTTCAATTAAGCACTGGCACGCCATTGGCTGTTGGAAACACGCGAAAATACATGTTCAAGAACCCAAAACGGTGGTTTTTAAAAATGTCTCTCTATGGGTGTGTAGGTGCGTGCGTTCTATAACTCCCAAACTGATGGTCCGATTTCGATGAGTTTTGGAATGTAAGGTATATCAAAAATTCACCAGAGGAATAAGCTTTTAAAAAAGTTCAAAGCCGGAAGCGGATGTTAGACATGTTTTTTGGTAGCAGTTTTTCCAGAAAACGATTTTTTTAAATCTGAAAACGAAATCTGATAGAAGACCTTAAGACAAAGCGAATGCGTTGTGGCTTTAAAACGGCGACCGCTACAAATTTTTGAATTAGTCAAAAACTGACCAAATGATTTCTTTTTAATTTTGTAAGATTATAGAGATAAGGATGGACTACAATTTGATTCGTGCTCCAGTCGCCCTTTTCACTAATAAATGGGGATAATAATACATTTTTGTTTAAGCCTAATTACTCATTATTGATAGTACAGTAAGATTTCCAATTGAGAGAAAATTAAGACAAAATAACAAAAAAAATGGAAAATAGAGCGAACATCTAAAATGAATAGAAGCTGAAATATTTCCAGTTGTAGCAAGAAAATGCAGCCACATGGAAAAAGAGACAGAGGACCTAAGAGGCGATGGGCACCAAAACAGGCAATACAGCCTAACCCATGATGAGTAAAAGGAGAAGTAGAAGAGAATTTTTGATGCAGTAATATTTAAGGGAATTTATTTTCTCCCTCTTTCTCAATTTTTAGCTGATGGATTTGCTGTATTGTCTTTGCAAAAAAATCAAAACGTTCGATTTTCCTTCTTATAAAAATTGATTTTCTCAACTCAGAATATGCAGACTAGAGCCAACGACATACGGTGACCCGGGGACTATGGCTTGGCCGAATGATCCGTCCAATGCATTGTAAATATTGCATGGATGCAGAAGCTGCGAAGCTGTTGTGCGTTTGTTTATAGATGCTATGTAATTTTGCGACTCTTACTGCTAGAAAATTATGTACTGTATGCGCCGCCAAACCGTGGATAAAGTCGAACTGTGCGCATTAGTTTAGGGAGGGATGGAGCAAACGGTACACTCCGAAAGTTGAAAATTTAAATGAAAGTGTAAAGATTGTAAAACTACGAATTCTAGTTGATTTACTGATTGACATGATGCGTGAGCGACCGAATGGAGTTGCGCGGCTTTTCTCAAGTTTGTATTGTGCCATTATTGGATTTGTGTTTGCTGCAGCTAACACTTTTTATTATATTACTGTAGTTCTTGTTTGCAAACCCTAAACTCGCGCCTATAGTCGGAGGGACAGCAACAAAAATTGGTAATATAAGCATTAAAAATAGTAGTGTGATAGTAAGCTACTATTTTGACACTAAAACGGATAGTGATAGTTTGTCGATTTCGCGCTGCTACGTTTATTCGCGACATCAGTTCAAAGACTGAAATATCTGCTGTTTTCATATCGACAGACCGTTGAGATGTGAATAAAAAAAATCGAAAAAATAATTATGCCTCAAAATAGGAAACCATTTAAATTGAAGCTATTGCATATACTCTATTACATTATACCAAGGCAGACTAAAATATCTGCTGCATTCACACTGGCAGACTTATTTAAAAACCGTAGGAAAGAATTTCGAGTAAATATGTAGAAATATTACTGTTATTTGTATCTACTTCTATATTCTTGGCATAAATAAACGCGAATTGTAAGTCATATAAATCTGTCTCAAGACTAGCCGACCACAGGTAGATAACATAGCAAACTGAAAATTGTCTATAATATCTTCTTGATATGCGCAGTTGCGCACGTTAATTTTAGACTTTATAACAATGAAGAACTGATATTCTTGTATTATTTGGTAGAAATTTTGGTAAGCTTTCGATTTAATTACGGCTTTAATTATTTAATTTACGATTGCAATACACAATTTCGTCTCATAGGCGTATGGCGTATGTTGGTAGACCAGTCGGCACGCAGGTGTTATATGCTCGCGATACTATAATAGTACTAAAGCGCGAAGGCGCAGCGGTTCAAATTCCGCTCGTCGCCAGTATTTTTTAAAATATTTTTTAAATTTCTAATTATCAGTTTTATTTTACATGAGTTTAATATTATATTTGTACTGCTGTTGTATAAAAACATTGTTAAATTACACAAACATTATATGTCATTAAATCTTCATGGAGTCATCTTTACATAATAAAACATTTGACTAATAAAAAAAGTCAAAAAAATAATTTAGCTATTTCGCAACTGTTTAGTCATAGCATTCAGAGAGGTTTTTCCTTACAAAAACAGTTGTTCAGCTAGGATTAATTTTATTAATAACATTTATGCGTTTGTGTAACTTATCATTATTTTTTAACAATTTTTTGGCGCGATTTCAAACATCATTAAGTTTATTGAAATTTTAAGATTTTAGACGTTTGAATTGAATTTATATTAACTGTTTTAAAAAATTTCGGGATATTTCATAGTTCTTCAATCTTTATTAAAAATTCTGCCTAATCAGATACAAGTAATTCAATGGGTAATGTTTAATTAAAAAATTTAAGTTTTTTTTAAATTTTTAAATTACGATTCAACAGTTATGATACAGCTGAATTATTATTAAAGTTTATTAATTGTCAAGTATTTTATTATGCAAAGATGAATCAATGAACATTTAGTTAAATATAATATTTCATGTAATTTATATTTTTTTAAACAAAAAGCTGTGCAAAAATAATATTTAACTTTTATAAAATAAAACTGGAGGAGGAGAAGGGAGGAGGGCGGGATTTGAACCGCACCACTGCTATTGAGCATACAAAGTTGTGGATAAATACTTTTAAGCAGACATTTTTAAAGTACAAGTATAGAAAAGTCCAGAGGAAATGCTTTCACTTTTTCTCCAGAAACACTTGCAACTTCATGCTTTAATTGCATTTAATTTGAAAAAGTTGAGTTTCATTTTTAAAGTAATCGTGTTGGATGTTATTGAAAAATGTGGAGTCCATTTGCAATGACTTCTTGTTTAAAAGATTTTTACAGGTTTTTTTTATAGATTTTCCACAGTCTTAATTTTCTCGAAATGTGTAGTTGCAGATATCCTAGTTAACTATTTTGTGTGAACAGGCTGAGAAAGTGAAATCTTAGGAGCAACTTCTTTATACGTGAAAATTTTGGAAGAACATTTAATAATATTAACGAGTTTATCTTTACATATGGAAATATACTTCGCATTTCTTCTGCTTCTGCAATTTTATAAACTTTAAGGGCTAAACATTACAAATGCACCCCCAAGGGAATTAAAATTTGTTTTTTTCGCAATTTCCTTCATATAGGGAGCAGGATATGAAACGGTTACGCAAAACAAAACTTTCGTGGGTTTAAATTCATTAGCATACAAGAAATTGAGGGTAAATGTAGAAGAGCTGTCGTGCTTTCTTTCGTTTAGGAAACATAAGTAAATACATTTGAGGGACATTAGTTCGTATGGCACCAACAATGACATTTATTGCCGGTTTACAAACAACATCCTCTGGTTTAGTAATCGTGTTGCAGTTATTGTTATTGTCGACTTCGATTATTGCTATTTTAACTGTTTTTGCAGTAGTACTGCAAACGTTACTTTTTATTCTTGATTCACCTGGTACTAACGGCGTCACAAAGAACGGAATACTTACATAGTTTGCTATTATAAATAATCGTCAGGTTAATTAAAGTGAGTAATAAAAATTATGACAATCACTTAACAACCAAAACCAATTAAGTTTCAATTTACTAATGTTTCAAAAATTTCGTAATTTAGGCAGGCCGTGACGAGTGTAACTGTCTTGCTACTGCCATTTGTAGTTAAGTTTTAAACGTAAATATAACTTATAACTTTACAACAATGGCATTTTTCAAAAAAATGTTGGTGAGAGCTAACGCATGACTTTTTTACAGCTAAACACGTATACACAAATAACTAAAATCAGCATTCATAGTAGTTGTCCTGGTATACTTAAAACAAACGTGGAATTCACAGATAAATAGTATCTAGTGCGCGAAATTATACTTTGGTGATAGAATGAAAGTTTTTTGTCGAGACGGCAACCAAGATAAAAATCATTCGAAAGCACCAAAGATTTATTCTATAGCAATTTAGCCTGCTTTTTTGTTACTACGGAAACAAAATTTAACAAATATTGATACTTGTCAGTTATTTTTTCCTAAACGAGTTTGGTCGGCGTCCATTTAAAAAAAACTATTTTTAAATGATGGAAATATTGGAAATGAAAGAAGATATTACGAAAATGGCTAATAATGCAATTGCTAAGCTATTACACGAAATTCAAAAGCACAATATATAATTAACTTTAAAAAAAAAGGAAACCGACTTCAAATAAAAACACAAAAGTGACATAAGTTAACTAAAAAGCAAAAAATAAATGTTTTTTATACTACAGTTTAATACTTATTTGTTGTTCCGTTTAATGTAATTAAGAAATTGCTGTTTATTATATAATTATTAATTGTTTTATAATTTTTAAGTCGGTGCCAAGTAAAACATAAAAATTATATACCTTGCTGCAATAACAAATTAGATTCGAATTTTTGTTTTACTTGGCACCGACTTAAAAATTATAAAACAATTAATAATTATATAATAAACAACAATTTCTTAATTACATTAAAGGGAACAACAAATAAGTATTAAACTGTTGTATAAAAAACATTTATTTTTTGCTTTTTAGTTAACTTATGTCACTTTTGTGTTTTTATTTGAAGTCGGTTCCCTTTTTTTTTAAAGTTAATTATTTCTTAAACAAGTTTGGTCGGCGTCCTTTTCAAAAAATCTATTTTTAAATGATGGAAATATTGTAAGTGGAAGAAGATATACCTTTTGATATTACGGAAGTGGGTAATAATGCAATTGCTAACCTATTACCCGAAAAATAAAAGCACAATATTAAAATGCGTACAAACAGATAACTATTAATATGTATTTATAGCAATAAGAATAATAGTTAATGTGTTTTTTGTTATATTTTAACAAAGCGATTTGTTTCATCTATCCCAATTTTTTTTTTAAAATGTTAGCATTGTTGTCATGCACGAAATATTTTTCACTCTAGTGCGCGAAATACTTCCTGCACTTTGTCAAGATAAACAACTCCAATGTGACATTTTGCATACTGAAATTAATGTAAAAATGTCATCATTTTTTGACGTTTGTAGAAAAAAATATACAGGATGTATCAAATTTTATGCCCACTAATAATCTGAAAAGAAATAGAAGCTATCTTGCGTAGTTTCTGAATAAACTAAAAGAAACTGAAGTTTTGAAATTTTTTGTTTTTAGCCATAACTCACTTGTCATTTATATTACATATTTCTAGTTGATGCATTATTAGGACACTGTTTTATGGTATATGCTATATTTGGTATAACTGTCACCATTGCTCATTTTCGACGGTCAACTTTTTTTTTTCTTATGGTCGACATTTTAAATTTTTTCATATTTGAATAGAGTTTTTAATTCTAATTTCAACGATGTGTCACACTTTGCATTTTGTTTTAGTTTTTAAGCATTTTATTACAGAAAATAAAAATTTCATAAGAGTGCCATGGAAAGACCACGTTACTTAATTTATTTTGAAAAAATTCTAGTGGCCATGAACTGATGGAAGTAAAACAAAACACTACTTTTATTTACTTTGACTTTTAGATACATTAGGTGTGCGAAAATTTCAGGAAACTTTCTTTTGAGCGTAGGCAGCAGGTTAAGTTATTTTTTAAGAAAACAAATGAATGACAAAGTTTCTAACATACACAACTTACTGAAAATTCCACTTGCAGTTTTTATGCTTGCAACTGACATAACAAATTTGAATAACAGGTTAAATACAACAGATAACACTAGAACTGCACTAATACAAACAATTATTAAATAAATAATGAGTATTTGTATATAAAATACTTAATCACTTTAAGTATTTTATATACAGATGCTCATTAAATATGGACTTTAACGAAGTAAAGCTGGAATTGATAAATATTAAATAAATGTTTAAAACATTTGACACCTTTGTAAAACGTGTTCAGAAGCTCGTTTAAAATGAACTCTCTAATCTGTGTGTTAGTAACTGTGTATTCATTTTTTTTTGTAAAAAATAACTTAACCTGCTGCCTACGCTTAAAACAAAGTTTCCTGAAATTTTCGCACACCTAATGTATCTAAAAGTCAAAGTAAATAAAAGTAGTGTTTCGTTTTACTGCCATCAGCTCATGGCCTACTAGAATTTTATCAAACTAAAATAAATGACGTGGTCTTTCCATGGCACACTTCATTTCTGTAATAAAATGCTCAACACTAAAACAAAATGCAAAGTGTGACACATCGTTGGAATCAGAATTAAAATTCCGACCATAAGAAAAAAAAAGTTGACATTCGAAAATGATCAATAGTAACAGGTATACCAAATCTGATTAAAAATTTAAATTCAGCGTAAAAAAGTGTCCTAACAATGCGTTAACTAGAAATATGTAATATAAATGACAAATAAGTTATAGCCGAAAACGAACAATCTAGAATTTCAGTTTTTTTAGTTTATTCAGAAACTAAGCAAGATAGCTCAAATTTCTTTTCAGATTATTAGTGGGCATAAAATTACACAACTTTTATTTAACCATCGTCGTATCTCTTCAAATAAGCGAGATCCCCATAGTTAAAGTTAACACGCAATTTGATACAACCTCTATATACGTATGTAGAATTATTTAACATACTTGTCAAGCAAATTGGGAGTGCTTGTTTGCCGGTACTGTAAATGCAGAAAACCACGCACGCCTACATTTTCCACGGTTTCAATTTTCACTTAATTTGTGTTTGATAGTTTTTAAATTCTGCGAAATGAAATATTTGTTTTCAATTTTGCAATTTTTAACCCATTTTACAAAACAACAGTTCTCCGTCGGTTAAGAAATTTCCAGTATCACAGACACTTTTCTAAGTTTACGTTCAAGCATTTTGGAAAACTGTAGTATTTTTTAGTCATATACATAAATATACTATAGTAATATTGCTGATACGTATTAGAGATTTTATTTTTAATTAAAACGAAACTATATGATTATATAGCTTTACGAGATTGCACACAAGTACACTATTAAAAGTTTAATATTCTCAAGAATGTTTAAAAAGTCCGCATCATATTTTTAATTGGCTACTTTAACATGTTTATTATAAAATCATTTATTATTATTCTTTGAGATCGCTGTAGACTAATATGATCGCCTACTCGCTATTTATTATGCCTACTTTGTTTAAAATTTAATAGGTATACTTATAACATTATTTTTAAATATTTCAAAAATATGTATTTTGTTTTAAATTTTTAGCTACGTAGAAAATGGATTTATCATCATAAGAATTAGTGCTTGATTTTGCTATTGCTAAATTTATTTAAAAGTTAGACTGACATTTCGTATATGCGCAGGAGTATTGCAACACTATATATTGTTTTCTGTAATGACTTTTACTAATGTTATTATTCATCAAAATTTCAAGAGGAGGATGTTTGTCCTTCAATATAATAATATTTGTTTAATAACAATTTCTTGGTCAGTTTCAATAGTTACCAACTTATTGACTGATATTATTTTAAACGCAGGCAATTATATTTATTGTCATTGAGAACTTGAAGATACGAGTACGTGACTATTTTGAGTTTCTACTTCTAAAAACTATAAATACTGGACATTGCAATTTTTTTTTGACTATTGTTCTTTCTTATGCATTATATTTTAAACTTATTGTGTATGGTGCTTGTCTGAATATGTGTGCACGTTTTCACCATGTATCAATAAGCTATTCAAATATGTAGCAATTGCTGTTTTGGAGATAAATCGTAATTTCACTATGCTGTAATTACTTTGGTGTAACTACCAAAACATAGTTAAGAAAATACAGTGCATAAAGCCATATAGCCACTTTCGTATATACTTTTTTGCATTTGTATGTTAAAAAATCAAAAGCAAATAGAAATACTGTTCTAATGGTCTCTGTTACAAGCATTTAGTTTATTTAACAAGAAATGATTGTATTTTTACTATCATTCGGAATTTTATTAACTTGTTTTTGAAATCTTTCAGGTCAGACTCTTTAAAATGTCTTTAAAAAAACTGCCATAATATACTTGATCGTTTTTGTTAAAAATGCGAAAATAACCGAAGAGTGAAGTCGGTTTTTTCAGTAGGAAGGTTCACAAAGATATTATAATTATAATGATATTGTGTTTGATTTAATTGCAAAACATAATTTTTAAAATAGACACAATGTATAATATGGTTTTATATACCTTCTTCTTCTTCAGGTGCCGTCTCCAGATCGAAGTTTGCCAATCATCATAGCAATTCTAATCTTTGAAGCTGCTGCTCTGAAAAGTTCCCCAGATGTGCATTGAAACCATTCCCTCAAATTTCGCAGCCACGACATTCTTCTTCTTCCTACATTTCTCTTTCCTTGGATTTTTCCTTGTATTATCAACTGCAGCATCCCGTACCTTTCTCCTCTTGTAACGTGTCCAAGATACTGTAGTTTTGAGCTCTTTATCGTATCTATAATTTCTTTTTGTTTGCCCATTCTTCTTAGAACTTCATCGTTAGTTATTCGGTCCATCCACGATATTCTGAGGACCCTTCTATAGGTCCACATTTCGAACGCTTTTATTTTCTTGAGCGCTGCTACATTGAGGGTCCATGCTTCAACCACGTAGAGAAGAGTAGTGAAGATATAGCATTTAACCAAACGAACCCTCAGGTCTAGATTCAGGCATCTACTGCAAAGTACTTTTTTCATTTTGATAAAATTTGTTCGTGCTATTTCGATCCTGATTTTAATTTCATTGGTGTAGTCGTTATTGGCACTTGTACCAAGATATGTGTATTTTTCAACTTGTTCGATGTTATTTTCATTGACAGTAAGATCTTTGTTATTACGAGATGTCTTCGATATTCTCATAAATTTTGTCTTCTTAATGTTTAGTGTTAAACCATACTCCTCACTACACTCAACAACTTTGTTCATCAGTCTTTGGAGGTCTTCGATACATTCTGCCATAATCACCGTATCATCCGCATATCTTATGTTATTGATGGGTGTTCCGTTGACTTTAATACCAGCTGTTTATATACCTATTAATAGTTAATCTGTAAATCAGGGTTTAATCTGGATTTATTTTTTGGCTATAAATGAAATACTTTTTACTTCAACAATATTTAGATATTTTAACTTTATACGTATTTCGACATATTTACATGCCATTCTCAAAGGTTATATTAAAAAGTAAATAGTGTTGTTATAGCAATAGAACTTGGTGACTTGATGTCGGTAATCGTCTGCAGATGACTTGATTTCTCATTCCAAAATGTCCAATAGAGAAGAATTTAAGAGATCAATTTGCTCATTCATTAACGGTACAGTTTTTAAAGGTTTGTGAATTTCAAAAGCTTCTAGTATAACTAATTTACGTTTGTCACCACAAAAGTGTAAACATTTTATAGTGTTATTAGATGTTATTAAATGATTGTGTTCTAGTAAGTGTTTAGCGTAATTGGATTTATGTGGGTGTATTTGTAACAACGTACGTGTTCCTGATACGTATCATCAAAATTTCTAATTGTCTGGCCTATATAAACCGAATTACAATGCGTACAATTTAATTTGTAAATGCCTGATTTTAGCAAATCATTTGTTTTTGATTTTGCATTTAACAAAGTGTTTAAAATGTTTTTAGTTGTTTTAAAACTTACTTTATATTTATTTGTCTTGTTTATAATTTTAGCATTTTTTTTCTGATTTGTCACCAAAATATGGGATTGATGCATATTTAATTGTATCGGATGCAGTTGGGGTATTCGGATAAATTTTTTGAATGGCTAATTTATAGTCTTTTTCTTTAATTAATGTGTTAATAAGTTTAGTATTATAACCATTACTGAATACTATATTCAATTTGTGTAATAATTAAAATTTCTCTATTGTAGTTAATGTCATCTAAAGGCACCGTTAAAGCCCTATATATCCTGGGGATTTGTTTTCTTTAGCAATTTGATAAAATGGGTTGAAGTAGAATTCGCCAAATTCTGAATAAATTCGCAACACTTTGATAAGAATTACAAAAGAAGTCAATTTTTCAATTATCGTTTTATTTATTTGATGGTGCATTTAGTAGCAATTTGGCGAATAGACCGTGATGAAGTGGTACGAAAATTTAAAACTGTTGCGGTCAGTAGCAATTAAACGACGCTATCTAGTGATTTGACGAGCGGCAGCTTAAATCCTGCGTAAATTCTGCTGTTTTATGACAGCAGAAGGTATGCGCTTAAAGAAACAATAAATATAAAAAAAAAATTACCGTTAAGTTCTTGAACTAAATTTTTCATACATTATCAAATGTAGGTGTCTTTTTAGAGTGTATTCATAGATTGTAGGTAAGAAAAAATAGATTAATATTGTCTGTGGCACTTTGCTATTTCTGAAATTAAGAAATTTTGTCAATGCAGAGGCGTCGGACTTCCTCCACATTCAAATAATGGGCCACGGCGTTATTTGTAAGATATTTGGTCATAGCTAAGCAGCAGTGTATAATTCTGATATTTAATAAAACAGTCTGAATAAATTATACATTTGAATCAATAGGTCCGAGTTCGTTGCGCTTTAAGATGTAAAATGTAACATAATTGCAAAGTATAAATAAGAACGTGTACTATAAACAACGGTAACAATACATACGAAGTAGCTAATAGGTATCGCAATCACAGTACAAAGGAGTCGCACCGCGTAAATCTAATGCAGAAAATCAGCCCACGCTGAAATGACTTAAACAACCGATTAATTTACTCAATTTACATATTAACATCGTATAAATATCGCACGAGATGAAATGAAGCGCATTGGCCATTAAAGGATAAAGAGGCATGTTCTCGCGAAGTTACCAAATGAGGCATCAGTGTGTGCTCCCGCATCTTGTACGTGAGCTTCGTACATCAGTATCGACAGGTTGCAGTTGCAGAAGGGAATTTTACTAGTTTATTTCTTATGTCAGGTTTTGTGTGTGCTGTTGTCTTGTGTACCTACCTTGTTGCTACCGATCCCACCGTACCTAAAGAAATGACCACTGTCATCAACGAGGATTTACGGCTATTAATAAAATCGTTCCATAGCTAATGGGGATTGATTTGTCTATTTAAACTACATGATTTCTGTTAAGGCACATAAAAGAAACACGTTAGTTATATTACCCAAAGACATTTACGTACAAAAAATTAATGATTTCATAATTCAAATTAAAAAACTTTAACTAGTAATCCCACCAAAAATTATCAAAAGGAATTAAAACAAACATTAGACAATTGCCAGGTTTGTTTAACAGATTATCAAAAAAGACAAATAATAAATCCAAATCCACAACCACCAAAACTATACGGTTTATTAAAAATACACAAACCCAACATGCCCATTACACTAGTGGTACCATACATACATACACCCAACCACATTCTAGCAAAAAAACTAAATAATATAGTTACCAGTTTTGATTATAAACCAAAACATTTAATTAAAAATTCTCCCGAATTAATCAATAAATTATCTAACTTACATTTCCAACCACAACGCAAGCTAGTCAGTTTTGATGTTACTAATATGCTTTCCCAAATACCTCCTCAGGAGTGTATTCCTTTATAAAATAGCATTCTTATTAACAAAAATGTTGAATTAAAGAAACGGACTGAGTTGGTTCAATTATTTGAACTTTGCACCAATCAAAATTATTTAACTTTTGATAATAAAATTTATTTCCAAAAAGATGGTTTACCCATGGAAAATTCAATTTTACCTCTTTTAGCTAATATATGTAAAAAATCTAAGAGATCAAATATTCGAATCAAATCAATCTGAGAAAGTTTTATTTTGGCTTCGTTATGTTGATGACATTTTAGCATGTTTTAATAGTTCATTTGATTTACTTAATGAATTTTTAATTTTCATTGACAGCTTGCATCCAAACATAAAATGTACATTAATTACACAATTAATTCCATTAATAAACCTGAATACTCTGTTTATAGAAAGCCTACACAAATAGACATTACAATTCGACATTATTCTTATCATCATAAAACACATAAATTAGCAGCATACAGGGCCATGATACATAGCGCTTTGACCGTCCCTTTAGATAAAACTAATTATAGTGGAGAAACTTTAATTATTAAACAAATTCCATATAGTAACGGTTATAATACTAAACTTATTGATACATTAATTAAAGAAAAAGATTATAAATTAGCCATTAAAAAATTTATACGAATACCTCAACGTCCTCAACTTCATCCGATACAATTAAATATGCTTCGATCCCATATTTTGGTGAAAAATCAGAAAAAATTGCTAAAATTATAAACAAATCAAATAAATATAAAGTAAGCCTTAAAACAACTTAAAACATTTTAACACTTTGTTTAATGCAAAATCAAAAACAGATTGTATGCTAAAATCAGGCATTTACAAATTAAATTGTTCGCATTGTAATTCGGTTTATATAGGCCAGACAATTAGAAATTTTGATATTAGGTATAAAGAACACGTACGTTGTTACAAATACAAACACCCACATAAATCCAATTGCGGTAAACACTTACTAGAACACAGTCATTTAATGACATCTAATAACACTATAAAATATTTACACTTTTGTGATGATGAACGTTAATTATATACTAGAAGCTTTTGAAATTCAGAAACATTTAAAAACTCTACCGGTAATGAATGTGCAAATTGATCTCTTAAATTCACCTTTCTTGGACATTTTGGAATAAGAAATCAAGTTATCTGCAGACGATTACCAAGATCAAGTCAGCAAGTTCTACTACTATGGCAACACTAACTGTTTACTTTGTAATATAACCTTTGACAATGGCATGTAAACATGTTGGAATACGTATACGGTTAAAATAAATAAATATTGTTGAAGTAATAAAGTGTTTTATGTATCTATAATCAATACATTTGGACTTCAACGAAATAAAGCTAGAATTTATAAATAATATACATGACGAGATTTTCGGAAACAAATGGTTTCGGTAAACTTCTATTATTTTTGCTTATAAACAACTAAAAAAACAATTACATTATAGGAATCCATGTTGTTGTAAATGTTGTAAATCTCCCACGTCATTTTTCTGATTGGTATTCATTATAAAGGTGTTAAGAATGAAATATAACTTGTTATAAATGTTGAGTTAATGTATATTCGGTTTTTATCAATGTTTTTCCAGATTCCATATGCGGTTTATTAAAGCGAATAAATCCTAAAACATTTATTTTAAAATATTTAGTAAATCTGTATGTATTTAGATAAATCAGCACATATTTGTTTTAAATCTTTCAACATTTAATAAATCTTTGAAGATTTAAATAAATTTTGTCCGGTTTAAATAAATCTTTACAGATTTGAATAAATGTTTTTTCACGCTACCGGCAGTGTAAGTAGGCCTTACATCCATAGCTACAGGGATCGTAAGTGGCTGATAACATTCGTGTACTAGTTACCCTTGACGACGGAACTTAATAGTGTCACTTACGTTCCTAGGAAAATAATGTTGATTTTAACTGTTCGTTGATATGGTAACAAACACAGACAACTTAGAATAATGGAGCTTTTAAAAAATAATTCCGATGACAGCTGTCAAAACGAACTTTTAAAAATATGATTAAATTTCTATCTGTAGGCCTACTTACATTGCCGGTAGCGTGAAATAGTTATTTAAGTATCAAGGAATGTAAGAACGTAATAACATCCGAGGTAGGCGAATACAAGCTGAGTCGGAGCCGAAGCTTGTCGCCTGCCGAGGATGTTATTAGTCGATACATTTCGTGTTACTTATTAAATTTTTCACGCTACCGGCAATGTAAGTAGGCCTACAGGTAGAAATTTAATCATATTTTTAAAAGTTCGTTTTGGCAGCTGTCATCGGAATTATTTTTTAAAAGCCCCATTATTCTAAGTTGTCTGTGCTTGTTACCATATCAACGAACAGTTAAAATCAACATTATTTTCCTAGGGATGTAAGTGACACTATTAAGTTCCGTCGTAACTAGTACACGAATGTTATCAGCCATTTACGATCCCTGTAGCTATGGATGTAAGGCCTACTTACATTGTCGACAAGCTTCGGCTCCGCCTCAGCTCGTATTCGCCTACCTCGGATGTTATTACGTCCTTACATTCCTTGATACTTAAATAACTATAACATTTAATTTTAAGCTGTTACGTTTAATGTGCATCTGTCATATTTATTTGACGTGGATAAGCCCAGCCGACTTAGAAGACCAAGACCGTTTACACCAGTAGTAACGCGCAAGAAGCGGTGGGAGCGTTCGACGCTTTAACCAAACAGACTGAAAATTACCTTTTCAAGACAATGTTGAAAAAACTTTTCCATTACATGAATAATAAATTATGCAATGTTCATGTTGCTAAATATGTAGGTATATATTTTTATTTATGATTAAATTGTTATTTATTGTACAAATTTCTTAAATACGGAAAACGTATTGATAATTTATCGTTAAACGTTACCACACTGATGGTATGGACGGTTATGGTCTTCTATGTCAGCTGGGTCTACCAAAGTCAAATAAATATGACAGCTTAATATTAAATGTTACAGCTTAAAATTAAGTGTTGTAACATTTATTTAAATCTATAGAGATTTATTTAAATCTGTGAACATGTGAATAAATGTGTAAAGATTTATTTCAATCTGTAAATATTTATTTAAATCTGTCAAGATTTATTAAATATTAAAAGATTTAAAACAAATATGTGCAGATTTGTCAAAATATATAAATATTTCTAAATATTTGAAAATTTAAAATAAATGTTTTAAAATTTATTTAACTCTCGAATGCTTTATAAAACGTTGGAATATTTAAATTAAATGTTTAAGGATTTATTTAAATCCACAACGGTTTATTAAAATAAAAAACATTTAAGTAAATGTGTTTCTATATAATAAATAATGGGACAATTTGCCGTAAATAACGCGTAATGCGCAGCAAATTTTCACTGTACACTTGGCGCCCCATATAAATGTTAAACATTTTCAGTGGTCTAATTTCAATATTATCTCGACTGTTCCTTTAAGTCGATATAATCGAAGACTTCGGGTTAATATGTATTGTGGCGCTCTTTCTGTATGGTGTATTTCTCGGTTCTCTTTCATGACCCGTCAGAACTGCAAAACCCAAACCCCAAATCTGAACGAGAGAGGAATTCGAGGTAACCATAATAACTAAAAGAGTGACAATTGAATGGTAATGTAGTAAAAACTCCAGCAGGGCAATTACACCATTTCTATGTTTTTGAACTAAAAGTTCTAAGGCAACATAGTTAGAGTATTTACACAACATACGAATTCTAAACTTACAACACTAGGTTTTGTAGCTTTCTTTAGCAAATAAAGGTTGTTTTAGTTATATGATTTCTATATAGATTGTTATAGCTGTAAACATTGAAGATTGTGTAAACGATGCTATGAATTTAAATATTTTAAAAATGAAATGTGGTTTAAAACTTATATAGAAACAGGAATTTTTACGTCCGGTGCAAGTGTTATATTGCTTGTTCTTAAAAACGTGCGAAAAGAATACAGTACCAAAAATATTTAGGTTTTAAAATATGCAACGAAGAGCTTTTTTGCAAAACCCGTCATGGTCAAATTTGTATGATTTTGGAGTAAATACTGAAAACGTATATCAGGATTTTACAGTTTTGTACTAAACTAGTCTGCAGTACAATTACATATTTTTTAAATTAATAACTGTTTTAAAAAATATTTATAGGTTGGACATCCTACATTTTATCAAATATTTGGAAAATATTAAAAATTGTACACACAATATTTGAGGTGTTCTCTAAAAGAGCAAAAACCGTGACTTGTTTTACTTTTAGAAAATAGCCGGAAGAATAAAAAACTATTTGAATAAAAATCGATTTACTTAAACAGAGCGGTGCAATACATAAATTAATATTCACTCACATGTCTCTAGTTGCGTACTTCTCGTAATTACGGTGCTTTCAGATCCATAAAATATTCATTATTCAAAATATCACCAGTATTAACATGAGAAGCAAGCAAATATACAAGGTGAGTTGTTTAAGTGTTGGAATTATTAAATTTTTTAAATTAGAGTGTTTGATAATTAGCTGGTACACAACCTAAAATTATTACCAATTATACTGAATGTTGAGGTATGCCTGTACAGCGCTTTATATTGTTATTTAAAATACAATACACTGTGTACTAGTGCAGTTTTAGATTTTACAGTTAAATGTAGACATAATGGCGTTTTAAAGTATTAGGATCGTAAAATTAGTGGTTTTCGAGTTATTATACTTTTTTTAAAGTTTTGAAATTTGTGGACTATACTGGAAGCATTTGAAATTCACAATTATTTAAAAACTGTATAACTTAACTCTCTTTTGTTGAGTTTACTCTCCAGACGGGTTGCACTGGGCGGGGTCTTGTTTGTAGTAGAATTACACTTTGTGAAAAAGACTTTTCACCAGTTTGACTTTTCTTTTAGGAAGGCTTTTTCCCAGTGGGTTGCATGATTTCCTTGTACCTAGTTAAAGACCTGGGTAACTACAGTGAAAATGACGGTCTCTAGAGATTTAGTTAGTTTAAGTTACCAATACTATTTGGGCTTATGTAAACCATTACCAACAATAAACCGTATATATTAAATAAAGCAACAGATTAATTATACTTGTTCTTTCCAAAAACAATAATTACACTACGTCGCAAGGTATTACAAGCTAAGCAAAGCAAAATATAAACAAAAACAATACGGCAACAAGGCAATTACGGAAGCAGTACGGTAGCAGATAAGATACGGTAGCAACCAACTAAGCAGCACTAAGACGTTGTAGTGTAAACGCGGCTCCCAGTCCGTGAGCGGATGCGTCAGTCTATCGGTTTAGTAAAATCTGGACAGGCCAAGACAGGAGCTCGGTAAGAAGGGTTTTTAACTGCTTAAAAGCAACATCTTGCTCATCGGTATGTCTACCGTTGATGGTTATGGAGTAGTCGGGTCAGCGGTGCAACTATCTCGGAAAATAACAGTACAAAGCAACGTTACCAAGACACTACTCCTACTCCTTTAGCCTTCAAATGTTTGTTGGAACAGGAATGTTGGGCATAGTTCCAACCTTCGTTGATTCTCTATAAAATCCTTCGTCAGATATCCAACAGAATTCACTTGTGGGGATTAAGATTTAGATTTGCATATCGAAGGGCTTACCAAGGACGATAATGTCATCGAGGTAAACGAACGCTTTTGGTTTCATCTCCGGACCTATGATGGTGTCCAGCAGGCGTTAAAACGTGACAGGAGCAGGATGAAACTCATAAGGCATACTCGGAACTGAAAGAGACGTCTGTTACCAACAGTGAATGCGGTAATCGGTTTGCTGTCCTCCATTTAGCGGTACTTTCCAATAACCTTGATTCAAGTTGCTGCTGGACATATTTTGCTTGTCTTATTTGTACAATATTGCACTACTGTACACAGAAGGTGAGCATCTTTCATCGACACCTCGTTAACTTGGAAGTCAATGCAGAATCGGGACTTTCCGCCCCTTTGCTGCACCATGACCACGGGTGAACACCACAGACCGTTTGATGGTTCAATTATTCCTTCTTCCAACATTCGGTCTATTGTGGTGTTGAATATCTCTTGCATCATCCGGTTCTGAAGCCGGTTTCGTCGTTTAATGAGTGTCTTTTGGGATAATAGGATGTGGTAGGCTACCACTTCGTTGGTGATGCCGGTAATATCTAAAAATAATGGTAGTTAAAAATTAATTGCGCGTGTGTAGTTTAGCTGCGGTTAAAGTTGCCAGTAAAGTGGAATCTACTTGTACCATCCTAACTGGTATGTATGGTTTCTTTGTGATGGACACGATACGGTTTTCCAGAAATACATTACCGGTGGTGTTAATGTGAAAATTCATCGATTGAACGAATTGAACGTATGTGTCGTCTTCTGCCGCCCAACTTGTATCTGGACAATATATGCTCCAGTGACAAGCACGGTTTCTTTATCAATTACGGTTGCATTGTTGGTAATTGGCGGTTGTGCAGGTATGTTACAGGGAGGTAGCATTTCTACCACTCTTAGACCTATGTACAACTTGACGGCGCCGGTGTCTACTAGTGCTAAAATCTGGGTACCACATAATTTGACGGGAATGGAAGGTAGGTTGTCTACAGTATGGGAGACGACGTTGGTCGGGAGAGATTCAGGCCTCCTTGCTGAGCTTTTCCCATCTAGTTTTGCGGTTGCCTACATTTACAGTCGCGAGAGAGTATGCCTCCCTTTCCACATCATGAACAAAACAAGATCGATTTATTGTTACACTGCTGTCGGCGGTATCCGGCTTGACCTAAACACCAGCATACAGGCTTTACAGTCTCCTGGCGAGTTTCGGGTTTTACAGTTGAAATCTCCCTTGATAGAATGACAGCTCTTACTTGGCTGGAGTAAAGTGTGCTTGGTGCTGGGGTCGTAGCTATTCTGAAACGTGTTATTTCAACGGCCGGTGGTGCTGAAGGCTGAATACACTCGCTTTTGCGTCGGATGCCCTCATACTTCTTGACTGCTGCTATCAAGGCCGCTACGGTGTTATAGGTGGCTCAATAGATAAACAGTCGGTACTTCGGAAGTAAGTTTAGGTGTAGCCAATATAGCTCTTGGTCAAAGGTGAAAGATGTAATCGATGGCTCTTACCTGTTTATTCTAATGCCGTTGGCTGATTTTTCGCTTCGAGGTTGATGCAGATAATCAATCGAAACGTAAAATGCGAGAAAATTACAAAGGAAGTTTCTCCGACACCTATAACGTTTATGGCTATTTCAGTACCATAACAAGGCGGTGCCGGTTAAGAGTTCTAGGAGCACTGGAAGCAATCTGCGTCTATTGAAAGTCACATTCCATTTGCGTACCTTCAAGAAGACGGTTGTGGATGTTTTTACTGGTGTGGCTAGGGGTGCTTGTTTTATACAAAATATACTAACGGTTGTTGCAGACGGGGCGAATACAACTGGTTTCTGAAACAAAGAAGCGGTCGGAGACATCGCGGTAGTCAGGAACAACGTGGACGGTGGGTATTGAAATAGCGTGGTGAATGGCGATGCTTGGGTGACTTTTGTAGGTGCTAATTTTTCTCGAAGAAAGTTGACAAAGCGTCGTTTTAATTCAGCTACGGGTCCTTCATTAGGTAGACCAAACTTATCCAGTTCCTCCATTAACGGCACTTTCTTCAGTCGGTATACCTAACCAACTTGGACGTCGGCAATATTACAGCCCCACATTTTCTTGCTTCTCGGCGGAGGTCTCTGGTCTCGGTGTCCTGCGTGTTCGAACAAAACTGCTTGGTCGGTTTGTTGAATATGGAAATACGGTCCCTGTATTTAAAAGGAAATGGATCCGATCTAACTGTAACTTAATGTAGTTTCATAGACAATCGGTTGTATACATCTAATAATCAAAAATCTGAAATTTTTGATTCTGCGGGTGGGAGTTATGTATGAACCGAATTCAATTCTTTTGATATCTGGAAATTCATGTTATGTGTATCATTGATAGCCAATAATTGAAGTATGTCAAAGCTTTGTAAATTTACCAGTTTCATGCTTCATGAGTGTAACTCGAAACTGAATAAATATTACTTTACTTTAAAAGTCATCTGAGAATTTAGATAAACCAGATCACGTCATCGAGTTCTATTGTTCCTATAGCAACACCAACTATTTTAGTGGCGTAAGAACCACCCCGCAGCTTTTCTTCCCCCAGCGCGAGGGGCCAAGAGCTAAACAGGGCCCCAAACTTCTTAAACTGCAGACTCGACATGGTTTGGAATATCCAAATTTATAGAATAAAAAAAATAATCTATTTTGGTACTGTAAAAAAAACGTTTGTAAAAATTTCTATAGAGTGTTGCTGACTGCATGTTTTTTAATGTATTGTTCTTTTCTACGAAACAAAGCGAGCGCGTTTATATTGAAGTAGAGCACCTCTCTCCACCACCTTCATGTTTTGAAGGTGTTACATATTTTTCATCCCAGTGTAACTATCAATCTTGTACACTTACATCGGATTTTCTGCGTTAAGTCGTCTAGGCTGTAAAATGTATAAAGACAACAACGTAAAGTTCAGTGTCGGTTCATTTCCCGTGAAGGGGCGGGCCGCTCTAAGGGTATTTAGGACTCCGCACCGGTGTCCTAAGCCCCTCTTCAGCCGAGAAAGGATGGTAAAGATGGGTTAGAGCAAGGAATTTTTATAAAGAAGGATTTCCGCGGATAGTACTGTCCCAGTATTCACTTTTTGACCCAGGAAAGACCGCGGAAAAAACCTAAACCAGGACAATCGGTCGAGACGGGATTAGAACCCAGGCCTCCCGAATGAAACGTAGACACGTTAACCGTGGAGCCACGTCTTTCGGTGTATAAAGACACACACACATACACACAGGCACCATGCAGAAACCCGATTTCCTGGTATTCTTGAACGCTAAAACATGCATTTTCGTCAAAATCCCAACTACCGAGTTTTTGTTGAATACCATATCTGTTTCTAGCTATACTCTGTTAGCTGCGAGATACATACACTGCTTTAAACTTGAACAGTTAACATAAATAAACATTAGCGACATTTTCTAAAACGAACAACCAATTCTACAATAAACTGCCGTTAACATATTTTCCTGTGGGAAACATTGGGTAATATCTGCGTAAACATCTGTAAAATATTTTTTTAATGGTCAGCGTGACGCCACAAGTTGTTGTAAAAGTTGAATTCTTGTGGTAGGAAAGTGCTAAACGCCAGTTAGATAACTTTTCTAATTAGGTCAGATTTAATTTGGGTTAATGATAGTGATTTACACAAAGTGGTTTAATCGAGTTGTCCATATAGTCCTGGTTTAAATTAGGTCAATTTGCAGAACTGAATACATCTACCCGCCGCACCTTTCCTACTGATCGAATTAAACACAAAAATAGTTTTCAAATTTTTTATTGTGTGTTTATTATATTTGTTTTTAATTACAGCTGGCAATTTAGCCGATTCAGTGGCTTCCACACGATCAAATACTTTTACACAACCTTTCTATTTTCAGACCTTTATTTGTTGGTGGTTTAACAAGATACAGCTCGTTTTAGAAAAATCTCTTGCTCTTTACATTCCGAACAAACAAACAATAAGCTTTAAAAACTGGATAGGAAATGAAAGATAAAAAATATCGATAGAGCTATATTGACCAAAATGAAGATTTTTTAAAAAAGATGACAGATAAATTAATAGCAGAGTTAGTTCTGTTTAAACAAATTAAAAAAAAACTGTCGGATAACCACCACGAGACTTTCCTCGCGTAAGCCTGCTACCTTCTTTTTTTTCTCCGTTTTCAACTATTAAACTAGTGCCAAAATTTAAAAGCATTTAAAATTCTTGAAATTTATTACTAATTTTTTTTAATAATTTTAAAAATTTCGATACTTTCGTTAACATTCGATTATTTTGAAAATATTAAAATGATGAAAGCGAACATTTTTGATTGTTTATAGATTTAGATATTCTGCAATATTATACACTGTGTCCGTAAAGTAACCCCCCACCCAACTAACTTTTGAACGACTTGATATTTTTCTACAAAATTTGGCGTGCTGTAATGGGAAATTAAATACTATTTTTCAGACCATATTAAAATTTTGTATCATACAAAATGGCGACATTTTGAATTTTTTTTAATGGAAAGAGGGTCGAGTGACACCTCATTGGAAAGGTCTTTTAGTTCTGCGTCTGATCCTAAAGTTTCAAAGAAAAATATTCAGCCATAACAAAATGACAATGTTTGAAGACAAAGAAGTCTATTTAAAATTACTAAGAATTAAAGCTTAAACTTTTTGGCACATAAAAAGTCGGTTATAAAATTCCTGCCTTACATTTTCATAAGTTTCTGGAGTGATAATTCTGCACACTTCTGTAATGCGTTGCTCCAGTTCTTCAATTGTTTCTGGACGGGTTCTGTACACTTTCGATTTCAGATATTTCCATAGAAAAAAATCTAAGGAAGTTAAATCTGGGGAGTGAGCCGGCTATTCTACAGGCCCCCGCCTACCAATCCATTTTCCAAGAAAATGTCCGTGGAGAAAGTCAGAAACAGGCCTATAACAATGAGGCGGCGCACCGTCTTGTTGGAACATAACGTTTTCAATATTATTTCAAGCCACCTGAGATATTTCTGGGAAAATTTAGTCCTGCAAATGAATAAGTGGACTACTGGATAAGAAAATCAAAACAATTTTGAACTGAGTGAGTCCATTGGCTTACAATCCGCCATTTTGTTATGGCTCAATATTTTTCTTTGAAATTCTAGGATCAGACGCAGAACTAGAAGATCTTTCAAATGAGGTGTCACTCGACCCTGGATAAAAAACGCAAAACAATTTTGAATTGAGTGAGTCCATTCGTTTAAAATCCGCCATTTTGTTATGGCTGAATAGTTTTCTTTGAAACTCTAGCATCAGACGCAGAATTAAAGTACCTTTCAAATGAGGTGTCACTCGACCCCCCTCTCTATTAAAAAAAATTTAAAATAGCGAACAAACAGAAACCTTCTATAGTTCATTTGTCAATGCAAGGTTATTTCTATTGTCATTGTCGTAGTTTCTAAACTTTTGAAAAAAACAAAATAGCTATAGTGGGGGTGACCGCGAGATAGTAGGAAGATCACGATCACCCTGATTTGACATGTGTAGGATACAAATCTAAGATTCTTTTGTAGCACATCTATATTGAAGTATAACAATCGTCCCCTCTCCTTTTTTGGCGGACCTATCTTACTACTTTGCGGTTTCATCCCAGTGCGATTGCCGAGATGCCGACATAGCATCTCGCACAGCATATTTTGTATAATTTCTTTCAATAACAGACAAACACATTTTATTACTGAGGCTGCTATTTCTTGCCACTGTTATTATTAAAAAGCTGCAGGGGACTGACACAACAAAGGTCTCTTCACAAACATTTTACAAAATAAACAAATATACGCTACGCATTCCACACTCCACTGACTTACATAATTATTGTGAACTAAAGTAGCCATAACATTAATGTTCGCGTAAATAAAACGCCACGTGTACATTACTAGCTCTCATTTAAAAGATCTAGAATCGGTACGCTTTTGTACTTTCCCATACTTAAGTATGGAAATGCATTGTGATCACGAAAATGTTCAAATATGACATTTTGACGGTAAAGTCTACTCACAGACATTTTTGCAAAATAAGCAAATATACGCTACGCATTCCACACTCCACTGACTAACATAATGAGAACTAAAGTAGCCATAACATTTATGTTCTCGTAAATAAAGCGCCGAGTGCACATTACTAACTCTCATTTAAAAAGAACTAGCTGAATCTGTACGCTTTTGTAGTTTCCCATACTTTCAGTATGGAAATGTATTATAATCACGAAAATGTTCGAATACGACATTTTGAAGGAAATACATGTTTTGGCCCTCTAAGAACACAAAATACTGGATTTTAAGAATGACGGTCTGTATGTGCACTTGTGTAAAGCAAAATCTCAAGAACTATTAGACTGATTTTAATGACATTTTCTTTCACAAACGGGATTTTATAAACGTACGAACAGAATATGATAGAGAGCGTTAAGACAAATCTAAAGTTTTTTCTGAGCACTCCAGCTTTAAAATGGCTGCCGCTACGGTGTTTGTGAATATTCGGCTTTAACGCTTATTTACTAAAAAAACGAGTTGATGGATCGAGATTAATTTTGGTATTAGAACAGCCCCAGAGAAACACAATGTTACAATACAAAAGATTTTTTAATGATCAATAGTAGAATAAGATTTAGAACATAATTTTTAGGTGCAGCAATATTTAGGGGGGTTAATTTTCTCCACCCTCCCTAATTTTGGTGAACAAATTTGCCAAAATCGATTTATATAGAATTAAACCAATCTCTATAAAATTAATAAAACTAGGACTACAATCTACAGTCCGCTACACTAGCAACATTCGTAGTTTATTTATTATTTTAAAAAAGCGCTAGTCTACATTAGGTATGCAGATAGATGAAGGTTATTTCGAGATATAATAAAGACAATATTTCTTCGACAACAATCACACTTTACCCTTACGTATTTTTGTTGTATTTTAAGTCTTTTAAGCTAATAACAATAATAAATCAAAGCTAGTAAAGCTCTGGACAGTCGTAATTCAAGCTTCTAAGGTTTGGCAACATCTTATTTTATTTTTGTTAGAAAAGTGCTGCTGCGCTGCAGTAAAGCTGCTATCCCACTGTAAACATTTTCGTATTTATCTTTATAATTTGTTTTTATAAAAATGACGTCATGTAATATTGCCATAGTGGCCATACTGTAAAAATATTTTACAAACATTTTACAATAATTGTTAGATGTGTTGCATAACTGGTATGTACGAATGAACTTAACTAATAGTACTTTACCACAAAACCTTCGCTCGCAAAAATGTTAATGCGCACGCTTCCATCAACAACCAATCAAAGCGCCACTTGCATCAACATAAATACAGACGTTTCTATTTCATAAAAATATTTTTACGTGATAACGTGACGTCACATAAATACAGTCCGTCAAAATATTTAATAGACTTTCCAATTTGATTTTTTTTTGTTTGATTCAGCAATTAGAATGTGTTCCAGCAAGTGACCAAAAGGGAAGCTGCCAGAAGGTTTTTATCTCCAAAATGTTATTCCTATTGCCTTTGAACTCCTTCATACACAGTTTGAAGCGGAAATTCGTACGTTTTTGAAAAGAAAAAAAAATGGAGACGGCCGAGGGGGTATCGAGGGATGGTAGGAAAATCGCGCTTATGCAAATCAGATAGCTACTTGATATGCGTAGAACACATATCTGAGTTTATTTTTTTAAATGTAAAATGATTGTCATAAATGGAATGGCAAAAGATTAAGAACATAATAACTACGGCAGCCTCGGAAGCTTTGGGTACGAGATATAAGCGGTACGGAAACCGCGGATTAAAAATATGGAACGAAAACATCGCACAAATAATAAACGAAAAGAAAACTGCATACCTACACTATTTGAACAACCCAACACCGGAGAATAGAACTGTATATATGCGAAAATGTGCCATCACTAAAAGGGAAGTGGGAAATCTAAAACGACAGAGTTGGAACAGATATGTCCAAACACTGGAGGATGACATACACGGTCGCCAAGAAAGAGCATATAAAGCCCTCAAATACTTAAATTCAACTGTTAAAGACCAACTCCAACTTAACATAATCCCAGTAAATATATGGAACAATTATTACCAAAACTTATGGACCGATTTACGACCAGACACTGAAGATAATGTAATTGCAGATATCAATGAGCATGTGGACCAGATAACCAAAAATGAAATGATAGAAGCCATAAGAAGGTTTGCAAACAAAAAAGCTCAAGGAACTGATGCACTGAATATAGAACTCTTCAAAAACGCTTCTGATAAATTGCTTACACGTCTATTAAATTTCTTGAACATATGCTGGACAACAGGTCATGTCCCCGAGGAATGGGGAATAGCTTTGGTAACCCCAATATTTAAGAAAGGTGATAGGAGCAAATGCGACAACTACCGAAGAATAAGTTTACTGAATTCTGGATACAAAATATTTGCAAAGATCATCACAAGAAGAATTAATGCTATTAGCGAGAACATCCTCGGAGAAGCTCAACTCGTGTACAGATTGCATTTTCTCAGTAGTCCAGATGATTGAAAAACGACGTGAATATAACTTACCAACTTTGATTGCTTTTATAGACTACGTCAAGGCTTTCGATAAATTGAACCGAAATAAACTATGGAAAATTATGATCCGCAGAGGCTTCCCCCAACACCTCGTCAGAGTTGCTCAAAGTCTCTATGCTAATACAAGATTCAGGATTGATAAAGAGACGTCGGAGGATACAGTAGAAATAAACGGTGGGGTAAGGCAAGAGTGTCCCCTGTCTCCCACTCTATTCAACATATATATTGACGAAGTGGTCGATAGATGGCAGCGTACGTTATCTACGCACACTGAAATAAATAATACATATATTGACACTCACGCATATCCTAAAAAAGCGCTATCAACTGGGTGCTAAACTTCGCGAATACTATTGGTTAATAGGAAGGAAATCAAAGTTATCCCTGCTAAACAAATTGCTAACCTACAAGATGGCCCTAAAACCGATTTGGACCTACGGGATTCAGCTGTGGGGAACCGCCTCCACTTCAAACATAGAAATCCTTGAAAGATTTCACTCCAAGGCTCTGCGAGTCATAGTCAACGCTCCATATTTCGTAACAAACAAGGATATTCGCGACGACCTCAATATACTCTCAGTTAAGGAAGAGTTAGTGAAGTGTAGTGCCAAATATGTGAAACGATTAGATGTGCATCCCAACCCGTTAGCCATAAACCTATTAGACAACAGTGATTACCAGTACAGACTCAAAAGAAACACGCCATTAGACTTACAATATAGATTTTTTTAAATAATATCCACTTTTCAATAAGCTGTCGAGTAGGTGTCATAGGTCACCTGCTCTCATGCCATATAGCTCATACAACTGATTTGCTTAATGTCATATGTATAAAAAAATGATAGATTGCAAATAAATACTTACAATAAAAAAAAAATATTGACACTCTACTTTTCGCCGATGACCAAATAATAATTGCCGAATCAAAAGATGACTTACAAAGAGCAGTCTATAAACTAAATAAAATAGCTAACGAATATCAGGTAGAAATATCAATTGAAAAGACAAAGATACTCGCATTTAGAGGGCCAGAACACCTAAGAGCAAAAATAGTACTCAATGATAAGCCCATAGAACAGAAAACAACTTTTAATTATCTGGGATACAACGTGTCATACATAACAAACTCCGATTTAGAAATGAAACTCAGCAGATTCCAATACACATGCGGAACGATAAGGAAAACATTTAAAAATTCTAATAAAAATACTCTGTTAAAACTATACAAAGTAATGGCGAGACCAATGCTGCTATATGGAAGCGAATGTTGGACGCTGACTCAAAGTCAAAGAAAAAGGATTCAAGCTGCAGAAATGAGGTTTTTAAGACCCACCGCTGGATAAACGTAGGAGGACTTTAAAAGAAATGAAGACATATTAGCAGAACTTGAAATGACCAGTATCTTAGAAGTAATCGACGAAAATAGACAAAATTGGCTCGACCATGTCCTTAGAATGGATAACCAGCGAATCCCCAGGTCCTTATATGAATACAGACCCGAAGGAAGACGAAGTAGAGGCAGACCCAGAAGAAGATGGGCAGACCAATTTACATGAAGACGGAACAGGCCTACAAGGCCTATACCTTGAAGATGATGATGATGATGATTGTCATAAATGTACCTTTCCTTTACGCATAACTCGTATATTGGCGGGTAATCACAATGACGAATAAAATTCATATACCAAGCAACCTAAAAATAAGTACAAAGATCTCAAAAAATAAGTTCATAGATATCATAGACTCCATGTAAATACATTTAATAATATTATTAGAAGTTAACTGCATTATTTGTTATCAGCTTTTTATCTATTACTTACGTTATTTATATATAAATATATTTTTAGAACGTATTGTGTATTTAAGCTTTAGAATAGTTTTATATTCTTTAATTTTGTAACTACAAAAACGACATTAATCACCGAAAAAAAATTATATGATTTTATATGACTTATAATTATATTGTTTTGTATACCAACTAGCACATTACAAATACATTTCGTGATTACAAAGTATAATCCGAGGGTAATCTTGGAGAAGTCCAAAGCAAGTCGGGGCAGTCTAAGGAAGTCGAGGAAGTCCAAGGGAAATCGGAGAGTCTAAGGGAAGTCGGGGAAGCCCGAGGCAAGTCGGAGAAGTTCAAAGGAAGTCCGGGGAAAGTCGAGGAAATCCGGGGGAAGTCCTTTACTAAGGGGAGGTCGGTGTACCAATTTTAGCCTGCGGTTTACCCCTTGGAATCACTAAAGCAGGAACAAGATCGCCTTAGAGATATAACAGACATGGTTCTCAGGTCAATATATACCTTCAATAAAGTAAGGGCCCATCAGAATTCATAGCCTACGATACCAGCCCACACTGGAAACTTCTCAGCACATTGCGTATGACCTGTTCTTCTTGCATTTAGTGTGGATTTTTTATTGCCCAATACCGACAGTTTTGCTTGTTTGCAGTTCCGGTTATGAAAAGAATGGCTTCGTCTAAAAATACTGTATGTCCCAAAAAATCTTGATTATTGTTGCAGATCTCTACTATCTCTCTGGAAAATTATAGCCAGCGATGAGAATCGCCTTATATGCTAATTCAGAACCGATTTCAACTACCTAGGGTGAATTTTTCTTTTTTCAAAATTCTGTGTGCTCCTGTATGACTGCTGTTATGATTCAACTCAAGTTGACAACGTGCGGATTTTCTTGAACTGTCAACATCACATTAAGCCGTGTATTACCCGCGGCCGCTTTAGAACGTCCGGTTTTAGGTACATCCTTTACATGTTCTATTTCTCTAAACTTGTTTTTCAATTTTGCTCACCATTGATTGTGTGATACGTGGTTGATGCTGATGGGTTCCATTAAACAAATGGCAGACTTCTTGTTGCGTTCTACTAATATCCTCATATAGCCAATCATGATTAAGATTTTAATTTTTTTGTCTCTGCTAACAGCATAATTAATTGATGATCAATTAAAACAAATTCGTTAAAACTTACAATGTTAATTGTCGATGGTTAGTTTGCAAATCGTGGAGCTATTATCATAGTTGCGCGGTTTTTATTTTACCGCAATTGCTCATATTTAACATTTTAAACAATTAGCTAGCATTCCAAATTATTTTTAATATTTACTATTTTTATTTTAGAAACGTGCATGATACATGTCAGTTGGCAATTGTGACTCATTTACCTCACATAATTGAAAAACTATTGGCGGTGATTTGGTTTAGCGGTAAAAGCATAGGTTTGTGATCTGGCAACCCCAGTTCAAATCCCGTGGCAAACGTTTTTCTTCTTGATTTTTTAAATTTGATTTTGAAATTTCTAACTGCTATTTTATTTTGCCCCATGTCTTTAATTTGCTATAATTTTTATCTTGTATTTATTAAAAAAGTTGATATTCAATTTTAATTTAAAAATGTAACGCAAATAAACCTGTGAAGTAGTAAAAAAAACCGACAAATTCAATTTATACATACGTTTATTTATTTACTTTTCTAAATGGTTAATTTCGTTAATTTATTATCATTTACAAAATGCTTTTAACAAAGCAACATAAGACATTTTTAAATTTAAATAAAAATCAAATTTAAAAAGAAATAAATCGTAAATTAAAATAAATTATAGACATAGAATAGATATAAAATAGCAGTAAGATATTTCGAAAAATACATTTAAAAAATTAGAAACAAACAGGTCTGCCACGGGATTTGAACTGGCGTCGCCAGGTCACAAGCCCATGTCTTTGTCGCTAAACCAAATCACCGTTTAACATTTTTTCCATTATGTGAGCTAAATGGGTCACGTTCGTCAATTGACGTTTATCATGCACGTTTCTAAAATAAAAATAATAAATGTTAAAAATAATTTACGATGCTCACTTGCAGATCCGAAATCTGTGGAAACGAAGTGTCTTATAATAATGTAAAATTGTCAAAACCGATTTGCGCTATCTTTGATAATAACCAAATTATAACACAAAGAGCGAGAACTTCAAATTTTAGTTTTTTCTGTCTGTACTGAAAATTAAGCCAAGATTGTAGGATTTGGATGTGTATCATAGTAGTAGGTACTGGAGATGCTAAATAATTCTTCTTATTTAACCGAATCTCTATCTCCTACCGTTTACGAGATTCCCTGCATGGACCCCTTACTTTGAACACCTTTAATATATTATATAATAATCAAATTATACACAAAAAACGAAAACAGAAATTTTAGTTTTTTTAGTCTGTACTGAAAATTAAGGAAAATGTTTAGGACTTAAATGTAGATCGTAGTAGTACTTGAGATGCTGAAGAATTCTTCTCATTTAACCGAAATTCTATCTCTTACCGCTTACGAGATCCCCATGCATGATCTTTTTAGAATTATTATTTTTGTTTCACTTTACTTGTAATTTGCCATTTATTGACATTTTACGGATTTCGAATTGTACTTCAGTTTTCGGGAACAAAAATTATGTTCGAATATGATTCAGTTACGTAGTCGAATACAGAAAAAAAACTGCTATTAGCTGGTGATATAAAAATTATCCGTGATGCCATTTAAAAAACTCGATGCCGTTATTATTTCGGAAAAATAGCAATAAAAAAATTCCTAAAAGCATTAGAATGTGGCTTTTAATTTAAATCGTTATACTCATTTGAGGATTTTTGCGATCAACTTTAATTAACGATACTAGCGAATTTATTCCATACTTTGTTACACACTGTATAAAAATAAGAATTTTTGAAAGATGAGAAAGTGCAGTGCTGTGCTTATTTTTTTCCAATTCCAAGCTAATTAAACATGTTTTCCACGACCGGGTGTAGAAGTCGGTTTCTATGGCATCAAAATTGTGACAGAAGTAAAGCATTTACTCTCTAGGGACGAAATAAGACAACAATTTCCCTAGGGGAGTTTTTATTTCATTTCATATTTATTTTTGTAAACAAATGTCTGTTGTTATGGTACGTTGCATGGAAACATCCCAAAGGCTCCTAAATATTTTAATTTCGCTCCGATTTATTATAATTCTTTATTTATGAAGTGTTTCTACTCCCGATCGTGGAAAAAATTGTATATACACCTCGGGAGAGACCGCCATTTTTCCCTCGATGTATTTGTAGCCCTCGGGCTTAAAATTACACCTCAGGAAAAATAAGACGTTTCTCTCCCTTAGTGTATAATGTACTATTTTCTTGCGATTAGTGTTATATCTTACTGACTGAAATATCACATAAAATAGGTCATTTTCTAACAGTGATTGTTTTTGGGAAACATTACCAAGATTCATGGGTACAATATAATTTAAACTATTATTTAATACTTCAATAACGGTATCTAAAATAGAATTATGTAATCTCCGTTAGTTTGTTTGAATTGCAATCAAATATATGCAAATTTGCAATATTTAATTTACATCACCAGCCCAAATAAATGAGTTTTAGGCGCGGGCAGCGCAGGACGTTTTCTCCCCCTAGCTCGCCCCCTAGTCACTATTCAATATTAATCCGTTCCTGGTTGTTGGTCCTACAAGAGTATAGAATTTAAGACAAAAACTTTAGTAGTTTAATAATTCTAACTGCGGTACATCATGTACCTATCTTAAAAAATGATTTTAATTAGGCAATAAGTGGATAATTAATTTTATGTGATAGACATGTGTTGTGATAAGCATGCTTAATAAATTGTTTTTGAGCAACAAATGACTTCATTAGTTAAGTTGTTGTTTACAAATTGTCATTCGTACATAAAAATGAGCCGTAAATATGCAAAGAACTACAAGATGTCCGTAAAAAGAAGTGGCATGAGCCCAACGCCTAAGCACCATGACGCATTCGGCAATTAATAAAAATGTAAAGCGTAATAACGGACTGAACTTCCGGGCGGTTCAGCTAAATGGCTTCCTGCAAGTCGCAGGAAAGCAGCTTCGAACCAGCTACTCCAAATAGCGCACGCTTTTATGTTTATTTTACGTTTAAAATGGGCCCATTAGTTTTAACTGGCCAACAACTTTACTTTGGAATTCCGCGTGTACGCACTGACGGATGTCTTTCGACAGTTTGCTACTATCTGCGGAAGGAGGGATTTCAGTTCTCCTTAAATGGACATGTCAGCCTTATAAGGCAGCGGTCGTTTCTAAATAAGGCACTGGGCAGTCCTTAACGTGCGTGTTTACATCCCACTTCGTACTTTTTCCAGGCTCGTTTGCGGTTTTGGGGATACAACTGGGGGCAGTTTTTCGCGAAACCGATGCATTATTATGGAACGCACGCATATTCGTGCTTTTTCCCCCCAAACAACCCACGGTTATGAAAATGAGTGTATTTGGAACTATTTCTAATTTGGCGAATTTAATTTTGAGCTCTTAGGTCAAATTACGTATTTGGTGTTGTTTAGACGTATGTATTAGACGAGATTTGAAGATTTCTTTGAAACAGAAGGAAATAGCAATAATTGTGGATGCGTTTGTTTAGCGTCTGCGCACAGCTTTAGTGCATGCATTGGCCGTTAGCGGCGCGCTGGGCGGCGCAGCCAGTTGAGTATTCGGCACTATTGTGCGCTCAGCTGTGTTTGTGTGTACACAAGGTGTGACGCAGTGCTAGTGTCTTCCGAAGCTGTCAAACTGTGGTGCACTATGGAACCGCCAGGCGGGAGAGACTCCCGATTTAACCTGGGTTACAGTATGAACCTGCTGAGTGGTGAAACGCCCCCGGAGATTTACGGCAATCCAAATCTTGGGCGGCCCTCCAGTAGCCTCCAGCAGTTGTCCCCCAGGCATACGATGGTATCTAGTGCTTGTGGCACTCAAAGCCTGAAAGGGCGAGATGTGTGTTACGACGAACGTGGCATGTCATCCCAGGGGTTGGGCCTGGATACGTGTGGGGTGAACGAAGTATCGGACGATACGTACAGTTCGCTTCAGACCAAAAAGTCTCCCCCAAGCAACGGAAAGAAGACCAAAGGCAGAGTTAAGATCAAAATGGAATACATAGAAAATAAATTGCGGCGGTACACGACGTTCTCAAAGCGGAAGACTGGTATTATGAAGAAGGTGAGATAACCTCTTTACGTGATTTGCAGGTTTAAGATCAGCGCATGCACGTGAATGAGTGCGTGCGCATCCAAACCGCCGACTATCCTTCAAACCGGGCATAAAAAATAACACAAGATATACATCTGCGAGCAATAATTGGAATTTTCAATTGTTTACGATATGCAGGCACGTATCACCTGCGGCATTGAGTAATCTCCCTCGAAACTTTGCCCTAGTGTGATGGATTGTTCGCAAATGTTGGCTTGTTGGTGCAGAATAGTCCAAGATAGTAACACGTGACTGAGATAATTATGGGCATAGGTATTATTTGCTGTTATATTGTAACGAGAGGTGCACAGTGCATACGGCATTTCAAAATATCGACATATGTTCACTTTTGACAGCATATACTTAGCCATTTTGCCAATTATTGCTACAGATGGTTGTGATTTTTAGAAAGCCCCGCGAAATCTCTTGCTTCCGGCTTATCGCAACATCTCTTTGAAGTTTCTTTCCTTCCTCCTGGTGGTTTCTATTTTAAGCCACATTTTTCAAATTGAAATAAAAGTTTTACGCGGATAATATCCACAACAAGCTTTTTCGATAAAATAGAAGAAGCATTAAATCCAAAAACGGGGAATTAAGAAACGAACGAATTCTATCTATTTTCCAATAAATGTGCATGTATTTGCGCATTCTTAATTCGGTAAAATTGAGCGTACTACGTGTTTAGATGAAACTAATCAGAAAACTAAGATTTTCGGCAAATAATACAAAATTTAAATCGGAAATTACACGTTGTTGATACCATTTCCCACTACAAATTTGAAATAATATACAGCCAATGGGATTTTAAACACAAAGAAAACATTTTTGCGTAATGCTCTTATACCTAATAGCAGATTTTTAAAAAATTTTTGTATTAATGTTTGTGTATTCGTATTCATAGCTGAAGCGGCAGTACCTATTTATAAATCTTAACTGCAAGAAATTGTTAAGAAATGGCAAATAGTTTCCAAAATCTAAAATTCTGGTGTAGGTTTTGGATGTTTTCAAAAAATGTTGGCTGAATTTTCCAAATTAACAGTAATTGTAAAATACGAAAGCTTTTGGTTGTGTTATTTATTTCAAATTTAAATAAATTCACGTGTGTATTTTTTTTAAATGGTTTATGAAATATAGGGTTTGTTTTTCGGAAATAATAGTTGAAGGGTTTTTGAAATGCTTCTGGCTAGTCTGGATAAAATTCACTTAATTTTATATTAATTTCATATCAATGTTGAATAACAATTTTATCTCAGGTTGTCCTCCTGGAGCAATGGGTTATTAATGTGATGGTCTACCTTGTTAACTGTTGATAAATGTACATCAACGAAATTATATAAAAATATATATTTTTTAATGTTTCTGTTATAAATTTATGAGGCGTAGTAGGGCATACATTTTCTTTTACTAAACCGAAGTATGCGCAGGTCGGATGAAGTTGTTACGCCGATTTTTATTACTGAAGCAGCAGGTTAATAATATAAAATACATAACACGATGACGTGAAAAATATTTAGCACCAGTACCTACTTACGTCGCCCTTAATTTTTGTGTAGTTTTAGTAGTTGTAGGAGAACGCACGGCAACATTAAATGAATATAGTTTTAAAAATAAAGCTGTTGTCTCGTGTTGTCAAAATACAGCAGCTTTTGCGTGCGTCTTCGTGTTACAAATTTTTAAATATTTGAAAATAAACGGGGTTACAAATCAAGTGACACATGTTAAGTCAAAGTTTTTACAATGGTAATAAATGTTGCTAAACTACTTATCATTAATAAAAATATATGAAATGACTGTCAGAAATTTTAAGTACCAAATTCTTTCAAAAATTTTAAACTATTTTAAACAAAAACAGTTCGTTATAAAAGATATCTTAACATACAATTTGTCACTATTTTATTAGAACCATATACTACCGATGAATGGGACAAGAAAGGGAGATAATCGGCGGACCAAGTGGGGATTCACGTTTTCATGGATACTTTTAAATCACCATTTAAAATTCACGCATCCGTTTTAAATTGATCCACCCATCCCTTTTGTCATCTACCCTAGTTGCTGCGCTCATTATTTGAATTCCCTTTCTTGTCGTACTTGTTAGTTGCCCATGTTTCCAGTAAAATAGTGAAAATCTGTATACAGTAGTCCATAGAACTAGACTAATTTTGGCACAAATCATGTAACTCTTGGAAATGGGTGAAACTTAGTTTTGCACCTATATAAGATTTCTACAAACAATTCTGAGAAACAATAATATTTTGCAATTATCTTCTTACATATTTTTGAAACATTCATAACATTCTAGCTTTAGCAATTACCCGATCATAAAGTTTGCCGCTTGTATAATGTTTGTTGCCAGTTGAGCATTGCGTTGTATATAAGAAGTAAGAATGTACTCATTCATGAGGTCTACGAGTATACAGGGTGTCTACTTTAGTTTTACTTACCATAAATTATCAAATTTGCCATATAAGTCAACGTTCCCAAACTATTCTGAAAAAATGATAATTTGATCTTCACTAGGTTTTTATTGTCATATTATGCAAATTTTTTTTGTTAATATGTTTTTTTTTTATGTAAAATGATCAGCAGATTGCAATTGCGCAATCAAAATTAATATCAGTTTTTTTTTGTTTTTGAGATGCGCTACTTATGTTTTTGTTTCTTATGGGCGCTATATTGAATTTTTATACTATTTAACAGAGGGAAAAATAACCTTTAAAATTATGCCACCTGCCACAAAAAATTGACAATATTGTTCTAGGAATTAGACGAAAACCCTTTCTGAAATCAAATATATATGTCATGAAACACGAAACGATGTTTATGATGCCTTTTGAATATAACAATAGATGACGTGGTAGTTCAAAACTAATCCATGACAATAAATAAATAATATTGCAACTGTTGCTGTTAAAAGTAGAATAAAACAACCAGAAGCATAGCTATACAGGGCGATTCATAAAATGTAAAAATAATGAAAAAAGTTCTGATAAACATGGGCTCGGAAACGCTTCATTACGGAGTTACAGCCTTCTGAAGGTTGAACGGTCTAATCATTAATTTGTCGAAAACATCCGCAGTAGTTGCACTAAAAGTTTGAAATTTTATATGCGTGAACATTACTCATTTAGCTTAATATTTCTACTATTTTTTTTAATAATTGCAGTTAAATCCAGAGCTGTAGGATGGAGGGGGGGGGGTGACGGAATGCATTCCTCTGAATATTTTCGATCTTTACAAATATACACAAAAAAGCTTAGCTTAGCTCCTATTTTCAATAGGAGTGAAAATCGCCAAATCAAACAGTTTTAGAGATAGTTTAATGTTTCTGTAAAACCGAGTTGCCACGAAGTTTTACGTGTTTGCTTAAGAGTTGTTAAGAATAAAAGTTTCTATAAACATGGGTTTAGAAAAGCTTCTTACAGAGTTACAGCCTACGAAAGTGTAAATGCGAACAGTGTAGCCGCTTCCAGAGGCTAACTTTTTTTATGATTTTTAGTCTCAAAGTATGTAGAAAGTATTTGATCATGTTAAGAGAACATTTTGACCTTCATGGCAACTCGATTTTACAAAAGCACCGAATTATCTCGAAAAATGTTGGATTTAACGACTTTCAACTAGAGTTTTTTTTTGTGTATTTCTGTGTGGAGGTTTTATAACCAAAACGGCGAAGATCTTAAATATTTAAATAAAAATTTTACGTGACCTCCCGCTCCCATATGAGACATGTCTGGTACAGTTATTTAAAAACAAACTAGTAGAAAGCTAAGTGAGTAATGCTCACATGAAATTGAAAAAAACTCAAAATTTTAGTGCAACTATTGCGAAAGTTATCAGCAAAAAAGTGATAAGATTGGTATCTCTTTAGGAGGCCGTAACTCCTACGGAAGCGTTTCCGTATCCATGTTTGTAGGAACTTTTTTTAATTTTTTTTAGGTTTTGAATGTATCCTGACCGTGCATGTTATGATTGTTGTGTAATTATTTAACACTTACAAAACTACAACATAATTTATAAAAAGATAAATTTACTTTAGTTGTAAGTTATGTTGATCAAAAGAAGAGCAAACGTGTTTTCCTGGTTCATGGCATACCTACCGAAGCTCAGAGAAAAGTTTTTTTAAATTTCGAGAACAATTGTAGAAAATGGTTGGGACTTTTATTATTCATGTTTTTCCTTTGTGATATAAAAATTGAATATGTGCAGATAAGAAATGAACACGTTCACTATAGCATATTAAAACAAAATGTAAATTTAGGTGCAAATGCCGCAGGGTTAGACTGGGTTCAAATCGGCCCGGGGTATCAGGCGATCCGGCCACATATAAGATTGACCGATGTTTTGAATACCCACAGGAAAATTATAAGTATAAATTGTAACAAATGAAATATAAAAATATAATTCGTTTTAAAATTTTTTGTAAAATATAAATAGGTACTGTACGCGCCGCCATACCTGAGAAAAACCACGCAACTCCATTCGGTCGCTGACGCTACATGTCGCTCTTAAAATCGGCTGTAATTCGTAGATTGCAGGGGTACATTCTAGTTGAAAATAAACTTTCGTAAACTTATATTCTTAAAAAACAAAGTAAGATAATTCAGATTTAGTCTAAATTTAAATAATTAAAATTAAAAATGTTTTCTTTATTTACAGTCCAAAAAAAACTGTTTAAATGAAAGTGAATGTGAACTTGATACTAGTATACACAAAAATGAGCTAAGCACTTCGCCTGGACTGTCCCATACCTTATAAATTGCTACTTATCATATTTTTAAAAGTATTTTTGTTTCAACGTTTTACGCGTCAACAATTACAATAAGATCTTACTACCCCTATCAGTGTAGTGGGAGCATAGCTGCAAGGTAGTCATATTATAAGAACATTATACTGAAATAAATACTATAGAAAACTTTCATCTCAAAACAATTTAGTACTTGTAGTTATAAATTTTTGAGAAGCTTTCATTATTTTAATTTTTGGATATAAAGAGAAAAAGTGCTGATGGGAAGACAATCTCGGTTCATGGTTCATTTAGAAAAACAAAAGTTGGGAAGTTGGACGAAGGAAAAAAAATCATCAGGTAATAATTGAGTGGACGGAAAAAATTAACCCCCTAAATAATAGTCACCTAAAAATTAAGTTGAAAATGTTATTCTACTATCACTTCTGAGCAGCATAGCTTAAACAGACACATGTTTATCGTCTCTCATTTATTAAATGCATGCAGTTTCGATTTTCAAAAATTGATAGAAAGCGCCATAGAGAAACCAGCGAACTGGGATACCAATCAAATTCTAGCTCGTCACAAGCTCTTTCAGCTTACAAAATTTTTTTAAATTGTGTAGCCAGTTTTTGAACAATATTGATCTGAAAATTTTCCAAAATTTTGTAAATGTTTTTCACTTCGAAGTTTTCATTCTTTTAAAAATTCTCGTTGGTAATCACATGTATGTTCTTCTCGGGCTATTACAATAATTAATGTATATGCTGATCAGGCAAGTTGTTTTTGAGCAATAGTGTTACTTAAAAATCGTCAAAAGTTTTTACGAGAGCAACCGCCACTTTTAAAGCTAGAAAGTTCGGAAGAAAGCGCTGCCTTTGCGGCAAGGTGATCCCTTTATAAATTTGGAAAAATTCTGTTCCAACAAAAGACTACCAAAAAACATATTTGTAACTTTCACTTCCGATTTTGAAATTCAAAACAGCTCTCGTTTGGCAGTTTCGAGTTATTTCTGCATTGCGGCGGATCACGTGTATTAATCAGCATCAGTAACCTATTTATAAGTATTTCTTTGTATTGCAGTTGCACATGTTTCTTTCGGATTTATGGATTGAGTCTTCCGACCACAAAAGTCGTCGGCCCACCGGGCTTTGGCCCAGTCGCCGGATTACCCAGTCCAAGCCTAACTGATGGTTTTACATATAAATACTAATTTTTATAAATAGATTTTGAATAGTCCGCTTGCTTTGACATTGCTCTTTCAAACGTGTTCGGGTTCGATTCCGGAGCAGGGGGTAGGTGTATGTTGGTGCAATTCAGATGGGATAGCCCTGACAGTTGGTACCTGCCTTAAGTGTAGGAAAAAAATCTTTAATATTTTGTTAATAATCTATTAAAAATTGTAGAATTTTTAGTTTTTTTTTAATTTAATCGGTTTGTTATTTTTTATAGATAGCGCGATCCCAATGTCGAACAAAATTAAAGTAGAGACACTGTATAACAGAGACCAAGAGATATTTTAACTAAAGAGCTAAAATTTTCGCCACAATTGCATTATAAACCAATTAAAGCGCCAAGTGAACAACGAGATTTATTAATTTTTTGGAAAATTCTAATAATTTTATTTTAAGTTTTTAAAGCTTTTCAGATAATTTAGCACTATGGCAATGATATTTATATTGATTTGTGAGTTGGCTTTATAGAAAAGAACATTTGATTAAGATGGTTTTGAGCTTTCACCTGAAGAATTTTTTCCTGTTTTAACTTTTGCTTCTGGTTTCGGATTGTATGTAATCATCATTTTGGTATACTGAAGAATGAGAAAGTAAACAACTTTAAGCACTTTCCGCCTTGCCCATCTATAACAACAACGATGTCTTGAAAGCCTTTTGTACTACCTGAAAATTGATTCTTATATTTTAGTGTAGAATCAAAATTTACGCAAGCGTGGCGGTAATTTTTTTTTTGAAGAATTAGAAGCTAGTAACTACAGAAGCGTACTCATTTTTATTAAAAAGTCTGTAAGTTACAGTATGGGTACCCATGTGGGAATCTAACATCTGAATTACATAATAATGAAAGATAAAAGAATGATTCTGTTTATAATTTTTATTTATTCTCTGATTTATTTAGATAGTTAACCGAATTGTTTTAAACCTTTATTCTTGTTTTTGGGAAGATCAGGAAGAAACTACTACGTCTTTAAATAAGTCACTCGTTAGAAGGAATTAAATATAGGGAGTTAAGATGCAAGATGTTCAACCAAAAAGGGTATATCATTATTGTCAGTGTCCGGATTTCTAGTCTAGTATTTAGTCAGTATTAAAGTTATGGGACAATCAATAATAAATCCTGACATAATTCATTTAAATATATAGTTGGCGCATATATGCAATTGCTAAACGAATTATGTACGGGCTTGAAATAGCAACACACCCACATGTTTGACCTTAGGAGCTTGTTTAGATGCGTATTATTCATCTGGCCAGCTGATTTATTATCTCGAGCTATTTGATAACGGAGTTGATAAGCGTAGAATATGCATGGTCAGGGGCATTAAAAGTAATACACGAAACAGTTTTATAAAAACTTTGCAAATATATTTTTGAGTGCAGAACCTCTGGCTTAGCTCAATAATAATGTAACACCGAACGAAACGATGTATCTCAAATATTGCAGTTGTAGTTGTAACAACCATGCAAAATCGTGCAACATGTTTCCCGTATAACAGAATGGATTTGAGTACGACCATTTTGTTTGTTTACTTATTGAATTTTAAAGAATAGTTTTGCTGTTCTGGGACTAAAAGTCCGGTCTTTGATGATTATAATAAACAGTTACGCACATTTAATTTTTATACTACTGTCATTAGGACTTAGGAGTATATGTATTGGCATGGTCACCTTTTTTTTAATTCACTATGTAAAAATACGGTTATACTTTGGCTACATGTTACATTAAAACCTATTTCTATAAATCTGTGCATTAAAAGGATTGCTAATTTCTAAAACAATATTTCTGTGCATAGTTGATGGGATTTTGCTAAGTATTTTATGGTTTGGTAGATAAACTTCACACGGCAATAGACTAATGGTAATATAACGATGAAATTTAAAGGAAGGTTTTCCTTAAGAATAAGTAATTGCATTCAGCGACAATGTTCATGTTTACCACTACTAAAATATAGTTACCAGAGCACACACATGTTAAAGCATACTGTATTTATTAACATGTTTTGTCAATTACTGGGAATCACTACATTTATTAAACATTTACTAATTACTCCCTCCTTTAATACATTCCTGTAATTGGATTACTATATAATATCTTGATCACGTTTACCAAACATTCATTGTCGCTAAGTTTATTATATTGTTATACAGTGGAATGGAGTGATTGAAAAGTAATATATTATACACCTATTCAAGAAGTTGTGTTGATACCGAACACATTCGTATTCCACGCGTTCTTCGTGGAATGGTGACTATTATTGGCAATTTATCCCCTATCCTGACAGACTTTCAAAATGTTATAAGTAGACGTGTTATTTTCATAGCGATCTGTGTAATCGTCCAATGCTATTTAACAACTTTGTTGTTTATGGAAGTGAATGGCTGAAATACCGATCTGATTTAAGTGATGCCAAGCATTTTAAACCAATTTCAAAGAGTAACGTAATAGTTATTTACATTACTAGTGGGATAAAGGCGTTATTATAACACGAGTTTGAAAGTAGACCGAGTGGTGTAATCAAACAAGTGCCGTAATAATGCGTTAACCCACGTGTGACACAATATTTTATCTACGACTGCTCAAAATTTTTTTTAAATCAAATTTTTTTGCTTGAAATGATATTTGACATTTTGCATTAATTTATTTGCAAATGTCAAGTCACAGGAACGAGCTAAATTCGATTTGTTCAATACTATGGCAGCCAGCCAGTTTTCTTATAAAGAAAGCTTGAGTTTTGTTTGTGTTTATAAAATGATTTAGGTAATGAATCCATTATCTTACTAGTGAGATAATGAACTTCATTACCTAACGCAAATGAATGAGATAATAAGTCCATATCCAAGCCGCCGTAGATAAAATAGATATTTTCTAACGAATTTTTGGATTTGGAAATTAATGGTTCACTATTTAATAAACGAAGAACAATAAATTACGCTATGTTGCTCTTAGTGATAGTAGAAAAGTATTTTAAAGTTGAATTGCAGAAATAGTAGTATTTACGGTAAATCCGTTTCTCCTTAGATTTATGGTTGATATTCCTAATTCCCAAGCTGCCCTTTTTTGCAAAAATCGTTGCATTTGCATTAGTTTCCTAAAGGACAGGGCTTGTTTCCTTATAGTTATCCAAGTTCTAGTGGTATAGGCGCCGAAATATACTATAGCATTATGAGGTGTAGTGTTGTATTTTGTAAAATTTGACACCTAATTGTTTCTGAAGTATGGAGAACAACTTTTTTTTTAATGTTACACTATTGATAGGTGGGTGTGTTCATTCGTAGCTTCGTATCTCCTCAATGGATAGTTCGATTTTTATGAACTCTGGGATGCGCGCGTATATCAAAATTCACCGGGAAAGCATCTAAATCGTTTTTATTGGAAACAAGTTGGCAAATTTGGATGAAAATTGGTATCGTAATGCTCCCTTGGGGGCACAATATTTTGAATATGTTTGAAACTATAAGAAATACGAAGTGAAAAAAAAATTATTTCTGGAAATTTTCAAAAAATGTGTTACGAAACCTTGTTGTATAGCATCTAGTTTTAGTTTTACTTTTGCACAATTATTGTGTTAAAAAAAATGGTAGTTTCTCCCCAGGAAATTTCAGTAATTTTCCCCGATTATTTTTTAATTGACGAGTGGTATGTGTTTGGATTATTTCACGAATAATATATCGACTGTTTTATTGATTTTTAAAACTAGCAACTAAAACAAATAAGTAGTTGCTTAAATCGACCAATCACTACGTTGCATTTGTCGATTCAGCAGCCAGTGGAAACGTTTAACCTGAATGTTTTTGACTTACCAAATTTTATTGCGGATAAATTTAAGCAAATACTATTAATAGTAGTTGATTTAAGTAAGTACAAATTGCTCATTTGTTTCATTGCTAGTTCTAAAAATACATTTAATTTGACAATTCTGTATATTACGTGAGAAATAATCAACTCAAATACCACTCGTCAATCGGAAAAGGCAATCTGGACAAATTACTCAAACTTCTTACATTGAAAATCGTATTCATTTTACTTCAAAAAATGTTTTTGATGTTCAAATTTTATTTACGAATAACTTTAGCCATTTAACTACTTATTTGTTGAGCTAGTTTTGAAAAACAATTAATTTGACAGTTGGATATATTATTCGTGAAATATTCCCATCAAATACCACTCGTGAATTGGAAAATAATCGGGCAAAATTAGTCAAACTTCTTGGAAATCGGAAACGGAAGTAAGGCATGTTTATTTGGTATCACGTTTTTCTGAAACTGAATTTTGGAAATTCAAAATAGTTCTGGTACAAGCAGGATCGTGCTCAGGATTTTAGTCGCTTTGGGCAAATACACAGGTGTCCGCCCTTACTTACTGTAATATTTGACATTTACCTACTCTTACCTTAAAATTTTAACTGTCAAAAGTATAATAAGATGTTCAGATTTAAAGAAAGTGAAAATTAAACATTTACATCAAAATAGAACAGAAAAACAAATGTAGGAAAACGTAGAATATAAAAAGTAAAAGTATTAGTAATTGACTCATTGTGAGTAATTTGTTTTTGATTTTTTAGTATCAAAGCCTCATATCCTGATTTTTTTATATTTGATGCTACTGATTCACATTTTTGCACAGTCGCTGTTTTAATTTGGTCACCAAAAAGGGCCTTAAGATAAATCTATCACTTTTTTTCTGAACTGTAGCAGTAATATTTGGAAATTTTCAAAAATACAGCTCAAAAACTGCCTACTTCTTGTTTATCCTCGTAGGCCCAGGAATGTGCCACAATTTGGTTGCTATCTCAATCTGCTAATTTCTCTTTGACGTCTTCTATGAATTTTTGAATTTGAAAATTAATATATTTTTGTATCATAAACTCGTGACGAAAATACATTATTGTTCAAGCTAAATTGCGTATTTTTAGACACAGTTTTTTCCGTTGTTTGTTGGTGTTCTTTAATCTCGAGCAATCGTTTACCTAAAAATAAAATTTTTTTAAAGAGAAAAAGCGGTTGCTAACTGCAGTTGTTTTCATATATGTCTGAACATACTGAAAAAATAGCTTTAACGAGTGAAGAGCTAATGTGACTGATCATGTCAGGTGTGTATTCAAGAATACTAATCTTATGTAATAACTGTTCGCAAAGAACTTTATGACACACATTTTTTTTGATAATGTAACACAATTATTTTTGAAGTATAGGAAAGTCTAGGGGAAGTGCTCTCTTTATTTTTACTTTCCCATTTCGGCATAAATTTTGGTTTTTGTAGTACTGCTGGGGATACAAAATATAATTATCTAAGAGTATTTCTGAAACCAGGAAAACTGTGAATTTGGTTAGTTTTAAAGAAGACAAATTTTTGAAGAATGACGACGTCTGGGAGAAGCGATTCGCTAATGAATATACTAAATCCGTAACTGTCTCAACCACGGGTCTCAACCTTATGCGACGGCGGGCCGTGCTGTTAAATCTCGATGCAGCTTATTTCTTATTTTGTTTGGAGCGATTGTTTATGTTACAGTCACGTAGGGCGACGAGGCACTTGATTTCAAAAGTTTGTGTATTTTAAGAGAATTTATTTAAAAAAACAGCGTTCGCCGTAGTCCACGGGTTCTGGTAGTTTTGTTATTATTTGCTGCACGATCCAAAACCTGAATAACTATGTTTACCCCACAGCAAGCCGTCGGGGACCTCTCCTACTTGTGCTACATCTGTATTGTGGGAATTCACATGTGTTAATGTATAATGAGTTTTTAGTTTATTACTAAAACATCTTAGTTATCTTAAATTTGCAATGCGAGCTGTGATATTTAAAACAGACACAATTATTATAATTATTTTTGGATATTTTAGAGGAGATTTTTTTAAATGTTGGTTTACCTTTGCATGCTGTACGAGTTATTTAACTGAATTCAAGCATTGTACTATATCGTGCAATGAGTTATGGAAAACGGAAAACAATGTGTCGATATTAATAGTGTGTGCTATAAATACGGCAAATAATTAGATTTTATAAACTACTGTCCTTATAGTGTTTGTAGTAGTCTATAAAATGGTGGATTTTCAATTTCTGTTTCAAGATTGTTACACTTGTTATACTTTTCTTTTTCATAGGCTTTTCTAAAGCCTTGTATTCACTAAAGCATGTTTGTTAAAAAGTTGCTGAAAACTATGAAAGTCGCCGGCTTTTCGTGTCTGAAACTGCGGTCGCCGGCAATGTTTATGTTTTCTCTCGGGACGCGGTAAATCAAAGAGGAATCATGTTATCCACAGTTGTTTAAATAGTATTATATAGTGTTTATAGTGTTTAATATGTTGATGCCGACTTAATTGGGTTTCGCTATATTTATCAAAAATATGTAGCGAAACATATTGTTGCTTTGGTGAATACAATTAGGCGTTTCTCGACTTGGTCGACAAATGTGTAAAGAAACATTAATAAAAGTCGACGTTTTTGTCGACGACAAATGTTGTTTTTGTGGAATCTACGCTTTAGAATCCATTTATGTGTTAATTTCGCTAACAATATTTCTCATATGAAAACAATGGTAGAAGCAAGCGGACCGGAGTTTGCAGTTGAAATTTCTCATGCTGTTTATGTTTAGTTTTTCATATATTACTTAATACTAAATACGAACAAACATTGTAAAAAAAACTTGGATTATGTCGTCACTAGGGTGTTAATAAATTACTTTGTTGGTTACTATTAACACATACACATATGCGATTTTTTGTCACATTTAAGGAAAGACACTGGATAGTCGGCGGGTCAAATATAAAGTAAGAATTTGGTTTAAATTCTGCGGGAAACATTACGGGTAGGTAAGGATATTAATCGTAATTATTAAAAAAATCAAAAGGCGAGGTCGAATCGTGAAAATATGGGAAATGTGGGTGGAGAGCTGCATCTGTTAAAAGCTAGCCCAATTATTCACTGCCAGTTTCCAAAAAGCTATTTTCTTTGAGTCCCAGAATGATTTTTTCGTGAAATAGTTCAGGATCGGAGAACGAAGTTCTCGTATCAATTAGTATATGTTGTTGTTTACGTAACAGACTGAAATTTTTCGCAAAGCATAGTGATGTAATTGGTATAAAGAGATCCGTATCTTTACATCTCGCCTGAAACTGAGAAAAGCGGTATTTAGTACCTAGAAAAGTTTTAATCGTACCGTTGCGTTTCTAGTACAAATTGCTTATAAATTTTTTCATTCAATTTTGCATCTTAAATCTGTTGATATACATACCGATTTACTTTATTCAGATCAGATTAAAAAAGCGTGCCACTGTGTATAATATAACTCAATAACACGTTGGTTATAAAATGAAAATTTATGAAGTTTCGGAAAGTAGTTGCTTTTTAGTTGCCGCTAAAATAGTTAAAAGCGGCATGTGAAGCTCCTTCTTAGCATTTAAAAATCGCTTGTTTGAATGTATAAAGTGGTACTATATTTAAAGTAAAACATACGAGTTTACTATTTTATTTGTTATAAGAGCTTTTCACTAAACAAATTATTATTTGCTTAATAAACTAATATTAATTGTCTCACATAAGTTTTATGTGGACTCCACATATTAATATACCAGCAAGATCGGGTTCTTGACACCTCGGCGGATACCAGCGGGTACCTACCTGTTCCTCATCATTGCGAGGAAAGCGATGTGATGAGCCGTGACTAAGACAAATCAAATACTCGGGCGGCCACATGTTCCTCTAATCACTGTGATTCGTTTAAAAGAAAATTGTTTTGTAGTATGCTTTCTATATTAATTTGATCTGGTGGTTATTGTTAGAATTGGAAATAGGAATTAGTCATAAATAACCAAAGAAGGGTACTTATTTAATAAAATTGTAAGGGGTCATTGGTCCTAAACGAGATACTACGTGTACGTTACGTAATTTTGTTATAAGATTTGCTAAAATGAGATCTTGCGATAGCACTACATGTGTTAAATCTCTCTTAACTGTTGTCATGTTTATAATTTTTATTGAGAAAAAGTGAATTACGATCTTGTAACTAATCCAGAATAGTCTTAGTATGTTTTAGGGATTCTCTCGCAATGTGGTTTTATTTTTCATACTATAAAATACCGAATTTGTAGCATTATATTTATGTTATTACAGACGCAACTGTGGAATCGTTTTTTAAGCGAATGTGTATTATTTTGCGCCTAAATTTAGGTTTACAATAATAGTATCGATACTGAGGATGCAGCGAGCAGTACTTTTTGAAAATGCCGGATAACGGATATTCGGTATCCAGTTGCTCAGCCGGATACCGGATTATCGGGCATAGTTTTAACTTTCGAAGTAGTTTCAGCTTAAATGTTGTGAAATTTTGAGTTTAATCACAGATCATAATATATACTTTAGAATATGCACGAACCCTGGTTGCTATGGCCTTATTCTGTAGTGTTTTAGAGACATGGAGCATGTGTAATATTGTTATTTTTTTCACATTTAAGATTGGAAATCTGTCAACGAAATTGACTGTAATTACAAAAATTAATAATTTTTAACAATGGTTAAAACTAAAATATATTCTGTCCAGATAGATCCGACACCGTCGAGAAATCAACTGATTAAACCTAACATATACGGTCTTTGTCGACATTTAAAATAAAATATTGACGATTGACGATCGAGTACTTTTTATAGGTTCTTTGTCTCGGATCTCTCTGTCACATGTACTGAAAAAATTGAGACCTGCATATCATAGCGATAAGCGGTTCGGGCATCCTCCTTATGTTTTATATTACTTCGTGGTTTTAATAAATAATAGTTATTGATGTTGTTTAAAATCATTTCAAAGTTTTAACTCTCATAAATGCCGATCTCAATAATACACATTTAGTAATTTTATGCAGATCTGCAAAATACTGCACTTATAGGGTTTTTGCTCTCATACTTTCAATTGTGGTTGGTCTGTACTTCCAAATCAAATTGCATGTATAATCTCTTTTACTCGAAGAAAAATCTCCGACCGGATATTTAATATTATGCTACCAGACCGAATATTCCGTGAAATGGCCGGATAACGGACAAAAAACGAATATCCGTTGCATCCCTAATTGATTCGGTTTACTCAGTTATAAAGCAGTAAATGTAACGTTATAGCTGGAGTTCAAATAATTTCTTATCGAGTTATCTTCGTAAAATGTTTAAAGAAAAAGGTTTTCAGACCGCAGCTCTTTTGGGAAAGAAGTTAAAAACGGGCCGTTTAAATTTCACCCTAGGAAGTGTGGAAGAATCAGCTCAAAAATAGACCTCTAAGTCTGTTGCAGCCGTTTTTGAAACTAGCCAAAACGCAATATATGTTTGTTTCTTATTTATTTAGGATATTTTCCAGAAATAGTTATGTAATTTCAACAACCAGTTCTCAAATTATCAAAGGTTGATTTGTGGTTCCTGTTATTGTAAAATAAATTTTTGATAATTTACCCAGGAAACGTTTTCAGTTTTGATCTCTGGCGCTCATTAATCCAAAACTGTAATTTGTTCTGTAAAATCTAGGAAATTGATTGTTCTGTTTACACTAACGTTTGTAGAACATTTTTGGCTTCTAACTACGTTTGTGTTGTTATAAGCGTCCTAAATATAAACGAGGATAATGAGTCATCTGTGTGGTTACGTGAATGAGCATGTTAGGGGTATTCTGATTTTTCATGCGCACTTTTGAACATATCATACATATACAAATTTCATAATTTATGCATGAGCGAAAGAAACAGCCACAACGCGAATTGGCTTTTTATTAATTTTGGTTATTGTGTACATTATGGAATGCTCCTGTTTATGCTCTCTTGAATGCTTTTAATGGAATGGCCGTACCAGCAAGGGCGCGAGATATTAGTGAGCACGGTGGAAAACTGATAATTTGACAATGACAAATATTTCTCACTTTTGTTGGTCATCCAAATGTATACGCAACGCGTTATGGCCGTTTTTTTTGGCACCTATAGGGCGATTCCGCTGTTTGGGCATATCACTAAGAGTTGCATAACAGTATAATATTAAAATTGGAAGCGGTGCACAATTCGGCCTTGTATTATTATCAAGAACAGCGATAAGCACGTTTATCCGTTGCTTTTGCGGTTTCATGGAACCGAAAAAAATTATCAAATAGTTTGATATCGAATACTTCAAGGAAATTAATAGAAAGCCTACAGTAGTATAATAAGTCTAATACCTTTTTCGTTTTACCAACATGGTTATGTAGGACTGCTTTCTGTTATAATTTGTAATGTGTGCGATAACACAATTCACTTTAGAAATAATTATTTTTTAATAATGAAAGCCAAGAAAACAGAGCTGTGTTTTAAAATATATGCACAGGTATGTTCAAATTTAGAAATTGTTCTGTTACCTATTCTAAGAAGTTATTTAAGTCGCTATTCGAATACTTGTTCGAGGTTAGAAAAAGTTCTAAAAAATTTTTTTTGCCAAATATCGTTTTATAACAAACTAATTTTAACAAGAAGTACATCGTGTTTGCTTGTTGAGGTAAATCGCACTTGAACTGTTGGTGTACAAGGTCTCTGAAGTCTTTTTCGAGTCTATGAATATCTTTGAAGTTTGAAGTAGTTTCGAAGTACATACTTAAAATACGTCAAGTATTTATGAAGTATAGGAAGTACTTTTGAAATATGCTAAGTACCTCGGAGCTACTTGAAGTATACTTCTGAAGTAAGTGAAATATTTTAGACATTAGTGTGAAGTCTACTATAAAAATTATTATTTTGAATTATTAATAAATTCAGTTTAGTATAAATCTTGTTCTTGTTTAAGTCTAGTGTAGGGTCTGGGTAGGATTTAGGGCTAGTTTAAGGTTTAATGAGGCAATAAGGGCCTTATGATAATGAGCTTTAATTCGAGATTACTGCTACTTCAACCGTTTTGACTGCTTTTGCAAGGAATAAATGAATTATTATATTAACTTAAAAAGCGGGAACATAGAATATTCTCTGGTATTCATCCATTTTAGTTTGCGCGTAGCCTCTTTTAGTGTACAGGGTACGTGATTTATTTTCTGTTTGGGTTTAATGTGGTTTTCTGTAAATTTTTCTTTCGCATTAATAAAAGTAAGTATTAAGACAATTGGCTTTGGGAAAACTCCGCAGAGAAATTTAGTTCAATGCGCAAGGGCGGTACAGCTCACTTTCTAAAAAGAAATTAGCTGCTTAAATGAGCTTGAAAAAATTATTGGAACTTTAATTTCCAGAAAAACGTACAATAATGTTAACCTCAGCGTTCGTGTTGGCGCTGTGAACTGTTGTGGCATTACCGGGCAGCTGAAGTTTTATGAAATTGCATTTTCTCATCAGTATATGGGTTTTTATTTTATATGTGTACATGTTTGGATGCTCTATGGATGTTTTCAATGGTATGATTGTGCCTGAAGCATAGCCAAAGGCGCATACATGGTGGGCTAACCTCTTGAATATTCATTTCTGCAGCAAAATTCTTTTTATGTGACCTATAGGCTTCTTCTATCTATTAGCTTTTCAATTTTCATTTCTTCAGGCTTCTCTTACCAATATTTGTATTTAATATATGTGTTAAACAAAACTGTGACATTAAAACATTAGAATTGTATTATGTTATTTAAAATATGCTTTATAGTATATATTATAAATTAATATGAAGCGATGGTAAGTGTATATTCTTCAGTTTCTTAAAGTCGGTCTAAAAATTGAATGATAAATTTAAAATTTTGTAACTGGTTAGTTTGTTAAAGAAAATGAGTTGCAGCCCTGAATTGAACACCACTGTGTTTTTAATCTCTGCCGAGGCCAGTTGTGTCATTAAGTTTTAGTGTTTTTTACGTATGATATATTGTTTACAATATTTGCACTGAAACATGTGTTATTTATTGTTTGAATAAAATAAACAAAAGAAGATTTAGCTTTACTTCCTAAATCAATGCTATTTGTTATTTCTAAAATTCTTTATGAAGTATATCAATTAAATGACATTGTGGTACCAATCTAGCTGTTAAAGTACCTTTGAAATATTTGAAGTTAAGTGAACACAATTTTCGTTTGCGGTTTACTTCAGCGTATTAGTATGTCAACGTAATTAAAAATTAGATTTTAAGAATTTTGACGTATATAATCGTTAATTTTCATTAATTTGCAATTATGTGAAAATTTTCATGGTCTTTTTTATTGCAGGCATACGAGTTATCAACGCTAACAGGAACACAAGTTATGCTTCTGGTAGCTTCAGAGACCGGCCATGTGTATACGTTTGCAACTCGTAAACTCCAGCCGATGATAACGAGTGAGGCTGGCAAAGCTCTAATACAAACGTGTTTGAATTCTCCTGATCCACCGGCTGGTTCTTCAGCCGGAGACCAGCGTATGTCGGCCACCGGCTTTGAAGAAACTGAGCTCACCTACAACATAAGCGACGAGGATTCTAAAGTAAGACAAATGGTGTATGGGTCGCCACATACACACACGCACGCACATTCGTTAGGGAGTCAAGCGCATTATTCGCACCTAGAGCAAAGTCACCTGGGGTTAGGGGGTTCACCCCAACACGGTGGTTATTCACAAGCTTGTCCTAGTCCTTTACCACCTCCGCATCAAAGTTACGGTCACCCGTCGCAACATCCGCATACACATACACACATGTCCCATTCGCACCCGCAACGATAGGACGTTTAGTTTTTAAAACAATTCTTAAATTAACACTTTCAATACGTAATTGTAGCGCTTGATGGCCGATGAATGCCCTCACTCGGGAGGGATGTGGTGTAGGAAACAACTTGGAATAAAATTAGGAATCCGATTGTAGACGGATTTAAGCAACAATTTTGTGGAGAGGCCGGAAGAGACAGTGAAATACGGATGCGGAATTAGTAGCACATTAAGGTTCATGCAATCGAGCTTTTGTGTGGCTTCTTTGCATTTATACTTTTTGTGTTACAGTAGGTGCATACGATTCAGTTATTTTGACTAGGAGAGCATATTTTTTCTTATAACATATAACAACCTTTAACGAAAAAGAAATTGTTTGCAGTTACCAAAGAATAGCACTGGTATTAAATAAATAATTTTGTATATCTTATTATATAAATTAGGTATTTGAGACAGAACCAGTGTTGGTAAACTTATAATGTATTTTAGATAAATTGATATTTTTGCACATCGTTGTTTGTATAACTACGATTGATTTTCTTTTCCTTTTTAATTTGAACGTTTGAATAACAAGTTTTTAAACGAATAAATTGAAAAAAACAGCAATTGGTCATTCAGGTAACAGAAGATTGAAATTGTTCCCTACAAAAACCAAAAAAATTGTATCGTTTCATTAGGTTTACAAACGCAACTGAATCGTTAATGCATAATGCCAGAATAGTTAAAAAGTGTTGATATACCATGGTTTTACTTGAAATACAATTGGTTTAACATTTTCTAACTATATTTGTATTTTTGTGGGTGGTAATGAAGAGAGGCTGTAAAATATTCCTTAATAAAAACACTAACGACAAGACTTATACACTGAAAATACGTCGAAGGAAGCTATAAAAAGTTATTCCGTCCAAATATGAGCGTTATTCGTTTTCACATTTTATTTTCTGCTTGTAACTTCACCTCAAATTAGCAGTCCGTGTACGCGAGAATCGTAATGCGGAACAGAATCTTGCACTCGACGCGTCGGAAGAACTCAGGCCTAATTTAAAAACTGAACGATGACCGACTTACTTGAATAATTCATCTAAAGTCAGACCTCACGCATTGGGACACGAGATTTATTTGGTTTCCCACCGTGCGTATTTGGTAACAGCTGTTTAAGAAGCTCCGACAATTTGGAGAATCTCGGCAGAATTTTCAAAATCTTGTACCGTAAGGTTTCGTACATTTTGCAACGGTACTGACTGTAAAGTAGGCGAACACGATGAAAATACGTGATACCTTCTCATTGACATTACTTCCGGTGTTGCGGAAGCGGAAACCAACTTCGTGCCTTTGCTAGTTCGTAGGTGCATTCTTGTGGTGTTTATTAGTAATAGCCCGAAATGTAAGTTGTTGTTCCGTCATTTTCTTACAGCATTACGATTTCTGGATAGCCCCACCGACTTTGCAAATTAGATAAATGAAAATTCATTTAGTTTGTTTTCTTAAGATGTGGTTTAACGGAAGGTGCTAATTGAAAATATAATATTTCGTACTTGACATTCCTTACTGCGTTGTGTGTGTATATGTCGATATTATTGTTTGACGTTATACAGCAGTATTTTTGCTCTGTTGTTAATTTTTAAGCCTTGCATGTTTTGTGTAGCTTAGTAGTTTGTGTCAGTAATGTTTTGTACCGTGTATTAAGAATTTGCAAGTTTTAGTCAACTATTTCATGTTACTATTTAAAAAGTTAGACGATTTAATACAAACTGCAGTTAATAGGTGTCTTAGATTACTTCTTATTAAATGTTTGATTTTAAAAATGTTATGAAAGCACATTACTGTGAGATTCACAATGTGAATGCTTGCAGAGTAAAGATTGTAACTCGTTTTTCAAGACTGCCAGTATGGTTATTTATAGTGAACATCCAGGTTTTCCCGGCCACTGGAATAAAATTTTCCGTGTGGATTTGAGACTATCTGAGGTTGCCAGGACTTAAACTTTTTGTTTTCCGTGTACCTCACTTCAGTTTGAAATGGCTATAAGTATATATTTTGCACGAAACTGCTGCCCCAATGTGTTTGGAGTTTTATTGAATGTATCTCAGTGGCGGAACAAAAAGTGACAGCCCCCCCCCCCTCTGTATCAAAAGTATTAAAATTATTTTTAGTTACTCTTATAAACTTCATTTGTTTTTTATATAAGTAGCCTAGTAGGTATTTATAAACTAGCCACCATAAAATGAATCAATCTTGGTTGAATGGGAACTTACCATACAGTCAATCTCTATTCCAGTTTTGGACACAACAGTAGTAGGATGAACTAAAAGAACGTCTCTTGTTTTTTTTTTTAAAGTTACCTAATGGTTTACATGGTCTCCAATGCTTAAAATTTGTTCCTTAATTTCTGAATTAATGTCTTTGTCTAAATAAATCGCCAAATCGGAAGCAAAAACTTCTTAAATAATTTCATCCATTTCACTTCTAAAGTGTCAATTTTTCTAATCTTTTTAAAGCTTTTCCTTTCTTTCTTAAAATTTTTTGGGCCTTACTTGAATGTTTATGTTTCATTTTCATTTTTAACAATAATAAACATTCAAATTTTTTTCGCGTACGTACAGCACTCGAATGAAACTAAAGTGTAAAATCGTATTGAGCGAATGAGCCTCTAGTTTTGGTCAAGAGACAAAATATCATTATCAAATTCAAAACATACACCTTAGTATCAGATTCAGAATTTATTTTGTTTAGGCACTGATTACGCTATGTTTGTATTGCGAGCTTCCCATGAAGCCGACCAGCATTTCACGCCGTAGAACAAACAAATATTGGTGCGCGTCTCTTACTAGCTAATGAATCATATAAAAAACTAAATCCTGTGAGAAACTATTTTTTCAAGTTGATAAATGTGAAGAATTATCTTGATTTTTGCTGATAGGTTTCTTAGAAGTCGAGATCACCACGCGTTGCGGGGGTGTTTGTTCCGGTACTGATTTAGATACATTGGAACTAAATTCTGTAAAACACTACCTTACGTTAAAGGCTGGTTTCAATTTTTAGTATTGAGGTAGTACTGGGTACTGATACAAAACCTTCTCTCTATTTAAATGGCAAGTGTTTTTGTATCCGTTTCGTTATGAAGAAGTTCTTCAAAAGCTTCAACGAGCAATTTTAGTCTTTTTGTATTCAAACAAGTTTATGTCCTAGCAACTTCGTCAAAGATAATAATCTTGAGCTACAACTAACATAGGTGTTAAATTTTGTTCCATTAAACTAGTAAAAACATTTGCATAATTTGGTTGAAATTAATGATATGAAACGAAAATATGTTTACGAATAGAATTTCATTTCGAGATTAACTATTTTTATGAAACTACTCATAATTTTACACAAGTTAATTTTAACCATTCTCGAGTATTTAATTACATTATATTCAGAATCTGTAGAATTTTGCTTTCATGAGTTTTTAACTCAAATGTTGTTTTTTTGAAAAAGATACAAAACATATGGATGATATAATGTATTAATTTATTCTATTCTTTAATGAATTCGTGTTTGCAGTTTGTATTAGCGTCGTTCTAATTTGCGTAAATTTGACGGTAAATGTCAAAACACCTACAAGCTTTTATAATGGGCTTCATGTAATTAATGGAGAAACGGTAAGAAAGTATACAAGCGAACTGACTCAACTCAGGGTATCACCATTGAAGAAAAAGTTCTTCAACTGTTGACGTCACATAGACACATCGTCCTCGTCATTCAGTGCTAGTCTGCAATTTTTTTTCGATAATAACAAAACTTGCGTGATCTTTGAGATTAATTTCTCGTTAGATTATGTTAGCCAAGGTAATTTCTACCCACCTGTTGTAGAGATTTTTACGAAATCTCGGTTTTATTGGCCAGGTAAACTCGGGTGTCTCTCTGGTGTAGGAGTTTCCATCTGCGTTGGTGTTACACTTATTTTTAGGTCGTTGCCCCCTAAATTTCTAATTTGAACGAGGATTTTTGTCTAACTAACACGGGGTTAAACAAAATTAACGCATCGCGACAAGACAATAATTCATGTCCTTAATGCACGAGCTAAATTGTAAAAATGTTCTGAGAAATATTTTTATTTTGCTATTATCTAGTATATTTTTAATTGGATCGTTATTTACACTTGTTAACAACGGTTAGAGGCTTTTTACATGAACATTAAGTTTACCGCAAGGTTACTTCGTACTTATTGTAATATAATTAATTAAACTATACACCGCACCTGTGTACGGTGTGCTTGTAAATATTAGCAGTTTAAGTTGTAAGTGTGTAAGCAGTAAATAAAATTGCAAACTAGCGCTGCATTATATCCATTGTTAAATAGAAAAATAGAAACTCCTTGGATTTTTTAATTTTTCTGATGTACATACACTTTAGGATTAAACTTTACTAGTTTATTTTAATTAAATTAATTTTTGTACAAAGTTTTTATTTTTTAATTATTAATTTCATGTAAAGTATTAATTTATATTACATTTCGAGAACTTGGATTTATTTCAAGTCGAATACTAGTACTGGATGTAAGAAAATTTACGTAGGTGCTCTATGAGGTATAATTGATAGCATTTTTCTACTTTGTTAAAATGGTGGAACTAAAAATGTTTTGCAGTGAAGTAGTGCACCGTTCAAGTCGTTTAAGTAGTCTTTGTAGCAATTATTTATTTAATTATGTTTAGACGTGGATATTTATGTTTTGTTATTTATTTTGCTATTTTTTATGTCGTTTGATTTGCACCTACATATGGTTTCACAACAATCATACAATGTGTTACACTCTGTTTTTATATATCTTGAACTGTGGTAGGAGCTTTTATGGGTAGAATGCAAGCTTGATATATAAATAATGTGTAATTTAATTAATATAAATTTGCTCAGTTTGACATTATTTGTGCCGAATATAATAGGTTATTTCAAGCGACACAGAAATAAGGAAAAGCTGCAACTAGTGACCATTTTTGAAATATTACCATATACATTGATTGTGGGAACTACAATCATTTTGTAATATGGCATTTAAGCAAATCAAAAATGACTATTCACTGATATTTCATACTATGTATGGCAAAGGTACTTTATAAATACAAATTAATTCTATTGCGTCATACCAATCAGGATTTATCGTAGATTGGCACAAAAAATCACTTCAGAAATGGTCTGCTTGCATTTTCCCATTATGTCTCTGTGAATTTTTTTAAGTTTTCGACAGTCCAGCTATACGATGCCAGTGCTCGATTCGATAAGGCTTCGATCGATATTGTTCCGTAATTGTGATAATAAACATGTTTTTAATGATTATATTTGTATCCCTCCTTATTTATGAAATCGTTACTATGCCTTTTAACCACTAACAAAGTTCAGAATTATCATCGTAAATAGGTAAATAATCATTTACCAGGTAGTATGGAGTTCTCTTATACAGCAATTAAGACATATTTATTTAATGGACTTTTTGCGATTATGCCCAATTTTGAAAATCTGATTTTATTTACATTTTATTAATATTCCTTTTTTTAAGTGGAACCGTTTGATGTATTTTAATTATTTTACTGAATGTGAGATATATACTTGACAGTAATTTGAAAATTATAAGTTTCGATTTTGAGTGAACTTGATTTTTGGTTTATGAGGGACTGGTGAAAAGTGTAGTTTTTAATCAAATTAGAAGAAGAATCAAAGATAAATAACAAGAATATGCTGATAAACAGTTTATTTCTAATTGTTGAATTAATACACTAGTACTATACTTGTAACCTACTTTAAAGCCAATCAGCTACATTTCAAGAACATTACAATCAACTGCAACCACAAAGTTGTTTCTTCTTGAAAGAACGCATAAAAATAATATACTCTCAACTTAAAACTATTTGGCACTTAGTCGAATTTTCTTACAGATATTTATATTTAAAAAGATGTTTAAACAAAAATGATAAATGGAGATGAGTAAATATTATTATCTGTTAACAATTTACCATATTTCACATATTAATAATAACATATCGCATACATTTGTTTAAATTAAAAAAAAAGTTGCTTTTATTTTAGCAATTAAATAATAAAATGTATATCTAGATACAGTTTTTAAGCGTAGTCTGTACATTACTACATGGCACAATAGAAGCTATTACTTAACTTTTATTTAAACATTATACAAAAAGTTTACATTTCTAACTTAAATTTATTAAAGAAAAACATAATTTGTTAAAGATTGTGAAAAATGAATTTAAACTGTTAATATCTAAGGAAAAACTACATTGCACGTTTCCGCTAAATAACAATTATTGTGAGTGGGAAGGCGGCTGAAGGACTCCCAGTGACTTACTTCAAGTAGGTTACTCTATCGTCACAGTCAAAATAATTCAATCGCTTCGACTAGGTTTGAACAAGAATGCCAGTTAAAAATTTCAGAACTAATATCGAAAAAAAAAGACAATTGATTAGCATGTCGTAAATTTTAAAAGTTTTTTTAAATTTCACATTACAATACAAAACTCAAAATTATTTAAAATAATAAATCAAATTTTTAGACCACTTATGAGTCTTCGATATTGACGTAATGTAGGTTTCAGTAACTTTGCGGTTGCGCCCATGAACCGGTCCTGCACTTGTTCTTCCACCCACTCCTGCAACAAAGAATACACATCAACTTGCTATTAGAGTGTCTCTCGCATAATTGCCAAGCTACTGGAATTAACTTGGCTTTCATAATGTGTAACCTGATTATGACAATTTCATGCATGGTAGCGTTAACTAAGCAAACTAAGCTACTTAATAATTGTCAATTTACTTGAATTATTTAATCGATAATTCTTTCTTAAAGTTTGTTTAGAAAGATTTTTGTCAGATTGGACCAAAGGGAAATTGCAAAATTTCTGGAAAAGTTAAATTGGGGAAAGGGAAGGGGGTGCCTAAACGTTATTATGATCGGAATGGCACGTTTTAGTTAAAATACAATTGGGAGAATAAATTTAGACGACCGTTTTTTTAAAACCATGTTTGAAAATATCCGGAGAGCGGAACAATTTGCGTGCGCAATTAGTACCTTTTTTTGGAAGTTAAGAGGCGAGACCGTTAATTCCTTTTACCCAAACTGAGCCAGTCCGACGCTGGCGTAAGTCTGAAACTAATAGTGGGTGTAACCTCAACTTTTACTTCTTAATCTAATGAATTGTTGTCGAAAACATTGTTGCACAATATAACATGACTCACACTTTGAAGGACTTGATTTGCATTTCGTTATATGATGGGTTTCAGGGTGGGGATACGGATGGGGGATGGCAATTTGTATATTAATTGAAATTAAAAAAAAAATTTAAAAATAAACTAAATTAAACATTAAAATATTTCTTCATTAAAAATGCAGGGGTATGTTTTTAAAATAATTGCTTTTTGTGGAGGTATTTATTTAGCAATGTAGTGTTATAATATTATCACAAATTTTTCAAAGAAACAAAACTATATAGATAGATAAAAGTGCGTTTTTAAAGTGTTGCAGAGAACTAGGATATAAAAAATTTTCACTTCCATATACGGTAAATTTTAATACGTTGCGGTTATGATACAAAAATAAGAAAAAAAGAAGTTATATAAAACCATACAAATAATTATTTTTAAATGCAAATCTAAACTTACCAGATCTGTTAACTAAAAATTAGCAGCTTGAATAAAATTCTAAAATGGAAGAACAAAAATAGAAGTTGAAATAGTTATACTAAAATTACAACAATCCACTATGCATTCCACGACGCAAAATCCACCAATTCTAGATTCAGTTAGTATAATTATTACGAAACATGGGACACCGAAACTTTAAAAATAATAATTATTCATTCCTTTACTTTATTAAATCTACGAACCTCTCCTCCTCCGCCACTGCTATGCCCTAAAAACGTTTACAAGTTGAAGTGGCTATTTAATTACGAATGTTGTCGTAAAACACATAAAAACAGTTTTATAGATACAATGTAATTTAAAACCAAATGCTTATTAATTACTATCCAATTTAAATTTGATTAATTTTAAACTGCAATTAGTACTATTTAATTGATACCCGGCTAATTAATTAAACCCAAAAATATTAGCTCCGGTGGCAGTAGTTGTAGTATTGCGAAGTGTGAATAGGTAAATCATTTAATAATTTTTGTTTTTCCAAGTCCTCGTAATTTTTGTGTAGCCAAGCCGTAAATTTTCATTGTAAAGATTGCCATTTTGCCGTTTCACTTATGTACAAAAATTCTAATTATTCGAAAGGGCCAGACCATAAAAATTGAAAAACAAATAGGTAGATTAATGCAGAACACTCGAAATATATTTTTCACGCTACCGGCAATGTAAGTAGGCCTCGGCAGGCGACAAGCTTCGGCTCCGGCTCAGCTCGTATTCGCCTACCTCGGATGTTATTACGTCCTTACATTCCTTGATACTTAAATAACTATTTCACGCTACCGGCAATGTAAATAGGCCTTACATCCATAGCTACAGGGATCGTAAGTGGCTGATAACATTCGTGTACTAGTTACCCTTGACGACGGAACTCAATAGTGTCACTTACATTCCTAGGAAAATAATGTTGATTTTAACTGTTCGTTGATATGGTAACAAGCACAGGCAACTTAGAATAATGGGGCTTTTAAAAAATAATTCCGATGACAGCTGTCAAAACGAACTTTTAAAAATATGATTAAATTTCTACCTGTAGGCCTACTTACATTGCCGGTAGCGTGAAAAATTTAATAAGTAACACAGAATGTATCGACTATTAACATTCTCGGCAGGCCACAAGCCTCGGCTTCGCCTCGGCTCGTATTTACCTACCTCGAATGTTATTACGTCTTTACATTCCTTGTTACTTAAATAACTATTTTTAAAATGTGATATGCGTATCTACATCAGAAGCAACGCGTAAAGTGGAATAAGACAGATAGATGTAGGAGTAGACGGCATTCAACACCATTTGTGCAGTTTCTTAGAATTAACTAAGTAAACGTGACAAATTATAACCTAAATGTTAATAATGCAGTTAATTAATATTGTTTCAAAATAAAATGGTATTTATTAATAATATCCTTCTAATTGAGTAAATATATTTTGCGTAATTTAGGTGTGGCGGTATAAGTATTTACAAGAAATTCATTCATTGTTCCATACAGTCAGACAAAAACTAATATGGCACAATTTGTATGTTCTTAGTAATAATAATAATAATAATGACTAAGTGCATATCGCATGTGCAACTATTTTAATTTCTACGTGCTTAGACTTTATAAATATCATATTGATGGTGGTGACGTTTATTAGATACGGATAAAATTAATTACAAGACGAACTGGCAGAACCGTGTTTTTCTTACACCATAATACAGTTAGTTGATAAATATATTAAAATACTTTAGTGTTAACGGGTAATAATACTGAAATTTTAGTTTTTTATTAGAATTCTTTGTTGTTAACAAGTACACGCGAAATTCTTTGCATGAATGTTTATAAATGTTATTACTTGTAATTAGAAAAAGCATGAGCATTGCCAAGAACTAATGAAAACGTGAGGTTAATTCTTTCAAACAAATGCTTGCTCCATCACGTTCACAAACTTTGGAAGCAAGTTTATAATTAGTTGATAATCCAACCCATTTAAGTTTTCTGCGGTTTTGGCTTCCTAGCATCTCTCTAATTTCCAACTTTGTTGTTCATGGCTACAGTTTTTTAAAGAACCGCTTGTGGAAATATAAAAGCAAATATAGAGACTCATTTTGAAAAACTAAATTAATACGGGACGGTTTAATTTCATTCGTCGATTTGTGTAACATATTTAAAAAAAAATTATTATATACCAGAAGTCAATTTTGAACAGTTTTGTAAATAACCACCTTGCCATGTTTGTTTTAAATTGATGTGATGCTTTGATATAAAATTTTTAATTGGTTTCGTGTAGAACGCCATCAGATCAATTGGGATCCTATTACAGACTTTCAGGCATAAACCATCTACTAATATTTGTGTGCTGATATGATGTAGATAAGACGAAACTAGTGTTTTGTAGTACAAATTTTAAATTTATTGTGTGGTTTACGCAGGTTGGAACGGAGCGGAGTACGTGTAAATTATAAAATGTTGAAAATATGATTATTAATATTATTATTATTATTATTATTTTATAATAGACAAAATTGAATTTAGCCGTTTATTGTACAGCGTGACTGAGTATTTCATTAATTCAAAAATCGATAAAATAGATTTGATAAATAATTACAAACGTTTTATAGCATGTAGATTAAAAGTTAAAAAAATACGTTACATGATGTTCAACCAAGGTAGAATATTAAGTAAAATTCATTTAAAAATATCAAAAACCAGAAAAAAAGTAGTTTATTAATTTACCGTTATTATAAAAGTTTTAATAATACACATTTCTTTTTTCCAAAGCACGTAAAAGTTTATGTTCGTACATTTTTTTTGGAAAATTTTTTTAAATTTTTTATATTAAGATTTTATATTAAGAACTGACCAAAAAACAATGTATTTTGTTTTTTTCTGCAAACTTTGATTCTGCATTTCGTTCATAATTTAGTGATTGTTTTTGCTCAATTGTAAATGAATTAACTTCTCATTCTCGGTATGAATTGATGAGTTATCAGGACTTATCTTTGTTAGTAAATTTTAAAGAACAAAGCTTGGCTATAAAAGTTTTAAATATTTTAATTATTATTAGAATAATCCCATACTCATAGCTATTTTTTAATAGTGTTTGATTAGCTTAAGTGACAAACATGGTGTTTATTGTGGAACTAAAACGATCGGGAACTACATTGACAAGAAACTGTACTAAAATGTGGACGTCTTTTGTTATAAAGAATTTTAAAACTTGGACAAAATTGATGAGTATCAAAATGCGAGGGTAGTGAATCTAAATTTATGTATAACTGTATAACTCTAATAGAATTGGTCGTTTAAATATTACCGTTAAGTATTGTAGGAACGAAAAGAAATTCTTTCATTTCATTGCGAATATTATAAATTAAGTTGGTGAATTTTATGTTTTCCTTTTTTGTATGTATGACGTCTGTTGTCATGTGAGCGTTATAATTGCCCGAGAATAATTTCTGTGGGTGGTACTAATTTTCCATGAATAGATGTAGTCACTCTATTGGCATCGGATTATCCAAATACGTTTTAATAAATTTTTTGCGCCGAGGTTTTAAGAAATATATAAGTAAAAATAGATATTGATCTGACAAACATAAAAAATAATTTTAAAAAGATCGAATATAGTACTTTATTAAAAAATTGAATTTCTAATGTAAGAATGTAAAGTCTAAGATTTGCGCATCCAAGTTTAAAAATATTCCATTCGATAATTTATAGAAATATTAATTTCAGAGGTTGACGACAGAATTTCCTTTAGCGGTTACTTATGCACCGATAAAAATTATTTGAAAATATGTTAATGTATTTTTTGTGTGTTAATATACGTATGTGAATTTTAAAAGTGAAACAAAACAGCAATTTTTTATTAAAAAGTAATTTAAAAAATGTAGCATTTTATTGTAGTAGGCAAAATTAGTAACAAAAGTATAATTAAATTAGGTATCCAATTAAAAATCGTGCAGTTAAGATATACAAAAAATTCAAGAGGCAAGCTAAAGCGTTGTAATTGAAGCCATACACTAATGTCGTTAATATTTTAAATCAAACAAGGCATAGTAATGATTATCATAATGATCAAAATGAGATGGGATACCTTTGAAAACGTCCGCTCGTGATTTTCGACATCAGCTCTGGCGCTGACCGAGTTGTAGAAGCGGAGTGGGGGACGCGAGGTCACACCTGTTAGCCTTTCGTACCCTCCTGGGGTCGACATCTACCCTTTGGGGGTGGTGACCACGCAGAGGGCTTCTTTTAACCCTATTTCATCCTGTAGATGGGTAGATTTCCCCTCGGGAACAACCACCGTGGCCCAGGACGTTGTTTTCAGTCCAGATGTTCCTGGGTCGATGGACGCAACCGCGCACTTGCTGCAATGGTGAATCACATGTGTTTGAATTTTTGATTTTTTTATGGTATTTTTGCCAGTGGCTTTGATTTTTTTACAGGGATATATTATTAATATTGTTAAAAAATTTATTCCCGGTAATCAATTTTAATAAATACTTTGTTTTTGTTTTTTGATACTTTAAAAAATCGAACACATTTTACCGGCATTAAAATTCTTTTGCTATTTTATAATATTGATACATTATTTTAAGAATTCCTTGTTTATTTTACACACTTTTGGCAAGATGGTAATAATATACATAAAAAATAATGCGACTTTGTCTTCTTAAAAATAAATTTTTCGTGAAGAAACTTTTGTAAATATAGTTTAAAAAATTACAGGTGCCTTAATGCAGTTCCATTGTGAAATTTACACGCAGTGTTTGAAATTGATATATAAATAGTTACACAATTTGAAACCAATTTTGCGTGGGAACAATTTTAAATAACATATTGCATGCATTCAAAATATAATTTCTAAATAAAATATTAATAACATATTTTAGAATAGGCAACGTTAGGGAACTATGAAAATATGCATAAAAATCAAAAACTTACCTTCGCAATTGTAATCAGGACATCGCTATCTTCTTATCGTCCTGGAAGGATTCGGTTCATCGAGCGTCGATTGTAAACTGTCGTGGGATCCAGTAGGTCTTTGAAAAGTCAGAACCGGGCTGGGGCGATCTAAGCCGAACACGCACTTGCCCATACATGGGTGCCATTCCTTATTAGGTTCGTGTATTGTTGAGAACTACGGCTACCGGGCATGGGCCTACAAGTTGCTATAGAACAAAAAATAGCGACGAGGCACGTGCTATTGTATTCTGCAGCTCATTTTCAAAAGAACGATGAACGGGCACTACAATTATGCGTTTGCCGACGGCCCACGTTTTTTCAACGAATAACCGATCATCTTCATATCAAAAATACCTGCATGAAATTGATATTTAAAAAGATATTACCGTATATAAAGTTGGTACATTTTAATATGCCAATAAATGTTAGCGTAAATTAAACTTTTTTGCTTTAAACATTTTTTTTTCCAATTTTGTTTTTTACTTCCCCATGCTAATACTGAAGTAAGAAAAGTTATGATTTCATACAAATTTTTGAATTTCAGGTTTTAACGGAAATATGCGTTTTGGGGGTCTAAGGAACCTAAAAAGGCGGTTTTAAAAAAAATCTGTCTGTGGGTGGGTTGCGTTCGTTTCCGTATATCTCCGGAACACCCTTACCGATTTTTATAAGATTTGGTGTGTGGAAGTTTTTTAGTTGCAGGCAGTTTTTTGTAAGGGTAATCGGAACCGGACCGGAAACGGTAATTTGACCTGTTTTTTTGGTATAGATTTTTTTCTTAACAATTTTTTGAATATTTGAATACACAGCATTGTAGTGCATCTAAAGACAAATCAAATGCTTTCGTTTCAAAATGCTGTAACTTTAAAATGAAGGCCGCTGCGAATTTTAACTTTAATGCCCGATTACATCAGTTTGATAGACTATTTGAAGTACTTTGTTAGGATCAGCCAGAATTTTTAACTATTTTATAAATTAAGAAAAAAAAAGCGATACTTTTTAATATCAATATGTGTTTTCCGGCAGTTCCGTGATTTTAACTACGCTTATCAATTAGCTCTAATAAAAAATATTTTTTTTATTCTTTGCGTATTTCTGATAACTCTATAAATAAAGTTGTTACAACCATTTTTGATCCGAGATCGTGAGAGCATTAACTATCTTAGCGCATTTACATAGTCGGCGCGCACGCCGTACGTAACAAACGCCTTGAGTCTGGTGCGGGCGGCTTGTATCGGCTGGAGAGGACTCGATGTAAATTTCAATCACTTCTTGACGCAAGATTGTTCAAAACGTAAAAAGTATGGGAAAGTAGGTACCTACCAATTTATTTTTCTCATTTATTTTGGTAACGTCCTATATCAAGCATAGCTACAGAGGCGTAGCTAGGTAACCAAAGGCCCTGGTGCACAAAAAAACTGGGGCCCTAACTAAACTGGTTAGGTTTTATATTATATATATAATATTGGTATTAAGCAATAAAACGAAGTAAATCAAAAGGTTTATGTATGTATGTATGTAAAACACTTTATTGTACATAAAACATTAAAAACAATTTAATACCTACAGTTAAGTCATGTACAAAAGCGAATTTATCCGTTTTAGGGATCTCTTCCAGTTTATTATATGAAAGTCGGACCTACCTACTAACAACAAAATAACAATTTAGTTTATAATCTTTTCCTAGCCTTAGTTTTCGCAAAAGTGTCAACGATTTCGGTTAAATCTAGGCTTGATGCGGCTTTGTTTTCGATTGCTATTAGCGATAAATGTCGGAGTCGAGCTTGGCCCATAGTATTCCTTAAATAATTTTTTATTATTTTTAGTTTGCTAAATGATCTTTCAGCTTCTGCAGAAGTGACAGGATTTGTATGGAACAGTAACATTGCTGTAAATACTTCTGTTAGGTCGCATTCTAGCACTCCATATAATCTCATTATTTCTTTACAGAATTGGTGAATAGTCCATGCCTTGGTTAATTTAGATAGAATTAGGTGGTAAATATTAAGAAATTGAAGAGAAAAGTTGGGGCCTATTATATCAGAATATTTACTTTGGAATTGGTCACACTTTTGTAATAAAGTTCTTTCATCTACATCCAGTAAAAATGTTGGTGTTAGAAAATTGAATATCTGACTGACTGCACTCATACCAGTAAAACGTGCATTTAATTGAGTTATTATTGTGTCTAGTACATTATTGAAAATAGTAATTTTAAATATTTCTTCCCTGTTTCGAAATCGGTGATCAGAAGCTAATTCATCAAAATGTTTTTTAACTTTCCTTTGCCTTTTTTCTTGAAAATGGGGATCTATGCCACATTTTCTTGCAGTTTCACTGGCTTTGCACTTCAATGATTCGAAGTCATTTCTATAAATTTGCATCTTTGCATTTGTCTCTGCTAAAGCTCTACTTGCCTCGTCCAAATCGATATCGCATTTTTGTAAAGTTTTAGATGCATAATTGATGTCACTCAATACACGGTGCATGAATTCGCAAAGCAACACGAACTCGAAATTTAGCATTTTTGTTTTAATTTTTTCTGCTTCACTACGCTCATCTTTACTGGAATTCATGAGAACTATTTCTGTTAATGATTTAATTATATCGAAAAAAACGAAGTTTTATTATTATTTTATTTACATTCCGAAAGTGGGAGAATTTTTCGCTAGTTCAATTTGAGGTTTGCTGGTCAGGGTCCGAGGGCCTCCTGAGCTTGGGGGCCCCGGTGCACGGCACCGCCTAGCACTATGGTAGCTACGCCACTGCATAGCTATTGCTTGGGGAGCAATTTAGCTAAGACGCGAAATTGCACACTGCTTTGTTAATAATCGTTGACCAGCAAGATATCCCTATTATCAATTTTATTTCCGGATTTTACCACTTCCAGCTCTAGCTAGACATTCGTTTCCGTGTTTTGGTGATTCATTCAGAATCTTATTTATAAAGGTTTTGTCTAAGGTATTTTTATAGGAATATGAAGAAATTCACTTAATCCCTGGTAGCTCTTAGTTAACTACTAGCAATTATTTCTAATCTGCGAAATATAACCTTTCTTACAAAATTCAACTCCTATGTCAAAAGAAAAAATGGCGTCACTCCTGCCAAATCAGCCTAGACTTGGCTAGACCATCCTGTGAGTTGACGTATTTTATCAAAATTAAATCATCGATGGTTTTCGAACAAACGGTATCACGATACAATGACGTAAATATTGTGATTATATGTGATTGGTAAACCACAGAACCTGTAGTGGAAGTTCCAACAATCCATGTCGCCGTTCGCTAACATTATACACCGCTTCTATAAATCCTTTAAACGATTTTGTTAATTGATAATATGTATATTGGGGATGATAAAATCAAACTTTTTTGTTTATATTTGTTACTTGTATTGTTATAGGTATAGCAACTCAAGTAGTTTCAAATAATAGCTACATACCTTAGGGTGCCCGCAGTTTAACTTGCACAGCATGGGGTTCTCGGGAACTATAAGAGATACGAAAACGGTTAAATTACATTAATGTTGCGTGATTCATTATTTTTGGGTGTCTTAAATAGGTTAATTGAGTAATCGCCAAAAAATAAATATCACCAAATTTGAAATCGATTTTGAGATTTCATTGAATAAACATTGTTGCAACTAGAACACACAAAATATCATAAAACCGGGCGACTGCATCAAGAAATGGGGGGGGGGGGGGTCCTATACTTTAATATAGGCGCGCTATAAAAGAACGTTAGATGGGGGGGGGGGGTTCTATACTTCAAAATAGACGCGCTCTGAAAAGAACGTTAGATTCGTATAATACACACGTCGAATAGGATAGCCGATCTTCATAATCCCCTCCCCTTGTGTTCCCTCACCAACGATTTTTCTATCATTCAAAAATTACGAATTAGGGCTTCAAAATTGGCATGTACATGACAATAGGAACAATCTTTCATCGAGACAGCATATCTGGGAGGTTTCCGTTTGGTCGTTTACCTGAACAGTTTAATTAAATAATTGCAAAAAAACGACTATCAAATTATGAAATCGATTTTAGATTTTAACGAAAAAAGATGGTTTATGATTAACGCAATTACTAAAAACTAAAAATTTTTTTTAGTATTTCCAAAATTTTCAAATCGTACCAAATTTTTACAATACGAAACTCAAAATTTTCAAAAATTTTAATAACAAATTTTTTTTTAATATTTTGGAAATATTTTGGTTTTCAAATTGTATTTTTCAGCGATAAAGTTGTTTGGAAATTAGTTTCACCAAATTTTTAAATCTGTCGTACAATGTTTTCGTACTGTTTACTTGTTTTTTTGTGAGCCCTACTTTTATTTCTTCGAATATTGTATTCCAGGATTTCCAAAGTTCGAGTGTTTTTTGAGTCTATTTAGTTCATACGATTTTCTTCTTTTGCTGTTGTAATTTGAATTTTACTGCTTCAATTAAATGATGATACTTGGGACATGTTCCTGTTTTTCTTCCGTACTTGACAGAAATCGCTTTTCCAAACATCCAAACATGGTTTACTGGCACGATCTCGCACATTGTTTGAATTGTTCTCATTAATAAGTTTTCTTTTCGGTACTGATACATGTAACATTATATTTATTTCGTTTATAAAAGAAGAATAACAATTTCTATGCCATTGTATTTTGCACTTCCATACTTACCACAAGTAGTTTTCAAGTTTTTGCAAGGATCATAATCATTTCTTAGTGTTAGTCTTTCATTTCCAGCGAAACTAAAGAAAATTCTGCTCGTTTTCGCTACTATTCCTTATTATCTAATAGGCAATTACTTTGTGTATGAATTCAAGTACGTTTTAACTTCTTAATTTTTTTTTCCATTCCATTACTTTGGTGGTGGTACTAATTTCATCATTTTGGAATTGGTTTTTTTAGTAATACCTCTCATTGATTTTTGAACCTCTCACAGCGACTGTGTATCGATGTTACTTTTTGTTGTTATCCAATTTACCGCGCAATATATGATTGCTGGTTAGATACATTGATTGAACGTTTGGTTTTGAGGTGTTAGTTTATTTTATTGTTTTGAAGAGTGAAGGATGATAGTCTTCCGAAAACCGTCCATCTCATTTTTATTTTTCTCTCTATTTTTTCTCTGGTATACTCTTCCTAATTCTATTCGTTGTCTTAAATACACATATTTGTCCATTCTTATGATTTATGTTTCCTCCGCTTTTACTTGAGTTTGTTGTCTGGGGCACATAACTTTGGTTATGGCCAGGTTCATTTTTAATTTGACTTAACGATTATGAATATCTGATCGTTAAATCAGTTGTCATCCATTTTTGAAATAAGAACAATATCGTCAGCGTACCGTAAATTGGTCAATCGTTTTTCGTTCACATTTATTCTTTTTTCTTTTTAAAGGCTTACTGAATAGAATATACTTACAACCACTTGTTTACCAGTGGCGTAGCTATCATACCGTCAATGGTCACAAGGCGATAGGGCTCCGAAGATTTGTGTGCCCCTTAGGACTACCGGTAAAAGAGTCCAGTTAATTCTTAAAGTCAGTGGCGTATTTGCAGTCCATAAAGCTTTAATTTAAGGTGTCACAAGTTAAAAAATTACTTGACAACGCCTTCAATGCCCTTTTCCCAAAAAAACAATTGTCTGGAAGGGGCCTCTCACTTATTTTGCGACTAGGCCAAAAATCCTAGCTACGCCACTGAGCAGAGTTGTAATTTTTTTAGTAACTTCTCGTCCTCGTCCCGAATCATGTCCGTCGATACTTCATCGTCTCCTGTGACTTTATTCGATTTCATATTTTCTAATAACTTTCTTACTTTGTCAACAATTATGTCAGGTTGTTCTATTGATCTGACATCCTGTATTTTTCTCCTTGGTAAAAAGTTTTCATCCCTTTCGGGCGGTGTATTGGATTCATATAAATCTGTGTAAAACTCTTCTATTATTTTCAAGATTTCGTCCTGGTTATAGACCATGATTCATTCCATCTTTATTGCGTAGTGCGTAAGTCTGTTTCTTACCCATTTTTTGTTTTAGTCACTTCAACTCTTTGTGTTTCTCTGTCACTTCATTCGCTCGTTTTTCCTGTTTTCTTCTGTATGCTCACATAATTTTTCTGATTTCTCTCTTGATTTGTGAATATTATTCTGTTGCCCTTTTGTTTTCTTTCGTGTTTTTATCAATGTTTTAGTTTCTTCCTTAATTTTTTTCTTTTTGTTCTTACGCGGTATCTTCTTTTTGACTTCTTCAACTGATTCACGTATTATGTTTGTTAATATCCTGTTTATTTCCTCTGCAGATTCGTTGTTGTAAATGATAATCTTGGCTAGGTTTTCGTTCATCATTTCTTCATATTCTTCTTTTCTTTCTCTACTTCTTTTTGTAATTGTTTTGCTCATGGGTTTTTTGATCATTCTTCTTTGTAGTTTTTTGTCAATAACAAATTGTGCTCTTAGGAATCTTTGATCGCCTCCTGTCTTAAACGTGTTTAGTATAGTAACATCCTGGATTACGTCATCGCCTCGTTCGTTTTTTCCTTCTATTTCGAATTTTCTTATATATTGTTCTGTTATCCTTCTGCTTTTGCCTATTTTGGGATTGAAGTCTCCTATGCTGATTTTCGGTTGGGTAGGTTTATTCTATGTAGCGGGTTTTAGGTTTTCTTAAAAATCTTTGTATGTATGATATCAACTTTTATTGAATATTAATTCGTTGCTTCCTACTGTCCTGTCCATTTTTGTACTATTATATTTCCTGATTCAATGGTAATCCAGTTTTCTCCCACTCTCCGGATTTTGCCTACTACGAAGATATTCCACTTTATTTTAATTTTACTACTAATTTTTCGATTTTATCAGCATTTCCTAGTGCCTTAGCATTGTAAGTTGCAATCCACTTCTGTTTTTTTGTGCTGGTTTATGGTTGTGTTTGCGAGTCGAACTCTTGCCTCTCCCCCAGGATCCTTGGGGTGGCCTTGACTTGTCAGGGTGAGATTCTGAATATTTTACCCTACTCGCTACTCAGCTAGTGTAATATTGTTATAAAATTCAACACATTATTATTATCCTCATTATTATCATTAGGGAGTTGTTGGCATAAATTGAAACGCCGCGCTTGCCAGGCGTCTTGGCGAGGTTTGTTATCAAGCGCCCATTCTGCGTCAGTCGCTGTTTTGAGCCGCTTCTTTGGAGTCAGACACTGGTTTGCTATTGGAGTACCAAGTCGCTGGTACTTTTCCATACTTTTTACGTTTTAAACATTTTTGTGTCTTTAAGAGATTGAAATTTACACTTACACACGAAACTAATAAATCTGAAAGGGGGCCGGCCCACTCGTTCGTTGAATTGTGCTTAACGATACGATATATATAGTTTTACTATTTACTAATTTTAGATCAAATTTCGGCGATTTCGTGATGTCAACATTAGCCTGTGTTTGGTCTGCGGTCTGCCAGCTACGAGTGTAAGTAAGAAAGTAGGGATCAGGAAAGTTAATCACAATGTTAACCTGAAACTTGAAAATACCGTATCGGCATCGATAATTTTGATTAAATATCGTATCAATGCAAAAACTAGATAGTGTTATGGTGTTGATTGTCAAAATATCAATAAATATAACTACTCGACCGACATTGTACGGCACTGGGGATTACCTACTCACGTAAAGCGCTAGATAACGGAATTCGGAACAAAAATCGTTTTAAATAGTTTATTTGAAGAGTTGTAAAAAATATGCGAAGAATGAAAGACATATTTTTTCAATATAGGTAATTGATAGAAGTATGTAATTTCTCTTATTTTTAAAATGGTTTATTAAAATTTTTGTAGTCTAATAAACTACTTCAAATCATCTCTCGATGTCCACACAGTTTCTTTATATATGCGCACTAATATTAAAAAGTTTATTAAAAAATCAAAATTAATAATGCAAAAACTGCCTTCCAGGAATTACAATACTCCAGTCAAATCATACAACTCCGAATATCGTAGCAATATCTCGGTCAAATATGAAAATAACACTTGCATGCGACCATTCTAAAATCGTACCTTTTTACAAGGAATCCGACGCCGTCAAACTTGTGAAGATCGGATTTACGTAGCGCACAATATAACGATTTTTGTAAAAGTGAAAAAATCTCGCTCAAATTTAAAGATAACACTGGCATGCAACCATTCTAAGAACGCGCCTCTTCGCAAGGAATCCGACGCCGTCAAACTTGTCAAGATCGGACTTACGTAGCGCACAATATAACGATTTTTGTAAAAGTGAAAATATCTCGGTCAAATATGAATTTGACGCACGTCATCATTGTTTACGTTTACAGTACATCTGCGTAAAGGCTTAAAATAGCCGTAATTGAGAGCAAAAGCCCCTCAAAACAAGGGGGGTTTTCCGTTTCTCAACTGTTTCCCATTGACGAATCCAACTAAGAGCGGCTTAACTAAAAACCTAAAGATGTACAATACCACCCATTCTGTCGTCGACGATTTTAAGTGTTTACACGTGTTTCTATCGTAGGTCGAGTTTAAAGTCCCTACCCAAAAAATGCTAAATGACGTACGTTTCCAACAGTAGCAGGTATGCGACATAGAACTTAGTATAAACTAGACGCATGGCGCACAGCGCCCCTTAGTGTTGTCGTCTTCAACTTAAGCGTAAACGAATTACATTAGTTGCGTATCCATAAAGGTATATAATCAAAGGTTAAACACATTGTAGTTCACTGCAAGATCTATCGGCTTTGAAAATTAACAAAAGGTGTGGGCAGTTTTTAAGGAGTAATTTTTTGATTATTTCCAAAATTATGAGAAGCTGTCATTTTTAGCAAAATCAATTAATAAAGTAAAATATTCACTTTATGTTTATATATTAAAACTATCAAATCATATTTTTCAAGAAGCCAATTGTTTTATACGTCCACATAAAATGTAATATTTTATAAAAATTAACATTATCTAATTTTAAATTACGTAGAAACTTTTTTTATAATATTCGAAAAATAAAAACCCATTAAAAGTTTTATTTTCGCTGATTTCTACAAAATACAATTTTCACACCACAAGATAATGAATATACAATTTAAATTTGCTCATACTTTGTAGGACTTACGGATAAATTAATATCAACATGGTATTTATATTTTGAAATGTAACCAGTACATGAACATTAGTATTTGTATGCACTTTTATGGCTCCGTTTTAGCAACTTTATCTTTATTTGAGAAAAGCAAATTTTGCAGGCATAATGCACTTCATTGGTGTTGTGTTGTATCTTTATTGTAATGCTGGAGTAGTTTGCTCATGTACAAACTACAGATTAATTTTCTTTCTTTCTACTTTTGGGAAACTGTAAAAAGTATTCGTATGAATTACAATTGTTTTTACAACAGTATTAGCAGATAGTATAAAATTCTTAAACTTTAAAACATTTTTTTTTAAACTTAATGTATCATGCATAGGTATTATAAGTTTGTAACCGAACATTTTATAATCGTTAGTGCACGGCAAATAGTGAGTAAAGAGGCATAGCATATGTACTTACATGCGGTGTAACTACACCTACGCGGTCGGCAGCAAATATATGCCTGCATATAATAAGTCAATATTTTTGCCAAGTAACTCGATAACAATATAATAGCCATTGTTCCATGTAATTGTGGGACAAGCGGCCATTACTTACGAAGAGCGCGACCCGACGGTGCGCCCGCCGATTACGATCGCTGCCAGATATATCCAATGATATCCTCGAGATACTGCAGATTTTAACATTTCAGATAACATCATCTATTTATTGAACATAATTGTGTTCTTGTTAACTTGGCTGAAGTCTAGTTATTGTATTTCTAAAATAAGAAAATATTTGCTAATTTTCAAAATCTTAAATATCTTTTCTAAAATGAGTTGGAGAAAATATAGCTTTATAATGTGTTTAATAATGTCTCCACAATTTCGCATTACTTGTGAGCATAACTATGATGAATAATTGATTATAGGCTTTACATGCTGGCTTTTCGTTCGTATAATATGTCTACTCCACTTACCAGCTATGTTATCGCAGCTCTGTTGCTTAAATAAACGGAAAAACATTCTTGCTCATTTTTATGGTGTTGGTAGAAAAAGTATTGAATATCTAGTTCGAGGAATAAATCACGACTACAAATTATGTACACCATATTTCTCTATACAAAGATTTCCCTAGAATTTTCTCGGAATTTCTTGGATTTCCCAGATGTCCTTGGATTTCTCCAGAATTCCTTTGATCTCCTCGGTATTTTTTCGGGATTTCTTCGCGATATCCTCGAATTTCCTCAGAATTTTCTTGGATTTCCTATGGAATTTCTTGGTTTTGTTGTAATATTCTTAAGCTTACATTTATGTACATATTTACCCGATATGAAATACGTCGGACAAGAGTGTTTTATATATCTCTTTACGTCGAATGCAAGCAAGTTAACTTACAACCAAATACTGGATAGATACTTACTTTAAACAAATAAAACAAAATTCTGTATGTAAACAAAAATTATATTTATTTTTGCTACGTCATGTAACTTTATAATACTTAATGTTTATATAATACCTAATAAATGTAATAGTACATGGTGTTATGTTTTCTGTAATAACGGTATGTTGATTCACCATTGTTTGCCATGCTTTAAAAGGGCGTGGGGTATTCAGTATCCGTATTGTCACCTAAAATTTTTAAACGAGCTTCTTTTATGTAATTTAGGCGATACATCGTTAAACTGTATGCTTCGGTCTACGGAATATCTTTCACAAGTCTGAGTGAGGGGGAGGGGGAGAAGAAGAGAGAGAGAGAGGACGAGAGCGAGAAGGGGAGAGGTAGGGGGCGAGAGATGTAATATAAACTGGTTGTGCGCTAGACGTTACCGAAAATTTCAGATCTATATTTAGAAACTAAATATTTTTTGTGAGAAAACAGCGTCGAATTTCTTCAAAGGTTAGATTTCGCTTATAATTTCATAAAATTCAGTTTCTAAAAAAAATGCTACCCCAAAACAAGAATAACTATCACTTCTGGTATTCGATTTTTTTTAAATGCTTATATTGTTAATTAACTTGTGATATACCCTCCACATTTCAAACCTCATCAAAATCGGCCCATCCGTTCATTAAAAAAAACATATTTTTGATTTCCTGGAGATCAAAAAAAAAATTTGATTGCAAAAATACACTAATCGCCCACATTTATGTTTACTCTTTGTTGCGAATTATATAGCGTTTACGCTCCAGTTTTATTGAACATCCCTGTTTATCAAAACAACCCAAGGCAGAGGTGTGATCAGCATTTTATTCTAGAGAGAGAGTTCTATTTAATTTTCTTGGATTTCCTTGAATTTCCCCAGGATTTTGCTTGAATTTCTTAGATTTCTCCGGGATTTCTTTAGATTTCCTCAAGATTTCCTATGCCGTTTATATCACATTTCCTTCGCAGTTACCTCGATCTAGTTTTAACAAAACCAACTTTTATTATTGGAATTTTAAAAGAGAAAATCGAAACAAATAAAAAATATTTGTATAAACCATATCTGCGCAATCAGAAATATAGATTTATCGGCCTTAAATGGTTCCATGTATCCAAAATTTAAACTTGCTTGTTTTGGCATTTTACTAGCGACGCTAGAGAAAAATATTATTAACTACTACCACATACAGCTGTGAAAACTTTTTTAAAACTTTTTTGTCTATCGTATACGATAGACAAAAAAGGCTATAGCCGCTAAGCCCCAAAAAACACAAGTGTGAGTTTTGAAGACATATAGAAAATTTGAAGGCTTATCAAACTTTTATTCTTAATTTTTATAGATATGATTAATCGTTCTGTTAAAATAAAAGTGTTTTTTGTTGAATGTTTTTTAAACTAGGTATATTGTTTCTCCCATTTAAGCGGTGTTGTAGTACTAATAATAGCAAAGATAGAAACAGTGAACATTCTGTATATGGAGCCATTCTTGAAGTTGATTTTACAAATTTGTAGTCGAGTTCTTGGTCAAAAATAATGAGAACAGTTTATGTAAACGTATGTGCGAGCACACTTCTTTACCGAGTTACGATTTCTGCAAGAGGATAGTTTTAAGTTGCTTTTTATCGTACGTCTAAAGTGCACTTTACGATAATTTATAAATTTTATACCTACTAACAATCGAAAAAGAAATTGCAGCTATCTTGTTTGGTTTCTGAAAGAACTGAAACTACTGAAATTTGCGATTTTTATTTTTGGCTAAAACTTATTTGTCATTTTACATATTCCTAGGGCCAGCGGGTGGTCTAGTGCTTAAAGTCCCAGGCTTTGAAACTAGACTCTCAACGGCAGTAGGTTTGAGTCCTCTGCCCGTCGGAAATTTTTCTGAATATGTTAAAAATCCGGCGGGTCCATGGATGGTGTTGTGGTGTGTATGTTGGGTTGCATGTCTTTCAGGGGTAGGGCATGTTAGACCGGTGAATAGCACTTAGTGTGCTGAGCCAGGGTAAGGGGGTGGGATGGGAATCATGGAGTCGTGCTCACGCACGGCTTCATGATTCTTTAAAAGAAACATATTTCTAGTTAACGTATTATTAGGACACTTTTTTTATACTAAAACCTATTTTTTTATCAGATTTGGCATAACTGCTATCATTGTTCATTTTCGACTGTCAACTTTTTTTTCTTATGGAATGCACTGTGCATTTGAATTTTTTTCGTATTTGAATAGAATTAATTTAAAAAAATTATAGTACGCGTTAATATGGAACTGAAACAAAAAAAACACTACTTTTATTTACTTTGACCTGTAGATACATCTAACATAATTGCAAATTTCGTGGAAATTTTGTTCAGCAGGATAAGTTATTTTTTACAAAAACAAATGAATGACAAAGTTTCTAATATACACAATTTACTGAAAATTCCACTTTTATGCTTACAACCGGCATAACAAATGTGAATAACAGATGAAATAAATATAATAGCTAATAATCAAACTGCACTACTGCACACAATTATTAAATAAATGTTCAAATTGCAACCCACATTGCAAGACACATTTGACACACGCATTTGATTTTGTAAAAAATAACTTAACCTGCTGCTTATGCTCAAATTAAAAATTTCGTAAATTTTCACGTACATAATGTATCTAAATTTCAAAGCAAATAGAAGCAGTGTTTTGTTTTAATTCCATAATAACATTCAGTTTATGGCCTACTATAATTTTTTTTATAAATAGAAATGACGTGGCTTTCCATAGCACTTATGAAATTTCGATTTTCTGTAATGAAATGCGCAAAACTTAAACAAAACGCAAAGTGTGAGACATCGTTGAAATCGGATCAAAAAGCTATTATCATACGAAAACTTTTTAAATGCGGTAAAAAAATTGATAGTGGAAAATGAACAATGGTAGCAGTTATACTAAATCTGATACAAAATTTAGATTTAAATAAAAAACTGTATTAATAATGAGTTAACCAAAAATAGTAATATAAATGATAAATGAGTTATAGCCGAAAACAAAAAATACAAAATTTCAGTTTTTTCAGTGCTTTCAGAAACTAAGCAAGATAGTTCCAATTTCATTTAAGATTATTAGTGGGCCCGAATTTTCACAACTTTTCTCTAATTTAAACGTCGTCGGATCTCTTCAAATAAGCGAAATCCCCAATACTTTACACACAATTTGATGCAACCTGTATATACCAAAAACGCTGTATGGGTTATCTTATAATATAACGATAATTTCTCCTGGAAAAAATAGTTCAAATCTTTAAAGAGACGATTTTACCTAGATATCTTCTAATGTTTTATAGTTATCGTCGAACACACAGTGACGCACTTAGATCTGTGAGTTCGAACAAGAAAAATAATGTTAAAAATTTACGTTTTTCGTTATTTTCATGTATATAATAATAAGCCATGAATTATTTCATTGTAGTGTGTTCCAGAATTTTACCTGTATCCATGGAATAAAAAAAGCACGGAATATAATTTTTTTGTCAAGAAGGTAGCAAAGATCAAAATTTAGACAATAATCTGCGTGAGAACTTAAATAATCTCTTTTCATTTTTCAGTTCAGTGCTAAATAAAGATTTGTTTTCAATTTCCAACCTTATAATACTACTACTTTACTATAGCATAGAAGAATATTGGAATTTAAATAAACGTTTGCCAACATTTAAATATAAAAAACAAGCATTTGCATTTGTACAAGGTGATATAAACATTTCAACTCAGTTTTGCTTCGGGAATCGTCCTCGAAAAGTATTTCCAGAAAAATTGCAAACGAATGTTTCAGTTTAATAATGCTTTAATACTTTTGTAATATTACATTTATAAATTAAATAGTAATTTGCGACATTGAAGTTTTACGTATATATCCAGAATAACTTTGCTTTTACGACCCTTCCCGTGGGGTTTGAGTCCTGGCTTGGGCAAGGGTGTTTGTGTCAATCTTTGCATGATAGATGGGAGCTTAATAATCTTAGCCGTTAATGCACTTGTAGTGAATGTTTCTGTAGCAAATACTAGAATAGATTTTAAACGTAAAAAAAGAACCAAGTTACCCTGTAGCTTCTTAAATCTAACGCATTGTGTATTGCACCTGTTTGGTTTAATAAAGAGTTTCAGTAACATATGTAATTCTACCTGGCCATGGTTATTCATAACAGAAATAACGCGTGTTGATTGAAGATGTAAAAAATACTACAACTTTAACAATCATTTAGGAAAAGAGTTTTACATTGCCGTAATTGTTTTAAGTTACTCTTGCTTTCCTTTTACTTTAACATAAGGTTTTATTGCAGTTTGGGTCGTTTCAACCCTTAAACTTTTCAGATGTTAAATAAGCGTGAGCTTGTGTTGACCCGGTATCGGTTCAGGTCAATACCCCACCTGATCAAAGGAGGACCGGCGCCAAAACACTTGACAGTAGATCTTGGCGTACATTTAGTGTAGCATAAATAATTGGTAAAATAAATAGCCTAGCAGAATTATAATTATTCTTAAACCAGATGTGACATGTATTTTTACCTTATCATGTAGTCTTCATGTGGTTGTAGCTATTAGTAGTAGAGTACGATGTAATTTACAGGAAATGAAGTGAAATTTAATTCGGTTCTATATCGATGGAAAGATTTATGTAACAGCTGAGAAACGGCACTTACCTACGTATCGAAGGATGATTGAGAATGATGCTTTAATTTTAAATATTCACTAGTTCAGCATTTAATAGACCGTTCGATATAATCCAATAACTATTTTTTAATCTTAAGATTTATTGAAATTTGATTTTGAAGATGATATTTTAAATACCGTGGCACACACTTTCGTTGTTGTTATTACCCTTACAAGATATTTCTATCTTTAGGTTTTTTTTATACAGGATGTAGCAAATTGCATTTTAATACTATTGGGATCTCACTTATTTAAAGAGATGCGAAACGGTTAAATTAGAGAAAGAAAAGTTGCGAAACTGTATACTCACTAATAATATTAAAAGAAATTGAAGCTATCTTGCTTAGTTTCTAAAAGAACTAAGAAAAACTGAAATTTTCAATTGTTGGCTAGTACAACTCGTTTGTCATTACTCAATTATATTGCATATTTCTAACGCATTAGTTGGGCACTTTTTTATGCTTAATCTAATTTTTTAATTAAATTTAATGTGACTGTTGAATTTTGAGCATTTTATAGCAGAAAATAAAAATTTCATAAGAATTTCATGTGCAGACCAGACCACGCTATTTATTTTATTGTATGAAATTTACGCTATTTTATTATTTCCATAGTAACGTTCAGTTCATGGTCTACTATAAAATTGTTTTAAATAAATTAAATTTAGTGGTCTTTCTGTGGCACTTTTAGTTTTTCCGAAAATGGAAAGCCGGATCATCGTTGAAATCAGGAAAGAATTTTTTTCAAAAATAAAAAAAAGTAAAATAGGAATAAAAAGAGTCGAAAATCAAGATGGTAGGAGTGTTATCAAATCTGATTAAAAATAATATTCAGCATAAAAAAGTGTTCTAGTCTATATTATCTAGAAATATTTAATATAAATGCCAAGTGAGTTATAGCTATGGACAACCAAAATTGCTTTTTTCCGTCCCTTCAGAAACTAAGCAATTACGTTTTTAAATTATTACTGAGCATAACACTTATCTCTAATGTAACCGACTTGGTATCTCTTCAAATATGCGAGATGCAAATAGTTAAAACGCAAAATTTGATACATCCTATATATTAGAATTAAAATAATCCAAATGTAAGGTTTGTAAAACGAAAAATATCTTAAAATTTGTGGTAAATAGTAAATACCTACAAATAAAAACAGTCTATATTATGTATAATGCAAAATTTCATAAATACTCTCATTGCTCAAGTCTCCATGCAATATTTTGTGCCGGACTTTGAAAGCTTGGAAAAGAAAATCTGCGGGACTGATTGGACGAACTTGCAATATTAAACAGAATTAGACACGAAAACTAGACTTTAAGCTAAAGTGGCGGCTGTTTCAATTTACCTTCTGTAACAGTGGCGTTTCGTGGGTTCAAAATTTGAGTAGGCAAATGCAAATCCTAAAATAATCATTGTAAAAACACTCAAACTCTGTATTTCTAAAATTATGCTCATTATGCTTATCAAATATCAACAAAACAAGTTTTTGTCTTTTAAAAGTTCATCCATGAGATTTTCCATATTCGCTGCAAACGTGCAAACAACGTATAAAATAAGAACCGGGAACAGGCGCGCCTATTCGGTGGTTATTACGCCTTGACATCACCACTATTTCTTTGCATCGGATTATTGCATACCTTTACCAATGTGCAAGCAGATCGCCTTTGCGTATACCGGTATGCGGAACGGTGTATGAAGGCAACTGTGTATTGATTTGGCGCCCAATTGCTAATGTTATGCGGTTATGTTAAGAAATAGAAATTGTATGTAAAGGTAACATTTTTTATGAAACTTAGAATTGGAATTTTTTTAAATTAAAAAAATTATGGATAGCCACTGCCTACCCTGCCTAATAGGAAGGACCCCTACTGATCTGTAGCATGTTGAGAATCCTTCTTTGTCTAATATTATGCGACATACTGAATATTTACATGGGCAAGAAAGTTATAGCAGTATGCTGTTAAGCCGTCGCTAAATGGTTTTCCAAAGTAAAAATGTCGTATTTCAAAATTTTTACATGTTGTTTGAAAAATCCTCAGCAGAATAATTGTAAACGAAAATTAAAGATACATTAGTATCTAAAAGTGCAATCAAAATTGACTGAAGCACTTCCCCTGAACTTTTCTATACTTTATATATTATTTATTACTCACCGTATTTGCAAAAGTACATTTAATTAATGTTATACCGTCCAACGACTGTTCAGGACATTTCTTTGCTGTGACTTGTCTCCCTGCTAAGCAAACAGGTAGTTAAATAGTGAATACTCCTCCTGGAGCTTTAGCTTCTCTGGTCCGGCATACCGTACAACCTAAACAGGCATTTCCTGTGTCATTAGTAAGCTGAGTGAGGTTTTTTCTGAGAAAAAATTCAGTTATTTAATTTTTTGAGAAAAGATTTCATGCTATTAAAAGAAAATCAAAAACAGAAGAATAAATTCGTTCGCTAAAAATTGGGTGGGAGGGGCATATTAACCGTCGCGTTGTGATGTCGTGAACTTTATTTTACTATCACTCGTGAGCAATTTAGCTTAAACAGAATTTTGTTATCGTCTCCTATTTGTTAACTAAAGAGGTAGTAATTTTGGATTTTCAAAAATTCATAGAACATGTCGCAAAGAAATTAGCGGACTGAGACACGAACCAAGCTGTAGCTCATCTCTCGCTGTATTAGCCTACAAAATTTGAAAAAATAGCGTGGTTACTATGCATTTAAATAATTTTAAAATTTTGAAAATATTTTTTATTTCGGCTTATATTTTCTTAAAAATTTTTGTGGGCAGTAACAATGTGTCATCTCGTTTTTAACTAAGAAGGCTCTAAAGTAAAAAGTTATCAAAGAATCGCAGCGGGCGCTATTTGAAGCTAGAAAATTCGGAAAAAAACCGTTGGATTTACTCTGAGGTCTTCTATCAGATTTAGAAATTTCATTTCATTTCGGAAAGAATGCTACCAAAAACACCTCTAACTTCCGCTTCTAATTTAAGATTTTTTTGTAAACTTATTTTTCTTGTGAATATGTGATATATGTTCAAAGCTTATCGAAATCCAACCATCCGTTTGGACTCGTGGAGCGCCGACACACAGTTCAAGCCTTCATGAACCTTTTCAGTTAAGTTGAAATGTTTTAGAAATGATTCGGTTATTGTATGTGCCATGGGTAGACAAGACGCCAATTATTGTTACGCTGATAGCCATGTTGCTTTAGTGAAAACTCACTTATTGACTGATTGTGCTGTTGAGATATCCTGTGATTAGTTGTACTCACTTTATTTTACTTTGTTTTGTTATAATTCTGTTGTCTTGTAATTAAATTAATTTTATTTCTTTTCAAATTTTGTTCATGAGAATGCTAATATAGAAAGGCAGTGTAGATTGAAAATTGTTGGCTTTCATATATAACTTTTCCTATTCTATTACATGTTATTACAATGCAAGCAGCGATAAATATCGGACGAAGTCAAGAATGTCTACCAATAAATAAGGTCAATAACAATTAATTTATGTAATTAGTAGTCTCAGTGCGCTTAGATCTCAGATTTACGTATGTGCCGCCATCGCATGCAATACCAAATTTGACAAAGACGGGTTTAACAATTCCAATGGAAAATCGCAGACTGCGTGGCTTTGTTGCCTATTATAGTGTTATTGCACGGAGGCCGCATCTGGCTTAGACCAAATGTGGAGATCGCAGAAAAACCACGTTATATCATGGAAATTCTACTCGTCGCAGCAAGAATTCGACCTTCTTTTTTGCGCTTTTAAGTTCAGAGTTGCACGTTAAGAGATTACTCAAATTTCCGTGTACGTGTTATTAGTTCTTTTACAAGTTGTGAAATTTGCAAGTAATGTTTATAAAAGTAGGATTTAGAAATGCTTATTTTGTTCTTAGTTAAACCGAAGTATACACTGGATTTTGTGAAAAGCTCGTTTATATGTGTTTTATTTAAAGCGTCTATAATGATCGACTTATTTTCTGCAATTTGTTTTTTAAATATATATTTTGCTGGCAGCCACGAATACATAATTATTTAAGACTGCTCACTAATCATCGAGATTTGAACTTGAAAACATAATTTAAGCTAATATTTGAAGGAATTTAAGGAAAACTTTAATGTCGTTTTTCGCAGTTGTAGAGTTTCACACAAACGAATAGGTTCGCTTCTTAAAGTTTGGAGCACAGAGTACAATAAAGTTCGTAAAGTTAAGATTTTATTTCAAGAAGTACGAATTAATAATTTATATACTTTCCAAACTTGTCCATTCTTTTATTTGCTGTTAATATGCAAAATTGTGTATTTGAGTAATTTTTTTATTTTGCAAGTATATAAGGTAGTTGTTGTTACCATAAAGTTTTGCATGTGATTTGATTGTACCTTAATAATACTGAGCAAGTTTTGATTTTAAAACATTATTTATGGTAATTGTTTTTTCTTTGTTACAGGAAGAAAACAACATGTCACAAGAAGAATCAAGTGATAGTAGCGAAGATGAACTTCCAGACTTGGGATCTGAAGCGAAATTTATACCAGCTCCTCAAATGTTTCCTCCCAAAAGTCCGGCATCCCCTCGTCCATCTCAGCAGCAGGACCAGCAAAAATCATTATCGTCTCAATCCGTATCATCATCATCCTCATCATCTACTTCTTTATCCACTAATAAGTCAACAAATCAACCATCCAGCACTACACAACAACCTCCCATACTATCAGCACCTTTAGTGTACCAAACTCCTCAAGGTATGATGTACGCTACTCCTTCGAACGGAGGCGTTATATTTAGTTTAGCACAAGGAGATGCAAATTCGGGACAACCGCCACATTTCATTACGATACCTTTGTCCGTAATGACAGGTAACGGTCAGGGGGAATTAGATTTGTCAAAGCGGAAGTGACTATTGCTGAAAGTTCGGCACGTTTATAAGCTTCCGTTTGCTATCTTCTGTACGTGTATTTTATTTCTTATGTACGTGGTTTCCGTGTCTTATTTTGAAAAAGACCACGACTCTACGAACTACAGGTGGACAAGCTTACTGCTTAAACTAGGGACCAACTTAATGTGTAAGCACAGTATGGTTTCTCTATGAGATTGCCATATTACGATGGAAAATAAGCTTTTGTCAAAAGCTTTAACCATGAGCTGCCAAATTAAAATATATTAGAATAGTTTACAAGCAACTCGGAGCTTAGATCAAACCGCGGTGTATTGTGCATTTTCCCGAATTAAATTTTTATTACCTTGATGAATTCTAAAAAGTTTAAAATCTTATTTGTTTAATTGGATTAATTATTTCCATGAGCAGGCTTGTGGTTTAACCTGCTTAATTTTCACATGAATTATTGTAAATACGAGTATATCTTGTTTAGAGATATATTCAATTAGATCTTCGAATAATAACAATATATTTTATGAAAAAAGATGTAGCCGTATCAGTTATTACAACGGTTGTTGAAGTAGGTACAGAAAAACGTGTTTAGTAGACTTTACTAAATTAACCATCAAAATTTCTAGTAACACACCTTGTATGAATCTCGAAAATATTCTCTTCATACAATACGCATTATATTATAATTAAAAACGATATGAATTTAATTATGTATAAATACCTGCCAAAAGTGCTCACAGTTTGATTATTGTAAAATAACGTTTTCATGAAATTATTCAATTTGGAGTTTAAAATTGTGAAATACGTAATGTTTGGCAGCTCTTTGGTGTTCCATTTTACGCAAGTAGGCTTTGTCACCTATCCTTTATGTTCGGCTCCCTTCATTAATATTATATCAGTTTTAATTAATTATATCTTCGTGTTTCAAGAGATACAAGGATAATATCATTTTATTTGCTTGCGCGTTTCCGGAACTTTTACTTAATTTATATTTTTACAAAAAAGCCAACCAAAAAACGAATTATCAATTCAGTTCATTATTATTTTGGCACGCTTTATTATTAGTTTTTTCTATTTACCAAAACGCGTCTTCTCTTTCATATGTGTAAGAAATCGACGTAAATACTTCGAAACTCAAATGCTCTAAAAGTGACAATAAATTTGCCAAATACTAAATGTATAGCCTATCGTTGTCTTAGTCGTACTTAATTTTTTAATATGGCGATATTGATATGGGTAGTATATTTCTTACTTCAACCAAATTTAGACTGACGAATTCTTTTGCTTGTGTTACATTTGTGCTAGTCATATTATGGTAGTTATTTTTGAAATTTAGTGATTGAGATGTTTCACTTATTATGTTAAGTGTTACTAGGTTTTCTTTTGGGTATAATATTTATTTATTAGATTTTGTTTAAATTATCTGGGTGTCCACAGACAAAGCAAAATCGGTCTAATGTGTAACTGGTATATGAAAAATCATATAAAATATTTGTAAGTCAAATTATTCTTATTTTATTATATAAAGTTACAAAGGTGTAGTAGTTTTGCAGTAAGAAATTAAACTACCATTAGCATTAGAACAGAAATCTGTGGACGTCTGTTAAATATATGTATTATTTTGTATGGATTCTAGTGTCTACTGCAATTTACGTGAAAAGTGGAGTGATTTAAAATAGAACTAGAAAATATTATTACTATTGTTGTATAAGAAAAAATGAAATACTTTTGGTTAATAGCAATACAAATACAAATGCCTTGTTCGTACCGTTTTTCGTTATTGCCAGGCTAATACAATTTGTATGGTAATGTAACAATAATAAATTTCGCGTGACCTACACAAACGGTGGTCTTTTTACAATGGCCAGGAAATTTTGAAAAAGTTACCGCGATGAAAAAGAATTTATACGTGTATTAGCAGCACCGAATTACCGGCTGTTTTATGTTTTTGAGATTGGCTTACCTGCTTTGGGGCGTCGATGACCATGACCATTAACCCAGCTAAATATACCTTCTAAATTAAGCCTAGGGGATATTTGCTAAAGCCTAGGCTACAGATGGAACAGAGCCGGCGACTAACAACGGATTGAAAAGCTAATACGTTAGCGCTACTCCACCCGGGCCTCATCGTCGATTATTAATATAAAATGTTTATAATATTTATGTGTTAGAAGTCAACAAAGATTTCCTAAACATTATTTTGCAAAGGTATACTAGGCAAACACCTGAAATAGTGCAACTGTCTGCAAATAATATTTTAAAAATTACGTATTTTGCTTGGATTTTCCCTCACTTTTGTAACTGTTCGTATTTTTTATAGTTCTAAAAATATAATCGGAACATTCTAGCTCTCTGATGATTATAAGATCAAAACATTCGAAAATTTGGTCGATTGTGTTGCCAGTTAGACATTCTATGAATAAGTACTGACTTACCTGTTGTGCCAGCATATACTCAAGTCAGATTCAGGCCGTCAAGAGAAAACCGGGAATAGTGTAAATCAGAAACCACATCAAACCTATATGCAGAAGATAGATTATCCTCGTTTGTTTATTAAACAGCGAAAATGAGGAAACAATGAAACCCCTGAGTAATAGTGCACCTAAACAATTAACTTAAAAAATCTTAATTTACGGATATCCAAGTAATTCGACCTTGTTACAAAGCACTTTCATACTTTCTTTAAATAAACGCTTTTGTTGACGAATTACTGAAATATAAATGATAGATATAAAAACCAAAGATAAAAGCTCTTTTGAGATTTATAGTAGGAAGCAGGGTACTGTAATTTAAAAAATAACTATTTAGGCCTTGTTATTTATATTTGTGTCTAGAAAAACTCACCATTCACCAGCGTAGTTATGACGTAGTAATCTCACTGCTTATTTATTGTGGAATGAGTGTAAATAGTGGCGGATTTATAATTTTGCCGCCTATTGCTTCCCCCTGTGTTTTAATTGTTTTAATTAATACAATTAATCAACCCGTTTGATATATTTTTCGAGAAATAACCCACTCATATGTTCCTGTTTAGCAAATCGTGTTTGTTTTACTTAAGAAATCTTTTTGGCTTAGAAAATTTACTCGCCAAAAGCTCATTTGCCTTATTCGTTACTTTTATATATAAAATTAATTTGACAGTTCGGTATTATTCATAAAATTATCCGATCATATACCACTCGTGAATCCAAAAGTAACCGAAGAAAATTACTCAAATGTCCTGCATAGCAAACCTAACTGCTGACATTCAACAACTTTTTGTGAATTGTTGCCCGATTATTTTCGTTTTCACTTGTGCTATAATTGTTGATTCAATAAATAAACATAAAGTGTACGTAAACTTTGATAAATTGAAGTAAATATTTTCTAAAAGTCACAATTAACTAACCTCGACCAGCGGGTTTGGGGAGGGGGCAAATAACATGTTTGTTTAAAAAAAGGAAGATGAATTGGCAGCCTCTCAAATTTGCCGCACTGGGCCTAATAATCTATTCAGCCTTACCCGCTGATTAGTTTAGATTGTTTAGAAAAATGTTTTTGACTATTATGAGTAAATTCCCATGATCCATGGCAAAAGAACAAAATACCAAAATCTGTGTTTATTTACTGCTCTCTTCGGTCAGGATTGAATTTTTTTTAGCAAGCATTGTCGGCTTGCAGTTTCTATTTCTGTCTCTGAACATTAACAATAAATTCCCAAGAATAAGCTGCTTCGTGTTCTAGTCTATATTTGAAATATCAGAGCGACGGTTACGTACCTATTTCGGTGTATTAGGTTATGCGTACTGATGTTTCAGTGAGTAGGTTTTCATTTTAGATTTACACTGACATTACAGCTAAACCTACTTTAATTAATGGTGAAAAGTAAATTTTTACAAAATATTAAAGTAACGGTGCCCCTAACGCTGTAAATTGCTGCTGACATAAGTATCAAAACGTTGCAATTATACACATTAGTTTACTCCTCATACTTTTATGAAATTTGAGACATATTTATAAAGTAAGCCATAATCAATACCACCAGATTATCAAATGCAGACAACATGTATATGCGTATTGTGGGAGTTTTATGTACTAGTTCTATTTTAATTCATCAAGAGACGTTAGAATTCACATAGCAATCCTAAAAAGTAAATAAGTTAATAAAATTGTAAGAATTTTATTATGTGCCTTTATCAAATGAAATTGTTACATATCTTGCTGTTGCTTATAAGTTAAATTATTCTTAGTGTGACCTATGTAGTGTTAAGATCAAAATTTATCGGAATGCTAGTAGTAAAAAGTCGGATAGAAATTGGAACAATTGTTACTGTAATAGTTGTATTTAAAAGAACATGAGCATTCTGCTAAATTTTTATTCTACTCGCTGTTATGTACTGCCAATTATATATTATTAGAATTCGTGCTTTTTAGTTTCATAATTGTACGTTATTTTTTAGGCAATTATATGTATATGAAAATATACACATCTGTATATAAAAAATTATTTCTGCAAGATAGCATACTTTTATAAGTGCTTTATTTATACATATATCACGTGCCATAACAAAAATAAATTGTATTATCATTACTGTGTTTCTTCTTGAGGGCGTTCTTTAGGCGCTATTTTTCCACGAGCTTCCACATTGGGTTTATTTTTACTTGTGACTAAAATAGTCAAACTGCAGCCGTCTGCTCTACTCTTGAATTCGTTTGGAAATAGATTCGACTGTTCTGAAGCAAATCATCCCGCTTATTTTCGTTTGAAATGGTACAATAGCAAAATACGGTCTCATTACATACATTGGTTAATTAACTGTAGCTTTTTAAAAAGGCGATATACATATAATGGTAATTTATAAACAAGGCGTGTGTCAATGATTAAAAGAACCTGCCGATGGTTTGTAATAAATACCAGAAGTGAATATAAAACGTTTTTAAGAATGTTTTAATATGCACGAAGTAATGCTTTTAACTCAATGACTCACTTAATTTTGTCATTAAAATTAATATTCTGAAATACTACTGCTGAAATTATTAGCATATGAATCTCAATCCAAGCCTTCGAAGATATAACTTACCTCCATTTTATTAGACAAGAGAAAAACTCTTTAAATATTTATTAATATTGTTTATATAACATCCACACATCTAGTTCACTAATGATGCTTATCTAAATTAGGAACTTAGTAATTTACATATACATTTAATAAACGTGTTAATAGTTTAACAGCTTTTTTTTACAGAATTGTTTTGAATAGCGCCTAAAAGTTTTTATATCGTCAATTGCTTTTACATAATTGACACCTCTAGGTAGAGTTACATAAAAAGCATACGATCACGGACTTTATTGAAACCTTCCGAAGCTTAAATTTAAGTGGTTGTTATTCACACTTAACATTATAATAGATTGTTTTAATGTGAAAAGTTGAACTAAAGTTGTCAATTTTTTTCTAATCTAAAATTTTGTATAGGTAACATTAAACACGGTTCATCAGATTCAGAACAAGATGGCAATTGACGCTCGATAGGCGTTCCTTTAGTATCTACAGTTTTTTTACAGACTTGGAGATCTCTTTGACATGGTTTTTCACAAGATTACTGGTGACTAATGGCACCGGTAGAATTATTTGCGTATGTAATTTGCCAGAGCAGTTAATTTAAAAAATGGCGCCTGAAAAGCAGTTTTCCATTAACTTTGCTTTGTCATCTACCTCGTAAAGTTTTTCTGGCCATTAGCTGAATTATATTTGGCGTGAGTACCTCTCTTACATTCTTTAAATGTCGGAAAATTATAGATTTCAAAATTTAACACCGCAAAACAACCTCTAATGTGCCCCGCTCTCGAGCAATAACAACCACCCCTAGTGCTCGCACATACTCGAAGCAATTAAAATTGTAGTGTGTTGCCTCATTATAAACAATATTTTTCTACACTGATCCTCTAAACATTTAAACAATAAAAATTTATGAAGATTAATAAATACTCCCCATAAACCTATCACACCCAATACCCAAAGCACTTCTTTTCCATATATTAAATAACGGTTAAAAATGGCTAAAAATATAAAGAGTTGCTCGCTTTTGACAAATATTAGCAATCGCCTCTTGGTGGCTTTTACTCAATAACTTCATTACGCACACAAAAAATCTCTACACCGGAACATCTATAGTAAGGTAAAAGTGGGAAGGTGGATTACAGAAATTATTTGAGGTTACGCATAAAATCGATGTTCAATACGACCACCTTTTCCACATCTCTCTTTTTAGACGGACCGAGCTCATTCTTCTACAGCACATCGTTTAGGTAAGTTTGGTTTTACTACGTGGAACCGCTTTTGCTAGAAAATGGTCATTATCTCGCAGATATATCTGAACGAACAGAGAAATTACACAAAATTCGTTGTAAATATTTAACTATTAAAAATTAATAGTTTATTAATAAAATAAAACGCTTGGTAATTGTTTCACAATTTGTTGGTTTTTATTTACTCAACTCGAGTTTCAACCATCGCGGTCATCGTCAGGAGTTTACAAACACAACTAAAACTAAAAACCTACAGATGTACAATACTACTCATTCTGTCGTCGCCGATTTTAAGTGTTAACACGTGTTTTTATGCTTTGTATACTGCAGGTCCAGGAGGGGTGAATAACCTAAATCGGTGTGGTCGTTTACTATATTTTTATTATTATTTATTGCCTTTTTATATACGATGAAGTAAATTGAATTTGACAATCCGAAAAAGATCGCAAAGACGCTGCTTCAAATTCTCAAAAAAAATACTATTCAGAAACTGCTCACACGATTTTTCTTCACTTCCTGATTTTATAGAGCTTGCAGGAACTACAAATTCTTTTATACTAAACTTCCAAATTTTACTGACGCCTTAAGGAATTTTTAAAAGTTTTTCAATTGATTAATTTGTTATGCAAAAATGCAAACGCCGGTCGTTATAAACTTTTATCAGTTTAACAGACTATTTAAAATACTTTTAAACTCTTAAAGGAAAGCTTTTACAGCAATTTTGTCTGACATCAGAAGCGGAATTTGTAATTAGCTGTAGGGCGCAGCGCTTACCTTACTTTCGTGCAGTTAAGTCGCTGATAATATGCGTACAGATACGATACGGAAAACCAATTGCACAGGCTATTGCAAGTTCAAATTCTCGCTGCTTGTTTTATTAGAAATCTAATAGTCGGTGAACTGTACAACGTTATAATTTTAAAAACTTACACTTTTGCAAATACGGCAAGTATTAATATCTAGTATGAGAAAGTCCTCTCGGCGTTAACACGTCAGCTTATTTCGTTTTCGAACACGCCTAATAGAGAAGTTGGCGACTAGTGTCATATAGCATTACCACACGTTCTTTCATATTACAAGGTACCGCAAAAGCGGAATTTACGAAATTAGTTGTATAATTAAATTTTGTACTGAAGGTGCAGTTCACAATTTTACCAACTGTCTCTGAAATAGTAGAGAAAACCAACAACACAATTAATGACAGCAGGCATGACTCTTGTTGAACCTCCTCTTCGTGGATTCTCATGAACAGTCTCACTGCCATTTTTAAAACTGTTAACCCATTCAAATACTTGCGACTTCGTAAGTGTAATTGTTTGAAATTTTGAGGTGGGTGTATAAAATTTCAGTCGATTTAACGACAACTATAGAGAAATTGTAGCGACAAATTGAAATATATTACACTGTCTCGCGATACAGTTAACATTTACATTGACCTAGTTGAATAATAGAATAATAAGTGATAGTGGCGGCCGAGGGTTTAGTAACGTTTTTCAGCGTTTTTGTAAATTAAGAAACTTGGCCATCCCCAAACGCGTACGATGCAATGTAAAGGAAATATTTTGTATTTAAGGCTTCCTCACTTTAAAACATCGACACACCATTATCTGAGAAATACCCATAAAGTGTTTTGAAGCAAAGTACTGTACATATCGAGTCAATATCTGGCTGGCGGCTGTGCAGCGATAGCGAGTGTCTTCATATTCGCATCACTTGTGTTGGATAACCGGTAATAGATGCCATTTTAACGGTAGTAGTTGATGGACAATTTTTATTGCAGGGTAATTTATATAGTATAATAGATTATAGATATAGATACCATAAATTAACAAAATGTGCTTTTTACAAGTTATTAGAGGTGAAGCGGCGCTTCACTCGCTATACCCTACGAGCTTCCACTAATAAAGTGAAGAGTTTTCATGATAGTGGGTTATTTATTGTTTTCTGTGTAGAGTAGAGTACGTGTAGTAATGTACATAACAAATCACTGCACTAATCATTAAATTTACTATGTCGCTGCGTAAATCCGTGCTTTGGTGTGAACTACTCTCATATATTATGTCGTGTTATTTACGGATAGTGACAGCGTGCTTAGAATCCACAGTTTTATTATCAATAGTTTTTAAAGAAGTATTGCCTTTTCTTGCCGATCATAGAGAATAACAACACCGCCAGGCTAAAAATTTCGGTTCACACTTCGTTGTAATGGAAATTGGCGGAGATAGAGGATGGATACAACGGTGGTAATGTGTGGGGTGCAGAACCACCAAGATTCTATAAATAACTATTATCCACGAAATGGTTTATTTTTTCTAGTGGTCTCTATATTTTTGAAATTTGGATGATAGCCTGCTGTGGATGGATGTGATATTTAGATTTTCTTGTAAATTGTTCAGTTTTGAAACATTGAATTATACCTATTCAATAATCTTATAATTATTATAAGCAGTCAACAATTTTATTAACTTATTCATGTATAATTTAATTAAAGAGGCATTTTTAGTCGGTTCTTCACGTTAAAAGACTCACGATTGCAGACTTACTTAATACAAATATTTTAGGTTGACTTAAATTGCGGATACAGGAAAAAATCCATAGAATTATCCTTAATGTTTTTTTATAATATTAGGCATTTCATAGTGAAGATTAAACGTTTACCGTATATTATTGCATAAAGAAACACGCGCAAAAAAGTAAAGTGGATCGAGGTGAAAACACGACACCTTACTGTTGCAAAACCGAGATCTTCAGTAGATTATCTAGACTTGGTATGTATGTTGCAAAAAAACTACACAAATTACATGAATGCTTTTTACCTTGCTTTTATTGTCTCTAATAGGAGCTATTATAGCAAATCTATTAGAAATTAGTTCTTTTCAATGATATTATCGTAAACAATAGAATAACACCTGCACGGCATTGAATTATCAAAATGGGAACTAGAATTTCCTTACACATTTTTTCTTTGGTATTTCTTTTCTTCGACTTTAATGGTAAATGTAAATGAAGCATGTCGCTTTGAATAGCTAACTTTACTACACCGATAATGACGAGTTTTCGCACTTAATGAAGTTGATTCAAAACAAGTAAATGAGCTGATTTAATATATACAAAAAATACCCTGTAATTGCTACCCAATTTGGAGCACGCACCTTGCCTGCTTATTTTTATTTATACCGTCCATGATATTTTAACACCGCCTGTTTTTTTAAACCATTCATTGTGATGCTTATGTACTAAAGTGAAAGCAAAGGGTGTCAGGTGCCGTTGGTAGATAAAGCTAACTAAACACTTAGTTGGGTACCAAATAAACAAACAAAAAACTCAATATGTAACTTATTAAATGTTGTAAAAAAACCTTGAAATTTGATTTCGCGTTACTGATAAAAATTTGACATTTCGTATCTCTCTGACAGAAACAAATCATTGATAGCATTGAATTCAAAGAAATAAAAATTATATTGTCATCACAGGCGCATTGATGCGTACAGAATACCACTTCCATTTTGGTTTTGCTAAACATTCTTTAAATGAATGACATCTTTATTTTGGCAGACGTGCCCAAGCGTAGACATTTTCCCTAAAAGGTGGCAGATAATACGTACAGCATTTTTGAAACGCATTTACTGTCTATGTCCGCGTGTTCGCACAATGATAGATTTTCAATTATTATTTTAAGACGCTCACGCTATTATTCACTAAATGTAAGAGCATTTAACATAAAGTTAGATTTATTAAAAAAATATTAAATTTTAATTTTATATACTGTTTTTCCAATTATATGGTACGAGTTCTGCACGCTAGGCCAGTGCGTGAAAACATGTAGGGCTTTTACAATGCAATGAGCGCTTTGTCCAGGTTAGGAAATGGCTCTGCCGGAAGCTGACCATATTAGTTACCCGTACTGGGTACCGTCTATCACCACCAGCACCTTAACACAATATAAGTCGTATTAATTGTTTTTATTAAGAAACGAGAACGCAATATAGTAATTACTGGATAGATTTCGCAAAATTAATGTTGTGTTTCATTTACCTACATTCTTTATAAGCATACATCACAAGCATTTTTAATTGTTTTAATAATTGGTACAGCAGTTTGAAAGTAGTGAATACCCTTACTATTTTTGTTGTTGTGGTGTCTTTTTTAAACGTATACGTATATTTGTCAGAAAATAGTTTTTCTGCATAGCAAGGGCCATTTTTACTTTCCCCTACCTTTTGTATATGGAAGCATTGACTTCATGAAGTAAAGCTTTTCAAAAAAATCCAAAACCGGAAACGGAAGTTAGACATGTTTTTTGTGGCGCTGTTTTCCAAAACAAAATTTTGAAAATTTGAGCACGTATTCTGAGAGAACTTAAGGCAACGCGAAAATTTTTTACCGAACTCTCTAGCTTCAAAATGGCGGCCGCTATAGCTTTTTGAAAATCTGGACTTTAACGCTCAGTTACTCAAAAAATAGTCTGATCGGGATTAGCTACCACCTGTTTAAGAGCCCTTCCTAGGTAATATACGATAAAGTAAAATTAATTTGCAAAATCTGAAAAATATCGCATCAAATGTTGGAAAATTTTCAAAAAAAGAAATTAATTAAAAACTGTCTACACGATTTTTTTAAACTTTCTGATCCGATAGAACTTGCATTGAACTACAAATTTGGTTGTACGTCTTTTCTAAATTTTACTCTGACGCCTTCCAGGAATTTTAGAAAAATTTGAATATGATTAATAGTTTATTCAAAAACGCAAACGCCGATCGTTATAAACTTTTATCAGTTCTATAGCCTATTTAAAGTACTTTATTAGGATTCGCTAGAATTGTCAACTATTTCAAAAATTAAGAAAAAAATCGATACTTTTTACTATCAACAAAGCGTTCTTCGGCAGTTAAGTGATTTTAACTACGCCTATCAGTTAGCTCTAGTTATAAATATATTTTCTATTTTTTGCATATTTTTTATAACTTCTCAAATAAAGCTATTATAGCCATTTTTGTCCGACATCTGAAACGGAATTTGTAATTCGCGGAAATGCTTCGGCGGGCGCTTACCTTGCTTTCGTGCAGTCGCTGCTTTTATGGGTAGAGTTACGGTACGGAAACCAATTGAACAGGCTACCGCAAATTCAAATTCCCCCTGCTTGTTTTCTTAGAAATCTAACACTTGCTGAACTGTACAACGTTATAATTATTAAAAGTTACACTTTTGCAAATACGGCAACGGCAAATATTAGTATCTAGTATTGGCTAAAATTTGTTTTTTTTAGAAAGCTATAATTTTAGTGTGGCGCTTTTTTTGAGTTTGGATGGATGGAATGGAAGGTTATAATTACAAAATTTACACTTTTGCAAATACGGTAAGTTTTAGTATACGAAAGTCCACTCGAAGTCTACACTTCAGCTTTTTATGTTTCATGGATTCATGATATTCTTTGCTGTAAAGAGAAGTAGTACTATTATAAAAATAGTGGAAATTCTAAAACTTTTTGCGGGTGTAAATCTGCCAGTTTTTAAACGTAGCCAAAGCGTTAAGGGTGGATGTTCAAGATTTAGTTTAGTGAGCCTTCAGTTTTTATAAGTATTGGTTAGGATTTTTAAAGTAAATTTAGATTATTTTCATTATTTCAAAATTAAGCAAATCATCCTATTTTTAGCGCCCTTCTATATTTCTATTTTAGCACAAACAACACCGTCGGCAGCCTTTATTCCTTGGCGTAGCAGTTGGAAGTAGATTACAAAATACGTATAAATGTGTTATTCGTTTCCTTACGATATACGATGTTAAAAATGGAGCATATGTTTATTCAATGTTTACAAAATTTATATTAATGTAACTGTTTTATAAAGATACTGTTCTTATTATTGAAAGTTTTCATAAATTAAACTATAAAGTTTGTAATACAACCGCAATCGTTTATACCTCCAATTTTATTTAAGATTGACACTTGAACTTAGTTTGAGGGCATCAAGTGTTAATAATAATATTAATAATATTTATTTCCATAGACTTTTACAGTATCGGAATTGTCAAAGAAGAAAGAAAAATATAATATAATATAGACGGCGGCGTGCGAAGAAAAATTAATGACAAAGAAAAACAATTTTAAATACATGTTTAAGATACTTGTGTACTTGTACTAAAATATTCGTGGATTGAGCTTTTTCCTTTGAGAGTATATTTTATATTTATTTTTAATTGTTTTGGGTTTTGTATGCTTTTCCGGCTCTTTGTAGCAGTATCTGAAACATTTGCTTACTAAAATTGTCGGCTTAAAGTGATAATACTTAAAAAAAACTGTTCTCTTCGAGTCACTTATTATAATTAACATACTATTTATTTATTGTTGTTCGTGGAGGTATAATATAAAAATATTTGAAATTGTAAATTTGTTCATTTCAACACATACTTACGAACGGGTTAGCGTAATTTCAAATGTTGATCTTGCTACAAAACATTCCACTGAATTGGTTATGTAATTTCGGATCAGGACTTTTAGGCGACATCATGTATCCGCTGGACTTTTAGGCGACCGCCGCCGTTTGGGCGCTGCTAATAAAAACCCACGTATGTATTGTGAAAAAGTCACTTCAAAATACGATTGCATACTATATACTTTTTCCAACAAAATTAAGTTAATTTTGGCAGCTATTGTAGTAATATTGTAACACGCAGGGTGATTTATTTGTTTTCGAACCACACTATGTGGATCTCGCTTGCTATAATAGATAGAAAGTAGTTTTATATTAGAAAAAATTGTTAAATTTGATGCTTGTCGATAATATCAAAAGAAATTCGAGCAGATAGAAGATACTGAAAATGTATTTACATACTATGAGTATTTAATTTACGAAACTGGTCCCAAACGTCCGGCGTCCAAACAGTGTCGCCCAAACAGCGACGGTCAAACTGCGCCGCTTCGCCTAAATATGTACCTACCGATTTAATTTATTTAAACCAGAGTTTTATTAGGATGCTTAAATTTAAAATAGGCGATAACTGATTTAGATTTACATACGGGGCTATACTAGGCTCAGGGCGGTGAGTTTTGAGCTGGAAACTAAATGTGACAAAAGCTACAAAAAATTAAAATTACAATAAACCTGCAAAACATGTCTCCGTTATACAGTGAAAGTGAGTTGACTCCAAGTATTGACTTTTCAGAAGTCATTAACAGTTTAGTGTCATAAAAGGCCAGAAAAAAGCAATTGCTATAAATAAATATTTTATTTTAATTTTTAATAAGGTAAAGTCTTAGTTTCGTTAAAATTTATCTTCTATTTTAAAATTATAATTTTTTTTATTAAAGGTACTATATGCAAAATGCATGGGAAAGTATATTCTTCCAGATTCTAAGCTCTCAGGATACTTTGGCTAAGAATTTAAATTGTATTATTGTTATTAGCTGTAATTAGTGCCGTTTCGTCAAAACATAATAGTTTTTACATTTAAAATTAAGCAAAAACTTAAATAAATACAAATAATAACAATAATAAATTTAAGGCCTGTCTTTTTAATCTGAGAGTAAGAACAATACTTTCTAATGTCTTGTAAGCGATGCGGCTCACTCTTAGATAACCTTGAACGCTAAGGTTGCTGCCTACTAAACAGAAGTCTCCGGTTTTAATCGTGAATAGGCAAACTTGTTTTAAATTTTTTTATGATGTTTATTTTAATTTTTGAACTGTTTTTATCTTCTCATAACTGAAGTTTTAATGTTTAATTATGTTATACTTAATAATGAAATGGGTATCAATTTAATTATTTTATTACCTGAATATAGCTCAGCTTTCTTAAAAAAACCGCATGTATTTAATTGTACTTTGGAAAAATAACTGGTTTACTGTTGTAAAAATAAAAATAATAGTAGGAACAATACAATGAAGAATTAATATAGGGAGGGGTCGCTTTGTTAAAATTAGCCTCAAAACGCCGAGTATCTTCAATCTGGCCCTGGCTAGTAAATATATTGATATTAAATTTATTTTTCAATAAATAACATTAAACCTTCCGCCATTTTAAATTGAATCGATCATCAAGGCTAGTGTATCACAAGCAAAATTTCTCGTCTTGCACGGATACTTCTTGTCTTGTCTTGTAAAACAAGACAAAAACTCACATAACTCTTGTCTTGCACCAGTCTTGCAACACCAAAATTTTGTCTTGCTAGCAAAACTCTTGCATTTTCTGATATTGCATGTTTACGTTGACTTATGTCGGGACTTCCCCGTTCTTTGCTTTTCTTCCACTCTTGCAACTCAGGGATTCACCTGTTTCGCACCCGGACTGTTGTGCTGTCACGGCAATCATTGTGTACTTTGCAGCGCATAGAGTACCTACACCTGATGAATAGTAGTAGAATCATTTCCAATGCACGAAATCGGTAATTTTTCCGGAAACCTACACTACAATATGTAGGTATACTACAACGGCACTCAATTACACAACTTCATTATAAATTCGGGGCCAGTTGATTTGCTCATTTATTATTGGCGATAGAAAAAAAATGTATATACAAATGTTATACAGTTTATGGTAACTAGTATTTTGGTCATACAAAACAAAAGGGCCGGTTTCTAGTTTATGCAGAAGTAATTATATCTTTATTTTTTTAAATAGAACACCTGTATTTTTTAAGTTAATTCGATTGTAGGATAAATTGTTTAAAAATTTATAATACAACTGTAGACCTAAAGCTAATAATACGCGACATATTATAATGTAAAGCAACGTATGTAATCAATGTTAGTGATTATAAATCAAGTGATTTTAGGAGGCTGTTAGTAAGAACATGATAAAGGCAATAAACAAACGTGCAAATTATGTTAATTATACATCAGTTGTCGATTTTATTTTAGAAATCTCTAAACAAAAAACCCCTAGGAGTTACGTCAGGTGACCTAGGCTGACAGCTTAAGGCAAATTAAAAGACAAGTGCCTTAGTTTATCCACAAACTTCAATGTTAACGGTATTTTTATAAAGCTACAATTGAACGCGGGATTTGCCAACAGAACACATACAGAAAATCATTGAAAAGGCAAAAGATTTTCTAAGTTATATTGAATTTTGTGAGAACAAACTGGGATCAATTTAATATAAGTAGAGGAAAATAGGTAAAGTCTAAAGCTGTTGAATTTCACTTCTTTTAAAGGAAGTTTTTTGATCATGATAGTAGACCGCTTTTACTTTTCAGATACTTTCTATAAACAATAATTAAAGCCTTAGAGTCCCGGTAAAGTGAGCGGGGCCATGTTTTTGTAGTGTTTATATAAATATTGCTATGATATTCAGAGTTGTGTGATTTGACTGGAGTATTGTAATTCCTGGAAGGCAGTTTTTGGGATGCTTGTTACAATTTAATTTACGATTGGAGGTTTGTGAAGACTGTAAGGTTTTGGTAGTCAAACTTATAAACTCAGGGTTGCGTATTATTGTTGTAATTTCTTGTTTTAAAATTCAAATAATGTGGTTATTTTTATATCATTTATATTTTCATATTTGTGAAGTTTTGTTTACTCTGAAAGAAAGAAGAACACAATCAAATTGATACGACTATTGTTTATGTTAATTTTAATTATAAAATTAGTTCAGAAATGTTTAAAAGGATAGACTTACTTGTTTGTGCATCGTTAAATGTCATTTGTGGGGATTATGGATGTGAAAGTCAATTTGACAAATGTATAAAAAGAACACTCATTGTTTCATGAGATTTATTTGTTTAAAAAAAAAGGGAGATCAAGAGCGGAGACAAAAGCAAGTAAAAACTTATTAGTTAGTTACGGCGCGTCCTGAAAACAAAGACACAGGATGTTTCATTCTCTGAAAGAAAAAGAGAAAGAAAACGAGTTATATGAAATAAATAGTGGTATTGAATCGAATAGAAGCTATAACAAAACGGATACAAGTGTTTCTCAACTAATTTTGGAAATATCCAAAAGGAATAATAATATAAAAGCGGTCCAGAACGAGTTTACAATTATCATGGTAGAAAAAGCCAAGTATTAATAAACATAAAAGCAGTCCAGTACATATTGGTACAACAGCGAAGGAAGATTCTTACTAAAGGCGAGTGCTGTGGTTTTTGGGGAAACTGCAATCCAGAGAAGAGGGAGTTTATCATTCAACGATTGTCGAGTTACGGATATCTTTATAAAGAAGACACAGAGATAAGTGTTCAGTTTTAAGAACAGTAGAATAAAAAGAAATTTCTTGATTTCTCAAAAATTTAAACTTAAATTGACTTTTAAATAAAAAACTGTTGTAACGTTGATATTGGTTTGTGTATTTTTTTTAAATCTTATTTATTAATAACATTTCTTCCCAAGCTTAATAACGACCCTGAGAAATTTATAAAAGAGTCTCATATAAAATATAATTAGTTATTGCGTAAATTGCAGGCATTTAAAGAATTGTTTTTCTAGTTAGTACATAGCCTCATATCATAGCAATATATACAACTACAAATAATACAACGTTATTCATTATTTTCAATTCATATGGCCACTGAATCGAAGACGCGTTTCCCATGTTTAAAAGAGAAATGTTATTTCGAAGTGACAACATACGATATTCCTTTTTATTTTTTTGTACCCGATAAGGTTTCACAGTTTACTTTAAAAATTATCTGCGTTTGGTTATGCATTAGTTGTAGTTTACAGCATTGAATAACATTTTTGAGTTTTTATTCCATGTCTAGAGTATTAAAAATAGTTCCATTATTTAATTCTTGGCAAGTCTTTTTGGTAAATAAGCATTGCGGTTTTATGAATATAACACGTTACATATTCAAATATTTTGGCAACGCTTCCGAAGGTTGCACAGAATAAAAATAAATAAAAAATGGAACAGTTTCCTTCGTAGTTGCGTCTTGCGTTTCAGGTGATTTACTACATTCAGTCAGTAATTAAGAAGCGTTAATCAAGTCCGTCCCTGTAATGAGGCCCCGCCAAGACACTGCATTTCTACTCGTGTAGGTCTTCAAGTCGGGGTCGTACTTCTTATTAATTACCCGACGTCACATCACCCTACAGGCCGCGCATACCTGGACCGTTCGAGAAAGTGCGAAAACTAGTATGCCATGATATACTGCATTCATATCGTGCATATTTGTAATAGCTACTTCCTTTAAGGCATTTGATACTTATGCTCTACCTGCCGGGAGTGTTCAGTTATAAGATGTTTGCCGACTTAGATTTGTATTTTCTTGACATATATAAATTGGGATTTACATTTGTTTTATTAGATTATGGTACATACACAACCTGTGTTCAAAATATTTGTTTAGTGCAACATACTTCAGGATTAAATGCTTAAGTACATGTTATTAGTAAATCTTAAAGTTGTTTATGGCACATTGTTACATTCATTACTGCAGTGTTCCTCATTTATTTTAACTGTAATTATACAAATTTACAAATTCATTTTTTGGGCAGTTTTGTTAACTCGTGGAAGATTTAATCTCGCTCAATGAAATCAACGCAAGATAAAAAAATAACCTTAACTAGCAAATTAAAACCGAAAAAGTTTACTTCAAGTAGGTAATTATAACGTTAAACAAGAGTAAAATAAACTAAAGTGTTAACTTCGAGTGGACTTTCCCATACTAGATATTAATACTTGCCGTATTTGCGAAAGTGTTATTTTTCATAATTATGAGGTTGTACAGTTCACCGACTATTAATTTTCTAAGAAAATAAGCAGCGAAAATTTGAACTTGCCTGGGCAATTGGTTTCAGTATCGTATCTGTACGCATATTAGCAGCGACTTAACTGCACGAAAGCAGGGTAATCGCCACGCCTTACAGCTAATTACAAATTCCGCTTCGGATGTCGGACAAAAATTTCCGCAAACGCTATATTTGAAGAGTTATCAAAAATATGCAAAGCAAAAAAATATATTTTTAAATTAGAGCTAATTGATAGGCGTAATTAAAGTCACGTAACTGCCGACAAACGGGTTGTTGATATTAAAAAGTATCGTTTGTTTTTCTTAATTTTTATTATACTTAGTTGAAAATTCTTGCTAATCTTAATATAGTACTTTAAATAGTCTATCGAACTGATAAAAGTTTATAGTGATCGGCGTTTGCGTTTTTGAATAATTAATTAATCAATTTCAAATTTTTCAAAAATTCCTGTAAGGCGTCGTTGTAAAATTTGGAAAATTAGTGAAAAATAAATTTGTAGTTCACTGCAAGCTATATCGGTCCAAAATGTGTAAAAAAATTCGTGTAGACAATTTTTGAAAAATATGTCCGAGTGGTCCAGTGGTAACAGGATCTGGCTCAAAATGCGTGAATCCTCGGTTCGAATCCCGTAAGAAGCAGAAAATTTTTCTGTAATTCTGTGGATCGGTATCGAGCTCGGCAACCATTCGACGTTGGGTTACAATTAAGGGCGATTGCCTTGATTACTGGCTGACCAGGACAAGTAACAAAGCCACACACAACATTAACATACAAATAAAACACATGTGCGTATGGCTTATGAATGTGCATGAAGGGTGGCATAAGCTTCAGGAGCGTGGTGGTTTAAAGGCCGAAAGCCCCATTACCTCCTACTACACAAGCGAAGAGCCTACCGGGAGTGAAAGACCCCGACACCTTCAGGTATATGAGGATAGATTATGATGATGTTTTTTAAACATTTTCAAAATTTTGAAGCAGCGCCATTGTGATTGTTTTCTGATTTTCGAAATTAAATATACTTCATCGTATAGTACCCACAAAGAGCTATCAATCAAGTTGTAGCTGATTCTGATCAGTCAATTATTTTTTGAGTAAGTATTGAAATATTGAAGTTAGGAAATATTGAAACTCGGTTAGGTTTTCGATTTGCCTTAAGCTCTTCTCTCAGATTAAATAAAAAAGCTGTCGCGCAACCGCCACGAGACTTTCCTCGCATAACCTCGCTGCTTAAAATTATTATAGTATGCAGTTTTCCAGTTGGCTTTTAAATAGCATTGTCTAAGATATAACAAGAATTTATTAAAGCAGATGAATTACACTGCAAGCTGTTACTTTACAAACTAAAATGATTTTTGTGCAATTTATCAAGGCAATCCAAAATTACTGACTGTGCGGTGATCTCATGCCGACCGTTACCGAAAATTGTTATTATTGTATTCATCTAAACATCTGCCTACAAGAATCAATTGCATAATTATCGTGTATATTATCATTTCAGGTCATATTAATTTTAATGATATGTTAATTTCGGCAAGTTTTCGTAGGGCTATTTTTTATATTTGTATTTAGTAGGGGTTTGGGGCTCTGCATCAATTTTGAGTTGGCTGTGCAATTTAGGGTGATTTAAGGGTGTTGGTAGAAGGAAAAAGCCGAAATGAGTTAATTAAAAAAAAACAAATATTGACAATGGCAAAAAGTCAGAAACATTATAAATAGAGAAAACAACTTAATAGCAGAAAAAAGAAAAGTACTGAATATCTGGGAAAGCTACTATAGAGGGAAATTCAGAGAAGATAGAATACCAGAACAAGATGGAAACAATGAAGACGAAGATGAAAAAACGGAAAAGTTAGCACCAAAACCTGAGAAATAATAAATGCCATAGAAAAGTTAAAAATAAGAAGAGCCGCAGGAAGTGACCAGACATGCGCCGGGGGCGACAGGACGCCGGTGGTAGGAAGACACAGAACACGAATCTGAGCTTCTTTTCCGAGCGCGTTTACACTGAAGTAGAGCACCCTACTTCCCCCGCTTTTTGACATGTATGCAATTAAACTGTTCAGGTAAGCTACCACAAGGAAACACTCTATATGTATTTTATCAATAGAGGGTTGTTCCTATTGCCATTTAACATGCTTAAAAAGACCAAAAATCGATGCTGGAGGCAGTAGGAAGATCGCACTTGCTGAGATAGGCTATGAGACATGCGTAGAATACAAATATAAGCTTCTCTTTCGAGCGCGTTTATATTGAAGTAGAGCACCTTTCCCCACTTTCTTTATTTGTTCTCTAGTTTTTTGATATGCAGTATTTAGTAATTGGAAACACTGTTTATCATCTGAAAACCGAAAATCAATTTTGAAAAAAATGATCTTTTGTTGGCAATTATTGGATCAAACTGTTCAGGTAAACGAATAAACTCAAACCTTCGATAGGTGTTTTATCAGTGGGAGGTTTTTACTATTGTTATCTATTATAACACGATCATATCGATTTTGAAGTAGAAATTCGTAAATTTTTGAAAAAACATAAAGTCGATTGTAGGGTACAGGGAGGAGGGGGGTAGTGCTGCTCGCCCTAAGATGTGGAAATTTATCGAAGCCATATAGAGTGAGCAAAGCTTACATGTGCTTCAAATAGTGCAATATTCAGGTGGTTTGGAAAGCTCCCCTGCTCAAACTTATAATATTAAAAGAAAATTGAAAATACAAAAACTAGCACAATGATAAAGGAACCTGTTTCCGTCTTTTAAACACGCCAGCATTTTGCTACCAGTCTTAAGCCTAGACAAAGTGGAATGATAGTTCGGCTGAATATATTAGGTAAATTATTCCCTCGATTGTTGGGCAGTGGGAAACTTTCATATGGAAACTTTCCATCTGAAACTAAAAAAATGGAAAGTTTTTCGGGCAACTGGAAACTTTCCAAAATAACGTAAACTTTTTATTTTATCGACTATTTAGGACAAATGAAATAAATAATGTGTTCCGAGATGCTACATAATGCGTTTACGTATGTTTCCATGACATTATTACCTACTTCAGTAGTAAATTTTCAAGTAAGTTTACACTTGTTTGTATACTAATACTGGTTGATTTTACCATGACGACGAGCAAAAGCCGATTTATGAAGAAAGTACTGATAGTGAGTATAATGACTACAAAGAAGAAGGCGAGAACGAGAGTGATATAGTATAAAAAATAATCAATATATTGTAATGTACTTAATAATTATTTTAATGAATATTCTTACTTTTTGTTTTAATTTTATTGGTATTTATGAATTCAACTCTAAATCCTCGAACGGTAACAAAAGTTCACTTCAATATATTACTGCAATAATTGCAACTAGCAATTAAATTAGCCAAGGTATAATACTTATCGAAATTTGCATGCTGCAACTCTAAACTAAGACATACTCAATCTTTCCTTAACTTTCGATATTTTCGAAAGTTTCCGTGGAAAGTTTCCAAGGAAACATTCTAAAAAATATATTGCATAAACTTGCCCAACACTACCATCGATTAATTGTAGGTCGGTGATTTTCGATCAATTACTTTTTTTGCTAATTATTATAAATGTAATGATTCCGTTAAAAGCATTAAAACGTGTCCAGTATCCAAACTTATGTAGTAAACTTGTTGTTAGAATTACCCGTGTTTCATAGTAGTTGTATTACTTTGATTATATCATTTCCATATTAGTCTATCCAATCAACATTGCCTATTTTCAAAATTTGCGCCAAGTATAAGCGTATTTCACGAAAATATGTGGTACTGTCATGGCGACTGGTAGTTTCCTTGTATTCTTATTTTGGTATTTTTGTTTTTGTATTTTTGCTGTTTTATTAAATTTTATAACTATAATAAATAATCAATATTTTTTTCAAATTCGGGGTTTTATTTTTAGGAAATAATATAATCTAGTCGAATACCACTCGACTATCTTAGCATATTCAAATACTTTCTCCCTTTTTCGAACAAAACTAGTGTTGCTTTTTGAAAACACCCTTCGCGTTCCGCTTGGGATGTTTCCAAGTAACAGAAATTTTGTTCTCAACGTCGGAAAAGTATTTCTCGAATATACTACGAAAGTCTTGTGAACTGATAGCTGAATATTCTACTCTTATTGTAACAGCCACTGTCAGCTGTTTACTTTCAGGCTCTTGACCAAGTAGACCCTGACTAGCAGCGATAATACTTTTTAGTTAACTTCAGGATTATCGGTGCTGTATAATAGCAACACGTCAAAAATTTTTTTTAAATTTCGCATTTAGTAATTAAATAACGCGTTAGTACATTATGAAACAAATAATTATACTAAATAATAATATAAGTTTTTTGTTAGTGAATATTCTAAAAAATAACATTCGCGTGTTCAAAATTATCTACAATTATGTCTTGCATTGACAAACTCAAGTGTGTTAATTCGGCTTGTGATATTACCCAATAAAATAATTTCGTTGTCAATAAAGCGACAAAATTTTCTATAATTTTTAATTCATATGTGGTATTGCTTTTGAATATTCAACGCTATAGTAAACGAGCCATACGATGGTTTAATGTTTTAAATAACGCTAAAAAATCGCATTATGGTGAGAAACCTCAATGTCATTGAGTTTTCAGGGATGGGATGCTTTGATTTGAATAATTTTCTAAATGATAATATTATCTAAATGTAACAAACTAAAATTTGGAGTAGTAGAAAATAAGCTGCCAATGAGAACTATTTTCGTAGTTAATTTTTTCAAATTAGTTTTAAATAAATGATTTTTCTTGAGTTTTTTAATGTATTAGAGGAGTGTGGTGCACGTAAACGTAGTTTTAATTTCACGCAATTGCCGTTTTGCTATTGATAACTTTTACTCTTGTTACAGTAGTTTTTACATTTAGTTAATACTTCTCAATAATCGTCTTATATAACTTATTATTACAAGTGCATAACTACGAAAACTTAAAAATCAGACTGGAATATATTTAACACTGAAATAAAAATAATTTAAACCATTCAAAATTACAGGTAGTTTTTGTAATTGTTACAAGCACGAAAGGGACTATGTTATTAGCGATACAGAAAAAGAAAAATCAATAGAAACATTGCCGACAGAAAATTATAGATTATTATCACGTAGCTTATATAACCAGTCGTACGCAGCATATGTGTGGGTGGTATAACGCTGCGGTGTAATGTTTGATAGAATATTAGTTCTCGCAGAAAATAATTGCCCGAATAATTAATGTAAAAATAGTGGTATACGTAATTTAATTTCGTGTTCCATGCTTATAAATTATTACACATAATTATAGACATCTCATAAAATTTTTAATTATTTAATTCATTTGTGATACGAGTCACAGTTGTTTTCAATTGACTAATGCTACTAGTAACTGATAGTACCACGTACGTTCAACAAATTGGAATTTGGCAAAATAATGCTTTGCGATATGTAATATTACAAATGCTCCTCACGAAAGGTAAGACAATATAGGTATGACATTTCTTCATGGTAATGTTTTGTGCTTTCTCTTGTTAAGAATTTGTATGCAGTGAAATCAAATAACCTTGTTTCGTTATAAACAAATTAAATAAAATATTAAAATTACTAAGAATTGGCGAATTGCTGTAAGGAAATGTAAATTTTAGTTTGTATTTATTAAGTTAAAAAATCTATCACGAATGTATCATGAAAAGTAAATATGTACCTACTATTGAACAAATAGGTAACGGTGAATAATCATTTGCTTTTCGCTATACCTATGTTACCCATCGTCAATTTCAGATAAATATTAACGTTGTCCTAAATAAACATTAAGTTGTACTGTACATTTACCCATGTTTATTCAAATCTATTCTTCATCTTTGTTTCAATCATTATCGGAAAGTAGATTATGTTAAGACTAAAACACGTCTTGAGGTTTGACAATGTTATCGTTGTTTTCACTGATATTTTCCGAAGTATGTCCTCAATTTATTAATTATTTATTTCTTGCAAATCATGCGATTGCAACTGCTACGTAACCGTAAGTATTACATTATTCAAGTAGACTTAAGAATACCTAAGCGTAGAATTCGCATAAGATAGATATTGTTTTGGCAATATCAAGTCGATTCGGACGAGGATTAACTGGGCTGCTAGTTTTAACCTGAAAATTCAATCTTTAGCAAATTTTGTGCTTTTGTACGAGTTACATAGCATATTATTGGCGCCTCGAGAGGACTGCAAAGAGGTGCACTTGCACCCTTCTGGCTCAAAAAAGGAGAAGAAGAAAAAAGTACGAGAATAATACAATAAATACTTGCATTGTAAAATATTGATTACGTAGTTAACGTTTAAATAAACGCCGAAGCCATGGGCACCGCGAGGAAGAGGCAATTGTGCCACCCTAGGAATAGTCCAAAGTCTGCACTGAATCTGAGAATTTAAAAAAATGTAATAATTAAAGTGTTTTCAAAATTATTAAAGTCTACAACTTCCTAGAAGTTTTGTTGCTTTTTCAGGGCCGGTTTTAGGGTACTCGGCGCCTTGGGGCTAGTTCAAAGAAAGGGATCAACGGTGTTAATTCGTCAGTTTATTATTCCCACCATAATTTTTTGTTAACAAATATTAAATATTTATTTCTCCAACCGCGAAATAAATAAATTCACATTTTTAATAAACAAAATTTAAGTTTTAAAATGAAATATAAATTTTAACAAAACCAAAAATTTTAACTTACTAAACTTTACAATAGAATAAATACTTATGCCATTTACTTTTTTTCTGGCATACATGTTTTTTTCTTAAAAAGACATTAATTTGTATGTTTAATTTATGTTAGAATCAAATTCATGATTATTGAAACGGTGTAGTCACCCCACTCCTCTCATTCTGTAATTTGCATATTTTATTTAATAGTTTTTTTAATTCTGAGGGAGGACCCCTGGCCCGCTTGTACACCAGGTGTGAGGAGGGGGAGGGGTACCGACCCTCGCGCCAAACAGGCAGTTATTAAGTTTGCCCCTCCGAAAAATTCTGAGGGCGCCCATAGCTGAAGCCGTCTATGTTTATGTTAGTTGTTTACATTTTCCATTAATTATGTGTCCTCTTGCATTCTATTCCTGTGGACACTCAACATGCACAGTCCAGACCGTCGCTCGTCCCCATAGCAGACTCGTTCCAAGTCTTCACTCTCCCTAACGTACTGTGTTTAATACTGCATGTTGTTGCTGGAAGATTGAGGCCATTTTTTTTATTGCCTAAGCCACAGCAGGGAAAAAGACTTTGGCTCCGTGAATCAGGTCGAATGTACTTGACGGATTGGTCAATCGTTGGTGTTTAAGAAGCGGTTGCTTCCCACGTCTCAAACCATGTAGTAGTTTCAGAAAGAGGTTTGGTAGAATATCTCCATAAAAAGAATAGCAGACAAAGCATCTCTTCAAATTGGGCATCACCCAAGCCATCCAACTTTTTAGATGTACTTAAGAACATCTGCAATTGGGGTGTTGCTGATTTCGGCCATGTCAGGCCAAAAGTCACCCAACATAGATCCTCGGGTTGTTGCGAGAGCTGGGCAGTGACATAAGACGTGTCTGCCAGTCCCATCCTGAGCATGTGTTGCTTCCGGGTGTAGTGTCCAGATAAGATGTCCACAACTATAGTCGCAAGTTCGTTGAAGACAGTTGCACGCAGTATTTTGCTGTTTTTGGCGAGGGTGCAGTAATAGCAGCCCTTTGTTGACGACAGTTTTGAGTATTAACCCACCTTCGTGTGAAGCTTTTTAAGGTTTGACGTTATCTGAGAAACCGAAAGGAATGTTAAATTGAAGGGGTGTACGTAAGGGTCCAACCTTCTTTTTCTTTGTGAAAAATACCGTTTCTGTCTTTAAGAGGTTGACAAAGAGGGACTGTTCATTACACCATTTTTCTGTTAGTCCAAGAGCCGTCTGCTTTAAGGTGCAGAGCGTGCTCTCGAACTTCCCTGTGATGAGGATGGTGATGTCATCAATCTCGAAAACCAACTGAACGTGCTTGGGCAGGTGACTGTGTACAACCGTTTGAGTGATCCAGCAACAGATGGCTACAGGGGTTTAGTTTTTGGTACAGTGACTTGATATAAAATAATATTTTAGACACTTTCGTCTATAATCAAGTCACTGGTTTTTTGGCCCGTACTTAGAGGTTATAGGCATCTTTCTCCCCTGAAAACAAACTCAACGTGCTCGGGTAGTTATCTGAGTAGGACTGTTTGATCATTCTAGCAGCAGATGGCGGCAGGTAGTTTAGTTTTTGGCCCGTATTTGGAGGTAAGGCTACAATTTGAACCTGAAAACAGACTGAGGTTCCCGTTGAAAATGCAGTCTTTTTATACAATTTTTTGACCGTCATTGCATGGCAAAATAACAAACATTAGTCGTCATCGCTTAACAGAATAACAAACATTTGCACGAGTGGTGACTGCAACCAGAAACTGAAATTGTCTGTTAATTGAAACAAACGTTTTCAGACGGTGTGATCTTAATGTCTTCCAAAAGCGGGAAATCATTGCTAAGCGAACAATCGTTTACAGTTATACTTCTGTGGTAGGAAACTGAATTGTCTGTTGCTTAGTGGTGTAAAAGCAGACAGTTTTTCATATTTGCTGTCGCTTTTAGTGTCAACGCATTTCTATTTGGTTATGGTTGAATGTGTTTTAAAAGACGGTCGAGGACAAAATTTATGGATCGATACTATTGAATCAATAAATTATTAGCTGTATTGATTTCATATTGTTATGGTGGTTATGGTGGTCGGCGCCTTGCGGCTAGTTCAAAGAAAGCGTTCTTTTGTATTAATTCTTCAGTTTTTAAATCCGACCTTTGTAACAGTTTATATTATAATTAAAATATCTTGACCATGGGTATTAAATAAATTAATAATAAACACTATGCGTTTTTTTTTAAACTGCCGTGTTTTTGTTATTTTAAAGTGTTTCTCTGCCTTTTATCGTAAAAGGTTTGCTTTGCTGTATTACGTTAAAGGCTGGGTCAGACTAGGACATTTTAGTGGAATCAACTAGTGGACGCCACTAATGTTGCTATTGAATGTCTGGGTGTGATCTAAAAATTGCCAGTTGCCTTCAAGTAGGCAAGTGAGAAATTTAGTTTCCACTAGGAGCAAACTTTAGTGGCTAGTTGAAAGCAAGTTGAAAATTGCAGCAGCAGGTGTCCCAGTGTGACTGTTGTAGTTGCCTTTTCAAGTTCAGAAAGTTTGAGTTTAATGACAAATTGTTATAATATTGTTATAGACAATATACATATTGCTAATACAATTTTTCTAATATCATTATAAAATGTCGAAGTGAAACAGTGAAGAAATTAGTAAATTTCTAGATATTTATGAACAATACGAATTATTGTGGAATACGACATTGGACGAATATATGAATAAACGCAGTTTACACCAGCTCGCACAACCGCTGGTTTCGCCATTCTTACAGTCAACTGGCTCGTCAAATTGATTCAACAATTCACAAAAGTGTGACCAAAAACTTAAAGGCAATTTTAGTGGCGTCCACTAGTTGACTCCACTAAAATGTCCTAGTCTGACCCAGCTTTTAGGAAAACAGTAGCAACGACGAAAGTTGCTGCAAAGCAGCTGCTTTCTGTTTACTGCTCTATGAAACTTTGCCGTTTCCACTGCCTGCCTGAATAGTGTGTTGCTTATAAGCAACTACTAATAAAAGTTGTGTTGTCAATAAGCGACTTCTAATAGCTTCTCCTACATCTGGCTCTTGCTGTACATGTGTACATATCTACCTATACCAGGAGCATATTCTAATTGAATGTCATATCCTAAATATTTTAATTTCAATCTCTATAATTAAAATGATGGTGTTTTTAAAATGTTTTTATTACACTAAAAAATTGTTTGTTATTTGTAATTATTTTAAGACGCCTAACGCAAATAAAATAGCGCAGTTACAATTGTGCACCATTTACAACATTCTGAATTCATAAAAAGTTTTAACCGCCTTTAACTTCTTTCGTACTAACCTGGAATCAAAAACTAGAAAATACTAATCTGATAACACTTTCAACTTTTTTTAATTCCACGAAAACATTTACAACAGTAAATTCAGTTAATAGTTTCCAGTATCGCGTTTTTCAGAAAATATTGTTATAGTTTGTTCTTTGAAATTTATCAGTGTCACATAAGTCACAACACTGCAATGAAATTATTATTTTTTTTAAGTTTAAACACTTTAAACTCCATAATATATGTGTACTGACATTAAGCAGTGGAATGTAATTAACATATTAGCACTACACTTATGTGGCATATACAATTTTTTTATTGACAAATAACATAAATAAGAAGTCGTTAATATTCAGGTGTCAATGAACCTTTACATGCCACAAACCTGCAAATGTATTATTAATCTAACGCATTATTGATCCCTAAAAAGCCCCTAATAGTATTAATGGAGTGTGAGAACAACGTTCTTTCATAAATTGTGGTAAATCCAAATCAATTCAAGAGTGCCTGCGTCTGAAATGATTATTGATTGCTGTTTTATTTTCCAGCTAATTTTTGATTTTATAAATTATACGCCTACATTTGTTTTAATTTGCTGATGCTTTTTTTGGTGATACAGATAATTACGAGAGTGCCAGGTTCTCGGAAGTTGTCACTGATTATCAGAAATCTAAGTAATGTAAGGGGCATGAGAGTAAAGTGGCCTGATAGCTTTCATTCATATCACTGTAAACAATTCAGGTACGCAGAAGCAAACGAAAAAGTTCACCCCTTCTACTACATACAAAACTACCCTATAAACTAGATGTGTGTACAGTGTACATGCAAGTGTCGGTATTGTTATGACTTTTGAACACAAAAACCGCACGAATTGTGCAAGTTGTGGTTTATATGTAAAATCGACATTGCATATTGTTCAGTTTGTAATTGTGAGTATTTGTATGCATATATAACAACAATAAAACTTCCTCTAAGTTAATTAAGAATTTGGTTTTGCAAATTGGCGAAAAGCGCGCGGTATAGCTTACATTGAATTTTAAAGTAGGTACTCAAATATGTAAAACTTAAAAATAGTTTTAATGAATTGTATTTTACGAATTTTAATTTTAAAATTTGAAGAATTCCTACAGCTTCAAATTAATTTTTACCATTTTCACTTTAATTTACAATAACAATTAAAAATTTAAAATACTTTATGAAGTTAAAACACATTTAATACCACGTCCAACTGATGCAACAAGGTACAAGGTGACTTGTTTGTTATAATAAAAATTGACTCTGAGAACCACACAAAATATCATTTCCACCCTATTGTATTTTTTCCAACTAAAATTGAAAGGTCATCTGGCAGCAAAATTCATCAAACAACATAATATAATATGTATGTTGTTTTTGATGTTTTATTCTTCGTAATTCATGGTACGTACGACATGCAATGCTTGTCTATTGTAATTTAAAGTTCACTGACATATGTTGCATTAGCCCTTGAGTGACACAATAAAATGGGCGATAAATAATGTAGATTCAATAATACAATAAACGTTCTCTATTGTGAACAGCAAAATTGAAAAAGAGTAATGTTTGAGCAATGAATAAATGTAATATTAAATGTTATATTTAGTAACGGAGTTCAGTCTGAACAGCGGTCGAGTGCACACGCGTAACAGAGCAGCTCCAGCTTTTAAAAGTGAAAACGAAAGTTTTCGCTGTTTAAAACGGAATTTTTTTGGTGCATCGATTCTAGAGTGAACATAAAAAGCAGGGTTCGTGAATTGATACCTGTGGCTCAACGTAACAGGTAAAACAGGTAAATGCAAAGCGCGTCACGAAGATCCTTTGTTCGGCCAGAGCAAAGCAGGTGCATTTGTGCTTTTGAGTGTTTAGTGCGCCAGTGCTCAGGGACAATCCAACAAAGAGGCAAGAAATACCGGAAAGGAGAGGTGGAACACCTGGATTACCTAATAACAACAGGTGAAAGGAAGCCGGTAAACCACCAAACACTAAAAAGATAAGTACATACTCAATAAGATAGAATAGGCAAGTAAAAATTAATACCTTGTAGAAAACATATAGAATTCCTCCAGCATAGTGGTAGATCAGGGGGGCATAGATATTAAACAGCAAATTAATTGTAAAAAGTAGGAGCTTTATTTTATCTTATTTCATTAGCTTTGCAATAGGGTCGATTCTTGCTAAACACCGCAGCCAAGAACCCAAACAAATTCCGGGAATAGGGTGGCCAAGCACAAGGGTCGTGAGCAGGTACCTAGTAAACTTCTAACAAAGGGCTTTTTATGTAGCAGGGGAGAAAGAACCGTTTACAATCTAAACAAGCTATTTAAAATAAGCCGGACCTATTGAATTTCAAACCGAGGGTTAACACAGGAATAAAAACTTTAAATAAAAATCGTAAAATACTCTGTTAAACGTAGTTTTCCAATGTAAATTTTATTTGATTATGGAGTTAATTAATTAATGATACTAGCATAGTGTAATGTGTAAGGTGTAGGTATGTATGTATGTATATAGGTATAGGTTATATGTATATATAATCTAACGGCGCAAATATAAACGGAAGTGTACACACCAGCAAACCAACGGAAATCATCAGAAGCGGCACAGTACCTACCATGGAACAGGAAACAGTATATACGGACAGACACAAATTGACAGTGCGGAAAATCCCAGGAGATGGAAATTGTTTATTCACCTCAATAGCAGACCAGAACGCGAATGTTACGGCGACGCGAGAACAGCTCAAACAAGAAGCTTTCATCTTAAGGAAAAAAATCGTGTCACACATCAGAGAAAACCCACAAAATTTCCAATTGCAACTGGAGGAAAATGTAAGAAACTTGGCTCCGCTCTACGACCACCTAGCACATGCACCGAATACTCAAACTACTCCCAACTAAACGCGGGGGAAGAAAACAATTCAGCGGCACATGAAATTCTAGAAGGGAAAACAATAACCAAACGACTCACTACATCAAGAATTAAATATTGGGCACATATTCTGAGAAGACATGCCAACCATCCTCTCCAGCAGGCTTATGCCATGCAAACAGAAGAAAAGAAGATCGGAAGACCATGCTATACGTGGAACACATCATTGGAACGGGACATCCAAAACACCGGCATACCTCAGCAGATATGGGAGGAATGGGCAAGAAGAAAAGAGGAAATACGAAGAGAGACAAGAGGAATCTATGCAATAATGGAAGAATCGGATCAAGAATCGATTGAAGAAGAACAGGCAAACGGAGAAGAGGAGGCAGAAAGACGGTGAATAAGGGGAAAACAAAGTAAGAGGAACACAAGTACGCACCAGGGGGAAAGAAAACGACGAATAAATACTGGTCAACTGCAGAGGGGAAATTTAGAAAAGAAGGAAGTATAATCGAGCTGCGGGAACTTTACAATTAAGTGACAATAAAGTTTAAATAAGTTTTGGGGTAAATATTAAGCAGCTTATTAGTCATTAGGAAATTAAGATATTTGTAGGATATTTGTGGGTAGCAATACCACCCGGACGATACGTAATATTAAGTAGTTTATTAGTTATTAGGAAATTAAGATATTTTCAACTTGTAATCTTAGAACAATAGATACGTGTGAAATAAGAACAATGTGAAACTTTGATACCAAAGTTTATTAAGTTAAAATGCATAATCGCATAACGGTCTTGGTTGCGTACTCAAAAACCCCATTGATGCGTAGCCTACTAACTACCCGGTGTTGCAGCAGCGGTGTCTTGCGGTATGCATTGCAGACATGCTAACGCGGCTCAACACCCCACCCGATCCCACCTATCACATAAATTCCTACCCACCTTACTGGCATGGGGTGGGCCTGGCGTAATCCAGGATCGGCCCTCGTGTCAGCTCCATGCCAGATGATGATGATGATGATGATGATTAAATGTTATATTTAGTAACGCTACCTAATTTTTTTCTGAGTATCTCTGCGAGCGAAAAGCTTTGAAAAATATTGCTTCACTTCGTAAAGTATTTGACTGGTATTCTGGTAAACATAGTCTCATTGCGATTTTGGTTCAAACTGAATTACAAGTTTTACACAAATTGGTATTTACTGCTTAAAGTTTTCAGTATTTCGACGCAAAATGTATCAAGTTGCTCTTCTATTGAATAACAATCAAGAGAACTTGAAAAGGAACATGACGGAATTGTTTACATAAGGCTCTCTGTGTCAACTTTGTGCTACTTTTACACATCGCGTCGTAGGAAAAACGCAAAGTAGATTTAAAAGAAAAATGCGGTTTTCCTTGTTTAATTTTCTTATTTAATCTTTATGTACTGTTGTAAAGGTTGGTTTATTGGCTCAAACCATTGACTATCACCAGACCCCAAAGCTCAAACTAACTTCTTACAGCATTTCCGATATTGAGCAAACTTTCTTGCTTTCTTTCAGCCACTGTATCTGCGCTCTTATTGCCTAGCTTCCATACTATTTTTACACTCAAATATTTTTTACGTTCAGCCACAGACCTTTTATTGCTTCTCATAATTGCCTTGATAACCTCCTCATTATTTCATTCGTTACATATACCTCAATTAATTTATTTTCTGCAATTCTATTTTTGTAGTATGTTACTTTCAGTGTTGGGTAAGATTTTTTATTTGTATCTAGATCCAGATATATTAAAAAGTGTATCTGGTTACAGATACAAGAAAAATTTTACAAACTGTATCTAGATACAGATGCAAACAAGATACTTTTAAAAGTATCTAGATTTTTCTTAGGTACAAATTAGATACTTTAAACCACCTCCACAAATTTAAGTGCTTATAAAACACAATATTATAATTTTTAAAGAAAATATAACGGAATTTGCGATTGTTAAGTAAGTATATCTAATTATTTAAACGCGATCACTACCAAGTTGATAATATCCTAATCAATAATCAAAATAATTATTAGCGAACCCTTTTTACTGGGAAAACTTGTTAAATTTGCAATAGTCAATTAATTTTCAATTAATATAAAAGTAAAGCATACGTAAGTATTATCAGGGTTGCATAAAAATCAGATATTGTTTTAGTTCGAAAAATCATTTTTCATTTAAAACATATTTTTCTGATTTAAGCCGTTTTTTTTAAACTTTGCACAACATCTAAAATATTTTTGGTTGGTGTAAAATACGCTTTAAGTGAAATGAAAAAAAAAATGGGAAAAAGTTATTTATTATCAAAAACTCAAACTTTTTTTTCTTTTAAACATTTATATCTTTTAAACATTAAAATAATCTTAGCTTAAAATAATTTCATTCTCATAAATAACAAAACTAAATTCAAATTAGATACATGTATTTTATTACTTTGTTGCAGCAATAAAAATTTCAAAAAATGTTTTCTTATAGTTATAAATTTAAGTTTGACTTTGAATTCTTTATTCAATAAAAACTAATTGTTACACTATTTCAACCCCTAGCGTATTTACCAAACTTGGAAAACACGCGCATGCACATTGCATTATGATTTAACATTTAAATAATTCTTAAGTTATTAAAACAATGATTTAAATCATTTGAATTAAAAAAAAAATTAATGTGATTTAATTCTGCTAAAGAAGGAGTAATATAATTAAATTTTATAAAAACGTCTTTGATGAAAAAATATTTAAATTGGAGTAATCTGAAAATATTTAGTGCATTTAACAGCCACAGATTTTTTTTCTGGTTTAACTGATACGAAATTAAAAAAGATCGTCTGAACATCTTTTAAGTATGGGAGTTTCTGGTCGTATTTCTTGAATTCCGGTGTTACTATTTGATATTTGTATTTGCTTACTTAATAAGTGTTTAATGAAGTGATTCCTAGTCCTCGTAACTTAAATCTAGGGTTAGAAATTATAGCTAGCAGATAGGGTTAACGCATGTCACTGTAGAAATTATCTTTACATATAAAATGTCATAAAATGTTCCAATGTAGGATTAAGCAAATATACGAAATTCAATAAATTGAAAGAGATGGTCAATATTTACAGCGCTTGTTTATTTAATACGTATGTAATTAAAATATGTCTTGACAGGCCTCACCCGTCGGTTAGTGAAATTTTGAAACACTCGTTTGGGGGAGGTTCAAGGGTTGAAAGCTGGAAACAAAGAAAAGAAGACTCAAACATGTGCACGTAATTTTTATTTTCGGTCAATTTTGGGAGTTTAACGCTGCTACTTGCTTTAAGCCGTTTTTAGGTTTTTCTCGTAAAACTAATCACTTCAATTTAAATGTTCAAAATGTTTAATGGAAAGAACTATTTCAAAGACATTTGTAAAGCAAAAGATAATGAATTTTAAATCTTAAATGTATCTTTGAATCTATTATTCTTTAATAAAAAAAGAAACACCGCTTAATGGATCTAGATACACATTTTTATAAAATAATGTAGATACAGATACTAGATTCGAAACTACCCAACACTGATTACCAAGGCGCGGATTTATATGTACAAAAAAGTCAGAATATGCGCGTAAATATGCACCAAATATAAACAAAATATGCACCTTTATATGCAAAGTATGCACCATTTTATGCACAATATGCAAGCAGTATACACAAAACTTGCAAGTGAAGCCAATAACAAAAGAAAAGCGCATGTGAAGCACCTGACAACACAGTATTACACTTAAAATTATTATTTGAAAAAGACAATTTTAAGAACTAGCATTAGTGTAGTATAAAAATTTAAACATATCTAATCATTATATTTTGTAACATTATAGCAATGAATTACAATGTGTTTTTCAAATTTTCATCATGAAACAATTGCCTTTTATCAGACAATATGTTTTTATAAGCGAAAAGCTCTTTTCAACTTCAACTTAAGTGATTGGTGCATTTTTCAAATTAGTAATAATGTCTAGCTCTAGTTACATGTCATTATCATTAAAGTTGCCAGTTAGAACCTCATTCACCTTTACAAGAATTTTAAAACCTTCGTTTTCATTTAATACGTCTTCTGTTAGTTTCTGCGATACAATTTTTTCACTATTGCATTTAACTTGAATTGATAAATATAAATATAAAAAATAGCGTTCACTAATAATATTGCCAGGCAATCATGTCGCCGGCAAAAATAGCGTCTGCAAAAGTAGCACCTATCAATAATGTCGCCGGCAAAAATAGTGGTGATTAAAAATGGACCAAATAGCGCCGACCGTCATAAATGTCGGCGGCGAAAATAGCACCTCAAACTTGAAGCCATATAAATTAATTTAAGGTTTAAACAAATTAAATGAAACTCTGATCAAAATTAAAGTGTGTGTACAGCGACGTTTCTTAATGCATTAATTTTAAGGCGCTATTTTTGCCGGCAACATATTTGACCGCCGCTATTTTTGCCGGCGTCATTTTTGACTGTTGCTATTTTTCCGACGATGTTTTTGATGGCATTATTTTCGCCAGAGATATTTTTGACCGTTACTGTTTTTTTTTTCGACCACATTTTTGACGACACTGTTTTTGTCGGGGATATTTTTAACGGCGCTATTTTTGCCGGCGAAATTTTTGGTGCCTCTATATTTTCCGGGCCGTTTTCCACCGACGCAGCGCAATTTCAGCCTGCGACATTTATGATAGTCGCTATTTTTGCAGGCGACATTATTGCCTCGCATGAACATTATTGAGTGGCACTATTTTTGGCGGCGCTATTATTAGCGTATACCGTTGATAGACATGAATTCTGAGCCTGTAATATAACTGTAACTTTACATTACGCCAGAATGCTCAAATGTGTAAACCTGCTGCCTACGCTCAAAACAAAGTTTCCTGGAATTTTTGCGTACCTAATATATCTAAAGGCCAAAGTAAATAAAAGTAGTGTTTTGTTGTATTTCAATCAGTGCATAGCCTACAGGATTTTTATCAAAATAAATTAAATGACGTGGTCTTTCCATGGCACTCTTATGAGATTTATATTGACTGTAATAAAATTTTCAAAACTTAAACAAAATGCAAAGTATGACACATCGTTGAAATCAGAATTAAAAACTCAATTCAAATATGAAAAAATTTAAAATGCCGACCATAAGAAAATAAAAGTTGACAGTCGAAAATGAGCAATGGTAGCAGTTATACCAAATCTAATTAAAAATTTTGATTTAGCTTGAAAAAGTGCCCTAATAATGCGTTAACTAGAAATATGTAACATAAATGATAAATGAGTTATAGCCGAAAACAAAAAATCCGAAATTAGGTTTTTTCCAGTTCTTTCAGAAACTAAGCAAGATAGTTCTAATTTCTCTTCAGATTATTAGTGACCATAAAATTCCACAACTTTTTTCTAATTTAATCATCCTCGTATGTCTTTAAGTAAGCGAGATCCCCATAGTTAACACGCAATTTGATACATCCTGTATATATATTTTAGATAATTTAAATTTACTAATTACTTAAGTTTGGAGTTTCTGATTGTACGGTTTTCTCATGATATTCTATTAGTGATTGGTTCCCTGCTATGCAAGTCGCTAATGAAGTGGCAAAAGCAAAGGTAGGCGCCACTGATTCCGCATTTCGTGTCGTTTGTTGCTTAGGAATCCAATAATAAATTTTGTGTAACACTAATCCTGTATATTGGTTTCACTTTCATTACTGCTTCCGCTATTATAAACCAATTTCTGCACATAATGTCTATCCAAGCAACTATGATGCAGTAAGGTTTTATTACTGAATGTGCAACTGAAACAAAGTTACAAAAGCAACAATTGGGTCGATTAGTGAAGGTTGCATCTGTTGTTACAACTTCGATTTTTAAACTGTTTAATTTTGCACGACTATGTGATTCTGCTTCCATAACAGCTTTACAAAATATCCTATCCTGTTGCATGTGCCGCTAAGAAAACTAATGGTAGCAGTTCTTCGAATATTTTCACCTTTAGTTTTAGTATACCAAGCAATAACTACAGCTAAACGACTGATGATGTAGGCATCATACTACTAGTAGTACACTTAAGCAGTGTTAAGTGTAGTTCTAACACTAAGCAATACGTGCGAAGCTACTGTATCTACATTTTTTATAAAAATAGTTGTCAAAATTCTAAACAAAACGATTTGCGATTCCTCTTAGGGTAACATTTATTTATTTATGTTACCACTGCTTGCTTTCATCTTAAGTTATTGTTAATAATTTACTTCATTAATTATTTTTTTAATAATTTCCAATTTGTCATACATGTATTATAAGATTCGTACAACTCCGCTTTTATGAAATCAACAAAATTATATCTTGGTAAGAAAGATGCGCTTCACCTTTGCCTGTCTCAAATATTTTTACTTTCCCATACTTCTACTGAAGTAAGGAAAGTTATGATTTCATGCAAATTGTGGTTTTTAAAAAATGTCTGTCTGTGAGGGTGGGTGGTTGCGTTCGTTTCCCTATATCTCCGGAACCCCTTTACTGATTTTTATAAGATTTGGTATGAAACGTTTTTAGTTGCAAGTAGTTCCTAGTGAGCTTGCTAATCGGAACCGGAACCGGAAACGCAAATTAGACCTGTTTTTTGGTATACATTTTTTTCTAAGCATTTTTTAAAATTTCACATACACTGCGTTGTAGTGCATCTAAAGACAAATAAAATGCTTTTTTCTTTCGAAATGCTGTATCTTTAAAATGAAGGCCGCTACGGATTTTTGAATATTTTAACTTTAATGCCTGATTACTCAAAAACAAAATATACAATCAATACAAATTAAAATATTATTTGATAGCCCTTAATAATTATAATCAAGTGATATAAAAATATTTTTGGCAATATGAAAATTGTAAATATACCAGCGCGCGGCTCAAAATTTTCAGACATTTTCAAAAAAAATTCCACAAAAGCTGCCCACACTATTGTTTTTAAACGTTTTGAGCCGATAGAGCTTGCAAATGTATTTTTACTTATCTCCCAAATTTTACTCTGACGCGCTGCAGGAATTTTTGAAAATTTTCAAATTGATTAATTATTAATTCAAAACCGCAAACGCGGATCGTTATTAAATTAAGTCATTTTGATAGGCTGTTGGAAGTACTTTATTGGGATCTGCAAGAATTTTCAATTATTTTAAAAATTTAAAAAAAAAACAATATTTATAATGTCAACACGTGTTTTCCGGCAGTTACGTGATTTTAACTACGTCTATCAATTAGCTTTAGTTAAAATATATGTTATATATTTTGCATATTTTTAATAAATCTCAAAATAAAGCTTTTACGGCGATTTTAGTACGAACTCCGAAGCGCATCTAATTAAATGTAAGACGAGGTCGGCTGCCGTCCTACTGCTGTATGCGGCTAGCCGAAAATATAGCGCTATACTTTAGACACGATATCGTTATGCACAGGCTGTTGTAAGTTCAAATCAACGGGAGGGCGTTATTATTTTTTAAATTTTTTTCTTGTTTTAATTTTGTAAAAACAATGTTATTTACTCAGTTATTGGCGCGCGAACATTGAAAATGTAAAAACGTAACGTAAACGTAAGCAACGACTTGAGTCTGCAGCAGGCTTTTACCGGCTAGATTAGATGTAAATTTCCATCACTTCTTAACGCGAGAATATTTTAAACGTAAAAAGTATATGAAAGTTCCAGCGACCTGTTCCGCCCATTTGTATATAATTCCACAGTGAACATAAAAACATGCTTTGCAAAGGATAACAAAGTTTTCGTACGTCAACATTTCTTACTCTCACTTTTAGTTTTGGATTTTCTACTGTTAACATGTGTTTGAACTCAAAGTTTTATTATTATCCTGCAGTACTCAAACAATTTTGGGTCAAATTTTCAGATGTTTTTATGTGGTTTATATACTGTAAACTACTGTGAGTTTTAAAATTTGTACCTATGTTTGATACAACCTGTACAAAATGTTTGTTTCCATTTTTTTGTTGCAGAACTACATACCCTCTTTGTTTTAAAAGGTTATTACAAAATATTCTAAACGTTCAATGCTTAATTCAAATCAATAATAAAATTATTAAAATATATTGAAGTTTTAAATGATGCCATTTTGAAATATAATTTTTAATTTTTTTCAAAGAAACCGTATATATGTAATCATGTCGTTGAAGAGCAAAATTATGTTCTCTTTTAAATGACTAATCTAGATAAAATTCATTCTTTAAAGTCGTTTACAACGACAGTATTAAACTATAAATTAGTTCCATTTCAACAATATTCTATAACCTAAGAAATAGATCATAAATTACCTGATAATTCAATGTAATTTTGTTCAAATCGATTGCGAACTAGTTTATGGCATAATACTGTAATTTAATTGTGAATCATTTTACTAATTTAATTTTAACTAGATTAATTGAAACAGATTACTACTCATAATAGGTAAGATATAAAATTATTTTCTTTATTTTATTTTCATTTAGTAATTTTCACCAAAAATCGCTTTTCTACGAGAAATTCGTTATACAAGCGTATGAAAATAATACATCATTTGAAAGTGAAAAAAAAAACTCTTCTAAAATGATACACGGTGATAGATGCCGCTAGAGACATCTATATAATGTACGGCTAGGAATGAAGTAGTAAAGCTACAAATCCACGAAGAAAATGGCAGGACCCGGCTAAGCCTGTATCACACCACCAGGTGGCCTCTGAGTACAAACAATATGAACAGTACTGCAATAAATTCAAATAATAGGCAACAAGATAGGGACATCTATCAACGTTATTGTTATTTTTGGCATGCCTTAAGTGCTTTTGATGCTTGCATTTACAAATAGGAACTATACCTAACTGATGAGTCGTAATGAAGACGAAACGCGTCTTAGGTTGTTCCTAAAATTTGAAAATGGCGCTGTTTGGAAACGGCAATACATTTGAAAAATTTGCTTTTGTTTAAGCGTTGAACACTTAAAATATTTTGTAATAACTTTTACAATTGTATTTCTTAAAATGAAGAAGAAGAAGCTGAGACTTGACTCGGACACCCTGTATAGATCAAAGAACAATGTTCCAAAAATGTCTCAAAAAACTATTAATAGTGCTGCACTATAATGAATTAAGACCATCGAAACAATTTTCTTCGAAACTTGGTCTTCGAGAAAAGGAGGAGGTAAATCTTGACAACACTGTTAGCACCTTACATACATACATACATACTACCTTATTGTAAATATTTGCTTTCATGCGAGTGCAAGAAACTATATACATATTGTTATATTTTTTGTTTTGCTTGTTATATGTAAAAGAAATTTCAGAGCAACTGCGAATGTTGATGCAATTTTTGCATTAGATGCTAGGTTTTCTTAAATAGTTCGTCTGAAAATCTCACATTGTAAGCATCGTACTAGAAGATCAAGCTTTGAAGGAAAATATTTCTTAACTTTTTTAGTATAGCGCTATGGATTTGTCTTTCCAGCAGTTCAACGTAACCTGTTTCGTAAGGAACTCGTACATTATTTAATAAATGGATGAACGTACAAGACCTTAATTATGTCTAACTGTTTTTTTTATGTTAGAGGAACTGTTTGTATTCCCGTATAGTGCTATTCAACTTAAATTAAAACATGTAATATGTTATTGATTACTTTTTGCTCATATGTCAGTGGAAATAATCGTCGTGTGTTTACGTTGTCCATGTCTCGCATATATTATAAAATGGTTAAACAGTTATATTGATTTAGGAATCACCCACGCAGTGCACGAAATTATTATAACACAAAGAGGTAGCAACATTTCTAAAAATAAGATGTAAAAAGTGACTAATACTACTGCAAAGACTTTTTTTAAGAATTACTAATTACCATATATCGACTTGTTGAATATTCGTTACATTTGACCTTAGATATGCAAATGTAGTTCTAAGTATATTCGCCCTTAACATTACTATTCTCGCTTGGCTTAATACAAACAAAACTTTACAGTAGTGGACAAAATGGGGTGCAGTGCGGCTAAAAACTTAACAGTAGAACCTTTGGATGGTACGAAAGTGACGGAATTATCAAATGGTGTAGAAATTGTTAGGAAACTGTCAACTCCGCGTAAAGAATCGGATGTACCACCATTGGAAGGAGTTGATCCAAAAACAGAATTTTTGGAAACTGGAAATGTAAACAATCTACATAAAACACGTAAGTTTAAACTTATATATTTTAAAGCACTTAAGGAAGGTACGTTGTTTTATATAGTTAACATAATTCAACGATTTGCAGCAGTGTGTTTTAAGGAAAAAATAATGAAATAAAACATTTTTTTAAACAACAAATTTATTATGATTATGTAATTTATTAATGTCTCAAAAAGATCCTCATTAAGCTAACTTTCTTAGCATGTATGAAATGTTGCAACTAGTACTTAAAGTTTTCCATAATGCGCTATAATAAAACTTTATCAAAAACTCGACACTTTAGCTACCCCTAAAGAAAGAAATCAAAAGCGGGCAAATCCGATCGATCTCAAGGCTCATGCGATGACTCGAAATCTCTAGAACAAGGAATGTGTAACCATATCACTAAAATATTTAGGTTTCTGTTGCTGTGTGCCCGCCCCGTGGTGCCGTCTTTCTGAAAGCTTAGTATGCCAGTCAAATTACACTAAAAAATAATTTCGAATTTGATAGTTTCTTAGTAAATGGGCGCGAATGTTACGTTATGTCCAAACTCGTTCTTTATGGACACTGCCGAGATGAAAATCCTACCGGATTGCGAGAGGTATGAAGAAACATCATCTCTTCTCAGTGGTGTAAAGCAAACCGTAAGAGCCCTCCCCCAATTTCTATAATAGCCCCCCTCTATAGTTTTGTTACAGGCAAATTTAAAAAAACAAGATATATCTACCTTTAACAGACATAGCAGAATTACTATTAAACATTTTGAAGATTACTAAAGCTATTACACTTTAGTAAGTAAGCTTACCTTATTTTGGTTGGTAAAAACACGTTTTTTTTCTTTCTTTTTTCCTTTTTTACTCCCTGACGGCCTTTGATCGCTCTGGGCCCCAAAATGGCCTGGGCTCTTCTGTGGTGCGGGGTTTGCGGGGGTGTTTGTTACGCCACTGTATATTCTTCTGTGATTGATCCATTACACCTACTAAGGTATAGGTAGTGCAGACGGAAATGAGGGAGAACAGCGTTTTGTTACATAGGTCAGGTGAGGTCAAATCCCGGTGCGGCCTTACTTTCTTTTATTTACACACTTTTTTTAAACCAATGTTGTTGGTTTAGGTAGTTTCCGCGGGGTTATGGTTAAGAACACGTATTGTTAAATCTAAGAAAATTTATCGTAAACAATTTATTGATAGAATGCAATTTACCGAAAAACAATTTACCGAAACAGCAAATTACCGAAACAGCAATTTACCGTAAGACACTTTATCGTATGGTAAATTTACCGAATCTTAATTTGTATACAAGCCACCCCACCCCATTAGGGGATAAGGCGGAATAATCACACACAATGCCTTTAGATGTAATAAGGCTGTAATATTTCGGGTACAATAATATGATTTTATACAATAAAAGTCTATATTCCACAAAAAAAAAGTTGATTTGTACAACAAAAATTAATTTCTACCATAAAGTTTAAATTTAAAACAAAAATTACTACTCGTCGGATTTTTTCCGGGAGTTTGGTTCAGAGTTTTTTTAACTGGATCTTTCTTTTTTCAGGGCTTTTCGTGGATCTTTTTTTCTGGACTTTGTTTTTCTGGGGCTTCTTTTCGGGGATGTTTTTACAAGAATGTTTTCCGGGGCTGTTTTTTTCCGGAGATGTTTCATCGTAGATTCGAATGTTATCCCTGCTGTTAGGGCGCTACAAATTCTTAGCCCAGGGGCTCCAAATTCCTTACGACGGTCCTGATCACTAACATATAAGTGTTCGACAAAGTGATAACCAGCACTTAATTTTGTTTTTACAGTAACCTATTAAAGTTCTTTAAAGTTCTTTAATTCTGTTGCCGGAACCTGTATTAAATTATAACTTGTCTCAGCATGGTAAATTAATTATTCTTTTGTCCTAAAAGAATCTTAAATATATTCGAATTGAAATTGAACGTCATAATTAATTATCAGTAATAATCAAAAACTGCATGGATAGAACTTAAACTGCTCATGAAATATTAATAGGTTGTGCTTTTATTAGAAATAACGAAACATTTTGAGATCAGATAATTATTACAGATCAATATACTGACATGGAATTTTGACCTTGTATACAAATGATGTAACGAGACGGTTATTATTTAGTAGCACAAATAGATGTAACTGCAATAGTATCGTCGCTACTGAAAAGTACATATATTTTTTGCAGGTTTAGGTATAAAAAAAGAGCACGCATGTAAAATTTCGGTTTTAAGAAAATATTGTGATCCTGCAGTGCCGTAGATATTTTTTTTGTTTACAAGTTTTAATAGTATTATTTAAAATTGATCAAGTGTTTCTGCTTGATTACTTATTTATTTGCGATGATCGTTGTTGGACCTACGTTGTGTTTTAATTATTGCTCATGTCTGATTTACCCTGTCTTTATCGAGGTTAAAAAGGATAAGATTTTAAGCTGATTTCAACAACAGTAAACCTTTTAAAGTATTTATAATTTTTTGTGATGCAAATGTTAGTGTTATGAGTGCACGTCAGTCGTGTGGAGTAAAGTGGCCAATCCACATTTGTACCCCAGTTTGACTTATACTAATACTTCTTGTTGGGACTGCTTATAAATGTCCAGTGTTGTACAGGTTACGCAAGTAACTGGGTATTCTTTAAAGGAACGCTGTGTGCTATCATTCTTTTGCACGCAATACTCTCAGCCTGATTAGATGTTATCCTAACAGCGCCTTGGCCGCTACGCCTAATTCTCGAAGGACAATAGCCGTTTTTGATACGCCTAATCAAGTACACCGACAAGAATAAGCATCTACGCCTAAGCCTTTTTGGTTTTAGCAGAGTGCTCCTCGTAGCCCAAAACCCACTATTATGATATTTTATTTTGAAGTTCAAGTCCCAGACTTGTAATACTGTAACAGAATAATAGCAATAATGCTTCTACACTGAAGTTAAGATTTCAGCGAACTGAGTGCTCTTTGAGAATCAGAAGATTGATCCCTTCCTTTAGGGAACATACTCTTTTATTAAAACTCATGCCCATCCTCCAAGAGGCTGCACTTGTTGATTTTTCTAATAAAACTACAGCTCCATTGATTGGATAGAAGTATTAATAAAATTTTGTCTCACACTCTCAAGCTTTCTTGAACACTTGTGCTAATTAAAGCTGTCAAGCTTCCCCAATTTATGTTAATAACTACAACCCAATATTTACCTTAATCCCTAAAATGTGAGAGCGTGGAATTTTTAATATTAAATTGTCTCCAATAATCCACACAACAGGCGGCAAACTCATTGATGTGTTTTACAATATTTACATTTAGGTACCAAAAACGTATGCAACTGCCCTGAAACGACCACCTGCTTTAGATTAACTACAACTAAATCACAGCAATTTAGCTAAGTCAAGTGATCACCGTTAATTAAAGTCTGTATTTGCTGAAAGAAATATAATATTCCTGTAAATAAATCGAAGTTATTAGACAAGTGCATTATGTCTTTGGGGAGCTCCTACTTTAAAGTATAAAACAATACACTTAAATCAAAATCAGATACAAATTATTTATGCTCGGGCAGCGCACCTTTACAATATCCTATAAATATAGTATACAGGTTGTTTCCAAAATGTGTCCTAACAGTTCGTTGGATGACGGTTAAAAATAAGACAAAAAGTTTATTTAAACAGTATGTCCGAAAAAGCATCTTTATCGACCTACAACTCTCCATAGATGCTGCCGCCAAATTACGTTTTAATTTAATATCTCCGCTATAAATGATGGCATTTGATTCAAATTTAATATGGATATTTTGACGACTTACATTTTTGCTTGTTATTGTTATATCTATTTATCAAGGGCGTAAGCGCTATCTAGATAATTAAATGTTTGTGAGAAATCGAGAAATCGCAGTGTCAGCTGCACAGCTGGGAGCTGCGAGTACTGGTCAACCGGTACTCAAAGTTCAGCAACGATCCGCCTGGTCAAATCTTAAATGGGTGACCCATATAGTTGGTGAACATGCAGTTTGGCCGTGCTTCGGAGGGCACGCAAAGTCGTCGGCCCCGGTTGTCCATGTTAACTACGGCGTATGACACTAGGAACTGCGAAAGCAACGAGAAACTACCAGTTCACGCCGAATTTCCCTAGTACAGAGGTGTACAAAGTTTACGACGCTAAGCCGTTTAAAAATGTGGCTTTGAACCTTTCCCCAACGTCTTGTTAGCGTATGGCACTTGAAAAGAAATCGAGTGACCATGAAGGTGAAGTGGTTCCTTGAGATGCAGAAATAGTACGCATAAACGTTGTGGTACGTTCTACACATCACAGCAATAAAAAAAGTAACGGTTTCTTCCACGATCTGCTGAACGATTACGTGCTTAAAACAGTACCTGTTTCATGTAATCGTTGATAAACCGCTAAAGGCGTAAGTCGGGAATGCAATCTTCGTCCCGCAAATCTTCCTGTATAGTCTTCTTGCAGCGACTGCGTTTCCTCTCGTTTTTATGGGACCAGTTGCATATCAGCATACAAATAACAATAACAAAATTCAGGATGATACTTAAAATAGCTATAAAACTTCAAATTGTGCAGGTATTATTATCAAAAATATTCGACCTGCCTTTATGAAATTCATCGAAACAACAAGAACAAAATAAAAATCCCCATTGCCGTAAACAAAATTTTTGGAGAAAACTGTGCAGGGTAGATTGTTGTCAGTTGTTTATTGAAAACGTTTTGAAGATTAAAACACAAAAGCACACAGAATACTACAGGCATGTTTCAACGGGTTGGACAATGACGTATCAAAGCGTGCATTAAGATGGACGAAGAAATTTTCAACATTCCTTAATTTAGTTCTATTTGTTTTATTTAGTTTAGTTGTTGTTCGGTTAGGTTGTTCGTATTGGTTCATTGAAGACGTTTTGCAGATTACAACATCAAAGTTAAATTTTCGCAAACTGGGTTCATCCTATCGAAATGGGATACGTAGAATACGATTTTGAATTCACAAAATGGATATTCTCGAGTGTTAGAAGATAGATCAAGCAAAGCCCCTCTTCCTTTCCGAAAACAAGTTAAAATGTAAAGCAATAGTAAACATTGATACATAATTTACACATCTCAGTTTATGGAAAAGATATTAATTAAAGCCTGATTGAACTGTTTCATCTTTAAGAGACTATAATTATGTAAGGAAGTGTTTCCAGGCCCATCCAGACATTATTAATTTGATGAGTACATGTTACCCTAAAGTTATATGTAAAATAGCGATTTTCAGTATTTTTTAATGTTTGTTTTTTGTATTGAGAATATGATTTAGATTTAAAAATAATCGTGAGACTGTAAACAATAAATTTAATTTTACGGCGGATTTTATCTTCCAATTAATGGAAAATATTTTAGAAACACCCCCCTGTATGGTAAAGCCCAGATGTTGAAGTACTCAAAAATAAAAAAGAAGCCGGCAAAATAGGTATACAAAACCCCATAATGGGCATTAAAAATAGGCGAAACAACAACCAACATTTTATATCAAGTTGTAGCTCCAACTGTAATGCAAACTTTGAATACCCTATGTTGAAAGGGTTTACCGTTAAGAGGCTGCCGGTTCACTCACAAGAATATTAGAAATATTTTGCAATTCAGCGAAACGACACAATAATTGTTGATCATGTTTGCCCCGCCCCACAGTGTGGCCAAATGGGCTGTTTTTGGACAAACCGTTGACCAGCCTTCAATTTTATCGTAAAAAATTTGAAAAAAATCTAAATCATGCCCCACTAAATCCTTAATCGAATACAAAAGGCAACACTGAAAATAGCACTAAAAATAAAAAAATTGTTTAAATAATAAAAAAAAAAATTTTAAGAATTTATACAGGCTGTTTCAAATTCGAGCCCCACCATGGGGATCTCGCTTATTTGAAGAGATAGAGAGTTGGTTAAATTGAGGCAAAGTTGCTAAATTTTATGCCTAACAATAATCTGTAAAGAAATTTAAAGTAGCTACTCTAGTTTTTTAGATATCTGAAAAAAACTGAAATTTTTGATTTTTTATTTTTGACCATAACGCATTTATCATTTATGCTACATATTTCTAGTTAACGCATTATTAGAACACTTTTTTATGCTGAATTTAAATTGTTTATCAGATTTGGTGTAACTGTTACCATTGTTCATTTTTGACTGTCAACTTTTTTTTTTTCTTATGGTTGGTATTTAAAATTTTTTCATATTTGGATAGAGTTTTCAATTCTGATTTCAACGATGTGTCACACTTTGCATTTTGTTTAAGTTTTGAGCATTTTATTACAAAAAATAAAAATTTCATAAGAGTGCCATGGAAAGACCACGTCATTTAATTTATTTTGAAAAAATTCTAGTAGGCTATGAACTGATGGATGTAAAACAAAACACTTCTCTTATTTACTTTTACTTTTAGATACATTAAGTATGCGAAAAATTCAGGAAACCTTGTTTTGAGCGTAGGCAGCAGGTTAGGTTATTTTTTACAAAAACAAATGAATGACACAGTTACTAACATCCACAATTTACTAAAAATTCCACTTGCAGTTTTTATGTTTGCAACTGACATAACAAATTTGAATAACAGGTTAAATAAACACAACAGATAACACTACAACTACACTAATACGAACAATTATTAAATGAATGTTCAAAACATATTAAACCTTTGTAAGACATGCTCAGAAGCTCGTCTAAAATGAACACTCTAATATGCGTTTTAGTAACTGTGTCATTCATTTGTTTTTGTAAAAAATAACCTAACCTGCTGCCTACGCTCAAAACAAGGTTTCCTGAAATTTTCGCATACTTAATGTATCTAAAAGTAAAAGTAAATAAGAGAAGTGTTTTGTTTTACATCCATCAGTTCATAGCCTACTAGAATTTTTTCAAAATAAATTAAATGACGTGGTCTTTCCATGGCACTCTTATGAAATTTTTATTTTTTGTAATAAAATGCTCAAAACTTAAACAAAATGCAAAGTGTGACACATCGTTGAAATCAGAATTGAAAACTCTATCCAAATATGAAAAAATTTTAAATACCAACCATAAGAAAAAAAAAAGTTGACAGTCAAAAATGAACAATGGTAACAGTTACACCAAATCTGATAAACAATTTAAATTCAGCATGAAAAAGTGTTCTAATAATGCGTTAACTAGAAATATGTAGCATAAATGATAAATGCGTTATGGTCAAAAATAAAAAATCCAAAATTTCAGTTTTTTTCAGATATCTGAAAAACCAGAGTGGCTACTTTAAATTTCTTTACAGATTATTGTTAGGCATAAAATTTGGCAACTTTGCCTCAATTTAACCAACTCTCTATCTCTTCAAATAAGCGAGATCCTCATGGTGGGGCTCGAATTTGAAACAGCCTGTATACAAATGTTTCTACAGGCTTTGGTTTGATGAAAAAATGTCTGAAAATTTCAGGAAACGTGTAACATTTTTTTTTAAATATTAGTATTATTTTATTTTATTAAATCTGTATAGCGAGAACTAAATTATTACAAAAGTGAACCATTTTTGAACAAATTGTAAAACAAATTCCAATTCAAAATAATTTATTTAAAATTTATATATTTCCTAATCTTCTCCTTCTTCAGAATCATAATCCTGGTGTTCCAATAATCTTGCTGCCTCTGACCATGCATGAGTCAATTATTTAAGTTCCTAAAAATTCCAGGGCCCGTTTAACATCACATACCTTCGTTCGCCAAAATTATGCCTTTATTTACAATACGCAAATGAATTAATTAATCGAGTACCTGAAAACTGACTTCTGATCAAAAGCGTCATTATAGAATTTGTCAGTGGGGGGGGGGGGATTATATTTTTTGTAGAAAAATTCTATACAATTTTTTTCATGGAGACTCGAGATACAGGGGAGGGTGGTGCACTACTCACCTCTCTCCTCCCTTAAATGACACCTATGGTAATTTAATAAATGTTTTTTTGCAATTTTTTATATTCTCAAATATTTTTTTAACTGACGCGTCTCAGTAGAAATGCTCCTGTATTCGCAGAAGCAAGTAGCAGCAGCTGAAATTTGGAGGGCTGTTTCTAGGGATACAAATGAATGAAACAAAATTTGTTTCATGACCGAGCACGTCCAAGCACGCTACTAAAAGTTTAAGAGAAATTGAAATTTGTGAAAAAAATTACCCTTTGAGAAGTTTAATCTGCAAACTGTTAAACATTTCTGTTCAAGATTTTGTTATCGGATTGTATTGCAACGAGTAGATAAAGAAACAACATTGCACGTTAAAAAGTAAAGAAAAAGTCATCGATTTCCTTTTTCAGTAATGTTAAAGTATATTATGATTGTTTCCAAATATTTCAGAAAAACAAAAACTTTATTTTGCCGCACTTGCCTAGCATTTTCTAGGCGAATTAAATTACTATTTTTCAATATTTCTGATTTATTGGAGTATCCCTAACAAGAATCCACTTGCAAAAATACTTAATAGAAAACTATGAAAAACCCTATTTGTCTACCTCAGCCACACTGTGCGCCCTCCTAATTAAAAGTATTTTCATCTTCACAATTTTCTCAAAATGTGTAGCATAAGAAAGAGCTGCAGATATCCAAGTTCCAAATCTTGCGAGAAAGAACTGAGAAGAAAGTGAAAAGGCACAGGCAATTTCGATAAATAATAAAACTCTTAGGAGAGCTTTTAAAAATTCTTCTTATTAAAAATTAACAACCTTGCAACTGAAAACAAACTTAGCACTTTATCTGCAATTCTAGGAACTCCAATAAAACTTAAAAGCTTTAGAGAGCTGCGTTAGTTACGAACTAACTGAACTTTGTTATATTTAATTCTATTAGGTCACAATACATTTAGGGAGGATAAAGAATTGTGCATGAAGGAACTGCCGGTTTTTTCAAGTTTACTTTATTAGCAGACATAATTGAATGGGTCTTTTAAACTTTCAGAGCTAAATGACTCGCATGTTGGCATCTATTCCCTATGTGTTTCATCAACCGAGATCTGATGTTGTTCTTTTTTTCATGGTTTGGTTGTAAACACTGTATAAGAAGACAAATTTGCCTTCTAAATGTTTATTTAAAATAGATGGGTTTATTCGTTGGGGATATATAGTAATAGTTACGAAACCAAGCAAACTATTCAAGAGTTAAGAAATGCTGGTTTTAAAGGGTCTCATTAAAAAGCGCTTTCTGCAAAAAAAGCTTTTTTTGGATTAATCGTTCCGCATATCTTCATATAATATACCTAATACGGTTTTCGTTGCTTAATTAATACTCTCTTCAAAACGCGCTATAAAACTGAAGACTCTAGGATAATCGTAGTAATTTAAAGGTAGGGGATGTGTGACATTTTCCTTGTCACTAGAAACGTATTGTGATTACCTATTACATACTTCCACGAACGTCTGTTATTTGTTTTCATGAATCAATGTTTGTCATGTACAAGAACAAGGAAAACATGTATTATTTAGATAGATTAATACATCATTAGATTCCACGAAGTTTCAATAGTTCATGAAATAACACCTTTCGTTTCTGAAAAAGCATAGGCTTCACTATTATTGCGTGTGGTATTAATGTACCCTGTAATTTTCTTAATACAGCTGTAATAGACCTACAACTGGTTTTTCATCATTTTTTTTCTATTTTTAATATGGAAAAACAAATACAGAACAGACACAACAATGATCTCAGAAACAAATAGTTGAAAACCCGAGACCCAACAAGAGATCAGCAGATTCCACATTAAGCTCCTCCAACAAAACCCTCGGACGTAGAAGAAGATATAACCGAAATAAACCTCCATGTTAACGTTCCAGGAGCACTTTTGATGCCGAAGGCTTTATCATCCCGAAATTGAAAAAATCACGTGAAAAGCTTAACAGCAAGACAAAGAAAGGAAACACAACGGAAATTGTACATTCACTGATGAACGAATTTCTTGAACCAATTAAAAAGTAATCAATAAGTCACAACAACAATACATATTAACCTTTGATCAATTTAAACATTTTATAGAGAACAGCTATGGGTTATCAGAACCAGTATGCATTGCAAAATGTTATACCAAGAATTAGAAAGCTTTCAGATTTATGCTTAAATGTCTTTACCCTCATATCACAAGTAGAAGTATGAAAAACAGATTCAAGAGACTAAATCAAAAAGTACAAGAAGATATTTCCAATGAAATGGGAGATACTCAATTGCGAGCCAATCCTCATCATACTTTGATTTATATGAAATTACATTCATTTTACAATAAAACATTAACGGGTAGGTTAAGTGGTTACCTAAGTTATAGCAAAAACAGAAACGACATCAATAGAACCAGTAGAGGAGTAGCAAGATATGTCAATAAATCTATCTAGTCTAAAGCGACACCCGTGACAACACTAAACTGTACACTTACAGAAGAAAATATGTGTCTGCAATATCTATATACCAAACAGTCGTAACCTCGAGTACACAGAACTGTCTCAATTAATCACACAAATTCCCCGACCTTTCATTCTACTGCACCATAGGACGAGTTATGCAACAACTAATGGAAAATTTTGGTTTAATAATACTGAATACTAACGATTCAACTCATTTTAGTTCAAGTACAGAGAACTACAGCAACATAGATCTATCCATATGCAGCCCCCAAATAGCAGCTTCTATATTATGGGAAACTTATTCGTATTCATACAGCAGTGACCAGTTTCCAATAAAATTGAAAACAGCTGAATTCAATTTGCTTTCATTTCTATTATTCAAATGGAAATTTTAACACGCAGACTGGGAAAAGTACTCTCTCTACATTGCATCAAAAATATAGTTAATATCGACGAAACATGTTCCGACCTTACCGAACTAATAATCAAAGCTGCGGAAACTGCAGTGGGCAAAACTCACCCCAGTACAACCAAACGCAAAAGGCTTCATGAAACTTTGCGCTACAGTCAGGAGAACTATCAAACTATGTAAGCGAGATTCATGGATGCACTCGATGACTAGCTTTACCCGAATATCAGAGATATGGAACAAAATAAGACATAAATGGTACAAACTACAGACCAATGATATCTGCACTTCAAACCAATGATACACATAGGCCTTAAAATTTCAACAACAAAAACCAAATGCATACGTTTTTATAGATCTAATAAAATAGTCAATAGTCCAACATTAACATTAAAGAACACTGCCATCTCATATGTCAATGTACTTACGATATTAAGAGTAACTTCCGGCACTTACCTGGTTACCTCACCTAAAACGTCTAAAATATAGTTGCAATCGGTTAATACTCTAAAAGCAATAGCAAATACCAGTTGAGGCGCCGATTCTAACGTTTTATTAAGTCTATACAAATCCATTGTTTGATCCAGATTAGATTATAAATTATTAGCATATGCTTTAGCCAAACTCTCAAAAAGAATAGCAAGAGGTGCTTTTCGCACCAGTCCAACCGCCAGTATATTAAGCAAAGCAAGTGAACCGCTTTTAGAAATACGAAGACAACAACATACTATGCTGCAAAAATAGCCGCTTATTCTCCAACCGTTTTCAAACATTATTTCAATCCAATCTTAAACTGACTTTACCATTTTACCAAAGACTGAACAAATTAGCAGTTAATATAAATTTAAACTTTAATCAAATTATAAACCATAAACAAACCCAAACACCACCCTGGATCACACTTCACCCCGTAATAGATACAACACTTGCACAATTTAAAAAAAAAGTATAACGAACCATGATATCATAAAAGCTCACTACCAAGAACTAAGAAGAAAATACCACCAACATCAAGAAATCTTCACCGATAATTCGAAAACAATTACAGGTGTTACAGCTACAGTATAACTCCTACACAGCACTACATGTTTCAGCTACACAAATACTGCAGCATATTCACAGCAGAAGAGTGGGCTATCCTATACGGTCTTAAACATGCAGATAATGCTAACTACGAGTAAACAATTATCAAACCAGACTCTCTGAGAAAATAAGGGCCTTGAAAGACGCTTTACCACCAAACTCCGTAATTCAAAACATACAAGAATTATGTACAAAAATATACAACTCTGGTAAATCTGTGGTAATAATGTGGATCTCTTCCCATATAGGAATAGCCGGTAATGAAATGGCAGACAACTTAGCTCAGCAAGCAAGTACATCACCTAGAGCAATCAAAAAAGTTTTAATAGTACACCCGGATTTGAAGAAGATAGCTTTATTGTATTGCAGCAGCACATGGCAACACCAATGAACACAAACACGAAACAACAAATTACGCATCATCAAACCGCTAGCGCTAGTGACACCATGGAAAAACCACTCTCAACTGAACAGACGATAAAGAATTAACATTACTCGCTTTGGAAGGAGTCTTACTAATCTAACTCACAAACATCTGCTGCAGAAGCAAGATCCGCCCATGTGTGAAAGCTGCAACACTACAATTTCGATAACGCATCTTATTACGGAATGCGACCAAATATGCAGTGCAGAGAACCAATTTACGCATCGCCAATGCATTGGAACCAGCACTGTCTAACAATGAAGAATCAATCGGCAATCTAATTCAGTTTTTAAACAGTACCGGTTTAGCCATGTGTATATAATTAACAGTGTTAAAAATAAGTGTACTATGCAGTGCTAAAACCTGACTCCATGCACAAATGGCCTTTGTAGTCGAAGCGCTTAAATTATACAAAAAGAAATTACGAATAAGTACATCGTTATAGTAAAAAAATTTTTTCGCTTCATACCACTTATTATCTCATCACAATACTCAATATTGCAGTCTGCAGCGCATAACTCAGAGCCGTCGGCCGGCCATACCGCGTACCTTGTTAAATTTATAGATATTTTAATGAAAAAAAAATCAATTAATTTTTTATTTTTGCGGAAAAGGTTTGCTTGGGATGGAAGGACACCACAGACGCGTCAAACAACAATTGGCTATTGCGGTCGTATTAACTTTCAAGTTTCAAAAATTAAGGCTTTACAGATAAATTAGCGCACTCTGATTCTAACCGAACTGTAGCCCATTCTTAGCTTTATGAACTTACACAGTTTAAAAGAATCGTATGGATAGTTTTTAAACACACACACAGTTTTTGTGGTTTCAAAAATTGCCGTATACCGGGTGTAACTGAATTCTGATAGATCCTAAAACAATTTCCTTGTTTATACATAAACCAATCGTAAACAAACTTTGTGCGGTCACTATATTCACAAATAGTCGTGAATGTAAAAGCTAGCTATGTTTTGCCTGCCGGTTTAACCGGAAGTGAGGTCAACTTTTCTGTTTTAGATGCAACACTGTATATTTTTAAGGATTGCGATAGTGTTTTCAATTTTTTACAAGGATTATAATTGTAATTGTCATGAAAATCGACATACTGCCAACTCATGGAGTTAGCCAATATAAATTATAAATTGCAACTAGCGACCAATGGATGTTCTACGTAACACAGTAAGGTTATTAATTAATTAAAAAGAGTTCGAATTTTGTTTAGGTGTTTTAACTTTTTTGATCAATTTTGTCAGTTAATTTCTAAGTCGGCGTCGAAATAGTCTAAATACTAAATCGTTTCTATGTATTTATTAAATTAAAAAGCATCAGAATAATGAAAATATTCTGAAATTGTTGTGATATGAAAGTGATAGTATAAAGTATCCTTGTATGTACCGCAGTTACTTTTATTGTTAAATCAATTAAAAGAAAACATGAAGCGAAGCTATGGAAAACTAATATATTTCGGTAAGTTTCTGATTCACGAGTGGTATGTGATTGGATTATTTCAGGAATTAAACATTGATTTGTAAAAATAATATTACTTCTAAAACTAACAAATAAAAAAACATGAACAGTTGGCTTAAATTTCCTTGCTAAAATTTTGTACTTCAAAAATGTTATCAGGGTAAACTTTTCTATTGGCTACTGACACAACAAATGCGATGTAGTGATTAGTCGATATATTATGAGTAATAGACCGTAGAAAAATTTGTTAAAATTGGTTTCTAAATAACGGAATTATTTGGGCTGTACCAGAATTCAGATCGTCTTTAGCTTCAATGACTAAAACGTTAAAATAAAAATTAAAAGTTTAATTTCAAAATTAAATTTATGTTTGTAGTTTTTATGTTCGAACAAAGCGTATTTTCTGTTAACAGTTTTGCCTGTAGCTACTTAGTGTTGTAAGAACTGATTGTAGTTTTAGTGCTTCCAATCTTTTCTTTTTCAGAAAATGGTTTATCATTCGATATTCCATTTGAAGAGGAAGATGCAGAAAGCATAATACGGAAACATCCGCCCAAGAGATTCCAAAAATTAGAAGACCAACAAATGAGTCCAACGTTATCTCTTGTTCGACTACAAGAAAAGTTAGATGAAGCAGAAATTAGAAGACAACAGGTACAATTTAATCTCACCGGCAAAGAAGTCGGTCCACTCTCTTTTTTTTTAATTTTGTAGATGTTCCTGGACTTAAATAAGGCTTTTGACACTATAATTCATGACATCCTAATATCTATTCTACAATCTATAAATCTCACTCTAAGTGCAGTTGCTCTTTTTCGCAGTTATCTCTCAGAACCTGTACAGTGTGTGAGAGTGCTCAATAGTTTATCTCAGTTTGAGACCTGATTTTAGAGGTGTTGCACAGGGATAAATCCTAGGGCCCTTATTATTTAAAATTTGTAGTTGTCGTTTTTATAAGCGTCGTTAACGTCCTTCATTTTTTTGTACGCAGATGCTCACTTCTATTATTTCTTACTAATCGAAAATTTACAGTTTGCTGTAAAAGATATTCAGGAGGATTTAAATCTTATAAACGATACTTAATTTAAACATTTCCTAATACTTATCCCTGCAAGGTATATTGTACCGTTATTTGGCAACACACAAAAACTTTTGGGCATAAGAAATCTTACTGGTAAATAGCAGCATCAACCAGGACCTTGGGGCTAGTTACACACAAGTTACAAAATACATAAAGGAAGTCTACACAAATTTAAAGCTAATTTATTTTCATAGGCACCATCTTTTTCCAGAAATAAAGGCCGTATTATGTGTATTGTGTGAACTTCTGGTTTAGTGTCATTTCTCGTATTGCTTGCAAATGTACGGTCCTTGTATTACAAATATTTTTACACATTACATACAAAGAGTTTAAAATTCATGTTTACGATTAATAGTGGGAATTAAGAAATGTACATCTCATAAATTAACGGACTGTTTTTTAAATTATTTGATGATAGAAACAGGCAGCATGCAGGAGCCTGCTGTTTTTCGTGTTAAGCCACGATAATTTCGCTTTATTTATGTAACAAGATTTTATTTCGAACTGATATACACAATTTAAATCTTTAAATCCACTTTCTTATCGAATTAGTTTGTTTGAAGTTTTTTTTATCATTTAATACTTATAAAGAATACACCGAAATTCCTCAAAATATGAAAACTTACCCCAAAAAGTTATTTAAGCTTTGGCACGGTCAAATGATGCTTCATCGACAAACAGTCCCGCTGTCCTGGTTTAACTGCTCTTCGGCGTCCCATTGCAGAATATTTTATTTTTGGTTTAGTTTTAATTAAGGTATACATTATTTTTCTCATTTATGTTTTATCCAACGGTGCAGTTGAAGATTAAATGTAGCGGTTGCTACAGCTTAACTGCAACCTTGCGATTTTCCCATTTTGGTTGCATGTTTTTCTTACAATTAACTTTTTTTGTTTATTTTTCTTTTTGAATGTGGGAAATAGAGATATTATTATTATTTGTAGTAAATTTATTGCTTATTATGGTATGAGTGAAGAAATCGTATGCGAAAGTTGCAGCTTTACTTGAAAACGGTAGTTCAACGTTATGTCTCTAAAAACATGTAAGATTTCCACCTTGAGCGATACCCGATGTATTAGAAGATTTAGGGAGACTGGAGAATACACACCCAAGTCCAGGAAGGATCCTAATCGCAGCAAGTCGGTTCGTGATGATCAGTTTATCTTGGTGACTGCTTTCAGAAACCCTTACTCCATGGCTATCCCATCCAGAAACGAACTTCATCATGTACGGAGTTTTAATATATAAAATTCAACAGTTAGGAGCAAGTTAAATTGAAAGTGGCTTGCTGGCAAGACGACCAGCACAGGGTCGAGAATTGCTGCAACAACACCAAACTGCACACTATGACGGACCCACAGCCAAACGCAATTCTCTGCGGACATTGACAGCGTGTCATCTTTTCTCCTGTCCTCTTCTATTCGTCGTGCTCATCTATCTGAAGAATTCAGATTAAATTCGGTGCTTAAAGTTCTACCAATAAACCATTTTTGTTTAACGTTTTCCTAACTGTTCTTTCTGATACATTAACATCTAGCTTATGATTGAGTTCGTTTCTGATTTTAACAGGAGAGTCGTGGAGCAACGACCTGGATTACGGCCTGATTCCGGTCTACGTGTATTCTTTAGTCTGTCTAAGTTATTTGCAAAATTTTCTATTGCTAATCGTGGAATTTCTAACTGGTTGGAGACATAACATTGACTTCTGCCGTCTATATTGCGAATAACGCAACTTTTATAACATTTTCTGCAGTTACAATAGGCGATGGACGATGGAGGAAGTACAAATCTGTTTACTTAAATTAACATAAACTTATATTTTTGAAAGAAAAAATTTCAACAAATTAGAGCGTGTCATAGCATTAACAAGATAATTATATACAAAATGGGACAGAGAAAAGTTAAAACAAAATATAAGAGGTGCATTAAAAACAGTAACTGACTATCACGAAGCGTGGCGGCAGCTAAGCCCTAGGCCATGTGTTGTATCCACAAAATTTAAAAAAAAAATAAAATAGCCGAATATTTTTGCCGGTGTGCTATAGCTAATTTCCTTTAACGATCTTTTTCAATACTTACTAAGTGTCGCAAAACATTCCTTCATAAAAAAAGAGGAAAAGGAAGAATAGCAGCTTCATTTATAATGAATTTACGATTCGGAATAGCTCAGGGTTTTACCCTACAGCTGTTTCTTATTGAAAATCAATCGTTTTTATGTTCACGGTAAAGCTGCTTGCCATAAACACTTGTTAAATAAATCAGGATCACGGCCAATTTAATCAATCTAAAGGTCGTAGAAACATTAAAAGACTATTGCGTGACTTCTAAAAGGTTTTCGTGTAACTGTTGGTATTTCTGTAGATTCTCCAACAAAGAGTGCAGTCAGCTCAGTTCAAGAAGGTTTTAAGAAAACAATCCAGTGTGTACTCCATCAACGAAGATGGCATCCATCACCTACAAGTTCCTGAAGATAAACCGGATACACCATTCATTACAAATTCTGATGGAATACCTACCAATAATATATCGCAGTAAAATTAGTACAGACCGATTAAAATTAAGGTGCTTTTTTATGTTTTAACTAAGATAATAAAGAAATTGTGGCTTTAACTACACTGACGACAACAGAAGTAAAAAAATACGGGTATATATTGCCTTGAAAGAGTGTAACAAGAATTATATTCTTACAGACTGTTATTGCTATTTTGTGCTTTGTTTTTTATTTTCATTTTCCAATAGATTAATTTGGTAAGTAACCGAATTGAATTGCTAAAACTGCAGTGGACAACAAGATATGTGAATTGGTAGACTGATAGTTTTAACTGTCATGTATGTGATGTATTTGTTTTATATGATTAGACTATATAACTGACTGTTTAATCATCCCGTGACGGATTTAAAATTAGAGCAAAGCACTAAAATATAAGTTTGTATACCGCTTGCGGAATTAGCGGCGAACGAGAAACAATCAGGGCTGCGTAGAAGTTAGTCCGAAACCATAGGGCATATCGTGGCACTTTTCGTGATGGAAGCATGGGATAATTCTTAATTTCTTCTAACAAAGTCCTTGACCTTTGCCTTAACACAGCGTGCCTGGTTACCTTTTCCAAAACATGTGCAGAGGGACAGGAGAGGAGGGTGCAGTTTTCTGCTTTTGGTGCATGTTTCGAACAAATAACTAAGTGATGGTATCAAATGAAAGGTATTTTGATGAACATTTATGATATAAATACATTGCAAAAATTAACTTATGTATACAGGGTGTCCCCTTAAAATAGCAATAACAAGCAACTTTGTTATTTTTAGTTTAAATAGAAGACCCTATACATTGGTTTATTTTTGAATGCGCTATTTAATTTTCCGTAGGATGGTATGAAGATTCCTTAACACTTCGAGTGTACAATACGAAGATAATTCCTAGAAACAATGAGAAGTCCAATAATGAAAATAAAGTTATGATAATCGCTTCAGCAATGAATAATCTACAAAGATAACGGTGATAAAGTGAATCTACAAATAAGTTTAGTTAATAAAATATTAAGAAATAATAATTATGAAGGGTAATATAACAAGACCTAATGTTCGGTAACTTCGAACGTTTTACAGATGCTTTGTTATTTAGCAATAACACGAGAATGAACTGCATGTTTGTTTAATGTTAGTTCGTGCGAGTACTTTTGGTAAGAAGGAATACAGTTTGAGTTGTTAAAATCAAAATTTATTTAGAAAAATGCAAAAAGTTTAATTATATTTGCAGAGATTAATTTACGAATACAAAAAATGTATTAAATACGCCACACAAGAAAAATGCTGTGCACCAATTGTTAACGATGAAATGGTACAAGTCACTTGTCTCTATCGATAAAATGCTAGTAGCTTTTAATCCGTGTAAAGAAAATCTGATTGGTTAGCAACTTAAAATTACCAAGTTTGGTTAAATGAGATATTGTGATGTATATTGGTAAATTAGTCAATAGTTAAATTTCGAGAACTACAAATTGAGTTGGTTAAATTACGCACATCAAGTTATTAACAAAAATTTGCTTAGCAATTGTCTTGAGCACATAATAATACATATAATAAAATACCGAGACCGCAGGTAGAGGAATTTTATTTAAAAATTATTATGTAGGAAAGCAATTGCTATAAATGCAAAATTTTGTAAATGGTGCACAATTTAATCACACGAATTGTGTAGTTGGGGGGTATAAGACAAGATCATTTTGTTCATAATGTTGTCTAAGTGGCATTTAACAATATGAAGGAAGTAATCGTGAATAAAGTTCTATACATTTTATCGTGATTAAATGTTTAAGGGCATAAACAACTCGGTGGTGCATGTGATGATAAATACAGAGCTGTCATTTATTAAAAGTGATTTTTGACGATACGAAGGAAATAATCATGCGTATAAAACTAAATTGAATGAGCAACTTAATGCCAATGTTTTTCAACCTCAACTAAAATAAACGGCAATTGGACTTTTGTATTATTGTGTACGTATTATTTTTCGATGAGGCAACTTTTTCTAACAGAAGAGTTGAATCGCCACAGTATGCATTATTGTGGCTCGGAACATCCGATGTCTTGGAGAATTAATAATCAATACCGATAAATATTGAAAGTTTGGGGCGGAATAATCAACCCATACATTATAAAGTATTATTTTTACTATTCTATACTTTCAGTATAGGGAAGTTTTTATTTCATGAAAATGTATAAAACTGAGATTTTGAAGAAAATACATGTTTTGGACCTCAAAGAACCCATGAAAATGGGCTTGAAAAAATGTCTGTCTGTGGGAGCGTAGGTAAGTGGGTATGTAGGTATGTGTGTGGTGCATCACAACTATCGAACGAATGGTCGGATTTTGTATGAGCTTTGGAATCTTGAATTATATAAAAATTCACTGACAAAATAAGTTTTTAAAAAAAGTCGAAACCGGAAGCGGAAATTAAACTTTTTTGTAGCATCATCTCCTTCCTAAGTCAAATTTTATATATTTAAAAACGGAATCTGATAGAATACTTTGAAGCAAATTGAACGCTTTTATTTCTAACTTTTTAGGGTTAAAATGGCGGCTGCTACGAATTTCTGAAAATTTTTAATTTAGCGCTTTATTACTCATAAATGGACTGACAGATCGCGTTCAAATATTTTATCATAATAGCTCTGTAGAGACACAATGTTACTGTGCACAAAAATTTTCGAAAAGTTAAAAGCTATAAGTTGAAAAAAATTTCTAAAATTTCGGAAATTTTCAAAAAAATCTTGCAAAAAACTAGCCACACCATTTTTTTTTATTTGTAAGCTTATAGAGCTGAAGATAAGCTACAATTTGGTTTGCTTACCAGCTCGTAAATTTCTTTCTGCCTTCTATGAAAATATGAGTTTTAACACCTTTCTTTTTACTCAAAAACGAGTTATCAGATCAGGATATAATTTGATATTGGAAATATTCTAAGAGTACACAGTTTTACAGGCTACTATAACTTTTAGAAGTACAAAAACTGTGAAATGAAAAAAAATTTCAAAATGTTTGCTTTTTCAAAAAAATACTGCTGGCCACACACTTTTTTTTAAATTTTGTAGACTTATAGAGCTATGGATTAGCTACTATTTGGTTTGTGCCTCAGTTCGCTTCATGTTTTCATCACAAAAAGGTGGCACGACAGTCAAGTGTTGTCCCTACACGCTGTGACTACATAGCGAAAGGATGTATGATATTTTATAAATACATCTTCATAGTCAACAAAAAACAAAATGGTGCAATATAACAAATTAGTTGTAGCAAATATTATGTCAACACTGACACTAATGAAAACCACAGGGAAAGAACGGGCAGTCACCCGGGGAATATTATTCAGTACACTCTTTGTATCGAGCCGATTAAATGTATTCTTTCCTTGAATACCAAAACAAAAACCTTGGATAGATTCTAAATCATATCGCATGGTTAACTCGGTTTTCAAAAAAAAACGATTGCTTTTTTTCCCTATATTCTTCAAATGTACATCATTTTCTAGCAGTAGTAGCTGCAAAATTCTACCGCGTCTAGGAATTCTATGATATGGACACGCCGCTGCGCAACAGCTACTATGCGATCACAATACCGAAGCGCATGGTCAGCCCCCTAGTGTTTTGTGAGATACAATATCAAGTTTTTGATTGTCGAGATAACGAATTGTGGAATTAAAGAAACCAGAAACGGAAAGCTAAGAATGAGGGAGAAGAAAAAGATTAGTTCCCTAAATATGGTTCCATCTTAAAACTAAGTTTAGCATCTATTATCACGCATAGGCAATTTACTATAAATTGAAATATTTTACTCTTTTAAACATGTTAAACAAAAGGGCGTAAATTACCAATTGTTAAAATGCTTAGAAGGGGTCACGGATAAATAAGCAGATTTAAGACACTAAACCAAATTGCAACCTATCATTAGCTCTATAGGGCTACAAATAACAAAAACACAGTACAGCCAGTTTTTTGGAAAAAAATTTTAAAATATGCTTTTCGCAGTTTTCATTCTTTCAAAAGTTCTCATTTTGTCCTAGCGCTACCATTATATCGAATTTTATACCGAGCTTTTTTTTTGAGTAATACAACGTTAAAGACAAATTACTAAAATAACACCTATTTTAGTTCCTGGAGGTTCATAACATGTATTTTTATACAAATCCCAAACTCAAAAAAGTTTTCACAGTACAATACTTATGTTTTTCTTACACCAACTAAAAATTTGGCAAAGTAAAAATGATGGGCAACATGTATTTGCAAAATAGGTTATACGATAGCATTGCTGCATAGACTGTAGAGTAGAGAGGGATTACCTTGACGGACAATAAATGTTTTTCTATGTACAGCGTTAATCCGGTTACTTTCCAAACGGATCTTGTGAAATAAATCTGAAAATGCATTACGACTACCTGCTAAGATATATTTAGTCAATATGCAGAGTCAATTTATTTTGTATTTGTTATTTAGTAAATTGATTCGAATATGTTTTTTGTAAATTGTTACATATATGTATGTTTCTATTGTCTTTGCAGCAAAGTAAAGAGATTGTTTAGACTAGAGTATGTCTCAACAGTGACGGTGAGACAAATACTTTAAATTAAAAGGGGAAGCAAATAATTTTTGTTTTTAACCATTTGATGTGTAAGGTTATTAGGATTATAAAAATGTATAGGAATGTAATGGTGCAATTTAAATTTAATTTATGTTGATTTTATTCTTATTTTTTTATGCAAACTCGCATAAAAAATCATAGCAAAGCTTGGCTCCTTCGTTAAACAATCTTGTAGATTAGTTTAGCGTCATAGCAGACAGAATAATTCTGTGTTGAGACATGCCCTATGAGGTTTTTTTTTTAATTTTTCTAATTATTACATTAACTATAATTTGTGCTTTTATAAAATGTAGATACAAGGCAATTATAGTTCACCTATAAAATCATCTATTTTAATATCTAACTTTCTAACAATCTTCTGAATTTGCATCTACGTACTCCAAGTGTGATTTTTTCATTCCTTTAAGAATAAATTGTATTTTTAAGAATTTAATAAACTACCATTCTAAGATATTGTTTTCAATTTAACACCATAATTATGATGTTTTTCCGATTTTTTAAGATTTTTTAATTATGCTATTATAAATTTCTATACCAAGCATTATCGCTCAACTTGCAGCTCATGAAGCTCAATTTAATTGTTAGGAAATGATAAATCTAAATATTTTTGCTCATACTTTGCTTTGTTATATTTTTATGTAATTAGTTCGAATGGTGTGGTGGTAAGAGGACCAGACTCACAATTCGTGAGGCCTCAATTCTAATCTCGAAAAAAGCAAAACATTTTTCTGTAATTCTGTGAATCGGTATCGAGCTTGGTAACCATTCGACGTTGAGTTACAATTAACGACGCTTGCCTTGATTATTGGTTGACCAAGACAAGTAACAAATCTCAAACAACATTAACATACAAATAAACACGTGTGGATGGCACTAAATGAATGTGCATGAAGGGTGGCATAAGCTTCAGGAGCGTAGTGGTTTAAAGGCTAAAAAGCCCCACTATCTCTTATTACACAAGCGAAGAGTCTACCTTTTTTATGTACAATATCTACCAATTATACATTAGAATAGTAGTTAGGTAGTTTTCAGTCTTTTTTTATCCCAACTGATATGCCACCGTCTAGTGTGTAGGTAGCACTCTGCGATTTTAACATTAGATTACAAAGTAAAAAAATTACGGCAACTCCAACTTACCAAGATCTGTTGTTACATGAATTAATCTATAAAATCCCAGTTGCAGATAAATGTTTTTTTGTCGACGCACGTTTTTTCATTCCAGCTGAAAGATTTCTTAAAACAGAGTATCCTGTTTCAGAATATACTTTTGAGGGTTTAGATATAGATGAAAACAGGAAGCAATTCCAGCAAAATAGTTTATTTTTAATATCGCTACCAGTTAGCCAGTCCATTCTTTTATACCATTCAGTATTAAACGATCTAGATTAATTCCTACTGTCTGTCTGTAACGGTCCTAGTCATTTTGAAGTACATCGCCCATGATTTTTTATTCCTATTTGTTTTTCGTAAGAGTATCCATGAAATTGTTCTTTTAAAAGCTGGCTAACGACAATTTCCACATTTACTGCAAATTTGCAAACTATGTATAAAATAAATAAACACACAATAGCTGCACGCTGCATCAAAATGCCGCGAACCGGCACAAGTAAAGAAAAAACTACAACGGCCGTGTCTTTGCCGTGCTTATAGCGTACTGAAATTTCTAGTATTTCTTGGCGTCTGTCCATCTGATCAGTGCATTATTTGTATTAATGGGCATGCAAACGTATTAAGAATAACAGATTGCTTGATTGTGTTGTAGCTTGAATCATTTGGCCCAATAAGCTCGACCTTGATGTGTGCAAAGCAGTATTTAAAGGCGCCTAAGTTTTAATGTTAGGCGGTGGTGTTGAAAAGTAAAAACTGTGTAAAAGTAACTTTATTGAAAGTAAGAATTTGATGTTTTTTTTGAAAAGTTATGGGTAGGCACTGCCTATTCTGCCTAATAGGACGGACCTGTTTTTTTGATGTACTCCCATATTCTGAAGCTCACCGAAATTAGACCATGCGTTCGGAAGTTACGAGGCACATACAGACATTATTAAAAAATCATTTTTTGAGTTTCTGGAAGTCCAAAACGTCATTCAAAATCAAAAATTTTGTAGAATGCAATACTTCCTATGCTAAAAGTATAGTTATAAGAAATTTAAATGATGAAAGACATTTTAACGGAGGAGACTTTTTCTGTAGTTATAGTACTTTTACCACTACATCTAAATTATGGAACAGTTAAAAAATTGGTAATGTGGCAAATAAAGATACCAGTAACAACTGTGATAACCTTAATAGTTATTCACATACTATTTAGCCGTAAATGTGATACCTTTAATATATCATCTTTAAGATTTCCTTTTGCATAAAGTAGAAATTAAACAAAAAGAAATTCGCGTAACTGTACAATTTTAGAATCGAGATACCTACTTTACAAATTTGTTTTCAGAACTTACTGCGATTCCTAATGATTTATGGATGCAAACTGTAAAACTTTTGAATTACGCTTCTTGGCAATTTTCCAACCCTTTTATGTTTTAGACACAGATATTTTCAGCATTATAATTCCTTGTAGAAGATGAATGCGATGAAAAACGTGTTAGAAAAAAATTAAAGATTTTTGTATTTAGACGTAGCATTACACTAACACCTAGTAAAACAGGGAAGATACGACTGTCTTTATTAACTAATTATATTCTGAAAAATAAGTTCTTCCATTTCCGGGTATTTATTTAAAAAAAATTTTGCTAAAATATTTTAAATTTATCCATTTCCAAATTACTTAAAATTAGGAGTGCAAGGGATAGTGATTTAAAAAAAACTATATACCGAATATCCGGCCAAACTTAAAAACCGAATACCGGGTTATCCGGCCGAATACTCACAATATTATAACAAATTCTAATATCTATTTACGAGAAAAGCAAATATTGATTTAAATAATTTAACAGTAAAATTTCATTACATGAAATGAATTTAGCATTAAAATATTTTTTTATCATAACATTTTAGCAGCGTAATAAGGGAGGTTCATAACTTTGTTATTATACTAGTATATTACTTTAAAATATCCGTTTGCAGTTTATACAAGTATTATATTTAACTGGTAATTACTAAACTATAAAGTTCCAATTCGCTGCTTTTATAATTGGCAATTTGATACTGTAAATAAATTAAAAGGAAGTAATACATGAATTTTGAACTTAAAACATAAATGCAGTGTTTTGAGTTTTTACAGGTCTGGCCGGACGAATAATCAATTTTTTATAAAATTTAACAAATGTTGTCTTAGCATTTCCAATATTCTACATGTTTCGTATTAATTTTTGATATAAATTAGGCCGGATATAAACCGGATACCGGATAGGGGCGAAATATCCGTTGCATCCCATCTTAAAATCTCTTAAGTCTTAGTATATGATATGGACGTCTTTGTAATTTGTTCTTTTGCTTGTTAATTTATATATTTGTGTAATTCTTTAGGGAACAATTTTTTCAAGTATAATTTCATATACAGGATGATTAAAATGTAACGCATAATGTCTAATATCTAACTTTTTTCGCTATTTAAAAATTCTGAAATTGAGGCAGTTTATTTTTGTTTACGTTAGTGCTGATTTTTAAACATCACGCATGATAATATTTATTGTAATAACTAATAAGTAATAACACATTCTTTTTGTGATTTTTAATATAAATGGAGTTGTAAAGAATTCTATAAAAACTGCATTTTAACCTTGATTGGATATATACTACACCGTAGTCTTCGCTAAGTACATATGTGTACTATCGGACGTTCAGTTGCTGTTTGCAGATCTTTTGAAGAAAATTAGATTTTAGTGTTCTAGACTCAGCGGGATGCTCCATGAATATTATATGTAAAGAAGATATACTCGAACTGTAGAATAACAACACTTGAAAAATACAGCACTCTTCCACACAAGTAACTAAATACCAGATATGTATTTTGACAGCAAAACTATCATCATCAGTGGTAAACTGACGCTGTGTCAGTTTACCACTGATGATAATAGCTTTACTGTCAAAATACATATCTGGTATTTAGTTACTTGTGTGAAAGGGCAATGTATTTTTCAAATATTATGAGTATTATGATTCGATTCATGAACAAGAAACTTATTATTCGATATTTTAGCAGCACCTTCATATTCTCCCGGAAGTAATAGTATTTTTAGATTTTACACTTAAGTTATTGTGCAAAAAATAAACTATTTAAACCTGTATAGTGTAGTGTTTGAAAATGTATATAAAGTTTTTGTTGGATAGGACATTTTAACAAGCACGAGCGTTGACACATTAAAGAAAATAAATGTTGTTATAAATTGACATAGAAGTATATTTGAAATTTAGAAAGTAGCAGACTAGAAGAATAGATGGATTAAATATTTCTAGCACATTTTTAATTTAAGTCGGGCATTTGCGGAGTGTACGTGAATTATAGTATTTCAATATGAAATAAAGACACAGAATTTGACTATTCTCCGGAAGCGCCCGAGTAATCGCCCTTAATGCTAAAACATACAAACATTCAGTAAAATCCAAATATTAATACTATTTAAACCGAGCTTTATTATCTCATTATTTTATACATATTCATTAACATTATATTTATAATACCCGTAACTTGTCAGTTGATTTAATGGGATTTTTAATAAAATTTCTTTAATACATTAGTATATAAAACAACATTTTATTTATTAACTTCATTTACAAACCACTATTTTATAGTGGGAACGGTAAATGTTACAAAAAGTCTTTCTGTTTTTACTTCATATTAAATTGTACCTAATGTGCGTTAATAGTTACATCTTACATCGAAGTCCCAGTTTTAATGAAAAGTATTTAAACACCTCCATCTTGCAGAGGCACGGCGCTAATCAGCTACGCACATCAATATCATATTTTTCAGTTTCGTATTTGGTGATTTTACACAGCTTTCTAGCGATCCGGCTTAATTAAATAGATATTTATCTGTTGTAGACATTTTCAAAAAAAATAATAAATGTCGTACCAATTCACGTTATAGTTATGAACACGGAAGTGTATCGAATTTCGTAAACTTAGTTTCTTCATTTTATCAATTCTTATTCGTATGCAGTACTTGATGCTTAGATTAAGTAACATAAAAACACCAGAGGTAAGGGTTCCCATACACGCACGAGTGTTATAATATAGTACAGAGAATATTCCAGCTACCGGTCTTATTTTACAAATTTTTAGTAAAATGAATCTACGAATCTACACCGTAGTTCAGAAACAAATTATTGAAGGTGCCATAGGCCAACATTTCAGTCATATTATTTTAGGAAATACATGGCACATATACAGGGTGGTCAAAAAGCAGAATTTTTCATTTCTTGCTTAAAACCACACGTAAGCTACAAACATCAAACACTGAGCATTTTACAAAGTATCAGAGTACTGCTTCTTATTATATTACAACTTTCTGTGGTTTCATTAGTGTTACATGATGAAGCAATGTAGCTTCCTAAGCGCTGCAAGTTTGAGCATTTATCTTAATCTACAAAATCTGTTTTAACTCAATCGCAAGAAGTAAACAAAGAAGATGTTTTCATGAAAAATTTGTATAATGAGGCAGTCATTTTATACATTTTGCGAGTAGTTGTCAAACTTTTATTTGTATTTAGAAATACCACAGTTTTTGGATGACCTTACAGTATTAAAAATGCTTAAAAATAGAAACGTATAAAAATTCCGGTTTTTGGACCAACCTGTATATCTCGTGTGTGTAGGAATTATTAAACTAAAAGTAACACCTGATTTTAATAGATTTTAATACATTCTTGAGCTGATTTACTTTTAATACAACTTATTACATTAAGTAATGGTTTTACTTCTTCTATGCAAATGAGTTGTGCAACAAAATTTCAATGGTTAGTAGCAGCAAAACATAAACAGTGTTCTTTGTGGTGCTTTCAAAGTACCTATTTTTTCAAGTTTAACTCAAAAGACAATTAAAAAAATAAAATTACATAGAAGAAGTATGATGCATGCAGGTAATTTAGTGAACTTGAGGAGAGAGACACCGAGATGAAGATTGTCAAATTACATGTTACCAATAGATACCCACAAGATGTTTGTAAAATTTACAACGCAACAGCCACAGAGTGACGCGCTTTTATTATACAGGTTCTAATTATTGTTATGTTATGTTTGGCACCAAGTATTTTGTTATTAAAATTAATAGCGTGGTAAACATTACAAACTGTAAATAAGTTCGCTTAGCCATATTTAACGACCACAGTAAGTAATACAGAATACATTAAATAGCAATCGTTGCTATATATGTTGGCACCTCAATATTACAGTATAAAGAAACAAATTATTGTTCTCTTGCCAATTATTGCTCCTAAACATAATCGCTAGACACCAAGGCGCTACGAAGCTCCGGATTGATCGAGGAAACGGTTACATTATGATTATAGACAGGACAACGGTCTTGCTGCTAGTAGGTACTACACAGCGAACAGTTGTCAATTAGACAATCGAATTTTTCGTTTCTTCCTTCCTTCGTTCAACTGTCATTTATAAGATTTAGGGATGTGGAAGACAACCTTGCACGTCAATTTACAGTAGGTGTCCAAAAATTGGTCTTGCCGTTACAAGAACATTAAATAAAACTAAATCTAACACACAGCCTCTATATTATATATAAATATCTTTATTAACCTACTAGTTCTTTCACGCACGGGTTAGAACACGATTTGAGCGATATACATTTACAAATATAAAAAACATTTAGACACTGTCCTTGAACTACGGAGTTCGTTGGGGATTGCTCGTGATGCTGCGTTGATAGATTTGTGCGTCGCGAAATCTAGTTATCGCCAACGCAAATATCGGAAGTAACCCTTTTAGCGGACAAAGTGCATCCGCAAATCGATTTCCACATTCGAGTTTTGTTACATTTCAGTTATAGAAACCTCGATTCATGGCCGCTCTGTTGCGGTTGTGCCATTTGCATTGAAGAATTCGTAGGTATGTGCGTCGAAAACTGGCATTACAAAGGGCGTAACACATTGGATTGATGGTAGAGTTGATGTAGCAAAGGTAATAGAAGAAGTCCCACACTTGAGGCGGAATACGCGCACTCGTGGATGTTACAGGTTTCAATAAAACAAGAATATTGTAAGGCGTCCACGTGATGATGAAAGTTAATAGGATAGCCGAGAGAGTTTTTGCTGCTTTTCTGTCTGCCTTTTTCTCCGTTGTTCGTTTTTTCTTTTTCGCTTGTTGCTTTGTCGCGTTTGTTAATAATGTTCGTCCTGCTAATTGTTTTGGAATTATTTTTGCATTCAGCGGTATGCGTATGTCCGGCATAGCAGAAGGTCTCCTATTAAGGTGATTGGTCTGTGCACTACTTATTGAATAGTTTGTATCGGTATGGGGTCTTATGGGTCTTGGCACGTCTTCCGGTATCATTTTAATAGAAGGTGCATCCGCCGAAGAAGTTCCTTCGGAAGAATCTCCTGGAAGTCGAATAAGAATAGTGTAGACACTATCACTAGAGACAGACCGTCCTGCGAGGCGATTTCCAGCCGGCAAGCTTCTGGTATCTCTAGGTGTCAGTCTCGTTGGAGTCATATTAGATTGAACAAATGCCAAATCGCGTTGCTGAGGTGATAATCCCATGGCATACGGATCTCTGAAACAGATATAGTTTTTTTTTAAATTTAAACAGTACAGCAAATAAACATAGTTATCTCACCTAATAACGTTAAGGGACGTACATCGGGAAACTGAACTTTGAAGGGGAGTTTCGAGTGACATAGGAGTAGCACAACCTGGAGCTTGTTCACTGGGACTTTCTTCTTCCGTATCGCTATCTTCCCGGCCAGAATGCCACCACGCCACACACCAAGCTCGTATTCTCCAAAACCAACCCAACCAACCTCCTCTTTTCTGCAAATGATTTGTTTTTTGTAGCATATCACAGACGTCAGAGACAAACAAAAACAGCGCGTATACGTAACACCAGAATACAATTCTCGACTACACAATTAAACTGACGTATATTGTAAAGAGCGACATTATCTGTTAAACGTATTTTAGTCGAATAGGTATATAACCATGCATCAGGCGGAAACTGTCAAACTATCGGCAGTAATGAAATGTCCTGTGCCGCAATTTATTTTCCATCTTCGATCAACACCTCAAAAAGTGTAATTCTAAGAGACTTTTAGAACGGAGATTTTAAAACAAAATTTCCGGTTAAACGGCATAATACTGCTGTTCCTGCTTCGTGATCGCGGTATCTAATCGGAAATCGAATAAAAGTGCTTGCTTTTTTATGCCGATCTCGAGAGATAACTGGGATCACCGAATGCTGTTCTCATCGCAACGTTGCTTTGACAGTCTACTGGATTACGCATATATGTGCATAAACAAGCTGCCCGATATGAGTAGGTGTTTTCATTACATGATCTCACGTTCACAAGCACGTGCTTTAACTTAGTAACTCTTCGTGATCAATTGTTAAGACGAACCGCAAGAGCCAAAATACCTTATTATTCCGTAGGAACATGCTCACTTTACCCCTACATTATACTAGATAGATTTGGAACTTAGATTTATTTCTAAAATTAGCAAATATGTAGAAATTATAAAATAAACGAGTAGTTCAAATGCACTAGTAATGAAATATGATATGATAATGAAAACATTGATTTAAATTGGAATGTTAAAGCATTTAAATTACGCTCAACAAAAAACGATAATTTAGAACATGAAACATTTGGAGTTAGCATCGATTTAATTGAGACGTGTAAAAATTTCAACGAATTTAAAACTGGAGTACTATCAGCCATAAATTACTAATTTGTTCAGTAAGCTTTATCATTCTGTAATTTTTCACAATGGTCTGAATATACATATTTGCACACATGTATTGCGAAATCGAGTTGCTGTTGAAAAATATTCATATTATGTACTATTCTAACATCTATATTCTAAACTTCAAAATTGATTCGATTTTGTTGCAAATATAATAAAGAATACCTTAAAAAATATTAAAAATATTACACAACATAGAAGAACATGTGATATGTAGTTTAAAAGTTCATTTTCTTGAGAAATGTTAGCACAGGATAGCAAGAAAAGTCTGCGCATTAAGGAATTTACTTTTAAACAGCAAATTTCGTATTGAATTTCTCGATTAAAGTTTTTATTCCACTATTGTTGAGAGTGAACAACATAAATTGTTGATGTAATTTAGAAGTATTACTTCAAATAATTCATGAGCCTGTAAATGTTTCCAAGTTAACACACAAAGTAATTTAGCAGCAACTGCTTTTGTTCGCAGGAATGAAGAGCTATATTTTTTGAGTATAATATAAATTAACAGTCAATCAGAAATTTAGAATCGTCATGTTTCGTGTTGGCATTAATCAAAAACGAATAATACATTTTATACCTTTACTTGCTTCAAAATGTCTGTAACTTTTGCAAATGAGATTTGCTTTTGTACTTTAGGGTTCGACTAAGTTGGTTGCTCTCAGCGACATTATAACCTTGCGTAAACAATACAAGTTAAAGTTAAAAGTCATAATTCTGTAAAAGAGTTTTTTACATTCGTTATAATACAAGCTTACTCATAATAAAAAAACTAATTATTTGATAGTTTTCTACACTTTTACATTTACAGAGGGTAATACAAATTGATTAACAAAAAAGAGTTTTTCCATCGTTTCATGCAAGTGTGTTAACCGAGTCATTTAGACAATGTCGAAATATTAAAATCGTTTTTAAAATTTTTCATATTAATAAAAAGTAAAGCAAATTTGTCCTACCTTTTAAAATGGTTTAAATTTATAGCAATTGAAGAAACAGTGTTCCGTATTGCGAGTAATTTACTCATCTCTAATCTAATTATTGACTTCTCCTGTTTGCTTTCTAGTAATTAGCAAATTGTTGCGTTGCTGGTTGATTAATGATATAGAACGATAGGCTACTGAAGATATTTTTGCACGTTTCTGACAAAGTTTGGTTTATCAGTTATTAAAAGTATGGTACTTGTGATTATCGAGTTTCCTCCCATTTCATGTCATATTACTGTTTAAGACTTTAGAAACTTTAATGCTGTATTAAAATGTAAACGATATGTGATTCTGAGTAATTTTATGACGATTCTCACGAAGAAGGTTTTTTAGGTTTAAGAAGTGTTTTTAGAATGTATTGATTCACTCCAATAAACGATAAAAAATGCTTATTGTAGAACATAAAGTACAATGTTATCTTTGCGATGTATTTACAAGTTAATAAAGTTGAATTTTATTTCAAATCTTTGATTAAAGACCGAACTGTTAGTAGCAGAAGAACAAAAAGTTTCGTTAAAATTAAATAAGTAAACAAAAACCACGGGCGTACTCAAATCCATTAAGTTATACGTGAAACATATTGGACTAGAAAACTAATTTTTCGGATGAGAGTTTAGAAAAAGTTGTTGTTGTGTACCGGTGGTTTTCTGTCTTTTATGAATGTTGATAGTTCAATCTTTCTTTTTCGTAGAACGTTCTCGTTGTATTAATAAATTTACACGTTCTATTTTCATTTGTGGTTGCTATTTTACATTTCAATTAAAACAATATTTTTACAGTTTCATAAAATTGTTTCGGGAAGTACTTTTAGAGCTCATGACCATTCATATTCTACACTTATAAACCATGTTTTATTTTATTTTACTATTACATAAGCTTCAACTCCAGTTGACCAAATAAATAATAACTACCTGACAAGCTAGATTAAGGTCAAACATATAGATATGTTACCATTCTAAGCTGGTAGATAATTCGTTTAAAAGTTTAGGTTTGTGCCAACCATACATTTACAACAATTATAACAAAATTGTTTAATAATTGATTGCCCCATAATTTAAATATGACAAAATACTAGACTAAAAATCAGGAACTCTAAAGAAAATAAAAGAAAATTGTTTGTGCACAGAGAAAGAAGTTCTGTGTTGATAATAACTAAGCAGTAAGCAGCCAAAAAACAGTTTTTTTTTATTCTGATGATTATAGTTCGGTTTTCTAGTCTAGTATTTTGCCAGTATTTAAATTATGGGGCAATCAATTATTAGTCAATTTGGTCATTATTCCCTTAAATGTATAGTTGACGCACATCTAAACTTTCAAACGAATTATTTACGAGTTTAGAACGGTAACACATTCACATGTTCGACTTTAATTTAGCTTGTGCAGGTAGTTATTATTTATTTGGTCAATTGGAATTAAAGCGTATGTAATAGCTTAACAAAATAAAATAGGCGTCATAAGCGTAGAATAGGAATGGTCATGACTTTTAAAAGTACTTCACGAAACAATTTTATGAAACTGCAAAAATTTATTTTTAATTGAAATGTAAAATAGCAACCACGAATTACTGAAAATTGAACGTGTAAATTCATTAATACAACGACAAAGTTCTAGGAAAGAAAATTTAAGATTATCAACATTCATGAGGGACAGAAAACCACAGTTGAATAAAAAACTTAGGAATTGCAGTACACAACAACAACTTTTTCTTTATTCTCATCCGAAAAATCAGTTTCCTTTTCCAATATGTTTCACGTATAACGTAATGAATTTTAGTACGCCCATGGTTTTTGTTTACTTATCAAATTTTAACGAAATTTTTGCTCTTCTGCGACAAAAGTCCGGTCTTTACTGATGATAGTTACTACTCACTAACAATACTTGAGAGATTTGAAATCAAAAAATTAAAGCGTTTAAATTTTCGTCTTCAAAAATGACGAAAAAATTAAAATTTTGTAGTAATCACGTAATATTTCTACTTTCCCATACTAAATTCAACATAGAAAAGTATAGAAGCCAAAAATGCCATGTCATTTCGCGCACATCATAGATTAGCAGATTTTAAAACCAACAAAAAACACTTAAAAACCGTGAAAAAACTTTCAATAACTTATAACAATCGCCAAAAATGTCAAAAAATTACTACATAAAATTCATCACTTTCAGAGACTCCTTTCTCACTTTAAAAATTCATTATTTTAAGACACCCCATTCCCACTCCAAAAGTTTTAGACTCATAAAATTGAGCATTTCAATTTCGTTAAAAAATTGTATTAAAACGTCCAAATCTTTATTTTACAAAATTAAATGAATTGTTTACATAACTACGAGCTAAAACGTTGGCGAATTAAAAAAAAAAATAAAAAATATGAAAAAGAAATAATGTTTTTTAACGATTAGTTTATAAAAATATGCATAATCAATTTAAAATGTATGAAAATAATATATTAACTTTGACAAAGTTAGATTTGCTTAAAATTCGCTTTGCACACGCGGGGTTCTAAAACCCAGAATTATCTTTTAATGAATAAATTTACTAATAAATGACTGATTGTTGTTTTGTATCCTTAGAATTAAAATGTCTAGATGATTTTTATAACTATAAGAATAAATATGAAAAAACATGTAAACAATGTACAAAAAGCTGAAGTGTGGACTTCGAATGGACTTACTCATACTAGATATTAATACTCGCGGTCTTTGCAAAAGTGTAACTTATAATAATTATAACGTTGTACAGTTCACCCAGTATTAGATTTCTAAGAAAACAGCAGCGGGAATTTAAATTTGAAATTTGAAATTGGTTTCCGCATCTCTAATCTCTACTATACCCATAGAAGCAGCGACTAACTGCACTAAAGTAAGGTAAGTGCCCGCCGCGCTTTTTCGAATTACAAACTCCGCTTTGGATGTCGAACAAAAATTGGTATAATAACTTTGTTTGAAAAGTTATCAAGAATATGCAAAGAATAAAAATATATTTTTTAACTAGAGTTAAACTCACATGAATACCAGAAAACGCATTGTTGATATTAAAAAGTATCGTTTTTTTCTTAATTTTTAAAATAGTGGCCTCTAATAAAGTACTTTAAATAGTCAATCGAACGTATAAAAGTTTATAACGATTGACGTTTGCGTTTTTAAATAAATCATTAATGCATTTCAAATTTTTCAAAACTTCCTGGCGGCAGAGTAAAATTTGGGAGATTAGTGAAAACAAATTTGTAGTTCAATGCAAGCTCTACCGGCTTAGTTTTAAAAAAATCGTGTGGGCAGTTTTTGAAAAATAGTTTTTTTAAGTTTCAAAACTTTGAAGCTGCGCAGCGCTATTGCGGTCGTTTTCAGATTTTCGACAAAACGCTCTTTCCCGATCAGACAACTACTTTTTGAGTAAATGGGCGTTAAAGTGTAGAATTTCAAAAAGTAGTAGCGGCCGCCGTTTTAAAGTTAAGAGAATTCTGTAAAACAGTTTTCGATTTGCCTTAAGTTCTTCTCTCAGATTCCTTTGCTCCAAACATTCAAGATTTAGTTTGAAAAAAAAACGCTACCAAAAAACATTGCTAACTTCCGTGTCCGGTTTTAGATTTTTTTTAAAGGCTTAACCAGAACTACAATTTTCGATATACCTCTTAATTTGAAATTATGCTTTACAGAGAAACTGTTAATTATTTAAATTTATTTTTGTTTTTTTTTGCCTCCTATTGTTCCTGTTTGTTCTCTTTTATTCCGAAATGTTCCCGTTTGTTCTCTACTTACATGTAACCTTAATACCTTACGAATTTTAGATTTGCAGAAATCTGTTTTGGTTAGTTTTTTGGTTGCAGAGCAATTGAGATATTCAGTGACAAAATTACGATTTCTCATTTAGGTAACTTCATTGATAGTATTTGAAGCATTAATTTTTTGTCTTGGGTAAAAAACCTATACTAAATAAAGTAATTTTTGTAGGATAGCCGTGGTAGTGCAAACAGAGAAAGTGAGATGTCAAAAAAATACCCAGAAACTTATAAGTTCAACGTGTGTTCAAAAAACATTATACTTTTTCTGTCGATGGTGTGGCATCAAATATCTATAACAGCTTGCCGTTGTATTTGTTTCATCGATAAACAACGGAAGACTGCAATGGAATTTATTAATGTTTTTATAATGAATAATTATTGTATTAATTACTGCATGCATACTATTAAATTTCTACTGCTTGGTAGATACATGTAATTCAGTTGTAGAGTTTTGTTTAAGAAATTGTGTACATTAAGTATAGTTTTATAGATGTTTTGTTATATTTGTTATACCGATTTTAAAGCCCTTTTTCTAGAATATCAGCGATCTAGTGACCAAGCAACCAAAAATGAGTGGAGAGGGTGGAAGTGGTGACAGAGGCAAAGTAAGTTTAATACATGTGGTCTTCATAGTGTTAATATAACATTCTTATATAGTTATCTGGTGTCTTGTTTGTGTTTGTAGGGCACGTCCTCAAAAAAACATGTAATTTGTCTACACAAAAGTTTAAAGACGTTATGGACACTGCTGCACTCGTGAACAAGACATTATTCATTAAAGTTTTGCTTGAGGCAGAAGATAAAGTGATAATGGCAATGGCACCTAGGAGGTTAAGTAAATCGACTAACATGGATATGTTTAAAAAATTTTTATCCGGGAATAAGACACTTTTTAAAAATAATAATTTAAAAATATATGAAGAACTAAGGAAATTTTTGATAAAAATTGGAAAAAGGATCCTGTGATAAAAGTAGAACTGAAACAGGTCGGTGGTAAGACTGAAGATGAAGATCTTAGATCAGTTAAGGCTGCCATTCGAGGTGATGATTATAAGTATGTAGTAAAATGTGTTGGAGAAAACTGTGTTTGGTCAAATGAGAAATTGGAGGACATCGTTTTTACTGTCGAAGAATTTCTAAACTATTGGCAAACGCCTTCAAAACCTTTTTTAAGATGAAGCAAAGAAGGCACTTTATTATTTATCTAAATGTTTGCACGTATACCATGGCAAACTTGTCTATCTCTTGTCTTATAATAGTGGAGGCAATACTAAAAACAAATATAGAGAACCAAGTTCTGACTGAAACCATTAACCTAATTGGTAAGATTGTGTCTAATTTGTTGAAGGTGTTGATCATGTAAAGCGTGGGCTAGTAAATGCGTCTGTCATAATAGCAGACGTCTTATCTGGAGATGCAAACAATATGATATCATATGTACGCTTGAAAGAGCCGGAATTTGTTTCATATTTTGGATTTACTTCTGCTGAAGTAGAAAACCTGTTCGCCAGAGACATAGATTAATAACTCCTTAGATATCTGACTAATGGTTATGCTTATTTGGTTAGTACCGGAACAGTCCGCATCGCGTCGCTGTCATCGTTTGGAACAGACATGTACTATCGCTACTATCTGAGCGGTATGTTGCCGTTCGACGCTAAGTTGAGTGAAATGGCTATCGCCAAGTCACGTGTTTTCAACTTCGTACAATTAACTAATTCCTAATCTCAGAAAAGGTAAATTTCGTTTACCTGAGCATACTTATACGTAATTATTTACTGTGGCACCTATTTGGCTTATGACTTGGAGTATTTAAGAACTACTCTATTAACAATAGATTTTGCTATTTTAGTAAGCGCAATTACGAATACTACAGGTAATAACGATGTGTGGTATTACTAACTCTGAAAATTTTGTTATTTCTATGCAAAATTATTTTATATAAATTTAAAGTAGGTACTTATGTAGTATATTTTTACTTTTCTGTACTTTCAGTATAGGGAAGTATTGATTTCATGCAGATTTTCGTTTTTGAGATTTTAACGGAAATACATGTTTTGAACCTCCGAGAACCCTAAAAAGTGGTTTAGAAAAAATGTCCGCTTGTTTGTTGCTACATAAAAATTTAAAAAAGCATACAATGTTGAGTATTTATTAACACGACGACTTACAGAAGATGCGTTAGAAAATACATTTTCTGTATTGCGCCAGAAAGGTGGATTTAATGATAATCCAACTGCAAGAAGCTTTAGATTATTGTTCCGACATTTTTTTTGTGCAAATTTAAAAAAACCGGTGGTAAATTCAAACTGTGAAGAGGATCAAGTAGAATTTGTATTTAACATCAAGGATTTATCAATGCCTCTCCCACCATCTTCTTCAAATGCCCTGATATCTGCGAATGCATATAATAAGGATAAAGAGGACACCGAGATCAGCAAGATAAGTATACAGAGTGTTGCAACACGCGAAATCACGTTAGAAGACTGCTCTATACGGTACACTGCAGGATTCGTATTGCGAAAATGTATATAGAAATTTAAATGCAGCACATGCGAAAAAGAACTCAAAGGTCTGTCAGAACCTCGCTGTCTGCGATCAAAACCTAAAATTAGAAAGAGTAAAACTGACACCGAACTTATAAACCAAAAGGCTTATCCCTGCAATGTATCTGTTTTCGGAAGACTGTGCGCGCCCAACGATCTAACTAATGCGGTTGTAAAAGTAACAAACATAATTCCTGGTTTTCTTACTGCTACTGAATCTTGCATAAAACATAGAGAGTTCATAATTCGCTATTGCTTACTAGTACGTTTGCAAAAACAAACTACCTGGGAGTCAAAATATATTCGAAAACCTAAAAGTGGAGTAAAAATGAATTCTAAAATTCGCAAATTGTCACATATTTAAGATTACGAAAGCTTACTTCTACCTATGTTTGTTCAGGATTCCGTCCACATTTCAATGAGAAGTTTATAATACAATTATAATAGTATATTTAAGCTATATTTAAGCAACATCATACTAGCAATAAGATTAGTTAATTAATCAATTATTTCTAATATTTCTATCCTAAAATTTAGATTACTGGTCTTTTGTGCAATGTTAAACAACAATCGGCTACTAGTTCAGAAATGTATTCTCTATTTTTAATTAAAAGTATAAATAGTACATTCCTAAATAAAGCTACTATTGTCATAAATTGAGATGTTTTTTTTTTTAATAAACAAGATATGAATTTCTTGAGAAATGCCTCATCAAAATTTATATCACGTTAAACATAATAAATGTATATATAAATCATAACGTATACTATTTTTGCTGTAATTTTAATATTCTTATTTATAAAAATATTACTTAAGCTTAATAGTTCAAAAATGTATTAATATAATACTTGAACAGGTAGAAAGGAAACCCTGCTCAGTGCTTTTACCTGCTTCAAGATTTAATCCTCAACAAAGTTGACCAGTTAAGTGGTTCATTGCTTTTATACTACCAGGATTCACTTGAGTAAGTTTTCAGTACCTGCGGGTACTGCCACCTAGGATAGTTTAATGTCACTATTTCGAGCAGAACTACTACACCATTTAAATCAGTGATCTAAGGAGTTATTAATCTATGCCAGAGATTAATTTGTGGTTTATAGAGATGTTGAAACAATTCGAAAATGGTATAATGGGCTTCGAACACCGGATACATAAACTACTTGCAAAAAAGTAAGAACTGTAGAAAGATAAAGAATACTGGGTTGAATCAGGGAGCATACCAAATATAAAAAGCTTCTTGCAAAACCTCCCATTCGACATCTAATTGAAAATTTTGTAAACAACGAAGAGGTTAAGATAAACACTGAGAAAACATTTAAAGCCGAAGTATTAAGCTTAAAATTGTTGGTTCATGGTCAATTAAAATAGCCAATTATTAAACAAGCGCAGCTGTTTCTCCAGTTTTTATTTTATCAGATAATGGGTACTTATATGTGGTTAAATATACTGTAAACTCCTTTGAATAAGCACTGTTAAGGTGCCAAATGCTGAATTAAAAAGATTGTTAAATAAAAAATGTTATAACGCAGGTTTGCTTGTAGAGAGATATCAGCTTAATACTGCAAGAATTGAAGAATATGTGCACGCATTAGAGTCTGTGCTAAAAAGCAAGTTAAGAATGCATTTATTACGTTTGCAAAAAGTGTGTCTAATCTGTTTGATGGAGCTAAAATGCCTAATACTGCGGATGAACTTTATTGTATTCTCTTTACTTTGGTATATAATGTCAAACAATATTGTTCATGGAGTGAGTTAAGCGTCCGACGAATGAAAAAAAAAGAGGAAAACCACTTCATCTCGACATCTTTGTGGTGCTAGATTGTACGGGCATGATTATTGAAGTGAAATTTAAATCACATTCTGCAGAGAAAGCACATACTCAAATTCACACACAGGGATATTACACAGTCTTTAATGAACACAAGATCATCACGAAGAAAATCTGTTTAAGCTTACATACGGAGGAAGAGGGGATAATTAATCTGTGTTACGCAGTGAATAATTCATATAAGAAAACTGTCAGTAACGATATGTCAGCCATCAAGGACCTAACATCTTACAGTTAGGTGTATCGCATCATGAGAGAAAGTTAATGTATGAATATTCTGATGATATCATGCAAGTCATGGGTCTGATTATTATTATTTTTATTATGTATTTTATGTATAAAAGTATGAACTGCGTTACTTTGCAAATAATAATCACTATCACTAAAGTTGAAAACATTTCAAGCAGTGTTTGTAAACAAAATGTAAGTATTGTTTTTAGTTTCAAAAATAAGAATGTGATGTTATACATTGATGTTTCTCTGCTTCTCGCTTAGTTCTAGCAATTAATTCAACCGATAGGATAAGTGTCTCATCAAAACTAGATTTCCTGACATGTGGTGGCCAAACAAGGACATATTGTTGAGAAAGATCACTAGAAGTTGTGTGCACGACGCATGATTTGTTTAAACTGGATTGTGGATTATTCCATGACAAGGAAGCTTCCGGATCACGCTCTCTTTCACAAACTGATCGAATAGTGTATGAAATAAATCATCTTATAAAATGTGAGCTGTGGTTTGGCGAAACAATGTGTAAGAATAAAACCAGTAACTGGATTGCAAATTGATTGTTGTTTTTATCAGTACTAAAGTAAAAAGTCCGATCAACGTTGTTTATAAAGTAAAATATTGTGCGGTTTATGTGGTAGCTCTGCTTTTGATAAGAATGGTCTGGAAATGAAAAATGTTCCTAAACGTCAAAAATTAATTCTTTTGCATATTTTATGTGATTTTTAAAGTTTTTGCATCTCCCCAATCCTTGGTGGTCCAGAAATAAAATGTCATTTTGGTGACATTCAAATTGTGTAATAAATGTTGATGGTCTTAAAATGCCCAATTCGTGGTGGTCCAGTAATTCAGCGAAGCTTCATGAAGTCAAAGATGAATTTTGTAATTTTTGGAGACCAATTGTTTATTATTAATCAACTTTTAAGGATTTTTACATGTTTCTTGAATCTTCCTAATTTCGAGTGGTCTGTAATTTTGTGGACTGAGAATGAGGTGTGTGAGAAATGATGAATTTTAAACGTTTTAGTACCATTTTCTTAACAATTTTGAAGTGCCCAATTACTATTGGTCCAGAAATGAAATATCATGCCATGCTATTTATTGTTTGGTATTTTATTGCTGATTTTTTCCGTGTTTTTTGTTTAGTTTCAGAACATGGGGACATTTTTGGGGTGTTTAAAAACGATACATGTTTATAAGATTTCGGGCATTTTTATGCGATTTTTAAACAATTTTTAAAGTGCCCAATTTTAAGTGGTCTATAATTTTTCGGGCCGAGAATGGAGTATCTAAAAATAATGAATATTGATAGCATTTTGGGAGTTTCTTTTATACATTTTTTGATAGGATTTTTGAAGTGCCCAATTTCTGGTAGCATAAAATTGTGTGGACCGAGAATAGAGTGTTTGAAAAAATGATGAACTTTTATAAGATTTTAACGTTTTAATGCAATTATTAACGATTTTGAAGCGCTCGATTTTGATGAGTCTTAAATTTTTGGGGTGAGAGTGGGGTGTCTGAAAATAATGAATTTTTACAGGATTGTGGGCATGTAATAAAAAAAATGCCCACAATCCTTATTTTTAGATACCCCATTCTCGGCCCGAAAAATTATAGACCACTTAAAATTGGGCACTTTAAAAATTGTTTAAAAATCGCATAAAAATGCCCGAAATCTTATAAACATGTATCGTTTTTAAACACCCCAAAAATGTCCCCATGTTCTGAAACTAAACAAAAAACACGGAAAAAATCAGCAATAAAATACCAAACAATAAATAGCATGGCATGATATTTCATTTCTGGACCAATAGTAATTGGGCACTTCAAAATTGTTAAGAAAATGGTACTAAAACGTTTAAAATTCATCATTTCTTACACACCTCATTCTCAGTCCACAAAATTACAGACCACTCGAAATTAGGAAGATTCAAGAAACATGTAATTATACGATTTTAGAAGTTCCAATTTTGGGATTCCATAATTTTTAAAATGAGGAAGGGGTGTTTGAAAGTAATGAATTTTATGTGATTTTTGAACAATTTTAACAATTTGTAAATATTTAACTATTAAAAAATTAATAGTTTATTAATAAAATATAACGCTTGGTAACTGTTTCACAGTTTGTTGGTTTTTATTTTCTCGACTCAAGTTTCAACCATCACGGTTATCGTCAGTAGTTTACAAACCAAACTTTAAAAGTTTGATTTGTAAACTCCTGACGATAACCGTGATGGTTGAAACTTGAGTCGAGAAAATAAAAACCAACAAATTGTGAAACAATTACCAAGCGTTTTATTTTAGTAATGAGCTATTAATTTTTTAATAGTTTTTATTAATAATGTTTCACCATGTGCCTACCACACAATCAATTCAAAATTTTAACAATTTGTTTTCGGGGTTTTTAAGTGTCTTTTGCGAGTGTTCAGATCTCCCAATCTATTGCACGCCCGAAATGATATGTCATTTTTTCATAGTGGGAAATGAGTATTATTGCTAGTTTTAAGATTTTTTATGTGATTTTGTGGCTTTTCTAAGCATAATTTAATGATTATTAAATGTCCCACTCTCCTTGGCTTAGAGAATAAATGCCATTTTCAATAAAATTTTGGGTTTAAGTTGGGAAATTGACTTTTTAAATAAAAATGACTGCATTTAAAAATTTTTTCTTATGATTTAGAAGTATCCAATTTTAGGTTGTTCAAAAAATTGCTCCAAAGAGTTTAGGAAATTTTATTGTGGCATGTTTGATTATCTTTTAAGTAAAATCATGCGATATTAGACTATTTTTAAGGATTTTTGCCTAATTTTGAATCTCTCAGTTTTTCCTGGTCCAGCAGTAACATTTAGTACTCTACTGCTCTATTGGCTTCGGCACAACGTTCTGTAAAACAACCAAAAAGCCGATAAAAGCTGACTTTTTAAATTGTATAGCAAAAATCAACTACCCCGAAAGTTTTTTTCTGATAAAATTAAGTTATTTATTAAGATCGCAAAATATAATTGGCTGAAAAGAGTACTAAGTAACGTGATATTGCGTAGTATAAGCCAACAGACGCTGATGAGAAACAGCAAAATACAACAACCAAAATTGAAAGTTTTTGGTCGGTATTGTAATCTTTGATGTGAAATATCTTTCAGCATTTGGAAAATTTGTAAATATTTTATGAAAATTATTATAAAACATTTAGATAAAATAGTTTTGTTACTTGTAAACTTTTAGTTGGTGAATAATAATTGACTTTATATTATATGTGCCTATTTCAGTGGGTTTTACAATTGACAATTTTTTTAGGAATGTTATATATACATACCACCTTCTCATCAGTATGTAAATATATTTAAAACGAAATTTTGAAAACCTTGAGATTGTGAATGGTACTGATATATGTGCAATGACAATAATAAAACGATGTTGCTTCTGCAGGCCTTTGGTCCACATGGCTCGGATGTTGATCACCGAATTGATGAAATGCATCGCGTAGATGCATTTGTCAATGTGCCTTTTAGAAAGGGATGTAAAAATATGGGTTCTATGTAATAGATTATTTCACGGTAAAAATCCCTGCTCTGCGAAAAGGCAGAATTCGACAATACTTCCAGAGGTAGTGATCTATCCTCTGTCGTGGAGAACAAGCTTTGTAACAAAAATTAAAACACACCGTTAATATATAAATATAAATAAAAAAGAAAACAATATTAAGTTTTAATCAACGTCTATTTTTAGTGTAATAAACAGAAAAATATACGATTTGACTATTAGGAGTATAACATTATCGTATTATTTTACCGTGTACAGTACATTAGCTCATAGTAGAAAACGGAAGTGTGAAGTATATGTATATTAAACATATATTCATTGTTATGTTCTTTGTATTACTTTAAACACTTAAATAATAGATTTGCTTGAGTGATTCCCAATATGAAATGCGCACCATGCAGTTAGAACACTGCACCGGTAATGTATGAATGTGCCTACATGAAGATGCTCCATGAACACAGTATCAAATGGGTAGTAAATTGAGTTAAATCACTTAATGTATGGAGTACGTACTAACCGGCAGTTTTCTCCGGTGGGAGCGATGATCAGCACAGGCCGAACCGTGCAGGTAGACGGAGTCATTATCAGCTCCCGTAGACGACTCCGATCGTGGCCTCCTCCAGTCCTCCAAATCGACTGTAGCACAAGCGTTGTTGGCCTCTTCACTACATACGAACACACTGATGCATAGTTAATTATTATATTATTGGATAAAATACATTTATACACCAATTAACTAAAAGCAAAATTGGACACAGATAAGCTACATATTTTATTCGCAAATATGTGGCTTTACGAAAAGTAGGTCAGCAAAGTCAGCTTGAGGTGTATGTCGGAAATCGACGTTTGCTGCACCTATAACTGTTTCTGTCTGCCTCGAGTATTTGCCAACATACCGATAAAACCAATATGAAATTGTGCTAATTGATGAACTGACCCAGAGGGAACGTCTATATTCAGAATTTATCGATCCCTACTAACTTGGTAGACTGAAATATAGTTTTTATTCGTTTACCTTTAATAATTAGCAGTAGGAATTATTTTCACACATTAGCAATAACAAGAGAATAAGGTAGAACATGGCATAAAAATAAACTTTAATTTGTTATTTCTGATATAATAAGGAGAGGAGACGTAATTATTTTTGCAATAATGTATATGTTTCGTCATGGTACTAATATTGAGGTGACTCTAAAGTTAAAGGGTGTTACGTATGTCATTTAACAAAACTGTTAAAGCGATTTGAGATATCTTGTTTTATATGTTTCTTTTTCAAAATCACTTCGCCCAAACAAGAACAGCTGTAAAATTGTAGCGACCTATTTTCTGTTATGATACTTTCAAATTGGTATTTAAGTTTAATGTAAATCCTAGTGTAAAAAAAAGTTCTTAATTATTTCATTAATGCAGTTATTCGGCGTTTAGTTGCCTTCTGTTAGAAATTCCCAAGCCCATAGCTGAATGCTGAATGTGTAAAGCCCATCAGACACATTGCATGCGTCGTAACAAATACAATGTAGAAATTTTGATCAAGTAGGTGATGTTTTTAAAAACTGAAATAAATTTCCATTGCTGTTTTTCAAAATACGTATCAATTAACAAAAAGAATTTCCATTAACCAATCTGTATATAAAACCAGCAAGAAAGACTTTGTTCGGGAGATACGATCAAGTTAATGCTTGTCAACGTTTAGAAAAACAGAGCTGACTGGAGATTCTTTTAAAGATTAAAGACAAAACAGTAACGATTAAAAACAAAACAGTAAAATTATAAAAAAACGTACAACAAACATTTTTAATATAAATATGGTACTAAACTATTAAATACAACACAACTATAATTATAGCATAAAATAAATAATAAAATTAAGTTTCAAAAGTTTGCTAGCATTATTATTAACAGAAAAAAAAAATTCTTCTATTAAAGAATTATTGTAAATATAAACAATAGCTAACTATTAATAGTAATAAAACCACTGGGATGTATAATTATGAATACGTACATTGCAAATAGAAACAAAAATTAAAAAAACAGATAGATTATTAAATTACCAATACTATTGGTGTACAAGTAATTAAAGAGATTATTTAATGCAACTGCTGTAAGCGGCTTTCTAGTCCATGATAACTGGTTAAGAGTTTCCACTGTAATTGTAGATATATTTGAAATATTTTCTTCTTCCCACGCTTTGGTAGTAACTTGAATAATCATTGTTATCTGATTTATTGTATTTGATTCGTCAAAACTTTGTATTTAAATTTAAACGGTTGCTCTCATAAGTAATACGTGTTAGGGTTAACTAAGTAATAAAATATGGTAGAAATCAAAACAAGCTTTCTTTACAACAGTCGATGTTACCTAAAAAATAAATGCATGCGTAAATAAAAAAAATTGCAATTTGTACTTTTAGGAAATGAATTGTTTTGTTGCGTGTATTAGATTAGAAAGATTATCTTGTAAACCGAAAGTTTCTATTGAATACGAGAACAACGCAGCAGTTAAGAGAAATAGGTTTCTCAAATTGCTGAGTTTCATAAAGAAAATTAAAGGTTTTTACATATTGCAATATAATATCTTACCTCGAGTTACTTCTTTTGCTGCTGTCCTTTTTGCCTGCTTGTAGATTTGGTAGATCTTTCTGCCGTTTCTCAGTTTCTCTCCAGATTCGCCAATAAAGGATAATCATAACTGTAACGGGAACGTAGAATGCAGCGATGGCGGTACCAAAGGTAATGTAATGATTTGTTTCTATGAACTGGATGTAGCACTCGTTATCAGGTACCGTTCTTTCTCCTTCGATGTACGGCCAACTGTATATCCAAGGAGGCCAAAGAAGCAAACTTATCCCCCAAGCACAACTACAAATATAAAATATGCGTTCGATATAGAAACCTATTTGACTATTTCCCAGAACTGAATGTAAGATTTCTTATAAAATTTCTTTTTGCTCAAAGGAAATCATGCACAATAAAAAAAATGTTGTTTACATTTTAGAAACATGAGTACCTATTGGATTTTGTGAGACGTTCTTTATTTTCGTATAGTGTATTTATTTTATATAATCTATGAAACGCATAACTAATATTTTTCTTCACTCTATTCGGTTAAATAAAAAAAATTAATAAATAATATAATATGTTAAATATGCAATTTTTTATACTAGTAGTGATAATGATTTTGATTATTATTAGTCAAATGAGTTGTAGAGGTGACTGTTGGCTGTTATACTATTCGATACTTAGCGGAATTGCGTTACGACTTTGAGAGCTTTGTTAGCGTACATAGGTTTCATACAACATATCATAGCTTATCAAACTTGCTAAGTTAGCGTAACAGTAATCAATGCTACTTACTATACAAGAAAGATGAAAAATGTGCGAAATAAAATATTTCAAATTATATTTAATTATCACTGTGAAACAATTGTGGCGGTCCGCTCTATTAGGCAGGGTAGGCAGTGCCTACCCATAATTTTTCAAATTGAAAAACATTCAAATTCTGTTTTAGTAAAAATAAGTTACTTTTACATACAATTTTTATTTTTAACAAAACAGCGTAACATTAAAAATTGGGCGCCAAATAAATAGACCGTTGCGTTTATTCGCTGTTCCGCATACCGGTATACGCAAAAACGACCTTATCTTTACTAGCCATGACACAATGAACCAAGCTGTTATTCATAATACGTCTGCTTGCACATTGGTAAAGAAATGCAATAATCAGATGCAAAGAAATAGTGGTGATGTCAGGGCGCAATAAGTACCGAATAGGCGCACCTGTTCTTGGCTCCTGTAGTTTTATTTGCATCATTCAGTCAGCGGTCATAACGAGCTCAAGTTTTGAAATACAGAATTTTAGTGTTTTTCACCTTAATGATTATTTTTGGATTTGCATTTGTCTACACAAATTTTGAACCCACGGAACACTGGTCGCTACTAGTTTTGTGTGGGGAAAACACTTATAAACAAAATAAATGAAAGAAGAAACTGCCTGCTTATGAATAGATAATTTGGTCATTCTAGATAACAAGTCCTTTTTTTCTTCAAAAAGAATTTATGAGCTAATAATATACCAAATTTATTAATTTGCATATCAGCTAAATGTTTTCGTTTGAAGGTACATTATACGAAATACTGTTTTACAATAATTGGAAACTTAAAAGAAGCTGCTTGTTCCACCAATTATTTTGTGGAAAATTTTGGTAGGTACACACACCGAAAAATCGGAATTCAAATGACATACAAAGAACTAAAGTCTTGGAAAATAGCTTAAAAGAAAAGAATTTAGAAATTATGGCATTGTGGAGAGAAAATGAAAAATTAAAAATATCTCTAAATTCTAGTAAAACTGAAACAGAATATATAAAAAAATGGGCGAAACAGGTCGCTGGTACTTTCCTATACGTTTTAATATTCTCGCGTCAAGAAGTGATGGAAATTTAAGCTCGCTGAAGACATTGGTTACTTACGGGCTGCGCGCGCTCCTACGACGCGACATGGAAGGCGCTAAGATATTTAATTTATAATTTTTAATTTAGGTGTAGTTAAAATTACGTAACTGCCGGAAAACACGTTGTTGATATTAAAACGTATCGTTTTTTCCTTAATTTTCAAAACAGTTGTAAATTCTCGCTGATCCTAATAAAGTGCTTTTAAATAGTCTATCAAACTGATAAAAGTTACTAACGAACGGTGTTTGCGTTTAGGAATAAAAAATTAATCACATTCAAAATTTTCAAAAATTCCTAGAGGGCGTCAGTCAGAGTGAAATTTGGGAAAATAGTAGAAAGCCTATGTTGTAGTTCATTGCAAGCACTATCGGTACAAAAAGTTTAAAAAAATAGTGTAAGCAGTTTTTGAGAAAAGTTTTTTTGAAAATGTCCAAAATTTTGAACCGCTAGTATATTTACAATTTTCATATTTCCAAAAATATTTGTACATCACTTGATTATACTTATTATGCGCTATCAAATAATATGATAGTTTGTATTGATTGGATATTTTGCTTTTCAGTAGTCAGGCATTAAAGTTATAATTTTTAAAAATTCGTGGCGGCCTTCATTTTGAAGATACAGCATTTGGAAAACAAAGCATTTGTCTTTAAATACACTACAACGCTGTGTATGTGAAATTTAAAAAAAATGTTTTGATAAAAATCTATACCTATCTGAAATTTGAAAATTTGGAAGTATGAGAAAGTAAAAATTCAAAATTGCGGTAGAAAAAGCTTTTGATCGAAACCAAATTCATAATTTATGTAGTAATAAAACTCTAAAATGACGTGCAGAAACAATTGATAAAGGTTTAAAGTTTTAATTTTCTTGTGTTTCATTTAAATATGAAAATATTTTAAAACAAAATTACCCTTTACCTTCTTTGCGCATTCTGTCTAGAAAACTTGAACACATTAACTTCGAACCAGGTGCTTCACATGCTGTTTTTGATTATTTGGCTATCGAAACTCAATCAATGTGAACGAGATTGGCAGACTTAATACACAAAATGTTACTAAACTGTAACGCAATTGATTTAAATGTCTTTAATATAACTTCTGATATGGGTCCATCAAACCAGGCTATATGGAAACCTTTTGGAATAAAATCAAAGAAATTAAATCTTCAAAATTACATTTTAAATGTTAATGAATATTAGAAAATAATTGTTTTCATAGTTGATGTGTCCAACTTATTGCAAAATATTTGATCTTGATAATTAACAACAAAGTTATTACTAATGAGTATCTGTATATAAAATACTTAATCACTTTAACAATTTCTATTTATTTAAACCTTATACGTATTTCAGCATGTTAACATGCCATTGTCAAAGGTTATATGAAGGTAAACAGTTAGCGTTGTTATAGCAATAGAACTTTTTTACTTATCTTGGTAATCGTCTGCAGATGACTTGATTTCTTATTCCAAAATGTCTAGTAGAGGAGAATTTAACAGATCAATTTGCTCATTCATTAACGGTACAGTTTTTAAATGTTTGTGAATTTCAAAAGCTTCTAGTATATCTAATTTACGTTTATCATCACAAAAGTGTAAACATTTTATGGTGTTATTAGATGTCATTGAATGATTTTGTTCTAGTAAGTGTTTAGCGTAGTTGGATTTATGTGGGTGTTTGTATTTGTAACAACGTACGTGTTCTTTATACCTAATATCAAAATTTCTAATAGTCTGGCCTATATAAACCGAATTACAATGCGAACAATTTAATTTGTAAATGCCTGATTTTAACAAATCGTCTGTTTTTGATTTTGCATTAAACAAAGTATTTAAGATGTTCCTAGTTGTTTTAAAGCTTACTTTATATTTATTTGTTTTGTTTATAATTTTAGCAATTTGTTCTGATTTCTCACCAAAATATGGGATCGAAGCAAATTTAATTGTATCGACCGAAGTTAGGATATTCGGATAAATTTTTTGAATGGCTAATTTATAATCTTTTTCTTTAATTAATGTATCAATAAGTTTAGTATTATAACCATTACTGTATGCAATTTGTTTAATAATTGAAATATCTCTATTATAATTAATTTCATCTAAAGGGACCGTCAAAGCCCTATGTATCAGGGACCTGTATGCTGCTAATTTATGTGTTTTATGGTGACAAGAATCGTGTGGTATTGTAATGTCTGTTTGTGTAGGTTTTCTATAAACTGAGTACTCAAATTTATTACTTGAATTAATTTTTATGTTTAAATCTAAAAAGTTAATGGACTTATTTTGTTCAGTTTCTAGTGTAAATTTTATGTTTGGGTGCAAGCTGTTAATAAAAATTAAAAATTCATTAATTAAATCAAATGAACTATTAAAACATGCTAAAATGTCATCAACATAACGAAACCAAAATATAACTTTCTCAGATTGATTTGATTCGAATATTTGATCTTCTAGATTTTCCATAAATATGTTAGCCAAAAGAGGTGAAATTGGACTTCCCATGGGTAAACCATCTTTTTGGAAATAAATTTTATTATTAAAAGTAAAATAATTTTGATTGGTGCAAAGTTCAAATAATTGAATCAACTCAGTCCGTTTTATTAACTCAACATTTTTGTTAATAAGAATATCATTTAACAAAGGAATACACTCTTGAGGAGGTATTTGGGAAAACATATTAGTAACATCAAAACTAACTAGCTTGCTTTGTGGTGGTAAATGTAAGTTAGACAACTTTTTGATTAATTCGGAAGAATTTTTAACTGAATATTTTGGTTTATAATCAAAACTGGTAACTATATTATTTAGTATTTTTGCTAGCATATGATTGGGTGCATTTATGTATGATACTACTGGTCTAATGGGCATGTTGGTTTTGTGTATTTTTAATAAACCGTATAGTTTTGGTGGTTGTGGATTTGGATTTATTATTTGTCTTTTTTGATAATCTGTTAAACAAATCTGGCAATTTTCTAATGTTTGTTTTAATTCTTTTTGATAATTTTTGGTAGGATTACTAGTTAAAGTTTTTAAGTTTGAATTGGTTATGAAATCATTAATTTTTTGTAAGTAAATGTCATTGGGTAATATAACTAATGTGTTTCCTTTATCTGCCTTCACAGAAATCAGATTATTTACTGAAATTTTTTCTTTAATCGATTTAAGTAATAAATTATTTTGATTATTTATTTTATTTTTTGATTTATTGGTATTGATTGACATCTCTTTTAATAAATTAGCAATTTGAAATTTTGCATATAGGAAATGTCTTTCTTTAAGAATCAGTTCAGAATTGACTGAATATAAAGTAAGCTTTAAAACAACTAGGAACATCTTAAATACTTTGTTTAATGCAAAATCAAAAACAGACGATTTGTTAAAATCAGGCATTTACAAATTAAATTGTTCGCATTGTAATTCGGTTTATATAGGCCAGACTATTAGAAATTTTGATATTAGGTATAAAGAACACGTACGTTGTTACAAATACAAACACCCACATAAATCCAACTACGCTAAACACTTACTAGAACAAAATCATTCAATGACATCTAATAACACCATAAAATGTTTACACTTTTGTGATGATAAACGTAAATTAGATATACTAGAAGCTTTTGAAATTCACAAACATTTAAAAACTGTACCGTTAATGAATGAGCAAATTGATCTGTTAAATTCTCCTCTACTAGACATTTTGGAATAAGAAATCAAGTCATCTGCAGACGATTACCAAGATAAGTAAAAAAGTTCTATTGCTATAACAACGCTAACTGTTTACCTTCATATAACCTTTGACAATGGCATGTTAACATGCTGAAATACGTATAAGGTTTAAATAAATAGAAATTGTTAAAGTGATTAAGTATTTTATATACAGATACTCATTAAATATGGACTTTAACGAAGTAAAGCTGGAATTGATAAATAAAGTTATTACTATTCCAGTCAATTTTACTAAATATAATTTACCAACAAATTCAGTTAACGTAGAATACATACAAAATGTGGCAAATTTACAAGAACATTTTAAATTTAAAAATTGTACCTAAATTATCAAATTGCATCTGTAATTTAGATCATTTCAATAAAAGAAGAGTATCAAATTTTTTAATTTGTTAAACTGTGATATAAGTAGTGGATTTAAATTTATGAGTGAAGAAGAGGAAAGTTTTAAATTAGGATTAACCACAGCCTGGTTTGTCTAGATTTAGTCAAGATGCATTAAAAAATGTTTTCGGCCAATTACGATGTCGACAATCGGTAGCACATTGCCTACAAGTTCGACATTTTTAAAAAAACATTTTAGTAAGTCAATATCTTTCAAAGCATAAAGGCAGTTAAGTAATTTCTAATGCTGAAAATTTGTTGGGTTATAAAGATTTGGTTAATAATAAAAATAGTTAATCATTCGGTAGCACTTGCATAATTCTATAAACAAATTTTAAATAAAGTACATCTAAACTGTTTATATAGTTGTGCTGGTTATATTTTTTCTCGAGTTAAAAAAAACTATTCGGTGCAACAAATGTACTTATTTATTAACAGAGAAAAAAGTCTTAAAACTTTTTTCTGAATTATTATGTTTCAGAGAATTTAAAAATGGAAAATTAACTTTAGCAAAAGAAGCTGTTTTCAATATGTTTATTATTATAGAGCAACTATTTATTAACTTGTAACATTACTTTTACTTGGAAAAGTTTGATGTAAAATCACACTTCCAATTGGAAGTATTAAAAAATCAGACCATTTCGGAACTAAATTTACCACAATGTCATAATATTAAAATAATATTAATAAAATTGTTCATTTTGTTTTGAATTCATATTTATTGAGCAAATGAAAAGAAGAAATTTAAAGATACAGCTAAGGAAGAGGCCAGCAAAACAAACAAACCAAATTTTGTATTTTAATTAATGTTAATAGAGTTGTTTTACTCTTTTCCAAACAAAGTTGTGACAATATCTATTAACTTTAATACTATTAAAGATTGCATGTGCAAAGTTACAATCCATATTTTAATAAAGGACAATCAATCTCCTTCCTAAAATGCACGCGTATGACTAATTACTATAACCTACAAACTTGACGTTAATATCTAGCAAGAAACACTACATTAGTAAAAGAGGGAACGATATACCCATCTCATAAAGCACGTTTTGGACAGTTACAGTGGGAGGAAACGACGAGGTGTCAACCTTCTCATGTAACAAATCTGTCATTATCAATGGCAGCTAAGATCCCAAATCAAAGGTAGCTTAAAAAAACAGTTCTCTAATTTTTTCCAATTATGGTTATAATTTCTGTTCACTTTTGACAAGCGCGTAGAAAAAACACGTGCCAAAGAGCTTTTTTTGCACTCATGCGATTATAAACGTCGCCTATCGGTTCGCATTCGTTCAAAAAATTGCTCTTTTGGCACTTGTTGCTAATATACTAGTTTAGTTACAGTGTTTAAAACAAAGATTTTAATTACCATCACTAAATAATAACCCGTTAATAATATGTAATTTTTTGGCTAAAAATGTTCGTCTGTAGTCTCTGATTTTCTTTAATACCAAAGAAAATTTTTACCGAAATAAAAAGAGTCAATAGCCAATGATAGTCTGTTGAACGTTAATACAGAAACACTTTTAAATATATGATAAGTAACAATAAATTTCTAAGTATCGGTGTTCAGGTGAAGTGCTGTGTTCATTTTTATGTATTAGGTATTTCTATAATATGTACCTATTGTGAGTTAAATAACAAATACATATATTGTTTTAATGGTATCAATCTTTTTAGTTTTTTTTTTCTAAAATACTTAAAGTCCCCGTGACCCTTGCAGAATTTTTAGCAATTTAAGGTGTATATTTGGTTTTAATACTATTATAAGTTTTATAAATCAAAAACGGTTGTCAAGAACAAAATTTTCCATGGCGCATCATCATAATTCTTGAAAAACCTGTATAAATAAACTCATAAACATATAAATGGTGTATTCGCGGTCATACGTTCTTACGTCGAAACATCATTGCATGCAACCTTTATTACCGTGTTCACACTGCATGAAAGTTAATGTTACTTTGTGTAATTATAATTTAATATGTTACTGAATGTGTGTTTTGTATTTCATCGTATCATCTACCCATAATGTAATTTGATTGTGCTAAACAGCCAAAAGAATTTGGTTAAACGAGGTGCAACATACGCCGAACGCAACAATTTATGCACTTTATGCACAAAACATCGACTTTACATAAATATAAATTTCTTCGGCTGCTGTATACATTTAATTTATGAGTATCAACTTTTACAGGTCAAACAATTTCGGAAGAAAAAAAGGTGCGGTGTTTGTTATGTCCTCGATGTATTCTAATAAAATTAAAAAAATTGAGCATGTTTAAGTTCAGACATTTTCTTTTGTTTATTGGAGGTAGGAAATAGTATCTCGCGCCCTAATGCAACCGCATTACGAATTTATATTAGTTGCATTCAGCAGGTGTGAGCGATACTAGGTAGCAGCGTTACCGCTACCAGTGATCGTTCTTTGTCTACTGGATGCATAATGCTCTCAGATGTGTATAATAACATGATCATAGGTATCATAGCAGCAAGGTAGCGTATTTTATTATTGCTCAAAAAATGGGTAGTGATCACAGAGAACATTGGCATAATCTTTTGGTTTCACATGCATCTAGCAGTATTTTACAAAATCGATTTTAGTTGATCAGAATACTGGTGAAACTAAAAATTTGTAAAAAGCTTAAAACAGGAGAAAATTTTTAATTAATTAATAATACGTAGTATCTACAAATTTTTAACATTTTTATCTTAATGGCTTCTGTCGAGATTGTTTGCTTATTTAAAATCTGCTTTATTTGAAAAGAAAGCGATAAACTGTTTTGGTAGTAGAAATAGAAATAAAATATGTCATGATTTTTATTATTCTTCCTACACACTATAACATTTTTCTGTCTTTATATTATCATGATGGGTATGTAGATCAATACGAAATTGGAAGAGGAAGGTATAGTATTCCTCAAGTACTGTAACTGTTTCTTTTTACGAAAGCTTCAACGTTGAAATCAGTAACTGTAGTTTGTTTGTTGTAAAGTAGAATATTTGGTGAACTTGTCATATTTCATTAAATAAAGGCAAATAATATTTATTATAAACAGGAACAGGAAACGAAACCACAACCGGAAGTTTCTTAAACCGTAATGGAAAATTCGCTTCCTCAAATCTGTGCGTGATTAATTATTAACCCACTCACTGTAACTACGTTAAAATAAATCTTTATAATTTAAAAATATGTTGTAAATTATCTGTGATATATGATCTTTCATTTTGCGGAATCTTGTCACACATACTGCAGCACATTAAAAATTATTAATTAAATTTTGAATTAATTACTTTTGTGCATTGAGACGATCACTTTCAGTTAACACGGAAAAAAAGTATAATATAAAACCTTGCGCTTTTAAAATAACCACAATGTTCACCACAAAATTTATCGTTCATCGAGGTGTAGTTTGACTGAATAATTTACTTTTCTAATGTATAATGCAAAACTGTGTTCCCGTATTTAAAAAAAAATACATTTTAATATATATCATAATAATCAATTTATCTGTTACAACACAAATGATATTCGTAAAGGCCAATATCCCTATTCTTATGTGTATACTGTTTTAATTGTAATTTTTAACAACACTAAACCTTTAAGAACAAACTTCGGTAACAATATACAGGGTGTATCAAACTTAGGTAAAAATATTAAAACCCTCAATAGATTACATTATATACTGCTACGATATCTTGATGCTGGGTTGTTTGGACTGGAGTATTGTAATTCCTTAAAGGCAGTCTTTGGAATGTTTTTGTTTTTTTTGCCTTAAGTATTTTTCTCAGATTCCGTGCTCAAGGTTTCAAATTTGGTTTTGGAAAAAAAACCTACAAAAAAACATGTCTAACTTCCGTTTACGGTTTCGTATGTTTGGAAAAGCTTACATTGAACTAAAATTATCGATATACCTCTTGATTTAAACTTTTCTTTGTTAAAGAGACCCAGACACGAGAAAAAAAATATTGAAAATTTACTCCAATTGTTGGATTACTGCAAGATAAAAGCAAAACTGTGAGTTCAAAGACAACTCATCCGTAGAAAAACCAAACCTGAAAATAAGAGTAATAAATGTTGATGTACTAACTTTCTTATCACGTGCCACAAAATGATAGGATAATAGCCTAGGTCAGATAATAATGTTCATCTACGATTGCTTAGATAAGGACTTATTATATGATTCATTTGCGTTAGGTAATGAAGTTCATTATATCACTAGTAAAATAATGGATTCATTACCCAACTTATTTTAGTTACACAAACAAAACGCAAGCTTTGTTTATAAAGAAAACTGGCTGGTTGCCATAGTGTTGAACAAATCGAAACTATCTCGTTCCTTTGATTTTAAAACAAAAGTATTTTAGGAGTTACATTTGCAAATAAATTAATGTAAAATCTCTACTATCATTTCAAGCAAAAAAATTCGATTTGTAACAAATTTTGAGCAGTCGTAGATAAAATTTTGTTTTGCTGCACTTGTTTGATTACATGACTTAGTCTACGACCTCGTCGTGCAACTTTCAACCTCGTTTATACCACTAGTAACATAAATAATTATTATTTAGTCTGTTATTAAAGCTGGTAACTAGTGTTACTTTAAGAAATGAAAATTTTTTCGAATAGTGAACTTGCTGATACTGTTACTATTTACGCCCAAGGAATGGTTTTACATGCAAGGCAAATGCTTAGAGCAATTTTTCAATCGTCGAATTACAAATAGTCTGATCGTACATTCGCAAGAATAGTTTAACATCTACGAGATCATAGCACCTCTCCACTACTAACACAAGATGGCGTTTCCTATTCTACAGTCTGTTGGATTTTACGGGAACAAGGACTACACTTTACCACGTTCAAGCTTTGCAACCAGTGAATCTTATTCGTAGGCACGCTGTTTGTGAATGACTTCTTCAGAGGTGCAACGAGCAACAAAATTTTGTCTTATTTATTTTCCACTGATGAGGCGCGATTTATGCGGGAAGAAGTGTTTGTCCACAATACCAACATACGGTCCGATCGAAATACGAGAACATCGTTTTCAACAACGTTTTTCTCTAAATTGGTAGGAATTGTAGGTGATCACCTTACTGGACCACACATTTTACCCGTTCGTTTAAATGGAGCTCGTTATTTACATTTTTTAATGAAGATCTGCCAGAATTACTTCTTGATGCTGCTCCACGTCATTATGTTAAGGATGCAAGAGAATAGTTAAATAATAACCATCGTGAAAGATGGATAGGACGAAATGGGCCAGTTCTATGGCAGGCACGTTTGCCAGATTTAAATAGTTGTGATTTATTTTTGTGGGGTTACATGAAATGGTTACTTTTTTTTTGCAAACGTGCAAGGCGCAGTACGTGTTTATAATTGTTCCTCTCGATGAATTCAGTGTCCGGACTTTTAGTCCCAAAACCGCGAAAAATTACGTTACAATTCAATAAGTAATCAAAAACCATGGACGCGGGTGTACTCAAATCTATTAGGTTATACCTGAAAATTGTTGCACGATTTTGCAAGATTTTGCCATAACTACAACTGCAATATTTGAGATACATAGTTTCATTTAGTGTTACTTGATTATTGAACTAGACCAGAGGTTTTTCACTCCGTATATTAAGATAGAAGAAGAAATGAAGCACTGTGAAATGGAAAATTAAGAAATGGTATTAGATGAAGAAAGTAGATAGATTAAAATGACATATTCATAAAATTGTTTCGTGTAGTACTTTTAAAACCCATGACCATTCATATTCTACGCTTATTAACTGCGTTATCAAATAGCTTGAAATAATAGAGCAGCTGACCAAATTTATAATAATATAACGAGCTCGCATTAGGTCAAACATATAGTAGTGTTATTGTTTTTATCACGTAAATAAATATTTTAAAATTGCACACATCGACTATTATTTTATTTTTATATATTTATAGGAATTATCCGGGAATTGATTATTAGTTTATTGCCTCATAATTTCAATACTCACTAAATACTAGACTAAATATACGGACACTGCTTATCAATTATTAAGCAAAGTAAGTTTTCATGTTTTTATCACAATGAATTTAAATTACACTTGTGTAATACATAATCTTATAGAGCATTTTCTGCCAATCTCAGCAGTTCTCAAACAATATGTTGTTTTAATTTCTCATATTTAAAAATAAACTCGAAAAATTAATGGTTCCACTGTATTGTATTTGTGCTAATCTATTGCTGCTTTGAATATTTTTACCTATTTTTGGTACACCTTGTATGTATGTACATCTGATACGATATATTAAGTCCAACAGAAAAGTTTTGATTAAAATACAGTAATTTTATCAATATTATTAAAAATTTACTACACCATAGGTGCGTACGATAGTTATCCAAATTATTTTACCAGTTTCTCAAAGTACTCAACTGTTGTTGCATGAAAACATGACGGTTATAATTCAAGTTATATTTAAGTAAACTCAATCGGAATAATGCTTTGTAAGTGAAATAATTATAAATTTCAAGGGTTCTTATTTTAGCCCTATACGTATATCGTCAGATTTACATGTAATTATCAGAGGCAAAACTAAAAGTAAACAGTTGGTGTTGCTGTAGGAACAATATAACTTGATGGTTTCATGTTGGTTATCTATGTCTGCCGATGACTTGATTTGTTAGTCCAAAACGTCCAATAATGACGAATTTAAGAGATCACTTACGCTAAACATTTATTAGAACACAATTATCTAATGACACCTAATAACACCATAACATTTTACACTTCTGTCGTGATAAACGTAAATTAGATATACTGGAAGCATTCAAAATTCACAGGCATTTACAAAACTGTACCTTTAATGGATGAACAAATTGATCTTTTAAATTCACCATTATTGTACGTTTTGGAATAAGCAATCAAGTCATCTGTAGACATAGATAACCGTGATCAAATCATGCAGCTCTATTGTTCTTATGGCAACACCAACTGTTTACTTTTAATTTTGCCTCTGATAATGGCATGCTAACATGTCGAAATACGTATAAGGCTAAAATAAAACCCGTTGAAGTTAATAATTATTTATTTACAGTACACTAATATGAACTTCAACGAAGTAAAACTAGAACTTATTAATGAGTACAACCGGAATAGTTAAAAAATATTTTCTTTTGTAAACTTTCCAGATATTGATTGCTGTTTATAATACAAAGTGCTTGTCCGGGACAACAGTCTATAAATTATAGCCAGAAGACTGAACAAGGTTAATTGGTGAACAATGTCTTGAACTGTTGAAGCTTTCACAGCACTTGTTAATTATACAGAATTACAAATCCATTTGCTTTCCCATACTTTTACGAGTAATATAGACAAGTATTGATTTCATAAAAAAAGTTTTAAATTCGACATTTTAACGAAAAAAGTTTTGCAGAAACTCAAAAGAAGTACCGTTCAAAGTGTTCCCTACAATTTCAAATTTTGATAGTGAGAGGTACACTATAAACTCAAAAGCAAAAATAGACGTTTTTAAGTAAAATCAAAACCGAAAGCGGAGCTGTGTAAACTTATAAAGATAATTTAATAGCGGATATAAAAACGAATCGAATGTTGTTTTACGAAATTCTACAGCCATAAAATGGAGATTTTTAGGAAATATTTAATCATGACTTTAACGCCTACTTATTCAAAAATTAGTTTTCAGTTCGGTATACTATTTATATCTCCAATAAAATTCCACATTCATTTTTAAAATTTTGTTAGTTTATAGAGCTAGGGATGAGTTACAATTTGATTTTTCTTTAACGTCCTAATTGAGGTGCCTTCTATGTTTTAAATTGTGGAATTTAATAGCTCTTTATTTAACAAACAAGATACGATGAAATAACTTGCTCATAAACGACGATCAAATAAGATTTTGAACTTAATTTTTAGCTGGAGTAATAATTATGCGTTTCCAACTCCCCTTGCTTTTTAATTACAAGCTAACTACACTTGTAAGTCCGAGTCTAAGCGGTATATGAGTGATGACTAACTGCTTGCTATGGTGCTACGCGCAAATAAATGTTAATATTCTGGTATTACAGTAACTGCTGGGATTAGAATACTTTTGAAACTATAGATAATAAAAGTTTTGAATGTATAGAAAAGTCCGGACGAAACGCTACATTTATGTGCATTCCCATTTATTTCGTTTTCTAAGGGTAAGAATAAAAGAGTTTCATTATTTGTCAATAGATTTGTTGAGTATAGATTTAGTGTGAAAACAGTTTTTGATAATGCAACAATTACATGTCTTAGTAAATAACCATAATTGTTTGAAATTAAGCAATGTTGAAGGCTTTTACTAGACTAATAATTATCTGTATATAAAACACTTAATTACTTTAACAATATTTATTTATTTTAACCTTATACGCATGCTTACATGCCATTGTCAGAGGTTATATTAGAAAGTAAACAGTTAGTGTTATAGCAACAATAGAACTTGGTGACTTGATCTCGGTATTCGTCTGCAGATGACTTGATTTCTTATTCCAGAATGTCCAATAGAGGGGAATTAAAAGATCAATTTGCTCATTCATTAACGGTATAGTTTTTAAATGTTTATAAATTTCAAAAGCTTCCAGTATGCCTAATTCACGTTTATCATAACAAAAGTGTAAAAATTTTATAGTGTTATTAGATGTCATTGAATGATTGTGTTCTAGTAAGTGTTTAGCGTAATTGGATTTATGTGGTTTGTATTTCTAACAACGTACGGGTTCTTTATACCTAATATCAAAATTTCTAATTGTCTGGCTTATATACACCGAATTACAATGAGAACAATTTAGTTGATGAATGCCTGATTTTAGCAAATCGTCTGTTTTTGATTTTGCATTAAACAAAGTGTTTAAGATGTTTCTGGTTGTTTTAGAACTTACGTTGAATTTATTTGTTTTGTTTATAATTTTAGCAATTTTTTCTGATTTGTCACCAAAATATGGGATCGAGTCATATTTAATTTTATCTAATGAAGTTAGGGTATTTGGATAAAGTTTTTGAATGGCTAATTTATAATCTTTTTCTTTAATTAATGTATCAATAAATTTAGTATTATAACCATTACTATAAATGCAATTTGTTTAATAATTGAAATTTCTCTATTATAATTAATTTCATCTAAAGGGACCGTCAAAGCCCTATATATCAGGGACCTGTATGCTGCTAATTTATGTGTTTTATGATGACAAGAATCGTGTGCTATTGTAATGTCTGTTTGTGTAGGTTTTCTATAAACTGAGTACTCATATTTATTAGTTGAATTAATTTTTATGTTTGAATCTAAAAAGTTAATGGACTTATTTTGTTCAGTTTCTAGTGTAAATTTTATATTTGGATGCAAGTTATTAATTAAAATTAATAGTTATTTAAGTATCAAGGAATGTAAGGACGTAATAACATCCGAGGTAGGCGAATACGAGCTGAGGCGGAGCCGAAGCTTGTCGCCTGCCGAGGATGTTATTAGTCGATACATTCCGTGTTACTTATTAAATTTTTCACGCTACCGGCAATGTAAGTAGGCCTACAGGTAGAAATTTAATCATATTTTTAAAAGTTCGTTTTGACAGCTGTCATCGGAATTATTTTTTAAAAGCCCCATTATTCTAAGTTGTCTGTGCTTGTTACCATATCAACGAACAGTTAAAATCAACATTATTTTCCTAGGAATGTAAGTGACACTATTAAGTTCCGTCGTCAAGGCTACACGAATGTTGTCAGTTATTTACGATCCCTGTAGCTATGGATGTAAGGCCTACTTACATTGCCGGTAGCGTGAAAAAATGCATTAATTAAATCAAATGAACTATCAAAGCATGCTAAAATGTCATCAACATAACGAAACCAAACTATAACTTTCTCAGATTCATTTGATTCGAATATCTGATCTTCTAGATTTTTCATAAATATATTAGCCAAAAGAAGTGAAATTGGACTAGTCAAAAGAACAATCTTTTGTTGAAACCCGGTACTGGTTAAAGTTTAACTTCATTCAGCTTCAGGTGTTGAAGTTCTTGCCCAACCACTACTTAAAAATCGTTTCAGACTCCTTATTATATTTTTTTAATATAATACTTAAACTACGTATAGCAAACTTAGAATTGAAGCGCCTGAGATTTAGATCTGAATTTCATATCTTCATAAACAGTGCAATTACACTTTTCGACTTATTACGTTTTGGTGGATATAAAATTACACTGAGCGTTTTGTAGTTAATATTTAATTTAGTATTGGTGGTTATCGTATTTTTGCTATGTTGTGTAAAGATCTGGTTTCAGAGTAGTTACAGTAGAATATCGAAAACTTCTCTCATCGATGCTTATTGACCATCACTTTGGATGCATAATATTCTGTTATGTCTACATTTATTTTATGGTTCCGTACCAATTAACTCTAAAATCATTTTTTTCAGTATCGTTGGCTAATGGCTTTGCCAAGTTTATTTCATCATAGTATTCAAAGCTGCATTTTAAAACTGACATCCGAAGCTTCAGCTTTGTTCAATAGCATATTTTTTTCTTTTGCTGTTTAACAGCGTACATAATTATATTACGCATACATGTATGGTGCATGTAATCTTCTGAAATTAGCGCTCTGGTGGTTTGCCATAGCACTTCATAGAGGGCCGTATAGTATTGAAGCCATTATTTCCAAGCTAATTTTAAATCTTTGTTTCATTAATTAATTTTTACCACCGTACAAAGCGATTTTCTTAGGCTACTTCCATTTATTAGTTTGAAGTTCTTTTAGCGACAGAATAATTTTATGGTCATGTCAAATTCCTAAATGTTTTCAATGTCGCACGACCGTTCCTCTCTGGCTTTACTTTTTGTAGTCTTTTGGGCCCAGTTCGATTCCGCAGCTTGGAGAAGAAAACGTTTTCTGTTACAATAAAAATTTTACTTTTACTAGTTATAACCCGATTTTGCTATATTTTTGAGTTTTATTACATATGGAAATGTAGAGTTTGAACATCCACCCCCATTTATCAATTTAATGAATCTAAATCTAATTTTGCGACTAGATTATTATTTTGTAGCTAGTAATATTTTTGCCTTACTTTGGTACCAAAATAGAAAATCTTTTGGTTAAGAATAAAAATTTTGCAGTGCATTAAAAAAACTAGTTTAAGAGAAGAGGAGTACGAATCTGTTCTAGGACAGTAAAACGCGCTTAAATATTTGGTGCGAGTACTCAGACTCTTTTTTTACACAACCCGATTGTGTTTCTCCAAGGATTGTTAAAAGACTACTAAACCTTTCCACTTCAGCGTGGTCAAACAGCTTAGTGTCGCTGTGCAAAGAAAAATTTTCTTAAAAATAATTTAATACATCTAAAATATTTGCTTATTCTACCGAGCAGAATACGATTTTATTACTTATTTTTAAATAATCAAATTTATTTTCTTTTTTCACTTTCCACTCTCTTTCTGTTGTATGAATTTACGATAATATCAATGTCTTTATGCGAGTTTTGTTTAATTACGCATTTTTCTGAAAAAAAAACTAAGCAGATAACCAAATAGACAAACAGACTTCGGTAAATTCTTAACACGTCGAAGTGACTTCGTGTGAAATTTTTAATTTTTTTTTAAATTAACGCTAACTTAAATATGGAAGCAAGTCCCCTTCAGCGTTGCAATACTTTCCCGTTGCACTAGGTATATACGAGGAGGTAAAAAATTAATAATGAATTTTTATCTGCCCCTACTAAAGCTGAAGTTTTCAGTTTCTATTAGCTCATTACACGGTTCACTAGCTCCAGCGAAGGTTTATGACAAAAGTTGAAGACAGAATGATAAAAGCAACATTTTCCTGATGCTGGAAAAAGTATTTTAAAGCTTATAATATTAACCGTTGGCGTTTTAATGATAAGAAACATTGTTGCACCGAAGTGCATTTAATTCTTATAAAATATTTTATGTGCATACTTTGCTATTTGACGTTAATTTCGATTTCCGGAGTTAATTTACTACCTCTTTGTGCGATTAAATGAAAAGTTTAAGTTTGCGATAACCTCACTCCTAATGTTGCAGTAGTTTACTATTATTTCTATTCATGTTTCTTTAAAATATTCTAAGCCTTCAACGCTAGTTTTGTTTCCTTAACATTTTACAAGAAATTACTTTCTCAATGTTTATGTCATTACCAAGAGCGGTGCTATACTTATGAATTAGTAATTTCATGTATAATTAATTTCGGATTTCTAATTTATTATTCTATGAAACTGCTATATTTGTGTAAACTATATACCTGTAATATTTATTTTGTAAACAATAATTAAACTCAAGAATAGTTTATGCTAATCACAAAGGAATTACGAATCATTTTATTGACTAATTTTACCATCTGTATCATCAGAGTCTATTAGTCAAACATAATCAAGAATAAAACTAATATTCATAAATACGAGTGTGTTAACATTAGCTATTGGTTAGAGATTTTTAAATTGTTTTGGCAGTCACCTATACTTTGGACATTGGAACCGAACGTTTGGACGCCGCCGTTTGGGCGCAGGGGCGTTTGAGCGCAGGAAATTTGCGGCGCACGGACGTTTGGGCGCAGAGACATTTGGGCGCAAGCGTAATCTACCGTAGGTTATTTTATAGAAAATTTAATATTTGTATTAATATCGTTGAAAAAGAAATTGTTAAATGTTAAGTAGGGGACAGTGAGACATTTTCAATTTTTTTGGAATTATAAATTCTTTTGTACCAGAAAAGTTGTTAATTTTGACAATTATATTTCTGTAAAATTTGTTTTGTGTTAAATGTTAATAAACAATTACGTGGCTAATAAAATGTTGATTATTTAAAAAAAATACAAAATTAAATAATTTACATTATTGCGGCGAAACGTCCCTGTCCCAAAACGTCTCTGCGTCTAAACGTCCCTGCGCTTTAACATCCATGCGCCCAAACGTTCTAGACGGTTTAGACATCACTGTAGTAGTGCCTATTATGTTAGCTGCAATAAGATAACGTCCGACATAAAAATAGTTCAAAAATACTCGTTTTGTTAGAAACCAATTTTAATGATCTAGTATCAGATATAACACATGGTGTTTTTGTTTTGATTTAATGTTGAAAAAACAAAAAATCTAAATTTGAATCAAGCTTTATCAAATTTGTTTTTCTTCTATCATGCTTTTTGGAAATTCCCTGTTGTAAACGTTTTTAAATTTGGTCAGACCACCGCAAAATGTGTCTTCATAGGTCTTTCGTTCTCTTGCTCTGGACTTCAGTGCTTTCTTTGGTGGTCCTCTAGTCTCTATTTTTAGTACATATTGCTTCTACTTCTTTCGTTTTACGTTTATTATATTGTTATTTCTAACTAATCTTAGTATTTAACAAAGTAATTTTATAATGGTTTCGCAAAGTTCGAAACGTCGCGCCGCATATATATGCGCATATATATTATATTGAATACCATGCAATGAATAGAGATTCATTGCATGGTATTCAATATAAATTACTATAAAGATGTTTTTACGGATTTACATAGAGAAATAAAGAAGTAGCAGATGAAAACTAAAAATTTAATTTTTCCATACTTTTTCAGATATCTTGGAAACTAACTCGGCTAGCTTCAATTTATTCACAAGTTATTTTTGGACTTTCGAAGTTAGGTCACTTAACTAATTCTCTATATTTTCAAATAAACAAAATCTCCTTGGTTCGGCTCGAATTACAAACAAGCAACTTATACAGGGTGTGTTTTTATTACCTAAAAAGGCTGAGGTGTAAATTCTTGAGAAAAAATAATGATGATTGACTAAAACTATTGTTATACAAAAACGTTTCCCTGAAGAGTTACAGCTCATCAAAATCGCAGAAGAAAAACAGATGTTTCCCAACTACTTCAGAACGGGTTAAGTTAAAGTGATCAAACCTGTCAAGAAGTTTTGGGCTTTCTCTAGAAGTAATTTGATGCAATATGAAAAAAAATCGAAACGTTAGGGTGGTTTAGGGACCACCCCAGAATCTTTTTCCTTTAGGAATATTAAACTGAGAACCAAGTCTCAAATGATTTTTATATTGCATCAAATTATCAACCATGGAGTAGGTGTAAAACCTCTTAACAACTTTGATCGCTCTAACTTAAACCATTCTGAAGTAATTGCAATTCATCTGTTTATCTTCTGCAACTTGATGACCTGTAAACAGACACCCTGTATGCGCATTGCACAGTATATATTTGTTGCACCTGCTGTCGTTCAATTTCCTTTATGCTTAGACACTTTTTACTTCCCTCTCAAATTCACGGATCTGCGAACTGAAAACCCAGTTTACTAAAAACAATTTTAGGTTTTTCTCTGCTGCCTCGCCCTCTTATAGGTATGTGAATAAATTAAACTTACTACTGCTTATAGATTCGGGATAAAACGTATACTATATAACTTTTATATCTAGAAAGATTCAGTTATCTCCTTATTTGTCTACTGGAAAAGATTCATTCTAACTTTCTTTATGCGATGCATGATTATAGGGAATAAAATAAACAAAGTGACCGGAGTGCTTCAAATAACCTGCAGTAAGAAATAAGTACATTTTAAAATTCGTTCTGAGGCATTCTTTAGAGTATGAAATACAGTGAGTTTTTCTTTTATGTATACATATCAGCTATGTATATTTTTATAAAAAACATGTCAATGCATTGTTTTACTGCAATCTATAGGCAATTAACTGTACAGAAAATAATAGAGAGAGAGAAAGGTTATTCCTCATAGTGTGAGGTTATGTTCAATGAGTATGTTTATGAATAAACGCAAAATCATTTGAATATCAAAATTGTGTTATTAAAACTATTATTTTAAAAACATAAAATATCAACAATACACAAATTTTATGATAAATTCAAAAAATCAAATCTAATTGCTATTAATTTGACATTAAACAATTTGACTACTGTTTCCACGGCAGACTAATCTTTTCAAAAATTAAAGCTTTGAAATGTAGTGTATAGTTGGTTGCCTACAGATTGCAGTAAAACAATGCATTGACCCGTTTTTCATAAAAATATACATAGCTGGTATGTATACAAAAAAAATTCACTGTATATGATTTAACAAAGGGATTTAAAAATATCTTTGCGCCTTTTTCATTTATTCGTTTCCATGACAGCCCTTACCTAAAAAATTTCTTCCGCAGAAGATCTGTGTATCAGTTCGATTAAAACCCGACGAGGCTCTCAGTTCATTTTTGTAGAAGTTAAATTTCATCTGTTGCGTGGTTACGTACTTGTTATTTTCATTAACTTTACGATACTTGGCGTTCAACTCTTTTCGGTAATATCGCCGTTGTCTCATTTTGGTTCTCTTTTATCCCCCCCCCCCCATTGTTTATTGGATTGTATCACACAGTTTCTGCGTATCGAGTAAATATTTATTTCTATTACTTTGCACTCTTCTTAGACTATTACACTCGTACTTAGAAGCAATAATAGTTTCTTATAAAATGCCCAATTCTTTTAGCCTATTCCGCTAAGAATCTAGTAAGTAGATAAGAAGATTTGTTTAAAATGAAGCTACATACATTTATTTACTAAGCTTTTCACGAAAAAAACTTACCCAATCATAATTGCAGCTTTACTAGTAGTACGTTTGGCACGATAAGTAAGTGGTCGGGTGACAGAAAAATAACGATCGAAACTAATAATGAGAAGATTGAGTACTGATGCGTTGCTGGCCAAGTAATCTAGAGCCAACCATGTATCACAGACTAGAGGTCCTAGTGGCCAGTAACCCAGCAGTGTAGAAACGGTAAAGAGCGGCATGGAGATAAGACCGATTGCGAAATCAGCCACAGCGAGAGAAAACAAGAAGTAGTTGCTAATTGTTTGTAGTTGCTTGTCGATTTTGAAGGAGACCATAACCATGACGTTGCCCACTACGGTTACAAACGATAGAATGATTGCTAACGTGCCGATGAAAACGGTCTGTGTGATAGTGTAGGTGGCCTCGTGCGGAGCATAGATGATAGATGCGTTCGGCATCGGCGTCGTATGGGTCATGGTGTCACGAGGACGCGTAGTGCGGGCGCCGCATGTTGCTTCGCCCTTCCTGTAAAACGGAAATTCAGGGTTAGTTATGTTAATTGCACCAACGGTATTTTATATTGACTGTTAGCATAACATAAGCGTTTGTTCATCAACTCGATTTAAAGTGGAAAGCAGGAAATACAATAATTTGTCGATGTTGTCAGGAATAGCATACATTTAAAGTTCCTAAAACTAATAAAAGTAAAAAACTTAACTAATGCCAGTAATTGCATTTATGTTATAACTGAACTAAATGTGTGATCAAAAAAGCAGCAATGCAACTACAACATTAATTTTGCAAATATCGTAAGAGAATGTCTCGCATGTATAATAATAAACGATTAACAAATTAAAAGTGAAGTACAAAAATGTGATGTTAAACTTGTTGATAAGTGAATTGTTTATTAATATCAAAGCAAAACTGCGGCACTAGCTCTGTCGCTTTTTTTTATTCAATCAATTTATAACTGCAAAGTAAGCAGTTAAGCATCGATACCGTAATAACTGTTTCTTAGTGATTAATTAAAAATTACGATTTTGAATTAAAAGAAGAGTTGATGCATACTTATAACATTAATATAATAGTGGTTTAATTTCGTTTTTTTCCAGTAGGTATGTATTGTGTAAACAATTTTCAATTATGAATTACGACGGAAATTCATGATCTTATCTAACATATTTTAAAGAATAAACGTTAGTGTGGAGGAAAACTCAATCGGGGTAAAAAATAGTAGGGATTTTGGAACGCAATAAGCATGGCAAAGTCACAGCTTCGGTAGTTTTTACTTTACTTGCGCCGGTGTGCGGCGCGGCGGTTAGTTGCAGTGTGCAGCTATTGTGTGTGTATTTAGTTCATACGTAGTTTGCAAATTTGCAGGAAATATGGAAATTCTTGTTGACCAGCTTTTAAAAGAAAAATTTAATGGATACTCTTACGAAAAACAAATAGAAATAAAAAATCATGGGCGATGTACTTTAAAATGGCTAGGGCCGTTACAGACAGACAGTAGGAACAAATCTAGATAGTTTAATAATAAATGGTATAAAATTTTGGTCTAGTTATCTGGTAGAGATCTTAAAAATAAACTATTTTGCTGGAATTGCTTACCATTTTTATTTATATCTAACCCCTCAAAAGTATAGTCCGAAATAGGATAATCTGTATTAAAAAATCTTTCAGCTGCAATTAAAAAAACGTGCGTCGACCAAAGAACATTTATCTGCAACTGTTAGATTAAAATTAGATGGCAAATCACGCATTAACTTGGTTTTAGACGAAGGTTAACGTTATTAAATTAAAGTGCATAAAGACAAAGTAAAATTTAATAGGGATTTTATGCGTAGATTAATTGATTTAACAACAGGTTTTGGTAAATTGGAGATGCCGTAATTTTTTTAATTCTTCAACATAATGTTAACTAATTTTTGCCATTGCCTATCCAAATTTTAAACCTGCAAAACGCCACTGATTTCAATTCACTCGTGGTATAACTGTTGACTAAATTAATAGCAGTATAAGAAATGGGCTGAAGAATTGTCAGAGAATAATAAATACTTTTTGAATTTTAGTAATACGTAGATATGTTATTCAACAACTAAAGACGTTTAATACAAAGATATATTAAGAGATCTTTCTACGACACTAGAAACTCGAATCCAATTATTTATTGACATTAACAGAAACATTATTTTATTATGATCTTCCATCATTTAATGCAAATTGCAATAATCACTTTGCTCTGGAAATTTATAAACGTCATTAAATATTAGCTTTAAGAACCATAATAATTAGAATCTAGTTGTGAAAGTTTTGTACAATCTAAACTATACAACTTTGAAAACCGTAAACTCTAATCAAATGACAGCGATGAAAAAAATGTATATGGCAAATAAGTCTCTTCGATAAAAAAAGTGCAGTCGTAATACTTTCTGATTCAGAAACAAAAACAAATACTTTATATAAAATACTTTTTTTACGAAAAACAGCGCACTTCGAAATATTCTGGACGTTTTTCTCGTAATATTTTATCACAGGTATTGTCACCATGGAGTCGGGTAAAATTGTTTCATCTACGACTGCTTGAATACGGTCTTATTATGTCATTCATTTGCGTTAGGTAATGAAGTTCATTATCGCACTAATGTAAAACGAATTTGTTAATGAATTCATTACACAACTCATTTTATTTATACAAACAAAACTGAAGCTTTGTTTATAAAAAACTGGCTGGTTGCCATAGTATTGTACAAATCGAACCTACCTCCTTCCTTTGATTTTAAAGCAAAAGTATTTTACAACTGACTTGACATTTGCAAATAAATTAATGCGAAATGTCAAATATCATTAAAACCAAAAAAACTCGATTTTTAACAAATTTTGAGCAGTCATAGATAAAATTTTGTATGTCACTCGTGGCACTCGTTTGATTACACGACTCGGTCTATGACCTCGTCGTGCAACTTTCAAACTCGTTTTATAATAACGCCTTTATCCCACTAGTAACATAAATAACTATTAATCACTAGAGCAGTGTAAAAGCCAGCCACCTTAACCGCTGCTTTACCGACCACCCCAACACTGTCGTTAATCTGTGATATAATAATACGTGTGCCATAAACTTTGCTTTTCTCTTTGATCTTAGCATTAATGGTTCATATAATCAACGACAATTTAAAAGCAATAATCAACAATTTTATTGAAATTTAGGTAATGAAGTCATTAAAAATATTAGGTTGGGAATGAAAACATTCATTTGTCACTACTTAATAGTATATTATATACCAAGGGACTAAAGTGCTTTATTTAATTCCGAGTGTGAAAGTTTGTTGCCTGAGCGTAGCGGAGCGAGGGCAATCATCACACGAGGGATTGAATGAAGCACCTTAGTCCTGTGGTATATCCGGTAATTTTTTGCACTTTCGAATAATTTGAAATTAAAATAGTCAAAATTTTAAAATATGCTGTCAACGTGACAATCCAGCTTTTTAAAACGTCAAAATTAAACTCGTAGTTTCTGATGGCTACAAAACATACTCGGTGACTTAGAAATTTATATACAATTCATCCCTTGGGACTTTTGAAAATATTTAACCCCTCCGCCGTTAAAAGTGACATTTTAGTCCTCGAAAAAGGAATCAAATTAATACTTTTACTCCCGAAAGTGCAAAAAATTATATTAAAAGCCCGTTTATAATAAAATTTGTTTTGTTATGTTAAACCTTGAGACTGTTGATTGATTGATTGATTTTATGCAGGGTTATAGTTAGGTTAATGAGCCCGATTTGCACTTCGACTCTGTGGTCTTTTGTGCCCCCCTGATCCTTTGTTTAAAGTAGTCCTGTGCCCTCAACGAGTTGCAGGATGTTTCTTACAAGGTGCTCGTGTGTGAAGGTTGGTTCATCCGGAGCTCCCCCGAAAAGCTGCTGTCTCTTGCGGTAGAGCGCTGGACAGTCAAAGATTATGTGTGAGGCTGTTTCCTCCTCTTCTTCACATAGTCTGCAGAGTGTGTCTCCTCTGTGTACACCTATCTTTTGGAGGTGTTTTTTCAGGTGGCAGTGTCCTGTAACAAGTCCCACCAACCTTCTGATCTGAGTTCGTCCTAAGTGGAGTACATCAGTTGTTAGTCTGGAGGAAGGTGTCCTAATTATTGCCTTTCCCAGTGTTTGTCCCTGTGTATCCTCCCAGCGAGAAATGTGTTGTGTGACGGTCCACTTTTCTATTGCCGTTCGAATGCTTTTTTTGGGTATACCGAATACAGGCTCCGGTCCCATAAACGGGGTAGATGCACCAGTTTTCGCGAGGGCGTCCGCCTTTTCGTTTCCCTCTACACCTGTGTGCCCTGGCACCCAGATGAGTTGAACTGTGTTCCTCTCTGATAGAAGTGTCAGGTTGTTTAAACATTCCCTCGTTAGTTTGGAACTAGTACGAGGTGATTCAAGTGCTTTTAAGGCTGCTTGGCTATCTGACAGGATGCTTATGTGTTGTTTAGTGTACCCACGTTTTGCATTTTCCTGAACACATTGCATTATGGCAAAAGATTTCAGCTTGGAATACAGTGGCTTTAGTACCTAGAGGTACACTGATGTTCTCTTTTGGTCTTACGCCATGTATTCCTGCCCCTGTGCCTTCTGATGTGCGGGATCCGTCTGTGTACCAGACTAGCCCTTTTTATAGGAAGGGTGGGGTTCCTTGGGCCCAGTCATTGCGAGAGTACCTCACGCTGAATGGTTTGTCAAACGAGTATTGGGGGAGGGTGTAGTCGGAGCCCATTTTTAGAATGGGTTGGCCTTTGACTGCCTCCTGTATTCGTTTGTGTCCACACCGTTCATGGTTGGTGTCCCAGTTACCGGTGGATTTCATTCTGTGTGCGCCAATCCAGGCCTCCCCCTTTACATATATATCTAGAGGGATTAGTCCTAGAAGAGCTTCCATAGATGCAGTTGGAGTGCTTTTCATGACTCCACATATGCACAAACAGGCCAGTCTCTGTATCCTGGTTAGTTTGGTGATGGCTGTTTTTTGTTCGACCTTTGGCCACCACAATAGGGTGCCATAGGCTATCATGGGTCTAACTACCGCGATGTAGTACCAATGAACCATCTTTGGTTTTAGTCCCCATGTTTTTCCAAACATGCGTCTGCCCATCATCAGGGCCATTTTCGCTTTGTTTGTAATATTTTCCAGGTGTACGTTCCAGTTTAGTTTAGCATCTAGGGTAATGCCCAGATATTTAACTTCCTGACCGACCTGAATTCTTTCTCCAAAGATTGTGAGGTTTTGAAATGCCTCTACGTCTCTTTTCTTGGTGAAAGGTATTAGCGCTGTTTTGCTCGGGTTTACCTTAAGGTTTTCCCTTTCACACCACCTTTGAGTGATATTTAGCGTCCTTTGCATGAGGGCTGCAATGATTGTAGGGTGTTTGCCCCTTATGAGGATAACGATGTCATCCGCATATCCTTGGGCGTAGAGTCCCTTATCATTGAGCGTCTTTAAAAGATCGTTCACTACCAGGTTCCACAGAAGAGGGGATAGAACGCCTCCTTGAGACTGTTACAACTGCTTAACATATTTTCTATTTCTTTTTCTACTGATTTATCTATTGTAGTTTAGACGTTACCACTTATCACGTTTATACGTATCATCGTCTAAGTCATGAATATTTTCGATCGGTCATGTTCTAATTTTGTTGAAATTGTGAGCATCTTGTCCATATCAAGAAAATACGGTAGATATTACATTGAGATTCTTGAGTATAATAATAATAAATTTAGTTTTTTAGAAAACAACAGACTGTAGTACCTAGTAATTTGTTTTAACATGGCAATAAAGCAATGAACTTCAGTTTGACTAGTTTTTAATTTTAAATTTGATTGTGTAGAAAAGATGTAGTACCAAAAAATAATTTATTGATTATGTTTTAAAATTTATTTACATGTGACGCTTATAAAAACAGTTTCTGTTTTTAAATTAAATTGGGGGTTAGGTTATATAACGTTTATAATGAAAAGCACAAAGGAAAATGCTTTATTAAAACAAGAATGTCTAATAAATCTCAATACTTTGATGTTTGTTAGTTCAAAACAATTTTAATATTAGGATGTTTTCTATGTTTAGACATCAAATTATTGCTATAAGAACAATAGAAAAGCAAAATATACAGCGGTTTTACACCAGTTTAACATAGAAAGGTATTAGTAAAAAGTTAGTCTGCAGATATTTAAACCTACAGTACATTTGGGCTAAATACAACCCAATCGCAGTATTTATTTTTCATAAAACATCCAATGTTACAAACAGAAAAAATATTAAATTTTCCAAATCGCTAAATACCAGAAACACGGCAACGTAACGGTGCAGCGGAACTGTACAGCCGCCTTACTCAACATAATGTAGCTTTTCAAAAATTCTGAGTGCTTCGCGCCGATAAGGTTTTGGTAATCGTTGAAGAAAATCTTTACATCAGCTCAAGCAGACTTGTTTGGTAACTAGCATAGGGATGCAGTTTTTCGAACTTTACGGAAAGGTAGACGAAGGAATTGCATTACATTAACGTCATGTATCTACAAGCATGTACGTTCAATCTTCGAATCTGGAAACGAAGTTTTAGATACGCTTTTTGTGAGTACTTTTTGTAGCAGCAAATTTTCTGTTAAATTTGATTTTAGTCAAACATTTGGGCAGCTGTAAATCCTCATCAAATGCATGAACATCGATTTCAGCTGTTGGTATCATGAGTGATCATCTTATTGGACGTTGATGAGGATTTTCACCGTTTAAATGAAGCTAACTACTTATAGTTTTTTACAACTTCCTATAAGACCTGTTTGAGGACGTACCCTTAACTATAAGGCGTGCTATGTGATTTCTTCATAATGGTGATGATGATGACTAAATTGCTAAAAATGATTTTTTTCAATGGCTAAATTCACCAATTTTATGGCCAAACTGGCCCTCAAAATGAAATCTGTGTGACTATTGATTTCATGAAAATGTTTAATTTCGTAATTCGAATGATAAAATCACCTTTAGGATATAATAAAAGGAATCAAACTTCAAATCTCGTCACCAATGTTATAATTTAATATTTTGAAAAATATATAAAGCAGCTACATGTTTCGGTCCTCTTTATGGACCATCATTCAGGCTGTAAAAAACCAAACCTTAACAACTAGCTAAAACATAACAGGCACCAAGTGGGGCACTTACCCAAATATAAAATTAAGTTGGCGAAAAAATTTTTGTTTTTTAAAAAACTATTACTGATTAATTATAAACTAGTAAGATATAATGGATAATTATATCTTACTAGTATATCTTACTAGTTTATAATTAATCAGTAATAGTTTTTTAAAAAACAAAAATTTTTTCGCCAACTTAATTTTATATTTGGGTAAGTGCCCCACTTGGTGCCTGTTATGTTTTAGCTAGTTGTTAAGGTTTGGTTTTTTACAGCCTGAATGATGGTCCATAAAGAGGACCGAAACATGTAGCTGCTTTATATATTTTTCAAAATATTAAATTATAACATTGGTGACGAGATTTGAAGTTTGATTCCTTTTATTATATTTGCCACGTCACTTATAAGAAAATGGATCCATTTTATCATATCACCTTTAGGAGCTTACGACACCAATAGAAGCTCGAAAAATTCGAGTTTGCAGGTAAGTGTATTACATTTGATTACTAGTTGAAGGTATCTCTCTATTCCGATAAAAAGATATATGAAATATTCTTCATAAAAATCGCGTTTGAAAAATATTCCAACCCCTAAAATTTATTTTGTGTTTAATTATTTTTGCAAAAAATACAGATTTCAGCAAGGTCTAGATAGAGAACGCTAAGACCAATAAAATGCGTTGTTTTCTGTCAAACGATTCGACTTGACTGGGAATCAGCTAATAGCATCTTCATACATTTGGTATCGCAATAGCCCTAAGAGTAGGAAACTTTCTATATTGTAAAATTATGGTTTTTCATAGTGAAAGTTTGAAAGTTTCCAAAATATAATTGTCAAACACTTGCCACACGATTTCGTTTTTAATTTTAAGCTAGTAAAGCTAGAAAAAGGCACTTCGAGAGAGTAGATGACATTGAAAGATTTGTCGACCGCCGGACCATATTTAGTTTTTTTCGCAAATCATGTTATTTATATGTTATGCTCTCCATAACTATATGAAATGTGATATTAACGCCGGTTTATTAAATAAGCGGAAACTGATCTCCTTTCAAGCTAACTTAGCTTATCAGTGACAATGTTATTAGACCACATAGAGTAATATTTATTGTGTATGTCTTTCCTTCTTCCCCCACTTCTTGATGATTTGTTTTAAAATCTCTGGTGTTTTTTAATTCCAAGCTACCGCAAATATCAAAGAACCAATTGTGTTATTTTTATTTTGCTACGTTCACTTGCGAAAGTAATTGAAGTATATTAGAAGTATTCAGCTTTTGGGGCTAGAACGGTAGGGCGTAATAGTATAAAAAGTATAAATTTTTGAAGTATGGGAAAGGTTTTATTGGTGAGGTCATATGAAACGAGTAGTGTATTCTGCAGCTATACACACAGTAGCAGTCTAAGGAAACGTTTAGTTTCGTACGTTATCACGGGCAAGGAAAGTTGTTTATGTTTCTGTTATCGTTGAGCTTTGTAGTTGTAAAACGTTTTTCATTGAAAACATTTATTTAGGCAATTCGACGATTTCTGTAAAATCAAGTCAATACGCTCCATTTGATTTATTCTACAGCGCAAACTTAATCAAAAATGCTTTGCAAAACTCCGTATGTCTCGAATTAATACAGTTATGCGCTGTCAATGTGACTTTTTACTTTCCCATACTTCTACTGAAGTAAGGAAAGTTATGAAAAATAGTTTTCAAAAAATGTCTGTCTGTGGGGTGGGTCCATGCAAAGATGCGTGGGTGGCATTTTTATAAGATTTGGTGTGTGGTAGTTTTTAGTTTCAGGTAGTTCTTTGTAAGGTCGTTAATTGGAACCGGGACCGGAAACGAAAATTAGACCTGTTTTTTTGGTATAGACTTTTTTCCATACACTATTTTGAATTTTTGAATTTACAGCGTTGTAGTGTGTCTAAAGACAAATCAAATGCTGTTTTTCAAATGTTATATCTTGAAAATGAAGGCCGCTACGAATTTTTGAAAATTTTAAATTTAATGCCCGAATACTCAAAAACAAAATATTCAATCAATACAAATTATCATACTATTTGATAGCCCTTAATAATTATAATCAAGTGATGTTACAATATTTTTGGAAGTATGAAAATTGTAAATATACTAGCTGCTCAAAATTTTGGACATTTTTAAAAAATATTAGTTTTCAACAAATGCCTACGTCATTTTTATTTTTTTAAACTATCTAAACCGATAGAATGAACTACAAATTTGTTTTTTACTAATCTCCCAAATTTTACACCAACGCGGGAGCCCTCCAGAAATTTTAGAAAATTTTGAAAATTACGCGTTTTCCGGAGGTTACCTGATTTTAACTACACCTATCAATTAGCTCTAATATAAAAAATATTTTTCGTTTTTTGCGTATTTTTGATAACTTTATAAATAAATTTGTTGTAACTATTTTTGATTCGAGGTCGTGAGCGCATTACCTAACGTCTTTACGTAGTCGGCGAGCGCGCCGTACGTAGCCAACGCCTTGGGTTTGGAGCGGGCGGCTTCTATCGGCTGGAGATGACTAGATGTAAATGTGAATCACTTCTTGACGCGAGAATATTTAAAACGTAAAAAGTATGGAAAAGCACCAGCGACCCGCTTCGCTCTTTTTTTGCAGTATTGTTGAAACCAAAGTCCGTAGGTAAGTTAGACTGCTAGATCAAGTCGTCGCATACACTTCCAATACAACTGGCAATTGAAGATCCAATATGGCTGACGTAGCCTTCAAATAATGCTACGACTATCTTTGGAACATATAAATAGTCCATACCTATTTTGTCTTCTATTTGAACACCCGTCATTCTTATGTTCAAAGCGCATTTAATTTATTTTCGTTACCAAATAACACAAACATTGGGGGATCTAAAATGGGGAAAAATTTCTGATTGCAAAGACTTGATCTAGCAGTCTACAGTCTAACCTATCTACAAACTTTGGTTGAAACAATTCTCGGAAAACTTTAAAACAGGAACATAGGTAATTTCAAATAGGCTTTTTATTCAAGGCACCGTACTATGGAATGCTATGTCTATCTTTTACAAACACCATGTAATATCAATTATTTTCGCACCTCGTCCTTCATAGATCATTTGGTAGTAACTCCGACTTTAGGCTAGTTCCCACAATTTTAAAGTAAGAGGGCTAAATTTCCTGGGACGGATCTGTGCCTGCTGGTATTGGTAGTGTAGAGAACTCATTACTTCTTCTTGTGCGCTACGACCCACACGTCTCCGCGCTCTGTGCCGTCTTACCACCTCGCTGTGGTTGTTTTTCTGTGTAGTACAGTTGTCAGTGATACCATTATGGGTAAACATAAGCATGATAGGGAAAAGAGACCAGAAATTCGAAGAAAAATACGAAAGTTGGAAAAGAAAATGCATCGCCATAGGGCTGCAATACGCCAACATTCGGATGACCAGCGCAGTCATCGCCTCGCGTGGACACCTCCCATTTCATTATCATCACGTTCGCAGACATTCAAGGTCCTGTTCAGTTTCCCGACAAAGAGATATGACTTCATCGCCACGCAGTAAGTAAAATAAAATAAATAAATTACGTGTTTTCCAGAAGTGACCAACTTACTGATATCAAGTTACGGCGAAAACACTTTCACACCATCAGGACCGTACCTTCTAACAAGGGGAATGTGATGAGTTCTTCTTAGTAGCCCGTGCTGTTTTTTAAAATTAAAAATCAGCCCGTCTTGCTACTCTTACAGGAATCCCTTTAGTGCCTATTTTTTAAGATAGGGCTGAAGCTGATTCTTCCAGTGCCTATTTTTTAAGATAGGGCTGGCCTGACAATTCAAATACAGCAATCTGTATGTCAGGGTAAGCCAGCCCGTTTTGCTACAACGTGTTTTCCAGAAGTAGCTGACCTACTCATATCAAGTTACGGCGAAAACACTTTTCACACCATCAGGACCGTACCTTCTAAAAAGGAGAATGTGAAGAGTTCTTCTTAGTAGCCCGTGCTGTTTTTTAAAATTAAAAATCAGCCCGTCTTGCTACTCTTACAGGAATCCCTTTAGTGCCTATTTTTTAAGATAGGGCTAAAGCTGATTCTTCCAGTGCCTATTTTTTAAGATAGGGCTGGCCTGACAATTCTAATACAGCAATCTGTATGTCAGGGTAAGCCAGCCCGTTTTGCTAAATGTTACCTTACCGCCACGCAGTCCGTACCGTCCAATAAGGATATGGTGATGACGAGTCCTTCTTTTTAGTAAGCGGTGCTGTTTTTTAAAAATTACAAATCAGCTCGTTTTGCTGCAACACAACTCTTACAAGAATCTCTTTAGTGCCTATTTTTTAAGATGGGGCTAAAGCCGATTCTTCCAGTGCCTATTTCTTAAAACTAAGATTTCAGGGCTTGTCTGAGCAATGCTTCCTTCTTAAAGTTAGATTGCTCTTGTAATCAATTATATATCTGAGATGTCACCTTACCGCCACGCAGTAAGTATAACAAACAAATAAATACAACGTATTTTTCAGATGTTGCTGGCTTACTCATATCAAATTACGGCGAAAACATTTTCACATCAACAGGTCCGTACCGTCTAATAAGGATATTGTGATGACGAGTTCTTCTTTTTAGTAAGCGGTGCTGTTTTTTAAAAATTAAAAATCAGCTCGTTTTGCTACAATACAACTCTTACAAGAATCTCTTTAGTGCCAATTCTTTAAGATAGGGCTAAAGCCGATTCTTCCAGTACCTATTTCTTAAGATTAAGATTTTAGGGCTGCTGGAGCAATGCTTCCTTCTTAAAGTTAGACTGCTCTTGTAATCAACTCAGCAATCTGGATGTCAGGGTGATAATTGCCCCTTTTTGCACCCGCAGGCGGCTCGCACACATGTGCTACTCCCACTCCCCCAATTAACCAAACCGAAACGGCAATGGTTCGTGAGGAGCAACATCTTCATGAAGACATATACGGGGGAAAAGAAGATAAATATTCAATCACTGGGACCGCCAATTCATAACGATATCGCGGATCGCTGAACCGATATAATCACAAACGTTCTCCCAGAAGAACAAGGTCGAGTTACTAAAAGTATCCTCGCATTGAAAACCTACCCTTGACAGCAGCTCCGGATTTAAATCCGGAGGTGATCTCAGCGGTAAGCGGAGTGGCCTTAAAAAGAGCTCTCACTTAGACGAAAAAATCAAATAGGGGCTTGCATTGCAGCTCAGGAAAAAGGATTTTCTCTTGTGCTTAAAAAGAAAAAAAAAGGGGGGGGGGGCAACTGCCTCTCACTGAAGTATTAAAGGGAAGTATTAAGTGATGCAGCGCGATTACTCGCAGACGCTCATCACACTAGGTCCTTAGTGCAAAGATCTCTGTTAAGCTTCAGCCTAAATAAGACTGCAGAGGAACCGTAACCATTGGTGCCGTGGATGGCTTCTTATTTGGGAAAAAATCTTGGTGAAAGAGTAAAACCCGCCAAGGAACTGGAGAAATCTTCACATGTATTACAGATTCCTATACTAAGAAAGAAGGGGGAGACACAAAAGACGCTATCCACGGAAAAGAAAAAATGTTATAAAGGTACGCCTTCTGGCAGGCCGATTAAAAGTCTTTCCCCCAAAATGAGAATCGATTTACTCCTGCTCCAAATATTTTATAGTACGTAAAAGGCTACAAGCTCCCTTTTACTAGGGTGCCAGTACTATCCGTGGCCCCATCAGAACATGCCTGGTCTAAATTAAAAAGAGACGAACTAAAATTAGCTGTTAGTAATCTCTTACATTCCAAGGTATTTTCTATATGCTCTCATACTAGTGGAGAATTTATCTCACGAATCTTCCTTGTCCCCAAACCAGGTGGACAAGGTAGCTTAATTCTCAATGTCCAAAAATGAAATTAACTGCCTTCCCCTTGATGTTAGCTTGGCTCCTATGGTTTTCACAAAATAATGAAACCGGTAGTAGGTCTACGGTCTAGAGGGTTTCTTTCTGTTATATATTTAGATAATTTTCTTCTAATAGGAAATTCATATTTAGAATGTCTAACAGACGTCACGACAATAATTGAAGTCCTAACAAGTTGGGGTGTTGTTTTTTACTGGAAATAAAGCCATCTAACGCTTTCACAACATTGCAAATTCCTAGGGTTTCTATTTCATTCCAATGCAACGTCAATAGAATTGCCAATAAAAGAAAAAAGGTAAATTACACGTATTAATTCGTGAGTTTTAAATACAAAAGAAATGCAAGACATTTGCACATTTTATTGGTACTCTAGTCTGCTTGTCCCGCTCTCGATTGAAGTTAGAGTCAACCAAACTCTTTGAAAGAATAAAATTTCTATCTTTTTTATTTATCTAGTCACTGTCACATGACTTCAATCGGTGGCTACTCAGTATTAGCACTAAAGTCTACGCCATTAAAACATTTGATTTCAAACTAGAGATATTTACAAACGCTTCCTTATCGGGTTTGGGGGGTGTGCTGCCAGGGACAAACGACGCATGGCTTCTGGACTGAATCAGAAAGAACTAGAACACATAAATTACTTGGAACTTTTATCTGTTGTCTTTGGAGTAAGATGTTTTGCTTCTGATTGTTTCGACTGTGAAATTTTGATCAGGGCCGATAATACTACAGCTATCTCCTATGTGCATAGAATGAGTGGTGTCCAACATCCCAAACTAAATAGGTTGGCAAGAGAAATATGGGAATGGTGCGAACATTAAAGGATTTGGGTTTTTGCATCTTATATAAAATCCAAAAATAATTTTATGACAGATAGCGAATCCAGAAAACTAGTCCCTGAAACAGAATACAAACATTCCAATTGAGAAACGTACCTACTTTATCTGCAGACCTGCTCTTTTTTACCATAGAATTCAATAAAGGAACCTTATATGGATTCCTGAACAGTCTCAGGTCAGCTTTTGCATTAATTCTAGGACCCGAAACCTCACAAGACAGGGTTAAGGAACTATTTTAAGGAATTTTTAATAAGCGACCTACTCGGCCGAAATATAGCAGTACCTGGAATCCGTCATTAGTACTGGCCCATTTAAAATCGTTAACCATTGCAAAAGAGATGACCTTAGAAAACCTGGCCCTGAAACTTCTTTCGCTGCTTGCTGTAACCAGGGGATATAGAATCCTAACACTGTTTTCAATAGAAACTGATAATATGCAAGAGCTACACGGCAGAACTGAAATAAAAATTACAAAAATAATTAAGACCTTCGGCAGAAAAAGGCCTCAACAAGTTCTGATGCTACCATTCTTCATGATCAATTAGAAATTTGTTTGTGTTGCATCCACTCTGCTGCAGTACCTCAAAAAACTAAAAACCTTTGCAGAGCTTCCAGTTATTTCTTTTTATCATATAAAAAGCATCATCAACCTGTCTCTACCCAAACCCTGAGTCGCTGTATAAGACAGTCATAAAAAACAGTGGGATAGATACAGGTATATTTTCTGCACATAGCACAAGGCGTGCTTCAACCTCGGCGGCAGAAAGAACCAACGTCTCCATTGAGACAATTCGAAAAACCGCTGGGTGCACAGAATCGCCCAGGTTTTCGCAAGATTTTACCTAAGACCAATGTGCTCCAACCTGACCTTTGCATGATCTATTGTTCATGCTTAACAAATATACCTACCTTGTATAATCATCATACAATTATGTATTATATTTCCATATTATTTTATATTTTGTTTCTATACAGTTAATAAACACTTTTCTGATTAGCAACTGCCACAAATACTTTCAACATCTACCAAATGATCTATGAAGGACGAGGTGCGAAAATAATTATATGATCAAACGAACTTACCTGTGAAGTTCGATCATAATTATTGTAAGCACCTCGTCCGAATAGATCATACCCACCCCTGATTTTAATCCGCAGTTGTTCTACAGATTTCAATCCCATCCCTTTAAACATTTGTGGCAGGCACATCTTTCAAACTAATGAGTTCTCTACACTACCAATACCAGCAGGCACAGATCCGTCCCAGGAAATTTAGCCCTCTTACTTTAAAATTGTGGGAACTAGCCTAAAGTCGGAGTTACTACCAAATGATCTATTCGGACGAGGTGCTTACAATAATTATGATCGAACTTCACAGGTAAGTTCGTTTGATCATATCATTATTTAATATATTAATAGTTATTTATGTTACTAGTGGGATAATAGTATAGTATATAACGAGCATGGAAAGCGACACTTAACACGAGACCGCAGACCGAGTGCGGAAATCACACAAGTGTGCTTGTCACTTTCCAGCGAGTTATGTACAATATTTTTCCACGACTCAAAAAAACAATTTTATACTTTTGTTGCGCCTTTTTGCACAATACATTTAACGAACGATTTTTTACTGTTTCGACGACACTTTGTGGGGTAGATTCCATAACATCATCGTTACTTGAGTCAATATCCATATTTTTCAATTGAAATTGCTCACACTTATGATCAGAAATACTTTTAATAATGTGTAATGTGTAGGGTAGCTGTTGTTAATAAAATATACATTTGATATTTGAATTTTTGTAACAAGACGCCTAGCGCGGCTAATCGCAAGCAACTTGCCAGATACCTCTACAGCGCTTCGGCCAATCGGAATGCCTATAGTGATTCGCCTTTTATTTTACTAACACACTTGTAAGTTAGGAAAATAGAGCACACGTATGTAATCGTACCTACTATATTAAATGAATATAAACGCTTTCTTGAAAGTTCGTGGAAACACGCATTATTATAATACGAGTGTGAAAGTTTCCAAGAGTGCTATAATAATGCCTTATCCCACGTGTGACATACAAAAATCTACGACTGTCCAGAATTTGTTAAAAATCGATTTTTTTTGCTTGAATGAATAATTTGACATTTTGCATTAATTTATTTGCAAATATCAAGTCACTTTTAATATTTTTGATTTAAAATCAAAGGAACGAGATAGATTGAATTTGTTTAAGACTATGGCAACCAGCCAGTTTTGTTAGAAACAAAACTTCAGTTTTTGTTTGTGTAAATAAAATGAGTTAGGTAATGAATTCATTACCTTACTAGTGCGATAATGAACTTCATTACCTAACGCAAATGCAAGACATAATAAGGCCTTATCCACGTTCTTATCTAAACAGACGTAGATAAATAATATAATTAATACATATTTTCAGAGTGCGTTGCCACTGCATTGTAATTATAATTCACTATTATATATTACGCATTTTTGATAATATACGTAATTAAAACAATTATTGTAGAAGATAATTTTTAGAAATTAACAATATAAAATGAATGATTCAAATGTTTGTAAGAAACTGGAACATTATTTTAATATACAGACTTTCTGCGGACTGTCACAGGGCAGATACAAGGCCGTGCTCGACTACTTTAGGCAATATGTTCGATGCTTAACTACCAATGTATTTAGATAACTATAATATAATAATCTAGGGACTGTTAATTTAATATGATGAACTACGTACTTGCGTTAATGAATGATAACCGTCTGCGTAAATTCGAGTTTAATTAATTTTGTTATATGTTTAAAAACATCAGTTGCGTAAAACAACAAAATCTATTAGAGTTTAGAAAAGCCAGTTAAACTACACCCTACATATTCATCAAAACAAGGATTATACATACATTAATATGGCAGTAGGATTACATATTTGGGATCACATTGACTTTAGTATATAGTTCCCTAGCATTACACTGAAATATTAATTATAGAACTTAGCGATAAAGTTAGTTCTAATTTCATAACTCAATAATTTGGTTATCAGCGTAGCAAGTTGCTTTTGGTATTAAGCAGAGTGCGTTTTAGCTGCTAACCCTAACGAAGGTTTATTGAAAATTTTAGTACAACTTTTCTATTTCGAATTAACAAAATTATATTTCAAACAGCCTGTAAATAGCAGTTACTAGCTCCATAAAATATGCACCTACTATGTAAATAGTATGTTTTAAGGGATTTGAAACTAGAACAGGTAAATATGTTATTTACATTATTTATTATGCATCACTTCTTAAACTGTTAACAACTTCCACTGAAAACCTTGTATATGTTTGCATTAATAAGTAGTGGCATAATCGAGATTGACACTTGCCTGGTATTCGCAGAATCATACTTTTCCATACTTCTACAAAAATTCCATGTTTATCCCGTGCATGCTTCGTAATTATGCTTTATTTACGACTGCTTGGATAGGGACTTACTATGTCATTCATTTGCGTTCGGTAATGAAGTTCATTATCTTACTAGTGAGATAATGGATTCATTACCTAACTCATTTCCAGCAAACAATTTTGATTATAACAAATTTTGAGCAGTCGTAGATACAATTTTGTATGCCACATGTGAGATAATGCATTATTATGGCACTCGTTTGATTTTTAAACTCTTGTTATAATAACGCCTTTATCTCACTGGTTACATAAATGACTATTACATATTTTAAACAAATAAATAATGTCAATGATGTTAGCGGTATTAATATGCATGTTACTGTAATTAACTGTACTTTCTGAATTTTTGTTTGTTTATAAATCAGAAATTGGGCGTGTCTGTGTGAAAGCGCACAGTGTGCGTATGCGGACACTTTCACCCATCTGGACTCAAATTTCAACGGTTAGTATTCGTGCTTGAATGAAATTGCGGAAAAACAGGGTTGCTAAAATTAAAAGTAAAAAATTTCCGCGCACTCTAGAAAAAGAAGCTCCACATCAGACAAATAGTGTTGGAGGCGACATAGAAAAAGGCGTTCGCGACGATAGTCTCGTGGCGTTGATGGGATGAGCGTTTTGTAACGGATAAGCTTTCATAGCTAATTACTCTTACATGGACATACATCTTATATAAATTTACAGGTGCGTATTGATTGAAATATACTTAGTTAATAAACTTACTAGATGAACCCGTGGCCTACGGCTCTGCATTTAGTGATAGCTTCTTTTAAGACGCCCAAAAACAAGTGCTGCGTCGCTATACGTGACTGTACCATAAACAATGGAACCGGCAAACAAAATAATAAATAAGCTGTGTCAAGATGTAAGAGCATAGCCCGCTGTCGCGTAAAATTGAAACAGTTCCGGATTTAATATATAGACTAGCAGAACCCGTGGGCTACGCACTGCGGTTTTTCTGTCATTTTTTAAGTAATAAGAAATAACCTATTTCGAGCTGTAAAACGTGTAGTTAATGCATGCACAGGGGCGTAACTGCGCCAATGCAGCCAATGCAGTTACATTAAAGTCCGAGATTAAAAAAAGCCTAAGTAGAAAGTATTTGTTTTGTAATAATAAGAGCAACTTTAATTAGAATAGACCTAAGTATTCAATAAAAAAACAGTATTAAATATTTTGTTTAATACGTGAGTACATTGAACGTATTTAACATTATTATTATAATCAAAGAGCAAACATATCGTATATTATGTAATATATTTAAAGGTATTCAAAAGCGCGTGCTCACTTTGAATGATCGCAGTAACATCAACAATTCAACATAAACAGTAGCAATTGTTATCTGCTGATCATTCGTCTCGAAAATACACTCCGACTATTCTTATTCGAATAATAAGTGAGTAATAAATTTCTTTGCCATTAAAAAAATTTATGAAATTGTTTTATATTATCTACTTGCTTCATTAGTACCTATAAAATAATACAAATAAATAAATAAAATAAAATGGGTATGGGAGAGGCTTTGAAGCATATTTTGTGAAGTTACGGCACTGTGCGCACAGCAATATTGTTCATATTCTCAAATACGCACGGAGTCGAGTAAAATCCCAACCCAGCAAAAGATAATGCAGCTGCGGTAGTTCAGGCTCACTTTACGGTCGACGCGCATCTGCGTTATTTTAATTTCCTGTTTTGTATGTACATATAACCAATAAGCGCACATATAACGTCATTTCCAACCCAATCCGTCCTCGACCGAGAGTAATTTAAAGTCGAGACAAATTTCTGCCTCGCAGTTTATTGTCGTAAGGACAGCGGTATCAGCAGATTATGATCCAATAATACAAAGAAACAGTATAAACCCAAATATGTTATCTGCATTGAAAACTGTAGCGGTACTCTATACAAACAAATATGCGCCTTATAAACGGTGTAAATTTTAATTCTGCTCACTACTGGTATTTCGGAATTGGTAAGAGATAGAAGGTCCGTTAAATTAGATAAACCTACCTATTTAGGAGACCAGTTTACTGGATTTTTTATGTTTTGAAAAATTCATAGTTAACTAGATACAGGAAAAAAAACATAATATGATGTTTACTTTTGTGGTTTCTCGCCTCTTTATTTATAAACTTAAACAATTCATTTTTGGAGTAATAACAATAATGAAGAAAACCCCTTGAGATTAGTTCTCACAAGAACAATTATTTGTACTTCAGATGTATATTTCGGCTGCTACGCAGCCATCTTCAGTGAACTCAAACGTAAGAAGCAAACACTACGCCGAAGTGAAAGAACACAACGAAGCAGATAAGTAACTTACACTTGGTGCTGCCAGAGTCACAAATTTTAGTTGTGGGTTGCTTTATTTATACCTGACGTGTGCCCTATTTTCTCTCTTGCGTTAAATTTTTAAAAGCTGAATTTAGAATTAGGCCAGAATCGTGATTTAAAGTATTACTTTTGTATTTTTCAATAAACCTGCTTTGTCATGCATCGAGTTGTTTAAAAGTTTTAAGTCTTTGGCTTGTATTGGATGTCCGGTTTCAAGAATATGGGTTGCAACGCAAGATTTCTTTGGTCTATTAAATCTAAAATGAGCTAAATGTTCTTTAAAACAAGTGCTAATTTTTGACCTATGTAATGGCTGGAACAAGAAGAACAATTAACTTGGTAAATGATTTTGCTTTGTTATCAGTAGAGTCTTTGGTGTTGCCTAAAAGATTTATCAAATTATTTTTACTAGAACTGTAGGGTAGAAGCCAGCGTTTTAATTTTTTTTATATTTTGTTAAAAACAAGTGGATAGTAATTCAAAGGGATCCAATGTTGTTGGGTGTCTGAGGAATTGACTTGAAGTGTAGTTTCGCATTCAGTTATTTTACAGGATTGGCATACATCGTTGAAAATATAATAAACAATGGGCGAAACAGCCCGCTGGTACTTTTCCATACTTTTGACATTTTAAATATTCTTGCGCCAATAAGTGATTGAAATTTACATCTAGTCCGATATAAGCCGCCCGCTCTAAACGCAAGACTTTGGTACGGCACGGCTACTCAGGTAAAGGCGTTCACGACTTCGGACTAAAAAACCGCTGTAAATACATTATTTGAAAAATTATTAAAAAAATGCGAAGAATTAAAAAATTATTTTTTAACTAAAGCTAGGTAATTGATAGGTGTAGTTAAAATCGCGTAACTTCTAACTAGAAAACGAGTCGTCTATATTAGGAAGTATCGTTTTTTTTAATGTTTAAAATGGTTTAAAATTCTTGTTAATCCTAATAAACTACTTTAAATATGTACATATATTGAACTGCTTAAAGTTTATAACGATTAGCGTTTGCATTTTAAATTAATAATTAATCAATGTCCAGCTTTTCATAAATTCCTGGAGCACGTCAGAGTAAAATTTTGGAAATTAATAAAAAATAAATTTGTAGTTCACTATAAGCTATGTCGGCTCACAATGTTTGAAAAAAATACCGTGAGCGGTTTTTGAGAAATGGAATATTTTTAAATCTCTTGATTATACTTATTAAGAGCTATTAAATAATATCACAATTTGTATTATTTGAATATTTTGTTTTTGAGTAATCGGGCACTAGAATAAAAATTTTCAAAAATTCGCAGCAGCATTAGTTTTGAAGATACAATATTTAAAAAGAAACCCATTTGATTTGCATTTATTTGTATTATAATGTTATGTTTGTTGTAATGTCTGTTTCTTACAAACGTTTTGAATTTATTTTGTTGTAAATCCAAATTCATGGTTACCGTATTTGGAAAACAGACCTCCTCCCCCCCTCCATTTGCAAAAGAGGACTTCTGGCCTCCTTGTATATGAAGGGGACACTCGACCTCCCCGTCAAAGAAGCCACGTTGCAGAGAAGCGCGAGGGGGAGCTCCATGTAAAAAAATCTGGCGGTGCATCTGTACTATTGTATACTGAGAAATACGAAAAAAACAAATTTTGCTATAAATACGATTTCTTCGTTAAAATGTATTTTAATACAGACGATTTTTAAGTTTTTAAATTCAAAACATTAATTATTTTCAAAATGGCTTAATGCAGATACCAACACTGTACAAATAACGATATAAACATGAACCAATAATAAACAAAAGATAAAGCTATGGCAATAATACAAAAACAATTATCTCAAGTTCACATAATCTGTTTGCCACCGTACGAGGGATTTTATTAAATTTTATAATAGATCGGCACGGAATCTTTAAATCTACTTTGCTAAAAATCTAATCAGTATAATAGTTCTTTGCTGTTGAATTTTAACAATCTTTAGTTCTTTGTTTGAGCAACGAGATTTCAAATGTTAATTTTAATAGAAGAAACTGTTTTTCATAAGCTGTTTAACCTGATTATATTTAATTAAAAAGTCGCAAGATCTTGGTTTGTAAAACTGTTATTGCTGTATCACACTTCTTACTAACACTTGTACCAGTCAGCAAATTTAATCATGCATTGTTTATGTGTATTTTACAAAAATTGATGCAGATAACGTAAAACCCAATTAACGTAATAATAAAATAACTTTTTATATATGTTAAGACTAAAATCGGCAATAACATTAAGTCTAGTATGCTGATCATTCAAACGAAAACAAAAAGACGAAGATAGATTACTGCGAGATCAAGCGGACAACAGTAAAATTACAGCAGCAATTTGAGCAAGTGCCAAATTTTGTGCTTTTTTTTCTGTAGTTAACTGAATATCTTACCACAGTATACTTATATATACAGTAGCGAAAGTAAAGGTCATTTATGGTAATTATTGCACCAAGCGGCGAACAAAGGAAAGAATCCTAACCTTAGTTTTTTTACATTTCCCAAAGATCCAAAAAGGTAATAAATTCTGATAAATATTAATACATTAAAGTTTGACTTTTTCGTCGTTCTAAATCAAAACAGTGGTTTGTAAACTGTAGACGTGAAGATTTACGTGAAAAGGAGGTGGGATATTTGAATAAAAACTGCACTTTGTGTAGGCTGCATTTTGAAGATTCGCAGTTTATAAATGTTAATAAATCATATTACTGGCATTATCTTTGTATTATTTAAAAACCATTATATAATGTAGCTCGTAATTTTTCTGTTTTGCTCATTAAAAATATGGTAACAACAACGAACTGGATTCGAATTTAAAACTCGCCATAATTTAAACAATAGTTTTACTTGTCGACCGCTTGGAGCGCCACTAGTTATAGCTTACCAGGCGTTATATGGGCGCTTTCGCTACTGTATATATAAGTATACTGTGATCTTACGTCAATTGAATATTCAACAATTATATCATGAGTTAATCGCAAAACAATCTCGTTAAAAACACGAAAATTTGTTGCATAGCAGCGAGTGTTAGTTTTGCTTTGCAATTCACATGTCACGTGATATATATTGACCAACGGAAATGCAGAAATTGTCAGTTTTTTGGCCAACGAACAAGAATTATATCGACAATTATACGTGTGGGATTTATAGCGGCAATACAACGTGTAGTTTGGGCGACAATTTAGAGAACATTTGATAGTATTAATTTTAAAGAAACATTTCACAGATAACATAAGGTTGTTTTCTATAGTCAAAGAAGTAAGTCGCGCGTAGTTCAATAGTAAGAAAAGTAATTTCAAAATTTTTCTTTAATTTTAACTTTTCAATTTGCGATTTGATTATTTCCCGAACAATATATCAAACTCTCAAATTAAAGTTTATTTTGTAAACTAACAATTAAAACTAATAAGCAGCTTCTTAAATTTATTTAAGTCTAAAATATTTCTTAAGTAAAATGAACACGATTTGCTATGTAGAAAGTTTGAGTAACTTACGCACATTACTTTTTCCAATTTACTAGTAGTACATAAGTGAATTATTTCATGCATAATACATCAAATTGTCAAATTAACTATATTTTAAAACCGACAAATAAATAAAATAAATAGTATACTAAAATTTTTATTATATATGTACGTCAAAAACAAACAGGTTGAACTTTTCTATTTGATTCTAAAACTCGACGTAGTGATTGGTAGATGTATATATTAAAACTGGAATAATTCAATGCCATTTTTTTCGGTAATATTCAATGCACGTGGTATATGAAATAAATTTAATTTCAAAATTATAAACACAAAATATAGAGCTATAGACAGAAAGGAGGTAGTGCTAGAAAGAAGCTAGAGAAAGGGAGAAAAATTGCACCGAATGTGTCTTATCAGCTAGTTCAAATTGTACTTTATTCTTACTGATTTAAACTTCACTTCAATTGATGAAGAAGGAAGCCGCAGTCTATTTTAATTTAATTTTAGGATGTGAACGTATTTATATTGGAGCTGCTGCTACTCTCATTTCGATGTGCTAATAATTATTTCTGCCAACTAAGAAACAGGCCCTGCCTGCTGGATGACATCTAACTTTGGCGCTATTGGGAGTACAGATTTTCACTGAAACGCAGGGCTGAACCTAAAATTAATTTTAAGGGTAGCAAATTATAGCTAATTTACTCGTATGTATGTATATATAATATTGCGAAACTAATCAATAATCGCCAAATTTAACACTGTATGTTTACAAAGGGTCGTTTACCCTGCAGAAATAGGGGATGTATTCGCAGAGATGAACCACGTTATCTATTTTAAATTTAGACACTATAGCGTAGTAACTAAAAATACGAGTAAATACCTACTTAATATATTGTACATTTTACATATTTTACGGTGTGTGAACGCATTTTTAGGTATTAAGTATATAATAAAAAATAAACTTTCACATTAAAAAGTTAATAAACATACATAGCTATATTTTAGGTAATAAGTTTCATGAAGTTGCGTTTTTCGTACATTATTAAAAAAGATTTTTACACTACCTTTCTAAATCCTAATTTTATTTCAATATCACCGATTATTATTAATACGTACCTATATCTGGGCGACGACACACTGAATTTAGAATTTTTAAATGAATACATTTAGGTGTTTGTTTTAGCTTTTTAAATTCTGTAAATGTGCTGGAGGAAGATACGAAGGCGGAGTGATAAGTCTGGTAAAAATGAAACAAGGGATATATTTTTCAGCCAAAAAACAATATATTTTTAACGTATTTGCTTTTTAAGTCGACACGCTTAGTCCAACGTTTTTTCAATTTTTCGATCCCTTCCGAATAATACGATTTCTCCAACCCTTCAAAATAGGCGTTTGATGTAACGACGATCTTCTCATTAGAGTCGAATCTCTTTCCGCCGAGCCATTTCTTCAAGTTCGGAAACAGGAAATAGTCGCAGGGGGCAAAGTCTGGAGAGTATGGTGGATGTCGAAGCAATTCGAAGCGTAATTAATAGATTTTGGTCATGGCAACTACACACGTGTGCACCCGTGCATTGTCTTGATGGAAGAGAACTGTTCTCTTTGCCAAATGCGGTCTCTTTTTTCAAAACGTCGAAACGGTCCAATAAGTTGCAATAATATTCGCCGTTGATTGTTTTTCCCTTTTCAAGGTAAACAATGTAGATTACGCCGCGTGCATCCCAAAAAACTGTGGCCATGCCCTTCTTGGCCGATGAAACCGCCTTCTTCGGCGCAGGTTAGCCAGTAGAAATCCACTGTTTAGACTGTTCCTTGCGCTTGAACATAGCCAAACCTGCATCTGAAGTTGTCACACGTGTGCGTTTTTGATTGATTGTGAGCAAACGCGAAACCTATCGCGCGGTTACGTTTTTCATATCCAAATGTTCGTGTAATATATTGCGCACACGTTCATCTGAGATGCGTACTATCTCAATTATCTCGCGCACTTTCACTCTGCGTCTTGCAAAACAATATCATGGATTTGGTTAATCATTTATGGTGTGGTGACCACATTTGGGCGTTCTAAACGTTCGGCATCGGTGCTTGTACGACCACAACGAAAATCAGCAAACCACTTGTGAATCATTTTAATCGATGGTGAAGAGTCTTCATAATATTTATCAAGCTTTGTTTTGGTTTGCGTAATGGTTTTTCCACGCCATAAATAATGTTTAATTAACTCACAAAATTCACTTTTTTTCATGTTCGCAAAAATACGAGAAGTTGTCTGCTTTCAATGACTGTCAAAACTGAACTAAACGACAGATCTGTCTGAAAATTTTAATGTGGCCTAGTGACAGATGGTATTGACAAACGTTTATCTGGGATTTGCGATTGTGACGCCCTCTGTTGCAATTTTACCAAACTACTCACTCCATCCTCTTACTATAAGGTATTATCACAGTATACTTATTCGTACAGTAGCGAAAGCAAAGGTCATTTATGGTAATTATAGGACCAAGCGGCGAACAAGTTACACTAAAGTCTGACAGCTAACGGTAGTAGTGTTTCTCTGCTTTTTGAACGTTATAAGAACAATTTTCAAGTTGTTAGCCAGTGTTTTTATAAAAATTTGATTAGTGATATACCAATCTATTATGAGAGTCTCAAAAGGGAGCGCATGTTCCGCCGTAAACTGCGAAAACAACAAAGGATAGAATCCTAACCTTAGTTTTTTTATATTTCCCAAAGATCCAAAAAGGTAATAAATTCTGATAAATATTAATACATTAAAGTTTAACTTTCCCGTCGTTTTAGATCAAAACAGGGGGTTGTAAACTGTAGACGTGAAGATTTACGTGAAAAGGAGGTGGAATATTTGAATAAAAACTGCACTTTGTGTAGGCTGCATTTTGAAGATTCGCAGTTTATAAATGTAGAGAAGAAGAAGTTGGTTCACACGCAGTACCAACAATATTTCAAATTAAAAACCCTCCTAAACCACTTTTGTGTGAAAGAAAACTACCAGCGCTTCGAATAATAAAGCCTTGTTAATATAGGTATTATTTACTGTTTAATGTATAAATCAAAACTTATTTTGTTAATAAATCATATTACTGGCATTATCTTTGTATTATTTAAAAACCATTATATAATGTAGTTCGTAATTTTTCTGTTTTGCTTATTAAAAATATGGTAACAACAACGAACTGGATTAGAATTTAAAACCCGCCATAATTTAAACGATAGTTTAACTTGTCGACCGCTTGGAGCGCCACTAGTTATAGCTTACCAGGCGTTATATAGGCGCTTTCGCTACTGTATATATAAGTATACTGTGGTATTATCACAGTATACTTATTCATACAGTAGCGAAAGCAAAGGTCATTTATGGTAATTATAGGACCAAGCGGCGAACAAGTTACACTAAAGTCTGACAGCTAACGGTAGTAGTGTTTCTCTGCTTTTTAAACGTTATAAGAACAATTTTCAAGTTGTTAGCTAGTGTTTTTATAAAAATTTGATTAGTGATATACCAATCTATTATGAGAGTCTCAAAAGGGAGCGCATGTTCCGCCGTAAACTGCGAAAACAACAAAGGAAAGAGTCCTAACCTTAGTTTTTTTACATTTCCCAAAGATCCAAAAAGGTAATAAATTCTGATAAATATTAATACATTAAAGTTTAACTTTCTCGTCGTTTTAGATCAAAACAGGGGGTTGTAAACTGTAGACGTGAAGATTTACGTGAACAGGAGGTGGAATATTTGAATAAAAACTGCACTTTGTGTAGGCTGCATTTTGAAGATTCGCAGTTTATAAATGTAGAGAAGAAGAAGTTGGTTCACACGCAGTACCAACAATATTTCAAATTAAAAACCCTCCTAAACCACTTTCGTGTGAAAGAAAACTACCAGCGCTTCGAATAATAAAGCCTTGTTAATATAGGTATTATTTACTGTTTAATGTATAAATCAAAACTTATTTTGTTAATAAATCTTATTACTGGCATTATCTTTGTATTATTTAAAAACCATTATATAATGTAGCTCGTAATTTTTGTTTTGCTTATTAAAAATATGGTAACAACAACGAACTGGATTGGAATTTAAAACCCGCCATAATTTAAACGATAGTTTAACTTGTCGACCGCTTGGAGCGCCACTAGTTACAGCTTACCAGGCGTTATATGGGAGCTTTCGCTACTGTATAAATAAGTATACTGTGGTATTATACTAAAAAGAAAATAATTCAGTTCATAACAGATAAAGCTGCGAGCCATAAAATATTCATTAACAAATAGATAACACTGTTTAATTGCTTAATTACATATTCATATAAACTCTTGGGACACAAAACTCCAATTAAATAAAACTTTCACATTTGAACAACATAATATATTATTTGTTTGGGAAACAAACAACATGATTAGAGAAACGTATGCATCCGCTGAAATTCAATAAATTTCTGAAACACAAAGGCAGCTTTTATTACAAATTTATATTTTTGCTTTTAAACTAAACTACTGTTAGGCTACAGTACAAGATTACATGTGTTTGGTAAGTAGCATAGAATGTTTCAAAATGGTTACTGAGCGCTTTGGCAGCAGGGCAATATGCAAAACTCAATATCCGATGGAAACCAGCCGGCAGGCATATAATTTAAATTAGAAATTTTCAGTACCATTTTGTATCGTTCTCCTAACAATTAAATTGCCATAAAATCCGACACCTTCAACTTTGTGCGTCATATTGCGAAGGTGGCAGCAAGCGTACCTGTGAATATTTATTCAAAAGTGGGTATAACTTTCCTCCGCCGGAAACTCTTTCATTTCTCTCAAACTTCGAACAAGTATTGCAAACAAAGTTTCATAAAATAAAATTTAATTCGCTCATTTGACTTATATAGACTTTACCATTACATTTCGTAATTCGTCGGATTTTTATTGAGATTTATGTGAATTTGTACAATTGGCTTAGAAGTAAAGTTTGTTACTGTATTTAATAGGTAATTATTTCAGAATGTATTGTATTGGCAAATGCTTATGCAAAAGATTGATTTTAAGATGAAAACATGTTATACAACTGTAAGAATCCAAAAACCGCGTTTCAGATACACTTGTTTGCATGTGCGTGAATGTAATACATCTATTCGTTTTTTTTTATATGACAGCTTCTCTTTTCATGAAAATTCAGACATATATAAAATAATAATTAAAACAGTATTTATGTTCTACACAAGAAAGAAAATGCAGATCAATCTGAACTGGCGAATGATAAGCGTAGAAATAGTACGCTGTCAAAATTCTCCTTTTTCAATAAAAATGTACTATTGCGAGATTTTAACGCAAAAATGTTTCTCTTAAAAATGTCTATTTCTGAGTAAATACTTTCATATCTCCCAAACGGATGGCCTAATCTTGATCAAATTTGAATCGTTGACGTATACCAAAAATTCTTTGTGAAAATAAGGTTTCAATAGAAGTCCGAAACCAATAATTTGTATAATTCTACTGTTTTCAAAACAGTAGTTTGTGTAATCTGAACTGACTAATAGTAAAGCCAAAGGTAAATTCTTTGTGCGAATTTTCTAGCTTTAAAATGGCAGCCGATACGATTTTTTGAATATTATTTCATTATATACATTTTCACTCAAAAAGGAGTCGGCAGATCGCACTGAAAATTGGTACCGAGACACCCCTAGGAAGACCCAATTTTAATATATAAAGCAAGTTTCGACGCAATGAAAACTGCAATCTGAAAAAACAGTTTGGATGTTCAAAAAAAAACACCTTGCTTAAAAATAAGCGGAAAATTTCTTTAAAACTTTGTAGGGTCATAAATCTAGGATCACCTTCAATTTTGTTTTCATCTTAACGCCACGCTCTAATTTCTCGGCGACGCCTTTCATTGAAATTTGAAAATGTATACTTTTTTTTAATATATGGAGAACTTTAGAATTGGAGCGTCTTTGTTTAAGTTGAATTGCTCGTCGGTTGTAGCAGAATAAGATACTAAACTCTAAAATGTTCATATAATCTAATATTTAGAGGGCCCAACACTTGTATCCTCTCCCTTTCTATCATTTTTAGCTGATCTATCTTTTTTGTTCTCTGGTCGTATTTAAATCCTTAAGCAATTTCTTAACAAAAAAAATCGAGCTTTCCAATTACGAATAACTTAAGAGAATCACTTTGCAATTACTGTTGTATTATTTACTTCTACCGGAACGGTATACGGTCGATTACCATGCATTGCAGTGTTTAGATGTATTATCTTGTAGTAACTATTGAAACAAACACGTTACGACAAACTGCAATTTTGTACATATTGTAAATAATAAAATTGAAGTATAGAAACGTTAAAACAGATGTTTGCCCATTTTTTTAATTTTTGAAGCAAGAAACTGTTTTAAATAAACGTATAATAGTTATTTATACATCAAGTTTCTAAAGTGGAAATTTATGGGAACGAGTGTGGAGTTTGCAGACCAAGGCGAAGCCGAAATTTACAACCATACGAGTGCACTTTGCAAACGAGGTATAAACACTATTTTTTCTAAAATCGCGTAAAAATGCACAATTTTCTTGTAGATAATTCTAAATTTATTTGAAACTAACAATAATTCAAAATGTTTGTTGGTAACAATTAAAAACTGTACTTTATAGCACTTGTGCTATAAAGACTACTTTATAGCACTAGTGCTATAAAGTGACATTGTAGACACGATTTTGATTACAATAACGACATTTTGCACGTTTTTAGAAAAACATATTTTTCATAATGGTTTAAATCATTTATGATGCTCCCACAACTTTTTGAAAATTTCAAATTTAATAAATTCTTCAAAAATGTATCAATATTCATTTTCGAAATTTCAATAGCTCTAGAAGAATGAATGAATTATCAATGATTAAAAATTTAAATTGCGAAAACAACATAACCTTTATATCAATAAAATTTAAAAAAAAATGCCGTTGAAAAGCTGTTTTGTTTCAGACATTCTTTTCAATTTAAATTTTTTAATAAGTAATAAATAATAAAATGGCTTTCGTAGTAACATTTGGGAACAATAATTTAGACCGACAGATATCGGAAAACATTATCATTACTTTATCTGTTGTAAATTCACAAGTTAACTCTAATTCTTTCCAATATTTTAACTAAAAAAAATATTTTGATGATAATAATAATAATAATACTGATAAAAATTTAATAGTAAAAAAATATAGGTCTCTTTCTATGTCTATATGGGCCATGTAATTTTAGTGAAGTATGTAATGATCTACTAATATTTCAGCTGCTATAAATGTGTTTAAACTTTTAAAGTCATGAATATGAATTACATACAACGGTTTATTCAATTGATATCTACTAGTTTCATTTAACTCACAAAATAATCTAGTGAACCCAAACAATTGTTCGTTTTCAAGACTGCTTCTCATTAGAGTTGACTATGAAAGCTCAAGTTCCCAACTGCTTTTCAAATCGTTACTTTTTACTATCCTATTTTAGTATGGGGAATAATATTGATTTCATGTAAATTTTCAAATTCAGATTTTGACAGAAACACATGTTTTGGATCTCCAGGAAACCTAAAAACTGGTCTATAATAATGTCGATCTGTGCGTATGTATGAGTTTGTGTGTTTGTGTGGGTAGATGATACCTCGTGACTCCCGAACGGATGGTCCGAATTTAATGAGCTTTAAATTGTATTTTAAAAATAAAAAATCACCGACACAAGAAGCTTTTAAGAAATCTGAAATTGTTCGATACATGTTTTTGAAAAAATTTCATTCAGGAATGGAATTTTCTAAATCTGAAAACGGAATAGAAGACCTTAGGGTAAAGCAAATGCCTTTTCCCAACTTTCTAGCTTAAAAAAGCCGGCCGATACAATGAAAACTTATAGTTTAACGCCTTATAGCTACAAAACGAATTGTAGATCGGAATGAAAATTGATATTATAATAGCTCTATGAGAACACAATGTAAGTAAGAAATGGGAAATGAAAATTGTTTGGAAATAACAAATATAGTTCAAAAACAGGCCTCATGAATTTTTTTAAAATTTTATAGTTTTATTAAAACGGATAGCAGAATCAGATGTACAACTTATTTTTAGATATTTAGCGGAGTTAATTTTCCCCCTTCCCACCAACTATTAGCGGACGAATTTGTCCTACCGTTGTTAGATTTCTCTGCTTCACTTTTGAAATATGATAGGACAGTTTGTAAAGTATTGGACAGTCTATGAGAAGTGCTTTGATTATTTTTTCGTATAAATTTATAAATTTAAATATTTCAAATTTTCCTTGCATGAAAATGCATTTATTTAAATTTTTGTAGTTCCTAACTGCTTACCGTTAATAGTCCTTATTGTTTTCAAAACATACAGTTTTATTTTAAAATAATACGTTTATTGACCGTTAGCCAGTGTCTTATTATACTAACGTGTAACGGTTACCCTTTAAGCGGTACCCTAAAGTAAATTTTAACAATACCTACTCAAGTTTTTTTTAGGAATTGTTAATTTAAAAATTGTACAAGATATAACAATAAACTTAATTTTCTCATCAAGTAGGTAATGAAGAGTTTGTATTTTATATTTATGAACGGTTTATTTTTCCATAAAATTTCTTTAGCAAATTGATTTTGACACACTATTTTGCTATAATACTGATTTTCTTGATTAAATTAATAAATTCTATATCAACCAGTAATGGCAACCATAAAAGTAAAATCGGTAATAGGAATACGCAATGTAACGAAACAGAACGTGTGGTTCACTTGGTTAAATGCAGTTTGTATGTGAGTGACGTCCACGCGAATTATATTATCTCTGAAGGGTGCAGACAAGTAAATTAAGAGCTGCATCTGATGCGGTGGAACAGAATCACATTGTAGCTTTCAAACTATTTAAATAAAAACTAGCAACATTTCTGGTACGAGGACAAGGGAAAACGCTGAACATTGGTGACATTACACACCAGACTGATTCTGACATTCTTTTATACTGCGTTATTAACAGAAGAAAAAAAGTCGCAATATATTAGTAACAAATGTGCGAAAGTAGGAGATTTAGTGTAGGAAGGTAAACTTGATTTTAGATCTCACGAACTGTTGCGCAGTACACGTCAAACACGCCCAAGCCAGGCTCCAGACCGACCTAAAAATATCATCATTAGTTTATAGCGGACATTATATTACTTTCTTTCTTAAAAGTTATCGCCATTTTATCAGCCCTACGTCTTTGTTGTAAAGAGCTCGAAAATTTTATATTTTACGCCATTAAGAGTAGCCAAATATCAAGTTTAAAATAATCTGGGATCTACAACATTCCTTGCTCTTGTGGTTCAAACTACATCAGACAAACTGGTCGTTCCGTTGAATTAAGATTGTGAGAGCACAAAGGTGATTGCAAACACCAACGCATCATGAAATCTGCGGTGGCTGAACATACTGGTTTAACTGGGCATAAGATGGACTTTGAGAATGCGCGAGTACTTGCCAGCGTACTTTATTACTTTCCTCGTATCATACCTGAAGCAAATGAAATTAAGATACAACCTAACAACATAAACAGAGAGGACGGTTTTGGACTACAGTCGTTTATTCTCTAAAGACTCGTAAGCATCATCGATCTCACGATCACGCTTCACTGGATCTATCTTCGCCCAACAGTGACAGCCACAGGGATAAGCCGATTAAGTATTCTTGTCCTGGCAAGCAAAATACATTAAGATCAAATGTTTGTCCGTCCCAAGGTTTAATAATCTAAGCACACGGTCCTGTTTAGGCAACTATTGCTCAAACAACTATTGCTCAAACTTTTAGAGCAAATGCTTGTAAAGTCAGACAAATTACAGGTCGGTCTTTACCTGATTATACTGGAAATCACGACGCGTTCTAAGCCTAAAGTAAATTGTAATATTGACAAATATGTTAACAAGTAGTGATGCTGTCGAGACTTTCTCTGTTTTGATTCAATGGTTACGTTTAAATTTTCTTAGGTTATTTTACGAGGTATTTCAACGCCAAAACAGGAACTCACGCAGCGGCATGGTGGATTTAGTGATTCAAGCAATTATATTTTATGCGCAATACTGAGGTATTCTATTCTAAACAAGAAGCAATTCGTAAGCCTTGTCATGGAAACCATTCTTTGTAATCATCGCGGCCACTGAACTATACTTATACTGGAACGCGCGCTCGGCCCGCCAGCCCGATCCGAGAGAGAGGGCCGCAAGGATCATCTCTGTCCTACTCTCGAAAGTATGCGCATGCGTTGAGCAGTCGATTGTCATGTCGCAACGTTTGAAAAGGAACTCGCGGAGCGGTACGAAAAGGACAGGAATGATCCTTGCGCGCTATCTCTCTCGGCTCGCTTCTTTTCTATGGCAGAGACCACCAGTGCGCGTTCCAGTATAAGTATAGTTCAGTGATCGCGGCCAATGTAAATGTCAACTGTACCGTGAAACAACCTATCATAATGCAATTTTTCGTTAATGAAGACGGCAAACCTGCTGAAGTATTACGCAGACTTAGCTCAGAGTATAAAAAAAGTACACCCATAGACTAGCAAATATTTTAATAAGTTCAAAATAAGAAAGTTAGACACGTTATTTTAAAAATAGTGGTGTCCACAGCCTACAGGATGTACTGATCTGCCCAGCAAGCAGTACAGATCTACCAAAGCACATTGCAAGCTATTCTAAACAAGTGTTACATTGTTGTGTTATACAATTTATGCTCGAGCGCGTAACCTGAGCATTGTATTTTGCAAAAACAATAATTTTTGTTTCGCGTTTCGTAGCCTCAGGAGCTCCTATCGGTCTTGGACCCTGTCATTTTACCACCTACGCCACCCTTTAGTTACGCTCCTGCCTTTGGCGTAAAGTATCTCTGTATAGCACAAACGTAATTTTAGATTATTCATTTTTATACGAATGCAAACAGAAGAAAAAAACTTAAGTTTTGTCAAATTTAGTGGAAATAGATGATCAAAACAACTGCCGATCTTCACCAAATTGTAAATCTGAGCGTAATAATATATCTATGTCAAATAAATTTTCTTTGTACCTCTACAACAAAATAACAATTTAAATATGTTAATTTAAAAAAATGTTTAATAAAAACTACCCAGTAAGTAAGAAATTATTTATTTGCATTTTAAGCATTTATGGCTCAACAAAACTTATTAGTGGAATGACGTTTTTCCTAACATTAAAAATAAAAACACTTTCTTTATAGTTAGGTCCATCCGTGGACACACCGAATAAAGGGTAATTTTAGTGTAGTGTCAATTTTTGAAGAAAATTACAAATACATTATAGCCCAGACGAGGCAAAACGATACAAGATGAGACAAAGTCTTCATTTCGTCTCGTATCGTGGCAGCACTATTAACAAGCGACCGACAAGATTACTTACTTCAGCGGTGAGTTGAAACAAGAAAATAAAAGTATGTTAAACAGGAACTTGAAAATAGTTTAGAAATTATGTGGTTTCAACTCATAATATAGTGTACTGAGGAAATACGTTTATGTTTATTTATATATAAAAAAATAACAGTTTGAAACTAATTTTATATCCCACATCAAATTTTTATGCAATATGTATGTTCTACTATATTGAATATGCATTTATGCATTTATTATTTATATGCCGTAGTGTGCAGTGCACAATTTTTATTTAATATAACTTAGTGGAATAAATTTTAAGAATGGTCGTGTGCATCCATATGAATTGCTACAGTTAAACATGCTCTGTAGAGTTATTATCAGTTTCCCCGCGTGTAACTCATTTAAATTTGGTTAACGTCAGAGTTAGCGTATTGTCGTATGTATCGGTTTTTGAATTGATCCCTATTGTGAGAGATGCGCTCTGTCAGCCCTTCGCACGTCCCTCGTACGCGCTGCTGCCTCTACCCATCAATATCAGTCTGTCGGGTGGATGAATTTTAATTATGGTGTTGAGTGAAATTTGTTAAAGCTTTCATTCTTCACGAATATTCATAGGTACACAATATGAGGGTTTCTCTGCTTTTTTTAACTCGTGGAAAATATGTAATCATTGACTGGATTTAATTCAAACGCGAATTTCATTAATAAACCTCTTATAGGATTTTATAACGAAACGAAGGTAAAAACCTGTATTTTAAAATGACATACATACACAATATTATAACAAAATGTTGTTGTCTTATAACTATAAACAAATGGTGGCCTAAACAAGAATTGTTATAGGTGCAGCCTTTTAAAAGTGTTTATATTTTACGAATACTTTATGCATAACTTCATAATTTAAAACAACGAAATGTATCTTACATGTTAATAAAATATTTAGAAAATAAAAAGAAAACCAAAATTTGCAATTATTTTATGTAAGCATATTCATTCAATGCATCAAATGCATCCCACAAAAATTTAGAAAAAATTGTTACTTATTTGTATATAAAAGTCAGCAAACCAAAATTATCAGTTTATTTGTAAATACTCCAAAAAATAATTTGTCGATTACATACATTTGTAAATGGTGTGTCGTTGTAGCATTTTTTTACCAGTAAATATAAGGGAAACGGTCAAACTAGAATTTTTTTTAGCGCTAATCATCGGTCTAACATGCCGCACCCCGAAAGGCATGCAACCCAACATACACACCACACACACCGTCCATGGACACGTCGGGTTTAACTTTTTTTTCCGACGGGCAGAGGATTCGAACCTACTACCGTTGGGAGTCTAGTTCTAGAGGTTGGGACTCTAACCACTAGACCACCCGCTCGCCCGGTCAAGCTAGAATAAGGAATACAATCACGTAAATAAAGCGTTGAGTAAATTAGCTAAATATGTTACATTTGCGTCCCGTTGTTTCGCAGCCCAGCTAGTTGATGGGGATTCCGGAGTCAGCTTCGGTTTATGGATGCTAAGTAGCGTGGTAGATTTAGCGACCTACGAGATCTCTGGAAATGGAAGCGCTATTGGCAACAGTAAAGCTTCTGGTGGTTCTGAATCCATCAAAAGCTGTAGGTCTAGTTGCTACTATTACGCACAGAACTTGATAGACGATGCAGGCTAAAGAAGTCTTAAAATAGCGTTCACTGTAGAAATGGGTTACATTCTGCTATGCTCAGAAGTTTTAATTACGTATTGCCTAATTTTTATGGAATTAAATTACGACATTTTTAATAGAGAAATTTTACATCTCCAACATATCCTTCTTTTCTTGCTTGTAAGTGCCATGTTTTTGCTAAACTCTTGTAGTAAATATTTAAGACGTGAAAGTATAGTAAAATAATATTTTCCTACTACCGACAATGTAAGTACGCCATACATCCATGGGTACATGAGATGTAACTGCCTCATAACATTTGGTTATTGGTTGACTACGAAACTTAATGATGTCACCTTCATTCCTAGGAAAATAATAGTAATACAGATTTATAGCAACAGGCATAGCTAACATACGAAATAGAAATAATTAGAACAAAATTCTGATCACGGTTCTGATGACAGATGTTAAATTTCACCGTATTTTAATAGCATATTATGCAACAAATCTATAATGATAGCTATTAATACACATACGACACGAGCGGCAGCGAGTGTCGTAATTCAAACAATAGCTATTATATAAGAGTTGGACACACTATTTTTTCTACGACTAGTTAATTTAAAACAAAATTCGATACAAAAAATTATTTAAAGATTATACTTAAAAAAACTCGAACTGTTTTGCGATGTTAATTGAGAAATGTCAACAACTCTTGTAACCATGGTTACCAAAAACAATGCTTTGCTGTTACTGGTCAGTTTGGGTCGTTTTATAATGAAAATCTACATCGTAATGGGTATCATTATAGTATAAGCAGCGCACACTTAATAAATAAATTAAAAAATGGGAGTAAAAAAATAAATTTTCTTATTATATTAAGCTAATTACTTCCGGTAGTGGGAAAATTGCTGCAGGTGGTGGGATTAATATAATAAGCAAAACGTAATGTAAGGATATAACATTGTCGTAAGGTACCCTTCTTGGTAATGTTAATACGTCCTTACATTCCTTGTAGCTTAAGTAACTATTTGTTTGATTTCTATAGCAAACACTGAGTTTTATGGTCTTCTAAACAGTTTTTTTTATTATAAATTAAGTGCTTACCGTGGCTCTTGTAAAAGTTTTATTGTTTTAAATAAAATGACTAAAGCTTAAACAAAACGTTAAGTGTTCTCGCATATAATAAACAAGAACTTAGCAGTCGACAGGCACGTAACTAGAATCTTTTAGTAAGGTGGGCTACTATTAGACCATAGAAATATATAGCCTAGTTATACTCCTTTTTTTAAATAATATTATTAAATACTTTTTTCAATCTTTAAATTTTACCCGCAATGAAGTCTTGGTCAATAATAATCAAATGTCAACATTACTCGTGTAATTGATTAGCAACCTCTTTTTGGGAAAACAACGGATTTATCACACACATTCTATTTATTCTATTATATTCTATTTATCCAATCAGAGTATTGTTGAGTTTCATGTCGACAACCAGTCAAATTAATTAGTTGATGAAGATACAATTAGTGATGTTTAATAAGTGAAACCACCAAGATATCAAAATGACTGTAGCTGCGGTACAACACACGAAAAATTACTATCATTGTCAATAAGATTCGCTTTAATTGAATATCTTTAGAATGCATCGTAATTAGTGGTCTATAATATACTCATAACAAATTGTATTAATAGTTAACTCGTGTTACTTAATTTAAGACTTTAACTTATTTAACACCATCGTTAACATTTAACCCAAGAAAAGTGGATACCACTTGTTATATTACTTGTGATAATTTAAGAAATCTTGTTACATTATTCTTAATTATTTCATACATAATGTAAACAATCAACCAAAATAAGTTATTCGAAAATTCTATATTAATAATGCACAGCTTACAGTAGTCATAAGCTGTCACTAGGAGTAAGGAGGTGCAGGGTCACATAGATAATAGCCCGTAGTTATCATAAATGAAAAAAAATTACTAAATAAAATTGTAGAATAATTATATCAAAAAATGCGGACGGTATATTCTTGAAATAATCGTTAGAAGCGCATTTCATTCATATTATCAGATTAATTTAGTAAATTTTTTTCAAGCTTATTACCAAAAAGCAATATCTCTCCACACAGTGATATTATTGTTGTTTGACTATTGACCGAAACCACAGATTCGTGAAATTGCCAGGCAACAAGCATTCTAGAAATGATTTGAATTTACCTATTTCGAAATTTCACGTAAACCTGCTATGCTGCCACTCAGAAAATAATTCGTATGTCACGTGACTCCATTTAAACCTAACAGATGCATAAAAAATGCCTAGTTGTATTTTATCACAGCGGTAATAAAAATCCAAAAAATTCTATAGCCTTATTTACACATGTTGCGTTGGTGGCTACCTTGCGATCATAGCAACTACAATAAAATTACACTCAGTCAAATAATTTTTAAGTTTTAACTCGAAAATATTATGGATAATAATTATATCACTTATTATATTATAAGGTTTAATAATTAACTTTTTAAGTTTTAACTAGGTTGTATTAAAAACATGCTCGCCGATAAACCTAATAGTTGTTTTCTTTTGGAAAACTATTTCAAAGATATTAAAAGAAGTGGCCTTATACTAAATGATAAACGAAATATGTGACGACCACGCAATTCTTAAGTAAAACTTCTTCAGGTGTTCTCACTGACAGCATTTTTCCCTTTAAACCTTAAGACATTTATTAGCTCTTTACTGCACAGCAAAAATTGCATTTATGTTGAAGGTGTAACGTGTTGCAAAGAATGCAGATGTAAAAATTGTAAAAACGCGCAACTAGACGAGGTTTATATATTGGAAGAAAATTTTCTCTTTGATTTCTTTGTCAGGACAAAATTAACAGAATTAATATACAGTTTATAACACGTTCAACAAAATTTTTGTACAGATATGTATTTCCCTATACCTTATAAATTATATACCAAAATAAAGAGCAATTAATGGGCCACATGTACCCGGAGTGAAAGACCTCGACACCTTCGGGAATAAGAGATGAAAGACTATGAAGATTATGATGATGATGTTTTCAAAAAAATCCATGTTGGTAGATCTTTTAATTATTAACCTACAACTTTGAGAGTGCTTTTGTCAAAGTATCCTTTATTCCTTCTTCGGCTTGCGTAAACGCATGCAACCTACTAACGTTGACGGACCGATCGTAGAAGCTCGCCGAAAAAATTGGCTGCGCTTGTGCATCCGTTATGGTGCCTGATCCCATGATCGCATGTTACACCCACCGGCAAAGAAGTTTTACTTCAAAAACTACTAGATTCTTCTCTTGAACCCTATTTTGAATAAACTATTGTATCAGCAAAGACAAAGTCATCAGGTTTGGCTCTGGAAGCTTTAACGCGTGTATTTGTGCGACATACAATTTGTTTTATCTGTCATTAATGACAGAATATTAGCATTTAAGTATCAATTAATGACATGAATTTAAACTTATAGAACCAGACCTTTATTTTTTTTCTTCCCAGGGTTGGTATCAATTGCTTACCCCAAGCACCGCGGCCTAAAATGCCTGTTGTGCCTACTTACTCCCAAATTATTTGTCAAGTCAGAATAAAATTAATAGGTTGAGAGTGAACGTTTTTAAATATTTAAAGGTTTTATAACATACAAAAAGTAAAAATTGCTAAAGTGTGGGAAAGTCCATGCGAAGTGGCTCGCCCATCGTTTTTGTGGTACTCAATACTGATGTATTTGTTTGTACTACTAGTTACTGGGTACTTGTATTTATATAGTAAATAACGGAACTAGTGGAACCGGTGGGCTATTTCGCCCGTTCTTTTTTGGTAATTTTGATTTAATACTAAATCAGCAAAATTAAACAGATAGCGTAGCGGGCCGCGAATCGAAGTCCTGGTCTACATTGCTATGATATCTTGAAGCTGGTTTGTTTAGACTGAAGTATTGTAATTCCTTAATAGCAGTTTTTTTTTATTTTACAATCACAGATTTGTAAAGACAGTAAGTTATTGGTATTCAAAGTTTTAAACTCAGACATGCGTATTATTGGTGTATTTACTTGTTTAAAATTCAAATAACGTGATTATTTTATATTATTCATATTCTTCAACATCTTTGGAGTTTGTTTTCACTGAAAGATAGAGGAACACAATCAGATTGGTATGATTACTGTTTATGTTAATTTTAGTTATGAATTAGCTTCGACATGTTTAAAGGTTTTAAGATATAAGAATCTATAACAAAACAAATAAAAGTATTTTGAATCATATTGAAAGTATTCAAAAGTGTGATAGTCTGAAAGCAATCCAATACGTGTTTGAATCTACAGTGGAGAAAGCTGCAAAATTACATTAACGATCTTGAACAAAATAAATGATAACAAAATTGTCATTTGAGTCGAGCGGTGTGTATTTTTGAAAATAATCTAACCAGTGAAGAAGAAGTACATCATACAACAGTTATCTAATCAAGGACCACAACAGTAATTCTGAAGAAACTAAGATAAGTGTTTATTTTAAGAAAAGTAGAATTTTAAAATTTGATCTTCAATAAATTAGTATAACGTCAAATTGACATTTAATAAAGATCTTTGTAACGCAATATTTGATTGTGCGTTTCTGTTTTATTCATATTATTGTACTTTTTCTCAAAGCTTAATAACAGTCCTGAGATTTAAAAAAATTCAATAAAAATAATTGGTAATTGCGAGATACAAGCATACAAAAGTTGTTTTCAGGTAAGTGCTTTAGAGCTATAATGTTATAGGCTCATATCATAGCAATATCTTTTATACACTAAATTCAGATCCGATCCCCCTATCTTAACTTTTAGTAACCGCACATTCAGTAACAAAACACAAGTTATGTATTATGTTAACAAGTTCCGACGATTAAAATTTCAATCACATCTCTATTAATTATATCATTATATCTTTTAATAAAATTGCTAACATTTATTTTAAGAGAAAGGCGTGGGAGGTAGTCCACGGGTTAAGTTAGTTACAAAAATTAATTTGGGATTGATTTAATTCTTCTAAGGTTAATCAACATTTATTAACTCTTGTAACAGTAAATGCGACAATTTGCTATTGTAACTAGATCCCAAAATATTAGGGACAATGAAGTGTAGCTGTGTTTATGAATTTCTAGCTTATGTAATTTTGTAAACATGGCTTTAACTGTGCTCTGGTTGCTTCACGTAAACCCGAGATGGCTGTATGCATTTCATAAATGAATGAGCGAAGATGGTTTGTAATGTAATGTACCTGGAATATATGTCTGTCAAATTACTGCTTTTACCTGTTTAAGGATACCTGCTTAGTTTCAGTATTAAAAAGAAACAAACAGGTAAACGATATTTCATAGGAAACATAATAAATATAATTATAAATTTGTTAGGTTAGAGTTTAGTTGGTTGTTGAAGTTTATAAAATGTATCACCTAAACACCGCCGACCAATTTGTACGTCTAGGAATAACTAAACTGTGTCAAGATGTAAGCCCCGTCGCCGTGTTATGGTAAGGCAGTTAGTGATTTAATATATAGATTTTGTAAGCAAGCAAATGTAATCCTAGAAATTACAGTTCAGCTCTGTTAATACTTTACTATTTCGCATCAGAAGTCGAGCTGAAGATTTTCTTCTAATTTTAACAATTTAAATGAAAGCAATGGTTCGCATGAAAAACGTAACAAGTTGATTAAGTCAATAACTGAAATTATAGCTATAAGACATACTACATGAAATTTAATAAATTAAATTCCACATAAAGTTGTCTTCCGAAAATAGTGCTATGTTAAATAAAATAAAATATCCGTGGTAGTATTTTGTTTAACATAACGCTCAAAAACAAGCAATTAAAATAGTTTTAAATGTGCATTTAGTGCATTGTACAATTGATTTATAAATTCTAGCTTGGCTTCGTTAAGGGTCATATAAATGAAGCACTTGAAGTAATAATGTATTTTATTCATACTGCATCGTACTGTAGTGTTATGTAATGTTAAGTTCGTAGTTGTAAATAAAACACTAGTTTGCAGGAGGAATTTTAATGTGTATTTACTTTTACAAGATTATCTTGATAACTAATCATAACGACGTAAATAGCAACGCAAGTCGCTAAGTTACTAAACACAATTGAACAATATCTAAAACCAAGGGCTGCTACAGTACAATTGATTTTATTTTCATTGTTTTGCTATTTATTAACTGGAAGTGACTTGATTTTGGTTGGTACAGAGGTAACTGTAATAAGTTTTGGTAAACTGACCCTTTTTTGTAGCCGATGATGCCATGATACACACCCTGAAAACTACCAACTACCTACTTGTTAAGTTTTTTTAAGAAATCGCAATTATCACCTTATACAATCTTATGAAAAATTAAAGAGCACATTCAAAAATATAATAAAAGTATACAGTTGTTAAATTAAATGGAACTTAAACATTAAATTAAAAATAACAAAGTTGCTTATTGTCTCTTGAAAAGTAAACTCCCTGTGTAAGTGACAGTAACTCACGGTGATGTGGAACTATCTACCTAATAACGTTTTCTTTCTAGTGAAAACTTCTAACTAAAGCTACGGCTGTAGCTAACAGTGTTCGGTGTGTTCCATGAAACACGGGCCCGGGGTTCTACAGGGACTGGCGCGCGCCGCGCCGTCTATTATAGGAAAATAATTAATTAAATAATTAGTGAATTTAAATTCAAATTCAATTTTGCACACGGCCCGCAAAAGTGTTGCTACGGTCCTGATGTAGAGTCGAAAGGGCTGCTTTTTTAAGTTTTTACAATTAAAAAATTAAGAATAATTTATTCTGTAACGCAACATTTTGTTTGCACAAATGTGTAACAAAATCTAAAACTCCTTATTTTGCATGAAATACAGGGTGTAAAAAATGGTGGGGTGGCTAAACATAGCCGTATTATATCCACTGAATGATCACAAAATGATGTATAAACATGTGGTCTAAAATGCGTCGTTTCCCAGTTATAGCCACTTTAAGTTTGGTTCAAAACACTTCCGACGTTAACCAAATGCTGCGTAAAGTCGTCTTGCTTCAGTCCTATAGCAATATGCCAGACCATACACCAAATGCATGTCTGACATCTTTTCAAAAGAATAATCTTCCATTTTTAACAATGTACATTTAGTTACGAAAACAAATAGCTATTTTCACCGTCACCACGACAACCCCCCTCCCTTCCCCCCAAAACAAACTATGGCTACGTGATCATAAACGTAATTTATTGCTATTCTAACGAACCAAAACCGAAAGTAGCTATAACTCGGAAACGACGGATTTTAGATCCAGTTTATTAATCATTTCAGTGAGTGCAATACATCCATGTATGTATAGCCAGCCTACCTTTTTTGTTACACCCTGTACATACTACAAAAAACATAAAAATTTATTGAATTTTTAATCTAATTTTAGAATTAAAATTTGCAATCATTTGTTTTGTCTTCTGATATCTTTATAATACAATTCTCAGCAATCGAAATAACTTAAAAGCGACCTAGATACGTTTATTGATGTGTAACTATAAAAAATAAATAAAAAAAGAAAAACTAGAATTTTACAATATTTGCACGTATAGTACTTGCAATAATTAATGGAGCAAATGGTCTTTAAAGATCATTAGAAATAAAGTTTCACCAATGAACATTACACGGATTAAACTATTTAGTGTTTATTAATCAAGAAGATTAGTTTATTCCGATATTGTTTCTCATAATTCTATAACACCAACGAAATTAACACAATAATATTTGTGAAGATTTGGGCAATCTGGTGTAGAGAGAACTTTTTCTATCAATTTATTTGTTCTTTTATTTTATACAGAAAACGTTTAATAAATTGATGATAAAACAATTTAAGGGAAAATTCCACCAATATTTTTAAGCTGTATGGGGATGTCAAACAAATAACATTCAATTGTTTTTCATCATCAAATAACATCAATTAGAAAGACAGGATTTAAAATTATATCAATTGTTTTATAGATCGTTATAAGATAGATTGCCTATTTAAAATGCTTAATCCTTAGCCAATCAACATGTACTAAATAAAATATATACGGTTCTGTTCCTGCGGAAATTTCTGCATAAAAAGCATAAAAGAAATCTTGTACGACCCTCACTCACTAAGTTAGCCGAAAAAGCTTTAATACTTTGCCAGAACAATTACAAACCTCACCAACAACTACGTTTTATATTGTCTAAAACATTTGATATAAATTTCTAGCCACAATAGTCACTACACATGATTAGAATGCTTCTGATATCATCGGTTGCATTAGCTTTTTACTCGTTATACCCCTAGGTCTGTGTTTGTCATGGCCATATAAATATAAGTGTAGTGAGCAAAGAAAATGGTCCTTTAGATTAAGGCAGAAAGTCGATTTTTATTAACTTTTTATATAATTTTTATAATTAAAAGCAACAGAAAATTAAATATTAATCAAAAAATAGCTGTTAAAAAATCACTCCCAGATGCTACGAGTCAAAAACGAAAACATCTACAATAGTAGCGGCATTTCCAGCAAACTATATACTGAGTGTTTAGGTTTACTCTAACAAAGTACGTTTAAACGTTTTCTCCGTTTTTATTTTATCAATTATGAAATCATGACAACAAATATTCAAAACTGTAATATAGTTTGAATGGAAAAAATTTGAGATTAGTTTATAGTAACAAAATTTAAATGCTTTACAGTAAAAATTAAAAAACAAAATAAAGGACGACCAGCTATCCCAGACGATAGAAACCAGAGTTGATTAAGAATCAATTTTATAGAAATATTTCTTCGTATATTTCATATAAATACAAAAAATGATGTGAAATAAAGAAAACGACACATTTTTCTTGCTTGGTGTATTTTACAAAACTTTTGCCGACCATTCAGGTAGTTTGAATTTCTTGAAAATATTGGAATCGAAACTAAGCTGCACCAGATAGGAGAAAGCGTCAACTACGGCAAAAAATATACTTTCTCTGAGTCTTGTGTTAAAGAATATCAATACATAATAAGTAATGGTAAAAGTAGCAGTCTTTATTATTAACTGTCTTTAAATCAACATTTTTTTAGTTGCTATCAATTAAAATAACTTAAATCGTAGCGTATGTAAAAACAAAATGATTGTACGCTACAAAAACTAAACAAATTTTATAATTGGACAATTACAATTTTATCATAGTGATCATACACAAAAGAGAACAACTACAAAAGTATTTCCAAAGTGGTACTTCAAAACTATAACGTTTCCACGCTAAAATTAGGGACTGTTAAATTCTTATTGAGATGAATTCCGGGCATTGACGTGGTCTTCCATCTAAAGACGCAAACCTATTATAAATGCGAACTAAATTGAGGAGTTTATATAAGTTGGTTGCTGTTAACCATCCAATTTTAAGGAGTGGCTGACGTTAAAACCAAACAGTGGTAAATAACATGACAACAAAACATAGATCTATCGTAATGAAATTTAGAATGTCATAAAGTGATGAGAACACTGTTTTAAACAGAGACCCAAAAAAACTTCAAGCATAGGACAGTGAAAAGGTAATCGCGTGTCTTTTATTAACGGATAAATAATGCGTGTTTCTCAAAACTATTTTTAAGATTGTTTAAGAATATGAAGAACCGCGTGCGTTTGTGCCTTGATGAATAAATTTTTTTAATTCTGTAATAAGTATAATATTGTAAGGAAAATCAACACGGGTTTAAAAAAGTTGTTCGACCTCAACTGTTATAGAAGATTTTCTTAATAAACTGTACTTTGATACGGACAGCGGCAAATCGTGTATTGGAATATTTTTAGACTTAAAGTAAAACTGCCGATCTTGTCAATTCTCAAATTTTACTGGCTAAAATTTACCAATATGGAATTAAAGGAATGGCTCAAGAGGTTTAAGAGCTACCTTGAGGAGAGAAAACATTATGATATAAATGGAAGAAAATCAAGTTTGCTAACTTTGAAACTAGGTGTTCCTCAGGATTCAGTTCTTGGACCACTTTTGTACCTAATTTATGTTAATGACATATCTCTTGATAGAACGATAATGTTTGCACATTCATACTTGTTAGTGCTAAGCAAACATCTCATGTATTAAACTGTGCTTATCAAATATTAAATTATATAAGTGAATATTTTACTGCAAACTGCTTACATCTGAATAAGGAAAAGTCTGTGTTTGTGCGTTTCAATATTTCTAACACAGAAAATAATTTTAGGTGTCTAGTAGGTTCAGATCAAATAAACAAAATTTCTCGGTATAACATCGACCCTAAACTGAAATGCACCCAACATATACGTAACTTATCCAAAAAAATAGCTACATACTATTTTGACATAAAAAAACAGCGAGAAGTTTAAATGTAGATATCATAAAAATTCACAAATCTGTTCCCTTATACTTGTCAATAAATTATGGTAAAATTACTTCGAGCTTATCTTCAGATAGTATTGCAATTTTTAGAATGTAGAAGGCGGTAAGATCACTGATGGAAGTAAATGCAAGAACAAGTTGTAGTCAGTTATTCGTTAAATTAAGAATAATAAAATTTCCTGCAATTTTTATCTAAAAACTATTATTATAGGCTAAATAGCATTTTCATAACCTTAATAAATGGCAGGAAAACCATGACTTTAACATGAGACAGAATACAAAAATAATCCTAAATATATAGTCATAAGCGCAAGCCACAATGTGTAACGGTTAAGTGAATCGACGCTGTATGTTTCGGATATTAGCAGTGGCAGACCAAGTTGGTCGGTGTTCGATAGGCGAGGGGTAGTGATTGTCTTAGGTGTGCGGGGTGCGCATCAGGCTGTCCCGTCCGTTTGTACTATCCGCAATATACCTACAGTTGAATTGTATTTATTAATTATAGCGCTAAACAGCCGCGTAAAAAGGGAAGAACATTCCTTTTTGAAAGTTCCGTCGTTTCCAATTCGGTTATTAGAATGGCATCGAGCAATTAGGTACTAGAAAAGATATAGATATTTTTGTTTTATTTTTAGGTGTTTTTCAATGCGTTGACAGATGGATTAAAATTTTTGACTAAATGGCTCCTCACATCTGAGATTGTCCTAGTAAAATCTTCTCTTGAGATGAAGTGCACTTCCGTGGTTCGAAACCCACTTTAAGCTGTCCTGTGCAACTTTAAACACCACACAGGACAGGAGGTGAGAAGATATGCTACACCTCACAAGGGGTATGCAACCATAAGAAGAAGCATTTCCACTATTATATGTACATATATTTTTTACAATGCCAAACAAAAATACATAATAGCGGAAGAAAAATCACGAAAAATTAAATGAAATCTAAGAATCAAAATAAAAACTTTTTAGTAACACTTTCAAAGTAATATTTTTAGCATAGCTAATGTTTAATTTAATTTGATAAAATGATTATATTTTACTTTTTACAAAAAAATCCTTTAAGTATTATTTATTATTATAAATGTGTCAGTTTCATGTGTTTATAATAAACAGTTTAATAGCTATTGAACAAGATTTTCATTGTTTATTTACTATGTAAACAACAACGATTAGGAAAACTCCGAAGGATAAACATGTATTGTGCTTTAATTTCTGAAGTAGCTTACTTATATACCGCTCTTATAAGACCTATCTATGTTAAATCCGTAACTGTCTCGCCGTAACAACATAACGGTCTCTTGCAAATCGCCAAATCTATATACTAAATCCATAACTCTCTCGTCATAACAACACAGTGGTCTCTTGCGTATCGCCCAATGTATCATTATAACACGACGGTGCGAACTAACGAACTATCGAACTATCGAAGTAGCGGTTCCTTGCAACTCCACTCTTCCGTCACTACTATTGCTATAATTTGTTATTTATGGGGTACTTAAATTTTGGAGGGTTGGAAAATATAGACAGTAATATATCTTCAATTTATGCTACTAAAATTTACAAGATAGGGCATGATTAAATTGAACAATTGTCGTTTGTTTATTAAAGGTAAGAAATAAAAATGTCTCCGGCGTTAATGCAACTGCATGGCGAACCACCGCTGTTGCTATAATTTGGTTATTTATGGTTTATTAGCGAAAAACTATTAAATTGTAATAAAATCTACCTTCAGAGAAGACAGAAATGCTTTGTTCTGTGTTTTTCAAATACCAGTGACGGTCGACGTCGGAACATATAAGCAGTAATATATCCTTAATTTATTCTAATGAAATTTAAAACATTTTGCTTGTTTAAATTTGTACATTTCAATTTTTTATTAGAGGTAAGAAATAAAACTGCTCGGCGTTAATGCAGTTGCATGGCGAATTTACATTGCAAGCAATCATAAAGAAATACCACCTCAGGTTTATTTAAAAAACAGAGGAAGATGTAAAATTTTTGTTTAAGATACATTGCTCATGACCGAATAAGAGTGGCACAAGGCTCATGAGTTAATTGTTAAGTGTCGCAAAAATTAGGAGGTTAATTGTCTCTCCCATCCAATTTTTGGCGAACGAATTTGTCTTCTCATTTTTAGTTTTCTTGAATTCTGACGGAAAAATCAGACTTTCAAAAAGTTAGTAACATTATTTGTATGTGCATGTTTCAGTATCATGTAGTGCGTTATATGGTTATTATGCAGCTCTGCTCTCGGCACAGTAGTAAGAATGGTGGGATGTTTATGCAGTTAATGTTGGGGCGTGAAACGTTAATGTTAAAATACTTTTGAAAATATGATAGCTGATAGGTAACAATATCTAAAGTATTGGAAAGTCCAGAAGAAGTACTTCGTTAGTTTTCAGTAAATTTGAAAAATAATAATACCCATCTATCGGAAAATGCGTTGTTTATATAAATAAATATCTAATTTTTTGTTAACTTTTCTATGGGTTGAAATTTAATTTATTTTAATAATATACTTATCACATAGTGTATTGAACTGTTTGAAGTTTATACCAATTCGGTTTTACCTTATTGAATAAATCATTATTCAATTTAAAATTTTTCTCTTGGTATAAAATTTTGTTGATTTGTAGTTCACTGCAAGATTCATTGGCTAACAAAGTTTTAAATAAATCGTGTTGGCAGTTTTTGAGAAAGAAGTTTTTGAAAATTTTACTTATTCAAGGCTATTAAATGGTATACAACTATTATTGATTAGATACTTTCTTGATGTAATCGAGCGCTAAAGTGAAAATTTCCAAAAATTTGTAGCGGCCTTTCTTTCGAAGATACGGCATTCAAAATAGAACCTTTGATTTGCCTTACACCCAGTACAACGGTATGTTTTTAAACTTTAAAAAAGTTATTACAAACAATATTAATACCAAAAAAACTTATTTAAGAAGAAGAGCTACCTGCAACTAAAAACCTCCCACAAACCGATTTAACGAAAACTTATAGAAATCATGATTAAATTAGGATAGAAAAATTTCGTGGGAAATGTTTCTTATGTAAACGATATAAAATTTTAGAACAATGAAATATCGTATATGTTATTATTAACTGCTAATTTTTTGGTGTATATATTCTATATTAATCGTGAAACAGTTGAAACAAAAATAAAAAATTATAACAACACCAAAAATTACAGCTTTGGGTGATATTTAATTTGATATATGGTTTATTGACTTAAAATTAATAATAACGTGTTGAGGTATTTTGACGTTCAATAAATGATGTAGTTTTAATGTTCATTAATCGTTACCTAATCAAAGACGTGTGGTTCTTTCACCTCCCACCTGGTTAAATTTTATGCTCGTATTCTAGTATAATTGTGCAATTAATTACATACAGTGAGTTTTTCTTTTATGTATACATATCAGCTATGTACACTTTTATAAAAAAAACATGTCAATGCATTGCTTTACTGCAATCTATACGCACCCAATTGTACAGAAAATGATAGAGAGAGAAAGGTTATTCCTCATAGTGTGAGGTTATGTTCAATGAGTACGTTTATGAATAAACGCAAAATTATTTGAATATCAAATTTTTTTATTAAAACTATTATTTTAAAAACATAAAATATCAACAATACACAAATTTTATGATAAATTCAATAAAACAAACTAGTTGCTATTATTTTGACATTAAACAATTTGATTACTGTTTCCACAGCAGACTATTCTTTTCTAAAGTTGAAGCTTTGAAATGTGGTGTATATTTGGGTGCCTACAGATTGCAGTAAAACAATGCGTTGACATGTTTTTTATAAAAGTATACATAGCTGGTATGTATACAAAAAAGAAAAACTCACTGTATAAATAAAAATCGTGTTGGTAAAACTAACTTTTTCTGCATCTTACTCGCAACTAGAATGTTAAATAAATTTAAAGTGTATCAAAAATAAATGCTATTCTGTAGAATAACTTGCAAACATCATGTGATACCTCTCTACCTATTTATTCATTATCGACAAAATATGATGATTGCATAACACAATTCCCATTATTGGAAAAGACCCAACACTAAACTGCTCTGCTTTCATGAGACTTACTCGATTGCAACGCCACAAGCTGACGATGAATTTGGAACAGGCATAAGTAATTCATGACTTTCGTTACACCAACCCAGAATTTTGTCAAAGAGCAATAGAATTGGGACTTACAAAAAAAATGGTTTTAGTTATCTTGATGATAAAGTTAATCGCGTTCATGGCCTAAAACAATTTCAAATAATTATCAGAGAATGCAATAGACTAGAACTTAAACACTCAGAAATATTTCAAATATATTTGTTAACATCCAAAGAAAGTTTTAAAGCAACGTAATTTACAATTATGAACTTAATTTAGTTAATATTTAGTTGAATTCAGAGAATCGTAACAATATTAATTCCTGCACGTCACATCCGCAAGCGGTATGTCAGACCGTCTTTCCTTCGTCTATCCAATCTTCTCCTCTCATCAGCCTTTTCCTGCACCGAGACTGTAAATCAATGAACATGAATGTGTTTATCATGATCAATTTAGTCCTCCTCTCAGGCCGTCTATCCTACGTCTGTCTAAATATTCGTTCTTCCCCTATTGTTTTCTTGTCTGAACACTCGCAATGTAATTTATCTAAGTTAAATGAAAGTAAATCAAAAGCGTGTATTATTCCCTGTAACTGTAAAGGTAAATAAATAAGTACAGATAAAACAAAGTTTAAAAACATAAAACGATCTACTTCTATGTTAATTTTTTTATAATACATATATCGGACGATGATCAAACTAATCAAATGAAAACCATATCACAAATATGTATTTTCTTTCATCAATAAAACCTATATTGCAAGTAAAAATCATATTGTGTAGACACAAATTTAAAATAGAAAGCAATCACATGTGCCTGATTTTTGCTACAAAAATCAGATTAAACATTAATTCGCTTTTTATTCTTCGATCTAAACTGACTTAAGTAGCAATAGAAAATGTGTCTTGTTAAGTTGTTAAATTGTAGATTTTATTTTATTATCTATCACTCATGGGCAGCTGAGTTTAAATCAGAATGTTTTATTACCTCTCGTTTATTAAATCAAGTGAAATGAATTTTTGATTTTCAAAAATTTAGAGAGAGCGTCACAGAAAATTTGTCTTGTTAAGTTGTTAAATTGTGGATTTTGTTTTATTATCTATCACTCAGGGGCAGCTGAGTTTAAATTGAAATGTTTTATCACCTCTCGTTTATTAAATAATGTGGCATGAATTATTACGATTTCTTCTATATTCTATAAGCTGATAAAGCTAAAGATGAGCTACAATTGAGTTCGGGTCCCAATTTGCTAGTTTATCTGTCATGCCTATGAATTGTTGAAAATCAGAAATTCACCTTGTTTAATAAACGGCGCTGATCAAAATTTCTGTTTACGCTAAATTGCTGACGAGTGATAAAACAAGAGTCACAATTTAATTTCTAGGTGCAGCAATATTTAGGAGGGTTACGTTTTTCCTTCCACCAAATTTTTGCTAGGCGAATTGGTCCTTTGTGTTTTGGTTTTCTTTAATTCTAAATATTTTCCCAGAAAATCAAAAATCAATGTTTTTCTTGCTTTGTTTTCATAAATTCGGTTATTCATAGTACATAGTGCAGCAAGCTGATGATGCCCTCAGCTATTATGTCTATGTGAGATATACGGGTTTCCACTGTTTGCTGTTATTATTTTGGACAAGAGAATTTCATATCACGTCTTAGAGGAGTTTCTGGTAATCCCTGATTAAAAGCCGAGGAAGGTGTTAAACGCAGGTAAAATAAAAAAACAAGTTTTGCACAGTTTATTTAGAATGGGCATTTTAGATCTTAAATAACTTATAATTTACTCAAGCTTACCTTTACGATATAAAAGTAAGTAGTAAGTAAGAATTTCTGAAGTATAGGAAAGTCCAGGCGCTGTGCTTCGCTCATTTTTTCATTCAAACATTTTCGCACATAGTAACATTGTGTTCCCACAGGGTTATTATAATAATTAAAGTTTATGCCAAAATAATAGAACGTTGAAGTCATATTTTTTTTAAATAGTAATAGCCGCTAGAAAGTTTGGAAAAAAGCGTTGTATTTGTCCTAAAGCTTTCATTCAGGTTCCATTTACAAATTCACAAAACTCAGTTTCTCAAATAAATGCTACCAAAAAACGGGCTTAACCCCTACTTACGGTTTGGAATTTTTTAAACTTATTTTGTTGGTGAATGTTGGATATTACCCCTCACATTCCGGTGCTTATCGTACCATGCGTTCAGGAGTTATAAAGCGCACCCCATCTACCCACAGACACGTTTTTTTTTAGAAAACCACCTTTTTGAGTACCCGGAGGTCCAAAACATACATAAAAGCGAGTATGTAAAAGAATGATTTTTTTTCAAATTAAGACTTTAAAACTGGTTTTGACCGAAATTTAGCCAAGCACGGAATGTTTGAGAAACGAGCACAATTGTAAAATTTAATTCTCAACTGGGGACATTTTTGCCATACCTCTTATATGTTTTAGACAGTCAACCATTTTAAAATAACTGCGTTGCAAAGTTAGATATTCAAGACAGCGTCGAAATTCCAAAATTAAAATTGTAAAGTTAGCTTTCAAGTATTCTAAAGTGACTTGAGAATAATAGAATGAAAGTAACTTGTTACAGAATAATAGGAAAAATATGGTCACTGAAAAACCGATGTCTTTTTACCTGTGTGCTGTAATTGGGTTGTACAACTTTGCACAAGTTACCGTGTTGAAGGGCGTAGTATATTTCAAGCGTTGTTATTCCATAGTTAGAGTGTTTTTAATCCAAATATAGGGACTAACAGCATTGGCGGTTTCTCCATTGGGTCAAATGCTCATTGACCTCCCAATTAAATAAGGAAAAATAAATACTTACTTTTTGTTTGAGCACATAATATATTATACACTATATTTAAAAAATACTTAATAGTTAACTTTTGTATGAAATTTATATGCAAGAAGGCTTATTAAAGAGCTGCCACAGGATCCGAAAACGTTTGAATGTTTGAGTATTTCGCGCGCATTAGACGAATCTATGCGAGGATCATTTGGCTGTCAGTCCCCAATGCAGCTATACGCTACCGAATAAAGCCGTGGGCTTAAAAGGCTTTCAAATGAATAAGAGTGAAATAGAAAGCTCCTCGCGGTAAAATTCATATTACACAAGCTAAAAAAGGATAGAAGTATCTGCGTATTAAAGACTTCAGGGTCATGGACCCACCATTTTCGAGAATTACGCTGTCCGTGATAAGCGCATGCCAATTTGCGGAATTCGCACATACACGACGAAGTAGTGTAAAAACTGTTCTTGGTTATGTAATCATAATTTAGTGGTGTTGTACGATGTCCGTGCAAAATAATTTTGGATTGTGAATGCCATGTAAGAAAATGCTTTCACTTGTTTCCACTGTCTGCTATTTTGTGATACATCATTGTGTGATATTGACTGCAAACATTTAGAAACTAAAATTCAAACACATTTTTTAATCGTAAACTACATTAAAAATTTTGTGCATTTTGACACACTGGCAATGTGGGTATCAATTCACAATAATTTTATTACAGAGTGCTTATCGAAAGTCTATTAAAGACTTCAATGAAAATGTTGGTAAAAATAAATCATTTTCCCAACGTATTTTCATATTGAGTTGAAGACAAATAAATGTGTAAAACTTTATAACTATTTAAATAAATGAAAAGCAGGAAATTAGAATAACCAAAGTTTCAATATCCAAGCTAAATATTTCCATCTCACATTGTTTTTCTTCTCATTATGCTTTTTACACTTAACCTAATCTAGTTTTAATATTATTTGGAATACGCACATAAAAAAAAATTACCCAAAAAGTAAGTTTTTGAAATTAAGAAAGTAATCCTGTTAGACATTTTCTTAACATAAGCTTTGTAAAAGCGGAAATTTAGAATATGATAGCAAATTCTGGTACCAAGGACTCTAAGACAAATTGAATAATAAAGATACTTTTGCTTCAAAATAGCAGCCCACGACGAATACTTGAAAATTTTGGTTTTACCGCCTTTTGACTTAAAATTGATTACAGTTATGTTTAAAACATCTAATTTCACATCCTAAAATCAATTCAAATTTAAAAAGAGCAAAAATGCCAAGAAAAAACAGTTAATACTTCAAAATTATTTATGTACAATTTTCTCAAACATTTCAAAGCAATATTTTCTATTAAGTGGCTCCACAATGTGTAACTTTTTAAAGTAATAAGGTTAAGAATGCGTTATTGTGAAACTTTTTCGCCAATTCTTTAATTCGTTTGTGATACACCCTTTGAATTAGGAACTGAATTTGATTTCTGTTAAAAGATACGGTAAACTTTCAGCTTCTTGCTATATTTCTGGTCTTCTAGACAAAACGATACATGAACCATGACTCAACATGGCCAACGATTAGGTTACAATAAATTATGATCAGTACGAACATTGATCACAAACAGCACAACATTAAATCATCAGAAAAGTTTCTTTAAATTAAAAATTTAAAAAAGCACTCTCAAGAACAATTTTTTATTAAGGAATTATTTCACAGCAAATACGAATTCAAGTAAAACTCTTTTTACAGAAATGCAAAACATTCCTTTTCACTTAGTGTTCAACGTTATGCTGAAGAGTCTTATTTATTGTAAAAATTTAAGAACATAAAACATTGCGAATTTATGTATTTTTCAAAAATATCCTTAAACATTTTCTTGGATGACAGTCGTTGTTTAACATTATTATAATAGGCAAGTTTATATGCTTGCTGGCTAATTTTAAAAACGTGTGCATATGGAGCTGTAAAATAGCAATTCTAAAATAAACCGTCTTTTGGAACAATACCACGAAGTTTATGTCGAGCAGAGTACTTTACCGGAGATGCGCCTCGGGCACACTTCACTGAAAGCTTTTCTTATTACAACGTCCTAGGCAGCGGTAAACGCATAAGAAGAAATTTACGCTTACAGAAAAATGCCAGGGACACCTCTGCTGTACTACACCCACTAATTTACGTTGAGAGAAATGTTAACTGCATGACGCCGAATATGACATAGAATTGAAACCGCCCAATCGCTCTTTGTGGGCAAACAAAGGGATCATTTTGGTAATTTTCAATACACACTAACCACACTACGTAATAGTTATTCAACTGCTATTATAAGAGAACGGGGCATGTATTAACTTATTTATATAAAATCACAATTTAACGAATATGCGTAAACTTTGTGGTTAAAGCTTTAAAGCTCTTGCGGTCGTCTTCCAAATTGAATAATGTTTTAGCAGATAATGAAATAAAGGCCAAGCTAGGAATTTCGACTACAATTTGTAAGTCAATGATTATATTTGAGCATTTTACTTCAGTAAGCTGGGGCTAAAAACGTCGCTAAATAGAAAGCTTTATATCTTGATAATTCGAAGATGAGACATCAAGAAAGTTCCAAGAAAGACTTTTTACAATATCAGCTTTGCCCTATAACGCATTCCACTTTTATACTAATAAGCTCTTTGTCAAAATATAAACCAACTAAATCGTGCCATAGCAAATTCGGGAAGATTTGACGTAAATTTTGAAATTACGTCACTTTATCCTGAAATCTCCGTTTTGCTTGTTATAGAATACACCCTTAACGATGGCTTAATTCGTTTATCAAAAATTTTAGACACCGAAACGAGATATCATACATAATTTATCACTTGTGACTTTGTGGTACCAGTTTGTTTTTGGTGCTGAATTTGTAAAAGTACATTCTTCCGCTTTTAGTATTATTATTTTGAAAGCCGGTTAGTTTAGAAAATCTTGACGATAATAGACATTGACAGATTTTTTCATAAAAGAGGGTGATGACAATTTCTACGGTATTATTTTCTTTATTAACAGGAAATTCACATTTTGCTATTTACATTTACAACACTGATGTGCAATTATAAAATTCGATGATACGCGCTTATAGAAAAAATTCCAGAAGAAGCAAAAATTGAAAAACTGATAGAGTTTGAAATTTTTTCTATATTTAAAACAAATTTTTGAGAAGAGTTGAAAAATGTATTAAAATGAATTAACACCAAAAAACAATATATTTTAACATCTCAACGAACAATAATACAGCAAAGTTAACACTGGAATGTAAACCGAAAATAAACAGTAGTGTCTAATCCATGAAATTAAAATACATTATGTTTCATACCACTTGCTTTGCTTTTGCAGTAAACTTATGCTCAAAAAATAATTCTTAATAGAAAACTTTACTATAACAATTTATTTTAAACTTGTTGTTAAACTAAATTTGTATAAAAAAAATAATTTAATTACCTAATTTTTGTTTATAATCTTACTCATTGTTTATTATCTTACTCATTACTATTACTTGACATATATATTTTTTAATAAACTTTGAACTTTGAATATAGTTGGATAGACTATATAGTTTAGTTTGTGTTAATACGTTGCACGCATACTGTACAAATTACAGTAATTGAATAATTTAGAAGATTAGAATAATAATAAACCTGTTTCGTATTACTTTATATTACTTTAGTAAGTGTGCTTGTAGAATAACTACAGTAGTGTAATAAATAGCAAGATTTATAACAACACAACCGTTAGAGACGTCGTAAGACGTTGGTTAAGGAAAATAACTAGTTAATAGAAAAAAGATTAATAGAAAATTATCTTTTTGCAACTTAGAACAAGAAAGTATAAAAATTTGCATAACTCTCTCTACATACAAAATCTTCAGTTTTGTTGAATTGAATAGCACCGCTCACACACTCTTATTTTTCAAGAATTTTATATGTCCAAAAACGTCTATCAACGAACGATTACTAAATAAACTAAAATATAATTTTCTAATAAATGTTTACTAATTAACTAAACTGCCTTAAAAGCAAATTTATTTTTGTTCAAATTCTTATTTTGTAGAATTAATTCTAAAAGAAAGAAAAGAAGCGATTTGATACAAATTTTCTAATTCACTAAATGTTAGTTTTCAAAGTATTACATTGTGGCGATATAATTCATTAACGGACGATGCAGACTGCAGACCATTAGGTTGTCCAGACAGGAAGCTTTTTTAATGACAATTTTATTTTCAGAAATCTACAGAAATTTTAGACGTCACAAGTTTTTGGAAAAAATGATTTTGTATAGGAATCACAGATTTCTATTACATTTACATTTTGTAGGAGTTCGCAATTTCGAATTAAAATGCTATGAATTACATATTTAACGCACCCGAGATAAATTTCTACAAAAATCGTATATGAAAATACTGCCTTCAAGTAATTGATGGAATTGAAAAAACATTGTCAGCAAAGTCGAAAATATTATATTTATTAATATAAGACCTAAAATTTACCATCGTTTTGTAATAATTGCATACTTAACGAATTTATTGTAAAAAATTTAAACTAAAAATAAGCAACCCACTTCTCCTGGACTTTCCTATGATTATATACAAAATAATTACTTTTAGATATCTAATTACAACAATTACAGCACATCTAACTAAGAACTGTTTTGAATTGTAGGGTATTAAATATAAAACCCTGCTTATTCCTCATTTAAAGAAGGAGAAATAACAACGACCATAAACTATATGCTGGGTAGCATTTTAGGAAAAAGTCCTAGAAATAATCCTCAAAAAAATCCTGGAAAAAATCACTAAAAAAACCGCAAAAAATAAGTTCTATAGAAAAACATTCCGGGAAAAGAAACTTTGATTTTTTGAAGTGGGGTAATTTATTAAAGGAAATAATAACGTTTTCCGTTAAGTGCATACTTTAGTTTCTAAATCCATCAAAATTCTGAAACAAATTACTAAAATGTTTTGGCTAGAATTTACAAGGATTTTTTTGGTAGGGATTTTTTCCAGAATTTTTTTCCAAAAATATTTTTCGAAGATTTTTCCATAGAATTTTTCTCCGTTTGATTTTGTTTCAAGAATTTTTTTTCAAGATTTCTTATCCGAGTAGTTGCTCCCTAGGACTTCTTTTTCGCCTACCGCTAGGTAGAAATTTTAGGTTCGTGTGGGTACAAAGCTACACTAACTACTATCACGGAATTCTACTATATTCATCTCTTATGCACTACGTGTTTCGCAATCTACCTCACCTAGTCTTAAGTTATCATTGATGTTTTTATGCTGATTAACTTACAAGGGATTTTTTTTCAAGATCTTATTCTACTATTACTTATAAGTAATTTAGAGTAACAGAAATTTGTTATTGTCCCCCATTTATTAAAGAGAGAGGTATGTATTTTCTGTTTCAAAAATTTATTGAAGACGTCACAGAGAAATAAGTAGACTGGCACGTGACGTAAATTAAATTTTAGCTCATTCCTAGCTCTGTTAGGCCATAAAATTGTAAAACAATTGTGTGGCAAGATTTTGAGCAGTATGTTTTTGCAAAAGTCAAAATTTAAGAAATAAGGCACAAATTAAATTGTAGCTTATTTTCAGCTTCATGGACTTGCAAAATTAAGAAAAACCTGTGTTCCCAGTTTTTGAGTAATATTTTTTGAAGGATTTCCGAAATTTTGGAAATTTTTCACTTCATAGCGTTTGACATTTCGAAAAGTTTTCTGCTACAGTAACGTTGTTTCCCTATAAGGCTAATACGTTAAAACATTTGAACACGATGTGTCAACTTGTTTTAGGGTAATAAAGCGCTAAAGTCAAAATTTAAAAAAAATTGTAGCGGCCTCTATGTTAATGCCAGGAAGTTCAAAAGTGTGGATTTGCCCTAAAACTAAAATTTGTAAAACTTGGTTTCGGAAAAAAATGCTACCGTATGAGTTGTCACAATATTTACTTTCGGAGCAGTCTTTTGTATACATTTATAATCGCATATATTGCATTGAAATGGCTTTGCTCCCGTATGTGTTTTTATATGTTGCTGTAAAAAAACATGTTTAACTTCCGGTTTCAGATTTCTTTAAAAGCTTATTTTGTCAGTGAATTTTTGATATACCACCAAATTCGAAAACTTATCGAAATACGACCATTCGTTCGGTAGTTATGATGCGCCACACACATACATGATTACAAAATCACACATATTTAAAACCGCATTGATACGGATATATTTATTTTAAGTAACGTGTCGTAAAAATGCCAACAAAATTTTTGTTTTTTAGTGAGTTTGGTCTGTCAACTGCAATATTAATTTCTCCGATTATTTTTGTTCATTTAAGATACTTTGTATATTCTTTAAACATTTTTGCTTTCAACACATATACTACGACTGAATTAAAAAATATCTAGGCATGAAATTACGAAACTTGTTGCAGACCAACCAGTGTTGGTTTTGCTTGAAAATTCTTCTCGGTACTGTGGCGATAGTTGTAGTTTGTTAATGATATGATTTATTTTCAGTGTTACGGAAAAATAAGTTTACAAAAAAGTATATTTATTTAATCAAAGCCATTGATATGTTTTCTAAAATATAAATCAGCCGAATTATATTCAATAAAACTGGCATTAGCTCATGTGCCACTCTAAACCTACGATTGGATAATACCTTCGTCTTGTCTAACCTGCGCTCTTGATATAATTCGCATTGTCTAAAGCTGTTCAAAGGCTTGAATAAATCTTTATACTTCAATGAAACCATAGAACAGGTTTAATGAGTTCACACTTTGTATAAGCAAACAAAGCAAATCAATAAAACTTGTAAGCAAATCTGATTGTGCCACACTTGATAAAAGAGAAGTATTATATAAGCGACAGATATCAAACAATATCTGCAAATTAATAGCGACAGATTGAATTTCATAAAAAATATAGTAAGCTCAGTAAACCATCTCCATAAAGCAATGTTGATTTATAAATTGTCGGTGCGTACATTAGCTTTAAAATTCTAGAAGCTTTCTAGCATTCATGATATTTTAAGCAGCACTTTAGCAAAGAAACGAAGTTTTGGGGTTAGTTTTTGAATTATTTGAATTGAAAATAAAATAAATTTAATTAGCCCCTGAAAAGTTGCACGCACTGATTTACATAGTAATTTCAGACATACATTTTGCAACAAACAAGAAGCATTCAAAACCTACTAGGCAAACAGTAAACTGACAATATTAGCTAATAAAAGTAAAAGAATTTTAAAGTACCTAATAATTGTTAATATTAGATAATTAATAACAATTATAACAGAAATTGAAAATATTTTTTTTATGTTTAAAAGTAAAATATTATTTCGGATTTTTTTTTTACATTTGTTCATTATTCTTTGATCATTGATATATTTCTTATTTACTAGTGTACCATGTAATCTTTTACTGCTTGTTTTATATGAAAACTAAATTTTTGGGCGACTATACCACACACATTTGGATTAGAATTAGCCAATTAGAATTTTCGATTTGCTCGTCAACAACCAATCAAATTAATTCGTGGATGAAAAAATTTCTAACTGAATATCAATAAGTGAAGAGCCATGTTAACATCACGATAAAACCACTCGTTGCCAGGGTTGCGTTTGTTAGCGACAAGGGCGATAAGTTAAGATCGAAAAACGACGATCACTTTATTTTGCTCGCCCGTCGCACTCTAAAAATTATTATCTTAACTAGCACTGAATAACAATCACAGCAAGTGTATCGAAAAAACGGGGTCACTACTTGTATTACTTGTGATGAAAAACAAGATTGTGGTGCATATGCAAAGTTTTACTTCGCGGAAGTTACAAACGGAGTCCCACTGACTTAATTTCTTTTTAATATAACCAATTTATACTAAATAATAAAATAACATTCATAAATTGACGTATTGAACATAAAATGTATAAAAAGATGGAATTTAAAATATTACGCTTTGTGAATATTTAAAAAGGTAGCCAATTTAATTGTGATATACAGAGTGCGACAACTAAAGTGTTACAAGCTGATATCTCCAGAACTATCAAGATTGAGGAACAAATTATACTATTATTATTTAACTGGTCTGAGGAGGTCGTATAGTAGGCTAATACTGAGTTTTTGAAAAAAAGGAATAAATGGAAAAAACTTTAAATGATTTGATATTTAACTTTTAATAATTTCTTAAAATTTTTTAATATCCCCATCAAAATAGACCTACCTAATTTTTTCAGATTTTTTTGAAAAACGATTAGTACCTTTAAAGAATGGGAAGATAGAATTCTGTAGGTATTGAAAACTAAAAATAAACTACTAGAATTAAATTTAACAAAATTTAATAAGAGTGAAAAATGTACTTTTATAAACCCTTATAAATTTTGTATATTTTTCACTCTAATAAAATGCCCCTTGGTCTAATTTTGGGTGCATATTTTTAGTAGACACATGTAATAAACAAAAACTGATCTCGTTTTGTTTTTTAATGTTTATAGAATTTTCCCCTCTTTATATAATAAGAAATATAAATCCAACTTAGAAATTTTGAAAAGCATAATATATTTTGTAATATATTTTTAATGTCCGCATCAAAATAGGTACATTTCTTTTTTTGCAGATTTTTGTAAAATGTTTAGTACCCCTACTAAACATTGCACAAAAATCTGAAAAAAATGGAATGTTGTTGATGTAGACATTAAGAAAATATAAAAAAATAAATTATGTCTTTCAAAATGTATAACTTACCTAATAACTGACCTCTTTCGTCTCATAAAACCATACCAAATTTGGTTGCTCAAACTTTTATAGTTTTGGAGATATCAACAATTGTACGTATAAACTTAAACAAGAATTTTTTTTAATATTTTGTCTTACGAAAAACGATTCATCGTTGGTAATAAGTTTCGCTTGGATCATAAATGACTGAAATGCAATAATCTTTAATTTTCTATATTTAGGGCGGTTTTTTCAAACATTTTTTTTAAATTTATATTCAACACAAGTTTTATGTTTTAAAATGGAAATGTACAGAGTTGTGTTATATTTATATGGAAATGAAACTGTTCAATCTTTAACAAATAAGAAATCTGACTGCAAACAAAATTTCTAAACACATATTAAAAATAAATTTTCTTTATATTTCTACACAAATAATACTTTGTCATTTACAAAAAATGTTTAATATAAACCTCACTGCAAGTAAGAAATCAAAATTACTGGATTTTGGTTATTTGTGGATCAAGTAACCATTTTTATAAAGAATGAAAAATAATTTTTAACTGTAGCACAAAAATTGTTAGAACGGGAATCGAATGAGTGAATTTAAATAAATCCTGTTATTCAATCACTTTATAATAAATTCTTGATTAAGAGATTGTATAAAACTGAAAATATAGATTGCTTTTATATGAATACAGCAGTGCTTATATTATATTGGAATCCAAATCTTATCAACAAAGATATAATCAGAAGCACAATGAGAAGTAATCAGAATAACTTCGATATCTGATAACGAGCAATAAAACTGCTATAAACATTTGCACATTGCGTGATCAATCTTGAGTCGATTGGCTTCACTAAAAGCTCCTGACCCACATGCGCTCACAGAGTCTGCCAAAAGGATTTCCCTGTACCTCGAAAGTGCATCAGCTATGCCATCCGGCTTAGATTAACACTGAGCAAAGAGCTTTTAGTTGGTATTATATATCGCACACGCTTTTTTTACAGCATGCACAAACAAGAAATGTATGGACACAAAGCAAATGGTGTGGTTTAGAATATATTTAAAGGAAAATTTGTATATGACACTGTCATCTTTGTGTTGAGCAATGCACAACAACAACACAAAACAGTGGCAACGAATAGATTATTTTATTTCGATTTTAATACATCCAACAGTCCTTAATTAACGAAAAAACTAATTTAGTTTCTTATGATTCCGTCATATATGGCTCCTTAATGTCTAGCTAAAATTGAAATCATCCTATTCCTGCTATTTAGGCTTATCACTTATACTAGAAAGTACACCCAGTAGACCACTACATCTGTAAATCCAGCTCAACCTCCATCTCCTACGAAGTAGAGATCTGTAGCATGCAAACATCATTCTACCGTAGCAAGAATAAAACAGGCCCATAGCCACGCCACCTGCAATGGCCTCCTTATTACAGTACTATACAGGGTGATCCAACACTTATTACCCCCCTATTTAATTCTGAAATGAGTCAAGATATAGAAAACAATGTCAATACAAGTCTTTTGGTAACGATTCACCTACCTTTCTGCAAATTAAAAAAGAAATCTCAACTAATCCTACTAATCTTTGTCATTTTTTTTTTAATAGCACCTTAACAATTTTTATGTTTATTTGATAGGAATTTTTCGTCCCTTTTAAACGATTTAAACTTGTGTGCTTTTACGTAACAAAATCTTCGAGAAAAATGCGAAAAAATTCTGCATATTAGCTGGTTCTGAGTTCAAACATCTTCCTACCACAATTGCAGTAGTCTGTTTTGAAATTTATTTGATGTCTTTTAACAATAAAAAACAATTGAAAGAACAAAGTGCATGTATACTGTCAACAACCATGTTAACAACACGCATTTCAATTCTTTCTTTTTCACTTAAATGCAGCATAGTAGTGATAATAATTAGTTTTTTTTAAGTTTATAATGAACTTACCTGTACTAACAGACTTTGTTGACAGCACTAAAATTTTGTTCTTTCCATTGTTTTTGATTGTTAAAAGACAACAAAGCACACTGCTGGGACTGGTCTGTTTAAATTCAGGGCCTGCTCACATGAAAAAGTTTTATGAGTTTTACTCGAAACTTTTTGGTATTTAAGAGTAAATACAAGTTTTATACCATTGAAAAGAGAAGAAAATCGCTACCGAATGAGCGCAAAAAATATAGGTATGGTGCTAAAACTTTCATATAAAGCAATGTTTTATGAAACCCATATTTACGCCACCAGAACCATTATTCCATATTTTGAAGAACCATGTACAATTAACTGGTACTAATAGACTTTGTTGCCAGCACTAGCATTTTGTTATTTCAATTGTCTTTGATTGTTAAGAAATAACAAATGCAAGGGCGTCGGCAGGCAGGTGCAAGAGGGTTCACTTGCACCCTCTTTCGAAGTTATTATAACAAAACTATAAATAAAAAACAAAAAACACCGCAACCGATTTCAATTTATTTTTACACATTTTTCTTGTCTAGAAAGCATAATGTTTCTAATAAACCAAGGTATTGCAAACCTAATATAAGAACTATAGACCTGAACCAAATGTCGATAAACAATTTAATAAAGAATATTATACCCTTCAATAAAACTAAACAATTTAAAGTGTTAGTGTAAAAGCACTAAAAATAAATTAGCCACGCCTCTTTTTTAAGAAATTTATTTCCTTACACTTAACTACTCTGCATCCTCACGTGCACGCCCTCAAACAAATGCATTTCAAAGCAACACTACTGTGATTGTAGTAGTCCGTTATTTGAATTCAGGACCTGCTAATACGAAGAAGTTTTTCGCGTTTCTCTCGAAAATTTTATTATGAAAGGGTATACAAGTTCTATGTCGTTCGAATGAACACAAAAATATTGTTAAGTTGCTATTTGAAAAAAATGACAATCACATCACAGCTCTTACAGCATTGCTTAAAATTGGTTTTAGAGTATACAAAAGGATAGATCAAGCAAGTCTCAATGGTCTAGAAAGGCTTAAAATTAGAACGTCAATGCTGGTAACTGTCGTTATTCTTTAAATTACTTTAGTCGAACGTTTAATTTTCTTCTCGGTACAAGGTCGAACGTTACTGTGTATGCGCCTTGGAATGTTCTCAGCGATAATGGCAGCGACAGTTACACATCACTCCGAAAGATGGCACAATCACAAATGCCCAACGCATTTCACTAGCCTCCCGTTCCAACCATAGGCAAAGGTTCATACTACTGGACCACCGGCACCGATTTTGGCAATTTTTTTTACTAAAATAAGGTGTATTTATTTCCGACTTGCTTCTTACATACGTCCTACTCTATAACATGCTACGTGTACTTTCAGGGAAAATTATTGTATTTGCGAAATGCGCCTCTTCGGAAGTTCATGAATGCAAATTTTTAGAGAAATTCTGTTTGTCTAGCAGTGTATAGACACACACCGCTTATTTAAATCACTGTTTGTAAACCCTTTAGAGCAGACATGTTTGTTCAGCGAACTAGAAGTAGCTGGTATAATAAGCAAAATACATATTCGAAACAAGGTCGTCATATCCAACTCTAGAGAAAAGCATAGATGTGGTTAAGTTGTCGAGATCGCTTTCTAAGACTATTTTTATTATTGTTGCTCCGTTTGTTTTCATTCAAATTATTTGTTCAATCTCATCAACAATAATAACCATCTAAAGTATGTATGTATATCTCAAAACTTCGAATTGATTTTGTCATTTTTTAGATTGAAAACAAATTATTAAATTGGTGTTTCAGTCAAATACGTACAACAGTTTTTTGATGCAATATTGTATATTGCCAATATGATGATTGGTACTATAACAAGCACATAAAGAAAATAAGAAATATAAATATTGAAATTAGATAAACTAACCCTCCTCTGCCTTTTGACAAAAAAAGTAAATTTAAAAAGTATGGAAATTGAAGAAATCCAAAAACAGACTATCGGGTTTCTTCTCAGATTAATAACAGATGAATAACAAACACAATTTAATAGTTATTTAAGTATCAAGGAATGTAAGGACGTAATAACATCCGAGGTAGGCGAATACGAGCTGAGGCGGAGCCGAAGCTTGTCGCCTGCCGAGGATGTTATTAGTCGATACATTCCGTGTTACTTATTAAATTTTTCACGCTACCGGCAATGTAAGTAGGCTTACGGGTAGAAATTTAATCATATTTTTAAAAGTTCGTTTTGACAGCTGTCATCGGAATTATTTTTTAAAAGCTCCATTATTCTAAGTTGTCTGTGTTTGTTACCATATCAACGAACAGTTAAAATCAACATTATTTTCCTAGGAACGTAAGTGACACTATTAAGTTCCGTCGTCAAGGGTAACTAGTACACGAATGTTATCAGCCACTTACGATCCCTGTAGCTATGGATGTAAGGCCTACTTACACTGCCGGTAGCGTGAAAAACACTTTTAAATACACTGAGAAATTTAATTAGAAACAGTTTTTCAAAATATAGTCCTAGTCATATATTAAGTCACACAACAGAAATTTAGAATAAATTGCACAATGTCTTACTGCGTGATTTATTTGTTGAACACGCATCAAATTAATTTTGTTGTAACCAGTACACTAAATTTTGTTCAATCTCTTTGACAATGTGTTAAAAAATGACAGATAATCGATTAGTAATGATCAAATAACAATGTATTATTTAGGAAGTAAACATTAAATCTACTCAAAATTTAAATTAATATACCTTCCTTCGAGCAGATGATCCTTAATTGAGTCACTATAAATGAATTGCAACTTTCAACTTCAGTATGTATATGCAAATCGTTACACTGACACATTCGGCGTCATTCGAACTCGTGCACGCGACAAGAATGAATGGGTATGTTTTCACAAAAACTTTGAATTACTCTTAATAAACTAGGAGATTTTCTGGTGAAAGAGGGGTTGAGTTGGTCCAGGTTAATGTTCACCACCAACTAATATGGGTTAGCAGAAAAAAAAAATGATTCTAATTGTAAGTTATAAAACGCTACGGATCGTATTAGCAATGCACCATCACATCAAGCAAGAATGTCATTAGCATTTTCATATTACTTTTCTTACTGTCACGTCGGAGACTTGAAGTCTTCCGGGATGATAGACAATACTTTTTCCACATTTACCATATTCAAACATTATCTAGTAAGGAAACGTCTCTTACGTGATAGCGAATTTAGATATTTCAAAATTAATTTTTCAGCCACTCTGAATACGTTTCCACTTGAAAGTTTCTTTCTTTTGCTTCATTTATAGGTCTTAATCTTGCGTTTTCTATCCTACTAAAGAAGACTGCTTCGCAACCAAAATGCTTTAAACCGTTTTTTGCAAACAAAATGCATTTTTTCATTTCCATCTGCTTTTCTTATAAATAAGCCGTATTTCTTCTACTTAGTCAAATATATTTCCTTTTGCGTTGGAGAAAATACAAGTTTTAAAGAACAGCTTACTCTAACATCAAGCTGATTTAAAAACAAATTAAATGATTGTGAATTTAATGTTTATCCAAAATTAAAGTACAAACGTATTTTCTGCATTAACCAACTTTACTATTTTAGAACTTTTCTAATTCTGAATTATAAGAACGTAATTTAGTGCTTTTTAACGTTGAACCAATTAGCAAATTTAAAACTAATAGCGCTGAGCATTCCTGTTCATTGTTATTTTACACTTAATTTGCTATTTCACACATGACACTAATACACTGGGGGGTTAATGAAACTATGAATAAGTGAAGAAGATATACGTAAACGTTAAAAACAATTTTTTTAAATCGCAAGCATAAACATTGAATACCGCATGAGACTACTATAGCCCTTCCAGCGAGGCTTCCCGTGCTTAAACAGTAAATTCCCCAGGTGGCGTTTAGTTATTAATTGCTGCAAAGTATCCTTGAATGAACGTCGAAAAAGCAGCGTTACCAACCCCAAACATTTATTTTTTGGCTTTTATGAGAACCTTAACGATTTGAATGTGATTTTTCTGTTAGTAACTAACCGTTAGTAGGGTAAAATATTGGCACTGTGCAAACTACAAGTCCCCAGGAGCAAGAAATCTACGCAGGATATTGTTACACCAAGCAGATTGATTAATTGCTCCAACTACCGGTCCGAAGCGTAAATGCGTGAAGCTTATTAGATACTGATAAACATTAAACAACAATCAAGGCATACACAGATTGGAGATAAGCGAAAAGATAGCGAACAGAAACTAACAATTAGCCAATTTAGCATAAGACGTTACTAAAAGCGGAGGTTTGGAGATCCGGGAGAATCGATATAGCCTGCAGGACTCACCTCAGCGTCTACATCGCGGCGGGCCATGCCTCACCCTCGGCGGACACATCACACACAGACTCCTGGGGCTGATGCTAGGTGCAGCTGGCACCATAGGCGTGGACTGTCCGGGTTGGCGCCTGTAGAGCCGTCACTCACCCCCACCGTTACACACCCCAGGACGCGCATGGCGTTCATTGATTTTAGACTCGGCCGCGAGCCCCGCTTGGATGGATGTTATTTTGATATAGTATCGTGTTATGGGGCTTCTGTTATTGCCGTGCATGTTTAATTATCCCTTGTTGGACATGGTGCACATCACATGCAACGAAATTTACTCATTTGATCGTCCATGTAACTAACCAAAATTTTTATCAGAATGTCTATTTATCTCTACCTACTGAAAGAATACAATCAAACATAGTAGGTATATTACACTGATTGAATAAAGATTTTTTGCACTAGGCTGAATGTAGCAAAAGAACTTTTTGAGTTACCAACCAGAATGTAGTCAATTTCATTCAAGTCTTTAAGATCAGTGATGCTACCAAACTAGTTTATAAGAATATAGATAAAAGAATATTACACTCTTCATTTTGGCAGTAGGGTACGAATTTCAAACGTATTTTATGCGGTTTTATGTCATGGATTTTTACATTCGCTTCTTTTCAATTTGATAGCGTTTATATTTTATTTAATTATTTTAATTAGAACTAATAATTTGTATATTATTATATACATGTTTATGAAACACTCTTAATTAATCAAATCGTAAATAAATCTTGGGAAACTCAATTACATTCCCACAATATAACTTCAAATACTCTTTTTATTTAATTTTTAACTGTTTTTCAAGTAATTTATACTATTCACTTATGAGCTCCTGCTGATTAGTCACAATTATAGTTTTAAAATAAGAAAGCACTTCACCTGGACTTTGCTTTTCAGAAGTATTTTACTGTGTCTGTTGGCACGCTAACATTTGAATAATATACCACTATTCGCATGTTATAGCGTTGTTTTCGTATATTCGCATACATAGCGATTTCAAACGTATTTGTTGCAACGAGTCTCAGTGGTCTGTAGAGGTGAATCCCCGGTTAGCGTAACAGCGGTCCTTGGTTTGAGCACGGCATCGGCGTTATTTTCCTTTATCACTTTAGTCAAATAGTTTATTATTTTATGTATAAGGTAAACTGCTACTGCTAGTGCTCTCTATAATATATGTAATAAAATGGCCACCCTTGCAAAGGAACGAGCTATTACCGCACAACCATGCGTACACGGTCGGTCCAACGACGGGCAGTAAAAAATTCTTCTTATAGTGCCTTTCTCTCTTATGTCTGTGTTTGGTGCGCGGCGATAGGTAATTTGCACAGATAGACATAGGGAACCTACAGTTAAACGTGGGCTCCGAACCACAGGATGTGTTTCTCCAGAGAGGTTTTCCTGGGGAAAAATCCACTTCGCTGATTTCCCGTTGCTTTGCGAGGTAGAACGACCGGGCCAGGGATCGAACCCGGATTTGTTGCATTGGTAGCCGGCGCTCTTACCATTGAGCTATGGCCGCTTTCGTAAAAAAGTTAAGTTATCTAAATACAATACATTGTTTCAGAATTGACGTTGTGTGAAAATAGTGGTATATTATTCATACGCTAGCGTACGAACTGACACTGCCAAAGTTTTTATGTCAAATTTTGTAACCCCAACGGTAGTGTCAGTAGCAAACTGCACGATGTTCATTACTACGCAATGGAGAAACGAAATATATCTTATTTGTTGCAGCAGCACACAAGCATGGTAAAACACACGTCTTGCAACAAACAAGACAAAATGTGAGGTGCAGTCAAAACGAACCAAGCCATAACCATAGACATTTCAGCATAACGTCGTTTTAAATAGCAACAAAATCGATTTTTTATTTGTTGTAACAGATTTTTTAGGAATAAAAAACCCAAACATTATATCAGCCAAAAATTTGGTGACGGGGAAGTTCTTCTACTTCATTTTCTTCTTCTTCTTATTTCCTTGTAGCTTCCTGCAGCAGCATAGGGCACTCTTGGTGTTTCTGCAGCATGTGATTTTAATAATTCAAAGTTGCCAGTCTTGCACTATGTCTATTCCTCTCACTGTCTACTTACTTAATCATATTGGGTTGAGTGGTTCATACTTCTTTCCGTCCAGTTTACAGACCGTCCGCTTCTTCTTTCCATTTCTGCTTATTCTGTGCTATGTTTGTCAGCACATTCCATTTCAATTTAATTGCACTATGCTTCTCTGCAACACTTCTCTTTTGTGTTTTTACTGGTCTATCTGTCTGTCTGGTTCTTTGCCCTTAATTGTACGTTCCGACGCCTGTTTTATAATATCTGTATTTGGCTTTTTCAAAGTATGTCCTATCCATTTCTACTGGTTCCAATCTTTTATTCACTCTGAAGATTGAAGCTGTAATGTCTTGCGAAACGTTACCTTGTAAGGGTGCACAAACAGTTATCAGGCATAAGCTGATTAAGTATTCTAGTAAACAAAATACATTAAAATCAAATCTTTGTCCGCCCCAAGGTTTAAATATTCTAAGTACAAGGCCCTGTTTAGGCATGCAGAGCCTACGAACAAATATTGCTGAATCTTCTACGCTACGCCATTCCTGTGCTTATATCTGTGTTTCCAGAATAGCACACCATTTCCATATTTGTTAAATGCTTCCCTAAATTTGCCCATTTCATCAATGTCACTTCCAGAATATCTATTTTGTACCGATTCATTTCTAGGAATGCATTTTAAAGTTTTCCGATTTTGAACATGCTTCTTGCATTCCATGTTGAGATTTTTTTGTTTTGCCCGGAGATTCTTAGCATCCTCTTCCCATTTAAAAGCTGCCAAGGACTGGGGGCCATTTCATGTATTGTCTTTGCTATATTGGTTATTCCTGGTGATAATCGATAGTGGTTTCCCGTTGCCTTTCACACCGCAACACCTCTACCGTACCTGACTGTACCAAGCCACTGCTTCTCTATCCAAGAAAAAAAACTGGAGGTGCAGCATCCAACCCCCAGGCCTGTTGATCCGCGGAAGGTATTTTATTTTCCTCGTACAACCTATATCTGGGTGGCTTTCACCGATCCGCCACTTGGGTACGCGCTCTCTAGGAGTTCCAGGCTCCCCGAGAATAGAAGTATTTAGTGATATGTGATATGATTATAGTGATTCGCTATCAGGCACAAGATACATAATATTACGCAAAATATAACCATATATTATTATGTCATTGCAAACTTAGATTGTCGACTTGCTTTAGAGGTCTAGGAATTCTTAACAAATCCGTCAGATAAGAATAAATACAAAACGCTTAAGCATAAACAAATCACACGCTTTTCATCTTCGAGAGAAAAGCATAATAACGATTAAATCGCGAAGAAGTAGGTGACCATACGCTGTCCCAGTTTCTTTGCCACCTCGGAGGAACTGAAGCTCCAGATGATGTCCTGTAAACGCTCTAGATTGGCCTGCTACTTGGCAACGTGCAACCCATTCTTGCAACTCAATTCAGCTGTGATGTAAATGCCGTCGCAGGTCTCACCGATAAAATTGCGGCAATAACATCGAGAAATCAAATTTTGCAGCAAACAAATTAATTCGTTGACATGGCAAGTGCAATAATTAATGCGTGGTCGAGCATTTTAACGCAGCCAGTCCCGTCAATGTCCAATCTCCGTTTCAACATCAAAAAGATGTTAGGATGTATTTGAGAAACTGGAAGTAATTTTTCTTGGTTACGCGTTTAATGAACATAGAAGTAAGCTACTATCTGACTACGTAGCGGCTATCATCAACGCCAGCAAACCAGTAAGCGTGAAGCTATTAAATGGTTTTCCTAAGAATAGTAAATTTCCACCAACGTGTGATCCGGCATGCAGATGAAACTCAAGCACCCTTAACCTAAAGAACCAATTCCGTGAGATGCAACAAGTGAACAAGCTTTTACCAGCGTCAAAGAAGCGCTCTCAACTGCAATACTTTTAGCTTAACTATCGCCATTCGCACCTATCTCTGTCTTGGTAGATGCATCCGACATCTCCTTACAACAACATACTGAGAACTTCTAGCAACCATTGGTATTTTCCCCAAGAAAGTCAGCCTAGCGCAGCAAAAATACACTGTTTGCAATGTTATAGCGGCTTATTTCGTTGTTAAACACTTTTGCTATATTCTAGAAGGCCGGAAGTTCATCTTTTGACCGACCACAAGCCGTTGCTCTTTGCCTTCTCGCAAAATCCCAAACGATGTTCACCGAGACAGTTTCCCACCTGGACTTTAGCGGATAGTTTACGTTTGACATCCGTAATGTACATTTCACCGCTGCCGTCAATATGCCAGCTGATACTTTATCTCTCCTTGACACTGTTTCAGATATCAATGATGCCATTTTCAGAGGTTCCATCAACTTGAAAGTTTTGGAAGAGTAACAAAAGGACGATCAAGAACTTTAGTCGTTTTTAGGGCTCACCGAGGTAGTACAGTTAAAAAAATTATACTTCCCAGAAGAAGACGTCAGGATCTATCGTGATACTTATACAGAACCTTTGCGTCTCAACTACTCCCATCGAAAATGGCGCGCATAAAACCCATGCCATCAACGTCAACCCAAGCTGACAATGCACCGCAGCTTAAGTTTCAAACTCAGTGCAGCACTACCCAGTCTGGTCGTGGCATTAATTTTACAACGCGTTTTCAGGCTGAACCTTATACTACTCGTGCGAGGGGGTGATGGCAATCAGAAATTTTAGCATACTCTTTAGAATAACTGAGCTGGATATTAAGAGCAAACAATGAGGTAGTTGGAGAAACGCCTTCGCTGCGAAATTCCAAACCCAATCTTTCGCTGCCCTTGGCCAAAGTCCGCCAGATTTATTTACAAATTTACAATAGCTGCAACTAGTCTTTCTACAAATTCCTATTAAGATTAGCGCTGTCCAGGTAAAACCTGGCAGCTGGAAAACGCTGGGCCGAAAAACGGGGGTTGCAAAAGTGAAAGTCGTTAACAGTTCAGGAAACTTTTCGACCATTTTATTGCTTGCAATTCATACTTATATTTTTATATTAAATAAAGCTGATACATGTATTTAGTTAATTTTACTTTTACTGGCTCTCACATAACTAAACTACCCCTACAGCTATTTTTAGCTTTACGCTATTTTTGCAATGTCAAAACTAAAATGCATGTTTCGTTTTCATATTTTCATTTTTCACAGGAAAGATCACCATATTCACTCAGTGGTCTATTCAGTTTAGTTAAAGCCCCATAAGACAGTCGTTACTGTCCTAAAGCGCAATATGTATAGATGGTTGGCGCGAGCTGTCTCTGACACAATTTTGCAAACATTGTCGAGAAGCTGTAACTCTAGATCGGCGTTGAAAATAAAAACGTTATAATAAGAAGTGCCTTGATTACGCTGGTCAAATTGTATAAATTTAATTTAGTTTAAACATTTGTAAAAAGTTAGCTACTCTGAATAAAACAATTCATTTCTAAAAATAGCCGTTTCTTCTGTGACACTGTATAACAGACAACCTGTCAACCTTTAATATCCCAACTATCCTGCGGTGTATCCACGTCTCGACGCTCACATCTGTATGAGAAGCTTTGTAGAATTTGTGGTTATTCTAAAATGCAGGAAGCACATAAATTAAATTCGCTAATGGAAAAATAATACAAAACAAAATCCATGACCGAACGAAACTGAAAAAACGAAAGTTTGTTTTATAACACAATTTTCTTAGTTTTCTTATTGTTTCTATAAAATTAACAAATAGTGATATAGCAAGTTACCAACTAATTTCAGATTTCTTCGTGTTTCGCTTCTCCAGCAAATTATTACAATTTTTGCCAAAATTAAATACTAAATTATCTAATTATGCGTGTTTACATTTTTAACTTTTTTCGCAAATTGGCCACGCTGATATCATTTTTTAATAAGCATATGAATTGCAAGGTTAACCCTCATTGCAAGACAAACAGCTAAAAAACGCAGAAACTACATAGACATAAGAAATTCGAGGATCTTGGACGTACGAGGTGTTAACTCTCGCATGCAGAGTATGTGTTGGCTCTCAGTAGTTTAATGAAAATAAAGCATTTACTTTTTTATTTTTTAAAATTAAGAAGGGTGCAGTGAAATTTTGGGATTAAGGATATAACTAAATCATAGCCCTCCGCATTCAATACTATTCAGCAATATTTTAAATAAATCATGTAGTTAGTTGAAATAGTTCTTCCAAAATGTTTAACTGAATTTTTGCATTTTTAAATAAAAAGGCATTAAAGTAAAAAATTTCAAATAAAAGCGGAGCAGCCACTATTTTGTGGCTAGAAAGATAAAGAAAATTTATTTTAGCGTCTTGATTTAACTTTAATTATTGTTTATATTACATCTGTTGTAGAGTAGTTTTCATTACAAGGAAGGGTTTATTGAACAACAGAAAAACAGAACAAATATTCACTAGATTTAAGTGGAAGGTCATGTCATAAAAATTAGTAATAAATTAAATATCTTTTTTATAAATAATAGGTTTACTTTCCTGCAAGGGTAGATCAAAAGTGTACCGACAACATAATCTCTGAAAATATTTGATATACGATTTTAATGCTGTGAGGGTAAAATGTAACGACATAAAAGTATTTTCAAAACCTCAAAATTGAATCTATTGAAAGTGATAAAACGTTTCAGAAGCTTCCTTTTGAACAACTAACAACACACTCCTTTTTCAGTTTCCTAAACTAATTGGGATACGACTACTATGTTTTGGTATTTATCCCAACAACGTAGTTTCTGTGTGACGCCTTTGAAAATTAATGTCCTTTTATTCAATAAACGGGAGGCTATAAGATGTACGCGTTCGAGCTAAATGGCTCATCAGTGACAATAGAATTAGAATCTAAACTTATTCTTTAGATGAAATAATATTTTGAAGGGTTTCTTCTCTCTCTCTCTTTACTTTTTGAGGCACGAAATTTATGTGATATCTCTGCCGTTCTTTGAACTATTTTTTTTGTAACAATGGAAAATCCGTGTTGTGCATTTATTAATATTTTCAAGTTTTAGGTGTTAGTTCAAACCGGTGAGTGTGACATGACTGACGAGCCGAATGTTATAGATTGAAAAAAGAACAACATATTTTAATAATTTTCTAATAATCTTTATAGTATTAAAAAATTCACATGAAGTACTTCAGCCATTTTTAAAATTTAAAAACGAACAAATTATAGCAGAATTGAAAAGATTACAGTGTTCCTTACATATATATTCAAGTACAAAGTACAAACCACTAAAGAAATACAGTCATTATTTTTTTAAATGGTAGTTTTGGTGCTGTAATCATTATTACTAAAATATGATTTGTCTCTGGTTAAACTGGGTTGTACCAAGTTAATGCATTTAGAAGAACAACTGCTAGTAGGGATGTGGGTAATCATCTATATTTAGTATTTTCCCATTATTTAGCATTTCACACGCTTTTCAATTACAGCCAAAATCAGAACACCAAAACTAAAAAAGCTGTCGGGCAACCGCCACTGGATCTGCCTCGTCTATATTGATATTTTAAATTTATTTTAAATATGTTGTAAACTAGTTTTTTACAAATTTTTAAAGATTTTGATAATTTTAAAAATTTAAGAATATTTACTTTAAAGTCGATATAGACTTGTTGAATGGGCATAACAACAACCTCCTATTGAAAAATACCTATAGCGTGTTTTGTTTTGATCGTTTACCTGAACAGTTTAATTAAATAATTGCCGAAAAAACAATTATCATTTTTGCAGATTCGCAAGGGGTGCTCTACCTCAATAAAGACGAGTTCAAAAAAGAAGCTCTGATTTGTATTCTCGCATGTCAAATAGCTGGTCGATTTTTTGTTTTTTTCAAAAATGTATGAACTTTTACTTTAAGGTTAGTGTGGACATGTTACATGACCTTCGGAACGATTTGTCATTGAGGAAGGAAAGACCCACAGCGCGTTAATTGCCACAACATTTTTTTTAGAAATTTACAAGAATTTAAAAAATTCCAAAAATTAAATTTTTGAGAATTTAAAAAATTTACGAAGCCTAGAGATTTTTAAAATATTCGAAAACTTCAAAAATTGTAACAATTTAAAAAAATTTCGCAAATTTAGAAATTAATCATAATGTTCAGATTTACACAAATTTTTTAAAATTCCACCTTTATCAAAAATTTCAAATTTTAGTAAGTTACTATTTTTCAGTTAAAAAATTTTGTAAATAATAATAATTATTGGCAGTTATTTAATAAATAATAAATAAACCGTACAAGTACGATCAAAATGAAATACAAGGTATGTCCAATTCTACGCCCACGCCTACGTCCACGACCATGTCCACGTGGACGCCCACGCCCCAGTTCACGCCCACGTCCAGGCCCACGCCTACGCTCTCGCCCATGCGTACGACTACGACCACGACCATGACTACGGCTACGTCCACGCCCACACCCACGTCGACAACCACGCCCACAATAAAGACTACGGTCACGACCACGCCCCACCAACGGCCGCGCTCACGCTTACGTGTATGCTCACGCCCACGTCCAAGCCCACGCCCACGCCCACGTTCACGCCCACGCCTTACCCCACGCCCACGCATATTCTATATCTTCTATATCTTCTATATCTTCTATATCTTCTATATCTTCTATATCTTCTATATCTTCTATATCTTCTATATCTTCTATATCTTCTATATCTTCTATATCTTCTATATCTTCTATATCTTCTATATCTTCTATATCTTCTATATCTTCTATATCTTCTATATCTTCTATATCTTCTATATCTTCTATATCTTCTATATCTTCTATATCTTCTATATCTTCTATATCTTCTATATCTTCTATATCTTCTATATCTTCTATATCTTCTATATCTTCTATATCTTCTATATCTTCTATATCTTCTATATCTTCTATATCTTCTATATCTTCTATATCTTCTATATCTTCTATATCTTCTGTATCTTTCTATATCTTCTGTATCTTTTGTATCTCCTGTATTTTCTGTATCTTCTGTATCTTCTGTATCTTCTGTATCTTCTGTATTTTCTGTATCTTCTGTATCTTCTGTATCTTCTGTATCTTCTGTATCTTCTGTATCTTCTGTATCTTCTGTATCTTCTGTATCTTCTGTATCTTCTGTATCTTCTGTATCTTCTGTATCTTCTGTATCTTCTGTATCTTCTGTATCTTCTGTATCTTCTGTATCTTCTGTATCTTCTGTATCTTGTGTATCTTCGTATCTTCTGTATCTTCTGTATCTTCTGTATCTTCTGTATCTTCTGTATCTTCTGTATCTTCTGTATCTTCTGTATCTTCTGTATCTTCTGTATCTTCTGTATCTTCTGTATCTTCTGTATCTTCTGTATCTTCTGTATCTTCTGTATCTTCTGTATCTTCTGTATCTTCTGTATCTTCTGTATCTTCTGTATCTTCTGTATCTTCTGTATCTTCTGTATCTTCTGTATCTTCTGTATCTTCTGTATCTTCTGTATCTTCTGTATCTTCTGTATCTTCTGTATCTTCTGTATCTTCTGTATCTTCTGTATCTTCTGTATCTTCTGTATCTTCTGTATCTTCTGTATCTTCTGTATCTTCTGTATCTTCTGTATCTTCTGTATCTTCTGTATCTTCTGTATCTTCTGTATCTTCTGTATCTTCTGTATCTTCTGTATCTTCTGTATCTTCTGTATCTTCTGTATCTTCTGTATCTTCTGTATCTTCTGTATCTTCTGTATCTTCTGTATCTTCTGTATCTTCTGTATCTTCTGTATCTTCTGTATCTTCTGTATCTTCTGTATCTTCTGTATCTTCTGTATCTTCTGTATCTTCTGTATCTTCTGTATCATCTGTATCTTCTGTATCTTCTGTATCTTCTGTATCTTCTGTATCTTCTGTATCTTCTGTATCTTCTGTATCTTCTGTATCTTCTGTATCTTCTGTATCTTCTGTATCTTCTGTATTTTCTGTATCTTCTGTATCTTCTGTATCTTCTGTATCTTCTGTATCTTCTGTATCTTCTGTATCTTCTGTATCTTCTGTATCTTCTGTATCTTCTGTATCTTCAATATATTAAACTCGTTGAGTGTCTAATGTTTAAACTATAAAAATTGATGTTTGTAAGCTGTATGTAAGTGCTATAATCGTATATCCATTTCGCGAGTTAATTGTTCCATGCAAATACAAAGCAAAGATCACTTTTTAAGTAAGCAGACTTTGGTTATCTAATTGTAATTATCGGAATGCTAACGCAGTTTTCAAAACCAAAACATAATTCAAAGTTTGTCTAAATACTAACCTCTATAATTCTGTAATGTTTAGAGTAGAAATCTACGGTTAGTAAACTATTACGTTTGCAGCATTGCAGGCCAATATTAAATTCTATACGGTCTAAGAAATACTATACCCATCTACTCTACTTTAATAAGTAACTTGGAAAATAGCGTAAGTAATAGTAAGAGTCAGTTATAGATAGATTCTTCAACAAAAATAAACAAAAAGTGCCTGATCTACATCAATATTAGAGATTATAAACATAACAGAGAATTACCACAAAGCGCCTTTGTTTTTGGAATTATATGCGAGATGTTTTAGTACTTCCCTTTATTTTACTAACAGGAATAATATTTATAAAATGCTATCTCGAGTCGGGTTTGTTATGGTCATGTTTACAAACATGTGTCAGGTTAATTCATAAACATTAATTGTTCCAGATATTTTAAGAAACAGTTAGATTACAAAAATTACAGCAATCGCAAACTAATTTATAAAACTAGCATAATCCGCAGACAACGCCACACGCAGTTGTTTGTAAACAACTGCAAACTGCAGCTGATTGTGAAGAATTGATTTCGAATATGATATTTTTAGACAGAAATATATTAATACAAAATAATAAACATTCGCATGATTACTTAGCAATTACGTAAGTTCAGCTCAGTCGCCGACTTTCCGTATTTGAGAATATACAATACTGCGAGACGCATTCGGTACATGTCGTGCAACTCGACACAGCGAATTTATTACATTTTAAAAGAAAGTTACCAATAAAGCGTAGGTCGTAGACCACGGGTTCCGCTAGTTTATATTTATTCGTTGAACTAAATTTGCGCTACAGCTTTAGTCTTCTTGTTGACTGAATATTGTGTTCTATTCATGTAGTTTAGATACAGCGTGCAATTGTTTTAGATAGTATTATTACTTTATTATAAATTATAATACATATAATTGGGTGGGAAAAAAACGTAAATTTGTTGAAACATTTTTTGTTTGTCTACTAGAAACTTGTGGAACATAATTTAAGATTAAATCAATAGCCACTTTCAATAAAAGTTCCATCTTGTAGCGTGTAACTGATAACAGTTAACAAACGTCTTTGATGTCATGCAGAGGGAATCCCGAATAATGTTATCTATTTTCCTTTGTACAGTATTTGATGCGTTTAAGCTTCGAAATCGATCATTCATCAAATCGGAAATGGCATTGAATTGTGACAGCCCTGAATATTTCTTTTAAAAATGTAGTTTATCTAAAAAGTAAATTGTTTGGGGTGGTTCCAGTATCTAGTGAAAAAATATTGCACCAGATTAATTAAATTTCAGTTCCTTTGTGACCAATTTTTTGTATATTTTTAATGAATGCATCTATAATGCAATAGCGAAAAAAATCGTCTTGCTAATTTTAGCAAAAACACATGTTGTACATCTCTAGCAATCTAAAAAGAGTGGTTTTTAAAAGTCTGTCTGCATGTGCGACTCCGCGTGCGCGCGCTTGCATGTGTGGGGGGGGGGGCGTGAATGCGTGCGTGTGTGTGTATGTGTGTGTGTATCTCGATATATCAAGAACGTTCTTAATCAAAATTGAAATTAAATTTTTGATAACCAAAGAAATTTTGAACTTTTTTTACGGCGGGTGCACCATGCGATCGTGCCATGACGCCATATAACAAAGCTTTGATTGTACATAATCATGGGTAGAAGTGAATTTTCTGAATCTGCTAGTGTCAGTTATGTGAAGAAACCAAATGAAATTGTTGACGTACTAACTCGATCAACCTGAACCACCGGAAAACATACATGGCTTTATTTATAAATTCTAGCTTTACTTCGTTGAAGTCCATATTTATTGATTATTATAGGTACATAAAATACTTAATTACTTCAACAATATTTATTTATTTTAACCTTATATGTATTTCGGCATGTTTACATGCCATTGTCAAAGGCTATATTAGAAAGCAAACAGCTAGAGTGTTGTTATAGCAATATGGCTGTTTATAGAAATGCAGTAATTGCTTTTCAAATTTACCTATAACAAAGCGGTTTGCCTAATAACTTATGTAATGAAAACCAACAAACTTGTCTCGAAAATTTTTCTAGGAAGTAATGAATTGATTCGATTTTTGTTTTCTAAATGTTTAACGCTACTAACTGGAAAACTTATATACAAAACTGCATTGTATAATTATGAACAAGTTGTTGATTCTATTATAAAAATGAATTGTTATTGTTAAATTTAACATTTAAATTAATAAAACTGTAAAATGTAATTATTTTTTATTAAATACTTCAAAATAAAATTATTATCAATTTTTAAATATGATGTAATTATCGGACTGTTCAATTTCCGTTGAAGTGAATGAGAAAATATTTTAGGTTTCTGTGAAATCAAAGAATGAGCACGCGAAGAAGTTTCGCTTAGAACATGCGTGCTCGGCACACATTTCTTCTTTATTTTATTGAAATTAAGCTTCAATGTTAAATTAATTGTTACCCAGGGCAACTGCTCCGCCCTATAACCGGCCTTGTCCAACAGTAAAAGTATGCAGAGTTTACAGTAAGTTAAAAGAAAGACATGTTTGTCGGGCACGTAAGTTTTAAGTAAAACTTCTTAACCTGTTCTCACTGATAGTGTTTTTTTGACTTCTATAATTTAACAGAAAACGAAAACGGTTTCAGTTACAAATACTGCTATTTTTATGAAAGTTGCGTTATTAGCTCAAACTCCTTTTTATTAATTTAGTAAACAATTATTCATTACCTTTGCTATAATACTTTTATTTTAAAATGGTATTCTTAGGCAATGTTGATATTTTGTTATTTTCCTTTTTGTTAATTAGGAGTACTTATTATTATGATTATTGCGCCATGTTAGAATAACGCGTAACACTTTATTTTATTAGTTAATAAAAATATTAATAGAATAGTAAGAATGAGTTTGAGTTAATAAAGCATAAACTTTAATGAAAAAATAATGAGTTTAATTGTATTATTTTACATTACATTTACATACAAGGCCATCGAATGGCGACCGTGCATTTGCCTTTAGGAAATAACAAAGCAGTTTCACTTTAAAAAATTTTTGCTTTAAAATATTTCCCAATATATATTCTTAATTTGGTTTGCTGCATGTATAACTTAGAATCTACAAATAATAAGTCTGTTGCTTAGCAAAAATTCTTTACATCGAAAGCAAAGAGTCGTATTCGTAATTTCTTTTATTTCATACTGTACGCTACATACCACTTTACGTCATTGATTTGAGTCCGCGAAATGGCACATTACAGGCCAAGGTCGGGAAGTGTTGCTTAGCAGCCCTTCCCGGACTGCTTGGAGAAAAATTCATCAAACACATCTATTTGTAACTAAGCAACGAGAAATACCAACAGCGAATGTTTAATTTGACAGAATATAAATTTTAAAAATGACGTTTTTATAAAAAGAAAATATTCAAATAAAAAATGGTTTTGGCAGTAATGAAATAAAATTTTGTACGATACACGTCCGTGAAGTGATTATTAAAGCATTCGTTCAGAAATTTCTAAACTCATACATTAATATGTCACTTCCCGGACTAGTGACGTAAATAACTATAGCAACATTTTTTTTCGGAAATTTAAATGAGATCATAGACAACGCTGATGCATCTGCTTTTAAACAACAAAAAATCAAATCGATATGCCAAGTATGCGACATATACCGTTTACCGAATTTACATAGAAATTTCATCAATGTCTAATTTATTTTCATATACGAATGTTATTAATGCATCAAATGTCAATTTTCAAATTCAAAATAGTTTTTTTGTTTTGTTTTTGTAGAAAGAAAACATTATTCACAAGTAATTCAATGTTCAATCAAATATTTTATAAATCATATCTCTCACTAAATGTGCTGCTCGTAGTATGGCCGTATAAGCTAAGCAACACTCCTTAAGGGTTGTTTATCTGTCATGGCACAACATAACATCGATTGCTTTAGTTTGCACCTAGGCAACCTCACCTCCGGCACATTATTTTCGTCTCATTACTTCCGTTCCATTACTTCCGTCTCGCATTCGCGTGGTTACTCCAACCTACATAGAAGTTTCACTTCAAAAACAAAGTTACTTGCATCTAAGCAATTTTTAAACATATTTCAAGAAATGGATTCTACTACACTTACCGTCACCCTACTCCAGGTATTACGTAAGCGGATGCTAAAAAAGTGTTACCTCGCATTTTTTCTAAATTATTCGTATATAGTTTAAGCGAGTGACCTCTCCTACATGATTCTCGTTAAGAGTGATCTACTGTTGGTTGTTTCTATGAAATCTGTAAAGTTTTTAATTCTGATTTCAACGATGTTTCACAATTTGCATTTTGAGCGTTTTATTACAGACAATAAAAATTTCATAAGAGTGCCATGAAAAGACCACGTCATTTAATTTATTTGAAAAAATTCTAGTAGGCCATGAACTGATGGAAGTAAAACAAAAAACCACTTTTATTTACTTTGGCCTTTAGATACATTAAAACAAACAAAAACAAAATGCAAAGTGTGACACATCGTTGAAATCAGAATTAAAGACTATTCAAATATAAAAAAAAATTAAAATGCCGACTATAAGAAAAAGAAAAGTTGACAGTCGAAAATGAGCAATGGTAACAGTTATACCAATTCTAAAAAAAAATTAGATTCAGCATAAAAAAGTGTCCTGCGTTAACTAGAAATATGTAACATAAATGATAAATGAGTTATAGCCGAAACCAAAAAATTCAAAATTTCAGTTTTTTACAGTTCTTCTTGAAACTAAGCAAGATAGGTCTAATATCTTTTTAGATTATTAGTGGGCATAAAATTCCACAATTTTTCTCTAATTTAACCATCGTCGTATTTCTTCAAATAAGCGAGATCCCCATAGTTAACACGCAATTTGATACATCCTGTATATTACTTATTTTTTCGTAGCTACATGTCAGGTGCGGTCATATTCATTGTTTCTGGGTTCTGTGTTTCCTGTTCCTGGGTGGGTGGAGAGGCCTCTATCAGAGAGAAGTCAAGTTTCAATTACATCTTGAATATGCATTGCATCACATTTTCTTTTAATCAAGGGTGGCGTAACATTTTGAAAACGAGTTTTATCAACTATTTAAATTTAAAACAGTTTTTTATTTGCTCACATCCGATGCACAACAAAATTTCAAACAAGTAAATAAAAATTTTAAATCTAACGTGAATTCAATAAAAATTAACGCAAAAAAACAAACTAAAGTAACATCAAACTAAAATTTTAACAATTTTTATTGGGTTTAATAACTCGTTTACTTTCAAAAGTTTAAGAAAATTTTATAGCAAGTTTTGTGTAGAATACAGTGCCGTGCTAGATTTTTTCGTAATAGCGACTGTTTTTGAGTTATAACACATATACATCAATTTCTTTAAATGAAAACCATACTTTGACTTAGTTAAAAGACGATTTTTATGCTTCTCAAATATATATTGATGTATTTATTTTTGAAACCGTTTTTGGTTTTATCTAAAATCGAGGAATCCTTTTCAAAAACTCAAAAATCAATTTTTTCGCACAAAAGCGGTACATTGATTATCCCACGGCGCAAGCATTTCCTTGTTTACTGGTTTGCTTTATGGCCTAAGATCTCTTTACAGTGCAACAACCGATGAAACTTACAACCTCTAATATATTAAGGGTTGTCATTTTAGCGTGGTTATAAAGATGTTCCAAATGCTTTTCAATGCAAGCGTTTCAGTTTGCCAAGAGTATTTTATTTCATATTACAATTTATCTTCATTTTTATGCTCAAAATACTAAAAAAAATATCAGTTGATTAACAAACAATGTATATTTTCGCTTATCAAGAAAATACATAGAACATTGACACAGCCATTGATAATCATCGATTCTAAAAACAGTTAAAAGCCATATTAATACTATACTACTTATACATAATTAACAATTTACGTAAGCAAATTGAAGGTCTGGCCGCAGTTAAAAAGATAGTAACGTCATTCACATATTTATAAATTAAAAAATGTTTAAAATAAAGCAAAATAGTTATTTTTGCACGACTTATATATAAAGCGCTTTTTTACTCCCTCAAAAGAAGGACTAAACAGCACTTTTTCTTCCTAGTGAGTAAAAGTGTTTACATGGTTAAAACAAATGAATCATCTAGAATACCTAGTTTGTAGTTATTTGTCATCCATCAGAAACTATATGATTTTGGTGTTTGCCGACTTAGATTGTCACGTTGACAACTTATTTTAAATAAAATTTCGAGAATTTTTGCTATTAAACGCATTACGTCGTGCAAAAAATAGCGTAAATACCACGGGACTAGTGATTTTTATTTTCTCCCGTGATTATTAATAAACTTTGCAATCTGTTCTAAAAGATGCACTTTAGTCCCTTATTATATTATATACTATTGTACAGCAAGGGAGGAAAGTGCAACTTTTCCGACCGACTGTGAAGTTTGGTGCCCGATGACGGAAAAAGCTGTATATATGATTTTTTCTGCAACCATTTTTTCAGAAACATATAATTACAAAAAATATAATGGTCAAATAAGACGGTAAAATAAAAATTGGAAATATCTAAAGCTGCGCTATGACAGTATTGGTATTGTAAATAAGTTTTGCAAAAAGGTGCTTTCTTAAAAATCTATCGGGAAGAAAAGTAACTTTCTTTCTTAGCCAGAGGAAAAAAGTTACTTTTTCTCTCGTTGGTAGAGAATAGTTTACTTTTATATGCAGGCGCAAAAATCGATATCAGGGGAGAAGAAAAAATTGTTTTTCCAATATTGAAGTTTTCAGTTATTCTAGTATCAATACATTTTGTTATTAGAAATTTTGCATAAAATCAATTATCCTTCTTTCATCTACAATCTAAGAAAACAGAAATATAGAAATTCAAAATCTAGGATAACAAAACACTACTCGCTTTGGAGTGCAGATACGGTCAGTATCAGTATCTAAAGTACGGGAAATAATAATAATACTAATAATATTAATAATAGTTTATTTAAAACGCCATCAATTATACAGTGTAATGAGAAATTTGAAACGTTTCGAAATAAATAAACAAACAAACTGGAAGATTGCGGGTCGCCAGCTTTGTATCCACGGGTCGTGGTAGCCACGACAGTAAAATAATGATATAAAATTTTAAACACAAAGCTGTCGATGTGTCCACTGTAATATTTAGCTTAAAATGCCAATTGTCGATGTATCCACGGGTCGTGGCAGCCACGACAGTTAAATAAGAAAATAAAATTTTATTCAACTACTGTCTTTGTGCCCACTGCTAACTTTGTTGGATTTATTAAATATACTTGCTGTCGATGTATCCACTCGACAAGTTTAGTTAAAATAAGTATTAGGCGATGTGCCCACGATGCGTGGTAACTACGCCAGTTGTTGGCAATATATTACCTAATTAATTAATTATGGTAAACTGTCAAGGTGCCCACGATGGTATTTGAACTTATTGACGGTTATCCCTGTAACAAACTTATGTTTTTACTTCGGAATATGGAATATTAATTTCATGAAAACTTTCGAAATCTAGATTTTAACGGAAATATATATTTGGGGCTTAAGGAACCCAAAAAAGTGGTCTTAATAAATGTCTGTGTGTGTGTGTGCTTGGGTGTGTAGGTTTTACATTAACTGTTACGATTTTTACATGAATACAACCAGACTGTGGCGGATCCTCTAATAGTGGAGGATTTTTCAGTCCTCCACAATTTTTTCTCTTCGGAAACAGAATTCTGACGGGTTGTTTATTAGTTTAGTGCAAAAAAAAGAAAATCCTCCACAGTAGTAGTAGGATGTCAGGTGTGTATATTTCAACGATTTGACTACATTTGTGGAGGGTTGTAAATTCACTGATATTTGCGCCCTCTACAGGTGTGATATTGAGCGGGTGTTGCAAAAACTGTGGCGGTTGGTTTTTAAGCGATTATTACTAAGCGGTCTTTCCTTCTAGCTAATACGAGTTCACACAAAACACAGCTTTTAAAACGACTATATCTGTCACGCTTACCATTACCATGCTACAGAACTGCTTATTTAATTTTTTGTACTTGACCTGTCAGAATATTATTTTATTAGTGCAACGGTTTAGATTCGGTTACGGTTTCTTTTTCAGTTAGTAATAGTTTCGGAACCTTTCGATTAAATTTCTTTTTTAGTTTTTCAAATAAAAAGTTACATTTCTATGAATTGTAATTTCACATTTCCTTGAGTGGGAGAAAATTCCTAGATTTAAATATCATAAAGGTCTGAAAATGAGGGTTTAATATATTTTTAGAAATAAAAATAAACAAAAGAAGATCATTATAAATTAATTTTTCGAAATAAAAATAATTAAATTAAGAAGTCAATAAAAATCCTATTTTTGTATCTTATTAATATTTGACTTTTGGCGTTATTTTGTATTTGAGAAAAGACAAATCACAACTTATATTTAAAAACTAGTTATCGTCAATTGAAATGGGAATTTTAAGATCTTTTCTACAAAAACTTAAAAAAACGCATTTTAAGCAATATAGTTTAGATATCAACTGACTACATTTTTTTTAACTATTGAGGAATTAAACAAATTTTAATTTATTATATTATTATTTACTGACGTTTGTTTACAGGGTTAAGAAAAACTTATGTTTGGTTCGAAAAAACAAGTAACTTGGCTTTCTGAGAAAATTTTCCTGTTTTTTCTGTACTTTTCTAAGTTTTTGTGGTACTTGTTTGGAGTTTCGGTTCTTTTCCATTTTGCTGTGCTAATAAAAAATTTAATACACAGTAAGTAAAAACAGCTTTACTTTAATTTTTAGTTTGTTTTTTTCTTCTTCAACTTCGTTTTCCTTTGCTTTGCTTTCCTTGGTTTCTTTTCCTTCGGCCTTTTTTTCTCAGCTGTTTTTTTCACACTTTATTTCCGTGGCTTTTTTCCTCGACTTTTTTCTGCTCCCCGTTGTGAAGTTTACGCTTAGACAGTGTAGGAAATTAGGGATAGTTTAGAATTTCGGTAGTTTGTTATTTTAAAATTACCCTGTAAAAGCTACCATTCTTCAATATTTAAATATTTGCATCCTTTGTAAATTCATACCTACCTAGAATTGTAAAGAAGGATTACAAGGGGTTCAAGTCGTTACGTCATTAAGCATTACTAGGAATAACCAATGTTGTGAGTTATATGGAGAATTTATAAATTATAAAATAAAACTTAAAGCCTTTCTTCATAAATTTATTATATAGTTAATGCTAAATGCACATTTCGATTACGATGTAACCATCCACAGTAGCAAATAGGGCTGGGACAATAATCGAATATGTAAAATTCCTATGTTTAACCAAGTAAGGAATTATTCCACTGCGATAATCTTAGTTCCGTCAATTTTAAAGAATTTAGGTAAGATACCTCTCAGATTATTGATGCCTATTCTTCAGTCCCCAGAAAGAACAGAAAAATTAGCCACAGAAATGTTCTCTTTAAAATGATGTAGGTATGTACTGTTTTTTTTTAGTTAATGCTTTACTTCGAATGTGGGACTATAGTAAATAAATAACCGATTTATTGTAATAATATATTTATTATAACCAAATAAAAATATATGTATATGAAAAAATTGTACTTTTGATTTAGTTTATTTTTTTTTAAATTCTAACACGCGATCAACAAAAAGCAAAGTCAAGAAGGCCATGTACGCCTCATTGCTATATTATGTTTATAGTACAGCAGTACTGCATCCATAGTCTTCTTAGCGTAGTTATTTGTTGAGCAAGACGAGCTTTTATCGTGGATTTTTATGAGTTTTAATCGCTAGGTCTTTTTGGGTTAGGAATTTTTATGCAACCCTGTTCGAAACTTCGAAGTTAGAACATTTTGGAAATTTAATTTTACTCCGTTTTTTGTCTATATTTGTGTAATAATATATCACGTTTAAAACGATTTCAATGTTGCGTTGTTATAAATAGTACTTGTTTTTCTAATTAGCCATGTAGATAATATAGTTCGCTGAACACGTTTCGTACGAAATCTAACTCTGAACAACTTTCTGTACTGCTTAATACTTACTAGTGTACACAGTACATTCTTAAATAGGCGTATGCGTACCGTTGCAGGAAAAAAAACGGAAAAAACCCCGGAAAATAAAACCCCGAAAAAAAAACAGAAAAAAAACCCGGAAAAAAACGAAAAAACCGCAAACCTGACACCATTCAGAGATATATATGCACAAGCACATCATTATATTGATGGTGAATTAGTGTTCCATCAAGACAAGAAATCTTGTCTTGATGGCTATTTCTTGTCTTGTCTTGATAATCAAGACAAGAATTTTATTGTTTCTTGTCTTCTTTACTTCTTGATAGTGTATTTCTTGTCTTGAATCAAGAATCTTGCAATTTCTTGATTCTCGGCGATTCCCCGGCCTAATAAACAATAACTGATGACACGACCGTTTAGTGTTGCTTAACAGATTACAGCTGTAGCTCAGCAGTTGTGATTTGTCTTTAGCGTTTTGTTTTATTTTTTTATTTGCAGCTGTTTTTTAGTTTTAGCTTATGTTTTATTACGTGATAAAATTGAAAAATGCAATTGAAAAACAATTGCAAATGAAGAGCAAATGACAAATTAATAAAAATGCCATAACTTTGACGTTTACTTTGTGACTATTCTAAGTCTGTGTGTCCTTTGTTTTAATTTTGTGATTGATGTGCTTGTTTGTTAGTGAGCTAAAAATTTGTTTAGACTTAATATTTCATTTTTCCATTGCTTTTAATTTGTCAATGGTTTTTCATTGGTCAATTGTTTTTCATTTGTCAATTGTTTTTCATGTGTAACTATGTTTTATCATGTGATAAAACCGAAAAATGCTCATAATTTTTTTATTTTAAAAATTAATTGTAACAAGTTATATCGTTGAAATCAGAAGAAAATAATCTTTTTAATGGCTTCATAGGCAACTATGATTTACATTAAAAAAAACACCACTTTATGATGTAACTCGAAAACAAAAAGCAAAATTAAAAATCTAAAACTTTTATCTAAACAATTTTTTTCTATCTCAAATAATAAGAACACTAGAAGAATTTAAAGAAAATGGTAAATTCAGATTTTTGAAAATAATATTAGTAGGCCATGCATTAAAAAAAACAGTATTAAATAAGGCTTGTAAATCTGCACTACTTTTCCCATTTAACCGTCTTTCTATCTGCTGTAGTTTCCGATATCCCTGTAGTGAACATCAAAAAAACTCACCCTGTATATTATGTACACTACAGGGTCCTGCAACAGTGCGTCGGTCTTCCATATCTTATACACCGCAGCAGAAATAAAAATCTTTTGAGTACAGATTTATATTATGGGTAAATGCGCATTTCTATAAATTATTTGCAAATCTTCACTTCAAAAAAGTGTGGCACGCCGAAACTAATTTATTTTTAATGGAATGACCTGTATATTTCTGCATATTTAGAACTTTTCTAGGGAAATTTATTCACACCTAAAATATTAACGCTCTCCAATGTCCAGTTTAGAAGCTATAATTTTTTATATTGATTATTACATTACTCCCAACTTAAAAAATACTTATCTATAGAAGTGCAAGAATATAAAAGTGTAGGTATGTAAGCACTGTACTAATAAATAAAAAGCTAATAAATCCAAATTTCTTGACAAGAAATCAAGATTTCTTGACAAGAAACTTGTTTCTTGATAACATTGTCTTGTCTTAAAATCTGGTTGGACATTCTTGTCTTGATTTTTTCTTGAATCAAGACAAGATCAAGTCCTTTTTTAAGTGATACGCATTACACGATTTTTTGGTTTATTGTATTTGCATTAATACTGTAGCTGGTTGCTGCTTGTGAACAACTCGTCCGTTTTAGCATATTTCAAACTACCTGGCTACCCTTTTAAAGGGATGTGACGTAAATGAGTAAGTAACTTAAAAATAACACAATGGTTTCTGGCTTTTCCAGGTACTAGCTACTTACTAATTAACAGCCGTAGTTAATGTAACGTAACTGCCGAAAAACGCGTTGTTGATAATAAAAAGTACCGTTTTTTTTTTCTTAACTTCAAAAATAATTAAAAAGTCTTGCTGATCCTAATAAGGTACTTCAAATAGTTTATCAAACTGGTATAAAGGTTTATAACAATCGGCGTTTGCGTTTATGAATAAATATGTAATCAATTTCAAATTTTTCAAAAGTTCCTGAAAGGCGTCAAAGTAAAATTTGGGAAATTAATAAAAAATAAATTTGTTGCTCCATGCAAGCTCTATCGCCTCAGAAAGTTGTGATTTTTTTTCAAATTCACTAAAATTTAATCATTTTATTCAATATTTTCGACGTTTGAAGAAAAAATAGCGTATTTTATTTGGAGTAGAAGTTACTTTTTGTGGCTCATCAAGCCTACTGATTCGCCACAAAAAGTAGCACTTCTACTCCTTATAAAATAATATACTATTTTTACTAATCTCCCAAATTTTACTCTGACGCCTCCCAGAAGTTTTTGAAAAAACGTTTTTGCGCTGTCAACTTTACTTATAAAAATAAATATACCGTTCAATACTACTGTAAGGAAATAGATTTAATCTTGTTCATCAAGTTAGTTTAGAGTTTTGACGTAAAAAAAATACATAATTTTTTTTTTGTTTTGGATTTTCTTCGGGAATTTCGTTACTTGGATTTTTTTGTGAATGTTTTTAGTTTGAATTTTTTGGCCGTTACCCAAATCAATAATTGGCGTAATGTTACCATGGCCTTCTAAATAATTTTTTTTAATAATAAACTTAAAACTAAAACAAACTGCGAAGTGTGATACATCATTGAAATCAGAATAAAAACACTCTGTTTAATTTATATATGGAAAAAATGCTTGTCCACCCGTAAGAAAATAAAATTGACAGTCGAAAATTAACCGTAAAAGCTGTTACATGAAATGTGATAAAAGAAATATATTAAGGGTAAAAAGTGTCTGAATAATGCATTAGCGAGAAACATGTAAAATAAATAATAAAACTGAAAATTGAAAATTTCGTTTATTTTTTATAAGGTTTGTCAAAGCTATGATTAGCTAACTAATCATTCAAACTTATGATTTTTGTTACTCTTAAATATAGAAAGACACTTATAAAATCTAAACTCTGTAGGTCAACCCGTTATGAAACTATTTAAAAGAAACAGGTCGGAGGTCTCCACTTTCGTGGTAATTCCCGGCCATTATGCTTTTTCTAGAAATACAATAAAGGCACCTATAGACTGCGGGAACTTAGCCGTGGTCTAGGTAGATAAGCAGCTTCAAGTAAAATTTTTTTTATTACTTGCCCACTTTATTCGAATAATACCAGTACCTGAACAAGTGAACATGCAGTGATTTTTATAATTTGTTCCTTGCAGCTACCGAGTTTTAGAATTAGTAGCTATCAAATTAAAAGAAAGATATACAGATTTGCAACGATTTTGGTATTTTATAAATATTTTAAATAAATTATCTGTGAAATTATATTTCTATGCCAACAGGTAATGGGTACTTAAGCGGCATTACATCACTTGCAATCAGGTGCCGCCGCCGGTCTTTACTGCCTACTGCGTCTATTGTGTTTACGCGTGAGAATCCCCAAACATCTGTTCTGCAAGTTATAAAACCAATAGTTTTGAAAATTCCCAGAAAGTACATAAAATTTATTTATATTTATGAAACGCTGTACGAGAACTGTAGGTAAAAACATCAAACTGTGTTCAACAAAGAAAATATTGCCAAAAAACAGGTCACATGGTTTTTCTAAAATTTTGCGGGTTAATTAATTTGCAAGATGGTACACTTACGTCCGGTTTTACTAAACTTTTAGCCAGCAGTTAAATATTTGATTATTGATTAACATGAACCAATGATTAGTTAGTTAATCGTTAACGGGGTTGAAAAGAATCGTTTTATTTTATTTAAAACAAAAAAAACATGTTTTTTATGTGGCTAATTAAACCCAAATACGAAAAAAGAACCGCCTAAACTTCCGGTGTATTCAAACTGCACGCAAACAGATAATTCTAACTAATGGATTTCTTTAATTTCTTAAACAATATCAATTTTATATCAGTACGTGTTAAAACCGTATATCAGAAATGGAAGACGTTCAACTAATGTTAAGCGAACCAGGAAATACTTTGTTGGTGATAAATAATTACCAATTTTATAAATCTCGTGAACTTACAGTCCATCAGAACTATACTGGCGCTTCACAGTGCAGTGTGAAAGTGGTGGGCAGAAAAAGTGCCGGCGGTAAAGAACGCCGCGGAAAAAAATGTTGGTTGATAAAATTTCTCTCGCAATTCTGCAAAAGTATATAATGCCGTTTAAATAAATGTTATTTCAAGAAAATCAGAAGATCGTAATTACGAAACTGAGCCCATTTTTATATTATATTTGACAATAAATTAAATGATTTAATTTACTACATATTCTTTCATGTATACGCAAGACAGGAAGGTGATTCGATCAATCTGCGGTCTTATGGTGAAGAGTAACTTGCGTGCAGTTCGGTGGTGTTATTAACAGAGATTAAAGTGACTCAGGATTATCGCCATTAATTGCCTGCCTCGAGTGCAGCCTAATACAATTATGTCCAAATTTAAAATAAGACACGGAAACTAAATAACATGAATTCAGAAAATAGTATTATTTATAGAATATCATGTTTTGCAACTATAATTTAAAGTTTTTACATTTCAACAACCCTCCTAAATTTTCGACCGACAACGTATGGATATAAACGGTTATTTTATTCTGCTATACACTCTTTTAAAAAAACAATTCCAGGAAGAACCCCAAGCAGCCGACAAGCTAAGACTATCAATGCTATAACAAATAATTAAAATGCGTTGGTCGGCTTTTTTACAGCATTTTATCTATTTTTTTATCAAAGGATTTTTTATGACATTTTCAGCAGGTTCGTTATCAAACCTTTTTTCTTAGATTCAAAATCTTCATTTGCAGGAGACAAATTTACCAGCTTTTAAAATACAACTTGCGAGCCCGCCACCGCACCGTGTGCTACGCAAACCTCATTTTGTACGTTAACTGATATTACAATAATAAGAAATTTTTATAAATAAGAAGAGATTAGTACACATAATAAAATAACTTAAATACAGTAGTAAGTATCTCCGCTTGACGCAGGTAGCATTAGGTTAAGTTAAAGTTAAGGTATCGATTACCTAAAAAGTAAATTCCCATATAATCATAGTTTCTTGGGGTTCGCTGGTATATTAAAAATGTAGGCAACCATTTATACATATAACACAACATTAGAATCTTCGAAAACATAATTTTATTACAAAGAAAGCAAGAAACTGGCGTTGTTATGACGCACTGTGGACTATTCGCCAAAGGCCTATTTTAACTAAAAGTTGCAAGTGGATACATCGACAGCAAGTACATTTAAGAAATACAACAACGTTAGCAGTGGGCACAACGACAGTAGTTAAATAAAATTTTATTTTCTTATTTAACTGTCGTGGCTACCACGACCCGTGGATACATCGACAATTATCATTTTATGCTAAATATTACAGTGGGCACATCGACAAAATTATTTTTAAAATTTTATTTCAGTATTTTACTGTCGTGGCTACCACGACTCGTGGATACAAAGCAGCGTCCCCGAAGATTGCTCACAGGAAGCAGAACCTGTGCGTGAGCTGAAAAATGATAGAAGAAAAAAATAAACAATTTGAGAAATAGTTTTAATACTATAGATTATAATTGCACCCATTAGGTTATTGATATAAAATCTAGAGAAAAACAAAGTATCAAATCTTACTGTATAATTGCGAAGTGAATAAGAAGAAAAAAGTTTACTAAATACTATATTACACAAAAAATGTAATTATAATTAATAAGGTAACTTATGATTACTTAGGTGACTTATTAAACCATTTAACCTAAGTTGAATATAAAATCTAGCAGGAAGTTTAATATAAATTGATCATGTAAGCAGGATAACTTGAGATTAATAAGGTAACTTAAATCATTTACCTAAATTGAATATAAAGTCTGTAGAAATTAAAATATTAAATCTTTTATTTTTTGAAATGGTACTTGTGTAGGTACATATCTGTTTATTTAACTAGTTACCTAATATAATGTTTTACTATAGAAATTACTTGTACTTGGTCATCAGCATTACTTGTGAATGGAAACGTAGGTAATATTCTTGCTTTTAGTGTTATTAGAGGCAATTTTGATTACTTTATAATAGTTTGATCACTGTTAAGTGAACAAGTGGTCTGTTTTGCGTGTTCTATAATTTTGACTTGTTTTTGAATAAATGGCCAAGAGTCGCCCTTACAGAAAATTGCTTTTTAGCACTGTGTATGCTATCATTTTGTCGTTTTTTTTTGGATTGTGAATAGGTCGTTTACGTATAAGTTAAACAATATGGATCCTAACACCGTTCATTGCGGAACCCCACATTCGACCGTCCTTTTGTAGCTTAACATAATTTCAATTTTTACAAACTGAGGTTGATTATTTTGTACATCATGCACATGCACCAAATTCTTAATAATGTTATGAAAAATTACTGCATACATGCGCCATCTACCCAGGTGTAGAATAATTACTTGACAATTTGTTCTAGAAATTTCTGATCTCAGATTCGAGAATAGGAGAACCACGAGTGGATCGTTCGAAATTATTGTATTTTTGCTTTTTTGGTGCAGTGTGATTTTAGAACGCGACGGCCGTTGAACTTATTAATTAGAATTTAATTTACTTACTGTGATTTTTGCCAGTGTATTACATGATTACATTTTGCCTAGCTAATAACGCAACAAATTAGGCACAGGTAAAAAATTGAACATTTTTTAAGAGCCAGTAAGATCACTAAATATTTTGAGCAGGTAATTGTTACATAATTTTATAAGCATGTTTCATATTTTTAATATATAACACAACCGCTATTTACAGATTCCTTAAAAATTAAATTTTAACATAACCTGAAACACTTATAAGCATGGCAAAGTGGGGAGAAGGTGATCCTCGATGGATTGTAGAAGAACGGCCTGATGCTACCAATGTAAACAATTGGCATTGGACGGAAAGAGATGCAAGCTCATGGTCAAAAGATCGCATAAAAAGTTTATTTGAAGATGTCGAAATTAAATCTGAGTTAGCTGAAATAAAAATCAACGAAGTAGAAAAATGTGAGGGTGAGGCTTCGGCAAATAATAGAAAAGGAAAATTAATATTTTTCTATGAATGGAAACTTGTTTTAAAGTGGCAAGGGAATATGAAGGGATCTGATGAAAAACACAGTGGTACAGTGACGATTCCAAACCTCTCTGAAGAAAATGAAGTTCATGAAATAGATGTAAGTACGTGGGTAAAGATTAGCATATGAATTTGTAGTAGTACTGCAACGTAGATTCTGTTAATCATATACCTTTAATAGAGTTTTTTTTGTTACATCAGAGGTATAGGTAATCTGAAGTAAAACTGCCAGACCTGTTAGAAAATGATAGTAATCAGGTAGCTACAATTTAATTATTGTTAAATAGAGGGATATGTTTTATTTTCATAGGAATCGAGTTAATTTATGTTGGCAGATTTTAAATAATTATGAATACTAAGTGGCTTTATAAATCTGAGATAGCAAACTATCAGAATAGGTCAATAATAATGATCTGAAAAAATGAACAAAGCGCTTCTTCGCCTAGATTTTCATATACTGTAGATATTGTTATTTATCAGTATAATCAAAAGTATCTTATTATTAACGTTTTACGCCCCAACATTGACTACATAACATCCCTCCACTCTTACAACAGTACCGAGAGCATAGCTGCAAAATACTAATATAAGAGCATAGTACATAATATTAAACCTTTCATATAACAATAATAGTATAAATTTTTTGAAAATTGTTTCATCTACTCGACAGCTGACTACAAAGAGAGAGCAAAGGTTGACTCTTTTTAACACGTAGCTGTGTGCGTACACTTTGGTCACGTGCCAAAAGACTGGTCAACGCCTGAGAGTCTCACGGGCTTCAGAAAGAAAGAGAGAGAGAGAGAGAGATGTAAAGTAAACTGATAGTATACCAAAATTAACACTAATTATTTTAAGTTTTTTGTTAGGAAAATCAATACTTGGAAAAAGGTTCCTTGGGGTTTGAGAAAACCAAAAACGGAATGACAAATTCGTGCACCCAAAAATTGGGTGGGAGGGGGCAAATTAACCCCCCTAAATATTGCTGTACCTAAATATTAAGTTAAAAACTCTATTTTGCTATCACTCATGAGCAATTTAGTTTAATTGAAAATTTTTATCGGCCCCCGTTTATTAAATAAAGGGGTAGAAAGAAATTTACGATTTTAAAAAAATTCTTAGGTGGCAGAGAAATCAGTGGAGTGAGACATATACCCAATTGTAGCTATTCCATTGCTCTATTAGCCCACAAAATTAACGAAAAATCGTGTAGCCAGTTTTGAGCAATATTTTTTGAAAATTTCCAAAATTTTGAAAAGGTTTTTTCTTCATAGTTTTTATCTTTTCGAAAATTTTTGTGCACAGTAAAGCGGGGCATACACGCTCGAACATGCTTGCCGAGCATGTTGGTGAAAGTAGTTGGTAAGTGGCTCGACGGACATGCTCGACAGTGTGTGTGTTGAACGAGCCTAGTTGGCGGTTGGAATGCTCGGCTCAGGGTTCGGCTCGCGAAACCCTACGAGCCCCCACCGCTCGCCGGACAAGTCTGAGCGTGTGTTGTAAACTGTCGAGCATGCTTGCTGATTACCATATAAAATTAAAATCTTGAGGAGTCACTACATACTTTTTGAAATTTTAAATATTCGTGTTTTCTCTTTTAGTTTTTTTAGTTATGTCATTCAGTGATAATAAAATTTTTTGGGCAGAATTCATTACTTTGTACAGAGACCAGAGGCCTCTTTGGGACGTGCGAAGCAAAGAATACTGCAATAAACACATCAAGATGTTCCTCTGCGCTGACCGACTCCCTCATCACTGTATTTTGCTTCCCAATGCTGCCAGAAACACGATTCAGAAGTTCTTGAAAAGTTGATTCGCTCATTCGTAGATAGTTTTTCAAATCTTGAGGTTCGCTGGCAGCCATCTCTTTCAAAAGAGGCATATGGCTAAATTTGTTCCGCTGTTTAAGCCAATTCTTTGCCCACGCGTCGCCGTTTTCTGTTTACTGTGTCATCCAAACACACAAAACCACCCAAAATCACTACTATCGTTTGGAGATCCATCGCGATGTGATGCTCGCGGTTGCAAAGATTCAACTGAAGTTGGCCAATTTCGTTCGAACGTGAATGAGAGTCAACGAGCATGCTCGGCTCGGGGTTGCGCTTGAGGTACTTTCTTCCGAGCCGAGCATGTTCGAGCGTGTATGCCCCGCTTAACATTGTGTCTCTATGGGGCTATTACGATAGCACGTTTAAACCCTATATGTCAAGTTGCTTTTTAGTAATAAGTAGCTAAAGTTAAAATTTTCAAAGAAATCGTAGCAGCCTCCTTTTTAAAGCTGCAAAGTTTATAAAAAATATTTAATTTGCTCTAAGGGCTTCTGTAAGATTTCGGTTTTAGATTTAAACAAAAATCTTTTCGAAAAAGTGCTACTAAAAAAATATGGCTAAATTCCATTTCCGGTTTTGAATTTTTTTTTAAAACTTATAATGAAGTTTTGATACACCTTCACATTCCAAAGCTCCTTGAAATCAGACTATCTGTTTGGGAGTTATGGAGACCACCCACCCACATACAGACATTTTTTTAAAACCACTTATTTGAGTTCCTGGAGATCCAAAACATGTACTTTTTTCAAAATTTCGAATTTGATAATTTGCATGAACACAATGCTTTCCTATATTGGAAAAACATGTCATCACTTCGTTTTTTAAGGCTATCTTGTCGTTGAAGTTTTGATATACTCCCACAATCCCGAACTCATTAAAATCGGCCCCATATCCTTTAATTTTTTAGAAAAAACTTTTTGATTTCCTGTTGATTTTCACGAAATCAGTAAATACACAGTCACCTACATTTATACGTCAACTCTTTGTTGTGTGTTACAGCATTTAAGCTCAAGTTTTAATGAACATTCCTATTACCTCCTTTAAAAAAATGTAGCTCAAAAACTGGCCCTATGGCTTTTTTTTTAATTTTTCAAGGCTCGGAGTTAGAGATGAGCTACAATTTATTTGGTGTCCCAACCTGCTAATTTTTCTGTGATGCATTCTATTAAGTTTGAAAATCGCAACTTCACGCCATTTTATTTACTAAACGAAGCTAAGCTAAATTGCTCATGAGTGATAGTAGTATAAGATTCACAAGTTAATTTATAGGTGAAGCAATGTTCAGGGGGATTGTTTCCATCCCATCTAATTTTTGGCTGGCGAATTGCGTCTCTGGTTCCCTTTAATTGCAATAACTCTTTTTTGTTCTGAAAAAGAAAATTTAGAAAACTGTGCTTACTGACAGTGTGTAGCTGACTATGCCTGTGGCTATAATTTCTCAGATGTGCCTATCGCTCATCTTTGGAAAGCCCAGACGAAGCTTCCAAAAATAAAAAAAGATACACATAGCAAGTACAGTTAGTGCAATCAATTGTAACCTTTGAAATAAAATTCAAAACATTAGTAAAATTGTGAATCACCGTTTGATGATGTTTTTATGTAGAAGATCTGTACACTGTATACGACAGAGATATAACTAAATTTCTAAATGTAGAAGTCTACCCTCTGGAGTCTATGATTAGCCATTGCAACAGAAATAGGTTGACGATAAAGAAATGTTATGGTAAAAAAACGCAGCAACTGTTCAATTATATGTAAATGTTTGTGCTGGGGTAATGTAGATATTGTTGGTGCTGCTTCTGGTGTGCTTGGTTAACACTTGACAAGGTTTTTATACCAAAATTGCAATTGCATTACCAAATATGGAAATAAGAAAATCCTAGTTGTGATTTATATGTGGGTTGTCTTTATAAAATATCTACGCAAAGTAAATAACAAATGTCCTCTTACAAACCTGTAGGATTAGTCTAATTGTAATTATTGTATTTTCCAGACCAGTCTTATTAAAGAAATAATTTACTAAGGAACGTGCTAATTTATCAATCAGTTAGTTTACAGTTATAGTTTATAAGTTTTCCCAGTTTAGATTCTCATTCATGTATGTGAAAGTGAAATTGATGTTTTTAGATTCAGATATCCATAACAAATGATGAGGGAGAGGGAGTGATTTTAAAAGAGATCATGAACAATGCTGGAAAGAAAGCGTTGCGTAAAAAAATTACAGATTATATTGAAAGTTTAAAATTAGAATTCTCAAAAGGTATGATTCTTCCTAAAAAAGATGATGTGAAAGCAGATAATATCAAAAATTTGTCTAGTGGTTTCAATAAGAAAGTTAGTATGCAACCTGTTGTCTCGAAAACACAAAACGAAGCTGTAAAAATTGACACAACTACTTTAAAAATTAAAGAAAAATTTCAATGCAGAGCAAAAGAATTGTATGATGCTTTGACAAAAATAGAGATGGTTGTGGCCTTCACAAGAGGTGAAGCAAAATTGAATCCTGTGAAAGGTGGAATATTTGAACTATTTGGTGGAAATATCAGTGGCACTTTTGATGAACTTGTACCTGGGGAGAAAATTGTTCAGAAATGGAGGTATAAGCAGTGGCCTAGTGGACATTTTTCCACTGTTAACATCATATTTGATGAAAAGGTGAGATTTTAAAGGACAGATGTTAACACATTTGGAAATACACATTATTAAAAATGATTCTGTGTATGTTATTTGTTATGCTTACACAGTGTGATTAGTAGTAGATATATTTTATGTATGACTGCTTGGATAAGGACTTAAAGTTCATTATCGCTCTAGCGAGGTAATGAATTCATTATCTAACTCAGTTTATTCACACAAACAAAACCTGAAGCTTTGTTTATAACAAAACTAGCTGGTTGCCATAGTATTGAACAAATCGAATTTACAGAGAGGCTAGCAAAACGCTGGCCACTGTTCTTGCGGTCAAGAGATGGCGCTTTAGTAAAGAAAAATTAAAATACTGGCAACAACGCACAATCCAAGACGTTTTAGTTATTAAATACGCCCTATATTAAATCAAAACAACCAAAGCGTCTTGAATTCTGCTTTGTTGCCAGTATTTTAATTTAATTTTTCCTTACGCCATCGCTTGACTGCCGCAAAAAGAGTGGTCAGGGTTTTTCTAGCCACTCTGTATCTCCTTCCTTTGATTTTAAATCAAAAATATTAAAAGTGACTTGATATTTGCAAATAAATCAATGCGAAATGTGAAATATCATTTTAAGCAAAAAAATTTCGATTTTTAATAAATTCCTAGCAGTCGTAGATAAAATTTTGTATGGCACACTTTGGATAAGGCATTATTATAGCACTCCTGTGATTACATGACTCGGTCTACGATCTTGTCATGCTACTTTCACACTCTTATTATAATAATGTCTTTATCCCACTAGTAACATAAATAACTATTAAAATTGTTTCATCTCATTTCTTGAATTAACTTCTGCAATTGCAGTTGGGTACCAAATTTATCAGAATCACTTATAAAATAATTTCTTCCATGATTTTATCGAACATTTTGCACAAAATATATTTGTTAACACTTCACAATCTTTTAGTTGTCATTTAAGTTATCTTCTTACATATGGTAGATTGATAATTGTATGTTACTGATTCACCTTGAATTATTAAAAACTTTCTTGAAAAATTCTACATTTTCTCACAATTTTACAAAAACATTGTACACAGCACATACTGAAAGTGTTGTTACAGAACTTTTAGGCTCGCCTACTCGTCCTGTAAAGTATCACTTTAAGTACTTGTTACGTAAATAACTATTATTGCGTTGTATATGTTGCTAGTATTGTTACATTTTCCATTTACTGTTTTAGAGTGATCATACTGAAATAAACGTAGTCCAAACTGGTGTTCCTTGCACTGATGCAGATGTCACCAAACAAAACTGGGAACGTTACTATTGGACTTCTATTAAACAGACTTTTGGGTTTGGAGCGTTTTTACCATAAATCGGAATTTTAGGATACAGTAATTTAGTTATATTTTTTCATATTATTGAATACTGCTTGTGCATTGATGTTTTATATCTTCAGAAAATTTGGTGTATTTTTGGTAGTGTAGATGTATTATATTTGGAGTTTATTTATTTATAGTAGCTCAATGGTGTAAACAATAATGCTGCTTATTTAATATTTGCATAAATAATCATTCATTGCCAGGTGTTATAAAAAAGTTAATCTTAGTAACAAATAAATGTCTACTAAGTTTCTGAATATGATTTATTTTATTTATCCTCTTACGTTTAACTTCAAATCTGACATTTTTTCAATTCAATCATATTTTTGCAATGTGGTTCAAGAAAATGGTGAGTGAAGATACAGTATTAAGTCTTGCATTAAGGAATCTCAAGAAAAATTTCCTCATAACCTCTAAAACTAATAACCTTGAAACTTAAACAATCTGGTTTGCATCTTTACTAACAAAAAATAAATTATAGATGATGTAAAATTTAATAATCGCGCGGTATATTATCAATTCATTCCATACATGTTCTCTTTCATAATCTACGCAGATTCATAACTTTTTAAACGTTCTGTATAATACAACATTAAATAAGGGTTGGCTATGAAAAATTCGCGAAGAGTTTACCAAGAAAAACGAAGCTCGTGGCAAAACTTATTCTGAATGGAGCTGTTTACTAATTTGAAGTGCAAAACCAAATATTTAAAGAAAGACATGGTCAAAGCACATTGGACAATGTGACTGCAAGTTTTGACATCAACAGTGCAAAACATCTCTGGTATGGGAAAACACATTTTACCGGAAAAAGTTATAAAAAGTGAAGAGGATTTATAATCTTTATAATGGGACACAATTTATAAGGTTAGTTTAAATAGAGTATCATGATTCAAAATTCCGAATATTGCTTAAATATGTTTTGTTTATTTACTGTTTAAATTTCAAGTTCATTATTTCCCATAATGTTTCAAACCCATACCGGATTAGTACGGGAGCAATCTCCACCATTGCTAAACGACCCCATTAAGCTGAAACATGTGTTTAGTTTTCCATGACCAACCCTTATCTAAGATTTTGCTAATTGCACTATATAAAGCACAACAATATACATATACAGGGTGTCCGTTTTACAGCGAGGACTGTTATATTGGCGCAAAGTTGCAAAACGTTCCACCCGCTAATAATTTGAAATGAATTTCAAGCTCTCTCGCTTAAGTTCAGAATAAACTGAAAAAAATATCGGAAATTTTGGATTTTGGTTGTTATCTATTCTAAATGTCGAAGTAAATAAAAATACTTCTATAATAACGCTTTGTTCATGGTCTGCTGTGGATGTTTTTAATATGAATTAAATGCCGTCTTTCCATGGCGGGGGACCCTATAAGTCCTTTACTATATAATATTCTTATAGCATATTAATTGCTAGATATAATTTGTAATAGGGTGCCTTTGAGGGATATTGACAGATTTGAAAAATCTGTCGATGCCATCCAAGGCACTCTTAATTCCTATAACCCTTTCCCTTCCACTTGCTAAAGGAGAATAACAGTAAAGTTGGTTTACTTGGCTAAAGGATTCAAAAAACAAGACTGTATGCTGTAGAAACCCATGTTTTTAGGAAAAGGATGCAGTGGTGATTGGTTACATGAAGCAGGTGAGACCTCAAATTTTCAGCGATTCTATAGTCGCTAGTATTCGGACCGCGATATCCACAAAACAATTACTGAAGTCGAATTGACCAACGGTCAAGTTTATAAAATTATGAATGATTTTTTTGATCCACTATATAGTTCGAGGTTTTATACAAAAAATAATAATCGCGCACCTCTTTCCCAAGAAAATGTTCACATTAATTATAGAAAACCGTTTGAAAATTATGGCAACATTAAAAACCGCCTTCGGTAAAGTACCCCCATGCTTTAGCGGTTTGTTCCAGTCAATTACGGCCTGTTTAATGTTGTACAATAATTTGACAATGAATTATGATGTCAAATATTTATTAACTAGACGCTTAACACAATATACATTAGAGAATGCGTTTGTTATTTTCCGTCAAAAAGGATGTTCAAGCGATAATCCTACTGCAAGGAGTTTTAGGTTGTCATTGAGGCATTTATTATGTGCTAATTAAAAAACTACATTAAGCTAAAATTGCGAAGACAATGAGTAAAAAATGCGTTTACCGACAAAGACAATTTTAGAAGATTGTTGGATGCGATATAGGTAAAGCATGTTTTATATTGCGTAAATGTTAACACAAATTCAAATGTAAAATCATTGAAGTACAATTAAAAATTTCACCACCGTTTTCACGAATACAAGAAAGTAATGAAGAAGTAATAAAACAAAAAACCTATGATGGGATGAGCTATTGCGCTAACTTATGTACACCAAATAATGTAATAAGTGATGATAGTACAACATTAAATATTTTTGCAGAATTTTAGCCATTATTTAAACATAAACTGCTTAGAAAACTATACAAAATTTCAGAAAAGAAACTTATAGCGCAACTATTTTTTTTCAAAATTTTATTCTATTTCCTGTAAACCATACAGGCTATTTCAAATTCGAGCCCCACAATGGGGATCTCGCTTATTTGAAGAGATAGAGAGTTCGTTAAATTGAGGCAAAGTAGCCAAATTTTATGCCTAACAATAATCTATAAAGAAATTTTAAGTAGCCACTCTGGTTTTTCAGATATCTGGAAATAAATGAAATTATGGAGTTTTTATTTTCGGCTATAGCGCATTTATCATTTATGCTACATATTTCTAGTTGACGCATTATTAGGACACGTTTTTATGCTGAATCTAAATTTTGTATCATATTTGGTGTAACTGTTACCATTGTTCATTTTCGACTGTCAACTTTTTTTTTCTTATAGTCGGCATTTAAAATTTTTTCATATTTGGATAGAGTTTTTAATTCTGATTTCAACGATGTGTCACACTTTGCATTTTGTTTAAGTTTTGAGCATTTTATTACAGAAAATAAAAATTTCATAAGAGTGCCATGGAAAGACCACGTTATTTAATTTATTTGAACAAATTCTAGTAGGCCATGAACTGATGGAAGTAAAACAAAACACTTCTCTTATTTACTTCTACTTTTAGGTACATTAAGTATGCTAAAATTTCAGGAAAGTCTGTGTTGAGCATGTGCAGCAGGTTATGCTATTTTTTACAAAAACAAATGAATGGCAAACTTTCTAACATACACAATTTACTAAAAATTTCACTTGCAGTTTTTATGTTTGCAACTGACATAACAAATTTGAATAACAGGTTAAATAAACACAACAGATAGCACTAGAACTACACTAATACGAACAACTATTAAATAAATGTTCAAAAAATTTGACACCTTTGTAAAACATGTTCAAAAGCTTGTCTAAAATGAACTCTCTAATATGCGTGTTAGTAACTGTGTCATTCATTAGTTTTTGTAAAAAATAACAACCTGCTGCCTACGCTCAAAACAAAGTTTCCTAAAATTTTCGCATACTTAATGTATCTAAAAGTAAAAGTAAATAAAAGAAGTGTTTTGTTTTACTTCCATCAGTTCATCGCCTACTAGAAGTTTTTCAAAATAAATTAAATGACGTGGTCTTTCCATGGCACTCTCATGAAATTTTTATTTTCTGTAATAAAATGCTCAAAACTTAAACAAAATGCAAAGTGTGACACATCGTTGAAATCAGAATTAAAAACTCTATCCAAATATGAAAAAATTTAAAATGTCGACCATAAGAAAAAAAAAGTTGACAGTCGAAAATAATCAATGGTAGCAGTTACACCAAATCTAATAAAAAATTTAGGTTCAGCATAAAAAGGTGTCCTAATAATGCGTTAACTAGAAATATGTAGCATAAATGATAAGTGCTTTATAACTTATAACCGAAAATTAAAAATCCAAAATTTCAGTTTTATTTAGACATCTGTAAAGCCAGATTGAGTTTAAATTTCTTTACAGATTATTGCTAGGCATAAAATTTAGCAGCTTTGCCTCAATTTAACCAACTCTCTATCTCTTCAAATAAGCGAGATCCCCATGGTGGGGCTCGAATTTTAAACAGCCTGTATAGAAAATTTACTGTTCGATTATTAAAACAAGTATTGTGGGAATCAAAAAGAATTAGTAAACTTAGATGAAAAATACAGAAAAAAATTAGAACGGTATCTCACAAATAATTCATCTAGTATTATCATTGACTATACCCTATATACAGGGTCGCTATTAAAGATGGAACCAAAGCTGTCCTGCTAAAACGGTTTGAGATATAGATATGAAAATTGGAAGGCTTCTATTTAAAATTATTTCGCATATTTCGAGGTTAAAAAAAATTTTTTTTGACACATGATTTTTGAGCGCGGCCGCCATTTTGAATTTTTTTAAATGGCAACATATGCTTTGTGATACATCATTAGAAAGCTTATTTTTTTCTCTTTCTTACTACCTTAATCATGTATGGTGTTAAAGTAGAAAATAATGCAGAAAAATTAGAAAAACCTTTGCCGTATGCGTGGCTGGCTAATGTATTGCACTTTAAATCTAGATACCTTTGCAATAACGAAACGTCAAAAATAAACGAAAAACAATCAGCAGGGGTTTAATAAGTGACAAAAAACACAGTACATATGGTTTGGTATCGTTGGCCTGCATATTGTTGGTCTTTTCTTTATTGAAGGAAACCTTAATTCCGAGAGATATCTTCAGCTGCTGCAGGAACATGTGATTCCTCGTATTATGGAACTCTTTCCAAATCCTCTTAACGCAAACGCAGTCAACGAAATCATCTGGTTTCAGCAGGATGGTGCGCCTCCTTACTATGGAAATGCAGTACGCAATTATCTAAGCAACATTTTTCCTCGAAAGTGGATTGGGAGAAGAGGAACTGTGGAGTGGCCGGCTAGATCTCCCGATTTGTCTCCTTTGGACTTCCTTTTTGTGGGGTAATTTAAAAAGTCGTGTATATGTAAACAGACCTCATAATTTAGATGAATTAAAAGATCGCATTCGTGCTGAAATAGCTGCTATTCCTAACAATTGGTTGCACAATTCCATAAAAAGTTTTATAAATCGAATTCATCACTGCCAAGAAGTAAATGGGGAACAGTTTGAACATCTTCTTTCTTAAATAGTTTTTTGTTAATGGTTTTCACAATTAAATATTGTTATTATGATTGAGTTTTCATTAGAAATGTTTCTATTCTTGTCACATTTTAATGTACTGATTGTTTATAATTGATGTTTTTTTAATTCAAAGGTATCTAGATGTAAAGTGCAATACATTAGCCAGCCACGGATACGGCAAAGGTTTTTCTAATTTTTCTGCATTATTTTCTACTTTAACACCATACATGATCAAGGTAGTAAGAAAGATAAAAAAATAAGCTTTCTAATGGTGTATCATAAAGCCCATGTTGCCATTTAAAAAAATTCAAGATGGTGGCCGCGCTCAAAAATCATGTCAAAAAAAATTTTTTTTAACCTCAAAATATGCGAAATAATTTCAAATATAAGCCTTCCAATTTTCATATCTATATCTCAAACCGTTTTAGCGGGAGAGCTTTGGTTCCATCTTTAATAGCGACCCTGTATAATCAAAGGTATTATCAAGTATTATTTTTTATATTTTGTTTTAATTGATTCTATTTAGTTTGCGACAAATTATATAAACTGATAGCGCCTTGTTTTCATAAAATTGTACCTCTACATACATGCATTCTGCTCATAATCTACTACAGTGCAGAATGTAGTCTGACATGAATTTGTCTGTTTGTTCGTGTTTTTGCTGTTTTTCATATTATATTAATTTATTTTTTGTTTGCTGCCAGATTCATTGATAGGGTATGTCATAAAAATTATATACCTTGCTGCAATAACAAATTAGATTCGAATTTTTATGTTTTACTTGGCACCGACTTAAAAATTATAAAACAATTAATAATTATATAATAAACAACAATTTCTTAATTACATTAAACGGAACAACAAAGTATTAAACTGTTGTATAAAAAACATTTATTTTTTGCTTTTTAGTTAACTTATGTCACTTTTGTGTTATTTGAAGTCGGTTTTCTTTTTTTTTTAAAGTTAATTATTTTTTTCAATGAAAGGTCTGTATCCTCAGATGGAACATGAAACATTTTTATATTTTTATTCTACATTGATTGTTCTATGATAATTATTTTATTATTTTATAATTTATAATATATATGAAGGTCGGCTTGACGCGCGTCACTTGGGGCGTCATCTACAAAACCGCCGCGTCTCATTATTGGAACTAATGGGGTCTCACTAGTGATTAATTATTATCGATGATTTATTCTCGTTAAAACTGAAGCCGCACATTCAACTCGTGCCTTCACACTCCTTAAGTTTGTACCTGTATATTTTCGAAGGAACAAAATTTTATCATGTATAAATTTTAACAAATTTCTCATTTGTTTTACTTGTTAGTTTGCTCGCCCATTGCAAACATGAAAACCATAATTTCTTATGAAGGGTTAAACAATTATTGGAACTTAAATCAGTAAAACATGGTATTCTGATACAGTGTGTTGGTTGGTATTATCAAATAATATACAAATAAATGTATATCAAAGATTTATCAACTTTACTAGAGATTAAAGAGATTACAGTTTACATACATAATTAGATACTTAAATTAAGTGAATACAAATACTTAAAGACATACAAAATATGCTAATACAAAATATGCTAGTACATTCCGGCGTTTCGCAGTGGTTTAATGGTCCTTCTTCTTTGGTTTTTTAGGATTTCGAGATCGTGATTTAGCCTTACACAACGGACAAATTGGTGCATTGCGATGAATCTGCTGATGACAGCTTAAGCACGATTTCATTGGCGGAGGCTGCTGTCTGTTGGCAAAAAAAATGTTAAATACCATAACGGTAACAGTTTACTTTAGCTTGAAAAGTCAAAAATGCATTTTTTAATTGATGTTTTACTGTATCTATGTAATGTGACCTCTGAATTGTGATTTTACATGTGGAGAAGACAAAATGTTTGAGGTTTTAGAAAAAAGTGAAAGTTAAAAATTCAGTCCATGTTGACATTTCTCAAATGTTTATTTGTCCCATAAACTTTTAGAGAATCACCTACTGAATTACAAAATAAAGTAGAGTAACTATTGCTTTAGAACAAAATACTGTTTAATTAAAAAAAAAAAGTGCAATGTTATGGCCCTGAAACCGTTTTTTCGACATTTCCACTTCGTACTTTCCTATACTTCATCATGGGGAGGTATTGATTTTATGAAAATGTTCACATTCGAGATTGACAGAAATACATGTTTTGCACCTCCAGGAATTAAAAAGTGGTTTTTAACAACTGTCTGTCTGTCTGTGGGTGTTCGCCTCATAACTCCCTAATAGATGGGCCCATTTCCATAAGCTTCGGAATGGGGGAAAGCGAAAGTTACACATGTTTTTTCTGCTAATTTCTCTGCGAGGTTTTCTATGAATTTAAAAAAATGTTGGTATTAATGCGTATTTACTCAAAAATTAGATATAAGACCAGGTGGCCGATTCTTGAGCTTACACATTATGACTCGCGTGCTTGATGTAATATCCGTATCAAATAACTTATTCTAATGCTTTCTACAACACTCTTATTTGTGGTAAAATGCATTTTCAGTCTAGTTGAGAATTCAAGAAGTGGACTCGCATCATTTTACTTTAGATACTACAGCACAATATGCATTATCAATTAAAGTAATAATAAAACAATGTAACTATCAAAGAGAGTCAAAATAATCTCCTATGATACCCTGTATGTGTTGACTATAACTAGTAGTGATATAAAATTGCATTGGCAATATAAATTAATTAGTTGCTAAAGAAGTATATAACGAAAAAACTAAAAGCACCTTAAATTAACAAAATCCGACCTGAAGGTAGGCGTCGGAGGTCCTGGGTGTGGTGGCTGTGTTAAACTACTCGGACGGCCCGCTTCTGGTTTATTAGTAACAAGACGTAGAGGGTTTGGCGGTGGTAAGAATGTTGGTGGTAGCGGAGGTGCTAAAGTGCTCATCGGACTATCTGTTGGTGCCAAAGGTCTAGTCCATTCACTACTTTTTGTGTAATTTTGAGGATTTGTCTTGCTTGGAGTAAAAAGTTGAGTAAAACGTCTAAAAATAACAAACTGATTAGATATCTCTACTTCACTTATTTAAAATAAATTACTCTGGTGTGACCACAGTTCCCTCTTCTTCATGTAATTCTGGCAGCCGTTCCAAGCCTAAACAATCCCTTCTTAATCTGTCTATTTCAGATTTTAGCGGAAGATATTCTTCATGTATGCGAGCAGCAGTATTCAGTGATCTACTTCGACTTTCGTCTGCGTGTTTTATGACTCCTTCCATCTGTAATAAATATATTTGAAAAAAAAATAGTTATGAAAACTAATTCAAAACATACAGCATTTATGTCTGCGTGAATTTGCCGTAATTCTTCCACATGAGACATTTTTTCTTGCAGCAACAAATCCATTTCTTGTTTGTACTCTGATAAACATTTTTCTTCTTGATCTAATGTTTCTACTTCAAATAAAATTCTCGCTTTTAGTTTTTCAAGTTGTATAGTTTTGGCTCTGCAATAAAGGATTTATTGATTTTCTAGGAGTTCCCTATTGTGGGATTAACTAAAACAAGGAAATGGTGCATACCTTATTTCTTTTATTGCTTCAAGCTTTGCAAACACAGTTCTTTCGTCAGTTGTAGACATGATAATAATATTCTAAAGTTTAAGTTTATTAACAACTATTAGTAGATTTTGTCAACATAACTGTTGACAATCCTTCTGCATCTGCTTGATTCTTTGTCAAAACAAAAACCATCACTGATGTAGTGCTTACTGCCAACATATAGTTTTTAAAATCTCTATTCAAGTGATGGGAACATTCGAGTGCGAGATGTTCTCGAGTCTTCAAAGGTCCGAGAACACTCGAAAAATAAAATCGAACATTTTACTAAGCCACGCAGCAAGAACACGAGAAAAGCATTTTCGTTTTCGAGAAGTTGAAACCGCGTATGCATTATCCAATGTCCGTACAATCGGGCACCGCTCAAATAATAATACATTTTGGATTATGGCAGAATACCATATTCTACAAATGTATTTTAAATTCTTTGTTTGCTATCGCATAAATTTTGTTGAATTGTGATTGACTGATTATTAGGTGTAGACATAAACGTAAAACAAAAAAAAGTTTAAAAACAAAATTGCAAAGGCGCTAAAAAGCGTGTATACGGGAACTCTACCACCTAGCCTCACCACGAGCCGCCACTGCTTACAAGATATTTATTCTTATTCAGGAAATAAAGCAAGTATTTAACAGCATTCTAAGCAATTAATTCGTATTTGTCATTAGAGTTCGAAGCCGATTAGACACTTCAGTCGAATTTCGAGCGAAACCGAGGCCATAGAGTTTTACACACCGTTCTGGAGATCTCGAATGAACGTTCGATTCTTGAAAGTATTCGAACACTGAAAGTTCGATTTTTAAAAGTATTCAATTACGCCCAGGGGTAGGTGTACTGCAAATTTTATATTTGTATACTACATATTGATATGCATTCGCGAAAATAAAAGTTATAAAATACCAAAAACTTCTAAATTACAACATTTTTCTAATAATTTGATTTAAAAAGTGGTAAATAAATTAGCAATCACACTACGATAGGGATATTATTTATGTTCTGTGGGGATATTTACCTTTAGTAACGTTCCTCTCACTGTCAGAAAATCTGACGTAACTGGTTTTCCGGTTTGCGGCCCCTTCTACGTTTCCTCTTTCACCTTCAACAAATAATTTCCAGCACTTCAGCTGATATTTGTAACATATTTGTTGTTAATAATTTACCCCTCTATACGACTGTAAACGTTTTGGAAAGTGGGCAACATGGTTATTAGGAAATGTCATCTTGCAATTACCGCTTTTTTCATGTGTTTACTTAGCTGTAAAGCTGATGGTAAGTAGTTATTATTTTTTACCTTAGAGTTAACTGTTGTAACCTTGTGAAGAATTAGTCAGCAAATAAAGTGGTGCTTGTTGAAAGTAATTGATGTTAACAAGTTACTTGACATAGGTAGAAGCAGGAAAATGAATTATTTCTATTGTTACAGATCCTCGGCTAGTTGCAAGTGATCTAGAACATAGTTCTTTGTCGAATACTTCAGAACCTATTGCAAATTCACCAGCTAAGCTTGACTTAAATGTATCTGCGCCAATAATTAATGCCACCTCACCACAACCCAGTGTTCTTGCTTTATCTTCATCTGTGTCCTCGCAACCGTTGACTGTCACAACAACTTCCGCATTTGTCTCATCTTCAACTGTAAAGGATCCTCCCATTCCTACTCCATCAACTGTTAAGCCTGACCCTGATACCGAAAAACCAACCGAGAAACCTACTGAAAAACCAACCGAGAAACCTACTGAAAAACCTACAGAGAAACCTACTGAAAAACCTACAGAGAAACCTACCGAAAAACCAACTGAGAAACCAACAGAAAAACCAACAACACCAACTACTCCCACAGGTAATTTCATGTTTTCAGTTACAGTTGACTTGTTTTCTTCCAATTATTGTTTATAATGGAAAAATCAAAGCAAAATTTGCAGTTTAATTTTATGTAAATAAGTTCCCTTATTTATAATTATGGTCGTTGCAGTTTAATTTTATCTAAATAATTTCCTCTTTTATAATTATGTACCTGGTATATCCAAGCTAAACACCAAACTCAGCATAATGGAGTTACTGTAATTGTAATTGAAGTCATGGTTACTATTGGTTACTATTTAATTGTTACTGAAGTTCTTTGGTGATTAAACTTGCTTTTGCTAACTTTTTTTTGTAATATGCTGTAAAAAACATTGTGTTAAGTTGCATATAAGCCCCTACACAGAGTCTCTTTTTTCACCCCTCGTGTTTATTTTAAGTTATCAGTAGATACTGGATATTTTCTGTATTTGGACCACAGCTCCCGTTCCCGTCAATGTCATGTCAATATAAGTCTTACTAGCTTTTTAGATATTACTATTATTTATTGTAGTTCCTCTACCATTCTTTGCGTATTTATTGTGTTTAAAGATCTAAATCTTTGTTGGTAATTTGGCATGATATGTTCTGCATTTATTTGTTGCTCTGTTTTTAATTATATTTGATGGGATTTTATACGCAGTATTACGAAGAGCAACTTCTCTATAATTTTCACATGTTTGCTTGTGGTACTTATATGTTGGCATTATTATTATTTCCTTTCTCCATTTTTCTCCAATCATCTCCCTTTTCAATATCTCGATTAACATATGAAAAATTCCTCTATACAGTGTGTCCTAAATTCAAGTCTCAACATTAGTATCTCAAAAACGGTAAAAGATACAAAGTCTGTTAAATGCGGAAAGTTCTGCATAATACCGGGTGTCCCAGAAGTTACTGACCCATTTTAATTGCAAATATCTACGAACTCAGAAGCGATAGAGAGATGCGGTTTTCACTAAACAATATCTTTTTAAAAAAAGTTTTTCGGTATAAATGTTTATTCAGCAAAGTCTTATATAGGGTGTATTCAAAAAAAAAGGTCTTCAATTGCAAATATCGTCGATTTTTTTAATAGAACACCCTGTATATTTTGATCCTATCTGAAAGGTGAACTCTTCCTCTATCCGAAAATGTATAATTTGTTGCAGTTGAATTTAAAAATGAGTGAGTTATTTGTTTTTTAAGGATGGCCTTCATTAGGTACAGATTTCTAATCCATGTTGATCCTTAATAAGTTTTGTCATTAGAAATCCGATAACTACCTATTTGTAGAAAATAACAAGACAAAATGAATACCTAATTTTAATAAAAATTAACATTCTAAATTAGCTACATTAATTAAAATCTTTAAGATGTTCCAAGTGTTGTCCATTTTGGTCTATACATTTTTGCAACCTGAACAAGAAATTGTCAAAAGATTTTTGCAACATTTCCGGGGTAATTTCTTGAAATGTTCGGACAATGTTACATCGCAGTTGTTCCAGAGACTCTGGGATAGGATTATAACATCTATCTTTGATAAAAGACTATATAAAAAAGTCTGGAATCGTCAGATCTGGTGAGTGGGCAGGCCACTCAATTGGTCTGGCTCTCCCAATCCACCTATCTCCAAATATTTCTACAACAGAATTTCTAGCCACAAGTGAATAGTGTGGCGGCGCACCATCTTGCTGTTAGTAAACAGAGTTTATGGCGGCATCTTGTTCCAGTTGTGGGTATAAGTAATTTTCTAACATGTCTGTGTAGACATTATCAGTAATTCTCAGTTCTTGGAAGAAGTACGGTCCATATATTTTTTCTTTAGAAACACCACACCAAACGTTCAACTTCGGTGAATATCTTTCGTATTCCTCAATTACTCTTGGATTTTCAGACCCCCATATTCGACAATTATGTTTATTAAATTGCCCGTTTAAATGGAACGCAGCCTCATCTGACATTATAAGCAGAACATAGGGTACTTCTCTGTATAAATCTAGTCAAGTCTCTGAAAAAAACAAGCCTTTTTTGTAAATCTTTCATAAATTTTTTGGTGCATTTGAATTTTATAAGGAGTTAATTTTAATACCATCATACAACTGAACTTCGGATTTAGAAAATCCAGTTGTACTTGCTATTTTGCGAATAGATATTCGATTATTGTGTTCTTCTAATGTTTCCTGAATATGCAGGAGTCTATTTAAAAAACCATCAGCATCACGTGTTTGATATTTCTTGTTTTCCAGAGAGCCACTTTACAGAAATGCAGCGTGCCACTTTTTTATGCTGTTTTTTTCCTAAATACCGCACGAAATCTTCTTTTAGTATCAACAATCGATTCATACTTAGCATATTAGAATTATTCAAATCAGAATTAATTACTTTGACAGTTCGTTGTGTCAGATCACTGACATTATAAAAATTCCAAAGCATGCTTTAACATTAACATCCGTAAATGCCTATACCTATAAAAGCCTATCGTTAAAAACCAAATAACTCACTCATTTTTCAATTCAACTGTATCAAATTATACATTTTCGGAAAGAGGAAAATTTCACCTTTCACATAACATGAAAATATACAGGGTGTTCCATTAAAAAAATCCACGATATTTGCAATTGAAAAAGACCGTTTTCTTAAAACACCCTATATAAGACTTTACTGAATAAACATTTATACCGAAAAAAACTTTTTTTAAAAAGAAATTGTTCAGTGAAAACCGCATCTCTATCGCCTCTTAGTTCGGAGATATTTGCAGTTAAAATGGGTCAGTAACTTCTGGGACACCCGGTATTATGTAGTATTAAGACGTTTTTTTCAGATTTAGGGTAACTCATTTAGTTTTTAAATTATTTTGAAAAAAACAAAACTAAAGTTTTTTTCTCAATAACTTCTGTATTTTTTTATTCACACATTTAAACTTGCGCGTTTGTAAGGCACGTTTTACAAAATACACTCAAAAATTTGCTCAAACATGTTATACCTTATTTTGTTTTCGTGATACAAGCACAAACTTTCAATTTTTCATGGACGCCGATTTGTTGCTATGCTTATCGGATAGCCTTACTCTTAAGCTTTTCAATGATGTGTAACAAACCTATCAAAATTATTGTAATTAAACAAACTTTTAGAGAAAAATCATTTTTCACAAAAATTTTAAGGGATTAGTAGGCCATGACTGCTACGATTCCTGTCATACTAGATATTTAATGGTTTCTTAGCATTTTGGGTATACAACTGTAAAAACAGTATGACGTAAAAATCAAACAAATGTTTAAATTCATAAATTTTATTTTTCAGTACAAACAGTAGATACTAACAGTAAGAACACAGATGAACGCGCAAATATCATTGTTTGTGTTTTTACAATTGTCAGTTTCTGTATGTAAGTGTGTGTTCTTTAGCCCAATAGAAGACCTTAAGGCAAATCCAACGCTTTTTTTTTCGAACTTTATAGCTTCAAAATGGCACGCGATACAATTTTTTGAAAGTTTTGAATTTAGCGCTTTATTACTCAAAAACAAGTTGACAGATCGGGTTCAAATATTTTATTGTAATAGCCGCATAGGGATACAACGTTACTGTGCACAAAAATTACCGAAAAGTTGAAAGCTGTGAAGTGAAGAAAATTCTAAAATTTCGGAAATTTTCAAAAAAATATTGCCCAAACACTGGCCACACTATTTTTTTAAAATTTTGTAAGCTCATAAAGCTGATGATGAGCTACGGTTTGGTTCGTGTCACAGCTCGCAAATTTATCTCTGATGCTATCCATGAATTTTTGAAAATTTGAGTTGAAGCGCCTATTTACTCTAGAACTGGTTATCAGATCGGGATACAATGTGATATTGGAAGTTCCTTAAGGGTATACAATGTTGCAAGCTACTTCTATTTTTGTAACCGATAACACTGAACTGCAAAAAATATCAAAATTTTGACTTTTTCAAAAACATAAGCTCAAAAGCTAGTCTTACAATTTTTTCTAAATTATAAAGAGTCATAAAGCTGGGGATAAGCTATAATTTAGTTCGGTTCCCAGCCCGTTAGTTTATCTGATGCCTTCTATGAATTTTTTAAATCGAAAATTCATGGAACTTTGTTCAATAAATGGGAGATGAAAAAAATTTCTCCTTAAGGTAAATTGCTCATGAGTGATAGAATAAGATTACAATTTAATTTTTAGGTGCAGCAATATTTAGGGTAGTTAAATGTTTCTTCCCGCCAAATTTTCGGTGGACGAATTTGTCCTTCTAGTTTCGTTTCTTTTAAATCCCAAAAATAGTTTTCCAAAGAGCTACGAGTAGTACAATGTGCAACGTGCAGCTAGCTTATGGTTTCATCAGCTATGATGTCTTGGATGTGAGATATAGGAAAGGTCTGTAGATCGTAGATGAATCATTATTTGCTGTGATTATTTTGAACTAGAGAATTTTTTTATTATCTCTAAGAGGGGTTTCTGGTACTTCCTGGTTAAAGGTTAAAGCCCAGGAAGGTATTAAACGTAGGTAAAATAAAAAATCAAGTTTTGCAAATTTCATTGAGAATACGCAGCTTATGTTTAAAATAACTTATAACTCGGGCAACTAATTTTTAAGATTTTAAGAGATAAATTTGTTTCTTATTAACAGTTTCTATCAAATCTACGTAACGTGGATACAGTCCGTACTTTTAAGCCGACTTACGCAGGTTGTAAGAATATTTTCTGCAACTACCTTTTTAAAGCAGATAATTTTGACGCCAACTATAGTAAAACAGCTGTGCCCTACTAGAGCGGTACGGGTAGGGGTAGGTGCAATCGTAATTATTATTGGCGTGTAAAACGTTGATACAAAAATAATGTGGAAAATATGATAAGTAACAATTTCTAAAGTATAGGAAAGTCCAGCTCATTTTTGTAAGTTGTTATACATCATTGAAAAGCTTAAAAATCTGATGAGTGTGTCAACGAAATAGGCATCCATAAAAAATTTTAAATTTTCGGTTTTTATCTCAAAAACAAAAGTATCTCTTCAGTGCTACGGGCCATTAAGGCCCTTGGCTTGATCCCATTCATTCCGGGTTTGGCTTATCCGCTATGTTCTGGAGGGTAGTGGGGCCCTTTGGGGCTCTAACCACTACGCTCCCTTAGCTTACGCCAAACCCTTGGCATTACATTCACTCGTCCATTTGCTCATCCATCTACACTGTTGAGGGGACTTCCAATCCCTCTAACGACGACCAAGGTATTAGCTTGACAGCCGGGACCGACTGTTTTACGTGCCCATCCGCCAGCACGAAGCGCCGTATTTTGCGCGGCTTTGGGACACCCATCCAACTAAAAACTGCCGCGATCGCAAGTGAATGGCCGCGCCAACCCGGGACCTTCTCAAAAACAAAAGAAGGTAGAAAATTTATGAGAACATTTTCGAGTGTATTTTTAAAAGGTGCCTTAATAAAGTGCAAGTTTTGAAAATGCAAATAAAAAATAAAGTTATTGAGGAAAAAAATCAAAATTTTGGTTGTTACAAAATATCTCAAAAACCAAAAGAGTTACCGCAAAACTGCAAAAACATCTAATACTGCATAATATTATCCAAAACTTTCCTCAAAGTTGGTTACTTTGTATCAGTGGCGTTTCGTGGCATCCAAACTTGGTGAGGCCAAAATGGTTTTAATAATGGTATCAATAATCGAAATTAAAAAGTCGTGTGTAGCTCCATGACTTAAGGGTAACCAGACCCTATATATTTTGAGGGCAAAGTTGCTCGGGCCTCTCAGCTAGTTTTATGTGACTAATGCAATGCATCAACGCGATGAGCAACCGATAACATATAATATATTTTCAAACTATATAGCACTTTACAGGTGAGGCCATGCCTCACTTGCCTCATGCCACTGATCGCCACTGCTTTATATTGTTTATCGTTTTCGAGATCCCAATTTTGAGACTCGAATTTTGGACACTCCATATAGGTCTTCTCCTCTGCCTTTCAGTAACTTTCATACTTTGTTATCATTTTTATTGCTTGCTTAACCTCTCTTGATATGTTGGTTTGATTAATGAATTGGTTCTAGGGATGCCGATCTTTCAGAACAAGATCGATCTAAATTGAAACAGAACAGAATAGATCGATTCATGAGTAAATCGGTATAAAGATCGATTCTCAGAGAATTGATCAGTTTTTAATTAATATTTTACCCATAAAAATAAAATTAAAACAAATGTAGGCAATTAAAAATAATACAAACTTATTCAATAAAAAAAGAGAAAATATTAATGTAATTTAAAAAAAAAACTACTGGCTTGCACAAGTAAGGAAATTCACTGAAAGCAACAATTTTTATAAACTCCCAGCTTAGGATTGAAAGAGGAACAACTACAGTAGGTAAATTTTATTATGGGGGTTATTCATTATGATTGTTAATTCTCAAAAATTTAATAATTCTTAAATATTGGGTTCCAAACAGGTAGCACTTCTAGTGGTCCCTTTATATAGTTCCGTGGTACTGGTAGGTACAGCAAAATATTATTTCATGAGACATTTAAAAAAAGACGAAGGAAATAAGATTTGACAATATACAAGTTAAAGGTTTTTTACATTATTTTTTTGGCGTAAAAGTGATGAAAAAAATTTTTTTTTTGTGCCAACTATGATGCTAATAACTATAAATTAATAAAGATCGATCTTCAAAGAAAGATTAAAATAATAAACTAAAATAATAAATAACTCTTAAAAGATCGTTTTAAAAAATCGATTCTTTTGTTATAAAAGATCGATTTTTAAAATATTTTATTCAAGATCGGTATCCCTACCTGGTTTTCTATTCCCTCTTCCCTAACTTCTTCCAGTTGACTTCTGGCATTTAATAGTTCGCAGTAATATTCTTTCCATATCCTTATTTGTTCTTCCTCATTGCCTATATCAAATTTTGTATAATCTTGCATATAAAAAAAATGAGAAAATCGCAAACAGTCAGCAGGCTATGCATTTAGGATTTTGAAATATTAATGTTTAGCAAATAAAGAAACAATAACTAAATTGTGTCAAACTGATATTTTAATCCTTAACAATCGGTTGAGGATGTCTTGTATTTTATATTTCTGCGATAAATATATAATACCTCGACCAACATTGGCAGACTTACAATAATAGTTTCAAGTTATTACTACATCTGAAAATTAGTAAATATCTACAAGAAAATTTTCTTATTATTTGTATATGAATTTGAATTGCAGTACCAACTACACCATCATCACCTTCTACTCCAACTACAGCCTCTACTACTTCCTCATCAACAGAAAAGCCTACTGCTACAACGCCTAAGCATAATGTGACAACTGTTGTCCCTGTTACAACAGCAGCACCAGCACCACATCATAACAGGCAGTTTGATGGTCCCAGTTTTATTGGAGGTATTGTATTAGCCAGTGGTCTTATGGCAATAGGGTTTGTTGCATTTAAATTTTATAAAGCTCGCACTGAACGAAATTACCATACTCTTTAATTGTTATATGATTTTATGTTTTTTTTGGGCTAAAAGTGGGATGGATATTCATTAAATCTCACATTTGTGTCTCTGGTTATAGTCAAACCAGTTACTTTTAACTGGTGCAAATTCTATAAGTCTTTTCTAATTTTTAAAAACTTTATTGGTGTAAATTTGGAACAAGCATTCTGTAGGTTTGTAAAGTTAGCATCTAGTACCTAGTTTTCTTTTAAAATAATTTAGATAACTAGTTTTGTTTGTAAAAAAAAGCTGGTCAATAACATGTGATTATTTTTTGTTAACTTGTAACGATACATTCTACTAGTAGATTCCAGTTTACAGAATATTGTTTACTTATCTGAAGTTGAAAATGACTGAAGGTCATTGGTTGGTTCGTTATTTAAAATTTGAGTCTCCGTGCATATTACCTTAAATAATTAGCATAGTCAATATTGAATTACGATATTATAATCTTAGAATTATAACTTTCGGCGAATAATTATATTTTATTGAAAATGTATAAAAAGTTGATACATAAATTAGAAACTCAAAAATATAAAGTTAGAAGGATTTCTGGAATATATATCTGCAATGTAAATGTTTAAAGATAAATTGCAGTGCTGATGTATATAGATGTATTTGTATTTTTTTTAACCTTTTATCGCATGTTTTGTGTTATTGTTTTTATATGTGATATTTATGCTATACACAGTAATAAGGTCTGATATTAATACCAACACTCTCATATTTAAACAAATGGAACTTGAATTTTGCGTTTTTCCAGTAATCACTAAAAGTGACCTTTGACACACTTTTAGTAGAAAATGATAATTATAATTATATTTAGTTCCTTTTTAAGTTTGTGTAGAAACTAATATACACCTAAATGCAAAGCAATTAACAATATTAGTTGCAGCATTTTAATGTGAATATTTTTATTGTTTATATGCATCATTTTGCTTCTGCTCTCAAGCATTTGCATTCTGTTTTTTTTTATTCCCTGTGATATTTGTAATTATTACAAGATAATTAACAGCACTCAAAGTAATTAAAATATATCGATCACTTTACTTATTTACACTGGAAATGCACTGTAGGGAGATATTGCTCGAATATTTGAAAGCATATGTGAATTTTTCCAGAGAAATGTAAATTGGCATTGGAATGATTTGAAAGTATTGTTTAGTTTTGTTTCTTTTTTTAAATATATTATTAAATTTTATCTAAAATATAAATGTTAATTAATTAAAAAGTGATGTGAAATTGTAAAAATATAAAAAAGAATCTCAGATGTTTCTGTCCATAAAAAGTGCTCTTAGTAGAGTAGCTTTTAAAATTTAAAAACGTAAGGGTATGCTAGTCTAGGTCTAGTTTTAGTGGCAGTTATTAAGGCAGCAATCAGGTTGTTACACTCACTGATGTGCTGTATTTTGCAGTAAATTTTGTAGCAATGTTGATATTAGTGGTATACATTTTTGGAGTGAAACACCCTGAAGCTTTTTAATTCTTTTGTTGTACTTGTACCTCTACTGTTAGAATAGATCCACTCAAAATGTTTTGCGTGTTATTTTTGTGCACTACTATTACCTATTATGCAGACAAGTAAAGGGTTCTTCTGAAAAAAAAAAGTATTTTATTTCTGAAAATTACATTTCTATTAACAGAGTTCAAATTTTAAAAAGTTCGAAAAGTACTGAATTTGTACGTGAAAGTGGTGGTCACTGTACAAGCCATTTGTGATTTAGGTTGCAGGAACGTAAAGTTGTAAATATATGGAAGTAATTACGTGGTTTAATTAGTGATGATTTAATTAGGGAATGCTCCCAGGAAAATTCCCAATACCCTTTTTCTTATAATCAGACGTATTGCACAAAGACATTAATTTTGATACCAAACAATAGAGATGTACCGGATAATGAGTTTTTAAGAAAGCCGGTATACAGATATCCAGTGCAATTATATTCCCGCCTTGCCCTTCGAGATCACTATGTACTACTCATCTTTGTCGCTAGACACCACCACAAGTTTAACGCATTTCAAAAAAGAGAGGGCGCCCGCTGTCTTCCGGCCGCCATTCTCTCGTTTTCCTGTCATTCTTTATCTTTGTGCGACACCACGCGCATCTAGAAACATTGGTATTGTACAATTTAATTCTTTATTTATTATAAATTAGCGAGTTTAGCGTTTCGTTCACACAAATAATTGCCGAGTTCAAAACTCCTAATATTGACCTTTTTGCCACTAGAGCAAATGCTAAATGTAAAAAATTTATCTCCTGGCAACCTGATCCAGAGGCATTTAGATGCATTTACTTTATCGTGGCAAACCTTAAACTTTTATGCAGTGATGTGATTTTACCGGTAAAATAAAAAACGGTAAGTAAAATCATTATTTTACCGGTAAAATACCGGTAAAATTAATTTCACGTCAAAAATGATGGATCATTGGATTCCTTATGAAAAACCATTTAGTTTGATACTAGATACTCGACAGGTCTACTTAATACTTGATACCAAAACACAAAAATACAATTATTTATAGTTTATAAAAATATAAGGGTTATGTAACTTACAGTTACAGTTATAATTATTAAAGTATACCTAAATTAAATACAAAGCAAAATGTGATAACGAAAATAAAAAATACGAAGATATAAATCGCAATAAACATAAAATAAAATAAACTTATGCATATAAACATAAAGTTAAACAAACTTAATAAATGTAATTGATGTAACTTTTAATAACAAAAATAAAAAATATTTAGTATATATTATTATATTATAATATGATTGGTTTAAAGAAATTACTCTTTATTTAGGTTTCCTACCACAAAACATTTCTGGCCCTTTCCAAGAAAAATAATGTTTTGTTTTGGAGTACGACGAATATCTGCGCCTGCGCGCGGCAATTCGAAATGATTTTACCATTTTACCGGTAAAATGTGATTTTACTTTACCGGTAAAATACCATTTTACCATTTTACCGATTGGTAAAATACCGAGACTCACATCACTGCTTTTATGCTTTCCCACCTTTTTCAATGGGGCTCAAAACCTTACAAAAGATTTGTTGCGATAAAGCCGAAGGAATCGTAGTAGCACCCTTCTGGACTACTCAGCCATGGTTCCCACTTCTCAAATCTTTGTTAGTTAAGGGTCCTATAATGCTACAACCTAATAAGGACCTCCTTTTATCTACTCGCAGAGCACCACACCCGCTGCACGAGAACCTTACCCTGGCTGCAGGGCTACTATCAGCCAGGCATTTGTAAGAAGACAGGTGCCTTTAGGTACTATAGATTTAATCCTTGCTTCATTAGCCCCCAACACAATAAAGCAGTATAATATTGGCCTAAAATTATGGTGGGATTTTAATGCAGACAGGGGACTATGCCCTTTCAAAACAACAGTTCCTACACTAATGCAATTCCTGACGGAAAAATTTCAGGCCGAGGCATCATATGGCTCCTTAAATTCATTTCGATCGGCCATTTCTTTGATTGTCGGACCATGGGTGGGAACAAATGACATTATAAAACTTTTGTTTAAAGGTGTATTCCGTTTAAAACCTCCAAAACCAAAATATAACACAACCTGGAACCCAGAAATTGTTTTAAAGTACTTGTCAAGCTGGTACCCCAATCGAAAATTATCATTGCAGTTCATTACGATGAAACTCGTTACTCTACTAGCACTAGTGACAGCCCATCGAGTTTAAACACTAGCGTTAATAGACATAATGAACATCGATGTCACCGAAGAAACGTCGCGACCTGGCAGACTACAACCTCTCCTAAAGTTACCTTTTTTTCAAGAGAGACCAAGAATCTGCCCAGCGAAGACTCTGGTAGATTATTTAAAAATAACAAAAGATAGGAGATCGTCCCACAGCAAACTGCTACTAACAGTGAAAAAGCCTATCCACCCAGCGAATCCACAAAGTATTAGTCGTTGGATCAAACAGACACTAAGAATGAGTGGAGTGGACACTAATATTTTTACAGCTCACAGCACTAGGCATGCTGCTACCTCCTTAGCAAACAAAAAAGGAGTGAGCTTAGAATGCATTCGTAGGACTGCTGGGTGGAGTGGAAATTCAACAGTGTTTGCCAAGTATTACAATAGGCAGATTTCCGAAGCAGATACTTTTGCAAAGGCAGTTTGTAATATCAATGCAATGGAGGATAAATAAATAAACTAATCAACAATTGTATGCATAATTTGTTATATAGAAGTAACATGTAAGAATATCCTTGGCATATTTAGTTTACGTGTACGTGTTTGTTATTAGCTATAAGAAAAGTTCTCATTATATAACCGTTTCTTTGAATTGATATATTCACAACTTTGCTTTAAACATCTACATAGTGATCTCGAAGGGCAAGGCGGGAATATAATTACTAGATTAAACGAACTTACCTGAAGTGAAGTTCTATCGTAATTATATGAACCGCCTTGCCCGAGATGATCACTCCCACCCTTCCCTTTCAATTAATGTATATTAATTCCCCTTTGAGTTGTGAAGCTTTGAAATAAATGACAGGAAAACGAGAGAATGGCAGCCGGAAGACAGCGGGCGCCCTCTCTTTTTTGAAATGCGTTAAACTTGTGGTGGTGTCTAGCGACAAAGATGAGTACCTACTATATAGTGATCATCTCGGGCAAGGCGGTTCATATAATTACGATAGAACTTCACTTCAGGTAAGTTCCTTTAATCAAGTAAATATATTTGGCGCTGGATAGTATAGTAACGCCAGACATAAGACATCCTTCAACGTATTTTAGGAAAGGGTTGTAGCAAATAAAGAAGGGTGCAGTCATGCTGTGTTTTGTTCTTCTGTCTAGTCAAACCATATAAAAACAAACATCAAATAATAACAGTTGAATAAAAAAAATAAAAGTTGAGTCTGGAAATATTTTTAAATTGTTTTCAGTAATGAAACCAAAGCTACTTACCTGCCTACTTTGCAAAGGCATCATATGAAGATATAGAATAGGAAAAAAGCTTCCATCTTCAATCACTTAAAATATGAACCTTCAGTAGAACATGAACAACTTACGCCTCAACAAAATGAATGTAGCGAGGAAGTTGTTTTCTCCTAAAACCCCAATGATAAAACCAAGATGCATGGATAGCTAATATATATATATTGGTGTTTTCACTTTTTAATATTTACATTGTTTTGCGAGGGACCCACAAATGTATTGCCGCGAGAGGGCAGCAGTGAAGGTACATCGCTTTGACAGCGCCCGTGAATTTTAACCTTATCCTCCTGAAATGTTCTGACAGTTGACGAGACAATTCGATTCGTTCAAAAAGTAAAATAATAACGAATAAAAGCATACTTCGGTGATTTATTAATTAACACACCAATGTAATTCACAAAACTCAATTTAGTAGAAGCTTCAGCTTAGTAAAAAGACAGACTACCAGCAGAAAATTAAAGAGGAGTAAGTACTGTTTTAATTTTAATCAAATATGTATGTAGAATAACAATTAACTAGTAAAAACACAGTTAAGAAGTTGAGAAATACTTAAATTAATTATTTTCAGGCAGTTAAAAGAATTGTACTTCCGATCACTGTTGATAATAATCACAGCATATAAAAATTTCCTTTTGCTGTAATTTAAACAATCAACATCCTTTGTATTTTAGTAGGCAGCTACATGTTACAATGGAAAAAGCTGGTTTAATTTAAAATTACACTAATGCTAAATTAACTACAATTTAGCATACTCTACAATTTCTAAATAGTTAGGTATATCTATTTAATTATGTTTCTCATAATGATTGCAATATTTTTTAGGATTCATAACAACACGAATAAAGGAAAAGTTAAAAGAGCCCCTTTACTTCATTTAAATGAAGTCTGCACAATTTTCGTTTGCCAAACCAATGGTATACAGTGTGATTCATAACATGTGGAACGAATTTTCAGGATAGATTCAGAATCTAAATATAATCGAAAGAATTCTCATAAACATGGGCCTGAAAACCCTTCATTATAGGGTTACAGCTTCTTGAAAATAAACCAGGCTAATCACTTTTTGTAGATAACTTTTGCAGTAATTGCACTTAAATTTTAAAATTTCATATGTGAGCATTATTCACGTAATTAGTTATTCATGTATTTGTAATAATTTTGGTTTGAATAAGAACACCAGAGGTGTCTCGTACGGGGGGGGGGGGTCACGTAATTATGTTCTACATATTTTAGATTTTAGCATTTTTTTGAAAAATCTTATTCTCCATACAAAATTGCCCAAAAACATGTTCTCATGTTGAAAATTTCTAAATCTAACAATTTTCGAGATAATATGCTTTTCAAAAATTAAATTGCCATGAAGGTCTAATAAGTGTTTTCTTAATACGATAGAATAGAATAGTTTACACAAAACTTTGAGAGTAAATTCTATAAACATGTGTCCATAAAGCTGCTTATGAAATTAAATCTATGGAAGAGAATACTGTTCCCACTTCTGTAGACTGCAACTTGCCCGGTAATGAAGAGTTTTTGGGCACATATTTATAAGAACTTTTTATTATTTTCAGATTCTTAATCTGTACTGAAAGTACATCCCAACATATTATCAATCATCCTGTGTGCATCGCCACATATAACCACAAAAATATGCGTTGATTCCTCAACTGCAACTGGTATGTCACCATCCCAGTGGCAGAATTACCAGGTCGAGAACCCTGTGTTATGATTACCTTGTCGACGTGCCATCATAGTAGGACAACGACAAATATAATAGTGACTACTTGTTCAGTGAAAGCTGCATTTGTATTTATTCAAAGCGTACAGACATGCAGTCATGTATGGTTTATGGTTTAATTATAATTTTTTGCAGACTTGCAAAACGCATTAATTGTTTTATAATGTAAAAGATTTTTTTAATGAATTTATGTTTATATCAAGTATATTTTATTGGAATGCTTGTCTAATGCTTAAGTTAACATGCTAAAAAAGTACTAAATTAGTTAACGTAGATTTTAATGTTTTCATGTTTTTTTACGTATTTTATGTGTTTTAATCCTAGTTTATACAAGCTACCCTTAGATATTTAAATCTTAGGTTTGAGATGAATATTATACAATGTTTATTGTGATCTGTGTAATAGGCAGGAGCCCTTCTGAAATTTTGCAAGATAATCGCTATCCGCACACAAGTAAATAATAAACTTTTGAAGTACTTAAAATACTTGTTTTTATTACTAATTATAATGTTAAAGAGATGCACTATGTCTAGAGTGACTGTCCGCATAGATTTTGTCAATACAGTACAATTTTAATGTATTATTATGTACCTACTGATTTTTGTTTCTGTTCTATTTTTAATGTTTTAAATTACATTTATCATTTTGTGCTTATGCGGTTTGTATGTTACACAATTATAATATGTGCAGGTAGATGGTACCCTCGTAGGCAACTGTTAACCGAAACGACATTATAGCACTGCATTAATTCTACGATAAAATTGCGCAGTTACTTCGTTGTCTTCTAATTCGATTACATCTTTATACTTTACTACTGCTATTGCCTACTTTCACTAAATAATTGCAATAAAAATTAGTACTCTATAGTGTTTAAGGAAATATGTAGAGTAAGCAATAAAGTATGATTCATATGGGTCAATTATCAATTTTTTTCATGTTTCTTTTTTTAATTACAATGCCTTACAGTCATTCCATTCTATAACTACATAAACTGTAGCATTCTACCGTGACCCATGCACATAATAAACATCAAATCGGGCGCATCAAATTGCTTTACAGAACCAATTTTTTCGATTTTTTTTTTTTCGTGTTTTTGCTTTGCAATAAGCCATTTGGAGTCTTATCGATGTCAAAACTGAGTGCATTGAAATCTGATTTTTTTCGAATTTCCCAAAAAAATCAAAACCAAGTTTTACCGCCTCCTCGCATTAACAATCGTTTTCCCGAAGTTGAATAACTACAGTGATAATCAGTGTGAAGATATAAATTTTCAGGCTGTATTAAATATTAACCTTTTCAATATTGCAATAAATATTGAATTATAGGAAAATATGATCGAGAATAGTTGTCACTATAATGTTCTTATAATTCTTGAGTTATGACAGTATAATATCACAGTATGAACAAAGTCAGGTTAGAATAGCATTGCGTGCGGATTTCAAATTTGACGCGCAAACGTCTTTTTAGTACCTACTGCGCCATCTCTCCGCAAAACATTTCGTGACGCCCATATCAAACTCAAGTGACAACACCATACCTTCCAGTCATCTTGGATAAAACAATTAACTTCAGTAAAAAGCTTCAATAAATGCCATAGAGATAAATCAAAAGCCATTTATTTTGAGTTTATGCACTTACACAACTTTTTGTTGGTTTTTTAATACAAACTAAAATTTGGCCAGATATATATCAAGAGATCCAAAAAAAAAACGATCCTCAGCGAGCTGTGGAATGAAAAGTCACGTCTTTACTAGACTAAGGGAATGTTTATAATGTCAATTTCAGGTTAGGTTGTGTCAGCTGAAATTAAATAATAAGGAAACGTCATTTTTAGAAGCAGAAATCTTTTATTGAGCAACAGTAAAAGAAATGAATAAACCTGACCTAATGTAATGATCATAACAAATGTTGAAAATGTCTGCCTTCTTTCTCCGATATGTAATATTTCCATTGGGTACCTCTCTCGGAATTCCACAAAACAAGGAGGAATCAAATAGGTCTAGTCTCCGTCAACTTGAAAGCCGTTCCGAGAATAAGATTCAATAATGAATGCTCTTTGAAATGTATTAAAATAGTGTATTATTATATGAGCGATTATGCTAGCCATTATTCACGAAGATGATGTTTGAGCCCACGAGCCGCAGGCGAGTGGCGCAATCATCCGAGTGAATAATGGCCATAATCGCGAATGTGATACTATGCTTTTTCTACACCTATTAAACTAATAAATTTGACTTGTTTTAGTGGTTGAATTATTGGTTTGCACAGACTGTAAAACGTAAACAAGCAATATTGCGATACACTTGGCTGTCACGCGAGTCGATTGTCAGCCGCAGAAAGAGTTGATCGCGGGCGATTTAAAATATCATCCAATCAGCGTAACAGTGATTTTTGAATGTGTACTTGTGATTGGTCGGATACAGTGAATTATGAATCCATAATTCACTACAGTGAATTATACGTACGATTTTTCACGAAAAAGATGCTAATAATTGTCATATAATTAAATAGGTGTAGAAAAATCATTTTAACAATCTGCCAGATTTGTATAAAAAAATGACGACTAATTATTATCTGACATTATCAACATTCCCTTAGTATAGCAAAGACGTGACTTTTCATTCTACAGCCCGCCGAGGATCAGTTTTTTTTGGATCTCTTGATATCAATATCCAGCCATGCCAAACATGTGGCCAAACTTGCCGGATAACGGAATAACCAGATACTATTGGTTACCTCTCTACCAAAACACCCCATTTTTCATGTGTTTTTTCCTGCTTTGTTTGAAAATTATATTAATTAACAGTTTTACTGACATTGCATGTACCATCTAATCAAACATGGTATATTTATATATCAATTTTTCTTATTATTTTATACCTTAGGAAACAATTGTCATTACATTTTACATTAGTTGTGATATATTTTAACAGTAACATTTAAAATTTAGTTATTTCGGTAATTATTATCTCCTGACACATAATAATTAGTACTGCATTTGCTCTGCTAACATCTGGAGGCCGAATTACGAAATAGCCTGAATAACCTCCCATTCAAAGTAACACTTCGATTTTTTTTACATAGTAGCTAACTGTCGTTATCAAAATAAATGCTATCTAATTATCTTCTTCTGCAACTTACCATGCTAAGAAATACAAAAAGCAAAGACAGTCAGGAAATTTCCAATGCAATGCAGCAAGCTGTTTTCGGTGTCATTACTAAAAAAATGAGCATTAGCCAAAGTGCTGAAAAAAATAAAATTACCAAGCCCAGGTTATACTACAATAAGCTTTGTTAACTGTAGCGTTAGGGAGTCCCAAGGGTCGTAGAAATAAATAAAACACAGTTTTACAGGTAACAAAATAATAGTACACAGCTCAGGGGAGATGCACTGGAGTGGTGAAGTTTCAGAAGTAACTAGGATATTCTGAGCAGTGTCTTGATTGGGGTCTCCTGCAACTAGAAGACTAATTGTATTCTTCTCAACTAAGGGAGGGTGTGGAGTTTTCTCAGTCGCAACTAACGAAGAAACTCTAAGGTGAAAAGTTCTTTTGCAACTAAAACAATTCTGATTTGCATCGAAAACGGGGTTTCTATTTATAGGGGCAGAAAATTAAGGATAACTAATCAAAGGGGTTAATTTTCCCGCGAAAATGGAGTAAGTTCTAACGGTTTCAACAATAGATAAAAAATATACGTATGTATACACAAGGTGTCCGCGCGAAAAGTTCGGGTGCGATTATCTCTGGTGTCTTTTAAGTTACAGATTAACAGATTTGAAATTTTAGGGTGTTAGCCGTTAGGGTGTTACATAGGGGGACGTAAAATTTCAAACGGGACACTATATTTTTTATGACGAATTTTGAAAGAGAACATTGTTTTTAGTATATCTGCTTGTAAAAAGTGCTAGGTTAGAAGAAACAGTTTTTGAGACGTTTCACTTTGAAATGCGCCTGGGCCGGAGTACTGGCATGATAACTATAGTGACTTACTTCCCCCTAAGCACTGACTGATACCCTAAAATTTCGAATTTTTAACTTGAAAGACACCAGTGATAATCGCATCCGAACTTTTCGCGCGGACACCCTGTATAGATAGGCAACTCTATAAACATACTACAATGTGATCGAAAATGATTGAGGGTCACGTGACCACGATCTGGTCCCATTATTATCAAAAATGCGTTTCGATGTGTCCGCGAACCTGTTGTTTATCAATACTTACATCCCTGGAATCCATTAGCGTACGCGAATTCTACCTGTCAAATGTCGTAATAATAACAGTTCTTGTTTTTGTAATCCCCACGTTATAACAGTTTTTTTCAAAACTCAAAGTTTGTATTCGTTCCCTTTATTAGGTAAGACAATAAAATTACAAAGTTTATTTTAAATGAGGATGATAACAGGTGTGTAATTTTAGGTTAATATGGTGTGTACAATAGAGCATGATAAATTTATTTGGGAAGCGTACTTTAGATCCGGAGAACGTGACCAAAATGGTGTTTGGCAGTACTCTTATCCCTCCTGTTTCAATCAGTTCCAAGAGCATTTTCCCAACGAAGCAGTTCACTGTGAAATTTTTAGTCAACACGTTCGTCGTATTATTCAACGGTACCACGAAACAGGCAGCGTTTGCAAAGGAAAGTTTACGGGCAGGTCATCTGTACTTACCGAAGACACTGTACATGATATTCAGCAACGAATGGATGCAAGTCCCAACAAATCGTTAAGATGTTTATCTGCTCAAACAGGTAATGAGCATAATGTTGGTTTTGTAATTGATTTATCTATGTTAGTTTCAGGTCTTTCATACGGATCGTGTCAGAAGACTTGCAAAAAAATACTTCATATGCACCCGTACAAAGTGTCGGTGGTGCAAAAGTTGCTACTAGCAGATTTTGGAAAGCGTCGACAATACTGTACATGGTTTAATGAAAACTTCAACAATGATGACATTTTGGATCTAATATTTTTCAGTGATGAAGCCTGGTTTCATTTAAGTGGCTACGTAAACTCGCAAAATTATCGTACGTGGTCAACTGAAAATCCCCATGTATATCGGGAGACCTCATTGCATCCCCTTAAAATTGGAATTTGGATTGCAATGTCGAGAAGAAGAATAATTGGCCCTATTTTTTTTAATGAAAACATTAATGCCAACAATTATCAACGACTACTTTTAAGACCGTTTATTGATCAACTCCACGATGACGAACTGCAGCATGGGTTCTTCCAGCAAGATGGTGCAACAGCTCACACAGCAGGTGCAACGTTGAAATTTTTAAGGGAATCCTTTGATGAACGAATAATAAGTAGAGGTCGTTGGGCACCGCGATCGCCCGACTTAACACCTCTCGACTACTTTATGTTTCGCCATCTTAAGAATGTTGTATATGCAAATCGTTTACACACAATTGAGGAGTTACAAGAGGCCATAGTAAATGCCGTGAATGAAATCACACCGAGACAGTTAGTAGCCGTTTTCGAAAATATGAAGCGCAGGGTCAATCAATGTTTGTTTAGACAATGATGAAGGGCATTTCGAGCAGTTATTGTAACAACTATCTTACAAAGAATTTGGTTTTTGTATTCATTTAAATTGTGTTATTGAAAAATGTGTTTTTTATTAGTTTAAACTGTTATTAAACTGTTAAATTGAGCAATTATTGTAAGCAGCAATCAAGAAAAATGTGTTTTTTATTAATTAAATTGTGTTATTAAATTATGTTATTAAATTGTCTTGTTTTTTAACCTATAGGTTAACTTTTGGAATATAAAATTTTACTAACATAAATCGTAATTTACAACAAGAAAAGTCTTTAAAAGTCCCTAACAGTAATTATTTCGCTAAAAAAAATGGAGCACCAACATTCATATAAAGAACACGCCACCCATTTTTAAATTTCCCGCGCTATTTAAATTACCATTGCACGCCAGTGGAATTAGTCAAGATCACATTAAGTAGTAAGCGGACAAGATCAAATCAGTATGAAGCGGCACGTACAATCATTTTCGATCGCACTGTACAATACATGTAACAGTACTGACTATGATCGCAAATGGCGCTAAACATTGTACAGCGGGAAATTCAAATTATAGGTGAAATTATACCATTTAAATATATAAGTAATACAACAAATACATCGGAAATAAAGCGTTTTAATACCATAGAAGAACATTTATAAATGAGAACCTACGAAATAAGTTAAATTTGCACAATAAACTTACTACTGTTATTACAAGATTTTTCGGCAAACACATGTCTATATCAGTTCAGCTAGTGCTAGGATTACATAATATTACATCCGGTGATGTGGAGTGAAATTTTCTGGAGAAAATATTTTAAATTGGTAAATTTTTAGGAAAATTTCTTCTTACCTTAATCTCTTTTAATAAACTTAATTTTCTTCTCAAGCTGTGCGAACAATGGGTGATTTTAGTAAATCTTTCATTTTCACAATTTTTTCTTTGTTGTTCTATTTCAGGTAAAATTTGGGGAGCATCCAAATTATCTGAAGACGTTCCAGTTAACTGAAGATGTTCTGGCAAATGCAAAGTAGGAAATTATATTAAATTTTAGATCGGTCTTATTATGCATTTATTATTAAGCCTTAACTAGATTTGCTCTTTATTACTGCATATAACTGAAATTCCCACTGTAGAATTAAAATCTGACAGTGACAGCTGAGTTTTAGAAAAACAGCAAAATTAATGAGAATCTACGAAGTTTGTGTTACTGTGCTATTACGTAGAAATACGACTATTACGTTAGATAAGGCTACCTACATAATCACAGTCTATGAAATCGAGTGGTTGTCACGTTATATATTTCAAAAAACCTAAATATTCAGGGAGGGGGGTGGCAACTGCCCTGGCTTGGTCTTACTTGCGGGCGCCCAAGAGTCTCAATTGCAGAACTGTACGAATTATAGCCGATTTAAAGAGCGACATGAAACGTGAGCGACTGAATGGAGTTGCGCGGATTTTATCAGGTTTGGTCGCGCGTACTACATATCTTTTTAGTTGTAAATTTTCTTTAGCAAAAATCGAATTGGTTGGTAGAGAAACATTGTATTAAGTACAACAGTATATTGCAGAAAAAGGAAAACCAGCTCCGCTTGCTTCCTTTTATGTAAAACAAAACATTAAGGTTAACTTTTTTGTAACACTGCATAAGACGATAATAAACCAAATTAAACAGGAAAAAGTGAAAAAAAAGCACTTTTTCAGTTTATGCAGCTTTTTAGAGCGTGTTTCTTTATCTCCAAGACATTACAGAAACCACGAGAAACTTTAATCCTCAGCCCAAGGTTACGATTAGATCATAGTATGATCTAATCGTAACCTTGGATCACCATACATCTATAGTTTTATAATATGGTTATTTTCTAAACCTCGACAAAATTTTAACAAACCTTACTGTGCAATTATTTGTTAAAAAAGACACGGTTTAGTCATTTGTTCCTTAAGTTAAAATAAACTGATTAAACCTAATATATCTTGGTAGAAAGTCCTTCCGTAAGAAGTTATTGGGCTTTAAAGCTCAATTTTTTATTTTTTATTTTTATGGTAATTTCCACAAATGTAAAGGTATTTTTTTCAATTTTGGCACACCTGCTTGTTATTACGTACTACATTAATAGAAAAATTTCATAAACTAGACTTAACCGTAAGAGGCACTTACAGTAGCACTTAACCTAGCACTTAAATTTTAGTTTAGCCCTATCTTTGTTATATCTAAAAAATTAAAGATTTTAGGTTATTGTATGAAAGAGAATTAAAAAGCGCAAAAATTAGGTGCTCTTAATTCATATACGTAAAATCAACCTTTTGCCTAAAACTTCCTATCGAAGTTTTGGGATGTCGTTATGACGTGCAATTATCAAGTAGCTATGATCACAGAAGCTATGGATAGTTAAAAGTCAAAAAGTTTGAGCATAATTTATTAATCTAATGCGGCGTAACTAGCGCCCTCTACGAATAATCCAAAAATAATTAACAATCTGTAAGTTCTCGTTCTCAAATAAGTGGTTTTCCAAGTTTTGAGTTTCATACGTCTCATACATTCTGTGTTATCGCAAAAAATAAAGATATTATCTGAATTAAACACTCTGTATCTAATTAAGGAGTAACATTTTACTAAGGCATGTTTTGCTTAATTTTCTTATGTTGACTTCAGGTATCTATAGTTGCACTATGTTCTATTCGTAATGTAACACCCTAAATACTGAAAGTATAGGAAAGAAAACCTGAGCGAAACACTTCCTCTGAAATTTCATATACTTTAGAAATTTTTACATTGTAGTATACAAAAAATTAGAATAAGAATTAAAACAATAAAACATTAGTTACCAGCAAATACAGAGCCATTGCTAGAATGATGCGAGTCATACACAAACTTTTCTCCGTCAAATCGTTTTTGAACTACGAAGCGTTAAAGTCAAATTCTTCCAAAAAGTCTCAGCAGCTTCAATGTTGGTTCAGAAGAAAACTGTTCGGTTTGCCTTAGTATTATATCAGATTCAGATTATAATATCAGAAAATACAATTTCTGAAAAAAATGCTACGAAAAAAAACATGTCTAACTTCTACTTCCGGTTTCGGATTTTCTTAAAAGTTTATTTTGTTTATGAATCTTTGATTTTGACATTTTGAACCTTATATTCTGTAGCTCATCGAAATTGGACTATTACATCCTTTCGGGAGTTATGCGACACACCCACATACTCACACAGCCACCCACACCTACTCAAAACAGATGTTTTTAAAAACACCATTTTTGAGTTCTAGGAGTTCCTAAACATGTATTTCCCATAAAATTTTGAAATCGAAAATTATCATACAATCGATACTTTCCTATACTAAAATTATATAGAAAAAGCTGAAGTGTGGACTTCGAGTAAACCTTCCCATACTAAAACTTTGTAAACATGTAAATTTTATAATTTTAACTTCATACATTTCACCGACTGTTAGATTTCTAACAAGGCAATCTACATAGGCAACCTTCGATTCCATCCATTCAAATTCATAGACAGCGCCACAGTAAAACTATAGCATTCAGAAAAGAAAAAAATTATCGTAGCTAATCTTCCGTTGTAACAGCCTAACAAGTTAAAAAAAATCATGTGGGTAGTTTTTGAATATTTTTTTAAAAAAATGGGCGTTATAGTCGAGATTTACAAAAAGTTGTAGTGGCCGACATTTGGAAGTTAGAGAGTTCGGTAAAATGTTTTCGATTTGCCTTAAGGCTTTTCTTTCATTTCACCGTATGTTAGTCGATGTAAATGGTTCATTTAAGAGTTATCAAAAATATGCAAAGAATGAACAATATATTTTTTAACTAGAGCTAACTGATGAGCGTAGTTAAAATCACGTAACTGCCCGAAAACGCGTTGTTGATATTAAAAAGTGTTTTCTTTCTTAATTTTTAAAATTCTTCCAGATCCTAATAAAGTACTTTAAATAGTTTATTGAACTGATAAAAATTTGAATAAATAAATAATAAATTTCCAATTTTTTTAAAATTTCTGGAAGGCGCCAGAAAGAAATTTGGGAGTTTTATAAAAAATAAATTTATAGTTTCCTGCAAGCTTGACTCGGAAAGTTTAAAAAAAATCGTTTGGACAGTTTATGGATCAAAATTTTTTTGAAAATTTTTAAAACTTTGAAGCAGCAAGGTTTTCAGATTTTCGAAATTAATATTACTTTATCGTATGCTGCCTCTAAAGGGCTTTTATACAAGTTGTAGCTGATCCCGAACAGACAATTACTTTTTGAGTTAATGGGCGTTAAAGTCAAGATTTTGAAAAAGTTGTAGCGGCTCAATTTTAAAGCTACAGAGTTCTGTACAAAAGTTTTCGATTTGCCTTAAGTTCTTCTTTCAGATCCCGTGCTAAAATTTATAAAATTTAGTTTTGAAAAAAACCGTTACCAAAAAAACGTGTCTAACTTGCGTTTCCAGTTTCGGGTGTTTTTGAAAAGCTTAACTAGAATTACAATTTTTGACATACCTCTTGATTTAAAATTTCATGAAAATCTGTCTAGTACTTTCGCTTGTAGAGGTTTCACACACCCACCCACTCACCCACCGACAGACATGTTTAATAACCACTTCTTTGGGTTGCTTGAGCCCCAAAACCTGTATTTCGGTTGAAAAGTAGATTTCGAAAATTACCATGATATCAATGCTTCCCTATATCGAAGGTATGGGAAATTAAAAATGAAAAGGGCTTCAGCTGCAAGATTGTCATATAATTTGCAGAACTGAAGTTTCACACTAAAACTGTAAACATATTAATAATTAAAGCAAATAAGTCAAGGCCCAGCCGTTAGATTTACAAGAGTAATTTTATAGTATCACTACTATAACAGTATCTGTCTATCTGCTACTCGTGTTTCAGTATACGAGCATTAAAGTTAAAATATGAAGATTTTAAAAATAGAGCAGTAAAGTGTTTAACTCGCGATTAGTGGGTAGCATACACTAACGTTTTAACATGACCCCACAAAAATAAATCAAGTGGGGTTAAATGAGGAGAACGTGGAAGCCCCACGCCACATGCCCTCCTCGACCTTTCCATCTGTTGGGAAAAGCGTTATTTAAAAATTCCTTGACTTCCGCCGAAAAATGAGCAGGTGCACCATCGTGCTGCAGCCACATTTCAGGTGGAACATCTTACAAAAGTTCAGGCAAGACATGGCGCAATAAATTTAAATAAATTGCTCCTGTTAACCTTTGGGGTAGCAGATATGGTCCAATGAGTCTATCGCCAACAATCCCGGACCAAATGTTCACTAATCTGCTTGAACCATGGCTTGTACCTTCTGTAGATGGTACGGATGTAGCTGCTGCTCAAGTAGTAGTTCCCATACTGAAACATGGTTCACTCCCATTTCATGAGCGATGGCTCTTGAACTAGTAGAAGGATTTTCAGCCACTCTCTCCAAAACTTCTGCCTCGAAATCCACCGTTCGCCTTGTTCTGGTAGCTCCACAGTTGTGTCTGTTGACAACGAATGTACCTTTCTCCCGCAGCCGACGTGAAACTACACTAAAGGCCTTGTGCGATAGATGATTCCTATTCGGAAAATGTTCTTGGTGCAGGCGAGCAGCTTTGCGTGCGTTACCCCAAGCAGTTCCATACATGAACATCATGCTGTTCGGCAAAAGCATAATTCGCCATAACACAAAAATACGAAACAGAACGAAAATAACGAAGAAAATAATTATCAAAAAAATCACAGAAAAAAAAAACGAATTATAAAAGGCACAGAAAGAAACGAATGCAAGAAAAGTCAAAAAATATCAAAAATATCGAATTGTGTCAAAATTTGAATGCATGTATGTCTAGATCGCTTTTTTTCAAAATTCCGTGTGACCTGTGCAAAATAATTGAAAATGCAATTTGGGTTGCCTATTTTCAGGTACTTTTTAAAGAATCTTTAAGAGGCTCTACTTTCTAAAGGAAACACTTTTGACCAAACATTTATTAAGAAAAGTTGTTTGCTTTGTTGTGTTTTTTGCAAGCCAGAAGTTTGTCGCTACAATTCATTAACACCCTGTATATATAAATGAATACAAAGCGGTTTTAAGCAACGTTGCGATATGCGAAGTTTCCACCCCGGAGGGGGTTCCTTTTATTACAAGGTAAGACCACTCCGACACGGATTTCGGACAAGAAATACAGTAATATAAACACATGCAAATTTGTCAAAAGTAATTATAATCTACGAAATGCTTTGAACCGGAACCCATACAAAATATTTAGATGCTTTTCTATAGCACTAACACTTTAAATAGACGATGTAAACGTACTTACAAAGTCGTAGGATACTCCACTTGGTTTCTGCCCTTAGCAACTAAGAGGGAAGGTTGTTCGCACCTCACCAGCAGGTTAAAGGTGTAGATGGGGTAACTCGTAACGGGGATGCTTCGAGAAGGTTCGGGAGCCTCTAACGAGATATTCGATACAAGGGGCAGCTTACAGTTGACGGTAAGAAGTAATTCGAGAGATCCAGGGGTGGCTTTGATGTTGGCCTGCAGTGACGTTAAAATCCGCACTTGGCACTTGGTATTTCGTGCAGAACGGCAAACGAAATCCAAGCAAAGCCCTTATATCCACAGATGAATACACACCAATATTTGCTTTAATCCGACTAAGTCGAGCGAAATGTTTGACGGTAACGGTATTTTGAGGTATCAACGGGACGGGGACGTTACTACCAAGGCCTCCAACTAGGCTTTCCCAGAAGAGGGTGGTTAATTTACATCTTGGGTAGTTGGTAAGCTCGAGCGGCGAAACAGGACTACATGCGGTAAGTGCTTGAGGCTAACTACTTAAGTAAGTGCGGGGCGAAGTCGATGCGCCTGGAGGCGGCGGGGCGTGCACTGAAAGTGCCAGGGCAGCGTAAAGGGGAAATTCATATAACAAAGAACAATCTCAGAACAGGTGTGCTTGTTCGGACAGTTAAAGAACATGAACATAAATTACATAAACAACCAGTTAACCCACTGCAAGGCAAAATGTGATCAAGTCTGAAACACCTGCAGTCATTCCTCCTGCTACTAGTCCATCGCAAGTCAACATTCCTAGTTCCATATTTCCTGATGATATTGACTCTAATGTACATATCGTCCAATCCGATTTAGATGGTCTTCTGTCTGAAGGTGAATTCCTCTTTTCGGATGACTGACACATCCCATTTTTATTTGTTGAACTAATATCTTTAAACTCATACTTTTCAAAACATCGTTGCAGCCGCTGTTTTGTAACTACAAATATTTGAACAAAAGCATCCGCTTTGCCACAACGCTTTCATCAAAATCTATTTTTTTATTTTGCCAGCAAAACGTAATTACTTAAGCTCCGTATCCATCGAGTGCTTTATTCCTTTTTTTTTTATTAACAAACGTTCTTTGTGTAGAAATAATAGAGGATTTTTTCGTAGATCGGTTTTGTCTGTGACATTTTCTTGTGTAGTAAATCATAATTGTGTAGTCAATTTTAATTTAGTGCTATAATATGTCTGTGCAAAAAATAATGAAACTTAAAGCTCAACGTGGTTTGAAGTTTGAAGTTAAAAGAAAACGGTCGCTCACAACCAACACTAATTATTAAACAAATAACATTGTATAGAAATAAGGAGGTTAACGGGTATTTTAATGAGTTAATGTATGCTTTATCGAATTGGATTTGTTGATGTGATATAAGAAACGCTCGTTTCTGTTTCCCGTGTCTGTTATTCTGCTATGACGCAATGTGGTGTAAAAACGGCGTGATTATCTTAAAACATTTAAAAATTAAAGTACAAAAACATTTTTTATCAGCAAATAGTATTAAAAATTCTATGAATTTTGCCACACTTGGTAATGTGGATATCAGATTGCAACTAGGCAGTGCTTATCGAAAATCTATTAAAGATTTTAATGAAAATGTTGATAAAAATAAGTATATTTTAAATAAAATTATAGATTGCATCAAGTGTTGCGGAGTAATATAGAAAAAGTTAGGCATTACATTCTTAATAATGTCGTGCCTGCATATGTGCACCGCTTTTTGATACTCATACAAGCCTCCAGCAACTCTAATCATAGAAACCACCTAAAAATAAAAAACGTTTGCTAAATAAGTTGCTTCCCAGAGCTTAAAAAAGTTCTCACCTTTTCAGAAGATATTCCTTATCCGGAGCATTTCTGAGAAATTCATAAGTTTCTTCTCGGCTGAGTGTTTGTGCCTGTTTAGCCTGGTGACCAACTGATTTGAATTGTATCAAAATTGACATTATTTGAATGCATGTATGTCTAGATCGTTTTTTTTTAATTCCGTGTGACCTGTGCAAAATGATTGAAAATGCAATTTGGGTTGCCTATTTTCAGGTACTTCTTAAAGAATCTTTAAGAGGCTCTATTTTCTAAAGGAAACACTTTTGACCACACATTTATTAACAAAAGTTGTTTGCTTTGTTGTGTTTTGCAAGCCCTTGAAGTTTGTCCCTACAATTCTTTAACACCCTGTATATTATTAGTTTTAGATTTTTATACTAGAGCTCAATAATTATCACTTACATTATACATATAAAATGTTGATGTGATGTTTTACTCAAGGAAATTTATTGAAAAATAATTGTAAGCTCTAAACATTTACTTACTTAAAAGAGTTTTTTTTAATCGAACTTTTAAGTTATTTTTGTATTCTTTATTAACTACAGTAGGTAGTAGGTACATGCTATATTCAATACTTTTTTAAAACGTTGAATATATTTGGTCAAATTTATTTAGAAAAAAAAAACTTTCTTTGAATGACGTACCTACTTATCTCAAATCATTAGCTGCAAGGAGGATCCAGGGCTTTAGATCACTTTGGCGATTAGTAGTCCATGATTGATTACACGCAGGCGTTTTTGTATGGGATTATCCTCCTTGATTGACGTGCCTAGTAGTCACGAACTGCTGCAACTAAATTCTTCCAATAATGTGTGTAGCTGCTTATACGAGAATTTTTATACTGAGGTTCAAAATTTACCGACACTAAATCACGGAAGTGGAGGTATTGTTATATTAGAGGTACTGTATAGTGCATAATTATATTTACTAATAAATAAAAATCGTAAAATAGTAAAAGAACTGAAAATAACATGTTGAAACTTTGAGATTTTGTTAAAAATATGTTCTATATTTAAAAGATCTTAGGTGTGAAGAACGTAAAACAAAAACATTTAAATATGAAAATAGAAAAGTAGATATGAAATATAAAATAAACAAGGCGAGAGACATTTATTAATTGTTATTTGTACAAAAAGCAAAGACTGATTATTTTCCTCACGAGCGTAGAGAGTAATTTGCTGATCCAAGGGCCAGGCAGAATATCTACGCGAGTATTTTTAAATTTGGAAATTATTTGACATTTAAAAATTAATTGGCGGCGTCTGCAGCCGGTTAATTTTAATTGTTTTTACAACATATAAATATAATAATTTAGTTACGATGATAAAATACAAATAAAATTCCTCTGGGAAACTAAAATATTTCACATTGGATGTACCTATGCTCATAATAATATGATGTTCAATAAACAAAAAATTAATTTAGGTAGATCTATAAGATATTACTTACTTTTTGTCTTACTATTATAGTTGGGGCAATTTTTTACATAGCGCTTTATAATAAAGTATATAAAGTAAATGCAACTTACTTTACACACTAATTTGTTGACAAATTAGAAGCACCTAACCTCTTTATCGTTCCTCTTGACATTGGAAAATGATAGAAGTACACGTACTGCGCCTGCGCACCTATAAAAACCGAGTTTTTCAACAAGCTTTTACACTTGCGCGGAAGTTGACGAAATTTCTTCTTAGAAACAGCATACCACGTTCTATACTCTATCATGAGTGAGGACTAGTAACAAGGGAAGAAAGTGATACTCTTTTTCCTGCGAGTTAAGCACACGAGGGAAACAAAGACAGTTTTTTCCCAAGTTTTACATATGATTTTATGGTCGACCTTGAGAAATTTGTCATAAAACATTCATTATAAAATTAATCTACACTAAATTATTTTAATTTGACAATTGTGTTAAAATCGACAACTGCAAGTAAGATGCCTTTGTAACCATGGTATATAAAACGTATCCAAGTAAAATAAACAAAGCGGTAGGCACATAAAAGCGGGAGCTAAGTTACTTTTTCTCCCGGCGGGAGGAAAACTTCTTACCGCTAAGCGGCAACTTTCGACCACAAAATGAGGGTCGAAAAGCCTATTTTCTAACAAAGTTGACAAAAAAGTGCTTTCTTCACTCGTGAGGAAAGAGCTTTTTTTAATGGTGTGGGGAAAATTGTAATTCAAATCAGCGTCTAAGAAGTGCGTTATGCTGAATAGCAACTTTAACTTCAGGGATAGGCGTTGAACGAGAACTGTTTAGAGATGTCGCTTTAATGAAGGGACTGGTTCTCGCCATTTCTACAAATTTTCAATTTTCGGGCGGGAGTGAACAAGAGGGTGGTTTAGAAATGTTGCTTTAGTAAAAGGGATAATTCTTTTTGTTTTTATAATTTTTCAATTTTTATGGGTGAGAGATGCTCTGGAAGGTGAGTTGGATGATTGGTTTTAATAAAAGGGATAACTATCATCATTTTTAGAAATTCTAAATTTCTATTGGCAGGGATCACTTGAGGGTGGTTTACAGATGTTGCTTTATAAAATAGGTAAGATTCTTGCCATTGATATAAATTTTGAGTGTTTAGGTATTACTATTAGTATGCACAGGAAGATGGAATTGATTTGCCTGACAACTATTCTCGCAATTTTAATTAGATGTATAACTTTTCAGGGGCTAGAGTGCTTTTTAGGGTCGTTTAGAAACATTTTTTAAATAATGGGGATGATTTCCACTATGTTTGTGTAATTGTTAATTTTCAGCGGTTCAAAAGCAATGATCGGTGACCTTGACCCACTGCATAGTGCAAAGCAGGCCAAACTACTCAATGAAGTGTACTGCCTATGACTTTACTTTTCTTTCTAGGGTGCACTTGAAGGTGGTTTAAAGATGCTAGTTTAAATACAGGACAATACTGGTTATTTTTGTAAATTATCAATTTTAAGGGGCCAAGGATGCACTTGATAGTGGCTTAGAAGTTTTGCAGGTTGGAGTGGCGTTAAGGGGCGTTTGGAGTATTGCTTTACGAGAGAGGACAATTTTTTAATTTTTAAAATTTTTTATGTTTTAGGAAGTGGTTTAGAGGTTTATTTAGGGATATCTTCTGAATTAAATTGTACCTACTGTAATTTAACACCTTTCCACAGAGTTTAAAGCCGTAAGTCAGTAAATTATTGATAAAACGAAAAAGCGATGGTAGGGTGCATTGGAAGGTGCTAGGGTTATCACGCATACGCAGAAACGCTATTTGGTATGCGTAGGATACATATCTATATTGAAGTACAGCCTTCCTCTACATTCCATATTTGTTGAAAGGTGTAATTGTGTTTTATGTTATCTGATATTTTTTGTTGCAATGTTTATTCTGTTGACATATCAAAATCCATTTTTAAATTTAGACTTTGTGGTTTTTTGGCGATTACTAAATTAAGCTGTTTAGCTGGTTAGTTGTTTAAGGAAGTTTCTCAGAACTTTTGTGTTATTGGAAGGTTGTTCCTATTGCCATTTAAAATGTTCATACCATGTTTGAAGCCAAAATTAAGAAAATTTGAAATAACGAAAAATACTTGGTGGGGATTCCTAGGGGGTAGTTAAAAGATGGTGCTTGCGCAGATTGGCCACCCACTTCTCCCCTTTTTTGGCGGACCAACTTCAATTTGTTGCGGTTTTATACAACACAGCAATCACAGCACCTGCCTGTTACTTAAAGCTTGAAACTCTATTTCTTTGTTAAGCGCGTCTTAACCTTTACAATAAAATAGCAAAACCCGTGGATTAGCAAATTTATTAGAAGAGATATATTGATGTAACGTATACATTTCGTCTATACACAGCTTTGTGGTACACTGCTTGACTTACATAAACATAATAAATAAGGTGCGTCGGGAATGTTACTCTAAACGTTGAGATAGAGGGAAGGGATCTGTATTTACTATAAGTCCGCTACGCCACCTACTTTAGTCGCTAGTTATTGTTAGAAATATAGAAAAACGAAGAGCATACCTCACGGATTTTTGAGTTATTCGAGATTCATTCCACTTAACTTAACGTTTAGTGGCGTGGGGCTCTCCAGTATTAAGTCACATATTTACGCATCTATTATATAAAGCACATATTAGTTGGTACAGCGGACCGCTACAGTTTTCTATAAAGATACCTATTTTAGTCGCTTATTTACTGTTACAGAAACAGCGGAAGGCGTAGCCCACGGGTTTATATTTTAATCGGTATTTTTCCCCCAGACTCAACATTTAGTGGCATGGGAATTCCCCACTAGTAAAAGCCACATATTTACGTGTCCATTATATAAGGCGGACATTTGTTGGTATAGTGAGGCGCTATAGTTTTTGATAACCAAAAAAATTTAATGTTTACGGTTTGTGTTTATGATTCGAACATAATATGTCAATGGCAATCCCTCATCAGACTTCTCGGGGACACAAAATTTCAGATGAAACTAACTCTGCCTAACCGAACTTGCCATATACTATCACTGTTAACAGGAATCAAGGACCGACATTTATTTCTACAGTTAGAAGAGTTTATAATGTGAAAATTTAATTTGCAGTGGCGGCTGGTGAACTTAAAAAAATAATAATACGTATATTTAATAAAACATTTAGTAATTAAAAATCTAAGAAATTGTATTTAAACATACTTAGCGTACGGTTATATCAGGTCCATCCGCTTTTCTTCTTGGGTTTAAAAATGCCCGATAACAAGGTGAATAAAATTGTTTGTATTATGAATTAATTGTTTTTCAATCAAACACATCGCAAGCGCTCACAAACGGTCTTGCTTGTCCCAAATGTTTTATTTCCAATTTTGTATTAAATGTCAATAACGGATCGTTTTTAAATGTAAAATATTTGCAACAGTATTCGTTTTTTCTTCCACTTTGTTTAACTTAACTTAACTTAATCCACAGAACTCCGACCGGAGCAAAAGGGCTTCTGCGATCTTCTACCAGTTCTCTCAATATTTGCTTTATTCTTTATCTCTGTCTATGTCATCCTGTTTTCTTCTATCTCTCTGTTTCTACTTTTTTTTTCATGTTTCTGTTGGCCTGCCTTGTCTTCTCTTTCCATCGGTTGGTATTCTAGAGCCTGCCTTGTTATGCCGTTCTCACTTCTCCTTAATGGATGTCCTACACATTTATTTCTTTTTATTGTTATTGTTATCGGTTCTTGTTTGGTTCTTCGCCATAGTTCTCTATTCGTTATTCGTTCTGGCCAGAATACTCGCACTATCTTCTTAAGGCACCTATTTATAAATGTTTGTATTTTTTGTATACCTCACCATATAGCAGGATTCTCTTCACATTGCAGATTATCTTGTTTATTCTCGTATTTATTTTCTCTTCTATTCTTTCTTTGTTATTTATCACACTTCTAAGAACAGAAGCTTTCAATACTTTGTATTTATTTCTCTTCTATCGATATGCTCATCTCTCTTGTCGTGTTATTTTTCATGATTTCTGTTTTTTTTTGTTTATTTTGAGTCCCATATTTTTGTTTCTTTAGCTTTTCTCTCTGGTTTCTTCTGCATGTGTTTTTTTTTTCTGACAGTAAGCATATGTCCTCAGCGAACTTAAGGTCTTCGAGTTGATTGAAGACGTTCCATCTTATACCTGTTTTATTCTTGGTATCCTTCCGCATTACTCAATCTATGAGTATCAAAAATATAGTTGGTGATAGTATGCCGCCTTGCTTTACTCCACTATTTAAGTTTATTTTTTCAGTTATCGCCATTATCACAATTCTCGCTGAATAATTTTCCTAAAATAGTTTTATGACTCTGATATTTATGGTGGTATTTCATATGGCTTCATTATTTCCCACATTCTCTCCCTGTCTACCCAATCAAATGCCTTTTCAAAATCAATGAAATTTATATTGCCATTCCAGTGCTTGTTCTGTAATAATTCTCACAGTACTTATATGGTCGGTACATGCTTTACTTGCTCTAAATCCTGCTTGATTTTGTATCAGCGCCTGGTCTATTTCCCCTTTCATTCTTTCTAGCATCAATTTGGTCATGATTTTGCTCATTATACTTAGAATGGTGACCGCTCTCCACTTATCGCATTTCATTGGGTTCCCCCTTTTCGGCATTTTCACTATTAGGCTTTGTCTTCATTCTTCGAGTATACTTTCTTCTCTCTATACCTTATTTACTAGTAAGTGTAGGATTTCTGTTGACGTGTCTAGATCGGCTTTTAGTAGTTCCGCTGTGATACTATCTACTCTTGCAGCTTTTCCGTTCTTCAGTTGTTTGATTGCACTCTTCACCTTTTCTCCACTGAATTTTGACGTTGTTATATTCAGTGGTTACCTTTCTTCATCTACAATTTCTTGTTCTAGATCTTGTTGTACGTTTATTTCTTTAAAGCGTTCTACCCGTCTCTCGATTATTTCTTTCTCATTTCTTAAGATCTCCTCTTTTGTATCTCGTACATCTGCCACAATTGCTCTTTCTTTGTTAAGTTGTCCGAAAATTACAGCAAAACTCTTCAACTTCTTGCATAAATAAAACAGATCTGAAAAACCGATGACAAGACACTAAATTGGATGACGGTAGCTAAAGTGGCAACAGTGTTCTATATGGAACCCAGCGTTGTAATTCATTCTTGTTAAATTGAATACAAAGATTTCTAGCAAATGTGGCCACGCCTTGGATGGACGGCCGATCAACCAACCATCCTCGTACACTATTAACGTGATTCTCCAGATGTGCTTCTGGGCATTGATTAGCGTTTGTTTTAACTGTAGAGTTACGCTTACAAAAGAAAGGGCGACGGCAGCGGCGATAAACAATTTGCATACAAATAATATTTTTGTTTTGTAATATTATGCACAGTGATAAAACAATAAAACCGCATGGAGGGGCATTGCCCTTCTGCCCTCCCTGCACCAGCCTCTCTTGAAAGTCTGTGAGTATAAACTATAAATTACGAATTCCGTTTGTAAGAGTTTAACAAAAACGCTTTGAATTTAGTACTGCCAAAGTAGTGCATTTAGTAGTTGTTAAACTGAATATCTAGGGAAACAAAAAAGCAAACATATTTTGTACATTTTAAAAAGTTTGTGTAGTCATAACTTATATATAAGCATTTTGCCGCAGAGGTTTTTTATTGCCCGTTCAGTGATTTATTCGTTCCTTGTACGTGCAAAACTATTTCAGAAACACCCTGTATATGTAACTATTCCATTTAGGACATATGTAAATATAATCTTTTCGTAATATTTTTGCTTGAGAAATGTGTCATGTTGTTTTAAAACACCCTGTGTATTCAAATACCGAAACAAAGTATAAATTGATTTTAGAATTTTATTTCAGTATTGAAAGAATAAATAATATAAATCAGTACACTTTTGTTTTTGTCATTAATAAACCTTCACCGAAACAAAGCAATGCATAAATACATAAATTCTTGATGTCTGTGCACCCCCACGCAATATTCTGATAAATCCGGCACATAAAGTCGTGGACCATAAAGACTTCAACACAAAGAGGGTTCGCAAATATGCATGTATATAAAGATGACTTTTTCAAAACTGCCCAAATATTCAGAATGGGCAGAAAATTGCGTTCGCTACAAATTTACGTCTGTTTCGTAGGCTTATGTCAAATCGGTTAGAATCGGAGATGGAAAGCACGCTGTGTGAACTCTGTTTCCAATTGATTCTTACGGAAAACAATCAGTTGAAATCGTAAACTCTACGATTTATGTTTCATTTCAGATGCTGACCTTTCATGGTGAAATTTTATGCAAAATATTCAAAAGGAAACAATATTTTAAAGAAATGGGTTTCAAATTGGATTATCTTGACCATTTAACACCTGCGTAAAATTACTTGATTCTGTACCTCCATTCCTCAATGCATCGACACTAAGTATATACATTTTATTTCCTTCAACATTCACAAGTATTGCTAATAATATCTAACTAATTATAATCATTTTTTTGCCATACAAGTTCTAGCTTCTATCGGCTTTGAATTTAATTAAAACAAAATATAAATGAATTTATCAGTTTATTGATTATAGGTATATAAAATACTTAAAAAATGTATCCGAATACGCCAACTTCATCCGATACAATTAAATATGCCTCGATCCCATATTTTGGTGACAAATCAGAAATAATTGCTAAAATGAACAAAACAAATAAATATAAAGTAAGTTTTAAAACAACTAGAAACATCTTAAACACTTTGTTTAACGCTAAATCAAAAACATGATTTGCTAAAGTCAGACATTTACAAATTAAATTGTTCGCATTGTAATTCGGTTTATATAGGCCAGACAATTTGAAATTTTAATATTAGGTATAAAGAACACGTACGTTGTTACAAATACAAACACCCACATAAATCCAATTACGCTAAACACTTACTAGAACACAATCATTCAATGACATCCAATAACACCATAAAATGTTTACACCTTTGTGGTGATAAACGTAAATTAGATATACTAGAAGCTTTCAAAATTCACAAACATTTAAAAACTGCACCGTTAATGAATGAGCAAATTGATCTCTTAAATTCTCCTCTATTGGACATTTTGGAATAAGAAATCAAGTCATCTGCAGACGATTACCGAGATCAAGTCACCAAGTTCTATTGCTATAATAACACTAACTGTGTACTTTCTAATTTAATCTTTGACAATGGCATGTAAACATGCCGAAATACGTATAAGGTTAAAATAAATAAATATTGTTGAAGTAATTAAGTATTTTATATACAGATAATCAATAAATATGGATTTCAACGAAGTAAAGCTAGAATTTATAAATAATATTATTAGTTTATGCTTGTATTCATCAAACACGGCATAAATGTAAATTAATTTTAATGCCATATAACGTAGGTATACTCATATTATATAAAACTTTTCCAGCATTTTAGTGTAGATGTATTAATATTAAGTTTCTGTAACTTATTTTTTAGAAACTTCTAAAGAAGTATCAACATACTGAGTGGTAGGCAGTTTGAGAAAGTTCAAGGGAATTTCTTTTCTGCTATATAGAACATTCGATAGATACATTTGTAAATATATAGAACTCCCCTCAAATGTCTGTAATATTTCAGATTCAGACTGAAACAGGCGTGATACAATCTCATCTCGCTAACATGCGTATATGATCAATGCGACTGGTGCGTAAAATCTAAGGGGGTTGTGCTATACAAGTACGGCGTACATCGATTTGAAATACTGCAATAAAGTTCCTGGGGTTTCTCATGCATGGAAAATGTGTAACTTTTATCTGATTTGCACTAGATTACACTGTATTTCACAAGCTTGAATATGGACGTAAATTGCTTTTCTACTATATTACTATAGCGTTTGCCTTAACCGTAAATATATTGTGATAACAAAAATACTGTATATATTTATAAATTAAAGGTTTGCTTTTCAATACAGGTCATATTCATATTTACAATTTTGATAACTAAATGTGAAATGCGTTGTTACGCCACTGAGAAAGAAGTTGACAAAGTGACGTCGGTGGCGTCGCCACCCTTTATTATAAAATACGGAGAAAGAACTTTATAATATTTCCGGACCATTTCTTCCATTTATCTGCCTCTATATCACAAGAATTTCCATAACAGCACTACATGACAAATAATTCACCACTACAATAGATGTGGAGGACGGTGAAATGTACCTATGGCACGAACTAGTTCATAGTTAAACAACCATGTCTTCAATCTCAATCTTTAACAGAATTGTTGTGCATTAGCTTTAAATTTTAACAAAATTAAATATGATGTTATGAAAGTACACAATTTTTTGTTTAATTTTGAGGGTGTAATTTAATGTGATTCTTTCCAAAACGGTTTGGACGTATTGGAAAATGTCCCCATGCAAGAATAAACTTAATGTACAACCCCGCATTAGTGCATACATTTTAAATTACCGTAGTAATTTTTATAACTCTTATAACATGAGCACAGTGACGTAGCCAGAATCACAATATTTGGTGTGCACTACGAATCACTTCTCGACGTCAATGCGCGCACAATATTATGTACGGAACGCTGTATTATTTTTTATCCTGAATTATGGAAAACAAATTTTAATTATCTATAAATTCTAGCTTTAATTTGTTTATGTCCATATTCATTGATTATAGGTATATAAAATACTTAATTACTTCAACAATATTTATTTATTTTAACCTTATACGTATTTCGGCATGTCTACATGCCATTGTCAAAGGTTACATCAATACATATTTTAATTACATTTTCTTCATGTCGTTAAATAATTTGTAACGTAAAAAATCTACTTTATGACGTCAAAATCATTTCTAACTTCTAAAATTCTTTCCCAATAGTTTAAAATAAGATATAAGAATAAACACATTATTCGTAAACTATAAATAAATTATTATCTCGCATTTTTTTGGCATTAATAAATACGTTTTTGATGTCAAATCATTTATTTACCTCCAAAAATAATTAATTAGGGTTGTGGAATTTATTATATTATATACTATTTTTTATTTATTATATACTATTTAGTTCTAAACTGAGTAAGCGATTTGCAGGTGTCAACAACTGATTATTATTTGATGTCAAAAAATCCATTGTTGTTGGAAATAAATTATATACTGACGTCATTTATGTCAATTGACTATTTAATTATATTAAAATTCGAAGTAAAACAAGTCAACGACCTATTAAGAAGAAGAAGTAAGAGTGTTTAATTATAAATTGTGTGGGCGATTTGCAACCGGCCACGCTTAATTATTTTTTATCAGAAAATTTATATATTATGAGAAAGCTTACTCTTTTGTAAGAAATTATACACTGACTTCAATTAATTTTTGACTTCAAAATATTAATTTTAGACGTCAAAATATTAATTTTAGACGTCTAAAAATTATTGTTTAACATCAAAAACCATTTATATACGTTAAATAGTATTTATTGACGTCAAAATTGTTTTTTTTTAGTTTTCAAGGTCGAATTTTTTTTTCGACAGCGATAAATTTATTTTATCGTCAAAACACCATTTTATGACGTCAAAGAAACCTACGTCGCTGGCTATACTCAATATTGGGAACGAAGATGCAAAATAGATGTGTATAGACGGTATTACTGTCAAAAAATTTATTTTGGCCTAAAAGTATTGATGTAGAAAATTCATTTAATTTGTTAATAAGTAAATAATCTTTTTTTATATCCTACGTTATAAAATAGTTTTCAGACGTAACAAATCAATTTTTAATCTCAGAAAATTTTTCATTTCTTGCAAATTTTCAATTTTAATATTTTAACGGAAATACACGTTTTGGGGTTCAAGGAACCCAGAAACGTAATTGTAAAAAAATTGTCTGTGACTGGGTGCGTAGGTGCGTGGATGCGTTCGTATTACTATATCTTCAAAACCCTTTGACCGATTTTTATAAGATTTGGTATGTGGAAGTTTTTAGCTGTAGAAACCTAAAACAGAAACGGAAATTAGACATGTTTTCCTGGTATAGGTTTCTTTATAAACTCATTTTTTTAATTTTGAAAAAACCGCGTTGTAGCAAATCTAAGCGCTAATCAAATGGTTTCTCCCGATTGCTGTATCTTCAAAACTGAGGTTGCTGCGAGTTTTTGAAATATTGACTTTAATGCCCGATTACCCGAAAACAAAATATCTGTTTTTTTAATTTCTAAAATTTTACTCGGACCGTCTCCAAAAAATTTTAAAAATTTGAAATTGATTAATTATTTATTCAAAAACGCTATTGCAATAAGGTTTACAAGAAAATTCACTTATACTACATTTAGAAAAGCATCTGCTGAGAATATAGGTTCTAAAATTATCCGCAATGCCACATTTTTTTATACTTTAAAACAATGGTTCTGTGATCTGAAATATCATTTATAATAACATCTGAGCAAAACTCAAAATTTAAATTGGTATAAATATGATCTAACAGAGATATACAAGAATTAAAAACACGAGTTGGTTTTAACACTAACTGAAAAGTTATAAGTTGGCATCAAGGACAAAAGAATGTTTGATTGAGATGAATTTCTTAGAATACTTACATTAAAATCACCCGTTAAGATTATTTTACTATCAGGTTTACAAAAAGTGTCTAATATATTAGCGATCCTTTCTATAAACACATTTAAAGTGTTAGGGACGGACCGTCTACACACGTTAAAAATAATGCAATTTTTATACTTAGCTGCGCACATTTCAAATCTTTTGTTGATACAGTACTTTATTAAATTAATACGTTTGGCTTTTCTTCCATCTTCTATCCATATGGCAGTACCGCCGTGCACAAATTTTTTCGGCAGTAACCGCTAGTTAAAGAGTAACTGTTTAACCTATAGATTCGTTCTTACCTCCTCGTTTCTTGTAAACATACTAATTTTGCATTATACTTATTAATGTGTTAGTAATTTATAAAATTTTACCTGAGTAACTCCTTGAATATTTAATGATAGTAATAAGCTTTCATCCTTTTCTAGCCCTTTCAGTATATTTTGGCCTATTTGGGCTACGTCAAAATTTTTTAATCCACCTTCATCGTCGTCTCTTGCTGAAAAAACTCCGTTTTGACTACTGTAGTGTACTTTTTGACAAAGTAATGGCTTTAACTAGTTGTTTTAATATTGAAACTTTTCGATTACGAACTGCAGGAAAAACAAAACTCATAGCACAATATCTACTAATATGAAATGCAGTATATTAAAATAAGAGAAAATAAAATATAGTTAAAAATTGACGAAGCAATTCGCCTGGACTTGTTACTTGTTACTTATATAAATATTTTGAAACCATTATAGTATCAGCAGTAGCGGTAGCGTAGAGGTTGAGCGCTCGTCTCTAACGCTAAAGGTCTGGGGTTCGACTCCCCACAGCAGTCAAAATGCAGCAATAAAAATCTCTGCTGTTGCCACACATATTCCCCAATTCGGTGTAGGCAACCGTAGGGTTTTAATGCCTAAAACCTTCTCTGCTATTAGTCCTTTGGACTTCTTCTACCTTGTCCCTTCAGTTACTGTAGGATTACAATATTCCCACCTAACTCTGCTGCGCACGGTAATAGGCATTGACCTCCCGCATATCATTAAGCTCCAATAATTAAGATACTAAATTTAATCATGATCTGCCAGTTTGTGTTTAAGTAATGAAACTTGAAGACTAGAAATCAAAAATTGTTTTTAAAGATAGAAAATAAGAAAAAAAAGTTTGAAGGCTTATGTAAGATTCTGTTTTCAGATATACAAAAATGCAATCTTAGAAAAAAAGAAATGGTAAAAAAGTATCTCTAAGACGGGCATGTTTTTTTTCATTAACATCTCAAAACCTTAAATGTTCATGACGTCAATATTTTCGTATACTGCAAGTATGGGAAAGTAAAATAACGCTATTCTTTATGAAAAGATAACTAACAAAGTTTACGGTTACAACTTTTCCTGCTATGATATAAACTAATAATCTATAAAGGTATAACTATATATATATATATATTTTTTAGATTATAAAGCACCTTAGCAAAAGAGTTTATATTTGTGTTCGAGCAGTTCTAAAACTTTCACAATTTCTTCAACGTTTTAAATGAGAATCAATCGGGCGAAAAATGTTCAGGCAATATTTCTTGAGCAGAGAAGTAGATCGATCCCTGCTTTATGAGAAATATACCCTGCAGACTTTATAAATATTTTAGTTATATTGAAACTTGTGACCTAAAAAGGCTTGCGCTGGCTTAACATGTAAAAAAATGTCTTCATAAAGGAACATGACATAATTTTCTATTTAAATCTATTTACACAGTGTTGCCACAAAGTAACCTTCTTTTACTAACTTTTTTTACACTTAATTAAGAATCATAGGTAATAGGAACACCTAAATTACATAAACTTACTATTTCTTGAAAAAAAAAAATTGACGAGCAGTACGACGATACAGTGATACTGCAACGCCGACCGACGCAACATTTTTAAATGGCAAGATGGAAGGAGTAACACCTTATTTTGAAGCTCTCTTTATTCTGCTTATGATAGGCTTTTAATTATATCAAGTTTAATGTTGTTTATGTTCATTCTACGTTTGGTTTTGTTTAAAAATCTGACATGTAGAAATCAATTCGCTAACATTTAGCAGTTAGACGATTTAATGAAAGGTATTCAGACAACCCATTTCTCATGCAAATATTATAAAACTTAGTTGACAAATTTAAAAGACATCTTCATCTGATATGAAGCTGACTAAAGGTCGATTCTGGATTACGCCAGGCCCACCCCATACCAGTGGGTAGGCATTTATGTGATAGGTTGGGATCGGCTGTGGTGCTGAACAACGTTAGCATATCTGCAAATCATACCGCAAGACACTGCTGCTGCAACACCAGGTAGTTAGTAAGCTACGTATCAATGGAGGTTTTGAGTACGTAACCAAGACCGTTATGCAATTTAACCTAATAAAGTTTAATATCATATTATTCTCATTTCCCACATATCCATTGTTCTAAGATTACAAATTGCAATAATTTTAGTTTCCTAGTAGCTAATAAATTACTAAATATTTACCCCAAAACTTGTTATTTAAATTTTATTACCACTTAATTGTAAGGTTCCAACAGCTCGATTTTACTTTCTTCCTTTCTAACTTTTTCCTCTGCAATTGACACGTATATATTCATCGTCTTCTTTTCTACTGGTGCGTGTTTCCTCTTCTCTGCTAGCCTGTTCTTCTTCAATCGGTACTTGATCCGGTTCTTCGTTCTTCTTGTCTCTCTTCGTATATCCTCTCATGTTTAGGTATGCAAGTGTTTTGGATGTCCCGCTCTAATGATAGTATATAGTCTTCTGATCTTCTTTTCTTCTGTTTGCATGGCATAAGGTTGCTGTAGATGATGATTGTCATGTCTTCTTAAAACATGTGCCCAATATCTAATTCTTGATGTAGAGAGTCTTGTAGTTATTGTTTTTTTTTCTAGAATTTCATGTGCCGTCAAATTATTTTCTTCCCTTGTGTTTAATTGAAATAGTTTGAGTATTTTTTTTCCTTCTTCGAAGTGCCATTCTGCTGGCTTTCGTGATTGTGGTCGTTTTTAATCTGTATAAAGCAGTTGTGGTTATTATGGAGTTGTATATTATCTTCTTCATTCCTTTTAGTAGATTGTGTTTTTGGATGAGAGGAAAAATCATGTGTGTGGCTTGGTGTGCTTTGGTTATACTTTGGTTTACTGTCCCGGTTGTGATAATGAATCTGGTATATAAACGCCTACGTACTTAAATGTGCGTGTTTGTTTTAGTTCACGGCTTCTTATTTCCTCTATTTCTTTTTTTGTCTGGGGCTCTTACCATTGCTTCATATTTGCTCATGTTTATTTCTAGTTCTGTCTCGGTTAACAAGTTTGTTATCAGCAATTTAATAAGTCTTACAGCGTCTTTATCCTCTTCCGCTATGATTGTTAGGTCACCTGCAAAAGCAAAAATCTTTGACAGGTTAAGGTTTTCTTCGATTGATGATGGTGTCGTCATTTGTGCAGTTGCTATCTCGAACCCTATGCAATGTCATCGTGAATAGTCTGGATAAGAGTCGGCATCCTTGCTTAACCCATTTTATTTTCTTATATACTTTTGTTGTTTGCCCAAACCATTGCCACATCTTATTTGCTTTTAGACATGCTGTTATTATCTGGTTGATGAGATAATGCGGGATTCCTAAGTCTTTCAGGATTTCCAACAGAGACCAGTGTTGTACGGTGTCAAATGCTCTTGTTAGGTATAGAGCTACCAGTATCGCTTTTTCTCCCCCTATTCATCTTTCATCCAGTATGTGTCTCGTTACATACATGTATACATAATCCTCCACAGGTCTGTTGCTTAGGAATGCTGTTTCGTACAACGGTATTTCCGGGGTTGTCCCGTCCAGTACTCACAACATGTATTTAGCGTATATTTTGTAGCCTACATCGCGAATACTGATTTTCCTGTAGTCTGTCGTGGATTTCAAGTTTTTAACTATTGGTAGAGGAATTTCCATGGTTGTAATCTATTTCGTTGGTACTTCATTACGTATCCAGATTTCTTCTATCGTTTTACATACTGTTTCTATAAATGTTCTTGGAGCGGCTTGTAGCAATTCCAGTTGTACCTAGCCTATTCCTGGCGCCTTAGTTTTCTTTAAATAATGTATTATTTCTGTGATTAGCTCTGTAGTTGGAGTAGCCAGTGGTCTGTTTTTTTATTTGTCGCTAGGCATTTCCTGTTGTCCTCAAGTCATTTTCCCTGTGTATCATAGGTATGTACTCTTTTCTTGTTGCAGTGTTTGTTCTCCTTGTTTTATATGTATTTGTATGTATTTCGTAACCTTGTTTCAGGTGGATACTTATTTAAATTCTGGAAAACATTTTTGCAGTTTTCTGCTTTGTGTTGCTTCTGGACCTGTCTTTTGTTAATAGTTGGTGGCCATAACTGTTTCTTTAACTAAGGGTTCTCGTTTTAATTAAATCTTAATTGTGCTTGTTGATGCCGTGCTAAGACTCTCCTTCTTCTAGGGGTTATTGATAACAATGGTATGTTTAGACTTTGTCGCACGGCTGCGATTAGAGTCTCAGCTATTTTTTTTCACGATGTGGGCTGTTGCGTACTATTCTCTTTCTGGCCGCTTTGTTGGTACAACTCTTTGCTGTCAAAATTTTCCAGTAGCTCGATGTTCTACTTGCTTTGTTCTTTTTTAATGAAGCTGCCACTATCTCGTGATCTGTACTCACCTCCTTTGCCTATTCCTCTCCGATACAATATAGTTTCGTGTGATTTTCGCGCTTGGCCAAAAGGTGATTTATTTGTGCTTCAACTTCTGTCTATTAATGCTTGTCTGTTATCATTGCTTTTTGGATGATGCAGTTCAGGGCCAATCAATTTTCTATTCTTTTCTGTGAGGTCGTATTTACCTAGGTGTGCATTAAAATCTCCTAGCAGTAATGTCGGTGCCATCTTCATGGTTTCCCTGATGAGGTCATATAGTTCTGCCTTCTCTGTCTCTACCGCGACCATACATAGATTTTCTGTTAATGGCTTGAACCCTTTTATTTTTCTTCTGCTACCTTTTCTTATTAAGATCGCTACGCTTTTCCTTGTGGAGTTTCTTCCCCCCGCTTAGTTGCCAGGTGTAGTTTGTTGTTAGATATGTTTCTGGCAGGCTAGCGATATCTATCTCGTTCGTATTAAGCGTTTCGTTGATTAGTTGCCGCTTATTCGGTTTTCTTGCTTTTCTTACATTCCATGTTGCGATCTTTATTTCTTCCTTCAGTTGCAATTGGAAATCTTGTGGATGTTCTCTGATGTATGGCACGATTTTTTTCTTTAAGTTGAAAGCTTCTCTTTTGTGCTGTGCTATTTGTGTTTTGATCTGCTATTGAGGTGAATAAACGATTCCATCTTTTGGGATTTTCCGCACTGTCAATCTGTGCTTGTCCGTAAATAATATTTCCTGTTTCATGGTAGGTATTGTGTTTGCTGCTTGTGATAATTTACGTTGGTTTGCTGGTGTGTACACTTCCGTGTATATGTTTGCGCACCTCCTAATACTACTATTTGTGATTGACATCAAACGTTAATGTTAAATATCGGAACCAACCTAATTTACGTAATCTAATTTGACTTATCCGGTTCTGAGCCCTAAATTCAAGCTATTACGCTCCATACCTCGCTTAAAATTACATAAACATAAACGTACACCCCATATACTGCAAACAACTTAATGTATAAAATTTCTAAATGTTAAGCATGTATAAATACGTTAGATTATATTATAAGTAACCCTTTATTTAAACATAGTACTAAAAAAGACTATTTTTAATGCAAATATCAATATGTAAATCAATAAATTAAATCAATGCGATAAGAAACCTGTGTTAAATTGCTCGCTGCTCTTTAACTAACTATTTGAAATTCTTGGAAAACTATTTACTTTATTGGGTACCTGGTTTCGTTCTTGTGTTAGCATTTAAGTCTCGATTCGAAATTCAATAGGTTTAGCTTATGTAAAATAATTTTAGTCTTTATTTGAAATATTTCATTTGCCAGGCTTAGGCAAGAATCAGCTCTATTGCATAACCGACTGCCATCACAAAATAACAGTATCTACGTTTTACAATTATTTTTAAGTTGTTTAATATTTCTGCACGCCTGATCGTCTTGACGATTATCTATGTGTTCTCTACTAAGTATTTATATCTACTAGACTAGCCTACTACTTAGCTTTAACTGTTTGCTGCTTAACCTGTTTCCTTTCACCTGTTATTAAATGAGCAGGTAATTCAGGTGTTTCACTCATCCTTGCAGGTACCGCCTACTTCTTAGTTTGATTGTTTTTGAGAGCTAGCTTTTGAGGCACTAAACACTTAAATGCACCTGTTTTGCTCTGGTCAAACATGCGCTAGGCTTATACCTGTTTTACCTGTTGTGCTGAGCCAAAGGTATCAATTCATGGTCACTCTAGGAGCGATCAACACTAAAATTGTCTTTTCAAATAACCTAAAATCTCGTTTTTACTTTTAAAAGCTGGAGCTGCGTCGTTACACGCGTGCATTCGGCCAATGTTCAAACTGAACTCCAGAAGACATGTAAAAGGCATGAATACTAAAAAAATTCGACCGTCTACTAGTATACCGCTATTGGACATCTTTTAAAACAAGCTTATTATACAGGTTTGCTCTGAAAGGTCTGTACAAAAAGCTACCTTATTTGTAAAACCAAAATAGGACGATTGAACCGAACTTACCTCTATCTAAAAGTGCTTCGTTAAGTCGGTATCAAAGCACAAAGTTCTTAAAAAAATTGTTAATTTTTTAGTAAAAAGAATGTTTTAGCGATTCGATTAAATTCAGGATAATATTCTCTTCTGGCAACAGATGGTTTTAGACATAATTTTTTGGTGATTAATATTGCGCAAATGGTCAAAAGGTGATAATCCAATTACAAAGAAGTTTATATTTTTTTAATAGTTTAGCCAATACTTTTAAATTTTTTTAAGAGAAAGACAATCTTACTTCCAACATTTTCCGACCCTTGTTAGATTCTCTCTACCATGGTTTATAAAATTTTTTTTTGAGTTACTTAAAATCTTCCTACAAAATTTACATTTTGTTTCCTCTGCTCTTCGATGAACCGACAGAAACCAAGACGCAGATCGTGATCGGAAAGTAAAAAATCGTGCACGTGTTGAATATGGTATAGATGAAGTAATTGTCTTTTTTAAACTCTATAATTGCTATCTTTGTACACTCCTACTTGAAATCCGAAGATTCTGGTACTTAATTTTAAATCTTCTGCAACTCTTTCCAAGATTTGTTTTTTAACCTGAAAAGTCCTTATCACTCGCTCACGTCTATAATCAGCAGTTGCTGGAGCAAATCGGCTCGTTTTGCGAAGACGGTTCTCAAGAGCGGCAAAGGTTTAAAAGTGTGACGCTTTTGTGTTACAGGTCGGTGTTGCGGGTAGAATTGTACGTTGGCTTGTACGTACAATCTTGGTGTAATGCTCGGGCGCCAGATTTCATGATGCAGTTTACTCTCCGAACAGACTTTACTGGGCAAGGTTTTTTTTCTGGTAAAATTGCATTTTTAATGAATGTTTTCTTCCATTTTGATAGCACTTTAAGGAAGGTTTTCCCCCAGTTTCACTATACTTTCGTAGAAGGTTTTTTCCAGTCGGTCGTCACTGTTTTCTTGTACCTAGTATAAGACCTGGGTAAGATCAGTGAAGATGACGGTCTCCAGGAGCCTAAATAGTTTTTTCAACTACTAGCATTAAACGATATCATTATTTACTATGTTTTAGAGCCAAGACGATGAATTTCTTTCCTAGTGGTTCATAATATTTCATTTTTAACTACTGGTTAATAATGAAAACAATTGCTACCAATCTTTAAATTCACCATAAACTTTCATGTAAAAATCTTTTGATTTTACTGGTAATAACTGTTCACCTACAGTTTCTGCACCTTCCCTAATTTCAGGAGGAGTGCAGTTTTCACTCAAATCATCAAAATTGGACATTATAAACCACGGTAGAGAAGACTTATCAGCCTCGCAACTTATTTCCCTCGATGCTTCGTATCTCGGGAAATAATTCTGCTCGGCTGAAAAAAATGTCTTCTCTACCTTGATCTATAATATACTATTACTTACCAAAACTGTTTGTGCTCAGATAATGTTAATATACAAAACAACTAAACCATATAATGTTAAATAAAGTGAAAGGTCAAATCCAGGAAGAAGAAGATGGCGGTCTCCAGGGGTTTAAATAATTTTAATTACCAAAACTATTTGCGCTCATATCAAGAGATCCAAAAAAAAACTGATCCTCACCTGCTGTGGAATGAAAAATCACGTCTTTGTTAGACTAAGGAAATGTTTATAATGTCAGATAACAATTAAAACCTAACCTGCAATTGACATTATAAACATTCCCTTAGTCTAGCAAAGACGTGACTTTTCATTCCACAGATTGCTGAGGTTTTTTTTGTATCTCTTGATATAATGTAAATATACAAAACAACTATAGCATTAAACCATATATTGTTAAATACAGTGAAAGAGCACATACTAGAACTTTTTACAAAAACAATTGTTACATTAAAACGCAAGGCATTACAAGCCAAGCAAAGCAAAATACGAAAACAATACGGCGTAAATTAGGCTTAAAAGAAGTTCGTCGTACAAACAAAGAAAGGAGAGGAGGGGTGCTCTACGTAAATATAGACGCGTTCGAAAAACACTTTTAGATTCGTATTTTACATATGTGGAATAGCGAATCTGCGCAAACGCATTCTGCAAACTATTCCCTAGTGCCCCCTCTCAACGATTTTCTTAAATTTCATAAATTAACGAATTTTGACATTAAAATCGATATCAACATGTTAAATCACAATAGGAACAACCTGCTACTGAAATAACGCCTCTGGGGAATTTCTTTTTGGTCACTTAACTGAACTGTTTATTTCAGTAATCGCATAGAAAACAACTATCATTTTTGATGTCTCAATGAATAAACGCATTGATTGGAACTAGAAGACACTAAATATCATAAAACTAGGAGACTACTTTAAAAATGGCTGAGGGGGGGGGGGGGGGTTATACTTCAATATAGACGCGCTCAAAAAGACACTCAGATTCGTACTCTTAAATTGTCGAATAGCCGATTTGTGCAAGCGCAATCTTTCTACTACCTCTCAGTGCACCCTACCAACGATTTTTCGATATTTAATAAATTTACGATTTTGGCTTCAAAGTAGCTATGAACATTGTTAAATGACAATAAGAAATTTGAAATTCACAGTTAGTGAAAATTTTCAAAATTTTAAATGTATTTAAAAAAATATTCAGTAATGATCATTTTAAAATTTCTTAAACTTAAAATTTTCAGTTTTCTAATTCTGCAAAATTTTTAAAAACTAAAAATTTTCAAACGATTTTAAAAATCATTTTTAATATTTGAAATTTCTAAAACATTTTTAAAATTTTCAAAAATTTAAAATTTAAACGATGATGAAAACTGTTGAAAATTTTAAAAATTTATATTTGTTGAAGCAGCTGGTGTATGCAAAGAGGGTTGCTTGGCAACTTTTTTCGGCTAGACTTTAATTCCAAACACAACACAATAATGCAACACTATGTACGAGTGTGTGTACGATTACTTAGTAGTTACGCATGTTCAGTTCAGTCGCGGACGTTGCGTATTTCAGAATATACAATACTGCAAGGCGCATTCGGTACATTTATTGCATTCCAAAACAATTTATTTATTAATTTAAAAAAAAGTTGCCAAACAAACGTGGGGCGTCAATAGGTATTTAATTTTAATGTCAGATAATACAACTTTGCACAAACTGATACTTTGTGTTTTGAAAGACTCAAAGAAAGATCATCTGTTTTAAAAGGTTAGATACTGTTGTAATCGCTAATTCTTTAACAATACTATTCGCGAGAAAGAAAGACGTACAGTAAGGTTGGCTTTAATGATTTATATTGCTACCGTATATCCTGCAAATTCTTTGGCAGTTTTGTGATACATGAAGATTGTAGTTACTGAAGTTTATGTGACATTGACAGTACCGAGCCCCGTCAATTCAAGCTACCACTTTATTTAATAACACATGAATATTTCATGTGTTTACAACCTTTAGTGGTGTTGCCGTCTAAGAGGATGCAGAAATAGTATGGCTAACTAAAATAATAGAAGAATTATGTAACAAGAAAATAAGGTGACAGATATTGAAATAAATGCATCAAGGCAAACCAATTAAATAACTTCTAAGTGCAACTTTCTGTGAACAAAGAATTATGGCCTTTCGATAAAATCATGGTTAAAATTTATAATTGGCTTAAACTATTGACAACAATTTATTGTTGTTGGTATGACTAAAGTTTATATAAAATGTGAACTTGGATTAAGCTTGAACATCACAATGTTATCTTAAGTAATATAAGAAGTTACTGTAGCTAACTGAAATTTAATAAATAAAAGTGACAATTGCAATATTTGTTACCCTAATATACATCCTTGTTGACATCTTTGATATTTTTGACAACATCCTGAAAAAGTAAAATAAAACAAGAAGAAATTTTAAAATTGTAAGTTGTTTGAATTAGCGTTATTGATTTATAAACTTGTTTTTTTCTAACCAATTTTCTTCTTTTAAGACTTACATTTATAGCTGTTAACTAATGTTACCATCACACTCAACTTATAAACCAAATGTTTCCAATAATAAAAATGCTTCGTATCTGTCAGAATTCTGGGTAATTGCAACAATACAATAATATACATTAGAATAATTAATAATGAAAGAAATCTTTTAGCGTGAGGTGAATTTTCATTTTATGGGTATAAGAGGTGAAAGATAAAGAAGAAGAAGTAATAATTGATAAAATTATTATTACAGATGAAAATGAATTCTGGTTTAACTGAATATGTAGTCCCCAAGTTTACGCTATTATGCACGCGTATAAAGAAATTCCCAATGGAAATGCACGTATGGGATGTTGAACACGACTATAATATGAAAAAATATTCAAAGGGACGGGAATTTCAAAAATGCAAGTAGTGACACATACGGTCATTCATGCAGGGGCTTTTACGTAGGCTGTAAGTGCGGTGTTGCCATGTGAACCAAGTCCTGGCCATTTATCACACGCGTTTCATTTCGCTCCACGTGCACCTCATATGTTATGCTCACCCGGATCGGCTCCGGTAGGACTCCGGAGTGTTGCACTTTTCTAGTGCCGAAGGTTTGTGTAAAGTATATGTCAAATCTACGGAACATCTACGGAACCTTCCAGGAACTTAAATTGCTCAATAGTAATCTTTGATTTACACTACCCTTCCATACTCGCAAACGATGGAACCAGTCAGAATGAATTCCATTAAATGAAAGTTGAAGGTTAGAGTGCTTTGGGAATAATACTCATATTACGCTCTTCATTCTGAAATATACCGTAGCAAAGCACGTGCATTCAACTACAAATGTTGTTTTGTAGTTAGAACAAGTGTATCAGATTCTGCGCTTTATTAATGTTGTTTACTCGAAAAGATAAATATGGTACATTTCGTCTTCATCTTTTTGTACTTTATTTTCACTTTCTTAATGTACGTCGCATTTTTCAGTGAGGAAGGGTAATATTTTATCTCACAAGTTTTTGAGATAAGGTATAGCATGAAATTGCGTTGAATATATTGTTTTATTTGTTCGCGATTAACAAAAATGATTTCAAACAAATATGCAGTAATGAAGTGATTTGACCTTACTTCTCTTAGTGCTCCGCATACGTATAAATATTAAGTAGTAATACATTCAATATGAATTTATTTTATGATTACAAACACATCCCAATTTTAAACAGTATTCTTTTTTATAAAACATTAAAAACCGCCCTTCAAACCTTCAAACAAAATTGTTTCGTTCGTATTTCCGTTTCATGATGAAAAAGCGTTATTATAGTCCTCACAAAACCAGGGCGTAAACACAGCGAAAGGATTAGGTGTTTGTATCTCCTTGAGAAAATATCTGCACGGAAATAATGTAAAAAATTCATTACCTTACATAAACAACGAATATTTCGTCAACTTAATTGTGTGTACAGGTTAACAATACAAGCAATATAAAGAGAGATTGTACACTAGCTCAAATAATGTTAAAAAAATATTTGAGAACTAAAAATAAACATGAAACATTCGAAAAATCAGTAACAGCGAGGCTAATTTTACTGCTCGCTCCCTGGAACAGATAGATATACCCGTCATCGAGTTTATCAAGTTTTAAACTTTAAGGAAAAAGAACAGTACCATTTCTTGACGCTTAAATTCGTTTGCTTCTTATCAAATTTCTTATCTTAGAATTCAATTATAACAAATCTCCTTAAAAGAGCTGTTTTCTGAGTCAGTTTAAAATTGCCACCTAATTGAATTCTTGGCTGATTTTATTTCGGTTGTATTCAGATAAAGAAAGTAATATTCAGTTTTAGCACAGCGCTTTTATAATGGGGTATTCTACCTTCGAAAAGGGGTTATTTTTGCAATAGTGCTGGCCGTTCGAGACACATTAGCTTCATAGAAACGGTATATAAAGGCGCCTTCGTTTTATGCAAGCTTTCAACTTAAATTTCATATTCAATATACTTATAAGAAGAACGCTATAGACATACTAAATATTTTAAGATATTTATAATAATACATTTTGCAGCTACTGTGATGTTGAAAATGATTTTCATTATACATAATACATAATAAAAATACCGACAGAAAAGGAAAAGCTTTTGTGCGTATGCGTAAATTTGGAGGAGTTACTAATTAATAATTATTTATAAGAGGTACGCAAAGTGATCAAAAAATCTTAAACAAGTGCAGCTTTGAAGAATCAATCGCCTGTCTTTGATGGGCTTTTAAATGTAAATTAAGCGTTAATTTTTTTATTGCTGTGTTCAACGCAAAGGCAAACTATAAAGAAAAACTAGAAATAGGAACACGTATAACACCTAGTATTAGCTATTGCTTGCCTATGATGAATTTACAAATCAGTTAGGGGGATGATTTCTTAAACAATCACTGTCAATTTAATAATTTGTTTTATCTACAACAGTGAGTAAAGTGACCACTTTACTCACTCATAAGAGTGAGTAAAGTGGAAATTTACTCTCTTGGTGACATTACCTCATTTTATTTTTTTTTTTCGTTTTCAAAGTAATGCGATGCAAATTGCGATTAGTAAAGTCAGCAATTTTATGTTTTGTTTCCAAGGCATTGTGATGCAATGCTTTCATTTTTAAAATGTCAAAATTTTTTGAAACGTCAAAAATTTAAATATTTTTGAAAATTGTACATATTATTCTGTTGTAGATAAAATTTTATATAGAACACATGACTAAAGTGTATTTTTGTGATTTCGCAGATTTATATCAGTCGCTGACGCTCGTGATTTAAACTTCTGCTCGATCAAAAAAAGTTCCACTTTGCTCACTTGTCCTATAAATAATTATTATCTACAACAGTGAGTAAAGTGACCACTTTACTCACTCCTAACAGTGAATAAAGTGAAAATTTACTCTCTAGTTGACATTACCTCACTAACTTAAATTTGGTGCATTTATACTTTGTACTTTGTACTTTGTACTACACTTTGTACTACACTTTAATGTACACTTACATGTATGACACAATTGTTACAATTATTAATAGTTATTCCCGAAAATCCCGCAACAGATGTAATAGATTATGCTCTTCGTTTATTAAAGACGTTCCAGGCTGAGTTGTAATTTCATCTCCAAAAGATTTAGAAAAACCTGCTTTGTTGTTGATTCATGCCAGATGCACTAGGCTGCATTTGCATTGTTGCATTGTTGCATCAGTCAACACTCATTTTGCTATCTCCTTTTTTTGTTTGATCGAATTTTCTATATAACCTTCAGCAATCGAAGTACACTTCCACCCACCGTGACGTTTAATTGTTGTTATTTTATGTTTTGTTTCAAAAACATTGTGATGCAATGCTTTCATTTTTTAAAACGTCAATTTAAATATTTTTGAAAATTGTACATATTATTCTGTTGTAGATAAAATTTTATATAGAACACATGACTAATGTGTCTTTTTTTGATTTCGCAAACTTCTGCTCGATCAAAAAAAGTTCCACTTTACTCACTTGTAATATAAATAATTATTGTGATGCTTTTTTCGTTTTGTGTGACTACGTGTCCAACATTATTTATTTAAGTTTAACCCAATCTTATTTTAACTGAAGAATCGAAATGATATTTCTAACGTTTTTCTTAATCGCACGAAAATGAATGCAGTGAATTATACATTTTATTAAGAATTTTGATAATTATTATTGCTTTGCTAAATTCAAGCTTTTCTCATAGAGTACAGAGTTCGCTATATTTTCGCAAGTACGCCGCGACGGATACATTCGGTTTGCTTTAAAATATTTATCATTTTTTGTAGGCGTACCCCAAATTCTGTATTTACGAGTACAATTGAACAAAGCCTACAAACATCTAATAGTTTCATGTTCGCACGACAAACATAATTTTTGTGATATTATTTTATAAATTAGTTCGGCTACTAAATTAGTTCAGAAAAAGTGGCGTGCTTTAGTTGTAATCAAACTAGTTTTAATGTATCACCATAAATAAAAGTTTGTTAATTATATAAAATCCGTTTTACTAACATCCAAAAATGTAATAGAAAAATCTATTATTCAGAATCGGAAGCGTGTGCACTGAAACAATATACAATGGAACAAACAGGCGAAAAATGTCATCGCCTTGAGGGAAGAAACTTTAATTGAAATGCCCTCGGCGTCCCAACATCTTTGAGTCAGAAGTTAGCCAACTTCCCGTTCCTAATATCTATGCGAAACCTTTAAACACGAGGGTTAGCCGTGCGTCGTTCCTTTGGAATTCACCGGCATTCCTCCCTTGTCAGTATTTGAACACACACACAGACACAATTGGGTTTGGTAACACATGTTGTACAGTCATTACAATTAATGCCGCGATAAGATAAAATTTTGTTAAGAATAAATCAAAAAACATTTTCAGTCATATGTGCTCTTTTAGCGAGACGTTGAACGTATTTCGTATCTGCAAGCGAAGGAAAAAGGGGCCAGTGATATATGGTAGGCACATGCTAAAAAGACAAAGCGAAATTATTGTAGCTCTCAGATATATATGCTATAATAAAATATGAGATATAACTGTCGGGCACGTAAGCGGTTCAGATTCAGGCTGCAAACATTTAAAGAACAAAATTGAATTTCCCAACTTTGAAGTTCCATATAAATATTTCATGTATAGCTCGTTTGCGTCAGCATATGATGCTGCTACCACGTTCATCTGTAAAAATTTAGAACGAGAAAACTTTCTAGATGCATTGGAAAACGGCGAAAATAAATTCTGAAAAGTAAACACATTTTTCATTGTATATGCACAGGCGAGTAGAAACCACCCAAGTAAACTCGCGGCGTTTGGTCCAGACAATTGCTGAAAGACGATATGCAAGATCTAGGGATGTAACCTGCAGGAGACGTTCAAAGTGGCGCCAGACTGCATGAATGTGGGTGCGATCAGAATACTAAATTATTTATAATGGCATTCACTTCACTTCGAATTTTTATAAAACTCTAAACAGTGTAAATAAATGTCTTAGACTGATGTAGGTACTGAAACTTAGGTACTTAGGTACTTAGGATACCTACCTAGTTAGTTACTGCCACAGGTTATAAACTTTCAGAAAACGCATAAGGTTAAAAGTACTTTAAAGTCGAAATGTACTACCCTCAATGAAAAATCATCAGAAAAATTATCAGCAAATCATTGTCATCTCCTTCATTTAGAAAACCGCGCTGTGGTGTTTATACATTTGGAAAAAGAATGAAATCTCGTTTTATGTGACGTGGTGTATAAGTGCCCAAATAAATTGTAAGCCTACGCTCTCTATGGAGTAAGCTGACACTTTTTATTTGTGTTTTATTAGCCTAAAGATAATACGCGACTGTGTTGAAAATCTACCAGCTTAAAATAGGTGTGTTATTGATACCATAAAAACGATCTCAACATATATGTCTGTAACAAAATTGTTGTACTGTTTTATTATAACAAATTCAAAAAAATGAGCGAACACCTTCACCTAGACTTTTCTATGCTTTAGATCCTGTTACTTACTGCATCTGCAAAATGTATTTTTTTAATTTAACTTTGTACCGTCCAACGACTGTTCGGGCCACTCCACTCGCTGTGACTTGTATCTCTACTGTATGAACACTGAACAGGCTGAAAAAGAGTGGATAGTTCAGCTTAGACCATTAGGTCCGTTGCTGCGCCATACTGGGGCATTAGTAATCAGTTCAGTATACTTGAATAAGTTACAACAGTTTTTTTTATGAGAAAACATTTGAATTTTTTTACTTTAAACCAAAACAGAAGAAAGAAGTCGTTCGCCAAAAATTAGGCGAGAGGGGAAAATTGCCTCCTTAAAATATTGCTGCATCTAAAAATTAAGTTGTGAACTTTGTTTAATATCAAACTAAAGAAAATTAGCCAAATTGTTTTTATCGCCTTCCGTTTTTTAATTAAAGGGGAGGGCATTTTCGATTTAAAAAAAATCATGGACTGTCCCACAGAGAAGTTGGCGGACTAGAGACAAACCAAATTGTAGCTTATTTATAGTTCTCTGTGCTATGTCTAGTTAGAGCACGGATTTATAAGCAGTTATTTTTTTAAATAAGCGCTTACAATGAGCTTGATAAATAAATCAGAAAAAGCATGAAAAATCACAAAATGAGCAAAATAAAAAAAAAACAACATTTTTTGTTATTCAAAAGAATAAGGTATTGCTACAAATATTTCAATGCCAAATAAAACCGTAATTAACAACAAATAAAAATACACTTTGATATAAATTTCCTTGCCGTTCAAATAATGTTTTTATTAAAAATTTAAGTTAAGCCTATTGTGATAAAACCACAGAAATGTTTTTAAATCAGCATTTAATAGTAGGGAGTATTACAAAGGCGTAACCTATGGTTTTCATGCAGCTTCTGCAAAATATTTTGTTTTTTTAATAACCAATTCTGGAAAATGTTTTACCCCAAGTTGCCGGTATGGATTTATCCTTCACTTTAAGCATTTTCTAATTTCAAATTAAAATTATTCAGAAAATATCACAACACAATGGAATTCTTCTGAGTACTAAAGTTAACAAAAGACAAATTGATGTTTTTATAAATAAACAGGTATACTTTGTGTGTGGATTTCGATAGAACACAGAACTTGGTGATTCCCCGAGTGCACTATTTGTTTCGCTGAGGGATGTTTGCTTGGTGGTATTTGTAGAGTGTGGTGTAATCATTCGGTTAATTATTCGTTATTGTTTAAAAATAATTGAAAAACATTTAAACATTAGATTTTTCAAACTAGAAATTGCAAATGTTAAAGTTTATATGAAAAAAGCACCAACTAGTTGTATAAAAGCTAAAATAAGCGCACATAAGCGGTTTGAGGGGCAAAACAAGCTAAATTAGCAGCAAAATAAAAGTGATGTCAAATGATTACATTTTTCATGAATCGTGGAGATACAAAATGATTTTGATTTGCTACAATAATAGTGCATAAGCAAAATACTTGAAATTCGCGATCTAGTTATAATAAAATGAATAGAGTAAAATTTAATAACTAAATAAATAATACAAACACATGTCCTACTTCCAGATGTTTTAGAATCTTATATTAAAGAAAGTTTAATATATCTCCAATTGCAATGTTTGTCCAGATCCCACTGTTCCAGAGATATGGAGAAACAAAGAACGAACGAACGAAAGAACGTGCACCTCTCTACTAATTCACGCATAAGCATTTATTTAAACAAGAAACGGTTGATTTGTGTTTCTTTACCTCCAAAACGTGTTTTTCGCTAAAATCTCAAAATAGAAACTTCTTATGAAGACAATGCTTTTTTTTTATTGGTGCCCCATTTTACCCATTTAAAGCACGCCTCAGCGTGTTTAAATCGAACTTTCAAAAACGCGCGTTTTTTAAAGTTACCATGGCAACATCAACAACTCGAGAAACGTGAAGTCTAAATGACAATTTTTTGATTATTGATCTGACAGGAGTACCTTGTAACGTCAAATAAAATATTACTAACAAATTTCTAAAGGTAAGCAAGCACAACTCGTTCATTTATATCTGTTACCTTTTGCTCTTCCATTTATTTGATGAACTTGTCATATTCTTTTTTATACGCATTATTAGATTTTTGCGGTATTAATCGCGATTCTGCTTTACTATTTAAAAAATCGATATTAGAATTCATTTTTAAGCAGTGCGGTGACAACAATTAATCTTTGATGACAAATTAATTTCTGTTTTTTTCATTTCCATGACAACGAAAGGTATACTGATGTCACATCACGAATTCAACCATTTTACATTATTAGTTCTTATTTTCATTTTTTGTAGTAATAATACCAGTATTTATGATTTCAAAGTGCACCAATAAAAAAAAATAGCGTAAAGAATTCGTGGATAACTGGTCTTTAAAACACTTGCTCTATTTCGAGCACTCCGGCTGCGCCGTCGTGCTCGAAAAATCGCGCGTGTTTTAAAGACCTTTTTATCCACTTATACTTTAATATACTATTCTACACTGCAAATATGAAAAAGGTAAAAACAGATACCTCTAGCATTTCTTTGGTGTACCGGGTGATCGTAAAAAAAATAATTCAGAGCAGGCCATGACCGAAGTGTTAAAGTTGGCAATACTTAATATAAGCCAATGGTCAAATGTTGACAGCTGTAAAAATGTTTGGGTAAATACATTAAGTTAAATGTATCTAACCAAAAATTTTTACAGCAGTCAACATTTGACAATTGGCTTATATTAAGTATTGCCAACTTTAACACTTCGGTCATGGCCTGCTCTGAATTATTTTTTTAACTATCACTCGGTATGTTTCTTGCGTAGGTAAATTTTTAACAAACACAGAAAACTCGAACATGTTGTCGGGCGCATACAAACTGCACCACGGAAAATCTCTTGTTCCAGTTTTCTGTCTAGGTATTTAAAATTCTCTACCCGAATTGCACCACGAACGGACTGCACAACGTTAATTCCTACCTGAACTGCACCACGGATTAAAACATCACCGCTTCGTAGGTTTCTGATTCGTGCGTTTCACATTATATTAGTTTCGCCAAAATTTAAAAAAAAATATTGTATATTTTACTATGATTTAATTTTGCTCAGTTGAAATAAGACGGGACCAGTTATGTTAAAATTATTTATTATATACACAAGTAAAAATAGTAAAAATTACCACTGTACAACCTAAAAATTATTTTTAATATCACATTTAAAAAAAATACTCTATAATATAAAAATAATTAAAAATTATTTTTAACATTACACATGTACTAATTAAAGTTTATTTTGCTACTTTGGTATTCACTGATTTTGTTTTTAATATATTTCTGTTTATTAACAACTTTTCTTCTTACTTTGATGCATATTTGCAGAATTTATTTTAATGTAACTGTCCTACTGCATGTGTATTATTACTTCTAAAAACACATGTATGTTAGGGTATGGCGAAGAACAATATTCTTTTAAATTTGCAAGGAACGATTCGCAGCAATTGGTTGTTCCAATTAAGCAAGTTGACTTTTCAGCCCATATGTAAGGAGGAAAGCGAGCGTCTTTTTAATTTAATACTTCTTATTCTAACCTAAACAATACAAACTGAGAACAACAAATAAGTATTACAGATATCACTTCCAAGAACAGTAGTCATTAGCAGGTACATTAATCCGTTACTGCTGATATGAAGCAGTGCAGTTCATGCAGAGGATTAAAAAGGCCAAAAATTTTGGTGGTGCAATTCAGGTAGTGGATTAGCGGGCTAATGAATTCGTGGTGCAGTTCGTGTGCACCGAAGCTGTCTCGAGCTTTTGATTATAATCACACATACTTCAATGTTATGAACCTGTAAATATATTGGAAAGATTAACAGTTGTAATTAAATGTATTACAAAATATTTAAGTAAAGTAAATAAAGAATAAGTTATTGACACATACATGCCTGAAAATCAAAGTAATAATCCCTGTTTGTAACAACGCTTTTAATTAAATATTATGTAGTATACATGAGAAGTGCAATAGAGGTCACTTTTCATGACGATTATTAATAAGATATAAGTGATTAATATTACCTGTCGGCCACACTTTTCTCATTGTAAAGGTCATTCCAATTTTTAAAACCAATTAACAGTAAATATTTATATATAGGTATCAAGATGTAAGCATAACGGTGTAAGTAATTAGTATAGCCTAAGTAAATTTCAACTAATGCCTTAAAAGCATAAACCATAAATCATAACTAAAAAGTTTATGTTATAGGTACACATAAAAACCTAAAACAGTCTAATTATTATTAGACAAAAAACAATTTCATAAAATTTATTAAAAAGTTAGAAAGGTTCTCGTGCATGGAACGATCGAAAAAAGTTTATTTTGTATTCTTTGTGTCGTCGTGCAAAAAGGGGTCTCAAATTTCATCGACACTTTTCACAAAACAAACAAGTACACGTATATCTAAGTGCAGTGTGACTGCGGTAAGCCGCAGACGGGAAGTAGAAGCAAGGGTTGTCTAGCGGACTTCCGGCCATCGGGGGTTTACCCGCCGACCATCGCTCACTAGGCGCCAGAGCATCCCCAAAGGGGATAGTGGAAGTATATCTCAAAAGACTCTAGGTGTGAGGTCTTAAAGAAAGTGTTTCATTATTTTGAATGTTTGTGTGTTACCTATACGTAACCATTCTCTGAGCGATGATTAATAGTTTGTACGTCTTCCAAATACTCTAATGTAGGTGTCTTTAATACACTATTAATTATGTTTAATGGATGGATAAATTAAAAAATGTTAATGAAAAAACTAAACTAAATTCTAAAATGTACATCTAGTTTTAGCAGCACATGTAGCAGATAAATAGAAGCATTTGTTATTAATTTTAAATGATCAGGATCACGTCAGTAAAAGCATAGCAGATGTTCATATCGTGACGAATTGACGAAAATTCGATTTACCCTTTAGTAATGATTTTTAGTGTCATTCAACAAAACTAATTATTTTGCAATTTCTATGAGAAATTTAATGAGTGCAAGTGTATGCGTTCTTATCTATATAAATATCAACTAGTAGTTTATCGTCTGTTTATGTTTACTTACTTTCATTTAGCCACCAAACGCAATTGACACTGAAATCGAAATTTTTATTTGTGTAAGTAAAGTATGGGCTTTAGTCAAAAATAATTAATTGCTGGACCTACAACCAATTGTGCACCTCTTCTAACTGTGTTAAAGTATTTGTGGAGGTGTGGAGTTGTCCCTACTCTACTACTACTACTACTACTACTACTACTACTACTACAGTAATCTACTATGGTGATTCGCTTTGCTGGTCACATTTTTGGTAGCAAAATCAGGCTTGAAAATAGAGATAATATGATGAATATATTGTGTATGCAAGAGGGTACATGCTAGCGCAATATTTATGCTGGAGTAAATGCAATAACAATAACTGAGAAAAAATAAATAATAAAATACAATTTTATTTAGTGTTCTCTGATGTTCCTTAATTTCAAGCAATCGTTTCCGAAAAATAAAGAATGTACTCGCAGTACACGACCTTTGTTAGTTTTTCTCCATCCATGAAAAGCGGATTAAATTGTCTTTTAATGATCCAACAATAAAATTGACTTAAGTTGTTGTGACGACTGCTTAACCACGAATTAACAATACAGTTTACCAATACTTATTATTTTATTATGTGTACAGACAAGAAGATTTTTACTTCAAAAGACATTGTGAATGGTTGACAACACATACGTGAAATAATCCATAATAGCGGATTGGTAGCACTCTGCCGCTGAAAAAAAAGTATTTTTTATAGGATCGGAGAATAAAACAAGGCTTGCAAGAAATATAACAGACACCTTTCATAAACTGTGTTACTTATATTGCTATATATTAAATTCGGATTCATTCCACCTGTCTCAATTTTTAGTAGCGAGGGCCCCACATATTGACGCGTCCATTACAGAAACTTCCGATTTGTTTGTACAGCGGTCTACTATATTATTCAATAGAAATAGGGCGAATAGGATGTATATTCAAGTTAGATGTTTAGAAAATAAGTAAATTGAATGAATAAACCATCATCGAGCCTTCGGCAAAGCGCCTCCACCAAATATTACGTTTAAGAGCTGTTTTAGCACTTCAGTAATTATATCTGAATAAAACACATAGTCACACAACAACATATATTAAATAAAATTATAAATTAAAGTATTCTTACATGATTACAACCAATTCTTTACTACAGACCCCATATTTAAATATAAGCCCTAACTAAGGCTTAGTTAATTTGATTCTTTAGAGTCTCTCATCGCGACAATATGCTGCTGTTAGTTCAAACACAAACTCCGAGGATGAAGTATGCAGCCTATTACTTTGTTTATAATTTATAGCTTTACTTCGTTCAAGTCCACATTTACTAAGTATAAATGAAATAGTTTTTACGTTAACAATATTGTTGAAGTAAAAAAGTATTTCATTTATACTCAATAAAAATTATAAGCTCAGTAATAATCTGAAAAACAATTTGAGCAAATAGCTTAGTTTCTGAAAGAACTGAAAATACTATTTTGTTTACTGTTCACTAACGGTTTTTAACATATACAGGCTCTTTATAAAGGTATAAAATAAAACATTTATTATTTTTATTTTTTTAATAGTAATTATAAAATTTAGGTAGATATATAACAAGCGTCTAGGTACACCGAATCTGCAGAATTCCCACTGTCGAACTTGCGTAGTTAGTATGCCGTCAATTTCAGTGAGCGAATGCAACTGTTATCGTATTTTTTTTTTTAAATATAACTGCTTTTAACCATAACCTCGGGTAGATAGTAAATAGCAAGAACATTGTTTTAAAAAAAGCAGTATAAAATTAAAAAAAGATTTTTTGACTAACTGAGATTCGACCTCTCAACCATTTATTCAGTAAAAAGCAGTACACCCGCATTTCCATCTGTGCCACTACTTCCAGGATATGGCTAAACAGCATAATATAATACGCATCAATTCGCATGCGCATTGTTACAGTGTGATTTCTGCGTCTGCGGGATTTTTGCAGATTTGGTGTACCTAGACGCTCTTAAAATCTATTTAAAACAATATCCAGGAAGAAGAACCGGATTTATATTATTGGCGTCCCTAGTCAAATTATCAAAAAAATACAATCAATTATGTATAATTTAAAAAATGGCATTGTTAGTTTTTACATATAGTTACTCATAGTCATATACAAAGCATAGAAATCGAAAAATTAATAATTTTGGGTTTAATCTGGGGGTTGTCCCTTCGATTTTGCGAGATACTAGGTGGTGCACGCACTTTCTGAACAAACTTAAAGTGCGCATTTCTGACGTAAATTTAAGTAAAACATGTCTAATAAGCATGGGTGTCAAAACGCTGCTTTACGGAGTTACACCCTCCCATAAAGGGAAAGATGTAATAACGCTTTCTTTAATATCTGTCGCAAATTGAGATATTTGATTTAAAAATTGTATTTCACTTTGTTTTGTATAATTCCATTAATTAAAGGAGTAGATGTTGAGGGGCTTGAACTACGTTAAGTGAAATGTTGCGTTCCTCCGCCCCACATTTAAGCCTCTGATCAGCGGTTATGAATAAAAAAAGTGAAAAGGTGAATAATTAATAGTGTAGTATTAACATGCAGCTAGTAACGAACCACATGACCTGTACAAAAAAAGTAAAATATCTAGCACGTGAATTCAAACCACACACACAAAGTATACAGAACTCGAATTGCAACATAGTCAGAAATACAGAGGGGATAGCAGAAGTTTAGAAGCAATACTGCTGCAATCTATTCAATGACCCTAAGTTGCCAACAGAACCCATAACAAACGAAATACAACAACAAGAACCGAATCTACTAAGAACAGAAATTGAAACATCTATAAAAAGATTAGGAATCGGAAACCACCCGGTGCAGACGGCATAACTGCGGAAATCATCCAAGCTACAGGGGATACCGGAATCAACATAATGCACGTAATATGCGAAATGGTATAGCAGTCAGGAAAGTGGCCACAGGAGTAGTGTGAATTAATTTTCATACCTCTACAGAAATAAGGATCACAGACAAATTGTAACAATTACAGAACGACAGCACTGATACCACACGCCAGCAAGGTATTCTTTAACATAGTTCACGAACGCTTAAATTAATATCTTTTCCAACAGATTCCAGGTAAACAAACAGGATTTATGCATAGAAAAGCTACACGCGAACAGATTTTAAAGACTATTAATTGAAAAAACGCGCGAAGTCAACGCAAAGATGTATCTCTGCTTTGTTCACTATTACTAGGAGTTCGACTCCATAAAATAAAACCAACTCTGCAAAATACTAAGAGAAATGGGAACCCCCCACACTTACTTCAACTCATCCCAAACCATTATGATAACAATAGCGCTAAAGTAAGAGTTAACAACGTATACTCAGAATCCTTTGTAAGCAAGGCAGGTGTGAGACAAGAGTGCATCCTTCCTCCCCTGCTATTTAGTATATGCACCGAACACGTAATGCGCATAGTCATGGATGAATGAGAAGGTGGAGTAATCATAGGGAGACGCATGAGTAATCTAAGATACGGACGACACCCCTCTACCGAGAGAGATAGCTCCGCAGTTAACGCGTCCGCCTTTCATTCGGGAAGCCCTGGGTTCCATTCCCGGTTCGGCCGACTCTTCTTAGGTTTTTTCCGCCGTTTTCCTAAGCCAAAAGGTAAATACGGGGACACTACTTTCCGCGGAACTACCTATTTTATCCAAATTCCTTATTCTAACCCATCCTTTCACGACCGAAGAGGGGCTTAAGACTCCGGTGCAGAGTCCGAAAGACTTCTATAGCAGCCCGCACCTTCACGGGGAATGAACCAACATCAATTTTCTTTCCTTTCCGGACGACACCCTCATCATAGCACCAGCAGAAGAACTGAAAACGATTATGAACAAGTTAGTAGATGTCAGCAGAGTCTATGGCCTAAAAATTAACAAATCGAAGATTAAAGTGATGATTGTAGAGCAAATTCCAATCAAGACCATATTCAAAGAATAGCGAGATACGAAGTGGTAGAGAAATTCCAATACCTTGGGTCAATAATAGCAAATACAGGACAATGCGAACCTGAAATTCGAAAACGATTGGCAATGGCACGTGCTGCAACCACAGGACTAACAAAAATATGGAAAAACACGAGTATAACCAAGAACATTAAACAAAGATTATTACAAACACTAATTTTCTCCATAGCCACTTATGCAGCCGAGATATAAACGATCAAAAAATCAGGTAGAAACGGAATCAACGCATTTAAGATGTGCTTGTACAGAGATATGCCGCGCATACCATGAACAGCCTACTAAACAAACCAATCGTCCATAGAAAAATTAGATGTAAAGAAATGACTGAACACGACCATATTCTAGTCATACCTTAAATATTTTGGACATCTTGCGAGATGAGAAAATGTCATGAAGACTCTAGTAATGCAGGGCAAAATAGAGAGACGCCGTCCGAGGGGCAAATCGCCGATGCGATGGATTGACCAGATGAAGACACTAACAGGACAAACACTACAAGAAATAACTTACTCAGTTCAATACAGAAATCTCTTGAAAACAACTATCACCTCTACCACATAACTTATAACGTCACCATACCCCTACGAGGAATGAATGGATTAAAGAGGAAAAGTATTCATTCAAAGTGTACATGAAATAGCTCAATTTATGTCAGAGATACTAATAAAAGCGTGATTAGAACGTGTCATCTTCGGGAAGCAGTAACTCAGTGAGGAAGCGTTCTCGAACCTACGTTTATCTGACTTTTTCTACTTAAAATAACCCCAGGAATGTGCTACTGGTATGGTATGGTATATGGTATACAGAAGTATTGATTTCAAGAAAATTTTCAAAATTTAGATTTTAACGGAAATACACGTTTTAGGGCACAAAGAACCCAAAAAGGTGGTTTTTAAGAACGTCTGACAGTGGGTGAATGGGTGGGCGGGTGGGTAGGTGTCTGGGTGGGTGTGTGGGTGACGCCTTTACAGGGAAAAGTACTTGATCGATTTTATCAAAATTTTAAATGAAGAGGTATATCGAAAACTGTAGTTCTATTTAATCTTTTCAAAAAAATCTTTTTCGTTGCGTTTGATTTCCAGAACAAAATTTTGGAAATTTAAGCACGGAATCTGAGAGAAGAATTTAAGGCCATAGAACACCTTTGTTACTAAATTACTCTCTAGCTTCAAAATGGCGGCAGCCACAACTTTCTGAAAATCTCGACTTTAACGCCCATTTACTCAAAAAGTAGTTGTCTAATAGGGATTAGCTATCACTTGAGTTCTTTCTAGGTAGTATACGATGAAGTAAAATTAATTGCGAAAATCCGAAAACAATCGCAATGACGCTGTTTTAAAGTTTTGAAAATTTTCAAATAAATATTTTTGTAAACTGCACAAACGATTTTTGTTAAGTTTCTGAGCCGATAGAGCTCGCATTGAACTACAAATTTGTTTTTTACTAATTTCCCAAATTTTACTTTGATGCCTTCCAGGAATTCGTGAAAAATTTGAATTTGAGGAATTATTTTATCAAAAAGGCAAACGCCGATCGTTATAAACTTTTATCAAAAATTATTTAAAAAATTAAGCAAAAAAATACGATACTTTTCAATATCAAAAACGCGTTTTCAGGAATTTACGTGATTTTAAGTAGGCCTATTAATTAGCTCTAATTAAAAAATAGATTTTTTATTGTTTGTCTTTTTGCTACTTTCTCAAATAAAGTTATTATAGCCATTTTTGTCCGACATCCGAAGCGGAATTTGTAAATAATCGAAGCGCGGCGGGTGTTTACCTTGCTTTGGTGAAGTTAGACGCTGCTTCTATGGGTAGAGTTACGGTACGGAAACAAATTAAACAGGCTATCGCAAATTCAAACTCCTGTTGCTTGTTTTCTTAGAAATCTAATACTCGGTGCACTGTACAACGTTATAATTATTAAAAGTTACATTTCTGCAAATACGTCAAGTATTAATATCTAGTATGGAAAAGTCTACTGGAAGTCCACAATTTAGCTTTTCTAAATGTAATCTACAGCCAACGCTATTTGTGAAAAGCGTAGAAATAAAACCATACATTAATTATGAATTTGAATAACGTACAAGCAAATAAGAAGCTTGCATAACCTCTGCGTATCCAGAAATGTAACTGAGTTATATTAAACCTGCGAATCTACATCCAGGAATGCGCTACGTAGAAAATTAAATTTTAAAATTACTGAAGGTCTAAAAACGCATAGCGAATATTCATAGTGTCGCAATGCAGCAAACACTTTAGTTTTCTAAACACGCATTATACCTAAAATTTTTCTACATATAAAAAGTTTGAAAAGTTTACGTTATTTCTTTAAGGTAAATTAATAATTTTTAAATATCTGAATATAAATTGTACAAGATAGTTCAGAAAAATCCATAGCACCTTAGATCGGCTACAAAGTAATTTAATGCAATAAAGATATAAATATTAGAGAACACAGGTGAGTAATGACTACGAAAACTAAGCAGTATCAAAGAGCATTAATATGTTTTTTGCCAGTCAGTACACATGAAACCTTGCGGTGCCATACAAAACCAAACACGTAGTAGTGGTAGTTGGGTAGGAACGTTAATACAATGAACATGCAAGTAAAATTTGTTACTGGAGATATAACGCTAACAGCATAATTTATAGAACGGATAACGTACTGGCTTTATTAACATGCTGTAAATGCTGTAAATGAAAATATCTAATCTTGAAATTCAATAGCTGTGATTATTATTTTAAATTTTCATTCAATCTACAATAATTATACGCAGTAGGAGAACTGAGTTACAATGTGTTTACTGAAAGGCGTCATTGCTTTTAGATTTCAAATATATTTAATAGGGCCGGCGGCGCGGCGGCGGAGAGTAAAGCAGAGGGCTAAGATTGCCGGATTTGGTTCTATTAGCATCATAGGTACCGAGTTATGTTCTCGGTAAGTCTATCCTGGGTGTTTGTAGCGTTTTTAATTTAAATTTTAGATGGGGTTAATAAACAAAGTAGTTGACGCTCCCGTAGACATGATAGTCTGTTTAAAAAAGAAAGTATTTTTGTTGCAATCGTTTCAGTAATATAGAACACGGCAAATCTTGTTTATCTTAAATTAACTATAATCAAAATAATTTGCAAAATGATCTAATTTTTTTGTACAATTGAAACATATTTTAATTTTGATTTTGTTTTACAATGTGAGTTATTTCCAAATTATTATAAATTGTGTTTCATAAAATTATGAAAACCTATTATTTTTCCTAATTAGAATAATATCTCTGCAATTCAGTGTTTGTTAACCTCTCGAAGCTCATACAATTAATACAAAGTCACTTTTAATAATCATTTACTCTATGCGCATGACGAAATAATTAATAAAATTAAAAAGAAATGCAAATTAGTATGAATGTTGTATCATTACGGTACGTTTGTTAATTAATATAAAAGTACAACGTACTACATTTAAATCTTAAATTCTTATCCTTAATGTGTAAATATTATAGATTTAATTTTATCAGCGTAATTTGTGATTTATAATGTGTTTCCAAACAAATTAAATTATTAAATTTTTTGATATTATAATCTGCAACATCAGTCATTTCGTCAGCCATGAGATTAAGGATAAGTCCAGATTTTCCTACTTCCCTAGATAATGTACTGTCAGTGGCTATGACAAAGTTTCCTTTAGTTTTCTTCTATATATCCAGTTGCTTCGTGTATATTACGAGCTGGGACGAGCGCAACACCTCCTAAGCCGCTGACTGATGGCCCTGTCGCCTGTAATCGCCCGGGATCCTGCAAGGTTTTTGCAATTTTCCAAGTGGCTGTGCATCAAATTCCGCCATTGTCTTACTGACCGCACGGTTCGGAATGGTTTACTACCTCTAGTAAACAGCTCTGACTTATACGTTTAGTGAATTACTTGATTTTGTGACGCATCATACATTTTCTGTAGCTCCTTGTTTATTGCATAAAATGAAATTTTTAAATTGTCACAGAAAGCGTATAAAAAAATTTGGAATTACTTAAAAATCAAATCATCACCGGCACCCCTTTGTATTACCTATGTTTTACATTACTGTACATTGTTTCTGTAGACATATGATGTATGTAAATGACGTCTACATCCACCCAAAATGGGTGGCAACGGCAGTTAATAAAGAATTATATAAATTAGGTGAGAAACCTCAAATATGTGCTTCTGAAAATAATTATTTTTTAAAGATGTTCTACTTATTTTTCTGTTCTGTACTATTGTTCACAATCCTAGATCAATCAGGCAAAATAGGCTAAAAGCAACAGGTAAATAATTAAAAAATAGATGAATCACTTTGCCTGGACTGTCGAATACATTAAGAATAATTACCTTTTCTGTTTTCAAAAATGTTTCATACGAGGTACTGATATAATATGTCTAAAAGTTAGCTACCATATATAGGATCAAATGATTTGCGCATGCGGCATGTCGGTCGCTCGCGTAATGTCGAGCACGCTGTAGTTATTATGGGTAGTATATTTGTGAGTAAAAATGAAAGTAAAAAAAAGTTTTTCATATATCGTAAAACGATTATTTGGAAATAAAGAGAAACTATAGACCAAAAACTAAATTCTTCAGCTAAGAAATCGGGGGAATGGGAAGCCCACCCACCTTAAATATTAAATCATGTAAAAAATCCAACTACATTCTTATTTTAATTTGAACCTTAGAACATTTAGAAAGGCGTTACAGGCAAATTAGCGGGCTAAAACACCAACCAAAGACCTCATCCAAAGCTATATGCCCCACCCCTACAGAATTGGCAGTTTTAAAAACTTTTTCTTTAATTTTAAAAATTTCTCTACTTGTCATGGATTTAATAATGCTCGTAGAAAAAAATCGTTTGCTAGTTTTTGAGCAATATTTTTTTGGAAGATACACAAAATTTTAAAATTATGGTTACTTCAATTTTCAAGGTTTCGAAAAAGCATGTACATACTAACGTTGTGCTACCTTATGGTTATTATAAAAATTGAATTTTATGCCGATTTGAGGACAATTTTTGTAGTAAATAGCGGTTAAACCTTCCGTTTCCGGTTATGCCGTTTTCGGCCATATGTCAAAGTATGACATTGACAGTTTTCGAGACAATCAAGTTTAAAGTCAACAACAAAAACATAAAAAATTAAGTTGGCCATGGAATATTGACAGTTAATTGTTTGGAAACGATCTAAATTTTATAAACTAACATTAATTAACTAAAAACAACAATTAAATCCAACCATCAACAAATATTTCAAGTCTCTGTTTTTCGCTAAATATTGCTACATTTTTATTAGTAATAAATAATCAATAATCAGCAAAATATCGAAGTAACAGACGGAAACGCACAAAACAATGTTCCACTGTCAGAATTTTTTCTTTTGTTTGCATTTTGAAACAATGATTAATTGTCAATATTCCATGGCTAACTCAATTTTTGATGCGCTTTTTTTTACTTTAAACTTGATTATGTCGAAAACGGTCAATGTCAATGTTACACTTTGACATATCTGAATTCGAAATTTCATCCAAATATGACGGCAGACATATGGGGTGCCATTTAAAACAATTGTCGACGATGTCATAGTTCACAGAAAACAAAAGAGGATCGAAAAATAATAATTATCAAGAAAGATGCGCTTTTAAAATGTAAGGTTGGCGTGGCGAGCATTTTTTGAAAATACCGCCAGTTCCAATTTTTCGAACTAGTTCCAGATTTTACACTGGCACTGTATAATAAGGCAATTGTACTTGATTCAGCTTTACAGCTTTACCATTTTAGTTCAAGTTATTTTCATATTTTATCGTGCAGTAAAAGTGAAAACAGTTGTGAAGAGAGAAATCCAAATGTATCAGAAAGGTGAATTTGGATATATTAATGGTACTAGGTTCATATAAACCTGCCTCCTTTTTATTACCACCAAATCATAAATAATTTGGTGTTGCAACCATAATAAGAGCAACCGAGAGAAGTTTCAAATCTTGAAAGAATCAACATCCCGACAAAGAGGTCGTCATGAAAGAATGCGAAGTTGAAGGCAATATATTAAATTGCAGTAGAAAGCACTTTACTAAGCAACTCTAAAATTTGTATTTTCTTTTATCAGAAATATTAAAGCTTTGAGTATTTGACTTCCTTAAAGTTTAAGTTGATAGTTCATTATTGAAAATTGCGATGTGAAGAAAGCATCTAAACGCTTAAAACCTACTAACTGTAACTTTTCTAATCAAAGAAAAGACGTATAGTTTCTTCTGCATTTCTTATTTTAAAGCAATGTTAAGTTCGTTAGTGATCTAAATTTTAATATTTCAATTAAACGAATTCCAACAGAAACATTCGCTGATTGTGCTAGAAATCTAACCGTTTTCGTAAAAACAGTAAGAAGCTTTTTAATTCTTACATGTTTTAATTTTGTAAATGTAATAAAAGCATCGTTTCAAGTACACTAATATATAAAAATCATGTGAACTGAAAATATTGTTCACACACTGTTTCTTTACCCCAAAACATGGTTCACTAGACAAGCTGTAGAAAAGTAGCGAATCACATGCCTTAGGCGTCCTGTATATGACATACAATATTAAACAGTTCCTGAAAAACTGTAAGCAAACTTCTTTTTCTAGAAAATATCTACTACATCACCTATCTTGTTTCTTTTTCTTACATACGCACTTCTGTGTTTCGACTACTCTTCCGGTAAGGTACACTACCTCTTAAAAACAATCGCTAGCACCCTTATTTCTACGACGAGCACTGTTCAAATAGTCGGCCTTATTTATTAATTTTGTTCCCTGCTCAGTAGGAAAGCATTTGTCTTAGCGTACTGGGTAGACAATGGATACGATTTTCCACTTGTAATGGTGTAATTAATTTTTACCCTACTTTAATAAACGTTTGATAAATCTACTTTAAAATTACTTACGAAATATTATATATTTTGTTTTAACCATGTTAAAAATGCTAAATTATTTATCAATGAAAATTAAGGATATTTCATGATTAAATAATTAAATCTTTGTTACAAAGGGATTGGGACAAATAAATAAACAGTATTGGCACAATAACAATGCGTTAGCGGAAAAACTATCTAAGTTCACTGCTACTATACTTAGCAAATCGCTTTCTACTAATGACTAGTTTGTAAAAGATACGTTTGAATTTTTCTACGTTTATAAATAATTTTCAGCCATCTGATGGGATTGTAATTATTATCAGTCTAGATGTGGTATTTCACGAATATACGAAAAACTCTAGTTATGAATGGTGTTATATAGTTTTTGTTAATGTACACAAAGCTTGTGACGCAGCTCTTTTAAGTAAATTATGGATAACTGTGGAAAAAGCAAGAATCCGCAATCTATACATAAGAGCTGAATCAAAATTGTATACGGGAATTACAAATTGCTTAAAATCAAAGCAACTACTTAGGGAAACTAACGTATGATTCAAAATATTTCAGATCTCGGGCGGCGCTGAAAAAGAAGTCATGTCTTAGCTTAGAACAGACGCAATTTACTAAAGTAAACAAAACGTTAACCCAAAATAACCTAGAAATTAAAAATAACACGTGTATACAAAAACACAATTAAAATGATTAATTTATTATATCATCATCATCGATTTACAACAAATGTTTAAAGTGTTCACCATTCACTTCAAGTCATTTTTGAACCCTTCTTTTTAGACCTTCAAACACATTTTGTAAGATATGTGGAGAATCGTTTAATTCTTGAACAAGGTTGGTAATGCGTTGTCTTAGCTCTTCTAAATCATTGATGCGCCTTTTGAACACTGAATTTTTTAGGTATGGTCAGACAAAAAAGTCCAAAACAGTTATACCGCAGGAACGTGGAGGAAATTGAATCTCAGTGTTTCTACTTATTAATCGGTTGTCGAAGAACTGCCTCAAATATTGAATATTTTCTTGAGTAACATGTGGTGTTGCTCCATCTTGTTGCATATACCCAGCATGTAACTCATCGTCGTGTAATTTATTTATAAATGTCTTGTCGATATCGCGCTGCTGTCACTGAACCGTTGAAAAATATCGGACCAATTAGTCTTCGACGGCTCATGGCTATCCAAACTCCTACCTTTTGTGGATGTAGTGGAGATTCCCTGTAAAAAAGTGGATTTTCTGCAGACCACATCCGCATTGTTTGCTTCATCCGAGAAGAAGGTTCTGTCCAGTACATCGTTGTTATTTAAGTTGTGAAGAAACCATCGACAAAATTGCCTTCTTTTTACATAATCGGGAGACAACAGTTCTTGAACAGCAGTTAATTTATAAGGATGCATCTGTAAATCGTGATTTAAAATTCTTTGACATGTACTGTAAGAGAGGTTGGTTTCTTGTGAAATCCTGCGAATCGAAGTGGTAGGTGTTTCAATTACAATCTGATTAACAGCATTGATGTTTTCATCAGTTCTTTTTTTAGGACGACCACTACCTTCTTTCCTTGTAACACTACCAGATTCTCTGAATAATGCCACCGAATGATTTAAACCATTTACAAAATTTTTATAATTTACTAGAATACCTGGAAATTTCTCTTGAAATTCGACCATAGTGTCTTGAATGGAATACCTCCAATTTCCATCAACTTTTTGAGCAGTACGAAAATAAGATTCTACGATGTAAGTCTTATGTTCAGTAGTAAACACCATTTTGTAAAGTTATATAATAAAAATTAGTTTAGTTGACTAGTAGTTTATTATTTAAGTATGATTGATACAAAATTAAATTTTAAATTCAAAATGTCAACATGACAGCAATGAGCAAAGTAGTCAGCTAAGACATGAAATTATATCCCATGGCCGCCCGAGATCTGAAATGTTTTGAATCATACGTTAGGTTGCGGCATAGCGCCATCGCCGGCGCCGTTCGATGTATACCTCAACCAAGCTCTCGAAGAGAAAATATAACAGGTGATGACAAGTTATCCACGCTCCATTTCGCAGACGACCGCAGGTAATAATAAAGAAAGGGAGGCCGACCTAGAAGATGCTGGAAAAATAAAGTTCTTGGAGGAATATAATTATGTGATTTTTAGGCGGCAGATGGAACCACTATGCCCAAGACCACACAACTGGGCAAGATATATGATAATACAAAGATGGAAGATAGCGCAACTAAACATTAAAGAATTATAAAAGAAAAAAACGATGACGTCAATGTTTCTATATAGTCTGCATACACTTTTCCAGTTTGTATTTCAACATTCCAACAGATTCCATAAACCTTGAGAACTTATCCATGCCAAAACGTTAATTACCGTGCGTCTACTTCTAATAGTTTGTCATACCTGGTATTTCATGTTCGATGAGTCTTGGTATGTCTACTGTAAACAATATCATGTCTTAGTTGTTTATCTTATTCAATTATGAAAGGTTTATTTGTTGTTAAACACTTTTTCAGTTCACTTTCATTTACTCTTGTTTGAGCAGTTCGTACAGATTCCGATTCTTGCTTCCAGTATAGATGCAAATTTAAACTGTTTGTTCAGATAAAAATAACTAATGCTTCATTACGTTAAGCGGTAATCATTCTTCTACGTTCCGTTCCTTGATATCTTTTTGGGAATATGTTCGTTCTTCTGTTAATTTTCTGTTTATTCTGTTGATGACACCTTTTATAACTCTTGCTCTAGTTATCTCGTTGACATGAGCTAGCTTATTTGACAGAATTATAAGAACATTGACAAGCGGTTGATAAAATTATTTGTTGCAATAATATAATACCGCTTAATACTTAATGAAAAAGTATAGAAAATGTATTTCAGTATAACGTGTTCCGATTTCTACGGCCCATTCTGGCAGACAAGAATACGATATAAATACATGGGAAAACGTCCAGTAAAATGTTAGCTGTGCAAGAGAAATGTATCCCAATCTCTAGTTATATATATGCAGTAAAAGGTATTTATTTTATGAAAACACGAGCAAACAAGTTGTGGCGTAATAGAACTCAAATAGGGGAATGTGAGTACCTAATAAGATTTAATTCTCATTTAAAGGAACAAATAGCATTTCCGTGTAAATTCACCACATAATGGGGCTGTAAAGGAGAGACTGTGTGTATATCTTTAATTCAGGCGCCCAGAATTAAACGCATTCAAATAAGCGAAGCTTAAATTTTCCGCTCGGGTTCACTCGCTCTTTGGGGTGACGTTCGGTCTCAGCGGTGACTAAAATTCACAGAAATCGAATTCGTACCGAGACCCTTTATTTGGCAATAAAGCAATATGTGCATAGTCGAAAACACTTCAATAAAATTACATTAAAGCAGCCTTTCTTACAGCCTTACAATTTCGTTTCTAACTGCCAATACCAAAGAACACCTTAAAAATGAAAACAAATCGTTTTGGTTGAATATCAACCTGTAATTGAAACTTAAAATATAAAAATTTTAAAACCAATTCAATACTGACTGATACCTACCTTTTTTTTTTGTGTAAAATAAAGCAATGTTAGACATGAACAGCTTTACTTATGAACGCCATTTCCATACATATATTTTCCAATATATAGATATAGAAGCCCTGCTTTTCAAAACCACACATTAAGGAGAGAAACTCAACCCCGTCTCTCTCTCTCCCTCCTTTTCTCTTGCTCTAAATCACTCCCTCCCTTTCACTCCTTTTCCTTCCCTCTCCCTTCTTCTCGTTCGTTTCCTCCCGTCTCCAACTGAAAGACAACTGACGGACGGTCATGGAAAGAACAGAACCACTTAGGAACACCCGAAGCCGACGACACGTGCGAACGTAAATCAGAATTTACCCGAAATTGTATTTAGCAGAATGGAATTAAACAGAATATTGGAAAAGGTACCTTTATTCGTGGTTTTTCGGTTTTTGTACTTTTAAGTTAGTTATTTTGATGAATTAATGTAATGACACTTATAAAAGACTTAAATTTTTTTGACGACAACTAACAGTAGTTAAAAGGATTGGGAATTTGAAGGTTTAGTAATCAAAACCTATCGTTTTAGCATAACGATAAAATAGTAGCGTTATACCCAAAGAATGCATATTAAAAAAAATTATTAAGATTAGTGCTGTAGTTATTCTGTTGTACTGCGAAATAGTGCCACAGAAAATTCGCTTTGAAAATAAATATAAACAAAAACAAAAAAGTCGTATTTCTGCATATACCAAGTGTAAAATTAGAAAGCATGAAAATCCAACGTTAATTTTTATATACACAGTGTTAATAAAGTATGGATACAAGCTTATATAATTTCACGCTTTTCAAAAAAACCCTAGGAAGGACCCGTTAAAAAGTATTTATTCTTGCGGATGTTTTGGCTTACTTGATGAAAAATTCCCATTCCCTTTTTGAAGTAATAACATCATTAGTATTTTTTTAAAGACGCCATATATATTTTATTTCAGATTTGGGTACCGTATGGCATGTTCTTGTAGTCTTCTTCTGCGTTAGTGTATGTAAATCCGGCATGCACTAACATTGTTGTCAGATATCGTTTCCCTGTTACAACAGAAAAAACATATTTGGCAACACTGTTAATGCCACAAATCAGGCCTTAACTAATGAGAGATTTAAATTATAATGTGAAACAACCAAATTGCACGAAAAATTTGCAATTTCACTATTTTTACTTTTTGTTAAAATATTCGAGTCATTAGTAAAGGCCTGATTTGTGGCATCAACAGTGTTGCTAAATATGTTTTTCTTGTTGTAATAGGGAAACGATATCTGACAACATTGTTAGTGCACGCCGGATTCACATACACTAACAGTGTTACCATATACGTTATCTTGTTTGTTGCAGGAAAAGCATATCTGGCAACACCGTTAGTGCATATAAATCCGGCCTTACATATAAACATATGCTTGTCTCTTGCAGGGCTAGTTTTTGTCTGTGTCGGATTTGAGAACCACGGTTACGCGTACCACACTTTAAATATTATCTATAAAGCAGTGCTGTATGTTGCAAATTATTTTGCAAAGGGTCCTAGGGTCTCTCTAGTTACTTTTAATTCATTTGATCAAGCAACCTCTGTAACCATTGATTAGAAAACAAATAAAATAAATGTGGTTTTGTTTATTTTATCAAGTAAAGGTTAAATTTATAATTTAATTGTAAAAAATGCCCACCACAAACATCTTGGCAATTAATGCTATTCAAATTCACTAATTGTTTTTTGTTCAACATTTCAAAGACGATTTCATTTTAAAGAGTTTTTAAAGGATCATAATTAAATATCAATTAACTTATTCTTCTTTTTTTTTCTAATGCCATTTATGCCTTATGGCGTAAGACAGGCATGGGCAACCTTTTCAGCTGATGGGCCAAATAAAAACTTTAGAAATGTTCTGAGGGCCGGACCGAACCAGTTTTCGTGTTACTAGTAAAATAAATGAGTAGTAGAATTTATAATAAACGTACCTACTTTACTGAGCACAAGAGTGGTGGTAGCTCAGAAGTTAGGCGCTTAGCCTCTTACGCTAAAGGTCTAGGATTCGATTCCCCGCCGAAGCCATGCAGCAATAAAAATCTATGCCGCAAGCCCCCACTCACATTCCTCAATCCGGTGTAGGCAGCCGTGAGGTCTTAATGCCTAAAACCTTATCTGGTATTTAGTCGTTCGGATTCGACGTTAAACTGTAGGTTCCCCGTACTCCACCTTAGCGGGAGAGCTAATGAGAGTACGTGGCAGAGAAGAGTGCCGGTGCCCAGCAGTGGGACGTTAAGGCTAATTGCTGCTGACTGCGCACACAAATTTGAAACGTAAAAAAAGTCAAAACACATAGTTGTTGCTCAAATCAAACTCAAATAAAAAGTAGAGGCGAAAGGCGATCCTTGTATTTGTATACCACTAACGAAACGGTCCATATTTCAAGAAATATTAGTTGCTGCAACACGCAGATCATTTTCCAGATTAATGTCAATGAGTTGGCTTCTAGTTTTGGATTTAATAAAATTCATCTTTGAAAAAAATTGTTCACGGCAATAGGTACCTACTTCCAAACTAAGTCATTATGTTTCTAACAAAACTTGCAATATTTGGGTATTTTTTTGATGAAGTTTATTTTGAAAACTTTTTATGTTTGCAAAAGACTCATGAACAAATTTCCCGGAAGTTTGTAGCTGACTATTGAGTTTATTTAATAGTTATTTAAGTAACAAGGAATGTAAAGACGTAATAACATTCGAGGTAGGTAAATACGAGCCGAGGCGAAGCCAAGGCTCGTGGCCTGCCGAGAATGTTAATAGTCGATACATTCCGTGTTACTTATTAAATTTTTCACGCTACAGGTAGAAATTTAATCAAATTTTTAAAAGTTCGTTTTGACTGCTGTCATCGGAATTATTTTTTAAAAGCCCCATTATTCTAAGTTGCCTGTGCTTGTTACCATATCAACAAACAGTTAAAATCAACATTATTATCCTAGGAATGTAAATGATACTATTAAGTTCCGTAGTCAAGGGCAAAAAGTAAACGAATGTTACTAGAAATTTTCATCTTTTGTAGCTATGGATGTATTTACCTTGCCTGTAGGGTGAAAATAAGTTTTAATGTCACCATGTAAGCACATTCATTCATTTTTTTAAATTCATCGACTGTTTTTCCTTTCACATCCATGAAATGGTGCACACCATCTTTCAGATCCTAGAAACGTTTTAACATCTTTCCATTTACTGCTGCAATTAAACATTCTTTTGCAAATTTCCCTTCCGAAAATGGCTTTGAATGCTTAGTAGTAGTACACAGCACCAACACAACACTTTTCAACATCTGAAATAGACACATTACAATACTGCAGAAGTCAAAGTTGGCAGACGTGCACGTGCAGTAGGTACCTATGATTCATGGCCAGTGTCGGACACGAATAATCGTCGGCTGGATTTATATGTAAATACAAAACCACGTAGGTTTTTTGTGTAAGCGAAAAAAAGTGATCGTGGGCCGCATTTATATCTAAATGAAAAAACTTTCGCGGGCCGTAATAAATCGCCTCGCGGGCCGGATCCGGCCCGCGGGCCGTAGGTTGCCCATGCCTGACGTAAGATCTTTTTTCCTCTATCTATTTTCTGTAGGTGTTTCTCGCTCTTGCTATTTCCGTAACTTCTTGGATGGTCTGTCCTCTCTTCCTTGCCGTCTCATTGATGTTGTCTTTCCAGTTTCCATGAAATTCTGAGTCTTCCTCTTCTCCTTTCAGCTCTCATTTTATGGCTTATTCAGTAACATGTCTTACATCTTGATAAAGTTTATATCATTAATTTTCGATTGCTTTAATTTTTGTTATCGAAGATTTTAACATTTGTTATTTTAAGTGGAGCTCCCAATATTTGGGTCAATGAATGTCGAATTTGTAAACCTGATCGTCCACTCTTGCAGCTAATAGACATGTTTACAACCTTCTAAGCAAAATATGTTTAACTTGTTTTGTATACTGTAAGGACACGCTTAGTTTGAGTATTAGAAAGGAACAGACAGACATTTATACTTTGTTATAGGAAAAATTATTATTATGTTCTAGTTATTAATTATTTGTGTAATTATTGTCTTTACTTGTCATATCATTTCAATCATATTCATATTTTTATTTACACAAACCGCGATAAACAAATGCTATTTCTAATAAAATTGTAATAGTGTGCAATGCCATTTATTATATTAATTGTCTGTTATTGAAAGAAATTATACCAAAAATGCTGTGCGATATTCCTGACACGTCAGTATGGAAGTAAGTCATAAATAAAAATATATCAACAGTAGTGACAACAACATAAACATTCGCAAAAAACAATTAATAAACTGAGATTTAAGGGCCCGTCGTCGTGTTATGGTTAAAATTTAGTAGAGATGCACGAACCCGCCGTCGTGTTATGCTGAGACATAAAGGGATTGAATCTATTGCTATGATATGCGTGGTCTTGTATCTACTAGAAAACAATTCCCTAAATGCCTGCAATTTTCGCAATTCCAAATTATATTTTCTATGAGACTCTTTATTGACTTTCTCAGAGTCGTTATTAAGCTTGGAAGTACAGTTATTACTGAATATGAATCAAAAAGAAAAAAAACACAAAATAATATCAACGTTACAAAAATATCATAGCACTATAGACGACAATGTGTTTTACTGCGGAGTATATTGCCTGCATTCGATTGTCCGTCTCTAAATCTAATTTGTTCTTCAAATTCTTCTAATGCCGCTGCAATTCTATTTTTTTAGAACTCACCATAAGTTTTTGCTACGGAATTTATTATTCTATGTCCCCTATGGTTTAAAAATTTACATCTGTCACGTTTTTTTTTGGTACAAGCTGCTTATGTACGCTTTCTTTCAGTCCGGCATAAAAATTTTTAAACTTTTAATTGTCTACTAGCCGCTAGAGCTTGTACTATCCAAATAATTTGCATCTGTTTTGCCACATTTTACTATATGCTTTTGCTATTACCTCTTTTACCTTTTCGTTGCCGCGGACATATTGGTGTCGATCTTGTATATCTTTGGTTGTCAACCGCTTTTAATACAATGTTTGTTTGTTGCGCCACATGTTCTAGTTTATCGCACCATCAGCTAATGGGCAAACTGCATAAAATACGTTTACTTCAGTTAGAAAAGGGTAGAGAAGTCACATCAGTTGAGGTGGATAAGACATAGATATAATTATAGTATAAGCATGTATTGAACTTTATGCACGTTCAAATATCTTTATAATTGCAAATTGGTTTATGTTAATTTGTAGATAGTGCTGGTTAAGGCTGAAGCTCGATCTTGCGACGTTAGGTTGGAGTTAGATTTCAAGACCGGAAGGTAGAGCTCGGTCTTTCAAGCGTTTATTTTATGACCGGTCTTATTCGAACTTAAGAATAAATTAATTTCAGCGTTCTTGCGTTTGGTCCTATACCCTTTTGTTGCCATAATTAAATGCATTAACAGCCCTTCTAATAAAATTAAAAAGTGAGTTCTCAAGTTACATACAAATAACGAGCACGCAGCTAAAAAGTGCTAGCAACGTAAACATCGACGCCAGCAAGGCCTGCATTGCCCCCAGCAATACCCAAGATCTACGCTACCGACGTGACGTGACAATAACATACATATCGTTTTGCTGTGCACGAGTTTCTTTATCACCAAGTAAGTTTAGTTTTATTGGTATTGTTAGTTTTTTTTTACGGAAAATAGACAATAAAATGATTTTAAGCTCAGTCATTAGTCATACCACGATCAGGCAATGAAACAACTGTGCTCTTCTTGTATTAATTAAAGCTTTAGTATTCATATTTTTTATAAACCAACAATACCAATTAAACTACACCTACTTGTCGAAAGAGCGGCTTGTGTACGGCTCCACGGTATTTATGTTATTGCCACGTCGCGTGGGTAGCATCGACATTGGTTGTTGCTGGGGGCGATGTTGGCCCTTCTGGCGTTGATGCTCAAGTTGCTGGCACTTTTTAAGTGCCTGTAAGTTGTTTGTATGTAACTTAACGACTCACTGTTTTATTTTAGTAAAATGACTGTCTATTAATTTAATTATTTACAAAGGGTTGCACTATTGGGTTTCTATGAGGCGCATCACTCTCGAACCAAGCCAAGGAACGTCCTCGTCTTTTAAATGTCCTGAAAGCTTTGTTTTTTTGTAGAAGTACTTAGTTCTTCCTTGCTTGTTTACACACGCCCTCAACGCAAGCTTCTCTTAACGATAAACTTGTTAATTGATAAATGTAAAATAAATATAATGTAAACGTTACGTTACAGTATTTACTTCAAAGGTTTCAGAAAACAAGAAACTGTAAAAACTTTAATTTCATTTTTAATATGTTTACTTATATTATACTTTCCGTATAGGGAAGTATTGATTTCATGCAAATTTTCAAATGCAGGGTTTTGACGGAAGACCGGCCCTGCAGGAAAAGTGTTTTTTTTTCTTCAAAATGGCTGCGTGCGCAAGCTCGTCTCTCTCTCTCTGTTTGTCTGTCTGTCTGTATTTCTGCGCGTGCGTGCTTGCGTGCGTGCGTAATATTTAATAAACAAGGAACAAGTTAAATTGCTTGAGTGATAATAAAATGAGATTAGAAACTTTATTCTTAGGTGCAGCAATACGTCTTAAAGCTTTTAATTTTATCATTTTCTCACAATTTTTAGCTGACGTAGTTGCTGTGTCGTATCGGTTTTTTTAAATACCCAGGAATCTGTTGCCAAAAATATCAATCAATTCCGTTTTTTCCCATACAAAATTTTGTGTTCTAAATCAAGGCGGATAATACCGGACAGGGCCATCTACAGATGTCGACCGGGCAATTATAATAGCTTGTCTAAATAGTCGGTCCTGTACAGAGGTAACACTGTGACCGAATAAAACCTGTTGAGTGGTTGGACGCGTGTCTTTTGGTGCTATGGAATTTTGCGGCTCTTACTGTTAGAACATTTTGGCTGTGATTCCATACTACTGTTTTATTAATGGCATTGTATTTGCTTCAACTGATATGGTATAGTATAATATTTCATTTCTTGTTTTAATTTTCTGTTTACTATAAAGATGAATTGATAAAACTTTGATATAATGCATTTTTTAAATTTTTCAAAACTGCTAAACATTGAAGATTCTAGACGGGCGTTAGTGACTTACGCTTGAACGTGCGACTGCTGTTAGTACTACAACGTTGTGCATAATTACTTTTGTAAATTTAAATTGTTAAAGCCTTAAAGTATAGGGAAGACTATGCAAAGTGTTTCGCTCATTTTCTGTTTATTTATTGTTACCTAGCAAAATAAGAAAAATAGATGACCGGGTAGCTCAGTGGTAAGACAGTTAAAGTTAGTAAAGTAGAGCATCTTATAGCCGCTGGTTTAAACCTCCGCATCGAATAGAAATTGTTTTGCGAAGCATGTAGGGAGGTACCAGACCCCCTGGGAAACAATTAACGATACTTTCCCTGAACAGTGACCGACTATTAAGGGAAAGTACCCACTGACAAGGACCTGAAAACTGGCCTATCAGAGGAAGTACCCACTAACAAGGCCCGACAGATATTTACATAAGAACAAGTGAGGCGTACATGTAAGGGTCCAGCTGGCCTCATCACCATCAAGAAATGCCGGTACGAATGAATGGGATGCAACGTGTAAAAGGAGTTATGACGATGTGATGATGATGATAAAAAAATAAAAATGGATACTATGCAATACTAATATTTTGCTTAAAATAGCGCTTTTCCGTGATTATCTCCAAAAAAATTAAATATAGAAAAAAAAATAATAAAACAGGTATCGCTATGTGCCCTAATTAAATCGTAATTAAACGTTTACAGGCTATATTTTACTTTTTTGCTTAATATTTTATTTCCAAAAATTTTCAGAAGCATAAACTCTTTTGTGATAAAAGTTACTGAGAAAGTTATACGGCATTCTACAAAGTTTAGTGCTAAATTTTATTACAAGCACATTTTAAAGCATTTTTCATTAAATTTACATTTTCTTAATATAAAGTTGACCTATAAAATCCGATTCTGTAATATAAGAGGAACAAAAGCGAGTAATTTGAAATCACAGCATTTTATTGCCGAGACACAGAATGCTGCTTCTTATTAGCTTTTATATTTTGCCGTCTTAACATTTTATCATGCACTGAAATTAAATTAAAATGAACCTTTAGCTTATTTCCTCAGTACGCCGTAATATTTTCCGTTAACTAAACGGTTCAGCTTTTCACCTTTAGCGGCAGAGCTCTCTGTAAATTAGTTTGGTAAATATTAATATTTGGTTTGCTTTCCTACTGCTGAATATGAGTTACTTTCTCGTTCATAAATATGTAAGTTCTTTTTGATTCCATAGTAGTTAACATGAAATTCTGCATCAACAGTTACTACATAAGATCAGAAGTACATCTTTGACATGATCAACTGCTTTAACTACTTATTTGTTACAACTTTTACACGACTAGAAGAATACTATTTTAGTTAACAGCAGAAAATAAGTTCTTTAACACAAAAGTAATGCAAAAAATACTTATTTGATTTTTTAGGAAAGACTGTCTAGCAATAAAGAACACAACTGTTGTAGAACCTAAACTTGGCGTTTTATAAGTTGATCTTATTTTATTTCCAGAAACGAGAGGGTCATTTAAATTGTTCAATAAAAAACCGTTTTTACTAAAAGTTGTATTTTTGAATAAAATAGTTATAAAATTTAGAATACATCTGCTAACTGCCCCCTAACTTTAACTTTCCCCCCTCTGGGCTCCCCAAACAAAATTTTCTAGTGACGCCACTGTTTTCGTGCAAATAACGAACATCACATTTTTACGATTTATCTATTATTATTTATTAATTATCATTGGTGGTAACTTAAAAATTATTTCATCCTACACAACTAATCGACAGTCGTTGACAATCAAGATGTTTCGACGTTAAGGCGACTGTTTAAAACTATTCTGTGCTAAAAAAACAGTGAGGAACAGTTTGGCTTCTGCAAAATACATTTTCATTAATAATTTACCTAACATCTGCTGTTCATTGAAATTAGTAATAGTAAGTACATTAACCAATAACCCCACCTTCATGTCAAAATGTACAGTCCTTAGTTCAGATTCAACCGGCTGAAAATACTGTAAAGGGTATTGTGTGACAAAAGTAAAAAATAAAATTACCAAGACTGAATGTTTTAACTCAACACATAAACTTTAATATTTAAAAAATTGTTTACATTCAACATTCATTTTAAATTCAATGTACTGAAATTATTCCTAAATTGTGGTCTAGCTCAAAATAGTTACGTTATTCTGCAGCATTCTGCAGCCTTGTATTAAAATATACCTTTATTATTGTGACGGTGAACCGTTTGCGACAGCAAGTTTAATTTCTTAAATTTTATCTGATTGTTGACTCTTGTAACTTATTTAGGAAATAATATTTTAAACTGTACCACTAATGTGAACATACAAATAAATCAAATGCTATCCACAGAAAACGTCACAAAAGCTATAATTGTTATAAGACGAAACGGAAATGTCTATGAATATTTATTACACAAATGCTTATGTATTTATTTCTTAATCGGTTAATTGACTTTACCAAATTACTGCGTTTATTCAAGAAAATCTAAATATTTATAATTTAAATATATATCTTTAGTTCCCTTTAAAAGCAGCTGCCCTGAAGGCTTACAACTTAATGCAAATGTTTGTTTTCACATAAAATAATTTTCTTAAATTAGATTAACAACCGCATAAGGTTGGATATGATAAAGTTAAGTTATTTAGTACGACTATAGGTGGTAAAATAACATAAAAGCATAAAACAAATTCATGATTGTTCTTATTATTCTTTTCGTGAAACATCTTAACAACCTTTAGTTTTGTTAGTACAAGGGGATAACAAAGTTAAAAAAAACGATATTTGATCTTTGCAGCCAATTTAAGTTGTGTCTTAAAACCCTAAACTTCTATACAAATAATTGCTAATATATATATTTTACATAATTATCAAAATTTGATTATCTTATCTCATCTAAGAGGGTTTATTGAAGATGTCGAAAAATTTTAATTGTGAAATACAATAGAAATATCGTGAAATACAACTTCTAAAGTCTATATGAAATGACAAATGTCAATAATTTAAAAAAAGAGTAAACATTTTAAACGTGTAGAACTCACGGAAAAGATCCGGTTACCCAAAACTGAGGAAATCATCAAATAGGCTTAAATAAGAGATCTTCGAGTGCCTTTAAAACCCCTAATTAACTTTTCGAAGACTATGACTTTACTTATGCTCGATAATTAACAAATTCTCAGAAAACTCATACAGAAACATCCGCTATTAAAACACGCTTTTTTTGCATCCAAAATAACTGATTTCCTCCTTTTAACTTTTATCCATAACACTGCGCTAGGAAAATTCAAATAAGGTAATTTATTGACTTGTAGATCAATGGATATACTACACAATTTAAGAAATTCCCGTAATATGTTACCCAAAATGCCTAATTGTTTGGCAGCTTGGACTTACGTTATAACTTATATTTTCCTTTTATGAATGAATGATAAGTGGGTTTATAACGTATTACGACGTTGTCCGACGCCTATTCTCCACCCTCTTCTGTCTTCACAGTCATCTTGTGTTAAGTTTCTATCGCGCATCGATTTCTGTATCGCTTTTTGCCATTCCAACCTGGGTCTACCTCTTCTCCGACGTCCAGTTGGTTGCCATTCTGAAACTTGTTTAGGTAGTCTTGTTTCAGGCATACGCTGTACGTGGCCATACCATGTCAAGCGTTTGTTGTCTATGTCGGTTAGTATACTTCCTTCAATCTTCAAAGGAAGTCTTCTCCTTTTATCTGTTGCATTAATTATATATCAAATTCATATCTCTAATTTGTTTGGTGTATTAAAGTAAAAAAGAGAATGGACAAATACACAATACATATGCAGAATAACATTCCCTATTAAATGACATGTAAGAAGTTATTCACCACATTGTTTGTCCCAGAACACTGCAGCCTTCGCAGCTTCTTCAAGAGCCCTGAAGCATCCAGCTTTCTCTAGAGTTATACAGCATCCAGTGATATTTAAGCCTGCACGAGTTTTCTTCCATCACGACTGGTTGTAAAGGTTATAGATAGAGATGTGTAGTTCGTGAACGATTCCTTCAAAATGAAAGAACCCCCAAGCTGACTCGAATGAATCGTATCACAAAAAAAAGATTCGTTCATGATTCACTTAGCAATATTATTTCATTCTGCGCTGCATGCCACAGCGGACAATGACAATGAATGACAATTATTGACTAAAATAACAAAATAAAGTGTTTATTCATAATAGTAGTAGTAGTAGTAGTAGTAGTAGTAGTAGTAGTAGTGGTATATTTTTTGGCCATTCGGCATAGAGAAAATTACATTGAGGGTACATTACATCAAACATTAAATAGTATAAAAACGAAAATACAAAAGCGTATAAGATTATACATACATCATATATATAACATTAAATTGTAAGGTTGTAAAAGTTCACTAATTAAAATAAAAGCAAATAAAAATTAAAACATACAGTTAAATCAACTACAAAACTCTAAAAATTCATCAATTGTATAAAATGGATGCTCCAAAAGAAATGTCTTAATTTTACTCTTAAACAATCGATCACTTTCTATCCATTTATACGAGTTATCCAGGGCATTGTATAGACGCGCGCAACAATGCATATACGATTTAAGAACCACACCATTACGTGAAAAGGGTATGCGAATGACAGCAGCAGATCTTGTAGAATAACTATGAAAGTCCGAGTTTGATTGGAATAGGTTTCGATTCTTGTACACAAAGCGCAAACATTCAAAAATGTATAAATTTATGACAGTCATGAACTTGTAAATTTTAAAGGCATCCCTGCATGAGTCACGCCAACCAAGACCAGTGATTGTTCTTATTGCTCGTTTTTGAGATTTTAAAATTTGTTTAACAGATGAGGCATTACCCCAAAACAACAAGCCATATCGTACGTTGGATTCGAAATAAGCAAAATAAATGCTTCTTAAAGTAAAGCTATTGCACAAAACTTTCATTTTACGCAAGATAAAGTTTGCTCTGTTTAATTTTATCTGTAACTGTTCAATATGAGGCAACCAATTTAAATTGTTGTCTAAATATAAGCCCAAAACTTTACAGCTCGTTACACATTGTATTTTAACACTATTTAACAACATATTTGTACAATTGAACGGTATGGCGTTATTAAACAGCATTATATTAGTTTTATCGACGTTTAGTAGGAGATTATTTGCTGTAAACCATTTCTGAATTTGAACAAATATATCAGAAATTTTCCTTTGCAATTCGTCGACCCCTTTAGCAGATACTACTATGCTAGTGTCGTCAGCATACATTACTACACGGCCTTGAGTGTTTAAAGGTAAGTCGTTAATAAAGATTAAAAATAACAATGGGCCAAGAATGGAACCCTGTGGAACTCCACTGTTAACATTTCTCAAAACAGACTGACATGAACTAACAAAGCCGGTATTAGACGTGCTACGAATTTGAACATACTGACAACTGTTTCTTAAATAAGAAGTAAAAAACTGTAAAACGTTACCTCGAAGTCCATAATGTTCTAGTTTAGATAGCAATAGTTCGTGGTCAACAAGATCGAAAGCTTTAGATAGGTCACAGTTAATACTAGCAGTAATGTTTTGACTTCGTTTACCATTGTAAACGTTATTTAATATGTCATGTAGAGCTGTCGTAGTATCTCTGTTTTGCCTAAATCCGTGTTGCTCAGCGCAAAAATAGTTGTTCAGTTTAAAAAATTCAACTAAACGTTTTTTTACGGCAAGTTCAATAACTTTAGAAAATACTGATAAAATTGATATCGGTCGGTAGTTATTCATTTGCGCTTTATCTTTACATTTATATAGTGGAAAAATTTTCGCAATTTTCAACTGATCGGGAAAGATACCACATTGAAAACAAACATTATTAATTATGTTCGATAGTGGTTCGGCGATAAATTTGGCAGCTAGTTTGATAATTTTAACTGGTACATCATCATTTCCGACAGAATTTGTATTACGCAAGCTGTTTATGTGACTTAGTATTTCTTGTGGTGTAGTAGGATCCCAAAAAAACGAAGATCCGGTGACTCGGGGCATTATTGAAATATATTTGAGATTTTTAGGAATATTTGTTTTTAATGTGTCCGCAAGGTTACAAAAATATGCATTAAATTCATTTGCTATATCAAAAGGGTTTGTTACAATTTTATTTGAAATATTTATCGCGAAATTATCTCCAGGTTGGGAACTTCCTTTATTTATATGATTTTTAACAATCTGCCAAGTTGTTTTTGGTTTATTCGGTGAGTTAAAAATTATTTCATCGATATTTTTCTTCTTAGCGTTGATGATGACATTTTTTAGTATTTTAGAATAATTTCGGTAATAATTAGACAAAACAGGATTTGGAAATCTTTTTAAAATGATATGTAGTTCTCTTTTGGTTTTGCTAGATTTTATTATTCCCGGTGTAATCCACTGCTTGTTGGGCTTACATTTGACTTTCTCTAAAGGAAAAGACTTATGAAAGGTAATTAAGAATAAATTATAAAATAAATCAAAGTTTAAATTTTTATCATTAGGTTTGGAAAACCAGTTGGTTGTTTCAAGTGCATTTCGGAAATGTTTTATGTTTGACAGATTATATTTCCTTAGAAATTTGGTGATGCAGCTGTTTTTTGTGGGTTCATGTACGTTACTCATATTTTTTAACTGAATTATTTGCGCATTGTGATCAGAATAACCCATCCCAAAGTTTAATGTTTGATAACGATCAGCAGTAATGTTAGTAATTATATTGTCTATGCAGGTTTCGGATACGCTAGTCACTCTGGTGGGTGTATCGATTGTTACTGCAAAATTGAAACATTGTAGAAGTGAAAGTAGACGCTTACTGGATTTTGATTGTACCAGCAAATCGATGTTAAAATCGCCACATATTAAAACTTTACCATAATTTGTAACAATCATAAGTAACTTCTCCAATCTTTCAACAAAGAGATTGACATCACCTAAAGAAGATCTATATATAGACACTACAAACAAATTAAATTCTAAAACATGAATGCCGCAACATTCGAAGTGCAGCTCAACAGAAAGTTGATCGATGCTATTTAACACAGAAAATCGTAAAAAATCTAATATGAGGATTATGGTTCCACCATGTTTAATAGAGCTACGGCAAAAACAGTTTGCTACTGTGTACTGTGGTAGTCGGAACAAAGTAACCAAATTCTTATCAAACCAGTGTTCTTGTAAACAAATTATCTGAATGGGATTACAATGATGTACGAAGATTTCCAACTGGAAGCACTTGTTTGATAAGCTTTGAACGTTAAAATTCATTATATTAATATTCTCTAATCTAAAAAAACGGGATCTGAATCAGATGAAGAAGAAACGCTTTCAGTATCAGTAGAAACACGAGAACTGCTAAGAATGCTTTTAAAACTATCATTATTATTATTATCATTATACCTATCATTATTTGACTTATCTATAGAGCTGGCTTCATTGAATCCGGGATAATCAGGCAGGTGTGGATACAAGTTGTTTTTGGATGGGACTGCGTCTTCGATGCGATTAGAAGTACAATCCGTTGCGAGACATATGGTTTGATTATCCTTCACAGAAGTAGGAACAATTTCAATTAGATTTCCGTTTGTTAAGAAGTTATTTTCATAGTTTATTGTTTGATAACACATTTTAACACAACAATTCTTTATTAATTCAGTAACGTATTTACACAGTTTATATTTACCGCGCTTGTTTAAGTGAATTCCAACGGTTGTAAAATGTTCTTTAGCTAAAATACGGTTAATGTCTATAAAGTAAACGTAATTTGTTGCCTTAATTGCATTAAACAGTAGTAAATTAAAATCGTAAGCTAGTTTATTTAAAATAGGGCGTCCTTCCGAAAAAGGCACCGATATCATTACAACATTAGTATGTTTTAAATGCGTTATGCAGTTATTAATTGCTAAATTATTCAAATTACTACCTTTTAGTACGTTATTTAGTCCTCCCATTATAATTATGAAATCTTTTTTACCCATGTTAGCAGTAAGTCGCTTTACGTCAATTATGATATCTTCAAATCTTGCATTAGGTTTCACAATTGATTCAATTAAAATGGCACTAGAATTAAGTTCGGATTTAATGATATCTGAAAAACCACGCACATGGCTATCCCCAAGAATTAAAATTTTTTGTATTGGTTTATCAGCGTTGATTGTTTTTAAGTTGTCTAACGTAATCTTTGTTGCGACCTTTATTGATGGCCGCGACAATGCTGATTGGGGTTTTTTGATCTCTGTTATTGATCGGTTTGTATTCATTTGTTGTACCGCAGTTGTATTTTTGGTGTAAAGATTTTTGGGTAAATCACAGTGCTTATCATGATTAATTTTTCTTTTAAGGTCACTATACTTTTTTACAAGATTTTTTGTAATGGATTCAAGTTGACGAACTTTACTTATCAAATTCTTCACCTTCGTGAAATATGGATTAAAAACACGTTTATAAAATAAACAATAAACATATACTTGATTTATGTAAATTGATTCTGGAATTAACCTATATCTAAAGAGTGATTTAAAATTATCCTCGATTTTCTGCAACCAGCAGTGCATTCAAGTTAAATAAAAAATACTGAATTGGTGAACGAGTCGTAGCGAACAAATCAGTCGACAATATTGATTCAAATGATTCGATTCGCCAAAAAGATTTGTATGGCACATCTATAGTTTTGGACCAGCAGGGTCTAGCATAGAATTACCGTGACCGATAGTGTTTAGTTGGCAAAACACGCATGCGCAAAGTAACGTTGAGGAAACAGCTTTATTATTATTGCTAATATAAACTGATTATACATTTTTACATATTTATTTACTAATACAGGTTCTAATATAAAACGACGGCAGTTGCTACTTCTTTCAATTTAAATTAATAAATACACAGTGTCCATAAAGTAACCCCCCCCCCCCAACTAAGTTTTGAACGACTTGATATTTTTCTACAAAATTTGGTGTGCTGTAATGGGAAATTAAATACTATTTTTCAGACCATATTACAATTTTGTATCATCCAAAATGGCTAAGAATTAAAGCTTAAATTAATTAAATTAAGTGTTTGAAATGTTTACCATTCACTTCTTGGCACATAAAAAGTCGGTTATGAAATTCCTGCCTTACATTTTCATAAGTTTCTGGAGTGATAATTCTGCAAATTTCTGTAATACCTTGCTCCAGTTCTTCAATTGTTTCTGGATGGGTTCTGTACACTTTCGATTTCAGATATTCCCATAGAAAAAAATCTAAGGAAGTTAAATCTGGGGAGTGAGCCGGCTATTCAACAGGCCCCCGCCTACCAATCCATCTTTCAAGAAAATGTCCGTTGAGAAAGTCAGAAACAGGCCTATAATAATGAGGCGGCGCACTGTCTTGTTGGAACATAACGTTTTCAATATTATTTTAAGCCACCTGAGATATTTCTGGGAAAAGTTAGTCCTGCAAATGAAAAAGTGGACTACTGGATAAGAAAATTAAAACAATTTTGAACTGAGCGAGTCCATTGGTTTACAATCCGCTATTTTGTTATGGCTTAATATTTTTCTTTGAAATTCTAGGATCAAACGCAGAACTAAAAGACCTTTCAAATCAGGTGTCACTCGACCCTGGATAAAAAAATTCAAAACAACTTTGAATTGAGTGAGTCCATTTGTTTAAAATCCGCCAATTTGTTATGGCTGAATATTTTACTTTGAAACTCTAGGATCAGACGCAGAACTAAAAGACCTTTCCAATAAAGTGTCACTTGACCCCCCTTCCCATTAAAAAAAAATGATACAAAATTTTAATATGGTCTGAAAAATAGTATTTAATTTTCCATTACAGCACACCAAATTTTGTAGAACAATATCAAGTTGTTCAAAAATTAGTTGGGGGGGGGGGCGGTACTTTATGGACACAGTGTATATTGTTGGTGGAATATAAACTCTTAACAAGGAGTTGACACTGAGCATTTCTGGTACCCACATCCATCTTCATTGAAGACGGGGATGTTCAAAAATGATAATGAGAAGGCATCAATTAGTTTATAACACAAGAACTGCTCGGTAGTGCGCGACAAACCAATAAATTCGAAATCAGTCAAATGTAAAGCTCCAAGACCCCAAGACCCCAAACAATAATTTTATATGTAAATTCAACAGTAAATGAACTAACGGTTGAGCAGCAATAAAAGAAAATAATAGAGTAATAACAGGTAAATAATTTAATTATCACAATATGCGTTAAAATCACACAATTACTTAGGTAAATACTAATGTTAGAATTATACGTTTCACACAAATAATTATGCTGTTACAATAATACCAACTATGTAAAAGTAATAGTAATTTAGTAATTATTAAGATTGAGGTGCATCTGAATAGACCCGTATAACCAAATCTATAAAGATGTCCTAGGCGATAGAGATATTTAAAGATGCGGTAAAGATTACGTGATACAGGTGTAATATGTATTGGAGCTGTACTTTAGCCTATACCTTAACTGTATAGATTAAATATTTACCGCATCTATATGATATCTATACTTGTTTCCAGTACAATTTTATCTTTATCACATCTGTATCACATCTTATTCTATGCTATACCGCACCGGTACTTCAAGCAGGGATTTATCTTTATCGGATCTGTAGAAAATATATACTGATTGTCTTTACAGTTGTACCTTTAACAAATCTCTACAATATCTTCATGCAGGCTATATCGCACCTGTAGCGCAATTATCGATTTTGTCTTTATCGAATCTGTGCTAAATATATACTGCCTGTCTTTACAGTTTTATCTTAAGCCTAAAACCGCTGTGTATAGCGTCAATCTAAACACTATCTTTATTTGTTGGCCTTGTGTATAAAAACGTTAAAAATGGCGCATCAACAAGATCAAGAATTTAAAGTTTACGAATTTGATGGAACCTTGGATATTTGTGTGCTTCCTACAATTATAATAATAATTTATGACATAATCATTAACCAAGGCTGCTGTCTCCAATGTGAAGTTATTTTCGATAGGGGGATCATTTACCACAATATCTATAAACCACAAGTAAATAAAATGATAACCTTCATCATAAACTGGTATTACACCTATAACCAATACTATACCTTTTGATGTGCCTACAGCAGAGAGCATTTTCTCAGTTCTGCTGTACTTATAACGTCCAACCGCGGATTTACGGGGGTGGTGATGGTAGTAGGGGTAATAACCCCCCCCCCCCCAGAAGGCCAAAAAAATCACCTAAAGCACTAGAAGTAAAGTGTTTTTGAACATGTAATTGGAAAAACTTTGTAAATAAATATATTTCATCGGCTAAAAGTTCCAGCGTAACACCATAAGAATGACTCAATTGCAAAGAAACTTTCTTAACGGTAAAACCTCAAACCAAGCCGGACGTTAAACAATGCATGGCTTAAGATTAGCTCTAAACCTTTATGGGGGTTTATAAACAGACCTGTTTGGAAAGTCCACTCACCAAAAAGATAAAGATATTTAAAGCTTATCCCAGCGCCAGCAGTACAAAGTACGAACCGACATCAATACAATGATCATATTACGTAATATTTTTTTCTTGAAATTACAATTCTGACCTCAGAAATGGCGGGAAATTCAGAAATAATGTACTTTAAAATAGTTGGTGGTAAAATAATACAAAGACATCAATTATTTCGAAGTAAGATTCTCGAAATATCTGAACCTACTAAAACTGTTTTATATTTTATCCCCTATAATTCTTCACTGTTTATTTTTCTTAATACTTTAATCTGTTGTCTTTTTTTTTTGTTTCGGCATCAGTTTATTAAAAACTTAGCAAAGCTACAAACGATACACTTTACCAACTATTTATAAAATGATTTTACTCTACATTAAAATTAATGTAAAAAACAAAATTAGAAAATGAGAAACATGAAACACATTTAACTTTAAAAATTTCAAGAGCCCACAAAAATGTCTAACTTTATTATTAAGCGTCCAATGCGTTTTCTACGTAGTCCCTGTTAATCACGTTTTATCCAAGCATACTATACGCCCTTAACGAGATATTATGCAACGTCACTATAAATTTTACTGCAAAAAAAAACGGTTTAACCCTAACTGTAATTCTTGGTAGTACATTTGTATCATATTGTCCATCATAACCTTCTGTAATACTCTTAAAACATTTAGCGGTCGAATCTTATAAGAGGCGAGATTAGCTCAGGGTGCAAGGAGACCGACTCACAAACCAAAGATGGCCAGTTCGATTCCCCGCTAAGGTAAAGTATGCAGCGCATTTTTAAAATTAAAAATCTATCAATAAATACATTAGTGTAAATGAAATTAGCTAAAAAAATACAGAGGGGTTGTATAAAATATTATAAAAGAAAATACATCCGCGTAAAAAAATATTTTTTTTTTATCTAAAATTAATTGCTTGAATTATCTATACCGCACCTTAATTTGGACGATACAGCATCGGAATAGTATCTTTAAAAACCTATATCGTATCTTTACAGTACCTTCATGTGCTCTATGCGCAATCTTAACTGCATCTGTACTTTAACTATATGTTGTCTGTACAGGAGCTTTACATCTTATATACAGAGTTAGTAAAGACAACTATACCCAATCGATATGTAATCTCTATCGTCGCGCTATCCATAGGGTACAGAAAGCCTGTATCGACTAAAGATTTAAATACAGGTTCGATATAGGTTCTGTATTGTGTGGTTATACGGGGATAACCTGTTATAAATAACTTTAAGAACAAATAACGTTAAATGTAAATAATGTAAACTATAAATGCACACGGAAAAAAATATACGTACAAAACAAACTAACAGGTGTTGAGTTAGACCACAGAAAAGGGTTTAATATTAATAAAATAACACAATTAAACTACAACGGAATCCAGCATCCTTTCACGGTTCAAAGCCACACTTCTAAACGTATTAAATCCATCGGAGTCGAAATGAATGTGCAAATAAGATTATTTTAGAGGTACAGTGCGCCAACAGTTAAGTACAAACTTAATAAGTGACCAAAGGTCATCCAAATTATGTGGTTGTTGGTGAAAGTTAAGTAGGAGGACCGTGTGATCATGCACACGACCTACGAGCCTGCCAAATCAACCATCTTGGAGCAGGAACCCCGAAAACGGTCGTTCAGCGTCAATAAAATGACAAAACACCAAGAAAATGGCGGCGGAGGACTTACGGGTTACTTACTTAGCTGTCTTTCACCCGAAGAGTCGATAATTCACACACACTGGGAAAAAGCTCTTCAACATCCTCACCACGCATTGTTAATAAATGCTGAATTCAGTAACAAATACTAGGGTTAGTAGCACCAAACCAGAGTCTCAGCGTATACCACGGACTGTAATGGCACTTTAGAACTTTACTGACTTATACAAAGTAAATTGATTTCGAAGTATTGGCATAGGATCTTCTAACCTCAAATTGACAGAGTAGGCCGACAAAGTGGCTATACGGCCATAATACGAGAAACATTTTCAGGTATAACAAAAAGGCTAAAAGAATGCAGGAAAAAATAAGAAAAAATGAAGATTAAATGGCAAAAACTTTTACTCGCGCAAAATGCACGCCCTTGACAATAAAGCGTGCTGCTGAAACTAAGAACAAATCGGATTACTTGGTCAGAATTCGCCACGAAAACGCTGTCAAAGCATTTACATCAACGAATCTACAGAACCGCAACTAAGCGCGCACAAACCAAAATCACTCCATCGGAAACGTGCTAAATAGAATTTTTCTCAACTAAAGTACTAGGTACAGCAATAGATTCAATACGACTATATCATTTACCACCTCGAGAAAACGCCGAAAGATGGTCAAAGCCAAAATTGTACTAATCAGAACGCTAGGGCATTATGCCTTATACTATTTATTTATTACAACAATGATGTGTTGCTATGCAAACAGACAATTTAGAGACAATAATTAAAAAAATAATTAAGATTTGTTTTGTTGGCTTAGTATTCCAAAAGTGGCACTTCAAGTGAACATCACCACGTACTTTGGAGAATCTCGCCTCCCGACCAACATCCCTCCAAATTTGAATGGGTATAAAACCCAAAAGCTTAACCCAGAATTAACAACATCTTTATTTTGTTCAAATAAATACACAGATCTTTTCTACCAGCTAGTAAATTCTTATTTAAAGAACCCGACCTGAACTTAGCTGACAAAAATAATCAACATTGGATGTTTATTTTTGACTTAGAGAAAAAATTACATTGTTTCAATTAAACATATTATTTGACCAAAATTTATGTTAGATGGTATACCAAGGCGGTAACCCTTCTCTGTGTATTCAAAAAAAATTTAGTTTATTTAATTTCTTATTTTAAATTACTCAGTCAACTAAAACCAGTAAAAGATACAATTTCATTACTAACCTAATCAAAATTACTGGAAGACACACAAAAAACTAATTTTCTTTCTGAGATAATATAAAACACACCTGAACGACGAGCGTGAAACAACGCCGCAGCGTGGCCAGCAAACATTAATGTTTAATTGCTCATTGTTTTAATACAATGGCAGTTGTGGACTTTTTTACAATAAATACATTACTTTTGTGTGCGAAAGCTTTGTTTTTACAGAGTGTAAACAATCTAACAACTTTTATTAAATGATATTTCAAAAAATATTTTGGAATTGCATAAATAGAGACAATGAAAATTGTACTAATTTTTTTTATCTAGTCGTCTGTTTATTTTCCGACGAATCCTGGCTTCTGAGTTATCCATAGTGATCCAACTTCTCCAGAACCTTCAGTAGAGAAAAGTTGACCTGTTAGAGCTACTCTTAGTGAATTCTGTCTAATTGTTAATCATCCAGCTGTATTTCTGTTTAATGTCAATAAATATAACAGTAGTGCCTTAAATGCATAAAAAACATTAAACAGTAGTACGGCAATTCCTTTGTTTAGCTTCTAAGTGTACTGTAGATACACGGCAGCCAAAATGTTGAAATTGTTTCAATTATGGAAAGGCTTAAAAAAATTTCAAGAATTTCACTTTTTTAAAATTTTTAATGAAACAATAATTTTAAAAACGTTGCTATTTATTTCTTTAAGAAAATTAAAAACATATGTAATTTTTAAAAAATTTTAAATTTTTACAGCTTGGTCACAAAGCGTTTTCAGGTCGATATATTTATAGATGTTTTACTTATTTTGCTGTCTAGAATGCGTCATATAAATTTGGGCATTTCTGTATGTTCTGTATAAGTATTACAATCATAAACATTCTGAGGACCTCGATCCGCATCTGCCGGCATATTTTATAGAAATTGTAACTTGTGTAACAGCTTGTAAATCAGGAGCATTTTATGGCGCTGTAAATTAATTACGACATAAAAGGAAAAGTTTACAGCTATATGATTCGTAAAATCGAATAGCTCTCGGTATCATTTTTTAACTTCTTAATCTTACTGAAAATGTTTGCTTATGCTGTAGTCTGTAATTTAACGTTTGATTTTCTATGTTTTCAAGTAAAATTAATGATTTCACACAAACAAGGATCTCAAATTACTCAGGAACGCTCATTCTATGCGCTATAATTCGAACGAATAACTTTCTGATAAATTAGATTTTAAATTTTACAAATCAAACATAAGTAAACGATCTCGTTGTATAAAAAACATTTTGATTTTTAAAGAACAGTTGATTATTTTTTTCAACAGCATGTCAACTATGTAAATAGATATTTTATTATATTTTTAAACAAATATAATAAAATAGGCAATTTATTGTAGAAATACATTTTATTAAAGAGACGAATTACTTTTTTATATTGCACTGTTTACATTTTCTTGTATTTAATTTGGTAGTATTTTGGAATAAACGTTGCATATACTGAGAAGGTTTAAGTGTCACGCTTGAATTATCAGGGTGGCTAGGGCCAGGATGCTGGAATATATGTATAAAAACACCCTAAAGGGTAAAGGAGGAACGGTTGACGAAATATGCAAAACGCAAGTCAGTCATAATTCAGCGTGGGAAGATCAAGAGTGTTTTGTGTAAAATTTTAAAGTATTGCCAGTATGCAAATAATAATGTAGTGGTTGTATTTAATTGATTGAAGGTACATATTTAGAGAGTAGTGGTGTTTGATGTACTGTTGGTGTTGATATTATTGTTCATTGTTTTTCTTCTTATTAATGTTGTTGTTGCTGTTTATTGTTGTTGTAAGTTGGTAGAAACAAATACTTGGTTTCGTATACTCCGGGGACGCTGAGAGGATGGCCAGTATTCCTCTTACATTCCTTCTGTTGTCATGTATTCTGGGAAATGGAGGGATGATGAGCACATTGACTTGAGGGTAAAATTCCATTGATCAGTTTAACAATCGGTTAATTGGTATCCGGCGTGATAAACGTGCGACGCATTTTTTGCTTCCAAAATAGCAAAAGCAGGGTTGCCATTTGAAATTGCCTGTTTGTCTTCTTTTTCTTTCTCCGGTACCTATCCTGTTTGTCAAAAACCTAAATTCCGGAAAAGAAAATTTTTTCGTACTGTGCTTTGTTGTATATGCCAAAGGGTTCTTCGTTGCTGCTCAAATGTAAGACCGTAACCAGTGTCCAGGTGTGGAGTTATATTTCCAACAGCGAGCATTCATTCTCAAGACAATAACGGCGGCTCGAAGGTCTACTGGTCACTCCTTAGAACGGTTTGTATTCTGCTAAATTATAACAAATTAAATGCCATTAAATAAACATGTAATCAAAAATACGAATTCCAAAGAATTGCACTAAATCGGTCGGTTTCAAATAAGTTTCAAAACTATTTGACAGGTTCTCTGCAAATATTACTAACTTGTTACAGTTGAAATATATGACCAGATTGAGAGGACAAGTGAATTTGGCGAAATTTAAAGGAGAAATTCTTTACAATATCTTGGCAACTTTAAATTCACAGGTGAACGGCAAGGTCGGTAATTCTGATTAAATACAACTTTAATGGTTCTGACGGAAGGTCGGGGAAAATATTACAAACGTATAATAATTAAAGTTTGTAAATTAAACTTTCGTAAATCAAATTTTTAAAACAAATTTATCCTGAATTACTACAAACTAGTTTGCAGTAAGATCAAAGCGGGAGAACTAGTGACCTCTGTAAAGTTTGGGGGAAGAATACTTTTACGGGCTCTCCAGAATTATTACAAACGAAGTTGCAACATGACCGGAGCGAGAGAGCTAGTAAGCTCTGTGAAGTGTGGGGGAAGAATTCTTGACTTTCTAAGTGCAGAGTACGTTGTATACTAAAAAAGACCTGTAAGAGAACTACTCCTACACTAAATTTTGTGGTGCGCGCTCAATCACAGAATATACTATAGGGAGAAGAGGTCAACGGACTAATTTGCTATTTATGATTTCCCCGTTTCTCGTGGCAGCCTTTCCACTTGTTTTATGATATCTGACGTCATTTTTTTCTCAGACCGTGCTTCTATTGGTGATTACTCAATTAAACCAGATAAGTGACCAAAATAAACCTCCCAGAGGTTTTTTCTCAATGTAGGGTTGATCTTATTGTCGGTTAACAGGTTCATATCGTCTTTAAAGCCGAAATTCATTTGTTTTTTTTTGTAGAAATGAATAACTGGTGAGGGTGTTGTGAGAGGGTGGTTACGATACAATGTTCATTCGTTAACATTTTAAATGGTTTTATTACAGTACTGCAAAAAACAAATTTATATGATTTAAATCCGGAGAAAGGGGGCAAACCACGTGTCTGTTTTGCTGAGCTCGGCGATTTTTAGATACCCCGTTTAATTTGCTGTTGCAAGTAGTCTATAATGTGGCGGCGTCTTATTTGTTGACAGATATTGTTCTCGTTGAGTTTATTTTCAATGAGTTATCACTAATTTGTGTGTGGCAACATACCGAGTGATCATTTAAATTTCAGCTCTAGTTATCTATGGAAATTTAAGTCATGATTTTGAGTAATTCACACAAACAATTGGAGAGTTCTGTTTGCTGTGTTAATCTACGGATTGATGTCATACGTACGTTTGTAATTATTTCTTGAATATTGTTAATATTTTTAGCGGTTCTCATTCTAGGTCGACCACTACCTTCTTTTCTTGTTACACAACCGGTTTCTCTAAATAAATCTACGGAATGGTTCAAAATATTTACAAACTGTTTGTACTCGACTGCCACTTCTGGAAATCTCTCGTAAAATGCTGCAATACACTCCGGAATTGATTTTCGCCATTAACTATTTGATATGTACAAAAGTAAGCCTCAACAATAAAAGCTTTTTGTGCAGTAGTATAAACCATTTTTAATAAAAATACTAAGATAATTAATAATGTTTAATTGTTTACTACTGACAGTTCGTAAATTTGACATCTCAATTAATTTTGTTTTTGTGAATTAATCAAAGCCATGTCTTACATTTCCATAGATAACTAGAGCTGAAATTTAAATGTTCACTCGGTATGTATGAATTTTATGTCTTACTTATAGGTTTTTCTTTAATGCTTTAAAGTATTTGTTGAAAACGTTATGTTGGTCATTATTTCTAGTCAATACTGCCTTAAATAACCGACTGAAAGGATAAATATTGCTAAAACAAAGTCTGTAGTAACCTACTTTTGATCTACTGTGCAGAATGGAGTACTTTAAGTACATTTTTCAGCCAGTGACGTTCACTCCTATACATTACTAAAGCGGAACATTTTGAGGTCAAATATCTGTAACTGTTGGACCAGCAAAATAAATAAAAAATGCAGTTTTTGTGTACTTTCTTTAAACTATTTAAATCTTTTAACTAGTTTGAGGAAACAACTTCAGGTTGAAGGAAATAAACAAAAACATTAATCTACGGCACTCATTCGTAATTTGCCATTTTAAATTAGTAGTACTATGTCTTGTGTGAAGTCATATATCTGAAATTGATTTAAAGTTATTGAATCAAACTGTTTCATCTATAAGACGCTATACCTCTGAAACGAAGTTTTTTTTATTGGTAAGTTAAATCGGCATATTTTAACACGTACTTTTTTCAGAACACCCTGTATATTAAAACCTACATGTTTAGCTGTCTTTTGAGTTCCAGCTAATCAGTTTTGTATTAGCTAAACGTCATATATAAATAAATCGCTAGCTTTTCTATACGACTTAATGTATCAGGTTATACCACGTCTCTTCAACAGTCAGCAATTTCTTTTCTAGGACTTACAAATTCTAATCTCCCTATTTCAGAAAAACTTCTATCCATTGAACAGGCATTTACTACGGCTATACCACTACGGCTAAACGGCTCTAGGCGAAATATTGAGCGCTTTATAGTCTGCAATCATCTTCCCCCATTTTAAGGAAATACATATGTACTTATACATTGTATTTGTTTAAACCTGAACAAGTAACTTCAAGAATCTTACAGTGATTAAATGTGGTACCAATGAAACACCCTGAAAGCTGAAGCTCATAATCAAGCTTGGAAGGAAGTTTAAACTCAGAATTCCTTAAAGGCACGAAATGTTAACAGAATACAGCATCAATTAACCACGACCAAGTAATTGCTTTCTGCTGAATCAATAATCTCTTTGCTTATAACTTTCCTAACTTCATAGTGCAGCTCACGATTGTCGTCAAGTTTGTAGTATAACTCTCATCCTGACTAGGGGAAAATGAACTACGTTTGCATCAACACATCAGTTTTGAATGAATGAAAGGAATTGCTGTAAAAGTGTCCGTGTTTACTTAGTTGATGAACAGGGCACAGATTAAAATGTAGAATACCTCTTTTGAAATAGTAAAGGGTTGGTATTCAAGCCAGAATTCTTCTTTCACGCAGTTTTTCTGCAATTTACGTCGTTTAGTTCATTACGTACTTAGGTGTATTTATTAAGATTATGTACTAACAGTGAAATACTATTAATCAAGCGGATAGAGCAGAGGGTTCTTAATATTGCTTTCGGATTATATGCAATTTCTGATACTGCTGCCAACTTATCTTCAACGCACAAATAATACAACATCTACATCTTCTTTAAGTATATTTTTAAACATGAAATTTTTTCAAAGTACTGCATTATAAATTCAAAGGCAAAAAGAAAAAAAATCATGTTATGTGGGTTATATACTCGGTGTAAACCAAACATGGTTTACCTCACCTTTTGTTTTTATCTATTAAGATAAACGAATGAAATTTGGTATGGGTAATATATCCATCAAATTCAATTATTTGGTGGTACTAGCAACATTTTGCCGCTCCCGGTTTTGCGAAAATTGACCATAACTTTCTTGTTTTAAATGCAATACATTGTATATTTTTAGACATTTGGAATCAGGATAACTTTCTACATACGATTGTTTACTTCCACTGTTTTTTTTGACAACTTTAAAATTTTTATTTAATTATTTTTGTTTTGCATCTCGTGTGCCGCGACGGGCATAAAACTGTTCCTTTGCAGCCGGAAGGCGTTACTATAGAACTGTTTATAATCGTTTGCTGTCCGTATCCGTCGATCCTGGGCGTTTTAAAAATTTGGCAAACAGGTTTTTCAGAAAAAGTCAACAATTTCAAATGGAGCAATGTTGGCTTCTATTATTTGTCGGAAAAAGCACTTTGTAACGGTTGCAATGATACCCATAAGTCAATACTTTATTACATTTTTAACTAATCAAATTATGTTTTAATTAGTTGTTAAATAATGACGTCACTACAGTCAACTACAGTTGCTATACTTTCAAACAAAAGAACATTACAACATTCAATACGAAACAGGGTTGCAGCTTAATAACAAAAACAAAAACAAATTAACTAGACAGTAAATAAACAGCAACGAGAACGTCTTTTGTTTTCAATTATTTCAAACTGATTTTCGCACAAAATTGAACAGTCAATTCCACATTATTATAAATAATTAATTATATAAAACGTTCTCAATTGCTGTCTATTTATTGTCTACTTAATTTGTGTTTGCTTTTGTCCTTAAACTGCTTTCCTATTTTGTTTTGAATGTTATGATGTTCTTTTGTTTAAAAGTATAACAATTGTAGTTACGTCTTTATTTAACAACCGATTAAAACCTAATTTTACTAGTTAAAAATACAATAAAGTATCGACTTATAGGTGTCGTTAGAACCGTGAGAAAGCACTGTTTCCGAAAAAGAATATAAGCTAATATTGTTCTATTTGACATTTCTGACTTTTTCTCAAAAAATATTTGCCCGCGATAGACAGATACGGAGAGCAAACGACAATAAACAGTTTTATAATAACGCTTGGCTGCAGAGGAATTGTTTTATGCCCGTCATGGCACTCTAGACGCAAAACAAAAATATTAAATAAAAATTTTAACGTTGTCAAAGCAAACAATTGAATTACACAATTGTATGTATAATTGTATCTATATTCCAAATATTCAAAAATATACAGTGTTGCATTTCAAAAAAGGAAGCTATGGTCAATTCCGGCGAAACCGGAAGTGGTAAAAAACTGTTAATACCATCAAGTCATTGAATTTTATGGATTTATTAATGCCCAGTTTTTATCACAACTAAAGTTCTTTGAAATAATGAAATAATTCACTTTTCAGTTGTATAATGTAAGTAAAAGCCTTCGGTTATCAACAGTAAAAGTAAGGAAATATATTGTTGCCTCTAAAATCAAAGTAATTTGCATGGAGCGCCTTTTGTTGAGGAACTGTATTATGACAGTACTTTTCTTTGATGCGTTCGACGCAGTTATGTACAGTCATGTAATGTTATATAATTTCTTTTAATAACTAGTACTGGTATTTTTAGGCATTATAAGTATTAAAAATAAGAAGTCAAAAAAATGGAAAAAAATTGTTTTAGGCAGAATAAAAATGTTATCAAAAACAATTTATTTAGCTAGCAAAAAAAGAATTGTTACATTTATAGGAAAAACTAAAAAATACATAAAAATCTTATAAAATGGAAACGGCTGCAGTGCCAATAGTTCTGTGATAAATTAGTAATGTTTGCTGTTGCGACAACTAACAATGAGTTTTTCAATATAATTATCAATCTTTCCACGTCAAAGGAAGTAACTGGAATGCATTTAACATTTGCTAATTCACTAGCGGTAATGTTGAATAATAGTATATTAAAACACAAGTTGCATAAGGCATTGTCTTAACGTACGAGTCCGAGATTGAAAAACGAGGGAGCGTAGCGACCGACTTTTCCAATGGACGAGTGCGTCAAGACGCCTTATGAAACGAGTTTTTTATACTATTTTTACTATTGAGGAGAATTAATGAAAAAACGTTATAAAAAATTGCTGCGATCAAATTTGGTAAATTTAGTATATATATGTTGGCAGCAAGTTTCAAATTGCTGTCATCAAATTTGGTAAATTTAGTATGTATATGTTGACATACATACTAAGTTTACCAAATTTGATCATGAATATATCATGAATACCAATCTTTGTTGGTGAAATTTTACTAAAAACAATGCTTTAAAAGACTCTCTTAAAACACTGTTTTTTTTAGCTAAAACAGTGCTTTAAGAATAACCTTAAAAAACCTAAATAGAAAAAATATATTTTATATTCTAACCTTATAACCAAACTGTGGTCAAATAAAATAAAGATCTACTTTACCGACCTTGGAATAAAAAGTTTATGCTCAAAATGTATTTAATTTTTTTGCAAATGACGGCGAATTTGATTTTCTACTTTGATGATAAACTTAATAAAAATAGTACCAAATTGGCCATAAAACAAAAAATTAGGTGTGACAATTTAAATTGTCACAAATAGCTCCATTGGCGTAGTTACGCCACTGTGCACACGTACAGTACAAGTGTTACATCTCGACACAGCTTATTTATTATTAAAAAATTACAATAAAACGTGGGGCGTATCCCACGGGTGTTTGCTAGTAGTAATTTATTCTTTGAAATGTCTAACACAGAAACCATTATAACCTCATAAACCTATTTCAATCACTTTTCCAGTGTTCTTGTTACAGTGCGTTAACATTTGTTGACACCTATTTTCAGTAAATAACATTCATTCGTTGTTAAAAATAAATGTAACAATTGTCAATTTCCAGCATCTGATGAAGGAGTGGAATACTTCTAAACGTTATGATAATGCAATAAAAGTTTGAATTATTTAAAGCTCCCCAGAGCCCACATAAGATTAATTTATTAACTTTAGGTAGTACTAATATAAGAGTATTTTTCAAAATAGCATACAAATCAACTAGCTTCCCTACTTTCGCAACACCATAACACACACTTCAGTTTACATCACAGCAGTAATTATTACAGAAATATTTACCTACATCTATCAGATATCATTATTTGCTTTTACTGAAAGTGTAGAAAAGTAAAAATTTAATGCTACACAATAAATATTCTTGGAGCTCAACTACAAATCGGATATAATATCTCTCAGAATTTGACTGTCGTTAAAATCGGCTCATAAATGGAGTGTATCAGTTCAAAGACTTTTGACATTGAAACATCGCAGAAACTAGACATATAATACAAGTGTGTCTAATGTCAGTACAAATACTAAAAATCTGTTGGCAAATGCATCAAGACCTTCCTCGCATACATTTGCGGATTCCAGAGTATTCTTTGATTTAAACTGTTACATTATTTTCAATTGTAAAAGTCATGTTAACCGGTTATTGTTACTTTATGAATTAATAGGAGTTAACGGGGCACTGGATGTTTCAATTTTTCCAGTTCATAATAACTGTTTAATTCGACTATTTCCATTAGTTCTTAAAATTTCTTCATGTTTATTTTAAATAAGTGTGCGTAATCAGCCACGCGTTCTCATATTTAGATCAAAATTTATACTAGGCGAGACGTTTAATAGCCTATAGCTACAATTTATTTTATTCAGTAAAATAGTATTCAAGTTACTTTTTCCGTTCTAATACTGTAATTATCGGCATCTTTTATTTTTGTTGACAACTAATTTGTGATTATAGTTATTGCATTATTGAGAAGTAATTGTAAGTTGACTGTGTCGACATATCAATTTACGCTTGTAAACCAATTTAGGCATATTTTTCTAGAGCTAATAATTATTTATTGTTTGTGTTTAAATCTCGCAGTTACTTTTGGTTTGGACGTAAACGGATGCCTAGCATTGCTTGAATAACAAATTTGAATAATCTTTTAATTGCAAACAATTTTTATCATTTTAATGAACTCAATTTGACTTTTGCACTACTCAATAAGGTTTTTTCTAATGAAAAATTGATCGTAATATCATTTAACATGCCCATGCCAAGTTTGAAATCAAAATTCATGAAAAAAAATTAAGAGATGGTACGAATATTCCGTTTGCGTAGATGGATTATTGTGTATGGGTTGAATACATATCTAAGCTTCTTTTTCTAGTGTGTGTAAAAAACTAGATCACGCCCACCCTCATTTGTTTGAGGAACCAACATCTTTACGTTTTAGCGGTTTTATTCCAGTGTGGCCTTCAATCTTTTAAACCTATATTGGGTTTTCTGCGTTAAGGTGGCTAGGCTGTAAAGTGTACGAACACGCGTGCGCACGTACGGACGTACGCACTCACATACGCACACACACACCCACACACACACAGCTTAAAACGTGGTTTTCCGTCAAAACAGAATCTTTCGAAATGTTGACAAATACAATACCTGTCTCTAGCAAGGAAAATAAAACGGCGTTTCATACAAATCTAACGTTTTGTAAGCAAATAATCACTTTTTTATAATATCTGTGATATTCGGTGTGGTTGCGTGGTGAATGATGGGCAGCTTTTGATTGCCCACAAATTGGATTCTGAAACGAGGGTCGACTGTACACGGACCTTTGCGGTCTCAACGCGTGCAGACGGCTATAGCTTGTCTTTCTCTCCTATGCACTAACTCTATTATAGAGCATTTCCTTAAAATGTGATGTTTGATATTCGTGTGCTACGACTACCTAAACTGACTTGCTGCAGTTGTTTATTTTACTTGGTTATATTGGCATAAATTGCAACAGAACGACAGGCGCACGCTGTTCGTGATGTGTTTTGTTTGACACCGGGGTGGCTACCGCTACTGAGAAATTGCACGCCAACTTATCGGTGAATTCAGTATTAAACATTACAGACATTTTATATTGATTTGAAAATATATAATATTTTAACACTAACATATTTTCTGTTTCGTATAATGTTGCTTTATTTCAATATAGAAAAATGAATGTTAACCTTTCAGCAGTTATTTATAGATAAATTGACTCGGTTATTTATGCACACTACCTTTTTGTATTCGTTTTATTTTTATTATTATTGCGTTTGTTTAATTTGTAATGCTTTCTATTACTTGCTATAAGTGTAGTTCTCTGGGTTATTGGTACTAAATATAATTTAAGCTTCATTTACTCCTGCTTTTAAATATATAACGTTTCAAACAGTAGCTGTTCTTCTTCAGATAACAACTAAATACAAAACATTTCGATACGATTAACATATAAACTTATAAAAATTTAACTACAAATTGTAGCTTTGATACGTTCAAAATACAAGCTTATACAAATTTAGTTCATCGACAAAAGAAATCTCAAACCGGAAACAGAAGTTGGGCACAGTAGAGAAGAGTAGAGAATGCTAGAGCCTTACAAAGTAAGAAGTTTTACAAGGTCAGAACATCCTAAGGTCACATAAATTACCATGATTGTGACTGGTTTCAATTACTTTAATTGTAGGTCAATAATTTGTCTAGAAAACTACTGTATTGAAGATAAATGAAACTGTGTGTAACAATCTTATTGAGACGAAAGAACGAAAACATGATAAAAACAAAGGGGTCGAAACAACATATTTATTTGCAGTAAAACATTATAGTTTATAATAATACAAGTTTATAGAGAACCTGGATAACAAATTCTTATATAATTATTCATTAAGGATACACAATCTATACATAAATATTCAGAGTCTCTGTAATAGTGAGTTTTTCCTAGTTAGTATCTGCTATACAGGGTGTTTGTAAATCGCTTTACAGCCTGTAACTTGGTTATTAATAAAGATATCGAAATCAATATTTCTCTTGTTTTAAATAGGAGAATGTATAACGCAAAATGCCGTATGCCAATATTAAGCAACGCCTACTGTTTTTGCACAACGGCATATAATTTTTGTTTTTTAAAAGGAATACTCTATGGGTAGGTATATTTATAGATATTTGAAATCAGCGCTAAAAACACTTTATTTAGATATCTTCATTAATAACAAAGTTACAGGCTATAAAGCGATTTACAAACACCCTGTATACGTAGGGAAAGTAAGCTTTATTTTAAATGTTAAAATGCCTGTTCATATAATATAGTTTTTTAGGAACGGTTTAAACCTTTTAATTCTGCCTCAGTTATCACTATCCATTTTATTCTAACATGGATCAGCTGCGCAATCGCAAGTAACTGCAGCCGAAATACAATTTGACGGGTGCGCTACATCAGCCATCACAAATAGCTGTTAAAAATTAATTGGTAGCATTCTTACGCCTTCCACAGAGTTTGCACATTGGTTAGTGTTACAGATGGAGGCAGACTAAAGTCGAAGTTAGCGGTGGGAAGTGATGATTTTCTTTTGTACAATGAAGCAGGGTCTAGAAGTTTGGCACACTAAGAACGTTCTGATCCGCAAAGGTGTTATGTAAGAAGTTCGTCAGATGGTTCCCATTTTTTAAGTTCAATATTACAAAAATAACGTTTTACAATATCGTCGCAATTTGTATAGTAAAGCTAGACTAAGCAAGTGAAAATGATTTCTGCACAGCTAATCATTTTTGAAAGTTAAGAGTCATGTCAAAAAGCACTGGTAATTGATAGTATAACCTTCAACACACATTATCTAATTTAGGATTTAGAATATATAATTTAAATTACAATTTTAATAAATTTAATTTATTCTTTTTTATCTTCCTCTTCTTCCTCTTGTTAGAGGCCAATGGCCTGTTTAATACCCGCAACTAGTGCTGGTTGTGTGAACCCTCTTTGCACGTATGCCGGGCAGGAGGCTGACCTTACCCGTCGAAAGAGGAAGAAGTTCCACTAAATGGTTTACGATTGCCAACGACGTTAGTATGACAACCGGGACCGACGGCTTAACGTGCCCTCCGAAGCACGGTTGGTTGCAGATATACCCCTATATTGGTCACTCATCCGAGTGGGAACCAGAGCGGACAGTGCTTAACTTTGAATACCTTGTGATCGGCATCCGCAGTTCTCCGCCGTGCAACCAACTCTTTTTTTATGATTTCTTTTATTTTTTGAAATACGTAAATACATTTCAATTACCATTAAAAATATTCCGAAGAACTATGCTTAATCTCTGTTGCGTAGTGGGAAATAAAAAACGCGTATGTTGAACTTAGATGTGGAATAAGATCCATATACTGTACTGTAGCCGGCGGTACCGTTAAACGTTGCAAAAACACCGACGTATGAATCACAAAGGTACCGTATTTATACACTGGCATTTCGAATATTTTACGTGGTATATATAAACCACAGATTTCACACATTCCAGGACCAGGACCACCCCTTGCTGTACAAATTTTTGGTGTATCAAAATGTAGAACAAACACGAGCTCCTGTACATGTGTCTACCACCCAGAACGTGGTTGATAATTTTACGAACTCATAAGTTTTGCTAGTTTAGGTTAATGAGATAAAAACGTTTCTGCCGCATCGTATATATCTACGTCGCCTACTCTTTATTTTGATATGAAATTGTTACACGGATCAACATCAATTTTTTAATAAAAATGAAGCTGTGGTGGACGCATAGTCCTGGAGGGTGTCGCAAGAAGCAGCAGGATATCTAAGAATTCAGCACTTCTACAACCACTTCCGACAAAGACTATCCGATCCTTGGTCCATCAGTGGGTTGGGAATATTGGAGCGATCTGATTTTGACATGCAGTAATACTAGACACGCGTAAGACTAATATTTACACAAACCACTATGGACACACAGGACCAACATGACGCAGTCCTTGGGCACCTGGCAGGTGTAACGATCTCTTCCCTACCTGGTGAGGTAAAATTAACCGATTGGTGTAATGATGATTTCTTTTTTACCGAAAATGTAGTTTTAATTGATGGTTGCATCAACCGCGTTTTACAATTGGAGGAAAAAAGGAGCTCAACCGGGAGGCTATTCGCCAAACAGGAGAGAAAATTTTAGAAGTCCAAAAGAAATTATCGGAGTATCAAAAGAATGCTCGTGTTTGCGAGGCGAAATTACGCTACCTTCGCCTGAAAAGGCCAGGTGCTCGGTGAGAAACGTGCTTATCGAGATCATTCCACAGGGCAAACAAAATAGCGTTTTGTAAATTTTTCTTATTCCCTACTGGTCAGGAGTGCTCACATCCACGCTACACGACTGCTGCATAGCAGCTTACTAGCTCGCTAGCTTTTAAGTATGTTTAAATGCGACCAGAACAATCGACCCATCACCAGAACGGATAACCTATATCGTCTTTACAGGAAATGTTTCCAGCTCTCCACCACCCAGCAGCCTGTAACTGGTAAGTACGAATGTTTCGGTTACAAATATATCCTTCGCAATAATGCTATTGTTTGATTTGATGGCATATCTCGGGAGACTGTGATCATGTCCGCGGGCGAAGAAAAATATCGTATGAGACTCGGGGTAAGATTTGTCAAGCTGGAACGGTTATATTATTTTGAAAGAAAAAGAAGTAGACGTTGTGGTCCCGCGATCCGCTTTCAAGTCCACAATTATAAGTTTTAGAATAATCAGCAAAAAGGTTCAAATAAAATTCGTCGAATTCATGCAAGAAAGGAAAAAAAGTTTTGAAATTAGTTATAAAGCAAGTTAGAGAATATGTCAACATTAAACTATATTTTAAATTATTTGGCTTTTTGTTATCAAAATCCCAAAATATAAGAGATATATCAGGTTTAATTATACGAAATGAAGTAGCAACTATCAGCAGGAACTTGAGTGAGTTATTCGATTGTTTTTGTGGAGTGTTGGACAAGAAAGAGTCGGAGTTTCAAGAAAAGAATCCAGGTAGGTATAGAACTAGTCTAAAGTTCTTTAAATAATTAAACTGTGCATTTTAAGGTAGGTTTTAGAACGCATTTTGCGTTTGGAAGTCAACCTTAACAAATACAATCCGCTTCAAACATCTTCGTACATCCCGTTTTCCAAAGATATTAGTAAAAACAAAGCCGTAATTAACATCAAAAATATGAACTATTACTTTGCTTGCTCATTACGTCAATACATCGGACTTCTTCGTTTTCAAATTTTGAAACTGTTACGAGGTTTGTCGGATTATAATTTCCCATCAAATGGGCAGATATTTCAAAAATATAAAAAAAATTCTTTTTCAATAAACGTTTATAATTTTGAAAACAATAAGAAAACAATAATGTTAAGCATTAACTTGTAGGACGTTTGCACTATACAGCTGAGAAAAAAACTAACCACATAAATCTAGTATTTTACTTTGGATGATAATGGTAATACTAATTATTGCCGAATCAAACATTTTTCTAGGCTACTTTCGCCCAAGTTGTCGTTAGAGATAATGCAAAGTTTTTTTGCAAAACATGCTAGCATTCTTTTCAAACAGCGGAAATATTGTGGCAGCATTCCCAATTTGTTTGTAATCATATATACACCATGTTACCAACATGCGATGGCGTATTATATTTTTTTGGCAATTTGATTCAGGCAAATATTTTAAAATTCAACAAATTATCGTAAGCAAAAGAAAGTAGTTTTGTGGTTTATGCAGATTTTGAATTTATTTTGAAAAAGATACATAGCGCGGAGCCAGATCCCGATGAACCCTTTATAATCACTACCTGTAAGCATGAACCCCACTTTTTCGCTTATTAAATTAAGTGTTCTTTCGACGATCACTTTTCGAAATTCAAAATTTACTGAGGTTTAATACGATAATCATTGGTACCCATATTTGTAAGGGTACTTTCGATAACAAAGATGATGAAGTTAGAGATCATTGCCTTTTGAGTGGTGTGTTTAGGGAGGCTGCCCACTTACTTTGTAATCTAAATGTCATCCTTTAAAAATGTGTTTAAATATTGTTTTCACAATTTAACTGGTTATGATTCTCATATGTTTATCAAACAATTTGTTATACTGAAAGAAAAAATCGACGTTATTTCTCAAAATAAGGGAAAATACGTTTCTTCGACCAGCATTATGCGATTGGTCAAACTGTAAATGCTGATGGTAAACCGTTTTACTTTTGCAAATTTTGGGTAGCTTGCAATTTCTAAATTTTTCGTTATATGCATTATCTCTAACACTAACGTCTGACTAATGCGTTTAAATTAATACGTGTTTTGGTGATACTGAAAAATTTAGAATTATGAGGCAGAAAGATGTTTCTATCAGCTTACAAAGTTAAAAAAAAATTCTTTTGGCAGTTTTTGAGAAACAATTTTTTTTAAATTTTCAAAATTTTGAACCTTTTTACGATTTTCTTATTTTCAAAAATATTTTGCATCACATGATTATACTTATCAAGTGTTATTAGATAATATGTTAATTGTTATCGATTATATACTTTGCTTTTGAGTAATCTGGTATTAAAGCCAAATCTTCAAAAATTGAAACCGGCCTTCGTTTTGAAGCATTAAACATTTTGGAGTTTTACTCTAGGGCCAAGCAGCACGGAGGACGTTTTGTTTCAACAAGTGTATCTACACCTACCAAAATAAAAACGGTTTGGCCACCCTACCCAGTATGATAAAATGGATTTTTTTTATTAATATATTTTAATTCAACCTGTAGGGTATGCACAAAATACGTAATGTTTTAATCTTAGATTGGTACATATGTAATTTATCTTAAACGGCCTAATGTTTGTGCTGTTAAAAGGTATTTTTGTGTTGTACAGACTTTGAGGAGCTGCAAGACACGTGGAGTAAGCGGGTGTGAAAATTGACTTAACTTCTATGCGTGTGTAGTGGGAAACGTTGTTCGAATTAGAAACGCAATTTCCTTACAAATTGGACGTCGACAAGGAAATAAGTTTGTTATCGAAAAGGTTTCATGACCTTTAGATAATTACATTCATCTTTCATCTTTGCAGTTGCCTTATAAGACACAAATTTTAAATAATTGTATTGTTATTATTATGAAAACAAAAACAATTTGTACTTTTACAACGGCAGATTTCATATTTATTATTAATACACATATGTATGAGAATCACATCAGCGTTGCAAATACCAATGGAATGTAGAGAAACATTGTTTGGCTTTGTGCAATACGAATACGATTTCGGGGTTTTACTTATCTGATGTTGAAATTAATTGAAACTGAAACTGCGGATAATTACCACATCTTTTATGGAAAAATTTAATATTTCTATTGATAAAAGTCGACTAATTAATATCTTTTGTTTTACTAAATCGAACAAAAAGCTTATAAATGTACAACTTTATCGAATGTTGAAATGGAGGAAAATTAATTGTTCACTGTTGTTTTTTAATTGCTTTCTGTAGCGAAACAAACGGTTTCAGCTTACTGAACACTGGTTAAACTGGTTTGGCTTTCTCTAATAATGAAATAATGAGTTTTGTGAAACAGTAGCTTTGTTACCAGTTCAACGCATTGAATACCTTCAGCATGTTATGCAATCAAGCATATATATTGATTTGTTTATACAAGAAAATGAGATTTATATGCGCTTTGTAAAGCAATGCTGTTGTGTTGAAACGATGCCTTACTTTTTTAATTTTAAAATTTCGTATTTTCTCAATATTTTTGTATTAATATTTCTAGGATTCGAAAACTTATCAAAAACATTCCGTCGCTCTTAAATATGAATGTCTTATTGATTTAAAAGAAGAACTTTTTAAAGTGCTTTGGTAGAAACTTAAGTTTTTGCCTTTTCTGTCGCATGTTTGATATTCCTTTCAGTAATCGACAGGTTGGTCACGTATACCCTTCACGCTGATCTTAAAGCATCTTTGATACCCACACAAGGCGCTTTTAAATTATGTATTCGCGATGAGAAGCTTCAACATTGCCGTACACTTGGATGGGCTGTAAAGACTGAAAATGATAAATGCATTAGAGAGACTCGCTACTCTGTGTGCACTCAATATTGACTTCATCTTTATGGCAAGTGTATGTTATTGAACAGTCTACTCGTTTAGTGATTAATTAGTTGTGACATTGACATAATGTCTTTAATTTAGGACAAAATCTAATCCCCAAGGGTACATTACTTGGCTTCATCTTGAACAGAAATGAAACGCAACATAGCATTGTTTAAAGCATCGTGCCAGATCCGGCAGTTTCTAATTGTATTAATGTATGCAAATGATTTACATGAAGAGTCGGATGTAAACAGCAGCGTTAGTGAGCCACGAAATGAGACAAGACGCCGTTTCCTTCAGGGACGTCTCTGCTTCGTTATTGACGTAAGGGAATATTACATTATCAGATACTTCGCTTCATTCGTTACGTGAACTTTTTAAGATTTTAAAATGAACTAGGTTAAAAATAAATTGGTTATAGGAAACTATAGTACTTTGAATTAAAAGTTAATATAAATCACATAAGTATTTATCAGATACATGCATCATGCATGGTTTCGGTTTGTTTTGAATACATGAAAATGTCAGACATTTGTTAGGTATTTATATTATAAGGTCTCTGGTATTTCTCCAAGCTGTACCTTATAAATGTGTCGTACATTGACCAAATTGAGAACATTTGTGCTAGAAGAAATTCAATTGCTTTAATCCTTATATGCAAACTATTAAATAATAAAGCACCTGATATATACCAAATTAGTTAACAAATTTGTTATTTTGATACTTTTAATATGTCATTTGGTTTTAAGAGAGTATTACTTATACCAGCACATCGGTACTAACATAGGTGTTGTAACATTATAACAATTAAAAAAAAAATAATTAAAAAACTAAGATTCTAGTTACAGCAATACGTTTGTTACAATAGTATTGGTAAATATTGATTATACAGAGTGAGCATAAAAGGTCAAGAACCACGTAACCACGTAACATAGGCAACCCATTGTACAGAAGTGGCTACCCTGGTTCAGGAAACTAAATCTGACAGTTGTCAATTACCATTGGCGTAGCACGTACAAATTAGGACACAGAAAACATGTTTTCATAGAAAAATGGATTTGGCACGTCACAATTAAAAAATTGATAATGGATAATGAAACAGTCACACAAGTAATGCACTTCAAATATCTGGGCGCAGAAATATCAAGCAGCAAAAACATCAAAAACGAAGTAAGAAATCAAGCAAATAAAGCCGCAGCTATTAGTGGCTATCTCCGTGACATAATATGGCGCAACAAACATATAACTACGGAAAGCATAGTGCGTGTATATAAGACATGTGTAAGGCCAATTCTGACGTATGGAGCCGAAACAAGAGCAGAAACATCAAAGACCAAACAAATAATGAGAACAGCCGAAATGAAAACGCTCAGAACTATATCAGGTCACACTCTCCACGATAGAATAACAAATGAAGCCGTCCGACAAAGATGTGAAATTTAAGGAGTCGTGAGATGGGTACGAACGCGAAGAAGAAACTGGAGGGATCATATCGACAGAATGGGAGAAGACAGATTAGCAAGATGGGCGAAGTCAGAGAAACCCAATTCAAAACGAAACGTAGGAAGACCTCCCAAACGATGGCAGGAGAGCTGGACATCAGCATCTCAAGACCTATAATGAGTCATTCCACCCCATTTATTAAAACGAGGCAAAATGGAGAAAACAGGACATCGTCCTAACAATGAGAAGAAGAAGAAGAAGAAGAAGAAGAAGAAGAAGAAGAAGAAGAAGAAGAAGAAGAAGACAATAAAAAACTCTGTGTAAACATTTAATAAAGCAGAAGTAAATGATAGGATTTATTTAAGAATATTATTGTAGAAAAAACATATTTCCTTTATAAATTACAATAGCTGCTTAAAATGAGTGCCATTGCTTTGTAAACACGAAAAGAATCGTCATTGTTCAAGTTCTCCACGAACTGATTTATTCCCAATAAATCAAATCATGATCAAAGTCTGGACACAACCCCAAATCAATAACACCAAACCCTTTCCAGTATTAATGCATTTAATCAAACAAATAATTCCTATCAACAGGACAATATTATTGAAGAATATAACGAGTCTACTTACATTAAAGAATGTAAAGAGTTCATGATGACTCGACGAGGACTTGTCACAACCAGAATGTTATCTGGCTCTAATGCTGGATACTGAATTTAGACTCAGATTGCAACCGCTACTGCGACTCTCAATGTTTGTAGTTTCTCTTATATGTACAGGCTGTTTCAAATTCGAGCCCCACCATGGGGATCTCGCTTATTTGAAGAGATAGAGAGTTAGTTAAATTGAGGCAAAGTTGCCAAATTTTATGCCTAACAATAATCTGTAAAGAAATTTAAAGTAGCCACTCTAGTTTTTCAGGTATCTGAAAAAAACTGAAATTTTGGATTTTTTATTTTTGACTATAACGCATTTATCATTTATGCTACATATTTCTAGTTAACGCAATATTAGAACACTTTTTTATGCTGAATTTGAATTGTTTATCAGATTTGGTGTAACTGTTACTATTGTTCATTTTCAACCGTCAACTTTTTTTTTCTTATGGTTGGTATTTAAAATTTTTTCATATTTGGATAGAGTTTTCAATTCTGATTTCAACGATGTGTCACACATTGCATTTTGTTTAAGTTTTGAGCATTTTATTACAAAAAATAAAAATTTCATAAGAGTGCCATGGAAAGACCACGTCATTTAATTTATTTTGAGAAAATTCTAGTAGGCTATAAACTGATGGAAGTAAAACAAAACACTTCTCTTATTTACTTTTACTTTTAGATACATTAAGCATGCGAAAATTTCAGGAAACTTTGTTTTGAGCGTAGGCAGCAGGTTAGGTTATTTTTTACAAAAACAAATGAATGACGCATTTTTGTTAATAAGAATATTAACAAAAATGTTGAGTTAATAAAACGGACTGAGTTGATTCAATTATTTGAACTTTGCACCAATCAAAATTATTTTACTTTTAATAATAAAATTTATTTCCAAATAGATGGTTTACCCATGGGAAGTCCAAGTTCACCTCTTTTAGCTAACATATTTATGGAAAATCTAGAAGATCAAATATTCGAATCAAATCAATCTGAGAAAGTTATATTTTGGTTTCGTTATGTCGATGACATTGTAGCATGTTTTAATAGTTCATTTGATTTAATTAATGAATTTTTAATTTTTATTAACAGTTTGCACCCAAACATAAAATTTACACTAGAAACTAAACAAAATAAGTCCATTAACTTTTTAGAATTAAACATAAAAGTTAATTCAACTAATAAATTTGAGTACTCAGTTTATAGAAAACCTACACAAACAGACATTACAATACCACACGATTCTTGTCACCATAAAACACATAAATTAGCAGCATACAGGTCCCTGATACATAGGGCTTTGACGGTCCCTTTAGATGAAATTAATGATAATAGAAAAATTTCAATTATTAAACAAATTGCATACAGTAATGGTTATAATACTAAACTTATTGATACATTAATTAATGAAAAAGATTATAAATTAGCCATTGAAAAAATTTATCCGAATACCCTAACTTCGTTCGATACAATTAAATATGCTTCTATTCCATATTTTGGTGACAAATCAGAAAGAATTGCTAAAATTATAAACAAAACAAATAAATATAAAATAAGCTTTAAAACAACGAGGAACATCTTAAACACTTTGTTTAATGCAAAATCAAAAACAGACGATTTGCTAAAATCAGGCATTTACAAATTAAATTGTTCGCATTGTAATTCGGTTTATATAGGCCAGAAAATTAGAAGTTTTGATATTAGGTATAAAGAACACGTGCGCTGTTACAAATACAAACACCCACATAAATCCAATTACGCTAAACACTTACTAGAACAAAATCATTCAATGACATCTAATAACACCATAAAATGTTTACACTTTTGCGATGATAAACGTAAATTAAATATACTAGAAGCTTTTGAAATTCACAAACATTTAAAAACTGCACCCTTAATGAATGAGCAAATTGATCTCTTAAATTCTCCTCTACTGGACGTTTTGGAATGAGAAATCAAGTCATCTGCAGACGATTACCAAGATAAGTCACAAAGTTCTATTGCTATAACAAGACTAACTGTTTATTTTTTCATATAACCTTTGACAATGGCATGTAAACATGCCGAAATACGTATTAGGTTAAAATAAATAGATATTGTTAAAGTAATTAAGTATTTTATATACAGATACTCATTCAATATTTTAATATTTTTGATATTATTTGAATAATAAAGAGCAGCATCCAACCAAGTACCCCATTTGGTAAGAACTGCTTTAAGAGACAGTAGAATATTTAGCAATTTTTCCTTAAAAAAAGCACCCTCAGGGCCGCCTTTACAAAGATATGTTTTTTATTAGATATTAAATCGTTTACAATGAGAAACTGATTCTTAATTTCTTATGTAATTCTTTTTACACTATAAGCCCAACAACGTGTATGAATTCAATTTGGATAAGGAATATTTAAATTTCGCCTTTCTTTTAACATATATGGCGCAGCATCGGATAGCTTTAATATTATTTGTTCTATAGGAACTGCTTCCGGCCGAAAAATCTTTGTGAAACCTTCATTTAAGAATGTAGAAATAATGACACTGTTAGTTTTATTTAGTTCTTTTCGTGCTAATATGATAACACTAGGTATGTACTAGGTATGTCAACATTTAAAACTATAATTAAATTTGCTATATAACGTCTACATTTATCCGTAGTTTTATCAACAGAAAAGTAAATATAGTTGGTTCCTATAAATTCGCAAATTTCACGTGTTGTTTTATAAATTTCATTGATATAATTTTTCCTACCAGCGCTTTCATCTGGAATACGTTTACTAGTATGTTTTTCTAAGAATATCATAAAATTATCATTGTTTAATTTTGTTAGTAATATGTTAACACTCATTAAAGCAACATAATTAGAAATTTTATTCTTCTTTTGGTTTAATTTAGCAATTCCAGCAATGGACTCGCGGATCAGCATTTGTATGTTCCGAGATTTTTGTCATTTGCCTTGATGTGAAGCAGTTTTAATATGGCATCTAGGCTTCTGGGTTGAAGCCGCGTCATCGGCGAATAAACTGTCGAAGTTTCGTCCTGGATTGCACGGTATATCTTCAGGAATGGGGTCACTTTATGATCTGGCTCACAACTCAGTTTTAGTATGTTGATTCAGTTAGAATTTTTTATCGCATTAAATATAGTAGATAAAAATTCTTTATTACTTCGGTCGAGCGAGCTTACATGTATATTCAATAGATTTGAACATTGTAAACGGTCAAAGATTGCTTACCGTCGTGCAGCAGACTTTGCAAAATATTTTGTTTTCCTGTAGCACCAGTTGCGGATAACCGTGTGTCTATAATAAAGCAAAGCTGCTGCCTTTTGGCATTTTGTTTGTATAAACAAAAACATACACAAGGAGATCCAATATTTTTCTATTTCTTAGGAAGCGGTAAGCAAAAAACACAAAATGAAACTAATACGTGCTACTTTCAAAAAGTACCGTAATTTCATAATTCTTAGAGATGATTGCAACAATTTCAAAACTTGGAAATAACATTCTACTTGGTATAATCCGGGACATCTGCTCGTGAATACTTAGTAACAGTGCGCTCTTATTAAAAATCCTAATCTCATGTTCTCCTTTTTTATATTTGAAAATTTAAGGTTTTTTTGTGTGAATATAAAGAAATATATCTAAATATTATAATTTAATTTCGGCTTAGACTGCGTCGTCATTAGTCGTAAATTAATTTGTAATATTGACAGTTGACGAGAACTGTACTTTTGGCATGATATCTTACTGATTGATGAAGGTTTGTAGTCTGGTTAATATGATTTTTTCTAGTAGTTTAGATACTGTCGGAAGCAGACTACTCGATTTATAACTTCTAAGTTGAAATTTCCATTACAAACTTCTAAGTCTTTCCAGATATTCGGAAAATATCGATAATTTCGTAAATTAATCACGCATACTTTGAGAAAATAACTGTAGTAGGGTGATTATCTGTAGCAATAACACAAGTGCGTTAATGATTTTCGTCAACAATGTTGGCCGATTTTGACAAACGAAATCGTGTTGTTACGGGTGTCCCAATCACAACTTTCCAGTTCGTTAAGGAAGCTTCAACTCTGGTTATTAGTTGCATTCTAACCCATGTCTAACTGTTAACTTAGGATAAACACAAACATCCATGACGATATTCAGATCTGAGCTGAACTGAGCTACCGCCGCGTCTAGGTAAGACTATTTTGATTTAATCTCCAGAAAGACAATAACACATCAGATCGATACATCATGTAACAAACAACCCGTTAGTAGCAGCAAATTTCATTATACGCTGCAGGTAAAAAACTAAAGAAATTCTTTATATGAAAGAGTTTATAATCCCGACGGCAGTTTTAATTAAATATCATCTAACAGATGGCATTGCTTGCGGATTCAGCACGCGATAACGGAAGATTGTGGGTGACAGTTGTACGACTTGCTCGACGGAAACGGAAAGAGTTACGGTTGCCGCGAATGGAAGAGACGTCGACCGGAAACGATAGATTCTTTTAGTTTATGACGTTTCACTTAAACAAGATAAGCTTAAGGAACATTTGTCGTAAACGATTACTATCAGATTCGAAGAGCGGAATTTGTTTTTAATATACATAACAGTAAAATTACCCCCACTTCATCATTCGTATACGTACGGTGCGGAATATTTGATAAACCTTGTTTAAATATTTAGTATTACTATTAGAATTCAATTATTTGAACTTTGCATTAACAAAAATTATTTTACTTTTAATAATAAAATTTATTTCCAAAAAGATGGTTTACCCATGGGAAGTCCAATTTCACCTCTTTTAGCTAACATATTTATGGAAAATCTAGAAGATCAAATATTCGAATCAAATCAATCTGAGAAAGTTATATTTTGGTTTCGTTATGTTGATGACATTTTAGCATGTTTTGATAGTTCATTTGAGTTAATCAATGAATTTTTGATTTTTATTATCAGCTTGCACCCAAAAATAACATTTACACTAGAAACTGAACAAAATAGGTCTATTAAGTTTTTGATTTAAACATAAAAATTAATTCAAATAATAAACTTAAATATTCTGTTTATACATAACCTACACAAACAGACATTAAAATACCACACGATTCTTGTCATCATAAAACACATAAATTAGCAGCATACAGGTCCCTGATACATAGGGCTTTGACGGTCCCTTTAGATGAAATTAATTATAATACAGAAATTTCAATTATTAAACAAATTGCATATAATAATGGTTATAATACTCAACTTATTGATACATTAATTAAAGAGAAAAATTATAAATTAGCTATTCAGAAAATTGATTCAACTACTTCATTAGATAAATTGAAATACGCCTCAATTCCATATTTTGGCAATCAATCAGAAAAAATTCCCAAAATTATAAACAAAACAAATAAATGCAAAATAACTTTTAAAACAACAAAAAGCATTTTAAACACTTTGTTTAATGCTAAAGAAAAAACAGACAATTTACTAAAATCAGGCATCTACAAATTAAATTCCTCGCACTGTAATTCAGTTTATATAGGACAAACAATTAGAAATTTTGATATGAGGTACAAGGAACACGTGCGCTGTTACAAGTATAAACACCCCCATAAATCCAATTACGCTAAACACTTATTAGAACACAATGATTCAATGACATCTTATAACACCATAAAATGTTTACACTTTTGTGATGATAAACGTAAATTAGATATACTAGAAGCTTTTGAAATTTATAAACTTTTAAAAACTGTACCGTTTATGAACGAGCAAATTGATCTCCTAAATTCCCCCTATTGGATATTTTGGAATAAGAAATCAAGTCATCTGCAGACTATTACCGAGATCAAGTCACCAAGTTCTATTGTTGCCATAACAACACTAACTGTTTACTTTTTAATATAACCTTTGGCAATGGCATGTAAATATAATAACACTATTATAAAATGTTTACACTTTTGTGATGACAAACGTAAGTTAGATATATTAGAAGCATTTGAAATTCATAAACATTTAAAATCTGTACCTTTAATGAATGAGCAAATTGATCTCTTAACTTCACCATTATTAGACGTTTTGCAATGAAAAATCAAGTCATCTGCATGCAGATATAGAAAACCAAGACCATGCTGATTTATTTTTCCTATAGCAACACCAACTGTTTACTTTTAGTCTTGCTTTTATAATGACCTGTAAACACATTGATTACGTATAAAGCTAAAATACAAAACCTGTTGAAATTTTAGTTACAATAAATTAAAATGAACTTCAACGAAGTAAAGCTCGAACTTATAAATATTAGAATTCTGTTTTATTTCTCAATATCTTATAATACCTTGCTTCACTTTGACTTTCAATACGGTTTAAATGGCAATCTTTCAGCAAGCCCATCTACTGTCAGGTCGAATTTGAAAGTTTAGGAATAGGTTTTAAACACTTTTGAACTACAAATTTGGTTACAGCCAAATTACTGAGTATTGCATGTATTTATCTAAACTATAAAACAAGTTTAATTACTGAAATAACTGCATTAAGAAGAGAGAAACCAACAGTTTGCTCGCTGGCTTGTTACCATTTTTGTTTGTGAATACGAACCTTATTCTCAGAAGAACGTATTATTTTGTTTATGTGTTTATTACAGTTTTTGTTAATTTTCTTTTACAAGCATTAATTTAATTTATTGCCACTGTACAAAATTTACATTTAAAAATGCTTGCATAATTAATAGTTTTAACAATTGAAACTTATGCAGGATATTCATAAAATACATCGTATTCTATTATCGGAGACTTAAAACAATAACAAAATTCTGATAAACATGGATGCAAAAACCGTTGCTTACGGAATTACCGCTTCTAGAAAATTTCGCTTCATTGCGATAACTTTGGCAGCAGCAGTTATAATGTTCTATTTTTGCCTTCCCATACTTTCAGTATAGGAAATAAATATTGATCTCATGGACATAATCGATTTTGAAGTTTTGACGAAAATGCAAGTTTTGAACCTTCAGGAACTCAAAAAATGGTTTTTAAAACATGCCTGTCTGCTTTAGAGCGTGCTCTTCCGTTTTGTTACCTGGAATCTTGAGTGAGATTAGCTTTGCCCAGCAAAATGTCTAGTCCGCAACCGCCAGTAACCGACTACTATTTTGCTGTAATGAAAGAATGTCACGTATGCTTTCTTTTCTATGGAATTCACCATGTTTTCTAAAACGGTTCTGCACCCTGTATATTTTCAGAAATATTTTAAATAAGTACAACGTCTAAGGCGTAGTGCTTACCACAACACCCGGTACTTGATAAAGATTGCGAGACGGCTGGGTTTCAGAAGCGATGATCGGTGACCCTGACCCACCGCATTGCAGGCCAAACTCTTTAATGGATTGTAGTGCCTCCGACTTTACTTTTACAGGTAAATGTTTATATCCTGTGTTACTACCCTGAAGCACGAGTACTTTCATGCGTCGTGCCGCAACCAAGCGCTCGCTATACCTATTATAGAGTTAGTAAATATCGAATTATTATAGAAAAAAACTATTTGTTAATTTTCTTGAAAATACGGCTGGAGATTAAAAAATGACAAAGGCAAGGACAAAATTTGTATGCAAAAAAAGGACATTACTCTCCCTACTACTGCATCTAAAAATAAAATTTTAAATTGTATTTACGATCTTTATCGTCGCTCGTTTATTAAATAGAAATTCATTAATTTTCAAATTTTAAAAATGCATAGAAAGCGTCACAGACAAATTAGTCTATTGGAACACCAACTAAATTGTAGCTCATTTTTAACTTTAAAACCTACAAAATACAAAAAAAACAATATGGCGTGTTTTAGCGCAATATTTTTTTAAATGCATCCAAAATTTTGAAAATTTTATTGTTCACAATTTTACCGTTCTTGTAAATAGTAATGTTGAGTTCCTTAAGGGCTATTATGATAAGAAATTTCATTCCGTTTTGCCAACTCGTTTTTGGGTAACTAGTTAAAGCCTAAATTTTTAAAATCGTTGGCAAAAAGCGGGTAGTCCTACGGTCGTATGCCCATTTTCAAAATTGGCAATTTTTGTTGTTGGGGAAAATAAAAAATAAAGGCACGTCTCACTTCTGCTTTTGGTTTAGATTTTTTAAATGTTTATTTTCCCGTTTATGTTTTGGTATACGGAATATAGGACATTTCAAATAGGGTTATCATCGGATCATCAGGTTGGGAGATATGAGGGTACTAACCAACGAACGCGACGAGATTCTCATTCACCCACAGACAGACACGTTTTGCTATACATGTTCCAACATCTACTTGCTAAAAATGTGACAACAAAAAATATTAGTTTTAATTAATTTGAGATTTTTAACAAGCACTATTTCAAAAAGAAAGAGGCATTTAACTAAACCTATTAAAAAGTGTGTAGGATGTTATTTAAAAATGAAGTTGACGTTGCTTCCATTAGATAAATGACTTATTGACACAAAACTATACTTTCATAAATAACTAAACATCCCTAAGTTTGGTTTTATTTCATTGAAAAGGTGGAAAAGCGGAGGTTACCCTAGTTTCATTAAATTTGTGTGGAGGGTGTATAAAAATCATTTTACTATAAGTCTCTGTTGGCCCCGTTAAAAATAGTTTTTTAAACTTTAAATTTTATACAAATTTATATGTACAGGGTATGTCGTAATTCTTGCACTAGGTGTGTAAAATTATGAACAACGTTCATAAAACGACTCTCTCTTTTTATTCATCGTCGCCAGCTTCTTGGTGTTGGAAATTGCCACAGATTCGGTATTGTGTTAAATTCCTATAGCTTAAATATAGAAAGCAGGTTGAATTTAAAATAAAACAAACAGGATTCTTCATGGAACAAAAACCACTCCGATCAATAGTCACTCCAAGTTAAAACACTTCCGACAAAAATCACTTTAGTAAAAATCACTCCTGTTAATAATTACGCACAAAGTAAATCAAGCAAAAAAATCAATAGAAATCAAATTTAGGAAATTACATATTCTTCAATAATACTAGAGCTGCGTCGAAGCTTTAGATTTTCATGTAGCATAGCATACAGGTTTAATTGGTGCGTAAAATCACTGTGCTTAACTATCTATATTAGGTCAATAATAACGTATGTCCTAAAAGTTTTGGCACAAAATTCAATAACTTTAAATAAAATATAAATGAAATAATATCAAGTTGCCTTTGGAAACAAAACATTGTTTATGTTGTTGACTTTAAGATGACAGTTTTATCGAATTTGTTGCTTTACAATGTCGTATAAATTAGAACTCAGAAAAAGTAACTTGGTTGGACGGGTGCCCAATGCTGAAATATTCCGAATCTTGGAGAACGAAGATATTTCACGTCGAACGATTTATCGCACAATAGCGGAGTGACAGCAGGAAATACCATGTCTAAACCTCCCAAAAAGTGGAAGACCACGGGTATTTACAGCAGAGAGGGCAGAGAGGTTGGCGAGAAGAGGAAAAAATCAAGTTGGAATGTCAGTGAGGAGACTGGGTCGTCTATACGGCACTTCAAAGAGTACGGTATAGTTGGAATTGAAGAGGAATGGTCTAAAATATCGAAAAAGACGTAAGTGCCCCAAATACACCCAACGCCAACTGCTACGTATACCACGATGCTGCCGTCAACTGAGGCGGGTGCATTTTGCGAATGAAAAAATCATTACAATCTTAGATGATGAAAAATATTTCACTTTGAGCAACTCTGAAATGAAAGGAAATGATGAGTTTTATACGGACAACGTAGAGAAGTGCGCAATTTCTACAAGGAGTATTGCCCGACCTTTTGTGGGAAGAGTAAAGGGCGAAGCTTTGAACACTCGGGGCTATATTAATGATTGTTTCTCCAAATTGCTCCAATTCATAAACGAACATCATGCTGAAGACAATATCATGTTTCGGCCGGACTTGGCAACGTGCCACTACTCTGGAGTTACCTAAAACTGGCTTCCACAGCATCACATACCTTTTGTTCCTAAAAACGATAACCCTCCGAACTTACCTCAGGCTCGCCCAATCGAGGATTTTTGGGCTTTACTGTCACGGAAGGTTTATCATGGAGGGTGGGAAGCCCAAAATGAGGAACAATTAAGACGGCGAATTTACGAAAAACTAAGAGAAGTCGATTTGGAGTCCGTCCAGCGCCTGATGAAAGACATCCAAAGAAAATTGCGTCTGGTCGAGGAGCACGGGCCTCTTCACTTAGTTTAAGAGCGTAGTTTAGTTAATTATTAAATTGTATTTTATGACAACTAATAAGTGTTTGAATAAATTTGTTTGTTAAGAAAAAATCCCGATAAATATTTTGTGCCAAAACTTTTAGGACATACGTTAAGTCAATTATTGGTTTTATAGTCATGTATTTTACGTCATACATATTTATTATTGCAATCTACGAAAAAATATTAAGAATAATTAGTATTATCAAAGTTACAATTGTAGATTAAGATTAGGTCCGAATTATATATAAGAGAGAAATCCAGCTTCACAAAAAAATAATTGTATCGAGATTTTACGACTAGGCTCCGAAATAGTGATATTGTAACCAGAACAGTAAGTTTTCAAATTCAAAAATCATTATTTAAAAGATTAATTTATTTTTAAGATTTGTAATATTAATTCAGTACATGTTTCATAAGAAACTACCAAATTCTTTAAAAATCAACAAAGTTTCATAAAAGTAGAGCAGAATGTAGTGCAAACTGCTGCAATGTTGCAATTGTGTATTGCATTGGTCAAATATTAAGTAGGTAATAATTTTAGATCTAGAAATAAGTTTTGATAACGCACTCTAACGCAAGTTAACTATTTTTTATTAAATTATTACAATCAAAACCTTTTGCCACTGACTTTAAATAGTCAACCATTTGGGATTGGAGATCAGTTGTACATTTAATCAAAGGTTGTACATTTAGTTAAGAGTTGCACATTTAGTCAAGTTCAAGTTCTATTTAGTTGCAATTAAGATATTTAAGATGTAATCTTATAGTCTAGATTGTCCTTCCAAGGAGAAGGACTGCAGCTACAATTGCAATTGCAAAATATTTATATTAAAAATTATGTAGGGAGAATTAATTAAAGCTAAATTATCATATGAAAGGTAAGTTGTAATGTTTACCTAATTGTATTTTTATTAAAACATAACATTTATTTGGTTCTTGTATTGGTGGTGATTTTTTAGGGCGGTTTTGCGATTGGGAGGGTTTAGATTATTTGATAAATTTGGTGCTTTAGTATTCAATGTTGATTCCCTACTAACTTAACTTTTTTTTTAGATCTCGTGTAGCCAAATCTGTTGATAATTCACGCACAAATGAAATTTAAATGTTTTTTTTAAATTTTTATCGCTTTGCCATAAGGCGAGCAGCCAAGACGGTGCGGCGTTATTCACGTAGGCGTGTGTTTTTGATATACCGAAACACAAATATTTAATATAAAATTATTAAATACTTGTAATTATAGTACTAACTAGATTACGCTCTGTGCACTAGATGATCTATCCGATCGCGATTCATCGAGCACTCCAGTTAGGAAGCTAACAAAACTTAAAACTATGAGAAAGAAAAATATGCTATAATTAGGTTTGATTATCTTTGTAACACCTCTACATACTTTAAATCATTTTTTTCAAAAACGGTGTGTTTTACGGTAAGATGAAGTTATACTTTTTTGGGTAAAATTAAATTTTAAATCTAAATCTAGTATTAACGATTACAAGAAAAGCATGATAAGAAGGTGTTAAGCAAATATAAAAAAGAACAGTGCTACCCTTAGGCATCACTATGAATATATTTAAAAAATATTTAAACTAATTTTTATATCTTATGTGCCAAATTTCAAGAAAATCGGGTTTCCGTTTCTAGATACATCGCTACTAAACGAATTTCAAGGGGCCCCATTTGAGGACCCAAAGCTAATTTATAAATTGACATACAGTAAAACGAAAAAAAAACAACAAAATCGCTTTATTTTTAGTGGTCAATGCATCGGTACAATTTTTACAGCACAATTTTAAATCACCCCGTATAACCTTAGTGATGAACAGATGTGTGAATACTGAATAAGCTTCTTCTGTTTCTGCATCATACGCTGAAACTAATTTTGTTATAAATAAGCGAATTATTATAAACTAATTCAAACCGATTAGTTACTTCTAAAATTCTTTAAAATACATTTAAGCTTCATAAAATATGCACCTTTCACGGAAAATTTACACTTCCATAAATGTTAATCTCCATTTCATATTCTGAAAATTACATGCTATAAATTTTATTTTAGACTTTAGTTTGAAAGTTACGGGATATATCAGCTAGTCAGGTGATTATTTCAAACCGTATTACATGACAGCGTAATATGCACTAAACTGCATATCTACGGCGAGTTCACGAGAGATAAAGTACAGGATAAGCTCGTGCTAAGAGCAATTCATAAAGTCTTAAGGTTGAAACAGTTGAATGTAATTGAAATTTCAGAAATTTTTCACCTTCCGTAAGATATAGGATACCATGCAATTTATCTAGATTTTGAGATCGCAATTTTCTTTAGTATTACTTCATACTCTAAATTTTTTGCGTTTTAAGCAAGCCGGTAGGTAATAAGATCGGATTTGAATGTTTTATTTAAGTTAAGGTTGTTAGTTATTTACGAAATTAATAAATCTGCACTAATTTAAATAATAAGTGTAATAAACCTTTCTGATTAATCTATTAGATATATCCAGAGTTATTAAATTTTAGGTGAAACTCTTACAATATTTATTGTAATATGATTTTATTTTATTATCAGTAATACATATTGTAAAATATTTGGAATAACCTTTTCGTATCACTTTTTGGTAAATTAAACTCACTTTTACTGTTACAACACATATTTAGTTCTCGCAAAAATGTCTTTATTAAATCATTTACTCACATATTTTGCTATTTTGTTTCCAGGATAAGATGCGGATGTCATTCCTCACACGATGCGCGAGAGAAGTGGATTTTTAAGGAAAAGTAGTTAATGTACTGTAGATATAAAAACGCTATTAGCAAAACATTGCAAACACTTTTTATAGAGTATCAATTTTACACAGGAAAATTAATTTCTAAATAATGAGGAAGAAAATCTTGGATTCGCTCTTTTGATAATACAGCTTAAAATCAAATTATAATCAGCTCAATTTAAAGTTATGAAACCGTAGCCTTTGTGAATAACTCTAAAGAATGTTTAGAATTTGAGTGAACTTTGTATTAAAATGAAGCTCTTTTATGAACTAAAAATTACTCGCTGGCTAATTTATGACATCGTAATGACTTTCCTCGCAAAATGTCGTTAATCAAACAACTTCGTTCTTAAAGGACAAAAGTTTCTATTGGTACGTTTTAGAGTATTTCTTCGTCAAATTGTGGCTTAAATAACTAAAGGGATAAAAGAGATAATACGGTAACGCGCGCTTGCAAGTTTTGCCTCAGCTACTTTAAGATTTATACTCTTTGCAACTTTTGACAAGAAATTAATCATTATCATTATTAGTATACGAAGCAGTACGTCTTCTTTCGCACCCTAGTGAGGCAATATTACATTAAAACAACTGCGCATTGCAATGAAGGGTTTCACATTTTCGAGTAAAAAGTAGATAATCATCTAGTTTTGTAATGATTATCTGTATATAAAATGCTTAATTACTTTAACAATATTTATTTATTTTAACCTTATACGTATTTCGGCATGTTTACATGCCATTGTCAAAGGTTATATAACGAAGTAAAGCTGGAATTTATAAATATAGTTTTGTTTTCAACATGATGCTACTAAAGTAAAATTAAATCCTATTCATAAATATAGTTTTTAATTATTTGCGACGCGTATGGCAACATAATTAAAATCGAAATTGTTTTCCTCACGAGAAAAATATTTACATTGGATTGTTTAACCTTTGAAAGGGCACAAAAAATTGCTTCCAGCATTAAAGAAAGAAAATATAAGATAAGCTATATCAGGATTTATCAAGAGGAAAGTCAACTTTTAGCGGATATCCTGAAGGAAACCGTTTCCGCCAGAGTTACAACGTAAAAAGTTGTTCTTTTGTTCATTTTATGTGAGCCGTATGTATTACTCTAACAGAAAAATTCTTTTAATATTTAATGTTTTTTAGATTTATATTAAACATAAACAAAATAAAAAGTCTCTTATAAAGCTTTTAGTAAAGAACATTCAACTAATAAATTGATATACATTTTCTTAGATATAGAATCTGTCATTTTCTGAAATATAAATAACTGAAAATTTATATTCGAAAAATATGGAAAATGCTGACACAACAAAGCAGCTTAGAAAATTTTAAATTTTTCTGTAACCTTTTAACTGAAACATTTCAGAAATTAAGTTAAATGAAAAAGGAAAGAATTAATTATGAACATAATACGTATTAACTATGCAATTAGCGATTCGGTTGAATCACTTTTAATAAAGTTGACAATTTCAGCGTACCCAGCAGTGTATAATATAAGGTGATCCTTCAATAACTGATTTTTATTTTTAAATGTTTTACTCTCATAACTTGTTCTTTTTGGGATTGTAACAGACCAACCTGGGTAGCTTAGAAACCAAGGTTTGTTTATTTAGAATGTTTATTATCTTCATATTACAATTTTAAAGTATCGGAATATGTTGTTCATGTATTTCAATTATTATTTACAAACTAAATAAAATACACAATAAAGCAGTAAAATGAGCCGTCTGGAACGAACCGACTCTGGTTGCGCGACCTTGATGGAGCGTCGCGTCGGCGTCGTCTGTCTAGGGTCTTTCTGGTTGTTATGCTGTCTGAATGGGGAATTACCTGCTAGGTTGCGTGCGCGCACCGATCAACATCGAACGGGTTGAATTTGGATCCCACAATGGCGTTTGACAATTCAACTTCTGTAAAATCAATTCAATGGTTTTGTGCACACAAAATTAATTCATACACTCAGTTAATACAATTGTATATATCTGGAAATAACTAAATTCAAGTGTTATGCTGAATTTAGCCTCGTCTCGTACAGGTTTCTGGGATGCTGAAAGTGAAATGATTTGCGTGTTGTGATTGTGACGGAATTTTCCTAGCTAAGTTTTTTAAAGTTAAATTCTAAATTTGGGCAAAGTAAACTCTTCTAATTTCAACCAGAGCCTCGAACACACTAGTTAAAAGTAAAATTGTTTCGTTTGAGCCAGAGAATTAGGCTTCTCAACATCCAACGCAAAACAACCAGTCCCTGGCAATTAAATACTTAATTCGAACAGGAGATACCTCCACGTTAGAAAATAAAATACTAAATAGCTGGTTATAAGTTATTGAACTTAAACAAGAGAATTGAGCATCTCAACATTTAACTTAAATATTCGGTTCGAGTACTTTTTTAGGTTCAGGGTTTAATTATTTAACTCAAAAATTACCAACAGGTAAACTGGTCGGAATAAATATCCAAATAAAAATAACTTTGCTAAGTCAGGATTCAAACAAATTAAAACGGTAAAGTTGCTAATTCAAAATGAATAATAAGTGAAAGTCTTCTAAACAGGGTCTAGTTTTAAAATAATGAAACGTAGAAGTCTCTCGTTCTTGGCTGGTGAAGGGATTTTATACGTGGTGAATTATGGAAGAGTTTTGGATTGTAAATTAACTTCTCCCACGCTCTGTGTTTAGCTGCGGTCACTCCAAGCACAAACTTCCACTTGCAGCGCCGCCCGCGAGTTTTCTTCAAACCAAAGCACCATAATAAATTTTTATAAATTTTTAAACTGTTGTAGCAGGCTTGTCCCGTTACAGGGTAAAAACAGGGGTGTACAAGATTGAGCAAAAAATGTTAACATTTAGAGGTAGCTCAAGTGGGTTGACCTTTGATTAATAAACTGTTTATAGTACCGACCACCCGTGTAGAAAAAAGAATAATAATGTTGGTATTAAATAAATGAAATTTAGACACCATCTTAAAATGATTATTTTAAAAAGTACTTAATGTTACACATGATTAGTTAAATACATACTAATTAATTCAGCCAGACAGGTTTGCTAAGGTGCGCTTTCGGCTATCTGGATACAATCGTCAATTTTCTTTCTTTTGTGTTAGCAGATCACTAAATTCTTAAATCAGGGCCAGACCTCGTTCAGCATGACCATTCAGCACTTTCATTTCTTGCACTATTTCTAAAGCTTCCCAGAAATCATATCGATCATTCCATGCATCTGGGTCAACATGAAGCCACTTATCTAAAAGTTCCAATTTTTGGAAAAGCTCGATACTTTTCTATGTTACAAAATTTTAAAACTTTTCGTTACAAAAAAATTTCAAGCCAACGGCGATTCTCTTTGACAGCTATTTATTTTATAGCCTTTTGTTCGTTTGGTTGAAGGAGGAGCGTGATTATCGAGTAACGCCTGTAAACCTTCCCCAGCTCTTCCCAGGTAGCTTAAAGCCAGAGTTCGGAGAAATAATAAGATCGAACTGTAAATCAAATTATTTATAATGTTTATTCAAATCTATTACAATATAAGAATAAATTACTGTATCGGAAAAATTGTAAAATTAATTATTTTATGTTTGATAAAATTAAATATAATTAAAAGGTTGTGAAACAATTAAATTTTCTCTGGAACGAGTCGACTATGGTTTTTACTTCCTTGAACGGATCCTTTGACCCATTTTGAGCGGATCGAACTGTCTGTCTGCGCGCGAACACCGGTCATGCGGACACCCTGATCGATATGTTGGTCGATGCGGAACCACAATCAATATGGAGTTCTCGTGCTGCTGCAAAATAATTACTGTCTTTTGCACACTTTACATTCATTCAATGTTGCATATAAAGTCTGAAATCAAATTAATTAGTGTGTTGTGTCGTGTTCCAACGGTCACAAACCCTCTGGTTACGGTTATTACTGGAAATAAAACGGATAATTGCGAATTCATAAGGTATGTGCTTTTGGATTTATTTAATTAATCGGTACTGGATTTAAATAAATAAATTTAAGGATTTGACTTCACTCGGGAAATTATTTACAGGTTTCAGGTTGCAAATCTGATTCATGGACTCAACTGGTAATTTTCTAAGTTTAATTTAATAAACTCAACTGGTAATTTTCTAAGTGAATATAACGATTCAATCTCAATGAGGCACCCCAATTTTAAGATTAGATTCATTAATTCGAGTGAATAAGGTTTCATTTCCTTCAGCAGCTAGTCAAACTCCACTAAAAGAACATCAACCTTCACTAACGTTTTGACATAATTTAATAAATATTCAATCCTCATGAAAGATCTCTTCTTACTATGAAAATCAAACATTCAATTAAATTCCTGGTTCTATTTAATTTAAACTAAAAGCAAATTTAAGTTTAAATTAAACTCCAGCCTGGTTTTTGAATTCTAAGTCCAGTATTAACTTGAATTAAAATTTTCTAACAGTTGAACTGTTCGGAGTAAAATGAAATTTACTAAGTCGGATCAAATAAATTGAACAGCAAAATGAAAGTTAAACTGGATTCTTGTTTCCAAGAAAGGACAGGATTGATTTCTTTGAAAGGCAGGAATGAATTCTCTGAAAGGCAGGAATGAATTCTCTAATTTTGAGCTGGTGCTCCGGTTTTATACCCACTGAAGGTGGTAGGGATGCTTTGGAAGGAGTTATTGTGGGAGTTCCGTTTCCCCCACACGACTTCTTCTGCGAGCACTTCACGTTAAAATTGTCCACTTCCAGCGCCACGAACGCTTCGCCTTGGAATTACAACAATATAATTCCTATCGAATTATTAAAACATTGTTGTTTCAGGATACTTCGTTGCACGCCAGAGCAACAAGATAAATACTATGGACGCTTTGCTAACTTCTCAGCAGTCACTTTAGAAATATTAGGACTACTGACTGGCGGAATAGATAAGAGGAGTCTTTCTTCTTCTTCTTCTTCTTGTGCCTTGTCCGTTACCGAACGTTGGCTATCATATTGGCTATGATAATTTTATCCACAGCGCGCAGCGGCCCGAAATAATGTTGTTGTAGATTTGCCATACCAGTCTCGCAGGTTTCGAAACCAAGATGTTCGTCTTCGGCCTGGGCTTCTTTTTCCGATTATTTTGCCTTTCATTACTAGGTGTAAGATATTGTGTCGTGTGGGATTTCGCATTACATGCCCGAAGTACTGGAGTTTTCTTATTTTTATTGTTTTAATTATTTCTACTTCTTTCTCCATTCGACGCAGTATGTCTTCGTTGTTGACTCTATCAATCCAACTCACTCGAAGTATTCTCCGGTATACCCACATTTCAAAAGCTTCTAGTTTTTTTAATAGTGTGTTTGTTAACGTCCAGCTTTCTACTCCATATAACAGTATTGGGAATATATAACATTTCACCAGTCTTATCTTCAGCTTAAGGTTGATATTTCTGCTACAGAGTATTTTTTTAATTTTAAAGAACGTAGTTCGCAATTTTTCTATGCGGACTTTTATTTCATTAGTCATGTCCCAGTTATCGTTGACTTGGCATCCCAGGTACGTTATTTTAGCTGTTTTCTCGAGTGGTATGTCATACGCTGTGAGTCTTGGAGCATTCTCTGGTGATTTGCTGACGATCATCAATTTGGTCTTCTTGGTATTAAGCTTTAGGCCGTAGGTGTCACAATTTCTTGTCAGACTATCAACAAGAAGTTGTAGTTCTGGCAGGCTGCTAGTTATTAGAATGGTGTCGTCTGCATATCTTAGAGTCTTTAAAAGTAGGAAATCATTGTAAGGTGCAGTAGTTGCCATAAGAACTGTTATTTACATAAACACTAATAAAAAAAAACTGTGAGGGCGCAATAGATTTCACTCCTTCTATAGTCACTAGTAGTTGATGGTCTATTAAGCCTACCTAGTAAAGTCGGCTTAACCATACACGGTTATATAGATGACGTGGTAGTTAAAATTACGGGCAAGTTCGAGGGGACAATCTATGAGCTCGTACAAATTGCCTTAAATAAAATAAATAAATAATGTAAAGAGGAACAACTAAGAGTCAATCTAGACAAAACGGTTATAGTACTTTTCACAAGAAAAAAAAAAGATTAATCAATTAAAAAGTGCCACTTTAAATGGGGTAACAATTGGCTTCTCTAAAGAAACCAAATATCTAGGAATTACCTTGGAGCACAAACTTAATTGGAACACACACTTTAATAAAACCCTAGAAAGAGCAAGATTGGCATTATGAACTTGCCAACTTCTCTCAGGGAAAACATGAGGTGTCAAACTACATATAACTTACTAGATGTACACATTAATAATAAAACCTATGATCACTTATAGGGTTCTCATAGGGTGGCCAAAAACCAAAATTAAAACACTGCAGGAGAAGCTCAACAAGCTTTAAAGAACTGCCTGCTTATGCATCACTGGAGCTACATGCTCCAATCCTACTGCAGCCTTAGAATCGCAACTCAATCTAGCCCCACTTTGTCTAGTAGTATGAACGGAGGCAAGAAATAGCTCCTACGGGCTGCAAATAGAAAAAAACAAAATACCAAGCTATCTTGGAGGATACATGAAAATTCTTACACAATGAAACAGGAGCTTGAGTTCCACATGATTAAGGATAGAATGAATCTAAAAATTAAATTTTGAGATGCAATTTACTGTAACCCCCACAAAAAGAACTGAGTGACAATCTAGAGGCTCTCAAATCAAACAACATTTGAGAGTCTGGAATGCAGAGGGCTCTAAAACAGAGGAAAAGGTGAGAATAGACCTACATGGTCCTGGTATACAAATCTCAAAGTCTTAGGACAAACCCCTACTGTGTTTCAAGCCGAAGTCCAAGCCAATAAAACTTGCATAGAGGTAAACATCGATAGAAACTACCTTATCGGTGGAATACATATCTTTTCAGACAGCAAAACGGGTTTTTAGCCCTTAATGTTAAAAAAATACAATCAACACTGGTATGGGAATCCCAGGAAAAACTTAATTACCTTGCTAGGAAGAACAAAGTAATACTGAAATGGGTATCAGAACATGTAGGAGTAAAACGCAGCGAAACTGCAGACGAACTTACAAGATTGGGTGCCAAAACTCCATTTATACGCCCAGAACCCTTTTTGGTGTTTCAGACTGTTCGCTACTGTAAATTGGCAGTTCTGTTGATATAATTTGTCGCCATTTTGAAACGGATTAAGCTATCGATATTTTCTCTTTTTTAAGTTGTTAGGTTGAAAAACCTTTTTAAATAAGGTACGAGTTAACCCGTATTTTAAAATATCGATAAACTCCCCTAGTCTTACTCCCTAAAACTACCCTTTCCGCACAACAAAAAAAAAATATATTTTTTTACTGGATACCTCGGCTACAATTTATGTAACAAATGTTTTATTCCATCTATGTAGGTTCAATGGTTTAGCCGTAAAAGATAGCGCGTGGGTGTTCTGTTACACACTATATCTATATAGTAAATCTGGGTCTTTTCGATCTGTCTCAACTTGAAAGGAATAGATTGCGGCCAAAAAGGAGGGGGCGATGTGCGGCACCGCCCAAATATTCATGTATAATAATAATAGTTATAACTAATATTCTTTTTATATCATCTGTTCATTACCATAATTTATACTAATTTGAATCAGTAGTCGTTGTTGTATAGTAAAGTGCGATATTTTGCTCAATGATGATAATATGATAACATCAGTAGATTTTAAGTAAATATATCTCACTTAAACTTTTAGATTGTAACAATAACTACTGTTATAGTTTTAAATTGATTTACCTAATCAAATTAATTTATATTTTGTTGATTTAATATTAGGGTTATAGCTATTGCTACAAATAGTTCCCGTAGCTGCAATAGAGACATCGCATTGGTTTTCCCCACATGCAATATTCGCAAGCTAAAAAATCACAATTTTTTCTGATTTCACATTCGATAAAATTTAACAATAAGTGCACGCTTTCTGAAGGGTGAAATGTATCAAACGGAGCTAATAAAGTACTCAGATGACATCATAAAGCACCTCTAATAATAAAATAGAGCCAGTGAAGAGTAAAATCGATCTCTTGCATCAATGGTTCAAAAACGATCTTAATTAATTGGTAAAATTAAGAATCGTGATGCATTATTGTAATAACTTATGTAAGAATTGAGAAGAAGCTACCAGAAAATTCAATCCATTCATGAATTTCATTTCATGTAACTTATTGCCTCTGTTAGTGTTATAATGATCGGGCGTCGGCGAATTTTAGGAGAAAGCAACGCACATTTTAGTTCGAAATGCGTCGCTTCTAAGGGAAACTGAGAGCAGTAAAACGCCTGCATTGGCACAAATGGCTCGAAATGATCAAATCTTTGCGTTTATTCCGCGTTTGATTGTTATGACCAAAGTTTCTTCCAGTTAGCTTTATTACCCTTGCAACCTTTGTTGGCAAAACGATGCGCTTTTAGAAGATTACTGATTACTTTATGTAGTAATGAGGGTTACATTTCTTAAAAGTATCGAGTTAAAGCATGTTCGCATTTGCAGAACGTATATGGAACCTTCCTATTGCTTGCTCAAGTGCAATAATATTCTATATTTAATTACTAAACACTCTTAATTTAATGAGTATCTGTAATTTCTTTTTCTGCGTATTGAATTTGTGTTCCATATAAACAACTTGCAATTTCATTTGCAATTTGGAAAACTCTTTTTAAAACTAAAGGTACTTTCTGAAAATGTTTATTATTTTACTCAACCACGGCTCTAATTTAACAAAACGCAACCATGTTGAAAACATCAAAATTAAAATAGTTTACGGCCATGAAAAAGCAAAATTAACGTTGAAACTTCTTAATCGGTACTAAAATGCTTAGTGTACATATGCCTATGGCTAAAGCTGTCTAGCTGCAAAACAGCTGTAGTCGCTTTTCCTGTAAGAAAACAAGTAGCATTAGAAACACTTAGCAAAAGATCAAACTTTAGTCCCAAAGCAGCAAAATATTTCGTTAAAATTCAATTAGTAAAAAAAAAAATAGGCGTACTCAAATTCATTGTTATACGTGAAACATGTTGCACGATTTTGCATAGTTGTTACAACTACAACTGCAATATTTGAAATACATCGTTTCGTTCAGTGTTACTTTATTGTGTTGAGCTAAGCCATAGGTTTCGTGAATTATTTTAAAAACCCTTGACTATGCACATTCTACGCTTATCAACTCCGTTAACAAATAGCTCGAGATAATAAACCAGGTGGCTAGATGATTAATACGTATCTAAACGAGCTCCATAAGGTCAAACATGTGGGTATCTTGCTACTTTAAGCCCGTAAATAATTCGTTTTGAATTGCATATATGCGCCAACTATATATTTAAACAAATTATGGCAGGATTTATCACTAATTAATTGCCCTATAATTTAAATACTTACTAAAGACTAGAAATCCGAACTATGCTTATCAGCAAAGTATTAATCTAGGCAAATAAAATCAAAGTATTTTATTTTAGTAACAATACTTGTTTGGAATGAAAGAGCTCTAGAGATTAGTATATTAAATTTGTCAGCCAAAAAATAGACAAAGGAAGAGTAATGAATCCCATTTCCGCGTTTTTTCTCTTTCTGCTGCACTTAACATATTTTACTCTTCTATCGGAAAATGTTTGACCACAATACGAAAAACTTGTTTTCTAGTAGGCCTAGAAAATGTTACCTACAATTTTCCATGTGAGAAAACAGGTTCTGATTAATAAATTCATAGTTTATTAAAGGTTGCTCTCGAGATTTATTAATAATGGTGGTGTAGTCTCATCGGAAATTGGTGCACGTGCTGCTCGGTGATATATTTCGAAATGATAGCAATCAGCAGATTTTTTAACAATTCTACACATAAACAAGCAAGAGATTTTTGCGTGATATAATAATTAATAGTTCCATAAGGATCCCCCTAGTTGTAATGTTAGAAACAAACAGACAGACAGACATGTGTTACTTCGTAGGAAATATTAATATTCCGTTTCCAAAGTAAGTGTTAAAATTCATTAATTTAAAACTTATTTGAATTTTTGTCCTAATCGAAGCGTATTCAATTTATGACCAAAACACGGCCACCTGATGAATATTTAGGTCTAGTCTATTTTACAAATTATGTGTTGCAGTGATGGTGCGCTTTATTAGGCAAGGTAGGCAGTGCCTACCCATAATTTTTTAAATAAAAAAACTCAAATTCTAAGTTTCAATAAAATAAAGTTATTTTTACCTTTACCTTTTTACCTGTTTTGCATACGCAAAGGCGAGCCTTAACGCTCGGAGCTACCAAAATTTTCCCGTGTTTGTGATGATCGAACCTAAATATTTATATTCTGTGCATACCTTGACCGTGTCTTTTCCTTATTTGTATATTGTTCGTTCGTTCTCCCAAACACATGTATTCTGATTTTTTTAAATTCATATTAAAACTTCATTTTTCTTATTCCTCCTTAAGTTTGTGTAGCATATACAATTTAGGGTGGTGCGACGCTATAGGTGGGGAAATTTTTTTTTAGAAAAATTAAAACGCCTGTATGCATGAAAGTTGTGTCGCACTTAAAGAAGATAGCCACAAGTTTTTTGAATTTTATTACCAACACCTACAAAAAACCATAACGCAAAAAAAATTAAAAAAAAAATTGTTTAATATGCTTGCATGTGGAAAAGTTGCACCTTGGTATAAAAAAAATAGTTACATATTTTTTTGGGATTTTGCGCTAGAATCTTTCACCCCTCCACCCCCAAAAAAATCAAAAATTCAAGTTTTTTAAAATTTTATTGCATTTTTAGGGGACATATTACAAAAAAGAGTTTAACAAATTTTGAAAAAATTGAATAAACAATAGACATGGGAAAAAATATTAAAAATTGAAATCCTTCTTGGTTTCAATTTTTGGCATAGTTACTCTGGAGTCTAACGTGTTTCTGATTACTCCATCCCTTCTATTCCTGTCACATACTGTATTGGAAGCTTGCGTGACAAGCTTTACTGCCCTTTCAACGGCTTGTGTGTGACACGGATAACCCTTAGTGTAGGAAATTATGGAGGACATCGGTTCGTCTACAACTTGCTTTAACTGGTCTTCAGATAAGCCTGTAGTAACGGGAGGTTTATTATAAAAAATATTTTGCCAATCTAGAAGCTCATAGTAATCTGTAGCACCAAATTTGAAATTCGGAATAATGAAACTTCGAATGCTGGTATTATTGCCAATGTTCTTTGCATTACTTCGTGCTTTCAATATTCTATGAAATGCAAGGTTTCTTATATACTTCCGCTCATCCCACAGCATACTTAGCAATATATTTTCGGGTTGGCCGAAGTAGCCATTTCTTTGAATGACACCATGAACTATAGTTTTCAGTTTCTCTGGTAAGTACTTGCATAACTGGATCGTTTCAAAAACATGTCTTGCTCCATAAATGCATGATGAATGAAGCTTAATTTTGAACCACATCGATGCATATACTTTTACAATAAATGTCGCTAATGTTACTAAATTAGCCGATGGATTCACACTAGCTACATATAAACGAAGAATTCGATTACCGGTAGTTAACCACCGAGAATGACTAAGTTTTCCAGGCTCACGTTCAGACATGCTTTTCGAGCAAGTACCACTCATAATTACTTGGCACATATCGTACATATACTTTTGATCTGAGCGTAACTCTCTGGACGAAATGTCTGTAAGCATAGACTGGATTATTTCAAATTTTACCACTGGAAGCTTTTCACATTGGTCTAAAGCTCGTCCAATAGGACCATGAAAAGCGCGAGGGCCAGTCGTGTTTCCGTCTACGTGCTGTACTAAATGCCGCAGATGCAGTTCATTCCCGTGCATCTGGCAAATGAACCATTGCAATGGTCTTTTTAGGCGATTCTCCAAGAATGTAATAATACCTCCTTTCCGTCCAGTATTGGAATTGGTTCCATCACAGCCAACCACTTCCAAAGCATCTTCCGAAACTGAGGATGATTGCAGAAAATCTGCCATACTGTTCAAGATATTTTGAGCAGATCCACTCAGGGGCGAAATGTGACCAAGATATTTAGAATCAGGTTCTTTTATTAAAACTATATGTTCCTCGATTGTTCTTATTCTGTTTCCACAGAAAGTCAAAGTTTTATCTTTGCGACCATCAAAATACAGGCACGCAAAGATAGAGCTGCAGTTTTCACTTTTTGAAGTTTTTGCCGTTTATTGTCTCGCGTCCTTCTAACCTTGTAGCGGTCATTTGGTTTTCATTATTATTTATATGCTATAGCTGCACCCGCTCTATCGGATACGCCATATCTGTCAAGAGTTGCAGCTAACACTGGAAGACTAGCTAAATTTCGATTGAGAATATTAGCATGTTGGGATGGCCCCGCGTTGATGTACTGGGTTGGTTTAAATCAGGTTCATTTCTCGCATACTTTTCAGATACAGTATCATTTTTCTCTGTATTACAAAAATTAATTCTAGGCGCCGAAGTTTTTGAGGTTGAAGTTGTTGTTACATCCTTAATGGTAGCCCTCCTATCTCTCTTTCTTTGTCTCTGTAATTCTAGACGATCAACACCGGACATCATCATCTTCCTAGACGTTCTCCGATCTACAAGGAAAGGTTGTTCCTTGAGAGGTACCTGTAATATTATAATTCCGATATTAAAATAAAGTAATCGGCGCACAGGATTTGTAGAATATAGAATCAGCATTATTTTGTTACCTTGTATTGTTTTCCGCAAACACATGAACAAAAATCGGTACATTTGCAAGCTGCAACATCAAATAGTCGTTTACCGTTTGCTGCAAAGGCTTCTAGTCTAGATTTGTATGAGGCGACGTGCTTTCTTTCTTTGTAAGGTTTTAGCAAATTTTGACGTTTGACGCTGTATTTTTTAATAAGTTCCACAATTCTTTGGTGACTTAATACAGGAATACTAGCCTTTTTCCATATATCTTCAACTTGCGAAGCAACAATTTCTGAAGCTTCAGACACGAGACGGTTTCTATTAACAGATTTTTCTTGCAAGGCATCTCTTGTCCACAAGAAAGATTTCATAACGCACTCATACGTTGGTAACATAACGTAACCCAGCTCCCGAGGTGCTCCAAAAATAGGACAATTCACAAAATTTCTTGTCTTTAACGACATTGTTACACAATAATTGTTATAAGATAATTGTTGTACACTCAATATTCAATAATGTTAAGCCAGACACAACACAATGATGACCCACGAACGAAGATAGGTGTCAAACTGAAACTGTTGCTCACGGAGGGGGCGTGAGATTGCGCATTGTGAATTTTTATTTAGGAAAACATTGTCAGATTTTTATCATATTTTATAGTGTAAATAAGTGAATAACTCAATGATAAACATTTAATTAAAAAATTGGATTGCATTTTTTTTGAAAATTTTAAATGCCTGGCTGCGGAAAAGTTGCTATATATATAAAAAAAAATATTTAACCTTATAAAAAAATTTGACTGCAGTTCATTTTCCACCACCCCCCCAACGCTATTGTCTCTTTCGTAAACATTTGGGCTTGGGGGGGGGGTGGAAAACGTACCCTAACCGATTTTTTTTATAAAAGTAAAAGATTTGTTTTTATTTATAACAACTTTCCCGCGCACAGGCGTTTGGAATTTCCAAAATGCAAAATCTCGCACCGCCCTAATATACATATCACGCCCTCTTCTTTCTAGGCAAATACAATTTGGTCGTCTGTAAACATTAGTGAATGTAATGTTTTATTACTTATGGGAAAATTTAGATTCTATAAAGAGAATATCAACGGTGTTAAATGCACGAGAGAGATAAAAAAACAAAGCTGTATGCATATTTCTATCAAGTTTTGAACGAAGTGATATGTTGTTCTGTTAGCCGATTTTGTCGAAATACGTGTTGGGTATTTGAGAAGAGTTTGAATCTGTTAATATAAAATAATCAATCTTGAGTCAGCAGCTTTTTCTGTAATTTCGCAAAATACTCAAAATGGAGAGATCTGTAGTTCTCAATATCTGTTTCTTTTCCCTTCTTGTGGAGTGGTATTACTGTGGCCAGTTACAATAGTGCTGTTGGAAACTTTCCGCTTTTGTTAGATTAATTGAAAATAAGTAGAAGTGGGTCGACAATTATTTCTGCACATATTTTACCACTTTTGTACGAATATCATCCATATCACTGGACTTCTTGTTTAACATATTATGGATAATAAGCAATACTTTTTCTCTACTGAATTGCAAGAGGTACATCTTATGCCCCTTTTTCAAGGGTTTTGTACAACTCGATGACATATTTTGCCCAAAGTGTGCAATGTGCATCTAGTTTTCTGAGTCAATAATAAAAAAATAATCTCCGAATAGATTTACGACAGCTTCGGGTGATTAAACGAGCTAATTTTCATGTTTTATAAATAGTTGAGTTTCTTTCTTGTTCTTGCTCAACTAGTTATTAGCAATTTTCCTTCTTTTTTAGATTTATTTAATGCCAATTTTTCTGAGTTTAAGTTGCATTTTTTGCCGTTTTGCGTTTATTAGCGTCTTATGAATTTTCTTGTACGTTTTGTATTGTATTGCCACGTCAGGGATCTTCTTTTGCAAGACCAGTTCGCAGGTTGTTTAGAATTTGGTTATTTATTGCCCTGCTTTGAGATACCCCCATGTTTCAATGAGCTGATTTTTGAATTTTTATATCCAGTATTTAGGCAGTATGGTCAAATACGTATTACTCTACTATCGAGCGGTTTGGTTGCTTATCAGGTATATTTCCGGCTATAGAGTCGATGGATGAAATGGAAGTTTGGTTGTTTTATTAATAAAGATTCTTGTCGGGCGACCATGATAATTGTTTTTGAGATTAAATAACGTTGAGAGGTCCCTGAGAATTTTGTTGTTTATTGTTGGCTTAAGGTTATAAATGATTAGATCATTACATAGGATGATGATACTTGAACAAATATTGTGTAAGCGGTTTACATTGGCGCTAGGTTTTTGAAAAATATTTCACAGTTACTATCTGTTGATTATTGTATCGTGAGAATTACGAGTTTTATATTACTGCATAGATTAATAACTCCTTAGATATCTGACTAATGGTTATGCTTATTTGGTTAGTACCGGAACAGCCCGCATCGCGTCGCTGTCATCGTTTGGAACAGACATGTACTATCGCTACTATCTGCGCGGTATGTTGCCGTTCGACGCTAAGTTGAGTGAAATGGCTATAGCCAAGTCACGTGTTTTCAACTTCGTACAATTAACTAATTCCTAATCTCAGAAAAGGTAAATTTCGTTTACCTGAGCATACTTATACGTAATTATTTACGGTGGCACCTATTTGGCTTATGACTTGGAGTATTTAAGAACTACTCTATTAACAATAGATTTTGCTATTTTAGTAAGCGCAATTACGAATACTACAGGTAATAACGATGTGTGGTATTACTAACTCTGAAAATTTTGTTATTTCTATGCAAAATTATTTTATATAAATTTAAAGTAGGTACTTATGTAGTATATTTTTACTTTTCTGTACTTTCAGTATAGGGAAGTATTGATTTCATGCAGATTTTTGTTTTTGAGATTTTTCGCTATTGCTTACTAGTACGTTTGCAGAAACAAACTACCTGGGAGTCAAAATATATTCGAACACCTAAAAGTGGAGTAAAAATGAATTCTAAAATTCGCAAATTGTCATATTTAAGATTACGAAAGCTTACTTCTACCTATGTTTGTTCAGGATTCCGTCCACATTTCAATGAGAAGTTTATAATATAATTATAATAGTATATTTAAGCTATATTTAAGCAACATCATACTAGCAATAAGATTAGTTAATTAATCAATTATTTCTAATATTTCTATCCTAAAATTTAGATTACTGGACTTTTGTGCAATGTTAAACAACAATCGGCTGCTAGTTCAGAAATGTCTTCTCTATTTTTAATTAAAAGTATAAATAGTACATTCCTAAATAAAGCTACTATTGTCATAAATTGAGATGTTTTTTTTTTAATAAACAAGATATGAAATTCTTGAGAAATGCCTCATCAAAATTTATATCACGTTAAACATAATAAATGTATGTAGCTATCGGCATAGATTAATAACTCCTTAGATATCTGACTAATGGTTATGCTTATTTGGTTAGTACCGGAACAGCCCGCATCGCGTCGCTGTCATCGTTTGGAACAGACATGTACTATCGCTACTATCTGCGCGGTATGTTGCCGTTCGATGCTAAGTTGAGTGAAATGGCTATAGCCAAGTCACGTGTTTTCAACTTCGTACAATTAACTAATTCCTAATCTCAGAAAAGGTAAATTTCGTTTACCTGAGCATACTTATAAGTAATTATTTACTGTGGCACCTATTTGGCTTATGACTTGGAGTATTTAAGAACTACTCTATTACCAATACATTTTGCTATTTTAGTAAGCGCAATTACGAATACTACAAGCATAGATTAATAACTCCTAATGTATGCTACAAGTAATAACGATGTGTGGTATTACTAACTCTGAAAATTTTGTTATTTCTATGCAAAATTATTTCATCTAAATTTAAAGTAGGTACTTATGTAGCATATTTTTACTTTCCTGTACTTTCAGTATAGGGAAGTATTGATTTCATGTGGATTTTCGTTTTTGAGATTTTAACGGAAATACATGTTTTGAATCTCCAGGAACCCAAAAAAGTGGTTTAGAAAAAATGTCTGTCTGTTGGTGGGTATGTATGTGTCTGTGTGTGGCGCTTCATATCTCCGGAACGGCTAAACCTATTTTAATTAGCTTTGGAATGAGGTAGTATATCAAAAATTCATCGACAAAACAAGGTTTAAAAACCGATCCGAAACCGGAAACTTGTATTTATTCAAATATACAATCAAATCAGGAGAAACTTCTAGTATAAGTGAAAGTTTGTCCCTTACATTCATACAGCCAAGTTAATGTATGATCATTAGTCATTACTTATTAGTGTCGATTTAGATTTAAGCTATATTTAGGCAACATCATACTAGTAATAAGATTAGTTAATTAATCAATTATTTCTAATATTTCTATCCTAAAATTTAGATTACTGGACTTTTGTGCAATGTTAAACAACAATCGGCTGCTAGTTCAGAAATGTATTCTCTATTTTTAATTAAAAGTATAAATAGTACATTCCTAAATAAAGCTACTATTGTCATAAATTGAGATGTTTTTTTTAATAAACAAGATATGAATTTCTTGAGAAATCCCTCATCAAAATTTATATCACGTTAAACATAATAAATGTATATATAAATAACGTATACTATTTTTGCTGTAATTTTAATATTCGTATTTATAAAAATATTACTTAAGCTTAATAGTTCAAAAATGTATTAATATAATACTTGAACAGGTAGAAAGGAAACCCTGCTCAGTGCTTTTACCTGCTTCAAGATTTAATCCTCAACAAAGTTGACCAGTTAAGTGGTTCATTGCTTTTATTCTACTACGATTCACTTGAGTAAGTTTTCAGTACCTGCGGGTACTGCCACCTAGGATAGTTTAATGTCACTATTTCGAGCAGAACTACTACAACTACACCATTCAAATCAGTGATCTAAGGAGTTATTAATCTATGATTACTGCTTGTTAGTAGTATAGCATAACATTCAATATTTACCTCCAATATAAAGGCATCCAGTTAGATGTTAAAAATTTTTCTATTAATTTTTGCTTGTATTGTTACTCCATCGTTGACTTTAGCTACCCTTGAGTAGTGGGTTTTAATTTTGTAGGGTGCAGTATTGGCACTTGCAATGTTATAAGGTTTTAGCAAAGTCTCTTATATACATAAAACGTCGGGTTTATAGTCTTCAGTTAGTTTTTCTAGTTCGTTGAATTTATTAGTTATGTATTGTACTTGTACATTGAGGTGCATAACTACTAAGAACTTGTGATTTTAGACTGTTCCTATATTCGGTATAAGTTGAGGTTTGCTTTCTTATTAACTTCGTTGGTAGTTGAATAGTTGAGAGTGTCCGGGAAGGTTTTCAGTGTCCAGGTTTTCAGTTTCTGGTGTTTCGTGGTTAATTTGTTCTTCATAGTAAACCATTCGTGGTGTCTTAGCTAGGTCTAGTTCCTCTTCTAGGGTTATTGTTATGTTTGGGATTACTTGTCTACGTAGACTACGGGTTGTAGATTTATTGATAAATTTGTTGACTACTTACATCAACATAGTGTTCTTATTTCTAAACTTTTACTACGTTTAGTATGCTCTTGTTAGATTCTTCCATGAAATTATTTAGAACAAGACGGTTTGTTACAAAAGGTGCGCTTACTGCTTTACGAGACCTTTGACGATTTCTCTGTTGCCTGATACTTCTTGGACTGCATTTTCTACGTATAAGAATACTATTTTGTAGTTCTTTCTATCGAACTGCTTTGGAAGTACCTGATGGCCATGTGTAATACTCTGGAATGTATATCTTTGTCGATACTGAGAGTCTCAGTTAAATTTGTAAGCTGTTGCGCGCTTAGTGGTTTAAGTCTCTTTCCTCTTTTGCGGTAATTGTGGGTCATCTGCTTTTGTGTGTGCGTGTGCATTTGAAATTTTATTTAGTTTTAATTCTCCTGTCGTATAACCTTTTCTTCTGTTTCTTTAGATTTTCCGTACAGTTTATTATGTAAATTTTCTTTTCCTCAGCTAGTATATTCTTATTGGGCGTTTAATTGCCTCTATAAATATCTTTTGATTTTGAAAAATTTAGATTCAGCATGAAAAAATGTTTTAGGTGCGTTAAATAAAAATAAGTAATATAAATAACAAATGAGTTATAGCCGAAAACTAAGAATCCAAAATTTCAGTTTTTTTTAAATTTATTCAGAAACTAAGCTAGATTTCAAGCTCCAATTTCTTTTCAGATTATTAATGGGCATCCACAACTTTTCTCTAATTTAAACATCGTCGAATATCTTCAAATAAGCGAGATCCCCATAGTTAACACATAATTTGATACATCCTGTACATTTAAAGGAATTATGGCAGGATTTATTACTAACTGATTGCCCCATAATTTAAATACTGGCTAAAGACTAGAAATCCGAACTATGCTTATCAGCAAAGTATTAGTGTAGGCAAATAAAATCAAAGTATTTTATTTTAGTAGCAATACTTGTTTGGAATGAAAGCGCTCTAGAGATTAGTATATAAAATGTGTCAGCCAAAAAATAGACGAGGGAAGAGTAATGAATCCCATTTCCGCCTTGTTCTCTTTTTCTGCTGTACTTAACATAATTATTTTACTTTGCTATCAGAAAATTTTTGACCACAATACGAAAAACTTCAGTTTTCTAGTAGGTCTAGAAAATGTTACCTACAATTTTCCATATGAGAAAGCAGGTTCTGATTAATAAATTCATAGTTTATTAAATGTCTGCCCTCGAGATTTATTAATAGTGGTTGCGTAATCTTATCGGAAATTGGTGCATGTGCTGCTCGGTGATATATTTCGGAATGATAGCAATCAGCAGATAATCTAACAATTCTACACATAAATAAGCAAGAGATTTTTGCGCTATGTAATAATTAATAGTTCCGTAAGGATCCGCCTAGTTGTGGTGTTAGAAACAAACAGACAGACAGACATTTGTTTTTTTTTCTGTTTCTTTAGATTTACCGTACAGTTTATTATGTAAGTTTTTGTTCCTTCAGCTAGTACATTGTTTCTCTTCTTCTGCTCGTCTAGCTTTATATTAGGTTTATTACAGAACTGCATTTTTTTCAGTATATCGTGACAGTTACATGTATTAGGTTTTGCTGCAGCTCTGTTGTACTCAGTATTTATGGTATATATATTTGCTTCATGATCCAAGGTCTTGGTGTTCTCACTTAAACTTTGTAGTGAGACGTACCAAACTGTATATTTTTGCATATTCTTATTGGACGTTTAATTGCCTCTATAAATACCTTTTGATTTTGAAATTTTGTTGTGGAGTTTCCAAGTTGTTCCACTTTCGTAGAAAAATTTGCCATTTAGACGACACTAGCCGTATTTCTACAGACTAAACAAATTTCTTGGCTAAATGCTAGTCAATCCCGTACACTATTCTCCAAATCTTTTTATTAAACAATGGTTATAGCTAAATCTAACTGTTTCGAGAAAATTATAATCTAAGGAAAAATTCAGACAATTTCTGAAAATCCAGACATTATGCGAGGTATTGACAACTGTTTGTTCTTTGTTTTTGCATTCGTCAACTACGAATATTGTTTCAATTATACAACAAATTTCAAAATGTTAGACTGGATAATTTTCTATTCCATATTTTAAACTTTGTACTAAAATGTGGTTAGATTGACATTTGTTTGAAACAAATTCAAAACTTTAATATGACATTTGTTTCTATTGAAATAAGTATGCATTCTGAATTTTTTCTAAGCAATAAGCAGGTGCCAATGATTACGTCTACACCGTGAGTACTATTTTGGCGCGGGGACTGTAATGGAACTAAATCCTATTTTGTTTCTAGCTGTATACACCAACTTAGTAAATACAGAAGAACAAACACTTGATTCATTTTGGTTACCATATGCTACGTATTTCGCGTATGCTAACTCACTTTGAACTACAAATCTGAAAGGAAATCACAACTAAAAGTGAGGTTGTAATAATTTATTTGTGTTTCACCAACATAAATTGCGGTAAACACTACTAGAAAATAAAATGTAGCTATAGCATTTACAAGTAGTTCTTATGTTAGCCTACTACAGTTTACATCGCATTTTTTGCCGTTGATACAACTCTATTCCATCGACTAAACAATTGAACCAAAAGTGGACCAAGTGCATTTACTCTAAAGTGTGTATACCGCGCGTCTAAATTTGATTGTTTGGTCCCTGGACCAAATCTTTGGTCCTCGCGCTGTATACGTAGTCAATGCCTCCTATACCGATGATACCAAATCTTGGTTCAACATTTAATGTATGAAATGAAAAATTACGCAATCTACCATTTCAAGGTTTATAAAGGACAAATTTCTTATATGAATTGAAACAATGTTTGTAGTTGCAAAAACAAATGTCCTCGATTACGTGATTTTCTCTTTAGAATTTAATTTTTTTTAAACCATTGAATTTAGGAATAACCATTATTTAATAAAAAAAATTTATCCATCTCTGTAAAAATGTACAGGGTGTTTTATTGTAAAAAATTGGGTTTAACACATTAGAGTTGAAACAAACACCCTGTATAACTAAATTCAACTCTAAAATACTGAGAAATAGTTCATGGTATTGACTAATATTTAACCAAAAAATTTTGTTTATTCTGTGAAAATGCGGCTTCTGCAAGTTTTATCAGTGACGTCTGTAAATGTCAAGTTTACCGAAAAAAGTGGAATAACTTGGTAACACCGCAACAGAATGTCAAACCAAAACATATTAAGGGGGAATATTCCACTCACATTGTAGCAGGCAAAAGCAGCAGTTTATTTTCAGTCTCTTAGCTAATCGCACTCTGACTAGCCGCCATATTACTTTTTTTAGTGAGCTCTGGTGTTATCGCTGTTGTAAGCTTGTAACCATAGCAATTACATCAACAATTTTTTTTTTACCTTTAAAAATTAAACAACGCGTTTGTGTATCATTAAGCAATAAATAATTATACCAACTAAGTGTTTTAATATTTAGTTCCTGGAATATTCTAAAACAATGCACTTGTGTATTAAATTTGTTTTATAACTTTGTCTTTCATTGACCAACTCAATTGTGTTGATGCACGGCAACATCGCTCCTCCTTTGACTTGCGATGTTTTCTAGCAACAACACAACTTTGTTGTCAATAAAGCGACGTAATTATCTATAATTTTAATTCATTTGTGGTACTGTCGTTATTCAATGCTGTATTACAATAGCCAATAAGATGCTTCCATTTTCTACATTTAGCCAATCCTAAAAGCTGTAAATCAAAAATTTAACGTGTAGAATTTTTACTATCAAATTAAATAATTAAGTAAGCTCTTGTTAGCTATTAACCGTTTTGCAATATAAATAGTTATCATTTTGTAAATAGAATTAAAATTCATAATTAAAATTATATTGTTGAATAATCTTTCCAAATACCAATCGCGAGAAGAATTTTTAGCGAATGATTTGTCATTTTCATACAAATTATTCTTAATATCACTCAACATAATCACCCTGAAATCTAACTCGCTTAACGGCTTGTTGAATTTTTGAGCTGTTGATTCGCGACATTTTAACGCAACAATTTCTATGGAAACGATAAATCATTTTATAAAATTTTCGACATTTGTGTTATTACTTGTGATAATTAAATAGCCATTAAGAATATGCAAAAATATATAGGGTGTTAGTTTAAAAAAACAAGTTTGGTATTCCCCTCGAATATGGACCACCCTGTATAAACAAAAATATTATTTTAATGTGCACAAATTGTCAAATAGTTTACGTGTAAATGGTTTTTTGATAACATAATTAACAAAGGTGTTATCGAAGAGTTTCGCAACTTTAGTCCCTATATTTAAATGCCGTTATTCGTTTTAGTATATTTGAATTAAGCACCGCTTGTAAATGTTTAAAGTTTAGTATGAACTTCTTGTACTTATAATTTAAGTTATTACTAGGTTTCGATTATTGTCGTAGGATAACGTGATACCTCAAATTCAAATTTTAAATGCAATAATAATATAATGCCTTTTCCTGAACTGCTTCTAAGAGATACTATAAGAGCACACTCAAGTACTATTACAATTAAGTGAAGAGATTCTTTGCGTTTTCTTCTTTGAATTTTCTGATGCAGTCTATTAGTCACATCTGGAGTCTTCAAAGGTTTGAATCAATCTTACGTAATTGATTTGATTGGATAGAGAAGTTTGCTTCTGATTGATTAAATGGATTTAATCCTGAGCTGGCAACAGATCAAACTCATGCACAGCATACAATATAAAGCAGTATTACGAAATGTTACGTTTATTACCAACTAAGCTCGTCAGATCTAAAATTCTTACATGAGATTATTATAATGTTAGCATTTTAAAAAAAATTTAAAATTTGAATATTATCTTATTTAAAAAAAAATACTTGTACAGTTGTATAAACAAAATAAATAATCAAAATTGTATGGCAAACTTAAACGAAAGCAAAAATGTAAAACAAAAACAGTAGCTGTACTATTCATTGAAATAAATATTAATATGGAGCAATAAAATCACCAATGCAGTATTAGCTAGTACAACATTTAGACAAAAATCAAGAAATTTTGGATATTGCTTTTTTTTACTCTTCAACCGTATTGCACTCGACAATTCCGTCATGCACAATGTTTACATCCGTTAACATTTAACTGCTACCTACAATTAGCATATTTTAAAATACGAAGACACAAGTAAGTACACTTTGAACCAGTCTCTCCATCCGTTCTTTCTGCACGACATTATATGAAACAAATTTTTAGTTTATTTATATACAATGTAAATTTTATGATCTTGTCGAAAAAGCAAATGTGAGCGGAGTACTACCTTTCCTGGATATGAAGGGAAGCGAGCAGAACAGAGAGTAAGAAAGCATACTGTACCATGCCAGAAGTAAAGTTTGCAGTTGGTGTTTTTATCGTAATCGAGCTGCCCGGAGCTATCTCCCAGCGATCTTGTAGTTTCCAACTGTTACGCTTGTGAGCGAACAATCTAATCTGCCCTGAGAGTTTTTTTTGGGCCGGTGAACATTTTGTAGCCGATAGAAACGCCTTAACAAACTTAATTTAGTTTCTTATGGAGGTCTCTGGGGTTGCTGGGGTTAATTAACAACTGATTAGTAAAAATCGTTCAGGATATTGGTTCGACCCTTGTTTTTGTTTTTCTCTCTAACGATTGATTGATTTTTGTAATTAATTAAATTCTGAAACTTTAATGCTGTTGTTTCTGCAACTGATTAATGTATTTTTAACTGGCTTCCGACTGAAACGAAGAGGAGTAAAAGCAACAAAACTGCTATTAAAAAAAATTTAAAACTAGCGATGCAGAAATGTAGGGAATTAAAACTCCACGATTGTTAGCATTTACACGAAACTGCTATTTCTGAGAGGAAAATTTATTTAATAAACCGGATAAAACAGGATAATTTAATTTGAATTTTCGTACAGCTGAATTGTAAAAATATAGTGATTTAGTAATTTTGCTTACCAAAACTGAACCAAACAGTAAATGATAGTACATTACCTGGAAAACGCCAAATACAAAATTCCGTAGAGCATTAAAATCATATTAAAATGTACAAAAGCTGATTGTGTTGTTCTTTACAGGCGTTATGGAAAGTGGAAGACGTACAAATTCATAATTTGTGATATTTCCAGTAGTAATGTGAGCGTTGCCGTATGACACAGTTACAATGAAAATGACAGTCACGTCATTTTGGTTTTTAACATGAAAATGACAAAACCGTCAGTTTGGTGTAAAATATGTCACATATCGTCACTTAATTAATTCATTCATTTCACTACTTGCGGTTTATTATATGTCCTAACTTTCTTGGTGTGTGATTCTGTTTTGAAAATACAGGATGTCTGCTTAATACTATTAAAATCCTAGGTGATAATTCCTTTGTGAAAAAGAGGCGATTGGTTTAAACTGTTATTATCCGAAAATGCATCCCTGAAAAGTTAGAGCCCCTCAAAGTTCCAAAAAACAATATAATTTAAGTACTACAAAACGGTTTCAGTTACAGTGATTAAATTTGGTGAGAATATTAGGACACAATTCATAGATAATGTGAAATATAAAATCAATTGCAAAACGATATAGGTGGTTTATGGGTAGTGCACCCCCTTCGCACGCCCAAAGTTCTATGTCTTTATTAAAATTTAAATAATAGTTACACCATTACAAAGTATGTTTCAAACTAAGCTTTTTGCGTTTCTCTCATTTTCTTTGTAAGAGTAGCCATTTTAGACAAAAATTGAAAAATGTTTTGAAATATGCGTGAAAAGCTTTCTAGAAACTGAATGAATAAATCTTCTATAACGCAATTTGTTTTTACCTAAAATTTATAAATAATAATGTTTCGAATTTTATTTTGCATTGTATTTATACTACAATTTTCCAAAAGTGTTATATTCGTCATTTTAAAAATAAAACAAACAAGTGAGCATAGAATTTGATTAAGGTTATATCTATTCAAACTTAATATTAGATTATGGCCAAAAAATAACAAAAAAAATAATTAATCTACAACCATAAACTAATCTACAACATTTTATTCCCCCTTCCAATATACTGCAAAAGTTTATGTCAGGGCTTGTTTTTCATAATCATGATATTAAAGTTAAAACTAAATATTACTTGGTAAAATCACAAACATAAACTGTTCGGCAAAAAAACGTCTATGCGAAGTGAGTGGCCTTATTGGGATGATTATAAAACATATATTTTTAATTTATCTGGTAGCTTTGAAACCAAGAACATGTGATTACGTGATAAAACCACGTGTTTAGGTGTCGGTTAAAGCGGAACTGGTATGTATGTAGCCCCCCCCCCCCCCCCACCTACCAACATAATAAATAATACTAAATATTCACTGCAGTTTTATATTTACTAAAAATTTAAACAATGCATCAAAATATTTATATTCCCAGATTATACAAAGACAGAGGTAAAAATGGGTGAAAAGGTTGCTGGTACTTTCCCATACTTTTTACATTTTTAAATATTTTCGGGCCAAGAAGTGATTAAAATTTACATCTAGTCATCTCAAGCCGCTCATTTCAGACTCAAGGTTACGTTGGTTACGTAGCCAGCGCGCGCGTTGACAACGTAAAAGCAAACGACAAAAATGGTTATAACAACTTTATTTATAAAGTTATCAAGAATTGCAAAAATTAATTTTTTTTGATTAGAGCTAATTGAAAATTAAAATTACGTAGCTTCCGAAAAACGCGCCAATTTCAAAATCTTCTAAAATTCCCGGAGAGCGTCAGAATAAAATTTGAGAGATTAGTAAAAAACAAATTTGTAGTTCATTGCAAGCTATATCGGCTTAGAAAGTGGTGTAGGCGGTTTCTGAGGCTATTTTTTTGAAAATGTCCAAAAGTAGCCGCTAGTATATTAACAACTTTCATATTTCTCTTCTTGATTAGTAGAATCAAAATTTAATGTTGGTTCGTAGATACTTTTATACTTAGTGAGGCTACTGTAGAAAATGTAAATTTCAAATAATAGAAAATTTCAAAATAATATTTTCTAAAAACTGATTATACGTACTTTGTAGTTTCATAGGGGCAACAAGGACTAATATTTGATTCTTTGTTTAAAAGTACTATAATTCCACTGTAGCACCTTCCATAAATTTTTGAAACTCAGAAATTGGTACTTCTTTAATTATTGAACGGGGAACAATAGATAACTTCTGCCTAAAAATTACTCATATTGAATAGTAGACACTGTCTCCATGTCTTAAAAATGTTATTCCCAACGTTATTGCCGAAAAATTCCCAACATTAACTAAAACTTCGCGAAATATGCTTTTAATATAATAAAGTTTTATTTTGAGAAACTCCCTTTATTTTTTTTCTCAATCGAAATTAAATAAAAAACTTAAAAAAACAGCATCGATAAAACAAACAACCTAATTCAATTAAAATAGAAAACATAACAATACATATACTAAACAACATGCGGTCGTGATGATTCTGTGAAATGGGAACATGTTCGATGTTAACTTTAACTATAGGACATTTTTCTTAACGAATCTTATTGGTGTAGGTATTGGTATTACGAGAGTTATAGATTCTCATCGTTTATAGTCAATTGCCAATCGAACATCGTAATTCAGTAATGTGCTTTTTGTATGTGATTAAATTCTAAAATTTTGATATTAAAATAAAAAAGTTTCTAGTTTCTCATTGCCTATTTTCTCCGGTATTTAAACAAAAACTTTCATTTTCCGATAAAAACAATTTTTCCTATATTCCCGGGAAATTTCTGTGTACTTGGCAACACTGCTAGTAGAATTAAAATCTGATGTTAGTTTTTAGAAAATTTTATACTTTGTGAAGCTACAACACGCCCTCCCCCTCTCTAATATTTTGGCTAACAACTGTAGAAAATTTAAATTCCTATTATTTGTAATTTTTAAAAATTCTCAATCAAAAAAATTTTTGAACTTGGACAAGGTTATGATCCGCTCATGATTACTAGTCTCCAGCATCATTATTGCTGACGCCACGAACTGACAGCTGTAATGAAGGTTAAAATATGAATAGAATAGAGGGTTGTCTATATTATATAGCTTGTTTTCTTAGAAATCTAATAACAAGAACTGAACTGTACATTTGTACAACGTTATAATTAAAAAATTTACATTTTTGCAAATACGGTAAATATTAATATTTAGTATGGGAAAGTTCACTCGGAGTAGTTACATCTACTATTTCAAACTGCTTTTAGTACTGTAATCGTGCAGTGTCGTTGATATTTTTATTTACACATTTTATTAATATTATTTAAAATTAATCAAGTGTTTATGCTTAATTATTTTTTATTCGCGATGATCGGCGTCGCACCTACGTTGTGTTTTTACTATTACTCATGTCTGATTCACCGTGTCTTTATCGAGGTTACAAAGGATAAGATGTTAAGCTGGTTTAAACAACAGTAAACCTTTTAAAGTATTTATTTATTTTTGTGATGCAAATGTTGGTGTTATTAGTGCGGGAACCATTTATATTGAATTTGCACGTCAGTTGTATGGAATTGTAAAGTTGCCAATTTAAATTTGTACCCCTGTTCTTATTATACTGATACTTCTTTTTGGGACTGCTTATAAATGTCGAGTATTGTACAGGTTACGTAAGTAATTGGGTACTCTTTACAAGAACGCCGTGTGCTATCACTCATTTGTGCGCAATGCTCTTAGCCTGATTAGGTCTCATCTTAACAGCGCTTTGGCTGCTACGCCTAACTCTCAAAGAACAAGAGCGCCACCTGCCTAATACTATACAATTACGAGAACTTAATCCAATAACAGCGATCGATTACGTACAAATGTGTAATAACAACACGCGAAAAGAACGTCTTGCCGCCACCAATATAGAAATAGCGCTGTCACTTACGGTTTCCCTGCAATAACCCCTAAATTGTTACGCCTAATACGCGAGGGACAATAGCGCCACGCTTGATACGCTTAATCAGGTACACCGACAAGAATAAAGATCTACGCCTCAGCTTCTTTGATTTTGGCAAAGTACTCTTCATAGCCCAAAACCCACTAAGCTGATATTTTATTTTAAAGTTTCAAGTCCCAGACTTGTAATACTTTGACAGAATTTTAGCAATAATGGTTTTACACTGACGTTAAGATTTCAGCAAACTGAGTGATCTTTGAGAATCAGAAGATTGATTCTTTAAGGAACATATTTTTTTATTCAAATTCACGTTCATCCTCCAAGAGATTGAACTTGTTTATTTTTCCAATAAAATTACAGCCCCAGTTTCTTTTATTTTTTGATTAGGTGGAAGCATCAATAAAATTTTGTCTCACACTCTCAAGCTTTCTTGAACACTTGTGCTAATTAAAGCTGTCAAGTTTCCCCAATTTATGATAATAACTACAACCCAATATTTACCCTAATTCCTAAAATTTGAGAACCTGAAATTTTAAATATTAGAATAGCTCCACACAATAAGCGGCAAAATCATTGATACATGTCAACATGTGTTTTACAATCATGATTTTACATTTATGTACATAAATGTGTGCAGCTTCCCTTAGACGACCACCTGCTTAAGATTAACTAAAACTAAATCACAGCAATTTAGCGAAGTCAAGTAATCACTGTTAATTAAAGTCTGTATTTGCTGAAAGAAATATAATATTCCTGTAAATAAATCAAAGTTATTTGACAAGTGCATTATGTTCTTGGGGAGCTCTCATTTTAAAGTATAAAACAATACAATTGAATCAAAATTAGATGCAAATTATTTATTCTCGGGCAGCGCACCTTTACAGTACATAATATCAATATGTATGCAATTGTTTTACTTTGGCGAACAAATTATTCCAATTTTCTCTAACATATAAAGCATAATAAAATAGGCAAATGTATACACATCTATAATAAAGCAGATTAAATTATAATGCTGTTTTAAGTTTTTAAAAGTTTTTCAGAACAATAAATGTCTAAGTAGCTTTCTTTTATCAAAGTTGTTGGTAGATGCTTTACCCAGTTATCTGATTAGTCCAACTTCATTTTCTGGAAGTAAATGAAATTAAAGTAGAAGTTGTTAAAAAGTTTTCTAAACACATTAAAGTCGTTCGCACGTATTATTTCATATCTCATTTTTATTGTTATGCAGATTTTAGCATTTTCTCGAATATCGCGAGATTTTTAGAAACAAAGTTAAAAACTGCCAAAGGCAGAGAATGAATAAAAACAGATTTAAAAACCACTGCATCATTTCTTAGGCAATTACAAAAATGATCATAAATTGTATGAACCGTATATTATAGAAATAGTTTTTAAAACAGCAAATGAATTAAAAGTGTTCGCGGTTGGCGGCTTGATCTTAATTTACTGTCGTGAAGTTATTCCGCAGAGATTGTGCTATCTTCTCCCCAGTAAATTGATTCTACCAACTTTACTAATTTATATTGCTTTATTTTATGAGCTTTTGCGGCATTATAATTGTTTCTTTTTATTTAACTTTGAGAATAACCGCAGTTTTAAAACATAGCTGAAGTTTATTGTTCTAGCTTCTATAGGGGTTATTCAGACATTGCGTACGTAATCCTACCTAAGTATTATGTCAGCCATAATCTCCAAACAGTCTTCATAAAGATAATTTGATAGTAAAACGTATATGTTTCTTTTAGTTCGGATTAGTCTTTGTCCTCTCTTTCTCTACCACGGTATCAAAACAACGTTAGAAAATGACAGGGAAGCGATTATGAATGAAATAAATAATAAAGATAATTAAAATGACGGTTATAATCCTGAGTTCGGTGCGTATTACGCCTCTGCAATCTTCTATACGCGCTATTACAGTTCTATTAGCTCTGTATTAATGTGGATGAATACCTCGGCCGCGATATTAGGTGAAGTTAGACCGCAATCACATTATCAAGCTATTGCCCTAATCGGCCTGAGTATAAACTTGGAGGAATTAGGCTCAGTTCATCTAACCCATTTAACATAATTAGTCCTTCTGTCTTAGATTAACTCTTGTTTTGAACTTCTCTTGCTTGCCGTACAAACAAATATTCCACTTTATAGGCACAAATTTTATGGTTAGTATATTATATCTAAAGTTGCATCTTAATTACTACAAATAGATGAAAGGTACAAACTTTATATGGTAGGCGGGGGTATGTAGTGTATCTAGTTTTATAATTAAAAGACTATCTTTAAGGAATAATCCAAAACTTGCAAAACCCGTGGTCTACGACTCACGCTTTTTTGGTAACTTTTTTAAAAATGTAATAAATAAGCTGTGCGAGTTGCACGACACGTGTCGGATGCGTCGCGCGGTATTGTATATTTTCAAATACGGAATGTCGGCGACTGAACTGAACATACGTAACTACTAAGTAATTGGAAGTAATGCAAATATTTATTATTTTGTATTTATATTATTATCTAGCGTGATAGACATCAAATAATCTGTAAAATAAAAGTACCCACGTTTCCTTCATTGGTGTTTTTAATTTAAATTTTTGCATTATAAACTCGTCTAACTGTAGAAATGAATTTCCGTTCTTGATTCCATTAATGGTGATTGTGTATGGCAGGTTCGGTTAGGTAAGGTTAGTTTCATCTGAAACTTTGTGTTTTGAACTGTAAATGGTAATGCAGTACCCGAGGGTGATAAAATAATTGCAGGTAATAAAACAATATTTCTAGCTATCTGCGGATATTCCTTGAAATCTCAGCTGCAATGCAATTTGTAAATCTAATTTGAGTTATTTATCTTTACTCACCGCATCGTTTGCATGAGCTGACGTGCATTTCTCTACACATTTTTTGCTACTGATTTGTCTTTGATCCTACCGTAAGTAAAAGTCTAGCCGGATAGAAGGAACCTGTAACCCAACATGCGTGTTCTCCTAGAAGTCGATGTGCGATTGCCAGCTATAGACAGATTATGTCCCAATTATACACACAAGCCATACACATTTTTCTTATCTTTATAGAAAACTGTAGCGCCCCGCCGTACCAACAAATATACGCCTTATATAATGAACGCGCAAATATGTGGCTTCTAGTAGCGGGGGCAACTTGTCACTAAAAGTTAAGTCAGGTGGAAGAGATCCCGATTAACATAAGCACCAGTGAGCTATGCCCTCCGTAGTTTTTGTTAGTTATAAATAAGCAAATAAAGTAAATATTTTTATCGGAAACTGTAGCGCTTTGCTGTACCAACAAATATGCGCTTTATATAACAGACTTATAAATATGTGCCTTTCTAGTAGTAGCATCATGGCAACAAGAAAAGAGATTTTCGAGGATGTTACGATAATAAAATCATTTAGCACAGGGAGCGACCATCGCTTGGTTAGAGCAAAAATACATATAAATCAAAAATTAGGCAGATTAAAACTAACCAAAAGGAAAGCACTCATAGACACACGGACACTTAAAGAAAAAGGCAATGAATATAGAAAAGCATTAAAGCAAGAATTAGAAGGAGATGACGAAACTACCACTGAAACGATAAACAACAAAAATAAGAAATTAACGAACGCTATTGTAAAAGCGGGATTGAAAGTAGCAAAAGGGAAAGGCAGAAGGGAAGAAAAAATCAGCAGCAATACAAACGACATGATGAAACAAACGAAAATTAATAAAACAGGGGAAAAGAAACACGGCGGAATTTACAGAAATGAACAAAACAATAAAGGAAATGATTAAAGAAGATATTAAAGAACATAACGAACAAAGAATAGAAAAAGTAATACAGAATAATAGAGGAATTAAAAGCCTACGGCCAACATTAGGTAAAACACAAATAATCGCGTTAAAAAGTTCAGATGGTAGAGAATACACGGGTAAACAACAAATAACTACAATAACAGAAAAGTACTACACAGATCTATATAGCTCTAAGACAGTTCCAGATGATGAATTAAAACAACAACTAACAAGAGAAATTATGAACGTAAACTCTGAGGGTTTACCAGACATAGAGAATTACGAAATAATAAAAGCCTTAAGAGAAATGAAGAACAGCAAGGCACCAGGACAGGATGAAATAATAGCAGAAATGTTGAAGGAAGGTGAGCAAGAACTAATGGGAAATGTTAAACAACTGTTTAATGACTGCTTACATTACGGAAAGATTCCCAGCAGTTGGAACGAAGCAGTGACCATCCTATTATACAAGAAAGGAGATAAGCGCGAATTAACGAATTACAGACCAATCTCCCTGCTGTCGCAAATTTATAAGTTGTTCATGAAAATAATTACAAACCGTTTAAGTAATAAAATGGACGCCTACCAACCAGTTGAACAAGCAGGCTTCCGAAAGAGCTATAGCACTTCTGACCACCTGCTAACTGTAAAAACCCTTATAGAAAAAACCAATGAATATCACCTACCACTATACCTGGCCTTAGTCGACTATGAGAAGGCCTTCGACACGGTGGAACTGTGGGCGATAAAAGGTGCCTTAAACAACAGCAGAATTGACTCCCGGTACAGGGACCTAATACATAATATCTATAAAGAAGCGTGTATGACAATTAAACTAGAGGTAGCTACGAAACCTATACCAATCCACCGAGGTGTGAGACAGGGAGACGTAATCTCACCGAAACTCTTTACGTTGGCATTAGAAGACATCTTTAAAACTCTGCCCTGGGAACAAAAAGGCATAGAAATCAACGGTAAACGACTAAACAATTTACGATTCGCCGATGATATCATCCTAATCACTGACAATTTTGAGGACCTACAAATCATGTTGACACAATTAATGGAAGCCTCTGAGAAAGTTGGATTAAACGTAAATATTACAAAAACAAAAATGATGACGAATACCGACGATCCAAGAAACATCAGTGTAAAAGGTCGGATCATTGTAAATATGCCGGAATATGTATATTTGGGACAAGTAATAAAACTCAACAGAGAAAACCAAACGGCTGAAATTAAAAGAAGAACAAGACTTGCGTGGGCAAGCTTCGGAAAACTAAAATACATCCTCAAAACCAATAAACTACCACAATATTTAAAATCTCGAGTTTTTGATCAGTGTGTGCTGCCAGTACTGACCTACGGCTGCCAGACATGGACCTTCACCAAAGCAAATATTGACAAGCTCATTAAGACACAAAGAGCAATGGAAAAATCTATGCTGAATATCAGTTTAAAAGACAGGAAAACTAACACCTGTATCCGACAAAAAACAAAAGTAAAAGATGTAGCTGAACATGTAGCAAAACTGAAGTGGAACTGTGCAGGCCACAATGCAAGGCAGAATGACGAAAGATGGAATGCTGTGATACAAAGATGGAGACCATACATGGGTAAAAGGAACAGAGGAAGACCTCAAATGAGATGGGTCGATGACCTGAAAAGAGTAGCTGGCTTTGGATGGATGAGAGCAGCTCAAAACTGGAAACATTGGCATGAATTGGAAGAGGCCTATGTCCAAGGATGGACAATGGAAGGCTAATGAAGTAAAGAGTAGGCCCCTCGCCACTAAAAGTTGATTAGGGTGGAATAAATCCCGATCAACATAAAAACCTTTGTGGTATGTCTTCTGTTATATTGTTCACAATAAATAAGCGAATAAAGGAGGTATCGTAGCGGGCTTAAAGTAAATCCGGATCCCTACCCTCTGTCTCAACATTTATGAATGACGACGTATTCAGTAAGCTCTCGACGCACCTTATTTATTCTATTTACAAGTTTTAATGTTTATGTTACAGTCACTCAATGTAATCGGTGACATGTTGTAAGCTGCGATACGGGCGAAATGTATGAATTAAATCGATAAATCTCTTCTAATAAATTTGCTAACAAATCTTTGTAAAGAAAAATGTGTGGCGTAGCTTAGGTAGTTTTGGTATTGTATTGCAAATTTTAAGATGCGCTTAACAAAGAAATATCATATTAGTAATAAAATCCCGAGTTGTCGTTGTTACAATGCCCGTTCGAGTGCGATCATCAGAGTTAAGCATAGCTCTGCCTGGTCGGTACTTGGATGGGTGTCCAAAAGCCGAGTCAACACGGCGCTCAGTGCTCTCGGAATGGCACCCTAATAGGTGGTCCCGAATGTCGCATTAACAACGCGGCGGTCGTTAGTGGGGTTGGAATCCCCTATAAAGTATAGATGGATGAGTAAATAGACGAGTAAATGTAGTGCTAAGGGTTTGGCGTAAGCTGAGGGGGCGTAGTGGTTAAAAGCCCAAAGGGCCCCATTACCATCCGGAACATAGTAATAAACCAAACCCGGAGTGAACGGGACCAAGCCATGGGCCTCATTGGCCCGCAGTGTTGATGTAAAATAATAATAAAATCAGCTGCGGTTAGCAATTGTTTTTTAAGAAAAGAGTGTGGCGTACTCCACGGGTTCTTCTACTTTATTGTAAAGTTTAAGGCGCGCTTAACAAAAAAAGATATTAGTCATAAAATTAGCTGCGATTACCAATTGTTTGTAAAGAAAAGCGTGTGGCGTACTCCACGAGCTCTGCTATTTAATTCTAAAGTTGAAAACGTGCTTAACAAAGAAATATCACATTAACAATAAAATCAGCTGCAGTTAGCAACTGTTTGTAAAGAAAAGGGTGTGGCGTAGTCTAAGGATTCTGCTAGCTTTATAAATTAATTTGCGATGGCTATAATTCTTGTAATTCAACTGTATTCCAAACTCTCTGGGACAATTATTGTTTATGAATTCTTACCGATGTTTGTTAACAAATCCGTCTTTAAACGGCTTTTAATAAACGTTAAACAAGCAAATATTGTTTCTGTTTCTAACATTAAGGCTAGTATGAGAAATAGACCAGCAGACATTGTTATTTCACACGAAAAGTAAATAACCTATCGCACACCTATCTATTTTATCAATAAAATAGTTTATGATGACAATGTATTAACTAATCTGTAATATTTAAGTTATAGTCTAAACATGACGGACATATATTAAAACCACATAGTTTATAGTCTAAACGGTAAGGAAATGGAATTGAAGACGACGACCTTGCCCTAGATAACTCTCAACGTGTTTAATACATATACAGAACGAATGTTGGCTGTAGAACGCTCCAAATAGGAATTTTCTCGTTCACCTGCTGCCAAAATCCCCGGACAAGTCAAATATTAAATTTTAAACGTTTTATTGGCAAATTGGTTTTCTTAAACAGGATTAACTGAAAGTCTTAGATTTTTTAAAATACTGATGACCAAGATCAGCAGTTTTGCTATACATATGTGGTTTTACACAGACATAAAAACATTAAGATAGCATAATGAATACAATAGGTGTTCGCTACATGCTACATAAGTGGCAACATAGTAAGAATATACTTCCTGGCGCTGCGAAGTACTTAGAAAGAATTTAACTAGCATATGTGAGAGCGTTAACAGTCATTCTCCCCTGTAGAAGTTATTAGTGTTGGTTTGTATAGTTGTAAACAAATGAATATATTCAAAAGGGCTGATTATTTATTAATTGTGTTCTTAATGGTCTTTCGAGTTTATATAAACTATACATACAGGTATAATTTTACCTTAATGTCGTCCATGTAAGTGTGCAACAATAGGGTAACAGGCATACTCTTCGAAAATAAAACTGAAACGTAGAAATTCAGGTACCCTATTAGTTCTCAGAATCACTTTCACTGGTGCGTAACAAGTCTATTGGTGGGAGATCTTTAAGTGGTTTTCGTTTTAAAAAGATGCCGAGACCATATTGGACTGCTCCTATGCATTTAGCAATGTTTCCAAAAAAATTTTGCTAGCGAGTGTATACTCTCTTAAACCATAGAAGTATTAAGTTCTTGATGATGGAGTTCGTTTCAGATAAACCAGGATGCATTGCACGTTATCTTTAATATTTTATTTGGTAAAACCTGGAGTTTGTTGATGTGGGTTTTTGGGGCTGTGCCCCATACTACCGCATCATACATGAAAACTGAACGAATTAGAGACTTGTGGAGAAGAACTGGGCAGGATACCTTTAATGAACTTTTTTGTTCGAGAGAGGGTACAGCATAGCTAACCGTGAGTAGCTCTCATTTAGTTTTTTGTTAATATGATAGGCCCACGTGAGGCGTTTGTCGAGATAGATGCCCAAACAATTAACTGCGCAAGAAGCTATGAAGGCAGGAGTGTATAGTATTTCTTCTAATAGCTTGGAAACGGTTGGCAGCAGACTTACTGGTCTGTAACTACTTGGTTATACAAATAAAATACTTTTTCGGTAATTTTTTAAGTATGACGTTTGTTGCGACTTCTTCACATTTTAAATTTTAGAGCTTTTGTTAAATCCACAAGTTCCACTTTTAGGGTCACATTGAGCTACCTTTCTTGACCTACCACCAGTAACGTCCTGGACTCGGCACGTGTGTGTAAGACAGTCGATGCTCCTCATAATTCAAATAGATATAGCACTAATGTAAAATTGTGCAGCAGTGTAATTATTATTACTTCTTCATTAACACTATTAAGTTTCAGTGTTGTGCTGTTTCCTTTACACTAAATTAAATCAAAATTATTGCAACCACAAAGCTTCTGGCAAACGGCGAGTTTTGTGGAAAAAGTGCAGATAACAAATTAGATTTAATGAGAAAACAACAGAACAGTCAATCGGTGTTCAACCAACGTTTAGAATTGGTTCATATCCAGGAGACTTTTGGTGCGTAATTATCATGTTAGTGCTGCAATTACGCTAGGTGATGTCGGCTCAAATGGAGGAGTATTATTCAGAGGTGGCTCGTGTATGGTTTTTCTTATTTCATTATAAACTTCATTGAAATCTATGCTGGGATTTGGTTAGGACACTTCCTCAAGGTGGTTAGCAAAACATTTTTGGTCGCTTGCGTAGCTAGTAAATCATCTGACTCATCCAGGTTTGCTAAGTAGTGCTGGTAGGACGCATAACGGTAGTTGTCTAATTTTCGTTTGTCTAGATGTACTAGTTTAATATAAACATTTGAAGCTGGTAAATAGTGGTGTTGCGTTTAGATTTCTTTAGAATATCTGTAAGTTGCTACAGTAGTTATGATAGTTGTAAAATGTGCCGCTGCATGGTCAATATGTAGGATAGTTAAAATGTGACATAAGATTTGTAGCTTTGGATTAATTTCAGACTTAAATTTCTCTTAATCTATTTTGCCATTAATTAACCTTATACAAGCCCCTGAACGAGCGGAGGAGCTGCATTGGTGGTAAGAAGCACTGGAACGTGTCTAGCTCAAATAATACTGTTTGTTGAAAGGAAAGGAGACACATGTTTAAGGAGCTCAAGTCCAGGATGTCCGGCGTATGATCGCTTTTGTGTGGAAAGTAGGTTGCTTCTGGAAGGGCTAAGCTAATCGTGATGTGATAGTTTAAAAAAAATTCTGCTTATTTGAGATGCAGTTTCATATTGTGTTTTTAGAGTTTAAGTCGTCTAGCAGCATACTTACATTCTCGTTTTCGTTAAATCGTACAATAATATTAATAATATGATAAACAAGGCATCAACAGAAAATACATTCTTTGCGGTACTGGTACCGTAGAGAATTACTTTATGGTATTAGTATTATAAAATAATAAGCCTGTTTAGAAAACACACAATTGAAACTTAATTTTTTTTTAATTAGCTTTCGTAATCGCAGGTGGGGTATCAAATTCATCAGAATCACTTGAAACATTAATTTCTTCCGTGATTTTTTATTTTTTATTGAAGATATTGCACAAAATATATTTCACACTTTACAATTTTTTAGTCGTCATTTAAGTTGTCTTCTTACGTAGGGTAGATTGATCATCTTCATCATTATAATCCATCCTCATACAAGGTGTGAAGGTTTTTAACTCCGGGTAGACTGATAATTGTACATTATTGAATTACCCTGAATTATTGGAAACTTTCTTTAAGAAAAATTGTACACTTCCTTACGATTTAACAAAAAATATTGTACGCAGCACGTACGCACCTTCCAGGACTTACCTACTCGTTTTATAAAGTATCACTTTTAGTATTTGTTACGTAAATAACTATTTCACAAAGACGCTTGTTTGGTTGTGTATAGCCAGCCTTAACTGTTAACGGTGACTGGTTCTGTGTATGTAGTTTAATTTAAACGGATGCTGTTGAAATTAAATTGAGATACAATACTTGTTGATGTTCAATTTTCCTTTTGATTGCCATTGCAACGCCTCCGATGCATATTGGCGTACTCGATCACATCTGTATATTGTATAACCATTTATGCTGTAAGGCTGTGTACTGTAATGTTTGGTTAGGTGTAGTAAATGAAACACTAGTTTGTGGAAGAACTTTTTATATGTTAGCTTTTACAGAATAATCTTTTATGAATGTTTTATAGTAATATAAATAGCAACCAAGTCGCTAAGTTACTAAATACAATTGATACAACCAGGTTGCTACATTAGTACCCCCCCCCCCCCCCCAACTTTGCAGAAGAAAAAAAACTACGCAGCAAACGTGAAGCGCATGCTATCTTAGCTACAAAAACTTCTGATCTTTTCAAGAACAATACAAGTAACGTAACTAATTGAACATCATAGAAAATTAAATTAGCTTGAAGTTGCTTCTAGGTTTTTTCAGGTGCGTGTCCAATTCTTGAGGTTCTAAGAGCAGAGTCGAAAAAGTTCAGTTCACTAAAAAAAAACAGAACAAAAAGGGAAAAAAATGTGCATAAACAAAAAGTTGAGTTTGTGGCAGAATGCCTATACATGAAACCTTGTGCCCCAAATAATCCAATTGACTAACCCCAAAAACACATTTATCAACGTTCAACAAAAGTCCGTATCTAGCCAAACGTTCAAAAACCATTTTTACGTGACGCAAATGTTCTGACGCGGTTAAAAATTAATATATCGTTGAGGTAAAAATAAATGTAATACATCCCTGTAAGAATCTTCTGGACGAATCTGGACCCGGAAGGAGTGTTTCTTAAGCCAAAATTAAGTCTTTTGGATAGGTATCCGGAACTGTCATCGCATTCAGCTGCCTGTAATCGCCACAGACACGATAGCTGCCATCAGGTTTTAATACCATATGTATTGGGCTACTCCAAGGACTGTCTGCCTGCTCGATGATTCCAGCACGTAACAGTTCATGCAGATGTTTTTCTAAAAACAGTAATTGTGTTGGATTAAGTCTTCGACACTTTGCACTAATTGGCGGACCGTTAGTTTTTATTCGATGCACTATATTATGTTTAATAGGGGTGTTAATGTCGAATAATGTAATGTTAGGTGACGTCGGGGTCACCAATAATGTAATGTTTGGTTAGGTGTAGTAAATGAAACACCAGTTTGTGGAAGATCTTTTTATGTGTTAGCTTTTACAGAATAATTTTTTATGAATGTTTTATAGTAATATAAATAGCAACCAAGTCTCTAAGTTACTAAATACAATTGATACAACCAGGTTGCTACAGTACTAATTATGTGCATCTCACTTACGCAGTCTATATGAACGACATACCTGTCTAGAAAATGTGCAAACAAATCTACACTGGAATTTATTATAGTTAACTGTTGAATTATGTTTAGGTGGTTAGTAGCCATTGTAATTTAATAAGTTTAAAAGAACGTTGGATAAGATACTATTTAACTGATTAACATGGTTGTATTCCATTAAGAATTTTGTTTATAATAATTTCAAGTATGCCATGATTTTTATTAGAAGACAGTTTAAAATTTTTGGGGGAAGAGCTGGCGTTTGTAGCTGTATTTGCATAGCTACTGTTCTAGGTAATGCCATAACTTCTTGTTTGCTGGTTTTCACGTAATAAGGTATTTGACAGCGTTTTTCTGTTTTTTATTGCGTGGTAGTACAAGCATGCTTTATAGTTTGTTGCATGAGATTCTCCACAGTTTAAGTGTTTTGGTAGCGTTTTACGCGGTTATTTGCATTGGTAGTAGAGATGTGAACCTTGGAATTTCACACACCGTGCTGCTAGCTTTCAACAGTTCTGAATGTGACCATACCGTTGGCACCTTGTACATTGAGGGGCGTTGAACAATTTTCTACGTGATCCATTCATATAACTGAGTTCAACAAGCGATCTATTTTGTCAATTTGCATTGCATGATGACTTTTTGCAAACTGTGCAAAGCAAAGTGGTGTAGCATATTTGTCTTTATTTTTTTTATTTTTTTTTTTTTTTAAAGAATCATGAAGCCGTGCGTGAGCACGACCCCATGATTCCTATCCCACCCCCTTACCCGGGCTCAGCGGACTTGCGCTCTTTCACCGGTCTATCATGCATCCCACCCCTGAAGACATGCAACCCAACATACACACCTACATACACCATCCATGGACCCGTCGGATTTAACTTGTTCAGAAAAATTACCGCCGAGCAGTGGATTCGAACCAGCTGCCATTGAGAGTCTAGTTTCAAAGCCTGGGACTTTAACCACTAGACCACCCGCCGGCCCGTCTTTATTTTAAAGTCTGGTAACACTTCAAACAGGAAATTTGTATTTAGGCTTATCTATTACGTCCTGTGCCGTTATCAAAACTAGCACATTGCGTATAGCACGGCATCTATAGTGTTTCTTTTTCAGGGTTCTTATAGATATGACAAAAAACTCTCTTCTCATCGTAGTATTTAGCGGCTTTCTAATAATAATCTTTGAATAAATTTATATTAATGACTAGCCCATTGGTTACTTGCCCAGTGGTAAATTCATGTGTTGTAATGCTTTGTAGGTCTACTGCAATAGCTTGGTAGTTGATAACGTCATGTAGGATTCAACTGCTATTCTATTTCTTCAGGAAAATAATACCGGTTGTTAGCAAGGAGACTCGATAAGCCCTACAAATAGGCAATCAGCTAAAAAATAACCATAGCGATTGCCATAAAAAATACATCACAAATCAATTCGAGCACCTGAAATGATCTGTGATGTATTTTTTATGGCAATCGCTAAGGTTATTTTTTAGCTGATTGCCTATTTGTAGGGCTTATCGAGTCTTGCATTTTGCGGCGGTACACTCCCTACGAGGGAGTAGGCAGCTAGTTTATTAATTATAGTCCGGATTTCTAGTCTAGTATTTAACCAGTATTTAAATTTTGCGGCAATCAATTAATAACAATTTCTGGCAAAATTCGAATTATTTACGAGCTTAGAACACATCCATATGTTTGACCTTATGTAGCATGTGTAAATAAGTTATTATTTATTTGGCCAACTGGAATTAATGCTTGTGTAATAGTAAAATTAAATACAGGGTTCATAAATGTAGAATATAAATGGTCATGAGTTTTAAAAGTACTTCACGAAAAAATTGTATGAAACTGCAAATATACTTTTTAATTGAAATATAAAATAGCAACCACGAGTTAATAAAAATAGAACGTGTAAATTCATTAATACAGCGTCAAAGTTCTACGATAGAAAACTTTGAACTATTATAAAGGAAGGAAAACCACCGTTGAATAAAAAACTTGCAGTATACAACAACTTTTCCTAAATTCTTATCCGAAAAATTAGTTCTCTTTCCCAATGCGTTTCACGTATAACTTAATGGATTTGACTACGCCCATGGTTTTTGTTTACTTACTGAATTTTAAAGAAATTTTTTGCTTTTCTGCGACTAAAAGTCGGGCCTTTGATGATTTTAGACTATGCTGATGATGCGCTATAGAACTCTAACATACATTAAAATAATGTTTATAAAAAAGTGGATTGTACGAAGTCGCACTAGTATCACAATCGCACCATACACTCCTCACGTATACGTTCACCGTGATAGCTCGACACAAACTCCTAACTGAAAATAAAAATATGCTTAGATTTACTTGCAAAATTATGTGGTAATATTGACTTATTATTTTTATTCAATACTAGTTTCACCGAAAAGCATATACTGATTAATTTAACTTTATGTGTTGCGTTTCTCTACAGTTTAACACATTTTTCCTTTTGATTAAGACTAAAAAGTTACTCACTCAAAAACAGATTAAATAACTACAACTAACTGCGATTTAGCTTGAACTAATATTATACAAACTCTGTATTTCTGAAGGTTTACGTGTTCTAGATATGGCTACTAGCCATTATTACGGGAGGTATTGTTGAATTCATATAATAGACCTGTTCAAACTCAGCTTGTATAATCACTAATTCGAAGGGAAACGGTGTGGTAACTGCTTGTGAGTCTAATTGTTTGGGAGTTTACATAACAAGGCTTGGACCAGGCAGCCATAATAGACGATCAGAATAAATAGACCACTATCAGACTCGTTAATGATCTGCATTTGTCTTCTAAGTTTCTTAGTACCTCACGATTAGGTAAAATTATGGCTGATTTGAATAATTATTGTTGTTACACTTAATAAATTTGATTAATTTAAGTTTTCTTTTGCAAAGCCGGTTAGGCGGTAATTCATTTTAGTACTGTTGCAAATTTTATATTATTTAGCAATGGTAAAACCAATAGGAATTAAGGATTTTCTATTAAGGCCTGACGTATCTCATTGGTAAAGTCAATTGTTTTCACAATACAGTGGTTCAATGTGGCTATTAAGTTATTACTGGTCAGAGTTAGGAGTGAAACTAAAAATATATAAAATGTAGGTACATACACTCATACACATACACGCTCCGTTAAAAGGCACTCGGCTTGGCTTCGTGCTTTTAAACCCGTCGCGCGTGCTTTAAAGGCTTGCTTATACACTTGTATTATAATCTACTATATTACTCTTGCTGGGTGGAAGAAGTATACTTTACGGGTATTAAACGAAATTTTGTAGACCGACGTATTTTCATGTGTGAAACACTAAAACATAAAAAAAGGTGCGGAGAAACACCGCGTTATAAAAAAAAATCGTCAAAAGCTGACGTTTTACACAAAAAATCAACATTCTCGTCGACGTCTGGGTCGTTAAATGGTAGTGGTTTGGACTAGATCCGGCGCTGTTTCTTTAATTCATTGTAAACAAAATATAGTATTTGTCCTAAGGTCTTCTATAAGATTCCGTTTTCAGATTTAGTAAATTTGGTATTGGAAAAAAATGCTACCAAAAAAACTAAAAGTAGTACAGAGAAATAAAAATAGAACATTTGAGCCCAATTTATCTCTTCAAAAAGTGCAGCGCTGAGGAGTTACAGCCCGCCAAAGATTCAAGAAAAATAATTGATAAGCTTTTTTATGTCTTCGGAGACACATTCCTCAAATATGGTGTATTGTGCCTAATGCCTAAAAGCATTAACTAGTTATTTTTTTAACAACTGCACAACGCTAAAAAGGATTTTTTAAGGTGCTTCATTGATGAAAACATAAAAATACCTTGAACTATTCAAGAGTCAAAAGTATACGTGTTTCATGTATTTTGTATTGTTTAGACTAGAGCCACTGTTTTCGTGTTACACATTAAAACGTATCATGTCATCTGGCAGCAATGGTTTTAAATTTAACTGTGACTTAATGTTTGTTGTTACAAAACAATTGTCAGGCAATTTAGTCTTGCGTCGTTAGATTGTATGCTTTGGTGTACGAAATACTTTTCATACGCTTCAGACACCGATCTAATATGAACTGGCAGTGCGCTAGACGTTACCAGCTATTACAGATCAAGATCTATAGTTAGAAACTGAAATTATTTTCTGAGAAAAATCGTTATTCGATTTCTTAGAAAAAAATTTCTTAGTATTTGAAATATGTTAACCAAAAATTTAGTCAAAAGTACAAATGTTTAAAAAAAATTGTAGTAACACTTTTCGAACTAAATTTTTTGCAACTTTATATATTTATATTATACACTGTGTCTATAAAGTACCCCCCCCCCCCCAACTAACTTTTGAACAACTTGATATTTTACCACAAAATTTTGTGTGCTATAATGGGAAATTAAATACTATTTTTTAGTCCGTATTTAAATTTTGTATCATACAAAATGGGGACTGGCGCCATTGCGAATTTTTTTCTTTAATTCTAAAGAGAGGTCGAGTGACACCTCTTTGGAAAGGTCTTTTAGTTCTGCGTCTGATCCTAAAGTTTCAAAGAAAAATATTCAGCCATAACAAAATGACAAAGTTTAAAGACAAAGAAGTCTATTTAAAAAAACTAAGAATTAAAGCAAAAATAAATTAAATTAAGTGTTCGAAATGATCGCCATTCACTTCTTGGCACGTAAAAAGTCGGTTATGAAATTCCTGCCTTACATTTTCATACGTTTCTGGAGTGATATTTCTGCAAACTTCTGTAATGCGTTGCTCCAATTGTTTCTGGGCGGGTTCTGTACACTTTCGATTTCAAATATCCCCATAGAAAAAAAATCTAAGGGGTTTAAATCTGGGGAGCGAGCCGGCTATTCTACAGACCTCCGCCTACAAATCCACCTTCCAAGAAAATGTCCGTTGAGAAAGTCAGAAACAGGCCTATAATAATGAGGCGGCGCACCGTCTTGTTGGAACATAACGTTTTCAATATTATTTTCAGCCACCTGAGATATTTTTGGAAAATTTTGTCCTACAAATGAAAAAGTGGACTACAGGATAAAAAAATCAAAACAATCTTGAATTGTGTGAGTCCGTTGGTTTAAAATCCGTCATTTTGTTATGGCTGAATATTTTTCTTTGAAATTCAAGGATCAGACGCAGAACTAAAAGACCTTTCAAATAAGGTGTCACTCGACCCTGGATAAAAAATCAAAACAATTTTAAATTGAATGAGTCAGTTCGTTTAAAATCCGCCAGTTTGTTATGACTGAATATTTTTCTTTAAAACTCTAGGATCCGACGCAGAACTAGAAGACCTTTCAAATGGAATGTCACTCGACCCCCCTATCTATTTAAAAGAAATTTAAAATGGCGCCCAGTCGCCATTTTGAATAACACAAAATTTAATTTTTAGCTAAAAAATAGTATTTCATTTCCCATTAAAGCACAACCAAATGTTGTGGTAAAATATCAAGTCGTTCAAAATTTAGTTAGAGGGGAGGGGATTACTTTATAGACAGACGGTATATACTTTAAGTAGTTAGCACTTTACAGTTAATATTTCTTTAAAATATTTCTCAGATAGTAACATTGTCTTTCTCTGGGGCTATTATAACAACTAAATTTTAGTCCGATTTGGCAACCTGTTTTTAAGCAAATAAGTCATAAATGTTGAAATGTACAGAAAATCATGGCAACCGCCCGTTTGAAGCTAGGACGTAGAAAAACAAGCGTCGGATTTGCCCTAGGGTCTATCAGATTCAGATTATAAATTTATAAAATTTAATTTCAATTCATGAAATCAATACTAAAAGTACAAGAAAGTAAAAAGCGAAGGAGAATCAATTCAATCTTTTTTCAAGTAATTTGCCATTATTGTACTTTAATTTCTTTTCTAAATACATTACTACGAGATACATTCGACTGCATGCATGTATGCTTATAGTTATATGTATTTTGATTCATTTGCCTTAATAATGTACTTTCACATTTAATGCAGTATACACTGGGAACCCGTGTTTAAACAAGATCAGAGCATATTAAATCAAGCAGCGAATTGAAAAGCACATTTCAATTTGTAACCTAAGTCAATACATAAATTTGCTGAAAGGCACTTATCTGAAAAAGCAAAAAGCCCAGCGAGCTCCATTAAGCAATAAATTTGCGCCGTATTTGCACTGCTGATGCGTTTCGTCACGAAAGTAAATACAAAAAAATTCTCTTTTCGAACATCTCCAATTTTCATTATGTGAAATTAAATAGAAAGTCCGGGGATTTTAACTTCGCTTTATGTTAAAAACGTTCGCATTTTAAAAAGCATTTATTTAATTTTATCAATTTCAGGGAGTACGTTGGTAGGTAAGACGGAGCTGGTAAATTTTATTTAAAGTTTTAAGTTTGACTGAAAATACGTTTTAATGATTACGATATTAAAAATTTAAGTTTTTGAAACTGCAGTGGAGGTAGAAATAATACGCCAATATCGATTTTTAGCGGCCGTAGCTCAGTGGTAAGCGCGCGGGCTACCTATGCAGCGGATCCGGGTTCGATCCCCGGCCCGGTCGTTCTCCCTTACAAGGCAACAGGAAACCAGCGAGGTGGATTTTTCCCCAGGAAAACCTCTCTGGAGAAGAAGTGTATGCACTTCCTGTGGTTCGGAGCCCACGTTAAACTGTAAGTCCCCTATGTCTGTCTGTGCAAAATATCTATCGCCGCGCACCAAACAGACATAGGAGAGAGGTAGCCAACGCCCTGAATAGGGTATGACACTATAAGAGGAAGAAGATCGACTTTTTTAACTGTAGGTACGTTGGAGTTCCATAAAAATATTTTTTTCAGAATCGTAAGCCATTATAACTATAATTTTACTATGCGGGCTGTTTCAATAATCGCTAAACAATTATGCGTATAACAAAAAGCTGGTAGGCAAACGAGATCTTCTTCGCATACACCCGCTTCTTCTCCTATTCTCTGATTTTAACAAATCCACTACTTTCTATTGTAGAACTCATGTAGCCTCATTTTTATAAATTTCGAATGTAATTATTCCCTGTTCCCTGCTTCAAAGTTCAAACTATTACATTCCTTTTAAGATGTAACGAATGTTTTTATCAAATTCTGAAAAATTAAGAATTTTCTATGCCGTCTTGTTTGGGGCCCTTTTTGAATCTTGCAACTTTGCGCTTACCAAAGTTACTTATTTTTTACAAAATTAGAGTCATTAAAAAATGTAGTTTTTCTAAATTCTCAAAATAGTTTAACTACTTTGGACAACTACTTTTAAAATAACATGACCCAAACTGTTTATGCATAAAAACTAATTACGTTTTATATTTCAGTAACTTTTTAAATCTTACAGTTGTTCCTTACCTGTTACTACGATGGTAAATTCTTAAGTAATCTGCTTAGCTAAGAAAGAAAAAACGTAGACCTCTAACAATATTTTATTTTTGCAAAACTCCTACACGTATACACATTTCACTATTTTTCCAACTCTCACCCAATCAGAAAAAAATTCTTTTTCTACTCATATATGTGAAAATAGCAATTTTTCCACGGCTTACTCTACATGAAAGTGATATTTTTTAACTCTAGAGATGAAAATAAGAATGACAAATTTAATGAAAAGAATGCATTTATTGCTATGGAAACGACTTTAGAAACAGTAATTTCAGTAATTTGCATTGTGACAGTTCGTTTTGAATTAAATTGAACTTGAAAGTTCTGAACTTGAAACTGCAATATCGTAGAAAAAATAGCAGCAAGATTCCTTCGACGTCCCAGAAAATGGTTGCCATCAATTTTCCTGCAGAAGCTTGGGATTTCGTCTTTTTCGGTAGTGGGGAGTCCTTGTAAACCCACTGCATGAACTTTTGTTGGGGGGAGGGGTCAGTGGTGTGTACCTAGGTTTCATCCCCAGTCACAATTCGCAAAAATAATTTCTGTTTCTTTTCAAAGCAGCCAAAATTTTATGAGTAATTTCTTTTCTGCAAAATTTTTCTTCAGGTGTAAGCAGTCACTTTTTTCATGCCCAAATCATCATGTAAAATTTTGAGAACAGTTATTTCAGATATATTGACTTTATTAGCAATAACAGAGACCTTTTATACGACAATCTTTCAAAACTAAGTTTTCAACTTTTTTTCACAATTTCTTGCTTCTACCGGCCGATCGTTCGGACTTTGGATCATCCTTGATCGCTTTTTCACTCCATCAAAATTGCTTAGACCAAAATTGAACTGGTTAATTTGTTGGTCCATAGTCGCCATACATTGCAGTTATTCTTTTATGTATCATTTGAAGGCGCATTGCCCTCTTTTGTAATAAATTTTATCGCACTGCGATGCTCAAGTTTAGTATCACTCATTTTACCACAAATAAACCACTCACAAATCTCTATAAATCGCACGATCTAAACACAACTTGGCATATATGCTTCTGAATGTCACCGCTACTTGACAACAAGAAATTGTTATTGCAGCTCTTTTGTTTCATGACCTGGTAGATTACATAACAATATACCCTCGTGCATAGATCATAATACCTGAATACGTCTGACATAACTCGCCGATTTGAATCTTCAATCGGCTAAAACTTTAACGGGAGACACTGTGCCATTTCAATTCAACTGCAGCCAAAAATTATTTTCATGTCAATAAATGTATTTCGATTAGTAATGTTTAAGAAAATATTATTTGGGAGATAAAATTTAAAGATAAAATTCAGAATCTTATTCTGTCATCATTGATGAGCAAGTAAACATAAAGAAGTGGTAAAATAGAGAAAAATAGCTACTGTATGTAAATTGCAGCAACAGTGAGGGAAAGCTTTTTTAGTTCTTACAAAAACAATGTTCTTATGAAAACTAACAGGACTTTTCCTTATTATTGTTAGGAGGTAACAAATATTTCCATCAATATCTCAAAGCTTACAATTTTCATGAAATCAATACTTTCCTAATCTTGAGTTACGAAAAAGTCAAAAGTTGAGAAGATAACGGGCGTCACTAGTAAAATGTTTTGTAACATTTTATACCCAAATTAACAATTAGCTACATTACGAACTTTAAAAACGTCGTAACAAAGTATTGCGCTATTAACGGCTAACATGGGACTTTTTGTTTTGATATAATGTTCTGACACGAGAAATATTTAAAACAAAATCTTCCCATCTGTTGTCAACCTAAAAGCTGCATATTAAACATTATAAAGAAAATTCTGTTTATTCACTTTAATCTATAACATTTTTTTGCAGAAAAACAAAGAAAAAACTCGCAAACCCGATATTTTTATAATACCGTTTCTAGGAATAGATTTGTTTATTTCAGCAGTGTGAAGCTTTTCATGCCATCGGTGATGCATTCTTTCAGCTGACTACAAATGGGTGGAAATTCATTTGTTTTTTTAGGAAACCACGGAAAGTTTTCTGACGCGAAGGATACAAATGTTGAGTGGAAAATTCAATCAGCATGCCAGCCTGTTGTTTTGCTCCCTTTTCCTCCGAGAAAAATGAAACATTTTAAGCATACATGCTACACTAAATGTAAACATTTTTCGCGGAGTGTGGGTGAGAATGTAAGGGTGTCTCAAAATTCCACCGATAGCGGGTGGCACTTTCCACTTTCCCCTGCAATTGCATTTATTATTTACGCGACATGGGTCTATTAAGTGCATCGGCATTCGTCGCACGCATTCCTGCCATATTTAACTTGCCGAGTGCAAGTATTCTGTGAATTATAAATACCAGCCAGGTAAAGTATCACTCCTGCTGCTTTTATACGTCGAAATGAATCGTTTAAATGCCGAAGTGCTGGTAAATAGTAGAAATATAGCGTTATTTATTTAGGCGAGGACGTTTTAAATTCGAATATCGCTTTAATTTTAAATGGTCGACAGTTACGATTGACATTCATGTGCAGTAATGTTGGTATTACTAAAATTAAGTGTTGAACATAGCTGTAAATCACTTTTATATATTACCTTGTGCAGAAGTCGTTTAGGAATTTATTATACGCGATTGGAATTGTTAATAAAAGTTTTAAAAGTCGAAATTCGTCCAAAAATATGTTTACCCCAAACAAAACAATACAATACGAAGCATTTATAAAGGCGGTAACAAAAGACTGGCGTCTCGCAGCCAACTGTTTATGCATCTTTTATTGCAGGAGAGATGTTTTTAAAAACATTCATGAATAAAAATAAAATAAAAACCGGAAGGAAAAATCTTAAACTTCTCTCGCAGACAAATGCCGTCTAGGGACGCCTTATGAAGAAATATAATTTCATTTCTTCGCCTCTTGCGGAATTTTCGCGGCGTAGATTCGTAAGGGCATATATTTTGCATATATAATGCTTTTATTGCTCAATCGCATCTTTTATGCTTTTATTCTCTAAACCAGCGAGTAAATTGCTCCGAGTTTTTACCAGAAAATGAATTTTGTGCATGCCTACGCTTTCATTTTATTGATATCTCTTAAATAATCGTGTCTACTAAGCAACGAAAATTTTAAAGGATTGATGTACTAAAGATGAACGCAATGAGGAGCTTTCAGCAACACGTGATATATTCTATGCAACGTGTTAGTATTTAATCTAGGAAATCAAATTTCAGATGCAGAAATATTTACTATACACCACAGCAGTTTCTGTTGTATCGTTTATTATACATAACTATGCAGCGTTACATCTCCTAATTATCAATCGTTAAAGATATTACATTAATTGTAGTACATACAAATATTTTAGAACTGTAGCTGTAAATGCGAGTAAGTATTTTTACGTACATAAAATTTTGTTCTCCAGGCACCATTAGCAAGTATAGGAAAAATTGATTTGCTAAAAGGTTTTTTACTAAAAAGATGTTAGAAATGACATTCAAAAGATTAAGGAAGGTACACACTTAAGGAAAACGTATAGTTATGCATTTCATGCTTATATGCGTAATAAGTATAATATCTTTAGATTTTGTGATAAATTACAAGCTACTAATAATAATATAAACTTTTAGAACACAATTACAACTAAAATAATTTAAAAAAAACTAAGGATGAGCTAAGCTATAGTACGTAATACGCTTTATATGATCATATACGCACATATGTACTTATTTTCAGTATTTCGTCTAACTAAATTTTTGCGTGTTTGTTAAATTTTGTAAAAAAGTTTATATCTATCAAGTTTTATATAAATGCAGTATAATCGAAAGTAAAATAAATGTTTCCTAAGTTTTTGTTTAACATAGAAAATTTTTTAATGCAATAAAGAAAACTTCCGGCAGTAACATTGCAATAGCGCCATTGTGAAGGAAATTTCTTACCGTGAAAATTTTATGTCATGTGTGGTTAAAGAAATTTGTAATGTTGGTGACTAAAATTAATTAACAATATAAATACAAAAAACACACGAATTGTTACCTTTTGAAAATTACTGTAATCTAATTAGAGTAGCATTTAAGAATAACACTGTGAGCACGGTGGTGTTACAATGTATGCGCATATAAACATTCAAAATATCTAAGATTTGCCTTGGTTTTGATAAAATATGCAAAAAAGTATATATTTGTTAGAAATTAAAGACTGATTTAATAAAGACTAGCAGAACCCGCGGGCTACGCCCCCGATGTTTTTTTTGTTTACTCCACACGCACTTGCCGCTTCAAATGCTTCCTCCTAGGTCTGAATATAAGTTGCTCCCGGATATAAAATCTTCGAAAAAGCCGAAGGAAAAAACCCGGAAAACAGACCCGTAAAAGAACTTCAAAGAAAGAAAAACATCCGCTTTTTGTGTGTTTTCGTTTAAAGTAGTAAAGTGCGACTTAACAACAATAGTTGGTAATACAGACTGTTTATACAACAAAAGTATACATTTATATAATAATTAATAATCGGATATTGTTTTTGTGCCTGGTCTAATTTAAAGCAATAAGTGATTTATAAAACAGAGAAATGTATCCACTTTTGCGGTTTATAGAAATTTACTCAAAAACAGGCCGAAACTAGCGATGAAATGTAATAAAATTTTAAAAAAATACTCTTCAAAGCTGGAGGTTAACGCTGTTTCGCCGAGCGGCCCGAGAAAAGACGGTGAGAACGAAAATTCTTTAATAGGAGCATGAGAAGTAGGTAGGAGGCGTTTTTACTACTTTTACCGAATATAATTTTCGTAATGATTTTAACCAAATGAATCATTCGATTATTAAAATGCTTCCGAATAGCAAATATTTGATTATAAAAATCAAATAATTATGCCCATCACTACCTAGAACAACATGCCGCGTATCCGAGGCTCTAGAATAAACAGTTTATGCAGTTTCAACCTTCTGTACGGCCTTAGCACTAGAGTTGAGTGTATACACCGTTTACCAGAAAAGTTACAGTCTATGCAAAATGGATGGAAAATTATACTGTTTCAGGTTTTATGTGTCCAGGATACTTTGGCTAACAATTTAAAAATGCCATTTAGTAACAAAAATATTTTTTTATTTAAAGTTAACCAAAAATTTAAATAAAAATTTATAAATTTAAAACGTGTTCTTATAATCTCAGAGTAACAACTACGTATTCTAATGTTAGGAAATGTTAGGAATGTAAAAAAGCAGTGGAAGCTGCTGCTTATAAGCAGAAATCCCGGGTTCCAATCCTGGCTGAGAGAAACTTTTCTTTTAAATTTTTTTGTTATTAATTCATATTTTAAACTGTTTTCATTTGTTCATAACTGAAGGTATACTGTTTAGTTGTCTTATAATAATGAAATAGTTATAAATTTAAATATTTCATTACCTGAAGTATTAATTTTATAACCCACTGTACAAAACGTATTCGTTTTACTATATGATTGTAGAACTTATAGTAAAATTAAATAAAAACAAAAAAATTTTCAAAAACTTTGTCCCATCAAAAATTGGAACTCGGGACTTCTGCTTGGGAGACCGCACCGCAGCTGCTTTTCTACAAAGACATTAAAACACATTGCTTTTCCAGTTTGATTCAAAGGGCACGTCTTAGAATTATTATTATTTATTTTAATTTATACTTAATTTTAAATGTAGTTTTTTTCTTACTAACCGGTACTAATAACAGCTAGTAACAGTAATAAAGTTAAAATTAGTACGAAAGTATCTCGGGGTCTTAAAATATGGAAAAATAGAATTTTTAACGAATTTTGCAAACTATGCTTCTACTTTTCTAGGAAATGGTGTATATTTTTGTCGACATTTTAGTTAAGTGTTATAATATCGCATTTCAAAATTTAAGCTCAGGTTAAGTTTGTGCAACAAAAAAAGTAGTGTGCTGTCAAACGCACAGTAAGAGTTGAAGTTACTTATTACCAGCCAGCAGCAAACGTGTTATGGTAGGACATGCCCCCCCCCCCCCGTGACTACTTTTGAAGAGCATAGCTTCATACTTATTTGTTGCCTAGGAACACATAATTGAAATTGTCAGCGGTAGTGTGAACTCGAACAAAATGAAAAGTAGCCGTGTATCTTCTATTGCTTCGGCGCAAGTTTTGCAAAAGTACGTTGGTTACTACGGCTCAATGTAGAGTCGACCAGAAGTTTTGTACCTACTCACTTATTGAATCCTACGTATCTCCCCACGTCTCTTTCTGTTTCAGGAGTCAGGTCGTAATAAAAAGTTTTGAGTTGTCTTAAAATTTTCATTCAAGACGGTATTGTCTTGAAAAACAAGATCTTGAAAAGACTTGGTCTTGACGGCATCATTACTTACACTTACACAGTGTGTACTTAAACGTTAGATCCTTTTCCCTAAAACAACGTAATCTAAAAGAAATCAATTTCATCATAACCGGTCCTAGATTCTAAATGCTACATTGGTGGTATTCTACTACAGTGAGTCATGAGTGGCCACAAATTCCAATTTCAAAACAATGTTTAAAGTAATTTCATCAATTACAAAGTAATTTAATTCATTTCTAATTAGAAGGCTTAATTAAAGAAAATCTCATTTCGCAGGTTTTCCCAGTGCTTCCCCAAGTCGTCACAGCATATGTAATTTCTCTTTAAAACCACCGCGTCTAATAATTATGCTTTAATTTTCAATAACACAACTTAGTAATACTATCAAACCTGTCGCAAACACGTCAGTTGCAAGCTTTTATTGTAGCTCGAAAATAGATTTAAAATTAAAGCAAAGTCTGAAACGATAACAAAGAAAATCTATTCCAAGAATTCCAGTAATTTTATTCAAATGCCCAGTAAATCGGCAAACAGTAAAATTTATAGCTAAAACTGTACCATAATAATAAATATATCATTTATTTCGCTGCATTTGGGTCGTTTTTGCGGAACATTTGTTATGCCTTCGATGTTATTCTAGTTCTGGCAACGGAATTTATTTGGGTCCCGCCCTTTCGCTATATTTCTCTATCAGAAAAAGCGATTGGCATGATAATGTTCAATAAAACACTATGAGGGGGCGCTACGGACAAAAAGGATTGCACCAACAAATTGGCTAATTCTAGGATTTTCTTTTAAATGAATGTAACTGGGAAGTAAATCATTGTGATTTCAGTGACTTATTACATAGCATTTTGTTTAAATTTTGTGCCTTAAAAAAATAATAATAAATAAGTACATAAAAGTGCCATGAAAAAACTACCATTAACATTAACGTAACGTTAAAAGTAACATTATGGTGGCAGATACATTAATGTTACACAAGCAATGTTAACTGTATTGGTTTTAGCGTGAAATATCATTCAGCAAATAAATTATATATGATATTGTCTTGATGTTTTGGTTTTGCACTTAACCCTTTCGCTATAAGGTCAATCTGCAATAAATTCCCTGGAGCACCAAATTTTGTTGCTTTTTCAATTACCTGTCTCTTCGCTTGTGTTTGAATAGCACATCTACATTTCCAGCAGATTAGTAGTCTATTAAGAACAAAAGACTATGGAAACATAATTTATCTACGACTGCTTGGATAAGGACTAATTATGTCTTTCATTTGCGTTAGGTAATGAAGTCCATTATCTCACTAGTGAGATAATGGATTCATTACCGAACTCATTTTATTTACTCAAACAAAACTGAAGCTTTGTTTATAAGAAAACTGGCTTCTTTTCATTTTCAAACAGAAGCATTTTAAAAATGACTTGACATTTGCAAATAAATTAATGCAAAAGGTCAAATATCATTTCAAGCAAAAAAATTCTATTCCTAACACATTTTGAGCAGTCATAGATAAAATTTTGTATATCACACGTGGGATAATGCATTATTATGGCACTCGTTTGATTACACCACTGAATCGACGACCTCGTTGTGCAACTTTCAAACTCGTGTTCTAATAACGCCTTTATCCCACTAGTAACATAAATAACTATTATAATAGCGATTGGCAGCCATATTCGATTTTCGCTAAGACAATTTTTTTTGTAACGGATACGATCTTCGAATAAACTCTATATTAGTACATTATAAAAAAATAATAACTTCAACAGGTATTTATTTATTTTAGCCTAGTACGTATTCCAACGTTCTTAAAAAGTAAACGGTTGGTGTTTCTATAAGATTAATAGATATTTAAGACTTGTTCTTGGTTACGTATGCCTGCAGATGACTTGATTTATATTCATTGCAAAAGTTCCAATAATTGTGAATTTATTAAAGGTGCAGTTTTTAAATATTTGTGAAATTCAACAAACTGAAAATATATTTGCAAAAACGTATGTGTTTGTGTACCTAATATTTAAACTTCTTATTACCTGACCTATATAAACCGAATTTTAATGGGAGCATTTTAATCTCTAAACGCCTGAAACACCTATAGACTAGAGAAAAACTGCAACGATCCATGCAACAATTTATTCGGTCGCATTCTGTAACACTTTAAACTTATACAACTGTTCCAAGGTAAATGGCAATTTATACTTTAAAGCTTGCTCGACTTTGCAATATTATAAAAGTAAAGTAATCTGAATTAAAGAGCTCATATTTACTTAATATAGTCATAAAACCTAACACTATGCGCACTAACTAAGCGTAAAGTTGAAACTAGGGAATTTCAGGCTTCCAGATAAGAATGTTTTAATGAACCAACCGCAGTCAACGTTATTCTAGTTGCTTCTTGCTAGCACAGCTTTCTGCAGTAATCCCAGCTTTTATAAGTATTTAAGAACTTGCGTTTATAGCCGCTCTGTGCACTATGTTTTAATAATAATAACTTATCTCTACAATTTAAACTTCCATGTTTATTGAAAAACTTCTTCAGTCCATAAAATTTCTATATTGTGTCTGGGATGCCCAGATACGTAGAATTGAAAGCGTTTTTCCGCTGGGACTAAATATTTTCCTTATCCCTGTGGACACTCGTCCTCTATTGCTTTTCCAATACTAAGATACCAACCACTTTACAGCTCGATTACACAATAAATATGTTGAATTGAGTATCGCTACAATTTCTATTTTTGCCAATAAGTAAATGCGTTTTGTTTCTGTAAATGGCTTTTGATATCAGACAGTTTATATTGGAGTAAAAATACCACAGCATTTATTGTACACTTACTGTAAATTATTTTAAACCTATTCTATTATTTCATTTGCTGCTATACTGTAATACGGCAAAAGAAAAGTACTAAAAGTACCTAGTGGTACTTGTATGTAAAATAGTTATTTTACATACGTACAACGACGTACAGCTAACAACAACTGAATGTAATATTTCAGTAGTAAAGTGAACAAGGTCAAAGAAGTTTAAAATAAACTAGTTGGTACAAACATTTGCAATAATGTACTTCTAAATAATAATACAGTAAAGAATTCGAAATATTGGAAAAGATCTATAGACAAAATTAGAATTCTGCTGCTCGTATTATATTATACTAGGAACCAACCCTTAAAGTTTTGACGGAAATACATGTTTTAGACTCAAAAATAGTCTTCTTCTTCTTCTTCTTTAGCCTTCAGTCATCCAACTTTGGACATAGGCCTTTTCTAGCAATCTCTATCCTTCTCTGTTTTGTGCGGCTCTTTTCCAGTGTAAGCCTGCTACTCTCTTCAGGTCGTCACTCCATCTCATTTGCGGCCTTCCCCGGGTTCGGTGTCCCAGGTACGGTCTCCAATACTGGATTAAGTTGTTCCATCTGTCATCTTGGTGTCTAATGACATGACCTGTAAAGCTCCACTTCATCTTGGCGATTTTTTGAGTAACATCTTCTACTTTGGTTTTACTGCGGATCCATGTATTTCTCTTCTTGTCAGTCAGTCGTATACCTAGCATGGATCTTTCCATAGCTCTCTGTGTCTTTGCTATTCTATCTATATTATTCTTTGTGAGTGTCCAGGTTTGACATCCATAAGTAAGTATTGGTAAAACACATTGGTTATATACTTTGCTCTTCATATGTTGTGGTATTTTGGGATTCTTAAGTATCCATGCTAGTTTTCCAAATCCTGCCCATGTTAATCTTATACCTCTCGTTATTTCAGCGTGTTGAGTTTCTTTGTTTAGCTTCAGAACTTGCCCCAGATATATGTATTCGTTGACTTTTTTAATTGCGTGTCCATTGACTTGTATGTTTCTGGTTTCGTCTGTGTTTGTCATTATCTTTGTCTTTTGCATGTTCATCTTTAATCCAACTTTGTTAGAGGCTTCTCCTAACTGGCTAATCATATTTTGTAGTTCTTCATATGAATTAGCAATAAGGACTACGTCGTCAGCGAATCTGAGGTAACACAGTCTTTTTCCGTTGATGTTTACTCCCACATTCACCCAGTCTAATGTTCTAAATACATCCTCAATAACCAGTGTAAACAGCTTGGGTGAGATCACGTCGCCTTGTCGGACTCCTCTTTTGATTGGGATGGGGTTCGTTTGTATTTCCTGTTCTAGTTGTATTTTAATCGTAGCATTTTTATATATGTTGTGTATAAGCTGTTTGTATCTAGAGTCTATTCTACTGTTGTTCATGGGTTGTTCTATTGCCCATAGCTCGACACTATCAAACGCCTTTTCATAATCTACGAAGGCGAGAAATAGTGGGAGATGATATTCGTTAGCTCTTTCTATTAATATTTTCATCGTGAGTAGGTGATCTGATGTACTGTACCCCTTACGAAATCCAGCTTGTTCCACTGGTTGGAACCTGTCCATTTTATTTGTCAATCTATTTTTTATGATTCGTATGAAAAGCTTATATATCTGGGATAGTAGGGAGATGGGTCGATAGTTTTTTAAATCTCTTCTATTTCCTTTCTTAAAGAGCAGTATCACTATACTTTCGCTCCAGTCTTTCCGGAATTTGCCCCTATGTAAGTATTCATTAAATAATCCGACTAGGGTTGTCAGGATAATGTCTTTCCCCTCCTTCAACATTTCCGCAAATATTTCGTATTTTTTAGTTCTCTTATGGCTTGTTCGATTTCATCTGGTTCTATGTTTGGTATTTCTTCTGATCCGATGTTTTGTATTTTTTCTTTAAGATTTTCTTCCGTGTTCTTATCTGGGGTTATCTGAGACTTGTATAGGTCTTTGTAGTAATTTCCAACTATCTGTGCGATTTTATTCAGGTTGTGTTCTTCTCTGCCTTGTTGGTTCTGTATGTTGATAATCTTGTTGTTTCCGAGTGTAAGCATTTGATACCTCTGTTCCTTTCAATGGTCTTTTCAACTAGGTCTTCATGATATATTGTAATGTCTTCTTTGATTTTTTGTTTTATTGTTTTGTTCGGCTGTATATATTTTGCTGTTTTATTTCGTCGCTGTGCTAGGAGGCTCCTTCTTTCTTCCATTAATTTTTTAGTGTCATCATTTATTTTACTTTTCTTTGTATTTTTCTTTTTTGCTACTCTCAGTCCTGTATCATATATTTGGTTTCTCATATTTTCATATATTTCGTTTAGATCGTCTTCTTTATTTATTTGTTGTTGTTTGTTTATTTTCACCGTTAGGATTTCCCTGAATTCATCTCCTCTTAGCCTTAATTCATAGGCATCGATGCGTGCGTTCCTTTTGTGTTGTTTCTTCCTTTGTATACTTTTGTCTATCTGTATTTTGGCTCTCAGTATGCGATGGTCGTTACCCGTGGTGAATTTATTGAGTGCTGTTACGTCTTCAAAGATTGATCTGTCAGTGGAGATGCAGTAGTCGATTTCATTTTTTGTCTTACCATCGGGTGACAACCACGTCCATTTTCTTGAGTCCTTTTTTTGAAAAAGGTATTCATCGCATAGAGGTTGTGTTCCTCTAGGTATTCTAGCAGTCTTTCTCCTCTGATGTTTCTTACGCCATAACCATAGTTTCCTAGTTTATTCTCCGAGTTTTCGATTTTTTTCCCAGCTTTGCGTTAAAATCGCCCAGTAATATTGTCTGTTTCGCTGTTGTGTCGTTTATTGCTGCTGTGAGGTCATCGTAAAACGTTTCTAGGTCTTCTTCGTTACTTTTGGAGGTAGGGGTATATACTTGGATGAGTTTTACAGTGATTTTCTTTTCTATTTCTATTATTATGTATGCAACTCTACTCGATATGCTTTTGTATGTCTTTATTAGGGTGGTTCTACGTTATACTTAGTAGAAAAAAAATGTTCTTTTTTTTGTTGTCGCACCCCCGAAAGTTGTTTCAATGCCGAAAAAACTAACCTATAAAAAATTTGAGCCCAGTCGAATAATATTAACACGTGCCACCGAGCCCCGGAAGTTCTCAAATTGCGGATTTTAATTGAATTCGCCTATTATCAAGTAATATCTGATGAACAGTAAGTCTTATCGAAATTTTGATAATAATATAAATAAAAGAAAATTTAATTTGCTACAATTTTTGTTATATGAGATTTCTCCGCAAACCTATTGGATGCTCAAAAAATATACGTAAAGTATTAGAAAAACGTAAAAATATTTAAATTTTTAATTTCTATTAATAATAATTTTTATTTTCTATTCATAATTTGAAAACAAATATATGTATTTACCAATTTAAAAAAAACGAACAATAAAAATGAATTACCGAAATTACATAAATTTAAAGAATTATATATACATACTTAAGATTAAACCAAATATCGCAAGAAATATAAAATAATGAAATATACATATCACAATAATTACTTTTTTGTTGCTAAAGAAGCTTTACTCGACTCCGGATATTGACGCCGATAATCACTAACAACTTGTAGCGAGTACTGCTATTGATCCTCTTTTTTGGTAATTAAGCTGTTATATTCTTCTATCAGTTTAATACCTCTTTTCGCAATATCATTTGTGACGTGAAGACTTTTTACTTTTTCCAAACCTTCTTGGAAACCTTCGTTCACATTCCATTCTGATGGTTCTAAGTTCAAGAATTCTTTAGATATCTTGAAACGATCGAAAAAGCTAACAGATTCTGTTGTAATAAACTCGTCGATATCTTTTTCCAGATATTGTAATGCATCATTCGGATTTGATATAATACGTTTGTTACTGCCTTCTGAATCTTTCTCTTTTGAGTTAATTGCTTGTACCATTTTTTGTTTTGTTTCACAAGTCACATTTTCGCTAAAAAATGACAACGCTGCTGCTTCATGATTCAAGTACCATAAGTGGCCGCAAAATTTTGTTAATGTTGCTCGTGATATCTTTGCATCTATCGCTTCATATTAAATTAAATTTTTAAGAAATACTAAATCTTGATGCGGTGCCTCAGCAGCAACAGGTGCGCCAAACCATGGTTTAATATATAATTTTACTAAAAAGATACAAATATCACGGAGTGCAATTTCGTTTATTTTTATTTCTTTGATTTGGCCGCGAAATAAAAACATCTTTAAGCTATAAATTGCCTTCATCATCCAACGAGCATGATGCATTGCTCCTGGGGCGCGAAAAAATATTCGTCGTGGAGGTGTACCACCAAGAAAAATTATTGTTAATTCTAGGAGCTCTCGGTAGTCCTCTCGTGGCTGCTGTTTGCGTAATTGATCCATGCAGAATGAAAGCATCTCATGTACTACACCTTGTAGTGCTTGGCTAATAACTGAATCATTTATTCCCGGTTCAAAAACTGTAACGTTAATTGTACTTCACGCTTGTTGAAAACGTTTAAATATCAGTACATCTGGACCCGAAGTTGCTCCAAACTTTTCTTCAAAAGCACTTCTCGGTACAATTTCGTAGATATGGTGCCTGCAAGGAAAGTATAGGATGTCACGTTCAAGCAATTGTTCTAATATTATACAGGCTCCTTTTAATCGCCCTGTGTTAGATGCAGTCGTATCACAACACAAAGCTTGTACTCTATCTGTAACACCCCATTCTTGGAGAGTTTCATAAACTGCTGTAGCTTGATCCTTACCAGTACTAGATGTTAATGCAGGGATACCAAGCAATTTCTGAGACCCTTTGAACGATAAAATTATAGGTAACCGGTCAACATGGTCTTTTCCTGTTAATGCTGGAAGAATTTTGCCGTCCCAGTGAACGACAACTACATCCTTTTCAGATAAACTGAAATCAGCTCGAAGTTTTTCAGCGTATTCTGTTCTCAGTCGTTCACGGCTTTGATAAATAGATGGTCGACTAATTAACAAATTATTTACATCTACTCCAAATGCTTCTCCAGCTGCCATTAAAGACAAACAAAGAACCAGTGTTTGACCGTTCGAGTCTGTTTTTTTTTTCGTAACTGATTCATAGTTCAATATAGTTAAAGTAGGTAGAAGATTGTTATTACAGAACGACAAACATTTATATGTCACAAGATCTATTTACTTGTATTATCAAATTTTAGCCTAAAATTGAATAAATGATTGAAATTTACTTCCAAATTGTAATACTTCTACATTTTCAAATTATTAATAAAAAAAATTTTTTTTCACGATTTTTTTACGTTTTTCTAATACTTACGCAACTTTCTTGAATATCCAGTAGGTTTTCGGAGAAACTTCATATAACAGAAATTGTAGTCAATTAAATTTCCTTTTATTTATGTTATTATCAAAATTTCGATAAGACTTACTGTTCGCGAGTTATTACTTGATAACAAGTGAATTCAATTAAAATCCGCAATTTGGGAACTTCCGGCGCTCGGTGGCACGTGTTAATACTATTCGATTGAACTCAAAATTTTTATAGGTTTGTTTTTTCGGCATTGGAACGACTTTAGGGGGTGCGTCTAAAAAAAATCCGAGGTCGCAAAATTAGAACCACCCTAGTCTTTATTGCGTTTTTTAGTGTTGCTTTTATTAGGAAGCGTATCCCTCCATATGTTACATCTTCGTTTCCTCTATAATACAGAACGTTTCCTGATTTCAGTTGTACGCATTCTTCCCCCATTCTTCTAATTTCTGATATGCCAAGTATATCGCATTTCACCTTTTCAAGCTCTTCTTCCAGTTCATATAAGATTTCGTCTCTCGCCATAGATTGGATGTTATATGTCGCTATGTGAAGCTTTCCTTTCTCTTTCTCTGCTTATTTCTTGTGGGCGTCGATCTTTTGCCTCCCCCAGAATCCTCGAGGCAGACCGGCGCTCCGGTGTGGGATTTCGGATTGTACATCCTACCCACCTGGGGTATATTTCGTTTCTGTTTTAAGGTCGACATTGTTAGAAGGTGTTGACCATAACTCACCACGCTGGCCAGGCGGGTTGGTAAGTGGGAGTATGGGAAGGAAAGGGAAGGGTGCGGGTTAGGACTTGAGGTCGGACATGATGTCTCCAGAAAAGGAAGGTGGAGAACACCAAGTGCTTCGCGTGGGCAGGGTTGCCAGGCCCTAAAGCAGGTCTATTTCCTCTTGGGAGTGAGAGAGAAGTACCTACCCGCTACCAGCATAGAGTAATGTTAAAAAATACTTACCTGTAGTTGGGTAAGTTTGTTTCCTTACATCTCTCGAACCGATGGACCGATTTTGAATGTAAATGCATAACAAAAATAAGTTTTTAAATAAACGAAATCAGAAACGGGACGAGTAAGTTAGACATAATTACTATTTTAGTAATATTCCTTTCAAAAACCAAATTTTGGAAAACTGGAAAAGAAATCTGATATAAAATCTTAAGGTAAATAATTTGTTTAGAATTTTTTATCTTTAAAACCGCGGTTATCTCATTTTTTAAGTTATTGAACTTAACGCCTATTAGATTATTACTTGCAAACCAGTTAGCAGACCATAATGAAATTTGATGTCATAATAGTCCAAGGAAGACATCATCTACACATATAAAGCAAAACGTACGTGTGTGTTTGTGTTTGTGTCCGGAAATTCTAACCCACTTCCAGATTCAGCTAAACACTTAAAATTTGAGACGCTGGTAGGACTTGGTGTAGAATCAACCAGAAAATTTAAAAAGCCTAATTTTTTGTCTTTACGTATTGTGAATTGAACGAAGATGGCAGAAAATATGACGAGAAATAAATGAAACATGCAGACTGGATACGGTGGAAAAATTATAGCAATAATGGCATTTTTCTCTGTCAAGGCGAGCTATGATAGGGGATTCTTGAAATACTGGCTATATCTGCTAGTTTTACTTTTATGGCAATGTTTCAAACCGTCAAATATGTGAAGAGAAAATGTTTTTGAATATTTAAAAATTTTTAAGCAAAATGTGCACACAAACTTCTTTATATTTTGTAGACTTTTAAAATAGAACAATAATAATATAACTGTCTATTAGATTCACTAGCATCTAGCCCCTTGGACCTCAATCGATCCTACCTCATCAAGGTCAGACTTGGTGTTATATGCCGTCAATCGGTGAGTGAATGCAAATTTGTCTTCATATTTTATCTTTAAAAATATAACTGCTATTAACAAAAAACCTCGCGTAAACAGAAAAACGTAACAACAGTGTGTTTTAAAAAAACTATAAAATGAAAACAAAATTTTGGCCCCAACCGAGACTCGACCTCCAACTACTTATGCATTAAAACGGCTGTACACCCCAACACACCAGCATATCCATCTGTGCCACTACGAACCTACCAGTTATCGCTAAATGAGTGCCTATTGAATGCGTGCGCAATAGAAATGCACAAATAAAAAGTCTGACCTTGGTGGGATCAATTGCTTTTCGAAGAGACTACACGCTATTATTAGATTCGGCAGAATAAACAATTGTGTAAGTACTCTAATCAGAATATTCGTTGACTTTCATACGTTGTACTGTGTAAAACGCTAATATTCTATAATAGTAAATTAAAATATATTTAAGGGAATTACATGATACCTTTTAAGAATGTTTTGTGTTTACACAAATTATTGTGTCGAAATTTGAATCAGCTGCTTTTATTAAACAATATTTGCGGTAATTTGCATGTAAACACAAAATAAATTTTCTTAATAGTATATTAAAACACAAGCTGCATAAGGCATTGTCTTAACGTACGAGTCCAAGATTGAAATGGACGAGTGCGTCAAGACGCCTTATGAAACGAGTTTTTTATACTATTTTTTCTATTGAGGAGAATTAATGAAAAAGCGTTATAAAAAATTGCTGCGATCAAATTTGGTAAATTTAGTATATATGTGTTGGCAGCAAGTTTCAAATTGCTGCCATCAAATTTGGTAAATTTAGTATGTATATGTTGGCATACATACTAAATTTACAAAATTTGATCATGAATTTATCATGACTGCCAATCTTTGCTGGTGAAATTTTACTAAAAACAATGCTTTAAAAGACTCTCTTAAAACACTGTTTTTTAGCTAAAACAGTGCTTTAAGAATAACCTTAAAAAACCGAAATAGAAAAAAAATTTTTGTGATGAGTGTTACTTGGAAATATTATTCGACAATATATAGGAAAACAACATTTTTTACTGTACTTGCTAGAATACTTTTATTTAATGTCTTAATGAAGGAACTCCCGAAACCGAAAAAGTATCATCAACCAATTAAACAATATGAAAGTAGAAACTTCACTTTGACGTTTACGTCAAACAAAACAAGTATTTAAACCAAGGCATCCCGCTTGAAAACAATGATATTAAGGCTTTTCACTTTAATACGGTTTCGTTTGGCGTGATTTTAAAAATAAAGCCGTCGTATTTACTCATTTACTACAATTTGAAAACATTTTTCACTACAACGCAGTTTTGTTTAGTGTGATTTGAAAAATAAAACCACCGCATTAGCCTAGTTAATATAGCTTTGAATAATCAGTATGGCTCGCACACGTCTGTTTATTTCTATTTTGCTGGATTAGGATGATCTCATATAAACACGTTAAATTGCGGACCTTCTTTCAACGACACAGAAAGGATAAACATGTTTGACAGGGTTTGTTGGTCAAACTTATTAAGTTATTATTGCTGTACGAACGGTGGCTTAACTTCATAAAACCTAAAAGGAAAATCAATTGAGGGCTTCTCTTATACCCAATTTATTTTATCCGTTTACCTTTAGTTTTAATAAATCGCTAGACGTGTATAAAATATAAAACAAAATTGCACCGAGAAACTTATTAAAATTCTTATTGCTGTACCAACAAAGACGTAAATTCTGAAAATAGACAGACATTTTATTTTATTACTTATTTTTATTTTTGGCTCACATCACTCGAACGGATGCAGAGATATATCAAACATTTATCGACTAAATAAGCTTTCAAAGAAAGTGGTACATATTTTTTTGTATAAGTATTTTTTTTAACGAATCTTTTAAATCTGAAAACGGAATCGAATACAAAACCGTTTTTTTGAACTCTCTAACTTACAAATAACGGCCCAAAACACTTTTTTGGTCATTTAATGGTCTTATTTACGTAACCTTACTGATCCAGCTGATGCGGAAGCCCAAGTGTTACTTATGTAACTACGTTCAGATTTGATAAATATTTGAAGATTTAAAATAAATGTTTCTGCATTTATTAACAACAAGCCATTAAAACAAAAACCTTCAATCAATGTGTCTTACCAAGCTTAAGCTACGGCTGTGAAACATCGGCTCTGACAGTATAAAATCTAAAAAAGTGACCGTGACTCAAAGACGAATGGTGCGGGCCATGCTTAGAGTATCGCTCAAGGATAACCTTAGAAACGGGTACAAAAGAAGCAAAACAAATATGTTGGACATAGCAGAGAGAATAGCTCAGGCTAAATGGAATTGGACACACCGCAAGAAGTGATAACTATAGATAGACGAAGAAAATTATAGAATATGGACTGAGAATGGATGTACGAAGCAGAGGACGTCCCAAAATGTGAGGACGAGACGATATAGTAAAGACAGCGGGGCACGGATGGATGCGAAAAGCCAGAGATAGGGAACAATGGAAGAAGATAGGAGAAGCCTACATCCTGCAATGGGTTGAAGAATAGGCTAATTGCAATTGTTAATGAAACCAAATCTACGTACTTGTCTACTTTGCAAAGTAATAAGTTTCTAAATCTCCGCTCTTCAATCGCTTAAAATATAAACATGCAACAAAACATGAACAACTTCTGCATCAACAAAATGAAAGCAACAATGAAGTTTTTTTCTCTTAACACCATAATAATAAAACAATTGTCATTTGTCGAAAGTTTCAATAAACGTTAACAAATGGCATATGGATAATTCAAAAGTTATTGTTTATGAGTTTTATCGCTCACACCTTTCTGATTTCTTTTAAATACAAACTAATATTTCGCTAGATACTTATTATTATTCGACTCTGGCAAAACTGGCCAGATAACCAAACAGCAAAATACTATCCGTTGCATCTCTAGTGTATCATGTATTAAGAAATCACTCCGATGTATAAACATTTATTAACTATTTAAAGATTTCTAATAAAGATTTAAGAACTTAAGCAAAAAAGTGGAAGCTGTAAAATCACATTTTCTGACGTCCAGTTAAATTATCTTTTAACTACCGGTTTCGCCGAAAATAACCCCAACATTCTTATTCAAAAGAAACACCCTGTACATTTTTACAGTTTTTACATCAGGATCAAGTTCTGAGTACAGTAATGTACTTAAATTGTTGTTTTAAATTTTCCGTGTCGCATTAAGAGTGTCATGATGCATACAATTGTTGCTATAAAATCAGCCATCACTTTAAAAATGTTTTTTTAAGCTTAAAGTTATCTATGCGACTTTAAAACTTGTACAACAACAATTTTCCAAACCATTCAAAATTATCAAATAGAACGATATTGACTCATTGTGGTTTTTAGATTTTCTAGTCATTAGAACGATGCCCATAACCCTTGATTATATACCTTTATAGATAACAACCAATGTAATTCGTTTACGCTTAAGTTGAAGACAACTACACCAAGGGGCGCTGTGCGCCATGCGTCTAGTTTATACTAAGTTCTACGTCGCATACCTGCTACTGTTGGAAACGTACGTCATTTAGCATTCTTTGGGTAGGTACTTTACACTCGACCTACCGTCAACAAAGCATAGAAACACGTGTTAACATTTAAAATCAGTCTGCGACGACAATTCTAGAAATCTTTGCGTACCTACTAAGACCGCAGTTAAAATTACAAAATTAATACTCTGTAATTTTGTAGAATTTTATAAAAATCATGAAAGTGAGGATAATATTAGGAGCAAACTATGTAACGTCGCCAAAACTGCAATTATAAGTGAATATTCAAATTTCTTTGACACTGAAAACGACTGCATTATTCATTTTGATTTTTTAATAAATTTTTTAATATTAGTGCGCATATATAAAGAAACTGTGTGGACATCGAGAGATGTAAGAGTAGGAAATGCGGGTGTTTGTGATAAACTTAGAAATTTAAAAAATGATTAATTAATGTTTCATGCAATAAAACCAGGGACGTAAATCGAAATAAAATAACGTTTCGCTTTTCGGTTACGGTTAAAATTTTTTAAATTTCGGTTACGTTTTCGGTTATGGTTTACTGCTACTAAAAATTTCGGTTTTGGTTACGGTTACCAGTATTTTTTGATTTTTTTCGATGAAATGCAAAGAAAATTCTCAACGAGATTATGTGGAAAAAATTATGCTATGCAATAAAATCAAATCTTGAAATTATCAGGAAAAATTTGAGGCATTAAAAAAATTGTAGAAGAACCTGCTGCTGGGGGGGTTTAATCAAAAATAAATTAGCTACGATTTTCGGCCCTTTTAAAGAACAGACTGTCTGTAAGTCGTAGTCTTTTGGTCACATCACCTTTCCACGAAATACCCAGATAATTATTCTAAAATGCTTAGATTGGTAAATCTAGACGCGACAATCGCGTCTTGTTTGTTTTCAGTGTGTTTGTTATTTTGTTTGTGAGAGCTGCGTATTTTCAAGTATTAAGGCCGTTTGCGTTTGTAATTTAATTGTTCATTACTGTTTTATTTTATAATTATTTCTACCCGCACATAGCTTAAAGAATTTTCCTATTTGTATGTAATATTGTATAATATTTTATACCATTTTTGTACGTGCAAGGTGTACTCAAGGAACCCAAAAACATGGTTTTTTAAAAATGTATGTCTGTGGGTGACGCTTCTACAGGCGAAAGTATTGGCCGATTTGGATGAAATTTAAAAGCAAGAGGTATATCGAAAATTGTAGTTCCAGTTAAGCTTTTCAAAAAAATCCGAAACCGGAAACGGAAGTTAGACCTCTTTTTTTGGGTATCGTTGTTTTTTCAAAACTAAGCTTTGAAAATTTGAGCACATAATCTCATAGAACAACTTAAGGCAAATCGAAAACTTTTCTGGCATTTACGTGATTTTAACTCCGTCTATCAATTAGCTTTAGTTAAAAAATATATTTTTTATTCTTTGCATATTTATGTTAAGTTCCCAAATAGAGATGTTATAGCCATTTTTGTCCGACATCCGAATTATCAACTTTCAGTATTATAAGTTTACGTGTAACGACAGTTTCCCTTGTTTTGAATATATTTAGAACATCAGCTACCCTGGCTAGGTTTTCTGCAGTTTCCCTAGTCTGTACAGGTGAATATATAAAAATTAAATCCGCAAATTGCAAAAGTAAAAGAACTCAAAGGCTTTACTAAAAAAAAGAGTGAATTTATAAATAATAAGATAACAGAATTTTAAGAAAACCGTATATCAAGATACAACTTTATAAAATGTTTATCATATAAATATTTGCCAGTTTTTATATAGATGTAGTTATTGTAATTTTCATATGCATGTATACTTATATCATTTACTATACCCTACAGGTATATAATCAAAGCTTATATGTATATTTTAAAATAAATGTATTAGAAAACCAAATTGCTGCTATAACAATTATTATGCATTAACATGTACTTTGAGATACAGTAAATCTATTAAACATTTATCTAAAAGATTCTTATCTGTATTATCCCTCGGAGAACTACTGGTGGCCGAACTGGGCAATCGGATTAGAGGGCTACCTGCTATACGCCGACCAGGACAGACCTTTCATCACAATAACCAATCGACCAGCATATTTTTATTTAAGAGTGTTGTTTATAACTTGCTTGGTTGACTGCTTTCTAGATCTCTTAGTACAAACAGCGGAACCTGTCGCTCACGTCTACTACTATTTCAAGAAATGTAATAATTCGTAAACCTTGCGGGTCTATAAGGGTATAGTCAATGCCATAACGTAATATATTTTTTCTACAGACGTCAAAAAATGAATACATTTTTACATTAATCTCAGTATGCAAAATGTCACATTGGAGTTGTTTATCTTGACAACGTGCACGAAGTACTAGAGCGAAAAATATTTCGTGCATGACGACATTTAAAAATAGGTTTTTTAAAAAGGACGCCGATCAAACTTGTTAAGGAAAAAACACAGACAAATATCAATATTTGTTAAATTTTGTGTCCGTAGTAACAAAGAAACAAACTAGATTGCGATAGAATAAATCTTTATTTTATTATGATTTTACTTAATTTTTTTCATTATTTCAGTAAGTCTGCAAAAAAAATGTTGTATGCAACTCGTGTGCGAAATTTCTTTGGTGCTTTCAAATGTTCATTCCCTAGCACCAAAGTATAATTTCGCGCACTAGGTGCATAAATAACTATTTAGAGTTTTATTCGATAAATTTAATTTATTTTAGTATTGTTACCAATATAACAACAATAAATCCGATCGTGCTACATTAAAAGGGCAATGAAATATTACTACGTAGACTTTTATTTAATTTTATCACAAAAAAATGTTTGACACTTCATATCTTTAGACCATACAACATTTTATCCGACAAAAGTGACAAATAAAAATAACACACGAAATAATTTAATAATTATTATAGTAACTGTTCAAAATGTATTTTGATTTGTTAATTTTGCTCAATGAAATGTTGAATGTTCTAAACATATGATGTTTCTCGTTAGGTGTCAAAAGTTCTTCTGTTTCAAAATTAAAAGACAGTCTACTTCGTATGGTTTTCTTTGTTTTTTTTTCATGTAACCCGACAACAAACATGGTAATTAATCTGTTAAAATTTTAATAACATGTTTTGAGCATTGTATCGTTGTGATGGCTACAAAATGCCCCATCTATAAACTGCAATGTGCCAATATCGTTACATTTGAAAATTTTGAATTTTTTGAAAAAATTAAGGTGGTGGGTCTATTTTCGTTGACACCTATAAATTTTACTAAAATCCCTTAGTAACTTATTCAAAAACTTTTAAAATATGTTCTTTTATTAGACGATATAGTACTGCTCTGGTATCCTAATACTAAGAAGCAAAATATTTCGATCTTCAATTCCAGTTTTCGCGTGATTATGTAGTGAAAATAATGTCGTAGTAGCTTGTTTTCCTGAAATTCCGTCTTGTAGAAAACTATATTTTCTCAAAGTGTTTACCAGAAGTTTAGTATTTGGTGCAATGACAGCGACACAAGCTTGAGGGTGGATCGTGGTTAAGATGCGAAGTACTCGGGCGCCACCTTGCCAACCTAATTGGAACTAATGGCGACCTCACGGTGACCGAACCAAATACATCACCACACTGGACAGGAAAGGATGGGCAAGTTGCTAATTTGATCTCTAGAGAAATAGTGAGTTACGGTTGTTTATGAATAATCTGTAACAAATAACATATTTTGTCCAAATAAACTTTGCTTGAAATACGTATTCGCAGACATATACAAAACAATAATTGTAAAAATTTAAAATTTGGTATGCCAGTGTATTTAAAAATTGTGTAAGAACCAACTATGTCTTGTATTATTTAAAACTTGGTAACCGTTTAAATCAAAATTTTAAACAAGATCATATTATCTGCCTAGAAAATTATTTTAATGGTATGATAATTTTTTATAATTTTTTAATTTGTTACAGCGAAAATTTATATTTTGAATTTATACATGAGAATTTCTGAATGCTAGAGATATCAAAATAAGTAATCTTTAAATGCCCATCATTCAAATTTATTGGTAAAATTTTGATGTTAATATAGTTTCAAAATTTCTTATTTCCTTAATCTTATATTTTGCTCTTTCGCGAGACCTTCTTCACATTTTTAAAGTATTTGTAATTTAATTCAGTCTTATTAGAAAGACAGCTATCAACTGGTAATAAGATTTTATTACAATAGACTTTAATCTAAAGCGATGCCCGTATCAATTTAATAACTTATAATTTTACCTTTCTCACCGTTTGACAATTATTGTGTAACTTCTGGGAAGTATGCTGAGAACCATTTCTTTTTTAATATTATACGGCAGGAGGAAAATTGTTAAATAAAGTAAGATGGCAGATATATGCTGATAAGCAGCCCCTAAATTGTGTTCAAAAATCAAACGGTCATTGTAACAATTATTTTACCTAATTTCCAAAATCCTCAACAGAATAATAGCAAACGAAAAGCGGTATAATATAGCTGTCTGTGATAAAATAATATGTAATTAAAGGTGGATGTTTGCTTGGTTTGCTGTTTCTCAACCTAGCTCGGTTTTTCAGGTGTGTTAATTTATTATCTGCAACAAAAAAAAAATAGTTTGTGGTGTGTTTTCTGATGAATTCCTCAGGTAAGTATAGAAAGGATACTTTTACTGGTTTTAATTAACTTAGAAATTGATAATTAAAGTAGTATTGAAGCTTGTGCTAATCGCACGTGGTATGACATAAAACTTTAACGTGAAAGTGTCAAATTGTAGGTCTAAACGTTGCTAATGTATTTCACCATATTAAACTGATTTCTGGAATTTTAGAAGGAGAAAATAAGCTATAAACTACCTTTGAAAGTCTCTGGGAGTACCAAAACTATCAGGTAATTAATACTTCATAGGTCAGTTGAAATAAAAGAGTGTTTGCGTAGCAAAATTCTCACAACCTGTCGGTCGGTAAATAAAGAAAATTTTAATACAAATCGGTGAGAGTACAACTAAAGGATTGCGCTTTCAGATTTACTAGAAATAAATGAAATTTCAAAATATTACTTTTTCAATTTTATCTAAACGTATTAAACTTGCTGGCTAGTAATGGTTGTGCAAAACCGAAGTACAACTTCTTCAATTTTGCTAAATTTAACCAACATATGATCTCTGGTAGTTTCACGATTCAAATAAAATCGAAATAGTACTGTTACTGTTCCAATTTTATTCAAATATATTAAACTATGTAGTTAATCACGGTTTGAATCAAATCTAGTTCTTCGTAGAAGATGGTTTGTACTGGTTCGAATTTCTTGTCAGGAATAATTTAAACAAAATTCTGAAAGCATTATTCCGAAAGAATCATTAAACATTTTGAGCCAGTCGTCAGGTTTCATATTGGCTGAAAGTGTTAGGGAGGTCAGATGTGAGGCGAGCATCTCCAAAGAACGGCGTTTCAACGCGGTTATTCTGCGCGTTAAAACCCACATAAAGCGCCAGCAACGAGTTTTGTTAAAACCAAAGCAACATGACAAATTTTTACAAATTTTTAACTGTTGCGGCAAGTTTTCTCTTTACAAGTTAATGTTTATAATTGTATGCAAAATTTTAACTAGTTGTATAAAATAATCATGTTTTAAACAATATGCTACATTTGCCCAAATTTTGACTTAAAACAAATACCCGCCGCGGATTAACCTAGCAAAAGAGAAAAAAAATGTTATTTTTAATTTTTTAATCTTATTACACGATTGTCAAAAATGTTAATTATATAAAAGCATTTGTAAAATAAAGATTCTTCTTCAAAAAAAATTAATTTCTCGTCCTAAGTGAAACGGTGAATATGTTTTCTTCTTCAAAATCTTAAAATATTTCTGCTAGGCAGGAGTTATTATCCATAATAAAGTTTTAGCATAAATTAGAGGAATTAGAATAAGAAACCAAGAAATAAGAAATAGTTTTTCTTTTGTTACGCCAATCTGGGTATTTATTTTAGGTTAAAAATTGGCAAATGTAGTGTTTCACAACAGAATACGAACATGCATATTGTTTAAAGCATAATTATTTTATAATTCCAGTCAAACGTTTGAATAAAATTAAAAACGTAAACTGCAAAACTGTTGCAAAAACGCCTATAAAATGCTGCTATTCACGAATTTTTAATATTTCAAAGCCTCGAAGACCGGCAAACAAAATTACCTGCGTTAACACCAACGCCTCAGATGCGAAATTCTTTCGTTTAGTTGTAGGCTGTGAACGGAAAACGGTTGTACTAGCATTCTAGCGATGTGTTTTGTGTTGCCTATTCGCACCTACTACTAGGGTCCTTAATTTTGTGGCTGACTGTACACCAACAATACAGCTATTTAACAAAATACAGCATAAATTTCATTTTGTAAAAGCATTTAGGTATAGTATAAGTTTACTTACGATTTTCATTTGTACTCGTTATGATGTTTGAAAATTCTTGTACAACTGAATTATATTTTATAATGTCCCCTACATTTTTCTTATTTTTAATTTTTCTGTATTTTAACTAGTAAAGGACATATCGATGACAGCGGTTTGTTGGACCTGTACGTATTACACAACTCATGCTGTACTGTACAGATGAACTTCACAAATGAGAAATAAAAGATTATCTTAACGTCCAGACTTTTAGTCCCCAAAACAGCAAAATATTTTGTTAAAATTTAGTAAGTTAACAAAAGGCATGAGCGTACTCAAATCCACTAAGTTATACGTGAAACATGTTGCACGGTTTTGTAAGCTACAACTACAACTGCAATATTTGAGATCCATCGTGTTTTTTTAGTGTTAATTTATTATCGAGCTAGGCCAAAGAGGTTCTGCACTCTGTATCTTAAGATGTGGTAAGAAATAATGCATCGTGAAATAGAGGAAGAAATGGTGTTAGATGAAGAAACCAGATAAACTAAAATGATATATTTGTAAAGTTGTTTGGTGTAGTACTTTTAAAACCCGTGACCATTCATATGCTACGCTTATGAACTGAGTTGTCAGCTCACTCAACATAATAAAGCATCTGACCAAATAATAATGATTAACTAAACTAGCTCGCATAAGGTGAAAAGTATAGGCGTGATGCTGTTATAATCACGTAGATGATTCGTTTAAAAATGTATAGACGGAACAACTAATTTATACGAACTATGAGGGAATTTATTATTAATTTATTACTACATACTTTAAATACTAAACTAAAATTCCGGACATTGAATCTTGCAATACACTATGTAACTTTGTTTGACAGAATGTATTACGTTATTTACAATACTGTTTCACATCTTTAACTTCGACGAAAGAAATCTATAACATATAATACTTTCAGAAATGAAACAAATAAGTGGATAAAGTTTTGTAATTAAAAAATAGTGTAATTGTCTAACTAGTGGGTTTTAATCATTTCAACCTAATTTTCATAACTACCGAATTACATATTTAGAGTTTGTTCTTAAAATCAAGGGGTTTTCGAGTACCTACCTAGCATAAGTTTTGAAAACATGATGAAGTTATAGTTACGTGCAGAAAGTGTTGACAATAAAAGTGACAAAATAAGGTTCCAGCTCGTCTTAACCGCTTGAAATTAAAATTATGTTTAAATATGAGACTTTCAGAAGCATTTCATGGCGTCACTCACGAAAAGCAGCGACCCTCTTTCTGTAACATCTCTCAGCATGTTTTATTCTCTTTGCAACGCTTTTTGTCACATTCTCCTGTGCGTTTTACAAGGCGTGTTTTTGACAGCTGACGACAAAAACACGACGGTGCCTGCGTTATATATTTTAGACATGGCTTGAAATCTCAATAAATGTAATATATTCAAGGAATTTGCGAGGTAGTAAGAATTCTTGTTATAATTCGATTAATTCCGTCCGGAATTGATGGTGACAGCTAAGTTAAAATTTAATTAGAAATCAAATTGAACCGAAAAGAGGGATACATTTTATAATTGTAAATATTAACAAGAATTTGACTACGATTTCAGAATGGCCTTTATAAATGCGAAATATTCCGAGAGAAGACTTTCAACATGCAGATGGCGTTTCGTGAATTCTATGAACTTGAATCGTATTTACAGTGTTTCCATATACAAATATTCTGTTATCGCCTAGCTTTTTGACGTAAAATATATCTCGACAAGTTTAGAAACAAACTTTTTATCGTAAAACGTCGCTGTCGTAAATGTTAATATTTCTTTTATTTTTACTGAATATAAATGTTGCTTGTTATTTTTATCAAAAGAATCATTGATATCTAAAATAAATCTAAATACATCTAGACTGAACTATTCGATTTGAAGAATCGTTGTCATAATAACAAGATATATATCATAAGTTACGGAGATTTCCTAGGGTATAAATGATATTTTATAGCGATAAGCGTTAGACACCGGAAGGGCAAGTCTTTGAAATATGGTCGAGGGTCATGTCCAAAGTTTACACTGAGGGACGCTAAACACGATTTATTAAGTACTAGAAATTGTCTTAGCTTTTCTTGGACACTATTTTACACAATTTTCATTGCAGATAAAAGCACAACCCGTAAGTAACTACACCTTCGAGTAAACAACAACTATACATTTGAGAATATCTTCTATCACTACAATAACTTCACCGGAGTTGGTCATGAACTACTGTCTTATCTTGTTCAGGCACTTTCTTCGTAATATCTCTTTTATGACACTTTTAAATTTGTTTTAAGATGTATAGTATTTAAGTTCGTGTGGCAGACTATACAAGAAATAGATTTTATGCACCTGTGATTTCGCTTTTTCGTTGCAATCGCTAAATTTTCATTTTTTTAATATCTAAGCATAGTTTAGTTTTTAGTTATTTAACCTACCTGTTACAAATTCAACTAAATATAGGACAAAATATACCTAGGTTTAAAACTTATTCAATGCAGTGATGGCTCGTGGTGTGGCACAGTGGGAGGGCAATCATAAAAGTATGTGAAAAATGAGTCGCAGGCAATTTTTTTCATTAGCGGGCATGCCCTATTTGTACGTGTTTTAAGAGCACATGAGCTTTTAGGGTATCGTTAAGAAAACATTTACATTTCTTCAATAGTGGAAATTTATAATTTGAACAGTAAAGTGGCAGGTAATAACTTTTTTACCTTATTAATTTGTTTAAAATTTCTTTTGTTGTTGGTTTTCTGATTGTTTTTTTTAATTATGACGGAATTTAATACAGTCTATTACGTATTTTACTAATGTGTTGATTTTTTCTTACATTCTTATTATGCACAATTATATTCATATGGTATGCGTTGTTTAATTACAAATTATATTTATTTTGTCAAGCATCGAGAATTCTACCAAATTGTTTAAACTTACTCACTTTGTGTCTTTTTACTTTTTTGCTAAGATGATTAACGTCGGTGGTTCCTGTTAAAATCCAGAAAGAGACAGTTTTCGGAGCGTTTATTATCAAACAAATGTAACAAAAAACGTATTACCCACATTACACCCGCATCAGCAATTCGCTAACGCATACAACTTTTTATTAAAGTTTCTTGAACCACTTTTATTTGTCTTTTATTCGTTTCACACTGTAATATTAATAACCTGGCATTCGAGGTTTTTGATTTTTAAATGTTTTTTTAACATCGTAAATCAAACTATTTTAATTAATTAACTCCATGAAACTGTTTACCGAATTGTCCGGAGCCATTTTTGTAGCAATTCGGAACAAACTAAACCACGCGCATTATAAACAAACACACGCAGCAACTTATTTAATGTCCCCGTAACTCTATTAAAACGCTGTCAATTCCCTTATCTCGCAATGTTCGTGAAGTTCGTTTATCGTTAGGTTTAAAACGTCACTTTTAGCACATGCCCCTGCGCGGCGTCTCGCCCCAACTTCCATGGTTCTGCTCTACTCGCAAAAACATTTCTTTTATTTTTGCTATTTTAGACCAACTTCGTGCTACTAACGATCCCAACAAAATTTGTTTTCTTGGATTAACAATTAAATTTAAAACAATATGAAATCGTAACAAATAGCTAGGAGGGCAGTGCCCTGTTGCCCTTTTTGTACCAGCCACCACTGCTTCAATGTGGTTTAAACGTTTTAGATTAATTTTTGCAGTGTAGTACGATTCAGCTTCGTTAAAACGCTTAAATTTCTTTGAAGTAGTAAGTAACTTTAGCTCAACAACAGCTAAGTTAAGTTTGAGAATAAACATTTTTTTAACACTTCATTAGTAGTAGCGTGTGTACAACATTACAAAAAATTTATAATAATTCCGCTTGGTTACAAAGTTAAATAAAACCAACTTCTTATGTTAAGTTATCACAGCATTATGTTAGTCAGAAAGGGAAGCGCAATGGAGATTGCGGAATACGGGCAAGATTGTTGACATACGACTTCAGCAACTTTAGAGGATACGAGAGTGATACGGATAGGGGCGACCGCCACTCATCCATCAACTCAAGTGTTGACCAATCGCAAACGGGAACTATATATCATCAGTTCGACGATATCACTTCAGTGCTTCCAAGTCAAAATCAAAACAGAATTGCTGCTTTCTTTGACAGTTACGGATAATCTTTTTGTGAGAATATGCAAGTATAATTTAATATTTAATATTCTGTTTTGCGCAAGCTACGATTTCGATGAATTGGATGATACTTAACTGCCTCAGAGAGTTTGGATTACACAATAAATATGTAACCTATTTTATCTGTAACACGAGACCAATATGAAAGTATAATAGTCTGAAGCTATCAGAATAAATTACACAATAGCTTAATTTATCAAAAGTGAAATTCATCACATGGTTTTCAAAATAAGTATAACATTTCTAAAAACCCACACGTACACAGTAAATGCTTTATTATTCAGAATACCTGGAATTGTAGTACAAGCGATGCTGGTTATTATGACCATGTATGGAAAAAGCTGTCAGACAAACGCCACGGGACCTTTCTCGCATTATTCCCTCGCTGTTTCTTTATACCTAAACTTCTCAGATGACCAATCAAAAAGGAAGCACTCAAATGTTTCTTCTCAACAAGATGTTGTTCATTTAACCCCATACCTTTTTGAAGCCGGAATTTTTTTTTAAAACAAAAACAAAAATAAATGGTGGGTGGTAGTGGCAAGAATATACTTGCACAGATCGGCTATTTAAATTTTAAAATCCGTATAGAATACGAATTCGATCTTTCGATTTATGCGCGCCTATATTACAGTAGAACTTCCCCCCACCACCACCACATTTCTTAAAGGAATTATCTGATTTTGTGATATCTGGAACTTTCTAATTGCAGCCAATGTTTATTCGTTGACATTTTCTAAGTTTACAAATATGTATGTTATGCATGCCAAATGGACAAGGTACACAAGTGCGCTCTTCTTACCACCTCTGGCAGGTTTCTCTAAGTTCGCTTACTTGAACAGTAAATTAAGTAATCACCAAACCAAGCCACTGCTATGATATAAGCCTATAACTATATAACATGAAAGCACTTACATAAAGACAAATTTTTGAATGCCTGTATCTCGCCTTTACTAATTATTTTTGATAAATTTTTTTGAATCTCCAGGCTGTTATTAAACTGTAAAAAGAAAAATAGGATAAGATAAATAAAACAGAAACACACAACCAAATATTACGTTACAGAGGTTTTTATTCAATGTCTATTTAAAGTTATAGTATTTTATAGTGGATAAAAAAATTTTGAAATTCTTTTTTCTTAAAAGAAACATTTATCTTTGTTTCTTCACAATTACTGTTGTGGTCCTTGACTTGATAATTGTTGTATATTATACTCTTTCTTCTCTGGTTAGATTTATATCAAAAAAGACACACCACTTGGCTCCAAATAGGAATCTTATTACCATTTATCTATTCAAGATCGTCAATGTAAATTCGCAGTTTCTTCCACTGTAGCCTCACACACGTATTGGATTGCTTTTACATTAGCTTATTTTTGAATACTTTCAATATGATTTAAAACTCCGCGTCGCTGTTTACAGGACGAGCCGTAATTAACTAAAAATTCCTATTTTGTTTGTCGTCTTCCCTTGATCCGCAATTTTTTAAATTAATAATTCTCATAAGCGAGTGTTCTATTTTACACTTGTCAAAGTATCAAAACGACATTCCCATCTATAATCCCCAAAAATGACATCCAACGACACAACAAGCATTCCAAAGACTGCCATTACGGAGTTACAATACTCCAGTCCAAACAATCCAGCTCCAAGATATCATAGCAACACCAAATTGAAAAATTGATTTAAATAATAAACATTTTTTGCTATTACACTACAATTTATAAAGGACGAGACTCATGTCTTTTTATAAAGCAAACTTTCAAGTGACTCGAAAAATTATGAGAACGGCAGAGATTCACTCCTTTACCTTTTCGACCCTAACGGCTACATATGTGTACAACAAATATAACACTATTTTAACCATTATGACTTATTGTCTGCATTTGTGTACATCAATTCAACATAGTGAGTAGCGCCATCCGTGTAACAATGTCGTTGCTTCAAAAACATATACAAAAATTTGTCAGTTGGTGTCAAAATCGGTTCACTGTCACCAAGTAAAAAAATTATTTAATTTTTACGCTTGTAATTTCACCAACATGTAATTCTAAATTTAGTATATTTGAATACAAGGTTGTAAAATAGTATTCTAGCCATTATTACTTAAGTTATTTTTTTAAGTGAGCTAAAGAAGCGTATAACAAAATGACAAAATAAGGTGCACAGATGTGACCATCAGGTCTTAGCAATAAATTACCCGTTTGAATATTAATGTGCACAAAAGTTACGAAGAGGCCTTACAGGTACTTGTTTTTTAGAAAATTGACGTAAGATCTTTTTTGGTGTTTCTTCTGCCGTTCTGTACCGGCTGCTGGTAAGTCAGTGCTGGCAAATCGTTGTCTGTTGTGGACATGCAGGGAGTCAAGATAAGACTTGCATCCTCTGTAGTAAACCGTTTGCGTCTTTCTGCAGTTTACACATTTAAGAGGGTCATTAATTTATCTTTTTGTCGGAGTTCGAGTAGAGGTGCTCCCCTTAACACTTGACGCATCTCGGTGGAACGGCACAATATGTTTTGTTATGCCCGTATCTTTTGCATCAAAGGAACATTTGTAGAAAGCTTTAAAATTACATATTCATTTAAGATTAATTGCAAAATTGTACATAAATTTTTATTTTTAAGTTATGGTGCGTTTCGAGAATAAGGAGTCACAAATGGCATAAGATAAAGGGCTGAAAAATACCTACATAAAAATAGAGGAATTTGCTTTCTTCGTGAATTTATTTATTTTTTATTTTTTTAACGGTTATATCACAAGTCATTTAAAAAAAATCAGGCAAGTATTGCGAAAACTTGCTGCTCAGTAAAACAAACGGTAGTTGGTACGCAGGAAATGTTAGACATTTTTCTCTGTTATTTTTCAATTCAAGAGTGGTAGGTATATAATTGGATTATTTCACGAATAATGTATCGAAATGACAAATTAATTTTTGTTTTTAAAACTAGCAAATAAAACAAATGAGTAGTCTGCTAAAATTTACTTGCTATAACTTTTTGCTTAGCATCTGACACCAGACGTTTTAACAAAACGAAAGAACTCGACGATAGCGCAAAACGTATTATAGTTTTTGATGTGAAACTTCTTTGCCGGCAGGAGTAATCACGCAAATGTGAGACAGAAGCGATGGAACGGAAGTAATGAGACGGTAGTAATATGACGGATGTGAGGTCGCCTAGATGCAAACTGAAGCAAGCAATGTTCATTACAGATGTAATGGTACTCTTTTTTGAATTATTGATGAATTTGGGTTTGTAATGCACCTCGGCTAGCTCAGTCTCACAACTTCAGGGCAATTCAAGTAACAGGGTATTGGGTCACTTTCCTAGCCCGTAAACTTCCAGCTTTCTATTAATTCCTATGAATTAAACTCGCTAAATGCACTTTATAAGAATTTTATTGCTACACATTTAAATTTAATAAACACACAATTAACCCTACCGGCCCTACCTAGCTAACAATTCTAGATACAAAATAAGAAAACATTATATACAATTTTAATGCTGAGTTATATTCTACTTAGCTTTTGGTGGTTGTTGGTTGACGGTGAAGGACAAAGCCGCGATGTGTGCAGTGCAGCTAGCGGTGGTATTTCCACCGTAGATCGCTGATGATGGCGGAAATTATTCGAATTGCTGCACTTGTTGGATGGTGGGTTCCAGATCTTTGAAATGACTTGGCTCCAACGTTCTGATTTTATTTCCTTTAGAAAAGGTGTTGTTCTCGCGAAGTAGCACTCCCGCACAAATAACACTGATCTATATCTATTTGATTTTATTTAAATCGTTCTTTTTGACAGAACTGCTTAGAGCTTACGCACAACAATCTTCTTTCACTGGTTTACTACTTACGACGTTTTTTATTTTAACTTAGCCAGTTAACACTACAACCTGTGATGGTTCTCTGGGTCAGCGCACTTCCACAGCTTGCAATCATCTCCTCATTTAGTCTCACGTTCTTCACCACTCTCTCACGCCTCCCTCGGCGTCCTGGGGGTACCGTTAGGTTATTTGGCCGTTCTGGCGTCTACCTACGTGACCGGAACAAAGAGTCGACCCCGACGATCGGGCGCCAACCCCAGGTATTTGACCAACACATTTAGAAAAATTCTTTCATACAATGCTTTAAGTGCACTTAGCGGTTATAACAAAAACAAGTTTCTAATAAAGCCTTAGCCTGAAAAGTTGACCCATTACAGTATTCCCCCCAATTCTTTAGCTGATTTTGAGTTACAAAACTCGGGAACAGAATTAATACAATAATTACCAGCAGCACCCCTTCATCTGGTACTGAGTGAACTGTTGGTCAAAAAGAAACCCCATTTTTCAAAATTTTGCAGTACATTTCAATGTGGACTAACGTTGCTGTATTTACACTTAATCTATTAGTACTATGAAACTAACGTACTAACAAAACAGATTACAGACTTATATAATTAAATAAGCAATACCTACAGCGTACCCTTTCTTGACCTGATCCACTAGACCGTTTTGATGCGTTCAACAATACCCCATTTCCTGATTCGCTCCTTCTCACTTTCTCCCGCACCCCGTTTGGAATATAGTTTTGGGTACAATTTTTAATTAAAGGGTGTTTCATCCGATACTATTAATTTACACACGTAAACTTTATACTCCCCCGGTCTATCTGAAAACACCCTACTGTGCTGTCTTTTGACCCCTTCAATTAATTCACATTCGGCTTTTTTACTCTTACCACAAATACCTGACAGAGCCTGCTTATGAGTGGCTGCTTGACGTTCAGCTGCGCTGGGTAAGGGCAAAACCGCCGGACATTCGTTGCATTTGTAATTTGTTACGAGAGTTTCTTATCGGTCTGGCCCGTTGTCGTTTTCATCTATTAAATCTCAAAATATCACTCAATGCAGGTTCCTCTAAATTTTTTTCACATCTGCTGGACTCGGTATTTCGTAGCCAAATGACAAATCTAAATGAGTGTAATGTGTTGCTCTGCTTATAAGCCAGTCTAAGAACAGCACATCTAGTGAGAGATATGATTTATAATGTATTTTATTAAAAATTGAATTACTTTCGAATAACATTTCGTTTCTACAAAAACAAAAAAATAAACATTTTCAATTTAAATCTTGACATTTAAAACATTAATAACATTTGTATCAAAATAAATTAGATATTAACAAAATTTCTATGTAAATTTGGTTACCGGTTAAAGTCGCATCTTTTTAACACATAGGTATAACGTAATATCTCAAGAAGTACTTGGCATATCAACTTGACTTTTTTTCTTTAAGAGGAAATGCATCGGCGCTGTCTATGATCTTATTTTAATATCCGAAAAAAATGTTTGTTTAAAAGAATTATGAATATGATTATTTGCTTTCGATGTAGTAGACTGATTAGTAAGCGACAATTTTTTTATTTGTAGATTTAAAGATATACATGCAGCAAACAAAATTAAGATCACACGTTGAGAAATTTTTTAAAGCAACAAAAACATTATATGGCCATGATGTTGATGGTATGCATTTATAAAGTAAAACTGCTTTGTTGGTTCGTGAAGACAGCATAGGCTTCGTGGGATGCCTTAGTACGATTCACACGTTTGCCCTGTGCATTCAGTGGCACTACAAAAGGGCTGCGCATAGCAAAAAAGATTGCTTGCGTTGGGATTATAGCTACTTATCTATCTATCTGTTATTAAACAACAATTATCTGATATAAATTAAACTTTATTTGTAAATAATAAAATTAAGTACTAAGTTTGGTATGAGTTTAGAATGTTTGTGTTCTTTACTTTTTAAATGTAAAGCAATTCCATTCCAAACATTTATTTTTATTAAAGTGTATGCTTTATTAACTTAAACTCACTCTTACTGTTTTATTATTTTTATTAACTAAGAAAATAAAGTGTTATTCATTATTTAAACATGGCGTAATAATAATACGTACTCTTAATTAACAAAAAACAGCAAAAAAATATTAGCATTACATAAGAACAGCATTTTAAAATAAAAGTATTAGAACAAAAGTACACCGTTTTCGTTTTCTGTTAAATCATAGAATTCAAAAAACACTTTCAGTGGGAACACGTTAAGAAGTTGTACATAGAACTTCCGTGCTCGGCACACATTTTTTTATTTTCAAATATATCAAAACGTTGAGCGCGAATGCTGAACACAAAATTTACGAGATAATATCCGAGAAATGTATTCTGAAGGAATTATAATTACAAATGTTATTTGAATACGCGTACATCATTGTACGACTGAGAGAGGCAACTACAGTCTTGTTTGTTTAGTTGTTTGGTGTTGATAAAATCACAAAAGTGCGTTTTGTTTCCACTGCTGCTAGAATATTACAATCTACCTTTGAATTTTTTGAGTTGAAAACGACCTGTTGCTGTTTTAACAATTAAAAGCGAAAGTGATTGGCAGAAATTTAAAAAATTGCGGATTCTGATTGGTTCCTTACAGTAAGAGTGGAATAAGCGTGTTAAAATTTTAACACTGTTCAAATGAAAGCTGCTACGATGTCATGTTTTTATTTAAAGACAAAATTATATATAAACGGACTAAAATACAAACAGATATTAAGAGGAAAATAAACACTTTCAAAAACAATAAGAATGAGTTATTTGATTGGTAAGAATCCACTGGATCTAGCTGAAACTTAAATAGGTTGTGGTTCAGGTAGTGACCGGGTCTAGGGCTTGCATTGCCTGATTGCTGGTTCGTTAGAGACGGACCTCGTGTGCCGGAGGCAATGTCGTCAGGACCTGGTGTGTGGCTGTAAGTCTCGTGGCGTTGAAGGCAGCTTTTCCAAGACCTGGGAGAGGGGGTGCTATTTGGCCTTGAAGGTGGGTGCTGATTGACCTACGATGAGGAGTTGCCCCATACCGGAGCTGATGATAGCTCTGTGGAGGGGTGTATTTGTAGAAGGCCCCTACAAGATTGATTTCCGTTACCGGAAGCTAAAGTTCAATCTGGAGGTAGTTTTGGCAACCGAAGCCTTAAGCTGGATCTCAAGACCGGAAGCTGTAACTTGACCTGAGGTAGTACTGGCGACCAGAGGTTGAAGCTCGATCTCATAACCAGAAGCGGGAGCTCCGTCGCTGTAAGTTTTTACATTATAACCGATCTTAGTCTATGCTAAAGGTAAACTGATTTTTTAGCGTTTGGTTTAAGGTTGCCAGAGGTGACGAGTTCTTTGTCAACATTAGTCCCACGCTTTTGTTATCCTCAGTAAGAGTGTAAGATACGAAAATTTTTATATCGATACGTATCAATATTTTTGTATAAACGTGTATCGATATAGTAAAAAATCGTACGTATTGATATGGCGGTATCGATACGAGTATCAATAGCGTATCGGTTGTCGATACGAAGTGTCGTAACTATTTATTGTAACAGTTCAATCTAACCTTACCTAACATAAATACGTTTAAACATGTGTACGAAATTATGTTATGTTAGATAGGTTGAGCTGTAACAGTAAATAGCACAGTACTATTATTCTTCAGCTGACAGTTTTTACAAATGACCAACTGTAATTCGTACAAAGCAAAGTACTGTAGTTTGAATGAATGTTGATTATTTATTAAAAAGTAACAAAAATAATGCTATTCACAAAGTAATATTAACTTCGGTCGGGTAAGCTAAGAAAGTTGTATAAAGGATATTTGCGGAAGAAGGAAACAATAAGTTCTAAACTTTATAAACTTCCGAAACAATACGGAATGCTCATCGAAGACGTAATTCGGAAATCAGGAAAACGTCCATAACTACAGTAAAACTTTCTAAGCAAACTCGTAATTTACAAAGCATCTTTAGACGCCAAAACTTGAGGCATAAATATGTTCACAATCGACTATCTTGCATTTAAAGTGTGGCAGCAAAACATTGGTAAATTAAATAGAGTAGGGGTGAAAAGTTATTTAATATTATATGCTGTCTAGTAATTTTGATACTGACTGTTTATTCGAAACCCGCTGTTCTTATTACATCTTTCTTTTAATGAACAGAATAATGTCTTAACATAAATTGCATCATATAGTAGTGTTGATTTATTATTATTACTTTTCTATTATTTTCCTAAGCAGACATACCTTCTCAAACCTCTTTACATTTTTATAAATTCAGTATGGTAATACTTCCATTATGCGAATGTACTATGATCCTGAAAACTTTCAATCGTGAAAGTTTGACAATGCATGTGTTGCGCGCCACAACAATGTCTTTTTTTAATGTTAGGGAGTGTGTCTGTGCGTGTATTGGCGCGCGTGGGTGGGCGCCTACTACTTGCACGCGTGAATCAGGTGGAAAAGTTTTTTAAAACGATTCGTAACCGGATGCAGATATTATACTTGTTTCCTTGGTATCATTTTGTTTATAACTGAATTTTAAAATGGTTAAAATGGAAAAGGTGTTACAAAGAGCGGTAGAAAAAATTTTTTGTAACCATGAAAACTGGAAATAAAACATTTTAAAATTTTTGCAAATCTCGAAAGAGATCATTTCAAGCCATGTTGGCCGACAATTTCAATTTTATCTTGTTCAATTCCAAAAAGACTATACAAACCTATATCTCAATAGTTTGAAATTTTTGAAAAACTCTTGGACACGTTAAAAAGTATTTACTATTGGGATATTTTGATGTGATTGAAAAAAAACTCCACCTCTTTTTTTAAAGTAGTGAAGTTATCAAGGTTTTCTTAAATGGCATATTTTTAATTTCGGTTTAGGTACCTTATGGTATTTTGTTTATAGTATTATAGAATTTTTATAAGGTTACAAAAGTAAAGTTTCGAGATTTTCGTTTCGAAATCTTGTGAAAGTCATCATCATAATCTTTTACCTCTTATAGCCGAAGGTGTATTAATTTTAATTTTAAAAGCAAATTTTGCAAAAAATGTAAAATTCCATTGAATACGCTATGATCACGCTTGAAAGTAACCTTCTGCTATGCGACTAATATAAAAATAATCACGTGTAAATTGACGAGCATAATTTTCTTAATAAGTTTCTTTTGCTTCTGAATCAAGATCTTTGAGTAAACTTACTGAACTATTGTTACAATATTACATTTGCATTCACAGCAGCATTTCAGTTCCTTTTTTATGTAAAGGTCCATCCATGTTTGTTTGGACTTTCTAAATTAATATTTGAAAGAACTAAAAGCGTTTTCGTTTTCTGTTAAATCATAGAAATCAAAAAACACTTTCAGTGAGGACACGTTAAGAAGTTTGTGCTCGGCACAGATTTCTCTTTTTAATTAGTTATAGGAATGACCAAAGAAGTGCTTCGTCAATTTTCTTTAATCCAATCGATGAAACCGAAAATGTTACTTATCTATTTACCATTTTGATTTCCGCGTGATTTATTTGGTTGGTAATCCTGGGTCCTTCTGTAAAAAACCGGATTTAGTTTTAAATGTTAACCACAGCTCATTAAATTTATTTGCTGATGACACACTAGTTTCAGTGTCCGATGATAATGTCGCAAATGCTATCAATAGATCTCGAAGTTTTAACTAAATGACTATAAATAAACTTAAATTAAATATTTCTAAAGCAAAATTTATGCTTATATATATATAAAATAAAACCCGAGAAAATAAATCAGTAAAAATGAAAATAGAAGACATAAAATTAAAACAAATTTCTCAAAGTAAAATATTTAGAAGTAATTATAGATAATCAATTTAATTTTCCTAGCGATGTTAAGAAAGTTGCTAAAAATATAAGTTCTTCGGTAGAATATCCAAAAAACTGCATTCAGGCCAGACGATGAAGCTTTACAAAGACTGCAGAAGCAGAAAAAACAGAGCCATAATGGTTATTTTGCAATGTTCAAAATATACAACCATAAATTTAATGTTCGATGCATTACAACGTATCAAACAACGTATTTATTTTAATAAGTTGGTAATGATTCAGAAAGCTATTAAATTTATTACTAAAACATATTTCTGAAAATGTAAACGCCGATGTTTATAATTATAAACCCAGAAATCGTTTGGATTTTAAATTAACTAAATTAACAAAATCATGTACACAAAATTATTTATATTATAAAATTTAAAAATATATAACGCTCTTCCACTAGAAGCCAAAGATGCAACAATTTGTATAATTATAATAAATATTTAGGAGAGTATGTACAAAAAACCATGTTAAATAAATTAGTATATTTACTAATAAAAGATTTACTTATTTGTATACTTTCGTATTCCACACCGCATCGAAATCGGTATATTCCGTTCAGGCGTTATATTACGCACACATGTCGATAATAATGCCAATGCCCAATAGGTATAAACAAACAGTTTTAAACATGCTAAAAAAACGCTGTTTTGAGCTACATTTATATTTATACCAGTTTAGTTACAGGCTGCTCTATTCACCGAAGGGATCTAGTGACGCGGTCATTGACATGAACCCTTTGAAGCAGCCATGCATGGGGCTGTCCAGAGAGTCGACTCTCATGGGAGCCATATCGGGGACATAGCAAGTGCAATGGGCGTGAAAATACCACGATCCACACTCGAAAGCATCCGTCAACAGCAGAATGCCCGGATTCCAATAAGTTACAGTGGAATTTCAACTGATTCATCAATACAATATTCTATTACTTTGTTCTCAACTTACATGATATTACTGTTTCACATTCAGTATTTATTATTGGCTGACAGTTTTACATAACTAGGACTTCAGAATTTTTCATTCTATCATTTATATAACTAATATTCTTGCAGAACTATTGCTTAATTGACGTTCTTTCTCTAATGCGCAGTGCGTAAAACCACAAAAAAAACTGAATTAAGGAAGCAATAAAACTACTTTGATAAAATAGCGACCTCATGTAATTTCATGAAAAAGAACAATTCATTAGTATCCCACCACAAAAGTATTTTTTCTTTTCTTCTTCCGACAAGCTTAACCAGAACAGAAGCCTATAGAAAGTCCGTTTGAAGCGTATAAATCGTTCGATTTCCCCACCCACAAACAACGTTCTCTGTCGATGCTAACAAGTAAAAAACTCTGTTCCCTCGAGTTTCCAGCTCACTCGAATTTCTTTTGTCGAGGGACAAATTTTCAAGTCTCTTCGTTGTAAATATTCAGATATCACTGGCTTAGATTGGTTTTGTACTTCAGTATTTCATTTTATTCCACGGTTTTTTGCACAAATTAGATTTTTATTTTTATTTTCTGGATGCTAAACATTAAACGTTTTTTTTCCTTGATTTTCTTTTCTTCCGTTTAAAAGTAATTTTTGAGCGAATTTCTTCATTACACCGTTTCTGTTTCGCTAAGGCTTCCACAAAAGTTAATGCTAACCTTCAAGGGTTATTTTCTCGCGGCAAAGCACTCTTTTCGCACATTACACAATATATATTTTCCGGAAAGTGTCCATAAACCCGCAGCTTCCGGCCGCCATTGTCCATTAGTGACGTCAAGCGACACCAGATTAATTCGTCCTCGTCGTTATATTTTACAGGAGCCCTTTTTTCGGCTCATTACGTTTCCAAAAGTGTCGCTATGTTACTCGCTAATTATAAATTAAACAACACGTTACACTGATTACTGCAGCCGAATGCGCCATTTGAGATTTAAAGCTTCTACGTTATTTATGGAATACGTTATTTGTTACGATTGCTAGAAATTGTAGCATTTGTTTTTATAAACTCACCTTATAAATTACATCTTTATTGTATTATTCACTTTATTACAATTATTCGCTACATTTCTCCCTTAGGGTTTAATAAAATAACTAAATATTCATTTTATGAGGTTCTGTTGCATATAATTTTTTATACCTGCTGTGGTGTCAAGTTGGGAAAGTAATATTTCACCTCGTTTTTATAAAAGTACACATGACTGCTGCAATTACAAGTGACAACACAAGAGGATAAGATGATTTAGCATCAAAGTTTTGAAGATGCAGTAGTGCATTTCCCCTACACTTAAGGCGAGATTATCCTGTATCGGAATTCGCAAACATGCTCTATATCACACTTGCAACAATGGCCCTTTATTTGAGAAGAGCTTAACAGTGCATTCTGGAGGCATCAGCCTCTTTCAACGGCACACCCCAGAGTAATGGATTTTGATTTCGTATACAATAGATGGATTGCATCGTGTTTGCGTTCTTAACACTGTTATTTTATTTCTCCATGGATCAAGGGATACAATTTTAGCGACGCACGCAACGCTGTTCATAACATGACCACAAGTATTTTTTGTAACACTATGAGAAAAGTTTTAAGATTTTACCATATTTAAGATAACTGAATAACATGAGTGCTGAGAAAAATGCCAATCAGAGACATGAAAATTTATTAGAGTAACGGGTAATTGGTAATAAGGTAACAACTTCGAAAACTTGCTACATATTGTATAAAAATAATAAACCAATTCTGCATTAAACATTAAAACAAAATAATAAAATTTGACCTACGGCGCTGCTTTTATCGCGAAAAACATCCCACGGAGCATAATCGATGTATTCCACCATGTACACAATAAGAAACAATTACTTATTGATAAAAAAAATTAACAGGAATTGCATGGCTTATTACTCGATTTACTGAAAAATAACTTGAAAACAAAATTTTGTTTATTGAATAGTGTCCTGGAATACCATTCTTAGTCAAAGTTGCGTAGAATATTTTTGCGTTAGTATCACTCATGTCCCTTGCGCTTGGGATTAGGACTCGTGCTAGCGCACTCGTCCTAATCCAAGCGCAATGAACATTCGTGATACCACCGCAAAAATAGTCGACATAACTTTGACTTATGGTATTATAAGTGAATATTTTTAGTACAGCAAATATAGCACAGTTAAATTCCTGTCGCTGAACCTTTAAATAGCAAATTTCTTAAGGAACATTGCAAACCTTTAAAATGTGCGAAACGCATCACCCGACTTTCCTATACCTGAGAAACTTGTGCTTTTCCTATGTTCAAAAGTATTTATGTATAACGTTGTAGCCCCAGAGCAATGGGTAGTGGCGGTACAAAACACACCTACATTGGTATTACTCCGCAAAGGGCAAATGCCACACGTCGTGTATTACGGGATGATACCGACGTGCAACAAAAAAACAATATCACGTGCAATCACAACAAACTAAGCCATAATCACTGTTGGCAGCTGCTTCAACGTAATTTCGTTAATTCGGTTTGCATTCGCTTGGTTAGCGCAAACTGCCTCTGCATTTCCTGCATTTCCTACTGTATCTAAAAACCGAAAATTTTTTTATGGGAAAAGATCGATTTCTTGAGTTTTTGAAAAAAATAGATTAGGATTAATAAAAATTAAAATCGGAAGAAAAAATGTGTCCACCAAAATGTGGGTTGAAGGGAGAAAATTATCTCTATAATTTTTGGTGCATTTAAAAACTAAGCTGGGAATCTTACTACTAATACGACTACCACTCATGAGCAATTCGGCTTAAACTGAAATTATTTATCGTTCCCCGTTTTTAAATAAATTTACGATTTTTAATAATTCACAAAAGGTGTTAAGGAAAAATTAGCGGACTGGAACACGAACCAAATTGATAGTTCTATGAGCTTGCAAAATGTAAAAAATCGTGTTTTTGAGTAATATTTTTTTTGATAATCTCAAAACTTTCAATTTTTTTTTACTACGCAGTTTTAGTGGTTACAAAAGTTTGCTCCAGTTCATAAAAGTGTGTACCACTATGAGTTTTCGAGTAAATAGGCGTTAAAACCAATATTTTCAAAAGTTACAGAGAAATTAAAGTGCTAGGACGGAAACCAAATTGTAGCTCATCTCCAGCTCTATGAGCAAACCAAATTTAAAAGAAATTATGTTCCCAGTTACAAAACTTTAAAATAATTTATATTTTAACAGAAAATGGTACCTGATAAAAATTAAATTGGATTCTTTAATGTTATATAACTGTTCTTGTAAATGGTAATGAAAAAACATAATTGTGGCTTTCTAAGTTGACACATTTTTAAATAACGAATACTGCTGAACATTTGGTGTTGAAAATTAATTTACTTTTATTTGCCTACGTCTTTGTGCTGTGCCGAAAGGCTTTACTCCAAACAATGGTAGGTATTACGTTATTTAGCAATTCGTAATACATCTGCTTTATTTCCAATTCACCGACGGAGAGCAGCAAACAAGAAGATAAGACATTTTATTAGAATTTATAGCAAATGGAACAAGACCGCGAATCTAGGGATCAAGGGCGGCCTAGCGCGTAAACAGGCGCTATGAATGAAGACATCTTCTGCTGCCACGGGAGGGTGTCTAGATGCAGCAGGAGACGGGCTCTGGGGGGCTCGTAATTTATGATCTCTCCCCGTGAATTAGAGTGCATCGAGGCTTGTAAATGTATTATTGCCATCTGTATAACTAACTTAACAAATTGGTGATACGTAAATGTTTGTACAAAATTTGCATAATACTTTGTATTTTCCAGGTTATTAAATTAATTTTCTACAGTTTCGTTAAATTAACGCTGTAAATCTGAGGGGTTTTAATATAAATTAAAAATCGAATTCATTAAGTTACAAGTGGATGTTGTTTGGTTAATTACTTGATTGTAAACAGCTAGAGGCGCACACAAATTTGTTTCTGGATAAATGTGCTTGTTCATGTTACAGATAAACATTTTATGTAAATAAAATATGAAAATAAATTAATTGGTGGCTAACATATTTTAATACCTATTACGTTAGTGTACAAAAAGTGACAGCTTTACACTGTGAAGGTACTAAATCTCTATCTTAAATCCAGGTGTTTCATAAGAGACTCATTTGGTTACGAAGTTTCATTAACTTGATAATGACTTAATTTTACTGGGGGGTTGAAGATAAAAAATATGCATGCATTTAGATATACTCTTTAAATAATTGAGAGAATTTGTTTTCAGTTAAAAATATCAATACTGTTTTGTAGTCGAATTTGTTAATCCTAACAAAAATGTATTGTTGGTCAACATTACGACACGAAAACGAGATAAGTAAATGAGTAAATAAAATTTTAATTTTTTGTATTCCTTATATTTGCAATGCGATCTTCGTTGGAGATTATATTATAAACCTATATTCATTTTCTGCTACCCATACCTCGGCTATACTCCGAGAGAAAGTTAAACCAGATTAAATTGATATTTCATTTTGGCAGAAATGAAAATAGCTTTTTAGCTTTAACATTACGATGTTTTTGCAGTGGAACCAAAACGAACGTTATATATATTTGCTTATCAGCAGAGCTTTTGTACTGGTGAAGGAATACCGTGGGGAGCTCGCAACGGAACAGAATCTGTACCGAACCGGTAACATAATAATCTCACCCTCTCTTATTAATGCGGGTTAATTAAAATATCAAGAGCTCACCTGGGAGACGAATCCGCAGTTTCAGTTTTCTCTTGATTATACTTTGTTTCTAATTTCTGCCACTTAATTTTTACCTCTAATGAAGCAGTCCCAGATTATTATTATTTATACGCTAAGCTTCCGCGGAATTGCTAATTGTTAATTTTAGTCAGAATTATGTTGTTCATTTTCCTTTTATGATGCTTTTATGTTGATTTTTCAAATTAAGAGGCGCTTGTTACCTAATACATCATGCCTTAACCTGAATAATAGTTTTCAGCACCAAATAAATTATCTTTTTCTGGTTTTCTAAAAGGTATATGCAGTGCATGTACTTTTATTATTTTTAATTTCTTTTATTTGGTCGTAAATAATAATCGTTGGTTGTTTACAAAATAAAACTTATGTGCGTATGATGTGAAATTTTCAAACTGGAACTATTTTCATATAATCTTTCACAGATAATGAAATTATTATTATTAACAAGTGTTTATGTATATTTAGAAGTTAACACGTTTGCAACAAACGTTTTCTGAAAAATATCGATAAATAGTTATTTTTCGGACACTCAATGGAAATGGACTACATTTCCTTATTACAAATCGTAGCGAAAAGTATCTCTTTTTTTATAGCAACCATTTCTTTATAGCAACAAAATAAACAATTATTAATTATTTATTGGAATAATTATTAAACGTACAATTATTAACGTTAGAAAAACTTATACTTGTACACTGTTGTACACTGTATACTGTTTTGATGAAACCTCCTGATGCACTCCTTCATTTGATATAGAAAATGATGAATCGCTACATGCAGGAGCCAACTGTAATTCAGTAGGTTCTAGGACAAAATCTGATGGATTCTGGCATCCACTGTCTGACGATGATGGCTGATTAAAAATCATTTTCGAAGTCGTCATTTTATTGTTAATGCTTTCTTCTATATATCCTTCTGGAGTCGTTTTTGATCGCCATCCTCCATGACTTTTGAGCCTCCCGATGTCCGCTCCACCCTCAGCAAGAAAAGTAGTTGACGTTCGACGTAGACAGTGTCCAGTGTAACCGTCTGGGTCGGGTAGTTTCAAATAATGGGCAATTTTATTCGGCATCTTGTAAAAACTGTGGATCCCTACAGGTTGCACTGTACATTTATTGTTCATATAAAATATGAAAAATCTTGAGTGATTGATATGTTTTGGACGCAAGCTTACATATCTCCTGTACAACTCAATCTCATTAATTCCTCTCATTTCCGTCATAACGGTGAATATGCGCTTTCTCCTTGTCTTAGTGTCATAGAGGGTGACAACCAAAATAGAGCCGGTATCCTCCATATCCATCACATTTAACTTTCTTAGCTCCTCACTACGACATGCACCATACATACCGAAAATTAACGCCACTTTAATCATCAGAAAGGTATCGTCAGACGCTTCTGTCAAAAATTTTGACACATCATCCTGCGATAGAATTTTTGTTTTTTTGCTCCATATCTCTCACTTTGGCGCTTTAAATATAACTGTAACTTCCCATAATTTGATATATCGGCGTTTTCTTTCGCCCTCAACGTACGAAGATTTCAGTCTTTCAGCCTCTAATCAAATATAAACAAAAAGCTTGAAAATTTATAAATGTATTCAGGAAAACTAACTTTTTCATGAAAAAAAGCAAGCATAACTTCATCGTCGATACCCCTTAAATTCTTTGAAAACCTCCAGGAATTACAAATATTGTAGGTCTTCTCATATTTATCTCGTGATTTCGAGGGTAATAAACTAGCAACAGCTTCAAGCGCTAATGCCAATATTTCAGGATGATTTTCATTATTTATTTCCATTTTCACAAAATTTCACGCGACCACACTTGACAAAATTTTTGTTTACTTATTTTTGTTTAGTTGCTGCAGTGATGGAAACGGCAATTTGATTCTCGCACTTGTCATGTATTTTTTAAATAATTTCTTATAAAATGTAATCCTTATGTAATCCATTTCCATTGAGTGTCCGAAAAAATTTTATGTATTATTCTTAAAGAAAAGTAAGTTTTTCTTTACTCATAGCGTTTCTAATCTCGGCTGCGCCTCGATTAGACAGATCGCGATTCGTAAAGAAAAACAATACTTTTCTTTACTTATAATACAATAGTTATTTGTATTATAAGTAAAGAAAAGTATTGTTTTTCTTTACGAATCGCGATCTGTCTAATTTTGTGTATTATTCTTAAAGAAAAGTAAGTTTTTCTTTACGAATCGCGATTCGTCTAATCGAGGCGCAGCCGAGATTAGAAACGCTATGAATAAACAAAAACTTACTTTTCTTTAAGAATAATACACAAAATTTTTTCGGACACTTAATGGAAATGGATTACATAGGGATTACATTTTATATAAAATTATTTAAAAAATACGTAACAAGCGCGAGAATCAAATTGCCGTTTCCATCACTGCAGCAACTAAACAATTCGATTCGGATTCGTAAAGAAAAACAATACTTTTCTTTACTTATAATACAATAGTTATTTGTATTATAAGTAAAGAAAACTTACTTTTCTTTAAGAATAATACACAAAATTTTTTCAGACACTTAATGGAAATTGATTACATAAGGATTACATTTTATAAGAAATTATTTAAAAAATACATGACAAGCGCGGGAATCAAATTGCCGTTTCCATCACTGCAGCAACTAAACAATTTGATTCAGATTCGTAAAGAAAAACAATACTTTTCTTTACTTATAGTACACATAACTGTTGTTTATTTTGTTGCTATAAAGCAATGGTTGCTATAAAGAAAAGCGATACTTTTCTTTACGATTTGTAATAAGGAAATGTAGTCCATTTCCATTGAGTTTCCGAAAAAATATATTAACCGTACATAACGTACTATCTAGTTACCATTACAAACAAAAATTGAATAATAGTAGAGGTTTAATATGACGTCAATGTCATGCCAGATCAAGTTTAGCAAGAGGCTTTACAAACTTTAAATTTGAAAAAGTTTATTATATAATTTACCTGCACGGGTGCCTAAACTCGATATTGTGAACATTTTTTGCTGTTCCAATATTCAGTTTTAACCAATTATTAAACACTAAAGAAATGTGAAGAAGAAACACCATGTGTAAATCCACCAAAAAGTGGACGCCCCAGGGCCAGGGTTTCGTTCGAAGACGGTATAAACAGAATGGTGCAGAGAGCTAAATACAAGGTGGGAATGTCAACACGTAAATTATCTTGGCGATTCCATGTTGCACACATCACTGACAGTAGAGAGCTAGCCAGAACTAGTTTACAATACTGAAATAGTAGGAGGTGCCCATAATATACAGAAGTGATCATTATCAGGACCTTTTATTGTGGACGATGAAAAATATGTACAGATAAAGTAGACAAATTATACAGATAACGTAAAATTTAAAAGGAAAGTCAAATTCGCCGCCAAAGTTAACTTATCTAAAGCTGGTATTTCATGACTGTACCTTGGGCATGTAAAGGGTGAAGCTGTGGATGTCGGCATTTGTACTCGAAGGTGTCTCTCAAAATTGCTTCAGTTAAATAAGTAAAAATTCCTGGGTACTTTGGCGCAGCAAGGTTAATGTTAATGGCTGGTAAGCCCAAAACGAAGAGCAGTTGCTACGTAGAATATTTAAATTTATCATCCAGCGACTGATGCCATCGAAGGCAGTGGTTTTTTAGTTGTTATTTAATAACTGTTTTTTTTATTTAATATGGATGTAAAAAATTGAGTTAGGGTTCAATATTGAATTATAATTTTTTTCACAAAATTATTTGTTACATTTTATTACTTCAACGATAGTTATTTATCTTAACTTTATACGCATTTCGACATGTTTGCTTGTCATTATGAATGCTTATATTAATAAGTAAAATTTTTTATAGTGTTATTAGGTGTCATTAAATGATTGTGTTTTTTTGATAACATCTAATAGCACTATAAAATGTTTACACTTTTGTGATGATAAACGTAAATTGAATATACAAGAAACTTTTGTAAGTCACAAACATTTAAAAACTGTACCGTCAATGAACGAGCAAACTGATCTCTTAAATTAAACTCTATTGGATATTTTGGAATAAGAAATCAAGTCATCTGCAGACGATTACCGAGATCAAGTCGCTATATTCTAATGTTGCTATAACAACACTAACTGTTTACTTTTTAATATAACCTTCGATAATTGCATGTAATCATGTCAAAATACGTATAAGGTTGAAATAAATAAATATTATAAAATAAAACTTCAAGCCTTTCTTCATAAAATAATTTATGAAAAAAAGGCTTGAAGTTTTATTTTATAATTTATAATATCTTCATATAACTCACAACATTGATTGTTAAATAAATATTGTTGCAGTAATATAGTATTTTATCTACGACTGCTTGGATAAGGACATATTATGTCATTCGTTTGCGTTAGGTATTGAAGTTCATTATCTCACTTATGAGATAATAAATTCATTACCCAACTCATTTTATTTACACAAACAAAACTGAAGCTTCGTTTATAAGAAAACTGGTGGTTTTTATAGTATTGAACGTTTCTTTAATTTTAAAACATAAGTATTTTAAAAGTGACTTAACATTTGCAAATACATTAATGCTCATTTTAGGCAAAAATTTTTAACAACTTTTGAGTAGTCGTAGATAAAATTTTGTGTGTCACACGTGGGATAATGCATTATTATGGCACTCGTTTGATTACACGACTCGGTCTTATGTATACTCAATAAATATGGACTTTAACGAAGTAAAGTTCTTCTTCTTCTTCCTCTTATTATAGGCCTATGGCCTGTTCAATACCCGCAACTAGTGCGGGTTCTGTGAGCCCTCTTTGCACGTATGCCGGGCAGGAGGCTGGCCTTACCCGTCGAAAGGAGAAGAAGTTCCACTAAATGGTTTACGATTGCCAAAGATGTTAGTATGACAACCGGGACCGACGGCTTAACGTGCCCATCCGAAGCACGGTTGGTTGCAGATATACCCCTATATTGGTCACCCATCCGAGTGGGGACCAGAGCGGACAGTGCTTAACTTTGAATACCGTGTGACCGGCATCCGCAGTTCTCCGCCGTGCAACCAACTGAAGTAAAGTTCAAATTTATAAATAAAATCATATATCTAATTATTAAATTTTTATTTGAAATCAGATATGAAATATTCGCCTTTTGTTGGATGGTCGCAAATCCTGAAGGTTTCCCAAAATTACGATTTTGTTTTTCAACATATTTGGTGTATGTATCATAATTATGTCACTTTTAATTTTTGTATTTCAGTATTTTTGTATTGCAGTAGGCAATATTTTAAGTAAAGAAATAAGAATAAAAGGTTTGGTTCAAATTAATAACCTGGATAGCTTGGACACGTGACAAAAGTAGTATTTTTTAGGTGAAATGTTTCGTCAGGTGTTTCAAATGAATTGAAATGTTTTGTAACTACGCTAGTGATAGTATACAATAAAGTTCAACTCGGATTGATCATAAACAATTTGCCAACTGCAAATTCTAATATGCATAAATTTACTATTACTACATTAATAAGTATGATTTTGACATATACAATAATTGCGGCTATAAAGAAAGATATTTTCTAAAGCAGTACATAAAATTCACAGAAAAAAAATATTTTAAAGCATAAAGCATGAGCATAAAGGAAGTCCAGAAGCTCTCTGGAGGGTTCCCGACATTATTGCATCAGTGGCACATTTCCCTTATCACTCCACCCGTTCGCAATGGATCTTTATTTTACTTCAAAATTTTACTAGCATATTTAGGCATCTCCTTTATACACGATGGTTTTGTTCTTCTAACGATTGTAGTGAGAATTACAAAGAGTTTAATTTTGAAGTCTACACAACTAATTAAAATTAGAATAATAAACACTACTATTTGCACATTTATTTTAGACGATATTTTTTTTATTTGATTGTAGTAATACTTTCTTTCTTTTTGGGTAACCAGAGAAATAAAAGTTTGGTTATCCAATAATTTGTAAACTAGCGGAACCAGTGGGCTACGCCCCACGCTTTTTTAAATGATAAAAATAAGATGCTTACGTTGGTAGTGTAACGGGTCGTAGATCTAAATCCTATAATATTTTGAATTATATAGAGATTGCTTTAATTGTATCCACATCATCAATATGTTTAAAAGATTCCCCGAGGTTTAAAGCTAAACGATAGTTGCTGCACCTAAAATTTAAATTCTAAATTTTATTCTACTATTACTCATAAGCCCGGTAACTTAAACAGGAATTTTTCATTGTCTTCCGTTTATTAAAGAGAGGTACGTGATTCTTCAAAAATTCGAAGAAGACGTCACAGAGAAATTAGTGGACTAGGACACAAACCAAATTGTAGCTTATCCCTAGCTCTATAAGCTTACAAAATAGAAATTAATCGTGTGGCCAGTTTTGAAAATATTTGTACAAAAAATTTCTTACATAATAAAATTGTATTTCTCTACAGCTATTGTAATACCAAATTTACTCTTGCTCTGTAAACTCGCTTCTGAGTAAATAGGCGTTAAAGCCGAAAATGAGCAAAGCTCGTAGCGGCCACCATTTTAAAGCTAGGGTGTTCCGAAAAACGCTTTCGATTTGTCTCTATCATATCATGTTTTTACAATTCTGAACGTTTGGGTAAAAACGCTACCGAAAGAAACATGTTTAACTTCTGTTTTCGGTTACGGTTCATGAAATAAAACTTACTAGCTCGACAACTTTTTGTTGTGCCTAAGTATATCAAATTTCTTTAAAACTGGTCCAGTAGTTCCAGACTTACAGACTTACATACAGACTTATAGTTTTTAAAAACCACTTTTGTGGGTTCTCGGACGTCCAAACCTTGTAATTCGTTTCAACAAATCCATATATTCCTAAGAACATATTAGAGCAAGCGGCACAAGCCAGTGCTGATTTGTTACCAGCAAAATCCAGGTCGAGATATGAACACGAGTATCAACTTTTTATGGAATAGCAAGATCTCAAAAAAGTTAAATAAATAAATATTGTTTTTTTTATAATTAACTCTAATTGTATTTTTTTATTTAGCGCACGGAAAAAAATTGAAGATCGAGAAAAGTTCTCCGTACGCTGTTCTGAAAATGCCACCTTTACGTCATTGTAAAAACGGATGAAAACTAGGTGTTTTCAGATAAGTATAATAAAAAAATGGTTTTTCAACATTAGTAGAAAGTTTAATAGGTAAATAGAAACAAAAATTTACAATCAATAACAGCAAGTAAATTGATTACAATTAATTTGGGTAGGTCAAAGCACACTTAATACTAAAGAAAAATTACAAAACAAAAATGTTTGAGATCCAAAATCTTAACCTAACTGGCATAGCAGACTCAGAATGTGCAACAACATACAAAATGTTTTATTAAAAAAAAGTCAATGCTATTGTTGGTGAAACCAGAAGTAAAAGTAGTTAATTTTTTTGCCCATATCATGCGTTTTTATGAGCTACAAAACATACTACAATTTCATGTGTTTATCATAAATAAAGAAAAAAAAGGGGGGTGCGCCATATTCCATTAACACCCGTTATATATCTTTTATATAGAGTTGAAACAAAATCTGTAATGTATCCGTAATACCATATTTCGAATTTCGATATATTTATTTACCTTTTATCGGTAGCCCCAAGTGGCCCCTAAATCTGCGGGGCCCCATCGTCCTGCGAGCATTGGCTTTATGATAGCTACGCCACTGAATTTGCGAAGGGATACCTGTAGATGATGCTGTACTATTAACTTCGAGTGCAACTCCACGCTACAACTTGCCTCCTCGAAAATGATTGTACTGTCTGCGATTATGTTCATCACTTTTTTGTATTATAGTGCTTTTATTTCAAAACTAACCAGCCTCAATAACTATCGATTTTAATTAAATTTGATTTAAACAAAAAACTCGTCGATTTAGATATAGAAAGAGAAGTTTAAAACCAATGTTGATTGAATTTTAGGTTTCACCCCTTCAACCCCAGTTCCCTCTACTTGAAAATTTTAAATGGCACCCCTACCTTGTGATACATTATTTTAAAAATGGAAAAAATTCTCATTTACCCACGTTAAAAAATTTGGATTTAGTTGATTTGTCTATGAGTGAACTTTCTAAAGGTGTAAGATGAAGCCACCAATAATTTATTTTCAGCAATATCACAGTTTTCGAAAATTCATTTATAAACGGATCGATTGAATCCAAATTTTTTAACGTAGGTAGATGAGGATTTTTGCTACCTTTAAAATGATGTGTTACAAGGTAGGGGTGCAATTTGAAATTTTAAAGTAGGGGTGGCTGAGGATGAAAGAGTAAAACCTAAAATTCAACTAATATTGGTTTTAAACTTTTCCCTCCATATCTAAGTCGACGTGTTTTTTGTTTAAATCAAATTTACTTAAAATCGATAGTTATTGAGACTGGCTAGTTTTGAAATGAAAGCAGGATGAGAATTCTTATTATAACTGCAATAAGTAAAATGTATTTCTTACTTAAAAGAGGAAATAATGAATTATATAGTATAGTAAGCATTGCAAACAATTAATTGTATTTTGTTGAAAGTAAAGAGTATTAGCTTAAAACTTAGAATAAATTAATGCTGCTTTAAAATATCATCTAAACTAAAGTGGCTTTTAAACTACTTTTAATCAAATACGTCTTTCATGCACTAGTTATTATTATTAGTATTATTATTCTGTAATTGGTCTTTCTTGTTTATATTAACTAATTTACAACAACGGTGTCACCAGTCAACCCGTCATATACGTAAGCATTTCCATTCAGTTGCTCTCGACAGAGACATATTTTATGAAAAATTGTGAATTTGCACTGGAATGATTTTCAATCCATCACTAGCAGGAATGGTCTTGTGACAGCTGGAAAAAGTGGAATCCAGCGACATTGTCACCGGGGAAATAATAAGAAGAGAAAAATGGAAGACGGAATTGTCGTGATTGATTCAGGATGCTGAAAAACGGAGCAGTTTGTTTGAACGCTATTCTTTCTACTCTTACTGTGCAATTCAAGTTGTTTGTCGTCTTCCACTTGTTTATAATGCGGCTTTTACGCGAAAGAATGGTTTTGATATTGTGTAAAATACTTATAATTACGTATGAATTTTTGACGAGCATTTTTATTTGCATGTTATTAATCTATTACTTTTAAAGTTGTGTAAACAGTTAAAAGTTATTTAATTAATATATAATTTATGTTATTTTATGTAATTTTTAAAATCGTCTTTTAATAAAGTACAAGCGAAACGCTTGGGCTCCGCCCCACGCCTTTTTCATAAATGATAATCAAGTACCTGAAGGCGATAAAATTATTGTAGGTAATAAAAAAACATATCTAATACCTGCCCTGTTAAGATCTTAACTGCAATGAAATTTGTATATATTATATTAGTGCACGCCCGGCCCTAAGACAAGGCGCACAATGCGGTTGGCTAGGACCGCGACGGTTTTTTTGGGCTCCGCTTTATCTTGTGCTTTCTTAGGACGTTGCTACCTTTTTTCTCATCGCAGTTATTAATATAATAATACATATTAAAATATATTTAGATCCCAAGTATTTTTACTTTCCCATATCTTCGATATAGCGAAGTATTGATTTCATGAAAATTTTCAAAATCATAACGGAAATACACGTTTTGGGGCTCAAGGAACCCATAAAAAGTGGTTTCTAAAAAATGTCTGATTGTGGGGGGATGGGTGGGTGTGTGGGTAAGTGTGTGTGTGTGTGTGACGCCCCTACAGGCGAAAGTACTGGCCAGATTTTAATGAAATCAAGAAGTATATGAGAAATTGTAGTTCTAGTTAAGCTTTTCAAAAAAAGTAGCGTTTTATTACAAAACAATATTTAAAAAATTTGAGCTCTGGACCTGAGAGAAGAACTTAGGGCAAGTCGAAACCTTCTTTGCCAAACTCTGTAGTTTTAAAATGGCGGCCGCTACAACTTTTTAAATATCTCGACTTTAACGCCCATTTACTCAAAAAGTAGTAGTCTGATCTGGTTCACCTACAACTTGTTTGAGAGCCCTCTGCGGGTAGTATACGATGAAGTAAAATTAATTTTGAAAATCCAAAAACAAACTGTCTAAACTTTTTTTTTTAACTTTCCGAACCGATAGAGCTTGTGGTGACCTACAAATTCTTTTTTACTAATCTTCATAATTTTACCCTGAAGACGACCGCTACAACTTTTTGAAAATATCGATTTAACGCCTACTTACTCAAAACGTAGTTAGCTGTCTGACCGGCATCAGCTACAACTTGTTTGAGAGCCCTTCCTAGGTAGTATACAATGTAATAAAATTAATTTCGAAAATCTGAAAACGATCGCAATGGCGCCGCTCTTCTTCACAATTTCAAACATTTTCAATAAAATATTCAAAAACTGCTCACACGATTTTTTAAACTTTGTAGGCTGTTAGAACGGAAGATTGGCTACAATTCGATGTTTTTCTGAAAACTTTCACTGTGGCGCTTTCTATGAATTTGTATAGATAGAATAGAGGGTTGCCTATATAGCTTGCTTTCTTAGAAATCTAACAGTCTGCCAAATGTACAACGTTATAATTATTTAATTTACACTTTCCTAAATACGGTAAGTATTAATATCTAGTATGGAAAAGTCCACTCGAAGTCCACACTTCAGTTTTTTATTTTTATATTTAACTAGCTGAACTCGTGGGCCACGCCCCAAGCAAGCATTTGTTTTTCCATTTTTCTCTTTGAAAAGCCATTCAAAAACGAAAACATACGAAATCTCATACAAAAATACCACACAAAATCATCTTTTGGATTTTCCGAATTTTCCGGTGCATTTTCCCAAAATTTTCTTTCATACAAACCTTGTCCTGACAATTACAAACACAACAAACAAAAAATGAGCCAAATCGGTCGAGCCATTCTCAAGTTATGGCGTGACCAAGGGAAATAGTGATTCATTTTTATATATATAGATAAATATCTACATCGACATTTTTCGTTATGGTTGGCACAAAAGCCTAATGCTTCAGAACTAAACTGACTAAATAAATAATGTCATAAGATCGTTCAGTAGGAAACAACGCCCCCCCCCCTCTAGTATCAGTGCAATTATGTTTACGATGAAATTTCCAGAATTTGAAATTCTTATTAAACATTACTATTATTGTTTATAGTGACTTTCCCGTCAAAGAAAGGAGATTTGAGTTTGCCCTATTTTTTAAGTAGATCTGGGGGCCTCATTGGCTGCTACTAAAACTGATATATTTTCGTACATTTTAAATATTTTTTTTTTTGTAAAATTAGGTAAATAAGAAATGTGATTAAAATTGTTTTCCATTGCAAGTGATGGTGATAATTCTTGCGGGAGCGGAGCTGTACTATGTCAGTCAGGAGGGTCCCGCTGCCAGCGTGCCGCCACATTTTTAATTTTTATGAAAATTGTGTGAATTATAAAAACTAGAATATTTTGAAAATTGAACATTATCAAAATTTTAAAATTTAAAAAAATTGAATTTTTAAAATTTCAAAATTTTTAAAAAAATTTATAATAAGTTTAGAAAAATAATTAAAATTTTGGAAAATTCAAAGTTTTGAGTATTTTAAAAACTGAACATATTTGTTAATTTTAAAGAAACTCTTAAATTTTGAAAATGTTTGGAAATTCAAAAAAAGTTTGAAATATTTTAAAAATGTTAGAGATTTTGGTAATTTTTTTAAATTCTCGAAATTTACAAAATTAACAAATTTCTAAAATTTGGAAACAGAAAATTTTTAATTTTAATAATTTTTTAATTTTAAAAAAAATTTAATTTTGAAAATTACGTTCTGATAAACAATCTAAAGGAAACTGTCCAGAGGTGTTTTTTCTTTGGGAAGACATTGTCATTTAACATGTTTATACCGATTGTTTAGCCGGAATTCCAACATTTTTGAAATGTCGAAAAATTGTTGGTGGGGGGTGGTAATAAGATGATCATATGTAGATTACGAATTTAAGGTTCGTTCAAAATAATCGATGGTGAGGGTGCTAAAAAGGTCACTCTTGCCCAAATCGGCTATCCGATATGCCGATATGCGTAAAATACAAATCTAAAGTTCTTTTTCGATTGCATTTTTATTGAAGTAGGGCACTCCTCTCCCCCCACACCATTCAATTGTTTGAAGCAGTTATCTGGTTTTACGATATTTGGTGTTTTCTAGTTGCAACAAATGTTTATCCGTTGAAATCTCAAAATCGATAGTGCTATTTTTATATACTTTTAAGACTCTAGCGAGCAAGGTAGAAAAGGAGTGATAAACACTTTTTTTATGGATAACTTTCACACATAGTAATTGTAGGGCAGCCAGAGGCTTAAGGTATGAGGGGCCACGAAATATGTTTTGTTTCATTTTTGATACATTTGCAATTTAATAACGAAAACCGTTAGACCTTGGGACCCAAGAGTACTTTAATAATATATTTTTATGTGATAAGCAAGAATATTGGTCAAAAGTTTAAAAATTGTAAAAATGTTTCGTCACTAACCCACACGGAACGCCTGTACTGATCCCATATATAAGCGACAAAACTTAGTACAAGCAGTCAAGCGCTGAAGAACGTTATCCATTAAAACGTGCTCACCACGTCCCCACTCAAGGGGGGTTTAGTTTTGGGCTTCAAATTTCAGAACAACTTGTTTGATAATGCTTTGAATGATAATATAACAAACAAATTAGGTTTAGATTTTGCTTGTTTGCAAGATTTTGTTGCCAAATAATGTTCGGAGAATGCGATTTCCATATCGTTCAGTTCTATGGAATTCGTTAAAAGAATTGTACACATAAAAGTAATGCCAGCGATTGATAAACACGAACAAGAGTAGTTATTTAGGGTTATCGTTTTGTTTATTTTTTGCTTAGTGTTATATCCTTATTTCTTTATTACGCTATTATTAAAAGCATTGTTTCGAAAAAAAAGGTAAATATCTAAGAGAACGTCTGCTGGAAATTCACAAGTTTAATTGGAGTCGAGAATCAACAACTAAACGGGACAGTATTAACAGTCTGGAATTAAAGGAGATAAGGGAAATTCAAGTCTACAATCTTGAATGCGACTGAACCATCGTCGTAATATAGAGGAAGCCATTACGAAGATCCACACAGTTACAGAAAGAGATTTCTGATAAGCAAATTATAAATGATTAGTTGTGTACATAAGTATTTTATTTACATTTTAAAAATAATTTTTAAAGCTACATCTAGATTTCAGTTACAGCTTAAACAAGTTTTGAATTCCAAAATTACATCTGCGTACTTATTTAAAAATTACAGCCAAACAAAGCAAATTTGAATATGAGTTTGGACGGCGGTACAGAGGTATAAAAATGCTCTATTTATGCAGATTCAAATGTCACTTCACGCGTGAATAACATTTTCTGACTTCATTAAAATTATTTGCACATTAATAATATTTTCACTTCTGGAGCAATATTATTAGAAATTACAATCGCCCCAAAGAATAATATTTTTTCCTGAGTGTTTATTTTAGCAAGTTGGTCTAGCGCCGCGCCGCCGTTGAAATTGTGGATATTGCGACAAAATCTTTCATAATTGAAGGGCGCACTTCTGAAAATACACACTTTATCGCTAAAGTAAATGTTTAGTTTCTTATGCGATTTTTGTCGTGACAGATTCAATTAGGGGATTTTAAACCGATAATTTTAGTTGTTCTGTTTAATACGTTTACTTCTTATAATGTTTGGTGATTGGAAAAGGAATTACTTTAGAAATCAGTTAAACAGTATGCCATTTTAAAAATCGCTACTAAAGAAACTTTGATTAACTTCATTTATAATTTTGAAAAGCAAGTTGTATTTTCAATTGTGTGTTGAAAAAAATGTCTGTAGCAGGTCATGGAAGCCACATGGGATGTCGTGACCTAATAATACTAAATTACTATTCAAAAATGAAATAAAATCGCAAGTCTTACCACCGTATATATACAGGGTTATTCAAAAGTATGGAATAAAATTCGTCTTCCCGCAGCACGTTGGTTTAAAAAAAAATGCCGGAACACATAAATTGATTTAAATATAACTACATCTTTATGTGATATCTTTTGTTTTCCAACGTCAACCTTCGCACCCCCAGCCGCCTTACCTTATTTTTTTTATAGCGAACTATACTTTGTGAGGGCTCGTTGGAAATCACTCAAAAAACTGCATTCAAATCTACCATCATAAATGAACTGGGATGGTTGGTTTTTAAGTTGAAAGAAAAAAGAAATTTTTTCCATATCTTGTTATTAAGACGTTAATATCAAGTAACCAAAGACATAACAATTTATAACTAATGTTAGAAGTGTTTACTTTCAGCTTTCAGTTCTAATTTGGTCACCAAATTCCAGCATCGTAAAAATTGGAATTCTCTGTCTTTCTGATAATTGAGGCAATTTTTTCCGTTAGACTTCGCTAAATTAAAAAGTTACAACACGTTGTATTTAGCAAGCAAATTGGCGTTAAAAACAATTAAACCATAATTTTTAAACAACGTGACATGAGCAACTTTATAAATTATTGTTGAGGGTTTAGTTACTTGATATTGACGGCTTAATAAAAAAATATGAATAAAGTGCATTTTTTCTTTCATTTGCTATAATTTAAAAATCAACGATCTTAGTTCGTTTATGATGGTAGATTTGAATGCAGTTTTTTCAGGCTTTCCAATGAGCTAACACAAAGTATAGGTCGCTATTTAAAAAAATTAAGGTTGACATTGGAAAACAAAGGATATCGCATAATGATGCAGTTATATTTAAATCAATTACAGTATTCGAACATTTTTGAAAAAATTCAACGCTCTACAGAAATACTAATTTTATTCCATACCTTTGAATAACCCTGTATTAGAATATCAATAATAAAGCAAGCTACATATTGCCACTAAAGGCCATCTTCAGGCTAAAATATAAATTAGAAAGTTACAAAAAGGCAAAAAACTTTAAGAAAACACTGGGTCTAGAACACTTCGCCCAAGGTCCACAACGCCCAACGCTATAAAAAAACGGCAATGCCCAAAGAAGGTTCACAATGCCCAAGGGACACTTCGTCCACAACGCCTACAAAGGCCGAAAAATGGTTGAGATACAATGCCCAATGTGCCCATAACGCCCAATTAGTCAAGAGGTCCATAATGCCCACTATGACCATAACGCCTAAACTGCTACAGGTCTATAAAGCCTAATATGCCCACAACGCCCAATTATTTTATAGGGCCACTACTCCCAAAAAGAGGCCCATAATGCCCACTTGCGCTCGTGTAATATCGGTCTTGTTATTCAGAAATCAGAGGTACACAACGCCCAAATTTCCGCATCTAGGGTTTCAAACCGTCCTTTAATTACAAGAACAAGTCCAAAAGAGCTTTTTGATGCCCATTAAATTCAGTGTTTTAAGAACTAATATAAGTTACGGAATTTGATGTAAATAATCGTCTTTTAGTGGAAAATCTTATATCAATATTTTGCCGGAGCTCAAGCAAAATCAATGAATCGATATTGAGATATAAACATAGTCCGTTTCTAGACCAAATGGACTTTTCTTGTTTTTTTAGGCATACACTTAAAATTTAAAATAAATGCTTTTCGTATAAAATGGGTCAATTCAAATCCTATCTGTTAGCGCTTAAATTGCCTAAGATGTGATTTAATGAACTATTTTCTATTTTATCGCCTAAAATTGACGGTTGCAATTTTTGCAGGTAATTTTACAGGAAGAATTTTATTTAAATATACAAATAAAAAGTGTTTTCTGTAAAATTTAATTTTTTGTTAAATAGTTGCTGATTAAATTCTTTTCTCTTTAATGCTCTGTTTTTAAAAAATCCCATTTTAAATACGTTTATTGAAAAATGTCTAATTTTTTGTCAAAATTTAGTGCTTATTGTTACCGATAAATGTCAAAAGATAAGAAAAGTTGTTTAAACTTTAAAACCAATACATCAAAATTGGGAATAAATTACAACACACTATACTGTGCACAAACTAGCACATAAAATTGAATTAAGCTGATTATATACAAACTGCAAACAAAAACCTAGATTAGAAAATGATAAAAATGTGAAACGTAAAAAAATACCTTAAAACACATGACAACAAACCATTATGACCACTGTTAAGTAATCGGGGTAGTGCATCCCCACGATTAAGGAGATACGCCAGCAATTAAAAAATATGAAAATAGAATAGAAAATGACATATGCCTCGACTTGACAACAACAACCAGCAAAAGTGAGAAAATATGTCTTAATAGTACCAACAATTGCGACACAAAATTATTAAATAACTACTTAAATATAGGCGGTAAACCAAATTTATAAAATCTTAAACTATAAAAATACAAAAGCTTCATAAATTATTAAGAACATTCTCAGAGCACTAAAGAGTAACATCATTAACACAATTAAATTTGTTACCAATAACATGTTTATGAATTTAAAAAGCTTCTAACAAAACAGATTTATGAAAATTATTAATATTATAAAAAGGTGTAAAATCAGTGTTAGGATCAAAGTAAAGAAAGGTTTCTAAGAAATGTAAAGCAAAAGCAAATTTAACGGATAAGGGATTTTCAGGGTAACAGTTGCACATCAGTGCCCTGAGATGTTCTAAACGCGTAGAAAATTTCCTACTAGTCCTAACTATGTAAAGAGTAAGAGTATTATTAATTTTACAAGTAGTGCATATCATCTGGTATACACCACTGCCATCAAGAGGAGGGGGTTTATTTTTGATATTAACAAATATCTAGAACAATGAATTAACGTTTTACTAAAAGCAATATTGATATTGACATTTTTTAAAATATTGGTAATTATTTGCAACTGAGGGCCGTAATAAGAGATAGAAAAGAAATTATTAGTTTTGGGAAGGGGCTCAACAGGAATAAGTGAAGTATGCAAGAGGAGTTGATGTTTCTTAATTTTTTTGTAAGCTAATTTATTAATAAGATTGGAAGGATAGTTTATTAACAATTTGTTTAATAATGTTCAATTCTTTTTAGAAATTAGATTGAGATAAGGGTATAGAAATAAGTCTATGAAACGCGTTGTGGAAAAAAGCTTGTTTTGTGAGTAAAGGGATGGTTAGAATAAAAGGGGACAGTATTGTCAGTCTGAGTAAGTTTTCTATAATTGTTGTAGGATAATCTAGTATTGGAATTCTAGGAAATATGTAGGCCAAGAAAAAGAAGAGTGTTATCAGGATTATCAGGATGTATCGAATTAAGAACATTTAAGAAAATGTTAAGAGTGTCAATACTTACTTACTTACTTACTTAATCTTCTTCATTCCCATTGGAACATAGGGCATTCTTGCCATGTCTCCACCTCACTCCGTTTTGGGCATCGACCTTAATCTGGTTCCATGTTTTATTGAGCGTGTTGAGTTCCTTGTGGACGCTTCTCCTCCATGTTTCTTTCGGTCTACCACGCTTCCTCTTGCCAGCTGGACTCCATTCTAGCGCTTGTTTAGTTATATCCCTCTGTGGTTTCCTTAGAGTGTGGCCTATCCAGTTCCACTTTCTTTTTCTAATTGTTTTGCTTATAGGTGCCTGGTGTGTGCGTTCCCATAGTTCAATGTTTGTTATTCTATCCGGCCATCTGATTCTTAGTATTTGTCTGGGGCATTTATTTATAAAAGCCTATATTCTGGATGTTGGTTTTTTTGTAACCTTCCAGGTTTTAGGCCATATAAAAGTACACTTTTAACGTTCGTGTTGAATATTCTTATTTTGGTGTTTAGAGATAATTCGTTTGAGCTCCATGTTGTTTTTAATATATGAAACGCATATTGTGCTTTGCCTATCCGTGATTTGATGTCTTGTTCTATGCCTCCATCTTTGTCCACTATACCTCCCAAGTAGCAAAACTTTTCTACTCTTTCTAGATTTTTCCCGTCTAGTCTGATGTCATTTGGCCTATTTATATTGATATTCATGATTTTTGTTTTCTTTTTGTTTATTATCAGGCCCAGTTTTGCCACTTCTCTTGCTACTTTTTCCGTTTTATCTTGCATGTGTTCTTGTCTTGAAGATAGTAGACATATATCATCAGCGAATTCCAAGTCTTCTGGTTGTGCGAAAGGGGTCCATTTTATTCCAGTTCTATTTTTTGTTGCTTTTGTCATGACCCAATCGATTAGTATTAGGAAAAGGGTTGGTGACAGAATGTATCTTTGTCTTACCCCACTTCCTACCTGTATCGGGTCTGAGGCACTTCCATTATGAACAACTCTTGCTGTGTAGTTATTATAGAATTGTTTTGTTATGCGAATGAACTTATCTGGTATTACGTATATTTCTAGTATTTTCCACATCCTTGTTCTGTCTACACTGTCGAAGGCTTTTTGGAAGTCTATAAAGTTTAGGTATATCCTGCAGTTCATCTCAATTGACTGCTTTATGATTATTCCCAGTGTGCAGATATGGTCAATGCAAGATTTGCGTGCTTTAAACCCTGCTTGGTTTTGTCTTAATGCCTGCTCAATTGCTTCCTTCATTCGCTCCAGTATTATTTGCGTTAGTATTTTGCTGATGGTACATAACAATGTTATGCCTCTCCAATTTTCACACTTAGTGATATCGCCTTTCTTTGGGAGTTTTATTATAAGCCCTGTCTTCCATTCCTGCGGCATCTCTTCGTTTTGCCAAATTTGTTTTACCAGTGTATGTATTATATCTGTGCTAGTTTCGATGTCGGCTTTAATTAAGTCTGCTGTGATGTTATCAATGCCCGGAGCTTTTCCATTTTTCATCTTGCTGATTACTTCTTTTACTTCTTTACGCGTAATTTCTTGTATGTTTATGTTCAGAATCTCCCTGATGTGTTTTTCTTCATCTATCACTGAGGTAGTGTTTTCAGTGTTGTGTATGTCTGTAAAGTATTCTCTCCATCTGTTTATTTCTTCGTGGTCACTGCGTATAATATTTCCTTCTTTGTCTTGTATTTGGTTTGCCTACCTTTTACCTAATCCAGCTAGTTTCCTAGTAATATCATAGAGTTCCTTTATTTGCCGCTTCTTCTGCCTCGTTTAACATTTTCTCCTGGTAGATCCGTTTGTCTGATCTTGCTCCCCTTTTAACCTCTTTGTGTTTGTTGCGGTATGATGCCTGTAGTATTTGTTTTGTTTCTTCGTTTGTTGCTGATAGTATTTTGTTTTTATTTCTTTGCGTTCTTCAATTTTCTTCCATGTTCTTTCGGACATCCATTCCTTGTCTTCTCTTATTCGAATTTTAAGTATCTCTTCGGCTGTTTCTAGATACATTTTCTTGCACTTTTCCCACAGTTCCTTTATATTACTTTCCTGTCTTCCTGTTACATCTTCTTCTATTTGTTCTGCGTTTTTTTCATTTTGTATTTCTTCATATTTCATTTTTAGACGTGTTCCGAATTTGTGTTTAGTTTCCTTGCTCCTTAGCCACTGTGTGTTGAATATCTTCCTTTCTATCTTGTTTTTATTTCTTGTGGCTGCTAGCTTGATTTGAATTTTTCCCCTTACTAGAATATGGTCCGATGTAACATCGGCTCCGCTCCTGCCCTGACATCTAGTAGCGAGTGTCTCCACTTGCCACTGATCGCAATATGGTCGATTTGGTTACGTGTGTGGTTGTCAGGTGATATCCATGTTTGCTTGTGTATTTCCTTATGTTGGAATATGCTTCCACCAATGACCAGGTTATTAAATAGGCAGAAGTCTGTGAACATTTCGCCGTTTTCGTTCATCGTTCTCTTCTCTGCCCATTACACGTTCCTTTCCTGTATTGTCTGCTCCTATCTTTGCATTCATATCGCCCATTAGTATGAGTATATCTCGTTTATTTCTTTCTTGTATTTTATCGATTGTCGTTTATAGTTGCTCATAAAAGTCTTCCTTGATTGTTTTTTCTTTGTCGTTTGTTGGGGCGTATGCATTTATTATTGTGGTGTTTATAAACTACGTTTTGAATCTTGCAGTTATTATTCTTTCAGATATCGCTTCCCACTCCATCAGTGAGTCTGCTGCTGTGCGTGATATCATGAAGGCAACTCCCTCGGTGTGATTTGCATTTTCTTCTGTGTGTCCAGAGTAAATTATTGTTTTTCCCATTGCAAGTCTTGTTTTCCTGCGACCAGTTCATCTTATCTCGCTTAGTCCCAATATCTCTATTTTGTATTCTTCCATTTCTGTCGCTACTTGATTTGATTTGCCCGATTCGTACATTGTTTTAACATTCCAGCAACCTATGTTTATTTTCCTTCTCGTGTCCATAGTTCTCGCTTGGATTGTCTTCATTCCACCCGTCCAATTTCCGAGGCATGTCGTGTCTGTTTCTTTAGCATTTTTTGTTTTTATGCCACAGGGTTGCTGGCCCTGCGCAACCCTCCTCCTTTCTCATCCCGGACTTGGGACCGGGCAACGGCGGAGTTAAGAGTGTCAATACAATGTTGATGACTTTTTTATCATTTTTGACAGTTGTATTAAGAGTGTCAATACAACTGTCAAAAATGACAAAAATGTCATCAACATAACGAGGATATTAAATTATGTGGGCTTTAAGCAAATTATCATTAAAAGTAATATTATTCTCAAGGGGATTAAAAAAAATTTTGTAAAACAATTATTAATTTTGAAAAAATTTTGCTCAAATCAAATTTCTACAAGTTAAAAATTTGTTCACTAAAATTATTACTATAATTGGAAGCAAGGGGCATTTCATTAATGATATCGATACATTCTTTAAGAGAAACTTGGGTGAAAAGATTACATATATAAAAACTAACCAGTAAGCAATTGGCAGGTATTTGAGAATTTTTGATACTGAAAGTGGGATTTAAATTAATAATTAAAATTAAACAAGTTGGGTAGAATTTTGTTAAGCCAACGGGCAAATTTGGAGGTGTGCGAATCTATAAAGTAAACAATGAGACGAAGAGGGATGTTTTGAAGATTAAAGGATTCCAGGTTCGTGTGTATTTTAGGAAAAGTGCCAAAATTAGGACACTTAGGATTGGGTGGAAGTAATTGGTAATGGGATATATCAGGAGTTAAAACTTCAGGGGAGTTTTTGACCAGTTTACGAACTCTAGCATTACATTTCTGGGTGGGATTAAAATTGAGGGGGGTTTAATCATTATTGTCAATAAATTCTTTACAACTGTTACGATAATCCTCTCTACTCAGAATAACGGTGTAAATGCTTTTATCTGCCTTAATTATAGATAGGCTATGAGTACTAAATTTATGTTTTAAATTTTTGATGACTTTCAAACTTATTACATTGGCCCAACAATTTCTGTTTAGATGAATTAAAGTTGACTTCTGTAAGGTTCTTACTGCAAGGGTGAAATTTATGGGGGATGACTTCTTCGTCAAGTTGAGGTGAAAAGTTGATGAAACGGATTCTAATTCTAATTTTTCTTCAGTTTAAAACCCTTTTGTAACGTTCTCATTTATATTTTAGCCAGAAGAACTTTTACTGGCCGAAACATGTAGCTGGCTTTAATATTATTATTCTAATACAAGTACAGTGATGAGATTTGCGATTTTTAATTACTTACACCACTTTTAGGATTATGCATTTTGTTTTAAATTATTTTAAATTACTAGTACCATTGAACGTAACTAGGAGTATGTTGGCATAAGAACTTAATTTTATTTTATACATAACCTCGCCTACATGTGCTTTTGATTTCGGTTGATCGATTTGTACCAGCATTTCCCTGTTCTTTTTATGTAGAAACTGTTTGTTAATAGCATATTACTGTACAACTAGCATGGAATGGTACTCATTTCTCACGAGCATGATAGGTTGCAGCGTGAGCCATGGCCAAATGCTGCAATTCATACGAGTGAAAAATGGAGATTCCGTGCGAATTGTACTCTATACTTTTTCTACTATGACGTGGTGGCCCTTTAGGATTACATTTTAAAATTAACCTAAAAAGCGTTGACACTTTTTTATAAAAAAAACTTTTGTTGCGTTGCTGTGATACCGCTTCCTGAAACTCATATCCCACGAATTGAAACTCATATCTCACGAGTTGAAACTCATATCTCACGAGTTGCCATGACAACCCGTGCGCTATGAAAATGCGTATACAATGTACTACATTTACTAACCAACAACAAGCATATGAGTGGATATCTTGCTAGTCGTAGAAAAAGTAAGTTAGTCTTTAACAAAACTAAAGAAAACTTGGCATACTGAAATAACTTCCCTTTGCTGTTTCTTGATCTCGTACAAGTAATAATAATAATTCCTGCTTTATTTCTGTTTAAAGATCGATACAAGATAATTACATTGCTTTCAGTTTATCGTTGCAATTGCGAACGTTTAAAGCCTGCATATTCTTAATAGGTTCGTTCAGTTTTACACTGAAGTAAAGTTCATGAATTGTTTATTTTCTTAACTTATATAAAACATTAGCAATAATATTCGTAACCTTACAATGTTTTAACGAGCAATATGTACATTATGTAAATATACTTTTCAGAGCTGTTTTAAGTACAGGAAAAAACACTTAAGTAGTAAATACATTAAAGTATTTTTGACAAAACGTACACTTTGTGTTAGAAATCTTTCGAAAAAAATCGACGGCGTTTCTGGTAAATTACTGAAACAACCATCATTTGGCTACACATTTCTTTTCGCATCACGTCATTATCCACTATCAACTGCAAATATATAATATTCTTACGACCAGCATTTGTACAGTTGATCACTCTAAAATTTAAAACAGTTTCACTTAACTGTGTACCAAATCTGACTTATTACCACATATCTCTACGCTTCTTAATACAGCACGCGGCACATCTGCAGGTTCCAAAGTTATACAACCACAGTTTTCTGATGTGCGGGTCTAGTCTTCATGGACACAAACCAACTGTTCTGGGAGAAAGCAATAGTTTCTATAGTTGAAACTGTCTAACCTAAGTAACTAGAAGCCAACGTTCGTTGGAAATAGAGTAAAATCTGAGAATATAAATTATTTCCAATGTTTATTACGTTTATATTACAATTCAAAATGTATAGTCACTGCTTTCATGTACCTTAGTGATTATTTACAATTATTAAATGTAGAATAAAACAATGAAGTACCCCCTTTGAAACGGGACGACTATAGTTGTCCGACCCCCATAGGACACTTTCCTGGTGTTTTCGGTTGGTAGGCTGTCTTGATGAAATTGACAACTCTGTTTCTGTAAACTAAAGTCAATGTTTGTGCACACAAAATTCATATTTACACTTGTTTCATAAATTCAGAGTCTTGCCCAGGATGTGGTTTCGGTTGGAATTAAAATGGTTTGCGATTGTGTTTTGGAAACAAGTTTTTCAGGTAAGTACGTTAAATTATAATTACTACTTTCTTTTACTGGTTTTAATCACTTTTAATTAAAGTAATTTAAAAAAATTACGGTGGGAAAATACTGGGAAGTTCAACTATTTACAGGGTTGTGTGTAAATGAGAAATTACGATTTCAACTCGTGGAAAGTTTTAAACTTGTGAAAACAAACTAAAAAATTGGATTCTGGCAAATAACAAAAATAACTAGAAATTTAGGTTAATAAAATGTTTCTAGTTTCAACAAGAGAACTAAATTAAAATCCAAGTTCAAATCAAATACCAAGTTCGATTAAATTCTAAGTTCAGGTTTTGAATAATGAAATCAAAAATTACTAACAGGTAAAACAGGTCGGAATTAAAACGAATGAAAATAGTACTAAGTCTGGATTCAAATAAATTGAAAAGATAATGTATTCTTCAGGTGTGGATTCAAATAAAAGCAAAGTGGGAGTCTTGATTTAAATAAAAGCAATGTGAAAGTTTTCTTGACTGGACTGGTTTGTATACTTGGAGACTGAGGGAAGGAATCTCGGATTGGTATTTGATTCCCCCCCCCCCCCCCCCCATTGCATTTCGTCGCGGTCAGTCCGCGTACACTCTTCTACTTGCAGCGCCTACAGCGAGTTTTCTTCGAATTAATGCAACAATATAAATTCTTATAAATTTTCAACCTATTGCAGCAGATTTGTACCGTTACATAGTCTTGACAAAAATTGGCTTAATTTTTCATTAGAAACAATCAGTTTCAACACAAAAATCACAGAAATGCATACACAAAGTGAGGTTATCATGCCAACCTCCTCCTGATTACATTCAGTAATAACTAGTAATTCAGTATTATTTTTGCTATTATGTTGACATTACTGATAGCAAAAAACAACACTTGGGTGAAGCATTCAATATCTTTTCATCTTAAATAAAAGTTTGCTATTAATTTGCATGCTAACTAGTCACTATAACCTCAAGTCCTCAACCACAAGTTCACAAACGCCAGTAAGGTTTATAAGTTGGTTTTAAAAAAAACACGTTTAGTTCTTATAACAAACTGTTTTTATCGAAATTGGAAGCCCATTTTAATAAACTATTGACACGATATTCGCAGTTTAACGACGAAAAACGTAGAGTGGAAAATTGCAGCTGTCAATCAATTTGTCAGCAAATAGTGAGAACAAGACGACAGGTGGAGTGCGGCTTAAGTCACGACATACACAGCAGAATGGAACATGACTATAACACTCCAGTTACTGAAAAGATGGAGTAGAATCTCCAATCCAAACGACAAGTAATAAAGCTGGTTGGATTGATTTTTTATATGAAAATAATAACTAATAGATATAGAAGTTTTTATCATCAGATCATAGATGTCATTGCAAATTTGACGTTAAATAATTTGTTGGGGTTATGACACAAACAGATACGTCTTAATTTGACAGAAAGTAATATCCTATCTACCTTCGTTTCCGTAATGATTTTTATTATAATACTAATATACACAGCTCTGTTATTTGTCATCCGTCCTTTCAGTACCTTGAGTATAATTGTTGTAAAAGTACGAACAGTATTCGCAAACATAAATGTAGGAGTAACTTATGTTATCATTGTTTACAGCACGTACCAGTTCTTCCAATCTTTTAATCTGATCGTTGAATGTGATTCAATTAATAATACTGAGATTTATGCGAATGAATGTGAGAAATTCTTTTCTTCAAGTTTAATCTTATAGAATATTTATAGGTTTACCCTGCTTTAGTCGCAATCTAGAGATCTTACAACCGTAAACAAAAACAGACAGGGATATAAGTCAGTGGAACTGCCAATTTTCACCTGTTCTTTTATTTATGAATTCTCCGGAATTATTTAAGAATACCGTATGCGATTCCTACCGTTTTGTTAGTATGCAATGACAATGAAAGATTTTACACACTCCTTCTCCTCCCCCTTCTATTATTATTTAAAAATGTAGAAACACAACTTAGGGTTTTCTTTCAGGATGATCGTTTATTAAAAAGGGTACAGGTACGGTGCCATTATCCTCTTAATAAGAACAGTCGCTTCAAAAATTTTTGAGAATCTTCCATATTAGTGTTTACTCAAGAATATTTAATCAGCTTTGGAATAAGCAGCAAATTTAAATGGTATGACCACCGACTAAACTTTGACTCATTTAAATGTTCATCTGAATGTACGTAATGATTCAAAAGGCAATTTAATAGCAACGAGTAAAAACTCTAATTATATATAAATATATAATACTTGAAATGCTTCAGCGTGCTTCTCAACCTGTACGCGTTTCAATGCAGCAAAATAAATTTTTATCAATTTTAAAACTGTTGCAGCCAGTTTGTCCCCTTACATTAGATATGACTGAAAAAGGGACACGCGTTTTAAAATCCATAGCCGCTCAGGACTGAAAGACTTTTTGGACACTCGTTATATAAATAAGTTTCAGTCCTGGTATAATAGAGAACAATTGATTCAAAATCTTTTTTTTTTCGATAAACTTTATTAGATAAAAATTAAAAGAAGGAGATTTTACGGACAACCTTAAAACAATACTAACGTTTTTTTTTCAACCTTTCTAGTGACTGCACCTACGGTTTTCTAGAAATTTTTAATTTAACGTCTCATCACTCAAAAACTTGTTGGTAGAACGGCATAAATTTGGTTATTGCAAGAGCCATAGGGACATAAAATGTTACTATATTGTAGAACTTGTGATAGCTTCAAAACTGTGAAGTAAAAAACCTTAAAACATGTGTCTGAAGTGGCGGCACAATTCGTTTTAAACTTTATAGGCTCATACAGTTGGACTACAATTTTGTTTTAATAGTATAAACCACTGAACTATACTTATACTGGAACGCGCACTGGCGGTCTCTGCCATAGAAAAGAAGCGAGCCGAGAGAGATAGCGCGCAAGGATCATTCCTGTCCTTTTCGTACCGCTCCGCGCATGCGCTGCGCGAGGGAGAAGACAGCGGTAAAGCTGTCAAATCAAAACAAACTAACCCAATTTTAAAAATGTATATTCTCTTACATCCATTAAACCACCTTAATACGTATTTCCCAGTGTTTCAAAAACGTGATTTCCTTTTCAAACGTTGCGACATGACAATCGACTGCTCTACGCATGCGCATACTCTCGAGAATAGGACAGAGATAATCCTTGCGGCCCTCTCTCTCGGATCGGGCTGGCGGGCCGAGCGCGCGTTCCAGTATAAGTATAGTTCAGTGGTATAAACTCTCTGCGACGGCCTCTGGGCATTTTTTAAAACTCGAAATTGGTGTTCCTTTATTTTATAAATGTGGGTGATAATACATTCCTGTTTATTAAGCTGCTTTGGTGATAGCAGACCAAGATTCTACACTTAAGTGTAAAATCCTTTACAATTTATTATATTAGCGGTGTTTATATATTATCAACAGAAACAATGCTTATTGATGCTAACATTTTTAAATATCGCAACATACTTTCTGATATTTTTTCTTGAAAATGGCTTTAGTAAGAGGTGTACGCAGGCGCGGATTGAAGGGGTGGGTATATGTCTTCCCTTTCTCATAAAAAAAGTTTAAAATTTATAACACTATAATACAGTACCTACGTTTACTTGTAGGTCGGATGAAGAATTAAAGTTTAGGACTTTTCCGAGAGTAAAAAGTAAGAATATGTACGGCAGTAATCGATGCATTTGACAATTTCTGGAGATACTTCTCTAAATATTTAGCGGTTGTCACATATTTGGACTGTTTTACCTTAACAACAGCTGCAGTTGAAAGGTCCGTTTCAACTTTGAAGAGAGTGAAGCCTTACTTGCGCTCGAATATGGGTACAGAGTGTCTCAATGGAATACGGTAATAGATATTGAAACATAGAAGTTGAGCCAGAGGAAATTTTAAAAAAATTAGCGCGAAAGCATGCTTGTCGATTTTAATTACCTACCGTTATAATTTTTTCAATTTTATATACCGGCATTTTAAAGTCTATGCAAAGAAATTACTTTACGTTTTCTAAAGTCTTGTATTACAACTGCTAAGTTCTAAAACATAGTAAAAAGTACCACAAAATTCGTAATTTAAGTAAAAAATTTTAAAACAATTTTACATTTCTGTGACGTCTTACATCTTTAACATTTGAAAGTAGTAAGCTACTCGTGTTAAGTTAAAACTTGATATTATTAGAGGAATTACGTATAAATTTTACTTCTCCATAAAAATAAACGAAATCGGTAATACACATAGTATCGGTATTGACTCACGTACATATTATTTGATCAAGTGAGCGTGATTCCCCTCGGGTGCGGAAGGGTTACTGGGGACGTAGAGTGGAGCGAACGCCATGATTGGTCTCAGATGAGGAGTGGCAAACACTGGACATACAGGGTTAATATTATAGCATTTGTTGAACAAACACTGACTGTTTGCTCTTTGATTAAATCTGGCTTGATTATTGCGCGCTCACGGTTCAGAAGGCTTTGCAAGCCTTAAATGTTCTGACATATGGCAAGCGCGCGAATTATGAATTGCGGATTGGGTCGACTGGCAGATTTAAGTTTTACCCAGCATTAGTATAATTCAGGATAGTCGTTGGCACGCATCCTGCAGCTAGTAATGTGATGAAACTGGCCGTTACATTTTTAGAGACGGCCGTATTCATCCAGAATGTATCTTTACGTCGAGAAAAATTGCCGAAAAAGCTATGAAATAAAACCCTTGGGCGACATAAAGCTCAATTCCAATCGAATGTGGTTTTACTGGTGGTCTAACCTTTACTTTTTAATCAGAGTTGTAATCGAAATAATGTAAGACCAAAGAATATGAATTTAACAAATAAAAGTGAACAATCTTCCTGTAATTTGTAGTTATACGTAAAGAGGTATCAAAACGTATTGTAATCTCAAAAACTTACTTTTGTACTGTTAAGTAACCTTGCTTCAAAATGGCAGCTGTGCGCAATAATTTAAAATTTTAATTCTACTGCATATTTTCATTAGTATTTACCCCAGAGTTAAAAGCTAAAACAGCTAAAACCATGTGGAACTACGTACTACCATATGGAAGCTACGAATAATAATAACTGTAAAGAAAACTTTTAGGAAAATTTAATATTTTAGTAAATTAATCGAAACAATAAAAATTTAAATAACATAATCTTTCTCAATCATTTACGTTCAAAAGTTTTTTAAGTTTTCTTTCTTCTACTTACTCATATACTACCATTCTGGGCCACAATTATGTAATTATTGATCTTAATAGGGTCTTGTACAATATAACATCAACGACATTATCTTTCTTCTAATAGGGTTTGACGTAAATTGTTTAATCAGTTCGTAGCATAATAGCATTATAAAACATGAATCTCATTAGTAAAAGCGTTATCCACATAAAAATGTATACCCAATCGCCTCTATCACCTGGTGTACGGCCACGAAAATACAAGGGACATCAGCAAAGGTAAAACGACGAAGGTCACTCTAAGCAACAAAGAAGACAAATTAAGATGGATGGAAAACAGAAAAAGAAGAGGAGAACAGCAAAAGGGGCCAAAGTATAAAATATTCACTAAAATCTAAAAGTTCCTTATTTTTATTATAAAACCACACACAGGATTTGTCACGTTGTTGGTTAAAACCTATTGCAGTTTTGAAACAATCTGTTTTATCGACAGAAACACTTAAAAATGGTTCATTCGTGCAAATAACACTTTTAATGTCTAGCATTAACGTGCGATAATAAAGTATTACAGATCCAGTAGCCATAACCAGTAGGTTTTAGGGTTATAGTTCTATAAAGTTACTTATACATCGTTATGTAGGAAAGTCGAAGTTTATTTCGCCAAGTAACCAACGTTTTACATCTCTAACTGACCAGTTCGGAAGCGATCGATTTTTGTAGTAAACCATAAACTGCAATGGACATACATTAATAAAAACTAAATTTTAAAGACAGCTTCTTAAAGAAATTACTTATAAAATACGTACCTGCATAGAAGGGCATCCGAATTCAATCATCTTGATTGAAAAAGTAACTAACGCATATTTCACTATTAGCAGCATTTAATCTTCAATTGCCTGCGTAACACATCTTGATTGAATGAAAAAGTTCTATCGGTCTACCCTTCCAGTTCTTATGGTGCATTGTTGATTGATTAATAACTTTGATACTTGACTGAAATTTATTCTTTGTGGTTCATCTTAAAAGCTTTGCAAGTATATATTTAATTAAGTGGTTTTCCAATTGAAATTCTTTGAGAGAGTTAAAATTTCATAGAAATGTAATTAAATACATCAAAGCATTTCATTTAGCAGTAAAAGTAGCTATAATATCTACAGGATGCTTACTTAAATTTTAGACAATCCGCGACGTCGTAGGCTAGTGGCTAGTAAGTAATGCAGATTTTTGGGGCTTTACCAGGACCATGAAAGTTTGTGTTGTCCTCTGCATGTTACATGTGGGAAACATATGACCACATATCAGTTGGTACTCTTTGTAAGTATAAAATTTAAAAAAATACGTATATCTATTTACATATCAGTGTTGTAACACCGTGATTGCGATCCTTTGTGCAAAACCAAACATAGACTCACACAGAAGCGGATTGATCTATTGGGCGATCGGGCATGCTTCGATAGGCCGGGGGCTCGATGTCAGTTGGTCCGTTTACATTTACTCTAAAAATAGCAAAAGTAAAAATGTACTAAAAGATGAATGCGCATTAACGTGAAAATAGCATTTTATATTTTTCAACCAATCAGATATGAATACGTTTAGCTTATTTGCCAATCTGACGTTGATTTTACGTGTCTCGCCATGCTGATTTCTGATAATCACCACCGTGAATGTAATTTCTCCCATGTTTCCGTTTAGTTTCCTTAGTTACGCACAAAGCAAATAAACAATTGTAATTTTTTTAATTTAAGTTCCAAACCTAAAATACAATTTTCAAACAGTCTATTTCATGCTGGTTTTGATTTCCTAAAAAAAGTTACCTTTTGAATTGTCGCGTTGCTTTTTGCTGCGAGAAAATCACCATTTGTCTCGACTAGTGGTGATTTTTGTAGGAAAAAACAACTCGACAGTCCAGGCGGTAAATTTCCGGAAATCAGAACCAGCACTTAATAGATTATATATGAAAATCGCCTTTATTTTTTTTTAACCAATAAGATTTGAATATTTTTAGCATATCTGCCAATCTGCCGTTGACTTCACAGATATTCATCTCGCCATGGTGATTTCCGAAAATCACCACCGGAATTAAATTTCTCCCATATTTCCGTTTTGTTTGCTTAGTTCGGCACAGCACAAATAAATAAATAATAAAATTGAAACATACAATGCGATTTCCTAGCTGACTCTATTCTGTGCTGGTTTTAATTTCTGACGGAAATCAAAAGCAGCACTTAATACATTATGTATGAAAATTATTTATAAATTTCCACAACATGGGTATTATTTGTGAGTAGGCCTTTATCACCAGAGCTGGCGTGATGGGGTATGCAAGGTATGTTGTGCATAGAGACCCTAAAACTGAAGGGTGTAGGTGTAGGGTCATGTGACGAGCCACGGCGGGCTGGATGTGAAATAAACAGCTGTTTTTTGGTGATCATAAATTTGACATTCGAAATTGCAATGAAACGGCGGGATTTTTTAAGAAGATCACAGAAAACATTCAGTTTGTAATGAATAAACATTATTAGATATTGTACATAGCTTCAAATTGTAATAAACATTTGTAACAGAAAAAAAACACTTTTGACATGTTAGGTACAGAATCCACATTTGGCCAACTAATTAAAATTTACTAACACAATTTTTCTATCAGAAAATTCACATGTTGCAAATATTACACCGTTTAAATCAAAAGTACTTAATTAATATGCTCATCGCATTAATTATGCAAAATTTAATTACTGAATTTTGGGTATTAAGTATTACTTTTGCATACATGTCTTATTCAATTGTGTTATAAGGAAAAAACCTACACTAAATTCACATTTTTGTAATTTCAGTTTTGCTGATTATTTTTAATACCTACCTTGTACACAATCGTTCAGTATGTAATAGTATCACTACCGCATTACCGTTGTTTGCGAAATTGGTACTTTAATTTTAATTTAATTGTTTCTTATTTAAGAAGTGTCTATTCTACTTTTACCATTAATACTAATAAGTATTAAGTTCTTATTCAATATTTTTGTTACAAAATTTTAAGATTTATACAAACTTCTGCAACATTACTATATTTTATGTATAAATTGTAGCTTTACTTTATTTATACTCGATTACCACAATTGTTTATAGCAGCATACCAAAAACAAGCAGGTGATAGTGAATTAAAATTTTATAAAATTTTTGGTTTCAGTCATTTTGTAGTTGTAATGATTCCGTGGCAGAGCTACCCAAACCAGCCGAAAAACTACTTTGCCAGGGCGACCACTGCGATACCGTTTTTCTGGCGGATCCGGTGTGCCGCTGTTAACTAAACGCAGCAAAGTGATAGTCAGCCACGTGCGGCCATGGTGCGGCAGTTAAGTAAATGCATCCGTTGTGTAATTTTGTTGCTACTGTGTTTTATGGAACATTGTTTGCACGTGAGAAGTGGAGTTCTACGGAAGTTACTAGAAGGTGTTACAGTTCAGATATATTCAGATGAAAACATCATAAATACCTTTGCAAATCGAAGTCAAGCTTATTGCAAGTTCCTGAAACTTGCAATGGTTTTAATGTTTTTTACATGGAATATAGAATAACCAATAAGTAATCGAATTTGTGTAAGTTATGTAAGAGAAAACGTACAACATGACGTGATAGAGTGTAAAAATATAATAAATTATGAACGTTTAGATTGATATAAATTTATTAACTTATTCATAGAATGAATGCCAGTTGCAATATAAAATAGAACAATGTTACAAAAATTATTGGAATTCTTTCCCATTATTTTCTTGGCAGAGCCGAACTCTCTTCTTCGTATTTTCAAACACATTAACCAGGATATTATATTGATTAGCGCCATACGTTTTCTTATTCATATCCTACGCATATTTGATTACTTTTTTATAGCTTTATACTTTGAATTGAGGTATTGTGTTTTGAATCACCATAAACCCAAAAAGCCTGTATGCATGCGTGTGTGTTTGTGGGTGTGACGTTCAAAATCTCAGGAATTACTGATCAGATTTTGAAATTTGGAGTATTCGGGTGCACAATTCTGTTGTTATATGTATTTACTGTCATTGTTTACACAAGCTGTAAATTGAATATACAACACTGTGGCTAATATCCATAGAAACAAAGAAAAACAGTGTTGTTCTATTTTATACAGAGTGAGCTGAAATGCTCGAGAATCACGTGACCACGTAACATAGGCAACCCATTGTACAGAAGTGGCTACCCTGCTTCAGAAAACTAAATGTGACAGTTGTAGCAATTACCATTGGCGTAGCACGTACAAATTAGAGCACAGACAATTTTCATAATAAAATGAATTTGGCTCGACACAATTTAAAGAAACTCTGTAAAATCATTTAATGAAGCAAAAGTAAATGATATTAAGAATATTATTGTAGAAAAACATATTTTATTTATAAATTACAATAGCTGCTTAAAATGAGTGCTATTGCTTTGTAAACACGAACTGAATCGTCATTGTTCAAGATCTCCACGATCCGATTTATTCCCAATACATCAAATCATAATCAATGTCTGGACACAAATCCAAATAAATAACACCAAACCATTTCCAGTATTAATGCATTTAATCAAACAAATAATTTCTATCAACAGGACAATATTATTGAAGAGTATAACTTACAAGTCTACTTACATTACAGAAATACCTGTAAAAAATAAGTTTTAGCTGTAGTTAGCTTAATTTATTGTATACATTACCAGAAAAACAAATTTGATTTATAAATTACAATAGCTGCCCAAAATAAGTGCCATTGCTTTGAAAACGCAAATGAACTCTCCTGCTCATGTTATTAAAAACTCTCTGTAAATCATATGTTACGTATCTCATTTTCAATAGCCGCTTGTAGTTCTTCGAGAGTGTGTAGACAATTTTTAAACACATTGTTTTTCAAATGGCCAAATAAATAAAAAACCAGAGGTGTTAGGTCCGAGCTTCTTGGAGGCCATCGTTCATGGCTAATAAGTCGATCATCATAACATTCTCTGAGATAACTTAAAGTAGCATTTGCTGTGTGAGCTGTCGCTCCATCCTGTTAGAAAAAAACCTGGTTTAACTCATCGTCGAGCAGCTGTTCAATAAACGGTTGCAATATATTATGACGATATCTCTCTGCATTTATAGTACCTATCGTTAAAAAATATGGGACCAATAATTCGTCGTCTGGACATAGCCACCCAAACACAAATTTTGATTAGGTGCAAACTTGTTTCAACGTAAGTATGTGGATTTTTGGTGGCCCATGTTCTATAGTGTTGACTGTTAACATAACCAGACAAATAAAACCACGCTTTGTCGGACATAAAGGAATCCAACACATCGTCATTTTTCAAGTTCTCCATAAACCATTGGCAATACTGTACCCGTTGTGGAAAATCATGTGGATACAGTTGTTGCACTACCGATACTCTGTACGGGTGCATATGCAGATTTTTTCGAGTACGTTTCGGCAAGTTTCATAAGAAATACCTGTAAAAAAATAAGTTTTAGCTTTAGTTAGTTTATTTAATTTATTGTATACATTACCAGGCTGTGCATTTAAAGTCCTAATTGATTTATGAGGTCTTCTTTCAATTCGAGCTTGAATATTCTCTACAACTTCTTCTGTAAGTATAGTGCGTCTGCCTATAGACTTGCCCTTACAAATGCAGTTCTTGTTCTCAAAGTGATGGACAAGAACTAGCTTATGGTTTACAAAGGTTTCATAGCCTAGGTTCTCATTCGGGAAAGCTTCACTAAACTGTTCAATACAAGATTGCATACAATATGACTATGAACCATCTACATTGCGTCTTGTTCAGTTGCAAAAGGCGTAATGAATAAATTCTGAAATATGAGGTTATGTTATGATCTTAATCTTGAAAATAACTGCATTCGTACACTTACCTTAAACGAATTAAAGGTAGATCAATTAGTTCTGAAAAAAACTGCTTTTTTAAATAAATGTCGCAGTTTGATAATTGTTAATTAACAGAAATAAACGTGGATAAAAATATAACAGAAGTACGAACGCCAATGAAACAAAATGACATTGCAAAAGGAAATCAGCGCGGCAGACAACATTAGAAAATAAAATTCACTACATTTAAATTAGACAATGGTCATGTGGTTATTAAACATTAATAATCACACTGTAGCAGCACTAATGCTGTAAGTATTCAGTAATAGTTTTCACCAACAGATGGCTCATTTATTTGCAAACTCTCTTGACCTCTTTATTTTGTAGGTACGATTGTGCGAAAAACGTTATACTCTACACAGTTGTTAAGTGCCTAACAGAATCTCGAAGATTGAAAAATCCCGACTCTTCGAGTCTCTTTGTTTGCAAACTTTTTCTCGATTCTGTTATAATGCACCTAATAGTGCAATATACTATTGTAACATTTGTTTCGTAAACAGAAATGTTTATCAATGAGTCTAGAGTTCAATAGAGGGCATTAAATCTAATCCCTACTGAAAATATATATAGAAACCTCATATAACCTGATAATGTTTTCATCAGGTTGTATGTGGTTTTATGCGGTTTTTGAAACAACCAGGTTCATTTTGTATGAGGTTTTATGAGGCAACTGAGGTGATTTTCACTAGGGATCGATTTCTTCCGAATTATTTAGATTTTTTGAAAATATGAGACGCAACATCTATATATATCTATACATTAAGTCCGGAGCTTTTGCCTTTGTCTCAGCTTTTAGTGAAGAAATGCCCCCATTGCTAGACATCACGTATTTACGCGTGAATGCATACGTTTCAAATTTGTTTGTGTGTATGATTGTACATAATTTGACGAGAGCTCCCATTCGCACATCACATTCAGCGGGGATAACATACATTGGGTTGATCACTGCATCCACCCCAGTTGCAGCACAGCCATAGCGTAGTATTGAACATGAACACGATACATCAATAACAGGGATCAAAGACATACATTAATTTCTGCTGTTGGGAGATGAAATGTGACAATTACAACTTTAAACACTAACGAACGGGGCTAATAGCAAGGAACAGTAGGTTCATTTACTTTAAAGATTATTTGATGACAATCAAACGGGTAGGAATATCACTACAAAATTATAAACATTCGCTATATTACTTAGTAGAATAATACCTAATTTATGTTAGTAGTTACGCATGTTTAGTTTGGTCGCTAATTTTGCGGGTTTCGTAATATACAATACCGTTGGACCCTTTCGGTAAATGTTTCGCGTCTCGACACCGTTGATTTATCATGTTAAAAAAGGAAGTTATTAAACAAAGCGTGAGACGTAGAACACGGATTCCGCAATATCTTTTAATAACAAAATTATTATATAATACTAGCTGAACCAGTAGACTACGCCACACGCTTTACTGTAAAAAGAACTTGTGGTAAATTTATTGAAAGAGATATAATGATATAAATTATACAGGCTGCGAACATAATTAATAACGTCCGTCAAGATGTAAGCCATGTTACTGAATGCATGGTCACTAAAAGCTGGGACAGAGGGAAGGGATCCGGATTTAAGAAATAGATACTAAAAAAGCACCGCGCAGAAAAACATTATTAAAAGTTTATAGAAAAAGCATTCATAACTAAGGCCGGAAGTTTTAGGCATACTACAAGTGTTACAAATAGGGGGAAAACAAAGTAGGAAAAATTACGGTTTAGGAACCAAAAGTCAAATTAATTTCAAGTCAAATAAAAGTGTTATCAAAAGAAAAACTAATCATTGCTAGAATTGCAACTCTAAAATATAACCAAGAAAAAGATATAGTTTTTATTTTTTAATTCTTTAATAAATAATTTAATAATGTTTGCTGCTGCTACAGCAAATAATGAGTTTCACAATATAAATCTCTGAGGGTGAGCTATGACTATTGTTAGTTGATATATTGTAAAAAGTAAACAAAAAACATTCCACTTCAAAGGAAGTAACTGGAATGCTTTTAACATTTGGTAATTCACTAGCACTAATTTTAAATAAAATATATTTTACAGCTATTTATTCTACTTCTACAACAAAACTGCTGCTCTTATAAAATTAAAGACCTACTTAACCGACCTCAATAACAAAGGTTTATACGCAAAACATTTATTTAATCTGTATTGCGAATGGCGGCGAAATAGATTTCTTAGTTTGATGAAAAACTTAATAAAAATAGCTACTATCAAAATAGGCATAAAACGAAAAATTAGACTTAAGAATCTTAATTTCAGTCATGAAAACCTAGAAATAGCCAAAATTATTCAAATATACTTTTATTTTTAAAAGAGTTACAACGCAAATCGCGGGGCGTACCCCACGGGTTCTGATAGTTTACTAATAAAGAAGTTGTCAGATCGGTAATAAATTTCATTGTCGTAATAGTTCCAGGGGAACACACTGTTATTATCTAGGGTAATTTTTGAAACCATAAAAACCACGAAGTGGCAAAATTAAGAAGTATTTTGTAAACTTTTAAATTAATTGCTCAAAAAAGGCCAAATGATTTTTTTATTTACCTTTTAAAGTCAGTGAACTTTAGATAAGTTGATATTTACTTGGTGCATCAAACCGTTAATTTCTCTATTTTTATGACTTTGTAAATTTGAAAATAACTGTCATATTAATTTTTCTTAAGCTAAATTACTTATCAGTGATAGTAGAATAAGATTTTAAACTTTTGTTTAGATATTTAGAAAGGTTAATCAGTTCTTTTCTTTTTATCCCAAATGTTTTTTTTAAATCTTCTGCCACATTGTTTGACAAAACTCTAAAACAATTTTTTTTCATTAAAATTTTAGCATTTAACGGCTCGGTTTATTTTGTGAATATATACAATATTTAGTTATAAAAAATCATGTAATTATAAGAACCGCTTTAGATAGAAACCTCCGGACCGATCCGCTCCTGGCCTCACACAAGCTGTATACCAGGTGCCAAAGAACCCAAGTTCACCACTAGTTTTTTCTACCATTTTTACGTTACTGAAATGAAGCTTGGGAATATTTAGCTATTTGAAGATGCGTATTTTATGACATTTTATTTGGCATTCAGCAGCGTCCGGTTACACCGGAAGTGACATCAACTTGTTTTCTTAAATAGCACCCGGTATTATTATGATGGATTCTGCTAGAGCATTAGATAATATATCCAATAATGTATAAAAATAACTTAAAGTGTTACACCCCTTGCCGATAGAGAGCGTTGAAGTAATAATTTAAGTTAGCCATGAATTTCATATTTCAATGTGCTTAAACATTTGTGTCATTACAAAATTTAGTCGCAATTACAATCAACATTGTACTAAGTACTCTCCTTTAAATCTAAGGTGGAACATAGAAAACCTACAGTTTAACGTCGAGTTGCAACAGAGTGTTTTATTGCTGCGTTTTGGCACTGCTGGGAGTCAAACACCAGGCCTTTCGCGTTAAAAGCGAGTTATTTATAATTTGATTGATGCATTGTTAGTACTGGTGCTTCTTCCTTATCCAGTTGCATGTACATATTAAATATTTTTTTAATGCCGTTGTGTCGTTTAATCAATTTAGGAAGATTTATACTAATAATTGAATTTAATATAATATCGTTTGAATTCGCCAATTAATTTATTTTGCTCTGCTTTAGTAGCAAAGTGTTTAGAAATTACTGTCTAAATTGAGTTTGAGTTATTTTGCACGCGACTGGCGAGCTGATAGTAAATAATAAAGGTATATTTATTACATTTCACATTGTTTACTAGTTCATTTTTTGAACGTGAATTAATACAGATTTAAGTATTTCAAAATTATGGTTCTTATTTTTTTGATATCTTACATAAGAATAATACTTTTGAATCCGGAGTATTTATTACACCTTGTCGGGCCATTAGGATTCTGGCGCCCATTTTGTTTCACTGTCTCTTTTTATCTAAGAACTCCAGACCTATCGACTGGCTTTGGCGAGATAATTCGAATTTAAAAAATACCCCACGTTGGGCACCAATTTTAACACGATTTTCGGTATAATTATAATTTCGAGTCATGTATTAATGAGTAACTGGGTTCGCTTTTTGATACAGAGACGAAAGTTACCTCGATTTATCAGTTTCATAAGAGAGGACAATGAAAACAAATGGGCGCCAGAATCCTAATTGACCGGCAAAGTGTAATAAATACTTCGGTTTCCAAAGTGTTCTGCTTATATAAGGTATCAAAATAAATAAGAACTATAACTTAAAAATACTTAAATCTGTATTAATTCACGTTCACTCATCCTCTAAGCCACTGCACCGCCACTATAAAATTAAATACAAAGAAAATTGTCTTTATTTAAACTTTTTACACTGTTTTAGTGGCCAACTGTGTCAAATAACGTAATTGTAAGCAATGCTCCGAGGTTTACTTAGGTCTATTTTTTAGAAACACTTTTCATCCAAAGAAGAGTGGTTTTCGCATTGAATAAAAAAGAACGAAGTAAACTTTTATTCTAATTTATAAGAAAAACTATCCTACTAATTCCAAATGTTGTTTTTCTACGACTATTTTAGAATATAAGCATTTTGATACTTTTTTAAATTACGGAATAACTACATTCTTCTGAATATATTGACCTAAATAATTTATAGTCGTAGAAAAAGTATAGTCGGTAACGCGTTTGGAATGGCTATTCCGCACTCGTGGATCGCCCCCTCGCCTTTCGGCTCGGGTGATAAACTTTCCACTCATGCGGAATATGCCATATTCCAAACTTGTTACAGAATATACTATTCTGTACAGATAACTTCAAAATCGGCTGTTCCTCCATCAAACCAAAAAGTATATCAAACTTAAGTTAAGCAAAAAAAAACAAAGCAATAAATACTTAAATAAAGTTTCTCAATTTTATCATGAATAGTCCGGATTACTAGTCTAGTATTTAGTCAGTATTTAAACTATGCGGCAATCAATAAATAATCATTTCTGGCATAATTCCTTTAAATATATAGTTGGCGCAAATAATTAATTGTAAACAAATTATCTACGAGCTTAGAATGGTAACACATCCATATGTTTGACCTTGCTAGCTTGTCTAGATAGTTACTATCTACTTGGTTAGCTGGAATTAATTCTTGTGTAATTGTGTGAAATGCAAAACAAAATAAAACGGGGTTCATAAGCGTAGAATATGAATGGTCATGAGTTTTAAAAATACTTCACAAAACAATTTTATGAAACTGCAAAAATATTTTTTTTTAATTGAAATGTAAAATAGGAACCACAAATTGATGAAAATAGAACGTGCAAATTCATTAATACAACGAGAAAGTTCTACGAAAGAAAAGTTTAGACTATCAACATATAATGAACGGTAAACCACGTTGAATAAAAAATTTAAGAACTGCAGTTACATTACAACAAATTTTTCTAAATTGTCAGTCGAAACATTAGTTCTCTTGTCCAATATGTTTCACGTATAACTTAATGGATTTCAGTACGCCCATGGATTTTGTTTACTTATTGAATTTCAACGAAACTTTTTGCTCTTCTACTCTTCGACTAAAACTCCGGTCTTTAATTTATGATAGCTTGTTTCGTCAAATTAGTGGGTAACAAATTTTCGTATGCAATGAAATTTAGCCGATAAAATAACAAGCTGTGATGTATTTGCTATGTATTATTTCACTGTTGCTATAAGAAACCAAAAAGAATCCAGAATTCGTTTAGTATTTTCCAATGACATTACTTTTTAATTGCTAAAATAGCAGCATGCCGGTTTCAACTTTCAAATATAAATCGTAATATCCTAGCGACTGTGCAGACCAAACGCACTTTCGCAATCATATCAACGACATCAAACAATTCTCGTTTCCTAATCGTGAAATAATCTATTCATATACCATTCGTAATTTATAATTTCTTTAGGATAAATTTTAAAAATATTGTCTCACCAAACTTTGCGTTTGAACAACCGCACTGAATGTTTTTATAATTTTCGTCTTGTCAAAACACCTCGACGCTAAGTAAAATATTGCTCAGCGATATTCCTGAATTTTATCGGTCAAAATTATATTAACTTAGGGTATTACCGTCAATAATTATTTTGCATAAAAAATATCAGCGTTAATCTTTACCTATTAGCTCTAGAAACGGAAAATGCGACATAGTGATTGGTCGTTGCATTATTGAGTGTACTAATCAGTAGTAATAATTTCTAGTAAACTTACTCTTATTTCTTTTATAAAATAACGCCCTTTTGAGTACTTTATTTTGAATTTATCTGTTTTTGTATATTTTCAAAGCAGAATTTCAAATCTAAATATACATTCGTATCACGAATGTCAGTGACCAACCACCATGAAATTGGGTTGAGAGGACATTTCTCAACTATTCCAAACTGCTCCCTCTGGAACCGTCCGTTGCAATATGTTATAGTATTATTGTTTATGTTGTTTATTAATTTTACATGGATAATGGATATGTTACATTACATCCACTAGGTATTTTAAACATTAATTTAAAAAATAATATTTCATCCAACATTTTTAATGAGAACTGAACTAAGTTTTTGAAGTGAAATCGATTAATCATCAGTCAACTATATATAGTTAAACGCTGAGAATGAAATTACTCCACGTGTGCGGCTGTAATTAATAGCTGGCATAATGAAGACCGAACTATATTATCTAGAGATCGAACACGTAAGTTAGTCGCAGCCGTATGTGCATAGAGCATAATACGTGTTCATCTTCCACGTGTTTGCAAACACGCCAATATTTCCGAAGTTAGCGGATATTTCACAGTAAACTATCTCTCTCATACAACTGTAATAGGTACTTAGTAGGAGAAGCTACGAGAACCAAAGTTAGGATGATACTTAGGGGAAATGATTATCTAATATACTGTTCGCTGGTGGATACTTAGATTCCAGGTATGTTTTGACTTACCTAATTACTTATCGACCTCTATCTAATGCATGGCATATGTAAAATCTGCTAAAATGAGTTGTTTTACTGGTAGATGCATAATGCATGTAGAGACAAGTTTTAGAGTTGGAAAGCAGCGTAAAATAATTTTTAAGTCTAACATTAAAAAGTTTTTTAAAGTTATGGTTTTATCGCTATAAATTAGAAATAGAAATACGAAGCTTTTTTGTTCTAAATCTAATTTATGATTTTTCTGGGGGAATAATATACATAAGCTTAAAAGAGGTGCACGTCGGTGATTACTTTTAGCAGAAAAAATGACGACAAACAAATACTTGCCAATATCATCATAAACAAAATGAAAGCTAGGTATTGTCTGCTTCAATCTGAAATAACAAACGACTTTGCAAATGTTCTACATTCTTCAACAAATAAATTTGCGAAGAACTTCGCCCAGACATGTCCATGCTTTTAAACTAATTACTTATTTGGTTTAAAAAAATATTTTACATCACATAATCCATACATATATAAAAGCTCAAAGGGTTTTTTTCCGGTTCTTCCAGTGGCTACCGCTTCACCAATTTGGACCATTTTTTTTTCAATGAAAGGTCTCTATTCTCAGATGGAACATGAAACATTTTTATATTTTTATTCTACATCTCGATTTTTCAATAATAATTATTTTAATTTATAATATATATGAAAGTCTGCTAAACGCGCTTTACTTGAGGCGACATCTACACCAACGTCGCGTCTCCCTTATGGAACTAATGCATCACGTGACTTAGCATTTAGCCGGTTCTGTCAACGCTCAGTCTGTCAGTGCATTGTGCACTGGGGTAACACTAGTTATACTTATAAGATGTAGTTAGAGTTAGCCACTGCATAAGATCAGATGCTTCGAGCATGCGGTACTCCGATCGCTAGCGCAGTGTCCTAACCGAACGCTTGTTCTACCTTGGGGGTAGCATTTTGGTGAGAAAAAAATTCTCAGATTTGTGTGGAAAAGCCTGTTTGGAATTAAAGAACACCAGAGACCAAAAACTACAATCGTCAGAGCAAAAACTGAGAGGCAGCAGAAAGCTACCCTCCCTAAACATTAAAATATGTCATCATCATCATAATCTATCCTCGTTTACCCGAAGGTGTCGAGGTATTTCACTCCGGTAGACTCTTGGCTTGTGTAGTAGGAGGTAGGGGGGCTTTTTTGGCCTATAAACCAGTACGTTCCTGTAGTTTATGCCACCTTTTATGCACATTCATTCAATATCATTCACACATGTGTTTATTTGTATGTTAATGTTGTGTGTGACTTTGTTACTTGTCTTGGTCAGCCAGTAATCAAGGCAAGCGCCGTTATTGTAAGCCAACGTCAAATGGTTTCCGAGCTCGATACCGATTCACAGAATTACAAAAAACTTTTCGGCTTCTCCATTAAAAGATGTAAAAATTAAAATTTAAACCTACTATGACTTATAAGCAACGTACCCTAGACAGAAACGTTTTATCGCTCACCGTTTATTAAATAAAGAGGCATGCATCTTAGATTTTGAAAAATTCATAGAAGGCGTCACAGATACATTAGAGGATTAAAACACTAACCAAATTGTAGCTTATTGCTATTCCTTAGAGCGGATAAATTAAAAGAAAAATGCGGGCTCAGTTTTTGAGCTTTACTTTTCTGAAAATGATCAACATTTTGAAAATCTTTTGAGTTCACAGTCTTTCGGGTTGCAAAAATACGTGTAGATAGTAACATAGTGTAACCCTAAGGCTATTCTACAGAGTGTACTACAATAAGTGTTTCAAAATTCAGCAGCTGATACAACATCCAAAACTAGCAGAACGCAGAAAGTTTCATATGAACATGGGCCGACAAACACTTTGTTTTTGAGATACACGGTGTTGAATTTTCGGAAAATAAATTGATATAACTAAATCATGGCAGAAATTCAAGAAAAATGATAATTTTTAACATCTCATATTACAAAACAACTATTAGACATCCATTAACGCAATCATCATGGCTGTTGTAATTTATTGTTGAAAATTTCAGATGACAAGATTTTTGAATAACGTGACTTGAACTAGTTTTTTTCATTCAAGACGATGCATTTTACGAGAAAAATGAAAGAATACTTTTTTTTCTGGAATAGAACTGTAAACTAGAAGGTGATATTAAATCAGCTGAAAATCCAGTGGCGTCGAGATTACAGATTTTTAATTTCTACTGAAGTAAGGAAAGTTATGATTTCATGCAAATTTTCGATTTGCCGATTTAAACGGAAATACGCGTTTTGGGGTCCAAGGGACTGTTTTTGCGACAGTTGTTCCATAGGAAATGGTTCTATGGGTTGATTGTTCAGAATGATTTCTTGAAGAAACATTAAAAAGAGGTGTAACTAAATTATTTATACTTTAAACGCACGCTGAAGCTGGATGTCTTATCGTCCAAATAAACAAAATGCGTTCAAACATCTGCTGAACGACATCTAGTAGAAACTGTTGGGTTCATTCGGGGAACATCAATGTGAATCTGATGGTAAAAACCATCGTAAGCTTTATCCCGATTTTTGTCATAATGTGGTTGAACTAAGCTCCAATAATCTAGACGTTTTCTTTCTTTGCTTTCCTTATTGACTGGAAGATTTCCACACAGTATCCGCCATGTATTTGCACGAATTTTTAATGGTATCCCAGACCAACTAAGTTCAGATAGTTGAACAAGAGTTAGTTCACCTGATAAAATTTTCCAGCTTCACATTCTTTTTCCTGATACTAATTATTATAATTTTTAAGATACTGTGGCCGTCCGCTAGGAACTCCAATTTGATTATTTGCTTAATTGTCATAATTATTTCGGTATTACTATTTAAAGTTGTCTTTTTGTAAGAAGAAATTCTGTATACATTCAATTTATAGCTGTCAATTCTGCTAAATTTTTTTATATACTTTCGTTACCTTCTTTTTCAGATAGTTTAGAAAATTCATCATTTTCTATCTTTCATAGGCATCCAAAAATTGATGTTGTTTTGTTTGATTTTGACTTGTTGGCAGTTAATTTTTCGCTTGTCACTCACAACGGCTACTTTTTAAATCAGCAATGATGAACATAAACATTCAACAAGAGAGTGCGTATGCACAATCCACGTTTTTATAACTAAATGTTCTCTAAAACACGTTGTCTTTTACTTTAAATAAACATATATTTTGTAAATACGTAAAAGGAACCTGGCTGAATCAATCTACAAAAATGAAAACATGGTGCCCTTCCGAGCTAATGCGCAGGATGATTTTTAGATACACTGCCATAAAAGTTCATAAATGTGTATTTACTACCTACAAAAAAAAAAAGAACCCAAGACAAGCAGCAGACGACTACCGTTATGTAATCGTGCTTAGCATTTCGCATTTTAAGATGTTTTTCTAATACTTACTTTTCTAAACTTTCATAAAAATTTTCGAGATTGTGATGGACCGAAATGCATGTTTTAGACATTCAAAAATGTGATTTTAAAAATTGTCTTGTGTGAGTAGGTTGGTGGGTCGGCGGGCTCGCCTCATAACACTAAACGGATAGCCGATTTCGGCGAACTTCGGAATGTGAGAGTGTATCAAAACTTCAACGACACAATCAGCTTTTAAAAAATAGGAAACCGAAATCTAAAGTTAGTCATGTTTTATTAGCAGCATTGTTTCAGCAATTGTGTTTTCGAAATTTGAAAAGCCACCCTGATACAAGTATTTAAGGCACATCCAACTCTTGTTTTCAAAACGATTTTTTGAAAATTTTGATGTTAACGCCTTATTATAAAACACATGCTTACAAATCGACATAAACTTTGCCATTCTAATAGCCCTGGGGGACACAAAGAGAGAACTTTTAACCAATATACATTCTGAATTGAACAAGTCTACAAAGTTTTGCAAATTTTCGAAATAACATTGCTCAAAAACTGACCACACGATTTGTTTTTAATTTTCTAGACTCACTCGCGCTTATTTTTTAATAATGAATTTGTATAAAGCAATTGTACATTGTCTTATTGCATTTTTGTGTCAACATTTTACGTTCCAACAGTGACTGTCATACCGCATCACTGCTACCAATGTAACGAATGCTTACGCCAATAAGCTGCGGGTTCCTACGTGTCTTGCTATTGCTTGAAATTGAAACTTTTTGTAAAAAAAGTTATTAACTATATTTGTTTTTTGGAAAAAGATTCCCTGAAGAAACTATCATCCATAAACAATTTAGTTTAGACATAAATGCTTTATGCCACCCGTTTATTACATAAAAAGGCATAAAAGTGAGATTTTCAAAAAATTTGAGAAAAAGCCACAGAAAAATTAGTGTATTGGTTAGCCCCATCTGTAGCTCTATGAAATTACGGAATTAAAAAACAACGTATGGCTTGTCTTTAAGTAATATGTTTTTGAAAAGTTTCAAACTCTTTAAATAGTTTTCCTTTCATAGTTTTCATGCTTTTAAAAATTTTGTTATTACTGTGCTGATTAGAGCAAATCGGATGCCAAATTTAATTTTGAATGTCAAAGTCGCTAATGAGTAATTAGGCATTAAATGAAAATTTTCTCAAAGTTATAACTGCCGCTACCTTAAAGCTAGACAGTTCGAAAAAAGTGTTTGCTTCAATATTACCAAAAAGTATTTTCATGGCTTAGGAACTTTGAACAACTACGAAATTTTGAAGCGTAACGTAATTTTCTACAGACAAGCTGAGACAACCGCACATAAAATGTTAAACTTTATGCAACTTTTACATTTACATGAAACTAGGACAACCTGACTTACAAAACAAGAATAACTAAAGTTGGCTTATATAATTACTTACAGTAAAAGTAATACACAATACAGAAGCACCTTTTAAGATAGTTTCGTTACCATTAGAATTAGGATTGTTAAATGTTCTCTAACTTGCAAAATACTGCGGTTCCTTTTATAATGCAAACAGTTAATAAATCTGAAACTTAAGGAAAATGACAAAACAACTTATTGTTTTAAATTCAGACATGCATTACGAGAGCTTCAACTGTTACGATTATTAGCTTTAATCTAATCTATATAATAAAGAACCTCGAGTCTATATAACGTATGATTCAAAATATGTCAGATCTCGGGCGGCACTGAAAAAGAAGTCATGTCTTAGCTTAGAACAGACGCGATTTATTAAAGTAAACAAAACGTTAACCTAAAATAACCTACAAATTAAAAACAACACGTGTATACAAAAACACAATTAAAATGATTAATTTATTATATCATCATCATCGATTTACAACAAATGTTTAAAGTGTTCACCATTCACTTCAAGTCATTTTTGAACCCTTCTTTTTAGACCTTCAAACACATTTTGTAAGATATGTGGAGAATCGTTTAATTCTTGAACAAGGTTGGTAATGCGTTGTCTTAGCTCTTCTAAATCATTGATGCGCCTTTTGAACACTGAATTTTTTAGGTATAGCCAGACAAAAAAGTCCAAAACAGTTATATCGCAGGAACGTGGAGGAAATGGAATCTCAGTGTTTCTACTTATTAATCGGTTGTCGAAGAACTGCCTCAAATATTGAATATTTTCTTGTGTAACATGTGGTGTTGCTCCATCTTGTTGCATATACCCAGCATGTATCGCGCTGCTGTCACTGAACCGTTGAAAAATATCGGACCAATTAGTCTTCGACGGCTCATGGCTATCCAAACTCCTACCTTTTGTGGATGTAGTGGAGATTCCCTGTAAAAATGTGGATTTTCTGCAGACCACATCCGCATTGTTTGCGAATTAATATAGCCTGAAACATGAAACCATGCTTCATCCGAGAAGAAGGTTCTGTCCAGTACATCGTTGTTATTTAAGTTGTGAAGAAACCATCGACAAAATTGCCTTCTTTTTTCATAATCGGGAGGCAACAGTTCTTGAACAGCAGTTAATTTATAAGGCATTGAGTGTCTAATGTTTAGACTATAAAAATTGATCTTCGTAAGCTGTATGTAAGTGCTATAGTCGTATATACATTCCGCGAGTTAATTTTTGCATGCAAATAACAAAGCAGTAATCCGTTTTGAGTAAGCACGCTTTGTTTGTCTAATTGCAATTACCGCAAAACCAACGCAGTTTTCATAACAATACACATATTACAAAGTCTGACTAAACATTAACATTTATTTTCAATCCCGTAATGTTTAGACTAGAATTCCACAGTTAGTAAATTATGACGGTTGCAGCATTGCAGACCAATATTAAATATTGTACAATCTAAGAATTACTACCCATACACTCTACTTTCATAAGTTACATGAAGAATAGCGTAAGTATTAGTAAGCGTCAGTTATAAATACATACGTACTATTCCTCAACGACAAGGGCTTGATCTACCTCAACATTGCAAATTATAAACGTAACAAACAGTTAATTCGTGATGTCTAACTTTGTTACTTTCCCATACTGCTACTGAAGTAAGGAAAGTTATGATTTCATACAAATTTTCGAACTGGATTACTTTAAATTAAAAAATTTTTTTGGGTGTAAAATTCTCTCAGCCCAGCACGTTGTCGAGAAACTGGAAATAACATTGCTTAGTTACACAGTTAATAAACATACAAAAAAAACTCTTGCTGATCGCGTTGCCACCACCGTCAACGACAGCAAGCTTGTAAGCTTGAACTAACTACACCGTTTATGCATAAAATAAACTTTTACCAACGTTTCATCCGGAATAAAGCTAAAATTCAGGCACCCTTAACAAAATTCTTGAATATCTTTAAGTTAGAGATGGAGAACCAATCCCGGAAAATACTACAAGCGAACAGAATTTCAGCAACATCAAAGAAGGTTTTTTTATCTATCCTTGTCATGGTACATGTATCCGACGTTGCCTTAGGCGGCGCTTTTTATCAACAAATCCATGCAACAATTGGCAATATTTTTCAAAAAACTCAACCCAGCGCGGCGCAGCCAAAGTACAGCGCTTACGTGCTATTAAACGCTTTCACTGTCTCCTAGAAGGCCAGAAATTTATTCGTTTTACCGATCACAAGCCTATCCTCTCAGTGCCCAAAAGCTGTTTACTCAGATAGTTTCGCCTCCTGGACTTTGTCGGACTGTTCATGACTAATAAGATCCGTCACGCAGCTGGCGGCAACAATATTCAATAAGCTCTGGAAGTGACACAAAAGTACACCACAGAGTTTTAGTGTTTTTCATAGCTGACCTCTATACTGCTGAAAAGTATGTATTTCCTAAAAGAAAACGTCACAATTTATTGTGAGAGTTCCACATGCAGTCTTCGTTGTTTTCGTGACGGCACCTTTTCGGCGAGCAGTATTGGATATCATTCACCATTTCGCATCACAAAGCACGTTTCGTATTGTTTCGTGTAGCTGTCGGTGAACAAGGACTACTAGGCTTAGATTTGACATACATTTGCAGAGATTAAAGATTTCAACCACCTTAAATTTCCGAAGTGATCTAAGAGCTACCAGGCCATACAAACCCTCGGTAATCGCGGTTTCAACCTTCATTAAACCGCTAAATTACCACAACAACAAGCTCTTATTCCGCTGGAAGTAACCGAATAATTAAAAATTCCCTAATAAGTGCATATTAGCAACAAAATTTAGGTGGAAGTAGTTTGCCCTAAAACTACCTTTCTTTTAGGTATAACTCGTATACTGGAAAGCAGGTCCAAATCGTAAAACTTCGGCAAAAAATCGCACTTGTTCTAAATCCTGCACGCAATCACCATACCTTCTAATAGCTACACTCCGTATTTAACAAGGAACTTAAATAAAACGACAACGTGTCACAAATTTGTAGAGAAAAAAGTAGATTTAAAGATGTTAACCAACAAACACTGTCCAATATTGGGAAACACTACATATCATAAAACTGTATGTGTTCTCAATAATTTGGAAATTTCTGCTCCAAACTAGGAGCGAAGGTGTTGGATAGCCGCTAAAATAATTTTTATTAAGAAATATAGTTCTTAAGGTTTCTTTTTGGTTGCTTATCTGCACAGGTTAACTTAGCAATTGCCTAAAGGTGTGCCATGACCACTGCTTGATTTTAGTTGATTACTTGAACAGGTTTGCATCGCCTTTACCTCGAAAAGTAACGTAAAATACAATACCTGCCTCTCGGTAAGGCTAAGACTTTTTAAAATTTCAAAATTGATTTTCGGTAAAACGTCAAAATCGAGTTTAGATTAAAAATTGACATAATTTTTATTCGATTTCAATAATCGATTATAAAGTCGATTTAGGGAATTGATTAATAAAAATCGATTTTAATAATCGATCATAATAATCGATTGCATCAATCGATTAAGAAATCAATTTTAATCGTTGATTATAAAAAATCGTTTCCAAATATCCCACCTGGCAACAAAAAACGAAACGAATTTAAATGCGAAGTTAAAACAGATTACATGCAAAAAATCTATTGCTATATCTCTAATAAAAAAAAGTACAAAAATCGATTACAAAGAAATCGATTTTAGTAAGAACTAGTTTTCGATTAAAATATGAATAATCGATTCCAATTAACGATCGAGTTTAAACAAATCGATTAATTAAACGATTCTTCCATTTTTTTTTTAAATATGAATCGTTTTCAAAATAATTGATTGACAGCCCTACCCCTAGGTATACTTGGTATACTCGTGAGGGAGCGAAACCCCAACGGGCGAAGGTCTCGTGGCGTATAAGGATTTTAATTAAATATGATATTTAGCTAGAAATACTAAAAAAGATTACTATGACAATCATTTTGTCTTTCACAACGTTGTAGGAACACTGTTTGTTTTAACAGCAAAACTAAAAAAACTTATGTTTTGTTTTCTTTTAGAAAATTAGGGTATCTACAGAGAAAGACGACACTTTTTCTTAGAATTCATCCAAACTTACCACCAAAACTCGGCTATAACAATTAGAAAGTCGGAGTTCCTGCAGTTACCGAATCGCATGGAGGACCACCTAATTGCCTAATGTAATTTAGAAGGAACCTAAAATGTGTAAAACTATTTCCTCGGTGGCAATTTCAGTGGCTTACTTAGCTTCGGTTCCTTGACGATGTTTAGTAATCCGCAGAATAAGGAGAAATAGAAAATAAAGAAGAATTAGCTTAATAAGAAGATTAACGTCTGGTGACTGCTAACAAACCAAAGTTTATAAGACTAAAAACCTTATCAAGTAGAAATATTTTTAATGAAGTGTCTGCTTTAACAATGTTAAAACACTTCTTTATTAGATTGGCAATTTGGCATTATATAAGAAGAGGCGGATTCTCGAGATTTGCGACCAGAATTTGATTAGTTATGGAATCAGGCGCTGGGACACGCTGCTCGTAGCGGAGAATATTAAACTGTCATCGACGGTAAAAACTCTGCGACTGCACTAGCTTTTAATTTGGCCTCAGTTTTAAATTTGAAATTTATCCACTCAGCTTGAAATATAAGTTTCTTTCGAGTTATGTCCGGAATAATATTCCATTTTTTCTTATTAAATTATCGAGGAATGTAATTGAAAATATAACAGCTTGGGTAATTTTAATTTCAATAGGACATTTTACTTTTTAATTTTCACTCTTAAAAGGATATTAGATTTCACGATTAATAAGAGGGCAGAATAAAGTTTTCTTTTAATGTGTTTGCACTCCGTCGGTTGGAAACTAAAATGGAACTGGACCGCCAACTGGGCCGAGGCTAGGGATTTAGCTAAATTAGTTGTGGAGTTAGATTGCTATTGGTGGTTAGTCCTGTCACAAGGAAACTATATATTCCTAAATCACTAACTTTGCAGACTATAAGGTTCCTCTGGTATTTATTAAAAACCAATGCAATTAATGTTTAGAAATCTAGCGTTTATGGTTTAATAAAACACAAAAACGTCATACAATTCACTTTTTATTCGTGCCTTCTTGTTTTGCTGTAATTTGCAACCGTGTGTTGACTACATGTACTTAATAATTATTTACAAACCAGAATGAAAGCCATTTTACTCAAAATTGCAACTATATTTTAAATTTTTTATTGTTGAAATTCATTTGTTAAACTGAATTAATGGACAATCAGCTTTACAAATTAATATTTGCTTTTTCATCTTAGTTTCTTGCAATAACAACAACAGCCATTCTTCACGAATTGGAAGCGCTTTTTCTTCAATCCGAAGCTGATATTATAAGTGTTTGTGAATTTTCAATTACTCAAGAGGAAGATCCAACAGTAAAATTTAAAAACTATACACCTATCATCCTAGCATGTATGGTAGTACTCAGCATAAATAACAAAAAATATTATAAACACCAGAGCGCGAATTTATAAGCATAATAAGCTTATTAAATTAGGAAAAAGGGACAAAAAATCACAAAATAAGCAAAATTAAAATTAACAAAATATAAAGTTTTTATTTGTTTTGCACAAGAATAGGGTATTGTTACCAATATTTCAATACAAAACAAAAAACTAGAACATGTAATTAACAACAAATAACAATATACTTAATAAATTAATTTCCTTTTCCCTTCACACCATGTTTTTATTAAAAATTAACTAAAGCATATGGGAAAACGATAGAAATTGCTTAAATCAGCTTTTAAAAATATAATATATTAACAAAGGCGTAACTTACGGTTTTCATGCAGCTTCTGCAAAATATTTTGTTATTTTCAATAACCAATTTAGGAAAATCTTTACGTCAAGTTGCCGGTACGGATTTATCTTTCACTTTAGGCATTTTATAATTTTAAACTAAAATTTTTCACCAAACACCACAACACAATGTAATGCTCTGGATTACTGACGTTAACAAAACAATGTTTTTAGCCATTTTTCAAATAAACGCGATAGACTATTGTGTGTGGCTTTCGATAGAACACAGAACTTGGTGATTCCCCGTGCGCACTATTTGTTTCTCTGAGGAATGTTCGTTTGGTCTATCAGGCGATTTGGAGAATGTGGCATAAACATTCGGTAAATTATTCGTTTAAACCAAAAAATAGTACATTAGCTAATGTTTTAACATTAGATTTTTTAAACTAAAAAGCAACAACTAGCTGTACGAAAGCTAAAATAAGCGCATATAAGCGGATTAAGAGGCAAAATAAGCAAAATAGAGAAAACAAGCAAAATAAACAAAATAAAGGTGGTGTCAAGTGATTACGTTTTTCATAAATCGTGGAGATACAAAAGGATTTTCATTTGATTACAATAACAGTGCATAAGCAAAATGCTTGAAATCCACGGTCTGATGACACCCATAATATGTATACAAATAAGCGTTATTACACAGCTAGTAATCGAAAGAAATTTATCACACAGCTCTCGTTCGCGAACTGAGAACAGGTGTATGATGCTTGGGATACGAACAAAAAAATTAATATCGTCTTTGATATATTTACTCACAATTTTGACTTGGAGTTTCCAATAGAAAGTATAAAAACAAAAAACAACAGTAATACAAATCGAACTTGGATATGTGATAATGATGAAGTTATACCAACTTTCTACTAAGTTAAAAAGTCTGCATAGGATTAAAAAAGCTGCTAGCAATGCGGCCATCAATATTCAATACAAAAAATTGAGAAATGAATATAGGAAAAAAAATTAAAACTGAGGAACGAAGGTATAACAATAACTTAATCATGAACTTTTCAAATCCATCAAAACACAAGAGGATCGGAATTAAGAAAGCACCAAACTTTTGAATTACAAATAGGAGATCAAATAAAAAATAATGTAAACGAGGTCTTCAACGTATTCAGCGACTTCTTTACTTTTTACGCTGACAGTACTATGCCCCAGACGACAAACAGCAATAAAAGGCAGACTCAAAATTCAATTTTCTTACATCCAGTAATTGAAAACGAATTATTTAATATTATACAATCCACAACAACTAAGAGAAATCGGCAGGAATCGATGAAATTCCCTGTTTTTTAAGTAAGGGATGTGGCACACGTAACAGTGAACCCTCTAACTTAAATTTAAAAACTAGTTTTTTAGTAAAGGCAATTTCCCTGAGAAACTGAAACTATATCGGGTCATTCCTATTCGTCATCATCATCTGACATGGAGCTGACACGCAGGTTGATCCTGGATTACGCCAAACCCACCCCATGCGAGTAGTTGGTTAGGTATTTACGTGATAACTTGGGATCGGGTGGGCAGTTGAACAGCGTTAGCATGCCTGCGATGCATATCGCAAAACACCGCTGCTGCAACACCAGGTAGTTAGTAAGCTACACATCAATGGCGGTTTTGAGTACGTAATCAAGATCGTTATGCAATTATGCAATTTAACCTCATATCAACTTTGGTATCAAAGTTGCGCATTATTCTCATGTTACACATATCTATTGTTCTAAGATTACAAATTTAGGTCTGTAGACAATTTACCTCTAAGGATCTCTTTGTCAATCTAGGAACTTATTTTTATTAAACATTATTTAAAATCAAAATTCTTAAACAATCTATCTTTTTCATATTACATTCTGCTTTCGAAAAAGTTACGTTAAAAAAGATGTTCAACTTCGGCTCCCCATTAAATTTTTTAGATGGATCTTCAATTTTAAGTTTTATTAAAATTGGTCCACTAGTAGTTGGTAAGATATCAGGAAACGAACAAACGCACCCACCCATACAGACAAACATTTTCCATTTTTGTTGAAATTTCAAACTCGAACATTTTCATGAAATCATTACCTAGTTTCTTATAGTGAAATTATTGGAATGTAAAAAACATAAACCTAAAATTAGCGTGTAGATGATCAGACAAAGACGAATTGGTCTCACTTGCAGGGGAGATTCCTGAGGTCACATACGAAAGTGGGCTCACGGCAGACGTTGAGTCCCTCTTGTTAAGTATGAATCTAGGTCCACTACACATTTTACCTGAAAAGGTATATTGCCTTTTCTAAGAATTGAGTTATTTACTAATTAGCACTTATCCTTTTTCAAACACATTTTGTTCAAAATTATATAAAAGGAGGAGTATTTGAAGATTTATCAAATATTTACATTATATTACATTATATTACATTATAATACATTATTTTACACACGTTTTCAAAACAATGAACCATGAAATATAATATTCTTCATTATAACTTATTAGTTATTAGTATGGCTAAAATAGCGGAAACTAAATTTTTACAAAATGTAGAATAGTACATTCGTTATTTTTAGAATTAACTGTTTCTTATTGCAAATAATATTCATAACCTTGCTTAAATCCTGTTTTGATATTTATACGGTGTATCAACACCTTTCGTTTCAACAGGCGTTTAGATCTTAACAGCAACTAATGCACCACCAAACACACAAAAACGGATCATTATGATTCGATTAACATTAGCTGTATATTCAGCTCAAATTATCAGTGGACATACCGCTTCTTCATACATGTTGGTATTTGCAAAATAGCCTCTAATTTTTTTCAGTTTTTCGTTTTCGGTTTTATTTTACATAATCTAAAAAACAAAAAAGGACTCACTTCTGCACGTTTTTAAAACAAAGGCTCAAAACAGTGAAAACATCATTATTGCCGTGTATAGCAAAAATTTAATTTTATGTAGTTTCTGTCTTTCACTTGGCATAATATTTTATGCTTGAATTTGAAGTTAACTGTAAGGAAAACGCTACTTGTTTTTAATTCTACAAAAATCGTATTAAAAGGTTTCGCTTTGCCCATAAATAACTAAATAAAATGCAATACGTTTTTAATCCCTGCAGCACTGAGTTTTATTACATACATATACATTTTTTGAACTTAACACTTTGAGATCATACAACTTTATTTGTTGCAAATGTAGCTTTATGACAAACTGAGGTATTTGATGCAAATTTTGTATAAATTGTTTACTATTCATAAATTTTCACTTGTTTTAGTTCAAATACATCAATCAAGGATGTAGATAGAAAAGGGTGCTCGATGTATCTCTTATTGAAAATCGCTTAATCTAGTGGTTTTCCAAGAAAGTCAATTTATATAAAAATAATCCTAGTTGCCATGAAGATCTGAGTTCTACCCACAAAAGCAATAAAAAAAATTTATAAACATGGGTACTAAAACGATTCAGTCAAAGAAAGCAATTTTTCGTAGAAAAACCTATCGTGCATCACTTTCTCTCTCACCTACCACAAACAAAATAAACAAAGTATTGGTTTTTGAAACCAATCTACGATAGTATTATTTAATATTTATTCAGAATTAAAACAGATGCATATTTTTACAAAAGTGGCAATTTGAATATATGTACAATAATATTTTGAGCATCTATTACAAATAAATTGTGTTTACATTGCTTCAAAACATAATATTTGTGTGATGTTAATTAACAAAAACATTCAATTAAAAGGAAGAAACCGTTTTTTGACAATATGACTTTTATTTTTTTTACCTTAAGTTAAGTTAATCCGTGAACATATATACCGTCTGTCTATAAAGTAACCCTCCCCACCCCCCTAACTAACTTTTGAACGACTTGATATTTTACCACAACATTTGGTGTGCTTTAATGGGAAATGAAATACTATTGTTTGGCCAAAAATTAAATTTTGTATCATTCGAAATAGCGACTGGGCGCCATTAACTCTTTTAGATTTTTTTCTATGGGAATATCTGAAATCGAAAGTGTACAGAACTCGTCCAGAAACAATTGAAGAGCTGGAGCAACGCATTACAGAAGTTTGCAGAAATATCACTCCAGAAACTTATGAAACTGTAAGGCAGGCATTTTAAAACCGACTTTTTCTGTGCCAAGAAGTGAATGGTAAACATTTCGGTCACTTAATTTAATTTCTTTTTGCTTTAATTCTTAGGTTTTTTTTAATAGATTTCATTATCTTCAAACATTGTCATTTTGTTATGGCTGAATATTTTTCTTTGAAACTCTAGGATCAGACGCAGAACTAAAATATCTTTCCAATGAGGTATAGCTCGACCCCCTAGGCACTACTACAGTGGCGGTCCGTCGTATTAGGCAGGGTAAGCAAATTCTAACTTTCAATAAAAAAACGTTATTTTTACACAGTTTTTACTTTTTAACACCACCACGTTGCATTTAAAATTGGGCGCCAAACAAATAAACCGTTTCCTTTAAAAACAGTTTTGCATACCTGAAGGCCGAGTAGGGCCGAAGAGCTTATCGGGCCAGGTGATTCCAGCTACGACACAATCAACCAATCTAGTATTCTTAATACGTTTGCATGCACATTGATACAAATAGTGGACAGATGCAAAAAAATAGTAGGGATTTCAGAATGCAAAAAGCACGGCAAAGGCACGGTCCCTGTAGTTTTTAATTTACTTACGCTGGTAAGCGGCAGTTATTCGCAGCCCGCAGCTATTTCGTGTTTATTTATTTCATACGTAACTTGCAAATTTGCAGTAAATATGTTGTTGACCAGCGTTTAAAAAGAAAAATTTAATGGATATTTTTAAGAAAAAAAATAGAAATAAAAAATCATTGGCGATGTACTTTAAAATGACTAAGGCTATTACAGACAGGCAGACAGTAGGAAGAAAGCTAGATCGTTTAATGCTGAATGGTATAAAAGAATGAACTAGCTAACAGGTAACTATATTGCTGGAATTGCTTACTATTTTAATCATGACCTTACTCCTCAAAAATCTAGTCTCAAACAAGATACTATGTTATAAAAAAACTTTTAGCTGCAATTAAAAATCGTGCGTCGACCAAAGAACATTTATCTGCAACAATTAGATTAAAATTATTTGGTAAATCACGCATTAACTTGGCTTTAGACGAAGGTTTACGTTGTCAAATTAAAGTGCATAATGACAAAATGACATTTAATAGAGCATTTATGAGTAGATTTATTCATTTAACAATCGGTCTTGGTAAATTGAAGTTGCTGTAATTTTTTACTTTATAATGTTAAATAATTTTTGCCATTGCCTACCCAAATTTTGAGCCCGCGGAACGCCACTGCACTACTATACTTTGTTATAACAAGGTTATCGATAGAATCTAAATTAACACTTTCGTAAATTTATCTTTTAAGAATGTAGAACTGTATAAACGGTGATGATGCTAAGCTATTCTTATGTTTAAGAACCCGAAGGTGCAAAGAAGTTATTTCCGGTCTTCCGGTTATGTTGGATACGGTGATACCAACACGTATTTACAAATACGGTAACAATTACAAGGTTAATGTTCCAAAACAGTAAAACACAAATTTTAAGTTGTTTACATAATTATAAAATAGTTGTAACTAAACACATGTTTTTAAGAAATGATAAAGATAGTTAGTGTATTATGAAAACTTTCCATAAAGCAGCAAATAAAACATCAATAGAAATCGAGACATTTGATCGATGAAGTGAATAAAATTGTGTTTATCAGGGAAGTATAGCAGTGGACTGGTGGGTACACAATTGGGGTAAAGAAAACAGAGAAAGCATTTCGTGCGGAATCTCATTCTGCAGTATGCTTACATTAAAAACATTATTCTTCAACTACCTTCCTGTTCTTGTTTGACAACTTCACTGAATTTAATGAATGTTATTCTAACATATCGCGAACAAATGAGAAAGTCACGGTTGTGTTTAATTTGGGAGTACTTTGATATTAAACTGTTTTAGATTGTGCTTTACTTATAGTGGTAGTTCTGTAAGTGCGTTGCTGTCGCAGTCTGCGAAGCACCAGTCGATACAATTGAAATAAAGCACTCATTCAGCAACGCCTGAAACAATATTATTCCAAGTCCGCGCACCAAATCATTTGCCTGCAACAAATTGTACAAATATACCGTCCCAAAAGCTATTCAATTCGCACAAACTGCTACTGTTTTTGTATCAAAGTACAAGTGAATTTTAGTAGTTTCCCTTGGTTCGGATATCGAATTCCCGAATTAAGTTTCCTGTTAGGTGTAGTGCAGCATTGTTAACTTTATCTACTGCCATTAACACCCAGTCTACAATTACCAATGCTTTTAAAAATACAGCTTTCTAGTTTCGTTTAAAGAAGATGCGCATCAGAAGTAATTTAAGTGGAAGTGGTATATTTTTATTGAAAAATGTAGTAGTGTATTGAATATCGCGACGATGTTCTCGACTATATCAAAAATCACTTTATTGAACGTCTGTACAAATACGTACAAGTAAATGATGTTTTTGGGCAATTATTATTTTTACTATTAAGTAGTAATTCATGTTAAACTATTTGAAAATTTGTTACTTCGAATAATTATATTTAACCGTAAAACGACAGCTTTTTCAGAGTTTTGGTATTCGATACTTTCATTTCAATTCTACCGTACTCGCTGAGCCGCTATTATTACCTTCTTCGCTTAGATAAACGGGTGCGGGTGCAGGTGTGGGTGCGGGTGCGGGTACGGGTGCGGGTGGGGGTGCGGGTGTGGATGCCGGTACGGGTGCGGGTGCAGTTGCGGGTGCGAGTGCGGGTGCGGGTGCGGGTGCGAATGCAGGTGCGGTTGCGGGTGCAGGTACAAAAGCGGGTGCCCGATCTTCCTACCACTTCCAGTGTACCCCCCGGCGTTTTTCGATGTTTCAATAATGTACGAATTTTCCAAACAATTTTTAAATGCGTAATAGTTTTACTTATATGAATTTATAAACATCTGGCGTAACTATGAAATTGGAATATTTTTTAGCAATATTTAAACATTTTCTATGATCATAAAATCTAAAAAAAAATTCTAAACGTTTTTGAAAATTGAGAAAATATTTTAGTAAATAAATACGAGGCAATTTTTATCAAAAACGCAGTGCTTTAAATTCCTTTGAAAAGGACTTTCAAATGAGTCGTCACACATCATACTGTTTCATTTAACAAAAATATCAATGCACTAGAGTTTAAAGTGCTTAGAGTTTGTGCGTATACGAGAATCTACTCTTCATTAACCGACAGGCTGAGTCAAAGGTCACTCTACAGCGCTTTATTTAACTAAAAAAAATATACACGAAAGAAAAAAATACAAAAAATTAGAAATCATTCCTCTCTTCTGGTTGAATATAATTGAAAAGTAACATTTTTTGTTGAAGGTCAGTACTGATCTTTTATGCATTTGCACAGACGTCGAATAAAATATTTTTTGATAAAATTGAAAACATTGTTAGTTCTGCTCTTGCTGCATAAATGTGAACAACCACGTTGTTTTCTCCATCAGGATTAATAAAATAAGCTTTCTTTCCGATATTCCCAAATCCAAAAAACAAAAGTGTGTTCCGAGCACGCGAGGTCTAAGTGTGTTCTCACTGAAAGTGAATTTAAAATTGTATGATTTAACAGAACACGAAAGCGGTTATGTCATGTTCTAGTCAGTTGTAGGAATTGCTACAAAAACGTTAATGCGCGTGAGTCAGTTACATTAAAACTTGATATTTGTAACGCTATCTTGCATTTTATAATTTAGATCTTGAATTCGTAATTAGCAGCTTCAAAGCCCCTCGAATGCCAATTTTCAAACAAATCAAATAACGTTATAAAATACTTCCGCTATATTGAATCCGCCATCTTGCATTTTATGATTTAAATCTTAGATTCGTAATCAGCAAGCCCCAAACTTCCTCGAAATCAAATTTCTATGCAACTCGGCTAACGTTATGAAATAATTCCGCCATGTTTAGTCCGCCATCTTGTATTTTATGAACAGTTCAACTAAATAATCGCCAAAAAACGACCCAAAAGTGTATAGTAAGCGCAAAATCGATTTTAACATTTCAACGGATAAACATTTGTTGCAACTAGAAAACACCATATACTATAAAACCAGACGGCTGCTGCAAAAAGTAGAAGAGGTGAGTGAGGGGTGCACTTGAAAAAAACTTTAGAACCCCAAGCTTGTTTATTATTTAAAAAACATGTGGAGTAGCCCACAGGTTCCGCTGGTATTAAATTAATTATCAATTAAAGCGAATTTACGCCATAGTCCGCTTATTGTTTTAGTTAAATCAATTTCTATTTCAAACTTTTTTACACATGCGAAACACTGTGTGGTCAAATATCTCTGTAACGGTTACTCTGACAAAAAAAATAAAGACAAACGGTTTTGTGTATTTTTATGCAAGCTCCCTGACCAGTTTCAGGAAATCATTACATCAGTTTAATAATAAGTGATTCATGTACGAGGATCGTTCGAAAAGTACGTGGCCTAACAAAAAAAACGCAAGGTTTTTGGCCAAAAAAATATAGTTTCCTGCTCGCTCAACGCACTTATTCCAACGCTGCTCCAAAGCAGCAATGCCGTTTTTGTAGGTCGATGAACCTAAGTCCTCAAAATAGCTATTTACAGCAGCGATTACCTCGGAGTTGGATGAAAATCTTTTACCGCCGAGCTGTTGCTGCAGGTTTGGAAATAGATCAAAATCGCTGGGAGCCAAGTTTGGCGAATAGGGCGAATGAGGCACTAATTCGATTCCCAAATGATGAATTTTGGCCATGGCGATTGCAGACGTGTGTACAGGTGCGTTATCTTGATGGAGAAGCACTTTCTTTTCGCCAAATAAAGCCGTTTCTCTTTAATTGTGTCGCTCAATTGCTGCAACAAATTGGCATAATAGTCGCCACTTGTTGTTTTTCCTTTTTCCAAGTAGTTGACGAAGATAATCCTATGAGAATCCCAAAATCCTGCTGACAAAACCTGTTTTGCCTTCTTTGGTGGCGGAGAACTTTTGTGTGTCTATTGTTTGGACTGTTCCTTGGTTTAGGGAGTGTAATGGTGGACCCACGTTTCATAGACGGTTATGAAACGGCGGAAAAGTCCTTCAGATTGCGGCAAAAATGTTGCAAAAGATCGTGAGAAACAACCAAACGGTTCAGTTTTTTTACGGTGTGAGCAAACGCGGCACCCAACGGGCGGAATATTTTTTCATTTCCAATTTTTTAGTTAAAATTCTGTGCACACTGTAATTTGAGATGTCCACTATGTCTGCTGTTTCGCACACTTTTACTCGACGGTCTTCCAATACGATACGGAGGACTGTTTCAATCATATCCGGGATAGTAGGCGTTTTTAGGTGTCCATTGCGGGGTTCGTCATTTGTGCTCAGACGACTACGCTTAAAATCGGCAACCAAGTTTTTAACCATTAAAAACGAAGGAGCGGATTTCAAAAATGTCGAATCCAACTCTGCTTTGATTTCGGTTGGTGTTAAGCCGTTCAAATGAAAGTACTTTATGACTGCTCGCAACTCAGCTTTTTCCATTATTTACGAAATCACTCGAGACGATCACTTTGGCGCACTGTCAAACACAAACTAATTGACAGATCGCTCTATACTGTCATAGTTAACCTATGAAAGGATGGTTCTGAAAAATGGCAATAAATTCCGCCGAATTAGCGCCATCTCTGGGTTAGGCCACGTAAATTTCGAACGATCCTCGTATTCCATGTATTCCATAGATTCATGTAACTGATTCGTAATTGGGCTTTTTAAATTGGTGATATAAACTACTATTTTTGGACGCCAAATTTTTAAAAATATAACTGGAACAGTTTTAAAGATATTCAGTAAAACTGTTCCTACAACTACTACTTTAAAACGCCATAATGCTCAAACGAAGTACTTTTACATATTGCATAGGTAAGTTTAGTTAATATGACACATTTTGACAGCTAAATTCTATGCTATCATTTATGACAACTTTTTTCGGAACAACCGTATATAAATTTTGATTTCGTGACTAACAGAAATAAAAATATAGAAACTCAGACAATGTATTCGACTAATATATACTGCTGTGTTTTATATGCACTGGCCTTTTTTCTGAATTTCCCACTTTGGCGATTACTGAAAGTGGCGAGCTGAGACAACTGAAATAACGGCATGCCTCTGCAGAATAGATTCTCGTTTTCGCACAAAACAATTACTATTATTGCAGTCCTTATGGAGTTCTGGAATTTTTATGTTTTATAATGCTTGCTTTCCACAAAATTGTACCACCTTTATTTTGTGCTATTAATTTCTATTTTAAACTGTAATTAAGGAAGCACACGGTATATTTCAATTTAAAATATTATAAAATAAATTATAAATATTTGTGCATATTTCCACTTTTATAATAATTTAATAAAGTTGTAATATTGTATCCCGTTTACAATGAATATACAGGGTCGCTATTAAAGATGGAACCAAAGCTCTCCTGCTAAAACGGTTTGAGATATAGATATGAAAATTGGAAGGCTTCCATTTGAAATTATTTCGCATATTTTGAGGTTAAAAAAGAATTTTTTTGACACATGGTTTTTGAGCGCGGCCGTCATCTTGAATTTTTTTAAATGGCAACATGGGCTTTGTGATACATCATTAGAAAGCTTATTTTTTCTCTTTATTAGTACCTTAATCATGTATGGTGTTAAAGTAGAAAATAATGCAGAAAAATTAGAAAAACCTTTGCCATATTTCACGAAATTAAGGTTTATTTGTCACGTAATACAATAGTTGTAAGGAAACAAACCATATGTGCTGTGTTTTTTGTCACTTATTAAACCCCTGCTGATTGTTTTTTGTTTATTTTTGACGTTTCGTTATTGCAAAGGTATCTAGATTTAAAGTGCAATACATTAGCCAACCACGCATACGGCATTATTTTCTGTTTTAACACCATACATGATTAAGGTAGTAAGAAAGAGAAAAAAATAAGCTTTCTAATGATGTATCACAAAGCCCATGTAGCCATTTAAAAAAATTCAAGATGGCGGCCGCGCTCAAAAATCATGTCAAAAGAGATTTTTTTTAACCTCAAAATATGCGTAATAATTTCAAATGGAAGCCTTCCAATTTTCATATCTATATCTCAAACCGTTTTAGCAGGAGAGCTTTGGTTCCATCTTTAATAGAGACCCGGTTATAACATTTATAGTTATATTTAAATTTTAGTTACATTATATTACATTTATCTATGTAGTTAAACTGAATTGAATTCAAAGTGTATATTCAGTATGTGGCATTACGCTAGCTGCATGATGCTTATGGTTATGTGTTTGCAATTCGAGTGCATAAGACTACCCAATTTGGAGCTAATCTACATATTTGTGTGACGAATTTTGTACTAAGCGACACCAGTTGTTAGTTCGAAATATTCAAACATCAACGCGTTATCTCTTTATAACAGAATAGGCCAAGGCACATTTCCAATGGTAATAATATCTTCTCGTAATAATTCGCGAGAGTTAAGCCACTGTATAATAGCAAGTTGGAAACTTAGGACAGCAGGGGCGGTTTTTTGTTTGTAATAAACATAAATTAATTTGGAAACAACCCCTGGCAGTTCAGGGTTGGTTTACATCAGCTAAAGACGAAGCTAAAACAGATAGTTGCATCTAGTGCGTGTCTTGAGTCTTTATGTCCTGTTATCCTTCCTGCCTTTAGGGAATGTGTAAGATAAACTACGATATGGTCTTTAGGGTCGGCGTAGGTTTAGTAATGGATCCGGATTTGCTGTAGTGGAATATAAAACAAATATGTTAATACAGAAGTTAAGTTTATTTAGGTTTAAGATGGTGTTCCCGTCTTATCTAGAGAAGCAATACGCTCGAAGCCACAATTTTACAGGATAACATAAATTCTCAATTATTACATTTTCTAGTAATCTGTTATCAAAATGTGTTACAAATTAATAGGTGCTAAGTTGATGACTATAAAATTTGAATTTTTTCCACTAACTTCATTTGGCAGTAAAGCATTTAAATTGGGGGCGTTTTTTTTCCTAATTGACATAACACCTTGAAGATGAGTCATTAAACTTGAAACTAGTCGTGTTGAAGATGATATCTATGAATACATGTAAAGTATGTCTCAAGATTTTATTATTCAAAAAGGCAAATAATTAAAAAACATGTGTACTTTATCTAATTTTCAGGTGATATATAAGAAGTTTAAATGTTTTTTACTAATTATGGTAACGATAGTGCAACAATTTGACAAATAAAAATCAAGTCAAATTCAGCGATGCTCAACATAACGTAGGCTTTCTAAATATGTTTACTATTTTATCTAAAATAATAGCGTAGTGCAGTGCAACTAGATCACGGTGCATGATTGCTTTATCATTTAAAGTGTTTAATTTAAACAGAACAGTGTGTTAAAATAAGTTTCGGAAACATCTAAAAATACCTTCAAACGTTCTCACAAAATTAATATGCAAGTAACCTGCTCTAAGCATTCATCGAAACAGTAACCAAGCCTACCTGACATCAAGGTTATTATGAAAAGTATAATATAAGTTATTACAAAAAATAGTATAATGACTCAAACGAATCATTTTAACAATTCATTGAGAATTTTTACAACTGCCAGCAGAAGTTTCAAACCTAAAAAAAACTCACATCGCCGAGCGGCGTGGGATTAAAACTTCTTAATTTTTACTTAACTTTCTCCGGGGCAGCACCACATTATTTAAATATTTAATTCGCAATTTAGCTAAATATCAAAACATTAAAGCGGCTGTTGAAATGGCAAAAATTGAATGTTTGATGCTCTCAAATTTTCACCAAGCTGACAACGTAATTCCGCACTTATTCGAGTTAACCGAGAAGAAAGAGTTCAGCAAGACTAGTGGCAAATGGATGTATAATAGAGGTTTCCTGGCGGAATACATTCGTCGCTGCCATTGAAATTGCATCTCGGCACAAAAAGCAATTGCTAAAATCTATTAGTCTGCCTTTAATATCCAGAGCACGTATTTTGTCCCCACGTTATCGCTATCCGCCCAACTTCGTTTTACAAAAAGTTATATTCGATTAGCGAATGTGCAAAAAAGTAAAATTAAAGAAAAACTAATTCCATTCTCGGTTACGCAACGTTCGCCCGATAAAAAGTTAAATCCTTTTAATGTTAAATCTTTTGTCGTCCTTTCGTTCGCGACAGTCACTTAATCGAATTAACGATTCACGAACGATTTCAATTGTCTATGTGTTTTGAGCAAATTTAAAGCGGCGTTTCCTTTCTGAAACATTGAATACTTCTGAAAAGAAAAGCGTATAATTTAAAGAAATTATAATAAACGTACAACAGAAAATGGTAAAAGAAATGTATCTACAAATTTCTTTAATGATTTGGTTCAAGATGCTGTCCTTTCCTTTGGATTCGCTAAAATTTTTTATTCTCTTATCGTCTTTTTCTTGTGTCTTGACAAACGAACGAATTACAGTTTTTGTTGATTCGTTTCCGCTCTAAGAAGAAACTCAATTTTTATTATTATCACTATTTTTGTGTTTTGATATATTCTGAGAGTTCGGCATTGGTGTCAGTGTGATGTATCTCTTTAATACAAACAGGATCATTTGTTGGGACGCGTCGCCTGTCGGTATCTACATTATCGGCAGTAAAACACATTATTGAAGGCGCTGCTCTTGACTTGCAGCTTCATCAATCCTTGCCAATGATAAATCATCCTAGATCCTTACTGGCGCAAGATGTTTCATCTTACGTTGTAATTTACTAAATCGCACTTAAAACTGCCGAAGACAAATTTAACAAGCTTTAGTACCACTTGCAAGTTATCTCAAAAAATTTGTTATATTTTATCTGTTCATTCAAAATTTAAATCACAGCTCTATATGCTAATGTAACGCCACACACCACGACATGCGAAAAAAACTTAGTATTATGTTTTCTTATACTTGTGTAAGCGTAGTAAAAAGGAGTGTCCTGTACTGACTGCTGCACCATCTATCACAGGTTGACCTCTAAAACCCCCGTCTATCAATCAGTTTTAGTTTTTATTGTTCTGTGCTTTCACCCTGTTCAACGAGGGAGCTCAATGTGAATTTGTTGGTAGCTGATTGCACAATGAATAATAATGATTACTTCTTATTTGCAGTTATAAATACAATTTAATTTAAGAATAATTAAAATTCAAAAAAATTGTTTAGCTTTTTTTAGTCACATCATAGGCGTGCATATAATACGATAAATACAGATCGTAATCACACATTTAAAGAACTATTAATGAAATCTAAATCCTTAATTATATACTAAACACGAATCCCTCTCGCTTGATGCAACTTTTAGTTGTGAGGAGCTCTTACTTCAACCCACATATTTATGCGTTCCTTATATAAAGACCCTTTTCTGTTGTGCATTGAACCGTAAAAATAATCCATAGAGATTCGCATTTTTAATGTGGAATATTTGTTTGTGTTATTGCAACACAATCTCCTGACATCTCATTGTGACAAGAAACTTAAACGAGGACACATCGCAAAGCAACCGGCTATCCGGTCAGAGCCGGCGGACAAGTCACGCAGTATTTCCTTTAAATGCCGGAGTAGAGCGGTTCCTCAAGACTGCATTCTACCATTAATGCTTAAAATGTATTAACAATGACGATAACGCTTAAATAATTTATAAAGACTAAACAAAGCTAAAACACCACTATATTGTAACACGATTATTTCATACAATATAATCAAAGTACACTAAAAAGCAATAGATTTAGGTTTCCACGAAAAAGTGGTCTTGCGTGACATTACATATTGGTTCCTTCCGAAAACACACCCCTTTTTTTTTTAAATCATGAAGCCGTGCGTGAGCACGACCCCATGATTCCCGTCCCACCCCCTTACCCGGGCTCAGCACACTAAGTGCTATTCACCGGTCTAACATGCCCCACCCCTGAAAGACATGCAACCCAACATACACACCTACATACACCATCCATGGACCCGCCGGATTTAGCTTATTCAGAAAAATTACAGACGGACAGTGGACTCGAAGCTACTGCCATTGGGAGTCTAGTTTCAAAGCCTGGGACTTTAACTACTAGACCACCCGCCGGCCCGAAAACACACCACTAAACATGACAAAACGATAAATACACAGTTATAATCATTGTCAGATTATTTATGTGCGGCCAGATTATTAACTTTATTCATACCATCAGCGGCTACATTTCTTTTACTTATAGGGGCCAATTTCGAAGTTCTGAAGAAACATCCCTGAAGGAAGTCCCACAACAACTGTCCTGAGTAAAACTTGGAAAAAACACTAACCGCCACAAATTCGTGAGAAAGCAACGGTCAACAGATCCTGCAGTTCCACCATTTCCCGGAAAAATAAATCGGTAATATTATTTTCAAAAAAAAGCTCGTCTATTTTCTCGCAGATGTATGGTGGATCACTGTATAATAAAGAATGAGCTTTCCCTAAAACAGATACGTGTTTTTATTTTCCTCGCTATACGCAGTATAGCTAAAAGCAGAAGTTAAAATGTTGACGTTACACGTTTTAGGGTACGAAAATACCAAAAAACAGAGTTTGTGTGTTTGTGTGTGTATACGTATGTGGCCGCGCGCACGCGCGTGTGTGTATGTTTGTGTGCCTGTGTGTTTCTATACACTTTACAGCTCAGACGCTTTATTATATATAACCCAATTTAGGTTTAAAAAATTGGTAATCACACTAAGATAAAACCGCAAAGCAGCGAGATTGGTTCGCCAATAAAGGAGGTGGTGGGTAGAAGGTGTTACAATTCAATACAGACTTGCTCGAAAAAAGAGCTCTGATTTATATTCTACGCATGCCAAATATCCGATCTGCGCAAGCACGACCTTTTACCATCCCTGCTCACCCGCTATCATTTTTTTTGTTTTTTTTTTAAATGTACGAATTTCGACTTTAAAACCGGTATGAAAATGTTAAATGAAAATAGAAGCAACCTAGCATTAATAATAGGGTATTTTTGGTCGTTTAGCTGAACAGTTTAATTCAAAATTCAGTTATGCCAAAATGCCTTTTAAAAAATCGGTTTTCAGTTTACAGCGGATAAACATTATTTGCAATTAGAAAATACCAGATATCATAAAACTACACATCTCCTTCGAAAAAGGGGGTTGGAGGTTACTTTGCTTCAATACCGATGCATCATTCTGGATTTTAGATTAGGATTAAAGGGTGAGAAAACTAACTTGCATTTAGGCCACAAAAGACGGCCCCATTGTGCTACCTCCACAGCATCTCTCCTCCACGCGGGAATCACTCAAGCCACACATTTCTTTGAATAAACTTGAAGAAGCCCGCGATTGAGGTGTTTCTCAACAGTTGGGGTTGTCTATTAACCCCATCCTGTGCATGTGCTTGTTTAGAGTGCAGTGCTGTCAGGATTCCTGCAACCAGTCGAAGATTCTTTCTGCACTATCGCCACTACCTCCGCTTGGAAGACGATGGTAAGTTTGTCTAGGGGTATACTTTGGCGAAGGTTTACATCGTTGGAAGAAACTGCTGCGTTGGTTTCATGCTTTGTTTGGGATCCATATCTGAATGGTGCACCATAGAAAACAAACTTATATTCATATTCTACGCATGGCGAATAGCCAATCTGCTCCAATCCGATCTACCTACTAATTCTTCTCCCCTCCCCCCCCGTCACTCCACTATCAAGTTTTTGTTATTTCAAAAATTCGTCGATTATACATTAATGGGAGGATGGTCTCCTAGCGGTTTCACGTCAGCTTTTTTTCTTGATAATCGATTTATATATTTAAGGGCGTATTTCATTTTGGAATTATATGCAAATGTCTAACAAGATGTTTTAGTGCGTATTTAATACTTTCAAAAACGTTTTGTAAATGTCCGTTAATGCAGTCCCGTAGAAATGGAGAAAAATGTAAAGTTCAACAAACCTTTTTCCCGCTTTTTCGAATGAATTCTTGCAAGGGGTTTTATTGGATTTTTTTTCTAGGTATTCTTTTCTTGAAGCTTTTTTGATGGGGTTGTTCTTTTTTGATATTGTTTTGCAATGCTGTTTTCTTCGGGCTTCTCTTCGTTTTTCGGGCAGGCTATTATTTATATATCCCCACGCGCCAGATATAAAGTAATCACAAAAAGCGGTGGCCTAGCCTACGGGTTATGTTAGTAAATATTTAATTACACAAATCACAATTGACAAAATTTTTTTTCCATTAATATGTCGGACCCCCCCTCTTGCCTAGTTTGCCTTATAATAAACGCTTAGTTTATTTTTGTTCACTACTTGCGGAGCCGTTTTACATTAATTAACCAGAACTGCATGTGGTAGATGCGTAGCGGTCAAATTTTAAATTTTTTTTTGCTATGTGTTGAAGCCTAAACGTGTTGGTTAACAAGCACATTTTGAGAACTTGAAAGACCGATAAAGCGGGCGCTGCAGTAGCGTCTTTGTGTGTGTCTTGCTGTGTACACAGCCTAAACTCCTTAACGTGACCATGGCTATAAAGCAAATTACTATTTTTATTCACTTCGACGTTTACATCTTTACTAAAGGTTTTTAGCACATACCTTATTAAAGTGAAACTTCTTTGCTGGCGTGTGCAATATCGTGGGATCACGCACCATAACGGAAATGACTGTAACGTAATGTAACAGATACACAGTCACAGCAATCTTTCCCGGCAACCAACTGTTCAAGCTAGACGCATCCGTCCGTCAGTACGCAGATGGTCGCGAAAAGGTTTGTACGCGTTTACATAGACCGAAGAAAGGAATAAAGGATACTTTAGCGGGAGCACTCTCGAAGCTCTAGGTTGATAATTAAAAGACCTACTGACTTGAATTTCTTTTAAACATGTAAGCCCATTGATTGTCTTTTATTTTGGGATATAATTTATAATGTATAAATAAATACATGTATGTTAAAAAAATTGTTGTATATTTTCACGAACTCTAAACTAATTCTGTTAATTATACATACCGATATCTTTTCTTTTCACGATATCAATTTTGTTCTTTGTTACATACAAAACTTTGCGACAATCTAAATAATATTTCGTCTTGTACAATGCATAATCGCGTTTCAAAACTAACCTCGCTAGAGCCGTTGCAGTTGAGCATTTGAAAACTCAAAGCATTAGTGCGAGAAAGATGTACTATAACAGTTTGCTGGGCGTTAGAAAAGTAAGAATCGCACGTGTACTGTTGCGATCAGAGGCGGATTTACTAGAGTCACTATATAAGGAGAGTAGCGCCAACTGCTCGTACGCCGCCATATTTGACCTAACGCCTTCGCTGGTACTATGTTATATAGCACGGCATAACAACAATAAAATGTAATTTTAAAGACATTTCTCATTGTTTTGCAATTTTCATTAGAAGAAACACTGATATTAAATACAATACCTGATCGAATTAAAGGAACAAAACCACGTAAATACGAGTGAAATAATTAGTTGCATGCATTTCTCATTCCAACACTTTTACTACCACACGCGATGGATTTAGATTCTTTTATACATTTGTTATACTTGCGAATTTTTGGAAAAAACAGAATTTGGTCTTGATTTAAAAACATGTTCACGTTTTCACTTAAATTTTCGTAGTCTTTTTTTGCTTTCTTATATTGTCTTTCGGCTACTTGTAACTTACGCTGCAATTCTGCAATTTTCTGTTTATATTGCTCCTCCGAGTCGCCCGCGTTAATTACAACATTTTGCTCTTGCAAATTTAATTCATTTACATGGTATGTACTTGCTGTAAAATAAGACAATAAAGGAACAATAATTATATTTTTAACAGAGTGTTTCTTACCATCATTGCTATCACCAGCTACAACGGTAAATTGCGGTAATTTACGTTTTAATATTCTTCTAGAATTTGCAGCGGCTACATATTTATGAGCAAAAACAGTTGGCACAGCAGTAAACTTTAATTTTTTCAGACCATCGGCTAGACAAGATTCGTACTGATCCTCAGTAAAATGTTTCTGTGTAAAAATGTGTTTGTACCCATAATAATAAAATTCGATATTAAAAAAAACACTTTAAACTGCGGTCAAATTTAGAACAATGAACATTTTCAAGATTTTAAATATTTAACAAAAACTAAATTACTAAAACAAACTACAGTATTTTTTTAATATTTAACGTAATTCCTAAAGAAGTAACTTAATTCACAAAGTCGTGAATTTGAGGAAGGAACCCAATTTTTTCTGCTAATCTTTTGCAGCCACAATTTTCTCCTCTTGGGATCAGCAGGAATTTTAAATAATTTTAGTCCACCTTTCACCTGTTGGTTGTAACAATCAAAAGCACAACATTGTGGCATTTTAAATGAATAATAACTTTTTAGCTCGTCAAAAATACACTCTAACTATATGCACGACTAGGCAAACACTGCAGTTCTTAGGTCAATCATCATGGCTGACGCGTGGCGGGAAGCTCTTAACCAATAGGAGCTCGCTATTGTCGGCAAATGCCACGGCAATCAGTGGCGGTACTCTCCCTATATAGGACTCTAGGATTTACCACTAGTCTGAGTAGGCTGGAGCCTAGGGCGGGAAAATTTTTGGGGGCGGCAAATTTTTGCGGGCGGAAAGTTTTGCGAAAAATTGAAAAATTATTTACGGTCAACAATAAAGGAGGACCGGCTGAATGATCTCGCCGTACTTGGGATTGAGTCTGATGTACTGCGAACGATCAATTATGATTCTATAATCGACTCTTTTGCCAAGCTGAAGGCCAGACGGGTGGTAGTGTAAACGGTAAAAATACACTTACTATTTACTATTTACTATTTTACATGTACGGTAAGGGCGGCAATTTTTTCCAAGCCTAGGGCGGCTAATGTGGTAAATCCGCCCCTGGTTGCGTTGCGAATATTTGTTTAAAAAACGCAATCGTGCACAACAGCAATTATTTAATACTGCAACAGACATTCAGCTGTAAAAAATACTAAAAATGCTACAAGATACAAAATTATGTTAAGTTGAGAACTACACGCGGACAAGATCCTAACAAAGAAATGCAAATTCAAAATTTTCTTCCTATACATCATCTTCGTTTAATTGCGCGTTTTTTTACAATTTTTACATCTACATTCCCTGCAACATTTTACACCTTCTGCAACACAAATGCAATTTCTGCTAGGGCAGGTGCCGTCTTTACGGTAAAAAGCTAATAAATGTCTTAAGATTTAAATGGAAAACCGCAGTGAAGAAGTTTCACTTAGAACTGAAATGAAGAAGTTTCACTTAGAACTTGCGTGCTCTCACACATTTCTTTTTTTAAGCGAATAAATGCAAGATTGGAGATTTATTATTCTTATAATACAAATTATAAAATTTTGGTGGAAACAGAATCTCAAGTTAAACAGTATACTTAGGAACGACAAAACATGAAAAAAATTGTTTAAAGGAACTGCTCGCCAATGTGATTCATTAGTCAATCTTAATTAAATTAATATTGAAACCAAGCTGTACTTCTTTTAATTATGATATCAATTGTCAACGTCAAAATTAAAATTCAAACCATTCTTTATCGTGTCATTTATATTTTTTTATACAGCTATGGATAACCAGAAAGCTACAAATGTCCAAAAATTTGGAGAGGATGCTATGTTACGATTAATTTTGATGAACGTCATTTAATTAATGTAAACAGCATGTCGTAGTGCTGACACCAAACGTCACAATCAACAACTGATATTAAAAGTGAATGTAATTGTATCTCTGTCACTGGCACATAATTAAAGACCACAGCTGTTTTTGTGTATAACACCTATTTTCCAAATAAATCACTTCTTTTTACCTAGGTATTGTAGATACTATTTAGTTAGGTAAACTTTTAAAATTCAATGGCAAGTAAAAGATTTCTATACAGTTTTTAAAATAGACCTTCGCTTAGCAATTAAATATTGGCAGATTAAGGTTTCTGCATAAGACAGATCTGATACTATTGCTTGTAAATAAGTGTTTTTAAGCTTTTTTAGGGAGTAAAAAAATTTATTTCAGCGTTTTCTACTCAATTTTAATTTACAATTTAATTTTAATTTAAAATTATTTTTTAATTATTATTCACATTCCAAACAATCTATGTCAAATTAGCTGATTGCCGAAAGCGATACCACCATCAAATTTGATGGATGTCGGTACAACCCACTACCAAACTTTTACGCTAGTTTTGCCATTTTTCCAGATTATAATTTATTAGTGATTTTTTAATATAACAAACGCTGTACTTAAAAGGTATGAAATTTAATTAACATTGACCCCTGGCTAGTAAATTAGTTTATTGCTCCCCAAGTTTAATATTTATAGACTCTTATAACGAGTGTTCAAAAATCAAGGAAGTTAAATTGGCTGTCGTATTTACGTGAAGGCAGGTCTGAACTTTTTCCATACATTTTATGTTACATAACCTCACTATAAACCGTCATTTGCTTGGGGTACGTATGAAATTTAGTTAACATTGACCCCTGGCTAGTAAATTAGTTTATTGCTCCCTAAGTTTAATAATTATAGACTCTTATGACGAGTCTTCAAAAATCAAGGAGGTCCAATTGGCTGCCGTGTTTACGCGAAGACAGGTCAGAACTGTTTCCATGCATTTTATGTTAATGTATAATCTCACTATAAACAGTCAATTTGTTTAATAATTGCTTATTAACTACTGAATAATAAGACCCTACAACATAGCAATTTATTTCATTACATAAAAAGCTGGAAATGTTCGGCGCCTTCTTGGAAACAACTTCCAATTCTGAGTTATGACAACATTATATTTTTTGAGGCTTTCGCGGTTTCTCGAATTGTCATTATTACAATTTACTTTCGACTTAGACCGCGTCATCATTTGGGAACTACGCCCAGCATAATCAGGTAAAGACCGACCTGTAGCTTGTCTGTCTTTACAAGCATTTGCTCTGGAAGTTTGAGCAATATTTGTTTGTAGGCCCTGCCTGCCTAGGCAGAGCTGTGTGCTTAGATTATTTAAACCTTGGGGCGGACAAGGATTTGATCTTAATGTATTTTGTTTGCCAGGACAATAATACTTAATCGGCTTATGCCTGTTAGCAGTTTGTGAATCCATACAAACTAACGTTTCGCAAGACATTGCTTGCATCTTCAAAGTGAATAAAAACACTGAACTCAAATCCGAGAAGCGGAGGTATTTAAACCTCTTTGAGCCAGTCGGGCAGAACGGCGGAGTTCTGGTTGGCTGTCACCGTTAGGCAAAGACGGATCCGGTGGAGCGTGATCGTGAGATCGATTATGCTTCTTAGAGGATAAACTACTGAAGTCCAAGCTTTACTGAGTCTAAAATCATCCTTCCTGTTTATGTTGTTAGGTTGTTTCTCAATTTCAATTGCTGCACTTCTCTCGTATCATCCGTGAAACAATTGAAATTGAGAAACAACCTAACATAAACAAGGGGGATGGTTTAAGACGTTTCCTGTGTACAGTGAGGTGTTGCTGAAAATAACGTTTTGTAGTTCATTATCAGACAGTTCCTTTAAAAGTGGTTGTGAATTTTACTCCCGTTATCTGGCTGCGTTAATATTACCAAATAACTCAAATTTTTAACAAAAAGTTTGGTTTATAGGTTGCTTTAATATTTTCAAAGAAAACAGGTCCGATTAACGTCTTTCTACAAAGGGCTAGGCCTATCCAAACCCCAACCTTTTAACGGTGCACAGACGTCTCAACAAATTGATGAGGATTTTCAGTATTCCAAGTTTTCATATTCTGCTAGTTGACATAGCACGACATACAAAATCACGCCTCTTCTGTAGTAAAAGTTTTCTTTAGTGTAGTATCATTATTATTTAGTGTGTTTAAAAACCATTCAAAAATATGCTTTCTTTGTGGTGCGGTAGGTCAACTGGCAATAATTCATGAACCACCGCTAGTCGATAGAGAAATGCTAATCCTCCTTTAATATTATGTGAGATGTTCCCACCGCAACTTCTGCGAATTTGGCTCTAAATTCTTCGAGGCAGAAATGTATGGAATATGTCCAAACCTCGTTCACTTTACGTCCGTTATGAAAAGAGATGCAGTCACAAAAATCTTCTACTCCAATGAGTGCAATAGTTAATACACGTGAATTGTGAAAATGCTGTTATATCACTTTAGTAGTTTAACGAATGACCACTGGAACCAGAAAAAAACCACGAATCAACAAGTTTGATAACTCAACTATTAAACCTTCGAGTATCATATCCGCGCAGACATGCACACCAGCAGTGGCGGTCCGTTCTATTAGGCAGGGTAGGCAGTGCCACCCATAACTTGTCAAATAAAAAAAAAATTTTATTTTTAATAAAAAAAAGGCTACTTTTACATACAGTTTTTATTTTTACAATATAACACCACCGCGTAACAGTACAAATTGGGTGCCAAACAAATCACGAATCACGAATTGCCTGTTTCTATCCACTGCTGGATGTAGGCCTTCCCCATTTCTTTTCATCTGTCTTTATCTCATCCAATGTACTCCTGCTATTTTTCTGATGTCGCATGCCATCGTGTGTTTGGTCTTCCTACTCTCCTTTTTGTTTGTCTTGTCCATCTGTTATCTTCGATATGAGCAAGGTGTCCAGCCCACTATGACTTAAGTTGCGCAACACGTTGTAAGACGTCTGCTATTTTTGTTTGTTGTCTTATCCAGGTATTAGTTTTTCGGTCTGTAAGTTTGATTTTCAGCATTTGCCTTTCGTGTGCTCTTTGTGTTCTTGCTATCTTTTGGGCATTTCTTTCAGTTAAGCTCCAAGTCTCAGCCCCATAAGTTATTACAGGAAAAACGCATTGGTCATAAACTCTTCGTTTCAAGGTGTTGGGAACATCCGATTTTAGTATGTATCCTAATTTGCCAAATGCACTCCAGTTCGATCTTATTCTTCGTGTTACTTCGTCGCTCATATTGTCTTTTCTTGTTGAGATTTTTTGACCAAGATACATATAGTTTTCTACAACTTTGAGCGTTTTTTCGTCTAGGGTAATATTAACGTTTTCTTGAGTGTTTGTCATAACTTTGGTTTTCGTTATGTTCATTTTTAGGCCCACTTCTTTTGGCCGATCATTTAACTCCGTGATCATGTCTTATAGTTCGACTGGGTCACTAAAGAGTACTACATCATCCGCAAATCTCAAATGATTTAAGTGTATCCCATCGATTGGTACTCCTTTATCTGACCAGTCCATCATTTGGTAAATGTTCTCCATCACAGTAATGGATAGTTTGGGTGATATAGTGTCTCCCTGTTTATGGGGATTAAATTAATATCAGCAAATGATTTTGTGTACATTTTCGCATTTGTGTAGATGTTTTTAATTAAGTTAATGTACCTGCTATCGATTTGGCATTTTCTTAGGGAATTCAGAACAGCCCATATTTCCACTGAGTCGAACGCCTTTTCGTAATCTATGAAGGCGATGTACAATTTTAAGTTGTATTCGTTGGTTTTTTCTATTAGTGTTCGCATGGTCTGTAGGTGGTCACGTATTGAATTTAGATCTAAATCCTGCTTGTTCGTACGGTTGATGGAAATCTATCTTGTTCGTTAGTCTGTTAGTTATAATTCGGGTAAAGATTTTATACATATGTGGTAACAGGCTTATGGGTCTGTAGTTATCTAACTTGGCTATGTCGCCCTTTTTGTGTATAAGGATGACTTCCGCTATATACCAGAATTTTGGAATTTCGCCAGATTCGAAGCATTTATTGTATAGTGTTACTAATTCACGTTTTATTTCGTCTCCTCCTTCCTTTATCATTTCAGCTATTATATTGTCGGGTCCCGACGCCTTGTTTCTTTTCGCTTTGTTCAGCGCGTTGTTAAGTTCTTCTACAATTATATCGGGCATCTCCTCTGAACCTACATTTTGTATTTTACGTCTGCTCTCTTCGTTTTGCATTGCATTAGGCTGCACTTTGAATCTGTATAATTCGGTATAGTAGTTTTCTATTTCTTCCATTATTTCTTTCTTATCGGTTAGTATTTCCCCACTTATATTCTTAATTTTAACAATTTCTTTTCTTCCGACGTTTAGTTGTTTCTTTATTACTTTGGGTCCTTTGTTTTCTTCTATAATTTCGATTTTGTTATTAATTCCAGCTGGTTTTAATTTCCTTCGTGTTCCCATTAGTTTCTTAGTTTCATCACTGAGTTTGCTTGATGATCCTGTGGTTTTGGTTGCTACTTTAGTAGCTGCATTAGTCATTATTGTTCTTATATTTTCGTCATATCTATTTAAATCGTGGGTATGACTAGGGCTACGTCTTTGTAGTTCATTTTTGATCTCATTTTGGTATTCGTTTTTGTTTTTAATTAGTTTCGATGGATCGATCGGTTTGGTTTTAGCTCTGAATGTCTTCGCTCTTTCAGATTTGAGATTGATGTACAATTTTGTTCTAACCATTCTGTGGTCACTGCCTGTTGAGATTCTATTAAGTACCGATACATCTTGTACTACATGTTTGGTATTAGAAGTAATGTAATGTATCTTATTTTTTACTACGTGGTTAGGACTTCTCTATGTCCATTTTCGTTCTTTTCGTTGTTTGAAAAGGATGTTCACAATGTATAAGTTGTTGGTTTCTGCGAAGTTTAGTAGCATGTTTCCTCTTTCGTTTCTTTGTTCTATTCCATGGTCTCCTACTGATTGCTCCTTTTCTTCTTGTCGTTTACTAATTTTAGCGTTGAAGTCTCCGATTATTAATGTGTAACTTGTAATGTTATGTCGGAGACAATCTGCCTGTTCTTCATAAAATACTTCTACGTCTTCCTCTTCGTAATCGCATGTCGGTGCATAAGCTTGTATGATTTTGATGTTTTTGGTATTATTTAGTTTAATTATGATGTATGCAATCCTATCTGATATTCCATTATATTGTGTTACGTTTTGTGTGAGTAGTATATTAATTAGAAATCCTACTCCATTTACTTTACGGTCTTCATGGCCTTTATAATATAGTATATGGCCAGAGTTTAGTTTTACCAAGTTTTCGCCTGTGCGCCTGACTTCACATAGTCCGATAATGTCCCATTTTATTTCCTTTAAGTCGATTTCCAGTTCGCGTAGTCTACCATCATCTGAGAGTGTTCTTACATTATACGTTGCAATATGCATACCTACTTCTCTTCGTCATCGCCTTGTCAATCTTTATATGGTAGCCGGATCCAACCCGGGGATTCTTTGCACCCTCTATCGTCCTCTTTGCCCGATCACTACCGTGATCGGAAAGATTACGACTGCCGGGGACTGAGGGCCTTTTAGCTTCGTCATTCGTCATAATACATTTAAGTAATGGGGAGTGTTTAGCCATAATACACCACGTTGGCCAGGCGTCTTGGTGTATGGAAGTAGTTCTACTTCAGAGAACTGTGCCCGCCACCATTGGCTCCCGTTTGGAGCTCTTCCGCTGCCGAACTACGTTAATGCGCCTCCTTCGCAATAACCTTCGACTCTTCCACCCTTCCAGCCGTGATAGTAATCATCTGTCTCGAAGGCCGTTGGCCATTTTTCACCTGTTACCCCAGGCAGGGACCCTTACTGGGTGCTACCAACTGGGTCGGCTGGACCCAGGTTTTTAACGCGATTATTACCCCCCTCCTCCTCCTTTTTCATCCTGGCTTGGGACAGGCAATGGCGGAGTTCTGCCAAACAAAAAGGGGGAGTAAATGTATTAACCAGCATGTAATCAAATTTCATTTAAAGTTAAACCAACAATAGCAAAGTAGTTCTAAAACGAAGCTACAAATAAACAAACAAGCGTTTAAATACCGTTTTGCTTACGCGAGGCCGAGCTTATCGGGCCGAGTGATCCCACACAATCAACCAATCTATTATTATTAATACGTTTGCATGTGCATTTATAAAATATTGCAATGATCATAAGAAAGAAATAGTAGGGATTTCAGACCGTTTTAAGCATTGAAATGGGCCGACCTTGCGTAGTCTTTACTTCACAAGCGTCGGTCAGCGGCATTTAGCAGTAGCGTGCAGCTATTGTGTGATTATTAATTGTATACGTAAATTGTATATTTGCAGCAACAATGGAAAATCTCGTTGGCCAAATTTTAAAAGAAAAATTTAATGGATATTTTTACAAAAAACATGGGGGATGTATTTCAAAATTAGTAGGGCGGTTACAGACAGACGGTGGGAGGAAATTTTGATCGTTTATTACTGAATGGTATAACAGAATAGACTGGCTAACTGCTATCGACATTAAAAATAAGTTGCTTTGCTTGAATTGCTTACTATTTTCATCTACATCTAACCCCTCAAAAGCATGGACAGAAACAGGATACTCTGATTTGAAAAATATTTCAGCTGCAATTAAAAAACGAGTCGACCAAAGAACATTTATCTGCAACAGTTAGATTAAAATTATTTGGCAAATCACGCATTAACATGGCTTTGGACGAAACTTTACGTTATCAAAGTAAAGTGCATAATGAGAAAGTGAAATTTAATAAGGATTTTATGGCTAGATTAATTTATTTAACAACTGGTTTTGGCAAATTGTAGTTGGCGTTCCGTGGTCACAATGAAACAGAAGAAAACAGTAACCCAGTTAATTAATTATATCTAGCTATTATATTAGCGATAGTCAAAATTATTACACTTGTTTTAGGTAATTATGTGAGTATTGCTAACATTTTAAAAGCATACGATGAAACCTTAAGAATTTAGCTTGGGACATCCAAAGTATTTACGGGTATTTCCAATCATACTCAGAACGATTTAATTGAATCTATTTCGTCTATGGTAGTCAATTACATTTATAAAGAAATTTTAAATTCTGAATATTTTTCTGTACAAACAAACGAAATCACTGATATATCCTGCAAGTCACAAATAGGTATTCATAATTATTATAGGTTTACAAAGGAGGGACAAGCAGTCAAAAGATTTTTTTGATTTAAGCTCGAACCACAAAGCTGATGACTTCAAAAATTTGATTGGCCAACAGGTAACAAAGTTTAATTATAGTGAGAAGCTAGTTGCACAAACCTACGACGGTGAAACAGTTTTATGTCTTCAGAAATAAATAGTTTGCAACAAAAAAAGTAAAAGAAAATGCACCTCAAGCATTGTTTGTACATTGTTGGGCGCACAGATTAAGCTTGGTGCTTCAACAATCATCTGGCCATATTTCGAGTTAAGTTATGAGTTACCGTACATTCTTATTGCTCTTATTTTGCATAACTCTATCTTCCCTTCTTATTTAACGTTATAAACCCTTCATTAAACTAACTGGTTGGTTACACATCTCCAAAGTTTAAATATTCGCTCTAGTTTTTCAGATAGAAAAATATCAATTAGTTTATTGTAAATAAAACAATTCTTAACATCAATAGGTCTTTATTTAAGCCTTATACGTACAGAGTGAGCAAAAAAGATGAAGAACCACGTGACCACGTAACATAGGCAACCCATTCTACAGAAGTGTCTACCCTGCTTCAGGAATCTAAGTCTGAGAGTTGTGGCAATTACCATTGGCGTAGCATGTACAAATTAGAGCACAGATAACATATTTTCATTAAAAAAATGAATTTGGCACGTCACACAATTTAAAAAAACTTTGTAAAAACATTTAATAAAGCAAAAGTAAATAATAGGATTTATTTAATAACATTATTGTAGAAAAACATATTTCATTTATTTTATAAATTACAATAGCTGCTTAAAATGAGTGCCATTGCTTCGTAAACACGAAATGAATCGTCATTGTACAAGTTCTCCATAAACCATTGGCAATACTGTACCCGTTTGGAAAATCATGCGGATAGTTGTTGCACTACTGATACTCTGTATGGTTGCATATGCAGATTTTTTTTGAGTGCCTTTCGGCAAGTTCAATAAGAAATACCTGTACCAATTATAAGTTTTTGCTGTAGTCAGGGATTGGAACATTACTTTTTAAAAGTAATGCATTACAATTACTCATTATTTAGCCAAAAAAAGAATGCATTCTCATTACTAATTACTTTACGTGGAAGGTAATGCATTACAATTACTAATTACCGAAAAAAGTAGGTAATGCATTATTTTTAACATTACTTTTGTCGTTATTAAATAGTACTAATAATTACACCACACAAAACACAATAATTAAAAAAAATGTATTCTACATATTCCGTGTTTAAATTTAACAACAATTGCGTTTCAAAATTGTTATCTGCTAGAGCGTGACGTTTCGTTTTAAAAACGTCTGCTGCCACAAAAGCAAAAATTAATCAACATCCAATTAAGCTTTCCTAAAATGTTACAATACAGATATTTCACACTGTACAACATTGTACATATAAAATAAGGGTAATTGGCAAAATGTATGAGTATTAGGTATAGCTACAAATTTGGAATTAATAATTAGTAAATATCTGTAACATTCAAATAATAGGGTAGTTTTATACTAGGTACTTAGTACTTACCACAAGATGTTTTCTTAAAATAAAATTAGACGATGCTAATATGTTGCACGAAAGTATTTTAATTTTTGGAACACGAACTAAGTACCTCGTTCTCAACCAAGCAACAAATTTCCTATGAAACCTTACTTAACATTCCTTCACTCATTGCTGTAGGTATTAGGGTATTACACATTATTCTAGGAAAATAAGGATTTTGTTGGTCCCAGGTTTACCCGGATTCGTCATTTCATGACTCTTGAATGATATCCTGATTATTTATTCTGTTGAATATGAAAGTAATGACAAAAGTAATGTATTTTTTCATCACATTACCTAAAAAAGGTAATGCATTCAAATTACTAATTACTTATCAATTAAATTAATGCATTACATTCCTTATTACCGAAAAAAGTAATTTAATTACAGTAATGCATTACTTGTAATTCATTACTTCCAACCACTGGCTGTAGTTAGCTTAATTTATTGTACATATTGCCAGTTCGTGCAAATAACGTCCTAATTGATTTATGATGACTTCTTTTAATTCGAGCTTAAATATCCTCTACAACTTCTTCTTTAAGTATAGTAGGTTTACCTGTAAACTTGTCTTTACAAATGCAGTTCTTGTTGCCAAAGCGATGCACAAGAACTAGCTTATGGTTTACCAAGTTTTCATAGCCTACGTTCTAATTCGGGAAAGCTTCACTAAATAGTTCAATACAAGATTGCAAGAATCATCTGCATTCCGGGTTCCACTCCGGAAATGGGCCATAAGGATAAATGCGTCTTGTTCAGTTGTAAAAGGCATGATACATCAAATCATAAATGCGAGGTTGTGTTATGATTTCAATCTTGATAATAACTGCACTCGTACACTTACCTTAAACTATTTAAAGGTAGATCTATTAGTTCTGAAAAGAACTGCTTTTTTAAATAAATGTCGCAGTTTGATAATTGTGTTAACAGTTAAAACGTGGATAAAAATATAACCTAAGCACGAACGCCAATGAAACACAATGAAATTGCAAAAGGAAATCACCACGGCAGGCAACATTGGAAAATAAAATTCACTACATTTAAATGAGTCAATGGTCACGTGCTTTTTAACCTTTTTTGCTCACTCTGTATTTCGACATGTTGAAATGTCATTTTTAGAGGCAATATTAAAAGTAAACGGTTGGTGTTGCTACAGAAACAATAAATCTTCATAACTTGATCTTGGTTTTCTACATTTGAGTCCAGATGACTTAATTTCTCATTCCAAAACGTTTAATAACGTTGAATTTAAGAGATCATTTTGCTCATTCAATAAAGGTACAGATTTTAAATGTTTGTAAATTTCAAATGCTTCTAGTATATCCAACTTACGTATATCATCACAAAAATGTAAAAATTTTATAGTGTTATTAGATGTCATTGAATGATTGTGTTCTAATAAGTGTTTAGCATAATTGGATTTACGTAGGTGTTCGTTGTACCAAACATATCAACGAAGTAAAGCTCGAACTTATAAATAAAATTCTTAATTGCTATCGGTAATATTAATAAGAATGTTCTCGATTGCTTGTTAATGGTAAATAGTCAAAAGAACGCTGTTTATGGCAGCTTGCTTTAAACACAAAGGGGGTAGTTTTACTATTTTATATTCTATCTGCGTTTCGCGTAACCAATACCTGTAGCTGTATTACTGTATTACTGTAACTGATAAATGGTAATCACTTGAAAAAATGCCCTAATATATATTGAAAAATATTGTGTCATATTTGCAGTAACTTCATATCTTTTTATACGAACTACATTCACTCTATTGGGCTACAGAAAACTTACTGATATGTATTATAAAACGAATTGCTGTTTCGAAAAACCTGAAAAAAATGAAGATGGTTCCAAATAGTGATAACAACTAATAAATTATAAACTTTACTTACGATACTTATTTATTCATGAAATCTCGTTAATTTTTAAACTCTTTAGCAAATATTTTAATCAATTTTATACTACGTCTTTCCTATAGAAAGTGAAAACCAAATATCATCTAACGGTTAGCAAACAAGAGTTGATGAAATTTCCATCAGTAAACTACAGAAGAACATAATTTACTTTCCAATTACTTTTTCGTCCCAAAAAAGTCAGCTTATAAGAACAGTTAAGTACGGCTGAACGAACCAGACAACCCGGTTGCTGTCGAGTTAGTTTGCTTGCAGGGCGGTTCGAGGTCTACTTTAATTCTCTAATCCAGCAGCAAAAAGACCTCAGCTAACATCTTACATGCAATTTAAACATCTCAATCCCCTATCAGTGTTGAATCTGGTGATCGATTGTCCAATCACCGACGTTCTTATCGTGAAAAGTCGCCCATTTGCACGAGATTGCCCCTGGACGTATGTGTGTTATCTTGACCGGGAAAACAGTCGTAAGTGTTTTTGCTTCAGGACAAATTCAGTTTGAGAAGACAAGTGGTGTTAGTTGGATTCTCGTTTTGATTGAACGGTTTTACTACAAGATGGCCGAAGGTATTATTGCTCTGATTTAGAGAAACACAACTTTTTAGGACCACTCGCTTTGAAATGCGAAATTTTCACAATTTGTTCACGTCTACTTTTACTTTTCCGTTAGTTAAATAAAATACACAACATTACCAATTTTATATTTTTATATAAGAAAGATGGTAATATTTAGAATGGCAAAGTCCAGGACCCCGAAGCAAACAATGGAAGTAACTGAAGTAACAGAAAAAATTAACGAAATAAATTTAAAACGTCGATACGGAGAACAAATTACCAAAATTTAAAAAAAAAGCGAGAAAAAATATTTATTTATGTAAAATTTCAAGATAGATACGAGTATCTGTTGTATAGTAAAATAATTACTTAATTATGTATAATTGAAACAAACTAGTAAGTGCTGAATAAAATCCACAACGAAATAATCACAAAAAACAAAATAGTTCGTAATCGCAGGTTTTATAAAAAGAAAATCGTGTTATTAATTTATATTATTTCGACTACAGCTCGCCGTAAATGTCACTCAAATGTTAACGACTGTCATGCAAAATGGCATGCATATTCTCCCAATAGCAAAATGTTACTGGTGTTTTACATAAAAGATTTTATTGCACATGATAAAACAAAATGTGGAATGAATAAGAGTGAAATTGTAACTTTCTTTGCGTATTTGTTATTGAATTATTTGTCTTTTTAACTATCAGCAATAGGACCCTATCTCAAAGGATATTTAAGATGGCAGTGGATCTCTCACACTAAAGAGGGAGAATGGCTTCAAAAGGATTCACGTTAATTTCCTTTTTCTTTTTTCTTCTATACTGACTGTTCTGCTAGATACAAGGACATAATCACGAACGCTGGTAACATTGTAAACATTTTTTATCGAACAGCATACTCTGTGTACATAAATAAAGGTATATGCGCAAGCAAACATACTGTAAATACATAAAAATAATACGTACATTGCATTTTCGCCTCCAAAATTAAATGAAGAACGTGGAAAATCTCGCTTCATCATATTAAAGACAGTTTCAGTATTCTGCCTCATGAATTTACGACGATAATATTACCTTATGTTGCACAAGCTATTTCAGTATAATTCAGAAGTGGCTCGTGAACATTTAATACGAGAGGGCAACACAAACTTTAAAAAATCTTACCTTTTAATTAAAACTTCGCATTAATGTATAATTTAAGAGAGAGTAGGCCCATATTTGTTATTTGAAGCCTCGTAAATATACTGCTGCGGATTCGTTTATAAAACCTGAAATATGATTAGGGAATTAATTTAGGTAGCATGATCATACAGTACACAGCAGGTACAAAGCTAAAATGAAGCTGAAACATTTTATTACACCCGTTTGGGTCAGATGGCTTCCTGCGAGATTGTTGCATATACGAAAACATAAATATTGTGATAAGAACATGACAAAATTGCAGAATGAAATATGACGGTCCCATATAAATATTAAAATAAAGTTACTTTTCTTTGGTTCACAGTGACACTGCTTAGACAAAAGCCACGCAACGGTCCAGATAGCAGGGGACGTCGTGTATATGATCTCATTTAATTACTTACGAACATGCGCATATATAAGATTTTTTAGCGTATAGCTTTTTATAGGAACATCGTTCTTCTGTTCTTCTGTGGTAAAATGAACGCTATTAAAAGTTTAAGAAAATTGGAGTGCATTATATGTAATATTGTTTGATTTTCGTGTTTGCCACTGGTTTCATTGTCGTATAATATTGCTCCTTACCTGTATGTATGTTAAAAAAAGCCTTGATTAGTTCTATTAATATTATAATTTTTTTTTGTGTTACATGGTGTTTTTTGCTTTGCTACTTCTGTGCAACTCAGAGGTATCGTAAATGCTCAAAAATTTTAGGTATCGCCAAAAGCAACCATTTTAATCTAAATTTAAATAACAAATTTTTAGTTAAAGTTTGATGGAAGGATTTCCTCGACCATTAAATGTAGGCGCATTTATAATACAAAGAAAAACATTATTTAATATTTAGGGATGCATATCTTAAAGTGGTTTGTTTGGGACAGGTTTACTGCCTTAGGTACGAATTTCCTCACGCATTGATTATGTGCTGCTAAGCATAGTTTTGTATGCCTAAAGATCCAGTAATAATCAATAGGAACTTGCATGAAGCTAAAGAAAACTGTTTTCCTTTATACTTCCACGTACTGCGGGTTATTACTGTTAAATAGAGCAGACTTTTTCTCCTTATTTTTGTAATCAATAAATAAGCCAGGCTGCCCTGCGCCTGCAAAAAATAAAAGATCAAACGCTTCCATTTAATTTCTTCCGCCTTCAAGCCTGACTCATATATCAATATCAATGCATTTCTAATCTCATGGCTTGCTTTTCCAGAAAGAATTAATTAGTTGAAAGGTTTCCTCCCGGCAAATCGTATAGATGTTCGTTGACCGCTCCGACGCTTTTCATTCCTTTTGCTATCATCCCGAGCTCTGTAACAGGACAAACGCTTTGTGTCAGAATACGGGACATGACATTTGATTGTGTTTTATATATATTACCTTTTAGCTTGGTGATCTTATCTTCTCAATGATATCATTCTCTGTATTTTTATAGTCTCATGTATATTGTATAAAAACTATATTAGTTTTTGATCAGTGACTAACAAATGCACAACATTATTTCATATTTAAGAACTGTAGGTCAAAACCCTAAACAATTTTTGTGTTTAAAGTTGGTTTCGAAATAAACTTGACTCTTATTTTAGAGTTTCTAATAAAAATAATGAACATATTACTTATGCAAAAAAAGTTAAATTTAAATCTGTATACACATTTCATCAATTTATTTGCTTCGAAAAGCAACTATTTATCTTGATTCGCTTGTATTGAAGAATTATTCACATACTAGCGGGACCCGTGGGCTTTGCCTTACGCTGTTTTGTTTCTTTTTTGGTTAATAAATAATCTAACTAAGTGATTAGTGTAGGGACCATAAATCAATGTCTCAGTTTTATGAATTCTACAGGGATTGCTGCAATTCTACTTATTAAGTCCGGATCCCTTCAACATGTCTCAACTTGAGAAGAATGCTGCTAAGATTATACAACTCAAGCGGCACGCGACGGTTTTTATGTTTTTCAAGGTTACCCAAACAAAACCGCGGGGCGTAGCCCACCGGTACAGTTAATTCTTCCCTAAATGCAAGCTGGTAGTGTAAGGGCACAGTTTGATCCTAGCGCGTTTGTTACTATAACTCGAGCTTCCAATATTTGGGTCAAGGTTAGTTTCTGTTTGTTAATTCTTATAGCCTATGTATTTTCGAACATTAGCGGAACGTCGTCTGCTTACGATAAACAAAATCAAATCAGTTCATTCTATTTCATAGCTAAACAAATGTAAGAGCAAGAATTGCGTGTAATATAATTGTTTGATATTTGTTTGTACAATACTTGCTTTAACTTGCACATATTTCCGGATTTAATATATAGCTTAGCGTCCTTCGCAGCACAGCTTTATAAAATGTAACGTAAATTTGTAATGCAGTTGCATTGGGGCTCGTCGATTATATTACAATAATACAAATAAATAGTAGAATCATAAACTTGCTTATTAGTAGCGTAAACTGTTGCGGTCTGCTATACAAAATAATATGCGTCTTATACAGGGTGTGTATAAATTGGTGAAAGAACTACACGTGGCGATGTTGGTCATAAAATTCTGAGTCGAAACTCTTAATACCGAAATCTTGGACAATGCTTCCTCTGTCTTCAGGAATCATTTTAAAGGAACGTACATTTGACAACATTGGATCCACACACCACAGGTGTTTTGTTATAATGCATGGTAACTAAGGATGTCCGTTACATCGCAATACTCCGTGAATGTTGGAACAAAGTTAAGGTAATTGTTCGAACTGAAAATCGTCTGTTTGCAAACACAGTTGTAACCTTTGTGGTATAGTTTGCATCACGCGTTCAAGTTTTTGGGGGGTGATTTCTAATACAGCTGCATTTATTCTATTCCTAACTTCGTCAGAATTTGGTGGAGGCGTAGCATAAATTTTTCTTTTAATGAAACCACTAACAAAAAATCTAATGGATTGAAATCGGGGGATCTCGCGTGACATAAGATAGGGCCGCCGCGACCAAACCATCTGTTTGGCAAGTGTTCGTCCAACCACTCTCTTACATTACGAGCAAAGTAAGCAGGAGCTCCGTAAGCATGTATAACATTTCGTGTCTTATCTGCAACGGCACCTCGTCAATTACCTGTTCTAAAACATTGAGGTATTCATCGGCATTACGACGATTCGGCAAATAAATTGGTCCAACAACCCTATGGTTTATTATGCCAAGCCAAACATTAATGGAAAATCTTTTCTGGTGACCATATTCTCGATATTCGTGCGGGTTTTCGTCAGCCCAATGGTGAATATTATTTGTATTAAACACGTCATCTCTAGTAAACAGGCACTCATCGCTCCAAAGAATACGTCTCAAGAAGCCGTCATTGTCACGAATTGTATATTTAATAATAATAAATTGTATATTTAATAATATTTAAAATCGTGCTGCAGAAATTCAATCGGGCTATGTTATCATTTTCATAAAGGGGCTGTACTTTGGTGACATGATATGGATGAAGAAAGTTTTGTTTTAGAACCAAATGAACGGTCTTATTGCTGGGAATATTTAACGTTGCAGCTAACTGCCGGGTGCTGACGGAGGGATCTTCTTGTACTGCATCTAAAATTTGCTCTTCCAGTTGTACCGTGCGCCTTTGCCTTGATCGACCAGCGTTTACATTCCTTGGAACAAATGAACCAGTTTCACGAAGACGTTGGTCCAGCCTTCGAAAAACATTTGCTGTAGGATGCCTCGGGTTTGGATAACGTGCACGATATTCACGTTCTGCCATGTCGCCATTTGCATTACAGAAACCAAATACCATGTACATATCAGCATAATCATTGAACGTAAAACCCATTGTTAGTGAACGAAACAAGAAAACGAAAATAATAATAATTGATAATGACTACGAGAAAAGCAACGATGATAGAAAAAGCAAGTCCAATTACAAATTTTGACACTTGTCAAACTTTGACGTTATCAAGACAGAAGTAATTTAGAGTCGCATCACTCTTGAATAATTATTGTTTTACAATGCTGCCATATGTATTTTTTACGCTAACGAAGAAATGTTTAAAACACGCTTTTGGGTCTGAAAAACAACATCTATGAAAAAGTATTTATTACAATTCTTATTTCTTCTAATTTGCAGCTTTCTTTCTGTCAACAGATAATGAATTAAAACACTTATTAAAAGACTTCATTTTCAAACTTTGAAGAGCCCGTGCATACCCAGGAAGCATGGTACAATATTTTGGTATTAAGATTTTCGACTCAGAATTTTATGACCAACATCGCCACGTGGCCCTGTATAATAGACGCGTAAATATGTGGGTTTTTATAGCAGGTGGAAGAGGTCCTTATTTCATATAGAGATTGCAAGTCAATTAATCCAAACATGGACAATGCTTTGCATCCATTTAGACTTTCAAATCCTACTTCAAGTGTAATTTAATTTCAGTCCGATTTTAAACTTAAAGTTTGAGCTTTGAATGCAATTTTAAGTCAATAAATATGTACAGTTGTACACGCGTATTTAAAGATAATAAATTTAAATGATTGTTAATCTTACCTTTCTTATTCTAACTGCTATTATTATTGTAATAAATTTCAGTCCGATTAAAAATTTAAAGTTTGAACTTTAAAACAAACTCAAAGACAATAAATAAAAAAAAAACAAAAAATTGTGACCGTTACATCAATTTAAATATTTACATCTTTATTCTAATGTAATTAATATCAGTCCTATTTAAAACTTAAACGTTGAGCTTTAAAATTGCATTGTAAGTTAGTAACTCCAAAAACGGAAAAAAATTGTTCTGCTACATTGATTTAGAAACTCGCATCCAAATGTAATTAATTTTATTTTAATTTAAAATTTGCAGGTTGTTCTTAATCGAAAATTTCTAGTCAATAAATTCAAACATGTCAAAAGTTTGTTTCTGCTGCAACCGGTTTAGATTTTCACACAATTTTAACAATAGAAAACATAGTATCTGTAGCATGTATAAAAATTAAAGTTCGAGTTTTAAATTAAATTTCAAGTCAATAAATCCCAACATGTGAAAAGATTTTTCCTGCTGCATCTATTTGGTTTTTCAAACCCTAATCCAAATGTCATTTATTTCAGTTTGATTTAAAACGTGCAGTTTGAGCTCGCAAAAAATTTCAAGTCAATGAATTGTCAAAAGTTTGTTTCTGCCGCAATTGGTTTAGATTTTCACACAATTTAAACAATATAAATAATGTAAAGTAAAAAATATTTCGTTAATACATCAGAATAAAAAATATTGTATGTTGGATAATGTAGACATTTAAATGCTTATTCAAATGTAATTACTTTTAATCCAATTAAAACTAAAAACTGAGAATTGTAATACTTAACATTTGAAATAAATGAAACCCAATATAACAGAGGACTTATACAATTGCATTAATTTAGACGCCTAGTGGCGCTGCTTTTCTCGAATCGACCGCGCACGCTGTCACCCGAAAGCTGAGACAGCCGAAAACCTGTGCTTTTATTTTATAGATAAATAGATAGATATACACATAAATAAATGATGTAATGCCAGACGTGCAATAACATTAAAGTACTTGTATAGTTAAATACAAACATCAACCCTATTGTAATATAATATAATACAGCGTAGAACCTCCAGCTATCAACTCATTCTCAATTTTATGAAGTAATAAGAGATAAGGAAGAGGTCGTAAATCAGAACAATAAATTTAATTTGATAGTAGCGGTTTATCTTAAGTGCTGTAAACTTGTATTACAGCATTACAAGGCACAGTTAGATATCATATCATTCAACTACAAAAATTAGCTTTTTCTTCACGCAGATAAGGCAATAAACGATAGTAGTAGTATACGTAATAAGATCATTTTATAAAATCAAAGGTTAGAGCTTCGAGTATTATATGATAATAAGTGTTACCTTGGGCAATCCAACATTTTGCCTTTGTATAATGGAAGATTATAAGTTCCAAAGGATCCAAGTGCCAAAAAAATATTTAAAAATTCTGCTTAAGTTTATTAGGTTTGTTTTCGAAATTTATATATGTGTTATAAAACATCACGAATAAACAAACATAGCCTTTTCTTTTGACATGAAAAGTAAAAACACGACAAATGTTAGATTTGCTAAAACGTGCTCTAATTTATATTTTTTGCGCGGTGTACACTCTGAGCACCTAGATCATTTAGTAGTGTTTCGAACTTATTTAAACAAAAAAAAAGTGTTCAGAAAAGTTGGCACTTGGGCCCTTTGGAAATGACTCTTCAAATATTATAGAAAAATTGTTAAAGCAATATCTGACAGTTAATATTAGAAAACTTATACCTAACCTAACATAATGAACATGTACAGCACATAGAATACTAGAAGCTGCTAATGATTTGTTCCAACGTTAAACCAATACTTTACCAATACACAAGATCTTAGCTAAAAACGAGCGAAACCCTGCACCTGGATTTTTTTATGTTTTATAAATTATTTCTATTTTTTCAAAAGTATTTTTGTATGAATCGTTTTAACACTTACTGAAAATTTCATGGGATTAAATTAACCAAAAAAACTGAAAAAGACATTTGGTCACATTTGGCCAAATTAAAATGTCAAGTTACGCGACCAAAAAGAAACCTTGCAGAAACTTCTTTTCAACTAAAAGTTGTTCATAATATCAATTAACACGTTTATAAATAATTTGAAATTAAAATTCGTAAACTGCCGAAAACAATTTAATGGTGGGGCAACTGAGTAGTAGCTGGGATTTCGCAGTTGCGCAAATAGTTTTTATGGTATCCGTAGAATACATAAGTGAGGTTCGTTTTCTACTGCGACTATTTTAAAGTATAACCCCCTTTATCCACTACTTATATTTTTGAAAGATTTATTTGACTGTATGATATCTGGTATATTCTAGTTGCAAACAATAATTCCAGTAGAAATGTCATAATCGTAGTGTCAATTTGAAGAATGTCGTTTTTTGGAAATTACTCAATTAAACCGTTCAGGTAAGCGAGCAAAAAGAAACTTCTCAGAGCTTTTCCTTAATAGGAGGTTGTTACTATGGTCATTTAAAACCTTTATAACGAGTTTGAAGACGAAATTCGAAAATTTTTGAAAAGGCAAACCCTCAGGGGGAGAGAGTGACTGGAAAGTGGTAGAAAAGTTGTGCTTTGCGCAGATTGGCTATTTGGCATGCGTAAAGTATATTTTTTAGGTTTGGGTGCAATTCAGGGTGGTTTAGAGTGCTACTTTAATAAAAGGGATGCTCGTCATTTCTGTACATTCACGTTTTCAGGGGTGGAGGTGGTTACATATTACTTTAACAAAGGAGATGCCTTGATCGTTTCAAAAAAAATTAAATGTTGTGAGTTGAAATGCACCTGAGTGTTTAAGAAGGGCGATAATTCGAGACCATAGCAAAACCTGGTGGGAATAATCTGTGGTGTTTGAGTAATATTGCTCTTGTCTAAATTGGCTACTTTATTCGCTAAAACAGTGCCGGTTTTACCAGGAGGATTTTCGGGACTATAGCTCCGGGCGGTCAACATTTTAGGGGCGGTAGTACGTACGAAACCAAATTCTAAATCTAGTTTACTCAGGGTGCTCAAACACCTCATTGTGAATCTACCTCTACTTTTCTGCTATAGCGGAAATAACTGAAAAATGCTTGTGTAACCTGTTTTGCCACTGCTCATGCCAAGTTGGATGCCCAGTCTGATAGCTTTTGAGCTCTGCAGGCTGCAGTGGACCCAGGACTGCAAAGCAAAATTGTCAAGTGTACTGTAATTATACTTTATCTACGACTGCTTGGATAAGAACTTATTATGTCATTCATTTGCGTTAGGTAATTAAGTTCATTATGTTACTAGTGGGATAATGGATTCATTACCTAACTCATTTTATTTACACAAACAAAACTGAATCTTTGTTTATAAGAAAACTGGCTGGTTGCCATAGTATTGAACAATTCGAATCTATGTCGTTTCTTTGATTTTAAAACAAATATATTTTAAAAGTGACTAAAAATTCGATTTTTAAGAAATTTTAGCAATCGAAGATAAAATTTTATGTCACACGTGGGATAATGCATTATTATGGCACTCGTTTGATTACACGACTCGGTCTACGACCTCGTCGTGCAACTTTCAAACTTGTGTTATAATAACGCATCCCACTTGTTACATAAATAACTATTACAGTATCCGTACGGCTGAAAATGACCGCTGGTGGGACGCGTTCCACAATCTCGTAATGGAGGTACACAAAATAATGATATAACGTGAAAACTTGTGGTTTTTGAATTATTAATTTCCTCTTGCTTTTGTTCGTAAATAAAATGGAGAGAACTAGCTTTTACATAATTTTAATGATCATAATGTTTACTTTTTCTATGCAGTTAAAGTTCTTATTTTGTAATTTTGTTGCACTATTTAAATGTGATTTACGTACCTTATTGTTATTCGTTTACAGGTTCACTTATAATTATATTAATTTAGTTTTTTTACTATTTTTACTAGAATTCAATTTTCTTTCCTTGGGTTTCTATAATATATTATAATTTATCTAAAGATTTTTTTATTAAAAAGGTTAGCTCCAGTATGCAGTTAAAAAACTTAATTTAAATTGCGAATGTTGTATGGGCCCATACAGCACTTGCTATTCAAATTAAGAGAGAGAAAAATGAGACATTTCGGCGCATTGGTTTGAAAACGTTAGCCCCGGGCGGCACGAAACCTAAAGAACTGCGCTGAAATTTTCGTTTTCTTGAACTTAAACTGTTCAGGTAAGCGCCAAAAAAACTCCCAACTGTTTTTTCTTAATGAAAAGTTGTTCCTATTGTCATTAAACAGGTTGGAAAAAATAAAGTTGCGGTCCATCCCAAACTCTGCGAGCTTGCCTAATTTAAAAAAATAATTTTTGACCGGTTTTTCAGCAAGAGCAGCTTGCATTTTTATTAAAATTGTTAATTTAGATAGTTTTGATCGTTTCGAAAATTATCTTTCATCATATTAACATTTTTGTGTAAAGCCACCTTTCCACGGGAAATACAGGCTGTTTCAAATTCGAGCCCCACCATGGGGATCTCGCTTATTTAAAGAGATAGGGAGTTGGTTTAATTGAGGCAAAGTTGCCAAATTTTATGCCTAACAGTAATCTCTAAAGAAATTTAGAGTAGCCACTCTGGTTTTTCAGATATCTGAAAAAAACTGAAATTTTGGATTTTTTTCTTTTCGGCTATAACGCATTTATCATTTATGCTACATATTTCTAGTTTACGCATTATTAGGACACTTTTTTATGCTGTATCTAAATTTTTTATCAGATTTGGTGTAATTGTTACCATTGTTCATTTTCGACTGTCAACTTTTTTTTTTCTTATGGTCAATATTTTAAATTTTTTCATATTTGGATAGAGTTTTTAATTCTGATTTCAACAGTGTGTCACACTTTGCATTTTGTGTAAGTTTTGAGCATTTTATTACAAAAAATAAAAATTTCATAAGAGTGCCATGGAAATACCACGTCATTTAATTTATTTTGAAAAAATTCTAGTAGGCCATGAACTGATGGAAGTAAAACAAAACACTTCTCTTATTTACTTTTACTTTTAGATACATTAAGTATGCGAAAATTTCAGAAAACTTTGTTTCGAGCGTAGGCAGCAGGTTAAATTATTTTTTACAAAAACAAATGAATGACACAGTTACTAACACGCAAATTAAAGAGTTCATTTTAGACGAGCTTCTGAGCATGTTTTACAAAGGTGTCAAATGGTTTAAACTTTCATTTAATTAATTGTTCGTATTAATGTAGTTCCAGTGTTATCTGTTGTGTTTATTTAACCTGTTATTCAAATTTGTTATGTTATTTGCAAACATAAAAACTGCAAGTGGAATTTTTAGTAAATTGTGTATGTTAGAAACTATTTGTTTTTGCAAAAAATAACTTAACCTGCTGCACATGCTCAAAACAAAGTTTTCGCATACTTAATGTGTCTAAAAGTAAAAGTAAATAAGAGAAGTGTTTTGTTTTACTTCCATCAGTTCATGGCCTACTAGAATTTTTTCAAAATAAATTAAGTGACGTGGTAGTTCCATGGCACTCCTATGAAATTTTTATTTTCTGTAATAAAATGCTCAAAGTTTAAACAAAATGCAAAGTGTGACACATCGTTGAAATCAGAATTAAAAACTCTATCCAAATATAAAAAAATTTAAAATACCGACCATAAGAAAAAAAAAGTTGACAGTCGAAAATGAACAATGGTAACAGTTATACCAAATCTGATAAAAAATTTAGATTCAGCATAAAAAAGTGTCCTAATAATGCTTCAACTAGAAATATGTAGCATAAATGATAAATGCGTTATAGCCGAAAATAAAAAATCCAAAAATTTCAGTTTAATTCAGATATCTCAAAAACCAGAGTGGCTACTCTACATTTCTTTACAGATTATTGCTAGGCATAAAGTTTGGCAACTTTGCCTCAATTTAACCAACTCCCTATCTCTTTAAATAAGCGAGATCCCCATGGTGGGGCTCGAATTTGAAACAGCCTGTATAAGGGTCGCTAGAAGGTGCACCTGGAAATTTTCTAGAACCGCTGTGCATTTATTACTGAACCTTTTTATTATAAAAATTTTTAAACCAAATATTTCTTCTTAAACCAATCATAATATACTTCTTATGCATGTTAATTTTAAATTAAACAATAATTGTTATACTTAGCATTTTCCCTGGTATTTTGAATATTTTACACTCTCTTGAGTGTGAGGTAAGTTTATAAAAATACAAGTTTTGTATTTAAAATTCTCCTTAAATGTCGGAAATTTTTCCATTTACTTATTAATTGATTGTAGGTATATAAGATACTTAATTACTTCAACAATATTCATTTATTTTAACCTTATACGTATTTCGACTTGTTTACACGGCATTGCCAAAGGTTATAGAAAGTAAACAGTTATTGTTAATATAGCAATAGAACTTGGTGACTTGATCTCGGTAATCGTCTGCAGATGACTTGATTTATTATTCCAAAATATCCAATAGAGGAGAATTTAAGAGATCAGTTTGCTCATTCATAAACGGTACAGTTTTTAAATGTTTGTGAATTTCAAATGCTTCTAGTATGTCTAATTTACGTTTATCATCACAAAAGTGTAAACATTTTATATTTTTTTTTATATACCTATGATCCATAAATATGGACTTCAACGAGGTAAAGCTAGAATTTTTAAATAAATGTATTTATTGTTTATTATTATATATACATAAATTGTTGATTTCGCTCAAAAAGTATCGAAAGTAACTCGTGAAATAACAATAACTTTTTACTTTCCTCGCTATACGAAGTATATCTATAGAGGAAGGTATTGTAATCGTCGGATTTGATTTGGAGCAAATATGTTCATTCCAGTGGCGTTCCGTGGGTTCAAAATTTAGGTCTGCAATGGCAAAAATTATTTACCATTAGGATTACAAAGTAAAAAAATTACGGCAACTCCAATTTACCAAGACCGGTTTTTAATTGTATCTTAATAAATCCCTATTAAATTTCACTTTATCATTATGAACTTGAATTTGATCACGCAAACCTTCGTCTAAAGCAAAGTAAATACTTGATGTGCCAAATAATTTAATCTAACAATTGCAGATAAATGTTTTTTGGTCAACGCACGTTCTTTAATTGCAGCTGAAAGATTTTTTGAAACAGAGTATCTTGTTTCAGATTATACTTTTGACGAGTTAGATATAGATTAAAGTAGTAAGCAATTCCAGCAAAATAGTTTATTTTTAATGTCGCTACCAGTTAGCCAGTCCATTCTTTTATGCTATTTAGTATTAAACGATCTAGAGTTCTTCCTACTGTCTGTCTGTAACGGCTCTAGTCATTTTGAAGTACATCGTCCATGATATTTTTATATCTATTTGTTTTTTGTAAAAGTATCTATTAAATTTTTCTTTTAAATGGTGGTCAACGAAAATTTCCATATTAACTGCAAATTTGCAAACTACGTATGAAATAATCACACAATATCTGCACGCTGCGACTAACTGCCGCCGATCGGCGCAAGTAGTAGTACAAACTACAGACCTTTGCCTTTGCCTTGCTTATTGTGTTTTGAAATTCCTACTATTTCTTTGCATCTGTCCATCTAATCATTGCATTATTTGTATCCGCGTCATGCAAACGTGTTAAGAATACTAGAGTGCTTGATTGTGTCGTAGCAGGGGTCATTCGGCCCGATAACTTCGTCTTCGCGTATGCGAAACTGTGTATAAAGGCAACGATTTATTTTATTAAAGAATGGTAATTGCTATAGGATGACACCGCAAGAAAATGAGATTGGTCTGCCAAAAAAAGAGGAGGTGCTCTATGTCAAAATAGACGGTCTTGAAAAATAACCTTAAATTTGTTTTCTACTCATGCCATGTTAAATGACAATAGGTACAACTTTCCATTGAGAAAATATCACTTAGAAGTTTCCTTTGGTCATTTACCTTAACAGTTTAATTGAGTGATTGGAAAAATTCGGCCAAATGTCTATAGAACGTGAAAAATCAATTTTGAAATGTTATTGGATCAACATCGGCTGCAACTAGAAAATACAAAATATCAAGAGATCCAAAAAACTGATCCTCAGCGGGCTGTGGAATGAAAAGTCACGTCTTTGCTAGACTAAGGAAATGTTTATAATGTCAGATAATAATTAAAACCTAACCTGAAATTGACATTATAAACATTCCATTAGTTTAGCAAAGACGTGACTTTTCATTCCGCAGCTCGCTGAGGATCAGTTTTTCTTGGATCTCTTGATATCATAAAAAGCAGGCGGTAAAAAATGGGTTTGCTCTACTTCAACATAACCAGTCTTTTAAAACTTATCAAAAGTTCATCAAAAATTGTCAATAATTATTAAAATATAAAATAAATCAACTCGAATTTTTATAATTATTAGACATTTACAACATTTTCCAGTTAAAATCTTTTTTATTTCAAAATTTTTGAAAGTTTTAATTTGAAAATTTTCATTAATTTTCATTAATTTTCAAAAATTATCAAAATTTAAAAATTTTCAATTTTTTTAAAATTTAAAAAATTATTTTAAATTTTCAAAACTTTTACATTTTTAACTTCTCGGGATTTTCAAAATATAAAACTTGAAAAAATTTTTTTATTTTTAATAATTGTTAAAACTTTTTTAATTTCTTTCACAAATTTTCTTGTAAATAATTCTTCAAAATAATTAAATTTTCTAAAAGTTGTCATAAATTTTGAATGAAAACCAAATAATTAAATTAAAAAAAAAACATCCGGTATAAAATATATTCGAAATTTTTTTGAGAATTATAATATATTCTGAATTTCCCTAATATGTTAAGATTTCTGAAATATATTTAAAATTGTCATAAATGTCTATAAATGGGAGAAAGGTACCGTAGCGGTTGCTCGACAGCTTTTGTTTTTATTTTATTCTGTATCAACATCTTAAATAAGCATAAAAGCAGAGCGCAAATTTGGAATTCTTTACTCTACTGTCAGACCAACTATTTTTTTTTAAATTTGTTTTCCATTGCTTAACCCTTTGTATTGCTGATCATGACATTTACAATTCAATACGAGAATTTTGTATTTTGCTTATGCAAGCTTACTGAATAAAAGTTTGCTGCAGCCCGTCGTAACGAATTGTTGCTCGGGTTGCTTGACAATATATGAACTGAAATGAAATTACTACTACTACTATTCGACGCAGGGGCGTGCGCTCCATGGAAGCAAGGGAAGCATTGCTTCCCTTTAAATTTTGTTAGAAAATAAAAATTTATTATAAAAGAATATAACGCTGCCACACAATTCACTAATCTCTATTAATGCAAACCGCCCACCCACAGCCCCACACTCATCTCTATCGAGTGTCGCATTCGCATGTGCGTTGTGGTGAATTTATGGAAGCAATTCGAAAGTCTGCTTACTGCCTAAGCTTTTTGTATGAAGGGCGCAAGTGCAAAGCATGCTGCAGGTTGGTGACCTTGCCGATTTAGTGGATGCCCCTTAGTGACTCAAGTACGCAATTTTTGAATTGCTTCTTAACAAAATAGCTATGGCTTCAACTTCGTTTTCTATGTCCGGGATAAATATTCAGGCGATACAGCCAAGTGTGTGTAATTGTGTTGTGTGTGGTGTATTAAAAAAAGGATTTTCCACATACAGTTTTAGGGAAAAATTAGAAATAATTGAAAAAGGTAGACCAAAACCCGCGCTAAAACATTTAACAACTAAAGTGAAAACGTGCACTAGATATTTTAATGTGGATATGTACGAACATAACGAATGGTTAACCGGTTGTGAAATTTCAAATAAACTTTTTTGTTGGCCGTGTCTACTTTTCATAAATGAAAAAGGCGTTTGGAATAAAAGTGGGTTTTCCGACTTAAATAATGTACATAAAGTTATAAAGAGGCATGCAATATCTCGGTCTCACTTGCAGGCCGTAATTAAGGAAAAATTATTTGGAAAGTCACGCATCGAGCATGTTATAGATAATCAGTTGAAAATAAGTCATCGTCAGCATAATGAACTGGTGGAAAAAAATCGTGTGATATTAAAAAGGTTAATTGATGCTGTTTGTTTTCTTGGAGAACGTGAACTTGCTTTTAGAGGTCATAATGAATCTAGTAGTTCCGCAAATAGGGGAAATTTCGTGGATCTGCTTACGTTCTTATCCAAATATGACGAACCTTTAAAATGCCATTTAGAACAGTCTAGCGTATTTCGCGGAACATCAAATCGCATTCAAAATGATTTAATTTCTGCTGTTGCTGCAGTTGTTTTGGAAAAAATTAAACAAGAAATAACAGAAGCACGCTTTGTTGCAATTGTCCTAGATGAAACAACCGACACTACAAATATTAGTCAGCTTTCTGCGGTAGTACGCTATGTAAAAACCGATGGGAAAATTCAAGAACGGTTTTTAGGATTCCTCGACGTAACAGCGGATAGGACAGCAATATCTTTATACAAAATCGTGTGTGATATTGTCGAAGATATTGAATGCGGTGCTAAACTCGTTGTCCAGAGTTATGATGGAGCGGCAGTTATGGCTGGAGAATTAGGGGGTCTTCAAACCAAAGTAAGGGAGTCTTTTCCAAGTGCCTTATTTGTACATTGTTTTGCTCATCGGTTAAATTTAGTTCTGTGGCAGTCAGTAGCACACATTAAGGAATGTAAAATCTTTTTTTCGACCCTTAGTGGAATGGCTACCTACTTTTTTCTCAAGATCTTCAAAACGTACTCGAGCGTTAGATTTGATAGTACAAAAAAGATTGCCCAAAGTTGCTCCTACACGATGGAACTACAATGGAAGGCTTCTCTTAACGGTGTGTGAATATCGACATCCTTTAATTGAATTATTTGAAAATATTTTAGAAAACAGTTGTGATTGGGACACTGAGACCTTGAATAGTTCTAGAGGTTATTTAGACTGTTTAAAAAGAGACTTTAACTTTAATTTTCTGTTAAATATTTTTTCAGAGATATTTCCCTTTTCTGATAATTTATTTAATATATTACAAAATAAATCAAATGACATTGGATTCTGTGTTAAAAAAGTGGAGGAATTTAAAAACATTATAAATAAACAAAGAAATGAATTTGATAAATTTTGGGAAAATACAGTTAACACCGAGGAACATCTACAACCCCAAAGAAAACGAATACGAACTGACAATGTTGGGGACCTTAAAACTTCATATCGAAGACTTTTGATTGAAATAATAGACCAGATTTCTGAACAATTAAATAATAGATTTGAAAATATTAATAATTTACAATTTCTCGAACTATGTAATTTTAGTGAATTTAAAAATAAACCTTTCCCGGAAAAAGCTTTTCAATCCTTAATTGACAGTTATGGAAATAATTTTGATATAGTTGCATTGCGGTCTGAACTTACCGTAATATATGCTACTGAAGAAGTAAATACAAAAAATAATGCTAGTGACTTACTGAACTTTTTAAACGAGACAGGGTTAAATAAGGCGTATTTGGAAGTGATTAAATTGTGCGAGTTAGTGGTGACAATTCCTGCCACTAGTGCTTCAGTTGAACGCAGTTTTTCTGTACTAAAACGCATTAAAAACTTTGTAAGAAATTCAACAGGCCAAGATAGACTTTCAAAACTATCAGTTTTATCTATAGAAAAAGATCTCGTTAAGGAAATGTCTGAACATCCACGATTTTACGACAACGTTATTACTGAATTTGCTAAAAAAGACAGGAGGATCGAATTACACTATAAATAAGTAAGTTTTTTAAATTTGCTTCCCTTTCTTTAAATCCCACCGCACGCCCCTGATTCGACGAGAACACGATAAAAGCCAAAAATCTCGAATGATTTCTTTTACAACCACAATTAAATTTAAATTTCCATGAAGAAAATGCTCAAAACCGAAATTAAAGATATACACTACAGTGTCATTTAAAAATACTTGATGACGACACTGCTTCCAAAACGGAAGGGCGATTTTTTTCAAGTACATCAATACATGCGTAATAATTAACAGATTCTGAGGTCCTCTATAAGTTTTTTTTAAAACTCAAACTTATGGAGATAATACGCTTATATCCATACTTTATTAACACCCTGTACGGCTGTACAGTAACTTAATTACCCCAGAGTACCTATCAAGGAATTGCTGGTACAATGAATTGCCTAACACGTATGCGTTACAGTAGTCAAATCAAATTCTTGCTTTCAACTTTGTGTGCCTTATTGGAATTATTTTTGAAAGGCACTGTATTATACGCTTACGTACAACCAGCAACGACATCGCAAAAAAGCTTTCTTCAGATGTTTATGAAAAACAAATGTATGCACATATTAAACTTGTAAATTTCAGATAAATAAACTACTTACTAATTACTTAGATACAAACATCAGTTTAAATTTTGGCGCAACCTACAAATACCTAATTGAGAACTGCTATTACTACAAAAATGTTAATGTTAATATTTCCTACGATTATAATAAATCTACTATAATTATATAAATTAAAAGCTTAGCTTAATACTTATCCCGTAGAAAAATGTTTCCCCTTGTTTACAAAGCACTTGTAGAATTAGATGAGTGTTCAATTATTGATATGCGACCTTTTTGTTATACAAATTTGATACCGACATGTATTTCAACTCACGCACATCATCATTTTCCTAAATTTTCTTTTTAAAAAAATCTAGAAACATGATTTGTGAAAGTTCATGAATTGGTAAAAAGGTCGCCAAAGTGCATGCAGCAATAAGAGTAAACAGTACCGCCTGACGGAGCTACGGGCTACCAAATATCATGAATTGTTTATTGGTTAATCAAGTCGACTATGTACTGCCACCCGCGCCTCTGTGCCGCTTGATGGGTTGCGTGCTCCACTGTGTATTCTGTTTTCATTGGTTATATAAACCGTTTTATGGTAGACGAACATTACAGCAGTTTCAAAAATGTACAAAAACTCAACAAATTTTCGTAGCAAAGACATTTTGAATTGTAACTAATAAAACTTTCACATAATAACATCAATTATATTAATTTCATTAAAAAAATGACAAAATGTGTCTATTGAATAGCTTATTTATAATAGAGAAGAGATGTGACAATCACTTCGCCGTCGCGTCGCGTCGTCTGGAGTTTCATGGGCTTCGCAGTTTATTTTATTATTATTATATTTTATAAAACGATATTGTACACGTAACATTAGATCAGAATACTTTTACGAGTAATATGCTAGGCTGGGTTAAGTTGTGTTCGAAAAATATAAATAAACGAAGGAACAAATACACCCAAATATTATATTTCACTGTTCATAGTAACAAATACTATTCAAATTTAGTGAATCACATCGTTTTAACCACAAAACTGGCAAAGAACAACGTTTTGTAAAATATTCGGTATTACAAAACACCCCACAATGCAGTATTCGGAGAAGCATTAATGACAAGGTACTTTTAAAATTGTCACATTCTATTTTTAGCAAATTGACATTTTTTCCGAGTTTAGAGATTCAACCCACGATTGTTAACAAATTGAGGTGTATTATTAATTTTAAAGGCGCACTAAAAGTGCTTAATTTAAACCGGACAGATCTAATTACCATGTAAACATGTGTATTATTTAAAAATACATAACGATCAATACCTACTACCAAAATTTTTCACATTTTAAATACAAAATCAAATATTGTGACAACAGCGAAATAGACCTGGTAGAGAGCAGAATGTGTTTTTTTTTTCGAACTTTCTAGTAACAATGTTTAGAAAATTTAAACTTTAATGCTTGCATATTAAAAACTGATTCAAATTTTTTTAACTTAAAAGTTTCATATACCACTTGTCTTCAAAAATTAATTAAACGTATTCTTCAAATTTTGTAATGAACTAAAAGCTTTTATTTAGTTTTGTATAGATATTTAAAATTTGAATTTGGTTGCCTTTGTATTTAATAAATGAGCGATAATTAAAATTAAACCTGTTTGCTCATCAGCAAGGCGCGGATTTATATGCACAAAAAACGGTCAAAATATGCGGACATATACCTATGCACCAAATATATGCAAGATATGCACCATCTTATGCGCAATATTCAAGCATTATATACAAAACTTGCAAGTGAAAGCAGTATTTAAAGATTTTTTTAATTTTGTTATTAAAACAAGCGCCCGTGGAGGAAAAACCTTACAACATAATATTTCACTTAAAATTATAATTTAAAAATAGCAATTTTTAAACACTAGCATTAGTATAGTATAACAATTTAAACTTATACCTAATTTTTATATTTTATAGCATTATAGCAATAAATTACAATATGTTTTTTAAGATTTTCAACATGAAACGACTGACTGTTATCAGATAATATGTTTTTATAAGTGGAAAGGCTCCTTTCGACGTCAACGAAAGTGATTGGCGCATTTTTTACATTAGTAATAATGTAAAAAATATCCAAATCTAGTTGCATGTCATTATCATTAAAGTTGCCAGTTAAAACCTAATTCGCCTTCACAAGAGTTTTAAAGCATTTTTTTCAAACTTTTTATAAGTTCTACTGAATCGTATAGCAAGACTTTTTCCTTTTGTAATTAATTAGGTGTTATACTTACAACACTATAATTGACTTTTATAAATACTAATTGTTTTGCAAGTTGAGATTTGTTTGTTATGGTTTTTGAATCGATTACACAACTTGGGGAGTCTTCAAAATTTCCTAATTAATTTTTAAATATTTTCAAAATTATTTGTATAATAAACAGAACTATCCAATTACGTATCGCATCTGGTAAGCACTGGTTTAGAAGGCAGTGAAATATTTGGCAATTTTTCTTTAAATAACTGTACCTACAAAGGTGTTTTTACAAATAACTTTTATCATCATCATCATCATCATCATCATCTGACATGGAGCTGACTCGAGGGTCATATTAAATATTCAATTGTTTACAATGGGAAACGTACTCCTAATTTCTTCTACAGCTGTATTTATATCATGAGCCAAACTAGTTGTATGGATTAAATTTAGATAAAAGTATTTAAATTTCGGCCTGGTTTTATCATATACATACATACCTATAGTGCAGTATCCGATAGCATTAATGTTATTTTTTCTGTGGAAACTCTTTTCGGCTAGTTTTATCAACAGAATAGTAAATATAGTTTGTTCTTATAATTTCGCGAAGTTTACGTGTTGTTATATGAATTTCGTTGATATAATTTTACCGGAGGGGGCTTTCTCTAGAACATGTTTACTAGTACATATATTTTTCTAAGAATAACTTAAAATTATTATTATTTAATTTTGTTAGTGATATGTTAGCACTCACTAAATCATTGCATAAATCCATCATACTAAATTCTTTTTTTTTTTCGTTTAATTTGGAAATTTCAGCAATGACCTCGCGGATCGATATTTCCTTGGTTTAAAGCAGTTTTAATATGTTGATTCACTTGGATTTTTTATCACATGAAACCTAGAACGATAAAAATTTTTTGTTACTTCGGTCTGACATGCAGAATCAATAAATTTGAAAATTGTAAAAAATCAAAGATTTCTTACCGTCTTGCTGCAGACTGTGCAAAGTATTTAGTTTTCCTATAGCACCAGTTCCGGATAACCTTTTATCCGTAATAAAGGCAAGCTTCTGTCTTTTGTCATTTTTTTTTGTGCAAACCGAAACACACACAAAGCGAGCCACTATTTTGCTATTTCTTACGAAGTGGTAGGCACGAAAAACATAATGAAACTAATATCTGCTACTCTCCAAGAGTATTGCAATTGCATAATTTTTAGAAATGATTGTAAAAATTCCAAAACGTGAAAATAACATTCTACCTGCTATAATCCGGGACACCCGCTCAAGAATACCTAGTAAACACCACGCACTTATTGAAGATCCCAATGTGCTTCTCATTTCCTCCTCTTTTATATTTTAAAATTTAATGTTCTTTTTGGGAATATAAATAAATATATTTAAATATGTCTTTACTCTAAAAATATGCTCTAAAACCCCAATTTATGTAGAATTTGTAAATTAAAATTATTGTCATTTAATTGAAATTTATTAAATATGGATACAAACAGAAGCATTTTATTGGAATATTAAAATCATTAAATATGCATTTGCATAAAATCCGTGCCTTGCTCATCAGTATGGAGAAACAGTAGATTTCATACAGTAATTTTTTGGTGTGTTACTTTTGTACTTTCCCCGTTTTCTGCTCTGATCATTTTTTTTCTGATGTCCCTTAATTTCACCATATTTTTATTGCAAAACTCAAAAAATTAATTTTTCACCTTATGCTCTCAGAAGAAGGAATACTCTTGGGCTTTTAACTACACTTGTATTCTAATAGTCTAATCGATATATAAATAATAACTCGCTGCATGTCGGCCTTTTGGGTGCCCAAATAATGCTCCTGATTAAAATGTTTTCATATAAAATACGTTTAAAAATATAAAAGTTTGTGAAAGGTGAAGAGCTTCCTGAATTTTCGCTATTTAATAGTGCTTCATATCATAATTATTACGTGTTTGTTTTTTCTGTTTTCGCTCTCGGTTTGTAAGTCGATGGTTTGGTTTCTTAAGAGACACCCCATTACATAAGACCTTAAACGATACTATAAAATAATGGACTTGTATCTTATCAATACGACGCGATGATAACACGAAAACATTTAATTTATTGTAGTAAAGAATGATAATACCAGCAGGTAGGGTATACAATCACCTTCGATTTCTGTAATAGCAGAATGAAATATTTAATAGTCTGAAATTAGACCAACTTGGCATTCAGTACATACATGTATAATTGTATAAGCGACGATAATACTGCTTGTAAGACATACAACAAGACTACTACTAATAATATATAACAAGATAATATGCTGAACAACTACACATTAGCCATGATTATGTGGTTGAGGAATGCTAAATATAAATACTAAACATTTCAAAAGTTTTAGCTTTAAGCAAAAAAAATGCAGTAGTCTTCTATTTAGTGGATAAATTCGTATTTTTTACTATTAAAAAATTAATATAGAATATGTAGCACAAAAACACAATCACCCCATTTTTAAATAACTACTTAGCTAGTATTTAATTTGGCAACTGTATTATTTCGTTCATTGATTTTCAAACATGTTAATCAAAATTTCAACTTAGGTTAGAAGCATTAAAAAAAGGTAGAAACCAGAAACTCTTCTGTGGATACCGATCGATGCATTAATATTTGATATTGTCTCCTTGGAAACTAAAAGAGAGCAAATTAGAAATTGCACGAACTGAAAACAATGCCACTGAAAGAGTACAACAAAAACGGTTAGAACATGAACACGTATTCTGAAAACATATTACTATTTTAAAGCTATTCTTTTGATGACTTTTTGATAAGAAATGATTTTACGACAAGCTACTATAAAGACGTGAACAAAAACGTGTCCTACTTAGCAAACGATTATTTTTTAATACCGGCATTTGAATGGCTTTAGACGTTTCCGTAAGACAATAATAAGGTATTAGCAATTAGATGCTATTCCTACCTAGTAATTAATTCCTTTTGAAAATTAAATTACAGGAAGCGCTTCATTTCAATTAAACGAAAACCGAGTTGAATCAGGATCATTTTTTTATGTAAAGATCATTTTTTATTTTTTAACTCTAGTTTTGACAAAAAGAAAGCTGTCATACCTAAACCGTCATCTCTATATATCAAACACATTAGAAGGAATTGTAGATGTTTAGAAGATATATTTTTACATTTTCTTCGCTGTCATCTAAGCAACTCTTATAAATGCTCTACATAAATTGCATATAAAATCTCTTTGTGGTTGAACGACAATAACGTTTTTCAGGATCAGGAGTATTTCATTTTGTGAATATAATATACATCGTTAGTAGAGTAGTTACTAAAAAGGTAGCAATTGAACATTTTTTGCGGAAAGAAAATTACTTTAAAAACAAAAAAAAATGTTTATAAAAAACGCTATTATTACATGACTATGTGATTAACCTGCTTTGTTGTTAATATAATCAATTATAGAGCGGTTCCTACTATTGCCTCACTAAATGTTCATGAATTGTTATATTATTAAGCTAATTAAAAAATAACATAGGAACTCTTAATAACGCTCATTACAATTTGACCAGCTGGTTTATTATCTTGAGCTATTTTATAACGAAGTTGATAAGCGTAGAATACGCATGGTCAGGGGGTTTTAAAAGGAATACACCAAACAATTTTATGCAACTTTGCAAAAATATGTTTGAGTGCAGAATCTCTGGCTTAGCTCAACAATAAAGTAACTCTGAACGAAACTATGTATCTCAAATATTGCAGTTGTGGTTAAGAAAAACGTTGTAAAATCGTGCAACATGTTTCACGTATAATTGATTTGAGTATAAAAGAGCAGAGAACCGCAATGAGTCTTTTCAAAATTGTTTTATCTATATTATTGACCATAATAGCATTTTATTTTAACGCAAAACCCATAAAATCATTAAGTTTGTTAGCTTTTAGTTACTGTTGCTTTCATTTGAGAAAGTATTATCAAATACATCACCCATTTACCTATAATGTTATATCTGTTTCATCATTAATGACAATCAAATCAATGAAGCGCTTCCCATATACCTTTGCACGAACGTCTAATTTTTCAGTAGATTAGAGCGGAATGATTTGGCAATTTTAAACCAGTAGCTATCAAAATACGAACTTAGTTTGATTTACTATTTCATTTCACACACCACATCCGAAGTATTTCTAAAAAAAACTTCCGCTGTTAGTTTAAAACATAATCTATTTTGCATTTTCAGGTGCACAAAACTCGAATTTTTTTTTAATGATAATACTTCTACTTTTTTTCTGAAATATAATCACTATCGCATTTGTTGTCCACTTAAGGTTTATGTACTTAGCTACTAAAATATCTAGAAGCAGGGCTTAAGTTTTGCAGTCACCTAATTTGATTGCAGTTAGACATTTGTGAAGGAAAAATTAGGAAGCCATAACAGTTCTATTTTTATAATAATATTTTATTAAACAAAAAAATAATAATAGGGCAAAAGTAATTCTGTAATATGATAAAAATTGTTTAGTGGTTTAACCCATATAGCAAACACATTTGTGTTTTCCTTCTTCTTAATTTATAATTCATTTTTCTAAATTAAAACTAAATGCGCTTTTTTACATTAAAAATTACAATTGTTAATATGATTCTTTTTCGGCAAACGTCCTGTGTATTAAAGATTACCATTGGAATCATTTACCTATTTTTAGAAATTGTAAGTATAAGTTGAATAAAATTTAATATCAGAAACATATAAAGATAAATAGATGTGCGATATGTACAAATAATGTTTCATGAACAGCAGTTTTTTAAGTGCAGGAAGAACACAGCAGATCTTATACAATAGATGCGCGCTCTCATAAGGTCATAATCATAAAAGATTTAACTAAAGCCGACTTTAGTACAAAGTTCATTTGATTTTAGAATAAAGTTGTACCTCAGAGCGACCTCAAACTGTTATCAAATATTTTTCTTATATTCACTTAAATGTCTAAAGTTACCATAAATAATTATGAAATTGTATTTCTACTTTATGAAATTTTTAAACAACGAGTTTTGAAACAAAAATAATTATTTTGTACTAATGTAATTTAAAAAAAGGCCGCAGACTATATACCTTTGCTACAATTGCTGTAATTCCATACATATAAAGTGTTGAAATGAGAAATTAAAAAAACTAACTTTATTTCGTTCATTAACTCTTGAAGCATGAAACTGCCAAATAAATTGATGCTTTTAAAAACATAAAGAGTAGTACCTTTAGTAATCGTCAGTTTGGAAACTTAAAAAATATGTGATTAGAGATTAAATCTGACAGTTTAAAATTGGGCCGCATCAATATTCGGTAGACGGATTAATTGGTCGAATATTCGGGTGGTAAGCTGAATACTAAATTGCTTGTAAAGTTCAGTGGTACAACCAAGATTAAAATACCTTACAACAAAGTTATAATTTAGGTAGCTAAACAGAAACACTATTAACGATTACCTAACACAATTAGAGCGCACGCATTGATTATAGCAATAAGACGTATTGGACACTTGACCGAATAATTGGCTCGAGTTGGTTAATAATATTCGGTACTTAGCCGAATAGTTGACCTAATATTTGGTATTTGGCCGAATAATTATTGGACTAATATTCGGAAATTGGGCGAATAGTCGGTCGAATGTTAAGCGGCCGAATGTTCGTCGAATCTTCGTTATTAAGCCGCGAGAGGCTGGCCGAATATTGGATATTCAGTAACCAAAGTCACTATTCTGTAAATCTCTATAATTTAAAATATTACTTAAAATCGTTTTAGTTTGTAGCATAGTCATGAAAACAAATATTTACCATTGGCTCTCCATCCTGCACTCTATTTAACGTGAATGAAGAAGAATAATTCAAATGTAAAACAATCGTAGATATTCGAATTCAGTAATATTTTACATCAAAATTCGCCTTTTTCATCCATATTATGGAGAGTGCAAGACTAATTTGTGGTATTTGGCCTATGATTAAAAACTAGGAGATATTATAATGAAGTGTAGAATTTACGAAAGCGCTTAAATTGTTAATCTAGCTTTCATATCTGTTCGCAAATTTATTGTTATAATTCGAAAATATAGCATAAATTGCGACTAACTGCCAAAGTTTTGAAATTTCTATTTTCCTTCATTCTTGTTTTATACAAAAGTCTATTGCTTGTAAGTCGTTTTATTCTTTATTTATTTGTTCAAAACTAAGACCTTAAAAGTCTCATACTAAAACTTTGTCTTGAGCCCGAAGAAACATAAAATAAGTCCTGTGGCAAGCAATTTAAAAAGACTTTGGTCAATTCTTGCACAGGTCCAGTCACTTGCGCCGCAGCTGAAGTGGCATTCTGTGGAACTACGCGAGCGCTTGCGTGAGGGGAGAAACAACTACCTCGATGTATATACCGCAGTAGCGTGTGGAGTTTTGTTAGTTTCGCGTCGAATGTTGTTAGTGAAGGATTGCACGACGTATGTTTACGCTCTTCAGACCATTGAACATTATTATTAAAAGTTCGTTAAAATAAAGCCTGTGATATAACTCGTAGTTAAACGTGAAATATCAGAAAGTTTCATTTACGGTGTATTTACGTAAAATGGCTAATGTTAGAAGACAAAAAGACTGTGCGAAAACAATGTTAAAAAGGAGTGAATTTTTTAAATCTTAGTTTACGATATGAAGAATAAAAAATTCGTGTGAACCTAGAATAAACAAAATCTAACAAAATGTGGCTGCATGTGTGTATAATTTTGTTTTTCGCGATAACGCGCGCGGTTTCGAAGTTTGAAGGCCCGGAGCAGTGTAGTTGGTCAGCAGACAATAATGACACTTCTTCCGGGAAATTCGTTGTTACATGCAGATTCAGAACTTTAGACGGTTCGGGTACCAATCTAAGCGCTCTTCCGGTAGAAGGTACTTCCAAGTTAAGAATTCACTGCAGTGATGTGTTATTTTTTGAAAGTGAGCTTCCATCGCAAGGCCTTCAGCGACTTCACGAACTACAAGACTTGCAGATTGACAGTTGTAAAATTCTGAATTTAGACGCAAACTCATTAGAAGGTTTATTTAACCTCAAGAAAGTGTCGATCAACACGTACAACGTAGATTGGGGTTCAGGCAAAAGCTTGGAGCTGACGGGATCAAGTTTCGCAGGACTTAAGGAGTTGTATAGTTTGAACCTCGCCAACAACAACATTCGCAGCTTGCCTGAAGATGTTTTCTGTCCCCTTACTAATCTGCACACACTGAATTTGACACGCAACCGCGTCCGCAGCTCCGAAAGAATCGGCTTCGGGGACATGGTTGCACCAAGGTCTGGTTGCGGCAGTAGCGATCTGCAAATTTTCGATTTGTCATATAATGAGATCCGGTTACTCCCGGAGGACTCGGGGTTGTCGCGCTTGCGACGGCTGCAGCAGCTTGACTTGAAGTATAACAACATTAGTGAAGTATCTGGTGAAGCACTGACTGGGCTCGTATCTTTACGCGTCCTCAATCTGGCTAACAACAGGATAGAAATTCTGCCGCAAGGCTTGTTTGCTGGTGCTCGTGAGCTTCGGGAAGTACATTTACAAAACAACTCGTTGTTTTCTCTTGCCAAAGGGTTATTTCATAGACTAGAACAATTGTTGGTGTTAGATTTATCTGGAAATCAATTGACCAGCAGCCACATAGATGCTGGAACGTTCACGGGGTTGATTCGTTTAATAATTCTTAATTTATCACATAATGCGCTTACTCGTATTGACGGACGTACTTTTAAAGACTTATTTTTCCTTCAAATTTTAGATTTAAAAAATAATTCCATCGGATTTATCGAAGACAATGCGTTTCTTCCATTATATAATCTGCACACTTTAAATCTTGCCGAAAACCGCTTAAACACAATTGGACCGCTTTTATTCAATGGACTATTTGTATTAAGTAAACTTACATTAAATAACAATTTAATCGTGAGCGTGGACTCGCAGGCTTTCCGTAATTGTTCGGACTTAAAAGAGCTCGATTTAAGTTCAAACGCACTTCAGGATGTGCCGGAAGCAATCCAAGAACTCGCATTTCTAAAAACCTTAGATTTAGGCGAAAATCAAATTACCACTTTTAAAAATGGCTCTTTTAAAAATTTGAATCAGTTGACCGGTTTGCGACTGATCGACAATAATGTAGGGAACCTTACGAAAGATATGCTGTGGGACTTGCCCAGTCTGCAAGTACTCAATTTGGCCAAAAATAAAATTCAAAGCATAGAACGGGGCACGTTTGAACGAAATACGCAGGTAGAGGCAATACGCTTGGATGAAAACTACCTCACCGACATAAACGGCATATTTGCCACGCTCGCGAGTTTATTATGGTTAAATCTATCAAAAAATCACTTGGTGTGGTTCGATTATGCGTTTATACCTAGTAATTTAAAATGGTTGGACATCCACGGAAATTTTATCGAACACTTAGCAAATTATTATAAAATTCAAGACGAAATTAGAGTAAAAACGTTGGATGCTAGTCATAATAGAATAACAGAAATTTCTCCTATGTCTATACCAAATAGTGTCGAATTATTATTTATAAACAATAATTTTATTAAAACAGTGCACGCTAATACGTTCCTAGATAAAACTAGTCTAGTGCGAGTGGACATGTATGCGAACGACTTAGTTAACATGGACTTGAACTCTTTACGGCTTTCACCAGTTCCTTCTAACAGGTCTCTGCCCGAGCTCTACATAGGTGGTAATCCTTTTCATTGCGATTGCAGCATGGAATGGTTGCAGCTCATTAATAACATGTCCGCTGCTCGTCAGTATCCACGTGTGATGGACCTAGACAACATTATGTGTCGCATGACTCATTCTCGCGGAATGGCTCATATGCCTATGGTAAGAGCAAAGCCTAGCGATTTCCTATGTACCTACGAAACCCACTGCTTTGCTCTTTGCCATTGCTGCGATTTTGATGCTTGCGACTGTGAAATGACGTGCCCAACAAACTGCTCCTGTTATCACGATCAAACGTGGAATACCAATGTAGTCGACTGTTCTGGTCAAAACGCTCTAGAAATCCCGCAGCGCATTCCCATGGACGCCACCGAAGTTTACCTTGATGGTAACGATTTCCGAGAATTACAAAATCACGTTTTCATAGGCCGTAAGAATATGCGGGTTTTATTTGTAAACAACAGCGGCGTGGAAACCATACAAAATCGCACATTCAACGGCCTCAACAATTTGCAAACTTTACATTTAGAGGATAACCGAATACGGGAGCTGAAAGGTTACGAGTTTGAGCATTTATCACAGCTAAAGGAACTGTACTTACAAAATAATATAATCGCACACATTGGAAATTTAACACTAGCGTCGCTGAAATCGCTTGAAATCCTCCGATTAGATGGAAACAAGCTGGTTGCCTTTCCTGTTTGGCAATTAACGCAAAATGCTCGTTTAACTGAAGTAACTCTGGGCAACAATCACTGGTCCTGTCGTTGCAAGTTTCTACAAGAATTATCATCATGGATAAGTGAAAATTCGGCCAAGGTGGTAGACAGTTCGGACATTACTTGCTACAACATGGACTCAAAACCCCCGCAACGCCGCGAGATCGATCTTAACAGCACGGCATGTAGTGATTATTATGCGGGTGGTTCGGTTATCGATAGCATGCTGTTTTCGGACTATCTTCCAATGGCTGTAATAACATTGTGCATCGTATTGTTACTGTTGTTGGGACTAGTGTTTTGGTTTTCGTTTCGTGATTCCGCTCGAATATGGCTGTATTCGCGATACGGGGTTCGGTTGTGTAGTTTCCGTGCAGCAGCAGCGAAACAGTGCGAGGACAGAGACAAATTATACGACGGATTCGTTTGCTACAGCCCCAAGGACGAAGAATGGGTGGTGCAATCCCTCGCAGTCCAATTAGAACCTAGTTTTCAGCTTTGCTTGCACTACAGAGATTTACCCCACGCGGCTTATCTTCAGCACGCCGCTCCAGCAGTTTTAGAAGCTGCCGAAGCAAGCCGCAGAGTTATTCTTATCCTTACTCGTAATTTTCTGCAAACGGAATGGTCGCGTTTTGAACTGAGGCAGGCGCTTCACGAAGCACTTAAAGGGAGAGTATTTAAACTGGTAATTTTGGAAGAAGGCCCGATTCCAGAAGCCGACTTGGATCCCGAATTAAGACCCTACTTAAAAACCGGTCAACGTGTGCGATGGGGCGAAAGAAGATTCTGGGAAAAGCTTCGCTACGCGATGCCTTCCGTTGAACCGCGCGGTAAAATAAATGCGAATTACCGGCGCAATATAAATAATTATACAATTGATTCGCGTGTGGTAGCTAATGGTACTCATCACCACACGTATCCTGAGAAAGTCAAGAATCCTCCACCACCCTCACCGCAAATGTTCCCGCCGCCCGCATACACGGCGGGAATGTCTCAAGAGATGGATGAGGCCAACTACTCCTCGGCGACGACGGCCACACCGTCCCCCAAACCGGTGCGTCGCGTACAAGAATCGCGTCCATTATCGGATCACATCTATTCTAGCATCGATTCCGACTACAGCACCTTGGAACGCGGCAATTCAGGTCGCAGAGGCCCACCTTGGAGACCGCAAGTTATGATGCACCACCACTCTGGAGGTGGTAGCGGTCAGGCCTACCTCGTGTGATAACCTATTGACTGACTAGGCGTAAGAAAGACTTTTTGATAATACTGAATATAAGACTCGCAGCGTGTAATTTTATTTGTATTATTTTTGTACATTTTTGTACATAGATATATTTATTTGGTCATAATTTCCTTTTGTATAATTTGTGTATATTTTATACCAGTTGCAAGACGAATAATAAATGCAATGTGAAATTAATCGACTTTGTGAATTGTGGATGGCTTTTCACCTGTTACAGGATAAATTAGGTGAGTGCTTTGATGTTCAGTTGTAGCATTCTAGCATTCAGTGACAATAAAGCACAAAAAGAAGAGTATGTTGTTCAAAAATATATTTATGCCCTTAATAAGGCATTCCGGTTCCACAATAAAGCATTCTCAGGCAGCATGGAACATCTCGAGCTCGAGTCATCCCCTATCTGTGAAAGATCGACATCATTACAGGCCATGACGCGACTTCATATTGTGTAGCACCACTTAGCGCCTGTAATTCTTGGCACAATGTGCACCTCGGTCAAAGAAGCCGCATTGTTTTCTACTAATAAACGCTACACAATTGTATGAAAAGTTGTATCGAGTTATTTCACTTAAACTTCAGTAAATTGCTCTTTTACAGTTAGAAAAAACCTTTTAACTGTTGTTGAATGTTAAAAGTTTGTAAATTTTCTTAAATAACCCTTAAAAAGTATTTTACTAAAAAGCAATTCGCATGAATCTGCATACAAATGCTTAGTTGTTTCTTTATGACCTTCTTTTTAAGAAATTTACGAACGAATTTTTATTTAATGGATAAAAAACAAAGTTAAAAATTTATATCTCAGGTGCTGGTGTTCTACGAAGTTAGCGAAATGAACGCACAAGAATTTTGACCCGATTAAAAATTCTCATCTGCTATTTCGGTAGAGAATGTGAACATGTTCTTTTTCTGAAGCTGCCATTGATATCATAATACTTTATTGCCTATTGTTTGAAGCAGCGGAATCATTTCATCGCAGAAACAATTTTTATGATAACATGTTAATATAGCGACGAACTCGGCTAATTAAAAATGAGAATTTATAATTATTTATTAAGTTAGTTCGTTGCTGTTTGTTTTCCTGTCTAATTAATTTGGTCTGAAATTCATATCTGCCTTATTAGTTTAATTTATATTGAAGGTTACCTTTACTCTTAATGAATCATTAAAATATTTTCTGTGTAACACACTAATATACGAGTTTGAGCCTTTTTGGTGTATATAAAATTAAATATTACAATTTTGGTAGATCTGCTGCAGCGTTTCCTAAATTGAAAATTTATTTCGTATTATTGATTGTGCATTGCGTGTGCAACTCAATATCAATTTCCAGGATATATTTATTTCTAAATTTAAGTATGTATTTGTTAGAAGTTAATGAAAAAATATCGATTGCCAAAAAAATATTTTCAACATTTTTGTCTAACCAAGATTGTCGCTACAAAGCATACGTTTTAAACTAGATTCATTGATTGCTCGCAAAATGATCATTTACTTAACATAGGTCTTTGTTTCGAGAAGATACTGGAAATCAATATTCACAGGACATGAAATGGATGTCTAAAAATAGATATCTACTTATGGAAGCATTAGGTCTGCCATTAAACATTACAATAGCTACAACCAAGTAAATATTAATATTTACATGCAGCGTAAATCTTGAGTGCCTATTTCTAAATTTTTAATATGAATACTTTTTAAAATGAAGTGTAATGAAATAATTTAGTGTGCTAAAATGTATCCTTATATTTGTACCTTTAGACCTTTACCTTACATGAAATTTCCAACAGGAAGTATTTCTTCACGAAATTTAAATTTCATACCTAACTGTAATATCCCTTTTTATCAGTTTTTAGAATATAGGATTAACGTTTCATTTGATTTAACGATAATTTTTCCGTCACAAGATATTGTTTTAATCGTTTGGTAAATATGAAACCTGGTAACATTTACGAACAGTTTTAGATAAATATGAAAATTCGGGTTTACGCGCCCGCGTTTTACTCCAAAATATTTATTAGTTTTTTTTTTACTTTTGGCTGGTGATTGTACTTATAGTTGAATATTTTCAAAATACGATTTTGCGTCTACGCATTTTAATTGTGCACACAGAGTGTTTGATTGGTACGAGTGAATTTTAAAGGCACGAATTAGCTCTCAGATTCGCATTTCTTGGGTTGTTATCCGAGATGGTACTTGAAAGATATGAAATAAAGAATTCCCTGTGGTATTTTAGTAGGAAGCTTGATTTTATTTAGGATTACTTTTAAGATCGCGCTGAATTATTCACAAAGGATGTACACACAAAGGCTAGTTACGTCTAATTAAATACTTCTTGGTTTACATATTTTTATACGTAATCATACTGGTAAGTTTAAACCAAAAACATCTCAGTTTTCCTAAAGTGGGTCTCGGTTAATTCATTTTAATTTTATCTTCTTTCGCTTTGTTATATAAAAACAAAATTGTCGTAAATTACAGTTTTCAACAATTATGCCTTTTAAAATAATGACATGCTATTATTTTTCTGTAGCACAAAAAATCACTGCTTTTGTGCGACAGTTCAAGAATACTAAAACTGTGCTAACAAAAGAATCGACTCAAATATCATTAGCCGCTAGATGCTCGTTATTTTTTCGTAAATCTCTTATATGTCCTTGCCTTTGATTCTGTAACACGGTTGATCAAAGACTTCTGGATTCGCTGTGCAAAATAAAATGTTACTATTCTTTAAATAATTATAATCACGCTCTTTAGCTTATTTGATACCTAAACGTTTGCTCTAAAAAATGTCGATATAATAAAATTGCAAAAACGTGAAAGGTTCATTTGGTTGGTGTTTTAGGTTGTTAAAAACTTTATACCTAGGAGTAGAATTGCACAATTTACTCCTGTCACTTATAATATAAAAAAACAAAGGCTTCAAGTGTTGACGCTTTAATTAACTGGAATTGTATATTACACAGAGGTAAAGCGAACAGACTGGCTAATTATTTTAGGTGTTTATAATTTATATTATCCTATAAATTGTATATGTAAGAATATGCTTGGCATTTCCGGAACGAAACAAAAGACGCAATTTTTCTTTTCAAGAAGTACAAAGAGACGAACAGATTTTGAATACGTTGTGGTCTAGAAATTTCACAGTAGTTTAAAGTCAAACGATTTTAATAGGTTAGGTATTTTTTAGCATAGGTACATTATTTACGGTTCTTTGTTGGTAGCGATGATAGGTAGCTATGATTTAATACATTGGTTTGGAATATTAATTTAGGAATTCTTAGTAGTCGAATTTACATTTTTATGTATTTAGGTTTCACCACTTCTATAAATTCAAGAGATAGCAACAGTAAAAATGTATATTTAGTTCGCATATCACATACGAGAATTCAAGCCAGTTTAAACAATGTAAATTAAGTATATGAATTGCTATGTTTATTAAATTAATGGTGGTGCCTTGATATTTCAAAAAAATTAAGTTTTGCTATTTCAGCCTTATCCTAAATGCAAAGAGTTAAGTTTTAGATATAAATACATACATATACCACGAAAGGAATATTACAAATCTCGTAAATATTATTTAAATAAAAAACGATTTAAAGTAATTTCGACAAATTATTTTCATTTCGAAACAATTTATAAAATTAAATTGCAATTATTTCTAAATTAATCGATTCAGATATTTATAAACTTATTTTATTCATTTTATTATTATTTAGGCTACCCCATATCATTCAATTAACGAGAAATTGAACAGTTTGCATAAAACCAAAAAGTACCTAACATTTTTCGCTAAATAAATTTTTACTGTGTAGGAGAACGCCGACATTATTCTTAAATAACCAAATTAAAAAATTGTAGAATTTTCTTCTCTTATTTCTACATTCTAAAATTATTAAATACTGTATTTGAGCTGTTAAGACAATTAGGAATATATTTTTATTTCCAAATTTTATGTACATTTTCTGTGACTTTGATTTGGTACAATTAAGCGAATGAAAAACCTTCTGCACAAATTTTTTGCTACCTGAATTGTAACTGGTGCTCTAGCTTTTCGTTATTTTAGGTAAATCTGTGTGGAAAAAATCGCATGTAATAAGAAAGGTGAAAATATTTGCAACGTTTTATCGATTGCTATCGTAAAATGCTAAATGTTCGTTTATTATCCATAAGGAAGCTTAGTAACAAAACAGAATTCAAATTTCTAACCTTGATAATAATTTTAATTCTGACGTAGTTTAAAATAACAGTAAGCTTTTCAAGCAAGACCTAAAAGAATTATAAATATGGGTATTTTACGAAATATTTTTGAATAAAATTATGTATACCTGGGAATGTACTTACCTTACAGGTTATTTATTCACATAAATAATCATGAAACTACTAATGATGGAGGTGGCGGATCCACAAATTGCGAATATTTCTGAAGTTTCGTCTAATAAAAGACCAAATTCGGCCAAATCCGAACTTGCCAAAAAATTTGCGCAAACATTCCTAACTAATTTTCGCGCGAATGTTCACATTTATTGCCAAATAATTTAAATCTTAAAATCCAGTGACAAATTATATATAGAATTTGGTTATAGGAAAAAATACCCAACTTTGAAAAGTTGGTAGTTATTTCTTTACAACATACTAATTCCATTTTCAGAAAATATGCCTTTTCAAATTTGAAGTTTGTTCATTTTTTAAATTAAAAACAAAAATATATAACATTAACAAACCTTTTTATACAGGTACTACTACGTTTAGCTTCATTGCCGTGATAATTAATGTTATGGTAATGTTTCAAGTTTCCTACTTAACTAATATGAATTTTAGTTTTTAAGTTTGACTAAAACAGTTTGAAAATTTTTTAAAGAAGATTTTATATCTATTATTTGTGTTATGTGCAATCATAATGTGCATATGTAGTTAAAAACTGCCTTCGTTTTTATTTTAGTAAGTAAAAATAACATAAAACGCCGTTTGAAAAAAAAAGTTTTTTGAAAATTTCCGAAATATAGGCAGCAGTAATAAAATTTCTGATATTTTACATCACCAGCAACTAGGACTTATCATTTTTTAAATGTGGTCGATAACTAAAAATCATAATATTCCTCTACGTCTTTCTCTGTCTTAAGTATTTAATTTGCGGATAAAAATCTATTTGGGGCTGTTAACAAAATGTGACCTCCCAAGTTGATGGTTATAGTTTTAGACTCGAGTCTGGAATTGAACTCTGCACTAGTTCAGCTACTCGCGCAGTAAATCATACTTTGTAAAACTGCAACTTGTTTAATGACCGACCTACAAGTTGCTTGTAATATTACACCTTTGCCGGGCCTATTAGAATTACTTTAACGTGCACCAGACAAAGATTCACCTATTCTATGTAACTTGTAAGATAACTGCTTGAGAATCGACTGCAGGGTAACCGGACTAGTTCTAGCGGCCAACCTAAGGTCGTTTAACTGCCGACTACCGCTCATACGACAAGGAAAGTCGAAAGAGTTTATTACCACTAATTATTTATCATTATTATTGACGTTTACTAAACCCGTTATCATGATACTGAGAAGGATCATACGTTGTTGCTTGGTTCGTCTTTAGTGAGAATCAATACAACATATAAATTATTAATCCCGATCTGTGAACTAATTTTTGAGTAATAATGCATTAAAGTGAAAATTTTTTAAAAATCGCATCGGCCGCCATTTTGAAGCCAGAAAGTTAGAAATAATTGGATATGCCCTAAGGTCTTCTATCAAATTCCGTTTTCAATTTCAAAAAAATGGTTTTCCGGTATAAATGCTACCAAAAAAACATGACTAACTTCCGCTTCCGATTTCGCATTTCTTTAAAGCTTATTGACGGTAAATTTTTGATTTTAAATGTTATGACATCGAAATCGGACCATCCGCTCGGGAGTTATAGCGCGTAACCCATACACTTCCACATACAAACCCAGACATACATTTTTTTAAATAAAATTATTCTTTTTGAGTCTCTGGAAGTCCAAATATCTATTTTATCCAGGATTTTTTTAGGATTTATCCGAGCTCTTATATCCGGGACTGTTTTGATTGGATATTTTTTTCCTGTTTTTTCTTCTAGGTTTATTTTTCCGGGGCTTTGTTTTTATGGTAATTTTTCAGAGGCTTTCCGTTTGGAGATATTTTTTGGGGGATTTTTTCCCGCGGCTGCTTTTCTAGGGATGCTTTATCCTAGATTCCAATGTTACTACTGCTGTTAGGGCGCTACAAATTCTTAGCCCAGTCCCTGCTGATAATAGTAGAGAAATAGAAAGTTAAAGATATTGTTACCTGGTAAAGTATAACTGGATTATAAGGGAAGTCGTCTTAACAATTAGAGTAATTTACATAGCAAGCCAACCCAATAATTTGTCTCTGATTATGATTCCTTCTTAGTTCTATCGTAAAAATTTGTTTTTTAGCAAGTTTATGATGGATTTCACGAATACCATCATCATAATTGTCACTATTATAGTTGTTAAGAAAGCCCGCCTTGTAAGCACTTCCTCTTTTGTTATAGGATGCTGGAACTATTGCAATTCTGATTACCATGAAGTTCAATAAGCATCTCCCATTTCTAACTTATTTATTACACTAATAATAACCTTGATCATGTGCGTTATTAACATTTCATGTTAACAAAACGGGCATAATCAGTATGGGATTCATTCACATTTTGCGAAATAGATAACTATATTTGCCTACGTGTGAAATGTAAACATCTAGTATTCATAAGCATGCATTTAAAACCAAATGTAGTCGATATATATGCAACTGTGCAATAAATCGATAATTATTTATAATTGGAAATCTGTTTACATTTTAAGTAAATTATAAATTATATCAATGTAACGCTAAAATACACAAACAGTGTAGATGCTTTTCAGAATTTGTTTTGGCGTAGATCTCGAGAAAATAGAAGCGCTTAAGATGATAAGGAAATAAGCATGTTGAATATGTATTTTTTAAATAAATATATATGCAGATTTTCCATAATTCTGTTAATAACAAATTAAAGAATAATGTATAATATTACACACTGCCAATTGTGCCCTATTTAAATTGAACCCTGGCTATTAATTTTAAAATTTCAAAAACTAGCAGACGATGTTTGGGAGAAATTCAAGGATTGGAAAGTAATTAAATTACAACCACGCTTTGTCTTTATCAGCCCAGAAACTTCATAACAGTGTCCAATTTTAGAAAACTTTATTATAAACTAATAATTTAATAGTTTATTTTACAAATTTTAATTCGTAAGTACATTGATATCATACCACTTTACCCATTAAGTGTGTTAATACAATACTCAACAGATGTTGATCATAAAAATTCGTTAGAGACTTCAGAAAAAAATCCGTTTCATTTGTTTTAGCCCTGAGTTTTTTAATTTTTACAAAATTTCGTTTTTCTTAAAATCCCATTTTCTTGAAGAATGCGTGTTATATTGCAACACGCATTTTTCAAGAAAATGGGGTATTACAAATTTTATTAAAATTCAACTAAGGGTTTCTGAGATTTGGACCCGAGCATAGTTTAAACTTAAACCTTTTTGGGATCCTTGCTGTCAGTCAAAATATCAGAATCAGTTCATTGCCATACTGAAATTATGAAAAGGTAAAAATGGAGGACGTACTGTTTTCTAAAATATCTGTAGGCTATCTATAAATATAATAACATTGAAATTGTTACCTTAATTCTTAATTTTAGTAGTACCTAACTAACGTAACTAGATATATGAATCTGAGCAATCCAGAAACATGAACATATCATAACAACATTTTAAATCTAACTATTTTGAAATTAACATAGAACCAGTTTATTGCAGCATTTGTATTTGAATGCTACCTACTTGCCACTTGTATTTTAAATGTAGGGCAAGAACAGCTGTCTAAACACATTTCTGTAAACACAGCTTCCAATAAAAGAGAAAGTAGCAACAATATCATTTAACATAATAATACTACGAAAATAAACATGTAAAGCAAACTTTAAAATAACAAAAAATATGCTTAGTATTAAACCTGCTATTTTAATAACAGATATTTAGCAAAGAGCTCTAGATTTAAATTAGAAACGTATTAAAATCCAACTTTTAACGTATATTTATTCCAATTTAGTTCTGGTGGCCGCCCGTCTGTTGTTGCCTTATTTAGAAATATTGTTATAAGGAAGCAGCAAAAGCCCTGCTGGCACTATTGATTAGGACTTAGAGGCTGCTCAAGTGGTTAGATTACTTTAAACCACAAAACCGATTTTAGGAACTTGAGTCGCGAGTACTTAAAAGAGGAATTCCAACAAGTTCAAACTTACCTAATGCCTTAGTTTTAATTACATAACAACAAATTTAAAAACAAATGAGCAAAGCACTTTGCTCGGACTTTCCTCTACTTTAGAATGTGTTACAATATACCTACCATCAAAATTATTTTTGTAGCAAGGTTTTACCCGCCAACAGTGACTATGACAATGCGTTTCTTGCCGGAACCAACCGAAGTTACTAAGGTCCGCTTACAGGTACCGAGCGGAAATGCATCTGCCTGTCATAATATATTTAAACAGATTTTTTTTTAAAATTGATTTTTTTGTTGGTTTCTTGAAAAGAGGCTCATTGTAATTAAAGAAAACCAGAGACGGTGTAGCAAATTCAACAGCCAAAAATTGAGTGGGAAGTGGAACAAATAAAAATACTTTATTTATAAGTTCGAGCTTTACTTCGTTGAAGTTCATTTTAATTTATTGTAAATAAAACAATTCTTAACTTCAACAGGTTATAAAAATACTCTTAAATATTGCTGCAACTAAAAATTATGTTGTGTATCTTATTCTACTATTACTCCTAAGCAAGTTACCTTAAATGAAAATGTTTTACTGTCTCCTGTGTACGACTTTTGAGGCGTGAATTGCCGATTTAAAATGTTCAAGTTAAGTTTCTAATATTTTATAATATGTTTTACTTCATAGTTATCATTTTCTCAAATCATCTCATGCACAGCCACAATGTGTTCTCTTTTGGAAATTATAATCACCGAAATTTATGTCGATCTGGCAGCTTGTTATTGAGTAATACTGAGTCAAAGTCCAAATTTTTAAAATAAAAACGGCCGCTAAGTTAAAGCAAGAAGGTTCGGGAAAATAGCATTGGATTTGCCTTCAAATCTTCTATCAGATTCCAATAATGAACTCACCAAATTCAATTTACTTAAAAATAAAATTTCAAATCAATAACAACTATCATATTTTTTAATATCCCTTAATAAGTATAATCATGTGATGTGAAAATATTTTTCCAAATATAAAAATTGTAAATCATTTTTGCCATAAAACTGTCCATATCATTCTTTGAAATTTTCAGAGCCGATTGCGCTTTCAATAAACTTTGTTTTTTACTAATCTCTTAAATTTTACTTTGACGTCCTCCAGTGATTTAAGAAAAATGTAAAATTATTGATTTATCAAAAACTCAAACCCCAATAGTTATTAACTTTAAACGGTTTAATAGGGGTTTTAAAATAGTTTAGTAGTAAAAAAGAATTTTAAACTAATTTAAAAATTAAGACAAAAAACGATACTTTTTAATAACAACGCGTTTTCCGGAAATTACGTGACTTTAACTACGCCTATCAATTAGCTCTAGATCAAAAATGTGTTTTTAGTAGGGATGCCGCCAGATCCGGTTCCGGTATCCGGCCAAAATTTGCAGAGTCGGTTCCGGTATTCGGCTTTTTCAAAAAGTGGATCCGGCGGCATCCCTAGTTTTCAGTTCTGTTCATATTTTTGATAACTTTCCAAATAAACTGTTTACGGCCGTTTTTGGTCCGATGTTCGCAGCGCCACATGTAATTAGCCGCAGGGCGGTTACCTTGCTTCCGTGCGGTTTAGTTATCACTGCCTACTATACTTACAGCTACGGTACAACATTCTATTGCACAAGCTATGGCAAGTTCAAGTTCCCGCTGGGCCGTTACCTTTCTTTTCAAATTATGTTATTCTTTCTGTAATGAGAATATTTAAAATGAAAAAAATATGGGAAAGTACCAGTGGCGTGTTTCGTCCATTTTTTAAGTTTATTTTGTCTGTGAATTTCTAATATACCCACAGTCCACGAATTCCAACGCTTATTGAACAAAACTATCCGTTAGGGAGTTATAAGGCGCACCACACGCCAACACACCCACCTACTAACAGATATTTTTTTAACAATTGTTTTGAGTTGCCGGAGGGTCAGAGCTTGTATTTATTACTACCAAAATCTCTAAATCTAAAATTTTCAAGATATCAAAGTTTTGTAACTGTTAAGTGCTGTGAATTTTAAGTAGGGACAAGAAACTGAAAATTAAAAATTCCGTTCTTTTTACTGCCCCATAGTGCTACTGCAGTAAGGCAAGTTATGATTTCATGCAAATGTTCGAATTTCAGATTTTAACGGAAATACAGGTTTTAGGTTCCAAGGACCCCAAAAGAAGTGGTTTTAAAGAAATGTCTGTCTATGAGTGGGTGGGTAGGTGGGTGGGTAAGTGGGAGCATACGTGGGTGGAGGCGTTCATTTACCTATATCTCCGGAACTTGCGTTCGTTTACATATATCTCCGGAACTTAATAACTGATTTTTATTAAATTTGGTAAGTGGAAATTTCTTAGTTGCAGGTAGTCCTTTCTATGGTTTTAACCGGAACCGAAACCGTAACCTAAAGTAAATGTTGTTTTTGAATGCTGTAGCTACGAATTATTCAGAATTTTGTGTTTAGTGATGATTACTCAAAAGGAAAATATTTTATCGATATAAATTAGTTTATCATTTAATAGCCCTTAATAGTTATAATCATGTTTTGTAAAATGTGTTTGAAGATATGAAAATTGTAAAAAGACAGTTTTTCTAAATTATTGAAACTTCCAAAAAATTATTTCTCAAAAACTGGCCACATCATTTTTTTTAAACTGTGTGAGTCGATAGAGCTTGCAGTGAACTATAAATTTATTTAATACTATTCTCCGAAATTTTACTCTCATGCCCTCCAGGAATTATTAAAAAATTTAAAATTGATTAATTATTTATTCAAAAACTTAAATACCAATCGTTATAAACTTAAAAAATTAAGAAGAAAAGACGATACTTTTCCGGAAGTTACGTGATTTTAACTACGCCTATCAATTAGCTTTAGTTAATAAATATACTTTACAATCTTTCTATATTTCCGATAACCTATTAAATAGACAAATTACGGCGATTTCTGTTTCGATGTCCGGAGCGCAGTATCTAATTAGCCATAGGACTTTTACCTTGCCTCCTTGCGGTTTGGTTCAAGTAATTGCTCACTACTATGCTTACAGCTACGGTACGACATCCTATTGCACAAGCTATCGCAAGTTCAAGTTCCCGCTGGAGTGTTACCTTTCTTTAATTTTTTTTATTACTTTAAATTTTGTGAAAACAGAGTCAAATATTTCTCACGATATAAAGCCTAATCTTAGGCACAAAAGTACCCGGTACCTCTTAAATTTGTTCTTGAAATATCAAACCTACTTAATTGCCGTATGGTAATACGCTAGGACTTTCTTGTAAAGACATCTGTTTTTTAAAATAGCGCGTGGAGTTCGAACAATAATTGCTAATGGCAATATTTAAATTATTTCATCTTTTCGTTACATAACGGTGAAAGTTTGATGAAAAAAGTGTATGTTTAAGTGTCGTTTACGTGCGTACGTGCAATAATTTTATAAATACTACCGGAATGCTTCTTTTTTCACCGATTATTTATTATAATAATTTATTACTATTTATTAAAATGTTTGTAAAAATTCCTTCGCACACACAACGCGTGCTATATTTGTAGATGGTCTTATGTTTGCAACCTTCGCCGGAAATGGACACTCTGTTGGAAAATACTGTCACGTTTACAATTGACTGTATAGAGAACAAGTTTTTGTAGGAGCTTTGTTATTATTTACATCCACATGCGGTTATTTTCTTTCACATTTGTTATTCTTTTAATACTAATAACTTTTTGGAAAATGACTATTTTATTTGTTTTAATTTTAGTTTAGAATTGGTAATAGTAAAAACAGTTTGCATAGATCATTGTATACCGCTGTTCTTATTTAAAATACACGTTTAAACTTAGTTATTACTTAATGAAATTAAATATTTCAAATTGGAAATAAATGTATTTGGAATTATAAGGGACTTTTTGCTCTGAAATTACACTTTTAATTATAAGGTAGGTAACAAAATATATTTTTCGAAAGAGTAAATAAAAGTCAAGCGTTGAATATAGCCACTCTTTGTATTACTTCAGTATTTAATATTTTCGACAACATAAAACCGTAAAACAAATAAAGCAAACGGTCAAAATTTTAACATCATTTACATGGATAGTTCTGCTACTAGAATTTACTCGACTTCCACTTACTTTGAAAAAGCTCGTAATCATCATTAATCAAGCTCTAATAATTTTTTATAGCACACCCTAATAACTCTTGTTACAAAAACTAGGTAAATCAATATCTTTATAAAAATGTCACTGTTGAGATTGACTTTGAACCATGTCGCTTATATGAACTCACATTATAATAATGCAGTGGATCAGACATTTTGTTCTAAACTCCGGTTCTTGTTTTAAGAGATCTTGCTTATCGATTATCCCTTTGGGCTGCTCGTTACCGGCCGGTTGGGCGCGTATGACAGGCACGTATCCGTCCGTAATGCGGCTCCTACTCGCCCCATGTAACAAACTGCTGCTTGTAATCTGTTTTCGCCATTTTCTTGTCGAAGATATCGATGTTCATGCGCTATCGAAAATGATTTTTTGCGGTATGTTGACAGTTTTTTTTCCTCTGGAGGCACTATAAAGACGCTCCCGCGAAACGCGAATAAATAATTCATGCCCAAATTTAGATAGGGTATTTTTTATACATTTTTCTCAGTAAATTTCAAGGCACAAACGTAAGTCTCATCTTATTATTAAATACAAGTGCAATTTTGGTTATCACTTCCTTGCTTTTTTAACTTGTAGTTGATTTATTATTAATAAATTCTGTTTTATTTGGGAAACGCGAATTAAACGACGAAACGACAAAAATAGGTTAATCAAAACACTTGCCTTGCATGTGGCTATTAAAGTTATTACTTGATGGCCATTCGTTTCTATTTGGAAGCCATTCATGTCATTTACCAAATAGGTAGGTTAAGGAATATAACGGTCACACTACAGTTAAATTATATGAGAAAGGATATTCGCATTTTGATCCACATTGTTGTTTAACAAAAGATTCCATTATGTTTTGAAATATTTATATAATAGTATGGCTTATATCGTTTTGTTTGAAACAGGAATCACTTCGTTTATTAGAAATGCAGGAAGAAGCATTACACTATTTTATTTATAATAACATTCACCTCGCGTCGCTTATGTAGCTTCTAGGTAGGTATAATAAATTTCTAACGTGTAATAATAGTGTTAACGTAGTACGATACGTACCGCACCACCAACACTAAAACGACGACGAAAAACACCTGCTCGTCAACAAGAAATACGTTGGGAGTCGCATTATTTCGCTTCCCGTACATAACTACACTGATAAAAATAAAACTGTACGATTTAAATAGTAATTAGACTTAAAATAATTGGAGCTCATACTTATGAAAGCAGACATGCAATCCCATTCAGTCAGTCACAAAAAGGAATCGCAACGGCTTGAAACTTGAAGAAGCTATAATTTCAAAGCTCAGCAACCGTAGAACAGAATATTTTGTTATTATGCACTTCAAATCTGTAGCTCCGCAACGAAGCATTGCTTTAAACAAAACCTATATTAGCATGACCCGAATTCGTACAGCTTCAGTCGTATACAACGATTACGTGGGAGCCCCGACGCTGAAGTCCCCGCGAGGAATATTCAGGTAGCCCAACCCTCTTAATATGGCTTAATTCTTTTCCCTTATCTGGTATTTTTCCCGATGCAATATGTGTTAAAAAGGTTATAAAAAATAAATTATATCTTAAATGTCTGGGAAACACGATGACTTTTAGCATTCCTCACAACTGTAATATCTGCTAACAACCAACGAGAAGCTGATTATTTTGTTATGTCTATGACTCCAGTGTTAAAAGCTTCATATGGGCATTTCTTAGAATGTGATAGTAAATAATTGCTTGTCTTTGAAACAAATAATTTTTCCATATGGAATATCTTATGTATTTGTGTTTTAAAAAATATTTTTTTGAAATAAATTTTCACTTTTTTGTGTATTTATGTAACATATTATATCTTCTATGTTTGGTTGGTAGTACTTATACTTAAATTCTTGTTTTTTTGTCGTTTTCCAGCCCCTGCCGCCGCGGGCATTTTTAAAAGTCAGCGCCTATGGTTATAGGCTTATAGGTTATTATGCTACCTAACAATACGGTTGCATTAGATTACGTAGACGAAAGGGTTGAACGGTAAGCTAGTGTGGCCTAAGAAATATAAGGGCATTGTTGCCAAGTACACAGAAATTTGCAGGAAATATAGGAAAAAATCCGGAAATAAGAAGTTTTGCTCAAATAGCGGGAAAAATAAACAGTTGTAAAAAAACCAAAGAATTTTGTTATCTTAACTTCAGAATTCCAGAAATTAAATACATATAAAAATCACATTACTGAATTGCGATATCCAATTGGGCGATTGACTATAAACGATGAGAATAATTTAATTATTATACCTACTAATAAGGTTAGTTAACGAAAATTCTCTAGACGCATAATCGAACATGTTCCGACTGCCTTTGTTGCGAATCATCCCGACTGCGCATATTAAACCGTTGCAATCTGTTTTGTTAGATATGTTTAGTAAATGTAATGTTATGTTTTCTATTTTAATTCATGTTGTTTGATTTTTATTTAATTTGGATTAAAAAAAACTAAAGTTTATTTTTCTTATTGTAACCTTATTTACGAAACAACAATTTCAAATTTGGCAATTTTTCTGTAATAATGTTGGGAATAAATTTTTTGAGGCATGGCAACACTGTAGAAGGAGCAAATACTACTATTTGTTTCTACCTTTCATTCTCAGTATAGGATTACTCGAAAAATTTCGATGTGGCGATTTTAATGACAAAAACACGTTTGTGGGAAGACAGTTGATTGTGAGTGGGTTCGTTCGGGTTCGGCTCCTTCGTTCCTTCATATTTGAAGAACGGAAGGGTTTGATTGTTATAAATAAAAATATATAAATTTAATAGCGAAATATGATAGAGAATAAGTATAAAAAAATATTTGGTTGATTCTTAATTCCAAAATGAAGACGGCTACGATTTTTTTTTAATTTTGACTTGCACGCTTGTTTACCAACAAATTTGTACAGAATTTAAGTATGAAATAGCTAGAAGGGCAGAATGTATTGACGAACGAAAATATTTGAAATTGTAAAAACTGTCAGATTTTTTTTGCAAATGTTAATAGTTATTTACGTCACTAGTCCGGGAAGTGACATATTAAAGTATGAGTTTAGATATTTGCGGACGAGGCGACGAAAGGAGCCGAGTCCGAAATTTCTAAACGAATGCTTTAATAATCACTTCACGGACGTGTATCGTACAAAATTTTATTTCATTACTGCCAAAACCATTTTTTATTTCAATATTTTCTTTTTATAAAAACGTCATTTTTAAAATTTATATTCTGTCAAATTAAACATTCGCTGTTGGTATTTCTCGTTGCTTAGCTACAAATAGATGTGTTTGATGAATTTTTCTCCAAGCAGTCCGGGAACGGCTGCTAAGCAACACTTCCTGACCTTGGCCTGTAATGTGCCATTTCCCGGACTCAAATCAATGACGTAAAGTGGTATATAGCGTACAGTATGAAATAAATAATATTGCTGGATAATTAGCCACGTATTTCATGTTTTTATTGTTGAGGCTTATACACATGGCAATGAGATTGTTTATTTGGTTTGTATCCCAAAGCGCTAGTTTCTCTGCGACATCTTCTGTAAATATTTGAAATTCGTCATTTATTGAAATTGGAAATTCATGACTCTATTTATTGAACTGTGGGCTATAAAGCAATCCTGTTTATGCTAGACTTCTCGTTAGTGACGGTAGAATGAGATTCTGTACTTAAAGATGATCTATTATTTAATGAGGTTAATTCTTCACCTCTCGCTCCAATTTTTGATAAAATAGTTCAAGTTTACTGTTATTACTTTAGTATAAATAAGAGTTTTTGCCAACTCTTTTGTCGTTGTTTTTGTTGAAATACACGTAGTAAATTCTTAGGAAAATTATTTGAGGCCTAAAAAAGTTGTTATAAATATTTCAACTGTAAATAGAATTTGTCCTGCCATAATGCTGTTAAATCACCAAAGTTTTATGAGAAACGCAAACCCCCTAGTGGCAACAGTTGTTTGTCCTTATATTTTCTTAAAACCTTGCAAAAGATGACTGCACAAGTCTATATTAGTTGCTGCATTATTATAACAGTGCGTTAAATACATTTCTAAGTAGTCTACTAAGTAAGTAAACGGATTATTATTAGGTATAGGTACGTGTTTTGCAAATGTATTGTAAAGTAAAGCTATTTTTACCTAGTATCTGCTCACAACTTGAAGAAAACAGAAAATATGAATCCTAAAGTAACTTGCCGATTGACAATACCGATTAGGTAAAAATTTCAGGTAAACGATTATGCAGATTGCATAGTGACTCTTGGTACGCCCTTAGTAACTTTCTCGTATTTAACTGTTTCAAACGCAATTTCTTATAAATAGTACAAGGATAAGAATTTTTTAGTGTGTTCAACTTTTTTATTTCAAATGGAACACCTTGTATATTTTTACATGTTCTGACTTGAGATTAAATTCCAAGTACAATGGTATCAACATTTTCTTGAAAACCAATTATTAAAAGCATTTAAATTTTTCGTAATTTTAGAAATTCCAAATTTTTTTAAAGTAAAGTATTTTTTCACTATTGCAAAATTTAAATTTTTCAAAAATAATATATTTTCAATAATTTTCAACGAATCTAAAACTTTTCATTTTTCAAAAATTGTCATAATTAAAAAAAAATCTTTATAATGTTTGAAATATTTCAAAATTTTTGAATATTTTCTATTTTACAAATTTAAAAAAGATGGATAGCAATAAAAAATTTCCAGAAATTAAAAAAAAAACAAAACTCTTAAGTTAATAAAAACACATTCGGTATAAAAGACATTTAAATTTTTTTTTGATAATTTTAAAATTATTCTAACTTATCATAAAATTTGCAAACTTTCGCAATAAATTAAAAATTTTCGTAAATGCGAGGAAGGTCTCGTGGCGGTTGCTTGAGAGCTTTCGGCTAAAATTTAATTTTTTTGAATAATTGTAAGATATGGGTAATTGTCAATTATCAATGCAATTGAAAATAATACTTTTTATAAATGTGTACCTAAACATTCCCATCGGAAAAAATGTTTAGTCTCTCTCTAAAATTGTTACTTCCGACCCAAACGCAAGTGACCCCAGTTTTGTTTTCAAATGCACCATTTATATACCAGGTGGCCGCGAAAACAGATAACAAACGGCCATTTACTCAACATTTAAATTAATAAATTCAATTTTTTTGGGTGATATACACATAAAAATGCATATTACGACATAAAACGGTGTTATTTTGGACTTCCGGTTTAACCAGAAGTGATAGTAATTTTTTTAATGGAACCTTCTGTATATTTTTGCATATTTGGATGGACCTTTTAGCTTCCTTTACAGCTATGTATAATACTTACCCATTAACTAATTTTAGCCGCCAGAGGACATTTCTGAAAAAACCTTAAATGCCTAATAATGATATTCATAATTAATTTTTTTTAAGTTGGCTTTGAAAACAAAAGAATAAATACTTTAAGTGTTTTTTTATTAATTTGTTTAAACATTTTATTGTGGCAAGAAGATATTAAAAAAAATTCTCAATTTTAACCGGTCTTAACTTTTTTTTAAATTCCCCTACTTGAATTTTATTGCACTTTTTAAATTGTCATTTTATTTGCTTTAATTTAATACCACCCGGTGTTTGTTAACTACTGAAAAATTCTGATACGAACAAAATTTTTTTTTCAAAGAATTGTTGGGTCAAAGATAAAGTTAAACTTTCCATTTGAGAAAATTGATTATCTTTATTTTAATACACTTTCACAAAACGAAGTTCGTCGTTGGAGAAAAGATTCGCTCCTTAATATTGCATACATGTTATAACATAAATTAATAAACTTTTCGTTTATATAAAATTTAGAGAAGGTTGAAGGATATAAAACTCTAGGAAAAATGTTGCGCATTTTTGAAGCCACCCGATCTATTATTTGCTTTCCTTTGAGGGATTTTATGTATTAGCTGCCAATTCAACGTATTTATTTAGTTCAATATTATTTATTTGAAATGTTCATCCAAAGTAAAATATGTTTATTTAAAAACTTATAACAGCAATATTTATTTTATTGAAACATATGAAAAACCTCAATAAAAATCTGATGGTTGGAATTTATTAAAGTGCCATATTATTGTGGTTAAATTGGTTAGTGCGAAAACATTGCTATTAATAAATACTTGGCTCGTTTTTAATACCTACTTGCTTGTTGCTTGTGTATATTAGACTCAGTAATGTCATTAATGTGGCTACTGTAGATACGGTTTTAATTTATATCTAGGTATATTTTGTAGGTACGCAGCTTCAAAATTAGTTTCAATGGTTTTTATGGTAACAAGTTGTAAATGCATACATTTCAAACCTTCAGGGACTGACAGGTATAGCTTTCTAATTTTACAACTTAATTTTACCAAGCAGTAGCAAAAGCATAAAGCTCAAAACCAATTCCAAAAGCCGACGATGCAAGAAAGCAATAAAAATATCTCACATTTTACAACTGTCCTAGATTTTTGAATGCGAAAAAATATTGAGCTCTATCACGTCTTCTTTTACTTCAGTAGGCATACCAAAAAAATTGTGCGACTTGTACTTGATAGTTCAGCTGGCCAAACTGGAACTTCAAGTTGGGTGCTTGCTTTAATAGCGTTCATTACCAGATTTTATGACAGCTAGTAGAACGAAATAAGGAAAAGTGGAGACATGACAATTAGACCCAGTCCTGAGTAAACACTTGTGCAGCACTTCTAACGAAATATTTGGAGCTTAACAAATTCAGGGTTACCTACTCTGTGTTACTGCCCTAAAACCCTCGAGTTGTAGTTGTATTAAAGACTCACGCCACTACAGAATTCTAAACAGTAGCGGCGAAGGGAAGATGTACCGTACCGCTCGGTAGTTTTGAATTAATTTTGCATTTACATAGACTTAAAATTATACCAATTAAACAATAAGTGAAGTGTATTATAAAACGATTCGTGCAAAGTATTTATAGGAATTCATACACAAAAAATAAGAAACGACTATTTTGAACACGTCAGTGATTAGTTGCATTTTAATAGTAAATTACTTCGTTTGAACGCCTCTAACCATTACCATCTTTTTGACGTAATTATTAAAATAAATTTAAAGGCTGGGCAATTCAAGTTTTAGTACTTTCCCAAGCATTTCATTAAAACATTTTTACTTATACCTAGTCGCTATTAATGTAATTCATATGCATGAAACTTAACAATACTTTCTGCGTATAATGCAAATCGGGTTTCGTTTAAAAACAAAGTCGTTAATTTAAAATATTCTTTTATTTATTACGCCTGTACGAGTTATTTATCAGCAAATATGAAAAAACGTGAGTCACTGGAAAATGTAATATAAGAAAGAATCGCGGGAAATAAATTACAGCACGCAACAAAGAACAAATCAAAGCTGGCAGGAAAGTTGAGCTCTCCACTCACGTACGCCTCTGTACTGATTTATGACAAGTTCAACACAGGAGATTACTGTAGCAGTGGGTCAAGTCTTGCAGGGCGGCCTATCTTCTCAGGGTAGGTCTACAACTAACTTCTTGTCTGCCTGGGCATTGGAGAACTGGAACAAATCTCAGCAAGGGGTGCTACTGACTACTAGTACAATTTTGCAAGAACATCAAGAACTATTTATAAACATGTATTAAAAATCATATTATCTGTAGCATAGCATATCTTCATTAGCAGAACTATATCATTTCCTGTATTATTTCTACATATTACACTTCCATATATCACATCTAATGTAAATAAAAATTAAAAACACTTTATAGCTGATTATGTGTACTTAAAATATTTAATTTTAAGTACTTCTTTGTTGGGCGTTAAATACTCTTTGCCTTTCATACATTTTAAATAAACCTCACTACTGTTATTACAAGGTCTTTATATACAATTCTTCAACAAACATCCTAATACCATTCCGTAATTTGAGACTTGCAATTTTGCCTATTGGCCGGATGGTAGTCATTTTGCAGTGCGATGAGCAGATCTTTTTATACAACAGCGATTATATTAGAAACTCTAAAAATTTTAATGGTGAAACTGCCTTATTACTATGATTATTCAAACCGTTAACAGCAAAACCTTTCAGGAAAAAGTATTTCATTTCAATTTATTAATGGAATGTGTTACATCTGTAGCACGCGATTAAGTAAAACGAGAATTATGAATTTATGACTTAAAAGATTTAAATTAATTGCACAGTTCTTATACTTACAACATAAAACTGCTGACAATTACGTAGATTACAAATTCGAACATAATGTTTTGTGTGTGGAAGTTTTGCTTAAATGAAGCTTTAACTAGTTATTTTATTCTCTTTATTAGCTTTTCACTACGTAAAATTTGCACAAAAAATAAATAATTGAATTGAAATCAAGAGCACACAAATTGCCTTCGATTGAATATCGGTACACTAATATAATGCTGCAAACAGATACCACCAGGAATTTATAAAGCAAACGGTTTTTCATAAAGGACTCTCATTTGAATCAGTAATCTTTAAATCGCTATTTAAATCAAGTTTTTTTTAAATCATGATTTAAATAAATATTTTGAAATCGGTAAGCTCAGTGCGTTAGTTTAAGAAAACAAAATCAAATGAAAGGGATTATCGACTTAAACCGGTTTGGCAAAACCGCTGCCTAAAAAGAATACTAAAAATTATGGATTATTTTAACAAAGCAAATATTACGGCTGGGTAGCGCAATCCGTCGCTGTACATCACCCCTTTCAAACTTAAAATGCAGCACTAATTTAAATTAATAAATTACAAGATTCAAATCAAAAGAAAGTTCTCTTACACTATACAAAAGTCTCTTAAACTCTAAATAGAGGATTTTAATTTAAGAAATCATAAAAATAGATTTAAATCAAAAACACAATTTAAATACAAAAAAAATTATTTTTATTTTGTGTTTTAAACCGATTTTTTTACCGATTTCAAGCATATAGACACACCCGAACTCCAAGAAAGCACCCTTCGAAGAAATTTATATTATAGCTACAGCAACAATTCCCTTAAAAAACGGAAAAAAGTTAAACCGTTCGACCTTTTCTCATTTTTAGGGGAGCGCCTTAACGGAGTTATTTTTATATATAAGAATTAATAAATACGCAATAACGAAATCTTGTTAAATTTTGCATATATTTCCCAAATCGATCAGCTAGAAAAAGAAACTCGTATGTTTTTCAAAGAAAGCTCTTGCTAAAGTACGTGATGCTCCACTATCAAAAAAATACACCTGCTTTTATTTTGACGATTTTTTGGTTGTTGTTTTCTCCGGGAAATTATTTTCCCGGGTTTGTCTCGGGGAATGTTTTTACTGGAGCCTGTTTTTGCCGGGAACTTTTTTCAGGCGATGTTGGTCGGGGTGCTTTCTCCATCAATGTTTTTCACAGCGAACTTGTTCTTTTTTTCGGGGATATTTGCACCTTACACCGTAAATGCCCCCCCCCCCCCATAATCAAAAACTTTTTTTGGCGCATGCTATTACCGCATTTCGGAGAAGGTAATGTTTGGTTCATCTCGTACCGCCGACGACATGACATTTCAGATAAAAAATAATAAGAAATAAATAAATACATTCTTGATAATCAGGTTGATGTTCTTGTTATTATTGAAATTTGATTATGATATTGAAGACACCTGGCGGCTTCGTATGTGTAACACAAACTCTTCGAAAGCTGTTGAAATTAAGTGCTGCTTCAGCTTTTTAAATAAACAACCGGGAGCTGCATGTTTTATTCAAAATCATTTTTCTCACCTTTTCTCGGGCCGCTCGACAAAAGGCGTAAGCCTCCAGCTTTGAATAGTAATTGTATTAGTTTTATCACACTTTATCGCTAGTTCCGGCCTGTTTTTTAAATAATATTTCTATAAACCCCAAAAGTGTATACATTTTTCTGATTTTAAAATTAATTATTGTTTTCAAATGGGACCAGGGACAAAAACAATATCCGATTATTAATTATTATATAAATAATGAATTTTTTTTGTGATGTGTACCACTTGTTTTTATCAACAGTAATATAGTATTATGTAGAATATTAATTTAATTAAAAACGTTTTATTATTCTTTTATTTTCTAATTTTTTATTATTTATACTTTTTATGCAATATTAAAATTTTCAAGCTCGACCCTGCGTTGAAATGACCACGAGAAAAAATTCAGTGCAGTTCAAACTGTTGTGTTTTCTATTCCTAATAAATAGTAATTATCTCGTTGTGCTGCCGCGGGAAAGACGCGGTCGAGATCGTCTTTATCCAATCGCATTCCAGAGATTTGTGTATTCGCAGTTTGTATCATAATACCACGACTGGTGGTATAATCGTGTCATGTATCTGCATTGGGCATTTGCAGTTGCCGTAAGGCGGGTACCGCTGCAACGCCCGCTCTCAAAATGGACAAACCCGAAAATTATATAATCGTACAATCATTTGTGTGGTTTTCTGTAACCGTTCTAGATATCTCGAAATGTTTTGATAATCGTTGGTTCTATTATTTTCGTTCGAAATACCCCTTCACTAATAGAAATAGTAGACATCCAATTTCTGTGAAAAATCTCAGCGAATCATTCTACTAGGAAAATAGTGTGGGTTTGAGTAACTAAAAGTTGCGGCAGGTGGAAGAGATCCGGATTTAATATATAGATTCGTAAGTACGCTACATTTTTGTGTTGTAAAACAGCACTTTCAACAATGTTTCAAGGTCTTGTCGCAGATATCCATGATTCTGACAATCTGGCAAGTTGTCAATAATAAATATTAGATTGTTCAAAACACTGATAATGGTATTTGTAATATAGTATCAAATATTATATACTATATATATAAAAAATACGGTTCAATTATTGCTGTAGATAGTACATATACGCACACGCACACAGCAGAACCGGGCGAAATAGTTTTTTTTATAATTATTTCGGTTTAATTCCACGGAGCCAATTAAAATTCTTTATTCGAAAATGTTTACCAATCACATTCGATTTTAACTGATAAACCAGCAACATGTCGTTTTCAAATGAGAAAACAGCACCTTGGCGTTGTCAACCGGGAAAATTCGAGGCTAAATCGTAATAATACAGCGACTGTGCAAACATAACGCACTTCCTTGATCATAGCAACAAGACCAAACGTTTAAGCAAGCAAGCAAGAATTACAATTTCGTTTTCTAATACTAAGATAATCTGTTCAAATAGGATTCGTCATTATAATTTCTTCAGGATAAATTTCGTAGATACCATCTCGCTTTTCATCAACGGCACTCGACGAATTTGATTTAACAAAATTATAATCACTTATGGGGAACTGCCGAAAAGATTTTGAGAAAAGGAAACGCGATCAGAAAAAATTGGAAATATAACTGCATTTATAAAAATAAATATAATTTGTGATAATTACTTTTTTGACATTTTTTGAACACCCTGTATATTACGTAAATAAAAATCTATATTAGTATTTTAAAAAGAAAAGTATCTTGTAAGAATTTTAAGTGGCGACCTTAAGGTTTTTACTTAGGTGTTGCGATAGAGAACATACAGTCAATTGTGTATTTTTATATCCAACAATAGTGGCCATATAATTACAAAGCTAGGTTACTACATAAAATATTTGCGCCACACATGCAAGCCGGTTTTAAATGCGGAACTGTTTTAAACAATGCAAAATTCTTACAAGGACGGTAAAACGTGGTGTAATAATGATATGTTCAAACTGCGTATAGTGTGAGAGCAAAGTAAGATTAAATTATAAGTTTGAATTATAATTTGAGATCACATTGCGAAACTGAATTATGCCAAACATCAGCCTCTGTGTTGGATATAAACAGCCCTAATTCATATGGAAATCAAAGTGAATAGATTTGCATTCATTATTGAAGTTTATACACTGGTAAAATTGAGTTTTGAAATTCATTGTTGTAGCTGCAGACAAGTTTAATTTAATAAAGTATCTTGTTCAACAAAAAAAAAGCAAAAACGTTTACTAAAGCGGAATATAACTACTTCAGAATGTTTTGTCAGCTTAATTCTTGCTAGAAGTATTTAGGATTTCATCTTTTTCAAGTTTCGTATCTTAAATGATTGACATTAAGCTCCGGCCTGAATAAATAAAACCATACAAACCATTAACCATATCTGCATTGAGCAACTGTTCTCCTTTGTAAATACTGGTCTGACTCAACTTGAAAGAATAACAAATCAGTCAAGTAAAAAGCTTCTTAGCGAAACCTGACCAATATAATTTTTTCATTTTTTCGAATAACTTTGAAAATTTCAAATAAACATTTAGTTGCACCTTTATTGAAAAGAATTGATAAAAGCCAAAAGGGCACAGACATAGTAAAAATAAGTTTGTTTAACATGTTTCTATTGAAAGTAAATCAGCAGGTAACAGATTTACATAGATTTTTAGAACGGAAACAAATTCTAAATGCAGTTTCCGTACATATTTATTACGAATAGAAAGTTATGGCCTCAGAGGTTGTCCACAAGTTTAGGTTTTGTGGCCGAAAGAATCTGCAACTTTATGTTTTTGCAGTAGTAAAGTTATATTATATACAATAAAATGTGACTTCTAATAATATGAATTTCCAAAACATCCCCGTTATTTGGGGTTGTAAAGTGGGCCAGTTTTAGGCCGGTCAACCGCTTGACCACTGGAACTCGGGGCCTTGCTAACTTTACGTGAATCTCTCTGCATTTTATTGCTACCTACCCTCTGCCTCTACTTCCCAACTGAAATGTAATAAATATTTACAACTTTATTGAAGCACCTGTTCCCTATAAGCTTAATTGTAGTAGCCAACAACTAGCACTAACTTTGTTGATGTTGGTAACGCAATTAATTTTGCACTGAACTGAGTTTTCATAAGCGTTAAAAGCGAACAAACAAGATCATATTTAATTTAATTATGTAATAGCATGGCCAGTTTATTCATTTGGTTGATTTGTTTTCTGTTGTTACTCATGATACCTTTTTGGAACTAGCATTCTATTTCGAGGAAAGCATATCAGCATATCTTATAAAAGTTCGTCACTGCTTTATCGATTCTGTGTATTACCTTTCCTGGAACAATTGAAGTAAATGTTAAAGGACTGTGACTAGTTACATTTGTGCTAGAAACATAAAGCGTTCTTCTCTATTATTAACATTATTAAAATACATCTTAACATCTGATAATACGCAGAACATGAAAATAAGCTGCTTATATTAGTTATCACTTATTATTGTTCAGAAATAAAGGATTAAAGGATCTACTAAAGCAAGTCATATTTTCTTTATATGTATTATATTATATTGATACTGTAATTGTTGTTATAGAAAGCAATGTAGCAAGTTGTTTTTTTTCCATTTTTTGCCAGTCTTAACTATAAATTATTTTGCTCAGCTACCTACTAAAATATATTAATGCATGCGTACAGCCTTCCAATAGTGTACAGTGAGGGCTTGAAAATCGTAATGATTTTTTTACTTACCGCGAATTCAAGTAAACAGTTACCATTGATATGCAGTTGATTATGAAACACATTTTTTATTTATTTGTCTCTAGATATTTTTAAATTTATTCTAGGTATATTTTGTTAATTACTACAGCCTTATTTGAAACAATTTCATATTAGTAAATTGGTTTTAATAGTCGCTGTGATTTTATAGGCCCCCGTAGGTAACCATAAATATGAGTAGGCAGGTACCTACAAATACTTAGTGCGTTCGTTTCGTGTGGGTATTTATACTCCCTAGTCAAAACATAATATATTTCTGTTATTTGAGAAGATAGGTAAAAACGTTACTAAAAAAAGTTGTGCGAACCGACACATAACAGACAGAAAAATGAGCAAAACACTTCGCCTGGACTTTCCTATACATTTAAATACATTGTTTTATATTTTCCAACACTTTTGATGTACACCTGTCTAGACACGACTAGTTAAAGTAAATAGTTCTTATAAGTTGTAACATCTTGAAGCGGTTGAAGAAAGACCGACCGCTGCGCTGCAAGCATAAGGTTGGGTAAAATATTCGGACTCAATCAACGGAAGCGCGGAAATTGATATTTGAAAAAATATTAATAACTCGAGAAGTATTATTTTTAGCAAGAAATTACTCTTATTAATTTGTATTTAGAATTTCAAAACCTTTCTGATTTTAAAGCCAAAATGCCACGTTTCCATTTAAAAAAAAGTTATTTTTTACCGTGGCCGCCATATTAAAATTGGAAACTCAAGTTTTTTTCTTAAATACAATCGAGAAGAATTTGCCCTACAACTTTGCTCTTGGGGTTGCGAGTCTATCTATTAAAATAAAAAAGTTAGCCTACACTGAACATTAAACGACTAGTACAAGAATGCAACTGTTGTAGAAAGTATGTGAAATTCTTCTAAGGGCAAAAAGATTATTAAGGGGCAAAAAATTCGATTTTTTGATTTTTTGTAAAAAGATTCTCCTAGAGCAAACAAAAGAAGAAATCATTTTTTTAATTTTGTAGCGAAAATTTTGGGCCCCACTTGCCTAAAAATTAAAGTAAAAAAAAATATTTCTATATTCGGATTTTGCTATCAATGATGAGCTATATTGCTTTAACAGAAATATTTTATTGCCCCCGTTAAATAAATAAAAAGGTACCAATTTTCAATTTTCAAAAATTCACAGAGGGCGTCACAGTGAAATTATAGCAATGAGCAAAAAACAAAATTGTAGCAGACGCCTATCTCTATCAGCTTAAAAAGTTTAGACAAAAACGTGTAGGCAGTTTTTGAGAAATATTTTTTTGAAAAATTCCAAAATTTTGGAGTGATTTCATTGCAATCGTTTTTATATTTTCAAAATTAATTATATTTCATGGTATAGTACCCTTGAAGGGCTACCAAACAAGATGTAGTTGATTCCAATCAGATAACTGGTTTTTGAGTAAATGGGCGTTAAAGTCGAAATGTTCAAAAATTCGTAGCGGCCGCCATTTTAAAACTAGATAGTTCGGTGAAAAATCGTTTGATTTGTCCTAAGGCCTTCTTTAATCTTCACTATTAAAATTTCCAAAATTCAGTTTCTGAAAAAAATGCTACCAAAAAAACATGTCTAACTTCCGCTTACGGTTTTGGTTTTTTTAAAAGCTTATTTTGTCGGCGAATTTTTGATATACCCCCTCATTCCAAGGCACGTCAAAATCGGTCCAGCCGTTCCGGAGACATGGAGCGTAACCCACCCACCCATTCACAGACAGACATTTTTTAAAAATTATTTTTTTGGGGTCCATGAACTCCCCCCCCCCCCGACTATTTCCGTTAAAATCTCAGTTTTGAAATTTTGCATGAAATCAATACTTCCCTATACTGAAAGTATAGGAAAGTAAAAATCTTATAACGAGTTTCCCATAAAAAAATTATATATAAAATAATATTTTTCTGAAATAGAATGCCCAGATATTTTTTTATATTAATGGTAATACCATTTAATTGCTAAATTTTTGTAAATGCCCTAGTTTTCGAGAAAAAAATTATTTTATAGATATTGTCATATACTGGGTTGGGCAAAAGTATGGAACAATGCAAATATCTGTAATACGGTAACTGCGATTGCGACAATATTTTCTACATGAAGGTTCCGATATACGGCGGATACAATGAGAGTATCGGCGCGGCGGTTTAAAAGGACGCCCGGTTTAGCCGGAAATGATACTAACTTTTTAAATTTAAATAGAACACCCTGTATATTTTTCGATATATCGATAGAACTTTTTTTTGCAAGTTCAGTGATATAAGGTTTTATCCCTTTGTTTTTAATAATTCTAAAGATATTGAACAATAATGTTTCGTAAGTGTTATCTAGCAGCTCATGAAAATAAAAGAATGCGAGAAGCCTAGACAGTTCGTTCGCTCGTTCTCCGTACCTGAATTCATTAGATTTCTTTCTTTGGGGACATTTAAAATCTAGAGTTTATACTAAACGACCAAATAATTTGGAAGAATTCAGACAGAATTGTTGGTGAAATAAGAAGAATTCCTGCAGAGCATCTTGTTAATGTAACTGAAGGATTTGTACATACACTTGGTTATTGCCAAGAAGTAAATGGTGGTCATTTTGAGCATCTTCTCAAGTGATGTTGTTTGTTTTTTTATTTGTTTGTTTTTCATTGTTGTCTTGTCATGTGTTGCTACATAATAAAACAAATTACCAATTATTATAGTTGAGTGTTTAGTTTTTGTTCAATATCTCTAGAATTATTAAAAATAAAGGCATCAAACCTTTTATCACTGAACTCGCATAAAGGAGTTCTATCGATATATACAGGGTGTTCTACTTAAATTAAAAAAATTGATATCATTTCCGGCTAAACCGGAAGTCATTTTTAACCGCCAATACCTTCATTGTATCCACCGTATATCGGAACTTTCATGTAGAAAATTTTGTCGAAATCGCGGTTGCCGTGTTAGAGATATTTGCATTGTTCCGTACATTTGCTCAACCCTGTAGATCGCGCGCTCACGCTCCTCACGCAAAAAAGAGAATCGTAGCGTACGATGGAAAACAAATGAAGTTGACATGTGCGTAATTCAGTTGTAGTACATACATGTCATATTTTTTCCTATACTTTCAGTATAGGGAAGTATTGATTTCATGCAAAATTTCAAAGTTGAGATTTTAACGGAAATAGTCGGGGGGGGGGGGGGGGGGGGGGTCCATGGACCCCAAAAAAGTAATTTTCAAAAAATGTCTGTCTGTGGGTGGGTGGGTCCGTTACGCTCCATATCTCCGGAACAGCTGAACCAATTTTGATGTGCTTTGGAATGAGGGGGTATATCAAAAATTCACTGCCAAAATAAGTTTAAAAAAAAAACGAAACCGGAAGCGGAAGTTAGACATGTTTTATTGGTAGCATTTTTTTCAGAAACTGAATTTTGGAAATTTTAATAGTGAAGATTAAAGAAGGCCTTAGGACAAATCAAACGATTTTTACCGAACTCTCTAGCTTTAAAATGGCGGCCGCTACGAATTTTTGAACTTTTGGACTTTAACGCCCATTTACTCAAAAACCAGTTATCTGATTGGAATCAACTACATCTTGTTTGGTAGCCCTTCAAGGGTACTATACCATGAAATATAATTAATTTTGAAAATATAAAAACTATCGCAATGACAACACTCCAAAATTTTGGAATTTTTCAAAAAAATATTTCTCAAAAACTGCCCACACGCTTTTGTTTAAACTTTTTAAGCTGATAGAGATAGGCGTCTGCTACAATTTTGTTTTTTGCTCATTGCAATAATTTCACTGTGACGCCCTCTGTGAATTTTTGAAAATTATAAATTGGTACCTTTTTATTTATTTAACGGGGGGCAATAAAATATTTCTGTTAAAGCAATATAGCTCATCATTGATAGCAAAATCCGAATATCGAAATATTTTTTTGATACTTTAATATTTAGGGGGGCTACTGTTCCCCCTCCCCCCAAATTTTTTCGATAAAAAATTAAAAATTTGGTTTTTTGTTTTGTTTGCTCTAGGAGAATCTTTTTACCAAAAAATCAAAAAATCGAATTTTTTGCACCTTAATAATCTTTATGTCCTTAGAAGAATTTCACATACTTTCTATAGCAGTTGTATTCTTGTACTAGTCGTTTAATGTTCAGTGTAGGCTAACTTTTGTATTTTAATAGATAGACTCGCAAACCCAAGAGCAAAGTGGTAGAGCAAATTCTTCTCGATTGTATTTAAAAAAAAACTTGAGTTTCCAATTTTAATATGGCGGCCACGGTAAAAAATAACTTTTCTTTAAATGGAAACGTGGCATTTTAGCTTTAAAATCAGAAAGGGTTTGATATTCTAAATACAAATTAATAAGAGTAATTTCTTGCTAAAAATAATACTTCTCGAGTTATTAATATATTTTCAAATATCAATTTCCGCGCATCCGTTGATTCAGTCCGAATATTTTACCCAACCTTATGCTTGCAGCGCAGCGGTCGGTCTTTCTTCAACCGCTTCAAGATGTTACAACTTATAAGAACTATTTACTTTAACTAGTCGTGTCTAGACAGGTGTACATCAAAAGTGTTGGAAAATATAAAACAATGTATTTAAATGTATAGGAAAGTTCAGGCGAAGTGTTTCGCTCATTTTTACTTTATTCGTTCGTACATTGTATTTACGTTTTGTGAAATATTAATTAGTTAATTAAAATGCCCCACATTTTATTTACATACATTGCATTTATGTAATAAAACTGAATAACACACCTGTAAACTTTATTTTTTTCAATCGCGCCACGATTCATTATTTGCGTGTGGACCGTGGGCGCGCGAGCTGTATGGCAATATCTTTGAAATTATTATTTTTTTTCTTAAAAACTGTAGCTTTCACAAGAAAAAGTTATTTACATTTTTTAAAGGGAATTAAATGTTATTATTATTTAATAGAAAAAATATGGAGTATTTTATTTACGAAAAGTATTATCTTTGAATACTTTTTTAGGAGATACGCTGTATAAGATTTTCCGAAATATATTAAGGCTGTATCTTTTGACTCAGACTGTATATCTACTTACTTGCACCTGAAGCATTATGGTTTATATTTCCAGATCATGTAAAATGCTGTGTGACAATACAGTTAGATAAGTCTGTGAAAACGTGAAGACAATATTAATACTTTTTACATTCAGCAGCTCACTTGAAAATGCATATAATAGTGAATAAAGTAAGATCGGTAAGTAAATAATTTAATTTAATAGGTTTTTTGTATATGTGTATGTATAAAATACCACCAACGGTATAAATAAAAAAATGTATAGATAATCGTTATCGTAAAAACTGTTTTATATCGTTGTAACACAATCCTAGAATTTAGAAATTAGCACTAGCACAAATAGTTTGCACGTATGTGGTTATCGGTTAATGTAAAAACATTCATTTGTGCTTCTACTGTTTTGGTAGGAAATGTATAATATCATATAGCTGCTGATCATCCTGCATTATTCCTGCGCATTACACCAATTCGTATAATCTCTAAAAAAAGCTATTTCTATGTATTCTAGGTAATAATTGACTACAGGTACGACATTGTAGCTTTGTGTTTACCTTAATAGAAATAATGTTAATTGTGATCGAATTATCATTTATTTTTATTATTCTTCGAAGTTTAATAAAAAAGGTGAGAAATAAATGCGTGTTTTAATAACTTAAATGATTGAATGCGTTTGGTGTGGTACTATTAGACAAAAAGAACTTTAAAATCTGAATTTTTCAAAACAAATCAGTCAGTACTTGTATTTGATTTTACGGAAAAATCTCAAAATGTTCCGGTAAAAAATATTGCCTAAATTACTTTAATATTTTGAATTGATTGTGTGGTAGGCACATGGTGAAACATTGTTAATAAATATTTAACTATTAAAAATTAATAGTTTAATAATAAAATTAAACACTTGGTAATTGTTTCACAATTTGTTGGTTTTTATTTACTCGACTCGAGTTTCAACCATCTCGATTATCTTCAGGAATTTACAAATAAAACTAAAATCTAAAGATGGACAATGCTACCCATTTCCGGAATTCTGTCGTCACCGCCCTGATTTTAAGTGTTAACACATGTGTTTCGATGGTTTGTTGACTGTAGGTCGAGGAGGGGAGAATTACCGAAATCGGTGTGGTCGTTTACTATATTTTTATTGTTATTTATTGCTTTTTTAATTTCTAAATTTTCCAACTTATTTAAACGGTTGCCCTTGTTTTCTACGTGTAAAATTTTTGTATCTGTGTGTTTGAAAAAATGATTGTTTGTAATACAATGTTGGGAGATTCCGGTTGATTTATGATTGTATTTAATTGATCTGATGTGTTCTTTAATTCTTGTATTAAAACTGCGGCCAGTTTGTCCTATATATATTGCATCACAATTAGAACAGTCTATTTGAGAGATACCATTTTTTGAATATTTTTCTATTGTGTCTTTATTGTTTACTAGATGTTGATGGAGTTTGTTCGGATTGTACATAGCTACGTTAATATTTAATTTTTTGAGCCAGTTAGAAACTTTATAGCTAACTCTACCTATATAATTTATTTTTGACGATATTGTTTTTTCAATTGTTGTCTTTTGTCGGTTGTACAAAAGATGTTTCACATTTTCTTTTTGTTTTTTCTTTAAAATTATATCTACAAATTGCTCCGTGTATCCGTTTTTAGGGCTATAAATTTAATTGTGCTAAGTTCTTTATCGAAATTTTCGGTAGACAGTAGGATATGAATGGCTCTGTGTATCATACTATTGAAAGCTGTTTTTTAAATTTTGATTGGTTGTTTAGAATTTGAAAATTATTGTTTGAATTGAAAACTTTTTCTTCAAAATTACCCATAAAAATAGAGTATGCAATTTGAATTTTTTAAATGGCGTTGGCTGGGGGTGGCTGGAGGCGGGGGTATTAACATGATAATTATAGTGATGTATGTCCCCCTATGCACTGACTGACAACTTAAAATTAGTAACTTGAAAGGCGCCAGAGATAGTCGCACCCGAAATTACGCGCGGACCTAGTATGTAACATCTTATTTTTTAAAAGTCATCAATTTTGGCGAACGATTTTTGAGACGAAAACCATTTTCATTCAGAAGGATTGATGTTTTTGTGCTCCTTTAACTGATTATCACATGAAAATCAGCTTTTCCATATATTTTCGCCAATGGCAGATGTAGTTATCTTAAATGTAGTGAGCACAAATTTTCTAATACACCTACTACCTCCTTGAAGTTAGATGTATTTTGTTGCAAATAGAAGAAGAAAAATTGCGATATATTTGACATCAAACATGATACTTTCAATAATAAAAATGTCTTGTAAAATGGAATGCCATTCTTCGTGAGATCCTTTTTTTCAAAATCCTTTGTGTTTCAATTTTCTTCTGCCCGTGAAAGTTTATTTAAATTTGCCTCGATCATATGCAAAACTCTGAACGCATAAATTATTAAACGTAATGGTGGAGAACAAAAGACAGCATCTCAAAACTTTGCAGTTAACATCTAAAATTCATAAGTCTGGTCGGTATAATATTCCACAGGAGCGATGAGCCAAAAATTGAATTAACGAGCATCGGTGTGGTTAAAACGAACTGCGATTCAGTTTATAAAACCAACCTAAAGTTGACATCATCAGGAGATATTTAGTAGTAGGCTTTACGTTGTGTATGTCGTTCCGTGGGTCGTTAGCTCTGTCCGCTAGAAAGTGTTGCAAGCGCTACCGGACACAGGAGCGTCATTTGTCACCGCAAATAAACGTCGGTCAAGAAGACACGGCATACTTGATGTGACCGCTGACTTCGCTTTAATAAATTGCCTTAATGCGCGTGTTTTATTTTCTAAAGAACACTTTGAGCATTAATTAAGGGTTTTAAGTTGTTTGCGCTCAGTATATCCTTTGAAATTTAAAGTAAAGTATAACAAATTACACCAAATGACTTTTCGGTTGCTTTGGTGCAATGTCATTATACATTTCTGCTTTCTGCTAAAAGTAAGTGGTGAAATACATAATAATTACGAGCAAGTGCACATACTACGCGTAAATTAAATGGAGATACCACAAACCACTGTTCATATACACACATCCATCTGAGTTTTTGAAGTGAAACTTCTTTGCCCGCAAGAGTAACTATGCGAATGCGAGACGGAAGTAATGACAAAAGTAGTGTGCCGGAAGTAATGGATGCCAACTGAAACGATCAATGTTCAGTTGTGCTATTACAAGCGAGTTGCTTTGCTTATTATATAGCCAACCTACGAACAGCACATCTAGTGAAAGTTATGTCTTATAATATATTTGATTGAAGACTGAATTACTTTTGAATAATATTTCCTTTCTACACAAACAAGGCATGTATCATTTTCATATTCAATATTAAAATTTAAAACATTAATAACATTTTGTATACGGAAATAAATCAATATTGATAAAATTTCAATGCAAATCCGCTAAACGTAAAAGTCGCTTCTTTCATAAAAAGTTTTTTTCTGCGTAAAACTCGCTCATATCGATATATTCATATTAAGTATGTTATTTGCTATAAGAAAATGGCCATTTACGACCTTTTTGACCGGTACCGAAGTTTCTTATTAATACAAAAATGCTCGACCACCAATTTTCAAATTAAGCGTTTGTTAACACTTACAACGGGGGCCTTGGTAGGCGAGTGTAGTCGGCGCTTGCAGCCAAGGTCACAGTGGTTTTCGGGAGTCTGTGGCTCTATTTGACCCGGTGTTCGAATCCGGGCCAGGGCAGTTGTCAGCTCCTGGAAACCTCTTAACACAGAATAGTTTAAGTAGTTTTTAAGGACTTAGTTAAGGTAGTATGTAAGGTAGTACGCATAATAGGCCCGGCAGTGTGGCCTAAGTGCTGTAAGTCCTAAAATACATACATACATACATATATTGCTATGATATTTAGAGGTGCTTGATTTGTCTGGAGTATTGTGATTCCTGGAGAGCAGTTTTTGAAGTGCTTGCTGCAATTCTATTTGTGATTGGAGTTTTATGAACACTGTAAAGGTTTTGATACTCTAACTTTTAAACTCAGGGTTGCGTATTTTTGCTATAATTCTTGTTATAAACTCTAATAATTGTTATTGTTCATATGGTTTGTTTTTACTGAAAGAAAAGAAAAACACAACAGATTGATACGAATTTTATTTATGTTAGTTGTAATTATAATTTAGTTCAGAATTGTTCAAAAGGTTTAATTTATAAGAAGTTTTAGAGTTACTTGATTTGTGCGTCGATAAATGTCTGTTTGGATGTCAGTGTCAAAATGACAAACATATAAGAAGGATACTCATGGGCATGAGATTTATGTGTTTGTTAAAAAAATGGGAATCATAGAAGGAGGACAAAAGAAGAGAGAATTTGTTTTTGGATAGTTACGGCTGGTCTTTGTAAATAAATACAGAGAATTAAGATCCTCTGGAAGAAAAAAGAGGAAAAACGAGTCTAAAAGCTATATAAAAGTAATTACGAGTATATAAGAACAAAATACAACGAAGTAACAACGAATTAAAAAAAATCCAGAAGTATTACAAGTAAAAGGTGATCGAGAAAGTTTCTTCGTTTGCGATGGTGGTAAGACCAAGTTGGAAATAATATAAAACAGAGCAGAAGAAGATTCAGATTAAAGGCGAGTATTTGTGGTTACTTGAGAAACCAGCAGAGCGAAATAGAAGTTGGACACTCAGCGTTTTGCTCGAGCGAAGAATATCCTAATAAGGAGACGCTAAGATAAGTGTTCTATTTTAAAAAAGACGATAGTAATTAGTAAAACTCATTTGATTTTTCGGAAAACACATTTAGAAATTCATTTATTAAATAAAACCTTATTTTGTAAAGTTGATATCGTTGTATGTGTTTATTTCTATTAGAAATTAATTTAAATAACTTATTTTACAACCTAAATAACGACCCTGAGAAAGTTAGAAGAGTCTCATAGAAAGTTTAATTTAATTGCGTGAATTGCAGACAGTTTAGGGAATTGTTTTCTAGTAGTCACAAGACCACGCATATCATTGCAATATATATACAACACTTACAACGTAATATGTCAAGAAGTACTTGGCACATAGACTTCATTTTTTTTTCGTTTAAAAGTAGATGCATCGCTGCAGCGCTGTCCACTATCTTATTTTAATTTAAAAAAAAAATATTTCTTGCTCCAAGGAATTACGAATGCTTTTTATTTGTAGATTTAAACATATACATGCACCGAAAAAAATTAAGAATAAACTTAGAGAAATAGTTAAAAGCAAAAAATATATACCATATAACCATGATTTTGATGGTATGAATTTTTATTCGAAGCGCTGCGACGCAGACGGACACTATTACTCACTCCCCATTTTATATCTGGCGGTACTTTTTATAGCGATTTCTACAGTCAACTAAAACATGTCATAACCGTTTTCGTGTTCTGTTAAATTATGGCATTAAAAAAACTTTTTTAGCGAGAACACTTTAAGAAGTCTCACTTAGAACTTGCGTGCTCGGCACACATTTCTTTTCATTTATATTCTACGCTTATGACTTACGTTATCAAATAGCTTGAAATAATAAGCCAAGTAAATAATAAGCAACTTAACGAACTCCCATGAGGTCAAACATATATCGTCATGATGCTGTAATAATCAGGTATATGTAACGGGTGTCCAGAAAGTCTTTCAGTCCTGGGCGGCTATGGATTGTATAACGTATGTCTTTGGATATCTTTGTCGAAATTATTGTTTACACGTATTGATGGAATAATTCCAATTTCCGTTTTCTAATTATTGTTGACCATTGCGAAAATAGGATTTCACAATAAAAGTTTTTTGTTCTTGCGTAAACACTTTATAACAAGAAATATGCAGAAAGTAAATAATTCAAAATAAAAACCTTTTAATTTAAATTGACTTTGACTTATGTCAAATAAATTACTTAGATATGACTGAATAAAAGACATGCGTTATACAATCCACAGCCGCCCTGACTGAAAGACTTTCTGGACACCCGTTATAATTCGTTTAAAATAGCTTAAAAGCTACAACTATCTATTTACAAGAATTATGCAGAAATTGATCATTAATTTATTGCCTCATAATTTCAATACTGACTAAATACTGGACTAAATATCCGGACACTGGCGGTCACCATACCATAAAACCTTAAACAGAGTGCCGTGTCTTTGTTTACTGATTTGCATTAAGTGGTAATGTTTATTTTCAACTTATTTGATTTTATGAAATCCAATAATTCTTTCGGCAAACAATTGAATTAAAAGCCTAGTATTTATGACCGCGCTGCTTATCACCGACGCTAGAGGGCGAATATTATTTCATCAACATTGCTTGTCAAAATCGGCTGTTTTATGGAAATCTGCCGGATTGTAAATCTAAATGAAGAAAAAGTATGAAGGAAGATTGCTTTAGTAAAAGAATGTTAATCTGTAACTGTTTCTAGTTATTTTTCCCTGTAGTTTCTAGGTAATCTCAAAGAAATCTATTCCTCTTGAAAATTTCTTTCAGGTTTTGTCTATATGTTGAGTTCTAATAATGAATAGCATTTGGCAATACGAAAATCAATCGCAGATTTTCAGAACATCAGAACAGTTTAGCACAAAACGTACGCTGCTGTAAAACAATCACCTTAATTAAAGGAATATTACACAAGCAAACAGTTATACCACTTGTGAATTAGATATTAACTGTGCAAAAAACTGCAAAAACAAACTGGGCAACAACGACTGTTAATTTTCTTAAGCAACACAAACAATTGATACGCAGGAAGTTTGAGTAATGGTCCACCGTTATTTTTCAATCCACAAGTAGTATATGGATGGATTATTTAATGAGGAATGTATCTTACTATACAATTAATTTAATTTTGAAAGGTTTAAATAAAACAAATGAGTAGTTTTCTTAATTTTATTTGTGACCAAATTTTGTACGTGAAAAATGTTTTCTTAAAGATTATAAACGCGATTTTCTACGCAGGAAGTTTCAGTGGCTTACCCCGATTGATTTTTCAAATTCGCGGGTTGTATATAAGTGGATTATTTTTCGTAGAGTATATCGAATACAATTCCTGGATATTGTTGAGCAACTAGCACAAGGCGCAAAGCGTTCCAGTTTTTTTCCAAAATTGTCAAAACATCGAATCCGGTTACACAAAAGAAAACTGCTAACAAGATTCATGAAAGAAGTTATAATCGCAAATAGTGTTAGGATAGCGTATTTTACGATTAGGGAAGAAAGCTTTAATTCTTGTTTGCTTAATTGTTTGGTGTCGTTGCTATAATCAAGAAAGTGCGTTTCTTTTCACTTTCGCTAATTCATTACGACCCACCATGCATTTTTCAGCTATGGTGCTGCTTTATCAGTTATAAACGAATGTAACCATGAGAATTTTTACGAATTGAGGATTCTAATTGGCTCCTTATAGTTTTAGTGGTATATTCGCAATAATATTTTGATCGTTCAAAATATCCGGGTTCAACTTTTCTTTTGTCTGCTGAAACAGAAAATACGACCTATTGATTGGTCGATATATTATAAGTGGAATCTGTGAATATAACATGCTGGAACTATTATAACTAATAACCCAATTTATTATATTTGCATTTTCCTTGTATGCCTTACTTTATCAGATATTCGTTAGTAAATATTACGACTTTATTTAGAGGGCTTTCATGAATCACAAGGGTAGCATTTTGTGAAACACGAAACAATCTTCGACGAATCGACATAATGAATATTTATGATCACCGTACTCATTTCACAAAAAAAAAACAATATGTCCTTGACCTGTTCACGCAAATAAACAATTTTTCATAGGAAACGAACGAAACTATAATTGATTTATGTACAAGATGAAAAGGCAATTTTCGCGGTACTAAAATGAAATCAGCTACATCTTCGATGAAATGATATGGTTAAGAATTGCCTAGAATATAATTCATTGCAAATAATTTTATTCGTACTGCACATAAACCCTTTGTTCAAAACATTTAATTACTGTTTATTATACTGACATGAAACACGTGTCGTAGTAATTTAAATATTAATATATAATAATGACATATTTCATTATTTTCACTTTGATATTTAGTTACATTAATCACACAAAGTATAATTTTACCAAAAATAAATATAAATTCATAAAAGTAATTTATTGGGGTAAATAAAATGAAAAGCAAAATTTACAATAATGTTCTTCTTAACTAAGTCGCTTTAGGGCAGGGCTGGCGGAACCCTATGAGCAAACGGTGTTTCTGCACTGGGCGGCAAAGTTCAGGGGCAGTAAATTTTAACTTAATGTATTAACAAAAAGTTTTGAACAGCTATCAACATTTGAGAATTAGCTTATATTAAGTATTGCCAACTTTAACACTTCGGTCATGGCGTGTTCTGAATCATTTTTTTACGATCACCCGGTATAAGGTTAAATAAATAAATTTTGTTGAAGTAAGTATTTTAAGTATACTCAATAAACATGGACTTCAACGAAGTAAAGCTAGAACTTATAAATAATACTCCTGTTTTTTCTTAAAAAAAATTGGCGTCATTTAAAATTTTCACTTGCTTTCTGCGAAGACAATTATGTGTTTATGTTTTGTCTAAGCAATCTGGTTTATTGTTTTGTTCCTGGGCTCTTTTTGCATAGGTCTTTATACTTCTTTAAAATACTAAACAAACAATAACTGAAATGCGTTTGGTGAACCAACCACTTCTACTGAACACAAATTTGGTAAAAATTTGGATTACAAAGAACTTGTGCGTGTGTTTGCTGCAATTAAATTTCGAAAAGTAAATTTCTTTTGACATCTTGTTGAATACGTGCCACTCTGACGTCACAAAATCCCCATTTTTACCAGGTATGTATACTTGCGTCAAAATTACCACTGATCATGGTCTTTGCCGATTTTCTAATGAATAATGCGATAAAATCGAAATTCAGATACATGTGTAAGTCAATATTCCATCAGTAGACTGTTTACCCAATCCGGTGTAGGCAGCCGTGGGGTCTTAATGCCTGAAACCTTCTCTGGAATTTAGTCGTTCGGATTCGACGTTAAACTGTAGGTCCCCCGTCCTCCACCTTAGAGCTAAGGAAAGTACGTGGAAGAGAAGAGTGTCGGTGCCCAGCAGTGGGACGTAAAGGCTGATTACGAGAGAGACCGTTTACCGTAGGCGGTAAAATGAGAACTGTTATTGTTATTATTATTCTTATCACAGGGCGGCATAATGTTAAACTGGCACAGGGCGGCACACTCTCTAGCGCCGACCCTGATTCAGGACCGTGAACCAAAAAAAATAACGCTTCGGTTTTCGGTTACGGCCCAAATTTTTGAGACACTAACAAAATTGTCGTTTTGATAAAGTAGGAAAACCTGCTGCTAGGGTAAATAAAAAATAAAGCAGTTACGGTGTTCGGCTCTTTTCATAGGGTGTATGTCGTAGTCTTTTGGTGAAATCCGTTTTTTTGCGATATGCACAGACAGATGAAAGAATAAGGAAAGAATATTTTCGAATTATTTAAAAAAAACTATTTCTTTCGACAGTTAACCTAGACATTCTGGAAACAGAGACGGTGCCCCCCCTCACATATTTTAGGAAAAATCACCCAAAAATTGGAAAAGCTTGCGAAACCCGCATAACCGCAGAAAAGGTGTAAAACGTGCCGTCAACACAAAAAATTTGCAGAAGTTTTTGGTTTCTAATGAAGTTGAGTAGATTTTATTTGTAATTATATAGGCTCATTCATTGAATATTGCATAACAATTAACAAAAGCTAAGCTGCATTTAGTTAGAATTCTAACAAGCCGCAGTCAATGGGAACCGGGAACGTAATACGCTTACGCCGCACCCGCACTTGACAATCAAATTCTTGGAAAATAAGTATTTTTTTATAAGATTGAAGTTAGCAGTGTTGCCAACGTGTGGGGAATTTCCCAAAATGCGGGGAATTTAAAACCTTGGGGGTAATTTTTGGGGAATGCTTGTTAGTGGGGAAAATTGGGTAAATTCCAGATCACAGAAGTTGTAGTTTGTAGTTGGTATTATTGGCTCGTAACTATTCTGAAACTAGTTTTTAAAATGACAAATTTGTTCGATGACGTCATTGTTTTCTAAATGAGTGCGAGCAGTTGCTGTTGCAGGGAACTTTATCAAGTGAGCGGGGAGAATGATTTAATGCATATTGGCTACACTGGAAGTGTTGCCAGTGTATGGGGAGTTCCCTAAAATGCGAAGAAGTTAAAACCTTGCGGAGACTTTTTGGGGAGTGCTTGTTAGTGGGGAAAATTGAGGAATTTGAATTTTTTGTTATTATAACTACACGTTCGTTTAAAATAATTTAATCGTTTTTAATTTTTATATTTCAGTTCGCATCACAGGAGTTGTAGTTTGTAGTTGGTATCATTGGCTTGTAACTATTCTAAAACAGTTTGCTGAAATGACGAATTTCCTCAATAACGAATAGAACTACACGAACAACGCTAGTAGTTGCTGCTGCGGGGAACTTTAGATAAGTTTATCAAGTGAGCGGGAAAAATAATATAATGCTATTCCACAAAATGTGGGGAATTCAAAACCTTAAAGGGAATTGTCGGAGAATGCTTGTTAGTGGAGAGAAATGGACCAATATTTCATTTTTTGCTATTATGACATAGACGTTCGTTTAAAAAAAATTTTATCGCTTTTTATTTTTATATTTGATTTATAATTAGTATTATTGGCTTGTAACTATTCGGAAGCTGGTTGTTAAAATGACGAATTTGCTCAAAGACGTCATTATTTTCTAAACGAACGCGAATGGTTGCTGTTAAGGGGAATTTTATCAAGCGATTGGGGAACATGTTTTAATGCTATGGGCAACACTGTAAATCAGTCTGCAATCTGCCTCTGTAGTCTTCTCTTCATATTTGGAGTGGAGAAGTTCCTAAAAAGTACGAGTTTATTTTTTCAGCATACATATCTATATTTTTTATGTCCTTGCTGTCTTAATTTACTTAAAATACCTATAAAATACCTGTTTGTGTGTCAAAAAAAAAGTTGATTTTAACTAATGCAGTTGGCACGTTGAGAATTGCCCCCTCCCCTAAAAGTTTGTTGGGCCCTGAAAACATGGAAACATGACAACATTGTTAAAAAAAGGTCATGAAAATGCAAATTGCTGTATGTGATTGAGGCAATGCTTGGGCTTTTCATAAAATTTTCGAGTACACTATCTGCCTACAATATATCACAGTGACTACCCGGCCAACAACATTTTGCCGGTATACGTATATAGACATCAGATGACATGAAGCTTAGATTATCAACCATTTATATTTGGCTTGCGGATGACGTGTTGTTTATGTTTCAGCATCGTCTATCAACGCTGATCATGCGCAATGCGAAAATTAAATAGTAAATACTTATCGTTATTGCTACAATAAACAAATGTCGGTTCTACATTTGCCGGAACAAAAGAAAACCGGTATATTCTTAAAATAATAACGGTTGCGGTTCAAGACATTTTTAATTCGGTTTGCGATTCGTTTACGGTTCGAAAAATTTTGCGTTTTTTTTCCGGTTTTTGATAACGTTTCGGGGCACGTCTCTGGACTTATATCTTAATAAAATATGCACATTTTAATATGATATGTAGTAGGCAGCTGATGACAGTGGTTATACAATACATACCTGTCGTTGCAGTACAGTAATGAACTGCAACACATGCAGAAACGAATCACAAGGAAGTGATAGCGCGCGCTGGTACAAATTTTCACACCCACCCCGTTGCAAAGAGGTCAACAGGTCCACGTGAACTTTGTAATTATATGTGTGCACAACAATGGATGTATCATTAACGATACCTAGACTTAACGACGCGTTAATTGATCCCTAATGCTCGACACGCCGAGTGGTGTGTACAACTGCTGTTGTAGAATCCCGTCATTCAATTTCAATCCTGATTCCTGTCTTTAACGGACGATCATTGCCAATGGTCAGTATTTACTAATTGAGGTTGTAATTATCGAGACTGTGTTGTACTATGGAAAGACATGCTGTAAACTTACTCCAAAAACTCAGACGGGATGAAGTATCAGGAATGGTATGCAGAAGGGTTATAATCGGTATTAGACTGAATAAGTTAGCATCACTTCTTCTGTCTTCGAGTCTTAATAAGCTACTGTGAAAGCTATTCTCGTAAGATTATTAGCACAGCATATGGATTACCTAAGTTTAGCTCTAGCAAAATTTAAGAAAGGGAAAAAACTGTTTGATAACTGACTCGTTTTCTTGAAGTTTTCTAAAATTTTTTAATTATTTAAAAATGTTTTTTAAATCTAAAATTTTGAAATTTTTACGTCTGAGAATTTTATAAAAATCTAGAAATTTTTCTTAAAATGCTTTAATATTCTGATTTTTTTTTAATATGAATATTTCAAAAGTTTTAAAACTAGAAAATTTAATAATTTTTAAGTTTTAAAAATTTAGGAAATAACAAAAATTTTATACATTTATAATTTTTAAAAAATGTTTTGTATTTTGCCAATTTTTGGCAATTTTGAAAGCTACTAAATTTGTGAAAATTATAAAAAGTTTTGTAAAATTTTATAACTTCTGCAAATGTGAAAAAATTTGAAAAGTTTATAAATGTTTAACAGAATTTCGTAAATATTTTTTTTTAGTATTTGCCAATTACAAACAATCTTTATTTGTTGAAATCTCAAATTAGTTTTATAATTTAGTTATAGTCGTTTTTGGCGATCATCTAATTAAAGGTAAACGACCAAAAGGAAACACCCTATAGGTATTTTCTCAATGGCAGGTTGTTTCTATTGTCATCTTATATGTTCATGCAAACTTTGAAGTCGAAATTCGTAAATAATAAAAAAGAAAGTTTATGGTGGGGGTGATCGGGGCGGTACGAAGATCGCGCTTGCGGCGAAGAACGCAGAATAGGAATCTAAGCTTGTTTTCCGAGCGCATCTGTATTGAAGTAGAGCACCCCTCTCAATCTCTCTTATTATTTGAAGTAGTTATCTGGTTTAATAAAGTCTGAAAGTTTGTAAGTGCAAGCAACGTTGATCCGCTAAAGCCGAAAATTTATTTGATTGATAAAAGGAACAGGTGGCTGGAGCTTCCATAGGTTCTGGTTCACGTAGCGAGCGGGCGTGGGGCTTGCATCTCCTAGTGGTAGTCCTTGCAGATGCCTGCTGCGTTTAGGACCTCGTAGTGCTAAGGCGTTGCCGTCAGGACCTGCTGGATGACTATGGGGCTCATGGTGCTGAGGGCGGCTTCTTCAAGTCCTGGGGTGCTGTTTGGTCTCGGAGCTGGGTGCTGACTGACCTGTGGAGAATAATTATTCCAGTCCGGAGCTAGTACTCGATCTGAGGGCGATTGAAGGCAGCAACTCAATTACAGAACCAGACTGTAGAGCTCGATCGTTCGTAAGCGTTTATCTTATGGCCGGTCTGATCGCATTTAAAGATAAATTAAATTTTTGGTGTTCTTGCGTTTGTTTTTATACCTTTTCGTTGGCATGGGTAACGACCTTGCTTTCAACATTTCCCCCCAGCGCCTTTGTAACCCTCTGGGTGAATTTTGCTATTTTTTCCGCATTTTTTTTAGAATCTTGTAAGAGAGCGTGGTTGTGGTGTAAAGAAAGATAGAAAACGGCTTTCAGTTTCTTTGCGAAGTTTAAATCGTAGTTGTGTAAGACCACGCCCCCTCGGGCACTAATTGGCTGGAAGCGCAAACGAAGATGTTGGAGTTCTTATTACCTCAAGAAATTCATAGCGTGCACTTCGAGTTGCTGATGTCGTTTCACTAAACTGTACAATACGTAGCGCGGACATTCAGAGGTGCATGCTGGTGGAGTTTTATCCGCATCGCGTCGCGGGCATTCACTATTAAATCATGCCACGTGATACATACATAAATGTTTCCAAAAATTGAAAACAAAAGAACCAAACAGAAACCTTAATAGCTTTAAATAGCAAACGCATACAAAGTACACGCAAATCATCTGAAATACGGATTGAGAAAAAATGAGCGATTGTGAGAAAATTATAACAATAATGAGGAAAACCCCTTTAGTTCTCAGTTAAACATGTGTTTCTGTGAGAACTAAATGGGTTTCCCTCGTATTACTGTTCAAATACGGATGTAAATACTTTCATAGAGAAGTTTTGGAAAAGAATTACCTACAAAGTTAACATAAAACAACAAGACGTAAATATCTGCTTATATGTAATAGTACTTATAAGTGTTAAAGAACAATTGAGTGCGAAGAAGATCAGATATTAATAAAATTTAATAATGATACATACTTTATAAACCGTGAAGACATTTAAATAGCACCGAATCATGGCTTTATTAGCAAACAGCACCAAAATAACCGTCGAAAAACGATTTTATTAAATTTTTCACTTCAAATGATGTGATGGAGAAGTAATTATAAATATGAACCATGCTTACTGTGTTATTTATTGATATTAGTAACACTGCACATTGAAAAAGCTTTATTGTAGTGCTTGAGGTAAAAATAATACAAAAACAGTTTTTAGAAAACTTTCGTCATACTTTTATATTAAACACTTTTAATTAGATTTACCTTTGATTTAAAACAGCTTACTAAAATGAATTCCCAACCATTAATGTAAACTGCGGTGAATTCATTAACACCCCAATTGCCTATCAATTAAGCAAACCAGACTTCACATATTTCATATTAACCTCAAAATATTGTTCAGCGGTCGCCACTCCTGCGGCTGCGAAGCAAAAGGGAGAAATAATTTAATGTGGAAAGTTCACTGATTTTACTTGTGTTATAACTTGTAAATGAGGTGGTTTCTTTTGCCTAAAACTCTTTTATCTTTTATGACCGTTGTTATTAATAAAGCGGTAAAGACGTTTTAAATGCTAAATTATTTTAAAACCGCTTTATTTGCTTATTAATAAACCTACATCATCTCGATTTCGATTATTATTAGAATTACCTTTTTTATACGTATGCCCCGCGCATGAAAAACCTATTTGAAAGGAAAATCGGAAATACGGTTTTTATTTTTCTCCAGCAAAGCTCATAAGAGTGCCATGTATCATATTGAAATTTTAATATGTTAAACAGCCGCATACCTCTATTACTCATCAGATGGTAAAAACTCAAAGTTATTCCTTAAAGAATTTTAATTTCTCACAAAAATATAAAAAGTATACGCGGAAATGGTTGGGCGCCTAAACCCGGTTTGTTAGACAGGTATGTCTGTATTTTTCGTTTTGTACATAAAATATGCAGTATTTGTACTTAAGGGCCAAGTAGCCGAGTTTCTTTTGCTTTTGGTTATTTCATTACATTCAACGGATGGTGTATCTTATAACGCAAAAGTAATTCTTTCACTTAATCGAGCAAGCTTTTAATTATATCAACATTAAGTTCAAACAAGATACGTATATGTCAACGAATTGTTTTTATAACCTGATGGATTATTTATTTGTATTGGAATAACATGTTAGGGCAACATTCTCCTCACTTGTGACAATATTACTGGCACATATTATACAGGGTGTTTCACGGAGTACGGGCCGTAGCGTTTTAACCATGTTGCAGTTTAGTTAGAAACAAAGTCGGGTGTCTGCAGCATTTCATAAAATTACATGTTTGTGTTAATATCCATAAAATAAAAGCTAACCGCGTATTTGGTGGAAGTGTTCTTGAAGTAGCACTCGTTCACTAATGCGAGGATCCCAAGTTCAATTCTCATACAATTCATTTTTTAAATAATTTTTTATTTGTGTTCTTGCGACATTATATATAAAGTGTTTGGAGTCTTTTTTTAATTCGTTGTAATTGTTCATAAAATGTACAACGTCTATATTACGTATTGTCGGTATTATTTACCATACGTAATAAAAAGTGTTTTTAGGAACGTACAAGTAGTCGAGTATATTAAAAAAAATCTTTTAATCACTTCAAACTCAACAAAAATGTAAGAATGTAAACAAGAGTTAAAAAGATAATAATAATAAAAGAATTATATGGAAATTGAATGCGGGAACATGGTACTGAGCAATCTTACCGAAAACGTGATTTGCTCTTATTTTATATACAGGCTGTTTCAAATTCGCGCCCCACCATGGGGATCTCGCTTATTTGAAGAGATAGAGAGTTGGTTAAATTGAGGCAAAGTTGCCAAATGTTATGCCCAACAATAATCTGTAAAGAAATTTAAAGTAGCCACTCTGGTTTTTCAGATATCTGAAAAAAACTGAAATTTTGGATTTTTTATTTTTGACTATAACGCATTTATCATTTATGCTACATATTTCTAGTTAACGCATTATTAGAACACTTTTGTATGCCGAATTTAAATTTTTTATCAGATTTGATGTAACTGTTACCATTGTTTATTTTCGACTGTCAACCTTTTTTTTCTTCTTTGGTTGGTATTTTAAATTTTTTCATATTTGGATAGAGTTTTCAATTCTGATTTCAACGATGTGTCACACTTTGCATTTTGTTTAAGTTTTGAGCATTTTATTACAAAATTAAAAATTTCATAAGAGTGCCATGGAAAGACCACGTCATTTAATTTATTTTGAAAAAATTCTAGTAGGCTATAAACTAATGGAAGTAAAACAAAACACTTCTCTTATTTACTTTTACTTTTAGATATATTAAGTATGCGAAAAATTCAGGAAACTTTGTTTTGAGCGTAGGCAGCAGGTTAAGTTATTTTTTACAAAAACAAATGAATGACACAGTTGCTAACATACACAATTTACTCAAAATTCCACTTGCAGTTTTTATGTTTGCAACTGACATAACAAATTTGAATAACAGGTTAAATAAACACAACAGATAACACTACAACTACACTAATACGAACAATTATTAAATGAATGTTCAAAACATTTGACACCTTTGTAAAACATGCTCAGAAGCTCGTCTAGAATGAACACTCTAATATGCGTGTTAGTAACTGTGTCATTCATTTGTTTTTGTAAAAAATAACCTAACCTGCTGCCGACCCTCAAAACAAAGTTTCCTGAAATTTTCGCATACTTAATGTATCTAAAAGTAAAAGTAAATAAGAGAAGTGTTTTGTTTTACTTCCATCAGTTTACAGCCTACTAGAATTTTCTCAAAATAAATTAAATGACGTGGTCTTTCCATGGCACTCTTATGAAATTTCTATTTTTTGTAATAAAATGCTCAAAACTTAAACAAAATGCAAAGTGTGACACATCGTTGAAATCAGAATTGAAAACTGTATCCAAATATGAAAAAATTTAAAATACCAACCATAAGAAAAAAAAAGGTTGACAGTCGAAAATGTACAATGATAACAGTTACATCAAATCTGATAAAAAATTTAAATTCAGCATACAAAAGTGTTCTAATAATGCGTTAACTAGAAATATGTAGCATAAATGATAAATGCGTTATAGTCAAAAATAAAAAATCCAAAATTTCAGTTTTTTTCAGATATCTGAAAAACCAGAGTGGCTACTTTAAATTTCTTTACAGATTATTGTTAGGCATAAAATTTGGCAACTTTGCCTCAATTTAACCAACTCTCTATCTCTTCAAATAAGCGAGATCCCCATGGTGGGGCTCGAATTTGAAACAGCCTGTATATTAATGCAAGCATATAATGTGATAAAATTGGTTAAAATGCTACGGCCCGTACTTCGTGAAAAGCCCTGTTTAATTTATATACATATATCAAAGTTTTATTGATTATTAACAACTTATGTAAGCATCACAACCACAAGCAAACTTACTGTTTTACTTTATATGTACCCCCTACATGACAGTTCGTTTCAGTAGATGTTTAGATAAAGCGGTATTCCAGCGTTAACTTATTTTTTACTTAAACAAGCGGTTTGAAATATTTAAGAAAGTACATTATTTTTAAATTTCATATTTCCAAATTTCAATATCAAAAATGAGCGAAGCACTTCGCCTGGACTTTCCTATATTTTAGATATTGTTACTTACTATGTATTCAAAAACATCTTGTTTTAAAGTGGTACGCCTCAACATTGACCACAAAAAGAGAATAGTGAAGCAAAGGTCGACAGGTAGCTGTGTGTACTTCGGTACGTGCGGTGAAAGACTTCGGTCAACGCATAAGAGTCAGATAGAGAGAGAAAGAGTAAGTAATGTTGTAGCGTAAACTAATAGTACGCTGAATTTTTTGCGAAGAAAATCGATTTGTCGAAGTTTTGGAGAAAGATTGCTTGGACTTATTAATCTCCCCATATATTATCGTATTTAACAATTAAGTTAAAAGCTTTATTTTGCTACCATTTATAAGCCATTCAGCCTAAACAAAAATTTTATTAGCCCCTGTTTATTAACAGTCGCACCTGGAACAGGGGGGTCAGGCAATGACCCCAGTTTATTTTTTTTAGCGTTACTTCCGTATTTTTACTTTGTCTTCAAAAATCTTTTAGGACATTTATTTTACGTATTTTTTCAACCCGTAGACATACAATTTGTTGGAATTGGTAAAATGTTTGACCTTCGCCGGACGTTTTTATAACGCATAGTACGATCGACATGCCTATGCCTCCGTAATAATACCTATGTGCCCGACTTTGGCGACTTTTTACCAGTATCATTACAGTTGTTGTGGAGTCCAGTGTTAGTCCAGTGCTGATAAAGGTGTCTTTTATAGTTTCTAACTATTTCACAATAATAACCTACCCGAGTTCAAGAAAACCTGGGGTCAGTCGCTAACCCCCCTGTTCCGAATTCAAGAAAACCTGGGGGTCAGTCGCTAACCCCCCTGTTCCGAATTCAAGAAAACCTGGGGGGTTAGTCGCTAACCCCCCTGTTCCGAATTCAAAAAAACCTGGGGTTAGTCGCTAACCCCCCTGTTCCGAATTCAAGAAAACCTGGGGTTAGTCGCTAACCCCCCTGTTCCATATTCTCCGGGTACCCAGTTAGGGTCCCAGTGCGACTGTTAAATAAAGGGGAAGAAATTTTCTATTTTAAATAATTTATAAAAAGTGTCACAAATAAGATAGCGGACTGGGGCACAAACCAAATTGTAGCACATTTCGAGTTCTGTAAGTTCACAATTATTTTAAAAAAAATCGTGTTTCCAGTTTGTGAGTATTATGTTTTTGAAAATTTTCAAACTTTTGGAATTTTTTTTCACTTCATAGCTTTTACTCTTTCTGAAATTTTTAAGCACGGTAACATTTTGTTTCTATAGAGCTATTACGATAAAATATTAAATTCTATCTGTCAACCTATTTTTAAGTAATAAGGCGTGAGAATGAAAATTTTCAAAAAATCGTAGCGGCCGTTATTTTGAACATAGAAAATTCGGGAAAAAAACGTTGGATTTACTCTAAGGCCCTCTATTTGATTTTGTCTTTAAATTTCTGAAGTTTAGTTTAGGAAAAAATTTTTGGAGCAAGATTCTTTAACCTTAAAGAAAACCAAAAACAGAAGACGATTTTGTCAATCAAAAATTGGTTAAGCGGAAATAAATTTTTACCGTTTATAAAATTTAGGAGAGGGAAATATAGATTTTCAAAAATTTATATTTATATAGAATAAATTTATATTTTATATTTTATATTTATATTTATATAGAATATGTGACATAGAAATTAGCGGACTGAGACACAAGCCAAATTGTAGCTCTATTAGCTTACAAAATTTAAAAACAATCGTATGTCCAGTTTTTTGGCATTATGTTATTTTTAAGCTCTTAATATTTTGAAAATATGTTTCACTTCATAGTTTTCTTATTCTCAAAGTATTTGTGCACAGTAACAATGTGGCTGTACAGACTGCTCTTTGACTAATAAGGCGCTCAAGTGAACATTTTCAAAACATCGTGGCGGCCCTCATTTTATAGCTAGAAAGTTCGAAAGAAACTAAGTTGATTTGCCTTAGGTCTTATATAAGATTCCGCATTTAGATTTATAAAATAGCCTGTTTTTGAAAAAAGGTATCAAAATACGTGTCTAACGTCTGCTTCCGATTACGATTTTTTTAAAAAACTTATTTTGCCAATGAATGTTTGATACCACACTACACCACACACACACACACCCACTGACATACTATTTTAACAAATCACTTTTTTGGATTCTTGGAGTTTCAAAACGTGTATTTTCGTCAAAATTTCAAATTAGAAAATTTGCATGAAATCAATACTTCCATGTACTGAAAGTATAGGAAAGTAAAAATACATTTGGAGTATACCATCAATAATATGTACATAGACATAATTAGGTAGACATTTATTATTTTTTGCACTTTCGGGAGTAAAAGTACTAATTTCATTCCTTTTTTTGAGGACTAAAGTGTCACGTTTAATGCCGGAGGGATTAAATATTTTCAAAAGTCCCAAGGGATTAAATTTATATAAATTGCTAAGAGGTATATATTGCTATGATATGCGTGGTCTTGTATTTACTAGAGAACAATTCCCTTAATGCCTGCAATTCACACAATTCCAAATTATATTTTTGATGAGACTCTTTTATTAACTTTCTCAGGGTCGTTATTAAGTTTGGAAGTAAAGTTATTAATAAATATGATCCAAAAAGAAAATACACAAAATAATATCAACGTTACAAAAAACTTTTTTCAATAACTCAAATTTTGGGGTCAAATTTTCGAAAGTTCAAGAAATTTCTACTAAATACTATTGTTCTTAAAACCGAACACTTATCTTTGTGTCTTCTTATTAAGATATCCTCCACTCGACAAACGTCTAATGTCCAACTCCCTCTTCTCTGGTTTGCAGGTTCCTCAAATAACCACAACACTCGCCTTTAGTTTGAATCCTTCTCTGGACTGCTTTTATGTTAATTTATACTTGTCTTTTCTGCGATGGTAACTGGAAACTCGTTCTGGATCGCTTTATATTTATTATTCTTTTGGATTTTCCACAATTCGTTGATAAACACTTGTATCCGTTTTATAATAGATTCTTTTAAATTCAAAATCACTTTTATATTACTTTAAACTCGTTTTGCTTCTCTCTTCTTTCAGAGAAATAAAAATCCTGTGTCTTTGTTTACAGGACGAGCCGTAACTAATCAATAAGTTTTCACTTGCTTTTGTCTTCTCTCTTGATTTTCCATTTTATCTTTAAAACAAATAAATCTCGTGACAATGAGTATTCTTTTATACATTTGTCAAATTGACATTCAAATCCATAACCCCCACAAATGACATTTAACGATGCACAAAAACAAATAAGTCTAAAACTTCTTATATATTAAACCTTTTAAATATTTCCGAACTAATTTAATAATTAAAATTAACATAAACAATAATCGTATCAATTTGATTGTGTTCTTCTTTCTTTCAGTGTAAACAAAACTTCACAAATATGAAGATATAAATGATATGATGATAATCACATTATCTGAATTTCAAAAACAAGAAATTATAGCAATAATACGCAACCCTGAGTTTATAAGTTTGAATAGCAAAACCGTACAGTCTTCATAAACCTCCAATCATAAATTGAATTGTAACAAGCATCCCAAAAATTGCCTTCCAGGAACTACCATACTCCAGTCAAATCAAACACCTCCAAATATCATAGCAATACATTGCTAAGTTACCTAGTATGTTTTGTCGCCATCAGAAACTACGATTTGAATTTTGAAAAGTTTTAAAGAGCTGGATTGTCACCTTGACAGCATATTTTAAAATTTCGACTACATATTTTGATTTCAAATTATTCGGAAGTGCAAAAAATAGCGCATATACCACAGGACTGAGGTGCTTCATTCAATCCCACGTGTGATTATTGCCTTCGCTCCGCTACGCTACGCTCGGGCAATAAACTTTCACACTCGGAATTAAATGAAGCACTTCAGTCTCTTGGTATATACTCTACTATTGAATTGGGTTATAACGCCTCCTACCCTTCCGCTACTTACGGTCTTGATATTGAAGCGTTATAAATTTTAAACGTTTAAAATTTATTTACACTTACTTTTTGCAATGATAATTAATATTTTTCCTAAAATTGTACAAAAGGCATGACCAGGAAAACTATTAAAAAAAAATACTCAAACTAATTCGTGCCAATTTTTGATTGTCGTTTAAAATTTGTTGTAGCTTGAAAAAATGACAGTGGTTTTCCGTGTTTTTAGAATTACTCACGTATCGTTAATAGTAGGACCGTAAAATCTTAAGCAAAAGTTAGAGAGCATTAAATTTTGCCTCGAACATGTTTCAAAAATAGTTTGAACACAAAGCATTTTCAGAGATAAGGTCTGTTATGTACAGGAACGGAGAAACGTCACAATGTCACGGCAGCGTTGCTTTACGAAATTCTATTTAGTTGGAAGACGCGTATGTCTCGAATAATGCGTATGCAGTTTTCATGTTAAATAAACATATCTACCTAAATTACATATGAATGAAAAGATTTTTCCATTTTTAACACCACCCAGGAGGAGCAGGCGCCGCGTTTTTTCGTAGTAGCCCCATTAGGTCTCTTTCACGGTGTATATCTTCTACGAAAATTTTCGTCATTTTGCGTTTTGAGTTCGAGCAACTGGAAGAGTCTGCTTCGAGTTTGTTTTGGTAATATTAGATGACGTTACTACAACAAAACGGTCCGTATCTCCGTAAAAATTAGTGCTACTCAAAATTTTATTTAATTTTATTTAAATCGGATATACAAATTTATGAAAGAAACGAAATCTCGGTGCCAGTTTTTCAAAATGGAGACGAACACATTCATGTGGTTAACGGTGACTTATATTATGTTGTTTAGGACGACAAAGTAAACATTATGAGTCATTGCGCAGAAATAAAGTCAGTATGAGTTAGTTTAACGTTTTGTCAAAAAAGAAGCTTATTATCGTGGACATCAGTTTAGATGTTTTATAGGACGTTATTCGATGAAAGTTTCACTTTTGGAAACAATAGCTTTAAATTAGAAAATGAATTTGTAAAAGGTTTTGAGTCAACAGATGCAAATTTTTAGAAATTCTTATCATCTTATAAGTTGAATATGCAAAAATGCACATATCGTCTTCCGAATCACGAAGTGACCTATCTTGTTTATTGTTTATTTTTGTCACTTCCGTCACTTCGTGAGAAGGGGGACAATATGTTCAAAAAGATTTTGGTATAGGTGCGGCTGTTCTTGCACAAATATAAAAGTATGCATTGTAAAAATCAACCTTTAAAAAGTATGATTCTATCAATAAAATATAATCACTTGATATAATTTTTAACTTTAAAAGTCAGTTTCTAGCATTTCTATACATTTACAATGAAAAATCACGAGAATTATACGTTAACCTATTTTTAGAAAGCCTTTAATGAAATAAGTTATAATGCAGGACGTAAGTGAAACTTGGGACACCGTTTTCTTGGAAATTATGCAATTTCTTAAAAAAACATTACAGCCGCTTAAGTTCATTTTTTTTGCTTTTCATGCATTTACTTAAATACATTCCTGCTCTGAAAAGTTTGTTAAATAAATTAATGAATTCTTCTTCTTCTCCAATGAAAACTAATGTGTAAATAGTATTACCATATGTACATTGTTAAAACCAATTTAAATTTTGTGTGTGTCTTGGTATCTGCTTTTATTATACCATATTGTACATAAACGGCTTCGCCCTTTTACAGTTACATTTAAAAACAGCTATCATTCAGTTATCCAACTGTTCATTAATTCTATTGTTAATTTATCTCACCGTAGACTTCGACTATTGTTTGTTAATTGTTCTTCCAACGCTGAAAACCATTTATCAATAACTGAACCGCTAAACGAATATGAATAGTGTAACTGTATAGAATCGAGGATTGGCCTTTCATGTAGGAATCAATTAAATTATCTACAAGTTCAATAAGAAATCAAATTCGATACGTTTCGTTAAATTCGGATCAAGCAAAGAAATAAATGCGTCTTATCTCTAAGCATTTATAGCTGTTCAATAAGCAGTTATTAAAAGTACTTTACGTGCACCGTTATTATATTTGTTATTGCTAAACAGACTGGACTAGAATTACATAAATTTTAGAGAAATATGAATACAATATTATTGTAATATTAGTTTTTTAGTGTGATCAATTTTCTGCATAAAAGCAAACAATGAACTAAATTTATGTTTTTTACTGCTTTAATGTGCAAATTTAAAAACTAGGCACTTTTGATCGTCTTTACTGCACTGGGCCTTGAAATAAAACATCTGACAGCTTTGTCGCTTTTATTGATTCACAATAAATTAACATTAATTCCCTAATTAGATAACTTGACACCATCTCGTAAAATAAGCCTAAATTTGAGTAAAACAGGAACAGAAAGTTATGACAACGAACTTTATGAAGAAACTTATTCGTATTTTATTGTTTCTCTGAACTTTCCGAGTTGTCGTAGGTCTCGGAAATGTCAACAACATAAGAGTATTAAGACAATTCTCTGTAGCCTTACAGTCTGCGGATATTTGATAAAACGTTAATATCCACCTCGGTTTTCTATAATTCAAAGACTTTAGAAACTTAACTATAAACTCTTATTATTTATTGCATTACTTTTACATGTTCGCAGTGATGTGTAGTGCCTATATACACGAGACCATCGATGATATAGAAGATAGGTTTATTGACTGTGACTTTACTAATTTGATTAGCAATCTACTTCAGATCCCAAAATGTAATTGCATCTGCACTTCCTTATATTTGTGATAAAATCCCAGTTATCGATAGGTAGAATTATAAAAACTAATTATCAAGTGATGAACTTTACATTAAAATTTAACTATTTTCCAAATAATGTACAAAATGTTCTTTCGATCTTCATCCTATGTGCTACTTCTAGGTTACACGACGACTGCTGCTTCCGGAACCAACTATAATTCTCAGAGAAACAATGAAATTGGGAGATTGCCGAATTTCAGGCGTGTTCTACAAAGTATGAATATAGTAGGAAATTATCACCTTCATGTCTGAATTTCCTAGATTTATGTGGATCACTAAATAAATTTGAAAATACCAATATACATATAATTTTAAAAAAGCTGTCGGGCAACCGCCACGGGACCTTTCTCACATTTATAGAAATTTATGAAAACTTTTAATATATTTCGAAAATTCTCCATGAAAAGTTGTTCCTATTGTCATTTAATATGCCATTTTTAAGCCGAAATTTATAAATTTTTATAAAAATAAGAAATCGATGGTAGGAGACAGTAGGAGCGCTTCTATATTGAAGTAAAGCAACCCTCCCGCCATCATGTTTAATACAATCCCCCACTTTTATGATGTTTTGTGTTTTTAGTTGCAACCAATGTTCATTCATTAAAATCTGAAAATTGATTTTTCAGCCATATTTTTGGCGATTACTCAATTAAACTGTTCAGTTAAACAACCAAAAGGAAACGTCTTAGTGATGTTTCCTCAACCTAAAGTTGTTCCTATTGTCATTTAACATACTCATGCCGATTTTGAAGCCTAAATTCGTACATTTTTTCACAAACAAAAAATCGATGTTGGGGGCAATGGAGGGGAGGGTGATAACAAAATCGCTAATGCGCAGATCGACCATTAGATATGCGTAGAATACGAATTTAAAGTACTTTTTTTAGCGCGTTTGTCTTGACCTAGAGCACCTCCTTCCCTTTTTTCTTGGGCGACCAACCTCATTTTCTTGCGGTGGCACCTTATTGCAATTAGCAATCTTTAAGCCAAATTTGATTCTTCTGCGTTAAGGCGTCTTGACTGTAAAGTGTATACAGACACACAGACACCTCTGCAGCGTCCACTTCATCGGTCTCCCAAGGCCCTAAAACCTGCTTATTAATTAAAATGTTTAAGTTAAAAATGTTTGCCATAAAAATACCTTTCTTTAGGCGTAACTCGTATATCGGTCAGTAGATCCAAGCCGAATAAAATTTCGCTGAATGGATAAATGATAAATTAAGGCTAATTTGGTCAGGGGACACTCACCTGCACTCTGGATAATATAGAGGAAAAGCGAATTTTGATGTGAGAAATTGATTTAATTTGAATTTGTACAAGAGAAATTGTTTTCGGTAGCCAAAGTGACGTTGATTAGTTTATGAATATTTCCTGTTACAAACTGGTTGGTATCTGGGAAACGAAATCGAACTATGTATTTAACACATCAGCTTCCGTCAAAATATTGAAGAAAAGTTACAATAAAGTGCCATCTACGAATAAATCTATTCCTTCTAGACCTTTGTTTATATTAAAGCGAATTTGCAAAGAGGTAAATTTCTGCAAAGCTTTAAGCTAGAATTTAAACCTTCGTAGAAGTTGATAAACTTCTTAATAAACTCCCGGTGACGAGTTGAATGAAATTTGGAGATCTAGAAAAATGTTAGAAAAACATTTGCCATTTCCACAAACCGTAAGAGCTTTTTGCGATGTAAATTAGATTTCAGGGAATTGGTTTACATAAGAACTAACCTTTTCGGGTTCTAGATCTACTTTGGGTGTTTATCACCTGACGTATATAAACTGGACATTGTTTCTGCTAAATATTTTTGTTTATTATAAATAAATTGCTGCGGATTTAGCCTAAACCATTTTTAAATTAAATTAGCTGTACTTTTATATAAGTGCAATCAACAAAAAACCTTAATTTAGAGTACTTTGTAAAAATTCTACATGTATCTTCGATTGATTCATAGTGGATAGTGGCAGTTGTACACTGTATGTAAATTTTACGCTTTTTGTATGAAGCAATTCCGCGACAAACTAAAAAAAACAATAGGCCACTTAAGTTAATTTGTGTATCGAATTACATTTATTGTATTTTATTGGCACGTTCAAGAAGAGTTTAGAAACCATAACAGTTTTTAATTTAGTAAGAGCTGCACTTATGACTGTATATCACCAAAAAAAATGAAACACGAATCTTCTTGTGATTTGCGTATTTAGCGTGTATTGAACACATTTTATGCAATGTATTATTTAATTAGTTTATACAAACTTTTCTACTTAAGTATTTAATTGATGCCTTAAACTGTGCGCAAACGAGTTTTTGTATACGGATTAATAGAAGTGAATGGTTTATAATCAATCGATTTTAAACAAAGTAATGTAATAAGCCGACGGGCAATATTGTATACCAATTATAGGCCTATTAAAATTTTATTTCGGTGCCCTGTAAATGTAAGTCGATTACATAGTTGACAAATTTGTCGTAATTAGTGCGTGCTGACTACTTTATGAACTTAGTTAGATATTCGATTAGCACTAAATTATTCCTTTCATTACTTTCGATTTATCAAGTTCAAATAGTTGTTTCGAAATAATGCCGTTGAAGCAAGCTCGGCGAGAATGTGACATGTTATGCTCTACAAATTTCATAATTGCCCTTATTGACTTTCAATAAGCAATATTAAATTGTTATTATTGTATGAATCTTATGATTCCGCTCACATTTTATTGTCGCAATATAATAAATTAATAGACTAAATTAACTTAATTTTGTTACTGTAGTTGTCGTTAAACCGTACAATTTGTATAATTATTATTCTCTTATTAATTGCACATGTTTCACTTTAAAGCTCTAGAAGTCTTAATATTTCCACCCGAGTAACACGACTACAACCTTAGCGGAGTTCTTTTAAACCAGTCGTGCACAAATAATTAGTAAAACTTTGTCGTTTTCATTTTACGACAAAAACGACAGTAAAAAAGCAAAACTGCGGTCGCTTTAGCGAGATTTCAGAATATGTAGGTACGCCAAATGCTCTTACCCTTTACTGGTGGCAAAAAGTTTTGTGCTATATAATACAAGTGTTTATATAAAGCTAAGGATCTCCCTAGCCCTTCTTACCTGAATTTCAGTTTTGTCATAACAAAATTACCAACAAATACAGTTTTTACTAAACCTAACGCCCTTGAGTAATATTAAAAGTAAAAAATATTGCATTATTTCAAAATTTTATTAATTCATCCTTACAATAATCAAAAAATAAAACAATAAACAACAATAAAGTGTAACATATTTGTTGCAGGAAATACAGTGCCAATAATTGCCACTAATGAAACAGTAATGTCAAATCACGCAACAGTAAGGGCTGCAAAACTTCCACTCAACAGTTATTATGCGCTAACAGTATTTAACTCTGCACCGGGCGGATGACTCGGCCAAATTATTATATAGTCGCCGGGTCGACTCTGCATTGTCTGACAACTTAGAAAACCAAATTTCTTATGAGAAAAAAAAATAGAATTTATAGATTTTTTGCAAAAACAGTCTCGTCCACAGTAACATTGTGTCCCCCTACAGCTACCAAAATGCCAAATTTGATCCTGATCTATCAATTCGTTTTTGAGCGGTAATGTCAAAGTTTCAAATATCGTAGCGGCCGCCAATATGCAGCTAGAAAGTTATGATAAAAAGCGTTGAATTTGTCCCATAAGGTCTTCTATCTGATTCCGTTTTCGAACTTGTAAAACATGTCTAACTTTTTATATACCCCTACATTTCAAAGCTCATCGAAATCGTACCATCCGTTTGGCAGTTATGGAGCGCACATACCCACCTACCCACATACAGACATAAAAAAAACTTTTTTGAGTTTTTGTACAACCAAACGGATGGTCCGATTTTGATGAGCTTTGGAATGTCGGGGTGTAAAAAAATTCATTGGGGAAATAACTTAAAAAAAATCCGAAACCGGAAGTAGAAGTTAAGACATGTTTTTCGGTACCATTTTTTTCGCAAAACGATTTGTTTTAACCTAAGACCATAGTCTAAAGAACAAATCCCACCTCTTTTTGTGACCGTTTTTGCTTTAAAATGGCGGCCGCTACGATTTTTCGAACATTTTTACTTTACCGCCTTTTCACTCTAACACAAGTTGACATATCAGGTTCAAGTTTGTTTATCGTAATAGCTTTTAAGAGACCCAATGTTACTCTGCAGAAAATTTTCAAAAAGCTAAAAGCTATGAAGCTAAAAATATTTTAAAAATTTTTAAAATTGTTAAAAAAATATTGCAAAAACACGATGTTTTTAAATGTTGTAAGCTCAAAGATATAGGAATGAGCTACAAGTTGATTCGTGTCCCAGCCGGCTAAATTATATGTAACGCCTTCTATGAATTTTTGAAAATTTGTGTTTTATCTTTATTAATAAATTCTAGCTTCACTTCTTTGAAGTTCATATTAATTAATTGTAAATAAAACAATTTTTAACTTCAACATGTTGACATGACATGACAAATATTTTACAAGTTTGTGGTAATTACTTATGCTGAAACAATGCCGAAACCCATTCAAAAAACAATTTAATAAAAATATGTTCTATATGTACGGATTTTTTAGCGTTCACGTTACTTAAAATTTTACAAACAGATTTTAGTTTGTCATTGTTGGTCCGTATGACTGAAATACTCTTGAAAACATATTAAGGAACTATTTCTAAAGTATAGAAAAGTCCAGACGAAGTGCTTCGCTTATTTTCATTTTCTCATACTTCTACTGAAGCATGAAAAGTTATGATTTCATGCAAATTTTTGAGCGTGGGTGCATTCGTTTCCCTATACCTCCGGAACTGTTTGACTGATTTGGCATGTGGTGGTTTTTTAGTTGCAGGTAGTTTTTTCTATGGTCTTTAACCGGAACTGAAATTGGAAACCGCAATTAAACATGTTTTCTGGTATAGATTATTCAAGCACTTTTTTGGACTTTTAAATGTTGTACTGAATCTAAAGGTAAATCAAATGTTTTTTCCCAAATGCCGAATCTTGACAACTAAAGCCGTTACGAATTCTTGAAAATTTTGATTTTAATGTCCGATTACTCAAAACCAAAATGTCTAATCAATGCAAATTGTCATAACATTAATTAGCTCCTACTAAGTATAAACAAGTGATTTGAAAATATTTATGGAAATATAAAAATTGTAAAAATTCTAGCTGCTCAAATTTTTGAACATTTCCAAAAAATTATTCCTCGAAAAAAAAACTGTCTATGCTATTTTTAAACTTTCTGAACTGATAGAGTTTGCAATTAATTACAAGTTTTATATTCTGTTTGAAGCAGTGTATTAGAATTAGCAAGAACTTTCAAGTTTTAAAGATTTAAAAAGAAGATACCTTCTAATATTAAAAACGCTTTTTCCGGAAGTTACTTTTAACTACGACTATCACTTAGCTCTAGTTAAAAAATATAATATTCATTTTTGCGTATCTTCGATAACTCTTTAAATAAAGTATTTATATCGATTGTTGCTTACTGTTCTTATACGATATGCGACCTCGCATTGCACAGCCTGTTGCAAGTTGGAATCATCGCTGCTTCTTGCTTTAATTTTTGTTAAAACAGTGTTATTCAGTCATTTATTGGCCCAACAAAGCTTAAAACGTATGGGGAAGTATCGGCGACCCGTTTCGCCCATTTTTATTAGTGAAACAAGGTGATTGTTTTCAATTGTTGGAGATGTAAGTGAACAGTAACGGTTCGTCAAGAAAAGTTTTTTTTTTATGTTACTTATGAAATATTATTGATAAGCAGCCAATGTATGAAAACAGTTCTAAATAGAAGCAGAAAGACAAAAGCAGCAACCTCGCCAGAATTTCAAGATTACGGGGAGCGGGCACTGTTTTCGTAAGATGATTTAGGGGGGCACCATAAAAATCATTATCTTTATCCCAGTTATGTATGTATCTTTGCAGTATTTTTTATTTTGCGAAACCATGCATATTCTGTTAGTTAAAAGTAAATTTAAAATCACTTCAATTATACTATTATTATACTAGTAAAGTTAGTAGCTCAGGTAATTACGTTTATATATTATTCAATTACCGGTCATTGTAGTTTTTGTATAAGGTGGGTATTTAACAACTATAAACATAAACAGCAACAGAGAATAAAACACTATTGGTAAAAAATAACTACAAAAGAAGTCTGACATGAATCACGACATCAAATGTTTTGAATGTTATTCTTGGATATATTTATAGGGCTTAAATTAGGTATATCAGAAGCAAGTAATAATTACTACAGTCAAAGATCGAGGGGATATATTCGGAAAAACTTAGCCCATTTTAAGTTTTAACAGTTTCATATTAATTTTTTTAAATCGCAATCTACCAGTACATGACTCTTATGTAATTTTTAAAAATTGGAACTATAGCTCAGAACCCCATTACCCCAGAACTCTACATGTGATATTCTGTTCCCTATGCTCCCTGGTAGCAACGTCGCTGGATAAGAAATATTTTAATTTCGTTATTTGGTTGCAACGTACGAAGAAATTTCTGTTTTCAAATATACATATTTTAAACAATCCTAATCTGCAGGGCCCTACTTCGACAAAAACAACAGCAGCGGCTTAAAAGCATTCGCCATGAAGTATGCTTCCCGTTCCTATTTGGTAAATATTTGATATTTAGCTTCATGTTTATAAACAGAATAATGCGAATACAATGAACGGTGTGAAACTAATTAGGTGAAGCACGTTAACTTATATTTCAGGTTTATTTAAGTCCATTTGGGTTGCAATAAAGGTTTGTGTGTAAAAAACTTTTCTTGAAATTATGAAATGTTCCTAATATATATTAAATTTTCCTATTTTTTTTGTCGGCCCACCGTCGGCGTCGCGTCGATTGATGCCGACATTTTAGTTCGCCACTAGGTACTTATACTGTTACTGTAAGCAATCCACGGTGGTAATGTGAATAGTCTGAAACAGATTCGCATTAGCTGTTTAATTAAATCTCATTCATTATTAAATTATTTTAAATTAATCTATTGTTGAAATCCGGCAAGTGTTGGTGCACGTGCTTTCTGGTCAATTTACTTAATTACGCAATGTTTAAATCGAAAACTGCTGTTCTTACTTGTATTTTCTTTCTTACACATAAAAGATAACAGTGCCTTCAGAAGTAAAAGAAAAAGTAATTTAATTTTGCGTATGTGGTTTCGCCGTATTTAATCTGATAGCTGATATGCTGATGTAGTTGTTATACAGTTGGGTCAATTTTAATCTGAATATGATTTACTTGAAATGGCGTTGCTGAAAGGTGAAATGCCCTGGTAGTTTATTCTTGTTCTGAATACATATGAATAGGAAGGTAGTCCAAAAACCGCAATGCCACCCCGGTAATACGACACCAGCGCCCCGATGGAGGAAAACGCCACTAAACAAACATGTCGGCAATTAAAACATGATCCACGTGACCCAATTAGCGGCGTGTTTGTCGACCGCCACACCAAGCGCAGACCTACGGGCAGAACATTATGAAAAGCGGAACTTTGTGTCAGTACCAGATAGCTTTATAGTTTCGTCTTTTTTCTGTGAGTTGTGCAACGTCGCTTGATTATGAAAGCAAATTCCATGATCTGCACTTTTGCGACTTTTTAACCTTGTTGAATGTACTTTTAATAGGCTCGTTATTGCCTAACCAAAGACCGTGATCTTCCTAGGGGGCTTTCTGTATAGTTTCCGTATGTTAGAGAGTTAAAACTTGTATAATTGGCTGCACTGGTTCGGAAACAGATTGCCTAGACTATGGGGAAATTTGCTACAAGGCCTTTGTTTCATTTAAAAGGGTTATTTTACATCAGGGAGCGAAGATAGTGGTCTCTGTAACTTTGTTTTAATCTGCTTTAGGGTAAACGACCTTTTTGCAGTTCCCCATCTCATTCTATTAGATATAGCTCTATCTTACGTTTTCCTTTTACATGTGCACAGAAAATTAGTTAGAACATGTGCGTTTATAACTAATACTAGCTAATTACTTTTATTATAATTTACTACCTGCTGTAAACTGTAGTTAATAGTTGTAAAGAGTAACAATCTACGTTTTCAAAATGCCTCTTTGCTAGAGACGTATATTTCTGGTTTAATTAAGCATGCTGAAATACACAAACATACGCCGTAGGAAGAAAAGCTGTGCTTGTATGTTTAAAACATGCAAACAGAAACTTTACCATAGTTGACCATTACAGTCGGCGTTTGTTGAAGCAATCAGTCAAAACTTCGTTTGAACAAAACAACATATTGTAGTAAATAACAAAAACAAATTAAACAACTACGATAACTAATTACATTAAAAATTACCTATTTTCAGATTTGAATTATTTTGGCAGTTTTTAGTTATTATTATTGTTTTAGAAATTTTTGATCTAAGTTTCCATTGTTGTTTCCTTAGGCATTCATTTAGAAATTATTGTTGCGTAGTAATGTTCATTGTTAACCAAGTTTTTGGTTAATCGGCAACCGACCGTTTGTTGACAGGGTAGATATCGCGACATTTAAAACGTTTTATTGCATCCTGACTTTATTTCTTTTATGCTTTGATATAATTAGTGATAAACCTAATCGAATGATTTACATAATCAAATGTTTATATTTATTTATAACTTCCAGCTTTACTTCGTGAAAGTCCATATTTAATGAGTATCTGTATATAAAATACTTAATTACTTTAACAATATCTATTTATAAGGTTAAAATAAATAGATATTGTTAAAGTAATTAAGTATTTTATATACAGATACTCATTAAATGTTTATATCATTAGAACGAATTTAATAATCGAATGATTATATCATTAGAACGAATTTAATAACCTAATAATTCATTTGGATATAATCACTAGGATGTTTCTATGCGGTAAAAAGTAGTAAAACTATTTTCGATGCTTCTCGAATGCTCCTATGAAGGAATTCTCGTCCTCATCGTCTTTTCTCGGGCCGCTTGCCAAAAGCTTAAACCTTGAGCTTTGTATAGTGTTATTATTAATTTTTTCACATTTTAACGCCATTTTTCTGTTTTATAAAACAATTATTTTTTTTATAATAACACCAGGGATAAAAACAACATCTGATTATTAATTATTATATAAATATTCGATTTTTAGGTTGTTTTGTGAAGTGTACCCCTTGTTTTATCAACAGTAATACAGTATTATTCTAAATATTAATACATTTCTTTTATATTTTTTATTATTTATAATTTTTGGAGCAATATTAATATTTTTAAATACGACCCTGGAAGAAACGTTACTAACTATACCCACAAAATCCCATAGCAGCTAAGAGTAGTTGGTCGCTATACATCAGTAAAAACAAGCGTGCACGTTGATTGCTCGTCAAAGAGGAAGTGCACACGCCATACAATTTGTTAACTGCGTTACACAAGGATGGGAAGGTACTGGCCGTACAATGAACAAGACATAATATAACGTGCAGTCAAAACAAGCCAACCTAAAAACTACCGGTGTCGAATTGGTTTAAATAACTTATTTTGTCGGTGCATTTTTCGATATATCCAAAAATTCCAAAGTGTACCGAAATCGGAACATCTGTTCCGTTCCACCCACAAACTGACATTTTTAAAATAATATCGTTGATTTCCAAAATCATGCATTCTCGTTAAAATCTTAAAATTAAAAATTTTCGTTGCATGCATACTTAAAAAAAAGACATATATTATGAATTTATGATAATACTTATTGATTTATTAGTAGTGCCTAATCTAAATTAAAAAGCGATCGCGCAACCGTCACGGCACCTTCATCGCATTACTGAAATTTCCGAAATATATGAAAAGTTGTCTGAATATTTTACATTTTTCACGTTTTTATGAAAATTAAATTTTTTTACGTTTTTATGATTTTCAACCTTTATATTTTATATCAGATATTTTTAGATAATTTTAAAGATTATGTTTCTTTTAAAACAATTTCTGAAAATTTATTTTTTATGTTGAAAATTACTGAAAACGGCAAATCTGAGTTCTTACCATTTCCTATAACTTCAGTTTTTGGAAATATTGAAACTTTTTAAAATTTTGAAATTGTTAGGAAATATTGTTAATTTGAAAAATATTTATTTTTGTAGATTTTTGGTTATTATCGAAAATTTTTCATAATTTCAGAAATTGGAAATTTTGAACCGTTTCAAACAATTTGACAAATATTGAAAACTATCTTAAACATACTTGTATATTTTGGAAAATTTGTAAATTTTATGAATTTTTATAAATTTTGAAATTTTTGAACAATTTAAAAGATATTAAAATTTTAGGTAACAATTTTTTGGAAATTTAGAAACATTTCGTTGATGCTGTATTTAACACATAACAAGATTGTTACCTGCGTCGAAAATCCCAGAACTCGACTTTTCGTACATGTCAAAAATAGCCAAATAATGACAATTCACATTCTTACAAATTTATAAAACAGAAATTTTGACAATATGATTGGTGTATAACCATAAATAAAATTGCTATTATATAGCATTACGAACCGTTGCTTTAACATAGCAGTGTACAAACAGAGATGCCTTGAATATTTTTGTAACCATAATAATTTATGATAAAAAATAGAAATTCTGTCGCAATACTGGTTAAGATTTTACGACATCGACAGTAGATTGAAAATGAAGTGGTAAACTAACGTTCCGTAGTTTAATAAATACATATTTATCGTAGTACACAGGGTGTTTCGAAACTCGCGGACACGAACTGCGGGACAGTATTCTACCATAAAAACTGAACAAAAAGTTTCTCTACGATTTTTCGATTTGACTAATCTTTTTGGAGTTATTAAAGTTTTAAAAAAACTGAAAACGAACACTCAAACTCAAGTTTAAGTGTTTGAACAAGTACTATAAATAAATCCATGATACATTACAACAACAAGAGATAGTTCAAAACGATAATTGACAGGTAAATATACAAATGTTGTTTAAAGTGTCTGAAAAATTCAAATTTACGTGTTATATTTAGCAGTGACACGCTATTGGCTGTTGAAAACAGCACGTCATTATTTATTTGTTTCGTAGTTCGCCATTTGTTTGTATTTAGTTCCAAATTTTGAAATAGGTTCAAATTTTGAAACAGGTCCAAAGTGCGAAAAAATGGTCGTCTATAAACGTATCGCTCGTACTGCTTGTTTATTAGAAGCCCCCAGTGCCATCAGCATATCATAATACTTTTGGTTTCAATAATTCGCGGCTAGTCTGTCGCACTTTAGAACTAAATTCAAACAAATCACGAACTATGAAACAAATAAATAATGACGTGCGGTTTTCAACAGCCAAAAGCGTGCCACTGCTAAATTGAACACGTAGATTTGAGTTTTTTAGACACTTTAAATAACATTTGTAACTTTTCTCGTTAATTATCGTTTTGAACTATCTTTCGTTGTTGTAATGTATCATCGGTTTATTTGTAGTACTTCATCAAACACTTAAATTTGAGTTTGAATGTTTATTTTTTGATAATTTTCAGATTTTTCAAAACTTTAGTAACTCCAAAATTATTGGTTAAATCGACAAATTGATTATGAACTTTTTGTTCAGTTTTCACGGTAGAATGCCGTCTCGCAGTCTGTGTCCGCGAGTTCTGAACGCCCTGTATCACCAACTTTGGTGATCTACATGGATAAATGCATATTACGCAACATAACTTTGCAGGGACAGGTAACGAAACAGATTTACTAAATTTTTAATCAGTTATACTGTTACATTATTTCATTACTAAGATGTAATGATCACCGCAAAGACATCTATTACTGGCTTACTGAGTTTTTCTTCTTTAAATGGGTGGTTTTGATACAATTAAGTCAGTGCATAAAACAAATAAACATGTCAAAACAAATATTTTAAGTGTCCCGATTTTTACTGAGTCGACAGTACATTAGAAATACAGCAATTCAAATTTTTGGCAATCCACCAAGTTGGCCTGCTATGAAATGTTTTGTGTGATTTATCGTCTTGTTTAATTTTACGTCAATTACTGCTATCCTAATTAAAATGTAGACATTGTCTTATAGTGAGCATGGATGTAATCTTCTAATTATTACACATTTGTCATGAACTTGCCCAATTATCATTTATTTATTACGTTGTTTTGAGTTTTATCATTTGTACTTTACACAGCAACAATATTAATTGATTTACAGTTACAACAAATTAGTAGTTTAAGTTATTTCCATTATATACAAATTGTTTCAGTTTCCGATAAGTATGTTATAATATATTATTTATATCGTAGGTCATGTCAGCGACTGAGTGATAATTATATCTTTGCTTCCAAACGATAAAAATAAATAAATTAAAAATTTAAGATACAATATCTTACCACAATAATGAATATACCTAGCATATTAAATAATTAGTGGAATAATTAGACCGGACACAATTACAGAGACCCGTTACCTGTCTATAGCTAATTAAAGGAAATAATAAGCCTGCCGTTTTCCACATTCCACGGCCGACTACGTATTCTGAAGCACAGCTATTTGTGAACAAATCTAAGAAATCTTATGAGCAATCAGTGTCATTCACCACGAAGGCGAAGAGACATGAAATCACCCTAGGGTCTGGTAGAGACCGGTTCTTATTAGAACACTTTTAAAACCAGTAGTATTTTTGATATGAACGTCCTTTTCGTAATTATATAAATATGCTGTGCGGTTTTAATTGGCACTGGATGAAGTCGGTTGCTTCTTCTAATCGACATGCAAGTACAAGTTATCTGCCTTGAAATATTTTAATGAATTATAAAATTGTATAAATTAAAAGACCTATCTTGTGTTGATTTCAATCTTAATCGTAATTTCTTTGTGTCTAGTTGAAACAACATCTGTAGATAATTATGTTCATAAATATCAACGTTAGTTTTAATTTCTAATAATTACATACTAAACTGAATTAATGTGTAAATCTCAAAAAGAGAAAGAGTAGTGGGTGATTTAGTAAAATCACCGGGATAATGAAATAATGTGAATATGCTTGATAATAATTATTAAGAAAAATATTACTCAATAATATCAAGAAATCATCTGACAAAATTATAATCACTTATGGTGTTACTCCCGATGAAATTTTTTGCGTCAAATATATCTGGGTTAAAATTTTCTAATAGCTGGTGAAACGGTAAATGTGACTGGTTGACTTTATTATTATTATTATCAGTGGAGTAATCACTTGAAATTGGTGCAAACTGTTTAAAGTAAGTTTGAAAACGAAAAACACTAATGGGTTGAACCATAGGAAGGTGAATGAATACTATTCCCTACGGACCAAAGCGAATAATGTTTTATTGCTTATCAATGTTATCATTAAACAAACACATTTTTTGAATAATTTTTTTTAATTTTTTTTAGGGTTTCAGGTGCCACAGATTGCATTTAATACAATTATTTTTGTTAGAAATACGCCGGGATTGAATACATCGTGAGTAGCATGGGTGTTCAATGTTCATGACACCGGTAAAGAAATGCTGAATATCATTGGCGATCTTAATGGCAGCCAAGGTGTTAATTCGAAGACATTTCATTCATTTGAAAACTAATCAAAATTAAGCCAACGAAAATGGCATTTAATTGATCAAAATCAGAAGATATCGAAGTAATTTATGTAAATACATTGAAATTTAATTGAAATCATATAATCAAGCCGAGTATGTAACTTCATGAAATTATAGCATACGATGCAGCTTTTAAAACTCCTTTGACAGTGAAATTATGTCGTCCGAATTAATTAAACTGAAGTGAAATTCCTATACCTTAAACAGACTAATAATATATTCTTGTTGAGGCTTTTGCAGTTCTCGAACTGTCAAACAATATTACAATTTACTTTCAGTTTAGACCGCGTAATCAGTTAAGGGCAGATTTTTAGGTTGTCTGCCTTTACAAGCATTTGCTCTAAAAGTTTGAGCCATAGTTGTTGGTGGGCCTAAACATAACCGTGTACTTATATTGTTGGCGGACAAGGATTTGATCTTAATGTATGAGCTTGCATCTCTAGAGTGATCAGTGCTCTGATCACTTTGAAGATGAAAGCTGTAATGTATTGCGAAACGTTAGTTTGTATGGGTTCACAAACAGCGAACAGGCATAAGCCGATTGAGTATTCTTGTCCTGACAAACAAGATGCATTAAGATCAAATCCTTGTCCGTCCCAGAGTTCAATCAATCTAAGCGCGAGGTCCTGTTTAGGCAATCAGGGACCACGAACAACCACGGCTCAAACATTTAGAGCAAGTACTTGAAAAAATATTACCTGATTCCTCAAACGACGACGCGGTCTAAGTCCAAAGTAAATTGTAGTATTGACAGTCTAAAAATATTAAAAACTACTTTAAATTATATTGGTTTCGGTTAAGTAAACGTAGGACCATTTGAAATTTTCTTAAATTAACTGATTTTTTTAGGGGTGGCAACAATCTTGCGACCGACACATTTGTTATACAAACCAAATTTCTTGAATATATCTTATTTAAATATATTCTAATTTATTATCAAGTTCAATATATATAACATAATAATTATACACTTCAATAGATATTTATTTTAATCTTATACGTATTTCAATAAAAGTAAACAGTTGGTGTTTTTGAATAATAATTTTCTTATTAACAAAACTGTTGAATTAATAAAACAAACTGAATTGATTCACTTATTCAAACTTTGCACCAAAGTTGTTTTACTTTTAAGAATAAAATTTATTTCCGAAAAGATGGTTTACCCATGGTAAGTTCAGTTTTACTTCTTTTAGTTAATATATTTATGGAAAATCTAAAAGATTAAATAGTTGAATCAAATCAGTCCGAGAAAGTTATATGTTGGATGACATTTAAGCGTGTTTTGATAGTTCAATTGAATTAAAAAAATAAATTTTTATTTTTTTGTCAATAGCTTGCATACAAACATAATGTTTATACTAGAAACTGAACACAATATGTCTATTAAATTTTTAGGTTTAAACCTAAAAATGAACTGAAATAGTATAATTTAGTACTTTGTTTGTACCACACCTTCGCAAACAGACATTACAATACCACAAGATTCTTGTCATCATAAAATATAAATCAGCAGAATACCGATCCATGGTACGCATAGCTCCGACGGCTTCTTTAGATAAAATTAGTTATAACAACAGTTGTGTTCCAGATCCCAAAGTGACCACAGCCCTGAAGATATCCCGTGGAACCGAGGACGAAACGTCGGCAGTTCATGCACCGATGACGCGGCTCCAACCCGGAAGCCTAGCTGTTTTCAATTATTAAATTAATTGCATACTGTAATTGTTATAATACTTAACTTATTGATGTATTATTTAATATTTAAAGAAATAGATTATAAATTAGCTAATAAAACATTCTCCAGATACTTCATACGATACAATTACATGCGCTTTGATTTCATATTTTTGCGATACTTCGGCAAAAATTAGTGAAATTATAAACAAAACAAGTAAGTGTAGAGTAATTTTTAAAACAACAAAAAATATTTTAAACTCATTGTCTAATGCTAAAGAAAAAACAATTCGAAATTTTGACATTAAATACAAAGAATGCGTACCTTGTTACAAATATAAACAACCACATGTATCGATTTACACTAAACACTTTTTAGAACACAATCATTTAATGACATCTTGTTATTAGATGTTATTAAATAAGTGTGTTCTAAAAAGTGTTTATTGTTTATTCTTCTGTGTTGATAAACGTCAATTAGATACACTGGAGGCATTTAAAATTCAGAAACATTTAAAAACTGCACGTTTAATAATTAAGCAAATTGATCTTATAAATTCATCGTTATTCGATGTTTTGAAATAAGTAATCAAGTCATCTGTAGATACCGACAACCACGATAAAGTCATCAATTTGTATTGTTTCTATAGCAATCAACTGTTTACTTCTATTCTCACCTTTGATAATGACATGATAACATGTCGAATAACTGTAAGGTTTAAATTGCAATTTGTTGAAGTGGTTAGTTTTTATTTTGTTTACAATAGCCTCTTAATTAGTTACTAAAACTATAGTAAGGATTGTATCATAACGGCGTTAAAAATTTTGTTGTTAATAAGTGCATCACAAGCGTTTCAAAAAACATGGACACCTGTGTTGATAATGCAGGTGTGAAATGTTATTTTTTATAAAAACCTTAAATTAAATACACTTTTGTTAATTATTTATTCATCATACTACCACTTACTTTTGTTTATTAATTTTCTTAAAACGCAATGTACATACTTTATCCAGAAATGCTCATATGGCTATGAAACTATGCGAAAAATGTTCAATTTAATAAGTAACTTGGTGGCAACTTTCCATCTTATTTATGCTTCAAACACACCGTAAGTGCTATCTTTGTTATTAAAGCAATTTATTTTCTCTTTTCTCGCATTTGTGGCTGAGACTTCTGTGTTCTAACAAAAGAAAAACTGCTGTTTATGAACTTTTTACGGTATCATGCAAATGTTTTCAGAATCGTAAAGGTTTTGTACTGCTACTTAATAATAAAAAAGAAATAAACGTGCTGGGAAACTTAGACTCGTTCTCGTTATACTTTTGTAATAAAATTAAATGGAAAATATTATGACAAAATATTTCGATCACAAATATTTTTCTAAACGTAAACATATAATACGTTTGGTAGCAAAAACATTAATATTGAATTAAATAAGCCCTTCTTGGTACACGGGCACATCATTCGAGAATACCGTCAATGTTATAATAGTAGAGCATTCAAATTTTTAAGCTGTTGTTGCATGCTAAATTGTCAAGATCTAGAAGCCATTGTAATAGTAAGCTGCTTGCTATAAAAGTAGAGCTATCAAAATATCAAGTCATTTTAAGTAAGCACTACCTGACTGCTTAGTAATACAGTTATTTTAACAATGCTATTCCGAAATGTAACATTCGTTGTATGATTTTAAACATTGTTAGTTGATTCATGAGTGTCTACTTGTCGAATTTTATTACAAGACGTGGGTTACTTACGTTGTAAAATAATGCAAAACACATTTAAAAATCTGGTGACCGTTTTTGGTTATGGAATTATTTTATAATCCACTTATGACTTGCAATATAGTAATTGTGTGTTGACGTTTAGATACTTTATTATTTATTATTAATACATTATTAACAACGATATAATTGAAAGAATAATTTATGGATATTCATTAGTTGTAGATGTAACATGTTTGAATAGAATGTTTAAAAAAATAGGGCAATCGCCACGAGATTTTGTCGCACAGCACGCTGCTTATAAATATTTCTAGTTATTCTTTTAAATTGGATTGTGTAAGATATTTACTATTGTTTTAAAGCAAATCAACTACACTGAACGCTGTTACTTGCCGACTGTGTTCCGTGCGGTGATTCAGCGACGGCGTCAGAGTTTCTTAGATGTGGGGGAACAATTCGGCACCATATTTTTGGGGTTAGGAATATGCGTTTTAATACCAAAGCAAAGAGGTTTTAGAAAGAAAAACAGTGAAAACACAGATAACGACCAGAAAAAGAATTATATTTTTTATAAGCATCCATTTCGGTTGGTATTAAAACAAGAAAACAATTTTAAATTTATTATTTTTTTAATAATAATTTGTGAGAGTGTGTTTATGAAAATTTTTTCACAAAGGATCCTATAAAGATCCAAATTCTTGCTAATTTTTTTCCAGTGTTAATGATAGCTAAAATGCCTAATCTTTTATTATTCATTCTATTCGGTAAATAGGTTCTTAATCTTTTCAAACATGAAAATTATCTTACGCGCGCAGCACGCGATGCTGAAATTGTTATACATATTGTGCATAATTTATGAATTTCAGTGAAAGCTAACAACAACTAAAGAATATTTTTGATTTCAATGTGTTGTTCTTTTTCAAAATTTTTATTGTTGTAGAAAAATTTTTCTACTCAGCCGGTAGCAACTCTATGTCAAGGCTGCAGTGCCGTTCAAGCGGAACAACATTTTTTGTGACAAAAACTTCTTTGATTGCGGGTTAAAAGTTTAAAACGGCAGAAACCCATTAAAATGTCTCTATTTTGCTCAAATCTCCTTTTCAATTCTCTACTAATTTTGTCTAAAACGGATCTAAATAGGTTGATTCGTGCAAAGTCCTTAGACCCGTTCCTGACTTTCTAATTGTATTTTTTCAGTTACAAAAAATTGCTAAAATTTTTAGAAACCTTTGCGTTCATTCTACTTTTAATTGAAATTTAAAACCATTTTGTTTTTAAATTGAAGCAGACTCAGAATATTTTTCTGAAGAAAAATATTCCTTCGTTTCGCCAATAACATCTTCGTTAAAGCTGTTTATCAAACAAATAGCATAAAAAATATCACAATTAAGAACTTGTAGAAAATTGCTTAACCTTGTAAATGTAAAGAAAATCTTATAGTACATGCACAAATTAAAAACGAATGCCGAAGTTATTCTGTTCAATAAGCATCAGCTGTTCCCTTTGCAACATTGTTTAGGAGAAGTTGTAAATGACGTAGTAAAACTAAATTAAAACTTAAACAAAGATACAGCTATATCTAAAAAAAATTGTAACGAAGTTTGAGTGGGCACTTGGTTGGGCACTCCAGTTGACAGGGAGGACACGTGCCCATCCTGGCGCCTCCCTAACGCCGTTACTGCGATGACTTGTCATGCCGACTACCCCCCAAAATTGTTTATAATAAACATACAAACAACTACCTCCGAGGACCAAGAGCATTATTTTATGCAATAATTGCGTAATCAGCTTTCCCGTTATCATTTTCAAGTCATATTTTTTTACTAGACGTAACATCAATTTCAGCATATTTTCTCAACGCTACTACATATTATAATTTAGTTTTTTGGGCGTTGGAGATGTTGCTTTAATAAAAAGGGACGAATATCTAATCTTTGAATGAGTTATCTGGTATTTCGTAACTGCAAACAATGTGTATCTGTTGAAAGCTGAAAATTAGTTTTCGAAAGATTTTTGTTGGCAGTTATTACAATAAACTGTTTATGTAAACAACAACAAAGAAAATACCCTATTAATCTTTTCTTAATAGAGGGTAGTTCCTATAGTCATTTAACATGTTCATATCGATTTTGAAGTCGATATTTGAAAATTTCCGAAAAAACAAAAAATTGATAGTACAGGGTGACTGGGAGGCAGGGTTATTTGACCGGTCAAAATCTTACCCCTTAATTGACCGATTTTCGGTCTTATTTTCGAGCGCTTGTACATTGAAATAGAGCACACCTTCCCACGCCCCTTATTTTTTAAGAGAGTTATCTGGTTTAATGCTATCTGGTATTTCGTAATTGAAAGCAACGTTTGGCCACTGAAAGCTGAAAATCAATTATTTTAAAGTAGTTTTATTGACAATTATTAAACTAAACCATTCCGGTAAACGGCCGCAACAAAACATCCTACAGATCTGTTCATAATAGGGGTTTATCTTATTGTCATTTAACATGTTGATACCGATTTTGAAGTCGAACCTCGTAAATGTTAGAACAACCACAAAATCTATAGTGGGGCTGACTAGGGAGTGGTAGGAAGATAGCGCTAGTGCAGATCGGCTAATCAGTAATTGACATGCGTAAAATATGAAGCTGAGCTTCTTTTTCGATCGCATCTGCATTGCAGTCTAACACCCCTTTTTCAGAGCGGACCAATCTCGCTACTATGCGGATCATCCCAGTGTGATTACCAATCTTTTAAACCCAAATTGGGCTTTCTAGGTTAAGCGGTCTCTCTACCGAGGAAGGAAATATGACATTAGAAGTATCACTGAAACCAATATAGGTGGTAAATAATAAAGTTATATCGATATGCAATAGTTATTTATGTTACTAGTGAGATAAAGACGTTATTATAACACGAGTTTGAAAGTTGCATGAGGTCGTAGACCGGGTCGTGTAATCAAACGATTGCCATAATAATGCATTATCCCACGTGTGACATACAAAACCCTACTACTGTTCAAAGTTTGTTAAAAATTGAATTGTTTTGCTTGAAATGATATTTGACATTTCGCATTAATTTATTTGCAAATTTCAAGACATGTTTAAAATACTTTTGTTTTAAAATCAAAGAAACGAAGATTTGATTTGTTCAATACTATGGCATTAAGCTACTTTTGTTATAAACAAAGCTTCAGTTTTGTTTGTGTAAATAAAATAAGTTAGGTAATGAATTCATTATCTCCCTAGTGAGATAATGAACTTTATTACCTTACGCAAATGAATGACATAATAAGTCCTTATCCAAGCAGTCGTAAATAAACGAATTTTATTAAAGAAATGGATGTACCATAAAGTTTGTCAAATTACTACAAATTACTACAAATCACTACATTTCTTATTTAGTTTCAATTAATAAATCATATTGTTTTGATAAACGAGTACAGCTTGCAAATTTTTGAATATCATAATTACATCAGAACAAAACAGGAAATATGACAGTAATCCTAAACACAGGGTTATACGGTTAACGATATGGCGTTATAAGGTTAAAAGATTATTTCTCAAATTAACTGACAGTGACCGTGATGTTTTTAAATCTTTGAAATGATATACATGCGACTACCGAAAATAATTCAAATATCTGGTTTTCACGATGTATTGGTTGATCTTTATTATTAGAACTGTGTAGCGTTTACTCAAACTCATCGTCTTTTTAATAACTCACAAAGAATCAACTTTTATTAGGTAAAAAAGTCCACAATTTACATTACACGAAATCAATATATTTTATATGACTACTGCATTGTAATTTTAATGAATATGGACTACCCGCACAGGTTATCCATTCATTTTATAAAATGATTACATCTATAATGATGTTTGCATTTTTAAAAGTAGGTTATACTGTATTTAGTTCTTTTATTAGTGATGGTACGACGTGTTTCAATAATGATGTCACGGAAAACTCATCGACCGTGTCACAATTCGCACGTCTACAATGAAGACAAAAAGATTTCTTGGTGAACATGGTTCCTGACATATTAAGGACAAATGATAGCAGGAGACCGCCTAACGATGCTTTGCACCAACTATCGGCTTGCACAGATAAAAACTATTGCAGTGACAAATTGCCGGACTCATCTATCTGTCGCCTGGGACAAAATTAGACGCAGTATGAGCGAGGATACTAAAACAAATTGACTTTTGTAGACGCGTGAAATGTTTCCTGAGCTAATTTTAAGATGTCTAAGCAGATAAATAGATAGTTGATGTCTGAATAGCTAACAGAAGTACATTGAAATTGCTTGTACGTAAGTATTTTACAAAAAACTTTCGAGTTTCACGTTTTCGAAAACTGAGTATAATATTTATAGAAATGTGAGAATCAGTCACAACCCTCTGATAAGCTTGTTTCCAATTAGTGGTGTTACTGACGGTGAATGTGTTTTAGATTAGGTTTCGTCTCTGTTACGCATGTATGCGTATTACATTAAGTTGCAGTTTTTTTTCAAATTGACACAAATGGCTAGAGCGCGGATTTCAAGCATTTTGCTTCTGCATTATTATTGTAAACAAATCAAAATTCTTTTGTATCTCCACGATTCATGAAAAATGTAATCATTTGATACCACTTTTATTTTGCTTATTTTCTCTATTTTGCTTATTGTGCTGCTTATTATTTTGCTCCTTAAACCGCTTATATGCGCTTATTTTAGCTAAGAATAGTGCGTTCGGGGAATCACCAAGTTCTGTGTTCTATCGAAAACTACACACAAAGTTTATCGCATTATTTGTATAAACATTGTTTTATCTTTTGTTAATGATAGTTTTGTGAATAGCTTCAATTTGAAATTATAAAATGCTTAAAGTGAAGGATAAATCCGTACCGGTAACGTGGGGGTAAAAGATGTTCCTGAATTGGTTATTGAAAAAACAAAATATTTTGCAGAAGCTGCATGAAAACCGTATGTTACGCCTTTGTAATGTTTCTTATTTTTGAATGATGAATCAAAAAAAGTTTCTGTTGTTTTTCCACAATAGACTTAAGTTAAATTTTTGATAAAAATATGATTACATAATACATAATAATTACATAAATTACATAATAATTGAACATTTATAATAATGTATTTGTTGCAATGTTTTCTACACTTTGTATCTGAACTGTATTTTTAATGTAAAATTGGATGTAACAATGCAAATACTAGACATACATATATAAATCGTTCTCGTAATGATTAGGAAATGAATTAATGAAATAAATTTGTCAGTAACAATTAGTGGGAGGAAATATTAGATTGATAATCTATTTTAATGTATTCAATCCGCACTATATAAGGAAATCCGCAAACATTGCACTCGATAGCACACTACAAACGATGCAAATGCAAATACAGTAATTTAATTGTGGGCATGTTTTCAACGAGTTCAAACAAGAATAACTCGTGTAAAACGCTTTACATGCCAATTTTCTTTGTAACATAAAACAAAATGTAGCTAAAATTCGTAACTTTTGTATGACTTATTCTTCGAAAAAAATTTTAAAATTGGTTTTAATTTTTCTGGTATTTGCGCATGTTTTTATACCACTTCTTTACCCAGCAATGGCGAGCACACTAGTTCTTGTTTGTACAGTTATAGTTTACTACTGTCTATGGAAAATGTAAAATACATGTCACCTTAGTGTAATGGGAATACACAAACCCAAGTTGGTAGCGCAGTCATTCAAAACTCGACCAGACCGTAAAGAACGCGTTGGTCGGTTCACATGACAAATTCCTTGTCGACATCTGATCACCCTGTGCTTTTTGCTTGTTATAGAAACAAATGCTCGTTTGCACAAAGAATTTCTTGTGCCACCTAGCTTTAACACAGTTTAGAATTACGTGTCATCTGCATATATTCAGTATTTAGGGAGACACGTTTCATAACCTATCCCTACCGACATTTTAGTCCAGGAAGTGGAAGTAGTTTTTAACCAAAACTTACTGTTCTTCGTTTACATTCACCAGTCACAGTCATGTAATGCAATAAGAAAAAGTTAAAATTGTTTTAAAAAACAGCATCATCCTACTTCCTAAATAGTGACTACACAACTGCCACATCGGTATACGTATACATAAAAGAAAAACACTTTTGAAATCTGAACTTATTTCACCTATTGTTGTGGTTTATATCACCTTGTTAAAAAATACTTTTGAACACGGCTAGACCTCGTACTCAAACACGTCTTCAGCGACTGTGTGTAAACAGTTTTATTTAATTCTTTTCATTCTTCATAAACATTTAGAAGGTGACACATTTATATCGTCAAACACTAGCTCTGTGCTTCACTCGCCTTTATTAGAAGTAAGGTATTCCGCTTTAAAGTTATCGATCAGAAGCAACCTTTCATTTGAGTTCTTGAAGTGAAACTACTTTAGCGCCGGGTGCATCAAGCGAGCAGTGCAACGGAAGTTATTTAATGGGTGCGGGGCCATCTTTCTCGCAAGAAAGCTTCTAGTTTCTAGCATCCTAGTCAGTAGTTCAGTAAGTAATTAGTTACGAAGTGGGTTGCACGCAGATCACACACCTCTAAACGAGTGTATTATGTTGCTTTGCTTAAGGTAGTCCAATACCTACCGAGAAATTTACAACTGAACCAGGTTTAGAAATTTAATGGTGTAACAATTATAATCCTCCTACGAACAGCACATATACTGAGAGATGTGATTTATAATATATTTGATTGAAGAATGAATTACTTGCGAATAATATTTCCTTTATACAGAAACAAAAACTAGTGATTCTTAATTTAAATATTGGCAATTGAAACATTATTAATATTTTTATATGAATATAAATTTGAAATTGATGACATTTTCATGTAAATTAAGCGGCAAAAGTCGCCTTTCCTTTATAAAAAAAATGTAGGCTTACAACTAGATCATACCAACATATTCTTGATCTTCTTCTTCTTGTGCCTTGTCCGTTACCGAACGTTGGCTATCATATTGGCTATGATAATTTTATCCACAGCGGCTCGAAATAATGTTGTTGTATATTCTTGATAGGTACGTTATTTGCTATACAAAATTGCGATTTACGACTTTTTTGACCGATACCGAACTTTTTTGTTAATACATAAATGCCCAGATCGGCAGTTTTAAAATCAACACCTTTTAAATACATATAACCTAATATCTAGAGAAGTACTTAGTATATCTACTTGATTTGTTTGTTTGTTTAAAAGCAGATGCATTAGCGCTATCTATGATTTCAGTTTAATTGCAAAGAGAATTTGTTTTTTGCTCTAAGGAATTACAAATTGCTTTCGATGTAGTGAACTTTTTACTAAGCAACAAAATTTTTTATTTGTAGATTTTAAGATATACATGCAGCGAATAAGATTAAAGAGAAACCTTGATAAATATTTTAAATAAAAATAGATACCATAACACGCTAAGAAGTTTCACTGAGAACTTGCGTGCTTGGCACACATTTCCTTTTTTTGTTTCGGGCTTACTTGTCAATAAATGAGGAACACCAAGAGGAAAATTCTTTCACGGCAATCGATTTCCACCTACCTATGTTTGTCAGTAAGCACGTTTACGAACATTGTGTTTACGTCCCCGGGCGCGCTTGCGTATGTGGGTGTGCGTGCGGGTGTGTTTGCGAGTGGATAAGTGAATGATATCTTCTTATAGTTGCAAAAAGCAGTAAAATTTAAAAGCAAAAAATCATAAATATTTTACTTGGTTTAAAGTAGTACATTATACGAACTAGAGAGTATTAGGTACCAACGTATCTATCTATACATGAAATCCCTAACTGTCCCACCATAACACCACGCTACGTTTTTTTAACTCAACAAAATTCATCGCCATAACACGTCGACAAGCCCTTGTATCTATTACTCGGTTTATTGTTGTTTTCAACAAATGTTTCTGTTGGAGGCAGCGCTGTTGCTATAATTTGGTTATATAATTATGGATTACTTTATTTTTTAAGTCGGAAGAAAATTATTGTTATTACCGAATGTTTATGAGCACATAATCAGTAAACTGGGCTCGACGTAAATGGTCGGCGCTCTATGCTAACACATTTTAAAGACATCTTCTAGAACGAATACAGCTAAGTTTACATGCAACGAGTTGTAACACTTTAATTTTTCTTATGAAATTAGTCGATCGGATTGTTTGTTTCTCGGCACATGCACCGACAAACTATAATAGATATAAATAATAATACTAATCACCTATAAAAACACTTATGGTTACATCTACATTCAATTGAGTTGCCGCTTGACGCGAGGTATACTACATTTCATCTTTAGTTGTCATATTCATTGTAACAGACCAAGATGACGCCGGAGCCGAACCGTCACATTTATGTAAATACGTAAATTTTAATTACATATTCGAAAATTTCAAATAATTCGTTCTTAAGTTTTATTTTATGAACCGAAACCAGAAACTGAAGTTAGACATCCTTTTTGGTAGCATTTTTTCACAAACGGGTTTTCAAACATGTAAGAGCATAATATAATAAAAGACGTTAAGACAGATACAAAAATTTTTTCTGAGCATTCTAGTCACTGGCGCTACGATTGTAGTAAATGTTCTGTTTTAGGGTTTCACAAGACTCTCCATTTTCAAGATTACTTGTCTTGATCTTGTCTCGAATCAAGACAAGATCGAGACAAGACTGTTCTATTAAAATCAAGACAACAACAAGACTTAGTTGGTCGAGAATTTTCAAGATCAAGAAATATTATCGATAATTTCTTGATCTTGAAAAGATAGGGTATCATGAAAAACCGCAAATGATATACAAAGCAGGTTCTTTATTATACTATAAACACATTACTAACAAACTGATATGGATGCAGTAAATCCTTGAAAACGCATAATATTTTTTTCTATAAAACGGTAGCATTAAAAATAGTGAAAAACAAATTTATTCAGGAAACGATTAAAAACAAAAGTAAAAATTATTTTAAAAACATTTCTTTGTTATCAAACCATCAGTTTAAGCACAATAAGAATCGAGCCGAGTCGAAAGTCAGTCTGGTTCGCTCTTTTCTTATAGTGTATGTGTATGTGTTGCCTTCGAAAATAATCTTTCTGCAGGTACCGATGTTGCCTGAATACTTAAAATATCCCGGGTCATTCTTGATATCAACATTTCGGGTAGTCCCCTGCGTATCGAGAAATTTCAAGATTCTCGAATCAAGATAAGAAATTATCATCGAGAAAATGCACAAGACAAGAAATATTAAATTCTTGTTACGATAATCAAGACAAGACAAGAGTTACTCATCGAGACAAAATTTCTTGTCTTGGTGAAATCCTATTCTGTTTTAACGCCTATTTACTCTAAAACAAGTCTTGATTAATTTTGGTATTAGAATAGCCCAACGAAAACACAAAGCTACTGTGGAAGAGAATTTTTGTGCAAATTAAAAATGTTTTTGTTCTTGATATTTTTCTTAATTGAACACATTTTTTGAAACATTAAAAACATATTCCTTGCTTTTTAAGTTCTGAATGTTTTTAGGCGCAGAGTTTTACAACATTTGAATAATTAAGTTGATTTGTTGTCAAAAGTTGTCAAAAGAATTAGTAATGCAACTACAAAAAAAATATCACCATTTAAAAATTAAAACAAAGTCTAGAAATATTATGTGCAACTGGAAATGTAAAATATCTCCGCTAGTTTGTTCTATTACAGTTTATAAGGTAAATGGGGAGATTATATTATGTTGAGTAAATTATTCTGTTTACCGGATAATCAGATGTACACAACAATTGCACCAGGTCATTAGACTTTAGTTTTGAACTGGTAAACGGCGGTCAATATTTGATTGCAGTAATTTTTTATCATTACAATAATTTTTTAAGTAAAATTTACAAACGTTTTGCAATATTCAAAAAATTGGATTAACTTATTAAGAAATGGTATTAACACAGTGCGACGTCACACAAAGAAAGTAAAATGAATATTAATACGCCATTTCAACCGTCTATACAATTACATATCAAATTTCCGAAATTAAAAATTTTGTATTAATGAGTATAAGGTCGGTATAGGCTCTAGTCGGTTTAGGTGAATTGCTCAGTATTTACTGTAGTAAATACGTGATGTCACAGAACAACGGTAGTTGAAACTAGCTGACACATCAAGGATAATAATACCAGGAGAGATAAAAATTGTTTGAGAATGTTTACGCAAATTATTGTGTCAAAATTTCGCGAAAGAAAACCACGTTAAAAATGCCGCGAGACCGGAGGTCGAGTGGCATTTGAACAGTCACTGTTAAGCAAAATTTGCAATAATGTCCACGTAAACGCAAAACATTTTCTTAAAACCTTTTAACTGCGAGCGGTATTAAGAAAGATTACTTAACAATGTATAGTAACACAACATACTTTACCGTAATTTCTAGAATACTTTCATTTATTGTTTCAATGGATGAACTTCAGGAACGTGTATTATCACCTATTTTACTATATGAAACTAGAAATATCATGTCATGTCAGAACAAAACAATTGTTCAAATAAAGGCAACTCGCCTCTTGAAACCAGGATGACATTGAGGCTTTTTACTAATATGCGGTTTTGTTTGGCGTGATTTCAAAAATAAAGCCATCGCATTGGCTCATTTACTATAGCAGTGAATAAGCATAAAATTTATATGTACAACTCTTTTGCGCAACACAAACTGTAACCAATAATTGTTTTGCCTGATATATTAATAATACGCATATTAACCTGCAACTCTTTGCTCAATAAATATGCTTTTCAAAAAGACAATTTTTGAGGTGACGAATTTGTCAATGCATCACCTTTAGCATTTAAAAATTATTCTCAAACACCCACTTTGTGCAGTTTCTTAAAATGTTTAATATAAAATACGGGCTGTATTTAATTGCAAAGCTTAATTGGCATTTGACTTTGTGAACGTATTAATCGATATGTGACGACTAGCTCCAAACATACTTTGTAGAGGAAACAAAAAACAAGGCCGCTTCTGGGAACGTAACATATATGTTGTTACAGAAGACAAGTTCTAATTCGGTCATAAATTTCCTGTTTCCAAAGAACTGAATTAAAAAGGTTACTGCTATAATAGACCAAAACTGCTTTTTATAAAGCCGCCGAAAATGTTTTGTGCAAATACCTACGAGCTGACATCATTTTTTGTAAGATTTCAGAAAGCATTTACACTAATTAAGTATTTAAGTTTAGAAATTACTTAGATTTAACCTCATGAGGATCATTTAGTAACGGATCCTTTATTATACTAGTGAAGCACATTTGAAAACGTCAACATAAACCGGCGTTTTTTCTTAAATTTAATTTTTTCGGCAATTATGATCTCAGAAATGTTAATTAAATTTAATTGGCTTTAACAGAGTAAGCTATATAATTTTACAACCTTCAAGCAATGTTCTTAATTAAAGACGATTTTACATTTTTTGCCCTATTAATGTTTTATTTGTGGACAATAGCTACTTATAAGTCGTTTAAAATTTACCATAAAATTTAAGAGTCCTGAACTGATTAACTGATAATTATTTACTATCATCCAATACTACCGAAACCGTATAAACGGACAGAATTTTTTTTAGGTTATAAGCTCGGAAGTTATCAGTCACTAAAAAACACTGGCGAATACAATGCAAATTGCGAAAAGAAAGTCATTCGTCTTTTTTTTTCTAGGTTTTTATGATAAATGAGAAAATACGACCAAATATTTTGCTATTTTGAAATTTGTATAATTAAGCCGTTCTCTTATGCGAATTAATTAAGCCGCTATTATTAATGACCACCAAAAATAACAAAACCATTCATTACAGTAAGGTCAGAAACGTTAATTAAACAAGAGCATGTGTTATTTTTAATTCACATAAAGAAATTCTCCTTGATTTGACAAGAAATAATTTTTATTTAAACCGATTTAAGACACCAGTTACATGACGATTTATTTCAAGCAATTCCCAATTTATCGCGAATCTTCTTTAAGCCAGAGTGAATTGCTGATTTGCAATGCAGATGGAGAGTGGGTGCTAATGCTCCTCATTGGCGGACGCCCCTGGATGCAGCTTGACAGTTACTAACGATGGAAATTAATATTGTGGACGGTTTTCTTTGCAAACAAGGAATTAGGAAATGTGTACACATGCAAATACGATTTAGAAGAGTAACGAATTTATTTCAGAAGACTGACAGAATCCAATCAAATTTTGCAGTCTTTATTGCAGTTTTGACATACGCACAATCAGTTAATTTACTTTTGTTGCTGTTACTATTACTACCGACTAATCTTTAATTCTGTATGGTTTGAGAATTGTATAATCACATTAACACAACATCGCAGTGATTAATTAACGCTTAGAGCTGTCACATGGTCTAAAATTAACACACAGAGCAAATGGCACTGAAAGGGATTCTATATACGACTTTATAATTCCAATTCCGCTACAATACGCTTCTCCTTAAATATCTTTATCATTACTTTTTCAATATTTTAAAACAGAACATAGTGGCACGTTCGACGTGGATTTACTTTGATGCACGTGTCCGGCGTGATATTTTCATATCAAATGTAAGCATTTGCTCATTACTCTCAACACGCGGTGGTGCAATGGATGAATGCGGGTACGGCGTTTTGAGGCATAGGTAGTAATGTCTTCCACCTCCTGATAGTTATTTTTTTTAATTGTTGATTGTATTTCAACTTCTTCGGTATTTAATGTTGTACATACTTTTTATTAATTTGTTTTTCATTGTGCACGTGGTGGAATACTACAACTGTTTATGTTCCCGGAATGTTTTAGCTATCATGGTAAGCCGTAGGCGCAATAAAGTGCGCAACTGACATAATGTCATCAATGAAAGCGCCGAACGTGAATCAAAGTAAATCCACGTCGAACGTGGATATAACTATTGCTCAAAGAAACTACTTATTTGTAAGAGCTTGACAGTTAATTGTAATCAAATTACATGCGAGTAGGTATATGTAAGGAGAACTACTAAAATAAGTATTTTATAAATTGATATTGTACAGATAAACGTAGCTTCTATGTAACTTTAGAGTTTACTTATTTCTTGCCGTGTAATATAACACTTGAAACTGCTGCTCATAGTTATATCCAGAAAACAATTACAAATGTCAACGTCAATCTTAATTGTAGTTTTCTGAAAGTTTCTTAGATGTGACGCACACTGGTCAAGGACTGCTATAATATATTCTTTCATGGATCGCTCGGTATTTGGAGCAGCAATACAATTTTAATCACGAGGGAAATGATACAAACCGTATATCTTTGATTAGTTAATAATTAATAAACGTCATATGTCAAAATATAACAAGAAACTTTTGATATAACATACTTCCTACAAGAAATTTTCTTTCTTTTGTAACAACCGTTTCTTAAGAAATTATGAACCAGATCCAAAATTGAAAATACTTTTCAATATACGTAAGGAATGCTAATCAAAGACAAACAGTTTATTTTTTATTGATCTCCTCCTAATGTTGAATTTGCGGCAACAATTGATTGTGACGTTTTCTGCAAGTTTTATCCCTACACTAACGGTAGCCGCATACTGTTAAGGTCATATGACCTCTCCCCATCTAACATGCACAACCTGTAACCACCGATAGCTATAAATGCGTTTTGGACCACATGTCGGCTTTAGTTGGTTTTGTCCACAATTCCCACCGTGCCCATAGCTCCCACCGTCGATTTTGTCCATATCTCCTACCGTGTCCACAAGTCCCACAATCGCGTTTGGTCGGCTTTGACCATAAATGTTAAAAACTACGCTTGCACGATCTATATAATTATATTCCATTTTAAAATTGAAGTCAGCAAGTTATGCAACCCAGCATATGAGTGGGACATATGGACAATGGGAGATATGTTCACGCATGCTCGTGATCACACAGATGTTTTATGTACTAGAGAAAGTAAGCATTAGTGGGTGTTGTGGACACAGTAAGAATTATAGCCAAAGCCGACCAAACCAGACATACACTGGCCTCATCGCGGACAAAACGGTATTTTATCAAATTGCGATGTGTATACGTTTAATATTTCTAGATTCAGTAAAATGAACAATTGTGTAAGTATTCTAATTAAAATTTACGTCGACTGTTATAAGTAATATTTCATAATAATAAAATAACATTTAAAGATTTTTTAACAAGAGCAAGTCTGTTTATTTCTATTTTGCTAGGTTAAGATGATCTCATATAAGCACGTATAAATCGCGGACGTGTTTCAACAACACATAGAGAGTTAATATTGCTCTACATAAGCGCTGGGTTTTAAAATTCCCAGGGGGGGGGGGCTCGGATAAACTACTGTTCTAACAGAGCTTTTATGGATTTATGCTTTAGTAAATATATTATTTGAGGCGGCCGTAGGCTAGAGAGCTTAGAGCGTTGGACTGCTATGCTTGGGGTCTCGATTTCAAAACCTATTATTAGGTTTTAACGGTCGTTCTGCTTCGTAAGGCGCTGTCAAAGCAGCGACGTATTTTCTAAGGAAACTTCCTCTGGAAAGCATAAAACAGGCATAAAAGGGAAAGCCACCACGCCCTTTGGAGAGCAAAGAACTCTGAAGAAGAAATATATTTCGAAAGTATGGAACCTTAAAGTTTTCAGATTTCTATTTACTTTTATTTTCGCTCATTCCGACAAAATAAAAAAATGTACTTGAAAACCTTTTTTATTTCAAATAATCCCTAATAAATGTAACAAGTAAATAAATAACATTTAAATATGCTTAATAAAAGTCACAAATGAAAAACATACTTTCTAAATTGCTTATTTATGTAATTCTATTTCCTCGAAAACGGTTGATGGTATCGCTTTTTAATAAGAGCATCTTTTTGAGAATATTTTCTCGTGCATTTAATTACATAATGTATTTTCTAAATTAGGGAATGATAAAAAAGTTATGATCAAAGATTCAATAAGATATCTACGCTACTGACGACGGAAAATGAAAACACTCACAAAAAAGATATTTTACCAAAAAATGACATACCCAAAGTTTCAAATTTTTATCTTTCACGGTTCTTAAGATCTACAAAAAAAATTTAAAGTCACATTTTTTATTATTGAAAGAACTAAATTAAATGCATAAGGACCTATTTTCATTTATAACGATTTATTAAAATATGAAATATTAAGTTACATGTGTTTGGATATACGTATAAAACATTGCAACATCTCTAAATAAATCCGGAACTGTCTCAACTTTACGCGGTAATGGGCTCGTACATCTCGACACAGTTTATTTATTATTTTGAGCAAATGTTTATGTAACTGTCAGGTATTTAAATAACGTGGCAGTTGCAAGTTATCAAAAAAAAGCGTGGGGCAAAGGCCACGGGTTCAGCTAGTATTAAATTGAACTTCTACTTTAGGACACCATAACTCCGAAACGAAGCACTTTTATATGTAGGCAAGTTTAGTTAGACACTAAGGTCTTAAAACCTAAAACCTTAAACAGTATTAGTGGTTCGTATTCGATGTTAAACTAACTATAGGTCCCCCGTACTCCACCTTAGCGCCAAGGAGAGTACGTGGCAGAGAAAAGTGCCAGAGCCGAATAATAAGACGTGAAAGCTAATTTTGAAGTTTAATTAATTCGACGTATTTTTATACCCGAAATCTAGGCTATTATTTAAGACTATTTTTCAGAGCATCCTATATACCGAATAATATTGCGACATTTGCAGTAACATATTAAACCGATGAAAAATTTTAATAAACATTGTTTGGATGCAGTGTAGGTATGTAGTAAGGGAAAGGATAATTTAATATACTTGACGAGAATTTTCTCTGTCCAGGCATTATTTGGATATCGTAACGGTTAGATACATTGAAACAAATGTGTTTGTGAGATAGATATTAATCTGATCCTTTTCGGGCCTTGTGTTTCCCCTTTGCCTCTCACTTTCCGGAGCTAATATATCGCCTGATCCAATTTCCTATCCCAAAAATCCAATAATATGAATAGCAGTAGACGGCAAAGCTGCTGCTGTCTACTGAAATATGCTCCCTTACTTTATTCAATCTTACAAAATGGTTCCTTTAAAACAAATTTATTCGATATTATTTTTGGTACGTTCTTAAATTGGTACACACATATCAGTATTAAAGAAAAATGTTTGAGAAATTTGCAAGCCGTCTTTATAATTCGAATATTCGCAATAACATGTAGAATTCGTTTGAAGCACTCTTCGATTTCATTACTTATCCGATGCGGTTTTCGTATATTGGATCTATATTTATTATTCCCACCTTTCCTTCGGGCAGGTATATAGCAGATGATTTTGTCGTTTGCGGATTTTGAGGTTACATTTAAATTTATTTTGATATATATTATAAAATTGCATTAAAATCCACGGTATGAAAAGTTAAACAGGGGCAAGGTGTTGGTCAATTCATGTGTTATAAGGTTAAAACACTTGTAAACACGTGAAATAAAATATCACTCCCGCTACTTAAATAAAATTATTATATTAGATTATGATTATAAAAAAAACACAATTTTCCGTAGCAGAAATACTATTCTTCTAAATAAATAATAACTACTTGCTGTCTTCTATAGACACTTATCAAAGAATCTGAACGGTTTGAAGAACACAATGCATAAGGAATGTAGGTAACTTTCCCATTCAATTTTCAACACTGATAAAATACTGCTGATAGTTTACGTTGATGTTTTTGCTTTCAAGGGAAAAAACGAATTCTTTGCTATTTAACATTCAATTTTTAACGATTTGGTATCTTCCTGCACAATCAGGTTTGAATACATTAAGAATTTAGAATCTCCGTATCCGGTTGCAGGTCATTTAGCTTCTATAAATTCAATTTGATCTCCCCATTCTGGCTTCGCTATCAAATTGCAAAAGCGCTTTTCTGACAATGATTTTGACCAACTACTATCTACTTTTTAGCAAACGTTATTGCTTCATTAATTCGCTGAATTTCTTTCTCGAGTTATACAATTATAAAATCGTAAACACGTTTCCTAAGAATGTATTTTATAAGAATTCTTGCTGTTGAAGAAACAAACAAGTCAGGTATCTCTACCACCAATCAAATTTAAAATTAAAATACTCAAGTGTGGTTGAGGTACTACGTCATTAACTAACGCTTTAAGAGATGTAGAAATGTTGTAGGACTCCATGCAGTATTGCTTGTGTAATGTATGCCAGTGTAATGTAATATCGTCTGTGACTGTCGTTATTTACTACCCTGTTGACTACAACCATCTAACTTGTTGTCACTTTCATCTTCAAAAACACACATTTGTGTACTTTTATTTCAATTTATTTCAATAGTTATTCAAAAAGTCTTCTTTTTATTTTAATTGCTTATAAGATTTCTATTGAACGGTTTTTCTATCAGTCAAACAAGAATAATTTGAGGACAAAATGAGATAAAATTACCACATAATTTACTAGCATCTTCGCTGTACAGTCACAACAAGTGTGTAGTGGTCCAGGTTAAATAAGTGAGAAAACAAGAAGTGGTATGAAATTCAAAAAAACGGGCGAAACAGGTCGTTGGTACATTCCCATACTTTTTACGTGTTAAATATTCTTAGTAGTAGTAAGGGACTGATTAACATTATCTAAAAATTAGTAAGGCCGCAGTGGAAATTGGAACTTGCGATAGCCTGTGCAATTGGTTTCCGTACCGTAACGGTGCGCATAGTAAGGAAAGGTATGCGCCGCACAGCGCCCTACGGCTAATTACAAATTGCGCTTTAGACGTCGTATCAAAGATTGCTATAACGGTTTTATTTAAAGAGTTGTCGATAACATGCAAAAAATAAAAATACGTTTTTTAACTACAGTTAATTCATAAGCGTAGTTAAAACAACGTAACTTTTGGAATACGCGTTGTTGGTATTAATTATTTAATGAAGTATTGTTTTTATTCTTCATTTTTAAAATAAATTGAAATTCGTGTTAATTCTTGTAACTAACTTTGAGCAGGCCATTGTACTGTTTAAAATTTATAACGATTGACGTTTGCGTTTTTGAATAAATAATTAATCAACTTCAAATTATTGAAAAATTCCTAGAGGGCATCAGAGTAGTATTTTAGAGAACAGCAAAAAACGAATTTGTAGTTTATTGCGAGCTCTATCGGCTCAGAAAGTTCAAAAATAATGTTGGGGCGGTTTTCAAAGAATAATTTTTTGAAAGTCTAAAATTTTGAGGAGCTAGCAGATTTACAATTTTTATATTTCCAAAAATATTTTTACTTCACTTGATTATACTTATTAAGGGCTATGAAATAGTATGGCAATTTGTATTGATTAAATATTTTGTTTAAATTTATTTAAAAAAAAATTTGAGTTCCTTGGGAGTTAAAACGCGTATTTTCGTTGAACTATGAAGTTCAAAAATTTCCATACTTTAGTACTAATACGGGAAAATAAAAAGAGAAAAAAATATTATTATTTACTGGTTATTGAACCGCTGTGGTGCAATTTTGATGTTACAACAAATTTGTCCCTAATTTAATAAATTGATCTTGGTTGCAAGTTATGAATAGAATATTTTTCTGTAGGGAGTGTGACAAAATTTTAAAATTAAAGCCAATATTATTCCTAGACATTTTGGTTTTTTCTTGAAAGTTGAAATATTGTACAAACATCTTTACGCAATTTCCAAATTTTTTTATATGTTCGCAATATAGTTATCTGTGTCTCAAAGAAATTAAATATTGGTTTTGAATTCGTTGAACGCGTGCTTAGCTATCATTTTATTTCATTTAGGTCTTCTGTTTATTATAATCGTAATCGTCTACGTAACGTCAACATTACTATAATTTAAAATTGTTCTACACTAATGTAAACATATTTATTTGTATTTATTAATATTACATTGAAATTAATTTTCATTTATAACTTAATATACTTTTTTTTAAATTGTAAACTTTGTTTTGTTTAACATCATATTTACAAATTTGCTTTTGTATAAGTCGAGGAAAAAGGTTTTGGGTAGGTATCTACAGGAACTGATGCAAATACCATAAACAAATTTTGTCTATGTTCACTCCACTTTATCTTGTGCTAATACACCACCTAAGCAAATATTATAAATGACACTCCCACTGTGTTGTGTTTATACATAAACCAGCAAGATTGAGGAAAAGCGCGTTTCTGAAAAAAAAGGTACATCATTTGTTTCCATTTCAACAACAACACAGGAAATACAATAGATTCATAACCATATACTGCTATCTGTGTGTCGTGGGTCAGCAGAGCATTACAAATGCATTTAACTTCCTATTTAAATAACTGGAACAACGTGTAATTATTAGTTATGATCAGTGGCGGCTCGTAAAGAAGACTATGTAAGCAACCCCTCTCCATCAAATGCGCAGGGCAAACAGTATTACACATAACATACTCCACTTTTCTAAAATATATAAATTGTTGAAGTGGTATAAAAAACGAGTAATGTTTTTCTAAATGATTAGATTCCGGTGGGTAAAGTTTATATATGCAACCTCTAGGATAACACAGTTGCTTATAAAACGAAACAGCGAATATGTAGACCAACGAGATAAAACTTACCAAATTGCCATGATCGGTGGATTTGTGCCATAGTCACGTGAGTCAGACACAAACAAGGTATTTATTATGCAGTTTTGTCTGGCGTTTCTATCGCGATGTCCAAACCTGCAGAATATGTGGCGTAAATTACGAACGAATCAACGTTTGTGAATGTCGGTCAGCTATAATCAAGATCTTCTGTTTGCTGTATTCTGCGGTTATAGTTAGCTACTAAAATGTTTTGAGTTTAAAATATAATTTGCAGCAGTTTCGTTACAAAGTGTAGCGTACCGTCCCAACATATTAATTAATAAATTTGTCAATAGAAAAAATAAAGAATGTGTGCGCGAAAGTTTAACACAAATATGTACAATTCTGCGAACTGCATATGCGTGTGCGACGGGAGAAGTTGTTTTTTATTTATTTGTTTAATAATTAATTGTGATGTGTCAAAGGCATCCTCGACAGCAAACATTTCTTATAACATTTAACTGGCAAGGTAAGAAATATCATTCAAAACACGGACTTAGTTACTACATTCTGAATCAGAAGAAAAGGCATATGGATTTCATTTATACACCAATTAATTAAAAAGTAAGAATTATTTGTTTCACATTGGTGTCGCTCTCCCGTTCTAAATGTTCACGAGCCGCCAATGGATATGATACAAATGCGATGAACCAAAGTCAAACACAAATATTCTGTTTAAACATAACAGGAAAAATTGACGATTATCTGCGAGCAAGCGAATGCAATAAAAATGCATTTAAAAATAACATGATTTTGCCGTTTGTTTTATTTTTACAGACGAGACTGAATTAGTGGCATCATTGGCGATAATTTTAATCACAGCGGTGCTTACAAGAGCTTTGAAAGCAACCTTGTTCAGCTTGTAATGTTATATTTACATCGCTATTCATTATAATTACTCATATTAAAAATTTATATCTGTATAAAACGAGGTATAAATATAGGATTCAACCCAGCCTCCGTAAATGCCAGAGTGGGAACTTGATATCGAGCCAGCTTGTTTCTTTCAAAAGAAATATAAATAATAAGACTGGTCTGTCTAGCTTTAACTTTTTATTTCAGTACATCACTGTTGATACAAGCAAAAAAAAACTGTTGCCAACAAATCTCATGGTTTCTTATAACAAACAACAAGTTGCAGCTCCTGTTTCAGTAAAAGTATAAATAAAGAAAGATTTAAATTTATGTTATTACACCCTCTGATATGTCCAACTGGAAAACGTTAATTACTTGAAAACATTATTTATTTTTTTCTGTGTTGTTGTTAACAGTATATTGCTGGTATAGACTTTTTAAAAGTTTATTATAGCCAGATTTTGTATATGACTATGATGTACTTTTTGTTGTAGCACGTTACTAAGAAAACACACTTTTCTGTTATATGCTCATTTTTTTTATTTATATCGAACCTTACAAAAATTTTGGGCTTTCAATTTTACAACTTGTTTACTTAAAAGTGATGCATGTTGAAATCAGTTTTATTAACATTTCAATGCAAGTCGGCTAGTAATTTTTCTACAAAGCAAAAAATGGTATTTTGTTTTTATAGGTAATCAACTTTTTCAATAAAATTTGTATGTATGAATTGGTTTTTGAATTGGTTCTTGAATGAACTAGTTCGTCGGAGGTGTCTTGCTAATTTTCCCTTATTTTATTTTTTTATATTGGAAGAAAGCTTTGACGCGATTACGGTTTTATCTGTTGCAAATAATAATTTTCACCAAGCAGCTCCTCGCTTTAATAAAAGGTATCTTGGCAATCCTATTTTTTGGACAATGCCTTCGAGGTTGGTTGACAAATGTATAAGAACTGGAAGTATTACGGATGCTAAAAATGGGCAGATCATTAGTTGGCAGAAAAAAAGAATTTATGAAAAATACAAGGGGAATTGTTGCTGCTAACTGTAAGTAGTTCGCTACCAAACTAGGGGAAAATTGTGACATTCGGAAGATCTCCTTGCACGAAACTTAAGGAAGCACAAATGTTTTTCTTATAAACTTCAAGTCTTACAACACTTTGTAGAAGATAATTTTGATCGATGTATACAGTTTATAAAGCGATGGTTGAATACACATTGCACCTTTTATTACATATATCTTGGTAAATATGTAACTCTTGGCACTGAAGTGACAAAAGCACTTAGAGATCTTACCCAATAAACCTAAATGTGTAGACGATTATATTAAGGGATCAAACTGTGGCCTATTCCTGGAAGAAAATTACATAGAAGAATTTGATGTGAATGTCATCTTTCAACAAGACTAAAAAAACGATTAAATTTACTTTATTACAATAAATACCTAATAGTTTTAAATGAAAAATATTTAGTTGCTTGGATTAGGTAAAAAAGATTAAATTGCCGTGAGAAACGTTACTTGCTTAGAACAAATAGCTAATAGTTTTAAATAGACAATATTTATTAATTTGGATTAAGTAACTAATATAGATATCATTCCAGCAAGTAAATACCAACATGTCCTGTGAGCAAAATGGCTTTTTTAGGCAGAGTAACTAATATAGTTTAAAATGAATAGCATATACTTGTTTAGATCAAGCGGTAAAAGATTATTAAATTAAGTAAATACAAATATTGATCCAAAACCACAAGGGTAGTTTCTTTTTGGTTTCTGAGCAATTGTTCCTCATTGTCAATAAAAATTTGTGTTTTTAAAGTAACTTACAGAAATGATCATATTCAAACCATGTCACCGCCAAAGATGTTTTTATGAAAAATACAGTCTTTACTCAGTTCTAGTTATTCTGAAATTTTTTGACCAGCTTTTATTTTTAAAGCTCTTTGACGGTGACTTATGGTGTCAACTTGACATTAACGTAAATTTGTATTGGAACGGAGGAACAATTGCCCACAAATCAAGAAAGGAACTATGCTTGTAGTTTTGGTTCAATATTTGTGTAGCAAACTGAATATTCGAATTTGTATTAATATCCTCAAGAAATGCCATCGCCTAAAAGGAAATACAACAAAAACAAAAGAAAAGTTGCATTAACTTCATTCTATTTTTCTATAGTATATATAATAGTTATACATACACAGGTAGGCTGTTTAAATGAAAAAGCACGAGCATAAGAATAACAAATACTCACATTTAAATAATACAAGTATTAAAAACATTTACACTTAAAAAGGAAAATAATAGTTAAATAATTATAAATTAAGAACATTAAATAAACAGGCTGGGTGATTATTGTTCGCCCAAGACCTTCATTAACTACATAATACAAGGAAACTTCTTCCTATATCCGGTTTTTATTTTAAAATAGCTTAATATGGATCGGATCGGTGTCCAGATGTGTTTAAGTTCTACAGGATGTTTAAAATTGAACAGGTGGAATATTTTAAAAAGTGTATCAAAACCTTTAAGTGCAAAATTGAACTCGTACCTTATTTTATTCAAAACTACAAACACCGACTGTATGTCTCTGAAACTAGTACCAACTACCAACAGATATGGCTAGATTTGTTGCTTCCGAAGAAATGCCTTTTAGTTTTGTTCATTAAAGTTTTTCTACGGCACCAACAGTTTATAAAAAAAACATACTAAAAGCTTTATACCAATTGAAAGAAGGAGAAAAATAACAACTTACATTTGAATACATTTATAATAATGTTTTCTAGGCACTCTATAATTATAAACACGCAACTGTCATTTTTGTCTCATATAGCACAAGGAACTAATTTGGCAAATACTTATGATTTGGAAAAAAAAGGAAAAGGAAAGAAAAAAAATTATGGTTTTAAAGAACAACATGGTAAAAAGCAAATGTAGGTATATACCATCTGATGATTCTTTTTAATTGCAAATTTCTAAACAATTGAGATAAAAATTTACTTATCTCTTATTTTTATTGTTCCGACGACTCAAATAATATTATCTATAAATTTGTGCGAATTGCCCAGAAAGTTTAGTCCACAAGTCAGTGGCGAAAAGTTTTAATTGTAATAACAATTAAAATAAATTGATTTGCATTAGGAATTGGAGTTTGTTTTCTAAAATCTAAGTTGCAGGCTTCCGCGGCCGTTGTTAATAACAGCTAGGCTTCCGGGTTGGAGCCGCGTCATCGGTGCATGAACTGCCGACGTTTCGTCCTCGGTTCCACGGGACATCTTCAGGGCTGTGGTCACTTTGGGATCTGGAACACAACATGTTGTGTTCCAGATCCCAAAGTGACCACAGCCCTGAAGATGTCCCGTGGAACCGAGGACGAAACGTCGGCAGTTCATGCACCGATGACGCGGCTCCAACCCGGAAGCCTAGCTGTTATTTGTTTTCTAAACTTATTTCTATAGCTAAAGTTATTACCTACTTAATTACCGACCAATACAATGCACAAACACAACATTGCAAGAATTTGTACTACATTCTGCTCTATTTTTATGAAACTTTGTTGATTTTGCAGAGTTTGGTATTTTCTTATGAAACATGCCCCGAATGACCTGAATTAATATAACAAATACTTAAACTAAATTTATCTCTCAAATAACAATTTTTGAATTTGGAAAATTACTGTTCTGAATACAGCACAAATCAAACACCAATAATTAAAAGCTAAAAAAATAGGGAATGAAATTGTTCTACGCTCTTTCAATATTTAGCGGTTTTGCGGTTGTTCGAATTGTCGAACAGTACGGCTTCGAAATTGTACAGCATTGCAAGTAGCATCTGAATATTTCACATCAAATTTTCGAACCGGCGTAATTGTTGAGAGCTAGTTAAATCAGATATGAAGTGATTATTAGTTTATTTAATTATTTAACTTTAGTTCTGTATAGTTCGATACAATAATGATGTTCCCAACAAAGTCATGGCATTTTTAACGTTCTTATAATTAGAAGCGTTACTAAAGCGTTCACTTACAATCCATCATTGTCTGCTCATTCTTTATTGTTCGTTTAATCTTTTTATCAGTAGATAGCGTTGGTGTGAAAAAAAGGATTGCACGAAACCAACGAAGTAATACATATATTGCAAGTCCAACCCTCTAGGTGCAAACTAAATTTCGTCTAATACTATTTACTTAATGTGCCATAATAAATATCAAACAGAAATATATAAAGGGATCTGCAACTATTTGGGTCAGCATCCGGCATTACATTCAGATAACATCGTAATGCAGTCTAGTCTAACTTATTTGCATATGCTCAAGTGGTTTGGTTGTTACTAAAAGCCCGATTTTGCAATTTCAATAGACCTACGCTTGGTGCAGGTTTTTTTATCACTGATACATCGCTAAAAATGTGTATGGTGTTTACATATTTGAATAAATTACAGGCAACTGTCACTAATTTGCTTTACACAGTCTTCAAACAGCAGGTACCACAGTACCTTAGGCAAAAAAATTAATAATTGTTTATCTATACATCGCATGCCATCCATCATGAACTTCCTGAATACATCTTTGGTAAGAGAAACAAAGTTCCCGCGTTTTAAGTTACTTATTAAATATAAATGGTGCTATAGAAATTTTGTATTACCATAATATTTTATTATTCCTAGCTTTTTCAATTTTTATTTTCTGAACATCCGTCATTTACTTTGTTATTGCAGTGAAGCGTTCACATCGCAAAGATAAGATCTAGTAACTAAGCTATATACATATATGTATATAGCTTAATGTATTTTCAAATGCAAACGAAATGAAAATTAATTTTTGAAAATTATGCAGTCGCCTTGAAGAATGTACTGGTGAGGATTCAAATAGAGGTTACTAAATTTGGCAGATGTAATTACACGTTTTTAGTATCGGTAGATCGATTCGCTATGCAGATTTCCATATACGATTAATAATCTGCCATTTTTAACGCTACTGGGATCGTCTCCACTTGAGATGATTACGTCTGCACATGAAGTTTGATGTCTTGAGGTAAATAAGAGCAGCTAAGAAGAAGGTAACAGTGATTGGCTTGGGCCGGTCAATCAAGATCATTAGATGCGGAGTCCGGACGCAACCTGACGAGTTGAACGTTCGAGTAATGCAGCAGGAAATAATAGGTAAAGTGATGGTCGCCATCGCTACTTTTCATGTTTTTCTTTAACTTACACTTTCCTTACATGCAAAGCGGTTAACCTGTTTTAAGACACAATTAAACTGGTACTGCTAATCATGTCAATAAGACGTATGTTTGTGGATATGTCAAAACAGCTGGCGATGAATCGGAGCTAGCAACAATGACATTATTATTTATTACCGAAAATTATAACACTATTGACAATTATATCAACATTTTCTTGGTATTTTTTTAAATATATACTACAAGACTGTTACGCAACCTTCGATTCTGATATATTTATCCCTGAGAAAATGTGATAGATTAATAGAACCGGTTATTCGTCTGGTTTAATTAATCTTAATTTTTGTTGTGAATGTAAATCTATCTCACTACAAACTTCAACTTATATGTCACATTTCCCGCTGACAATAAAAACCGAAGTTATGTAACTTGTGCAGTTGTGGCTGCTTACAGTAGTTGCAGACAATCACGATCAGTATTATTTTGACCATTACTGGCATTACCCTTTTATCCTTCCAAGAAAATAAAGAAAATGTCTATGTATTGTATTCTTAATATTTGTTTGTTCATTACTTTAAAGTAGGTAGTCGGATGACGGTTGATAACAGAATATTAAAGTACTTACTGGAAACAGTGAAGCCCACTTTCTAATGTTTCGCTTAATCGCTTTTTAGAAAGAACTCTAATAGTAATAGGCGTTTAATAACTTAAAGCTTTATTATGTTTACAGTAAATACTCAGTACTCAACGAGAGAAATCAAAAAATTAACTACAAACAATTAAAAAAAAAAAAAAAAAAATAGTTTTAAGTAACGTCCATAGTACCGCTTTATTTTCAAAAGTAACTTGCAATGAGAACGCCTTACTTTTAAAAATAAGTGACCGGCAACGCGTACGTGTTACCGTTATTACTGATTATGGGGTAAAGGGAACGCGTTACTTTTTGAAAAGTAAGTAAAAAATAAGGTTCCAATCACTGATTAGTTGCCAACCAGAATTATAGAGAGTGTTTCACGCAGTACGGGCCATATCATTTTAACCATACTGTAACGTTATTAAAATCAACGTAGATTGTCTACAGAATTTTACCATATTACAAGCTTATCGTAATATCCATGCAGTAATACAAAATCATGTTTTTGGTAACCGTGGTCTTGCTCGAGTTCAATTTCCATAAATTCCCTTTCAATATTATTTTTTATTTATGTTCTTACTATATTTTTTTAATATATGAACTGATCAAAGTATTTCTTTCAATAATCTGAAATTGTTCATAATATATTTAACGTCTTTATTACGCATTGCCCATCTTATTTATAATACGTTATAATTTACATATTTTCACACTTTCAAGTGATCAAAAAAATACTTTGACTGCCTCCTATTTCATAAAAATGTTGTAAGAACATAAATAAAATATGAAAGAATAACAAAAAAAAAGCATTTTAAGGGAATGGTATCCGCGAGCTTGCAATAGTAAGCGAGCGCTTTATCTCAAAACGACTCACACCATCAAACGCGATTTGCTCTTATTTCGTAGATGCTAAAACAAGTATGCAATGCGATAAATATCTGTAGACAACTTTACTTTGATCCTAACCAAATTAATTAAATAATAATGTAAATCCCGTGGGCCGTACTCCGCGAAACAGGCTGTATACAATAACAAAGCTGCTATAAAACGTAAACAGCTTTTTTTACGTAATCTGTTCTTTGAAACAATAATTGTATGTAGGAGCCTGTTGTTAAGCCTATTTAGGAGCGCAATTTTTTTAATGTTTCAGTAATAATATAGTGATATACAGGGTGTCCTTATATTCAATGCTCAAATTTATGTTACGCACGTTTTTTGACCAATTATCTTGTTTATCACATAAAAGTACATCAAAAAGGTACTCTTGATTCAACCTCTATTTCTGTGGTAGTCACACAAAAGTGATAATAATCACAAAAGTAAAGCTAAATGATCAGTGCCAGAATACCAAATTTGAAAGCTTGCAATCATGAAAGTTCTTGTCCCCCTTTTAGGAGGGTATAGCTCCGCACCGAAGCTTTTTTGGGCTCATGTTTATTAAAACGTTTTACTAATTTTGGTTCTGGACACTCTGTAGCAAAAAGTACGCCATTTAAACTATTCATCAAGATGCACAAAGAAATCTACTACGCTTTTTTGGGTTATCAGATTGAAGTAACTAAGTGTATTCTCAGCAATACTAATTGGATTGTTTGTTATTAAAATTTAATGTTAGTAGAATATCTTTCAAATTATGTTAACATTTTAGTGTGTTCTCGCTTACGCCTTAGCTTCAGTTACAAATATACAAGATAATCCCACGTATTTCCTGTAGGCCGATTATTTTTTATGACTTTGGCATATCTACGATTATTTCATTCCATATTTTAATAACTAATAAAATTCGACGTTTTTAGTATTTCCAATCAATGACGTGAGTATATACAGGAACGTCTAGTGTAAATAGTGTCGTGGATACCATAACGATATGCATTAAGCAACTCCTGTAATTGTTTTATCGTGTATCATTCGAGGTGAACATTTTTTTAAGAAAATACTATGCTTTCTTCATGTAGGCTTTGTTGCCAAATTTTACTCAAAGAAATTGATTTTTCAGAAATATATGTCTGTCTCGGAATATTTTTGAATTAATTTGGTTTCTTTAAAAAATCAACAACTTTTATGGAAAATTAAAAGTATTTTTTTTAAATATTTACTTTTTGTGATATAACTAATAAAAATAATTACAAATATTAACTATATTCCCTATAGTTTTTAACAATTAGTAATCAATTATAGGTGCTACCAAACCATATAGTTAAAGTGGACATGACACACACCCACATGCTTTGTTTCGGAATTGCCATTTCTGCAAGGTTCAAGATCATTCTTTTGATTACCAATAAAGTTATCCACTTTAAAAGAATTATCAATTAGAACTCTTCAATTACATATGATATCTATAATTATTTGTTTCATTCGGGGAAGTTTCTATTACATTCATATTAATGTACCTACGCAATATCAACGTACTTGTAGATGAAACTATTAAGACTGTTGAATTTTAGAATTGTTGCTCATACCGTATATAAAATAACATAATATTTATATTCGCAAATTAAAATAAGGGGGATGATTGTCGAAAAGTGCAAAACAGGCAAGGAGAACCGTAAAAACATTAATTTAAAAAAAAAACGTTTAAAATTGTTTTCAAGTTGTCTATTTATGAAGTCAAAAATATCCGCAATAATGTTATTTACCTTTTATATCACTCTCTAATAAAAAAAATATTTAGTTTTTCTGTATTCAATAATAAGCGCTGATTGTTAGCATATACTTCCATAATCTTATATCGTTTTGTATTTAACCGAAATAATTTGTTTTGTGGTTGCTACGATTGCAATAGTGTGAATCTTACATCACACGCACTGCATACTTTTTTTTATCATTTCGGCTTCAGTCTCCAATCGAATCGTTACATCGTTTATTAAGTGTAAAGTGAAATGAAAAGGTAATTTATCAAATAAAGCTAGATATTCAGGTCTATAATTATCATTGCAATTTGCTTATTTGTATAGGCAATAAGCAAATTTATAATGCATACTTTTTCAGTTTTACGTCTTGCTAATTTATACTGTAAGTCATTATTGTAAATGCGAGTAATTTTCATGATGTGTCAAATACATACATTTTCAATTTGTCGCGTTGACAGTGCATGTAAATAATAAACAAACGAGCAACAAACATCCATTTTATTGTCAACATGTTTAGGTTAGTATAGGCATAGTATTTTTACGTCTTCTGTGGTTATGTTAGTATATTGCATGTATGTGCTTTTAAACACTTTGTGCAACGTGATGTGGCGTTACATCCTAGTATGTTTTATTTTAGCTTTTATTAGACATAAAATACAAATAAATCGTGCCATAGTATACACATATGTAAGTTATTACGTATTAACTCTCTTTAGCGACACAACGTGTTCTCAAAGCAAATGCCTGTAACGTTTGAGTTTGCAAATATGTTATATACACTGAATTCATACATTCATTACTTGTTAACTCCAGTAATCAGGGCCTCATATTCATACAAAGTTTACTTCCAAAAGTGATTATTTCTGAATAAAAATAAAACTTGATTTATATCAGTTAATTGTTGTTTTACAACAGATAGATAGATAAGCAGCCATAGTACCTGAATTCATACATTCATTACTTGTTAACTCCAGTAATCAGGGCCTCATATTCATACAAAGTTTACTTCCAAAATTGATTATTTCTGAATAAAAATAAAACTTGATTTATATCAGTTAATTGTTGTTTTACAACAGATAGATAGATAAGCAGCCATAGTACCTACGCAAGCAGTTCTTTGTTTTTGTTATACGCAGCTCATTCGTAGTGCCACTGAATGCACTGAGCGAACGTGTAAATCGTACTAACGCATGCAAGGCCATCGAATGGCGGCCGTACAGCTGTCTTCACAAACCAATAAAGCAGTTTTACTTTAAAAATTCATACCATCAACATCAATGGCCATATGATATTTTTTTTGCTTTAAAATATTTCTCAGCGTGTATTCTTAATATAGTTTGCTGCATGTATATCTTAAAATCTACAAATACAAAAGTTCGTCGCTTAGTAAAAGTTCACTACATCGAAAGCAAAAAGTTATATACGGCATTTATTTGAGCAGAATTGTTTTCTGAAATTAAAATGAGATCGCAGACATTACTGATGCATCTGCTTTTAAGCAAAACACAATCAAGTCGATATGCCAAGTACTTCTCCAGATATTACGGTATATGTGTTAAAAGGATGCGAGAATAGTAAAAACCACATTTGTAGTTCACTGCAAGCTCTCTCGGTTTACAAAGTTGAAAAAAAATGTTATTACAGTTTTCCAGCAATCGTTTTTTGAAGATTTCCAAAATTTTGAATTCTTGGCATTTTTACAATTTTCATATTTCAATAATTTTCATCAAATGGTTACACTTATAAAGGGCTACTTAACAATACATTAATTTTTATTCACTGGGTATTATGTTTTTGAGTAATCCGCCAATAAAGGTAACATTTTCAAAAATTCGTAGCTGTCTTTCTGTTTCAAATTTACATCGAAAAAACATTTAATTTGCCTTTACACGCACCACTCTATGTCCATATCAATAAAATTATCTAATTTCTGTTTTCGGTTTAGGTTCAGGTTAAAAACCTCACAATGAATAACCTCCTACAAGAACACTTCCACACGCGAAATTTGACAAGTTAAGGTAAAGGGTTTCCGAAAATATAGACATAACAACCGCATCTACCCACTCACAGATAGACATACTTCAGTAGAAGTACCTATAGGAAAGTAAAAAGAAGAAGAAGTATATGCATGCAATGGTCTAGGACGTTTGGGACCGGTAAATCGGACGCGGCCGTTTTAGCGCTGCCGTTTGGGCCCAGAAATATTTGGCCCAGGGACGTTTAGACGCGGAAGCGTTTGGCTGCAGACACGTTTGGGCGTAACATCGCCGTTAACTTATTAACATATTAATTGTCACTTAATTAATTATTAACACTTAACACGAGACTCGGAACTTTTACATAAATATAATTAGCAAAATTAACAACATTTCTAACACCAAATAATTATTTAATCTTAAAAAAAATTAAAATGTTTACTGCTCCCTACTTAACATTTAACAATATGTTTTCAAATTGGATGGTTCAACGATTTCAATACAAATATTAAGTATTCTATAGAACAGCCTACAATAGCTTACGCTTGCGCCCAAAGGCTTCTGCGCCCAAACGGTTCTGCGACGAAACGGCTCGCGTCAAAAGGTCCCTGTACCCAAATGTCCGTGCGCCCAAATGTTCTTGCGCTGAATCGTCCCTGCGCCTAAACAGCCGCGCCTAATACAAGGGCAAGAAAGAAGTAAGGTAGCATATCATACCCCGAAGCCCAAATCAGCATTTAATATGATTAATTCAACTATAACCTTTAAATAGTGAAATTCTATTATTTATACTTAAAGTTATATTTCGACTGTAAACTAACTACAATAAAATATTTTCATTGTTTTTAATTAACATCACGTATTATACATAATATCTATTAAGATGAATAAATCAAAGCGTGACAACTCCTACAACAGCATAAAAAAGATTCATTAAAAAAGCGGCTGCATTGCGAGATAATTAAAAAATTAAGTAGTACCGTAAAAAATGCTGCTTTGCATGTTTTACGTAGCTTAATCATAGTTGCTTAATATACTCCTTAAAGTGAGAAAACTTGTATAATTTAAGGTAATATACATTGCAGGTCAACCCAGCATCACAAAATGTCATCAAGCGAAACATGCTTTCTACTTAAATTAGTGTTGGGCAACTCTCTACTACCAACTTTTTTCCCAGCTACAAGAAATTGCATCAAGTTCTTTAAAAGTATTTCCTTTGAGATTTATCCTGAGCTTTTACGCAAATTAAGAGTACGAAGCGGATTTGTGGTTTATGTCGCTAAAAGATAGTTTACAGAAGCTTGTAAATCTGTCGTTTCTTCTTATGTGAATTTCTATAAATTGCAAAACTTATATCAACGTTAATATTACTAGGAAACGTTGGCTTTCACGAATCCATAAAAAGAGAAGAAGAAAGGGATAATGCGTTTTTGACATTCTATGCTATGCCCACTTTTATATTTTTCGTTTACGAGGACGTCAATGCTTTTATGAATGACATGTTGGCACATATGAACTTGCAGAGTCAGAACTTCAAATATCAAAAATATTTACCGTAAAACAAAAACTAATAAAAAAAGTTACAAATGATTCTGTATTATTGTAAGAGATTCGAAGATTATTCAGATTAATAAAATTGTACCAACTAGTATGCCTACCTTTTAAGTATCGATTTGATTACCATGCTTAGACGACGACAGTAAAATTATATGGCTTAAGCTAATTGATATAAAACTCCCTGCATTCGGTAATAAATGTAAATATTCTGCATGTCTAGTAAATAATGTTAAAGTCATATAATAAAAAATCTGCATCATACATCGTCATATATTTAGTTATTGTGTGAAGAACGTTTGCTGCATCAAGTTTAATACTTTTATTAATTTGTTTTTGGTGTGGATGTTAATCCCTCGTACAAAGATTTCAAGCCTTTTTATGAAGCAGCATATATTTTTTTGAATGCAAATAGTTTTAATGACATTCTCTAAATGATTAAGTATACGCTAAACATTCTTTTGCTTATTACAACTAAACGTGCTTCGAGCATTTATGAAGCATTTCAAAGTTTGATTTTATACCGTACTTAATTGCTCATTTTACGTCATATATAAATCCTCTATACTCATAAAACCACCAACCGTACGTTTTTTTTCCAGAAAAAACGAATAAAAGTTTGTGGCGTCTTGTATCAGACACAAAAATCTAGATGGTGAAATACCTAAATTCTTGTTAATGGTTTAAAGTACAATAAAATGTGGTAGATGCTAAAAATATAACCTGTTTTAATTAAAAGAACAATTTACATGAGTCTTATATTAAATGCTAATATAATCTACCCTCATTTCATTTCATCCTGTATCCTCTGATATACTTTTTTGTACTACAGCAATCAAGTTGCGGTTTTAAATTTTTATTACAACATATAAACATACGCAGTTTTTTAAAAAATACTGCTTATATTGATCAGTATAAATTTTACACTTTGCTATGAATATTTAATAAATTGGAAAATTTTAATTTACATTATATACCTTATCTGTCACAAAATTCGTAATGTAGATATTTTTACGATGCATCAATATTTTATTAATACAGATTAGCACCGATAAAGTTTTCAGAGATTAAAATTACATTAATCTAAATAGTTTTTTAATTTATTCTGTTTCGTTTTTATAGAGAAGATACTAACAAGCGTGACAATGATAATTTGAATTTTTAAATAGTGCTTTTTCTTCATCATCATTAATATACACAAATTTTAACTCAAACTAAGTATTTTTAATATTTTTTATAGGGAAGTAAAGTACCTCTGCAATACAATACTGAAGAACTGTTTAGAGATGCCTTGTTTATTCTCAAAGGGTCTAATCGTATGTTGATTTACATTACTTTTCTTGTCAATATTTACTCATACGTTTATATTTTCTGCTGCATAAAAATCACGTCTCTTTGGAGTTATAGAAAGAAATTCAGTTTGGAGTAACTAAGCAAAGTTTCTATTTTCCACCGACTGTTTTCATCGCAGTTGAATGAGAAGCATCAGTTACGAACTTAAATTTCAAAACAGCACCTATATTTAAGTGTATAATCAAACTTCCAAAAAAGAAAAAGCTAAAATGGGTTTTCCAATACAATAATAATCCTTAAAATTACAAAATCTCCTTAGCGCTGCTCTTAAAACCACTCCAGGGAGAGTCTGCGCGTTTTAAATTTTCCATACGTCATTACGTAGCCTATCGCACACACTGCGGGTCTTCTCAAATTTACTAACAAAGACGACAACTTGGCTGTCTGAGTAGTTCGAAGTATTGTTGGTACGTTAGACATGAATGGAACTGAGCACATGTGTTAACATTCTCACCGAGTTCCCACAACCACTTGGATGACAAGATTTTCATCTTAGAGCATGTGGTGTAGCACCCGTCCTGCTTCAATAAATTCAGAAGCTATAACCGCATCTTTGTTCACAAAAATTATAAAATCGGTTCGCGTTTTCTCTTTGTGTTTCGAATGCTTTTCAGATTCCATATTTTGATCTCAATAGCGTTTAGTTTGCATAAGGACGTTACGATGTCCGCATACGCGCTTTCTTACATCTGCTGTTTCTGAGAGAATCTGCTGGGTTCGTAGAAACACTTGGTTTATGACTTAATTACAGAAACATAAAGCTGCTTTTCTCGTCAAAAAGTTGTTGCTTGTCCACTTAGCACTAACACGGCAGAACTAATATTACCATATAAATGTAAACATAATGTCCAGTCGGCTCGGGTGCAAAACTCGCTTGGTCGATTAAACCGAGTATTTATGACATTTTTAGTAATACATTAATGCAAAACGTCGAATTAACTATATCCATAATACAGATGTAAAATAATGAATTTAAACGTCATCATAATCTAAATCCCTTGCTACTTGCTACTACCAAACAATTAATACTATTTAATATTAACTAGATTAAACAGACATTATTATTCGAAATTATAACATAGCAGCGTGTAGTTTCCGAGAGTTTATATGTAGTAAAATAGTAGAGTGCTCTGAGCGACAAAACTCTTCAAATAAGCGAGTGCGTGGGCACTCGTAGTTAAAAGCAATGAAGTAGTCAGATTTGTACAGCATGTTTTCTTTACTCAAACAATCTGTTCAAAACCGTCCTGGCCGAAAAAACACAATTGAACAAATTGGAGTTACGTACATGGTCGAAAAGCACGTGTCAAAAACTCTCAATATATATATCTTTTACTGTTCTGTGGCTGTTGTATTTATTTTTAATATTTGAAAACGCCGATATGCATTGAAGCTTATGAACAACGAAAATTAAATCGCGTTTTTCTCAATTCAGATGTCCTCAAAAATCAATTTTAATAATAATAAACAAAAAAAACATAAATTTAAAGTAGTGCATAAATTACGGCGGTTTTGGAGCATCGCCACGCTCGTGACTAATGTGTGTCACCCACTACAATTCTTCCGTACCGTTTACCGCACCCCACACCGAATACACTATCACAGGCGCTGCCTGTGTTTCAGTGAACTATTTAAAATTAAATTGCATTTATATGGTGTTTTTAAATTTAAAAAAAACTTAACTATTTTTGTATTTTGGACTTGGAAATAAGTTGTAATAAACACCTAGAAATTCCGATCGCGTTGACATTGTTTTAAATTCAAATATAGTTTAACTTACAGATAAAATGCATAAAATGATTGAAGGTAAAAAGAATGGAATTCTTGATGATAAAGTTTTCTTTAGATAGAATGAATTTGACGTATTCAAATATATTAACCCTTAGTATCGAAAAAATCAAGATAATTGCAAACCACAATAAAATAGCCTTAGGGCGAGTTGGATCAAACTACCCAATTGCTATGGAATTTAAATACCATTCAAATTGATATCAAGAGTTACTACTTCCTAAAGCTTCTTTTTCTGTGATACCTTTCGACACAAAACACAATTGTTTATGTCAGATTCAATTTATTTGCAGAAAACACTGTAAATAGCTATATTATCAAGAATTACAGGCTCTTTACTTTCAAATTTTTTTCCACTAATCTTGGAATTGAAATTTCATCTCGGGATTGTATTCCCTAATTTCAAACAAACTTTTATTTAAACGAAAATTCACAATTTTTGTAATATTTTCTCGGATTTTTTAAAGTGGAACATGTTTTTTAATCCCTTGAAAAAAAATCGTAATGTATGACATACAAAAAGTAATATCTACCTAAAAATAAAGGTATTATGCGTCGCAATACCACATGTACACTCTATTTTAATTTAAAACAATGTTTAAAACGATGGGAATTTCCAGGCGTTCATTACAACTTAATTTTAACAGCACAAAACAGAAAACAACAACAAACAGTTTTAAAGCTTACTTTTCAAAGATATAAAATCCAAAATACAAAAATAGTTTATATTGTTTTTTTTTAATTTTCAGAAAATCATATAGATGTAATTTAATTTTAAATAACTGCTCGAAAATCACCGTAATTTATGCACTACTTTGAACTTTTGTTTTTTTTTGTTTATTATTAACCTTAAAAACCTAGAACCAAGCTATTAGCATTCTCGATGTTGAAGGTATAAAAAAGAAAGAAAATATTTTTACGATAAAATAAACGGTTATGGAGATGATAGATTGGAAAGCAAAAACCCGAGTAAAAATAATTGATTTTGGAAGATATCTGAACCGAGAAAAACCCGTTTTTAGTTTTCGTGGGTCATAAGCTGCAATGCATTTTGTCTTTTTTAAATATTAAAAAAATACAACCGCTACAGACAAGTTAACAAAAATAAAGGGACTGATAGTTTTCGACACGTACCTTCCGACTATATCCGTAACTTGTGTCTTCTCGACCAGGACAATTTTGGTTTTAGAGTAAAAAAATCAACAAAACTGGTTACTTGGTTGTTATTAACCCAAAGTGCCCACGAAAATAAAAAAAAATTTCTTGAGCACTCTACTAGAAACGAAATACGTGTGTAGTTCGGAACCAGAACTCAGAATTGAATTATTGTACAAATTCTTATTCTATAGCAACAGTTCCGTTTTAAATGCAGTTAACTAGCTCAATATCTCAAAACAATAAAAAATAACATAATTCTAAAAACTTAAAACAATAAAAATTTATTTACTCGAAAAAAGAAATTTGCATTCGTTGGTTATGAAGCAACTTAACTGAGGTATGGATCGGGACTTGCCATTAATGTATTTTTATTGAGCATTTTAAAAAATAATAAAAAGTTTTTCTAAGCAATAGGGTCGGTGTGACAGTGTCCCTGAATTTACAACACCCTAAGGAAATCAACGACGGTTTAGAGCCTTACTAATGATAGGAAGATTCAATTTTGAGGTATTTGTACGTCTATCTGCCATTTCGCCAGTAGTCATGTTCTACCAAAATTGAGTTAATGAAATCAAATTAAACCGGGATACAAAGATTGTTAACATAATATCAACATAAAATCGATAATCTAACTATATGATCCCAGTATTCTGCGAACGATGTTATGTTATTGAGATCTAAAAATATATAACCTTCCATAGTAAAGAAACGGAAACAACTGTTTTGCAAGTTGCCTTAAGCGCTATTAACGATTATAATTTTGATACGTCTAATAACATGTCCTGAATGCATTAGAAATTCTTGATGGGCACTTTTATGGACGAACTCTTCATGAATTCTGTTGTAAGCGTCACGAAGTCTGTTACTAAGGTCTTCAACAATTGCAATAGGTTTTCTGTAAACAGCCTTAAGATTGATAAACCCATATATAAAATATTTGAAAGGTGTCAAGTAAGGAGATTGTGCTGGCCCTGTAATAAATTCGCAAGTGCCTAGCCATGGATTGTGGTATGTTCCCACAAGTACAATGTATTACTGTAAATAATAAATTTGCTTGTACTAAGTTATTAATTAAGTACAAATAATAATATATATAGACATAAAGTGTATTCTAAGTAAATAAGTTTATTTATGGCAAATAAATACAATTAAAATAAACTTATAAACTTAAAATTTATATGCAAACAAGTGCAAGTAATTAAATTTTATAAATACTTTATTTCTTTACAGGCTTTTATAATTACTTGCTAACACTATAGATGTATATAATTGTATTTATTTACAAAAAGACCTAGAACAATTTAACAAGCTTTAACCTACATAAGCGGTATTGGCGGTATATGTGTCGCAGGCAAATGGTTATTTCAGGCAAATACCTCTTGCTATGCAAATAGCCTTTGTTTGGAGAAATATTGTGAACGTGTGCACATCATTGCTCGCTAATAGCTATCGCCCTTTGGAGCGCGAGTATTCCATTAAACATCTCAGAGAGCATTACCAGTAGCGTTCCACCACATGCACAATCAAATCGAATGAATAATACCGCCAGTACTTCTATTTGCACAGTTAAAAGCTGTGTGCTCAGGATGGAGTTATTTGCCTAATGTAATATGGACAACAATGCTGTTCTTGCTAAATTTGTTGTTCCTCAGTTTAAAATGTGATAAATCAAATCTGTAAAAGATAAAATGGCAACGGTGTGTTTACTAAAAGAAATACACGTTCAACAAACCGTCATAATACAAATTTTTTTTAAAAATTTGGATGATATACTTGTTGTTTTTTTTAACATGCTTATAGCCTACTTAATAAGAATAAGCAGAAGAAGAAGAAGGATAATTCACCGGAGAGTAACAGCACCAACGACAATGAAAATGACAATGGTAAAGGAGTAAACACAAATTCTAAGCCGATCGGTTGTAAATCAAAAACAGAAATAAAAATATTTCAATATTTAAATGATAATTAAAGAATATAAGTATGCTGCAAGCCTATTCTGTAACAAAAGGTGCTATTTTTGAAATTTAATACATCATTGCCTTCTGCGCCAGTAGATCGATTACTTTTGTTTACCCAAATTGTTATTGATAGGATAGGTCAGTAGTTTCGCTTATACCTATATTAATTTGTTACACAAAAAGGTTTGCTTCTAAATTCTAAATTAGAGCTATGTTATTCGGTAAAGCTTTTTTACCACTACGTTTGAAATAAAATGGATATACACTGTGTCTATAAAGTAACCCCCCCTCAACTAACTTTTAAACTACTCGATATTTTACCACAAAATTTAGTGTGCTGTAATGGGAAATTAAATACTATTTTTTAGCCAATAGTTAAATTTTGTATCATTGAAAATGGCGACTGGGCGCCATTTTAAATTTTTTTTAATAGAAAGGGGATCGAGTGACACCTCATTGGAAAGGTCTTTTAGTTTTGCGCCTGATACTAAAGTTAAAAAAAAAATATCTAGCCATAACAAAATGACAATGTTTGAAGATAAAGAAGTCTATTAAAAAAACTAAGAATTAAAGCAAAAAGAAATTAAATTAAGTGTTCGAAATCATCACCATTCACTTCTTGGCACACAAAAGGTCGGTTATGAAATTCCTGCCTTACATTTTCATAAGTTTCTGGAGTGATATTTCTGCAAACTTCTGTAATGCGTTGCTCTAGTTCTTCAATTGTTTCTGGACGGGTTCTGTACACTTTCGATTTCAGATATCCTCATAGAAAAAAATCTAAGAGGGTTAAATCTGGGGAGCCAGCCGGTTATTCTACAGGGCCCCGCCTACCAATCCATCTTCCAGGAAAATGTCCGTTGAGAAAGTCAGAAACAGGCCTATAATAATGAGGCGGCGCACCGTCTTGTTGGATCATAACGTTTTCAATATTATCTCCAGCCACCTGAGATATTTCTGGGATATTTTGTCCTGCAAATGAAAAAGTGGACTACTGGATAAAATAATCAAAACAGTTTTGAACTCAGTGAGTCCATTTGTTTACAATCCGCCATTTTATTATGGCTGAATATTTTTCTTTGAAACTCTAGGATCAGGCGCAGAACTAGAAGACCTTTCAAATGAGGTGTCACTCGACCCTCCTTTCTATTAAAAAAAATTCAAAATGGCGCCCAGTCGCCATTTTGATTGATACATAATTTAATTTGTGGCTAAAGAATAGTAGTTCATTTCCCATTAACGGACACCAAATTTTGTGGTAAAATATCAAATCGTTCAAAAGTTAGTTGGGGGGGGGGGGGGTTACTTTATAGACAAACCGGATACTCGTTTGCTTGTACTAAAGTACTTGTTTAATTGTTTAAACGTACTTATTACTTAAGTTTTTTTTTGTTATGTACTTATACTTTTTATTTAAGTGTTTTGTAGAACGTTTGTTATTCCTCTGGATTGCAATTGCATAAAGCGTTGGTGCACTACCATGTTCCGTTCGCAAATCTTGTGTTTTGATTTGAAACTTTTCTAAAATAGAATGTATGAAATTCAAATACATTTTAAAAATAAGAGATCTCTCAAAAAATTGTGAATAAAATGATACGGTTACACAAAATTACACAAAACGGTTATTCTCCAAAAACCCTGTCACCTATGAAACTCAAATACAGCATTTTTCCACACAAGTAACTAAATACCAGAAACGTAGTCCGACAGCAAAGTTATCATCATCAGTAGTAAACTGACATTCGGGTGTCAGTTTACCGCTGATGATGATAGCTTTGCCGTCGAAATACGTATCTGGTATTTAGTTACTTGGGTGGAAGGGTGCTGTATTTTTCAAGTGTTGTTATTCCACAGTTCGAATGTTTTTAATTATGTTTCAAGAGTAAACGTTTTCTTAGCAAATGTAGGGAGAAGAATACGGTTGCACAAATTTCCTCACAAAATGTTTATCCTTAAACTGGTGTGTTGAATCCAAAGATTTTCTTTTGAACAGTACTCACATTCATGGATGTTTACATTATTATGAAAACGACTTTCTCTAGGCATCCAAATTTTTATCAAACAGGTCAATGCCAGGAAATAAAATTAACGTTTTTCGGCACCTGCGCCCAAACCTGAAATCTTCTGAAAGATGAACTTTATAAGACCTACATTTTTCTTTTATTTTTATTATCTGTCTATAATTGGATACATTATTGGCTTTTTCAGCAATAGAACATAGCAAAAAATGAAGATCAATACATAAACCAAAATTGCCGCAGCGCCTGCATGTGCTTGATCTGTTGACAATTTCAACTTCAATTCTATATGCTTCCTTGTGAAAGAACCATATTCGTGCAAAATTGTGTCGAAACATTCGAATAGTATTTGACTAGGCAATGATCGATTTGAACAAAAATATTTTTTTTATGTAATTTCGTGTAAAAGAACATGTTTGAAAAAACTAATACGAAATATAAGTCCTTTATTACGTATAACTTGTTCACCTTGTATATGTGTTCTGAAAATCATGCAATACACTGAAAACCGTGATCTACAGGGCTGCTGTTTTATTTAAATTCCGAGACGGCAGTTAGCACCTGTAATACGTACCTATAATCTTTAAAGTTCTGTTGCGTTTCAGTTTTCTGTAACAATATATTTTAACCATGGTATGCCTAAAACAGCGGATACGATCTCACAGTTTTATAGAGATTGTATTGAGTGATACCAAAGACAGCGAAATTTTGCAAGGCGTTTTTGTGCTGTACGCAGATAAGCGTATCCTGTTCCCACTTCGCAGAATTGACTAAAGCATAAACGTTTTATGCAAAATTTCTTTGACATATTCAAACTGAAAAAAGGAGGATACATTTTCCAACTTAATTGATATTACTAACATCAAATTGCACATTAACATAAAATTATGATTAAAACTAATTAAGAGTTATTTTGTCAGCGACAGTATGAATGCATGTTCTATTATTTACCATCGTAGTGACATTGACAAACACCCACAGTAATTATAAGATGTGAGATAAGCCCTAAACTTAAGACATACAACTAATTTAAAAATTACTTTTTTCTTCTTTAATAAAAACTAATGACACTTACTTCTCTACGCACTGTGGTCACAATTTAGACAATTGCCTTCATTTAATTTTTATGGTTTTTGAACCCTTTTAAGACACGTGTTTTTGTAAAGTGTTGCTTACATAAACAACTCTATTAAAACCAACATTACAGGAAGTTTATTTCCGATGTGGCGGTTAATTTGAAAATAAATATAGGTTTCCATTAATCATCATATATGAAAAAGTTATACGCATTCTACGTTAAAAGACCCCATAATTTAGTAGATCCTGCAAACGACCGCAACCCGCTTTATTTTATTTTATAGTTTTACAGAAACACCCTAACATATTTCTTATCCAATAAAATTGTATTTAACTACATATGTACATCTTAGATTACTCCCAGAAGAACGTATTTTTTGTCTTTCCAACTTTTCTTATTCAACAGCTCGCACTATGCAAAACTAATATAGTTTTTGCTTAATACGCACACAATTTTATGTTGGTTTAGCGATTCTTTACATTTATACTAGCTGAACCCGAGGCCTTCGCCCCACGCTGTTTTGCTAACTTGCAACTAAACTGCCTCGAGATGTAAGAACTCGCCGTCGCGTAAAGTTGGGACAGTTCCGGATTTAATATATACAGTGTGTCGCATTTAAGATAAAACCTAATATTTCTGTTATTCTTAGGAGAAGAGATTTTTTTGCAGTCGTAGAACTTTATGAAGTGCATCTTTTGAAGTACTCAACTCAAATATAAGTTGTGAACCCAGCCTACTGCGATCTCGCGATTAGGTTACATTTTTGATATTTTGCTTCGCGTTGGCGATATCAACAAAAGTTAGAAAAAGTAGTTCAGAATTTAATTTTAACCTCAGGTACCGATTTCAAAGCAAAATTCTTTTTTTGAATTTTTTAGTAATTTTGCGAAAAAGAAAATAAACAAACGATTAGACTATAGTTACTGGACTCAAAGTAATCTTTAAGCGATTGTATTTTCTTAAATATTTCAGTTTATGTTGAATAAATAATTTATTATTGCTCTTTTACTTGTTTTTGACAAATTTTTTGTTTCCATATCACTGTAGTCAAAACTGAAAAACAAAACTCAGACATTGCGGGGACAGCGCAAAATTTCTAAAAAATTCAAAATGCGAATTTTCCGTTGAAACTCTGACCTAGAAGTCAAAATTGTATTCTGAACAACTTTTTATAATAACGTTTTTCGAAAGCATGCTTAATTGATGAATTTTTAATATATCCTTGTATCCGTTCGAGTAATGTGAGCTTTAAAATAAAATTAAATAAATGAGATAAAATAGGTAAGGGATGAGGTCTCCCTACCTATTTGCAGAAGTTTTATTTTAATAACTAAATGTATGTTTAATAATAATAATCCCGCATCGCAAATGAATGTTTCCTGCGCTAGCTGCATAGCCGGCCAAGCAAACATACCCTGTAAATTTATTAGCTATTTAATATCTGTAACTGTAGTGGTCTAGCAGTCATTATCAGATGCAAATGTGCGCCATATATAATCGATTAGGGCAGACCTGGCTTGTTGCTGAGGGGGGTCGGCGCTGAGACTGGTAGAAGGAATCCGGATTTAATATATAGATTGTTCGGACAGAAATTATATTAATAAAGTTCATAGGAAAACAAACGTGTCGGTAACTGATTAATTTCTCCATGCCATGATAATCCTGTCAAAAAATAATATTCCAAACGTCAAAACACAGGAAATAAAAATAGAAATAATTAGAAAAGTTTACGAAATCACAAGATCAGCTGAAAATATATTGTCGCACAAACACATACACATCGGTGTATACTCTCTTTGGTTTTAACACGCGCGAGAGCGCGCATATACTAACGTTTTTCATGTTCTCCAACAGTTATTAAAATTAACGTTTGGCTGTTCGTCTAATTAACACTCTTGTATCGAAGTTTTATCAATCAAAGTTGTAACCTTTTCTAACGTCGCATTATTGTAAGTTTTCTCGATAACAGTCATAATAATTATTGATAAACCAAATTTGTAAGTTAGGTAAAAAAAGAAAATAGCTCATAACATTCTGATTTTTGTATACAGTAACGCCAGTAGCTTTAGAAACTCTATTAAAAGTCTCGAAAGAGAAATTGTTTCAGAAATGTTTAGGCGTCGCTCAACTCCCTCATCCAAAAGCGCGACGAAGCGGCAAACCACAAGAAAGTGACAAACTCTTGTGGCGTCTTCAGGGTGTCACTTTACATTAATATATAAGCCAGTGGGCGTATAAGTCTCATATGACAACAAGTTTACTTCGCACCAAGAAACTCATTCTTTGATTTATTTACTTTTCTACAAGGTAATAGAATAAACACAAAAGTAGAATTTGTCTTGACGTTTTCAAATTTGTACCTGAACAAATCAGATTTTTATATACTAAGAAAACAAAGATATTACTTCAAATGACAAAAACATATAAAGGCAACAAAATAGAATACGTAGAAGCAACTGAAAGTACTTTGTGAGTGAAATGATGAATATCGTCGGTAACATTCTTTTTCTTTGATCTTTATTTACATACATAAGACAACCATTGCTTTTTAGAATGCTTCAATATAAGATTTAACAATGTACGGAGCGAGCAACAAAAAAAAATAATCAAAAAGGCAGAGAAAAAAAGTGTCGTTGATCCCCTCCCAAATGTCATTATTGTGAAATTAATGACATATAATGCAAATAATGTATCCATCAAAGACATCGCCTATTTCTGTTTGCTCTGTACAATGAGGTGGTCTAAATTCGATACAGCTTCGCGTTGAAGAGTATACGAAAGTAGGCCACCAATCCTTTAACTAAGTTGACGAAAAAAGTAATTTAAATGCTCTAATTTTTAAGGTTTTCATAGAACAGCTTCATTAATTGGTAATTGCGTTTTGTAGTGACCCCCGCTCTCGCATGGTTTTTAAAATTTAAATTACATCGTTTAACTCTAATAGATGGGTTGAGTATAGTTAATGTATTCAGGGAGTTGTTGAGACTGCTACTTTGTTTTCGTTTGTTGTCTAATATAGATTTTTCCTACAGTAAATGTCTGATCATTTCAAGATAAAAGTGATTTTTGTAAAAAGTTTATAACACAAAATCCTCCAAAATGAGACAACTATCCAGATTTCGAACAGACTTATGCTGAAGAACTGCCTGCAAGTTTATGGAAAATTATTTTAGGTATTTATTAATTTTATCAATACTTCAATTGATATACGTATGCTAAGCATGTGTCCGTTTTTGGATTATATGCGAAAAGGGATTGATTATGTTCCTCAGAGAGGAAACAAAGTGTTGATAATGCAAGTAGCAGTTGTACAAATAAAAGCTAAGTTTTCCATTAAACAGAAATGTATGATAAACTAAAATCATATTTAAGAAATTGTGGCTAGTTATGACAAATATAGGTCAAACAACAACAATTCGCATTATCTGCGTGTCATAAATTATAAAATCAGACTTCAAGCAAAGAAGAAGAAGAAAATTCTATATGTTTGTTATGTTTAATACTTATTTCATCAATAATGTTTATTAAACTTTTTTCCTATTGTGTTCTTATTGATAATAATAATTGTTATTGGACACATACGAACAAGAAAAAAGACTAAGAAAATTAAATGTATATTTGCTATTAAAACCGTCAAAATGTTTCGTTTTTCATTGAAAATCTCTTTTAACACATAAGTTATGATAGTACATCAATCACAAATAATCGAGGAGTAAATGGCACGGTAAAACTTCACCGACTTCTTTTTAGTAAAGAACTTCTCTGGAACTTCCTTCAGACTTCCCCAACTTTTCCCAGACTTTCCCGACTTCGCTCGGACTTTGTCGACTTCCCCCAGACTTTCTTTGAATTTCCCTTGGACTTCCCCTACTTTCCTTAGACTTCCCTATTTTCCTTAGACTTCCCCAAGACTACCCTCGTATTATTCTTTGTAATCCCGAAATGTATCTGTAAAGCGCAAGTTGACATACAAAACAATATAATTATAGGTCATACAAAAGCATGTAAAATTGTTTTCCGTAATTATTGTAACTTTTGTTGTTACAAAATTATAGGATATAATTCTGAAGCTTAAATCCACAACACGTTTTGGAAATATATTTAAAAAACACATAAGTAATACATAATAAAGCCTATAAAATTTATTGCAGTTAACTTATGATAATACTATTATACGTAAATGTATGGAGACATGGAGTCTATGACATCTAGAAACTTATTTTTTAATAATTTTGTTTATTAATATACGAGTTATGCTTTCCTCGGAATGCCCCGATTTCCCTTGGACTCCCCCGCCTTCCCGTGGACATCCCCGACTTTCTTTGGACTTTCCCAAGACTTCCTCTAACGTGTACACCAGACTTCCCCTGCGGTTTACCCCTCGAAGATAATATACGTTTTGAAAACGAGTCAGCACTTCGTATAGATTTTCCTGCACTTTAGATATTGTTACCCATCGTATGTGGAAATGTATATTTATTAACGTTGTACCGGCCAAAGACTGTTTCGGTAATTCGATTCGCTGTTACTTGTACCCCTGCTATATGCGGACAGGCTGGTATAAATACACTACTCAAAATGAATATAGAGACACCTTCTTATTAGTGTGTATTTTTTGTAAATCTCAACGAAACAATCTATAACTTGGCAGATAATATGAACATACCTTTACATTTTACCTGTAAAAAAGTAGGCACCTGTTTCCTTGGATATTTTACAAAACAAAGTAAACAACGAAAAAGACGCTTAAGTTTAAATTCAACAAAAAAAATTTTTCACTTGATGTTACCGTTTCGCAGTGTAATTTGTTGGTAGAAACATGAATGTGGATGTGTTAGGGAGAAGGAGACTACCAAGAGTATATCTGAATGGAAACCAGATAGTTAGAGCGGTGACGTTAATTGGAGAAGAATACTCAAGACGACGCGTTGCTAAAATGTTAAATGTGAGTCATTCTGCTATAGCTAGGGCATGGAACAGAATATAAATAATGGTATCGTAAGAAGACGTCCTTACCCTCAAAGACAAACAGCCACTACTCCTCGCGAAGACCTCCAATTGAGGGTTTGGACCATTAGAGAACGTAGAATTACCGCCGGTCTCTACATAATCGACTGGTTGCCACTAGTGGAACCAGAATTTCGGACCAAACAGTTTCTGATGAATTTTTGATACGTATACCCCCACATTCCAAAACTCATGAAAATAAAACCAACTGTTTGGGAGCTATTACGCGCACGTACCCACCTATCCACCCACCTACAAAGATTTCTTTAAAACACTCTTTTGGGTACTTGGAGGCTCAAAACATGTATTTCTGTTAAAATACAGAATTCGTAAATTTTCATGAAATCAATACGCTTTCAGTATAGGGCATTGAGCAAATTTTTGAATTGAGATTGTGACGGAAATACAGGTTTTCGCACCTTCAGGAACCTACTAAAAAAGTTGTTTTTAAAATATTTCTGTCGGTGGGTGGGTGGGTGGGTGGGTGGGTATGTGGATATGCGCGCTCTATAACTTCCGAAGGATGGTTTGATTTTTATAAGCTTCGGAATATGGGGTGTATAAGAAATTCGTCGGGTAAATAGGTTATTTAAATTCCGAAACCGGAAGCAAAACTTAAACATGTTTCTTGGTAGCATTGTTTTCAAATATAATATTTTCTAAACTTAAACACAAAATTTAAGATAAGACCTCAGGGCAAATCAAAATACAGTGAAGCCCGCTATGATATTTGAAATTTTCAGTCAGCGCGTAATTAATCATATACGATTTAACAGACAGGAATCAAATTTTTTATCGTATTAGTCCTATAGAGACACAACGTTACTATAAAGAAACATTTTTCAAAAGATGAAAAATATAAGTAAAAAATAGTTGTAAAGTGAAATCTGCCAGTAAACATCCTAATTGAAAGTTTACATGCAATGGCATGATATTTTTGTTATTCATTACCCACTCCCGAAATACAAATAATCACTTAAATTGCAAAAAAATATTTTAAATTAAAAAAATCACGAAAACTGATTTAAATTCAAAAATTCAATTTATACACAAAATCGATTTAAGGAAACAAATGAAGTCAATAACATCCATTTTAATTGATTAACAAAACAATTTTTTTATAACCTGGTTTTAACAATACGTTTGATAGTTTATTAAATAGTCTTGAAATAACGAGAGTCTTGCCGCGCGATATTCTTATTTCGTCTCGTTTCTTGTAACACCATTTCTCGTCTCGAAAATGTGACGAGAAATAAAGAGACGAGACAAAACCAGACGAGAAATTTCTCGTTCTCGGTAGCAGGACTACCTACTATGCTTACAGCTACAGTACGACATCCTATTGAGGCTATCGCAAGTTCAAATTTACCTTTTCTTGATACTTGTTTTTTATTTTGATTTTTCTTAAAACAATGTTATTCAGTCATTAATTGGCGAGAGAATATTTAAAACAAAAAAAGTATGAGAAAGTACCAACGACGTGTTCGGTCATTTTACTATTCTATATGTACAATTGTACAACAGTATATTGCAAGTATATCTTACGAAAGCCGCCATCCAAAATTTAATTGCGTTCTTGAATAAGTTCGAGTACCTAATACTAAATAATCAATAATGAATTTTTAAGAAGATTGCTGTTAGCAGAATTTGGTGCTTCAGGACTATGCGGAGCTAAATTTATTTGCTAATCATTCGAGAGTTTTTGATGTTTAGTTTTCAACGGTATAGTATGTTATGAAGGATAAATGTATTATAATGCACACAAAGCGATTGGATTTTAGCAGAATAAGAATATTAAGCTTAGGAGACTAAAATGTTTTCCATGTGAATATTCCCAAAGAAACCTAAAAATATATTAAATATCAGTTTAGCAAAGTGCTTATTTAACTAAACTGTAGAATTTTGAGCTGTCCATAATTCATCGTTTGTTATAAGTAACATTACGTCTTTTTCTCTTATTAGTGCGTCGTCTAAATTGGAATGCCCTGTATTAATTACTTTCTATGATTTATACTATGTGCTGTAACTCACACGATTAAAAATTAAAAAAAAAGCATTTTATAGTTGCTTATAAGCATAAGAGTATTTTCCTTCTTCTCCTGAAGCGGACATAAATTTTCATATTAAGCTAGCTAATTATACCTAGAAGTGCCTTCAGGAAAAGTTAAAGCTTTAAGCGTAATATAAAATTACCTTTATAAATACTGCATCATAAATAGGAAAATATAGCCGCTAGTAAAATCTCCTTTAATTGTAGGAAATTAAGTAAGATCGTACTGACATATTTATTGGGCTTTCAACGATACTCAGAAGTTCCGACAAATTATTAATTTGTATTTGTGTCACACGCGCTTTTGATTGTTAAAAAATGTATGTGGTTATACGGATGCAATGTGTGTCTCACCCAGGCACACCTTCCTTATAAAGACAGATAAGAGTAAACCACGAACGAAGCATAGCAAGCTAGATATGCTATAATTAAATCACAAGCGGGGCCGCCTGGCCTGGAATAATACTCCGTTTAGAGAGGCTTTTAAAGAAATTAAACTGAAACGAGATGATGTCATTTCTTAGCCGTTTAATTTCCTTTATAATTTTTTCGTGATCATAAAGGTGTTGCTTTAGCTATAATATACCTGTAATTTCATTTATTAGTAAACATACACTGCGATCATATTTGATGCTTGTTAGCTTTTGTGTTGTATGACACGACGTATTTGTAAAAAAAGAAGTATTCTATTCAGAAAATAAGTCAAATATCAACATAAAGAAATTTAAGGTCTTTACGCGTTAAAAATTATATTTTCTGTATTGTTATGTTTACCTGCTTTGTGTATATTTATCTATCAACAGCTACTGATAACACCTAGCTGTTTAGAAAGAAATATACAGGTATGTACTATTCGATGTATGTATATTTCAGGATAAGTTCGAACATTTACACTTTTCTATTATTTAATATTGTAATCATATATTCATGAATATTGCTGTCTTCATCGAAATAAAATTGAAATACAGTTTTCCACGTTATCGACCTAATTTTTCCATAAGTGGTAATGTTTTTCAAAAGTCAAGTTTGTTCTCATTTGGTAGTTTAAGTACGACATAAACCAATTTCAAATATGTATTTGGTTAAATTAAAAGAATTTAGGTGTTCTAACTAAAATTTATTGCAAAGCCCCATTTTTCTTAATTCATAACAATACAATATGTGTATGTATAACTTAAAATTACATTTTCTTTAGCTTTTTAATTTGTGTTATACTGATAAAGGAAATTCACGATTTTTAAATAAGTAAATGCTAAACTTTCAAATACTGGTCGTTACTACAAAATAAGAACTATAATATTAAAAGTAATATACTTGATCAATAAACGATAAAAACTATCATGTTTAAATTAAATGCAAACTATATACCTCTTAAATAAACGAACGTTCATGAAGGAAATTGGTTTTATATAGATAGGTAGTCTGTAACCACCGGGTAGCGTAGTAGTGTGGTGGTGCATGTGTGAATAGCAATTTTATAGCCAGATTTTATGTTATGGTAACTATAGAGAATTTAATGGTTGTAGACCCTTTAATTACTTATATCCAATTAGTTCCAACACGGTCTGAGGTATTAACCTATTTTACGACTTCTCCTGAGATTTAGAATGAAACCTTCTCTATATCTGTTTCAGAAACACTTCAATCACAATAGTCAAGTCGCCTGTTTTAACGCTATCAAACGTACGAGTAGATTGTAATACACTTTTGCGGTCAAGTTATGGGAGCGTTTGCGGTATAAAATTTTAACCTCAAGTGTCATACTTAAGTAACTATTTAGAGCCTAACGGTACTAAGATTATCTTAAGCTGTTCCATTGTTAGCTGCCTAGTGCAGGTGAATATCAGAATAACAATAAGATAGGAACTATAAAAATTATTGTAACAATAAAACTAATCTACCTGTGGATAGAAGGCTTTTAAGAAATGATGAAGTCACGGTGACATAATTTACCCTGGAGTATGATTACAATCGTTAATCAAATTAAATGTGTTTTAGGGTAACAAACCCTAAATTTTATCCTAGATATTATTCACAGTGGGGTACGTTTCATAGCGGGCCACAATATGACATGAGCTACAAAACAAGAGGTGCAAAACACGCCCTTATATCCTAACCACAAAGGCAAGGCCGCTTGTTCTCATGGACAGACAACAAAAGCTGCATTCTTTCCAACCAGAAATCTGTTACAATCGCTGGCTGGCCTTTTCCTGGTCGCATTTGCCCACTATTCATAGAAATCAAGGGTATTCAAACACACCCCCATCCGTACAGAGTTGTATGACCCCCCAAGGAATAAATCAAGCGGCATTAATAATTTGTCATTTTCCTGGTGTTTAACAAATACTTTAAAAAACGTCGTATAATCATTTTTGAAAATCAAAAAATGATCATCATCAATGAAATAAAATGATAAAAATAAATATTTAGAATTTGAAAGCTAATACTGTTAGTTCTAGTCAAGATTAAAAACAAAAACATCGACTTAAATATTTATCCTATACTTCATAAACAAGAAATACGTCAGAGGCCAGAAATCCTAAAAAGTTTTTAATTCAAAATTTAGTAAAAAGTAAAAATTCCACTTTTAAAAATATGTTTAAAAAAAATTAAGCAACAAAACATAAGGACAAGAATTGAGCGCCATTTATTTAATTATTTCTTGCTGTTCAAAAACAGCTATTGATAAAAAATGGAATCATATTTATCAAATTTTAAAATACCAAAAGTGTTAAATTTAATATTTATTCATTTTAAAACTTTAACAGCCAACACATCGTGCTTTATTTCTTTCACAAACGAATATAAGTAGATATAAAGGTCACCACTAGACCGTCCTAAATAGTAAATACCGTGTAAGAAACGCTACTTGAAGGCTGTTTTTTTGCGATACAATTAAATTTAGCAAACAAACTTTCCCATACTTTAAAATTATTGGAAATATTAGTTTCTTGCGAATTTTGGAAAACGAGATTTTGTAGGAAATACATGTTTTGAACTTCAAAACGTAGCTTCTAGAAAATTTTGTCTGTGGGTGGGTATGTATGTATGTGCGCCTCATGTCTCCCGAATGAATTAGGCCGAGTTCGAACCACTTTGAATAACCCTTATATGAAAATAAGCTTTAAATAAAATCCGAAAGCAGAAGCAGAGGTTACACATATTTTTAGATAGCATTATTTTCGGAAAACGAATGTTCTAAATCTGGAACTTGAGAGAATCCCTTAGCGCAAATTCCATGCGCCTTTGAAGAAGCTTCTATAGCTTCAAAATGGGGACGCTACAACTTTTGGAAAATTTTGACTTCAACGCCTCATTACTCAAAAACGAACTACAAGAGTAAATTATGACGGTAGCCCTAGGTAGAACAATTTTAGTATGTAAGAGAATTTCGGTACGACTTAAAACTGTGAACGTATTTTCAAAATTTTGGAAATTTCTAAAACAATTAATTAGAAAATTGCAATACAATTTTTTTTAACTTTGTAGACTTATAAAGATAGGAACGGCGCCAGAGTGACCGAGTGATTAGGGCACTTGGCTGCTACGCGGAAGGTCTTGGGTTCAAATCCGAGGCTGGATGCCTGGCGGGCGGCCTATCCAGTCGCTTTTTTTTAAAATTGACAACCAAACTCCTCGAGGGGCGAGAGAAGTAAGGCCGTTTAAGACGTGGTGCTTACCACATTACCCCGTACTTCATATAGGAGTGCTAGACGGCTGGGTATCGGAAGCGATGGTCCGGTGGCCCTGACCCACCGCATTGCAGGACAAACTCCTCATTGGAGTGTAGTGCCAACGACTGTACTTTTTATAAAGATAGGAACAATCCACAAATTACTTGGTGTTCCGTGCTGCTAATTTCGCTGTGACACATTCTATGAATTTATGAAAATCGATAAGTTATATCATTTTATTAAAAAAAAAAACGATAACACATTTCTGATTAAGCTAAACTGCTCATGAATAATAGTAAAATAAGATTTACAACTTAATTTTTACGTGCATAAATATTTACGGGTGTTTTTTCTCTCCCACAGACCCGCTCAGTTTTTGACTGATGCATTATCTAGTGTTTTGTAGTCTCAAGAAATCTTAGTCCAAGTAAATCAGATAATCGACTTTTTTTCGCAGATTAAAGTTTGAAACGTTCGGTTTTTACCTATACTACGACAGGCAGACGCCTTTCTGCTTATAGCTACCTTCTTACCTGTAAGCGGGAGTTATAGTCACTCGTTTTGCTCTTCTGTTCGAGCAAGAAACACATTATCATAGTCATTACTGGCGCGTAAAACGTTGATTTAAAATACTGCTGAAAACATGAAATATAACAATTTCTAAAGTGTAGGAAAGTCCAAGCAAATGGCTTCGCTAATTTTGCGAAGTACTTCCTATAGTAACCATACGTTCTTTACTAGGGAAAAGTAAATTGTAAAGAGTTAAATTTAAAAAAATTGTGATTACCTAACAAAATTAGATTCGATATTATTTTATGATGATGTCCTAAGTTAAAGAATATTTTGCGTTAAAAGTACTAGAGGAATATTTAGTCCATTAGGCTATTAAGCTATTAATTTTTTCGAAAAGAATGTATCTAAAGAAGTATTTGTTTCTACTGAAATGTAACTTCTTCTTTTTTAATAATATATTAGTAACTATAGCTGTGAACGTTCAGAATGTTGACATTTGTTTATTTTGCTTTATCCTTGTTTGTAAATTTTGGTCTTTTATGTGGTTATAAAAAATACTTTCGTTTGCTTGCTTAATGGTGCTACATGCTGTTTTATCTCTGTGTTTTATAGCTGCTTTTTATTTTAATGCAAATTTTATTTTCCTTTGCATATCTAATCACACTTAAACTGAACAATAGTATACACACGTATTTTAAATGATAGCAATCCTTTCTTGCGTGGTTAACGATTTAATTCAATCTCTACTAGAAACAATGACCCATTTCGACCAATCTCATTTATGTAAATGGGAATAATGTGGAAATCGAAGGTGCTACAAGGCAAGAAGACGAGTCTGGTCCACCTGACCCGCAGCCGATACCTGGTCTTGGTCAAATATTTACTAGTTCCAAACTACTAGCTGTAATAGGATTCTTAAACACTTGTTCCTCTGTCACTGACATTTATTATTCCTCAGACCTCGACGAAATAAACAACTTAATATGAAATGTGAAACAATATAGACACTACTAAATTTCAATTTTTGATTTTTAAGCCTCTCTTATTGTTAAAGGTAGAAGTTCGTTTCTTATATATTAAATGTGACCTGCTGCGCCAGATAACATGTAAATTAAAATTTTATGTGACTGCTTGTGACATAAATTTTTCAACTTTGAGTTTTTCGGTTTAATATTCCAATTAAAAATCATCACTTGCCTCAAACTTATTGATACAAGGCAGGCACCATCTAGCGTTGAAACCTTCTCATTGCAATGTGCTTTTACTTGCAGTTAGTGGTTTAAACTGTTTAAAGTATCTAACTTGCTAAAGAATTTTTAGACCGGTCTATTATGTTCCTTACCTAAGCGACTGGAAAAAAACGTGGGTATTAGGACAGGAGACAGGTGACCCTAGCTAGGCTCACATTCTCAAGCTATCAGATTAAATTATTAGTTTCTCTAACACTCTACGACAATTATTATTTTGAATTAATGGCAAATATAAAAAAGACAAGGTCCTTTACGATTTACATCTTCTAATTTGTCCTTAATTTCGAATAACTTATTTTTTACTTTTAATTTTGAAGGAATTCCTTTACATTTCAAATAAATAAAAATATGGTAAAATTTAAAGACGACGCAATCTCTAAGCGTCTGTTCAACGGCGCCAGCAATTTATTTCGTGAGCCTCGCAAATTTAACAATTTTTTCGTATATGGTGCATCGTATAGAAGTTTCTACAGTACAAATTACAGATTTCTTGCATAAAAAAGTACCATCAACTCTTTAAGTAGAATCGTACTGAGTATTCATTAAAAACGGCTCTGAACATGACCTCTTTACCTTTACTAATTAATACCAGACTAATTCTAACACAACCTTAGTTTAGACGTGCCTTTATTAATTATGGTACATTATTCGAAAAATAAACTACCTCTAACTCATTATGTAAGTAAAAAGAAACAAAATTGAACTTGCTTTCTGTTACCAAGCATTCCTAGAGGTACAAGATTTTGGCTAATGATTAATTACCGTTCTAAATAGCCGGATTCATAACTGTTACCGATTAGCTAAAGAGCATTCGCCATCAATATGTAATCTGCACTAAAGAATTTTTAATTATGTAATTTGTTAACTAATCAATAAAGATAAATAACTTTGGTTTTGTTTTATATTGTAACTATAATAAAATAGCTGATACTCACATTTTTTATTGTAATAAATGATTTTTCAAATTAAACTTATCAGAAGTTTAGTAGAAGAGGTAAAAATTTAGAAGAGATTGTACACAATCTAATATTAATACAGTTTCAGTTTCAGTATACATACATAATTTAAATTCTCTGCAAAACAGTAGTCATCATTTCAATTAAATGCAATTAAATTTTTAATTACGTTAATTTAATTCATGTTTACGGGTGAATTAAGTTTTATTACCTTATTTACATGTAAAATATTTTTTTTCATACTCCATAAATTAATGTAATTCTGGCCACTGTTATGTTATGGTAGTATTCCTTATTTCGAGCAGTAGTCAAAAATGAAGCTTCTTCACAAAGTCGAGGAAAGACTATCATATATTAAATATGTGCTTGTGAAAATTTATAAATTAGTACTTAAAACTAAAACACATAAATACTTACTTGTACAAAATAAAGTAACAGATTTATTCACCTTCTTAGTTTCAAAATTGTTGCCACATGTGAAATTACCTAAACGAAATAACTTGATGGCTGATGAGGTATTTATAACTCGTTTCATTTTCCACGTTAAATAACGTCGTTTTTTCAATTTAATTTATCCTGTTTTAGGCTATACTTTTGAGGGGTTAGAAATAGATGAAAATAGTAAGCAATTCCAGAAAAATTGCATATTTTTAGTATCGCCACCAGTTAGCCAGTCCATTCTTTTACACCATTCAGCATTACTGCATTAAACCATCTAGATTACTTCCTGCTGTCTGTCTGTAACGGCCCTAGTCATTTTGGAGAACATCGCGCATGATTTTTCATTGGTATTTGTTTTTCGTAAGAGTATCCATTAAATTTTCCCTTTAAAAGCTGGCCAACAAGAATTTCCATATTTACTGCAAATTTGCAAACTAAGTATGAAATAAATAAACACACAATAGCTACACGCTGCACCTAACTGCCGCTGAACGGCGCGCAAGTAAAGTAAATCTACAGAGGCCGTGCCTTTAAGGTGATTATTGCGTTCTGAAACCCTACTATTTGTTTGTATCTAATCATTGCATTATTTTATCAATGTGCATACAAACGTATTAAGAATAATAGAATGGTTGATTGTGTCGTAGCTGGAATCATTTAGGTCGATAAGCTCGGCCTCCGCGTCATCGAAACTGTGTTTAAAAGCAACGGTCTATTTATTTGGCGCCTAATTTTTGATGTTACGCGGTGCTGTTAAAAAATAAAAATTGTGTGTAAAAATAGCTCTTTTTTTAATGAAAGGTAAAATTTCATTCTTTTTGAAATATTATGGGTAGGCACTGCGTACCCTGCCTAATAGAACGGACCGCCACTGGTAGATAGTCTATATCGGTGCTTCGCGTACCCATGGGGCTACGAGAAAAAATTCAAGGGTTCGTTTGACGCACGATAGAACGAATACAATATTACTGCAATGTATATATTTTTTAAGTTGGTTTAGTAAAATTACGACCATTCATATTCTACGCTTATGAACACTTTATCAAATCACTGCAAATAATAAACCAGCTGGCCAAACAAATAATACGTAGCTAAAAACAGAGCACAAACATATAGTCGCGTTGCTGTAATAATCTCGTATATAATTTGTGTAAAGATACATAGAAGCGACAAGTACATATTTACATTATTTACAGGAGTTATGCTTCGTACATTTAATACGACTAAATACTAGAGTAGAAATTCGGACTATGGTTATAATATACACAATAGTAAAATAACTAAATAAAATTTTAAACTATTATTTTAATTTATAGGGAAATTATTCATTAAAGCCGGATTAGACAGTTTCATTTTCGGAGGGTTATAACTCCGTAAAGAAACATTTCCGGACTCATGTTTATACAAACGTTTCCTAATGTCTTTTGATTTGCTATTTGTTCTCAAAATGTTTATTATAATAAAAAAAAAATGTTTATCTTAAATTTAACCTTATTTACCTAAAATTAGTTTTCAGTAGGTACTACATAGTCATAAAATTGTATTAGCGTACTTTACAGAATTTAAAAAAATAAGGAGTACTTTATGAAAACTGAAATTTTATAAATATGTTAAAAGCTTTTTGAAATATTATAGTTTCAAAAATGCAGATATAAAATGTTAAATTTTTTTGTATTTGACCTGCAAGTGTACAGCACAGCATAGTTTTATATTAATATATTTCAAGTATCATAACTGGTACTTTTTGTTTTGGTCTTTTCTTTTTCATCAGCAGTTTAATATTTTTAATTTCTAATTTAGTTGTAAAAAGGCGATTACTTTTAACAGTTTTTCGCACGCACAAACTGTTTTGATTTGTTTCCAAAATCATTGAATTTTTTACTTTATGAGTTACCTATGTCAGATTTTAATTTATTAAGAAAATCAATTGCTATGCGTAGGTTTTCCATTGTAAAACTACCGTACAATTGCAATTGGTAATAATGTTTTATTATTATGCATATTTACATTTTAGTCAAATTCAGGTGGGAGTGCTTAAATAAATCGGTCGGGTCTCTGTCAGAAATGAATATATCTCTTACACTTCCATAGGTTTTTATTAGTTCACCAATAACAACAGTTATATCGTTTCTTCGCCTTCTGCTACTTATTTCTGATACGTTAGTTCATACCAACAAAATTTGCGTCTAATCATGAATAACTCCGTTGTGATTGTTAATTCTAAATTATTTAATGGTAATAGTTCAAATTGATTGCTGCAAACATTTTATCGACAGTACGCTATTGGCGTGTAGGTTTCAAACAATTATCATGTTTCATTATTTAATTGCCAATTAAGATTAACTGCTTAATTTATAGTATTATGTATACAATAAATCCTACCTATCATAAAAGAAAACAAATAAAATTGGTGATGACGAACCGCACGTTATTCTAACTTGTATTACCTACAATACATGCAAACTTCAAAACTTCTGCCAGCGCACGTTTCGGTTTTCCTTCAAGTTCTTGGTTCATTCAAATCTCTTTCCGTAACAAATCGCGGCCCAACCACGATATGTCACATCTGTTCGTTAGGTCCATTCTTAGGGTTCTGCAAAATTTTGATTAGTTTTGCTTCGCGGCGATCTATGTGTCCGCTGTCTTGCATCTGCCTATAACGAATTCACTTTTCAAGAATTGTTGGTATTCATAAGCTCTTTCTATGTTTATTTTTTGTTATTTTTGCGAATATCTAATACTTTGCACAATCTGTGTATAATTTTAATCAGAGTTTTAGAATTTTGGTTTGAAAAATGTTTTGACTTAATTTTGTATTAATAATTATAAATATTTTTTTTGATTTTTAAACAGTTTTTATAAAAGCTGTAAAAGAAAAGGAGCTCCGTAGTTTAAGAAAGAAAACCCTTGTAAAATCACCAAGAAAAACGTCCAACAAAAAAATTCTTCTCTCATTTGTTAGTTAAACTTATTATTTTTCCTTATTTTTAGCGAAGTGCCTTAACAGAGATTTTCGAAATGCTTTGGGACTAATAAATGCGCCAAAAAATATTGTTAGACATTTGCATATCATTTCAAAATAAAATTCGCTTTTATTCATATAAACCGATCAGCAAGGAAAAACACGCACCTTTTTCAGAAAATTTTTTTCTTTACTATCCCATGATCCACCACTAAAAAAACATACGTGCCTTTGTTATTAGCAGTGATTTTCTGTAGAAAATTATTCCATCAGGGTAGCTTTTTTTCGGGGAAAGTATGTCATGGAAATTGTTTTTACCGGAGCTTTTATTCAGACGGCATTTTCTCCATAGCTTTCCCAGCGTTTTTGTTGTAAGCCTTTTTTTCAAGAACGTTTTTACTGTAAACCGAAAATGATCCTCAAAATTAGAAGCAATTTTTTATCGCACGTTTTTAGTGTAATGTTTCGCAGTTTCGTGTTGCTTTCGCGGCGAGGCTGGGATCTCGACTAGCAGTACAAACGTATAGAAAGCATTTATATCGTACTTCTGTATTACGCAATATTGTGTAATAATTAAATTTTTAGTTAATAAGATAAGGTTGTTTTTGTATAACGTTTGTTATGAGTAAAATATGACGCACCCACGGGTCTCACATGAATCGGTTAATGCCGAAAGTGAACATGTCTGAATTTTGTTAAAATTGAATTATACATCGTCACATTAAATTCAACGGCTTTAACATAGCAGGCTGTAAAAATCATTTAATTTTGGAATTAAAAGACATAAGAAATAATAGAAACTCTTGTCATTAAATTTAATCTAAGCTGGCAGTGTTTTACTTTTAATGTTATATGTTCCAATCAGTACATTAATTTGTAAACGTGATCTCCACATCGTAAAATACGTTTGGTATTTTAAACTCGCCTAGAGCCGCTGCTTATCTTTAGCAACAATTAATGTCTTACTAAAACAGTGCCGATCAATTAGATAAACAAAGCGTGCTTACTCAAAAAGGGATCTCTGCTTCTTATTTGCATTGAAAAATTAACTGGCAGAATCTATTATACGCTTATAGCGTTTACATACAAATTACAAAAATCCAATATTTATAGTGCAAAGTTTAGATACTATTCGCGTTTATATATTATGTAGATAGATACAGTTATAGAAAATAAATGACTTTATCAGTATCGATATCTTAATAATCTCAAAATGTTTTAAATGTGACACAAAAGTTTGCAGGGCCTTAGGCTTAGGCTGGTTGTTCTCCCCCTCCCTCTATTAATAATAATAATTTCAGACTTGCTATAGTGAGAACATATTTGTTCACTGATTAATATTGCCGTTTATAATTAACTAAATGTTAAACAATTAATCCTTCCAGTTTTATTTTAAAAGTTTTTGTGAATTTTAATAATTATTAGTAATTGACATGTACAAAAAAGAAAATTTATGTCACATAATACACAATACCAGCAAGTCTGGACTAAATACAAATTTCAGCATAAAAGCTATATTTGCACCAAAATAAACTAGAAAATGAGCGAAGCACTTTGCCTGGACTTTACTATACTTCAGAAATTGGTTTGGCGCATTTCAAAAGTTTGCTCGCAATTTTTATCAACGTTTTGCGCACGAACAGTGCTTGTAACATGGCATTGGTGCTGCCGCTGTACCAGCTGGACTAGCGAAGCCGAAGTGTGCGCCAGTATCCTGTTGGTCTATGTATGTCAACATATGTTAATGTATTTTAAGTTTTTTTTTAAAGAAAAACATCGAGTTTTTAATTTTCTGAACAAAGATTGCTTGTCACTCATAAACAATCAGCTTAAACGGAACTATTTTATCGTCCATAAGTTTTTAAACACTGAGAAATAAATTTTCGATTTTCAAAAATTCATAGAAGAAGTCACAGAGAAATTAGCGGACTGGTGCACACACGAAGTTGTAGCTCATTTGATCTCGATCTCCATACTCGTTTTTGTGTAATCAAGCGTTAAGGTCAAAATTTTCATAAAATCGTAACGCCGCCATTTTTAAGCTGGAAAGTTCAGGGAACGAGAGTTGGATTTGTCTTAAGAGGTTCTACCAAACCCCGTTTTTAAATTTATGAAATTCGGTTTCCGCATTTTCGATTTTTAAGCTTATTTTGAAATACCCTTCGAAATTGACCCATAAAAAACTGGATATCAAATATTTTTCTAAAAACAACATTAAACAAAATTTCTTTGGTTTGCTAGACCTGCATTACCATAAAGTGCATGTTTTGTGGATTTATTATCGCCGTTTCGGCCACCGTTTGGCTTATTTTCAATAAAATTTACAGCTTTGGTTGTCAAAATCTCTTCGTTAAATTGATAAATCGTATTTTGTTTTTACTGCTGGAATTGATTGAATTGGTTCAAGCTATGCTTACACAAGACATAATTTTTGCTGTGTTCCTTTCCCGTGTTATCTTTACTTGAATGTCTTAAATCAAGGTTACCAAAACTTAAATTCCTCCAATAAACGTTGACTGATACGGTAAGGTGATCAGGAATAAAAAAATACAAAAAAGCAGAACAAATATAGAAGTTTTTGCAAGCAACAAGAACAAGAAAAAATCTTTAAACGTTCTAGTCTTTTGAAAACGATTACCTCGACTAAAAAGAATTGTCTCGGTTCTTAAAAGGTTTCCAAAATCTGGAACTGTCCTTATATTCGAATAAGTGGAGTTTAAGCTTTTGTAATTTATTATTTCCAGGGTAAAGTTTCAAGGTAGAGTTTGACCTAGTTACGGTTAGAAGAAAGTGACAGTGACAGATAATGTAGAGAGCAACTGTCAATTCCACCCTGGTTAAGTAATAGTGCTGCACAGAAACATTAACTTTAAGGGCATTCAAGTGTGATACTTTATTCGCATACGGTATAGAAAAATTGAAAGTAAAATTACTGTAAATAAAATACACGTATTTGTATGTGTAGTGCTACATTAAATTTGAGAGTAATGCAAATATAGAAATTCCACACCCTTATACAACATATGCGTGCATATAAGATAAGATTTTTTTTGTACGTAAAATATCAGTGGGAAAATATTTAGACTTCGTATCACCTTTATTTGGTATGCATTGTAAATGTATGCATGATGCCTATTATTTGTTCAAGATAACTTAGGAGAGTGTATTAACTATACTTTTCCAAGTACTGATCACAGTTCATGAACATTGTGGTAATTTCCTAACTAGTTCAATAATTGTCCAAACATTGTTTAACTTTATATACATATAACAAAATTTAAGTAAAAATAGATATACGAAAACACTGCAAATACAGTTTCAATACCATTTGTAGATTCGAAGAAAAGCAACAAATGTTTGTTATTAATATTAGTGAACAAAACGATGCCAAAGAATCAGAACCAAGTGGAGATTAGTTCTGTGGAGGTTCGGCATAATCATCTGGTAATTTGAAAAAAGAAAATGATTTAATGAAAACGTGCAGCAAGATCAATAGCTATATGTGAAGCTTCATAGCATTTACGTAATTTCCGTTAATTGTAACGTTTAGATTAAAACCATATTTGCTTTTAATGAAATTTGGTGTATACTGTGATATTTGCCAATTCGTAGTAATTATTTTTTGTGTGCACTGTTTTGAATCAAGCGTTAATAAACCCTTCACCTAAAACGATTTAATTTTTGTATGGCTACTAACGCCCTCGGGTTAGGAATTTAGAGAAATATAACAAGTTCAAAATTACTTTTAGACCAGGCTACAAAATATGAATTTCATATCTAAACATCTCCCATTCACACTTTCTGTTGCGCCGAATTTTAGTATGGCGATTCTGGTCAAATTGTAATGTTAATCCTAATTCTTAGTTCACACTGATTGATTTTAACACTATAGTAGTGCAAGTGAAAATACGCCATACGTGTATTATAAATTATTTACTAATTGCTACTTAACTTGTTTCCTAATAATTATCTCCTCCACCAAAATCAGATACTTGTTGACTAATTTGTTGGCAACTGGTAACTTTTGTTACATTTTTTTTTCTTAGTGTTACTTGAATATGTAGAAAATGTACAGCATCTCGGAACAAAATAAATAGCAAGATGTTTCAATCTTAAGATTCTTAATAGCGGTTCTTAAAGAGTGAAGTTACATCTACCTTCAATTATAAAATATATTTACGCAATGTAAGATTAAACTGTATTAACTACAGACATAACTAACCATTTTGGCAAACGTCTGTATTTGTGTTTCTTTTTTGAACAGAAATACATTTCTACGGCAATTCGCTATAATTACGGCACGGATTTTATGCAAATGCAAATTTGATAATTTTGATATGCCTAAAAAATGTGCCAATTATTCCACTGCCTTCTTAACCAGTGCTTACTAGATAGGGTACTGGTAGGATGCTGCTCTTTATTATTCAAATAGTTTTAAAAATATTTAAAAAAATGAAGTTGTATTACACATTCAAAACCTATAATAACTATCAACATGCAAAACAATTAGCATCTATTAAAATAAATTATAGTTATGTAACAAAACTAAGAAGTCTTGCTATCGGATTCAGTAGGACTTATAAAAACGTTTAAAAAATCAATTCATCAAGTTAAACGCAATATTGGAAAAGCTATATCGCAGAAACTAACAGATCTATTAAATAAAAACGAAGGTTTTAAAACTCTTGTGAAGGTGAATGAAGTTCTAACTGGCAATGATAATAACTTGCAACTAGACCTGGACATCATTACTAATTTTTTTTAAAATGCGTCTATCACTTCAGTTGACGTTGAAAAGAGCTGTTCCGTTCGTTTCATGTTGAAAATCTTGAAAAACATATTGTAATACATTGCTATAATGCTATAAAATATAAAGATTAGGTATAAGTATACATTTTTATACTATACTAATGCTAGTTTTAGAAAATTGCATTTTATAAATATTAATAATAAGTGTAATATACTTGCTATACTATGCTTTGCATATAATGCTGCATATTTTGAAAATATTTGGTGCGTGTATATGCGCATATTCTGTCGTTTTTTTGTGCATATAAATCTGCGTCTTGACTATAATTGTTTATCGGGCACCTACAGTAAACTACTAGGGTACGGAAGAATACGAAAATTATTAACGTCGCCGTTCATTTCAAGAAGTAAGTTTTTTCTTACTCAAGAAGTAATCTAGGAAAATTTTATTTTAACTTTTGAACAATTTCTGAGGATAACTGGATTTTTTGTACAGCAAAATAAGAAATAAACTCAAGAGACAAACTCTGTTGAAACAAAATAGAACTGGCTCGCTCTAACCGCAGCTTCGAAATATATGGGTTTGTTATAACCGGTGGCAATTACTTTGGTTTTATATGTGGATTTTGATGGGATTGCGACATTTAGTTTGTTATAACCGACGCAGCGATTCGTTATATGCGGGTTCGTAATAAATGATACTAAAAAGATATTTATTAGTTTATTTTTGGTGTATTTATGCACAGACTCCGATGTTAAATAGTTATGTACTTCGATATGATGCATGCACAGCGGCGAAAGAAACAGCTACGCAAGTCCCGCATTGCGAGGGAGGGGCAGCCAGCTAGGGGGCCCCGACGTCTAAGAAACCCATAAGCAAAAACAAGAATTATGTTTCACATTTCTTAACTTGAAGAAATATTTTGTTATACGATTTAGTTTTTATATGGTTCATTAGCCAGTAAGAGACGTAAACTGACGCGGCATCAACATTTGTTTATTCTAAGGTGTGAAGTGCTGGTAGATTTTTTGTGGAAAGTCATAATACAAACAAAGCATAATCAGTGCATAAACAATATTAATTCTAAATCTGATACTGGGGTGTACTTTTTAAGGTTGGTTTTAGTCTATTGACCAAAACTAGAGGCTTGTTCACTCCATCACTTCTGATAATTTTATACGACAGTTTAGTTTCACTCGAGCTCTCTACCAACGCGTTCAAAATTTGAATGTTTATTAGTATTAAAAATGGAAATAAAACATAAACATTTAAAAGGGACAAAAAAGTAAAAGCAAGCAAGGAAAAGCTGAAAAAGCTTACAAAAATTGACACTTTAGATTCTAAAATGTGTGTATAGAAATCATGACATTCACATGCATAATTATTTATTGGTGTTCCTCTTACGAGTACGTTTACATTAAACATTCCGCGTGATTGATTGTATTATACGGATGAATAAAAAGTAAGGAACATCGACGCTAAATGAAAAACGCCAAATTGTGGCAAAAAACTTGATAGGAAACTTTTGTTAGAAACTTTTTTCGTAAAGTTATTATTTAAGGCTATAGCATCGATGTTCCTTACTTTTTATTCACCCTGTATATAAAATCAAGTTTCTTGCCCCTCGCGTATAGTTTTTTTCAACCATATACGATGTAATATTTCGAATAATGCCGGACAAAATACGTCAAATAAAGGTTAGAGCTGCAAACACAAAACGTGTATCTGGTACAAGGTTAGCTAGACACCTCTATTGTGTCCTATTCAATTTAAAATTTTAAAAACAGCCTAAACGGTAAAACCGTCCTCTCGACGATGCGTAACGAAATATCTCGAAGCGTAACAAATCTCCACATTCGGCATTCGCAAGTTCATTGCAGCCAAGGTCTGACGTTGAAAGGGAAACTCAGGTGGCCCTGTATCACGGCCACCCGGAACGGTGAGAAATGATGAAAACTGAGCGATCGTAAAAATTCTTATGGTTTACAAAGTACAAGGTGTTCGTATACGCCATGTCATGTTTACCATCTCTCATCATTGAAGTTGCACATTAATCAACCATTTATTAAAGTTTTGATCTGAAAATTTTTCGGTTTGATATCTTTACAAGCTTCAAAATTAAAGTCCACAGAACACCAAAAAGCGTTTAAATAATACAGAAGAGTCAGCAAAGTAATATAAAGTGGCATAGTGTTTGCGTTACTGATTAAATATTTCCGTGTAAATTTAAACCCTACCAAGTGCGCGCTTTGTGCTGAAAATCTGGGTCAACCTTTTATTAGTTTTCTGTAACAAAAGCCCTCTTTTGCTGAAATATCGAAAAATCTTCTAAAATACTCGCATAATGAGATGTAAAGATCTCAAAGGAGAATGGTTTTATCATTTAAAACAGGATACCACTTTTTAACTAACACTCATCCCTGGTTAGAACAATATTTATATACTCCAGACGGAAAGGCAATAAAAACAGGCAAAAGTCACTAAAATAATAAGATACATGTTACAAAAAAAACCATTTGTTTTTTGGCTCAAATTTCAACCTATATCAAGATTTTACGATGCCGTTGATGTATACTGACTTCGGCAGTTATATATTAGGGGATGGATATTAAATGCACATAAAACGGGTGCCTTTCTCGCCTGATTTATGAGTCAAAGTTGGGAAACAATTGTAAAAATATCCCGGCTGGTAGTTTTATTAAATTTCAGTTACAATTTTAGATGTATGAGCTGCATAAAGTTTTCTATGCATTACATTTAATTTTGTGGCGTATCTAACTTACATAACAACATCACACAGCCGATAAATTTTCTACAAATACATTACTAGATCCAGTAACGTTGTAACGCGCATATTGCGTATAATAAATAATATCGATAACAACCCAATATTTGATTCGACGCCCTCCGTTTAAAACCATTTATTGCATAGAGCCGGCCGGTATCTATGAATGGAACGCATTGCGCGATTGTAGTTTGCAGGCAGATGTCAGTACTTAGTTTGGTATGATGCACAAAGCACTTGATGGAGGTCAGGTGGCATTGCACATGCGTATGACATGACAGCTGCGACATGTGCTGGTGTCGTCACATATGTCTCTTTCCATTTCACCACCACGAAAATGGAAATTAGGGGAAGTCTGTTTGTTTAAAGGAGCCCTATTCTATATATATTATATACTGCCTTGTCTTTGTTTTATTATTCACATTATCCATTGATATTGTTTTGTTGCAAAATATTTGTGTAGTTTGGACACTACTCCAATATTCTAATACTTAGATTCTCTAATGCTCCAATTTATTCCTTTTTAATGCTAATATCTCGCATATAATAAAACTGCTAGTAGTTCCAAATGTCAAAAGAGATGCTTTAATAGAAAAAAACAACCACAATTTATTGAAATTTGAAAAACTATTACTTTTACAGCAACCTTTACATTTAGGACACCTTTAACTAATGATTTGACCTCTGTATGGGCTACCACCTATTTGGGTGAGTTTTAGAATTTAACAATTAATTCCTACACAGGCTGTATAAAAACAGGAACAAATATTCAAACCAATAATAGAGCAGAAATCCAGTAATACCATTAATTTTTTCAAATTTATTTGTTTTTTTGCAATGAAAAAATAATATTGCGTCGAGAACTGAACTGCTGACATTACTGATAGAAAACGCATTTAAATTCTAGAAGATTAAATTATACATTATAATTTAAACCCGATGTGGTGAAACCTTAAAAAATTTGTTTTGTAGGCAGATTCGGTTTTGTATTATTGACTTCACTTCTGTCATGGAATAGTATTTTGACGGCCATAAGATTTTCTCTTACGTGAGTAACTGATTTGCTTACAAAAAAATAGGTGTTTGTGCAACAAGTACGGAAAAGTGTCATTTTTCGGTACAAGGCGCGGCATTTTTGATCGAGGCGAAGCCGAGATTAATAACGAGCCGCCACCGGCGCGGCCGTTAGGAAAAGTAACTTTGCTCGCGCATTTAAATGCGAATTTTGGTTACCCTTTGTTTAATTTACTAGGATACGTCTTGTATACCATAGTAACAGTGAATTACAAAGACATCTTACTTGCAAAAATCAATTTTTACACAACTGTCAAATTAAATAATTTAATTTAGATTTTTGAATAAATTTCTTAAAATCGACGAAAAAATTATATGTAAAAGCCGGGAAGAAAGTGTCTTTTTTAGCCTTGTGTGCTATATTTAATGAACTGCACCCGCGGGAAAAAACGTGTCACTTTCTTCCCTTGTTACACAAATAACTATTCTGTTCTATGTTGAAAAGTGTTTCTATGCAGATAAGCGTTGCTACGTGGAAAAGTACTACTTTTCTAAATAAAAAAGCATTCATAAATATAGTAAATTTCCGTATATTACCCGAAAAAAATAATTTTTAGTTCGTTTAATTTTGTTTGGCGTCAAAAATTGCTTTGGTTATTTGTTTAATGTAAAAGTAAAAAAAGAACTATTTAAATATTCATGTATAAAACGGATTTTTTGACGTCTATAATTAATTATTGACACAAAAATGAATTTCCGTCAAAAAATCATCCATACATGCGCAGCATTTTCCGACGTAAAAACTAATTTATTGACTATTAACGACTAAAAGCATCTATTGTTGCTAAATTCATGGGCGTCAAAATTTATTGGAACTCAAATATCGATTTTTGATCACAAACATTCATTTATTACGTCTGAAAATAATTTATTTGTAGTTTACGACTTTTGTAATTTTTTATTATTTTATTTCTATTTAACGATTTGAAAAATATTAAATTTTGTTTCCCACAACTCGGGTTAAAAGTGAAACGGTGGCGTTCCATACCTCTCCCTTACCGAAAGATATAAAAATGAAATATAACAATTTTACGAATTGAAGAATTTTAAGCGTCCCATTTTGTTTGGCGCCCCTAGGCAATTGCTGGGTTTGTACTCAAAGTTTTGTTATTATCTTGCAGTTCTCAAACAATTACAGGATAAGTTTAAAGAAATTATTTTATTGTGCATTAAAGGTCTCCTTTTATACACTGTCAGCTACTGTGCGTGTTATTATTTATATGTTATTGCAACACCCTATATAAACCATCGGATAATTATAAAAAGTCCATGTTTAAGCTGAATCAGCGCCATTAGAATAAAATTCTTAACTATTTTTTAGATTTAATTTCCGGCGGCCACCCTTCCCGCTGCACCCTCTTCTAGGCTGACTAGTTTTGTTTTCTGATTTCTGGTGTTTCTTAATTCCAAAGCATTTAATTTTAAAATTATTTTGTAAGATAAAGGCTTCTTACTCCACCTTGTATTCTCATAGTCTGTCCAGCAGCGGCCCTCAGAATCTCGCATTACTAGCCGTAGTGGTCTAATCTTATAGAAATGGTCGTAGCTAAAACTCCGATATAAAATACTTTTAAGTAAACATAAATTGCAAATTTGATTGTGATTATGAATTTATGATTATAAAAGAGTCGAGTTCGGTATGTTTAGGTACAGTCAGAATATAAATAATAATAGTCAACGATAAGCGTGCTAAGTTCTTTTAGCTTGTTAAAAGTTAAATATGTCTTATGTCCTACCTTGTAAACGTCACAAAGAATGTAGAATAAAATTTGACAACTTTATATAACACCTTGCTCTCAAGTGGCCCACTTCCTCACTGAAACTGTATTTGGAATATGCGAGCTATCGTCTTTGTTTTCGTAGTTAGCAGCAAACTTTGACAATTATTCAAAAATTTAGGGCCACGCCATCATATGTTAGTTGTACTGTACACAAGGGTGATTCTTTATTTTTAGGTACACGTCACATATATACAGATTACATATAATATACAGTTATATTTATGTAACCAGTTTATATTCATGTACAAAACGGTTATGTAATAGTTATTTATGTTACTAGTCGGATAAAGGCGTTATTATAACACGAGTTTGAAAGTTGCACGACGAGGTCGTAGAGCGAGTCGTGTAATCAAACGAGTGCCATAATAATGCATTATCCTACGTGTGACATACAAAATTTTATCTACGACTGCTTAAAATTTGTTAAAAATTGATTTTTTTTGCTTGAAATGATATTTGACATTCGCATTAATTTATTTGCAAATGTCAAGTCGCTTTTAAAATATTTTTGTTTTAAAATCAAAGGAACGAGATAGATTCGATTTGTTCAATACTATGGCAACCAGCACATTTTCTTCTAAACAAAGTTTCAGTTTTTTTGTTTGCGTAAATATAGTGAGTTAGGTAACGAATTCATTATCTCACTAGTGACTCAATGAACTTCATTACCTAACCTAACGCGAATAAAAGACGTAATAAGTCCTTATTCAAGCAGTTGTAGATAGAATATATTTTTTTCACTTCGTGTTAAACCGGAAATTCTACAGATTTTAATGTTTTAAATATCAAGTACAAAAATGTTTGTAACTTCTTTATTTTTAATAACTATGGCAAGTGTTATATCATAGAAAACAGAAAAAGTACTAAATCCAAAAGAAAGAAAAAAGTATACAGGTGCTATTTGAAAAATTTAAGTTGATAGAACTTTCGGTTTAACAGGAATATATGCAGCATTACCGTTTCGTATATTAATATGAACTGGTTGCGTATTACATAACTTTCTATATGTATCTCTAAAGATAAATAACTTATAGATTGAAAAATTTAAAAAAATCACCCTGTATAAGCTATGCCGAATAGTTGTGTTTGCCTATTTCAAGTATTCGTTCAAAACTTGCCTATTCCGTGAAGCAAGAAATAATAAGTTTTTAAATTATTGCTCAATATTTGCACTCTCCTAATGTGTAGATGGTAGAACTCTACTGCGAAGTTCCCTGGGATGCTTTAGCTAAAACTACAGCGCCGCTGACGCAGCAAAGTGCACACTGTTGACGAAACGGCTAAACTCATGGTGCATTTATTACTCCACGAAATAGGCAAAATTTTGCCGATTACGGAAAATAGGCAATTTCACGAATTCGAAGTAACATATGCACTAATTTCGATGAAATACCTTTAATAGTTACTCAACCAGTTCAGCTTCCAAAATTTACCAATTTTATAGTCCTTTTATTTTTGATAATTTTAAAGTAATTTCTCCCTAAGCGTAAGTTAACACGACGTACTACTAACAGGAAGCGTATAAAGCAATAAGATCCAGTTAGGGCTGGTATGCGCTAAGGCAGATTTTTACTAAAATCAATATAGTGTTGCATGCCTTTTAGTTTCAAAAACCTGCAAAAATATACGTTATTACTTGTTTAGCTAGTGTACTTGTATTTAAAACAAATAGAACTAACATTTCGCTAGTTAAAAATATGAACGTTTTACTATAATTAAATGGCTCGAGGTAAAATATCTCACGCTTTATGGATTTAAAAGTTAAAAACTGAAAACACTTATTCATTTACATGAATAAACCACTTAGTTAAAGTGTTAAACTTTTAGAATTTGAAACTTGCTGATAGCGTTTACAACAAACACTGCCAAGTGAAGTTTTAACGTACAGAAACGTCAAACTTTGAAACTATAAAGCGCAATGTGCCGTCACAATCGTTACGTTCACAAAAATATAATTATTTACGCCAACATTTAGTGAAACACTGAGTATAATAACACTTTGTAATTAAAATAATGAAACATTTAATTTCAATAATTAAAATATATTTAAAAAGTTACAGTGCACAATTTGTTGTTGTAAAATATGTATAATGAAGATGTGCTTGAACTAAACGTACGCCTTTGTTAAAATATTTTTGTGAATTACCTTATACTTATTTTTAATATTTTAATGATATCTTTAAGTGGATGTGTTGTTGAATATTAATGGAATAGACTATATATGTTTATAAGATTAAAAAAAGGTGTTTATGCGTTTATTGAATAAAAAAAAACCGTTACCAAACTAAAATTTTTAACAAAAAAAAGGACTCAGTTAATTAGGTTAAAAATATTTTACTAGAATGTTGATATCTACGTTAAAACTATAGATAACTGTTGCCACGGGTGCCTCCTTGTCGAGAATTGGCCAATTACGATGTTTTAAAATGAGAAAAATTGTCACCCTCGTCTCGAATTTTTAAGACGAAACCAAACGACATGAAATGACACTCTCGTCTTATATCGAAAATTCGAGACGAAACAAATGCGAATCGAATTTGTGGTTCAAGATGATGCAAGATCGAGACATGATTCGTCTCGGCGGTTTGATTTGCTTATAGCTATTTATAGAGGAAGGTATTGTGATCGTCGTGGAGGATTTGGAGCAAATGCAATCATTCAACGAAAATTTTTCGCTGTGCTTTTATTGGCCAATATACGAGTTATGTCTAAAAGAAAGGTACTTTTACGACCAACAGGTCTACTTCAAAATAGACACGCTTGAAAAAGAACCTTAGATTCGTATTTTACACATGTCGAATAGCCGATCTGCTTGGCTTCCAAATCGGTATAAGCATGTTAAATGACAATGAGAACAACTTTCTATAGAGATAACACCCCGGAGAGCTTTTATTTTGGTCGTTTACTTGAACAGTTTAATTGAGTTATTGCCAAAAACACGGCTATCGGTCAAAGGTGTATAGGACGAGAAAAATCAATTTCGAGATTTCAATGGATAAATCAACATTGGTTGCAACTAGAAAAAATATCGTAACATCGGGAAACTGTTTCAAAAATAGAGAATATAGATTCGTATTCTACACATGTCGAACAGCCGATTGCACCCCCCTAACGATTTGTCGATATTTCAAAAATGTGCGAATTTAGGCTTCAAATCGGTAGGAACATGTTAAATGACAATAGGAACAAACTTCGATTGAGGAAGCACTTCTAGGAGGTTTCTTTTTGGTGGTTTACGTGAACAGCTTAATTGGATATTCTTAAAAAAGACTATAACTAAATCATGAAATAGATTTTAGATTTCAAACAACAAATAGATATTGGTTGGATGCAATTAAGAAATAATAAAAACGAAAACTTTAAAAATCAAATCTTCACAATTTTGACAATTTTCAAAATTTTTGTTTTTTTATTTTCAAAAAATGGCTAATTTTCTAAAGAATTTTATAATTTTGAAACACTAAAATTTCCAAAATTTTGAAAATAAACAAAATGTCACAAAGTAAACTAAATTTTGAGCATTATTGAAGTATGCAATCAACAAAACAGAAGTATCTTGGCAGGACTAGCTGAATAAGTATTAACAACACAACATGATACAAATGTTAGGAACGCTAATAATTTTATTTTGAAAATAGGTTTTGAAAGTGCGATGTGTAATTTGAATCCAAATAAGAACTGGGGCAAGCAACACACTTCTTTGCGTCGGCGTCGCCTCGGTTAGATTTGGTTTCAATGACATTCTATGTACATATAAAAACGCAATGCGAGATAAACTACTTTTTCTATTTCGGTTTTTTAAGGTTATTCTTAAAGCACTGTTTTAGCTAAAACATAGTGTTTTAAGAGAGTCTTTTAAAGCATTGTTTTTAGTAAAATTTCACCAGCAAAGATTGGTAGTCATGATAAATTCATGATCAAATTTGGTAAATTTAGTATGTATGCCAACATATACATACTAAATTTACCAAATTTGCTGGCAGCAATTTGAAACTTGCTGCGAACATATATATAGTAAATTTACCAAATTTGATGGCAGCAATTTTTTATAACGTTTTTTCATTAATTCTCCTCAATAGAAAAAATAGTATAAAAAACTCGTTTCATAAGGGGTCTGGACGCACTCATCCATTGAAAAACTCGGTCGCTACGCTCCCTCGTTTTTCAATCTTGGACTCGTACGTTAAGACAATGCCTTATGCAACTTGTGTTTTAACATACTATTAAAACTTGAGAATTTATAATACAATCATATTTGTTTATTATTACACCGCATTTCCACATTCCCACTTAATTTTAAATAAACATATTATTTTATATAACTTCTCTAATATTGCAAATATTATTGAAGAGAGGAAAAATATGCCTGGAAAGAAAATAATGCTACAAAAGAAAAGACGATTAAACGGTAATAACACTGGTCCAGTGCCATCCTAACCATTGGGCTATAGCACTAAAGCGCTGGGTCCAAAAGGGCGCTGGGCAATGCTTTTTATAAAATATATCGTTTTAAATAGTTATTCTTTACGGTACCACATTAAATAAAAAAGTCTTTTTAGCTATATATTTGTATTATTCAATTTTTGCAATTATCCCTTTAATGGACCACAAATATGTTGGTGCGCGAACTAGCGGAAGCTAGGCATATAACGCCTGCGCTGAGTGCGCTGTTGTGTAGGATAAGAGCCGCCGCCTATTGCCCAATTTCAGTTTAATGTATGCACCCGTACTGTAGCAGTTGTGTGAACTAGTGGTGATGTGTCTGAATGTTACGGTGTCCTGAAAAAACATCCCTTGAAAAAATAGACCCAGAAAAAATCCCTAGAAAAATAATCTCCGGAAGAAAAAGTCCCCTAGAAAAACATCCCCGATAGAAACAATGTTTTAACATTCCGAAGCACATCGAAATTGGAGCATCCGTTCGGGAGTTATAACGCGTAACCCACACTCACACATACAAACCCAACCATACACCAGACATTTTTAAAAAATCACTTTTTTGAGTTCCTGAAAGTCCAAAACTGGATCTATTTTTTTATCAAAGAGTTATTTCGGCTCTTTTTTCCGGGCTCTTTGTTCAGGGTCTTTTCTGGGTATTTTTTCGGATCTTTCTCCTGGGCCTTTTTTTCTGAGCTTTGTTTTCCAGGAGCTTTTGCTTTGGGGATATTTTTACGGGGATCTTTTTCCGGGGCTGTTTTTTTCCAGGGATGTTTTTTCCTAGATGTTACCGCTGCTGCTAAAGCTCTCTAAATTGTTAGCCCAGGACTTCCCAATTCATTAGGACGGCCCTGCACTGGTCGTATAATACCAATAAATAATGCGAAGTAATGTAATAAATAACAATATAAAGATTTCCTTACTGTTGGAGCAGCCAGTATTGATTTCATTGGCCACACACATTTTTCATCGACTATTTTTTTTTGTCCAAATCTAAATGCTATTCATTCGGCTATAAATTTATTACGTTGATGAAAAGTTTCCCCTGTATTGTACTTGAGCATTTCCCACATTTAAGGGAAGTTCGGTCAATTTATTCACGGTGTAGTAAAACTTTGAAGTTGCTCAATTTGCTGAAGTTTTCTAAGCAGTTTACATACCAACTACTCTTTTATACTAACCACACACTTTTGAGCACATTTCCTAAACACATCTCTAGTCACTCGCTCCGAATAAGATGCAAAGTGCTGTACCTCTCAAATACAGATTCTCACTGTCAATTTCACGAACTGACATTGCCAACCAACTCTGTAAAAGCAAACGGGAGATAGTATGTTGACGTAACCGTTAAAGAAGTGCGAATTCTGTGCAGACGATGGAGTTAGTCGAGCAGACAGCAGCAGAAGCGGTGTAAATCGGTATCGATTAGGGTCCAGGATATAGCATGCAAAACGGTGGAGCGGTGACCTACAGCCTGGAGAATGTGCGTGCCTGTGTTTGCATCAGGTGATAAATAACAGTAGGCTTCCTTATCGTAATGATGAACGGCTATCACGATTACAGTGCATTTCCGTTTAATATTGTGGTAGGCCTGCTCGTAAGTCTTTAACCGCTCCAACACCAACTTGCAATTAATTACAACAATGATTTGTTATTTCCGTACAGAGTTGATACATACACGTTAAATATTTATTCAGTATGTTTGCCTAATGTTATAAATATTTAAATGAATAACTTAACATTAAATTCGTAAATGAATGGGAAAGTACAATAAGCTGCAAATAGGTTTTCTGAATTTATGTTTTTTTAGAATGTTTTAGCGATGCACTAATGCACTTTCAGATCAATTCACGAGTATTGGTGAGTCGTGACGACTTTGAAGTTATTAAACTTTGGAGTTTGCTACAAATTAGAATATCCCTACTTGACAGGTTGCTATGTGTATGCCCCAAACAGATCATGCCTGGGCTGGGCCAAATCTAAAACATTGTATCAAAGTATCTACGTTATCTTTGTATTACGGCACTTTACTACTTCATCTACATTTTAGCCAAGTTTAATAAAATTTATTGTTTGGCTTTACATGACGGGTTTTAAAGAACATTAGGTCAGGCAAACGAGAAGGCCACACTTGAAATTTAAATATTTAAAGAAATGCTTTTCAGAGACTCATTAGATAATCTTAACTCCATTTCGACCTAATTCTTTATTAAATGAAATTTACACAACTGCAGAGAACTAATAGCCCATTAGAAACTATATGTTGCAATTTAAAATAAATGACGGTGGCATCACAAGTAATGGCTTTATGATTAAATTTTTTTCGGGAATTTTAATACACCTGGCCTGTAACTAGATAAATAATTTACACTGATTTTTTGAGTTGTTAACAACTTTCAGTAGCAGCAGTTTCAACACTTTTTATTAACTTGATACATTTAAAATCGATATATAATATCAAGCTGGGGATATCGCATTTTTGATCAACATCCAACTTATTCTTACACGTTACTTCTTGCACAAAGAAAATACAAGTTGCAATTTTTGTTTTAACATAAATAGAATTTAATCTACTATGAATATATATGTTTTACTGTAAAATACAATATTAATTGATATCCACCTTTGTAGTTGCATTGCTACACCTGCTACTCAAAGTATTTATTTCTTTGGCGCAAAAACCGCGATGCCTTCAGAACATTAAATTTAAAATTACATGCCTACTTTGTTTTACCGTAAAAGTTTACTTAGTAACCTATTTCTTGTTCTGGGCTTGTCTAGGACATGATTTGAAGCGTTCGACATAGCGTGCTGGCTTCCGCCACTCACGCGATCTAGAAGATACATACAAAAAATTTAATAACGTCAAAAATTACCTTGCATGCGGCATGCTCAATAAAAAGAATATAATAATTTTTAGAAATTGCTTATGTGGAAAGTAAAAGGCTGGTGCGTGCTTTTTGCTCTGTTTGGATTCAATAAAGGAAGTAATTTAAATCAGACCAAGCATTAAGTATACGGACTGTCTATTTTACATTACAGAGATCGCCGAAACGGCAAGATCTAGAAAATTGCTTAAATTAGATAAAGGGTACCTAATTACGAGAAGAATTTAAAATTGGGCTTTTGTTTTTTTTAATACTTTTAAATACTCATGGCGCGTTTTTAAAATAACTTTTAGTATACTCATTTTTAAACTTTTATTTATTAACTATTTAAATTATCTTGAAAAACATTTTTAAGAAGTTTAGAGACGAAACTTTAATCCTAGTTTTTAGTAGAATTGCCTTAATTGTTTTGTAATCTTTTGTACATCTAGATTCTAGGCAATTGACGAAATGATAAATTGTATAGGAATGTTTTTCAGCTGGTTTTCACCATCATTGGAAAGCCAATATACAAGCGACTGTTATTGTTATTTATTTTTTGTTTAAATTATAACAATTGAAATTATTTGCATAACATTAAATTCGCTACGATTATTGAAATGTAATTAGGTGAAAATAACTTCCATAATTTAAAAAAATTTTTAGGGTTAAATAACTATATAGTTTCCGATTAGGGCGTTTCTACTCAACTTCCAATAAACGTCCAGGTGTAGGAATGGAAGCCGATAAAAAACATAACCGAAAAAATGTCTATTTTTTTAATATAGCTTTAGTAAATCTACAATTTTTTGCTTTACATTATTTAAATTTAACGACATTTCAATTTTTCATTGTTTTGTTTGTATCGAATAAGCTATGACTATCTTGGAAAAAACAAAATAACCATTGAATTGCTCTTCCAATTAGGCAACTTTTATCTAATTCAACAAGCTTTGTATCTCTTATATCTGATAAAATAGACAGTCTGTATATGTATACCCTGAGACATAATATGTTATATATCTTTTATGGAATTGACGTTGCATCTAAACTGCGTTTAGATATTACCGGATGTTACTTGTTAGTGCCTAGTATTTTTTATGCATAATTCTTCTGTTCTATATTTCCGTTTCGATTTAATAAACGACAGAACCACCACTTTCAATACAGTTATTTTACTGCCTTAACCGCAACATAGAAAAAGTGCCGCATACGCCTGCCTCCTATATGAATTAGGTTATGCAGGATGTATCAAATTACATTAGCACTAATTTTATTTTTCTTTATATTAGAGTTACAAATTTTGTTAAATAAGAAAATAAATCACGAACAAAGGATTGAGCATTACTATGGTTGGTTATCTATGCATAAAACCCCATGTCAGCGAAAAAACTAGAAAGTTGAATTTAGAAATATTTAGTTCAGTTACGGTTCAACAAAAATGCAGCTTCTACATCTGGCAGTAGAAGCCTTGGTTGTATATAATCAAAGGTAGCAGTGAGTTTTCTAAATCTTCTAGTGTCAGTGAAGTGGAGAAACCCAATGAAATTGTTGAAGTACTTACTAGATCAAGGTGCAACAGAAAACATACATGGCTGTTTATACAAACACAATAATTGACAGTAGAATTATCAGAGCCGGCTTTAGGTATCTTGCCGTCCGGAGCAATTTTTTTTTTAATTTGCCTAAAACAAAACTGCAGGTAGAGGTGAGGGCCTTTTATAAAACCTTGCGGGGGTACCTTACGGTTTACGTTACGCCGCTAAATGCTGCACTGCCATTTTGATTGCTAATAATAAATTGTAAAACAAAATAAAAGTAAAATGCTGGAAAATGTTCATAAAGGTATCCAATTTTTATAACAATTGGTGTTCGAGGGGTTTTAAGGCTGCATATAAATTATAAAGTTCAAGATGGCAGACTCAATATGGCAAAATTATTTCAAAATTATCGGATTTTCAAATTGGTATTCGAGATGTTTTCGGGCTGCTAATTACCAATTCAGGATCTAAAACATAAAATTCAACAAAGTGGATTCAATATGCGGAAGTAAAAGTTATCCAGTTTTTATCAAAATTGGTATTAGAAGGGTTTTGGGGCTGCTAATTACGAATTCGAAATCTAAATTATAAAATTCAAGATAGCGGATGCAATATGGCGGAAGTATTTCATAAAGTTATCCGATTTTCATCAAAATATGGCGGAATTATTTCATAAAGTATTCAGATTTTTATAAAAATTTGTATTCGAGGGGTTTTGGGGCTGTTAATCACGAGTTCAAGATAGAAATTAAAATTAAAGATGGCGGAAGTATTTCGTACAATTATCAGACTTTCATAAAACTTGGCATTGGTGTGATTTTGGGGCTGCTAATGTCGGGATGAGTATCTGAATTTTAAAGTTTAAGATGGCTGATTCATTATTGACGACGCAGTATGGCGGAACCCATTTTGTAAAGTTATCTGACTTTTATAAAAATTGGTATTCATAGCGATTTAAGGCTGCAAATTAAGAATTCAAGATGTAAATTATAAAATTAAAGATGACCGCTTCAATATGGCGATATCATTTCATAAAATCCGATTTTCATAAACATTCGTATTCGAATTGTTTTGGGGCTGTTAATTACATATTCAGGATCTAAATTGTTAAGTTGAAAATGGCGGATGCGATATGCTGGACTCAATATGGGGGAATGAATTTAGAACGTTATCTGACTTTTATAAAAGTTTGTATTCTAAGCGGTTTGAGGCTCCTAATTACGAATTTAAAATGTCAATTTTAAAATTTAACTTGCCGGATTTATTACATAAAGTTATTTGACTTAAAAAAAATTTGTATTCGAAGGAGTTTGGGGCTGCTAATTACAAATAGAAGTATTTCATAAAGTTATCTGATTTTCATAAAAATTGGTAATCTGGGGGTTTTAGGGCTGTTAATTTCGAAATCGGGTACTGAATTATAAAATTCAAAAAAGCGGATTCAATTTGTCGGAATTATTTCGTGTTGTTACCTGATTTTCATTTTATGAAAATTGGTATTCGACAGCTTTTGGTGCGGCTAATTACGAATTTAGAATCTAAATTGTAAAATTCAGGATGGCGGATGCATTCCATAAAGTTATCTAATTAACAAAAATTGGTATTCGAAAGGATTTGGGGCTGGTAATTACTAATTCGCAACGAGAATACGAAACAAAACAGATAGAAGCAATGGAAGAGAATATCATCAAAAAAACAGTAGGAAATTTTATAAAGACCTAAGAAAGAACAAAAGAGAATATCAAACAAGAACAAAATACATTAAAGATAAACAAGGGATGATGTTAGGAGACGAAGAAGAAATCATGAGTAGATGAGAGGAATTCTTTAAAGAAGAGTTAAACGGGGAAAATAGCGAAGAAGAAAAAGAAAATGAAGAAAAACTGCCTGAGCACAGCCAATTATACGAACCCCATATAAACATCGAAGCTCCCACTCTCCAAGAAGTAGAAGAGATAATGAAAGCATTTAAAAATAAGAAGGCACCAGGAGAGGACGAATTACACGCCGAGCTGATAAAATATGCTAGAGACAAAATAGTACAAAAAATACACACAGAGAAGAGAAGCCAAGCGAATGGAATAGTGCTTTGATCTGCCCAATTTTCAAAAAAGGCGACAAGTTAACATGTGATAATTACAGAGGCATCTCCCTACTTAGTGTAGTATATATATAATCATCACAAGGAGTATAGCAGAGAAAATGGAACAGTATATAGAACAAATGTTGGAAGATTACCAGAGTAGGTTCCGAAAAAATAGATCTACATCGGACCATATTTTCACAATAAGAAGAATCCTGGAGAAGTGTTATGAATACAACATAGATGTACATCAACTCTACCTAGATTTCCGAAAGGCATATGATAGTGTGAAGCGAGATTACCTGGAGGCAGAAATGAGAGAATTGGGAATACCTGATAAATTAATTAAAATGATGACGCTGCAATACACGCGAAGTAAGGTAAGAATAAGGGGAGCCATGTCGCAAGTGTTTGAAATAAACAAAGGCCTCAGACAGGGAGACCCTCTATCAACATCCTTGTTTAATATTGTATTAGAGAAAGGCATTAGAGCTATTAGCTACAATGCCGGAGGTTCATTGTATAATAGATCAGTACAATATCAGCGTATGCAGATGATGTCGTTATACTGACAAGGAATAAAGAGGCGCTCACAACCGCCTTTACTGAATTAGAAAGAGAAATGGAGAAGGCAGGACTAAAAACCAACGACCAAAAAACAAAGTATATGCTGCAGACAAGAGACGAAAGCAGGAGACAACCAGAACCAGAAACAATACAAGTTGAGAACAAGAATTTCGAAAAAGTGGAGCGATTTAAGTATCTAGGAAGCATACTAACGGAAACAAATATCACCATAGCGGCAACAATCAGTGCTAGGAACAGATGTTATTACTCCTTACAGAAATACTCCCGCATGTTATCTAGAAATGCAAAACTGAAGATCTATAAGACCATAATAAGAGCCACAGTGACATATGCATCAGAGACGTGACTATTGACAGAAGAGGATAAGAACAGGTTATTAATTTTCGAAAGAAAAATTCTAAGGAAAGTGTTTGGACCTATAAATGATGCTGGTGTTTGGAGGATACTCATTAATCATGAATTGAAAGAACTATACAAAGAACCTGATATTGTGGCAATAATAAAAAGCCATAGGATAGCATGGTTGGGACACGTGCATAGAATGCAGCAAGGTAGAGCACCCAAAACAGCTTTAAAAAAGAAACCGGAGGAAAGACGCTTAAGAGGGAGGCCTAGAAAGAGGTGGCTGGATGATGTGGAAGAGGATTTATGGCTAATTGGAGTACGAAGATGGAAAGGGAAAGCTGTTGAAAGAAAGGAATGGCAGAACGTTGTGGAGCCAAGGCTCTTTGAAGAGCTGTAGTACCAAGAAGAAGAAGAAGAAGAAGTACTAATTCAGAGTCTAAATTATAAAATTTAATATTGCGGAATTCATAATGGCGAATTCAATATATCGGAAGTATTTCACAAGCTTTTATAGTGATTCCTACAGTTAACTAGAACATGACATAACCCTTTACAATTTCTGTTAAATCATACAATTTAAAGTTCACTTTCAGTGAGAACACGCTAAGAAGTTTCACTTAGAACTTGCGTGTTCGGCACACATTTCTTTTATTTTTCACCAATAAAATACTTACATTATGACAAATTTATTTGCATCTAATGAAGACAATAAATCACGTGTCAACTACTAAACCTGCAACAACTGACGAACATGGGGTACTTCGATACGTGTTGGAATATCTCAAAAATTTCGTGAATGCGGAAATAAGAAATAAAAATGCAGTGGTTTCCCCATAGTGCGTAATCAAAATGGACACTATATAAAAGCAGATGAATGAATAGGGGGAAAAAAATGTTCTGCACTGTTGTAGCAGTTATAAAAATAAATATTAGAAAAATTTAATTTGCAGCACAATGAATCACTACGAAAAGGCATTACAGGACTTTGAGTATTTTTCTTTTATGGAAATAATTTGAAATTCGTAAACATCATTTGTTTTTTATTTTTTGTACCTATTTCACATTTCCGTACAGGTTCTCAAGAAGTTTTTTTTTTTAATATTTTGGAATGCTGCTGCAGTGGGCGCTTCGGGTTGTAAAACGTAGATCTTTTAGAATATATTTTAAAAAAATTCCTAATACGCACTTATATAATATACTTAAAACTATGAACCTATTTAAGACATATACTTTTTGTTTCTTTTGCAAATTTTTTTTTAAAATGTAGTTTATATATATTTTCATCACACTAACAATAAATGAAACTCTGCCAGCTTAATAAATTGCTAGCATTGTATGTGCGCAACTTCCATTTAAAGAGGCACAACACTTCGTGCCACTCCAAGTGTTTTGCTAGGTACTTCACCTACTTCACGCATCGTAAAGTTTCCTTACTGTAGCATTCCCCCGTTATCGCGAAAATTCAAATAAGAAAACACAGTTACACGTGTCACTTCGCCTACTCACAAAGTGGTAGTCTTCATAATAATAACTTTATCTTGTGTTTTCCAACAACATGATTTTGAAATATACAATTCAATCTTAAATCTTACAGTGGAAATATAAACTCCTAGAAGGAATCCAGAATTCCTTTTTATATGTTTAAAAATGTAAACCACCAGCAGAATTTATTGTATTAAAGTATCTAAGCATGTTAAAATGCAGGAAGTCTGGTAAATTGAAATAAATCTTTAAATTACGTATTTTTGATTGCATATTTCCCCTTTAATATCTAACATAAAAGCAACACGTGTTTATGATCTATGCGATAAATGTGACTGTGAATATACAAAAATTGTCGTAATAGGCTGTTAAAAGTTTTCTAATATCACATTTTTAGAATACATTACAATACCATTTTATATAGTATAGTATGTCTAACTCAGCAGCACAATTATTCCAACTGTAAATTATTCGCTTTGTAAAATGGTACCCTGTTCCTTTGAAATCCGCCTTCAATGTCGTCTCTTAATTTGGGCTATGGTATGAAGCGAGAATAATTATGAAATCCGCAGTGCAGTCGACGTGACAAACATGGATACGGAAACACAACTCAACGTTAATTAGTTTGAGTTATACACATCGCTTGTGTCTGTTATACTCACGTAATTACAATTACTGGATAATGTTGCAAAAATTATTAGTTAATTACATGTTCATTTGGAATCGTGTTCGAAGTTTTCGTTTCTATTTATAAATGAAGTAACGCGAAGCTTTTAACAGTAAAGCGCGATTGCTCTTCAGTTCAGTGCACATTGAGAATGTGAAGAGATAAATCATTTTGTATCGATTTGAAATAAGCTTCAGTTGTGTTTACAGTCCCTTAAAGTAAGTAATTAAAGCAAAGAAGCTTAAATTGTAATAAAAAAACTTCTGTGTTGGTAAATTTAAAATAAAATTGCACTATAATTCTTATTATATTTATTTATAATCAATTAGTCACTTTTCTACTAATCGCGTTTATTTATTTTAACTTCTCGCTCATTGCTGAACAAACAGATCGTTGCGGAAGGGCGTGTGTTTATAGTACAATATGTTAATAGTGTGCTGTTGCTGTAATGTTGATTACATTGCTCTTATGATCAATATACAATGTGAGTAATGAACAATTACGGATGCGCTTCCTGTAGGAATACTAATTAGATGATATGCTTAAGTATTGTAATTGTGCTTAAAATCACTATTTATTAAATGAGATTAACTACACCAAATTTGTATATGGTTTTTTATTTAGTACACTTCAGAATTTTATTTATTACCATAAATGTAACAACTTTTGAGTCGTTTATTTTTGTTCTACTATAGAAATTAAAATTAGATATACTTTCACATTGTTTAAATGCTTTTAAATAATCAGTACAAAAAAGATATAAAATTATCTGATTTAGGATTTTCTATATAAGAGAGCAAAACCACCACTAATAAGCAAAAGGTTTTAATTTAAAATTAAATTGCAACCAGAACCTCAAAGCATTTAGAAGGTAAAAGTTCAAAAAGTTAGAAACAAGTGTGCATAAGAATTTCATCCAAAAGCGCATATGACTCAAATAATACAAACAAAATAAGATCTTATAAAGGAGCTTCCAACACAAAGAAAGCCTTTCTTCTATTCATTGTGTTCGGAGATCAAAAGCTTCGAAATACCCAAGTCACTGCTCCCTCTTTTGGCCGGAAATGAAAGTGTTACAAAAGCGTAACAATCAGAATATTACCCCCCCTGAACTTTTGTAATGAGAAAATGCAATTTACGTCCGGATCTGATTAGACGTCAGTTTGAAGCGCTTCTCATAATTTCCACGTTATGGAGCAATTACTTGCTAATTCCGAACGCTCATCTGACATTTTCATGCTTCTACTTCGTGGTTTGCATCGAAAATGCATTTCAGTGTTGCACGGTCAACAGGCGTACGTCATTTGCTCTATGTATATACGCTAGTGCAGCGTGTATTTATAAATTGTTCTGTATTGCCTGTGAAATCGATTGTTTTGGTAAGAAACAAATTTAATAAACACTTTTCGCAAATTTTATTTGTATGACGAAAAAGTATTTATACAGGAGAAAACGTTTTGATCATTATATAATTCTCTTACTATTATATTTTAAATAATAAAAACATAAACAAATATTGGTTGTAATTTTTACAGTAAGTATATGGTTTAAATCATCTACAATAATTATATACACGGTGAGTCAACAACGCCGCAGTGGTCGATATCTCCTTTACTATTTAAAACACAGAAAACATTTTCAGATAAAAGTTGTAGGGGAGCAATTTTACAATTATTTGTAATTATACAGGGAGTTCTATATAAGAGTTCAAGGCAAAGTTATGTTTTTTAAATAGAATACCCTGTATGTTTTAATTGGTCTTTAAGTGCCCTTATTAACGTGTTTCTTTGTGAAATTCTGTTACAGCATTGTCAAGTTCTTTAACTAGTTTAGAAAAATGTGACATTTACAAAACCCACAACCAGCATGTGCACGAGCCGTATTTTCAGAAAATAAACAAAGCTTTTCTGTTAAATGTTGGTCAAGATCATATGATATCCTCCAGATATTTTAATGTTGCATTTGGTTACACAGGATATTTGTTGTGATTGTGGATTAGCAATTCTACTTTTCATACATAATTCTGCATTTTTATAAAATTCATAAATAAATATTTTGTTAATTTTAAGTTTCCCTAAATTATTAATAATTTGGTTTTTAACGTAAATAGTAAATTCATTAATTTTATGCTTTCATTTGGGAACCATTCGGTAAATATGTAAGCACGACTGGATTAAAAAAGTTTTGATGTTTGTTACTGTCGACAGTAATTAGTATACGTGTACTGTAAAATAACTATTTGAAAACAATAACTGTAATTTGTTAAATCCTTGTTATTTTTCGCGGTATAACTTGTACACTAGATAAGTATTTTTATTTAAAAATGACAAAATATGTGGTGTCTTGCTGTAAACATTTTAAATTTTCGTTAAACTTTCTGTTCTTTAAACATAACTCTGAAGGAATATGAGTTAGGGTTGTTAGCCAATTTTATTATATTGAATGTTTTGCCTATAGAAATTAATCTCTGGTATAGTAATATAAATTTACAGAATCTAGAATTGAGAAATGTCGTTTAAACAAAGTGAGTCGTTTAATTGAAGAATTCAATAAAGTTTGATGTGGCTGTTTTAAAGCAAAGTTCAGAAGGCGGAAGTTTAAAGATCGTTCATTCCTTCGGATGCAAAAAGCCTTTTCATTTATTGAAATAAAGATCCCGCTTTCCCTCGGTCAAATCTCCCGAGAAAACAAATCTCTAAGGTCAGAGTTGAAGATGCGTCAGTGTTATCTTACTCGGGAGAGCGGATGAATATCTCACCGAGTATCTCACCCTTATCGGGGAGAAGCTCACGTACTCGAGTAGATTACTTTAATTATCGACCGGTAAATACGAGCTCTGCATAACCGGTAAACTCATTATCACGAAATTACCTGAAGGTTCAGTTGGATTTCAAAGAGCTTTCTTAATTAATTATCTCAATGGAATTATGTTCGCTATTGTAACATTTGTGTAAAGCATTTGTCTCTGTTATTAGGAATTAATCTTCCGGTTACTTTGGTTGTGGGTAGCAAGGACTGCGTAACCTCAAATTGTTAAGTTAAACGGACCATGTGGCAAGAAGCCACTTGGCACGGATCATTAGTGGTCTTAGACGCAAACTTCGGAGTTCTATTAGCATGACCAAGTGGTTTGCCTTTAGTAGTAAATGTTCCCATAGCGGTTCTAAATTCATTAGCATTTATATATATATATTGCAAATATTATTGAGTTTATTTTACCATAAGCTGCAAAATTAAAGTTTCACCTTTAGTTGAATTCTAGTTCGGGTCGAGAAGTAAAATGTATAGTAAGATATACATCTCAAATTGTAGATTGCAGTAAATAATTTTAAAATCAAACGCAAATTGTATCTTTCAAGCTATTCATTACCATGTATTACTAAAGCTATTATTTATTGCGCAACTATAGCTAGTCATCAATCACTATAGCAGCACATCGTTGTGACAATCAGTGTTACTTATTTTATTAAATACTTTTTGACAATTTTTTTTTTGATGTAACATTTTTACTTTGTTATAGTTTTTCAGTATTGGAAAGTATCAATTTCATGAAAATTTTCGTTTTAACCGCGAGAAACTTAAAAAGAAGCGGGTTTTTAAACATGTGTGACAAGTGACAGATTATATTTGTTATTGTTGATGTGTTGATATTTTTGTTAGTTGTGTTTGTTGTTGAACTAGCTGTGTGGTGGTGCGCTTTATAACTCTCGAATAGATGATCCAATTTCGATGAGCTTCTGAGGGGGGGGGGGTATGTTACAACAAAAATTGGTTGGAAAAATACCCTTTAAAAAACCCCGAAAGCGAAAGTTAGACATGTTTTTTTAGTAGCATTCTCTTTTCAGAAATTTTAATTTTCTAAATCTGAAATGGAATTTGATAGAAGACCTGAGGGCAAATCTAACGCTTGTTTGTCGAACTTTTTAGCTTAAAAATGGCAGTAGCTGCAATGTTTGAACAATTTTAATTTTAATGCTGTATTATTCAAGCTTAAATAATTTTTGTGTAACAGTTTTTGAATTTTTGTAACATATTAAAAATATTTTTTATTTTACAGTTCTTTTACAGGGTAACATTGAATTCCTTAGGGCTATTATAATACCAGATTTTATTCTAATCTGTAAACTCCTTTTTTTAAGTTAAATTCAAAATTTCCCTACAATTGTTGCGGCTCCTACTTTCGGTTAAGATTTTTGTTTAAACTTATCACATCGATGAATTTTTGAGATTAGAAAGCTTATCGTGATCGGACAATTCGATCCGGAGATATGAGAGCGAACAAACGGATTTTTAAATACCATTGTTTGTATTTCCGTCAATATATCGAATTCGAAAACTTTTATAAAATCAGCACTTTCCTATAAAAAAGTATAAGCAAACCAAAATTGTTACATAATTCATTCATTACAAGCAAAATAGTCTTTGCCGAGAATGACATTATTACTACAGAGAGATCGAAAATAAACTTGATCGCGGGAGCCATTGAGAACAATTAAACTTGCCTAATCTGTGTTATGCTTTATGTTTACATTATAGAATTGTCAATTTTTTTTAAGTTTAAAATTAATTTTCAAAGTCTTCAATAAAATGTTGACTGAAGAACACCAAAACGTTTCTTTAATAATCTTATTTACGCAATGGTGTTAAATTAGAAGACGGCGAATGGCATTATTCCATGGAGGCGTGCATTAAAGAATTTCGCGAGAAGTAGTATCCTGTTGATGCTGTTATAAAACGTATGTCATTTTAATGTTACCTATCAATTTAATATACAAATTTGATTTAAATTACATATTTTTGCACATTTGTGTAGCGTATTAGACTGTGTTAAAGTCACATGAACTCATAATACAGTTAATTGTAGTTCAAATGTATGTTATAAAGCGCAGTGTAGACAGACAGTGGTCATATTTTTTATGGGCTCCCGCGATCACTTTTAGTTTTGATCATTCTGTAGTTTCAATTAATATCTAGGCCCTCTAAATTTAAGTTCGCCCTTATTTGCATGTTTGCCTGTGTGATCTTATATACTTTTCACGTTGCTATTCACGAATTAAAAAAAAACTAAATAAATAAAAAAAAATCGAGAAAATATGTATTTATTTTGTATAACTATAAATTAGCATTTATAGAAATTATTTGTAACCCTGCAACGCACTGTATGTAACGGTTAGTATCACGAAACTTTTTAGCGGCTTTCAAAAACTTCAATATTCCAAGAAAATAATATATTGCTCATGATAGATGACTTGGGGGTAAATTGACGATACTGCTTAAAATAATAGAATTTGTTTGCTGTTCTGAAATGAATCAAAAACTTTTTCGCTCTTGAACATTTTGATGCTTCACGTGAAATTTAAATTTTCAAAACTTATGTTGGAATTTTAAAGTTGGTTAATAATAACCTAAAGAAGGACTTTTTATGGTGTGTAGTTTCATATAAAAACAAGACATCAATTTCGGTTCTCTGTAACTTATAGAAATTAAAAAGAAGTATATTTTAGAACAAATCCGTTTGCTTATTTTTTAAAACAAACACTGGGAAAATTTGTTTTTAGATTATTTTTTGCTTTTTTGTATAAATTAATTGTTATTAAACAGCATAAAATTCTGCTTTGGTATTATTTACTATTTACTCTTAACAATAGGGCCAGTGTTGTTAATAAAAATTGGCTTAAACAAGACTAAAAATGTGAAAACACGGTTTATTTAGAATATTTTTGTTTATGCCACCGCGCCGTTCTCTTTTCTCTGACGAATTTAATATGAATATATGAAAACGTGCCAACAAAAAAGTTTTAAAAACTCACTTGGAATACGCTTTGTATTTAATAACTTACAGTATAGTAGGCTTACGTAAAAATATTGAATATGCCGGTACGCTAATTGACACTGAATTAATGATGGTAGCAGACATTTAAAATTCTATATAAGAATAGCGTTGCCCTAATTAATAATTATGTAAGTAGTGTGAGTTTAGGGCAAAAGAAAACCAAGTGAAGTAGCGAACGAAACGGAATCGATACCACCTACCTCGTCTAGTGCTATTCAGTGCAAAGGTCAAGGGAAACCTTGTCTGTGTTGAATGACGCATACTAATTGAGATATCGCATCCACTATTGACATAATGAATTTGTGATCGACGCAGCCATTAGCAGCTTCGGCAGGTGCTTTACACGGCGGATGTTGAATATTAAATTTGTGTTAATAGTCTTTTCATTAATGCAGGTTGAGTCAGTGCTTTTGTTTGGTTAGTTTATTTTTGAATTTTTTTCATTTTTATTTCGTTATCTTTGCCATAATTATTATATTATCATTTACAAAATCAGGAAATTGCTTTAGAAGAAAATAACAATAAAGGTTTTCAGACTGTGCTTTTCTGAAATTTTCCGTTGGGGACTAACCTACCTTTTAACATCTAAAGTTCGTGGCCGTGATCTGATAATAAAATCTGTATAGGTATTTGGTAAAAATAATTGCAACTTGTTTCACGCAAGTTGCACATTCAATATGGAAAATGCCTAATTACGGAAATACGGGTTTTTTAGATATCATAAAAATTATTTACTTTGATAACAGCTTAATAACAATAATAAATTACCGTTAGCTGTAAACGTTCGTGCGTTTATTTTTCTAATTATAAAATACAGGTTTGACTTTGAAAAATTTAATCAATAAAACGATAAGTAATAGTATATTTTTAAATTTTTGAAATACCATTTACAGAATTCAGTAAAAATGGGCGAAGCACTTCGCCTGGACTTTTCTGTACTTGCTAAACTTTACTTATTCTATGTTCAAAAATATTTAAGCACAACGTTGTAGCCAAACAGCATTGGCAGTAAAAAACAAACCTACATTGGTATTACTCTCCAAAAGGCCAATGCAACACGGTTTATAGATACCGGTTGTGCAACGAAATAGACCTAATATGACGTGCAGTCACAACGAGCTATGCCATAGCCACCACCTCACTGCTTGCGGCTGCTTCAGCGTAATGTCGTTGGTCGGGTTCGCATTACTTAAAGCCGCCCGCTAATGAGCATGTCTTATTGTATTTAAAAACCTAACATTAATCTAAGTTTATTATGAGAAAAGAAAAATCGATTTTTTAGAATAAAATTCTTTCGGATTAAAGAAAACTAAAACGGAAAAACAAATTCTTCCACTACAATTTGGGAGAGGAGAGAAAAATTTACTTATCTAATTCATGCTGCACTTGAAACTTAAGCTGCGAATCTTATGCTACTACGACTCATGAGCAATTTAACCTAAAGAGAATTTTTTATCGTCCTCTGTTTATTAAATAAAGGGGCATAAATTTTCGATTTCAAAAAGTCAAGAAGGCACCAGAAAAAAACTAACGGACTGAGACAGGAACGAATTTAAAGCTTATCCTTACCTTTATGCTCAATTTGAATCTATTCTTAGACATGGCATAGTTTTTTGGAGAAATTCGACACATCTAGGAAATATATTCAAATTATAGAAGAAATCTATGGGAGTAGTCTTTGGTGTGGACAATCTACAACAAAAAATAATGACAGTTTTTTGTTTGTTCTTTAATGAAAGTTGCTTGTTCGTATACAAAAATAAAAAAAAACATTTTCAAAAAAACCCAGATTTACATAGTTATAACACGCGAATCGTGAAACATATAATTACCATTGGACACTCCTAGGCTCCTAGAAATTATATATTGCTATGATATGCGTGATCTTGTATTTACTAGAAAAACAATTCCTTAAATGGCTGCAATTCACGCAATTCCAAATTATATTTTGTATGAGACTCTTTTATTAACTTTCTCAGGGTCGTTATTAAGCTTAGAAGAAAAATTATTAATAAATAAGAAAATACACAAAACAATATTAACGTTACAAAAGCTTTTATTCAATAAATCAATTTTGGGGTCAAAATTTCGAAAAATCAAGAAACTTCTTCTAACACTACTGTTCTTAAAAAAACTGAACACTTATCTTTGTAACTTCTTATCAAAATATCCTTCACTCGGCAATCGTTGAATGTTCTACTCTCTCTTCGCTGGTTGGCAGGTTCCCCAAACACCACACCACTCGCCTTTGGTTGGAATCCTCCTCCGCTGTAGTACCAATATGTACTGGACTGCTTTTATGTTTATTTATACTTGGTTTTTTTTTCAATGATAACTGAAAACACGTTCTGGAGCGCTTTTATATTTTTATTCTTCTGGATTTTTTCACAAATGGTTCATAAACACTTGTATTCGTTTTATAATAGCTTCTTTTCAATTCAAAATTACTATTTATTACTTATAACTCATTTTTCTTCTCTTTTCTTTCAGAGAAATAAAAATCCTGTGTCTTTGTTTACAGGACGAGCCGTACCTAACTAATAAGTTTTCACTTTTCGCTTTTGTCTTCTCTCTTGATCTTTCATATTTTTAAAAAACAAATAAATCTCGTGACAATGAGTATTCCTTTATACATTTGTCAAATTGACATTCAAATCCACAACCCCCACAAATGACATTTCACGATGCACAAACAAGTAAGACTAAAATTTCTTATATATTAAACCTTTTAATCATTTCTGAACTAAATTATAATTAAAATTAACATAAACAATAATCGTATCAATCTGATTGTGTTCTTCTTTCATTCAGAGTAAACAAAACTTCACAAATATCAAAAGATAAATGATAGAATGATAACTGCCTTATTTGAATTTTAAAACAAGAAATTATAGCAATAATACGCAACCTTGAGTTTATAAGTTTGAATACCATAACCTTACAGTCTTCACAAACCTCCAAACGTAAATTAAATTGTAACAAGCATCCCAAAAATTGCCTTCCAGGAATTACAATACTCCAGTCAAATCATACAACTCCGAATATCATAGCAATATATTTTAAATCATAATTATTTGATTCGGTTAAACTATTGATTAATATACCAACTACTATTAAAGATAAGAAACTATAAACAATTTAAAACAGCTTTAAAAGTTTCTATGCTGATGTCGCTGCACTGTTTTGTATTTAATAGTATATCTGTTTTCAGTGTTTTAAATTATTTAATTTAAAAATGTTGTACGTTACTTGTATAATTTTTCAACGCCATTGGCAAAGACATAACTGCTAGTTTTTTAGCTACATTGTTTTGAAAATATCACATTATTTAAATTTATTCACATTACAGTTTTAGGAGTTCCAAAAATTACTTCAGCTCATAACATTCTATACCCCCAGGGCATTTCCAATAACAAATTTCATCCTGATCTGATAACTCGCTTTTCAGTAAATAGGCGTTAACACCAAATTTTTTAATATGCTATAGAAGGTCTTAGAAAAATTAGCGGGTTGGGACACGAAACCAATTTAAGTTGATTTTCAGCTCTATAAATATAAACAAGTTAAAAAAATGTGTTGCCCGTTTGTAAGTCAAATTTTTTTGAATACTCTCAAAATTTTGAAAATATTTTACGCTTTGTAGCTTTTAGTTTCCGAAAATTATGTGCACAAAACATTGTATCTCTATAGGGCTATGACGATAGAAAATTTGAACTCACTCTGGCAACTTCTTTTTGAGTAATAAGGCGCTAAACTCAAACTTTTCAAAATATTGTAGCAGCCGCTATTTTAAAAGTTCGTTAAAAAGCGTTGGATTTACCTAACTATCTCATATGAGTCCTGTTTCAGATTCAACAAAATCGATTTTCGATACAAATTCTACCAATAAAAATTTCCGGTTTCGATTTTTTTTAAACCATAGTTTTTCGATGAATTTTTGATACACCCACGCATTCCAAAGCTAATCGAAATCGAACCATTGGTTTAGGAATTACACAGCGTAACGCGCACCGAGCTACCGAAAGACATTTGCTTGTTAAAAATCACTTTTTTTTGGTCCCTGGAGGTTCAAAACATATAATTCCGTCAAAACCTCAATTTCAAACATTTTTATGAAATTAATAGTTCCCTATACTGAAAGTATAGAAAAGTAATAAACCTTAAGGCTATTAAATAATTTTGTTTACATTGTTCTAAAATGGAAGTTAGTCGTTTGTGAAATGCATTTTAGATAAAGTACGCTATCAACAGTAACAAGAAAGAGATTCGTAATTTTAGAAACTACCCGGTTTAGCGCCTGGTTAAGAGGTTTTACTGAAACCACACATTGAAGTTAATCGGACATTCGGGATTCTCATTACTACGTACTTTAACAAGATTGAACAGGTTGTTTATTTCAGAGATACATTTTATTGTTAATGAAGAAACAAGGTTAGTTATTATTGCCAGCATCTATTCAAACCTGCTTTAAACCGATAAACTGCGCCTGTTAAATGTTAATTGTACCTGTCTAGCTTTCTTTGTCATAACTTACGATCTTTGCCGCTGTGTGCAACATATACGCTAAATACCTATGATAATTCATATATATGATGTATTACGTCAGAATGGAGCAGGGATACTTATACTGCTAATGCTCATTATGCTACCGTCAAGCTAAAACTACATTCGTGATTTATCAACCTGAATAATAAGAAAAATCAATTTCATAATTAGATATGGGCGTGCTCTTGCAACGATTCTATTAATTTCTACAATGCATTGATGTTAATCGGGTAATTTCGAGATAAAAGAGAGCATTGATAAGGGTTATTTATGTTTGGCAGTGTCAGCAACCGGTCCGATTATGAGTTATAGCTTCCGATACCAATCTTTCATACCAGAGACCAAACGCAGCTTTGTGTTATCCCATATGGACTCTACATCCCTTTTACAAGATCAGACTCGAACATTCAGATTCAATAGCGAAACCAAAAATATGTAAAGAACAATTGTGGATTTTCGTGTAGAGTAAGAAGGGTGACGTAAAAATTTTAAAAGTATGATAATGCGAACACATCATGATAGCTTTTACAAGAGACTTAAAAAAATTGTTTAAAATTGATGTGCTCGAAAATCGAGAACGGTGAAAATGAAATATATTATTTAAGTTAATACAAAATTATTATTTAAATTAGCGGAACCCGTGAGCTATGCCCCACCTTTTTTAAATGGTAAATAAGCCGCTTAAGTTGGTACTGTAGCGGGCCGTGAATCGAAGTCCTAATTTTATATAAAGATTGCTTTAATTCTATATAAATCGATTTTGACATATTTGTTTGCCAAAATTAGGAAGGGAGGGGGAAGTTAACCCCCCTAAGTATTGCCGAACTTAAAAATTAACTTGTGAATATTATTTTATTATTACTCATGAGCACTTCAGTTTAAACACAAATTCATCGACATCCGTTTATTAAACAGAGGGGCATGAATCTACCTTTTTCAAAAATTCATAGCAGGTCTCACAGAGAAATTAGTGGACTGGGACACGGAACAAATTGCACCCAATTCTCAGCTCTATAAGGTAAGAGGTTTTTTCTAAATGGTTCAATATTTGCACTTCATTGTTTTCATTAAATTTGTACAAAAATTCTCTTAGATAGTAACATTGTGTTCTTTTACGGCTATTGTAATACCAAATGTAATCTCGATCTTTAAATTAGTTTTTGAGCAAACAGGCGTTATAGTCGAAAATTTAGAAAAATCGTAGCAGCCGCCATTTTAAGCTAGAGCCAAAATATACTTTCGATTTGTCTTAACGCCTTATATAATATTCTGTTCTTAGATTTATAAAAATCCGTTTGTGAAAAAAATCCTACCAAAAACATGTCTAACGTATTAATGCAATAAAAATTAATAAAGAAAATAAGAGATGGAGAGGCTTTCAAATTGCGCCCCTCTCAAGTAAGGTGACCACATTTTCTTGGATAATAAAAACGACAAATTTAAAAAAAGGTTCATAGGAATATAATAACAGTTTGTGTTTATTATTGAACGTCATAAACGAAAATTGAAGAACAAAACAAAAAAATCTGCGAAATATTTTAATATTAATAAGTAAAATAAAATATAAACTATACGAAATTACTTAATGTTGATATTTTCCACGTGAATTAACTTATTTTAAATCATCATGTCTATCTTATTTTTGAAAAGTCATAAAATTGCACGCAATTCTTCAAAGTAGTAGTTGCGTTAGTTTGGGGGTCACATAGGTATGGCTAAACATTGAAAATATTAGCTCAGTAGCAACATTCGAGCGAAAAATTCACTAATTTATAAAATATTTTTGAAAGGTATCCTGTTTATCTAATAAATATTAAAAAATTGCAACCCGTTTATCGCCATTCTTTATAAGACATAAAACAATTAATTAAAGAAGAGCAACTGCATCGAATGCGGTTACTTTACTAGCTGACTAACCCAATGGTTATCTTACAGTTTATAAATGTAACACAATATACAAAATAACTGAGTATGTCGAGTGGGGGGCAATCTCATTGCCGTCGACAGTGATTGTCGTTTGAAACGTCCAGTCTAAACAACTACAAGGCGTTTTTGTCCTGTCTGTAAATAATTGCCGAAAACAATCAATAAACTGAGTTGAGATGCAAGGAGCCGCCGTTGTATTATTGTCGAGATGCAAAAGCATCGTGTTGTTATGGTGAGACAGTTGGGAATGTAATATATAGATAGACACTGTTTTCTGTATGACTAGCACCATTAGTTTTACTTATAATAAGTAATACCTTATTCTGTTTTAAACTGTAAATGTTTTCTCAAAGATATGTTTTTTCACCAAGATTTGAAATTGGTACTGGCAATTGATAACGGTAATTAGTGATGTTAGGCATAACCACTACTTACTGTATTAAATTGCTTTAAACACTAACTAGTTTATGTTCATACAGTATTCGCTCAGCACAACACACCCTTTTGTTGAATGTGGACGTTATTATACATAGGTTGACGTGTCCAACCAGAGTGTACGTTATAAATGTCAAGTAATTATCTATACACAATTATAGTTAATTTGCCACTTTAATTTCTAATCAACGATTGAAATAAATCATAGTTTGATGATGTAGAACAAAGTTACTAATTAGGTCAGTCCTTTGGGACGCTTTTAATCATATCCGGCTGCTAACAAGCAGTTTTCACCATGAATTTACAACTATATTAAGTTGATTTGCCCCTAGAAGAAGTACTGGTCAATATATTAAGGTTTATAGTCATTATATCATGCGAAACGTGTGTCGTAAATTTTGTTGTAGTTTATGATTAATGATTACGTGGGTTTCATTTTAGCCTATACATATCGTTATCACAAGTAAGTGATTTTACTATTCTTTCAAACAAATATAAAATGGAGAAGTTTGAAATTATATATAAACAAACATTTAAGTATATACTAACACATTAAAACCGTTAGTGGCCAATGAATTTTTTATTAGTCGTTAGATGTTATCGAATAATCGATTACCTGAATTTATATTTTATGCCTTCTTTATGACCAAATCATCATACTTCATTTTTATTGCTTGGCCGTAATTTGATAAGAGATCTGGAAAATTATATTTCATTAATACATATTTCATAAAGTTTTGTGCGTAAGACTGCCAAAAATTCCATCAATTTTCAATTTACGACACCTCACTGTGCTTACTTTACGATAGTTATTGATAATTAAGTTTCCTAGAAATTTTATATTAAGTAACTGACTTTGTTTTCAAAATTAACTTAATAGAGATTACCTTAGTATATTGTATGTACCAAAGAAGGTCGTTCACAATTTCTATACAGGTTTGTAAGTATAATAGGCACGGTTGAACAACCACGTTTGTTATTAAATCTAATAATAACCGCGTTTCGCTAGCTAGTAAGATAATTGTTTGAAACGAATTAAAAAATTTGTTAAACGAAAAAATTTTACTGAGAAAAAGAAGAGGAATATTTTTTGGCGAATGTTCACATATAAAGTTTTTTTGTTTCTATTACCAAGTACAAATTATACTTTGCATTTATGAATTTCATACGGAGAAGAAATAGTAGTAGAGTAACAATCCAGTTGTGTCCAACTTTTTTGACAAAGCTTTGCTTAGCGTAACATTTTATTATCATTAAACCGTTTCATAGAAGTTCATCCTGAATAATTGAACCTTTAATTACAAAGAACGTCTCGCGTTTGCTTGTCTTACTAAAATAATAAGGAGTAATTACAGTTAGTATCTACTAGTGGTGCTATAAATAACAGGTACATCACACAAAACATTTTCGTTTATATTAGGTTTCTTTTTATGAAATTAATATTTCAGTGCAAGTAAGGTTTGTTAATCCACACAACACTGCCGTACATTGGTTATTCCGCGTTTGAGCGCATTATATTTTTAATTACCATGTAAAAGTATATATATTTTATAACAGAATAAAAGGTATATAATATTAATACGTCAGGTGTGAATTTAATTATTTTAAAAATGTATTATTGTTTTATTTAATTTTATTGTTTTCGTGTCATCACATTTTACCTACTACAAAAGTGTTAGTAACAGAGATAATCAAGTTTTGTTCAACCGTTTCCACGAACCAAATATAAATCCTATAAATTTTTGCAAATTCAAAACAACTTTTAAAAATTAAAACTTTTTCAAAAAAATATTGCTGAAATATGTAAATGATTCTTTTTAATTGTGTGATCTTATAGAGCTAGGAATGAGCTAGTTTTGTATGTATGTATCTCAATCCGCTAATTACTCTGCTGCACTTTTTATAGAATTTTGGAAATGGATCATTGATGCCTCTTTATTTATTAAACGCGGGACGTTGTCTACTTAATCTAAATGCTCATGAGTGATAGTAGAATAAGATTCACAATTGAGTTTCTACGCGCAGTAGTAGTATTTGGGGATATTAACTTCCTTTCCTCGCAAATTTTCGGTTGTTGAATTTGCTATTTGATCTTTGGTGTTTCTTAATCGCAAGAAATATTTTTTGAGAAAATGGATATTTTCTCTCGCAAAACGCTTAGAATAATTCAGTTTCTACTTATAGTATTTCAGATTCAACATACGGTCACATCCTAGCGTATTATGCTAGTCAGCACAACCAGTTTATTTCGTTTTCCGAAGCTAGTAAAAGATATTCCGCAAAAGCAAATATACAGACAAATGTTCGTATCTGCATTTTTTATGATACGGTGTAACACACGATTTCATGTTTTGATGTACGCGGTCAGCATTTTTATTAGTTGTAACTTAGTTACCTGTGCTTATATGGTCTAAGATATGTTTGGAACCAAAAAAGATGATTTTTAAGATATGGGGAAGTCAAGACGGTGTGTTTTGCCAATTTATGTAATTTTCATACCTAGTGAGTCTTATCACACTTGCTCAGATATAGCGCTGGGTATTTTTTTTTGATATATTGACATTTATATCAATATATCGAATAACGATATACGAGCCCAAAACCATATACTAGCGCCAATCAATTATTTTGACACTTCTGTAAAACGAATCTCTCTAGAGACGTTACCTTTTTTTACAATGTTTGTTATTTAAATATTTAACAATGTACTTTTTATAGAAGAAAAGAATATTACATAAAGCAGAAAGAAAACTCGGTAAGAGAGATTTATAGCGGAAGAAAATCGAGAAAAACAATATTAGGCCCGATTATATGGTTTTGCGCTAGTAAAATTTTTAAAATGTTGATATATCGATGTTCTGATATATCGATATAATCAATATATTCGATATATCGATATATCGATATATTTGATGTAATCGATACAATTCATATATTTGATATATCGAATATATCGTTATATCAGTATATTAAATATAATCGATACCTATATCAATATATCGGTATAAAATACATTGTCGATATATCGAATATATCGATGTATTGAATATAATTGGTATATCGAATACTTTTATGTATTGGATATCGTAAATATATCGATATAATCAATATATTCTATATATCGAATTTATCGAATGTATCGATATATCAATATTCGATATAATTGATGTATCAATATGTTCGATGTAATTTATATAATCAATATATTGGATATCTCGATATATTCTCTAGCCCTACTCAGGTACAATCACTTATAAGACTCAATAGGAGAGAGTGTGATACTTAAAGCTATTGTTAAAAATCTTGGTTTCTGAATTCCTTTTCATCATACCTAATCACTTTCATTAAAATCGTTTTAATTGTTCTTCAGTTTTTGATGATTTAAAACCACCTACATGCTAGCCGCCCACATGTGCAAGAAAATTCCCTCACACACGCACATACGCACCTGTACACACCCGCAATAGATTAAAAACGTGAATTTTCAGATACTTGATATTAAATAACGTAGTATCTTATCGGTAGTATTTAGAAATGTCCTTCAAAGTGGGCATTGTGCTACCGTTTTTAATGCTCCTGTACTTCTGCATGCATGAGTTGTACCTAACTACTGGTTCATATTCGTCTTGTTTATATAGTAGTAATCTAGATAAATTATGTGCCGGTATAAAACAAGTTAGGTTTTGATGCTTCAAGCATACACATGACTACTTATGAGACAGAAGCTGTGCAACAGCGGCTTTTTTATTTGTGAAGGTTTTGCTAAACTTTTGACTGTAAACAAGCAGTATGAGAATTTATTTAAGTTTCTGTTCACATACTACTTTTAAAGGAAACCGGTAGCATAACATGAGAAGAAGCATTGTCCAAACTGAATTACGGCCACGTTGATGTACTAAAAGGGAATTACAAATAGTTGTATTGGGTTTGTACTAGATACCTACATCGTATGTTCCACGTAGTTGAAATTTCAAAGTTCATTTTTAACTATAACAGACAAATTTGGCTAAGTGAAAATAGCAGCTGTAATAGTGAATATTGTAAGCAGCAAACCTCTGAAATTAAAAACGCTAGTAGTAGTACACAAGAATTTATAAGCTGACTTGCTATTCAGCAAGTATGTAGGTAGCTGTCTTTGTTTGTAGCTTTTCATGAAAAAGGTTAGACATCGTTTCCGTAACAGTAGATTATCTAGGTAGGTGTGCGGCCCGCGGCTATGCGAGTGCCCTGCTTGTGTCTCCGTCAGTAATTGCAGCACTCGCTCGGACGAATCGCCCGTGGCGAGTCTAACCACACGATCCAGCACTACGTTAGACACTTGATATACACGTATGAAATGTTTACGTAAATTTGGGTATACCCGCGCGCGTTCTTTCTCGATATCGTGAGCTTCAAAGAGGTAATGCCAAAAATACCTCCTACATTAAATCTCCCCTTTTACGTGTTACCACACTACACTGTAGTTGAAGAAATTAACAAAAAGCACACACCCAAGACTGTGCGGTAGATACAGTGAGCATTTAATTACTACTAAAGCATTTTTGCTTAAAAATGAATTTTGGCGTCATGTTTCACTGGCAATTCGACTGAAAAACGAGTTAAGACATGAATGTAACCGTGCCCTTAGCAAATATTTGTTGTACTTACATGGTTAAAGAGATGTTTGAAACAGGATATTGTTTCCGTATTTTGATGATAAGCTTTTGCTTTCTCTTTCTCCCTTGATGGCATTCTAAAGAAAATCAATTTAGCTATAAATAACAGAGCCGATAGTCACGGCACAGTAGTCGCCGTCGAGTTTAATCTATTTGCTTTGTTAATTTGATCTGCCAGTATAATTCCAAATTAATTTTAACATATACCGCATTCTTGAAGTCCAAATGCAACGCATTTACACGCGTTTCATACTAGATGAATATTAAATTTATCGTTTGTAATATGCAGATCTATGAAAAAGGTAATGCAAGCACCGGTTCTGTGTTAAATGCTTACATTCACTTTATATTTTGTAATTCAATTTAAATAAAGTTTATATTTTCAAATTAAATCTTCCAATAAAACCTGTTTGTGTCTTTTTATTTAATTCCACTGCTCACTTTATTGCAAATTACTAATTCGTAATATTCCTTATAGGTAAGTCTGAAATTTAACCAAAAATGGTATTGTTGTTAATCGATTTTAAATTTTCAATCTAATTAATATCATCAAATCATTAAGTGTTTAGAAAACTTGTTATTTTTGATGGCAGGCCAAGGGAGAGCTTATTCTTGTAGATTATAGATAATTTCAGATCACGCTTGTAACCAACGCTACATTCCATAACAATTTAACTCGAATCCATCATGCAAGTTCATAGCATTGCTAGGTAACCAGGGACATCGTACAGAATAAGATGACAGCTGATTAATTATAATGGAAAGTGGGAAAACGCCACCACACCCATGTCTCTAAAGATGCATACAGCTGAGGTAGAATAGTGCCATCACACAGAATTTGCTTTGGCAAAGCTCTTGCTAGTTACAGTTTATATCGACCACTAATTTGTATAGGTGTAGAGATAATCTCCTTGCAAGCTGTAGTGCAACTATATTTTAATTCTAGCAGAGAAGTTTCTATTATATGAAGGTTTTAAATAAATGTGATTTTACATTATTTAAACAAAAAAATTGTAAAATTAATGTGAAAAGAGATGCCTAGCCTAGCGTTCGTCAACTATATTTTGGATTATAGGTGTCACAGTAAAAACTAAACGTTTTTTTGCAATTATAGTGGGCTAGGATTTGAAAAGCATATCTTGGGCGTGATTAACATGTTCACAAAGCGTATACCTTTATAGCGCACAAAAATGTCCGAGTCGGATTGTAACGTAACTAGTTAGTGGTTCGAGCTTCTGACGCATGAAGCTATCCGTAATAGCAGCCATCGTGAGAAGTTGCGTATTCTAAAGAAGATACAGCGAGCGCCTCTGTGCATGAGATACATTTGGTCACTTTTTATTATTATAAATAATCTGCTTGTTTTATTCTTATTGTAAAACGTGCGCGTGACATCGTCTAAAATGCGGACAACCAGAAGTTTTTTTAGCCGGAAAATGCAATTAAACGTTTTCTTTTTTTATAATCACAATTTTGGTATTGTTGTGGTGTAAATAACCGCTGTATTACAATTTCATAAAATGCTGAAACTATTCAAACGCTATTTAGCTTTGATAATGTTTTATAAAAGGACTGGTCATGTTTTGATATTAAAAACCAGTTTAATCGTGAATACATTTCATGGTGCGTTTAGTATCATCTTTTTTATTTCTTAAAGTTTCATGCAACATTATATTGTAATTATGTTTCACATTGTTAATACTTCATGCATTTTGATTATGCTAGAATAATTTCACGTCAAGCAAAGACTTTTATCGCCATATGCCTAGAGCAAAGGTGATTCTTATGTAGGTGAACCACTTCCCTTTGAAGTTATTTTAATGGTATAGCTTACCATAATCAGGGCCGTAGCTAGGACGACAAATTAGATACAGCTTTAAATGTATTAGAAGCCGTTTGTCAGGACACACAACTGCTTGCATGTTTTAAAGATTTTGTTTTTAAGTACTAAATATAAATGACTGTTACTCTTAGGCATAAGTTACCACAAAGGTTCGTCGATGTTAGAGTAGTTGCAGGATCTCATGATCCGTGCGCAATAAACCAAAATATGCTACTGACGTCACGAACTGTTCTAAAGACCAACCTGAAAATATCGTTGCCGAAATATTTGGTGTCATTTTTATGCGTGTTTATATTTAAATTTCCCTGTGTTATTAGAGGAAACAGTTATTTTGAAGACTACAGCGGTTTATTTACTGTGTAGCTGTAAGTAGAAGTACCTAAATTTAACATTTTTATGGAATACTTATTAAAACTGTTTTTAGGTTATAATCCACCTACAGCGTTTTCTTTGCAAAAGTAGTGCGTTATTTAAAAACTTCGCAGCAGTATCTGTTGTACAGTAAGTAACAATAATATTCTATTGGCAGTACCAAGTTCTACTTTGTTGAAATCCATTTTCATTCTGTTTAGCCATTTTACTAATTAAAGTTTATTTACAGATCACTAGTAATTATGAGCAACGCCAAACGAACAGTGCACAGTCAAGGCCGTGAAATAATTTACAGCGTTTATAAATTTATGAAGGAAGAAAAGGATGCCAAAGAACTTATTATTCCTTTAAGCAGTTTGATCGAAAGGGTGTCGCAGGCAACTGGCGTTGGATCAGCCACCGTCAAAAGAATTGTTAAGGAAGGCAGGCTACAACCAGATGGTGGCAAATTTACTTCCCCAAGGAAAACCATCAATAAAAGCAGTCCGAGGTCTACGTTGGATCAGTACGAAGAAGAAACTGTACGCACAATTATTTATAGATTTGCAAATATTCACAAAAGAAGACCAACGATGCAGGCTGTATTTGAAGCAGTGAAAGATGAAGGCATTCATTTTTCGAAGTGGTTACAAGAGAAATTGCTTTCAAATATGCAACAAAATTCTGTGTTGGATATCGATAATGCATCGTACCACAACGTAACCACCGAACCAAATCCAACCTCGGCTTGGAAAAAAGAGGACATGAGGAGATGGCTAATGGAAAGAAACTTACCGTTTTAATTTAATATATTATAATATATAATTTCAATTACAAGACACAAAAGTGGAATTATATGCAAACATAAACCAGCATAAACGAGTTAACAAAGTATATGTGATCGACAAAATTTTAGCCGAACAGGGTCACGTGGCACTGCGCTTGCCCCCATATCATCCGGAACTCAACCCCATAGAAAAAATATGGGCATTGGTAAAAAATCATGTGGCTGCCCATAATACAACGTTTAAAATGGATGATGTCAGGAAGTTGGCAGAAGATAAATTTAATGTTGTTGGTGTGCAAGAATGGGCAAACATTTGTTCACATGTGAAGAAGGTCGAGGACGAATATCTTGCCAGGGAATATATAATAGATGATGTGCTGGAACTTATTATAAATGTTAATGACAGCAGTGATGACTCGGAACTGTATTGGTCTTCTGACGATGAAGACGATTTAGGTTGTAAACCATTATAATTATATATAATTTTTGCTTTTTATTATCTGAAGACACTTAGATTTGATATTTAACTTAAAATTGTTTACATTCATTCCTTTCATTTTAATATGGATTGTATTTGCATTCAATTTGAATTTATGTATAATATTTAATTGTGTAATCGTGTTGTACGATAATTGCATTAAATTTGACTTCATGTACCTATAATTTGTTTTATTGTGTTCTGATTTTTGCTTAATGAAAACACTTCCCTTTAATATTTCATAATATTTACATTCATTCATTTCATTTTTTTTGGGGGAAGTGGTTTATTTAATATATTATCATTAATTTGGTGAAATTTAAAGAGTTAAATTACACACTTAACGCATAGTCTATTTTAAATTTGGCGCCTACATGCTAGCCTGATGTTTTTAGGTTGAGCCGAAAACACTGTTTGGGCGTCCTTTTCTACAGCCTTCTCACTCCCGGCGGTGCGCAATTCGCGGATCATGAGATTTTGCAACTACTCTACGTTATTTAGCTTGGGTATTAAAGTTGCCTCGGAGCCTTATTGGTCCCAAAAATAGCGTCCTGGAATTCAAATGGTAGTTTTGATCAAAACCTGCTAATGTCACTCGGAAAGGCTTATGTAAAACTGTTGTACTTTGAGTTTAAATAAGCAACTGCATAATATAAATTTATATATTTTAGACACATAAATCTATTTATATACCGTGTTTATTATTATTAAATTTGTGGTCAACCCTTGCCATGAAAAAACAAAGCAGTGCCTTTGTTTAGTTCACAAAGCTACAGTCAATTAATTTGTCATTTTGATAACTATAATATATGATTTAAGGTAAGACATGTAGTTCATATTCCATAGCAAGACTTGACAAAAAATTTTAATTATCGCGCGATATATTAAATCGCTAAATGTGTCATCATAACACTACGACAAGTTCTTGCATCTCGACAAATTTTATCACCACAATACGACGGCGGCCCTTGACATCTCCGGTCAGTATATTGTTTGTTTTTGGCAATTATTTATGTTTCAGTCACCACTGTTGCTATAACTTGGGTATTTATGGCATACATATATTCAGGCGGGTAAGGAATTTTGCACAGCAAATTTGAAAACATTTCCTTTATTAACGGACCATCAACATAATAAAAGCACTGCACACAGAACTTTATTACAATTAGATTCGAAACTGCATTTGTTTACAGCGATTTGTGTGAATATAAATATGGGTATAAATGAAATAATATGACGGGCAATACATGGACAAATAATTACTTAATCGGGCAAAATTAATAGACAAAAAATAAGCAACAAAGTGTCAATTAAACCAGCAAATTTTAACACTTACAACGAGAACAGAATGTTAAATGGCTTCTATCAAATAATGCCTGCCTGTCTGTTTGCTTCTGATACTAAAACTAAGGGGATCCCTACAGTAAACAAAACGACTTGAACAAATTTTGCGTAGAACGTTGTAAACCCGAGTGGCAGCTAAAAGAGTGGACTATTATGTTTATAAAATCCACATTTCATTTACTCGAATATGAGGAACTTCAGTTAAAACAAGAAACGCTTAAATATACGATTAAAGAAATGATCTTAGAGCAATATTATTAACAAAACTAGCAGAGCCAGTGGACTACGCCCCATGCGTTGTCATACACACAATATGGGAGCAAATTTATTGAAAGAGATATTAATGATGTAAGCGGTGTTAAGATGTAAAGCATGGTACATGAATGCGCGGTCACTAAAAGTTGTGACACGTCGAGATTTTAAGCATATTACTGAATGCGCGGTCACTACGAGTTAAGAAAAGAAGAAGGGATCCAAATTTAATACACAGAAGTTAAATAACCAGTATCGAGATGTAAAACACGTTACTGAATTCGTGTGTCACTAAATGATGAAGGCTTCCGGATTTACTATACCTATAGAACACATGGGCTAGGACTGTGATCTGTGGGCTACCACGCTAGCAAAAAATTAAACAAAAAAAGGGGTGTAGCCCACGGGTTCTACTTGTAAATTATAAAATAGGCATTAACAAAATGGGACTCTTATATTGTTTCCAATTTTACTACATCTATATTTTTTCCCTTTTGGGGTTGTTAACTCTAGTTCAACTATTGTGGAAGCTGCATTTGCTTTCATTTTTTCTATCCATCTTTTTAGATTTAAACTGCTGTTTCCCAAAGTGAAAATGGGAAAGGCAAAAAGAATTACATATTATGTGCATTTTTATAAACTCGTAAAATCAAGGAAATAAAATACCTCAACCAAAGTTGCTCTTCTGGAAAAATAAAGAATCTCGTGCAATTGCATGAATGCTTAAAGCAATTTGTGGTACCTACTACATGGCAAAACTTTTATTACCAAAAACGACATATTTAGAAAAAGGCAATTTGGCAAAGTCGTCTTTATTAACTCTTTCAGATAAAAATCAACCAATAAACTGTGATCAAAAATGGCTATTTTTTTAACCAATTGCCACTGATAGACCTTGGTTACCATAACACCAACTTTAGATAATATTACTCACCGTATGTGCAAAAGTATTTTTATTGACGCTACTCCATTTGCTGTGACTTGTATCTCTTGTAATACTCTATCCCAACCATTAGCTCTCCTGATCCAACATACCGTTACAATCAAAACCTGAATTGCCTGGTGCATTAGTTACCTGCTCAGTATAATTTATTCTATCACTCATGAGCAATTAAGCCTAAGCAGAAAATTTTTAATTGTCCCCCGTTTATAAGGTATAACGGGGAGGGAATTTTCGATTGTCAAAAATTTGTTTAAAGTGTCACAGAGAAATTAGCGGACTGAGACAACAACTAAATTAAAGCTCATTTCTAGCTTTATAAGCCTCTAAAATTTAAAATTTTAGCTTTCAAAAAAATTTTTGCGCAATAACAATACGATACAAAAGTTTATCCCGATCTGTCAACTCCTCTTTGAGGAGTCGTTTTATAGATAAAAATTTCCAGAGGTCAGATTTGAAAAGTTAATTTTTGAAAAAAATTCTACCAAAAGAATATAATTTTCTTCAGCTTCTGCTTTTAGGTTTTTTTAAAGGTTATTTTGTTGATAAATTTATGCTAAACCCTCGCATTCCAATATTTATTGAAATCGCACCATCAGTTTGGGTTTGTAGATCGCGCCCCCCTGCCCACACATACATTGTTAAAAGTCATTTTTTTTGTTATTTCAGGAACAAAAAGTGTATTTCCGACAAAATTTCGATTTCGTAAGTTATCGTGAAATCGATACTTTTTTATACTGAACTATAGGAAAATGAAAATCTGAAATATTTATTTTTAACTCGGGGAAACAACACTGTTATCTAAAACATAAAGTTTCTCTGCGTTAACTTATTCATTGCAGATGTGTCAAAATTTCTTTAATAGTATTTTTTGCAACCCTGCTTATTTAAAAATAATGCGTAACCATATAATTCTATAAAGTTTATATGAAATTTCAATTTCCCACCTTTTTTCCGAAAATTGTTGTTACTTATTACGACTTAAAAGTTTTTCGTTAAATTTCGTTTTGGTTAAATCTGGAAGTGAGAATTTTTTATTCTAACATTTTTACGTTTACTCCTGTCGATACTTATGCAATTTTTCAGACATTTACATGAAAAATTTCACTTTTTTAACAAATATAATTAAAACATATGTAACTTTCTACTACAAGAAAATAGTATAGTAGAAAAAAGTTAGCGGCGATATCACGTGATGGATCTGTGTTTATGAAGTTCTTTTAACTAATGACTTGACCATTAGCTCATTACATTCAATGTTTTAAGTCAAAAAATGTAAATGATGGAAGTAACACCAAATGATAATTCAAACCACTCCAATTTTCTTTATAAAAATATAAAATCCATAAAATGTTGGCTAACGAATGCTTAATATCAACTTCAAATTGACAGCTATACAAATTTTATAGAATTATTTAACTACTGCACTACATTACCGTAATTTCTGCTATATTTCACAGACTGAAAATTCCATTGTTTGTACAATATTTTCATTTATATTATATTCAAATTTCTAAATATTGTTAACCAGATTTAAAGACCAAGCCAGGGTTTCAATATTACGTTAAATTAAGCAATTACCCCAACATAATTTAGAAGTTATTTGCCTTGGAACTTGGATACTAATTCAATTTCTAATTTTATCAGCTTTTGCTTGCATCTATTACATTCTGAATCCATGCTGGAGGGCGCGTCGAAGGAACTGGCGCTAATGTCATAAAACAAAAGAAGAGCAAAAGCATTTCTATCGATCCGCTCGAACGAAGTTGGTATTTTATTATTACTGCCCTATTATTTGCTTAATACTTAATTTCCGGATTTTGCTCAAGCCGGAAACATTTAAACAATCTTCTTTCATATAGTTTTTCTCGGTCACTGTTGCTTCTAGAGCAGTTTTCATTCTCATTTTAAAATAACGGTTTGTATGTACTTCGCCGCAACTGTTGATGTAGTAGATGAAAGTTATTAATTTTATACTAACGGAACCCGTAGGCTATGCCCCACTACTTTTTTTGCTTCTGCATTTTAAATAATAAATAAGCTAATTAAGTAGGTAGTGTAGCGGACCGTGGATCGAAGTCCTACTTTAAATGAATTATATAGGGATTGCTGTATTTTTTTTTTATATAGTAAATCCGGATCCCTTCGACCCGTCTCAACTTTAGAGAAATTCGGTTGCAGCTGAGATTATGCAACCGAAGCGGCGCACGAGGTTATTATTTATTTAAAGGTTACCATAAGCTGAGCAAAGTACTTCTAGGTTTTCAATACTTAAGCTATTGTTACTTATCATTTATGTGCAAAAGTATTTTAATATTAACGTTTCACGCCTCAACATCGATTACAATAACATCCCGCCATTCTTACTACTGTACCAAGAGCATAGCTGCATACTAGTCATATTAAAAGAACATACTACTTGATATTAAACCTTCTACATAGAAACAGTAGTATAAACTTTTCGAAAATCTTATTTTTTTTATATTTGATGAAATTTAAAAAAATACAAATGAGAGAACAAATTAGTGCCCCAAAAATTGAGTGGGAGGGGAAAATTAACCCCCCTTATTTTTGACATCTAACAATTAAGTTGTGAACTTTATGTGAACTATTACTCATTTAGCTTAAACAAACTTTTTGTAGCCTCCCTCCCGTGTATTAAATAAAAGAGCATACGATTTTGATTTTAAGAAATTCATAGAAGGCATCGCAGAGAAATTACGAACTAGGACACAAACCAAATTGTAGTCCATCCCTATCTATAAGCATACACAGTTTAACAGAAATCGTGTAGCTAGTTTTTGAATAGGATTTTTATCAGTATTTTTACGCAACAATTTTTCATTTATAATGGAATTCTATTAGATGGCTACATTGTGCTTCCTTAAGACTTTATAGTACCAAATTGTTTACTCGTTATTGAGTAATTAATAAAGCCCTAAAATTAAAATTTTCTAATAATACTTGCGGCCGTCATGTTACTGCTAGTACGTTCTAAAAGAAGCATTCGCTTAGATCTAAGGTCTTCTATCAGATTTCGTTATTCTATTTTAAAAGTTATGTTTCTGAAAAACAAATGCTATCAAAAAACATGACTAACTTCCGCATCCGGTTTCGTTTTTTTAAAAGCTTTTTTTTGTCCGTAAATGTTTCAAATACCGTCACATTTCGGAGCTCATCGAAATCGGATTATCCATTCGGGGGTTATGAAGCATCACATACAACCCACACACATGCCTAAAGTCACTTTTAAAACCACTATTTTGGGTTCCTGGAGGTCCAAGACATGTATTTTGGTAAAAACTCGGGTTAAAATTTTTCATGACATCAATACTAACCGTATAGGAAAGTAAAAAAAATCTTAGGGCGTAAGGTTCAGCTAGTTCTTCATAAAGGCGATTTGGTAAACACAGTAGTTTGTTAGTTTGCTTTTTAATTCTTAGCCTATTTTGAAACATGAGCGAAAATCGTTAATAATAAAGAGAATCAATTCGGTTCATTTCAACTTTTGTTCTCAATGTTTTGGTCACTTTTGGTTACGTTTATTAATTGTTAGGCTAAAACAAAATTGAATAGGTCACAGCTACTCTGACCTACTCGTATTTGTTTTAAAAATGGATGAACACAGATTGCTTGTAACGTAATTGTTCAATGTAGATTTGCCCAATTTCTGTTTTGCTTGTGCATATTTCCGCATTTAATGTTATCAATGAATAGGTGTAAAACTAAAAAAAAATTCTATGTCACGCTAAATTGTTGTTTTAACAATCTGCAGTTTAACACTATTGTTTCTTGAATATGAATGAATAAACGCTTTAAAACATAACTCTGTGAACCAATATATTACTGTAAGCGCGTTTTGTGCATGATAACATCTTCTAATATAATAAGAATACCGAAAAATGCCAGCCCTAATATTGAATGATGTTTCTAATAAAATTGTAATAATGTTCTAAGTGCAGTGCTTTTCTTATATTAATTGCGTTATTAAAAGAAATAATGTGCGGTGCGAAATTCCATGACAGCGCAATAAATACAGTGAACGGATGATGTTTACTGTCTGATTTTTCCGACCCCCCAGAATTGAAATAAGCCATCAATAACCAAATTAAAACAATGTAAATTTTTCCGAAAACAATCAATAAACTAAGCGGAGATGTAAGGGCCCGTCGTCGATTTTGCTGATAAATTTTATCAAAATGCAAGAGTCCGTCGTCGTGTGAGGTGAGACAGTCAGGGATTTAGTATACATGGTGTTTCAGCTAAAACTCCCCACCCTTATAACTTCCTAATTTGAAGAGATACAGTTTTAAAAGTTTTTACAAAATATTTTAAGAGTTCAACGCTTAACCCAAAATAATAATAAAATTTTTAAAACGTATTGTGGTTTTCACGTTACGCCATTTTGAAGTTTTGTTCAAAAAGTTTTTCAAATTGAACCGTATATTTTTAAACATGCTATTGAATTGTAAATTTTTTTTCTTTGTCAAATGATGCATCATTTTTATAGGCTTGCATAACAAATTTTTCGAATAAATTCGATTTTTGTGAAAACTACTAAATGAAGATAACCAAATGAAAATCGTTGTTAATATTGTTTTTAATAATAATCTGTTTTAATTAATCTGATTAAAATTCATTCGTTAAAATCATTTATAAAGGGTGTATTACGCTATAAATTAGTTGGAAATCCATTTGAACAAAATTACATTGTATTATTAGATAGCCTATGACAAGTTTTCCCAGGCTATCTGATATGCATGTAATTTTGTTTAAATGAGTTCTTAACTAATTTTTAGCATAATATTGTAAATATAATTGATTTTAATAAATGAATTGTAATCAAATTAATTAAAACAGATTAATATTCACAATAATGTTTACGATCTTTATTTTTTTAAATCTGCGTTTAGTTGTTTTGAAGGCATTTCACAAAAATTACTTTCATCGAAAAATTTATTATGCAAGCCATAAAAAAATTATCTTTTCGTATTTAAAAATATACGGTCTAATAAGAAAAAAACTAAAACATTTAAAAAAAAATTTCAAAATGGCGTAAACGTGAAAACCGCAATAGATTTAAATAATATTATTGGTGATTTGGCGTTAAGCTGCTAAAATATTTTGCAATATCCTGTAAAACCGCATCTCTTCAAATAAAGAAGTTATAAGGCTTGAGAGTTTTGGCTGGGACACCCTATATATTCGTGTAAAGAAACCTTGTAGAAATACAAATATTTTTAGTTGTAAAAGAAAGATAACATATTAATCATATACATAGTTCAACCGTAAGGTTTCGCATAATAATAAACAATGCAAGGCAATAGACGGAAACATTATTTTATTTTTTGTTTTATAAGGGGTGTATCATGGGCTGTAGTGCAAATTATTTCCGCAGTCTAAAATTTAAACTTAGTATAATAAAAATCAAACATTTGTGCCTTTTGAAAGAAGAAAATAGTGATTTACGTCAAAAAACAAGTATTCATACACAATTCAGATGCTCATGAATTGAAAACGTTTAAACTAATGTTATTTTTTGAGTTAACGAGTTTACCACACCTTACTCTGGCTAGCTTTTTTTATTCCAAAATAGTCAACACAGTTTGTGTGACAAACATATCAATATCCTAATATCCATAAAGTCCGGAGAGCTAGGTGGTCACGGTTTTGTTCATGTAACAATGCCACTTTGAATATTTAATTTAAGACTGTTTGATAAATCTTTTCTCATGAAAAGAAAGATGTTTTTTTATATTTGAAAACAGCAACAAGTTAATTAAAAACAATTATTAATATGGAATTCCTACTTGCAGACACGACCAGTTAAAGTTTCATAGTACTGCCTGGATTCAGCTAAGAAATCACAACTTCATTCTGAATTTGGAAGAAATTGGAGTTTTTCTTTGTCTTGTGATTTTTTATTTAAGCAGATTATGAACAGTGTAATACAATATTGTGTAGTAAATTATCAAGTCAATATCGAAGAAAAGCGATGAAAGTGTTTTAGGGGTGAAAGTAAAACTTGTAATCACAGAAAGAGTTCGCGAATACAACAAGTATAAGACACTTTCAATCAATATTAATAAAAATGTATTACGTTTTCTATAAAGAATGGGTTAGTACTGAATAGGACATCTAATTGCTTTATTAGTTTTAGGCGTGAATCTACGCTACCTTTATAAGAGTATAATAAAATTCCTTGTTAAAATTAACTGCGCCGGATGAGCTGTTATAAGTGTGTAAAGCGTTCCATCCGGTATTCTGCGTATGAAACAATAAGAAAAAGTTGTTCGCATAATTATAGGTTACAAAACACCGGTCATTATTAATTATAGAGAAGAATCATTACTAGAAATTGCATTCACCTTTTGCCTTTGTATAAGTTTGGTAATTCTAGGTACGCTGTAATTTCACGAGATGCGTACCTAAGAGACGCCATAAAGCTCGGAAAATGTGACAATAGAGCGTCGCTTGAATGTAACCATTAATTTCGTTAATTAATTACCATCTTAATTAACCGCTGTAACTCACAAAAGTTCATTAGTCGACCACTAAGCTACTCTTGATATGTATTATTTTAAAGCTTTGTGCTTCCAATTTCACATAATTTATAATATTTTGAAACGCAGTAATAAAATATATATTGGATAGGAATTAACGAAAACAACTGAAATATTATACCTACGCTATATTTCGTTAATGCTGATTTGTACGATGTCGATTAGATAGCACGACGAATACTTTTTATGTTCGCTTGTGGAAAATAATATACTTTGAACCAAGCATTCCGAAACGTATGAGAGCATTTAAAGTTAATAACAAGTTAGGGTTTTGTAGCTCGAGTAAATCAAGTCGAACGGGCATTGTCTAATTCGGCTATAATAATTTTGCCGCCGGTATTTCCAGTGTTCCTCTGGCCGTTTGTAAAAGCAATTGGTGCTCATTTACGTCAGAAAGCTTGTCAAATTTTTTACAAGAAGTGCTTCATAGAAAATACACGAATACTTTCACATATTTCATCCAAAGTTATGAGGTGTAATATATATATCTCGGTTCTTGTTTTTGTAGAAGCACATAATAGATTTTGGCAGCTGTTATAATATCTTTTCACTGCAACTATTAAATAAACTATCCTAATTTCCTAAATTTTAATAACAAATTAGGGCAACGGTAATTGCCACCAATTATTTACTCATAATATTTACATCATCATCCCATTAAAACAGAGTTTTTTAATTAAGGACAAAAATGTTTGATACAGCGCTTTATCTATTGCTTAATATAAACTATATGTTACGTTTTAAACAGAAAGCAGAAAGTTTCGGGAATAATACTTAAAGTGCTATAATTATAAGAAGAAGCAATTATGGTTTCTACTATGCAAAGTTATACAAATATTTTAGCTATTGTTTTAGGTATTTGAAATATTTATCGATCCGCCTAATTTCGGTAAAAATGGTAAAAGTGTTTATTTACTTCCCAGACTTCAATCATTTTACCGCTCTATTAGTAAATTCGTCCCTATTTTCTAGAAAAGAGAACTTTTTGTAGATCTTTTTAGGCATAATTTGAGATTAGGCCAAAATACTCCTATATTAGCTAACCTTATTATTAGACTAATGAAAAGCGCTCCGCCACAAAACCCGAGTTAACCAGAATGACAGTAATTGTTATTTTGACAACAGTCGACCATTTTAGATCGGTTGAATTTTACCTGTTACCTGGTGGGAAAAGCAACTGTTCAACTGTAGCGCTATATAAAAACTCCACCTTGTTGGTGTCGAACATCTTATAATCTAATGCGTATTTAAGTACAACTTAGGTACTTTAAATTTACTGACAACTACCTTTTTGTTTCAGATTCCCTGAGTTACAGAAGAATGAAGATAGCGATGTGATGGATGAATTGACACTATTTCAACTAAAGTGAGGCAATTTTTAAAAGTGCTTTTATAACTATAACAATGTATTAGATGTGAGTGGTTGATTTGGATGGAGATGGGATAACTATGGTAACGCACAAACCCATCGATGTTGCCTTTTGTTACATTTTTTATACGAAAGAATGACCATAACAGGTCAAATGTTAATGTAATGGACTTAAAATGGCCTTCTATTCGAAACGTTGAATAAAAACTGCGGTAAAAAGACGAATGGCCGCTTGCAAGGTGTCGGATTCGTGACTAAAGTGATTTTATATCAAGTGCCCAAGAATTTATTATCATTAAATTTGAATTTATTATTTCTGAAAACAATTTTTTGGAAACATCTGTCGCGATTACTGCATAGTAATTTTCAACAGCATATTTTAAATTTTTGTATTCTGTTCTATATACCTACAATTATTAATTAGGTATAATGTAATTGCATACTTTGTGACTAGTAGACAGAATAATGTATTGTTTTAAATAGTGCAATAACAGAAATTAAAGACACTGTTTAAAAGACAGGAATTTGTTTAGTAATTACTGGTACTACTTTAACATTAAATATGGCGACCGGATACGACTTGGTTCATACCTATATGTATGGATATTTATCCTTACAAATAAATTACGCAGAAATACCTACATTTTGTTATAATTAACTATTGATGGTTCTTCCAATCACGTTAGCCAAGTAATTTTCAAAATTATAGAGCGCGAGAGATAGTTTGTCTCAATAATAGTCTGTATGAAGAACACACCTGGGAAATGATTTAGAAATAATTTTTAAAATTTATAAAATTTAATACATGGTGCCAATTGTCACATAGAACTTAGAAGTGAGATATTTTATTTTAGTTATTGATTTATAATATTATTGCGAATGCGAGTATGTTAGAGTTTGTACATTTTCTCTCACACGTAGTCACCAAACTATATTCAATGCTTGGAACAAATAGATAGTCGTGTGCAGATACAGAACATGTAGGACGTACGTAGAATAATTATTTAAAAAAATTTCCAATTTTCAGTTATTCGTTTTAAAACCAAAGCAAAAATGTTTACAACAATAGAATCTCATATACCATTGCCTACTGTAACTCTCGTGTTATTTGAGAACCCTTACGCTTCTCGCAGCTGACGAAGTTAATTTAATGCAAAAAAACCTAAAAGCCAAAAAACATTACATCTTATGAGCAGAAAGAACGCTATCGCTGCTGTTTGTCGGTTGGTATAATTTATCAACATAAATTGGTAAATGCTTACAATTATACTAGAATTCTAAACTGTTTAATCATGTTTTCCACCGTTACTACTTTTTTTACCTAAGTTATCAAATCATCTTTGAAGTGCTGTTTGAGGTCAAAATGAAAATCTTTAAGGAAATATTCCGTATTGAAAAAAAAAATAATCTAGAAAAAACAAAATTGCTAGAAAGAAAAGAAACTGTCTTAAAGAAATATTTGTTTTCATTGTAAATTTTTCTAAGAAAATTATTTTTTCTTCTTTTAAATTTTCTCTTTAACAAAAAAATATTTTTTACTCTTTTAAAACTCTGATTCTTTAACAAAATTTCTTTTACTTTGTTTATCTCTTCAAGAGGATATTCAGCTCCGTGCCACTTGACAAAGTTGCGCTACATGTTGGTTGTACATGCTGGCATAAATTCGTTGGTTTTGCAGGCTATTTCGGTTATTATTTGCAATTTAAAAAAAAACTGATAAATTTTTACCTTCCTCGCTATACGAAAGAGGCGCTATGGGGAAAGGTACTGTAATCGTCAAGTAGGATTTGGAGCAAATGCGATCATACAACGAATAAAGTTGTTTTCGTTTTGGGCTTACTGGCCGATATACGAGTTAGGACTAAAGGAACGGTACTTTAATGTCAAACATTTTTAACTTCAACATTTTGAAAAATAAGCAGGTTTTAGAGCCTTGGAAAACCGATAAAGCGGACGCTGCATTGGTATCTGTGTGTGCGTCTGTATACACCTTACGTTTACAGTCTATAGGCGACTTAACGCAGAATATCCAAATTTGGCTGAAAGATTGGAAATTCCACTGGAATCAAACCCCAACAAGATTGGTCCGATAAAAAGGAGAGGGAGAGGAGAGGTGCTTTATTTAGACGCGCTAAATAACCTTAGATTCGTATTCTAGGCATATCGTATACCCGATCTGCGTAAATGCGATCTCTCTATCAACCCGCCACTGTCCCCATCGTCAACTTTTTGTCGTTTTTTTCTAATTTAAGAATTTTGGCTTTAAAATCGATATGAGCACATAAAACGACAGTAGGAACGTAGGAACTTACCATTAAGAAAACCACTGAGAGGTTTCTTTTGGTCGTTTACCTAAACAGTTTAGTTAAATAATTGCCAAAAATACGGCAGCCAAAGGCCTATCGGACGTTAAAAGTCGATTTTGAGATTTCAACGGATAAACATTGGTTACAACTAAATAACACAAAATATCATAAAAGCGACCGACTACTTCAAAAAATAGGGGGAGGGGTGCTCTACTTCAATATAGACATGCTTGGAAAAGAACATTAGATTAGTATTGAACACATGTCGAATAGCCGATATTTTAAAGCCCGATTTTCCTACCACTCCACAGTGTCCCCTCCACCAACGATTTTTTGATATTTCATAAATTTAAGAATTTCGGCTTCAAAATACAATAGGAACAATCTTCCATTGAGAGAGCACCTTTGGGAGGTTTCTTTTTGGTCGTTTATCTGAACCGTTTAATTAGTTAATCGCCAAAAAAACTATCACCAAGTTATGAAATCAATTTTAGATTTAAACGGATAAATATTGTTTGCAATTAGGAAATACTAAAAATAAAAACAAAATTCAGAATTCTAAAAATTTTAAATTTTTTGTTTCAAAATTTTGATTTTTTTTTTAAATTTTTTAAACATTTTTCTATTTTTGATAATTTTTAAATATTGAAAATTATTAAATTTGTTTGAATTTTCAAAATTTTTAAATATTCAGAATTTCAAAACTGTTTTTTCAAGGCTCAAAACTTTTGAAAATACTAAATATTTTAAAATTTTCCAAAAGTTTTCAATGTTTTGAATATTTGTATTAATACCAAACAATTTAAAAATGTTAAAAAATTCTAAAACTTTCAAAATCTTAAAAATTGTTGGAATTTAAAAAACTTAAGAATATTTTCCACGTTTTCATGTTTTCAAATACTTTATTTATTTAAACAACTGAAGTCAGTAAATACATTTTAAACAATTTTAAAAATTATTATCTCGTTTTAAGTAAACAATCTTAGAATTGTTTGAAATGTAGTTACTGTCCTCAGTTGTTTCTACTAATTCTAAAAACACGTCTTAAATCCATAAATTGCTTATTAGAAAAATATGAAAATTAAAAGTTGGTGTAAACCGAGTGCTATTAGAATTAGTATAACAATGTAACGTGTGTCCAAAAAGTATTTCGGTTCTAGGCGGCTAGGGATTGTAAAACGCATTTCTTTACTATCTTGATACATTCTAACCTAAACGAAACCTTACTTAAAATGACAATATCCGTTTTCTAATTGTTGACCATAGCGAAATAAAATTTTACAATAAATGTTTTTTGTTTCTGCGTAAACATTTTATAACAAAAAAAAAACTTTGTAAAAATATAGAGAATGTAAATAATTCAAAATCAATACTGTTTAATTTTAAATTGACTATGTCAACAAAATTACTTATACATGACTGAAAAAAAAACATACGTTTTACAATCCATAGCCGCCCAGAACTGAAAGACTGTTTGGTCACTCGTTATATATTTTCTGAACCGCGAAACAAATACCTTTTAAATGAAGCCTCAGCCAACTATAGTTTCCATTAAAAAAACATAACTTTGTGTTATAACTCAAAAACAAATGAATGATTTTAACATTTTAGGTATTTAAATTTCATATAAAAATATCTATAAAAACTATCTTCACAATTTCCGTCTATTTTTTAACCGACTTCAAAAAAAGGAGGAGGTTCTCAATTCGTCTGTATATATGTTTTTTTTTTTTATTTTTTTTTTAATGTATGTTCGGGCATAACTTTTTTGTTTATGAACCGATTTTAATGATTTTTTGGTGTTGGGTTCAGTATAGTTCCAAGGTGGTCCCATTATAATTCATTGGTATTGGAGCTTGAACTTCGAAGATACTCCTCAAAATCTATTTTTTTAACGGACTTTTTTAGTGTTTCCGTATTTCATCTTCCGTTTCAACTAGCAATCGTTTCCTCATTCGAGAAGCATCCTTACTAGGTCTACCCATCACTTAAAATTGTAAAATAATTAACTTTTAAAAAAAAGGGAACCGACTTCAAATAAAAACACAAAAGTGACATAAGTTAACTAAAAAGCAAAAAATAAATGTTTTTTATACAACAGTTTAATACTTATTTGTTGTTCCGTTTAATGTAATTAAGAAATTGCTGTTTATTATATAATTATTAATTGTTTTATAATTTTGAAGTCGGTGCCAAGTAAAACATAAAAATTCGAACTTAATTTGTTATTGCAGCAAGGTATATAACATAGAACATAGTTTATTGAAAACATTTGAGTATTAACGTAAATTATTATATAGTTGCATCTTTCTACAAGAAGCACCCCTATTATAAACAGGTCAAAACAAGACCAAATAGTTTAGACATTATGGTACAGATGCCTAGAATGAAAGCACGCTCTTTACATAACGTTATACTTATAACCGTTGCTTATCAGCAATCTCACCAAATTGCGAATTGTTTAGTAAACAACTTTTCTTGAACTGTGATGTTTAGAATACCGTGCAGACTAGGCCTTGCTGTTTATATTGTGATAAAAGAACGGGAAAAGCTGCACTGTTTGTACTCGTCTACCAAATGTTGGTTTCTGTTAAGAAAAAACATCGATAGAAGATACAGTGATATTAATTAACAATTTATTAGGTTGTAAGAAATATTTGAACGTCGCTCAGAAGTCTTACTATTACTGTTTTGACAACAAAATTCTTTTGAGAATGGAAACTTAATTCTACGTAGATAGTTATGTACTTAGAAAATATTTTCACAACTATTTCGCTGCAAAACATTTGTAAATATCCCACTAATAAGGGTTTTAAAAGTTACATCCCAACGAAGTGTGAGACAATAAAGTTGCCTTCAAATAAATAAGGAATAATTAATATTATCAGAACTACAACGAAAGTGTATTGTTTTTTTCTGTGCAAATCATTGTGTCGCGCTTTCAAAATATTTCCCCAGCAATTTCTTTTGTAGTATAAACTGTTTGCACTTGCACCGGGAGTAAAGTACTAATTTAATTTCTTTTTTCGAGTACTAAAGTGTCACTTTTAATGCCGAAAGGATTAAATATTTTCAAAAATCTTAAGGGATTAAATGTATATGGATTGCTAAGATGTATATAAATTGCAAAGTTACCGAGTATGTTTTGTCGCCATCAGAAACTACCATTTTAATTTTGACGTTTTAAAAAGCTGGACTGTCACGTTGATAGCATATTTTAGAATTTCAACTATTTTTATTTCAAATTATTGGGAAGAGCAAAAAATAGCGTAGGTCATTCATTCAATCCCTCGTGTGATTGTTGTCCTTGCTCCGCTACGCTACGCTCAGGCAATAAACTTTCACACTCAGGACTAACTGAAGATCGTGCTATCCGTTCGAGGAATACAACGGGTATTTTTGGGTTCCTAAGGCCCCAAAACGTGTTTTTATTCTTATTCATTGTTTGTGTGCCCTTTCTATAAAAGGTATTAGTTAGCTACATAATATTTATACGTTTCAGTAGTTATGCCGTCGCTGTATTGTAAAATTAGTCGTTTTATAAAACGCGTAAGCAGATCTTAAAATAAAAGAAGAATATTTTTGCAGTATTAAAAAAGAACTCCTTGTTTCGACAACTAACCTAAATACACTGTTGACGCGACAACATTTTTTTATAAACAAATATCAAAGAAATAGTTATGTTGGTAAATTCAATAACTTATCTGCATCGAAATGTGTTTAGACACAGCCGTCTCAGTAGAGACGGCTGTGGTTTAGGTAAATTTTATGTTAAATGGTATAAGCTGGTCAAAATATTAAGTTAGTAGTTTGTTGCTGTAGTTTATGTAGAATATTTTTACTATAATAAAATTGTAAAAGAAAGTTTAAAGTTTAAAATTAGAAAACAAATATGACACTGACATTGCCAAGTAATACAAACTAGTTGAACCCGTGGACTATTCCTCACGCTCTTTTTTTAATTGTGAACAAACTTATTAAAATTATGCACAGCAACAATAAATATAATCAATATCTAATATGACAATAATTATCATAAGCGTTTTAAAATTATTTCAGTGTTTTTTTACTAAATAAATATAGCAACATGTAGTTTTTTTTTATAATCATAACAAATAACTATATAATATAATAATAATTAAAATAAATGTATTGAAATTATGAGTCCATTATTTTATTATAAACAACATTTTTAGTAAATGTACCCACTTTTCCTTTACCCTGTTTATTAGTGTTTTCAATTTTAATTTTTACATTTAAAACTATTCTACTTGTAGAAAATGGTGCGTATAATTGTCCATGTGGGAATACAGGCTCTGATAAATAAATTCCTATTTTATTAAAAGTCTGTTCTTGAGTATTATTAATAGTGATTGCGTATGCTAGTGTTATCGGAAATTACTTATTTTTAAGTTGAAATGGTAATTCAGTATCTGCGGAACATAAAATATTTGTAGGTAAGAATACAACATTGCCAGACATCTACCCTATTAAAATCTCAGCTTCACTGAACTATGTGAATAATTTTAGTACTATTATTCTGACACTGTTAATCACACAATCCTTGTTTATACTTGAATTTTCTAGAAAAATACCACAGCATTATACTTTACAGATGGTGGGGTGGCATACCGGGTAATTCTGTAGGGCTGTGTTTGTAATCGGAATGATCATCACATTCAATAGAATCTATACTGTGATAATCATTTTCCGATAAGTTTAATAATTGCTTCTTAATTAATTAAAAAATACGCGTTGTTGGTTGGACACACTATTTCCGTAGATGCGCATAATGCAGTATCTGTACAATTCAGATTATTACAGAATATTAATCGACAAGTTAATAAAATACCGGTGTACCTTGTCCGCTGTAAAGTCAGCGTATGTTAGTTAAAATAGCGCCATCTGGCGCCGGTGTACATGTTGCTAGTTAATATATTTCGAAATGGCAGCTAGCAGCAGATTATGTATCAATTGTACAAACAAATATTGTTAACAGATGTTTGTTAATGTAATAATTAATAAAACTGTAAGGGCCCTCTTAGTAATACTAGAATTAAGCAGAGAGACTGGCAGGCAGGTAGATGTTATTTTATCGAAAAAAGTAGTACTCAGTTCCCGTAGTAGTAAGTGTTAAAATTCGTTGGTTTAAAGCTTAATTGAATTCATGCATTTCTGTCCTCGTCGAAGTTCATTCAATGTATGAGCTAAACACGTTCGATGAACATGTTTATGTCTAGTACAGTTTACTTATTTCAGGAAGCAAACATAGTTATTTTTTCTAATTCATTGTTATAACCGTGTATGGTTTAGCTCTTGCTACAGAACTAGTGCTATTTTCTTACTGTAATTTTGCTTTCGCTGTCTGTTTACTATGTCGGCATAAATACCTAATTATATATTTGTCCAATTATTGCTTCTACTTGTCATTTCGCTTGTCATTATACTCTTATTTGTATTGATGCAACTTGCGATAAATAAGTTATTAAACCGCTACTAAGAAAAGCTCTGAGATCGGTGTGCTTTCTGCCCTATATGTGTCACGCTGTTCTACGTGACTTAAAATTCCAGGCATTTCAAGAAGTATTATAATTAGAAAATTAAATTACTTAAAAATGAAAAACATTTATGCATGTGAGTTTCTAAGTCAATGTTTATTACAATTATAATTTTGCAGAATTTGATTTGTTTTTAGGATTACTTAAATAATTAAATCATTACGTTATGATTGAAACGAATGTTTAGACGGGAAACCTAAAGTTCTTGGCCTATAAGCTATTACACGGTATCATCATTATTTTATTTTTTTTTAATGTTAAGCATAATTATTTAAGATTTTACATATGTTAAATTTTATTGTCTCTTGTTTCTTGAATTAAAAGGTATTTTTTTTAACTTCAAAAATTTATAGAGAACGGCATAAAGAAATTGAAGAATTAGGAAAAACCAAATTATAAAGCACTATGTCTTACTTTCCAAAAGCTTTTAAATAAACTCTACTGTGTTTTGTGGAAAGGTTGCATTGCTAGCGTAGCGCAAAAAATTAATAGATTTTTATTAAACGGTTTAAACAATGATTAGCAGCAATAATAGCCTACTAGAATACCTTAATACGCAAAAACTTCAGTTTCATTACTGAACGTTAAGTGGTTTATACTTGACTTGCAAAAACGCGAAAATTTTAAATACAGCCTCTTGCTCTTGAGTCTTGATTGCACCGATTTTATATTTTAACAAAGTCAAGCAAAGTTTTCAGCAATATAGTGCATTTAGTAAACAATACTGAGTAAACAATTAACCTCAACCACCATTACATTTGTGAATTTATTAATACGCAACGAACGTAATCATGAATAATAAAATGGTATAAAATGTGTTCAATGAAAATATTCCATAATGATTTCCTGCATATTGCAAGCTTACAAACAAATAACTTTAAGCTACTTACACACATAGTGGCAGACACAGAGAGCAGACAATTAACGTAAAGTTAAAATAATAACGAAGCTTTTAGCATATTGTTTAAAGGCTCATAGATATTCATAAAGTTTAGGTACACTGTAGTAGGTCACTATACATCTAGAGCCGTTCGAGTGTCACTGCTTGTTATAATTGAATTGGACTGCTGTATTTAAGCCAGGAGTTTTGAATTCTGCGGAGATAGCGGCGGTTTTTACATCATAAAGCTGCTGATGAATCCGAATGAATGCATAATTATGTTTTCTGGATTTCTTCAGAGACGAAAATCCATCTATTTGTTGGTCAGAATTGGGATTTGATATATCAGAAGCTTTTATTTTTCACGCAGCAGCTTTTGCTCGCGAAAACGGAGAATAAAACATAATGCTAGAAATAAAAGAAATTCAGGTCACCTACAAATGTTTAAATTGCACTCCTTCAGTTCTAGAAAAGATAAAAAGTTCAGAGGAAAAAGAATCGTCGGCTATTTGTCTTTGTTATACTTTTAAATTAATATTGTGAATTTGGGGACCCTTATGGCAGTTTGTTATTATTTCGTACACAGATTCTGATAAACTGAAAACAGCGATTTTTGAATGTTTGCAAGAAAGCAGTTTTCCTGACCGAAATTAAACTAACGACATTGATTTCAGATAGCGTTGAATATAAAACTGATTTGTTATTGATAAACAACAAGGTCGTAAAAGGGAAAGAAATTCCTTTTATAATCAAATCGTGCATGTGAAAATGATATGCATACCAGCAAAACGCACAGTGGCTACTTAGTTGGAAATATTATGTATTCAGCGCAATTTTAAATTAAAGTATGTAGACTTATACTTAAGTACGTTTATATTACAATATTTCATGGGAATTGATGCAGTAAAGCAACCGCACTGCATATTTATGAAAGCAGTCAGTATCTATATGTAAGGCAGTTAATAAATTCGATGTTATACTGTACATATGTAAATACAAGCTTCCATTATTATACAAACAAATCTTTATCATTTATTACTTGACTGCAGGAATACAATTTTGTGATGCAAATTTTAAAGTCTAGGACAATATAAACAACACGACAAAAAGAAGCGGCTGATGTACAAAGTATGAATAATGAATGCGACTCATTTTCATAATAAATGTATCGAGTTTATGAATAAATTATTGACGTTAGATGCTAAAACTCCAGTGAGAGTCGGTATATAGCGTAGGCAGAAGTGCGTTTCAAGATAAATATGCAGTATTAGTGTTACATTATGAGTTACACGTCTCTCTGTTCTTATTATTTAATTTAACATTTGAAATACCGACTACTGCTGCAACATTTTATTTCGTTCAGCAGAATTTTTATATCTGTAAAAACAGTTCATATTCTTTATAAAAAAGGACGTTTAGATACTAAAACATTTTAAACGAGTAATTTCTAAAAAGATTCTCATTTTTATCAAACTTTGTAAATACATAATACGAGTATAATTTTATATTTTTCGAGTTTTATGGATAAATATAAGTCCCAGCAGTCATTAAATGAAATATAAAATGCATTAAAACGAGTATATTAAAGTTTAGGCAGCTGATTAATCATTTAGGATTTTAGTTTCAATAGTGCTTCTAAATGGGAATTTAATATTGAAGACTGCCAAAAGTTTCAGAGTCACTTAATAAATACCCTTTATCTTCATCATCAACGTTATTATATTATTACATATAATTGATCATTTAGTTAATTATTCGTCCATTGCTCGATTCCTCTGCTGAAAAATTCATATTTCATATTGAAAAGATCCAGAATTGATCTATTAACCACAAGCACTGCATTAAAATTATTTTTCAATTTCCTCGTTTAAAGGAACGAAGAATTTGCCGCCAAAGAGGCAGAACTCGTCAAATTTATGAAGCGTTTGTGCTGCATGCCATCTGCGTTCGCGACTTCTACAGTCATCCTGATAAAAGATTAAACTAAACGCCTCCTACGCGCATCGTGTTTGCATATTTTAATAAGTAAATCGATTTCATTACTTTTTCCCCTGTAGACACTCAACGCACTTAAATGCAGTCTGTTACAATTTATGTCTTGGAATCTTATTAAATTTACGAAAATGCGAAAGTTATATTTTTGTCTATTCCTTTGTTTGAAGTTCCCATTGCTTCTGATGACGATTATTTCACTACAGTAAACTATAGATTAATTTAAATTCTATTTTTAAAACAATGAGTAAATCAGTGGCTGACCTTATTCTCGCTGACGTAATTGTATAACATTATGAATTTACGGAAGGCATAAAAACCAATCTAATAAGACCTAGAGCCCTGCAGGGCCGAGTTGGTGTTACTGTTGTTAGTTTTAATAAAACAATATCCGCGTCACTGGGAAGAATGCTTTTCAATTAAAAATGTACAACTAAATAATAAAACTACACGAGTCGGGTCGGGTCGAGTTGGGTCGGGCCGGGCCGGGTTGGTTCGGGCTTGGCGAGGGAATAAATCAAAACTCGAGCGGGCCGGGCAAGTCGATTAGTCCACCCGGATAAAACAGCGCAAAACAAATTTACTCATTTGGAGTCCGGTGGGTTGGGCACAGTGGCGTAACTTCAGATTTTGGACCCGGAGGCACGAAACATAAGAGGTCCCCCTTCCTCTCGTGGCATAATTGGTTGGCCGAGAGCTGTAAAACCTGCTGCATGTGAAACATGTTTTGACACCGACTTCTATTAAGTCACCTTTCGAAATCACTTTACATTAAAAGCTTTAAATGCGGTATAGTACAATAAAAACGCAAATCTAGCGATTATACATAGTCAAAAACATATGGCTAGTCCGCTGAGTCGCAGGTTTCTCCCCAAATAATAAACTTTCACATGATTTGGTAATAGTTACCCACATTCAGTTCTGCAAGTCTTTCATACCTGCAGACATATATGAAAATATATAGTCTAACATCTCTCCACAGCTCACTATTTTTTTAGGAAATTTATAAACAACAGTGGGGCGTAGTTCAAGGGTTCCGCTAGTATAATATTATATTGCTTAATGTTCTGTTATTGGTTTTAACCATATTCTGGTGACCAGTTCTAAAAAGCACTGCCGTACTACTTTTCTGACTTAATTATTTTGATGTTCCGTTGTTACTAGTTAAATATAGTGTTATTTAACTTTTTTGCGCTTTTATTTGCTGTTAAGCCTGAGTAACAGCAATAGGTCTTACGCGACAAACAGAAGTATGTTAAAAAATATATCATTTTTGGGAAAGTTTTATGTTTCATTTATATTACTAACTGATATTGCTATTTGTAAATATTGTTATGTTATACTCTTTTTCTATTTGACAAATATCACTTTTCTTGTTTCCAAAAAGTTTGTTCCTAATTTCCTTAGTCCCTGAGATTAAACTAAATTTTAAACATTTGTACTACTTGTATAGTCGTATACTTCAGAAACATTTCGCACAGAGCAAACTATAATTTGTTAGTTTATGCTTGAAGGAAAAGTGATGTTAAAGCAAATGCGAAAAATACAAATGTTTGTTTCCGCCTCTGAATAAAGAACATAAATTTCCATTCCAGAATTAATTCAGTAAATAAATAAATGCGGTCACAATCCGGTTATTTCCATTGACATTGTATTAAACACTGAATCAATCAATGGTTGGAATTACATTAGATATAATTGACGTATGTATGTTTTATTTTGTTATCTGTTGATTCACTACGTTTTAGTAACAATTAGGAACCTACTGTTTTATTTGAATTTAAATTTATAGGCTTTGTTGTATCTACCGCAATTTAGTAACTCGTAAGTTTGATATTTTACAATATGTTGCCTAATAAATTTTCATGTTTAATCTCATCATGTGTTTTTAAACTAGAATATGTAGCTGTAAAGGGATGAATTTAGATTTATAGCATTAATAGTAGGGCGGTTACACATACACAGCGAAGTTTGCACAAAAGCTGCAGTTTGGAAGGTAATTTGAATTTGGGAATAATTGTTTTCAAATTGTGACTTATTTGTAAAAATCATATTTTAAGTGATTTCTGGCAATTAGATTAGTTTGGATTGGTTATGCGGTCATTTTGGCTAAAGAGTCTCTCATCACTTCGACCTAAAGATATCTTTTGTGAGTACCCTACCAAGTTAAGTCTCCCAAATTACTAAAATTTCTATAAAGTGTAGGATCATTTTGGGGGCTATTTTCCCTATATCTTAAAGTAACACCGTTACCTCTTCTAGGAATTGTAGATTTTTGTGTGCCAGTGCATCGAACTCGCATAATATATGTTCTAGAGTGTCTTTTGCTAGCGCGCATAATCTGCGGTTGTCAGTTGTCAACTTTGACATTTTTTTAATCTGGTGTCTCAGAGAGCAATGTACCGTCAACAGATCTGTTATTTGCCTTAAAATGGTTTATTTTGTAGAATGTCACATCTAATGCAATAGTTTATTATTTTGTCTATGATTTGTAGGAGAAAGGAGCTGAAACTAATAAACCGATAAGATTTAGGCTCCTTGGGGGCCTTTGCTTGTTTTTGAAATAAATACTACGTTTACCTCTCTCTAATTTTTTGAAATGTAGTCTAAAGAGTAACTGGCTCTGAAAACTAAAGTTAGGTGTGGGATAACCACCCCATGTCCATACTGTAAGAAAGCGGGAACAATGTCGTCTTTTCCCAACGGTTTAAAAGGCTTAAAACTATTAATTGCCCATTTTTTTTTTCAAAAAGTCAATGCTGACTCTAGTACGATGGTACTCTTTTCCCATCATTTCGCCAAGGATTGTTTTATTCTGAATTGGTTTTGAAACAGGCCAGTGCGTCACTAAAAGCACATCTATGCTTTCTTGCAGGTTCGCCGTAAAGGTGTTGTCTGATAAATTTTAGAAGTAGCATTGCGGGGGCGATATTATTTACTCCCTCGCAGAAACGCTTCCAGTTCCTCCTTTTAGATCTTTTCAAGGCTATATTATATTGGGTGATTGGTCTCCTGTAATGTTTCCACTCACCCGATCGTTTTGCCATATTAAAAACTTTTTGATGTCAGCTTTATTTCGCTGAGCTCTCCATTCTACCAGGGCACGGTGTCTGGAGACTGCCTTTTGCTTCATAGGGCAACATTTCTTATATGGGGATCAAATCTGATTTTGTAATTAAATAGATGCTGTTTTTTGAGCCTTTGTAGTGTTCATGGTGTTTGGATGTCCTTCAACTTCCGATTTTAGCTACTCTTTGTAGATTACCCAGTCGGCCAGTTTAGGTACCCTAACCTCCATGAGACTCGCTGCTGTTGCCTGTACATCGAACCGTAAATGCAGGTGGCCAGACATTAAGAGTTCTTTATCAACGCGCCAATTTATGATTGATTAATATATGACTATACTAGCAAGGGTTAGGTTTAAATCCTCCATCTAACCGTAGTCATAAAGGTGGGTGTGCTCCCTTCACTGATAACGTCGATATTGTAACAAGACAAAATTCAAAAAGGCATTCATCTCCCAGGTTGGTGTATGTGCTGCCCCATACATAATGGTGTGCATTTGCATCGCAGCCTAAAATGTAGTTTAGATTATTTTGTCTGCACCAGTTGATGAGGCTTTTAACATCCCCCGGAGGAGGTTTAGCATCTTTTACCAAAATGTAGGATAAGGCAAAAACAACCTGCCTCTTGCTGCGTTCCGTGGGAACCTCTACAACCGCCAGAACCAGGATTTTTAAGGTGAACTCTAGAATATTAACAAAGTTAATATTTTTTTAGCAACAAAACTGCTCTTGGTTTAGCATGTGCAGTCGAATACATTAACTTACATAATTGCTTTGGGAGTCCTTTTATTTGTCCTCTAAGAACCCAGGACTCTTGGATCAGTCTTTTGTAGTATCGCTCCGTATAAACTTATTTGCTAAGCACACTCACGGCTGCTTTTGCATGATGTATGTTTATTTGGAGACTCTCATGTTCGACTTCATTTTGGGGGTTTAAAGTTTTTTACTGAGCCTTTAGAGCCCTTAGTATTTTCTTTTTTTCTTTATGACTGGAAGGTTCCAAGGAGCTTTTCTCGGAGCTCGTATTTGTGGCATCCTCTTTTGGAACTTTTTTTCACTGGGCCTACTTGCGTGCCACTGGATACACCGCCATCTTCTTGAGCCTTGTTTTTGGGACCCGGCTTAGGTCTTTAGGTTATATGGCCAGATTTATAGCTCACTTGATAACCTTTGCCTTTCATGCTCTCCGCCGATTGCCGGTCTACGGAGAGCGTAAGCTTGGTTGAGTTGGCTACAGAATTTCTCCTAAGCACCCTCCAACTGCTTACATTTAGGTTATTATTTTGGACCTTCAAGAATTTCATGATTTAGTTATTTTCATAATTCTAACAACCATTAATGCGCCAGTAAATTGCCATTTAGTAAAGAGGTATAAAAAAATTTCTAAAGAAAATTTGTTTACAATTCCACAAAAAGCTTATATATGAATTTACTAAACGATCGTTGATTTCTTTTGTGTTTCTTAAGTCTCGGATTAAATCTAAAGATCACAGAAACTATGTACAATGACCATTTTCTATACATTAGCAACGACGATATATTGTATATAGTCCTTGACATTAGCCAAGATAAACTTTTTTTCTAACAAAAACCTTACGCAGCGAATGAGCAATTGTTGACAATTGATAAAAAGAACTAATTTCATAATTGTCTGGTTTGTAAACACAGCAATCACTATGTAGGATCTTATTTATTACATTATAACATTCTAATATGATTAACACGGGTCATTTTGAAAATTCAGGAATTTTTCTTTATACCTTATTTTGTCTATCTTTAAGTAGGAGCCTTTTACTGGTAGACTGTTATAACAGAACTTGAATAATTCGCGTTAATATCAGCAAGAATTTATTTAAACATTTTTTTCGGGACTTGTTATATAAGAAAATAACATTAAAAAAAATGAAATTTTTTTATTAAGAAAGATTTTAGTTTTAGGCAGTATTTTTCTAGGAATTTTTTAAAGTATGATTTTTAGATATGAATTGCCGATTTGAGAACGCTAGCGGTTTGCACTCCTTCGTTAATAGATGCTTAGGATGTCCCCTATAACTCGTCATAATTCAAAATTCTTTTCTTAAGTGCAGCAAATTTTGGTGTAGCCGCCCCATTGTAAAGAGATTAGCAAAATAGTAGATATGATTTTTATTCGATTTTAATAGAAATTGTTCTTAAATTATACTTGTTTTATCCAATAGCAAGTTATCCTCAATTCAAAGTCTATCTTTGAGACAATGTAATGTCTTTTAAACACTTAGCTATTCTGTTAATATTTGGCACATTGGGAATCTTTCTTCAGTAGGTAGAACATAATGGTGTTTGTACATTTCTCAGAGATGCTTCTTTTTCATATGTTTATTTGCGTTTTCCTTCTTAGACCACAAACTCGTAGTATAAATTATCTCGATAGTTTATTTTATAGGCAAATAGTCAAATTATTTTATCGTTATTATTCATACTTGTAGCAGTATAGTTTTATAACTTAATTCTATTAAAACACTCTTAAGTTGTTCAAGTTGACTAAACCTGCAAAAACTTGGTTAGGATTTATAATTAAAATTTTCAGCTCTACAGCAGTATTATGCCAGATTGTTTGGGAGCAATTGTCATAAAACGTAGAAACCGCCGGGAACATGGACTGGACAATTCTGAGCAGTCAGTACAACATAACTTGTTTACATCGCGGGACATAATAGTGAGGAACATGGAGTGCTGCAACAAAGATAAAATCTTGCCGTATCACGAATGCGCACTACGTTTTTTATGACAACGTGTACGTTGATGTTTGCAAAAATTGTATGTTACTTTCGTAGAATATGTGACATTCTGATGATAAGTAAAAGTTTGCAGAGTATAAATAATACAATGCAATATCGAATATTGTGAGGGCTTCGCAAGATAGTTCACTGGCTTAATGTCATTGTTGTATTGATGTAACCACCAGGGGCGTGCGGTGGGATTTAAAGACAGGGAAGCAAATTTAAAAAACTTACTTATTTATAGTCTAATTCGATCCTCCTGTCCTTTTTAGCAAATTCAGTAATAACGTTGTCGTAAAATCGTGGATGTTCAGACATTTCCTTAACGAGATCTTTTTCTATAGATAAAACTGATAGTTTTGAAAGTCTATCTTGGCCCGTTGAATTTCTTACAAAGTTTTTAATGCGTTTTAGTACAGAAAAACTGCGTTCAACTGAAGCACTAGTGGCGGGAATTGTCACCACTAACTCGCACAATTTAATCACTTCCAAATACGCCTTATTTAACCCTGTCTCGTTTAAAAAGTTCAGTAAGTCACTAGCATTATTTTTTGTATTTACTTCTTCAGTAGCATATATTACGGTAAGTTCAGACCGCAATGCAACTATATCAAAATTATTTCCATAACTGTCAATTAAGGATTGAAAAGCTTTTTCCGGAAAAGGTTTATTTTTAAATTCACTAAAATTACATAGTTCGAGAAATTGTAAATTATTAATATTTTCAAATCTATTATTTAATTGTTCAGAAATCTGGTCTATTTCAATCAAAAGTCTTCGATATGAAGTTTTAAGGTCCCCAACATTGTCAGTTCGTATTCGTTTTCTTTGGGGTTGTAGATGTTCCTCGGTGTTCTGTATTTTCCCAAAATTTATCAAATTCATTTCTTTGTTTATTTATAATGTTTTTAAATTCCTCCACTTTTTTAACACAGAATCCAATGTCATTTGATTTATTTTGTAATATATTAAATAAATTATCAGAAAAGGGAAATATCTCTGAAAAAATATTTAACAGAAAGTTAAAGTTAAAGTCTCTTTTTAAACAATCTAAATAACCTCTAGAACTATTCAAGGTCTCAGTGTCCCAATCACAACTGTTTTCTAAAATATTTTCAAATAATTCAATTAAAGGATGTCGATATTCACACACCGTTAAGAGAAGCCTTCCATTGTAGTTCCATCGTGTAGGAGCAACTTTGGGCAATCTTTTTTGTACTATCAAATCTAACGCTCGAGTACGTTTTGAAGATCTTGTGAAAAATGCAGCCATTCCACTAAGGGCCGAAAAAAAGATTTTACATTCCTTAATGTGTGCTACTGACTGCCGATGAGCAAAACAATGTACAAATAAGGCACTTGGAAAAGACTCCCTTACTTTGGTTTGAAGACCCCCTAATTCTCCAGCCATAACTGCCGCTCCATCATAACTCTGGGCAACGAGTTTAGCACCGCATTCAATATCTTCGACAATATCACACACGATTTTGTATAAAGATATTGCTGTCCTATCCGCTGTTACGTCGAGGAATCCTAAAAACCGTTCTTGAATTTTCCCATCGGTTTTTACATAGCGTACTACCGCAGAAAGCTGACTAATATTTGTAGTGTCGGTTGTTTCATCTAGGACAATTGCAACAAAGCGTGCTTCTGTTATTTCTTGTTTAATTTTTTCCAAAACAACTGCAGCAACAGCAGAAATTAAATCATTTTGAATGCGATTTGATGTTCCGCGAAATACGCTAGACTGTTCTAAATGGCATTTTAAAGGTTCGTCATATTTGGATAAGAACGTAAGTAGATCCACGAAATTTCCCCTATTTGCGGAACTACTAGATTCATTATGACCTCTAAAAGCAAGTTCACGTTCTCCAAGAAAACAAACAGCATCAATTAACCTTTTTAATATCACACGATTTTTTTCCACCAGTTCATTATGCTGACGATGACTTATTTTCAACTGATTATCTATAACATGCTCGATGCGTGACTTTCCAAATAATTTTTCCTCAATTACGGCCTGCAAGTGAGACCGAGATATTGCATGCCTCTTTATAACTTTATGTACATTATTTAAGTCGGAAAACCCACTTTTATTCCAAACGCCTTTTTCATTTATGAAAAGTAGACACGGCCAACAAAAAAGTTTATTTGAAATTTCACAACCGGTTAACCATTCGTTATGTTCGTACATATCCACATTAAAATATCTAGTGCACGTTTTCACTTTAGTTGTTAAATGTTTTAGCGCGGGTTTTGGTCTACCTTTTTCAATTATTTCTAATTTTTCCCTAAAACTGTATGTGGAAAATCCTTTTTTTAATACACCACACACAACACAATTACACACACTTGGCTGTATCGCCTGAATATTTATCCCGGACATAGAAAACGAAGTTGAAGCCATAGCTATTTTGTTAAGAAGCAATTCAAAAATTGCGTACTTGAGTCACTAAGGGGCATCCACTAAATCGGCAAGGTCACCAACCTGCAGCATGCTTTGCACGTGCGCACTTCATACAAAAAGCGTACGCAGTATGCAGACTTTTGAATTGCTTCCATAAATTCACCACAACGCACATGCGAAACTCGATAGAGATGAGTGTGGGGCTGTGGGTGGGCGGTTTGCATTAATAGAGATTAGTGAATTGTGTGGCAGCGTTATATTGTTTTATAATAAATTTTTATTTTCTAACAAAATTTAAAGGGAAGCAATGCTTCCCTTGCTTCCATGGAGCGCACGCCCCTGGTAACCACTCTTATTTTTATTCGATTTTGATAGTTATGAAAATTTAAAAAATTCAATTTGCTTTATTTGGCATCAAATACAATCAAAGTTCTAGTCTTTCATAACATATTATGGTACTGATTTAGCTAAACTACTAGAAATATGTTAAGTTTACAACAGGCTCTAAGCACTTTAAGAAATTATGTAAAAAGTGACTATAAAGTCAGTCTACAACTTCAATTTACTTTAACATTTTAATAATTGAGGTTAGGAATATGAATAGAAAAACAACATGCAGCCAAAGAAATGGGATTTAAAAAAAATTAAGACGCTAATGAATTCTACATAAAATGTGTGGCTGTTTGAAATTTCAAGGAAAATGAGAGTTTGTGAGTATTTTACGTGATTATTACATTCTTTTGTAAAATGTTGCCACCTTTACAGAAAGAATTGATTTTATTAATAATTACTATCGCAGTAACAACATTGCTGATATATTACGCACTTTTGCTAGGACACGAAGATAGCGGTTGCCACCTTGAAGTTGAACCGCTTAATATCAAAATTGGCCAGCAAGATCTCCGATATTAATCTTGCAGATTACTGAATGTAAGGACATATTGAACATTTTCGTTACTATAGCCGTAAAATCTCATTTTTGTAACAACATTTTATTTTTTAATTCATGCACTTAACATTTGTAATTAAAATAATATGTCATAAAATTCGCATCTTTGGATAATAAACACGCGCAAGTTTTGTTTCATTATCGTGAACATATTGGAGAAAAATGGATGCTGTACCTAGTTGCGTTATCACACTGTATCCTGAAGATGAACAAGAAAATCAAGCACCAGCAGGTGTTGCAAAATTAATCAATCACAGGTGCTTTATGGCTGGCTCAGAAGGCAAGAAAAGCAGTGTTTGTGATTTAGGCCTCTTTGGCTTTGCAAAAACAATGACGCTGACATGGGATTTTCAGGGACTTTTATATGATGTTCGGGAGAATGAACACTATCTTTACACCAACTTTTAGCTATACACTATTTTTTGCACAGTGTTCCCAGATTTTTTCCTAAAATTATGCGTGCTCTATCTTGCGCTGTAAGGCCATAAGCATGAGTTTAATAGACTACTTTGTTTACCTTATTTACTATACAGGCTGTTTCAAATTCGAGCCCCACCATGGGGATCTCGCTTATTTGAAGACATAGAGAGTTGGTTAAACTGAGGTAAAGTTGCCAAATTATATGCCTAACAATAATCTGTAAAGAAATTCAAAGTAGCCACTTTTGTTTTTCAGATATCTGAAAGTGTAAGTGTTACCATTGTGCATTTTAGACTGTCAACTTATTTTTTTCTTATGGTCTGCATTTTAAATTTTTTCATATTTGGATGGAGTTTCTAATCCTGATTTCAACGATGTGTCACACTTTGCATTTTGTTTACGTTTTGAGCACTTCATTAGAGAAAACAAAAATTTCATAAGTGCCATGGAAAGACCACGTCATTTAATTAGTTTTGAAAAAATTCAAGTAGGCCATGAACTGATGGAAGTAAAACGAAGCACTTCTCTTATTTACTTTGGCTTTTAGATACATTAAGTATGCGAAAATTTCAGGAAACTTTGTTTTGAGCGTATGCAGCATGTTGAGTTATTTTTTACAAAAACAAACAAAACCTCGTACATTCCGTACATGGTGGCTCTTTATAACTTATTTGTTAAATACATCGACATTTAGTAGAAGTAAATATACATAAATGCTTTTGCACAATAAAATTCTGAATCCTAGATGATGTCTCTTCTCTTGATTAGGAAAACACTTTCTCAAGTAGTGTAATTAGCTTCCAGCCATCAGAAAAAAAAATGAAATTTAATTGCTGCACTACATTTACGTCATTCAACATGAACGTGGGTAGTTTTAACAAAACTAAACTAAAATAACACAAGCCCGCAAACAAATGACAGTTTGTGTCAGGGGCAATGCAAAAGCACCCTGCTGTAATTGCTCGTGCTATAACAACTATAAAGACAGAACCAGCGAACCGAAACCCGCAGTGGAGCCTGTCTTACTAACAAGATTAGCATACCCCACAGAAATAAGTGTCTGTTGAGACTTTGTCATCTAATACTATGCAAAAGGGTTTAGCTATTAAAATCTATGTTTTATAAAGATCTTTGAGGTTGATTTTACTGGAAACTCGACTATATGTCGAGATATATGATGTGGGTCATACTACACAACATTTGTAAGTAGTTGCGAGATATTATTGGTTTACAATTTTACCGTAGCGACTTGTGTGTGTTTCTATCTGTCTGTGTGTGTGCCTGCGTGCAGATGCGTGTGTGTGCGCGCGCGCCTCGTGTGTGCGCGTGTGTTCGTGTAAGCGCGTGTTTAAGTGCGTGCGGGGGGGGTGCTTGTGAGTGTGTGCGTGCGCTTATGCATGCGGGGGTGTGCGTGTGCGAGTGAGTGTGTGTGTGGGCATGTGCGTGTGCATACGCGTGTATGTGCGTGCGTGCGTCCACATATGCCTTTTTGCCTTAAAAATTAACAAAAACAGCATACAATAGCACGCGCTGAGGCATATTGAATATTTTTTTTTGGCGACCACAACGATTTTTAAAGAATTTAACGCCTTTTAAACCAAAAATGATTTATTAGATCGGTTTAAAAATTTTTATTACTATAATAGAGCTAGGAATACATACTGTTACTATGTTACTAATGTCAAAGCACTTTTGAAAGGGAAACATTTTCCAACATTTTTGACATTTTCAAAAAAATATTGCACAGACGCTAATTTTTTATTTTGTAGGTTCGTGAAGCTAAGAATTAGCTACGACCACGGTGGTGTGTCAAACATTGCTGTGTAAGGTAAATTGTCTATGAATTACCAATATCGGAGTTCTTCTGAAACCGTAAGAACTGTGAAGTAAAACATTGTCCAAAATTTTTTTTTAATTTTCAAAAAATCGTGCTCAGACTCCGTGCACATAATTATTTTTAATTTTCTAGGCTCATTACTCTAATAATTAGCTACCACTTGGTTGGTGTGTCAAAAATTGCTGTCTAAGTGAAATTGTTTAGAATGAGATTTCAATTATTTTTTGCAATTTAGTTTATAGGAACTTTGCCTTTTTCCCAAATCACGATTTTTTTTCTCATTCTCATCAAATGCTACCTCGATAGCTATAACAAGCACTTTGTTGGAAAACGAGACCGGTCGTGCTTCTGCCGTCGCAAAGCATCCGATCTTATATAGAAACTTACGAATTTGAATTATATCAAATATTTTGGAACAAAAAAAATGCTGTTTACATTGGAAAGTCCAGTGCTTTGTCAATAATTGTCATTGGCTCTGTTATAAAGTAAGAAGTTTCACAAAATAAAAAAGCTGTCGGGCAACCGCCACAGCACCTTCCTTGCATTTATTGAAATTATTGAAAATTTTTAATATATTTCAAAAATTTTGCCATTTTTATGGTAATTTAGTAAATTTTTAAAATTCTGGAAAAAATTTCAAATATATTTTATACCAGATGTTTTCTAAAACTTTAAAAATTTGCCTTTTTTTCAAAATTTTTGGAAAACTTTGATTACTATGCAACTTTTTTTTAAAAAATATTTGAATATTTGGAAATATTGAAAATTTAAGAAATTTTTAATTGAAATTTTTTTTTATTACTTTTTCATAGTCTTTATTTTGGCGATTATCCGATTAAGCCGTTCAGGTAAACGACCAAAAGGAAACACCCCCGGTGGTGTTTTCTCAATGGAAAATTGTTCCTATTGTCATTTAACATGTTCATGCCGAGTTTGAAGCCGACAGTTGTAAATATTTGAAAAAACAAAAAATCGATGATGGGGGACAGTGGGGTGATAGAAAAATTGCGGTTGCGCAAATCGACCATTCGACATGTGTAGAATACTAATTTGAAGTACTTTCCCGAGAGTGTCTATATTAAAATAGATCTTCCCTCCACCATTTTTTGATGCACTCCGCCAGTTTTACGATATTTTTAGTTGCAACCATTGTTTATCCATTAAAATTTCAAGATCAATTTTTCACGTCCTATAGCTTTTGGCTCAATTAAACTGTTTAGGTTAACGACCAAAAAAGTAACCTCTTAGTGATGTTTTCTCAATGGAAAGTTGTTCTTATTGTCATTTAACATGCTCATGCCGTTTTTGAAGCCGAAGTTAACAATATTTAAAAAAAATCACAAAATCGGTGGAGCAGCAATTCGAAGATCGCGTTTGCGCAGATCGGTTATTTGACGTGCGTGGAATACAAACTTAATGTTCCTTTTCGAGCGCGTGTGTTTTGAAATAGAGCAGCTCTCCCATTTCCTCTTTTTTTTTTGGCGAACCCTCTTCATTTTCTTGCGGTGTCATCCTATTGCAATCTTTGAGCCAAATTTGATTCTTCTGCGTTAAGTTGTCTGTACTGTAAATTGTATATAAACGCATAGACTGACACACAGTTAGAAAAACAAACTCAACCACACACCACGCACACGCACTCGAACACACACACACGCGCAGATCTACAACTGACTAACAAGAAGGCCAGCCAATTTAGCCGATCTTAGGAAATATTGAGATATTCAATATTGTATTGATTGCTTGTTATCCCAATACTTCTTGTTCTCTATCTGTTCTTCTAAAGTCTTGCGCGGTAACTCGACACCAGGCAGTTCTCTTCTTTTTTCTCTATCTATCCGTTTTACTGAAAAGTTGCAACGGAGACCTGACACGGGGAAGTTATTGCTTCTTCGTTTCTTTCGTCTCTTGCTTTCTTTTATCTCTGGCCTACCGTTTGCTACTGTATCTTATCTGCTACGGTTTGCTACTTTATTTTATTTGATTCCGTTTGCTACTGTATCTTGTTTGCTATCGTTTGCTACTATATCTTACTTGCTACCGTTTGGTACCGTTTGCTATTGTTTGCCACCGTTTGCTGCCGTATTTTATCTGCTACCATTTGCTTTTGTATTTGATTTGCTCTGCTCGGCTTTTAATTTTTTGCACCGTAGTTTGATTGTACTTTAATTTTTGTAAATAATACCTGTACATAATATTTTGTTTTTATTGACAACATAGACAATTTAATGCTATAGGTGTTTTGTTATTAACATTGCTTTAGCATATTATTGGTTATCGGATTAACAGGTTGATAAGTAAAGCTGATTAAATCCCTGGTTACTGTCATCTTCACTGCAGCAACTCAGGTCTTCGCTCGGTACGAGGGAACCTTGAAGTCGACTGGAGAGTAACCTCCATCATTTTGTTTGTTCATCCGTGTGTTAGTGTAGTGCACGTATTCTTTGTTTCAAGAACATATATGGTAGCTCAAAGAGCATTATGAAGAGAGGCAAGTCAAGTGGCTGCAAGTCGCTCGACAAGCAGCCGCCCGGCGAGATTCGACTAAAGGATAAATGTGATAAATGCTCTTTCTTCATCAGGAAGCCGCTGCTCGCACCCCGCACCTCGCAGTAATTGCTGGAATTATTGCGGCAGTTTTCGAAACCAAAACTAAGATTACCGTTTTACTACGATATTAAAAAATGTTTTGAAAATCGAAGCCAATTTTGATGATCTCCAGATTGCAGCTTGAGGCCTTTTTCCATAGTTCTGAAAACTGTGGCACAGCCTACACCAGTTGCTGCAGCAAGCTTACAAGTAGATGATTTGGCTTTGGTTGTTGCTCCACGGATTGCTGTACTTACCGCAGGGGATTTCCAGTGGAGGGAAAGTCTGACCACATTTCTCCTTTTTTTTCTACGCAAGAAGCTTGATCGTCGAGCAACTCGTTGCTAACTAACCAGTTTCTAACTTTGGAATTAAATTGTGTAATGTTAAAATAATTTTTACAAACGACTTAAATTGTTTTAATATTACTAGCCCGCCCACATAAATAAGCGAAAAAAATTGATTACAAATAAATCTGCAAATGTTTTTAAAGAAATTAAGGACTTATTTTAAAACCAAACCTGAAAATAAATACTATTTTATGCCTTGTCAATAGATTGTTGGTAATAGAAAAAATGTCTGTCTGTAAATTTTCATATCTACCGGTGACCTCTTGAACTTACGAATGAGACGTGGTCCTGCTTGTCTCAGCTACTTTGGCTTCTTGTTTCATATCAGCCATCAGCGGAACGTTGTCAACTCCCAGTCTTCTAAGGTCATAGAACTACCCACGCAGGCGGTAAAAATAATGGTTAGTGTCTCTTGCATTTCAGCCAAATGTATGTGAGTAATTGAAGTAATAATTATGTACGTTTCTCTCAACATCTTGATTTGTAGAACAGAGTCGTTCGTGTGTTGTAGATCGTATCTTCTATACAATATCAAACCTGACCAGCTAAACAAATGACGGCATTTATGATAAAAATCGTCAATTTAAATTTTAATAGCTCACCTTGATTGCCGTTTATCGTTCCTATCGCTGCGCGGATGCTGTGCGGATTAAAAATGCATTGTTCAATACTGAAATAAATTTCAGTAATATGAGCTTGTTATACAATTACTTTAAAAAATAATAAATTCCACTTGTGGTCGTTTATTGTCCGTAAGCTGTAAATAACATGTGAAAAAGCTTTCTGCTGGTATGGTCGGTTTGTGATACGTTAATTGATAAGGAGTGGTAGTACTAGTTTTCACGCAAATCGGTAGGTTTCTTTTTAATCACTTATTAATGCTAACTGTCATCGAATTGACATTACAGATTTGCATTTGTTCAATTTTAAACATTTTCAAACAATTGCCTACTATTGTCGTTTGTTTATCTTCCAATAAGTGTATCTGATGAAAAATGTTGCCAGTGACAAAAATAAATGTTTATCGTGATTTTTCTTGAAATTTTTATTATGCAACTGTATGATATTTTTACATGGCTGTATAGAGAATACAGAGCACCAACTGGTCATGCCATAAAAAGTATAGGTTGCCATTTAAAAAAAATGTCGATGACGTCATAGGTAAAACATATGGCAATTGAAAAAAAAATGAAAAAGGCCAAATTGTGGCAACAAACTTGATAGGAAACTTTTGTTAGAAACTTTTTTTCGTAAAGTTGTTATTTAAGGCTGTAGCATCGATGTTCCTTACTTTTTATGCACCCTGTATACATAAAAATCAGTCAGACTTAAAATTTTATATTAAGTAGAATGTTAAGCCCCATATTTTAAATCACCGCATGTCTCAATATTTCAAACTTTTATAACTACAGTTATATTACGGGGCGGTAACGCCGTTGACCTGTAGCGACAGGTTATATTGTTAAAAGCTTGAAGGTAAAAACAAACATTGAAATGTGTTCTTAGTTTCAGTTTAGAGAGCGAAGTTTGTTTTTTTAACGAATCATCAGGCCGTGCATGAGCACAACTCCATGATTCCCATCCCACCTCCTTACCCGGGCTCAGCGGACTTGCGCTATACACCGGTCTAACATGCCCCACCCCTGAAAGACATGCAACCCAACATACACACCACCACACCATCCATGGACACGCCGGATTTAACTTTTTCAGAAAAATTTCCGACTGGTAGAGGACTCGAAGCTACTGCCGTTGGGAGTCTAGTTTCAAAGCGTGGGACTTTAACAACTAGACCACCCGCTGGCCCCTTAGAGAGCGAAGTAAATGTTCCGGCAAAGATTAAAACTTGAACGTTCACACTTTAAGAGTGCAAAGAAAAATCTGCAAAACCTGGAATTGAAATTATCAAGTTTTGTGTGTAATTTGCTTCATCTAGTTAGGAAATTGTCCTGTTTAAATTTATTTAAACTAGAATGAAGCTGAATGTTTCGTAAATTGTTTGAGAAGTAGAGCGCGATAAGAAAATTAGTGCAATTCTTTCGAGCTGCTTTACACGACAAATTGAATTTGTCAAGGAGGATTTACAATGACGAATTTCCTTTAGGTTGGTAATCTCTTACTTTTAAATTGTGAGGTTTTTGCGATAGCTTGCCGCAGCCATGCGAAATTTGAAATTGTTGGAATATTTAGATATCGTTTATTTATTTGCTGTAATCCCACTGAAAATAAGGTTTCCGAAGTCTGGTAAACGTGTCGTTTATTCTGTTTTTGTATTTAAATTTATTCAATCGAATAAATCAGTCGATTTCGTGTGTAAAAGCTGGAACTTCTTTGCGCAATTCTCGACGTTTACGTCTTCTTATTTGAATACAATCTCTTTTAAACATCGATTTGTCATTTAAAATTTAAATAACGCAATATACACATTGGCATAAAACACAATAGAATTCGCATTACGAAACAAATATAAATTTGTCTGCTTGTTTCCCCGAGTTCATCCAATTCGATATGAACTCGCCATCTGGTGCTTGTTTCCTCAAACGATTTTCCCTCTTACGTCTGTTCACTTTCCTTTTTTAAAGAAAGGAGTATAATTCAGTATCTCCAACGACGTATAGAGTTGATTGAATCGGAAAATACAAGGGACGAAACAAGAAAACACAATTTGTAAAGTTAGTAAGAAGCGAGTTTCCGAGGCAATGGGATCTTCGGTGATCCAATCGTTAAGTAAGAACGTGATCTCTGCTATCTATTCTGAACACGTGGAGCTTCTACCTTGCATGTGTATTAACTTCCAGTGAAATAAAATATAATCACTTTTTGATATCACGTTGGTATGTTCTTTTTATCCACAGAAATATTCGTCTCTGTCTTTTCAGCGGCTTCGACGTTCTGTCATTTTTTTTAGTAGGCAGATAAAAGTAGAGTGTATACTCTCCATGCTCTTTATTTTACATCAATTTGTTTTAGATTACATCGGAATATTAAAGAAGCTCTTTATTTCAAATTTTGCCAATGAATACATAAGAAAGTTTCTGTTGCCCTAACGTAACGTAGTAAAATATATCATTACGACACAGAGGGAACAAGCAATCTTGATGAACAGGATCTGATGACAAAGAGTGGTCGTTAGTAGCAACACTGCTAAAGACATTAAAGAGCAAAGAGAAGTACGAAGGACCCGCTGACGAGAATTCGATCGAAACAAGCAGAGGGATGAACGAACTTTCCGACCAAAAAGTTTACCAAACTTGCAACACTTCAAAGTGCAACCAAGTATGATGCGATAGCTCACCGTCCCTTTTATTCTGTTCCCTATTTCAGAGTTACTAAGGGTGAATATCGATTGAAATGCGAAGCTCTTGCAGATGTTGGGGTTTTATTTAGATTTTGATATTAATTAACGAAAGACTGATAAATAGGAAAGCATGCTGAAGCTTGCGAATGCTGATGAGAGGATTATTTTGAAATAAATTACACAGTATATCTAATCGGGAAACATGAATGGTAATGCAGTGTAGTTCTTAACATTAGTTTTTGTTAAACAAACTTTTCTTTTTCGCATTGCAATTTGAAAATGATCGCTTAGAAATACATATAAATTTCTATTTATAAAGCAATAATAATGCAACTCACACTGATTTATGTAGATACGGATTGTAAACTGATAAACTGTCAAGTACTATCCAAAAAGGGAATGGTATGAACTCCCATACACTGTACCTGAAAACTAGATAAAATATTATTTAAGTTACATAGTAAGCAATATCACGTTACACAGCGGTTCTTCAAATTTGGTAATTTGAAGAACGTTATACGTAAAAAACGTTGGGGACCCACTCTTTTGAATTATTATAGGTAATAGCCTCTTTACGTGTTAGGCTTGAAAGTTTTGGGCGATCTTAGCGTTTGCAACAGCAGAAGCAGTGCAGTGGCAGTAGTATTTCAAAAACTATCTTCCTATAATGTTATTATTAATTATAATACTATGATGTGTCAAAATATTTCTTATTTTGATCGAAAAACTTATCTCTTTATGTATGATTTTAAATATAGTTATACTGACCAAAAAATGCTATATATGGGAAAAAGTTCTATTATTTGAGTTGTTAAAAATTTGATTTAGGCAATCCGTTCTGCCTTATTGAATAGCTCAAAACTGAAAATAAATATATTTTCCGACCTCCGGTTAAACAGAATATTTAGAAATTCGAAATAAAATGAGGGTAAATCGGTTTATTTGCAACAGTTTCAAGAAAAGGTATCTATTAAGAAAACGAGTTCTAAGATGATGTGTAAATTTTGAATCAAATAATTCTTTTTTAAAATAGCAGTTTCTTGAAAATTTAAAGTTTTTGGGTGTTTTAGACATATTCTTTTGAGGTTAATACACTATATTAGATAATAAAGAGTCTGTTCTGTACAAGCCGCCAAGCCTGAGAAAAGCTACGCAACTCCATTCGGTCGCTCACGCTTCATGGCGTTCTATAAATCAGCTTTAATTGGTAGTTTTGCAATCGGGTACACTCTAGTTAAAATGTTCAACTTTAGGAGTGTACCGTTTTGTTCATCCCTCTCCAAACTACTGCGCGAGGTCCGACTTTTGAACATGTTAGTACAGTACCAAAGATTATAATATTGCTAAAAAGTTTTCAAACCGTTCAGTGTAATTACAAAACGAAATTTTTAATATAAAATTATCTTTTTTTAAACTTTTGAGATTATTTAGTTTCCGATGTTACAAAATAACCTTTTTCAAGCGATTTTCTGGCGTTTACCTTAGTCTATTTTTCACAGCCACTTTTCTGTAAGCCAGAAAAGATTTTTTTCTCATTAAATGGAAGTAGACGTGACAAACTTTTATTCTAAATGATAAAAAGCATATATTGTTACTTGAAAAAGTAAAACCCCTGTAAAACACATCAAGCCATCGAATTTGTCATCAGGACAAACGAAGGTAGACAGAGAGATAATATTAACAGCAATTCAATTTACAGCCAACGGGAAGCAGATAACTTATCAATAAATAACACAGCGAACATTTGAATGTTCTCTCTACTCTCGGTGGTTGTGTAACGGTGATCCGATAATGCGTTTCGCACATACAATTGCAAACCGCTCTAAATTATGCAACACCCCGAAAACAGTCTGAAACAATATAATCTCGTGGTTAAATCTGCTACCGAAAATCGGGGGGTGTACAAATCACTACGACTTAAATTATCCGAAAGAAAAATTTGGGTACAGTACTACAAATTATCGTGTTACAAAGTTTACTGCTTAAATGTAATTTATCGGAAAATAGTTGTTGGAATACGATTCCAGATCACTTTGGTGTAATTATAACCGTAGGTATTGGAGGTAGTTGCGTAGGCGAAGTTACACAGTTTAACTCCCATTCCGATAAATTGTGTTCTACGTATTGGATGCAAAATACTCGGAGTGTTAACAAGTAAAATAATTGTATGAAGTTGTATTATGCAGATATTTAACAAACGAACATTTTGCAGTGAATCTAAATTTGATCAATCTTGTTAGATAATACGGTAATTATATAAGTGTAAGTAATAAAATTGAAAAAGGCCTAAGAATTTCGCATGGACTTTTCCTTAATACAAAATTTATTAGAATTTATAGAAGATTATTTTTGTATAATTTTGTTTGTTCAAGCATTGCTTTAAGACCACAATACAAGTTATGAAATGAAAATCGATTTCATAAAAAGTTTTTTAAATAACAGATCGTCTAAAAATTAGGTAGAACCTTATTCCAGTCTCATTAAATGTTTTATTGTGCCCAATTAATTAAAGAGAGGGGTCAAATGTGCTTAATTTTAAATTTTCTTAAAAAGCATCGCGGAAAAATTAGTGCATTAGAATAAAAACGAAATTGTACCTCATCCCTATCGATATGAAGTAACAGAATTTTAAAATTCAAATATTGCGTGACAATTGTCCGAGACATATCTATCTAATAAAGGTGGTGAGTGTCTAATGTTTGGTCTATAAAAACGTATTCTGTTTTCTTAGAGCGCCGCCTGTAATTTCGCACCACTAATGTTTACACTATAAACTATACAATATTACAGACTAGCTACTACATCTTACATCACAAATTATTTCATTGATCAAAGAGGTACGTGTGCGTAAGGTGGGAATTCATAAACATTTATTGCTCCAGATATTTTGGTTTAGGTTAGATTAAGTTATAAAATTTTCTTTACAAACAACTGCTAACTGTAGCTAAATTTATTGCTAATATGATATTTTTCTGTTAGGCGAGTTTGAAACTTTACATGAAAATAGAAGAACCCGTGAACTATGCCACACGCTTTTCTTTACATATAATTACAAGCAAATTAATTCAAAGAGGTATATTTATGTAAGTTATGTATTCCGCGGATATCGCAGCTCCATAGCACCGATTCTTTACTGTTTGACTGGTACATAAACATTGAAACCCGTAAACGTAATAAATAAGGTACGTCGAGAATGTTACTGATTAGTTAGTCACTAAACGTTGAGACACAGGGGAGGGATTTAATTTAATCTAGCTACGCTACCTTCTTTATTTGCTTATTTATTGTTAACAAAAAAAACTGACGGCATAGCCCAAGGGTTTAATGCTAATCGGGAAACCTTCCACGTGACCCAACGTTTAGTGGCAAGGGATCCCCGCTGCTAGAAGCCACCTATTTACGCGCCCATTATATAAGGCGCATATTTGTTGGCACGGCGGGGCGCTATAGATTTTGATAAGAATAAGCAAAATCTAATGTTTACGGTTTGTGTATATGATTAGGACATCATCTGTCGATAGCTAGCAATCCCACTTCAGACTCCTCGGAGAACACACATGTTGGGTTACGGTTTCTTTCTTTTACTTACGGCAGGATCAGTAACAGATTAGTATCAAAAACTCTGAAGAGGAATGCAGGTCAGATCATGCAAACGATGCCGTGCGCAAGAGTAATCATAAATAACTCAAATTACAAACTGCAATGTAGCTGAGATTTCAGGAGGTGTCAGCAGATAGCTGGAAATGTTTCTTTTTCCAATTATTTTATCGCCCTCGGGTACTAGATTACCATTTACAGTTACATACACAATCACTATTAATAGGAATCAAGGATGGACGTTCTTCTATACAGCTGGAATATTTTGTAATGTGAAAATTTAAATTAAAAACACTAATTAACCTGATAAATACAAAATAAATCAAAAATAATATCAAAATTGAACAGAGAAAAATTAAAAAATCCGGAAGTATGCAGAAACGCTACACAACAAATAGAACATAAACTCAGTAATCAAAATGACAGAGAAGAAGATATAGAAACACAGATGAAAAGAATAAAAGAGATAGCCCTTAACATACAGGAAACAATATTCAAAGAAGAGAGACATGATAAAAAACAAAAATGGATGACAGATTTTAGCTCTCATGGATGAGAGAAGAAAATACAAAAATCGAAATCATAGCATGTACAATAGAATTCAGAAAGATATTAGAAGAAAAATAAGACATACAAAAACAGAATCATACAAAAAGCAATGTTCAAAAATAGAAGAACACGATAAGAAACATGATATGTTTAACCTTCATAAAAAACTAAAAGAGGTTTCAGGACTAAAAATGACAAACAGCAGTGGCTTAGAAAATGATGAAGGAATGATGATAACAGAAGAACATAAGAAACTAGAAGTATGGAAAAACTACATTTTAGAATTATTTAATGATGATAGAAATGCAGAACACAACATGACTGATGTAAGAACGGGACCAGATATTACAAAAGACGAAGTAGAAAGAGCAATAAGAATAGCAAAGGGTGATAAAGCTCCTGGACCAGATGGACTAAAGAGTGAAGTACTAAAAATGTTTGGAAAAATAGGAGTGACAATGTTGACAAATTTATTCAACCAAATATATAATACAGGAGCACTAACAGCAGATTGGTTAGAATCTACTTTTATTACGATCCCAAAGAAAAATAGAGCTACTAAATGTAAAGACTACCGTACCATAAGTTTAATGAGTCATCTTCTGAAAATATTTTTACGCGTCATCCATGCTAGAATATACCAAGGAATAGAGGAAAATTTAAGTGGAACACAATTCGGATTCCGAAGCTGAATGGGGACACGGGAAGCTCTCTTCGGAGTGCAAGTGTCGATTCAAAGATGTCGGGATGTCAACTGTGATGTGCATATATGCTTAATTGATTTTGAAAAAGCTTTCGACAAGGTACGACACGATAAACTAATGCAAATCTTGCAAACAACAAGAATTAATGACAAAGATTTACGTATAATTGGCAACCTATATTGGGACCAAACAGCTACAGTCAGAGTAGGACAACAACTAACAGAAACAATAGAAATAGAAAGTAGTGTTCGACAGGGGTGTATACTGTCGCCTCTACTCTTCAATTTGTATTCCGAAGAATTATTTAAGGAAGCTTTACAGGATGTAAAAGAGGGAATCATAGTGAATGGGAAGACAACAAACAATATCAGATATGCCGATGATACTCTGATTCTCGCTAATAGCAATGAAGATCTGCAAGCACTTATGGAAAGAATCGCCAGAACATGCACAGAATACGGTCTAAAGCTTAATACATCAAAAACTAAACATATGATAATAAGTAAGAACAAATTACTACAGAATAACGGCATCCAGATAAAAAGGGAACTGCTGGAAAAAGTAGAAAAAGCAACATATCTGGGATGCAGCATAAACGAAGACTGGAATGCTCCATAGAAATAAAAAGACGCATTGAATATGCCCGAACTGTATTTATACGTATGAAGAAAACCCTTTGCAGTCATAATATAAATCTGCCCCTTCGAATTCGGATGGTTAGAGCATACGTTTTCTCAGTGTTGTACTACGGAGCAGAGAGCTGGACATTAACAGAAGTATTACTCAAGCTTTTGAGATGTGGGTTTATCTGAGACTGCTCAGAATTTCTTGGACAGATGGAATCACGAAAGAAGAGGTATTAAGAAGAATTAATAAAGAAATGGAGGTCGTTATAACTGTGAAGAGAAGGAATTTGGAATACTTCGGTCACATTATAAGACATCAAGAAAAATTTGATATATTACATCTTATAATACAAGGGAAAATAGATAGCAGAAGAGGACCTGGTAGACGAAGAACCTCATGGTTAAAATACTTGAGACAATCCACAGTACAGCTTTTCAGAGCTGCAGTTGACAAAGTAAAAATCGTAAATATGATAGCCAACATGATCGCCAACGATCTATAACGGTCAAGGCACTTAGAAGAAGAAGAATGAACTTGAATAATAAACATTCGCATGATTACTTGGTAGTTACGTATGTATAGTTCAGCCGTCGACTTCTGTATTTGAGAACATATAATACTGCGGGACGCATTCGCTACATGTCGTGCAACTTGACACAGCTTATTTATTACAATTTAAAAAGAAGTTATCAAAACAGCGCGCAGCGTGGGCCGTAGACTACAGGTTTCGCTAGTTTTATATAAATTTCCAAAACCTTAAATATTTAATTTTTGACAATTCTTTTTAATTTGAAAAATATCTTTCATCGTAGCGTTTTACTTTCTTGGGACTATTACGACGCTTTATTTTATTCCGATATAAGCACGCCTTTTTCAGTAAATAGGCATTAATGTCTAAAAAACAGGTCGCGTAGGTCATTGATATCCTTTATTCAATTCTGATTTAAAATTTATGAAGAGCTCTTTTTAGAAAAATTATTATAAGAAGCTTGTGAAGCTCTTTTCTGTAATTTTCATTTCAAATGTTATACTTCCGATGAATTTTTGACATACCCCGTCATTCCTATTTTCATCTAAATCGAATCAGTCGTTCAGTTGGGAAATGAACTAACAAGCGTACTCAATAAATCAAACCTTCTTCAAAAAAATTTTCTGGGTTTTTTGAAGTTTTCTTTTAAAATCTTGAAACGCAAAATTATCAGGAAATTAATATTTTTAAAGGATGGAAGTGTAAAAAATTAAAATATATTGTAAAAAGTTGAACTAAAGAGATTTAGATAAACTTTTTCAGGCTTTTAAAACCTTAGATTTAAAGAGATTACGTAAAGTTAAAAGCACCTCTACAAAGGATTGTTAGTGATGGTTAATGACGATTTTACAAACTTCATCGTTTAGAAAAAAGTTTAAAAAGATTTTCATGCAAACTCATTTCATCAACTTTTATTTATTGAAATGTGAAATACATTTTTTTTAAGTACAGTCAAGTTCTGGAATTAACGTTTTATTTAGACAGCAATTTTTTCTTCTACAGTAATTGAGATATGAAATGTAAATATTCAACCTCAGCTAGTTATTATTCCGAAACCAATATGATTAGACAAACTTTGCAACGGACAATTACTTTCTGATAATTAATATTTATTTAAATTAAATTATTATCTACTAGATGCAAGCGAATTAAAGGTTTTGCTGAGTGTATTACGTTATTTTAGCAGGCTTTCTAAGTTCTAGATTTAAATTTAAACCATTACGTTTTGTCAAGAGCAATGCGTTTGGTCTAAAGGATGAAGGGAAAAAAAGGTTTTATGGTCTGATACGGGACCAGAACAGGCACATATCACTACACTTATGTTTTATGTTACGATGCTGGTTAAAGGGGCCAATGCGTTCTTTTATTTGTCATATTCTTGAGTTACGAGAGCTATAACAATAAATATTTAGCCTTATAATCGTAATTATTTTTATATATTCCTATTCCAGAATTCAGAAAATATAGTACTATGAAACTATGATGAATTATTTCATAAAGAGTAATAATTGGTAACTAAAATTTAAAACATTCACTGATAACTATTACATTTTGTTAATCAGGACTGCTAATTAATAATTTCATTACTGATATATACACAATATTAATTTATTCCATTATACTATTGAACATTGCACTTTGCCTAATATAGCAGGCATCCAATTAAGCTTAGGATTTTATTAAATAAATCAAAATACGAAACCAGCTCGTTATGTTCTTAAGTAGTACTGCAGTGCAATGCAATACCAGAGACTGCCTTTCAACATTTTCATTTGCTGATGTGCTCTGTAATCTACATCACCTGAGTGATTTATTCGTTCAAAAGGACGCAACACATGATTTGTGAGGTCACATTTCAAGGAGGATGAATATAGGAGTGCAATATTAAATGTTGCAGTTACTGTTCGACGCGGACGGTCTTGCTGTTTTCATGAGCTAGGTACAATAATGTGCACTTTTCTTTTTTATCAGCATCGAACTGCAATATTGCATCTTTTTTAAGAAGGTTATTTCTGTTTTGTACATTACTTAAATGCAGTATGTTTTGTATTCTGCTGCAAATATTTAAGTTCTCGTTCCTATTTAATTTACTGTTTTTGCCTTGGTAATGTGTGTGATACGTACTTCTTTTAATTACATTTATTTCATGACACGTTTTAAAAGTGAGATTTAAAAATACATTTCAGGAACTTCAAGAGCAAATTTTGTGAATAGTTTTGATTTCAATACTAGAGTCAGTGTCGAGCATATAATCGACATTTTAATTATATTAGTACCTGAGAATTATTTAGGTCAAAGCACTACAAATTATATTACTGTTTATAGTGAATAAAGTTCTGTTTACAGGGAATAAAAAACCTTCCTAAGGATCTAATATGCAAAGTGGACTTTGATTTCTTGAGTATCTGAGGTCTTGCTAATGGTTATAATGCGATCAGCTAATGCTTTGACAAACGGTACATCAATAAACTGAAAAACTGTCGTAGATAAAATTTTCTCCGTACTTTTTGGTGCTTTCATTTGCCAGACATGGAAGCTGTCCGTATAGTTTTCCGATACCATTACCTGTCTTTGATGTACTAGCAAGTCTGTGTAAAGCTGAACAAAAATAGGCCGCTCGTGATGTGCGGTTTGTCTTGGGCAACTGTAATGCAAGGAAATGTGCCTGCTAAAGGGTAAGTTTATGCAGCTGTAACTCTTGCTATAAACATGAAATTGCCACTGCGAAATGGAAAATGTTGGCTGTGATATATATGATGAGTCAGCCATTATGTACTCTCCGTGTTGTAGCAGAAAGTTTGCGAAATGGGCTTTGTCGAAGCTCTACATTGCTTAATTAATTTATTTGTAAATAATTTTAAAAGCTTATTTGTGACCCTTAACAAATAATTCTAGTTGTTATTTCCATAACTATTTGTATGTCTTTCTCGAACACACGCCTAAGAAGTAATTTTGGTTTTTCTAAATATTGGATGTTTTGCGTAAAAAAAATGAGGTAGATGGGTCTACAATATTCAGTCAGTGTAATTATTGTTTTTAAGTTATTCCGTCTAAAAACAGGGATTTAAAGAATTCGTGTAAACACTTGCATATAAAAAGAAGATTTGTATATACAAAAAATTGGAAATAAGTAAACTAAAACTATACAGAGTATTATATATTAAGTGTTCGAAAGAGGCAATAATTAGCTGTTAATATTTCAACATACATTTACTGCCATAAAAAGTGATATTACAGTTGAGCTAATTATTCTGCGGAAGTAGAGACACTTACTTAAAGGTAAATTACCGTGCAACAAAGGCTGTAGACCTATTCACTGTCCATCGTAAAATAAACTTGCGTCTACAAGACTAATGAAATTATGAAATACACTAAAACCACTCAAACGAGAACATGATGGTCCGTATATTATAGGTAGCTAAAAATGGTAATAGATTCAGCTATGTAAATCTTTAAATAATTGTGTTATAAACCTAACGATATGTAGCGTAGTAGCAAAACGCAAATATAAGGTAGAAGTAGTAGAATCAGTTTAATTGTATAGGGAAACCTGAAGTCGTAGTTAGTTGACGAATTTCTCAAGTTTGTCGTAAAATTTCAAAACCATTTGATAAATCGTATAACGTCTCTTTTTAAGTCAGATAAAGTTTTCGCGTTGTAATTGTTGTAATGTTCTTCGTTTGGTATATGTGAGCCTGTCGGGATTTCTGCGTGATCATACTAATATTAGTAAATACGGTTGTAATATTCCACACTAATAGTAAACCTAATGCCGTAGTCGTGCACTCGGTGGAATAATAATTGTCAGTTTAAATAAGAAAATTTCAGTACGCAAACGTGTTGTTATCCACGTGACGCAAATAATCCGGCGCACAGAGACACGCACACGTCTCGCACACGCACGCAGGCTTTATACATGGCAGGACACCAACAAACTTTTAAACGCAATTGTCACACGCAATGGGAGCTGAAACAGTTCTCCAGCTGTTACTTGGCAAGAGAACACTTATCTTAATTAGCAGTGTATTTTGTTTGGGCCGTTGCAACCGCCAGCAGCTTAGATAATTATTATCTATATATGTAGCGTAAGGTGAAATGTGATAGGATAATGGTTAGGGTTAAATTAGGGCCTATTTTGCGTGTTCAGGTTTTTGTGGTAACATTTTTAATAATTTTAATCGAAATATTTCGTTACATTTTAGCATATCTAGTAGATACATAATTTATAATTGTTTTGTTCATTTTATATAAGCATAACTACCTGCCCGTAGAAAACATTAAGTGGATAGTATGACGTACAAAATATATCTGGTCAAAACGCAGCCAGATAACTCATGTGGTAATGTATGGTGAGTGGGAATTATTTATAGCCGTTAAAGTGGTGGCAACTCAGTTACTAATTTATAGGCAGAAAGTGGTAATTTATATGATTGTCCTTGTTCGCACTTGCAGGATATCGCGTGTTTACATCGTTTTTAATGTTTCCGTCCGTTTTGGGAGTCGTTTTAACGCTCTAAATTTGTTAATAGTTTCAGTAAACAGAAAATAATATTTCTATGGAAACTATTACTATATCGAATTAGCTACTGGCTGAATGCCACCTTTGTTTGTTTCTCTCCCCAATTCAAACTTAGCTTTACCTCTATCGTTTTCGCTAGCTATTAATTTTCTCTTCTTTCACCTTTAATTTGTCTTGCATTGCCGCTTTACTTTTAACTTTCGCTTTGGCTGTGTATTCTATTCTTGTTAGGCCGTGTGCTGCTTGGCAGTGGCGATGCGCCTGATTAGGCAGGGTAAGCAGTACCTACACATAATTGTTCAAATAATAAAAACAAAAAGTTTCAAATGAAAAAAGAAACAGTTCTTACTTGTTAACACTACCGTGTAACATTAAAAATTGGGCGCCAAATCGTTGCCTTTAAACACTGTTTAGCATACGGGAAGGCGAGCCTTAACGCCCCGAGATATGAAACTATCAACCAACTTGTTATTTTTAATAACTCTGGATGCACATTGGTGAAGAATACACTCTTTAGATGCAAATGAATAGTACGGATATCAAAAAGCAGTTACCTCTGAAAAGGCGCGCCTGTTCCCGTAGTTCTTATTTGGATCAGTTGGAGTCACCGACAATCATATGTAGCATGTAGGATACGTTAAACTATACCAAACAAGCTTCTATTTATTTTAGACGTAGTTTGCAGCGAAGATGAAAAATATCTTGTGAACCAACTTTTAAAAGACATATTTAATGGACTTTCCTTCGAAAAACTAATAGAAATAGTTTTAGTGCTATGGCAATATAATCGACTATTTTGCAGTTATGAAAGAAAGGCGAATTAACCTTGTATACAGAAAATATTTTTTTTCTGTGTAGTGCATAGACGGTCAATTCGTCGAACACTATATTATCTTTGTTGATATTTGATAAGGATATCGAGCTTAATTTTTGAAATGAAGTTTTTTGGTTTTTAAACTTAAGTGTTAAATTATTTTTCTATTTGCCATTGGCTACCCAAATTTAGAATCCACAGAATGCCACTGTTGCTTGGTGTTTTCGAGATCAAAACGACTGATACAATCTGTATATTGAATCCAAAGCCCTTCTCTATGTCTCAGCTTTTAACGGCGAGAGATCACCACCATCAAAATTTACATATTTAGGTACTAATTACGGAAGATACGAAATGGCGTACACAATAGCCCGCAATATAAGACTGATATACGTTTCATAACGTTAAATATTTGGTTGCGTACTATAACATAATCGTTCTGGGTATCGGAAGCGATGGTACGGTTGCCCTGACCCACCGAATTGCAGGCCAAACTCCTCATTGGAGTGTAGTGCCACCGACTTTATTTGGCTGGACACGAACTGCGCGACTTAATGACGTCCCAGGTAAAAACAAAAATAATCTGCTATCATTCCTAACTCGAACTGCGCCGGTAGTTTAGAGGGTCAATAAGCGGATTACGATATGGTAACTGAAGTAAATTAAATACAAGCCTACTTATTAAGTTCAATATTTAAGAATAATAGAAGAAAGTTACTGTACATCCCTATTTAATGATATCTACATCTACATAATTTTGCTTTTACTTCAGTTTTCCCAGTTCCTTAGTGGCGTAAAGTACGTAGTACATATCAGCAAAAAAGAAGTTTGTTTTTTTACTTTAAAGTTTTTAGTAAAAATGGGTGATTTCAGTACAATGATTGGGCAGCGTGGTAGTCAGCTAATTGTATACAACGGTTTTAAATTTGGTAAAAGCGAAGAAAGTTTCTGTGGCATAAAGTGGAAATGTGTGCAGAAACAGTGCAACTCAAAAATATACGTTGATGATAAAATGTCGGTTATACTCAAGACGGACCATTGACCATAATCATTCTCCGCCAGCAAAATTAGTGCGGCAAGGCGTTTCCAACAGTGTTAAGAGAAAAGCTATGGAAAATCTTAGCGAAAGACCTCTCAAACTAATTAGAGGCGAAATAACATCTAAGGAAGTTGAAGAATTGACGTCAACTGATATTAAATATATTAGAAATAATATTCACTATGCAAGGAAATCTGTTTTGCCAGCTCTGCCTACGGATATTAATGACCTGCAAACTAAGTTAAATAATTTAACAGTTAAAACTATTAAAAATGAAGATATTTTGTTATACAACAATACAGTAAAAAAGTCGTAATGTTTTCTTGCAAAACAAATCTGGAATATCTCAGTAACTGCAGTACAATATTTGTTGATGGAACCTTCGACTACTGCCCATCACATTTTCTCCAGTTTTTTACTATCCACGGACTTGTGAATTCACACTACATTCCACTGGTATTTTGTTTATTACCAGACAAAAAGTGCAGCAGCTACGTAGATGCATTTGAATCTGTGGTGAAAGCGTGCAAAGCATCAAACTTTAAATTTAACCCCAAAGAAGTAGTTGCGGATTTTTAAGTCGCTATTCATCTTGCAGTTAATAGCGTTTTTAAAGGTGTTAAATTGAAAGGGTGTCGATTCCATTTGACACAGAGCTGGTGGAGAAAAATTCAAAAACTGGGTTTAACCAGTGAATACAAAAGCAATTCAGAAATCGGCAAGTGGCTACACTGGACCTTCGGTTTAGCATTATTGGAGCCGCAAGATGTTAGTGATTGTTTTGTTTTTAATTTTATGTCGGTGATTCCCCACGACAAGAAAGTGAGTGACTTTGCTGACTATTTAATTGATAATTACATCAGCGAATCTGCTACATTTCCCCCGTCATTGTGGGCAAACGCATGTGTAAGCGAACGCACTACTAATGCTTGCGAATCATTTCATAGCAAATTTAATTCCTATTTTTATTCAGCGCATCCAAACATATTTGTATTCTTGTAAATGTTAAAAAATATTCAAATTGATACATATGTAGGTAAAAATAAACAGCATTAACGAACCAATTGTAATTAAAAATAAGGCATATGCAAAAAGAAAATTGTTTTTAGAGAATAGGATAGCTTTATATAAAACAAAATCAATATCTGTATTTGAATATGTAAAATCTATAACATACTACCTTAAGAAAGTATAGAATATATTATTTTTCAATTTTAAGTTTTGTAAAGTTTAAACCAAACGTTTATAGTTTATTGCTACAATTTCAATCATTAAACATTTTCAATTATGTATATTTTCTTTTAATATAATTTTGGGCACAATACTATCATTATGATAATGCTAATCTTTTGGTAAAACTCTATAGATTAAAGTCAGGTATACCTATACCGGCGCAGTTCGAGTGTGGTATTTTTAAGGTGGCCGGCGCAGTTCGAGTATTGATAACAAGGCTTGTAACTTAAGCGGCGCAGTTCAGGAACACCCCTTTATTTTACTATAATATAATCCGCTGATACCTCAATGCCGAAAGAAATACGGAGAACAAAGCAGAATTTCTCGACCACGAGATACAAAAACCAGCGGCTTTTACAGCTGCCTACGTTTGCGAGTGCTGGGAACACAAAACTCGAATTTTCAGTAAACAAATAAAACACCGAGCTGATGCCGTTATTGTAACTAATATACGCTGGCCATTTCGCGGACAAAACACGATAATATTTTATGAACTTGCGGTGTATATTCGATTCCTACTTTCTAATAACATTAATATACCTGCTTACTAGATTCATAAAAATGAACAACTGCGTGAGTATTCTAATGAGAAATAAAAAAATTAGGGTAAAAATGTTTATAAATTGTGCTCTGTAGAAATCTAATATTTCATGACAGTTAAATAAAATTTACAGATCTCAAATTCAGTATGAACCGAGCAAGTCTGTTTATATCTCCATTTCGCTGAGCTTGGATGATCTCATATAAACACGTATAAATCGCAGACAATTTTCATTAATACAGAGAGAATAAACATTTTTAAGATGCTTTGTTGGTTACACTTATTAAGTTCATATTACTGTACAAAAAGTGGCATTTTATTCAATTTATTTATTTTTATTTTTTTGTCGTAGAGCAAAAACCAACTTTTTTTGCGAACTCTATAGTTTACAAATAGCGACGTTTGAAAATTTAGCTGTCATATTTAAGTAACCTTGCTAATACAGCGGACGCAAGAGCCAAAGTTTTACTTTGTAAATAAACACATTTAGATTTGTTGTATATTCGTAGATTTAAAATAAATTTTTGCCTATAATGATTTATTAAACATCAGAGTATTAAAATAAAATGTTTTAAGGATTTACTTCAATCGATGAACATTTATTAAATGGTCAAAGATCAAAAACAAAGTACTTGTATTCATTTATAATAATCTATTGAAACACACTTAAAAAAATATTTGTCGAGGTAACCAAAAATTAGCTACCACAGCACAAAATTTTAGTAAAAATAGCTCCAGTTAAAATATTTGCTGTCAAAGCTAATAATTTTTGTTGGTTTTATATTTGCGTTGATGACAAAAATATTAGCAAGTGCAACTAATTTGTTTATGCTTCAGCAGCAATTTTATTTGTTAGAATAACTAAAACATGTTGTTTATAGTAAGCAGTACATTGCTTTTCTGAACAAATTTGTTTCATTTATGTAACTAATTTTTATTTTGTTGTAGCAAATATGATTTCGCTACAGGAAGTAAATACATTTGTTTGACAAGCTAATATATTTGTTATAAATATACAGGGTGTTTTTTTTAGAAATAAAAACCTAATATCGACATAAATTTTTTATTAAGTGAATAAACATACAATATAAAAAATATATATATATATATATATATATATATATATATATATATATATATATATATATATATATATATATATATATATATATATATATATATATATATATATATATATATATATATATATATATATATATATATATATATATATATATATATATATATGCAATACGCATTCACTGGGAACAGAAACAGAACATAAAAACATATAAAAATGTTTAAAAATATAAAGTTTTACATTAATTTCTTTTTTAAACCATACCAAAGCAGAGAAAAATAAGCCATTAAAAAGAAAAACAACCACAGGTGGACTTCGAAAAAAAATGAAGGCTAATAGTGATAATAGTACATACACATTTAAATCTAACTTTATCAAGATACCAAAGTATGACTTAATCTAGGACGAACAATATTTTTAACAAAACCGCCCGCGATTGGATTACTTTTTGATCACTTGTAAAGGGAAATTAGTATGCCGTCAAGCAGTGAGTGAATGCAACTTTTTCGTATTTTTTCTTAAAAAATATAACTGCTATTAACCTAAACCTTGCGTAAACAGTAAAAAGCAATATTTAAAAAAAAAAGCAGTATAAAATAAAAAAAAATTTATGCAGTATAACCGCAGTATACACCCGCATTACGCCATTACGGCCTATTGTTAAAAAAGTGCTAACTGAATGCGTGCTCAATAGGAATGCACCGATAAGAAGTAGACAAGGTTGTTAAAGACAATACTATTTTGCAAATATATATGTTTCTTTGACATATATGTGTTATTTGGTACATAAATATATTTTAAAATAAATATTTATATGTTTGTAAAATACCGGGTGTGACAAAAAAAAAGTATTCTGTTTAAAAGCTTTCCATTGGCTGAATTCGAGATATCAATGTGGAATTGTAGATGGCCACTAAAAAAATTAAACATGAGTACCAGATTTCAAATTTTTGTTGCATTTAATAAATGTATCGAAAGTTCACTTGTGCTGTTCAGTTGTTTTATAAAATAGAAAAATGGAATTTGGTTTACACCTAGTGTTTAACTTATGATCGCCCAATCTTATGCATTGTTTTGGTTTCGAATGGCGGGAGCCTCATACCTTGTTGGTCTGAGCAAATTTATTTGTCGTATTAACAGAAATACAGTTGCAAATAATATTTGTCTATGTAACTAATGCGAGTTTGCAGCTATTGGTTTTGGTTTGTAATAACAGCAAAAATGTATGCTTTTATTACAAAAAATATTGCAACTGTTACAAATACGAGCTAGCAAAGTTATTTTTGTTGGAGAAACTAATACATTTTTTTCAGTGCGTGAACCATGAACCAGCTATATGTGTGTGTATGTATGTTACCGTTAAAATCTGTTTTTGGTTGTAACTAGTTTTTACTAGTCAAAACTAGTTTCGAAAAAAAGAAGAACTCTTGACAATTCCCGTTCTGTACAGACAATGCTGTTGTCTCGTCTCCAGGATCTTTAGGTTAGCTGTCGAAAGAGATACGTTTTTTTAAAATGAAATCTCTAATTAAAAATTAGTTTTTACTTTCTGTTCTTTTAGTTAAAACTAGTTTCAATCCAAAACGGATTTTAACGGTAAAATTATATGTGTAATAAATATTGAACCATTTATATATTAAATCCGGAACTGTCTCAAGTTTACGCAACCACGGGCTCTTACATCTCGACACAGTTTATTTATTATTTTGAGAAAATGTTTATGTAACTGTCACAAAGGCTACGCTGCGTTTATAGGTTATAAGAAAGAGCGTGGTACAAAGAGCACGGGTTCAGCTACTTACCTATTAATTGCCACTTTCATTTATGTTAAGATCGTAGCAACACAAATATGTACAAAAACCGACAATGTATAATTACATTCTCTTGTAAGGTAAGTATTAATATAATTTATTATTTAAAAAATTGAAATTTTCTTTATTGTGCATATTATGAGACCATGTTCGGTTTTTTATTTTGTCCTAAAACTTATTGGTATGTTTAATGTTTAGTAGCTTATACGTGTGGTTAAAAATGATTATCTTAAGTTTTGGCTCCATATTAACTATATTGTTTAATTTCTTAGTGAAATGTTATGGTACCAAATTTCATGATTATTTTCTAAATCTAGATTTTAATGGAAATACAATTTTAGGGGCTCAAAGAAACTAAAAAAGTTGTTTTTAAAAAATGTCTGTCTGAGGGTGGGTGAGTGGGTGGGTCTAAAAGCTAAAGTACTGAAGCGATTTTAATAAAATTTTAAATCAAAAGGTATGTCAAAAATTGTAGTTTTAGTTAAGCTTTATCAAAAATTAAAAACAGGAAAAGGAATTTAGACAGTTTTTTTTTGTAGCTTTTTTTGCAAAGCCAAATTTTGGATATTTGAGCACGGGACCTGCGAGAAAAACTTAAGGCAAATCGAAGAATTTTTACTGAACTCTCTAGCTTCAAAATTTTGAAAATTTTCAAAAACATGTTTTTCGAAAACTACTCGTACGATTTTTTTAAACTTTCTGATCTAACATACGGTGTAATGAGAGAAGTGCTTAGGGCAAATCAAAAAAGTTTTTACCGAATTCTCTACCTTCAAAATGGCAGCCGCTACAATTTTTAAATCTCGACTTTAACGCCTCATTTACTCATAAAGTAGTTGTCTGACTGGCATCAGCTACAACTTGTTTGAGAGTCTTTTGTGGGTAGTATACCATGAAACAAATATAATTTCGAAAATCTGAAAACAATCGCAAGGGCGCTTCCTCTTTTCTTAGAAATCTAATAGTCGTTGAACTTCACAAAGTTATAGTAATAAAAAAATTACACTTTTGCAAGTACGGCAAGTATTAATATCTAGTATGGGAAAGTATACTAGAAGTTAACACTTCAGTTTTTTATTTTTTATATTGATGGTGGTAAATTGGAAAATCGATATTGGCATGTTATGTCGCTGAGGGGTAATTAATAGATTAATAATTAAGTGACAAAATTAAAATAATAACCTTTGCAATATTATATAGTAATATATGATGAGTATAGAATCAAACTTTTACGTTAGTCATTAACGGTTTTTTTTTTATAAGATAAAGACACAAGTAAAGGAAGACGGTAATTTGGAAACTGTGTTACTTCTTAAACGAGATTTAAAATCAATGTAAAATCAAACATTATATTACCTACTTTATGATATTTTTATATCTTTCGTCTAACTTTGGACAAGTTGAGACCCTAAATATTTCAGCCTTTCGCTTCGAAGCAATTTGCTCGGATCTTACAATCTCGCCCCTAAACGTCACGTTCCTACATAAATTAATCGAATGCCTTTTTCAAAGAACAGAACAAATTCTTGCATTCTCTTTGAGACGATGATACGACTGTTTCCGTAGTTTTCCTTTTGTCCCTGCAATTTCAAGATAAATAAAATGTCTGTTTGATTGGGGAAGCCAGGTTCAGTGATAAATCCAGCGTACACGTGTAATCATTGACCCATATTTAAGCAACTGGCGGTAGGCATACTATAATAACAACGCCCCGCGCCTGTAGATAACCCAGGAACTGCTCATCTTCTCCTGGCAATGACAAGCCATAACCATTCATCCCGGCAGCCCCATCGGTAGCGAGGAATTCATATCAACGAAATGCTCATATCTAAATTTCAGTTACTATCAGGAATATGCTCAGAACGAGCTCCATACCCATCACTCAGAAGCTTGCAAGTGATTTTATATCCTTAAGGGTCCGACTTTATTTTGGGATGTAAAAATTCTTGGAGGCATAAACATTAAAAGAAGAGCGCGTGGGCCATTAAAAACATTAAAAACGATTTATGAATAAATGCGGACAAAGTGAAGTGTGAGAGATTCTAAAGTAAAATAAAAACAGATGGCCTAATATATTTTTTACAGCGCGAGCGAGGCCGGTCTAATTTAATCCGCGCTATTATCTCAAGGCACAGACCATTTGCTTTTATTTCTCCAACTTTTACAACTGCAATTACGATTTCAAGAAAACATCAGCCAGATCCAATAGCCGTTACTGTTATTGTTGTATAAAGGCGCAAGTTCCGCTACAAAATTCAACAATTTCCAACGTGAGAGATTTGTTTAGAATTTACTTTACTTTGTCTTTTAGATGTTATTGAATAACACAAATTAAAAGCCCCAAGCGTTCTCAGTTTTTACAGATATTTTTTGTATCCTAAATTGCATATCAGAACTTTGAGAGACTACAACTATAAAGCTTTCATCAGCCAACACAACATACGTAAAATATAAAGGGTAACTACTGAAAACGTTGACAAATACTTGGTATTCATCTGCAACAGCCGATACACAATATTTTAGGTTGATATTGGTCATGGGCGTTTGCTGGTATTTTTAAAACAGGATTGCAAACAATATTTTTCTAAAAGAGCTTTCTTTTACAATTAAGGGTGCATTTTTCATAAATTTGAAATTCCATTGTTTTTATCAACGCCAGTTGCACGTGGTCACAAATTATAAAAATAGTTGCTTTATTTGCTAATACGTAGGTACATATAGCACACAAGTTTATTTGTTTCTGCACTAGTGGTTGAACGTACAAGCTCACGTCGACACTTAATTCGAACAGTCACAAAATGAATGTGAAAAATTATTTTTAATACAACAGTTTGGGATTGTATGAATTAAGTTCCGACATGAATTTTAATTTTCATGGCCAACTCTTGCCTATAATTTTATTGATCATACTGTATTCATCACTTGCTGATGGAAATAAAGCTCAATTTAAAACTAGCTATCAATGAATCACTTTGGCACGTTACCATTTAACAACACGCTATTACTGTAAATTAGTATTACTCTACTCGCCGCCGATTTCGATCTTGTGCTACAGTGTTAATTTGTGTTTATTCTGTTGATTTTTCTCTAGTTATGTTCTACGCTTTCTTTCTACTTCTTTTCCGGTCTTCTTTTTAGTCTTTTTGTATCACTTCCGTTCGAGCTTTCCATCCCCTGCTCTGGTTTATTGTTTCCCGTCCTACACACAAGTTTGTACCATCGTAGTTGTGTTTAGAGATTTTTTTGTATTTTGGCTGCGAATTTGATCCCAACTTATTTTTTGTTCGCTTTTCTTATGTACCTCAATTCTATTGTTTAGAATCTACTTAGGAGGGGTTTCAAACTACAATTTACTGCTGTATGTTCATGTCCATATAAAAGCGGATAACACGATTTTTGTGTTATGTATGTCTTGCGTGGATGTGCATTCATTGCAAATCTAAATATTAAAAATTTCGGGGAAGCAAATGATAATAATAAACAATTAAAAGATTAACTGAAAAACCAAGTAGAGGAAATGAGTGCTGCGAGAGGAATTGAAGAAATCAAAGTAGGAGTATGAGAGAGTCAAAGTCAAAGCAGATAAACGAACAGAAAGCCTAGAAAACAAGATAAAAATGGCGGAGCAGAAGTTATATGTACAAGAAAGAGAGAAGAAACGGAATAATCTGATAATCACGGGCGTAAAGTTTAAAACAAAATATAAAAGTGCACCGGAAGACACTACGGAAAATTTTAGAAGACAAAACTTAGATGTGGAAGTGAAAATTAAAAGGGCATACAAAATCGACAAGAATAGATGCGTAATAGAGGTGGAAAAAGTTAGTGGAAAGTTAGAGGTGTTGAAGAACAAACCAAAACCAAGCAAAATTATAGAGCTGAGGGTATACTTAGACAGCGACATAGCATATTCAGAGAGAAACATACGAAAAACGATAAGAGAAACTGCAAAAAGTAAAAAAAGAGCGAAAAGAACTTAAAAGTGGGATATCAAAAGATCATTATAAATGGCAAACCAATGCGGTCGAACAAAAAGACACCTGCAGGAGGAGACACAAGAATTAATGAAAAAAATCGGACGGGAAATAAGCATGGCAGACTGGCGAGATAAACGTTATGCGAAAAAACTGATCAATAAGGAAACAGGTAGGAAAATAAACACAACAGATGTACGTGAAAATGGATTTGAAGTTAACGGAAGCTAAGAAGAGAAGCATAGAAAAATGATGAAAGAATGTAGTATGTACTGGTCAGAAGAGGAAAGCACAGAGAGAGAGCAAGACCTGGGATGGGACTGTTAATAAAAAAGGAAAACATGCCAAATATATTAAGCGAGAAATATTTAAAAGACAAGATAATGAAAGTAGACATACAATTAGGCGACGCAAATGAAGTATACACAACAATACCGACCAAATAAGGACGGCACAGTGGAACACAAAAATTATTTCCACGAGTAACTCCAAAACGCAATAGATACAGAATTATAATAGACGACCTAAACGGCATCACTGATAATATGCTTAAATGGCAATATGAATATTTTCTGAGATAGTTCAATAGCAGTTTATTTCTTTCTTGTAGGACAAACATTGATATTGTTAAAAGTTTAGGAAAAGAGTAGAGGGATAAGACTTAAATGACTCACCCTCTACATATACTTCACTTAAAAAACGTTTTTCATACCTTTTAAACACATAAACCACCATCCAGTTGCATCAAATATACATGTTATGTTTCTTTAATGTTAATCAGTAGGGTGGCCATTCCTTCTGGATTTTCCGTGACAGTCCGGGACTTCAGGACTTTGCCCGAATATATCCTGGATTTTGAAAACCGTCCCGTTTTTACACGCAAGCGGTTTATTTTCTGAAACAGCCGCGTGAAATTTTCAAGTTACATTTGGCAACATTCCTCAAAACACTCGTCTACCCTCTACTGTAGTTAGTTGCCGGCACACGCTGAAAGTTTTATTATGCTTATGTGTTATGGCTTGCTGACATCGAGTATTCAAGGGTGATATAAACTTGTTTGGTAACGTAAAAGAAACACCGAAAGAGGTGAACATAATAAATAATTTAAACACGCGTGTTTTGCGTGCTACAATAGAGACGTCAGTTGTTTTAGTTTGCACGTCATGTATTAACTGACTATTTGATTTTGTAGTGCTCTGTCATTATTGAAAACGGTATACTTAGCGCATTTATTTGAATATTTTGATATGTGCAAATTTGTTAGGAAGCTTCTGTTTCTGTGACGCCGGCAGTATGATTGTTAAGAACTTTAAATTAACGTACTATTTAATTTTAAATTTTAGCATGTGAATAAAAAGAAACAACTCTACTTGAGCGAAATTGGATGGCAATAATTACATAAGTGACTTTTTTACTTCAGAAATGACTTCAAGAATAAGTTTTTTTTGTCCCAAATTGGCTTTAGTAAGAAATGACCACCCTGTGTTGATTGATTGATTGATTTTAAGCAGGGTTATAGTTAGGTTAATGAGACCGATTTGCACTTCGACTCTGTGGTCTTTTGTGCCCCCCTGATCCTTTGTTTAGAGTAGTCCTGTGCCCTCAACGAGTTGCAGGATGTTTCTTACAAGGTGCTCGTGTGTGAAGGTTGGTTCATCCGGAGCTCCCCCGAAAAGTGTGAGGCTGTTTCCTCCTCTTCTTCACATAGTCTGCAGAGTGTGTCTCCTCTGTGTCCACCTATTTTTTGGAGGTGTTTTTTCAGGTGGCAGTGTATTGTAACAAGTCCCACCAACCTTCTGATCTGAGTTCGTCCTAAGTGGAGTACATCAGTTGTTAGTCTGGAGGAAGGTGTCCTAATTATTGCCTTTCCCAGTGTTTGTCCCTGTGTATCCTCCCAGCGAGAAATGTGTTGTGTGACGGTCCACTTTTCTATTGCCGTTCGGATGCTTTTTTTGGGTATACCAAATACAGGCTCCGGTCCTATAAACGGGGTAGATGCACCAGTTGTCGCGAGGCCGTCCGCCTTTTCGTTTCCCTCTACACCTGTGTGCCCTGGCACCCAGATGAGTTGAACTGTGTTCCTCTCTGATAGAAGTGTCAGGTGGTTTAAACATTCCCGCGTTAGTTTGGAACTGGTACGAGGTGATTCAAGTGCTTTTAAGGCTGCTTGGCTATTTGACAGGATTTTTAAACAAAAAGATATAAAGCTAATTGGTCTGTATGCCTTTGGCTGGGTGTACGTTACCCGCCCTGGTTTGAGAATGAACACCACCTTGGTGGGTCTCCACGCCAGATAGTTTCCCGCTAGGCATAAGCGAAATATTTTAATTAGTAGCGGTACCAGAAGGTCTATTGCCTGCTGCAGTAGAGCTGGAAATATTCCGTCTGCTCCGGACGATTTGTAAGGTAGGAAGGATTTTACAGCCCATTGTACCTTGTTGTAGTTGATTACTTCCCTAGCTACCTTCCAATCGTCCCTTGTGGGTTTTCTTAGGAAGTTGCTAGGTAGTGGCTGCGATGTGGTGACAGCTTGGTCAGTCACTATTGATCCTGGAAAGTGTGCTTAGATGAGCATTTCCAGTGTTTCCCTTTTACTTTTTGTGTACTTCCCTGTCGGTTTTTTCATGTTCCCGACTGGGGTTGAAGGGTCTTTTGACAGAACTTTGTGAAGACGTGCTGTTTGGGTTGTGTTTTCAACTTCCCCACAGAACTTCCTCCATGAGTCTTTGCTTTTCTCAGAGCTTTGTTATACTCGGTAAGAGCTTGGGCGTGTCGGTTCCACTCTCCGGTATTTTTCGCGCTGTTGAAAAGTTTTCTTGATCTTTTCTTCAGGTTGGCCAAGTGATCGTTCCACCATGGGACCTTCATGTTAGTTTCCCTCGTGATTACGGGGCAGTTGTTCTCATATGAAGTTATTATGGCGTCATTTAATTGGTCCACAATAACCTCAATATCACCTGGGGTTTGGATTTGGGTTTTAACATGGGTTAACTTGCTTTGAAGTTCCTCCCTGTATGAGCCCCAATCAGTCTTCCTAGCGTTTCGATAGGTTACAATTTCCTTTTCAAAACCTGCTAGTAGATAGTCAATGTGCCTGTGATGGGACATTGACGGTTCTTTAGAAACATGCCATTGTTTAACTCTGTCTTGCAGTCCAGCTGTAGTCAGGGTTATGTCAATGACTTCCCGTCGAGTACGAGTTACAAATGTGGGCTCATTACCTCGATTAGCTATCTGTAAGTTGTTGCTTACCAGGTATTCCATGAGATTAGTTCCTCGTGGATTCGTGTCCTTGCTGCCCCATGCAGTGTTGTGTGCATTTGCATCACAGCCCGCTAGGAGCTGGAGGCGGTTGGCCTCGCAGAACTTTACAACTTCCATGAGCTCTGTGCTTGGTGGAGGGTTGATGGCGTCAAAGGGTAAGTAAACGGAGGATAGTACTACTTGCCTCACGTTTGCTTCATTAGCTAGCTCCAGTTTTATGGTTGTTACGTCCCTAAAACATAGATTATATAGTGGCATGTATTTTATGCCTCGTCTGACATAAATACATGACCTAGGTTTTTCCGAGGATTTGTAGTATATTAACTCACCTCTGGCTTGCCCGAGTCTCTTTATCTGGCCCCTCGCTGTCCATGGTTCTTGGATGAGGGCCACATCAATGGTCTCGGATTGTAGGCGGCTGCATAGAACAGCCATGCCTCCCCTGCTATGCTGGAGGTTTGCTCGAAGCAGCCTCAGGACATTTGCTGGTGCTTGCGCCATCTTGTCCAGCAGGGGTGGGAGCCGAAAGAACTCGGAAGGTTGCCCTACCTAGGCCCAGACATGGCTTCATGTCCATTTTACGTAGGATCTTCAAAGGAGATTCATCGATGAGCATGATCAGTGTCCTTCCCTTGGATTCCGACACGCTGTTGATGACACGCCAGTCCTCGGTTCTCAGCCCTTTGTTTTGGGTTTTCAAGGTCGAAGATTGTGTTCTGGGGTTTGGTGTCAAAGGGTTTGGGAGCCCACATTAACACTTTGGCCGCGTTTAGTATTTCCTTTGCAGGTCCTACTCTGAAGCTGGCGCCTTCCCACAGCTGGAGGTTTGGAGTCGTGGTTATCAGCCACGATCTCGTTTCCTCACTTTTGCAGGAGAGGATTACCGCGCCTTTGTCGAAGTAACAGCTGTTAAACTGTGGTCCAGATCCTTCCTCACCGGGTCGGATTTGTCCCAACAGTGCTAGTTGGACTTGATCGGCTTGTTCCTCCGTCAGTCTTGTCTTTGGGAAGTCCTGAGGAGCTATAACCATTCTTATTCCTTTAAGGGCTTCCTTAAAGGTTTCTTTACCCGCCGCGTTCTCATCGGTACGGGTCTTTTTGGCATTTGTCTTAGTTTAAGAGTTTGGTGTGCTCCCATCTGACCTCTGTCTCTTCGTGGAAGGTGTCTTAACCGGTACGCCTGAGCCGCCAGCTATTTCACCTTCCTTGACACTACCGGAGGGGGCGTGTAAGCCGCTTTCGCGGTTTGCATCTTGTTTCAACGGGCGGTTCTTTCTGTAGCGAACGGGTTCGCCCAGAGCTTTCGCCCGTTCAATTGCGGCTTTCCGTAGCTGAGCACCAGAAGGCCGTTTGATTGTGACCTTTTCGATGCTGGAGGTTAGAGTTTCAGCCTCCGCATCGATTAGATTTCCTTCCTCAGTCGTGGTTTTTTCAGCCACTTCTGATTTAGGAGATGACAGCAAGGCGTTTTCATCCTCGCTCTCTGTAGTTTGAGGAAAAATGTTTTGGTCATCCATTAGTTCCCACGAGTACGGGGGAAATAAACGGTCACCACGCCAGGAGCCCCCTGCTGACGTGGAGGGCATTTATACAGCGGGGTTCGCCAGGTGCCCCGGTGTTTGTCGCTAGAGGCCGAGCTTCCCCTCGACCATGCATCCCTTCGGCGCGCACAATACCCTGGAATTGAGGAAGTTTTTTATACAGTGGTGCTTCATCCACGCGATCCAGGCGATTAAGCCCAGATCCCCGTGCCCCTTGTAGACACTACCCTTGGCTTCTGGGGTATAGCCAGATCGCCGAGGGGTCGTTGCGCCCTCAAGCGGTTTACGGTTTGATCTTCCCTCCTCGTTTCTCAACCGGGCTTGGGACCGGCTACGGCGGAGTTCCACAATGTGTTAGTGTGATATGATGTAATTTAAATAGTGTGAGATACAATAGATATTCGTGATATTTTAAAGCACTACACCGTACACAAACAGATCCAACAATTTAGAAAATCTAAAAATTTGTTACCGCCAACAAATGCGTGCAATACCAGTTCAAAATGTAGTCCAAGGATTTTGTTATCATATTGCCTACTGCCAGACACTAAATGCCGAACAGTTTAAAATTTTGCTATATTAAACTAATGTTAAATATGGCTGTGTTTTAATAGTTTTTAATTATACTAATTTGTTTGTGTATCTTCATACAAGTGCACATAATCAAAAATGTTGCCAATAACAAAAATATATGTTTAATTAACATGATTTTTTCTTGACTTTGTACGATGCAACTCTATGATACATTTTTTCTTGGCTGCAAAGAGAACAGAACATAATCAGATCATAAAAAGATTGCTATTACGTGATAGCTTAAAAAGTGTGACGTCAGAAAAAAATAAATAAAGTCAAATTCTGGCAAATAATTAGATAAGAAAGTTTTTTTACACACTTTTCTCATTAAAATTATTGTTTAAGGCTATAGCGTCAATATTCTTTACTTTCTATTCATCCTGTATATGGTCAGTATATAAAAGTGTTACATAAGTATATCTAGCGTACATTATCAACCAATATATTGGTATAGTGTGTGCTACCACGACTGCAACAAAAAATATGAACAGTTAATTTTTTTGCTAATAAATTCTCAATAAGCAAAATGTTACCTATTTGTATTTCAATAAAATATGCGCAGATAATTTGATTAAACATTAGCTACGTAATAATTTTAAACATTAACTATATTTAAACAGTTTACGTGTTCTTGGCTACAATATTGTTACTTAAAATAAGTTTGAATATTTACCACAGTATAATTCTTAAATCACAGTTGCATTATATTAAATACGTATGAAATTTCTTAATTTATTTTTAATCTAAGTATGATGAATAGATTTATTTGCCGTAAGATATAAAAAAATGTAATAAATTTTGTGACATTAATTCGATTAAATTCTCTTCTCGCGAAATGATTTACAGCAATATCGCTTCCCAGACAGAAATTATGAAAGAAAAATTTATAATTGCAGGATTAATAGCAAAAGATTTATGAACGAACACATTAATAGGACTAAAACGTTGATGAATTTGTGGTTTGTCAGAAGTTTACAATTTAATAACAAAACATACCTTTGTTGAGATTATGCTCTTTATTTTTTTTGCATAACTTTGTTAATACTATTGAATTTCTCCAGAGATTTAAACAACAAAGGCTTACCGCGGTCAGCTTAAGCATTAAGAATTCTTGGGCATTTTGCGTCAATTCGTGCTGCTATCTTGGTGTTTGTAATGCTATCGTTATTTCTATCAGTTGCTCGTATCCCCGATTGTTATTTTTAGGTACCTCTTCTTTACGTGGGTTTTCTTTGTATCTAGATGACCATGGCGTTCAGATAAATAGTGCTGCAAAAGATATTAGGAATGGGAATGATTTAATCTTATAAATTGATAAAATTGTGAAATGTTGGAATCGTTAAAACCTTGAAAACTTAGTATCTAATCTGCAGTAATACAATTAAATTTTTTTTATGGCCACTATGCTATTTCTTACAGCTGTTTTAACATGGGCGCATTATATGTATTGTATACTCCTCCTTCAATGTGTTTTTTTTTAATTTTTGTTCATGTTGTGATACATATTCAATTAAAAAAAATTATGCGGTATTTAAGTTTCGAAACATTTCTGAATGTATTGCGTTTCATTAGCTATTAAAGGAATTCTATTTTACGGATCCTACAGGCCTGACTACAACACAACTTCATAAAGTGCTTACAGTGCATAATGGGCTGCTAAATATGCGGAGGTAGAGCCAGCAAGATGTGGGGGAGTCTGTTAAACAGTGGTTGAGGTGAAACCTAAAACCTCTTAAAAGTGCAAAATTTAAAATATTCCAGCTCTTTCGAACAAAATCATAATGATGATAGTAGAACAGAAGTAGCTTTTAAGAAAAACACGTGAAGAAATTTAATAAACGCTATAAACTAGTGGAGATATTTTTAGGTCGAGTTTAGCATGTTGGCGGTCTACTGCAACAACCCAAGAGATGTGAAATCACATCTCCATCGTTTTGACTAAAATTTTATAAAACAGGCAATAACAATATGAGCGCAGGTATTTTATCTGTCACATAGCGCTCCGTTTTACATGATCATTAACGTGTCAGCTCTATACACTGTAAAGTAATTATATTTAATAAGCAGTGGTTCAAAACAGTATTTTTAATCATACTAGAGAAGTATTCAACCATACTATATAAAATGTGTGCCGAGCACGCAAGTTTTAAGTGAAATATCTGCGAGTAATGAAATTTGGATAGTTTTGTGAAATACTTTCGCCGTACTGAATTCGCCATCTTGAATTTTATAATTTAGTTCCTGAATTCGTACTTACCAGCTTAAAAACTCATTGAACACTAATGTTTATGAAATTCGGATACGTTTGATGTGTTTATTCGATATTGATCCCGCAATCTTGAATATTGTAATTTGCCACCCAAAAATCCTTGAATATCAATTTTTATGAAATTAGGATAGCTTACTCAATCACCGCCATTTTGAATTTTATAGTTTAGACCCTGGATTCCTGGTAAACAGTCTCATAACCCCTCGAATACTAATTGTTATGAAAATCGGATAACTTTATGAAATACTTCCATTACCAGCACTAAAACCCCTCGAATGCAAATTTTCATGACAATCGGATAACTTTCTGAAATACTTCGGCCATATTCGACCCTTCGAATAACAATTTGTATGAAATTCTAATAATAATGTCGATCGCACACAGTTTGCAAAAAAGATAAGTTGGAATTTACGTCACGCTTTTCCAAAGCGTGGTGTTGTTAATCATAATCACACACTTTTCAAGAAAGGTTCAAATATTACGGACGCGCGCCGCGCGCTTTACAAAAAAAATCGCAGGTCTTACACTTTTACCACAATCGAAAAAAAAATTTTCCCTAAAAGTTTCTCTATTCTATTTTGCAATTTTCGTTCAGCAGAAATATATAACCATCTGCAATAGTTTCAAAAGTACACCGATGCCGACATTTGCACTACACTTTCCGCTTAAACAAATTCTGTGGCATTTGTTAACAACAATTTTGATTTGATTGTGAGACTGTAGAAACCTAGAAAGAATAAGCTATCGATTGTAAAAATATACTTAAAAACACGAAAAAAAAGCTGATTACCGTGTAAGCAAACAATAAAGCAATATTCAAGCACGATCAAATTTTTGCGTTTTTTTCAATCTTGGGTGACATTTGAATCCAGAAGATCATTCCGGATACTGCTCGCATTTTTTATAAACTATTTCTAAGAGTTCTAAGTTTAACATTTTAGAAACGTCTTTTTAAAGAGTAGATTTCTAAGTAACAAAGCGTCCACAATATAGAACTTTCATAAATTTCTAATTCATTTTCATATAACAATGTTATTAAAGTTTCAAATGTCAATATAGAAGGAAAATACAATTCGAAAGTAATTCAATCATACACAAATATATACTAAAAATCATATCTCTCGCAATATAACGTTGTTCGTAGGCTGAGTTTATAAGCAAAGCCACGAAACAGATGCGTTTGGAGGTGTCTGTGTGTGTGTGTGTGTGTGCACGTGCGTGCGTGCGTTCGTGCGTTCGGGCATGTTTCATTTTCAATGTAATTGGACGGGTAACTTTCTTAATATTATAGTTATGGAATAACTGGTTGCATGTTATTGGGTCAATTTTTTAAGACACATTCAATAGTAGACGCAAAAATACAAAATCTTCTTTTGCTTTTGAGTCAAGAAATGAAATTTTATAAATTTATTCTACAGAAATTTTTACAAATGCTTTTAAAGATTTCTAATAGAATTTTTTGTGTAGTTTACTCAAATTCTTATATTTGCAATGGTTTTTCGGTTACAACACAAACATGCATTTTTTAAATGAGACACATAGTTGGCTTCGACATCCTTTAAAGAGCATTTTTCACAACCCTCCAAAATACATATTTTGCTGTATTTTTTTTATTGAGATATTAGATATACACAAATAATGTAATTTAAAAATAAATACTCAGTCATGAAACAAAATTTACAAAAAACAAATATCAGTGTTAGATTTACATAACATACATTAAAATTATATTAATAAAAGTGACTTTTATAACATTTCTTTTATTTTGAAAAATATTACTTTATGCTACTTACGTTAATTGCTTTTTGTTTTCAGATTTGTTGCGTAGATCTTACTATATTTTAATTAAAATTAAATGTATGTGATGTAACTCTACCACTGGAATTCGTTTTTGCAAATTTTATGTTTTATGGCTCACTATTTATTTTCAAATTACATCATAACATCAATTGGAACAATATTATATGTAATATCTCAGTTATTTTAGAAAATAAATGTAGCGAAGTAAGAAGATTTTGTATATTTGTTTCTACCATTGACTTCGTCTTGGCTCAATAACATGGAAATATTTTTTTCATAACTATATTAACCAAGTTACCCGTACACTGCATCGAAAGTGAAACACCCTGTACATGTACACGCTACGGTTTTTTTAATTTGCTATTGCTATTCGAGCTCGCATTATTTAGGTCCAGTTTTGTTTCTTATAAACTGTAACAAATTTGTTCTATCCCAGAACTGCCCGTAAACCTACTACTACCAGCTGAGACATGGGATTTAATATATAAAATGCATGTTAACGGATCGCTTTCAACAAGAAAACTAATTCACGGTAGAAATAATAAGTTTTTGATAATAATTATAATTGTATGGTAGGAGGAGGAGGAATAAATACAGAAACATTTGTTATTTTACATTATTTACGCGAGGTTATGGTTAAAAACGGTTATATACTTATAGAAGACAATGCAAAAACAAAGTTTTATAGCCTTAAATAAAGCGGTAAAATATTAATTGCTTTGTAAAAAAAATATTTTCATACTGCAAAACTTATTAAAATAGCGAGCAGTCATTAAAAACTTATCCGTGCATTTATTAATTTTTTTATCTTGATTTCTTTTGTTTTATCCGGCAAAACCTATTAAAATAGCGATCGCTTAATTACCAACTAATATTGTAGTGTTCTCGTAAAAGCATGCCTATACACTTTTTAGTTTCTGATTTATTTTGCAATATTTATTATAACTGCATATTCATTTTACCTATGTTAATTTAAAATGTGTTTGGTATTTCAAAACTTATTTAAAACGAACATATTTAATTGAAACGTCTTGTAAATATTCTAAGCAATAGTGTTTTGACGCTCTGTCATCATTATTACTAAACGTTCTTTAAAAACGTTCCGAAGATCTTCACACCGCATAACTTCTGTCATTTCGGGTTATCTTAACACATGTTAGCCGTCATTGCCCTCATGATAGCTCTTGGGGTGCACTTTTCGAACCAACATACATGTTCTAGTAATAATTAAGCATTTTGTTGACAGTTCTTTTTCTACTTACATAATCTAACAGATAAGGTTTTAAAATATGTGGTTTCCAGTAAATTAAAACAACATTATAGATACGAATGTTTGATGTAATTAAGAAATTGGTATATTTTCTACATTTTTAAACGAATCCCTAACCTAGTGCTTTGAATCTTTGAAACAAAATCTTTGAAAGAAAGCGTCTGCTACATGAGAGAAGAATTAACCAATTTCCATAATGTAATGAGATTGGTCAAATACCCGAAAGGGTTTGTTATCTTTTCATCTATTGTGAGTTTGTCTAAATACAAAACCCTGTAGTGTCTAACAAAGAATTGAATCTGCCGAGGTAGGGTTGGCAGATCAAAAAGGGCTAACTATGAGAAATGGTTTTTGTTAAATTCGCTTTAGATCAAGATAGGGTAACCGCATCAACCTAATTTTAAACGAGGATTCGAGAGGACTGATTTTATTCGCATAGCAGTTTGAAATTTACTTTTGAAGATCTTGATATTTTAAAACGTAGAATGTTTCTCAAGCAGAAAATGTAGATCTTTTAAGATAGCAAACACATTTTCGCTCCAGATTGCATTTAGGTAGGTATCAACAAAGCAACCTACCCCACTTGATATCATAAAAGAACCACAAATCATAAGTCATATTTTCGCCCCTGCATACTTGAACATCCCTTGCGAAAAGCGCTAAATGAATTTCAAGGCTGCCAACCTGTCTGTAGACGTAAAAATCTGCATTCACCTTATACCTCTTATGGCGCTGGCTCATATCAAGTAATACACCTTTGATATGCGGGTGACAGTAAACGCTTCAAGGGATTTTGATAAAAGCAAAGCAACATTCAAATATTTAAGTGTTTTTGGAGGTTTGGTGTGTTATTTTCAGGATTTTAGAGTTACAATTGTTTTGCTACCAACTAACCACATAAATCAAAGTGTAGAAGCAATAAAAATAGCTGCTGATGGAGATAGATAAACATACATAAACGGTGGTGGCGTTTATTACCCTAAAAATAGCTTAATGTTTTCCATGCATTTAGGCTACGTAATGACAGAAAGTGGAGGTTAGTTACCCGAATAACATATTAAGCTATAAAATTAGTACGCTTCCACTACATTTAAGTAAGTCACTTACACAGCAGAACTGCTTGCAAGACTATAAACGATATATATCCTAACTTTAATTTAGCAAAGCAGCAAATACTAAACAAAAATAAATTTCCGATTTAAAAACGGTAAAGCGGAGTCGTCTACTGCTCGAATTTTGTTATGAAAACGCCGTCACAAGACTCCACATAAGTCATATGACTTGCTTTGATAATTACGCTGCGAAGAAAAAAGTATTTAAATTTTTCTTTAATTGGTACAAAAATACATGTACAGTGGCTTCCACAAGAAACAAGAATAAAGAAATGAGAGAGACACAAACCATTTTGAAAGAAATACTTATTTTTAAGAAAAATAGACAACTACTTTAAAATTTTTTAAAATAAAGCTTTAACAAACATTTATATTTAATGTTCTCCTTTTTACTTTCCTACACTTTCAGTATAGTACGGTTTTCATAAAAATTCAAGATTTTGACGAAAATATATGTGAGGGTTAGAACTCAGAACTCGGAATGGATAGTCCGCTTTCGATAAGCTTTGGGAAACACAATATTTACTATGTAAGTCACTTCTGTTACCAATGAAATCTGTAAAGTAAAAAACAAGTTCAAAATTTTGGAAATATTTAAAAAGATTTTGTTTAAAAACTGGATTTTCTTACAGCTACAGATAGGGATCATCTACACTTTGATTTGGTCCCAGTTTGCCCATTTATCTATAAAGCCTGCTATGGGATTTGGAAAATTGAAAAATTACACCTTTTTTTTAGTCCACGGGGAATATAAAAGATTTGTGGTTAACATCACTTGATCATGAGTGTAGTACAATAAGATTCACAATGTAAGTTTTAGACGCAGCAATATTTAGAGGAGTTAATTTTTTCTTGTCATTTATTTTTTGGTTGACTCTGTTCTCTTTCGTCTCTGGTTTTCTTTAATGACGGAATTTTTTTTTCCAAAAATAAAACAAATCAAATTTTTTGCAACAAAAAAAGAAGAAAAACTGTTTAGCTACAGTACGGTTACATTCGGGAAGAACCCGCGGCCATGATGCCTCCCATGTGCGGTGGTAACAGTGGGTCGGAGGACTGCGATCAAATTGCTTTTGTAAATACCAATAAAAAATATTTCCTAAATTATAGGAAAGTCTAGGCAAACTCCTTCCATTAATGTTACCTGTCTTGCTAGAGTATACCTATAATAGGAAGAGATTGTGATCATCTATCAGGATTTGGAACAAATGCTGTTTTTTGTATTGAGCTTATTGGCCGATATGCAAATTATGCAAAAAGGAAAGTACTTTTATGGCAAACATTTACAACTTAAAGGTTTTGACTAATAAACACGTTTTAGACTTCTGGGAGATCTACAAAACGGACATTGCAGTGGTGTTTGTGTTTTGTAATAATTATAGCATATTTAGCACGAATAGGCGTGAATTGTGGCGTATTTTACAAGATGCCACAATTCCAAATGCATAGCAAGAGTCTTGTGACGGTCATATGTACAGCCTGGTGAAGTTTCGCAACATTTCAAATAAAGGTGCCACAGTAATAGTAGGGAGTCGGTTGTGTAAATGGGTAGATGATTTCTATGTTTCTATAACCTGTTGATATTAGGCACCCCCTGTAAACGTAGTTATTTGTACACCTTCGCCAATATTTCTGACAGCGTGGAACAATATAATAATAATTTAATACAGAGTAATTATATTAACTTGCTTTGAACGATATATGTTAACTGCAAGAGTCACAAAAAAGTGCACACCTAAAACTTAAGACAAAAGGGCTAAAAATGAGGACAATAATTCTTTTTTTAAAACGTTTTTTTTAAACTTCCCATTAGTGCAACCCCAAACCTTAAAACACCTTTAAACTACTTTTCAGTGCACTACCAACTACTAAAAAATACCAATTTCTTTAAAAAAACTAGAATCATTCCCTCCTTTAAATACAACCCCTGCAAATTACCCTTTACTGCACACAAACCCAAAAAATCAATTGTTTAAATTGGATATTTAAAAGAACAAAACATTGATGGTTGAGATGACCTCGAACTCTAAAACGTGCATATCCATCAATATCTCAAGTTTTGAAATTTAAACCATAACAATACCTTCTTCTAACTGTGCTCCATATTAGCGAGGAAAATAAAAGAAAGGATAAATTAGGTACTCTATTTTACAAAAATAATAATATTAGATTAAAAACGATGGTATGTATATATTTATATTGCGTACAGCGAATTTTATTAGTGTATGAATTTCTAAATGAAAACCTAGATTACTTTTAATTTTTTTATAAAGCTTTTTCCAGCTTTCTAAAAATGTGTAATTCGATATTTTGTTACTGAATAAACATGCTGAATAAAATAATCTATATCAGTGATTTTAGATGTGTCTTCGAAATATTTTTGTTAGTTTCTTCAATGTCTTGGATTTTTACATTAAAGAAACTCATGTTTGTTTAGCAAATTTTAATCAGATTGAAATGAAAAACAAAAAATATCTTACATACAAAAACATAACTTGTAAATAATAATGTCAAGGCATGTAAATGTGTTTAGTAATATCAAATATTTTAAACGAGTATGAATATTCAACTGCTTTCTAAAACTTGTCGGGGATTAATTGCTGTAAAATATGTATCTTGCAACAACTAATTTCTACATGTTTAAACACGACGTAAAAATTGAATTTGATCTACATTGTATGAGACAAAAATAAATTAAAACGGACATGTGTCTAGACAAGACTTTATATATTTTAAAGATGTTTTCCTTGCCGTACAAAAACATGTAAAATATTAATGGTCAAAAAATAGCTGAATCATGACCGTTGACTTCGAACTTCTTCTCATAGCTAAAACCCGCAGGCTAGTCTTTTACAGAGTTATTGCTAGAAGGTGATAGAAAAAACCACTGGCTGATATTCTTAGATAAATCTTTAAATTGTATTTTTAATTTGTTTCAGGAAATAATGACAAACAGGTAGAACCTTTTTTTTCTTACAGCTGTTGTGATTTTTACGTTTAAGATTACTGGATTTGGTTTGTAATCTATAACGACACCCTAGGAGTTCCTGCTCTTTCGACTCCCCTGATATTAACAAACTAAAATTGAAAGAAAATTTTTGTATACGCGTCACGCAAGAAATATGAAGTATGACTATCTGCGTTTCTAAATATAAGGTAAAGGAGGAAATTTTTGTCCACGGCATCCCATGATATCTGATATTAATTTCGTTATTATTCAATATCTTGGGAGTTTTTAATAATAATTGCATAACCCCTTATATCGTTAAAAATAGAAAAAATAAACTCTTTAATGATATAAAATGTAACCATGATTGTCATTTAAAAAATGAGCGAAACAGGTCGCTGGTACTTTCCTATACTTTTTACGTTTTAAATATTCTCGCGTCAAGAAGTGAAGGAAATTTACAATCTAGGTACAAGCCCGCTGCAGACTCAAGGCGTTAGTTACGTAGGTAAGGCCGGCGCGCCCTCCTACTACGTAAAAGGCGCTATGATAGCTAATGCGCTCACGAAAATAATTATAACAACCTTATCTAAAGAGTTATCAAAAATATGCAAAGAATGAAAACTGTTTATTTTTATTAAAGATAATTGATAAGCGTAGTTAAAATCACGTAACTGCCGGAAAACACGTTGTTGATATTAAAAAGTATCGTTTCTTTCCATAATTTTCAAAATAGTTGAAAATGCTCGCTGACTCTAATAAAGTACTTTAAATAGTCTATCGAATTGATAAAAGTTTATAACGAGCGGCGTTTGCGTTTAAGAATAAAAAACTAATCAATTTCAAAATTTTCAAAAATGTCTAGAAGGCGTCAAAGTGAAATTTGGGAAATTACTAAAGAACAAATTTTGTAGTTTATTGCAAGCTCTATCGGTTCAGAAAGTTTGAAAAAACTGTGTGGGCAGTTTTAGAGGAAATTTTGTTTGAAAAAAAATTTTGAACCGCTAGTTTATTTACAATTTTCATTTCTCCAAAAATATTTTTAAATCACTTTTTAAAAGCTATCAAATAATATGCTAATTTGTATTAATTGGAAATTTTGTTTTTGAGTAAATGGGCATTAAAATTAAAATTTTCAAAAATTCGTACAATAAGACAAGTTACTGAAAAAAATAAGGAAAAACATCACCTAGGGTTCATAGACATAGAGAAGGCGTACGATAGCATACCAAGATCTCTAATATCGCCTGCTATGAGAAGAGTAAGAGTGAAGGAGAAGTGGATAAATATAATAAAGAGATTATATGCAAACAATAAATTTAGAATAAAAATAGGGAAAAGAGTTACTAGAGAAATATTAACAACAAATGGCTTAAATCAGGGATGTAATCTGTCATGTCTACTCTTTAATATATACATAGAGCAAGGGTTAGAAACATGGTACAAAAAATGCTCGGGAATGGGTATACAAATAGAAAACAGTACGCTACACTCTTTACTATTTGCAGACGACAAAGTCATATTTGCGCAAGATCAAGACGACATGGAGTACATGCTCCGAAAACTAAAGGAAGAGTTCGAAAGGTGGGGTTTGACAATAAACTTCTAAAAAACCGAATATCTATGTATTGGAAGAGAGGCAAACAACTTATATATAGACGAACAGAAAGTTAAACACTGTGATAATTTTAAATACCTAGGTACAAACATAAGCTCCACAGGCACGTGCGAAAGGGATATTTCTTCAAGAATTACAATGGGGAAAATGGCCACGAAATCTCTACATGTAATACTGTGGAATGAAAATATAAGTCAAAAAACGAAACTACGCATCTTTCATAGTATTGTCGAAAGCATAGTCCTCTACGGCGCGGAAATGTGGCCACAAACACAAACCACTAGAAATAGAATACGGACAGTAGAACTTGACTTTATGAGAAGATGCCTGAAGGTAACTAGAAGAGACAGACTAAGAACAGAAGAGATCTGGAGAAGAATGGAAGTAGAACAATCCATTACCAAAACCTTAGAAAACAGAACATTACAATGGTATGGACACGTAAAGAGAATGCCAGAACAACGTTGGCCAAGAAAAGTTACCGAATGGTCTCCGTTAGGCAGAAGAAAAAGAGAAAGACCAGCCTTAAGTTGGGAAAATTATATAAAATCAATAATGGCCGAAAAAGAATTAAAGGAAGGAGACTGGGAAAATAAAGATTTTTGGAAACAAAAAACAGCAAACCCCAAGGGTAAAAGCTGATAGAAGAAGAAGAAGAAAAATTCGTAGCGGCCTTCATTTTAAAGATACACAATTTAGTAAAAAAGCATTTTATTTGTCTTGAAATGCACTACAACGCTATGTATTTAAAATGTCTAAATAGTGTTTAGAACAGAATCTATACCAAAAAACACTGGTCTAATTTTCGATTCCGGTTCCGGTTCTCATTAACAGCCTTACAAAGAACCACCTGCAACTAAAAACTTCCACACACCAAATCTTATTAAAATCGGTCATGGGGTTCCGGAGATAAAGAGGATCGAACGCACCCATCCAGGAACAGACCTTTTTTAAAACCCACTTTTTTGGGTTTCTTGGACCCCAAAACCGCGTATTTCCGTTAAAATCTGAAACTTCAGTAGAAGTATGGAAAAGTAAAAATACAAGCCTACGTTATATTTTGAAAACTAAACAGAACATAATTGCTTAAAAATTATTATCACATGCAATCTAATGCTGTAAAACTTTTCCTTTTTTACTTGTTATTTTATTCTCATTATTAACGAAGATATTGTAGTGTAAAACAATTTATGTTTCTTTACATTTCCAAAAAAAATACAGACGCTACTAAACTATACTCTTCTAAAATATCTGTATGTATATTGTATATCCCCTTTAATCGACTTTGTAGCTGTTATGGTTTTCAAGATACCAATGGTGTGCATCTCCCATCTCACATGCGATATGAGTATATGAGATACCACGAAAACTACAAATTTCATAATGAAATTAAATCCCTCTGATTTGTAGTTGGTATTAGTTGTGTTTTCAGCTCATAATAAAATAATGTAATTCAAACTTTAAGGATGAGTTCTAGAATCAACTTCTGATAGAAGTCTTATGAGTTCCTCATTTATTTCTTTAAATATGTCTTTGTTGGCAAAACGGCGACTGTGTACTGGTAATAGTTTGTTAGTTTATTAAGTGTGCTAAGTTTTGCTTTAGTGTTTTCCAGCAAATTAAGATTGGGTAGAACGTTATATAAACTGAAATACACATTCTGCTCAATGTATCTAAGAAAATATATTTTATTTTAACTAAAAATAAATTTCCATTGCCTAGGAATACGGGGCATATGACTTTATCTTAACTGGTTATTTTCCGGCGAGTAATTCTAAATTTATGCAAAAAGGGTAATTGCGTGCTTTCCTTCTAAAATGTAAAGAATTCAGACTTGCCTTGGTTATTTATATAGTTTTCAGCAGGTGTTTTTCCAAATATTCAAAACTATACATAACATTTTCACTTCCAAACGCATAAAATATTACTACTTTACATGCCAGTATTCAGTATAGAAATCTTTACCACACAAATATATACCGAGTATCCCAAACAATGTGAGCGGCGCGGCGTGGTGATTTCGGATACTACAAGCTTGCTATAAGATATATGAATCAGTTTAAATTAAAGAAAATGTCCCCTATTCAGAATAACTACAACAGTAAAGGTTTTTTAAGAATTCGGTGTGAGTTAGTTCACACAAGAACGATTTATGAAACCACAATTAAGGAAAAAAATTCGCAATTGGAGTTTAGATACTTACTTCATTATTTCCTCTTAGTCAATGACATCGTAGGGGGCTTTCACATTTCACATTTTCTAAATAAAGCGAAAATAAAAAAAAAGACAGCTAATTTCATATTTTTAGTGGTATCTCCTTTTCTTTTTAATATACTACTATACACCTTTCATTTAGTACAGACCGACAAATCAGTTCACTTAAAAACATCTAAAGTATTGCTATGATATTTAGAGGTGTTTGATTTGCCTGGAGTATTGAGATTCCGGGAAAGCAGTTTTTGAAATGCTTGCTGCAATTCTATTTGTGATTGGAGTTTTATGAACACTGTAAGGTTTAGATATTCTAACTTTTAAACTCAGGGTTGCATATTTTTGCTATAATTCTTGTTATAAATTCTTATAATTGGTATTTTTCATATGGTTTGTTTTTTACTGAAAGAAAAGAAAAACACGACAGATTGATACGAATTTTATTTATGTTAATTGTAATTATAATTTAATTCAGAATTGTTAAAAAGGTTTAGTTTATAAGAAGTTTTAGAGTTACTTGATTTGTGCGTCGACTAATGTCAGTTAGGATGTCAGTGTCATTGTGACAAACATATAAAAGGATACTTTTGGACATGAGATTTATGTGTTTGTTTTAAAAAATGGGGATCAAAGGAGGAAGACAAAAGATAAAGAAGAAAAGAGAGAATTTGTTTTAATTAGTACGGCTCGTCTTTGAAAAAAAAGACAGAGAATTTGATATCCTCTGGATGAAAACAGAAAGAACGAGTTTAAAACGTAATGTAAACTGATTTTTAATATAAAAGAAGAAAATATAAGTGATTATCTACGAATTGTGAAAAGTACAGAAGTATTACAAGTAAAAGGCGATCGAGAAAGTTTCTTCGTTTGTGATGGTGGTAAAAGCAAGTTGGAAATAATATAAAACAGATCAGAAGAAGGTTCGGATTAAGGGCGAGTATTTGTTGTTGCTCGAGAGGCCAGCAGAGCGAAATAGAGGTTGGACACTCAGCGTTTTGTTAGAGCGAGGAATGTCCTAATAAGAAGACGCTAAGATAAGTGTTCTATTTTTAAAAAAAGGACGATAGTAATTAGTAAAACTCATTTAATTTTTCGGAAACCACATTTTGAAATTCATTTAATAAATAAAACCTTATTTTGTGAAGTTGATATCGTTGTGTGTGTTTATTTCTATTTAAAATTAATTTAAATAACTTATTTACAAGCTAATAACGACCCTGAGAAAGTTAGAAGAGTCTCATAGAAAGTTTGAATTTAATTGCGTGAATTGCAGACAGTTTAGGGATTGTTTTCTAGTAGTCACAAGGTCAAGCATATCATTGCAGTATATTATTATAATAAAATAATTTGAGATCTGTTCTTAAGGATTTTACAGATAAATTTTGTAGTAAACACACAATTCCATTGATCATATTAAATTTCAAGTTAAATTTTTATTTCTAGGGTGAATATCTTTGAAATATTTTTTTGTTGGCTTGCAGCCAACAAAAGACGCCTAAAAACTGATTCCGTGGACACTTTAATTTGAAAATGCTTAACCTAGTCCAAGTCTTATACCCTAAGAAGTCATAATCCGAAGTCGTCAAAAGATCGTCCTGTGCAAAAGGGCACTAGACAAAAATTCGTGTTACGTGTATGACGACATCCGTAAAACATAAATATAACTGGTCCCAGAATTTCAAACCTAGTTCTGTACAATTTAACTTTATAAAAATTAATTAAGTTTATTATTTCCACGGGCGTATATGGGAGAATTTATTTTTGAACTCGTTTTACTCCGTTTCGAGTCGCTCGAAAATATAATTCAATTGCGACATTTTTTGTTTTACGACGCGTTATCTACGAAAGTATACCAGCTATCAAATAATAAAATAAAGCCCCGGATTTAACAATGCTTATAGTTAGGGTTTCATATTTTTTAAACAATTATTGTCTGCAATATAATGAAAAATATCAGCGGTGCATTTACTAAACACAGCGGTGCCGCTTCCTAGTGAATCTGTACGTCGTTGTTATACTTTTGCAGATAATGCGTTGTAAAGCAAAAAATGTGACAAATAATACCTAGTGAAGGTATTACCAAAAAAAAGCTGTCGCCCAACCACCAAGAGATCTTCCCCCCGCAAGCCCGCTGCTTTATTTCCTAATCTCTAATTCAAACTTTAACATTAGTTTCACAATATGCCATTATTTTCTAAACCACATTTTCAATAAGTTAAAGTTTCAAAATTTCTAAGTAACAGTTTGTGATTTTTAAATTAATCTAAATTTTGGAATTATGGATCCGACAAATTTCGAAATTTTAAAAATAATGATTTAAATTTCGTAAAATTCAAAAATTAAAAATGTCTGAATATTTTGAAAATTTTTCATATAAAAAATTTTGATTTTTGAAGAAAATTTCGAAATTTTAACACATTTTAATATTTAAAAATTTTAAAAGTTGTAATTCTATTGAAAATTTCAAAACTTTTCAAAACTTTCATATTTATTTTTATTACAGAAACTTTTGAAAATTTTCAAATCAAAATCGATTATGCAATTTGGTTTTTGACGAATATTAAATTAAATCGTTCAGGTAACTCGTAACCAACCAAAAGAAAACCTCCCACCAAGTTTTTCTTCATGAGAAGTTGTTCCCATTGTTATTTAACACCATCATACCGATTAGCCGAAATTAATACATTTTTGAATACGAGAAAATTGATAGTCAGGGGCATTGTGCGTGCTTCTTTTTGGGTTTGCCTATATTGGAGGAGATCCCATCCCCACCCCTATTTAAGAAGCCGTTTTCTGTTTTTAGATTTCTTGGGTATTTTCTAATTGTATACTATTTAACGGTTTGAATCTCAAATTCGATTTTTTAACATGTTGCAATAATTTTTTTAGGAATTAATTAATTTAAACCGTTTAGGTAAGCGACTAAAAAAACCATCCATTGGTGTTTTGTCATTGTAAGGTTGTTTCTATTGTCATTTAACATGTTTATACTGAATTTCAATCGAAAATTGTTACGTTTTTGAAACAACAGAAAATCGATAGTAGGAGTAAGGCACCGCTAATTGCTTTGCCTTACTCCTACCATCGATGGGAGGGGGGTCTGGTGGATGGTACTAAGCTATTTGACATGCGTAAGATACGAATTTAAGCTTCTTTTTCGAGCTTGTCTATACTGAAGTATAACAAACCTTCTCTTACCCCACTCCCTTTTTTAGGCGGATCAATTTCGTTTTGTTGCGGTATCATCCGGGTTCAATTAGCAATTTTTTGAGCATGATTAATGTTTTCTGCGTTAAGCCGTCTGGGCTGTAAAGGGCACACACACTCACTCACGCACGCATTCACGTACTGAATGCCCTAAAAATCGCATATTAGTATACAATTTTAAGGGGAAATGATTGACCACCAAACTACTTTTTGTTTAGGCGTAATTCGTATATTGGCAAATCAGTCCAAAGCAATAAAAGCTTCAATGAATAATTGAATGTGCTTCATAACCTTGAAACTGATCACAATACTTTCTTTCATATGATCAAAAGTCTTTGGATAGCGGTTGCTGTGGAATTGACAAGAAATTATTTATTTCTATTAGTTTTGACATTTACTTTCAAAAGTCAGCGGATTATAATTAAAAATGTTTCAAACAGAACATAAAATTTTTATGATTAGACCATATTACCGTAATGGAAATCGTGGTGTGAACGGTAACTGGGTTTATTCACCTAATTTATGTTTAAATGAATGAACTCAACACACATGTTATTCTTATCATATATCAGATAGGTAATAGAAGTAAGTAATTCTATAGATAGCTTTGAAATTCCACAGCAACCGCCATCCAATGACTTTTTGATGATACTATAGTTAGTTAAGTAACAGGGAATGTATTAACATCCGAGGTAGGCGAATACGAGCTGAGGCGGAGCCGAAGCTTGTCGCCTGCCGAGGATGTTAATAGTCGATACATTCCGTGTTACTTATAACATTTTTTCCGCTACCGGTAATAAGTAGCTTAAAATAACAAGGAAATATTATTTGTAAAATACGAATCATGTGTCATTTGTGATCAGAATTTTTATAGTTAGCTGTGCGTCCTATCGAATCACAAAGCTGGTAGCAATGGCAACGGTAAACAAGCAAACAAAATTTGGCAGACACGCAAATTTTCTGATTTCAAACGAAATCTTGTGTCAAGAAATTAAAAAGATGGAAATTGATGAAGCTGCAAATGTCGCCTGCTTAAATCTGTTGCCATCCAAGTCCAGAAAAAGGTATGAGTTTTGCTATGACTCGTTTAAACAATGGTTTCGTAAGAAAAGTGCGGGGGTTATATCCGAAAATGTGATGCTGGCTTACATGTTGGAACGATCGGAAAAATTAAAATCGACGGCCAGTTTATGGTGTGAATATTCTATGCTGAAAACCACAATTTTTTACAACGAAAACGTCGACATCTCAAAATTTCCGAAAATAATTGGTTTTCTGAAAAGGAAAAATGAAGGTTATCGACCGAAAAAATCGAAAATTCTGAATAGAGAAGACGTTGTCAAATTTTGTAAGGAGGCACCTAACGATACCTATTTATTAATGAAGGTAATACAACAGTTTGTTGTATGTGCAATTAAATTTCATATTATTGATTTTTCTAGACAGTAATGATTGTGGGAATTGCGGGGACTTGCAGAACCGACGAGTTTTGCAAAATGCAGTTCAGCAATGTTACCGATAATGGAAAATTGGTCGTTGTAAAGGTTATTGAGACGCAGAATGACGTTTCTGTTATTACTGTCCATTATTTTCCTAGGAATGTGACACTATTAAGTTCCGTCGTCAAGGGTAACTAGTACACGAATGTTATCAGCCACTTACAATCCCTGTAGCTATGGATGTAAGGCCTACTTACATTGCCGGTAGCGGAAAAAATAATTTCCAAATTTTTCTAGACACTCGTTTTAATAAACACTCGCTCCGCTCGTGCCTAATAATACTCGTGACTAAAATGCCGTTTCTAAAACTTGTTGCATAATATACTATAAATGTATAGTTGGCGCATATCTAAACTGTTAAACGAATTATTTACAGGCTTAGAATGGTAACACATACATATGTTTGACCTTAATCTAGCTTGTGCAGGTAGTTATTATTTATTTGGTCAACTGGAATTGGAGCTTATGTAATAGTAAAATAAAATTAAACTTGGTTCATAAGCGTAGAATATGAGTGGTGATGAGTTTTAAAAGTAATTTAGAAAACAATTTTATGAAACTGCAAAAATAATTTTTTAATTGAAATGTAAAATAGCATCCACGAGTTATTGAAAATAAAACGTGTTAATTCATTAATACAACGAGAAAGTTCTATGAAAAAAAAGTTTGAACTATCAACATTCATACGGGACAGAAAACCACCGTTGAATAAAAAACTTAAGAATTGCAGTACACAACAACAATTTTTTCTAATTCTCATACGAAAAATTGGTTTTCTTATCCAATATATTTCAGGTATAACCTAATGTATTTGAGTACGCCCATGGTTTTTGTTTACTTATTAAATTTTAACGAAGTTTTTTGCTCTTCTGCGACTAAAAGTCCAGTCTGTAGTTATTATATTTCAATTATTTTATCAATTTCAGAGTTATTCTCGGAACATAATAGTACTTTGAATACCAGTAAATGGTTATACTCTAAATTTTACAAAAGCCTGAAAGTGCATTTTAGGTCTTACATAATTTTAAAAAATAAATGAACTTCTAATCGGTTTTTAATGAACATTGTTACCTACTTGTCATAATATAACTCAAACAGTGAAAACAAAGCAAAAAAAACTTTAATTTGCATAATTAAAGCTGATAAATAGCACAGATTCTTTTACAGACGTTTATAATCCTCACAAAAACACGTCTGATTGCCAGTGTAAGCTCATGTCTTAATTCACCGATACGATCGAAGTGATCGTGGTTTTTACTGCATGCGGTAAAAAAGCAATCGGCTATCCAGAAGGCCAAGCAGTCTTTGATCCAGCCGATGACTTGATATGCACAACGGCTGATTTATTTAAGTCACTTTTCACTAATCCGCGTAGGTCCTTAGCGATGAATTTCAATAAATTAAAAATGTGTACCGATGTATTAATATATGTTATTGATTTCTATGTAGACGAACACATTGTTAAAAGCGCTGCGCGCTTCTTATGTTTTATTATTATTAATATCCAGTGGTGTTCCGTGGGTTCAAAATTTCAAAAACTAAAGAATCTTTATATTAAAAATTAAGCTTGTTATCCTTATCGAATACCAACAAACAATAAAATACATATAAATAAATATTTAAAACGTATCATAATTTTCGACGATTGACCTTGTATACACTACAAGGTCGATTCGCCTTTCTTTTATTGCTGCAAAATGGTCGATTATGTTACGATACCACTCATTAGGTACTTTGTTCATTTTTAAAAAGTATTGTTATTTATTTTTTTTAAGAGTGTCCAATCAATTTGTTTTTAAAAAATTTTTTCACGAGATTTTTCATCTTCGCTGCAAACGTGCGGTATATAATAAATACAAACTTGTTTGGTGTCATATAACCTATCCTGCACGCAGGCATATGATTGCCGCTGACTGATCCAAATATTTCAAATAAAAACTATACGGGTACAGGCGCGTCTATACTGTGGTGCGCCTTGACATCCCTACTATTTTTTTGCATCTGACCATTGTATTTCTTCACCCATGTGTATGCAGAGATATTAAGAATAACAGTTTGGTTAATTGTTTTGCGGTTGGGATTCATTTGGAACGCAAAGTTCGCAAAACGGCGTTTAAAGACAACGTTTTATTTATTTAGCGCCCAGTTTTTAATGTTACACGGTAGTGTTAAAACAGTATCTACAAAAGTGACCTTTTCTTTATTAAAATTTGTATTTGTATTTTGTTAATTTCAAAAATTATGGGTAGGTACTGACTGCGCTGCCTAATAAGGCGGACCGCTACTATTAACATCGATATTTACGGGTCGGCTTCGGCCTAATTTATGGATTCCAAGTTTGAAAGTTTACGTGCAGAAAAACTTACTAATATCGGCGTATTCCTAGCTTTATATATATATATACACATCGGTTCATAACGTTCTTCGACGTCTTCCGATTCCCAGTCTCCATTCTTCTCTATCTCCCCACAACTCTTCTTCTATTCCTCTCTCTCTCATTTCTTTATATATCCCTTCTCTCCAGCTCTTTCTCGGTCTCCCCCGTTTTCTTTTCCCAGGTGGTTTCCATTTTAATATTTGTTTCGGGATGCGTTGTTCTGGCATTCTTTGGACGTGGCCGTACCATTTCAACTGCTTCGTCTTTATATCGTCTACTATTGTGTGCGTGACTTCCATCATTTCTCGTATTCTTTCGTTGGTAATTCTTTCTAGTCTAGATTTTCTTGCCGCTCTTCTCCAATAATCCATTTCCGTTGCTTCTAAGGTTTTCTCAGATTTGATTTTTAACTGCCACACCTCGCTTCCGTATGTGACTATGCCCTTTATAATAGTGTTATATATATACTGTTTGTTCTTTTTTGATATTTGTGAATCCCATAATATACTATTTAGTAAAGCTATTGCTCTTCTGCCTTGGGTGTTCCTCTCTTTAATTGCTTCATCTAGTGTCCCATCTTGCGTTATTTTCATCCCTAGATACTTGTATTTCTGGCTATTCTTTATTATCTGTCTATCATTTAATATCAGGTCTTGCTGAGCTCCACCTATACACATATATTCCGTTTTTTCCATATTTACTTCCAACCCCCACTTCTTGTACTCTTCGATTAATTTCCGCGTCATGTATTCTAGGTCGTCGTACTCCTGTGCTATTACGACCTGGTCGTCCGCAAAACATAATGTGTATAAGGTGGTGTTGGCTAATGGTATGCCCATATTTCCACATTTTCTTTTCCACACCTTCAACGCTTGTTCTAGATATATTTTGAATAATGTTGGGGAAAGACAGCATCCCTGTTTTAGTCCTTTGTTAACATAAAATCCATTTGAAGTCTGTTTCCCAATTTTCACTTTCGAGATATTGTCCTTGTATAAACTTTTAACAGCTTTAATTAAGTTTGTGCTTATGTTAGTTCTCTCTAGGGCTTCCCATAGCTTTTCCTGTGGAACGCTATCATATGCTTTCCTTAGATCCACGTACAATACGTGTACTTCTTGGTCGTATGCCATTTTCTTTTCTATTATTTGAGTCAAGCTGAACAGATGATCTACCGTCGACCTCCCTGCTCTAAAACCCGCTTGCTCTTCTGCTTCCATGTCGCTGTACTCTTTTTCTATTCTATTTTTTAGCAGTTTTCCATACACCCTACTAACTGAGCTTGTTACAGCTATTCCTCGGTGATTTTCGCAATCGTTCCTGTTTCCTTTTTTATAAATTGTTGTTATTGTAGATGTTTTCCATTCACTCGGTGTTTCTGTTTTATCACTGCACTTTTGGAACAATTTAGTCAAATGTTTATATAGTTTCTCTGTTCCATATTTGAGAAGTTCTGTAGGTATATTTCCGGGGCCGGGTGCTTTTCGATTTTTAAGCGATTGGCATATTTCTTTGACTTCTTTAATTGTAATTCTAATCGGGGTAGCTGTGACCCTGATGTGGGTTTCGTTTTCTTCTTCTTGAAATTCTATCCTATCTTCTGTCAATAATTTTTTAAAATGTTCTTCCCATTCTTGAAGCGTTATTGGTGATATGATGTCTCTCTTCCTTTCTTGTCTCAGAGATTTTATTATTTTCCAGCTTTCCGTGCTTTTTCTTCCTCCTAGGTATGTATTTACTCTACTGCAGGTCTTCTCCCATGTTTCATTTTTTTTTCTGCGTTATCTTTCTCCGCACCTGCGCTTGCGCTTGCTTGTATGCAATCTTGTCAGTATTTGTTTTCGTGCAAAGAAATTTTTCGTACTTCTTCTTCTTTTCTTCTATTTCTGCTTCTATTTCCTCATCCCACCAATATGGTTGTTGTTTTTTTCTTGTTTCTTGGAATCCTAGCGCTTCTGTCGCTGCTTCATGTATACATTTTTTTATGTATTCGTAATGCTCCTCTATGGTATTAAACCGTTGGTCTTCTAATTTACCGTCTAATCTGTTTTTATACAGTAGTCGTACACTTTCTTGTTCCAAGCTACTCAGATTGAACCAGCATTCTTTTATCTTGGTCCCGTATTCTTCTTTATGATCTTTTGCTGTGTCGTGCCTTATTGGTAACATTAGTTTGGCTTTCAATAGGTAGTGATCACTTCCGCAGCTTGCTCCTCTGAATACTCGTACGTCGTCTGTTCTTATATTCGATTGCTGTCGCATTATTAGGTAATCTATGATCGATTTCAGATTTCTAGTTTCTTCTATCCTTGTATATTTATGTATCCAACGGTGTTGATAAAACCCGTTCATTATCTTTAGTTCATTTTGTTCGCATACTGAAATTAATCTGTTTCCATTTCCGTTAACTACCTCTTCCCCGTACTCTCCTACTACTTTATCTTTGTGTTTTTTCCCCATTCTACTATTGAGATCCCCCAGTAGTACGATTTCTCTAGATTTTCCAGTTGTTGAAATTTCGTAGTGTAACTTCTCAAAGAACTCGTCTTTATCATTAACAAGGGCGTCCTCATTAGGGGCATATGTTCCAATAATAGTTATTTTTTGTCCTCGTATCTGTAAGTTCATTTTTATTATTCGTTCGTCTACAGCTTCCCATGTTGCAATAAGTCTTCTAAGTTTTTTGTGAATTATTATAGATACTCCTTTAGCGGCTCTTGTGTCTTTTGGTACTCCGCTGTAGAAATGGTCGTAGTGTCCTAGGTTTTCTGATCCCTGACCTTTTTTCTTCGTCTCCGTTAAGACTGCAATGTCTATCTTGAACCTCTTAAGTTCTGAAACCACTTCGTTTATTTTCCGTGAGAGACCTTGTACATTCCACGTTGCCCAATTCATGTTCCTTTTCTTTAGCTTGGTTCGTCTATATTGAATCCGTCCATTCCGAGGCTTTATACTGGGTTTTTTTCCTAGCTTTAACGGGTTGTAAAGTGTTTTTAGTTATGTTAATAATTAAACAGATGTATAAAAGCTTGTGTACTAATGTTAATATCATACAACGAAAGTTGTTCATTCAAAAAAGCTATATTTGCGAATTATTACTTAATTTTTTTCACAACATAAATATTGGTAAAGACATTACCAGCTATTTGTTAAAATAATGTTATTTCGTGCATATTAATCTTAAAGTCGAACCTTGCGCTTGCGTAAAATTCTGTATTTCCTTGCATGCTATAAAATTACCTAAAAGTCATGTGCTACAGTGTACGACGTTTAACCGCAACCGCTTGGGCGTGGCCATATGGGCGCGGCAGTTTGGGCGTTTTAGTCACAGAGACGTTTGAGGTTTCACTACGGGAACGTTTGAGCGCTGGATGTTTGTTATGTGCAGGGACGTTTCGCCGCTAAGCATTTTGGTGCAAAACAGTTTTATGCTTGAAATGTCAGGAATTAATTGTAAATTATAAAAATATCAATACTGAAATTTTTTTCACATCTAGTTCTAGTAGTATCATCTATCTATCTAACTATATATTAAAAGCGTTGAGTGTCTAATGTTTAGTCTATCAAAATTGATCTACTTAAGCTGTCTGTAAGTGCTATAATTGTATACACATTCCGCCATTTAATTTTTCCATGCAAATAAGAAGCAAAAATCAAATATTGAGTAAGCACGCTTTGTCTAGTTGTAATTACCGTAATGCCAAAGTATTCTGTTGTTATAACGAATCAAATTCAAAGTTTCACTAAGCACTAACCTCTACTTTCTATCCCGTCATGTTTGGACTAGAAATCTACGGTTAGTAAACTATCGATATTAGTGACTACATGCAAAGATCATTAAAATGTTATCAAACTCGCGGATCCAGCTGTTAATTTAACGTTTTACGACTTCCCTGGGGTGACGTCAGCATACTGGCGGAAGCACGCAGGTTTTGGTCGTACCTACCGGGACACTCTTGATGCAGCAATCGTGTTACTTAGTTTAATGTTTCAGTACTACTCAGTTCTTTGTCAAATAATCAGATTTGTTCGCTCCATTGAGGAGTAGTCATAACATAAACTTTCGCGTAAAGAAACAGCTGCGTGTACATTACTAGTCTGCATTTCATGATGAACTAGCTGAATCCGCACGATTCTTTACTTTCCTATACTTCCAGTATGGAATTATGTTGTGAGCACGAAAATTTTCAAAGTGACTATTTGACCGAAATACATGTTTTGGGCCTCTAGGACCACAAAGCAGTGGTTTTAAAAATTACGGTTTGTATGGGGGTTCCGCTTGTATAAATTATAAGGCATCGAATGTGACATACGTTGTGTAGTGTGCATATTGACCATTTACTGCTAAAGTTGGACAAGTTACGTGACCTTCACTGTACAAACTAACTGTCACAACAACACTACATCATGACCTTTCTAGCAAAGGCTCGCTGCAGTTTGTTTGCAGCACTCCTTTTCGTCATACTTTAGTGTATAAATAATTGCACCTTAACTTTTTACGACAGTACTGATATTAATCGAACTTTCACTCTGTATACTTCAGTTAGTGAATCTCGTATTGAGATTTCTGATGTTCTTTAATCAATACTTGCTGGGCCCATGGCCTAGGCCGAGGTTTTTTTTTGGTGACGTTTTTTAAAATAATAATAAATAAGTAACTATACGCCAATGCTGCTAATGGAGTTACATTGGAGATTATTATTAACTGTTTTGGAAAAGTTTTTAATCTGAATCATATATGTTTTTGTCTAAAATGTCAGTTCTAAGTATTTTGGAATCATTTTGCCAATTTGCAGGTTTTTATGGCTACTATTTAGGTTTTCACGCTTAATTTTTAATTATATGCCTATTTTGGCACTGTTTTTATTTGTTTTCATCAAAGTAACAGTTAAATTTGCCGCCATCGCATAAGAATTGTCGATAACGTACGGTTTTATTTTTATAGAACAACATTTTTGTTCAAATGTAAAATATATTTTATTAAACATTACTCCTAGCGGTTTACCAAATTTTAAATACATTGCAGCTACTTGCTCTGAATACTTTTGCATATTTAACACTTTTCTTGGGATGTTTATTTATATCTAAAATATTAGCGCCATCTAATGTCCGGTTTAGAAGTTATAGTATTTTTTTTTCAAAAAAATTGATTTTTACATACTCCACTTAACAATTCACCACTTTCGCGGCCGCAGCTTTGAAGGCGAAATTAAGTAAGGACCTTATTGTTGGAGGTTGTAGAGTGCTCTTATTTAAATACCGTAGAGCCATCATGTACAGGGTGTTCAAAATTAATTTTCAAATTTTGAGAACTTCAAAGTTATTCTTCTCAATTTTTTCAAATGGAACACCCTGTATATTTTAACGATGTTATGTAGAATTAAATAAACAAACATTTTTTATATGGTCTATGTAATTCTACTTATTGGTAATAACTCATAAATACCCGCTAACATCTTATACTTATAATCTTGTTTTATTTATTTATTATCATTTAAACTTAATTCTTATCTATATCGGCATATGAAGAAAAATTACTGAATTGAATAGCGATTACGTCAAAACTAGTTTATTGCACGCATTGACCGTTTTTAGGCCGGTTTTTCACACCGGTTTAACAGACCGGTTTTTTCACCGTTTTTTCAGACCGGTTTCAAAACCGGTTTTTCAGACCAACTTCAAACCGGGTTTTCAGAACAGTTTTTCAAACCGGTTTTTTAGACCGTTTTATCAGACCGGTTTCAAAATCGGTTTTTCAGACCGGTTTCAAACCAGTTTTTCAAACCAAGTTCAAACCGGGTTTTCAGGTAGGTTTTAAACAGATTTTAAAAAAATTCGTAACCGGCGGTTAACCGCTGAACCGTAACCAGTCGACAGCACTACTACAACATACTATTCTGTGAAATAGTTTGTGCTCATGTTTATTGTATAGGATTTGTAATTTCAAACCTAATATTAAATCAAGTAGGCTGCGTATTCGATGCGTGTATACATCACGAAGTTTGGATTGTTCTGTTAATATTTCAGAATCAATCTTTGGCTAGATTTACACTGTGGTAGAAATTTTACGACTACGCAAAGCAACAATTCAGAAAAGGCAAAATACGAGTATTTTCATCCTTCACCTCCTAGGGTTTGACGGATTCATCTAGTTTCCCATTACCGCTGTTCTCTAATCTTAAGCCATGTTCAGCCATTGAAGTCGTTTAATCGCTTTCTTGGTCCTTTTGGAACTTAGGTCATTGAGCTTTCTTCGGGCGCATTAATATGTAATTAATAATAATTAACCACTCCAACCTTATTTTTGCGGCGTTTCATTTGAATAAAATTACCAATCTGTTGAACCTAGATTAGTACTAAAGCGTTTGCGTTTTTAGCGAGTTTTACTTATCCTGGAATGCTAGAACGTGCATATTCGACAAGATTTAAACACCGATTTGTGGATGCAATACAATATCCCAAAATACCTTTTCGTTTTACTTCGACAGTTAAAGCAGATAATGTCACGTTGGTAACTTCTAGAGGTACTTTGACAAAGAATAGCAAATAATACAAAAACAACTTATATCGATATATTACTGTAATCGATGAGCTTAAAGTTCTCAAGGTATTATGTTAGCTGAATATACAAAGTCAATTGATTGAGTCACAAAGAAAGGAGTACAGTGACTTGCTCATCTTTTAATGTACAGCGCTCCAAAGTTGTTGAATTCAAAAGACAGGGTTGGTTTCAGTTTTTTGCAGGAAGTTTTTTAATTCTAAAATGACTTTTAAAAGTAACTTGCGTTTATCTGTTGTAAGTGAGGCTATATTTAATAATTTTTTTTAAACTTAATTTAGTATCTATATATGTGCATGCCAGATTTTCCCTATTTAAAAAACATTATCTGCTCAAATAAATTTTACGAAAATATTGCCATCTTTGCTAAAAATAGCTTTATAGTGTAAAAACATTCCCAAATCTGTTTCGTCTATTCAAGTTGTGTTCAGATCTTTGACCTGAAACTTAAAGAGATTATAACAAACAAAAACTAAATCTATTTCTATATATCTATTACATCTTTAAAACATTTACGCTTAAGAATAAATATAATTAGTCCGGCGCTGCGTTTAGAAATGATGGAATCAGCTCGGCGTCAGTACATACAAAGCTGAAGGTAATCACTGGATGAGTAGTTAAATCTATACAAGCAATTAACATTTTTATTCACTTTATATTGAAGTAGTGCTGACCAATGCCCATCAACGTTAACACGCTTGCTTAAAATAACCTATAAGTAAGGCACATTTTTTAACACCACTATTAAACATAGTCAAATTGTGTTGTTATCTGCCATCAGGTAAGTAGTTCACCATACGATATACACAATTTATGACGTTAACTATTTTTTATCTTAAATCTTTATATGTCAGTATTATTGCGCTGTCTATCACTCACCGTTTGTAATAATAGCAAACTTGACAGTTTTATCAATATTCAGAAGGTTCAGAAGAAAATGCGTAAAAAAGTATCTCTTGTAAAGTTGTTGCCCTATTGTTTGTGATTGCTACACTAACATTTTGAACAAAATAGATATAAAATGGTGAGAAATATTTCATAAAGATATCCGATTTTTATAATAATTAGTGTTCCAGGGGTTTTTTATTTTCAGTAATTGCATTAATAATAAACAACATCTTTTTTGATGATATTCGTTTTATTTCTGATTATCTAATTAAACTGTTTCGATAAACAACCAAAAGGAAATCTCCCATAAGTGCTTTCTTAGTGGAAGATTATTCCTATTGTCATTTAACATGTTCATATCGATTTTGAAGCTGAAATTCGTACATTTTTTAAATAGAGAAAAATCGTTAGGGGACATTGGGGGGGGGCATAAAGATAAAGCTTGCGCGGTTCTTTTCCGAGCGCGTCTATTTTGAAGTAGAGCCCCCCCACCCTCCCGGCCACTTATTTTTTATGCAATCGCCCGGATTCATGATATTTTGTGTGTTTTAGTTCCAGCCAATGTTTATCCATGGAAATCTCAAAATCGATTTTTTTACGTTGTATGCACCTTTGGGTGATAGTCGGTTTTTACAGATTACTCAATTAAACTGTTCAATTAAACGACCAAAAGGAAACTCCTCGATGATGTTTTCTCAATGAAAAATTGTTCCTATTGTCATTTAACACGCTCATACCGATTTTGAAGTCGAACTTCGTCAATTTTCGAAAAAACAAATGACGATGGAGTGAGGGTGATAGAGAAATCGCGTTTGCGCTGATCGGCTATTTTACATGCGTAAAATACAAAACTAAGTTGTTTTTTCGAGCGCGTCTATTTTAAAATAGAGCGCCCCCCCACCCACCGTTGGCGGATCAAGCTCACTTTCTTGCTGTTTCATTCGACTGCAAGTACCAATCTCTTTAGCTAAATTTGGGTTTTCTGCGTTAAGGCGTCTGGATTGTAAAGTGTATACAGGCACACAGACAGACATACAGACACACGCACACACACACAGATACCGCTGCAGCGTCCGCTTTATCGGTCCTCTAAGGCTCTAAATCCTGCTTCTTAGTCAAAATGTTTGCCATAAAAGTACCTTTGTTTTAGGCATAACTCGTAAACAGGCCAGTAAACCCAAAATGAAAAAAACTTCGCTGAATGACCGCATTTGCTCCAAATCCAACCTGACAAACACAATACCTTTCTGTATAGCTATTCTTCGTATAACGAAGAAGATAAAAAGGAAACGTCTTAAATCAGAGAGTAGGAGAAAAAGGTGGTGTTTACGAGGACGGTCTTGTGTCGGTTGCCCGATAGCTTTTTGGTAACGGCTCATGTGAAAGTTCTTTTGAAGAGTAATTCAAAGTACTGTTTATTTTTTGTTTTGACAAAAATTGCCGGTAATGCATGGATAGCCGATAATTATATTGTTTAAATTTAGATATCTCAGAAAATACATATTTTTTGGAAAAACTCTAGTGTGCTATTTCTAGTTTTGTTTCAATTTTGACTTAATATGTAAAGTATCACTTGGTAATTCGTTTGAGATGGGGCTGGCCGAAACTTACGGAATTAAAATTTTTATTTTGATTAGTTGTGGTAATAAAAATAGAACCCATGAAAAAGTATACCTACCACTTATTACACCTCGAGTATCCAAATAAACAGCAGTGTGTAAAATTTAAACAAAACGCAAAATCACACACTAAATTTGTTCCAAAAGAAAAGTGTGTTTTCTAAAATATCCAATTTGGTCATCGTAATTATCGGTTATGAATACATTATTGGTCAATATTTGTCAAAAAGAACATTGTTCTGAATTCCTTTCAAGAACAGCCTTTCAAATGAGTCGTCACATAATAAATATACTGTTCCAATAATCAAGTCACTGCGTCGTGTCACGTGACCCTTTAGCGACAGCAATATGCATAAAATGTGACTAGGATCAAATTTAAGTTTACGTATTCGAGCGCTTTTTATAAAAAAAATCATGCTGGCAAAGATATTAAATTTGTTCCATAGTTTATCCCCACACTGCTGTGTAGTGCAGAAATATGCAATAGGAAAGGGAAGTTTTCCATTCGTTATTTGTGCAAGTAAGTTTTCTTTTTCTCATTTCAAAGTAAACAGAGCGATCCATTGATCACTATATTAGCAATTATCGGTGACGGGCACAATTGCCTTTTATTGCCAATTGCCACTTACTTTTAAAATTACATCACGTTTCATCAATTTGAAATCAAATAAAGAACGAATTATACAATTCGTTATGAGGGTAGCAACATGATATTTATCTGACGTAATTTAGTATAAGAAATAACATTGGCCATTTAGGGGAGGATGTTTTGTTCGATCGCAGCGGTGGTTAACTGTATTAATAATAATAGCCCTGATGGGAGCCAATAATAAGTCAATTATAGGCGATAAGTAAGTATAATCCCTGTTTTCGCCCCCTGTAAGAAATGTTATGCTCCCCTAACGTCTTCAGTTGTCCAAATTACATTGTGATCGATATTACATTAAGAAATACGATTTTGTGTTTCGTGAGCAAACTGGGTAATACTTATTGAGAGGTTAAAAAGAAACTGCCAAGGAATCAGTGATTTATATAACTTACGGTAATAATTTACAGCGAATTCGTAGTTTATATGATACATATCGAATTATTGTCGTTTTGCATCTGCCAGGAAATTTTCAAACGCAGGGTCAACGGCAACTAATTTTGTTTAACAGATTTTATCGTAATTTTGTCCAAAGCACCTTTAGAAGATAGTAAACGCTACGCCCCGTCATAGATTACAAGTTGACACTGCATCTGCCTTTCCAGGAGACTGCGGCACAAAACAACCCCCTCTGGGAGTGTCATAATATTCCTTTTTACCCCCCAAGAGGAACATTATTTACTCTCTTCGGCGGTAAAGTGAATAAAAAGTTAAACAGGAGAGACGAATTCCTAACAGAGGCTATCGATTACTATGCTTTATTTTGCTTTTTAAGACGAATGTTGCTAGTTCGGTTAGTAGAATAAAATTGTATAAATATACAAAGGGTTTTAACTTTTAACTACGGCTGTTGATTATCATATTCTTTATTTCTAGAAAGTACTTGCTGTTACGTGTTATTATACCTACCTGGTATTTTAACTAGGTATGTGACTTTACAAACTAAGTGGGAGATGTTTTGTACGGTTGTTTCATAATACTCTGCTTTAGACAGAGTATAATTAGTCAGTGAGATAAAATAAGGGTATAAAATTAATGTATTTTCCTACACAACCTGCAGCCTTTTGGTATCTCTAGGGAGATTCAGTAAGCTTTGTAATTCGCACTTTGCACGACTGGAAGCTAGAAATGACAGTGCAAAGTTTTGATAATAACCACATGTAAATCAAACTAATACATACGTAACAAATGAAACTTTCAAAAATAGGAATTATTTGACGTTACTCATGCTTATTGCCCTAATCGTGCGTTTTTTTTCTATTTTCCGTGTTCTGCATACATCAGAATAAAACTAGAAATTGAGCGATACCATTTAACTTTATTATTTCAACGATACAACAGCTAAATTGTTTTTGTAAATTTAATGCCTGCATAAGCATATCGACGTCTCGATAATTAAAATATTAAGAATAGGGACATACATAAATTTCAAAACTCCACTGTATATTTACTTAAATAAATGAATTATGCCTTTGGCTTTGCTTCTTGTTTACTCGCAAACTTCTACATGCTCTTGTATAATTTCAAGATGTTCCCGTATGTTTTGCTAACCTGCCATTCCTTTTAGGGGACGATTGTAATAGAATAGGACCTAACAATGAGAACTATTGTCGGTTAACCAAATAACAGAACCGAAGCATTTCCAAACACTGCAATTCTTTTGTGCGCAATAAATGTCATCCTATCCATTTTGAAATCTTTAAATTCGAACTTTTGTTATGAATATACCTGGTAATAAACTACAAAGGTAAAGAAGGCGTTCACAGAAATGGGAGTTATCTGTAACGATTATTGAAAGAAATACTACCAACAATTTAAGAATTTAAAAACTCAAACTGTAAATTTAATGCAAGTTTAGTAATATATAAAATATATCGTTGCGTATGAAATTTGGTAAAAGTGCCACCAGCATTTAGATTGCGTTAGTATGTCGAATCACGTAAATTAGTACAGCATGTGCCACCTAACCTTGCAAATTTTAGTGGGCTTTGATTCGGCTACTTACGCTTTGTTTCGTCGGTAGTCGTAACTTAAACTAGCTCTAATTGGCTGTTGGACAGTGTGGTACACTCTACTAAAAAGTGAAAGTCAATTTATTTATGGTTTACGAAAAATTGTGGATTTTTTGACAAATTAAAAGGTCGTGCGCCATAAGGTTAGAAACAGTTTGCTTTGAGGAGGGATTAACGATAATTTAGGTTACGTATAAAAAATACAGCAAAGAAACTAGAAATGTAATAAAAAACCTTGCTTTTGCTTGAGAGTGTAACGGCTTCTCGCCTTTTAAACTTATCGTCATTTTTTTTGCAAGGTTAAATGGCACTTGCTGTAAGTGTTTGTAAAATTACAATAACCAACACACAAACAGAAACCCGATAAATAATTTAAAATTTGTAATATAGTCATTTGAAATTACGCTGCACGAGTGCGGGTTGTTTTTCTAGGACTTGTAGCACTTAGTAGTTAAATAAAGTTAAAATTGGTTCAATATTGAAATTCACCTTTTGATTTCGATGTTTTGTTATAGGTGCAGGAAGGAATCGCGATAAGAGACAATTTCGGCTTTTTAGAAGAAACTGAAGAAGCGAAAAATGGCAGCTATTAAAAAAACGTTTAAAGTCATTACATACAAAGTACATTCATAGTCAGTTTAGTGAACTGAAACGACGACCTCGCTCACAAAAGATGTAACTCTCAAGTGATGGATGTAGCAAAGCAACGAACTCCTTACGCAACCAATGACCCATCTTCACCGGGTGTTCGGATGACAAAGTAAATATTGGACCCAAAAATGTTCCCTGCGGTATGCAGCAAACCATACAGTGTATAGTACGATTACATTCCGTTGTACAAAAGTAATATCTAAAATAATGTTTCATTTTAATTAACTAGCGTACCTTTACGCCTATATTCGTTAATAATCGTTTTTGTCACGTCATATGGTAAAACATTCGTCGTTGTTAGTGCACATTTTTTTTGATAAAACGAAAAACTAAAAGTGTCATTTTTTATCGCTTCAAGCATCCACTTTGTTGATTAGTGCATAAATTCAGTTAAGATGACACCAATTTCCCACGTCACACTTAAATACCAGTGATTTCAATTTGAATCCCGAAGCTGGTTGCAATGCGTAGAGGTATTTGTCAGTGTGCTATCTTTCGGATCTAAATTATGATTTAAATTACGATTTTTAACCGGTAAATTTAGTATATTACTTTAAGAAAAAACAAATTTATACTCCGCGGACACCGAACTAAATTAAAGGGATTATTGATTAAAACGAGTAAAATGTTATGTGTTTCCAATATTACTTTGATATTTTACTCCTACCGTAAACATCATATCTTTAAGTTTATAATGTATTAGCGACATTTTGAACTTTAATAATTAAAAGATTTAATCAACAGAATCTTGTATCATACAAAAATTAATGAAATTGTAAATAATTAATAGGTATTAATCGAAAAAAAATTTAATTATGTTTAAATCAAAAAATCACTATAATTTAAAAGAAAGTCGATTTTTTTCATGTTCCGTGATATATGTTAATACGTTAAAGAGCTTTAGCTAATTTTTCTAGTAGTAGAAATATACTGGGGGGGGGGGGGCTACTTTCAACTGTGATCATAGCGTATCCAATGGAATTTTACATTTCTCGCAAAATTTGTTTTTGTATTTGTAATTAATGAATGATATTGCTATATAACGATATACGGAACTTTAATAATAATGTTTTTGTGGTAAATAATTGCGTATATAATAAAAATACAGAAGGTTTGACGGTTGGAATGCAATCCACGACAACTGTTTTCTTAATCATATTTTATAAAAGTTTATGTCTTATTAACTCAAACTCATTTTTATTATTTTATTGATAATTTTATAACCTAAGAAAATGAAGTGTTACCCATTATGCAACAAACAAGGCGCAATAATAATACTTACTTTAATCACTTCGATTCCAAGTCTCGCTCAACATTTGGTTTTTATTATTTATTTTAATACTTGTTCTTGTTCAGAATATTTGTTGGAATTAATTATGCATAAGCTTACATACAAAATAATTTAAAAAAGTTGTGGATGGGATTTGACAAACCTTCGGTTAGCAGATAGAAACTCAACCACTGAGCTACCGTCATTATTTCAAAGCAAGGCGTTTCAACAAATTATTTATTTATCACATAACCGTATTACTGAAGAAGTTACAAGTTCAAATTGTCGTTCTCTAGCACAGGGGTAGTCATTTTGATTGCTTCGGGGGGGGGGGGGGGAGTCAAATTTCAGGTTCTTCGCGAAAATGTACTGCACTCAAGTTTGTTAATTAAAAGTGGTATGAAACACTATTTAAATTTTTAAAACCAGACGTTACCTAAAGAATTTCAAAGAAAAGGTAGATGAAATACACTTTATTAATAAGTTCTAGCTTGACTAAGTTGAAGTAGATCTTCATAGGTCAAACATAATCTTGCAAACATGCCCAATCAAGTGGGGTGCAAATGTACCCCAATTATAAACTTTGGTAATAGTGTTAATAATTGCACAAACGGTCAGAATTTTTGTTTACGTGTTGTATTAAAATTATTTTAATACAAAAAAGAAAAAAATTCATATTTACCGAACAAAAGCTTTAGTTCCCAGTTACTAAGTTTTTGTCGCACTCGACACTATTAAAACACCTTTCACAAACTGTGCTTTACGGTGTCGTATACAATCAAATTTGTTGCACTGAATTTAATATTGTGTACTTTTCCTATCTTCTTTGCTGTTACAAAGGTAGCACACCAACCCCGAGATCTTGGAAGAAGTTGTTGAGCTAGGATGCAAATGCATCTCGATGACAATAACAATCAATAAAATATTTTTTTTTTAATTTGATACAATGTAGTAAATGTAAGACTGTAATAGAATTACCTTACGAACAATAACTTAAATTCTTGGCATGATTAAACCAGTAACTAACAATCTACGTAAAAAAATACGAATCGGTGCAGTTGCACCCCAATTGGACTTTCAAGGTTAATATATTATAAATAAAATAATTAATAATTTTAACAGGTATTTATTTTAGTCTCAACGTGTTTACACGTCATTATCAAAAGCAAATTATAAGTAAACAGGTGATATTTTGTTGGAACAATAGAGCTTGATTACTTGATCTTGGTAATCTATATCTGCAAATGACTTGATTGATATTCCAAAACTTCTAATACTGCCGAAGTTAAAAAATCAATATGCTAATTTATTAAAAGTGCAGTTTTTAAATGTTTGCTAATTTCAAATGCTTCCAGTATACCTACTTTACGTTTTATTATCATGAATATATAAAGTTAAAAAAAAACCTATTGAAATAAATGCTTATTTTATTTCTAAGATATTCATAAATGTCTAAAAACTAACATAAATTCTCGATAAATAGAAACACAAAAAAGCAAATTAAAAATAATATTCTACAAAACATGCCAACGTTATTTTATTATGCGGCGCGCGCACCTTTAGCAGTGGTAAGAACCACTGACGAAGAGGGAGATTTCCCCTATAGCCCCCTCCCCCCATGGCAATAGTATACGATAGAAGTGGAAAATTATTTCTTGTCAAGCGAAGGCCTTCTCACTTCGACAACCCAGTTAGAAAGAGTTAGAAAACGTGCATATAACGAGGACATAATCACGGTGCATAAGACAGTGCTCGCAAGAATACCAAAAATTCTAAAACTGCGCGTGAATTATGTCAAAAATTATATCAAATATAAATATGTATTGGTGAACTGAATTTGTAAGCTCTTGCCCAACGCACTATTCTTAATTTTATGTAGCTGACCGTCTGCTGTCGGTGACAAGTTTTAGCGTCAGACAAAGCCAACGATACATAATAATATTAAAGTATATGAAATCAACTTAGCATGATAGTACTGCAGTACAAATGTTTACCTGCCAACCAAGTAGCACGCGTAACTCTTATTATAGGTACAGTGTATATGCAATCCCAAATGTATTCTTATTCACTGAACCTTTTATTTGACCATAAATACTTATTATGTATTATCCATTGGAGCGTAGTTTTTAGGATTAATAGAATAAATTAATAAAAAAAATTCTACCTTATATTTATTGTTCTGCCTGGAAGAAATTAAGTCGCTCTTCGGTTATTTATTGGTACTATAACCATACGCAATAACTAAAAATTTCTGAAATGTAAAGTATTAACACAAACCCATTTTTAATGAATAATACAAGTTTTTTAATATTTTGTTTCGGAACCAGCAGCTATTCACAAACAAATCCTGTCAACTTATCTTGAACTGAATTAATATATTTTTTTATAATTCTTTCTAATTGTCACCTCAATGACCTGTTTTCAACATTCTAAATAATTTTCAATGCATCAATCAAACAAATTGCTGTTTATTATCTAAATCCAAGTCTGAAATTATGAAAACATTTCAAGATCGTCTTTATTGTTTGCCATTGTTGCTGCAATTTAAGTCAAAATCCATTAGCACTTAAGCTAGTTCCCACCTTATAGTGTTAATTAGATTTCTAAAAATACAGTTCCATTGGCGGTGGATTTCATGGCGCTGCATATAGGAACCAATGGTATTTTAGTTACTGTTTGTTGATGTCATTTGAGTTAATGAGTGTCGTTTTAGTTCTGCTTGTTGGTTCTTCCCACATTATCATTACCACTATTACAAACGAATAGATATATCTACAAAGTAAGTTTTACGATAACTCTCCTCAAATTGTACAAAGAATTTGTAGAACATAGTAGTGTGAAACTGTGAAAAATAGGTGCAAACTTTTCAACACAGGAAGGAACTTACATGTTACTGTATTAAAAATTAAAATAGTATTATCTACAAATACACACAGTTGGTTATACGATACGATACACTGTAAACTGAAAAGGTTGATAACTCTACCTTTAAAGGTATTACCTATATCCAACCTTAAGGTATAATATAAATACCTTGTAGTAAGGTATAATGCAGCCATTTTACCTTAACCGATATTATTGTACCTTAGTTAAAGGTATAAAGTTATACCTCAAAAGGTATATCCTTCTACCTGGAGGTCAAATTGATGTTTAATGCGGAGGTATAAGAAAAAACCCTGGGGTACATTTTTAAACCTCAACCCACTTTAATATACCTCATGTTGAGGTAAATAATTTCATCTCTAGGTATAAATTTATACCTCAACGCCTAAACCGTTACTAATCCAGAGGTAGAAGAAAAAACCTTGGGGCATTTTTTTACACCTCTAGCGATTTTAATATACCTCATTTTAAGGAATAAAATTCTACCTCCTTAGTACAACATTATTCGTTAAAGCCAAAACCCTGACTAATACGAAGATAGAATAAAACACGTTAAGATATTTTGTAACACCTTTACTGATTTTAATGTACGTTATTTTAAAGAATAATGTTCCTCCTGGAAGGTATGACTTCAAACCTGGAAGCATTTTTCTTAATTATACAAATTTTACATTAATTGTTTAGGAACTAAAATTCAACCTTGATGCTAAAAAGTGTGGCCAATATAGTGCAAAAATAAATTTAATTATTTATTGAATTTTAATCTTACAAAACTTTTAAATTCCATACATTTTCTACTGTATTTTAATTTTTATTAGCAGTATGAAGATCTTTCAACAGATTAATTTATTTTCGCTTAAGAAAGACAATGAAATAAATCAGATGTAACAGTTTATACATAATTATATTTATTTATTTAATTTAGTCAAAATATAATACTTAACATATAAAACATAAAATTAATCAAAAACAAAACGATATACCAAAATAAATATAAATAAACATTACATGAAATAATTACAGCATTTTATTAAGGACCCACGCAATCTGTGCCTTGTATCGACGTAGCGGCTCTTCCAGCACACAAACATTGGCCGACAAAGAACTTAATGTTTTTGCTGTACTTTTTGGGTACTGTATGTTAAATAAAAAATAATGTCTAGAGTAGCTTCCAGTGCTTCTCTGAAGGACTTCACCTCACATACTTTTGTATGATCCGCACACACATAGCATAGTATGTGAAATTATTTGTGCAGGACCACGATGCTTCCTCTGCCGCTACCGGCACAATAGAACGTAGTATTCCAGGCTTCTGCAATTGAAAGAAAATGTGCATTTAGAATAAACTCCTTTTTTGCATAATATTTTTATAAACTACCTTTTTTAATTAGTTGAAGAGGATTTTCCCTGAATAAGAGTGGCAATAGTATTAGAAATGATTCCCCTTCGGTATCTGAAAGTACACACAATAATAATTAGTTCTACACTTGTACTGTCGATATTTCGTATGCTTACCAAATAAATTTAAATTACAGCCTTTGTCGATGGTCTTAATTTTCATCATAGTTCGGGTGTTTTTCCTCGTTGAAAAACAATTCCATTCTATTGCAAATACTCTCTTTGAAAAACAGCTGGCAACTATAATTTAAACATTAAAATTTGTTTTACAAACTCCTTTGCAAAATTGTAGTTTATTTCATCTCCAACAATCTGATCAGCATAATCGAAACTATCAATATTTCCATGTGAAGGATTCTCATAGATAGGTACTAATGAGGACTTCTGATTTAAATTTTTTATTTATAACACAGTCACGTTTTCGGTAGCATTTAATAACATACTTGTGGTTCTTCTTACAGTGGACAATATAAGAAGATACACGCTGGTATGCTTTTAAACAGCTACCAACGTAACATACTATATTGGACTGCGTTAAATAATAATGGGCAAACTTCATATGTTGCAACATCAATTGCAAACGAAAAAAATCAGTTTGTAAAATAATTACAAATAAGAAATTTAACTTACCACTGCAGGAAACAACGTCGATTTATGTTTAACACTTTTAACGTTCTAAACACTTTGACTCGGCTCGTCAGGTTTGATGCCAGTGCATAGATATAAATACAATCCGAAGTGCAATTGTTACCTACCCTCTTGCTATTTTACCCCACTTCCACTACCATCAAACAATGGCAGGTAAACCCAACATTCCAAAGTACTACTTATCTATGCGTCATGCTTTCGTCATATAGCTATGACGAAAGTCCAGTTGCCAAACAAAAAGCCTTTAGAAAACGATGGCAACTTTTACTGTTAAGATAATAATTAATAAATAAATATTCTTGCTTAACATATAAAAAATAAAATTCTGATTGGGTATGTTTGGTATGGTCTTTTTTAATACCCGATTGTTTTCCGCATAACGAAAAAAAAGTTCAAATAATAGCCGCCACGTCAATATACAAGGCACAGATTACGTTGGTCCTTAATAAAATGTTGTATACTTATTTTACTTAATGTTTATTTATAATTCTTTTTGTATCTCTTTTTGTCTTTGTTCAATTTTATTGTTTATATTTTAAGTATTATATTTTGACTAAATTAAATAAATAAAAATAATTATGTATAAACTTTTACATCTGATTTATTTTATTGGCTTTCTTAAGCGAAAATAAAATGTGTTGGAAGATCTTCACACTGCTAATAAAAATTGAAACTATCAGGATTTTAAAAGATTTAGAAGATTAAAATTCAAGTAAAAATTATACATTATTTATACACTATATTGGCCACACTTTTTAGCATCAAGGTTGAATTTTATTTTGTAAACAATTAATGTAAAAACTTGTAGAATTAAAAGAAATGCTTCCAGGTTTAAAGTTGTACGCTAGAGGAAGAACATTATTCTTAAAAATAACGTGTGTAAAAATCAGTAGAAGTGTTATAAAATATCTTAACGTGTTTTTTCTAGGTAGAATGATATCCACCTCTTGAGGTGGAATTTTATATACCTTTCAGTTTACAGTGTATATATGTACTGTATACAGTTCGGCTGGTGACGATGGAAAATTTCTCCTTAAAAGGTATTTTTTTATTCCACAAAGGTAGAAAGTGCTAAGTATCGGTTAAGGTACTTTATTATTGTTGAAGACGTTTATTTTTCTACGTTTATTGGGATATTTGAGGTAGAATAAAACACCTTAAGTTGTAAGGTTTAAATAAATCTCTTGGGGTATTTCTTTCATCCTTTAATTCCGGATTATACCTTTAAAGGTAGATACAAATACCTCAATGTTTGGATTATACCTTTTTTCAACCTTAAAAAATAACAGTGTATATTTACCTAAATGTCATACTTTCTTTTTCTGTTTTTTTTACTGCACAATATAGAAAATCATGTAACTGTTCATATGAAAACGTAAACAGTACTTTTTAAAAATCATATAATGTACAACTTAATTTTTAAAAAATGTTTGCAAATATAACATTCGAATGAAAGTGTATATAACGACGTCTAATGATGAATGAAATCAGTATTATAATTTTTGTTTTTTACTTTTTATATATTTTCAGCAGCTGGAATCTATTAGGCCTGTCATACTTGTATAAGCATGAAGAATTTAAAGTTTCAGTTATTCCATATGAGGGAGTATCAGATTTCAAATCAAAATTGTTATCGATCGGCAATTTTAGTTCAAAGGCCAAATCTGCACGTGGACCAGCGTATCCATCAAAACACTTTGGTACCTATACGACGCAACAGTCGAGATGTGAGCTCATAATCCAACATCCTGCATCAATCACGATTTACAATGTGAACTTTATTACAATTGACGTCTATTATAAATGATGCCTGGATACCCATTCGATAATCACCCGCATCTGATTACGCTTTCGTTAGGAAAGGTATATCAGTGAAGTTAATATTGACAATGTCAATGTCAGTCAGTATTGAGGCTAGATCCCAGATTATATCACAGATTGTTGGACAGTTATATGGTATCACTTTTTTGATGGCGCTACTATAAAATTTAAAATTTAAAAGACTACCAAAATTCTGATTCTAGAACGTTACGGTACAGTCGCAAACTAGTTCATAACTACGAAGTTTCAAAAGTAAATAAAACAGTAATCGAGTGATCTATGAAATATATTTTGAAGGCCGTGCACGTAAAAACAATTTAATGTTAATATTTTACAGTTGGCATTATGTTCAGAAAGTTTTTCAATTTAGGAGGTAGAATTTAAGATTAGGTTTACAAACACGATTAATTTAAACCTAAAGTTAAGACAGTTACGAGTAGAAATGCTCTAAATCTGTTTTATAGCTTCAGACCCCGTTGAAACTATTTATATTTATAAAATTAATGTTCAACTGTAAAATTGGTTTAGAATCATTTATCAAGTCACTTTCTGTCACTTACCTGTCGGGCATTATAAAAGATTAATCTGTTTAGACAATATTTTAATGTAAACTCATTAGCTTATCCGATTATTGGAAGTTTGAAATGATTCTTATGCCCGCTTTGTTGTAATCCCTCAAAACGTAGACTTGTTTGGAGTTGGTTTTTCACGCTACGGTGCTTCATCGGTTTGATTTTTAAAAGCGATACCAAAACAGCTTTGACATCATAGGTGTGACCGGTTTTTTATACGAGTGGGCACTAAATACTGATTGAGTTAATCAATAAAATAATAATTTATAAATAATATTTTATTTTGAGCTAACCGGCTTCACCTACATAAATAACACGCCTAAATCGACATTTATTGCATACAAAAGATAGGACAAATCTTTTAAAAAACGACACTCTCGACCTTGTGACCAGCTTAAATGAAGCCCTTGTCAGATACAAGAATTAATCTGTAAAATTTACAATACGAATATCGTATACTTTACTTGTTCAAGGTAATAAATTTAGATTTGCATTATTAAGTAAGCTGATATTAAAAGAAGTTTAACATCAGCAAATATTTTTGAAAAAATATGGAAATATAAGATTTCAAGCAAGAAATTGGCGTGTTACATAGTTAAAATTATAATTTATTGTAATTCAAGTTTCAAGCAATTTTGTATATAACGTGAATATCTTATACAAAATATACAACATTGCACTCCTTGATATAAGCTAGCATACGGCTATTATACCGTATGTAGATTGATGTTGAAATTTTACATTGAATATTAAAATTGGAGCAAGTTTAATCGGTTTTTTGAAATCTGATACTGAAACAGTTTTCGTCCAATTCAACCAAAATTCCAAAACAAATTTAAAATAATAGGAATTTTTTGCTTTTACTTTATGTATGCTAAGTAATTAGTTGATCTATGACAATACAGATATGGTTATTTCGATACTTACTATGATATCGACTACCTGAATTTTGTCCAGAAAAATATACTTTACATTAACATGTGTTTTGAACCTGAATGCGCTTCAGCCACTTACATAATGTTTTTGTTAAAGGCGATCAGAACATGATTCGAAAAATGTTAGTAAACGAATACATTGTTCGTGATTTGTTAAAGATCGTTGCCCTCAAGAATCTAGAATCATCGCTGCCACCCACATGTCGGATATGGAATCATAGAAACTACCTCGCTAAATTTGGACACACCTTTGATGGGCACCTAAAATTACATTTAATTCTATAATTTTATTAGTAGATAAATGTTAACAACACCTATAAATAAATTTAGAGGAATTTAAAATTTTGTTTTTATAGTACAGTGTCAACCAAAATTTACTTCTTGTGTTTAAAATTATTGATTTAATAACGTAAATTTAAAATTGCATACTGTACCCTAGTAATTATATTTTGTTATGATTAAAATATTCCAATATTGCCGACATTGTGACTATTTTCAATAATAAATGTCAAGAGTAGCTCTATATAATTTCTATTCGTTAGCGTAAATTTTTAATGCTTGATGTAATAAATCAAAATTCTACAAAATTCTAAAATTAATTTTAAGAACATAAATTTTATTTAGATTTTATCAAGAATGTTTTATTAACCGTAGTAGGTAATACATTCTGATCGTGATGCCTGATACTTGAGGTTTGTGAGGAGAATACATACAGAAATAATAGCCGCAAAGGTAATATTAGGCAACCGCCACGGGACTTTCTTGGCATTTATTGAAATTTTTGAAAATTTGTAATATATATTGAATATATTGACAATTGTATGGAAATATAGAATATTTTTTAAATTCTCGACAAATACATATATTGTATACTGGATGTTTTTTAAAAATTTAACAATTATACTTTGATACAAAATTTATGGAAAATTTTGATTACCATGAAATTTTAAAAAATGATAAAATTGAAATTATTGAAGATCTTTAATTGAAGAATTTTGGAAGTTATAAAGTTTTTTGAAAATGTAAACCAATTTGGCTCTGACAAGTTTTCAAAATTTTGCAGTTTTTTTAGATGTTTTGAAAATTTTTTAAACTTGGAAAATTTAATAATTTTTGCAGTTTTTAAATTTCTGATAATTTAATAAATTTGTAAAAAAATAATAATTTTTAAAAATTATTAAAATTAAAATATAGGAAATTATTAATAATAATAAGTTTTATAAAAGTTTAAAAATTGTTAAAATTTTGAAAATTTAAATAAATTTTAAGTTTATGAGAACTTTAGGAAACAATTTACTTTCGGCTTAGACCGCATCGTCATTTGGGAACTACACCCAGAATAATCAGGCAAGGACCGACCTGTAGCTTATCTGCTTTTACAAGCATTTGCTCTAGAAGTTTGAGCAATATTTATTTATTTATTAACTAGTTTATAGTTAGTTTGTATGGTTTCACAAACGGCTACCAGGCATAAGCCGATTAAGTATTATTGTTCTGGCAAACAAAATATATTGGTTTTTTTCGAGCGCATCTATTTTGAAGTAGTCGGTTTCGTGCATTTTGTGTTATCTAGTTGCAACCAATGTTTATTTTATAAATGTCAAAATCGATTTCGTAATTTGGCAGTTTTTTGGCGATTACTCAATTAATCTGTTGAGGTAAACGACCAAAAAGAAACGTCCCAGTGGAGTTTTTAATGGAAACTTGTTCTTATTGTCATTTAACATGCTCATACCGATTTTGAAGCCAATATTAGTAAATTTTTGAAAAAGCAACCGTTTAAATAATGATTAATTTTGTATAAAAAAGTATCCTTTTGTGTTTATGCATCATATTTGCAATTTAAGCGCAACATGAAATGTCAAGTAAGAACAGAGACAATAAATGTTTTATGTTGTGTTAATTAATGGTTGAATACCGTACAATTTCAGATTCATTAATAGAGAGACAGTATTGTGACAGTAGCGATGCCGCCACAATGATCAGTACCCTAGTTTTCTTGATGAACTAATCAAGTTTTAACGACTGTTTAATGAGATTTATCTATCAACTGTTCTACACTAGATTGGTTTCTTAATCTTAAAACATTGTAGCTGTAAAATAATACGAGCGACATGTGGAGACCGGATTCTCGTTGTCTTTGTACCCGAAACCGTGTTTATTTCTAAAATGTTGAAAGTCAGATTTTTGGTGGATTGCTATAGTTTCTTTTATATCTATTTATTCAATACGTGCGTCGGCCGAAAATAAAATTACTTACTTATCATTTGTTGTATGAATAAAATTATTAAATATGTATCTTTATAGAAGTAAATCAGTATGGCTTGTTTCTGTGTATATTTCTATAATAAATTCGATGAACACAAATTTCAACCAATTATTCATATATTTAATATGTTTTATTAAATACAATTTTGCCTATGGACGATATTTTAATTCCTTAAATAAAACATTTTCGAAACTTAGAAAAATATTTTTGAGAACATATCATCGGAAAAACAACTCTTGGAAATAAAAGCCCCATAAAACAAAGCCCCGGAATAACAATGACCGCAATTGGGTATTTTCTATAGCGACTGATACACCATCATATAAAAATATAAAGCTTACATTTGTATGAAATAGTCCTATTATAAAAGTAGGTTCGCTAATGGTAGATGAGTACATCTTGTTTTCTACTAAAGATTATAAATAAGTTTCCATTAAATATTCTAGACAGATAAAATACGTACATTTATTAAACTGAACTTCCCAGGTTGTAAAACGAATACAACGTTTAGACTTATTCATTCGGTTATTGAGGTAAATTAACTTGTCACATCTTCATGGCATGTGTGAAATTCTCAGACATGCACAATGGCACTGCATGACTTATGGAAATGAGCATACACTTAATTAATGGAGAAATAAATGGTGTTTTTAATGTCAAAAATTATGAATTATTTAAGTAACGGTGCCGCGAGACTTACCTACAGTTACGTTATATTAAATTCATAATAATCAGCAGTTACAAATTTTAAAAATAGTAGAACAAAAGCTCATGTTAATATATTCATCACTAAACTGCATCCATGTCACATGTCCATCAATAATAATTAATCATTGGCTATAAACTTGTTATTTTAAGATCACGATTAAGCATGATGACTGAATAATTTTGCCTCACAAGCAGATTAAAAGTTAATAATTAATGAGCGTAATTAGTTAATAAGTATGTAAACGATCATTAACAGCCGGAGGAACTTTTGCGCAAGTGTAGCCATAAATGAAACGAATTTAATGTAGAATAATTTGTGCTTTCATTTCTGTTCAGTAATAATAATGAAATAAATTTATGCCTTGCACTATATATTATAAGCTTTATCCCCACTTTTATTTAATAGAAGTGGGAAAAAAGTTTAAACTTATACGAAAACTTCATAAGATAATACTTGTAGGTGAAGATACGGCTTACACGCCGTAGGAAGTTATTATAACCGAGCTGTTCAAACATATGTAGATCTTAAAATGACTGCTTGTATAAAATATGTTTTACCTAAGCATAACAACAAATAGCTTTTGGGCAACCGCTACGAAAACTTCAGTTCTTCGCATATGCCCGCTGCTTTTTGCTATTCTCCGATTCAATTTAATACGTTATGCGTACTACTAATATCAAACCGTTCAAAATCGTTTGCTTAACAAAACATATTAATTGTATTATAGAGAGTGAGTTAAAACTAACCCGCACACGTATAGTCTATCTTCCTAAATACTGCTGCTATGAAACAATAGCATTTAAAAATTATGTTAAATTTCAGCGCATCCTTTGTTAATTTTTATTTCATACAACAATTGTAATTGTTAGAAAAATATTGTATTCGTTTAAAAGACCACTGCTGAATCCAAGAATGTGAAAAAAATGTAAAGTGCCATCAAAAAACCATGTTGTTTGCCACAGCAACCAAATAACCAAACATATGAACAATTGAACATTGACAAAATAATATCTGAAATTTAGAAAACAATTTTTTTGAGTTTTGTTTTCATAAAATTAATATTTACGAAGTTACAGACATTACGCGTTACTTTTACTAACACTATCTATACAATGTCTTCATGCCAAGTCTGAAAATAAAATTGGGATGGAGTTCACTACAGGGCGGTTTAAATGTACTGCTATTATGAAAAAGCTTTTGCAAGTGTTCAACTTTTAGAAGTTAGAGCGGTTGGTGGTCTAGAGGTATTGCTTTAAAAAAGAGAATGCGTGTTTAAAGACATTATTCTTTAAACAAGAGTATGGTTCGCGACCAACTTCCTAAACCAAGTAGAAGCCAGAATTCTAACATATTTCAAAAACCGAAAACTCTAAAGTGGGGGTTGGGGTGATCTGGAGTAAAAGATATCGCGTATGTGCAAATCTGCTATTTGGTATCAGTAGATGAGGAACTATTGTTCGAACCCGCCTATATTGACGTACAACGCTCTTCCCCTACTCCCCTTATTTTTTGAAAGAGTATTATAGTTTTATGATGTTCAGTAAAACTTTCATGAAAAACAGAATTTACTCAAAGACCAAAGGTTACATTAGCTTTCTCTATAGCGGCGGGGAAGATAAAAAAGTAACTTTCATTGTTGTACTGATCTCTAAACAAAGTACAGTTTTATGTATGGCTTCGGACCATATTTTGTACTTAATCAACGTTTTAAATGCCTTCTCCACAAAATTATTCACTATAACACGATGGCGGGCTCCTGCATGTTGGCTCAGTTTATTGATTGTTTTCACCGAAAGTTTATGTTACTGTGACTGCTGTTGAAATAATTTGGTTAATCATCGGTTACTTTTACTCTGGCGGTCGAAAAAATTGACAATTATATGTAATCAATTTATTCGAATGAAATTTAAAAAGTTAAGCTTGTTTCAATTAAAATAATAAGCCATCTTAGGTTTTTTGTACAGCTAAGAGACGAAACGAAGCGTGTTAATTCTGTTTATCGTGTATTGACGATTTACAATCATGTGTCAAAATGGGCTCAAAATTAATAACAACTAACGGAATCCGTAGGCTATGCTCCATCATGTTTTTGGTTTCTGCTTTTTTTAATAATAAATAATCTGATTAAGTGGGTAGTAGTGTAGCGGACCGCGGATCGAAGTCTTAGTCTTATAAATTATATAACGATTGCTGTAACTCTTTCTTATATATTAAATCCGCATCCTTTCGACCTGTCTCAACTTGAAAGGAATACGGCTGCAACTGAAATCATGCAACCAAACCGGCAAGCTATAAGTATAAAAATTTGTAAAACTGATAATAGATTATGCCGAAATGCTATGATGAGTGAGTTGAGGAATTAATACGTAGATAATAAACTAACACACTGCTACGTCTAGCAGCCCGCAGAAGAACTAGCTGAACTGAATTAGATGATGGAAGTACAGGTTTTAGATCACCAAAAATCAAAAAATTCGGTTTTGAAAAATGCCTGTCTGTGGGTGAGCATGTGCGTGTGTGACGCCTCATAGTCCCTGATAGTCCGATTTGAAGCTTAGTAGTATTTCACATATTTACGGATAAAATAAGTTTGAAAAAGAACATAATCGTGGGCGGAAATTGGAAATGGTTTTGGTAGCATTTTTTTCAGGAACGGAGTTTTTAAAATTGAATAACGGAATCTGATAGAAGACCTTAGAGCAAAGCGAATGCTGTTTTTTCAAAAGTAATAGCATCAACATGGTGGCCTCTATAAATTTTTGAAAATTTTGATTTTAATGCTTTATCACTCAAAACGAGTCGGCAGATGGGGATCTAATTTGGTTCCATATAAAAAAAACGCAAACCTTTAGATCAAGCGTTTTGACTGCCTATATGATACCGTCAAATCTGGAAATTAATCTAATCTGGAATGTTTTACGTAACAACAAATTCATGCTGTTTCTAGCAGTGGGAGCTGTAGCTCCGTCCTGGTGGAACCAAGAATTAGCCTGAAAACGTCGTAGCTCAGGAATGACAAAATTGTTTAACATTTACCGTGGCACCAGCTTCATCCCCAAAGACCAATGATTTCATTACAGGATATGGTGCATCATACGGTTACTTTGAGATTATGAAGTGGTGGTCCTCTGGTGGTGTTCACATGGGTTGCTATCGCCCAGTACCTACAGTTTTGTTTATTATTCTGGTAGATCAAAGTGGACTTTAGGATGGTTATCTAGCATTGCTATAAATTGGCCACCGATCCATTTTTACTAAATGTTATATAAATAGCAAACGGCATTAGAGCCTAAACAACGCTTATAAGAAAAGCATTTCCATAGCAATAACTGCTATGTTACAACGTACTGAAAAGTGGCACCTAATTTTGGTAAATTCAGTATTATGTATCATGCAGCTATGCTCCCTGTACAGTAGTAAGAATGGTGAGATGTTATTGCCGTTAATATTTAAATACTTTTGAATATATGTATAATAAGTAACAATATCTAAAGTATTCGAAAGTCCAAAAGAAGTACTTCGCTCAGTTTTTAGTAACTTAAAAAAAATAATAATAATTTCAGCTGCAGCTGTATTCCTCTCAAGTTGAGAAAGTGTGAATAGATTCGAATTTAATATACCGTTCGTTCTGTGAAAACTGCCCCGCTCTACAGCACTGTTATTACACCAGATTAAATATCATCAAAAACTCTATCTTTTGGCGATGTTCACATTTTTATATCTTTAACTGTTTCGAAGTTATGGCGCAGTCGTCAATATTGTTAAATCGCATGGTTTATATTTTTTTTCTATTATTTAGTAGAGCGCCTTATTCCCTCTTCAACCATAAAAAACTTTTAATATCGGTACATAACAAAATATTAGTAAAACATTTGAAACACTTTCCCATTAGGTTACCCATAAATACCTATAAATGAAACAAAAACGGGGACGAAAGAAACAATCAAAACATAGAAACAAGAAAACAATTAACTTGACAGCTATGATGCTTGTGTGTTTCCACGTTTCAAATGCTTCTTTCGCCCCCGTTTTCGCTTTATCAAAATTCATACCTAACCTGATCAGAAAGTTTTTCGCATTTTTTAGAAAACGTTTGTTATGTACCACGGGTTCCGTTAGTTAACTTTAAATCGTGGCCTTGTAAATTAGGAGCTTTGACAGTTCCAATTTCGCAGTACCTTTCCTGTTCCTAACGTAATTTTGAAAATGCCCAAGGGTTCAGTATCACAAACTAAAAATACCTAAGTATTAGGTAAAAGCATTAAAAACAAATTTCCATCGCCACACTTAATTTCTGAAAGAAGACGTAATACTTCTTCAAAACCTACAAGCAAATATGAAGTTTGAATTTCAACAATCATTTTTAAAGTAACGATTGACTTAATAGGAACAATTATATTCGCGTTATGGCATTCTTGGCGTGAAACAAAATTGCAATTTAAATTTTTTGAATTGTAAGAAAAACAGATACAGTATGCCACTGTACTCATAATTTGATCCTGATTCAAAAAATGTAAAAATATGCAAGTGTTCCATCTCAAATACGTAAGTTGAGGTCACTTCCGGCGAAATCGGAAGTGAAAAACAATTGAAGTAAACGTCATATAATGTGGTTCTGTTTGCGTTATAACTTCCCAACCTGTTATTTTATTTTAAAATAAATAAATAAAATAAAAAGGTTGAGCCTACTTTCGTTGACACTCGGTATAACAATTAAAGAGAAGGATGTTGCTTCGTTAATCCTTCTACACTCTATTTGAGTTTCATTTATTGTTAATGATACATAGGATACGATAACAATAACATTACCAGTAATATTGCTTGCAATATTTTATCCCATTAAAAAAATGTTTTTGTTTAATTCTGCACAGATTTGTATTTGTACAGCAACACTGTAAATGTATTTAAATAAAATGGTATTAAAGTAGAATATTATTGTTAAACAACGTTTGTCAAATAGAACTGTTTATATGTTTGTTGTCAAATGGTATTCTTCGCACTGAAAAAAGTAATACCAGTCATTTATTTGAAGAGTAAGTAAAATACTATTCCACATAACTGTATCAACGTTATTTCTCCCCTTGCTAGTTAAGTCTGTAACAAGGATCAACATAAAAGACACGTAAGGCTTAGCCAGGAATTCTTAAAATGGGATCTCCAAAAAACTCAGTGTCAGGGCATGTAGGTAAGCTATTTGTGGCCCGCAAACGTGCCATCAAGCTTCAGTCGCAGGAGATGGGTTCGAAATCAATGGCATCGGGTTCAATTACCGGGCGGTCGTGTCAATTCTGCGGCCTGCGGGAAATATTCGCCACCGCAAGGGAGTCCTGGTTGTCTTCAGTGCTGGAGATGATATTAAAAGCTTTTGTCATTCCACAACAGTAATAAAGATCATTTTTTTATGCTGTTTTAATTTATAATAATGTGCTTTACGTTGGAGTGTAATATTATGTAATTTTTAATAGTGGATATTTTAGTGGCAAAAATTTTTATTACGAAAATGCGAGGCAGTGTACTATAAAGTTTGTAAAATGGCCAGGTGCTTCATAAAGATGACGTAAAAACCAAGTCCGCAATAGGTAGGTTAGCCGCAATTTTACGACCAAAGATTAAATCTTGCTCATTGTTCCAGAAATTCGAGAACAGTTTACGGCTTACAGAAATAAATTTTGACTAAAATCAGTGCTTGTCAAACTTTTGTTTGCGCCCTCTTTTATTAATTTCAATATCTTTAGAATGCAATAACATTCGGGGATTTTCTACAACACTTACCGAATGTTCTCGAAGGGTACGCAATAGTATATTCACATTTCAAAGTGCGTGCAGGAGCAGTTGGTATTAATTTGCGACTGGCTGTAGGTATATACTGACATTGATAGTTTTAATTTGATGGAAACGTAAATCTGACAACTGTATAGCGTCAACAACGCCAACAGAAATTAAAATCAAGATAGTATGCAAAAGAATAATTAAATTTTAGTTTTATAAAATAATACAGTGAATAATAACTAAACGGCAAAAAATGGCAGCAATTTGTTACGTTTGAAAATTTTGGTGGCTTATAATATAAGGCCTAACACTATTAAGAGACACTTGGGTACTTGACATGGGGTATGCCAACAAACTTTTTTGCTAGAGAAATCTTACCACAAACAGAATATAAAAAAAAAACTTTGTTTGTTTGTAATTTTGTATTATTACATTTGGTTCATTTACATTTGCTAATATTGTTGTTTGTTTGTTTAATCTTTCACCTCTTATACCCGAAGGTGTCGAGGTCTTTCACTCCGGGTAGGCTCTTCGCTTGTGTAATAGGAGGTAGTGGGGCCTTTTGGCCTTTAGACCACTACACTCCTGAAGCTAATATTAATATATTTATATATTAAACGCGGCGCCGTTCCACTGTGCTCAACTTTTTGATTGCGTCGCGTGTCGCCGACCAAACGTTCGTTGCTGGCTGCATGGCCTGACCCTCAGTTACGAAACTGCGCTGTTTCGCGTTTCCCAAAGGAAACGCGCCTCACAGTTTTTGAAACACTGGTACGTATTAGCTTGGTGTAGCCTATAAAGTATATGTTGCGTTTATTTACCTACCTAATTTTTAGATTATAATTTTAGAATCTAGTTTGATGAAATAGCAAATTTCACAAAAATGGTTTCTGAACAAACAAGGCTGTTCAGACATTTCCAGGCAACTTTTATGCTTATTTGCGATAATAAATCTCATGACGCTTATGCGAGAGTAGTTTACACTAAAACCGGAATTTACTCAGTGACATAGTGAATTTAGTGATTTGTGCAAGTAGTTGCTATGTATATTGGTGAACATACTCTACTTTAAACAGGGCACAATACATAACCCTTGTCATAGAAACTGTTTACTTGTTGTTCCACATAGTTGATGTAAATGTCAACTGTATCGTGAAACAGCGTATCATAAACAGGGCGACAAACCGGCTGAAATTTTTCGCAGACTCAGCTCATAGTTTCAAGAAAATACACCCATGAAGTCGCAAGTATTGGAATAGACTAATCGTTGTAAAAATGGCCATGAGACTGTTCATGACAGTCCACCAAGAGGCGGTTTAACAAGAGATTAACTGCAACAAGAGTTGTTTCTGCGTGTGTTGTTGGTTGTCTCTACCTTTTCAGATTATACGGCCATTTCTAAATCGGTTAGCTTTTTTTAATACTTGCACCTTCTTGAGTGTACTTTCTTGAAACTGTGAGCTGAGGCTGCATAAAAAGTCGGTTCGTTTGACGCCTTTAATAAAGTAAATTTGAATTACAATACGCTAATTTCAGCGCGGCGTTGGTATTAATTACATGGGCCATGTTGAATAACAAGTGAACGGTTTCCATGAAAACTATTATATATTGCTTCCTTTAGAGTACAGTGCGTTCGGCAAGGTTCAAAAGAAACAATTGCACGAATTTCTGAATTAATTATGCCACTGCGTAAATTCCGGTTTTAGCGTGAACTACGCTCGTAAATGGTATGAAACTCTCTGCAAGATGGAGGTGTAATATCGATGAAATCTCTATTTCCGCTGAAAAAAACGAAATTAAAATCTTTTTTCGAATTGCCATAGACGTATTTTTTCAGCTACCATAATAGTTTTTTATTCTCTATTAATTGAGCATAGATTGGCTATAGAATTTACTGTAAAATTTTATTAAAATTAAACAAATACATATTTAATGCTATTCTTCATACATACACCATTCTAATTTTCAAAATCTAATACGTCACCTGTAATTAATTTACCTCCTCATATTAATAAAATAAGCGTAAGAAAAATAAAACCGAAAGCGAAAGTGAGACATGTTTTTTTGGTAGAATTTTTTTGAAAAATGAATTATTTTAAATCTAGAAAGGGATTCGCATAGAAGACTTTAAGGCCAGTCCTACGCTTTTCTTTCAATCTTTATAGCTTTAACATGACGGCCGCTACGATTTCTTTGCCAGTTTTGACTTTAACGCCGTACTAATCATTTTTCAGCATTTTGGAAATCTTCCAAAATATATTGATCAAAAACTGGCCACACGATTTGTTTAATTTGGTAGGCCGATAGAGCTTAAAATGATCTACAATTTGCTTGTTGTCTCTTATCGTAAATTGAATGCCTAACAGTGTAGCAAACTTACGAATTAGTTAAGAAAGTGCAGCAGCATAAACTACAAATCTATTACCTTTAGCACCATTTTTATTTTTACGAGTCGCCACTGGATGAAAGCCCAAGCTGGTGTGCAGACATAAAACGGGGCCGTATTGTAGTTAGTGGGGAAAGATGTAAGATAACCCGGTAATGGAGAACACAAGGAAGACGTAGGGACTGAAGAAAACGAACCTAGTCATCTAAATTGCAATTGACAGTTTTCCAGATGCACCTTTGCTGAACTTCGGATGTAGTAAACCACGACAACAGAATTTTTTCAATAGGGGTTAATTTAGAATTAAGTGGTTACTTACAAAAGCAGTATGTTTTTGTTTGAAGACAGTTTGCGGAATTTGATATAAAATTGTATACATTTAACAAACGCCCTTTAATTCAAACATGATCATACAGAATTAATAATATCTGGAAATACTCTTCTTTATGAGGCGTAATTTGTAACTAATTATATTTAGGCGGCCTAGTTAACCAAATATAAAGTTAACAATAAAATTGAATGAATAATGTTAATTAGAAATAAAATACAAACTTATGAGTCGGGATATAAGTTTTTGTTCCTCCGGGATACATAAGTAAGAATTTATTTATAAGCATTAAATATCAGAACTAATACAACACATTACATTTATTTATTGGTAAAGGTAGCTGTAGTATCTTTTGTATAATTTCAAACCTTCGTTAATTAGCAACATTTTAAGTTTCGTTGAATTATTTATCACTTGCATTATTGTGTCGGTATGATAATTATTATAATTTGTTGTTGTGAATTAATGGTGTAGGTAGTAACGCGTGGTTGTCTAGTTGGAAGTGACAGTTCACGTCTCGATGAAGTAGGTCTGGGCAACCTTCTGAACTCGGGTCGCGTTCTAAGAGTTTTGAGAAAATAGAAGCACTACTGAGGATTCACCTAAAGCTGTAGGTTCCCTCTATCTAGAATACTACTATTGCGCACAAAGGGGTTAGAATTTAAATAAGCTCAAGCAGTGTTAATTATAAAAACTACGTACAACGTGTCTGAAAACAATGTTAAAAAATAAAGGTAAAGGCACCTTATATTAAGAAAGTTAAAAGTTTTATTTTCTTAATATACCTATTTCTGTAGGTTAATTTAAGAAATAGCTTCAATAATTCCTTGAAATTTAATATTAAGAAAATTTATAACCCCATAAAAAAGATCCTAAGGACTTTGTGAGGTTATTGCAAAACAACAAAATCAGTATATATTTCGTATGGCGTGAGAATACATCATTTTTAAAGGCATAATATAGACAAAATAAACATATGCATATACAAACATAACAAAATGAGCAAATTAAACACGTACACATGTAATAAATAGAATATTAGGAATACGTAAGATATTATGTACAGATAACATGGCAATATATATGTGGAATAAGCGTGTCTAAGAGTTTAAAATTGAATGTCTAAGGTTGTTAGCCAGTTCACTCCGTCATTGGTGGCCTCGTGTAGGTTTCTGATGGGTGCATCGAATTTTCTCAATGGGCACTCTAAGACGATGTGGTGGATGGTCTGTCTTGGGTGTCCACAATCGCAGCTGGCGTCTTCGGATATTCCCCATTTATTTAACCAGTATTGGCATCTGCCATGGTTGGTGCGGGCTCGACTTAGTGCTGTCCACGTTTTACTAGGGAGGTTAAATCCAGGAAGGATACTAGTGGGGTCTTGGATGAGACCGAGGCTGTCTGGGTTAGATAGTTCCCATTCGTCTTGCCATGCGGTGTTTACTTGGAAATCGTCTTGTGTTAGTGTTTCTCCTAGTTTCCAGGCCGGGGTCCTTGATTTTAATCTAGTTCTGTAGTGTTCACCACAGTCTTGATGTATAGGTAGGTCTGTGTTATTTAGACATTTTTGCCATTCCCTTTTCAGCGCTGCTTTCCGGCGGATGTGCGTAGGCGGAATATTTGATAATACTGGTAGCCATTTGAGTGGGGTGGTTTTTACTGCACCTGATATAGTTCTCATAGTGTCATTCAACTGCACGTCGATCATGTTAGTATGTGAGCTATTCAACCATATCGGACAACAATATTCTGCAACCGGATATACTAAGGCAAGAGCTGTGGTCTTCAGAACACTTGCATTCGCTCCCCATCCGGTGCCCGTGAGTTTGTGTAAGATATTGTTTCTGGTTTGGACTTTTGCGGTTGTTTTAGACAGGTGTTGTTTATATGTCAAAGATCGGTCTAAGGTTACGCCAAGGTATTTTGGGTGTGGGTTGAAGCGTAGTTGTTGGTTTCTGAACTCGATTTGTGGGGTGTACCTAGCATATATGTTATGAAGATGAAAGCAGGTTGCCTCTGTTTTGTTTATGTTAGGTCGTAGGCGCCACTCATTAAAATAGTTGTCTAGTTTACGCAGGTCCTCTGTCAGGACAGCTTCTGACGTGGCAAAGTCCGTGGACTGATTCGTTAAAGCTATATCGTCGGCGTAGATAAATTTTCTTGCAGTAGTTTGTGGCAGGTCAGCAACATAGATGTTAAAGAGCAGGGGTGCAAGGACTGATCCCTGCGGGAGCCCGTCATTTATTTTAACTTGCTTGCTTTTCTTGCCGTCCAGGTGGACTTCAATGAATCTATTCGAAAGCATGTTGTTTAGCAACAGAGCAAGGGGCTTACATGATATGTTTCTTAGGAATTTAAGAATCATTCCTTTTCTCCAGACGGTGTCGTAGGCGGAGCTTAAATCGATGAATACAGCTACGGTCTTCTTCTTGTCTTGAAAGCCTTTTTCGATGTGGGTCGTCAATGAGAGCACCTGATCGCAGCAGCTGCGGTCTGGTCTGAAACCGGCCTGTTCAACGGGGATATGTTCAAGTACTTTGGGTAAGATCCTGTTGTATATTACTCTCTCTAGTAGCTTATAGCAGGCGCTTAGTAGTGCAATTGGCCTGTAGTCTTCTTCGCTCTGGCCATTTTTCCCAGGTTTAAGTATGGCTATTATTTTTGTCCTTTTGAATGGTGTTGGCAGCCTGCTTGTCTGTAGAATGTTATTAAAAAAGCTAGTTAACCATACTATCGTACGAGGGCCGCAGTGCTTGAGAAATTCTGGGTAGACCCCATCTAGGCCTGCTGCTTTACCTGTTTTTGTTTCTTTTACGGCTGTTTCGATATCTGTTGTGGTGAATTCTCTGGAGGTGTCCGTAATTTGTTGGGCTTCAGCCATGTGCAGTTTGAGTTCATTTTGTATTCTTCTAGATTTAGTTTTGTCGTCGTTTAAAGGCTTTCTCGTTAGATTTTTTATTCTGTTTGCAATTCTGTTAGGATGAATTTCGTTATTTTTTGTAGTTGTATTTGTAGAACTGTTGTCTAGTTTTTTGAGCAGTCCCCATGCTTTTTTACTGGAGTGCTGGAAATTCATTTCTTCCATAAGGGCTCTCCATTTTTCTTTTCTTGTAGTATCTAGGGCTGACATCAGTTCATCGCCTATTTCTGGATCCTGAGTGTTTTGATATTCCTCGTATAGACGTGTGCATTCTGGGCTCCAACCCGGGATATATTCTTTTCTATATCCTCTAGGAATATGTTTTTCGGCTAAAGCTATCAGTAGGCCAGCAAAACGGTTGTAATTTTCAGGCTTTGGGGGAATCCATTGTATATTGTGATCGACTTCTTTGGTGAAGTTCTCCCATTTAGCTTTATTGAAGTTCCAGCGAGGTTTCGGAGTTGATCTAAGGATTGGAATTTGAACTCCTATACTAACTAGTACTGGTCTATGCTGACTTCTAGGAAAGTCTTTTAGTACCTTTCTGTTAGCATGTAATGGCTTGCTAGTATGATCTCTTGAGATAAAGCAGAGGTCGGGATTATAGTCTTGTCTCCATCTAGCAGAGTGAAAAGTTCCTTTTTCTTTAGCGTCGAACACTAGGAATAGATTATGAGTTTCGGCCCATGTGGATACTTTTTGCCCATTATCATCAGTGTTTCTATAACCCCATCTAGTGTTATGGCTGTTGAAATCGCCAAGGATTACTGCTGGGTGAACCACATTTTGGAGACCATTGTTTGTCCATGTCTGGGCTGGGGGTTTATAGATGTTTATGATTTCAGTCTGGCCAATTTTGGTTCTAATACTGTATATGTTATTTTCTGTAGATATCTCGATGTCTCTTACATCGTCTATGTCATTTCTAGCATACGTGGCAGTGCCGTAGCGACCATGATAAGTAGCGGCCACAAGCGAGTAGCCAGGAAGTTTGCATCTAGAGTGTAATTGATTTTGATCTGCACAGTGAGTTTCTTGGAGTAGAACTATTTCAACCTTATTATCGATTAGGATTTTAGTTAGGATGTCGCATTTTTGTCTGCTTATTCCTTCGATATTTAGTTGCAGGATCTTTAGGATACTTCCTAGGTCCATTGTTTTCTTGTTCTGATAAGAACATTTTTTGTTTTGTGTTGTTGTTTTTTGTTTTGTTTTGTTGTTCATAGTGTATCCTCGAATAGCTGGGATATCCTTTTCATTTGCATTTAAGGTCCAGCAACCGAATGTTGTGCTAGTTCTTTAGCGCTATCCAGGGTGCACGTGTAGCCTAGCTTCTGCTACGGACGCGAACTAGCTTTGCACCCCAACAAAATCAGTGTAATGCAATGAATGTAACAATTTTTATTTTTCAATCAGTCAACGGCATTATCACTTACACAAAGCGAACTTTATAGTTTATTTGATTAATCTACAGCAAAATTGTTCTTGTGTTGAATTGTATACAATTTACTATCGCTTTTTTGAAGATTCATATCCGGGTATGTACTATTTGTCAGAAGTTTTAAAGACGGACTTTATTTTTACTTTCCTCTGCTTTTAATATAGGTTAATACGGATTTCATGAAAATTTAAAGTTTCTGTTTTGGATCTCCAAGAACTCAAAAAATGAATTTTAAAAACTGTCTATCCGTGGGTGGATGGGTGATCTTGTGCGCCTCATTACCTCCAAACGGGTGATGCGATCTCATTGAGCTTCGGAATGTGGGGTGTATAAAAATTTATCGAAAAAAATGCTTAAAAAAATCAGATATCTGCAGCGGGATTTGAATATATTTTTTTTGTAGCATATTTTCGGATACAGAATTTGTTAAATTTGAAAAGAAAGCTGATAGAAGAATTTAGAAAAATATTTAATGCTTTACACAAAAACGAGTTGACAGATCGGTATCAATTTTTTTAACCGTAATAGCCATATGTTGCACAATGTTGCTATGCACAAAAATTTTCGAAAGCATAAAAGCTATAAAGTATATTTTTAAATTTCGTAGGCTGATAGAGCTAGTGATGAGGTACATTTCTGTTCCCAGCCTACTAATATCTTCTGTGTCGCTTTCTATGAATTTAGGAAATCCAATATTTATGCCCGTTTTTAATAAACAGGAAAAGATAAATAAATTCCTGCTTAAGGAAATGCTCATAAGTGATGGTAGAAGAAGATTCCCAACTTAATTTTTAGGTGCAGCAATATTTAAGGGAAGTGATTTTCACCCTACTACCCAAGTTTTGGTGGACGAATTTGTCCTTCCATTTTTTGCTTCCTTTAATTCTAAGAAATGTTTTCTAAAATATCAGAAATTCGTGAAAATTTTTCGTAAAACAATTCGGCTTTTAAAATTTGATAAGACATATTCGCAGGCAGCTTCCGCTAGCCGATACGATGACTTGAAGTAATGCAAACCCAAACCAACAACATTATTATGCTGAAGCAGCTGTGGTTATCAGTGAGGCGGTGCTCGTGGTTTGGCTCGTTTTCGTACGACCGGTATCTTCCGGTGTATGTAAGACGTGTTGCATTTGATCTTTGCAGAGTAATATCGATCTGCTTTTGTTTTGTACTGCCACTGCATTGGGGCTACAATGTTGTGCATAAATACTTTGGAACGTAGGATTAGTAACAGTTAAATGTTTTGTTTATTTTTTTCGTTTGTACTGGTAATAATAAAGTCAATTCACGACATGTTTAAGAAATCCCCCTTCCATAACACCGGGATAATCACGGTTGGTAGACTAACAATAAGAAAACATTAATAAAAACAGTATAGAAGTTGCTTGAATCAAAAAGTGTATTGCCAACCATAGTATTTATATAATGAGAATATTTTTGTCATGTTACTGCTGTTAAAAGGTACAAAAACAAATAAAAAAGCAATTTCACTAATCTAGTCGGTTTTCCTAGAAACGTCAATAACGTTTTCAGTTAAACACGTAAACCATTTCATCAATAATTACTCCGTTTTTGTTTTCGTGAAATGAGTTCGTGATAAGAAGACCGAATTTCGCTTGCATCTAATCAAATCGTCACGAAATATAACCCCGAGTTTAATACATTCCCCCAAACTCAAAAATATGTCGCTTATTTTATCGTTACATTTTTATCGCGTAAATGGATTTCTTAAAACACTGGATTTTTTATGTCGAAAGGGTTTCTATTGTATATGAAACAATCTAAGTTTGTTGCACGGTGAAGCAATCTCAGATAATTTGGAACTGATATTAATAATAAGCACTAGATGGAACATTAATTTTCAGACTAATTATATCATATATCATTACTTTCGGTAAGTACATAATTATTTCAAAACGAAACATCAGCCTCATCAATCATGATTATAATAAAAATTCAAGGCCACCTCGAACGTTAACATCACCGAAAACCGGACGCAAAATACATTCGTTGTTATTTTAGATCATGGTTGTTTGTTGTTTCTGTTGGAAGAGAGACTACGGTTGAAAGTAAATAATTAACCAGTGGGCGGAGCGAGCTACGGTCAGTCCAAATATTTGCATTGAATATTGAATGTTTGCATTATTGATCTTTAATATTTAGCACAATTTTTTGTCATAATATTTAATAATCAAGGTCTTTTTTTTATTGGAAGCACTACTTAATTCATTTTTGCATTCCTCGCAAATTAGAACAGTATAACAAGTTTCCTATAATTTCCTGCTTTCCGAAAAATTCGTCCTTTTGTTAAGATAAATGTACTACTGTATTAAAGAAAACACTCACTATCGGTCAGGTTTATTTTTTTTTTTCTGCTAAAGTATACACATACAGAAATTTGGATTGCGAATTTGTTACCTTAATCTTCATAAAAATAATTTATGCAGGTTGAAGGATTAAAACAAGCATAAAAATTAATTCTTGAAAATGGTATTCTGGTTCATTTTTGAAACGAAACCGTCGTTGAGCCGAGCATTTGTGAATCCAATTAAAAGAATTCCAGCGTTATTTTGCGTTTCCCGACGCAAAGAAAACGTGTTTGGTCTAACAAAGAGAACTGGAAACTAATGAAGAGATCAGCCGTTTTACAATTCACACTTTGCTTAATTAAGTATTTGTACTGCGAACGTAAAATTAAAAGCATTCTTTGGGTTGTCGTCATAAGCTATTATGTAGGGAACTTATTAACTAACTTTGTTTAAAAGCATTCCTTTATCTGGGCTTTATTAAACGTACCGAATAATTTTTGTTGCGGGAGAATAATAAAGCCCGCACTTCCACAAGCTCGCATTTACGTTACAATCGCGTTACACGTTGCAAACCTCGTGACTAGAAATGTCTGTAGGTACTTTGTAGACTTTCTGAATTCGCGAAGTTTCAATAGCGCGGCTTTAGAAGCGGTGCAATCAAAGGACTTTCCGTGAAATGTGCTTTGAGGTACGCAAGAATTAGGAAATTACTTTGAAAGTAGTTAACTTACACAAATTAACAAAATACATGACAAGTTCTATTAAATTAGTAATTTTAAATTAGCAGTAACGGGCAAAAACCGTGAGGCATTTCAGCTCATCAAAGGCTCTGATTAGAAGTTCATTATCAATGTTAGCGTTCAAAGTCTCGGTGAAAAGTTCTGTTATACGAACGAGAATCTTAAAATGTGAAAAATAATTAATTAGACGCAAAGTTTCAAGAAGCGGGATATGATTAAAAAGAACAGAAAATTTCATTACAAGACTTTCAAAATTTCACCGGGAGGTAAAATTCATAAAGTTTAAAAATTAGTAACTTATTGACTGGGGTGCATGGAGTCGAGATTCACATACACGTAATAACGTATAAATAGGTGATTTCGAGGGATACATTTCGAATAGCGTTCGCAGCCAAATGGTACATGTTCTATTTCTATCATTGTTATAATTATATAAATCATATAAATCAATTGCCGCGTCGCCCTACGTAACTCTAACATAAACATCGGAATCGGCAAACATATTAATAAATAATGAGTATCTGTATATAAAATACTTAATCACTTTAACAATATCTATTTATTTAAACCTTATACGTATTTCGGCATGTTTACATGCCATTGTCAAAGGTTATATTAATAAATAAGCCGTGTCGAGATGTTAGAGCATAGCCCGTCGTGGCGTAAAGTTGAGACAGTTACGGTTTTAAAACATAGATACTGAAGAGGCAACCGTTCTTGCCAAATCCGTCCTATCTAGAATAACACTTGAAAAACAGCAGTGTCATATTTCTAGTACAATTACCAGCTTTATATCTAAAGTAGCAGAACCCGCTGCGCGCTTTTTTCTACAACTTCTTTTTAAGAAATAATAAATAAGCTGTGTCGAGATGTCAGGCATGTACTAAATGTGCACACAGCGGCGTAACTACGCCATTGCAGCTAATGCAATTACATTGGGGCCTTGTTAGGCAAATACCTATTTGTGTTTGAAAAAAATTCGCTGTTGTGAACCATATTTGTTTTTGCCTAAAATGCCTATTGTAAGTAGGTTGCCTATTTCTAAGTTTTTATGGCTACAATTTAGGTTGTCACGCCCAATTGCTTGTTTTATGACTATTTTGGTACTGCTTTTAACAATATTTTCATATAATTAAAAAATCAAATTCACCGCCATCTGCATAAGAATTAACTAAGTTTTTGCTTATAAACCCATGTTCTAGAGGTCGGTAAAATAGACCTCTATTTTATTAGAACAACATTCATGCTTTTCAATAGTCCATTTAGTAATTTTACTTAGCACATTGTGTTTTTATGAGTAACTGGTTCCAAAACGTTTGACGATCAATAGTCCGACGCTCAAACGACTAGCGCCCAAAATTCTGGCGCACAAACGCCGGCAGCATGTAAATACCAACGTTTTCAAACAAGTACATTTCGAATTAAATTCAACTTATGTAGTCAAAAAAAAAATAATAATGAAATATAAAAAACCTTTCATTATTATTTTTTTAATTTTTGTCTCCGGAAAACTTCTGTATCAATTTCAAGAAAATGTTAAAAAAAATAATGAATATAATCTACAATAGGGATTTACAAATAAATTACCTGCTATTCGAGGCGAGGAAAAGGTAAACCAACGAACGGGCGTAAATCAGAGCATATAGTGTTAAAAAATTTATATGAAATTCTCCAAACACTACTGTAAAGTTGGTTTTACACATAACAAGCTGTAATGCAAATAAAATATTCTATATTTAATATGAACATAATGTAGGTACAGAGAGAGAGAGAGATAAAGCATGAGTAAATTTATAGTCTGCTGACAATTTGCTATAAGACAATTTTTACAAATCTTTCATATTAATTATTTTACTCTTACTCTCCTTTATGAAGCGCATATCCTTAAATTAGTAGAATAAACATTTTTAAATTAAAATTAATTAACGACCGATTTAAGCGAGCAAAACTCAAACCTATATAGGTACACACTAGTCCAAATTTGAAATGAAATGGAAGTAGATAAATGACCACAAATTTGTAATGCATGACAAATCAATTCAAATAGCTCAATCTTGAGTGCGGTACAATTTTAGATTTTATCTGTTGCCTTAGTAATAGATCGAACAACTATTGTACACCCTGGTTGTGAGTACATACCGCTGTTAAACGCTGGATAGGTTAGAGCACAATAGCAGCTTTTTGTGTCGCGGTCGTGTACGACGACCCAAGCAAGATCTCACGTGGCCTCACACAAAAGATTAGTGAATACCTTGGCATAAAGCTCGGGATGGGTTATCTAATCGAGAAATCGCATCACGCAAGCGCAGTGACAGCCGGCTGGCCACCTTATCTCACATCTATACTGATAACGCATCTCGGACCACGTAAGTAGCTACATCTGCTGTGAGGCTGCGAGCTTCTGTACCTGCGTTTGCTTTACTAGCCCTATGCAACATCAACATTCTCTTGCACGGAACATTTCTCATCCTCATTTAATAAAAATTTAATAATTTTGGATTTCAACACATTAAATAAGTTTTACCAATAGTAATTCACTAAACGTTGCCAGCTAAGTCAAATTATTGCTGAAGCCTAAATGGCTTAAGAACCTTTGCCATTTTCTGGAATATTTGGCTTTCCCAGTATTACGACGAATTCCCCAATACTTTCTATTTGAAATAGTACCGAAACTTCATTCTGTATTTCACGTAAAGCTATAAATAAAAGTAAAAATACAAACAAAAAGAAATACAGAATAAAAAACTATACTTCCTGAAATAAAAGTGAAACTAAATTTAGTTTAAAACAAAGTAAGATATTATACTTTATTAAATAATTACTGTTTTACGACCAAATTGCTCCGTCAAGGGGTGTGGAACGACCGGATATGTGTTAACAAAATACACACTGTTTATTAGCAAAAAGTTTGGCGGATGCAGGCGCGCCACCTTTAAGGCATTGTTCCTCAATCTAAAAACGTCAGTCCACGATCCAAATATAGTTTTAAAACATTGCTAAAATTTGAAAAAGCTCGTTTTTAGCGTATCGATGGCTTGTTCATAAATACGGCTCTAATTTGAAAGTTATATACATATTCCTAGATTATTTTTAATAAACCGATTTCTACTCAATTCTCATCATCATTTGTAGCATTACGAAAGACAAAACAGAATAATATAAAGATAACACAGATACAAGATCTCAATTAAACGATTTAAGCCTATTTTCTGGGACAGTGAGTTTTCTTATAAAGTAGGAATTACAGTTTTGAGATGTTCATGTAAACAGTGCAATTGTAACTGTTTTATCCAACCAAGCGTAGTTAAAACTAAAATATTTGTACAAAGATAAATTAATTTCGTATTATGCATCATTTAATTACATAAATTATTTGTAAGTCCATATTGAAGATTATTTAATTAGTAATTATACAACTATTTTCCCATAGCTACGCTGTGATAAAAATTAGTTTCGTTTTACCTTTCTCGCTAGAGGAAGATATTGTGCTCATCATGTAAGATTTTTCAGTATTGGATCAACCACCAAAACCCGTAAAAAATAGTAACCGTTTAAGTTTCTTTATTTTTCAACATTAATTTTATATATTTAGGTAAATTAGAACGTTGAGTTTTCGGGTTTTTAGGTTTCACTACTCAAATTCTGGCAGGATAGATTTACGATATATTGATAAACTCAGGCGGTTAATCCCAATAAAAATAAACTTACATTCTATAGACTGTTTATTAAGTCCGGGACCACGAAATAAGTGTCTCTTTTGTAAATTCGAGAATGGCATAGTCCTTTGCGGAGGTGTTTATATAGGAAACCAAAATATCAGATATAAAGGGGTCCCGGGAATTGACCTGAAAATTGAAAGGGTTTATATATAGCACAGCTGCCGTCCCGTTTATCTAGAAATTGTGGGTATGAACTGAACATGTTTTTCTTGTATTGTATTGTATTATCGAACGAATACTGCGTTGTAAGCTTGTGTTCGTATTTGTTTTTCAGAATGTGAAATGCTCCATTTTGAAACTCATAATTAAGTTTGTCTATGTATTATTTTACATGATACTAACTTATTAAAACGTCGAGTTATAAATCATTTAATTGATTCATAGCAAGTAATTTACTGCAATGTAGATCGAAGTCAATATTCCTAGTGGATAGAACATTAATTAACGCATTTTACTTTCTCGTACTGGAAGTGTGAAAATATAACTACTATATTGTAATCGTGTAAAACACATGTTTCAAAATACATGTTTTGGTTGTAAAGGTCCTAGGAACGCAAAAAGTTGCTTTGAAACATGGTCACGCGCCTATTTTATTATATTGAAATTTCGAAATACAGAAATTCAACAGAAACGAATTTTTAATAACAAAAGTTTTTTGGTGTAATGTTTTTCACAATAGAATTTACCAATTACTAAAGCCAGTATTGAGAGAGTACTGTAAGGTAATGTCTTAAATTTAAAATAATATAGGAATAACAACGATAAGTTTCCTAATTGAAAGTACAAAAAATAACTGCAAACTTGTTGATTGAGATAGATAAGTGAATTGTTTTTAAGACTGAAACAAATCGTACCTATAGTGGTTAACAAACTGAATATATCTAGAGAAAAAATATCAAAGAAAAAAATTTACAGGAAAAAATATTTGCGGAAAAAATATGCAGAGGTAAAAAATCCATGGGAAAATATTCAAAATACAATATTGTCTTGTTTGAATGTGGCAAACTCATTTTATACAGGATGCTTCATCATCAACAAAAACTACACTTTTTAGTATATAAATTTTCTAAGCACTATTGCACTGGGTTAAGGGTGCAGTAGTTAAGGCTGAAAACCGAATACAAAGTTTCGGATATCCGTAAAAATTGATCCAGTAAATCTGCAGACCAGATAAATCGGGACTTCGGATTTTTCAGATAAACGCGAAAATCGGGGTTTAGGATAAATCCGGATATCTGATTCGCAAGGCAAATTTTTCCGGACAGTAAAACTAACGGATTCCGGATTATTCGAATAGCGAATAATTTAAAATCTTCAATGCGGATTTGGAAGTGTAACAGATTTTCCAGCACTGGTAGTAATATGAATAACAAGTTTTCACTAAATTCGAAAATAGATATATATATACATACTATATAAAAGTGATTTTTTTTAATATAGGGATGCTCATATTAATAAGACACTTTTGATATAGACATTTTCTTGGAAACGCTGTAGCACCCATGTATCTTAGCTTTTATTCACCATGTATAGATAATTATTTACTGCAACTTTTTTTTATGTTATTTTTGTAAACATTGTAATAATACGGAGCGATCAAATTAAAACTTAATTGCAGTCGCCTATGAAATAAGCGCGCCATGCCGGTGATTAGTTTGCAAATCGTGATGCTATTATTATAGTTGCGCGGTTTATGGTTTTACCGCAATTGCTCATATTTAACATTTTGTACCACTAGCAATTGAGGATTCTAAATGGTTTTTAATATTTATTATTTTTATTTTACAAATGTGCATGATAAATGTTAGTTGTAAACCGTAACCCATTCGGCAAAAATAATGAAAAAATATTAGACGTTTGCTTGGTTTAGCGATAAAAGCGAGAGCTTGTGATCTGATGATCTCAGTTCCAATCCCGTGAAAGATCTTTTTTTTTTAGAATTTTGTTTTATTAATTTGTTTACATTTCTTACTATTTTCTTATCTTGGCCCTTGTTTATAATTCATTTTATTGTTTATCTTGTATTTATTTAAAAAAACAGATTTTTAACTCAAATTTACAAATAACACAAACGAACACCTGTGGTATAATAGCTGCGTGTATAAAACAATGGCACAACGGCGTTTTCAAATTTTACATACGTTTACTTACTTACTTTTGCCAACGGTATTTAATTTCGCTTGTTCGTAAAAATGGTTATAACAAAGCAACATAAAACATTTTTAAATATAAATTAAAAATCTATTTTTTTTAATAAATACAAGATAAAAATTAAAATAAATTATGGACGTGGCCAAGATAAGATAGTAGTAAGAAATGTCAATAAATGAATTTAAAAAAAATAAGAAAAAAAACCGGTCTGTCAACTAGAGTCACCAGATTACAAACCCTCGCCTTTACCGCTAAACCAAACAACCGTTTAATATTTTTGTGCTTGTATGCGTTAAATGGGTCATGGTTTACAGCTGACATTTATCATGGAGGTTTGCAAAAGAAAAATATTAATTATTAAAAATGTTAAATATGAGCCATTGCGGTAAAATAAACCGCGCAACTATGACAATAGCTCCACGATTAGCAAACTAATCATCGACTTGACATGTTTGTTTCAAAGGCGACTGCGATTAAGTTTGTTTTCGCTCGTTCTAAACATAAACAGGGCTAGGGCCTTTAGTCCATGTCCTTAATACTTTATAATTTTAGTTATATTTTCCATAGACGTTTTCTTCCTAGATGTTTTCTGTGGATTTTTTTTCTCTGGACATTTTTTCCGTGGATATTTTTTTCTGGATATTTTCTCCGTGGATACTTTTTTCTTAGATATTCTTTTATTTTCCAACAAAACCAAACCTACCACAACAGTACCCGAACGCAAATACAAGGGATGTTTTACGAACTTTCAAAATATAGGTTATTAAGGTCTTTGAACATTTTAAATTTAATGTTTACGCAGATAAGGTATGTTATATAAATCTTTTCGAACAATAAATGAACCAAATTGCGAAACCATTTCAAAAACTGGTAACTCGTTCTGTTTTTTTTTAATTTTGTGTGTAGATAGCGTTAAAAATAATGCTCTACATTTTCTGTGACGCTATTCTGTTTTAAATGCAGTAATATTTAAAGGTTCTATTGTCACACTTTATTTTGCGATCTACTGTACAAAAAATAAATTTTTATCTTCTGCTTGCGTGCGCAGAACACACTGCAATTATAGAAGAACTGTTATAGATTTTAGCTTGTTAATGCTTGTGATCTCCCATTTTTAATTACGATTGGCTTAAAGCACACTACGTACAGTACCTATAGCACTATTTTAATTAAGCATGTAGCAAGTTTATAAGGAGACATTTAACTTAAGTAATTGATATAGTTTACCGTCTTTCCGTGAGCTCTAGGGTCAAATAAGCTTTCATAACTAATACCGATATTCCGGAAAGGGCAAACTCGAATTAGGTGTAGGTTAATAAACTTAGGGCAACGTTCATTAATATACCTAATTTTCTAAACTGTCTGTAGGATATATCACTCGCTTTGATTAACATAAACGGCTCACAAACATCTAATTGCATTCCCAATTACGGTTTAAATATACCAAGGATTACTACACTTTGTAATCCCTTCGAATAAGCAGCCTGTTATAAAATAGGTGGTATATCCAGCAACCACTACAGGAGTTTAATCGTTCCATTTCGAAGCAGGAACATATCAACTTTAGATTTAACATTAAATGCATGGGTGACTCTGTATATGAATTCGACCTAAACATCGGCACATTTTTGTGTGAAAAGCTTTATATTTGCTGTAAAGTGAGTTAAAAGCAAAAGAAACTACTTTAAGCACGAAATATAGGTATAGACATGTCTTTCTAATCAGGATGATGTATGATTATTTTCTCTTCAGTTTCACATTATTAAATAAAATTATAAAAAGTAAGTTTAAGTATGAAATTGGTTTACTGTATTTTTTCAATTTTAATCTAGTTTACTTCTATGATACTTATAATCAGTCGATTTATTATTTCCATAGTAGGTAGTACGGAACGGTAAATAGAAAAGTCAATATGAACTATAACAAGCATAGCTCACCAATGCAACTCATATTTAATTGATAAGTAAACATTTAGAATATTTTCATGTTTGGGCAAAAAACAAATCTTTGTTTTAATAAAAATCTTTCGGAAATCTGGAGGATAATAAGTAGCCACACAGCTATATACAGCAGAGGCATCAAAAGTCGTCTACACCAGAACGGAGCCCACGTTGTAAGCTGTAAATACCCGTCTACTAACTTTATCAATTATCTGCGCCCTCTTCGTTTCCCTTTCCTGTCATTACGCAGTTATGTTACCCCAGGGCTGCCCTTTACGTTGAGAGACTGTTCTATACAAACCTGTATACGTGGTATTCATAGAAACAAAACTTAATGGTGATATATCTGTTCTCGAATCCTAACAGCTAAATTTGTCTAAGAAATTCTACATTAAAGTCGAAATAACCTTTGTTTAGGATAAATATAGCAAGTAAAATATGAAAGTTAGCATGCCGAGTAGGTTGGCTCAGTAAATACTAACTGGGGTTGATATTTTACTATGTTCATATAACTAAAATGTTAAAACATCGTTTGTGTACAAACTATATAAAATAACTAAATAATAATAATAAACTGTCAATTAGTTTTGAGTTTAAGTATCAAACCTCATATTTCAAAAATAATTGTAGACACCATTTTTCATTACTGCCTTATTTAATTTTTATACAGGGTAGACCTAAAATAGGTGCATATATTTTGATGGCAAATAGCAGACCAAACAACATTTAAAAAAGTTTATATAAACATTGCTCTCGATGGAGTTACAGCCTAATAACTTTTGCAGCAGTTGCATTAAAATTGTGAAATTTTGCATCCGAATATTACTCACTTAACAAGGAAAGATACTAGGGAGAAGAAGTGTTGGAAGAAGACGTCACTCATGGTTAAGAAATTTAAGAGAATGGTGTGATTCTAATACGAACCAACTATTTAGATCGGCTGTTTCGAAAATTCGCATAGAAATGATGGTTGCCAACCTTCGAGACGGAGACGGCACCTAAAGAAGAAGGACGTAGTATGTCTACTGTGTTTTTATAAGGGCACTCAAAGTGTCTCATATGGAGAGGGGGTCACTAAATATTTTCTTCTAAATAATTTCGATTTATCACATTTACTAAATTTTTTTTCTTATACAAAAAGACGCATAAATAGTACCCTTTCTGAAGGTCGCTATATGAAACTCGAGATAATTTAATTTTTCTGAAAACTCAAGTTGCCATGAAGATCCACGCGTTTTCTAAAAATGCGGATATAAATCGTAAGTTATCAGAATAAGTTCTACACATCAAAAAAAGATTGTACTCCTTGAGATACCTCTGGTGAACTCAAACAAAAATTACTAGAAATACCAATTTAAATAAGTAATGCTTACGATGATGAAACTGTTTTATCTTCAGGATCCTGTAATTTCGGAATGAAGTGTTTCCGGGAACATATTTATAGAAATTTTGTAAAAGTTTTTGGTTCTGATATCTACCATAAAATTGTTGTACCTAGTTTAGGACCATCCGGTACATTTCTCAGTGGGTATATTGCCACTTAAGAATGTATAGAAATCTAAAACGAAGTGATATTACCTTGGAATATAAAGAAAATGTTGAAATTCTGTAAAAATCTTATATGCAGGTCGAAAATGTACAGTTACAACGATTACATTAATTACGATATGAAACGTTTTGTTTTCAAGTTTGGTTAATGTATTTCTGTAATTTCGAATTCTCTCGTCATGTCGTGTGTTTTTACGTCATAAGCTTGGTGTGCCTATTAAAATGCACTCGTCTGTTCTCCTACTTCCTTTGCTTTGTAGTTTGTACGCAGATGAGACAGCATCATAAATCCAAATTTATATTAATGTTGTTAACGACTTGCAGAAGACTTATTATAAAAGCTTTCAGTCTTTGCCCCCTAGGAATTTTACGTTAGAACTCTTAAAAAACGTATTTAAATATTCGGAAGTTTCCCTTTCGATATAACGACATACCCCCATTTAGAAATGTACATAAATACCATTCATTAATTGAACAGAAGTAATATCATGGTAAAAGTGTAGTTGTTAGTATCTACAAATTAATAACCGAAGTGTAACAAGTAGTCTTGCACAGAAAACTAGGTGAGTTACTCATTTTCTACCCACCATGTTCTTACCAATTTATTTTAAATAATAAAAATACATACATTTTTTTTATAAGGTCGAGCTTTAGTTCGTTAATGTTCATTTTAATTTATTGGAAATAAAACAATTCTTAACTTCAACAGGTTTTTTATTCTAGCCTTATACGTATTTCACGTTTTTACACGTCATTATCAAAGGCAAGATTAAAAGTAAACAGTTGGTGTTGCTATAGGAACAATAAATCTTCATAACTTGATCTTGGTTTTCTATATCTGCGCCCAGATGACTTGATTTCTCATTCCAAAACGTCCGATAACGATCAATTTGTTCATTCATTAATGGTATAGATTTTAAATGTTTGTGAATTTCAAATGCTTCTAGTATATCCAACTTACGTTTATCATCACAAAAGTGTAAACATTTTATAGTGTTATTAGAACTAGTTGATTTATTGACATTAATAGCATAAGTATATATTTTATTAATTTTATATAGGAGAAACTTCTGATTTAAATATCGCTTATTTGTAGCTTACTTTAGAACCATCTTCAAATTAATTAGCTGTTTCGTTTAATTTGCGGCGAATGATGCAATCATATCTTAAATTCATGGAACATCAATTTACACCTTTTAAGTTGAAGGTTTTCTTTGAATTAATTTCAGACTACAAAATAAGCAAAACAAAAACTATGAATAAAATTTTTAAAGAAATCAAAAGTGTCAGAGTAGGTGGGCTATGCTAACTAGTAATTATCTCTAAATATTAAACGTCAACTCATCAAGATGAGGCGTTAGGAGGATTACTTTTCAAGAATTTTCTACCTATAATAGTAAGAGGGACACCTAGTGCGTTTAGACGGTTTTAAATTCCTTCAAACATTTATTTTGACGTTAAGCATTAGCAGGATTAGCGAAGACAATAAATATGCTGGCTGTAAGTTGAATACCAAATAAGCACATTGGCGGGGCAACTAGTTTGTATACCATAACGTTGTTCAAACAATCTTTATAGCTTTACATTGCAGTGCATCATTTTTTAAAAACCTCATACAGATTCATCCAAGAATAACTTTGAAACATACCAACCAATTTAGGGTGGGGTTTAGTAAATCATTGCTCTCCAGACTTAAAACCAAACTGACGCCGTCACTGTTAACGTGGACTGTGGGTTACCTGGGATGGGTCAATTTAGAGCGCTTAGTTTTTTTTGGCTCCCTGCCAGCAGCTTATTTTTAATGCACTTTTGTTTGGATATTCTACGAAGGTATGTTTTAAATTCAGATTCAGCGAAATATTTTAAAAATGCCATGAAAATCTAAAACTGACCTTTTGAAAAATATTGATTTGAAGTACAAAGCCCTTACACACAAAATGTGTAATTGGCGTTAAAGTGGAAAATAGTTATAGCAGATTATTTTGTAAGCAGGTAGGTTATTTGTTACCTGAACAAAAGTTAAGTACTGCACCTCTATTCAAAAGCAGTCAGTTTAGTTTTGAATAAAGTATTAATGATGGAGAACTGTTAAAAACAGAATGAAAAAATAATTTAGTTCGTGTTAATTTGACGGAAATGTAAAATTACTGAAGGGTAAGATAGTTTAGCTTTGAAACTGCAACATAAACAAATACAATGATGTGGTTAACGTTGAGGTAGTTTCACTACTTAAAGCTAACAAACTGTTTAATGGTGTTCTATATTTTCCATATACAACAATTAGATGAGGGTCTTGAATAAGTTTTTTTTAATAGAATACTTCTTGTTATACAAGTGCCGTTTAAATTAAACGAAATCTTTTCCTTAGTAATATGTTCGAGCTTGAGTTTAAGTTTATATTATTATATTATAAATAAAGTCATTAATAACTTCAACAGGTTTTTGTTTTAGTTTTATGAGTATTTTAACGTGTTGACACGTCATTATCTGATGCAAGCTTAAAAGTAAACAGTTGGTGTTGCTATAGGAACATAGGAAGTTAAGCATGTTTTTTGGTAGCATTTTTTCCGGAAAACGACATTCATAATGTAGTAACTCTAGTAGAAGGCAATGTTACTATCTAAAAGGATTTCTGTACAATTGAAAACTTACATGTGAAATTTATTTTCATAATTTTTAATAAAATATTATTCAAAAACTGGTCACATAATTTTTTGAAAATTTTATAGACTCATTAGGCAGAAGATAAGCTAAAATTTTTCCTTTTTCTTAACGTCAAGGAGTATTTTTCCAAAACATCGATTTTTTCTCACAAAAAAACTGAAAACATCTCAGCGTACTCTTCTTCATCTCATTTACTTTACATATCTCGCTCTCTCGTTCTCTATCGGAATCCTGTGAGAGTCACAGGCGTTAACGGAAGTATAGAAGTCTTTCGGCGCGTTGTCAACACGCACGCACACACGCACGATCCCCTCACGCACGCACACGCACACGCACACGAACACGCACGCACTCACACACGCACACGACACTCACGCACGCGCACACTCACACACGCGCACACGCACACACGCACGCACACATCCATACTCACACACTCACGAACACGCACTCAGACACGCACACGCACCCCCCACCCACCCTCACTTGCACACACACATCATCTTATTATAACGAATCGACCTTTGCTTCACTAATGTCTCTCTTTATAATCAGCAGTTTAATAAATAACAAGAATCTCAAAAAGTTTACACTATTACTTTATATGAAAGCTTAAGTATGCTATAGTATGTCTGTATGGTATTGCTGTTATAAAGCTATGGTCTCGGTACCGCAGTAAGAGTGATGAGATGTTATTGTAGTCACTGTTGGGGCATAAAATGTTAAATTACAATATACTTTGGAATTTATGATAAGTTACAATCTAAACAATCTAAAGTATAAGAAAGTCCAGGCAATCTCTGAAAAATTCCCAAAAAAATATCCCCGAAAAAGCAAACCCTGGAAATAAACGCTCCGGGAAAAACCCAGAAAAAGTATACCCGGAAAAGGCTCTGAAAATATAAAGAATCTAGGAAGAAAGTTCCCGGAAAAAAATCACCAAAAAAGTCCATGGAAAAAAGTCCCCGGAAAGAAAATCTCCGGAAAAGAAGCCCCCGGAAAAAAGTCCCCTGGAAAAAAATCTTCTGGAAAAAAGTCTCCCGAAAAAAGACCCTTGGAAAAATGTTTCCGGAAAAAAGTCTCTTGGAAAAAAGTCCCCGGAAAAAAAGTCACAAAAAAGAAGTCCCCGGAATAAAAATCCCTAGGGAAAGAAGTCTGAAAAACTTTAAAAACTAATGAAAGCACAGAAGTACGTTTAATATAAAATAAGTTAAAATAAACTTGTTTCTTTATAGTTTTCATCGTTGGCAGTGAGTTTATTGAAAAGCTTATATGTTTTGATTATACCGATAAAGCCAGGGCTAGTTGAATTGCTGGATTAATATTATTACTACATATAACAAAAAAAAAACTGATGCCGTTTCTGGGCACAAAAGTAAAATTACCGACTTCCGGTTTAACTGAAAAGCGGTTCTATCTTTGGTTTTTGAAAAACACTTTTTTTGGTAACCTTTTTCCTGGATACTTTTTTCCGCATACTTTTTTCCAAGGGACTTTTTTTCTGGAGACTTTTTTCCTGGAGACCTTTTTCCGGAGACTTTTTTTCGGAGACCTTCTCTTTGGAGAATTTTTTTCCTGGATATTTTTTTTCCTGGGGACTTTTTTCCGTGAACTTTTTCCGTTACTTTTTTCCCCTTACCGAAAATAAAAACTCGTGTAAATCGAGCTCCGGAAAAAAAACGATAATAAACTGATACATTTTTTGGACCTCCAAACACTTCCTGATGCGATTTTTCGATTTTTGTCAAACAAAATTAATCACAGTAGGCTGCCGTTTTATATTTTATAACATTTAGTATTTTTCTCAGAGACAACTTGTCAACCTGCAGACGACTCGGCTTTAACTCTTTAATTTTTACTCGAGCTAAAAAATAATTTTTATATCGGTGGTAAAGAGTAAAATAAGCTACGTTTAACCACGTCTTTTTTCTGTGGGATGCTTATTACCTGTTTTCAAAGGTATTTTGAATCGACGCTGTGTTTCCTGAGATGTATTTTCCGAGCAAGTTTTTACTCGGGATGTTTTTACCGGGGTTTTCACTGCGGATATTTTTTCCAGGAGATGTGTTTACCCGGGGATGTTTTTTCCAGAGCTTTTTTTTTCTGAGGCTTTTTTATTTGTGAATTTTTTTCGGTTATTTTTTCCGGGTCTTCTTTATTCAGCGATATTTTTTCCGGACATCAGTCGTTAGTTAGGCATAATGACAGAACGTACTCCAAAATAAAATACGAAAATACATTTGGCGCAATTATCTTTACTATGACATCTGTTTTGAGATTTTGAAGATTCAAAAATAGGACAGAGGAAATTTAGTTTCCTTTAAGCAGCGCTACGCTTTATCAACTTTAATACTAGAAACGTACTACAAATTTTTAGCTTCGTCAAAGTCTATTCAACGTGCTTAATTCTATTTAAAAAAAATCTGTGTAGGTGTACCCAAGGCAATTAGAGTCTAATTGCCTTGGGTGTACCTATACAGTATACATGGTTAATATTGTATAACTTATCTGTTTTACTGGGATCGAGTACATGTTGCTATAACATTCAACTACGACTTCTATGTCAAAACCACATTCTTTATTAAAAATGAAAGCTAGCTCCAATCAACAACTGTAAGTGGCACTTTCATAACATGGACGGTAAAATAAAATATTTAAGTAAGTTTCTAAAAATGTTACAAGAAATTGAAAAGCGAAAAATAATACCGAATAACTCTTTTCTTCGAGTGTTTATGGCTGAAATAGCTGAAGTGCTTTTTATGGGTATTGATTACTAAACCCCGAAAGCTAAAAGCACTTTAGTAAATACTGCGAAATGGTTCGTTTTGAATTGCAGTAGTAACATTTTGCAAGTAGATGGATATGCTTTAAAAAAACGTATCCATATTCAAACTGTAAGAAAATACGTTATTGGCTGAAATGACATATATTTTACTGATTTAATATGCTTAATGTATTTTATTCCTACAGTTAAACACCAAAAAAGTGTTCTTTAAAAGATAAAGTAGCTATTATTTTTGTTACAAAAACATAAATGCTTTACTCGATTACGGAGTATTGCTATGAATTCGTTAAAATCTGAGTGGAGCTAAAGAAAACAACGATTTTCGTTAATAATTCTTTTACATTTTATCTACAAAGAGTATAAGCAATAATGTGCAGAACATCACGAAGAAGTAAGTTTGTGAAAAACTACCGAAGCTTGGTATAATTATCATAAAACCATTAAAATTATTTTTTTTTACATTTTACTAATTAGTAAATTATAACTATCAAAAAACAACCAAAATTAAATTTTGTGAAATAATTGTGTGTCTGTGTGTGCCTGTATGTGCGAGTGCTTGTTCGCGTGTATGCGCGTATGTGTGTGAATGTGCGTTTTTGCATCCGCTTGTAGCATATACAGAACCGGAGATATGGGGGCGACCAATCGGGGGCGGCCCTTTGCCCGAGGCCGTTATATTAAGAGTTAAAAAAAGTAGGAGGCAGTGAGAAATTCCTGTCAAATTTGGCGATTGTTTTCATTTCTTGTTTTACATTGAACAGTTATCGCTTCGTGATGTACTGCGATACGCGACATTAGGGTGCCGCCGTTTAGGCTCCGGACGTTCGGACGCCGCCGTTTGGGCGCCAGCAACTGCTAAATTAATTTAAACGTATTTTAAAAATAAGTATTTATTAGTAGCCTTTTCACAATAGATAAAATGATTTTTACGCACATGTATAACGTAATGAAAATTTTACAACAGTACCAGCGCCTAAACATCCAGCGCCTAAACGTCCGGAGCCCAAACAACGGCGCCCAAAAGTTCTGCTTCGAATGTATTGGTGCAATCGTAAAGCGATAATCGGTTTTTACTACGTGGTTCTTTAAATTCATTTAAAATTAAAAAAAATATTTTGGCTTAGAGAAGTTGTTAATTCGCCAAACCTCGTGCAAAGGTCACTGAACACAAACGTTCCAGTGCTTAAAGGGCTCGCTTAAACGGCCTTGACGAATGGCGCGTCCAAACGGCCGCGCCTAAACGGATGCGCATAAACGTCCCACAACGCCTCTTGTACGTTAGTGTGTGTGCGGTGTACGTTAAACTTTCTGTCAGCATTTATGCGTTAGCCTGTGCGAGTGCGTATTTATTTTCTTTGAAATACTTGTGAGTGCCTGCGTGTGCTTTGAACGTGTTTGCGCTTGTGGCGTGTATACGCGTATGTGTGTGTACGTGAGTTTGTGCACCCGCTTGTACGGAGCAGGGCGTTTGGCGGCGACCTATTGGGAGCAGAATTGTGCGCGTGGCCGTTAGGGCGCAGGAAAGTTTAGGCGCAACGGTAATTTATTGTGGTTAATTTTACAGAAAATTCAGTGTTATTAATAAAATCGGTGAACTATTAAATTTGATTATAAAAATGCTAAGCACCTATCACCATTAAAAATTTAAAAAAGTAGGAGACAGTAATACATTTCTTTTAAGTTAAAATTTGACATTTGTTTTTATTTCTTGTTTTAATTTAAACAGTTGTCGCTTTGTACTGGCGCAATCGTCCAAAGGTCTTTGCGCTCATTCATCCCTGCGCCCAAACGTCCTAGCCTGGCGCGTATAGGTTAGTGTGTGTGTGCGTCAGCGTGGGTCCGTAGCGTGTGTGTCAGCGTATTATATGTGTGAGCGTGTGTGGGTGCATGTTTTAGTTACATTTTGGATACAACTGTTGTACTTTTAAATTTTTACTTGCAATGTACAAAGTTAATAACAGTGCAGCGTATTACGTAAATTTGAGTTGGTGGTCCTAAAATGGTAACAATAATCAAGGAGAACTCGGCTGCTTTTGCAAACGGGGTGGGTCTTGGTGGTAACAATTGAACCTTAAAATGAAATAGCAAGATCCTTATGATAAACTCGCAATGACGCTAATCCTACAGCATCATCGGATCTATATTAAAATAAAAACATATAGGACGCAACACCAAAATCTAAAAACAATAATAGCGGATAGCGCTAAGTAGTTTATTAGACAAGCCAACAAATTGTATACGTAACCAACGGATTAAAAAAAACATTTGATAAAATCAAATCGCCCAAAAAAGTTCTGTATCTAACACAAATGAAATATATAACAAAATTAATGCTAAATAAAAGTGAGCATATTCAATTGAATAACTAAAGATTATATGGCAATTATAACGTAAAACTGTAAAAAATAATAATTACGTTAAATTATATCATCAAAAATGTGCAAACAAAATACAATTAAATGCCAAATAATCAAATATATTTAATTTTCCCCAAACAGAAAATCACTAGTAAAACGCAAAAATGTATTTATTTTAACACTCAATTAAATTGACAAAACCTTTTTGTTGTAAATAAACTCATGTTATGTATGAGTCCATAAAATGACATATATTGTCGTACTACCTGTATACATTAATTAAATATAAACTCGTTTGTAAATCTTGTAACTGCCTAAAGAATAAAATTCCTCAAAAATTCAAATAAATATAAACTAGAAATTTTGAATAAAACACTGAATTGTTTCACTAACAGCTTTGAAGTAATGTAAAAATCTTCTAAATTAATAATTTTTAGATCTAATGCAAACAAATTAATTTTATTATACTGTACGAAGTACGTCCGTTAAGTAGCCGTATAAACCGAGGTATAAACGTTGCCAATTTTCAGACAATGTCAACTGTACAACAAGATGGATTCTTATACAACAAATCAAATTTGTTTAGAAGCTCAAAAATGCTCAAAGTTAACAAATACAGTGTGCTCAATAGTTATCTCATCAGTACAAGATGTTAGAAATCATATTTAATAAATAAATTAGAAATAAAAGTTGATAACTTCTAAAATTTTATAATAAAAAAATATTTGCAGGCAAAATCACCAATTAAATAAATTCATCAAAGTTGGCTACAGGTAACTAGCAAATATACATAAAATTCAAACATTTACAAAAAAGAATTATTGTCTTATCTTAACGAAGCTCGATTTACTTAACGATAAACCAACAAATTCACCAAAGGTAATGTCCAAAATGTCTTCAAAACTTGGCTTCCAAATTAATCCTTCTTACAGATTTATAGAGCCTTCCCTGGTCAGCAGAACATACGCAGAAAGTGTAATATTTTATGTGAAGGAATCAAAATAAATTCCATAAAAAAGGTAGGTACTTAGGCCCATGGGCTGTTAATTATAATATAACTAAGGGTAACAATTGCTTAGAGTACAAACTTGCACAAACTGCAATGCCAAAAATATCAGCGGATAGTGCATAAAGTCGAAAATTACTGAAATCACTAAAATTATTCTAATATTTCAAAAATCAAGGCGGAAAATACCCTTGAAAATTTAAAATTACCAAAACGAAAGTTGTCATCAGAAGTGATGTATGAAGAGTCACCTAACAACCAGGTTGAAATCAAACTAAAAATATTAATAGTAACAAGCCCTATAGGGTGCGGTCACTGTTCGTTGGTCAGGTACGGCAAACGGTTTGAGACAGTTTGAATTACCTTAATCTCCGGTTTATTCGAGATTTATGTTCTGCACATATGCAATCTTATTGTTTGAAAATGTCGTACAACATATCTGCCATCGGACATGACTGAAGTTGTTTTAAAGTAATTTAATGACAGTAGTAGAAGCTTACGTATACGTTTTAAGATGGTACTAATAATGGATTTTACTTCAAGAAAATCTTGCCTGTATTATTTAAGAACTGATGTGTTACTCTCTAATAATAAACAAACAAATACGAAACGTTTCTCATTTCTCCTAACTCAAAATTAGTGCTGATACAAAAATCTGAGCTCAGTTTTAATTTCTGAATGAGAAAAATATATATCATATTTTACAAAACGTAGTCGCATGAAGCAGTTTATAAATATCAGATTGTATACGCGGAATTTAATAATAAACTAAAACTTTCGTCTTAAACAGTTTCACAGAAACAATTTAATTTTATCAGAATTCATCAATATCAATTAGTTGTAGTATAATCCTATACTACTCCATTCCAAGGGGTAAATTATCAGACTTAAGCGAGCCCTAAGAGCAGATCATATCGCTTGGCAGTTTGACGGGTGCCACGAGAGAAAACAAAGCGTCTGTCAGCTATTGTCGGTTATGATTGTTGGAAAATGCGGTTTAAAGAATATTCCGCCAAAATGATTTTGCTCGTGTATTGCAAACAATATAGCCTGAAAACAAAGTTTTGCGTATGAAAACAATTCCAACGGTTGGTGGAACGTAAATGTATCTTAAAAAATGGAATGTTGGAGGTGTATAGCTGGTCAGATTTTTGATTAGCCTTGGGGAATTTCGGCTTCGTATGAGATATGACACGACCTACCACATTGCCTGTGTAGGTAAAAGGATTTCATTAGCTATTATGTTACCAATCGGTTAGAAAAAAACATCAATGAAGCTTGCTTTGATTTTATTAAAACTCATTTATTTACTTGGTGTAGAGTTAGTAAAGTTAAGAGGAATATTTTAATTGTTGCATCCTACATAATTATGCCAGTCCTTGTTTCTGCATTTATTTTCTGCGGTAAACGTCAGGTGGTGTCTTTAGTAACGTGTAACTAGGCCATAAATTACCATTTTAATTTTCAAAATATTTAAATTGAGAACGTTTAAATTTTAGTTATTTAAATACAGTAAACAGCTACTTTGAAATTGAAATAATCTAAATTCATTTGTTTCCTATTAAAACTGCTAAATTATTTTCTATTTACCATTTATTTATATTTATATCAATAATGCTGGGTGTTTGCAAATAATACGAAAATTGTTTAGACAGTTGTTACAGTGAAACACCCTGCTACGAGTTGTTTTGCTTTAAAATCGAAATAACAGTAATTTGTTACTTTCAAGGTTTCATTATTAGAAGGTATTATATGGCATTTAACATTTATTTGAGGTGGCTATGAATTCCGTCTTCTTTGTTACAGATTCGATGCTGTCCATTACATTTTTGAAAGGTGGGTAATGTTCTTAAACGGATTTATACATAAATATGTCAGTTAACTATGAGATTTTCTCTCTTGTCATCCTAATTTTGACGGGCGGGTCTAGAAGCTGATGCTCGACGGAATTCGAATTAAACTGCTTCTAGGGTGAATGTCCATCAAAGATAATTATACCGTACAAACAATGCCGAATCACTAATGCAGTTGCATTCCAGAATCAGAACAATTTCAAATGGGTCAGCACACAAAGAGCAATTGAAATGCCAATTACAAAAAACTGCTTCAGCTCATACACTGTATCCGAATCTAGCATTCATTTTATTTTAACCTATAATAACTTTTTATTCAAATTTCTAAAATGTCTACAAGAAATGTAAAGTAACTTTTGAAAAGGGCTAATTTATGCATGTTCCATTTTAGTTGGAATTAAAATCTTAATGAAAATGTTAGTCTGGAGGAGAGACTGGTTAAAGATTCATAATTCACGCAAACTTGCTTTCTTCTTGTTCGCCATCATGCTTACTTCTGCAGATAACGCGCTTGAGACTGCAAAATTTTAATCATGTTTCGCGTTAATTTATCAATTACTAGCTGACACTGCCAGTGATAACACACAAAATTATATATTACCGTAGAAGCGACAAAAACTACTCGACTGGAGAAAATATTTAAATGGTAGGTAAATGCACATGCTTAAATTCCTTGTTGCAGTCTATCTAATTTTTATTTTTATTTTAAAATGCTAAGATTTACTTTATCTCTTCATGACCAGTCAGTACTGATAACTAGACTACGTACACACCGTGAGTACTTTATTGATGCGGGCACTATTGGCGCTGGGTACACATAGATTGCGTGTAAAATGATCTTTTAATCATTTCACCTTGCAGGTTGGTATATCGGGACACTTCTAGGTAGCAAAAGACGTTGCCTTTAAGTTTTAATTGTACGTGCAATTTCCGCAGATGCTTTAAATGCCCTAATTTTTTTAGTTACTACCGCAAGAATATATATTATTATTTTTTCTGCCGATTTGCGTTCATTTATTATTATTTTTAAACTCATATATATTGAAGATCAGTCAGTGTTCACCAATAGAAATCTGTAGGAATACTAACAATAATTATATTTTACTTGAAGTAAAGTAAGTAATTGGGATATCAAGGATAGGAAATGGCTTGCAAGAGGAACGTTTTTGAAAAACTATGTTTACGGGCAGTTTGGGTAGTAGTTGTCTTTATTCATATCTAAGAAAAGTAAAAGATTACGCGCAATCCATACACACCTGCACTGAAACCCCGCCCAGTTCAAGGTAGGTATTAACAGGTTCAAGTAAAATTCTGTGCAATTCGTGTCCTCTCATTGGCACTAAACCCTATTTATTCCGAGCTGTATACACCAACTTTCTAAATACAGAAAAACAAAACACTATCTTGATCAATTTTGGTTCCCATATGTTACACATTTCGCGCATGCGCAATTAATTGCTGTAGTAATATAGGCTATTTAATTACTAATCGGAAAAGAAATCAGACCTAAAAGTGAGGTTGTAATAATTTATGCGTTATACCAACATAAATTAAAATAAACACTATTAGAAAATAAAACGTAACTAACATTTAATCCTTCGGTTAGCTACTACTGTTTACACCGCATTTATTGCCATCGGTAAGTACAACCCTATACCGAGGACTAAACAATTGACTGAAATGTGGACCAAATACTTGCGGCTGAACGTCATTTAAAAAAAATTAAAAGCAAAGGTGGTCGAGAGACACTTCATTTAAAAGGTCTTTCAATTCTGCATCTAATCCTCCAGTTTCACAAATAAATATTAATTCAGACCAAAATGGCGGCTCTTGAACCAACGAAATATCTTAATTCAAATCATTTTGGTTTTTAATCTAGTGGGCTGTTTTTTTATTTGTTTGCTTGCTGTTTGCTGCCATTGAGAAACTAGTATTAAATCAGGTAGCTAGAAATACTTTTGAAAACGTTATGTTCCAACGGGACGGGGCGTCGCGTCGCCTCATTTTTATAGGCCTGCTACCAACTTCCTCAATGGTAGGACCCCGTTAGATTTTTTCCTTTGGGGATATCTGAAATCTCGAGTGTACAAAATTCCTCCAAAAACAATTGAAGATCTGAAGCAGTGCATAACACACATTTGCAGAAATATCATTCCAGAAACTTATGGAAAAGTAAGGGAGGAATTTCATAATAGACTTTTCACGTGCCAAGAAGTCAATGCTGAACATTTCAAACATTTGATTTAATTTTTTTTGTTCTAATTGTTAAGTATAAGGTAAACTTGTTTATTTTTAATTACTTTTCATTTTGTTCTGGATGAATATTTTGTTTTCTGAAACATTAGGATCAGACGCAAAATTAAAAGACTTTTTAAACGAGGTGTCACTCGACCCCCTTGCAATTTTAAATGGCGCCCAGCCGCCAGTTTGCAAGCTACAAAAATTAAATATATGCTAAAAAGTAGTATTTAACCTCCCATTGAAGCACAGAAAATTTTGCCCCTAAATTTAAAGTCGTTTAAAAGTTAGCAGGGGAGGGGGAGTTGCTTTATAGACACACTGCATAACTCTACAGTATGATCAAAAAATTTTAGACATGAGTTGGCCATGGAAAACAATACTGACGTGAGCTTCGTTTTTCATGGCTAACACTTATCTAAAACGGTTTTAATCCTAGCGTATTGTAAGAATTTACAATTTTTTCTATTTTACATATTTTAAACGATTCTTCTAACACGGTTACAAGGTATTTAGTACGTAATTAATAAAACACGGTACTGATTCAGTCGCCAAACATGTTTTCATGTCAAGGTCAACTGGTTTTTATATTTTATATTTACAGGCACGACTGTGCCTAGGGGGTGACTAAGGTGGACTTGAGCCCACCCTAATGCCGGAAGGAAAATGTATTGCCTTATTTTCATAAAAAATATATACGTACGTAAACAGGGTTCCGAAAAAAACATTCCTGGAAAAAACAGCACCCAAAAATCGTCGATTAAAAAAACTCCGGAAAAGAAAATTCCCTGAAATAAAATCTTCGTGTAAAAAAATCTCCTGGAAAAACATCACCGGTAAAATCTTTTCCGGAAAAACCTCTCCTGCAAAAAACATCTCTGGGTTAAATTATCCCTTGAAAAAAACATCCCCGTTAAAAATCTCTCAGGAAAAAACATCTCCTGGAAAAAACATTCTCGGTAAAAACATCTGTGAAGAAAACATCCCCGGAAGATTCAATGTACCTTTGAAAACAGGAAATAATTATCCCACAAAAAAAAAGTGGTTTTTGCCGTGTTTTACTTTACTCTGCACCACCTATATAAAAATTGCAGTTTTAGCTCAATTAAAGCCAAATATTTGCAGGTTGAGAAGTTTTTCCTAATAAGAATACTAAATGTTATAAAATGTAAAACGACGGTTTACTGTGATTGATTTTGTTTGGCAAAAATCGAAAAATCGCATTAAGAAATGCTTGGAGGTTCCAAAAATGTATTAGTTTTTTATCGGTGATTTTTTACTGGGGCTTTAAATTTCCAGGGCCTTTTTTTCGGGAATAGTTTTTCGGCAATTTCTGTCGTTGGTTATATTTTCTAGAGATGTTTTATTCTAGATTCTACGTAGACTATTCCGTTTTATGCAGTTATAAATACTTTAATTACTAAATTTATGTTAGTGAGGATGTAGGGCATCAAAAGCCAACAACGTACTTAAAAATTGCAAACCTATTTTTATAAACATTTTCTATATTTTTCGAGGAGCTCATGAGCTCATGTGACAAAAAGCCCGTCCGAACACATCAAAAATTGCCAACTTTTAAAAGTTCCTAAAAGGTTAATATTAAAGTAATTTTTTTCCCGGACTGAAACCTTCTAGCTTCCTGCAAACTGGAGGCTCAAAGAAGTCATACTTTAGCACGCCCAAATGCTATTCCTTTGTGCCTAATTAAATTATTACATTATAATTAACACAAGCAAATCGAAGTGTTTACTCCATACAAAAAAATCTTATTTCTAAATTTAACGTTGCTATATCATTATGCGCAGGTTCTACTTTGTTTTTTAAGGAGGGTCTTTTACTCATAGAAATAAGTAAACGATGAAAAAGGCAACTTCAAAGTAGACAAGATATTTTGAAGTAGGAAGGATTATGTCCCACACACAAAATGCATGAAGCGTGATAAACTGGACCACACATGATGTAATGTATTTCATTCCCTAATAAAAATAATTTAAAGCTTGTCTCTCGTTATTAATCGACACCACACCCCGCGCAATTTACACTGTAACAGTAGTTTGTCTAGCTCCTCCCTATGTGATATTAGGATAACACCATCAGGTTTGTATCTAACAGGAAGTTGTAACCGTCCAATCGGACGCGCCATAATAGCCTAGCGTACAACGCCATGATGTCAGTCAAGCTGTCACTGATGCTATTTTCCACTTAGAATGGATGGAATGCTAAGATTACCTTGGGCTTGGGATATAATCAAATACCAGTGATACCATCGCTGTTATAAATGATTTGCTTTCAATTTTTTTGGTATATGAGTTTTACGAAGAATTGGGAAGATTGTTAGAAGTTCTGTAACATTCACGTCGAATATATAATTATTTGTTGATATTTTACGTATATTAAAAAACTTGTACCTAAAACATATTTGTTTTATGCCGAAAAGCTATTTTTCTTCTTCTATAAATATTTAGTTTTTGACAACAGCGGTAATTAGTACTGTATTTTATTTAACGTTTAATCTCCACGTCTTTGGAGAGTTTCATTTGATACGCTAAAATAATTTTATGCCATTAATAAAGCAGGTAGGAGTGGTAAATTAGAATACAGTAGACAATATAAGCCTAACATTTCATGACTTCCGTAATTTACTTTTACGACATATAAAACTGATTTGATATACGTACCTCTTAAAATCTGTTTATACGTTAGAATAACGACTTCAAAAGTTCGTGATATTTTTGTGATTGATGTAGTCGTACTTTAGTACACCATTATGGTTAGAATATTTATTCCTGGGCGTGCTTCAATTATTCTATAAGTATATATTCAATTCCTTACTAGCGAAACCCGTGGCCTACGCCCTACGTTTCTTTCGGTATCTTGATAACGTCTAATATAAAGGGTCGCTATTATGTATGGGACCAAAGCTCCCCTGGTCAAACGGTTTGAGATATGCATTTCATATTTGGTATATGTTAATTTGAGGTTATTTTGCATATTCTGAAGTAAACATTTTTTTTGCATATAGTCTTTAAGCGCGGCCGCCATCTTGAATTTTTTTAAATAGTAACAACAAAACTTTGAAACAACCTAGGCTGTGTGATACATCAATAGAAAGCTTTTTTTTTTCTCTTTTCAGAAATATTAAACATGTATACGGTTACTTAAGAAAATAACGCAGAAAAATTAAAAAAACATTTGAGGCATGCTTAATTCGTCACTGAACATTTAGTGAAATCTAGTAACCATTGCATTAACAAAACGTCATAAATAAACAAAACACAAGCAAAAACAAGTAGTAAGAGTTTAATAGGTGACAAAATAAACATTACACATTGTTAATTCTTCCTGTAGTTGTGTTGTCTGGCAAATAATCTTTAGAATTCTGCAATATGGATCGTTTATCACAAGGAGAACGGATATTTATTCTCATGATGATTGGTTATGGTGACAGAAGACGAACACACGACGAGGTACTCATTTATTTAATACAGCACATCCCGATCGGAATCCAATTAGTATATCTACAGTAAGTAGGACTTTAGAAAGATTTACTGAAAGTGGAAGCGCAAAAGATCGTCCTAAATCTGGTAGACCAAGATCTGACACAAATAAAGAGAATTCCCTTGAGGCAGTACTGGATGTGGTTGAGCAACCTCAATCGTCTGTGCAGCAACTTGCCTTAAACAACAATATGAGTAGGCGTTGGATCGGGAGAAAATGAACCGTGGAGTGGCCCGCTCGGTCACCAGATTTGTCTCCTTTAGGTTTTTTTTGTCGGGCTATTTAAAAAGTCGCGTTTATTTAAATAGGCCTGACAATTTAGAAGAATTGAAAAATCGTATTCGTGCTGAAATGGCTGCTATTTCTCGCAATGCTTTGCGCGACTCTTTAGACAATTTTAAAAAGCGCATTCATTATTGCCAAGAAGTAAATGGGCAGCAATTTAAACATTTCCTCTTTTAACTACTGTTAATTAATAATGTTGTTGTTTTCATTTTTATTTAAGAAATGTTGTTTGTTAACCTATTAATTTTAATTACTGTTTGTGTTTTGTTTATTTATGACGTTTCGTTAATGCAAGGGTTACTAGATTTGACTAAATGTTCACTGACGAATTGACCATGTACACCAGCTCGAAGTACGTCGCTCCATCTCCTTCTGCGGAACTGCTGTGCGATGAAAAAAAAAGGTTCTTTTCAGAACCACAATATTGTTTAAAAAAAGAATTTTCCTAAAAAAAAAGTTAGACCTAAACGATATAAGCATGCCTCAAATTTTTTTTTATTTTTCTGCGTTATTTTCTTATGTAACATGTTTAATATTTCTGAAAAAAAAAAGCTTTCTATTGATGTATCACACAGCCTAGGTTGCTATTTAAAAAAATTCAAGATGGCAGCCGCGCTTAAAAACTATAAGCAAAAATTTTTTTTTTCCTTCAGAATATGCAAAATAACCTCAAATTAACATATACCAAATATGAAACGCATATCTCAAACCATTTGATCAGGGGAGGTTTGGTCCCATACATAATAGCGACCCTGTATAAGCTGTACCGAATGCGTCTCACAGTATTGTATATTCTTAAATACTCAAAGTCATCGACTGAACTGAACATGCGTAAGCTACAAAGTAATTATGAAAATGTTTATTATTTTGTAGCTGCCCAGCCTGATCGACATCAAATAGTCTTTAAAATAAATGTACCCACTTTTCTTTCAAATTGGCCCCGTTCAGGGGTAAATTCAGTTTTATTTAACTGTAAATGGTAATCATCCTAGGATGGATGATAAAATAATTGTGGGTAATAAACTACATTTCCACATATATGCCCTCAGTCTTCTATCTTAGCTGCAATGCATTTTGTATACCTGATTTAAGTTAAATATGATTTTTTTCAAGTGGCTTTGTGTGCACTCACATTTCTCTTCACGCAGAGTCTGGTGTAAGAACGCCAGCTATCGGCAGATTATGTTCCAATGATACAAAAAATGTAGACATCCAATTTTGCTTACCTTTATCGAAAACTGTAGCCGCCTGCTGTACAAAGGAACATGCACATTATATAATAGATGCGCTAGTCTAACCTAGTTTTAGTAGCGGAGCCTAGAAGACAAAGACAGATAAATCAAGAGCTTATACTAGAATCAAAAAGAAATAGCGCGCATAGAAGAAGAAGAAACAGAAGAACCCTTAATAAAAAGGGATGTAAGACAGGAGTGTGTTCTGTTCTCAGTCTTGTTCAACATGTACTGAGAATGTACATTTCAAAAAGTGATGTGGGAACGATCTGAAGGAATCAAAATAACCGGCGAGATTATAAACAACATTAGCTATGCGGATGATTCTACCATACTGGAGGAGAGTTTAGAAAACTTACAGCTCCTTATCGACAAGGTAAACGAAGCAAGTAAAGAAATAAACTTGGAAATGAATGCAAATAAAACTAAATACATTGTAATCAGTAGACAATTCATAAACAGGGGACAGCTGAGAATAAATAGAACAGTGGTCAAATTTTACGACTGGTCAACAACACTATTATATGGTATAGAGCTCTAAACGTTGAAAAAAAAACTATAATAAGCAAGATTGAAGCGTTTGAAGTGTGGACATACTGGTGAGTATTTAAAATTCTATGGGTGGCAAGAACAGGTAACGATGAAGTATTAAGAAGAGTGGAGAAGGAGAAAGAATTAATTAGTAACATCAAAACGAAAAATATTGCATATTTCGGCTTCATTCTCAGAAATGTTGAATATAAAATACTGCAAATCAGTATTAAAGAAAGAATACAAGAGACGACAGCAGTGGAAAGAAAACGACTGTCATGGTTCCGCAATATTTGTAATTGGACAGGAATGACGGCAGGACAACTGCTTCGAATAGCTGAGGACAGAGATCGTTTTAATCAAGTGGTAGCTAACCTCTGAACACGGAAAAGGCATATAAGAGGAATAGTAGCGGCGGCCCCTTACCACTAAAAGTTGAGACACGTCGAAGGGATACGGATTTGAAATAGGTAGATAAATATATGTATGTTTGGGGGCTTTGACGTTAATGAGAATGTCGCGTAGGTGATAGTGGACATGAAACTGCGATACCGGCGAAATGTATTAATTACATCATTGTGTCTCTTTTAATAAATTTGCTAACAATTGTTTGTAAAAAAACGTGGGGCGTAGTTTACGGGTTATGCTAATTTCATAAATTAATGTGCGATCGCTTTAATTCTTGTAATCGTATTCTTAAATGCGGGTGTTTGCTATTGCTCTCAATATTTAGGTTAATTAGTTAATTTATGTTTTATTTTGTGCATAGTGGTCTGCTACTGTTTATACCTTTTGGAATATTGTTAGCGATAATAACAGCGCCGCCAGCTGCAGGGAGTGTAGATGGTCTCAGTTAGTATTTTGTTATATCCGCGAGGTGCGTGGCTCAGAGCTCTTTCAACAGCCTAGTCATGTTACCTACTCATGTTAAGGCGTTAGATATTGCGCTGTCGACTTCGGACCAAAACTTCTTATAAGCAGTGTATTTGAAGAGTTATCAAAAATATAAAAATGAGAGAAACACTTCGCCTGGACATTCCTATACATTTAAATACATTGTTTTATATTTTCCAACACTTTCGATATACACCTGTCTAGACACGACTAGTTAAAGTAAATAGTTCTTATAAGTTGTAACATCTTGAAGCGGTTGAAGAAAGACCGACCGCTGTGCTGCAAACATAAGGTTGGGTAAAATATTCGGACTGAATCAACGGAAGCGCGGAAATTGATATTTGAAAATATATTAATAACTCGAGAAGTATTATTTTTAGCAAGAAATTACTCTTACTAATTTGTATTTAGAATTTCAAAACCTTTCTGATTTGAAAGCCAAAATGCAACGTTTCCATTTAAAAAAAAGTTATTTTTTACCGTGGCCGCCATATTAAAATTGGAATCTCAAGTTTTTTTCTTAATTACAATCGAGAAGAATTTGCCCTATAACTTTGCTCTTGAGTTTGCAAGTCTATCTATTAAAATAAAAAAGTTAGCTTACACTGAACATTAAACGACTAGTACAAGAATACAACTGCTGCAGAAAGTATGTGAAATTCTTCTGACAAAAAGATTATTAAGGGGCAAAAAATTCGATTTTTTGATTTTTTGTAAAAAGATTCTCCTAGAGCAAACAAAAGAAGAAATCAATTTTTTAATTTTGTAGCGAAAATTTTGGGGGGGAGGGGGAACAGTAGCCCCCCTAAATATTAAAGTATCAAAAAAATATTATGATATTCGGATTTTGCTATCAATGATGAGCTACATTGCTTTAACAGAAATATGTTATTGCTCCCCGTTAAATAAATAAAAGGGTACCAATTTTCAATTTTCAAAAATTCACAGAGGGCGTCACAGTGAAATTATAGCAATCCGCAAAAAAACAAATTGTAGAAGATTTCCAGCTCTATTAGCTTAAAAAATTTAAACAAAAACGTGTGGGCAGTTTTTAAGAAATATTTTTTTGAAAAATTTTAAAATTTTGGAGTGATGTCATTCCGATCGTTTTTATATTTTCAAAATTAATTATATTTCATAGTATAGTACCCTTGAAGGGCTACCAAAGAAGATGTAGTTGATTCCAATCAGATAACTGGTTTTTGAGTAAATGGGCGTTAAAGTCGAAATGTTCAAAAATTCGTAGCGGCCGCCATTTTAAAGCTAGAGAGTTTGGTAACAAATCGTTTGATTTGTCCTAAGGCCTTCTTTAATCTCCACTATTAAAATTTCCAAAATTCAGTTTCTGACAAACTGATACCAAAAAACATGTCTAACTTCCGCTTCCGGTTTCGGTTTTTTTTTAAAACTTATTTTGTGGGTGAATTTTTGATATACCTCCTCATTCCAAAGCACATCAAAAACGGTCCAGCCGTTCCGGAGATATGGAGCGTACGGATCTCTGTCACATGTACTGCAAAATTGAGACCAGCATATCATAGCAACAAGCGGTTCATGCATCTTCCATATGTTATATACTACTTCGTGATTTGCATATATAATACTTAGTTATGTTGTTTGAAATCATTTCAAATTTTTAACTCGCATAAATGCTGATCTCAATAATATAAATTTAGTAATTTGATACAGATCTGCAAAATACTGGGCTTATGAGGTTTTTGCTCTCTTACTTTCAATTATTTTAGTCTATACTTCCAAATCAAATTGCATGAATAATCTCTTTTACTTGAAGAAAAATCTTCGGCCGGATAAGTCATATTATCCGGCCAAACCGAATATTCGGTGAAATGGCCGGATAGGCCGGATAACGGATAAAAACCGAATATCCGTTGCATCCCTAATACATGTAGTATAGGAAAGTAAAAACTTGGAACGCTCTTTGATAATAAACTCCAATCTTCTACTGCACGATTCCCGCAAATTGCGACAGTACACTTCAATATTTAAAAAAAAATTAATAACTAGCTTATATTTGCAGTAGAACAATTTAATATATATGAAGCGTACTGAGATATGACAGAAATGCATTTGTTTGCTTTTAATTGAATTAATTATGGTGTTACTTTTTTGATATTTTACTTCATGGCGTGCTTCCTCTAAGATAGCGTTTCTTAAATAGCCTTCGTGCTTCAGGAGTTATTTTTCAACAAAAAAGAGAATTAGCAGTAGCATATTTAGATTGGAACGAATGATTCAATTTATTTGCATTTAAAAATAATTAAAAGAGAATAATTCAAAGGGATCGTGGAAAACGCGTAAAAGCCAAGCAAAATATTTTGATATATTACATTATAACAAAATCAGTAATTTTTCATTTACCTTCACACCTGTTTGAATTTGATTACTACGTTAATCAGTAAAAGGGAGGGATACCAGCAGAATTAATACACAGCTTATGCCGGACACTATCTATACAAAAACAGTTTGGAAGATTTATGTAAAGAAAAAACAGTTTATAAAACAGAGTTAGTTTAGAGATAAATGCATTGAGCAAAGGGTGCGACAATTCAACTAAATAGCGTGTCTATTACGGTTGTCGAAAGTTTTATTACTTCTACTATTACCACAGTGCAATCAATTTTCAATGCGGAAAAGTAACTCGCACGCGGTGGTTGTTATACAAACGTAAATGTGCCAAGATATTCTATTATCGTGTGTATATTAGACCAAATATTTCCCACTAGTGTTTTATTGTCTACATTCACTGAATGTGGGCGAGTACTATTAAAAAGAGACTAAAAATTCCTGACAGTAATTACGTTATCGTAATAGATCTTTGCATATCCAAGATATTTCAACGTTTTCAAAGGAATGCGCGTGTTCGATTCCCGGAATTCAACGCTCCCTGTAATTAAAAGATGTTGCATGTCTAAAGTTAATAATTACGGTTTACTTAATATAATAAAAGTTTATTTTCATTTGTGTCCATGCCGCTGTTTTATTTCGTAATTGTGAATATATGTGATATGCAAATTTGATATCACAGGAAAAAAGTCTCTTGCAAGTTAGCGTGACCGCATGTCAATGTGGCTGAATTTAAAGGTCGCTGATTTTAATTTCTTACTTGCTTTTATATTTCTCCAGTTTTATGATCAATATATTTACTTTATGCGTGTGACGAAAAATGTATGGCTTTTATAACCGATTTGCAGCTTATTTACCTATTGTTTTGGATATCACAATAAAGTGTTGAACAAATTAACCCGACAAGCGAAATTGCCTGTTAATGAAAAGCTGCAAATTACATGAATTTTATATGATGTTGGTTAACGAACATCACGCGCTTATACGAAACATTAGGTAAATATCAGTTATTTATTTTGTTATACAGCCAGTAATCTATACAACGGTTATAATCAATTTATTGCAAGTTATTTTGAAGTTCGCAGTCGAATAATAAAAACTAGAAGTTAATATTGTTCTTGCTTATCTATGTTGGAATTCCATACAAACAAAACATTAGCTATTACTTAACACTTATTAATAACATTGTAGTTATCTATCATTCAATATCAATTTAAAAAATTTTGTTCAGTTGTTAAAGAAATTGTTATAAAAGTTGTGTCTGTTAAAAGCAGTACCTACCAATCTAGTCATCGCGGAAATACGGTAATTATATATAAATTATGTTCCTACCTATATTAAAATAACCTTATGTAAATTTAAAGAGCAATTTCTTGCATGCCTGGATTCTGGTTGAAAATTTTAATTACTTTAATAACATTAAGGTAAAGATTAGAACAGTGGATAAGAACTTAAATTTTTTGACCATAACAACCTCGAATTGTTTAATTAGGTTTCTGTAATTCAGATACAACTTATTTAGTAATTATCAAAATTAAAATACAGAAGCAGGCTTGTTATATTGGAAATTGTGACCTATGAGGCAAAAGCGTAGCATGCAAACGGCGTCCATTTTAATTTTGCATTGTATGCTGTTTTTAACTTTTACATATACGAAGTCTGTTAAATAACAAAAAGTTTCGTATTTTCATGGCCATTAAGACTATCTGGGCAAATTTTTATAATACGACTTGTTTCTGAAAAATTATGAAAACACTGAGCATTCAATTTTTGCCTTGAGATTTTGACGGATATGCATGTTTTAGGGTGTACGTCTGCATGCACTTTACAGCTCAGACTGCTTAACCCAGATAACCCAATTTAGGTTTAAAAGATTGGTAATCACACTGTGATAAAAATTGCCCTAGCGAAATTGGTCCGCCCAAAAAGGGGCTGAGGGGAGGAATGTTATACTTCTGTATAGACGCGTTCGAAAAGGAAGCTCAAATTCGCATTTTACGCATATCGAATAGCCGATATACATAAATGCTATCTTCGTACCACCCGCGGCCACTCAAACCAACGATTTTGTGTTTTTCGGCATGACTTTCAGCTTTCAACTGATAAACTTTGTCTGCAATTAGAAAATACCAGATATGATAAAACTAGATATCTGTCAACTAATAAGAGGGTGTAGCTGTAGAGGGATGCTCTACTTCAATATAGATGCACTCGAAAAGAAGTTTAGATTTGTATTCTACGCATGTCGAATAACCGGACTGGGTAAAGGCAATCTTCCTACCACTCTCGGTCACTCCTAACATCGATGTTTTGTTTTTGATGTTAAAATATAATAGGAACAACCGTTCATTGGGAAAAGAATTACATCGTATTTCGTTTTTGTCGTTTACCTTAACAGTTTATTTCAGTAATTTGTCAAAGAACGCCTATCATTAACTTTCAAACAATCGATATTTAGGTTATTTAGGTTTTAACGGATAAATATTGTTTGGAATTAGAAAATACCATGTATCATAAGACAAGATATCTCTACAAAAATAAGGTGGGTGGGGAGGGACCCTCCATTTTAATATAGAGGTACTAGGAAAAGAGGTTGAGATTAGTATTTCACGTAGGCCAAATAGATGATCTGCGTAAGCGCGTTCTTTCTACCACCCCCAGTCATCCTCGGCTTTTATGTGTTCAAAGATTTAGGAATTTCGACTTCAAACTCGGTATGAACATATTAAATGGTAATATTAATAACCTGTCATTAATAGAATGCACGCAGGGGGTTTCCTTGTGGTCGTTTACCTCGGCAGTATATTCAGCAATAGCTAGAAAACGGTTATTATTCATTTATAATAAATATCGAATTTGAGCTTTAACTCACAAACTTGCAATTAAAAAATACTAGCTATCATAAAACTAGATACCTCTCAGAAACAATAAAGGGAGTGGGGAGAGTGCTCTGCTTCAACATCTTTTTTTAATTTAGAAATTTCGCCTTGTAAATTGGTTTGAACATGTTATACGGTTATAGAAACAACCTGCCATTAAGAGAATAGCTATAGAATGTTACCTTTTGGTCGTTTACCTAAACAGTCTAATGCAGTAATTGCTAAAAAACGGCTATCGTTCAATTTCTAAAAATTGAAAGCTTTCAGCAAATAAACATTGTCTGCAATTAGAAAATACCAGATATCATAAACTATATATTTTTTTAAAAATAAGAAGGGGGCGTGCTCTGTTTCAGTATACAAGCACTCAAAAAAAAGTTTAGATTCGTATTCTACGCAGGCCGAATAGCCGATTAAAATGAAATGATAACGGGCAAGCTGATTATGCAATTATTTTAGTAAAATGTTGCCTTTGGTCCATGTTTATATAAACAATCTTGAGTCACTATCGGTATAACTGCGATACTATAGTTGGAGCACCGAATCAGTCGATGCACGTCACAGACATTTATAAATTAGTTTCGTGTATATTTTACATATTTAGCTCATCTCAGTTAGATTGTTAGGAGGAATACCACATGAACTGTTATTTACTCTAGGATTGTGATACAAACTAGAAACATAAATATTGTAGAATAAAACGCAATAGGGTTGTGAAGTCATCAGATGTCTGTGACGTACATCGATTGATTCAGTGTCCGAACTATAGTCAGCAATTTTCGATGTAGATTGATCAAATGTACAGAAATAATTGTTTTAGTAGTAACAGCGTTCAATGTAGTTCATTTGTTTTATTAAATTGTTGAATGAGAAATTTTTTAACAGTTTTAATCAGCTGGTTTATGCGAGGAAGGTGTCGGGGCGGTTGCCGACAGCATTTTGTACAACATGCTATTGCCAAAATGTACAACATCTTTTAATGAAAATTAGTTCTTATTAGCAGAATGTATACCTGATTAAATTCGTTTTACAGTTGCGATAGTCTTCTCTTTATTTCTTATGGGTGTCATTTTGAATTTTTATATTACTATTAGTTATAACTTTATCATCATTCCACATTTGAGGAAAAAAGAAGGTATTGAAAACCTACACAGTAAATAAGCTAGCAACGTGTTTGGTGTTTGCAATTTTAGTGGTTAGGTAGAATGAAACTGTAAGTTGCTTGGTTAAACAAGCATTACAAAGCTAGAAATAAAAACTACAAGCGCCAAGGAAGTGTTAGCGAAAGGGTAAGTTTGTCGGTTATTATCGGTAAATATTTATTATATAACTTTGTAATAAATTTGATTTTAGTTAACCTCAAGCAATTTTAAATTTTGTTTTAAAATTTACCTACTATAGAGAACATAAAACGTATTTCTAATGATAGTAGTGTTTAATAGTATCAAAGACCATTATAGATAGTGTCATTTTCAACCGGACAATAAATTTAATTCAACGTTATGTGACGTTGAAGTCGTTTCTACATATTGTTCGCATTTTCAAGCAGATTTTGTAAGCTTTGAATCTCTGAAATGGAGATAAGTAATATTACAGCCATAAATGTGTGGTTTGCTGCAAGAAAAACAAGGAAGAGTGTAACAAAGTGCAACTTGCTGTGACATTACTGAACATTCCCGAATGTGACTTTATTGTATAATTCCCGCTTTTAAAAACATTTCCAAGCTTCATTGTAAAATGTAATGAAAAGTTCGGCGTAGATGTGTCAAACAGGTGTTAAGGCAATAACGTGTTGTACGAAATATGCCTTAATAATAACTTATATTAATCCTAAAAGTGGTGTATTTAATTTTATGGTATTACTCTTCAAAATATACGTTTTGAAGTTGACAAACATAAAGTACTTTTATATGCTTACTCATAATTTCATTTGCAAATATTGATTCTATCCTGTCTATTAAAAATAATTTTTCTTTGCTGATTCTAAAGTTCCGAATGAAAATAGTGTGTTTTGTGACGTTAATAATGGCTAATTTGTGCTGTCATAAATAAGCAAAGACACGGAATTATTTTACACATATTTCCAGAAAAAAATGTTTAACACAGATAGTAGTGGATCATTTTTTTTTTAAATAAGTAATCCATTGAGATGCACAATTCACTATAATAGAACAAACACCCGGGTGTGTACAAAATTTTGTTTGAATGCTGTAATAAGATGTATGTATAATATGTAAGACAGAAATGAAAATCATTTTTGTTGCATCTTTTTTAAGTAACCTTTAATTCTTCCTTTTTAAGAATACCAAAATTATAAAATAAAAGTAATGGGTCTTACAAATAAAATTTTTAGAGCAAAGAACGTAAATATAAAAGCCAAATAATAAACAAGCATATTGTATGTAATTTATATAAATGTTTAATATTATATAAAGACTTTATACAACCACACACATTTTATTTTAGCTTGAGTATTTCGTAGTTGCAACTAAGATCCAGTAGCCTACGCTAACAAACAAGCTAAGGTAGCAAACGGTAGCAGATAACTAACCAAGTAACAATGAGACGTTCTGGTGCAAACGTTACTGAAATTATAATCAACGGGTAGCGGACAAACGGGATTGTGACGGAAATAAGAGAAAAGAAATTACTGTCACCTGTTTAGCGTCCGCGACAGTCAGATACAAGAAAGAAGAAATCTGCCTAGTGTCAAACGGCCGCGACAGACTAGCGTAAAAAATAGATGAAGAAGATCTGCCTCGTGTCAAACATGCACAACAGATCAGAAAGAAGAGAGAATGAGGCGGAATGGAAAAATGTAATCAAAACAAAAATAAAGCAAATACAAAACCAGCAGAATGGCCAAAACATTATTCATTCAGTATCTCCTAGAATCGGTTACCCTAGCTGGTTGTCCTGGTGTTCGACTGTAGACCTGGAGATGAGACTTGAAGTAGAGAAAATGAACTGTTGAACTGAACTGTGCTTGCTACGGTACGAAATCTGCTTTTATAGACCAACGCGCATGGTTACAACTGCAATAGATTTACAACTTCTTCTTTCACATTGATTTTCTATGTTTAATACGAACAAAGATATTTTGCTCGTATCTAGTAAGCTATAGGCATTTTGGAGAAAAAGAAAATTACCATTACATTGTTTTCCTAATTAGGCAACATTTATCTACTTTAACCGACTTTGTATCTGTTTTAGTTTCTGACATCCCTGCAGCGTCCCGGTTATTATAGATGACCTGTATATAAGTTATTAACTTTTTAATTCTTAATTATTTGTTTAATCATATGACAGTACACCAGTCATTTTAATAAATTCAGAGATACTGAAATTTAATTAATTCAAATTTAAATAGTAAAATTCGTATTATTTTAATTTTTTTTAAACTTTTTGTTTCAGATTTGGTTTTTACCGACCTACGAGTAATTATGTAGTGATATTTAACTAAATTTCAAGATACACTTATCAACTACTTATAAACTGATTTTTTTTGAATAATCTAAATCTTAAATCGACCACTTCAATCAACCACCAAAACTGTAAAATGTAAAAATTATTTAAGAATTATTTTAGTCATTATTTAGGAACCTAAACAATAAAGACAATAGGTACCGATTTTGAGCTTAAACAAGCCATTGCCGTTAAGGTTAGAACGAAATATAGAAATACCCTTAAAAATATAAAAATAAAACGTTTTAAAGTGATTGCTCATTTCTACGTTCCATGATCTTATTTAAGTCTTCTTCTGAAACTCTTTCTCTCTCTCTATCGCAGAATCTCTTTCTTTTGTAGGCTTGTATTCTTCATGTTTGTTGTCTTATTTTCTTTCTTCTCACATTGAGCATATGTTACTTGTTTTCGCTTTTTTGTTTTTGTTTATTCTCTGCGTCTGTATTGTTTCTTTATGGCATATTTAGGTTGAAATCTTTCACTACGGTTAAGGTCTATCGCTGAATTTATTGTATAGCTAGCTTATTTTGACAATCCAAAGCTTAATAATTTATATATATATATATATATATATATATATATATATATATATACACTATTTTATAAGTAGCAAAACTTCGTAATAGTATTTGATTGCCAACGGTTTTGCCGTTTTAAATGCAAGATCACAATCTCATAGAATTATCCAAAGGTGGTTTTGTTTATGTTTAAAAGCAATTACTCGGTTTGATAGTATAAATCCTGTTTGAACGAATAAGGAAGTACACAGGAATTCACTCAGCTTCTAGCAGGATCGATCCCAGACGCTGGTCCGCATGAATGGGGACAATCCTGTTCACTTTGTGGTTCGTGTTTTACGCTTTCCATGATCCTTTAAGAGGACAATGCTATGATTGGATTTTGTTAGATTCCAAGTTGTAGCTTTTTGATGAAGAAAATTTTATTTGTTAGAGGAACAATGTAGTACAAATGATCACTTTTCGTTTCTTTACCTATTGTCTTTCCCAACATATATTTGGATTCACACAAAACATAAGGTTTTTCTAAAGTAGTCAAGTTTATTACACAAAGGCCTAACTAAAAAAAACAGCAAGTATTGTGCTTGAGTTTTATGCAAGCTTTAGTAGCTCGTTAACAAGGGTTAATTGCAACAGAAGCAATTTTGTAAATGTTGTAAGTGGTTTTCAAGTTTTCTGATAATGTATTTCATTTTTACTGTTATTTTAGCCGTAGTAATACTATAAATAGTTAAGCGTTTATAGTGGGTTTATACTAGGTTTTAATAACTTTTACTTGTTTATATTTTTTATCGTCGATCTAATTCTGTTCCTACGGCTTAGAACTAACACCAGAGAGTTCCTTACTTACATCTGGAAATTTTGCCGAAGTATAAATATTACGTGTTTACTGTAGACAGAATAGAGATCATACTGTATCATGCTGCCGTTTCATTAATTTTCTTCTTCTTTACTGTATAACGCGTAATCTGGAACTTGTATGTCGGTAATTATGGTAGACACGGTATATGGTCATTGCACATACGGTTAATCTGATATGTTGATAATGGCACTGGCACATACGCCGGCCATACAGATGTAATGGATTTGTAACATCGCAGTAGTGTTCTGGAACCCTAGATAGCCGAAACAAAGTGGCAATTACTATAAGCATCTAATGGTTACGTTCTACGACCACGGTTCGATGTTTATTGAAGAATAGCAATCTTTATTTGCTATTTACATAATTAAACCGAAAGCAAATTGTATACGTAATTATCTAATTTAATACAACTATTAATCGTAGGCAAATGGTTGTGTATAATTTTTAATTTAATTTATGAACCTAGTTTGCATTTAGTCCTAATTCTATACGTAACATGTATTGCTAGATTAACAAGTGTTACACAATATAATTTGTTCACACGCCTATAATATTGATATTAGCATATTAAGTAAATAAAGGAAAAATAAATTAGTTTGTTTATCGATATTTAAAGATAATATCGCAGTACAATGTATAAATAAGAACGATGAAATTTATGTGCCCACAGCATAAAAAATGCAGAGCACCTGTAACGTTGAATCTAATTCGAGGAGCTTAATTAATAAAGTTAAGCGTATGCAGTAGGCGTCCTGGGGTAATTAATTCCACAGATCGGGAGATAGGACTGATTTTATTTTTTACACGTCCGAAGACTAAACTTGGCATTAAAAATTCTAAGACTTATTTCTCCGTGCTAAAATATAGATTAAGTTTGCGATATCTTAATAAAGCTACTGGAGAATCGTGACCAAAATGTATATTTGATACACTCAACAGAGAAAAATGCGAAATAACTTTCTCACGTTTCTCTTGCTTTTCGTGCGGCTGTGGTGTATATTAATAAAATTTGCAATTCGCTGTTTATTTTAAATGATTTTTCTTTTGCTATATCGCGCGCACGGACAGGGTAGACCTGTCGAAGCGGATTTTATTTTCTTGCCATATCTTGCATGCAGCGCGACGGTCGCATGTCCATGGCACATAAGTTTAACTACTGTTGATTTACCAACGTTAACCAGTCGAGACTGCGCTATATTTAAAGTAATCTGTACTTTCTTCCAGAACTATTACAGTTAGCTTGCTACATAAATTGTGAAATATGAATAATTTGTTTCTAAGCAATCCAAGACATAACAAGACAACAAACTCACTAAACTCAGAAAATATGCAATCTTTCATTGCAATGAAAACTAGCTAAGTGTGGATTACTACAACAGTAGGCGAATATTAGTAAAATTGACGTGTGGGAGATAGAATACTTAAATATAAGAAGAGTTTATATTAAACAAGTAACGCTTGAAAAATACTACCATGTCAATGTCTCGGAGAACGACGTTTTGCTGATTCTTAATTTTGCTGAGAACGTTTCAGTTCGAATCTATAATCTATCTAAACCTAATATTAACCCCAAATTATAATTAACTAATTGGACTCTAAAAAATGCTGCATAACTGAAATATAATGCTAGATGCTAGTATAGTGGACACAACGGCCATGTTAGTTTATAGGACGCAACGGCAACCTTGGACACTACAACCACAACTTTAGCTGAACAACGGCTACCTTGGCCGCAACGTCAACGACGACTACTGTCAGTGGCCGTTGTGTCCATGGTGGATGTGCTCAAGATATCGGTTTTGTCCAACGTGATGTGGTCTTACCTTAACACAGTTATACTTTATCCTATATTAAAAAGCCAAAAAGTTATTTCATGCTTTGTTTTCACCAGTGATTGTTGCTAGTCTCTGTGCAAATTCTTTCCATCCCATTTACATTTTACAGTGTGCTAGAGTTTCCTGCAATATTATTGAGTTTAATTTATTTGTAATTTTAAATTTAGTCAGCTGACTGACAGTGCTTTAATATCAAAAAGTCATAAGGCTTGATCAATTTAATAAAAAATTAATTATACTTTTATAATGTTTGCTGCAATATTGCCGATAATGTTAAACAGTTTATTTTGAAGGATATTTGACAGTTCTAATATACATTTGCACATTTAAAAGTTACGTAAAATATGATTAGAATCTACTTTAATAGTAAATGTGCCATTAAAAATATTTGTAATATTTTACAAAATCGGATTTTACAAGACAATAATATATCCAAATGGCTACAGGCACAACTGATTTAGAAGGTTTCAAAATCATAGTTAGAGTTTTGCTAAGGATGCTAATTAAACATACCTTTGATAAACTTTAAGGCCTATAGAAAATAAACCTAACTTTGAACCATCTTGTAAATTTGATTTCAAAACTGTACGACTAGTTGGAAAATTAAAAAATTGGTAATTTAACTTAAGTTAGCGGAATCGGAGGGCTACGGCCTACGCTTCTTTATTAATTTTTTTATATAATAAATAAGCTAATTAAGTAGGTAGCGTAGCGGACTGCGGACTGAAGTCCTAGATTTAGCAATTATTTAGCGAATGCTTTAATTCTTGTAATCGTATTTTAAATTGCACGCTGGTTGGTTTAAACTTTAACCACAGCGACCACGATGTGTTTGTTTTCAACGCGTTTGTTATTTTAGCACAAGCTGCTAATATTTGGGTCAAGTTTGGTTTACGATTACTTCTTTAGGAATGTCTTTTTAATGCTTAATTATTAGCTTATTTGTTTTGTCCGTCTGATGTAATGTTCATCAATATATGTTTGTCCAATTATTGTTTGTACTTGTACAATTACACATATCATCAAGGATTTACTCTTTTTAGTTATATTGTATGACATTTTGTAACACATTTTTGTAAGTTCGTATTGCAAGCGCACGTTGTCTTGTATGTCTAGCCAACGAAGCGTCCGCCCCATAGTCGGTATCTAAATATGAAGTGTAAAACTAATATTTTTTATTTGCATTGAAAACTGTAGTGGTTCGATACATACCAGTACATAAAAACATGCGCCTTATATAATGGATCCGAGAGATGTTTTTGGTTGTATTTAAAAGATGTTGAAATGTCAAAGATAATATTGCTGGTAAATTTAGCTATTTACGGAAGTATGTAAAGGCAATATTATTAAATGGTATGGTTTAGTGATGAACCGGACCGGTGCGGTGTAGTTCGTCGTAGGTAGCAAATAAAAGAAATATATTTAACTAACAATATTGGACCGTTTACTTATAACTAACATCAAGTAAATTTTATACCAATTTATTTTATTTAAATCCCCTTTATTTTATAGCATTTTCCATCGAAATGTATGTTTCCGCGTCCGCGACAATAATAATAAAAATACAATATGTAATAGTACATTATACACTAAGGGAGAGAAACGTCTTATTTTTCCTGAGGTGTAATTTGAAGCCCGAGGGCGAAGCCCGAGGACTACAAATACATCGAGGGAAAATGGCGGTCTCTCCCGAGGTGCATATACTATTTTTTCCACGATCGGAAGTAGAAACACTTAATTTCATAAATAAAGAATTATAATAAATCGGAGCGAAATTACAATATTTAGAAGCCTTTGGGATGTTTCCATGCAACGTACCATGACAACAGACAGTTGTTTACAAAAATAAATATGAAATGAAATAAAAACTCCCCTAGGGAAATTGTTGTCGTATTTCGTCCCTAGAGAGTAAATGCTTTGTAAAAAAATTATTACTTACCTGTTTTATAATGATCTGGTTTCAATTATTATTTTGATTATATAACTTATACTATAAATATTTTGCAACTGCAGCTGTAGTCCTCCCTCTTGGGAAGACAATTTAGAATACAAGATTTCATCTTGAATTGTTGGTGCTTTACAACTGCAACTGTAAATCTATTTTGACTAATCTTAAACTTTATTAGTGTGCGACTGTGCAACTTAACTCATGTTGAAATGGAACTGAACTAAAAACGAACTTTATTAATGTGCAACTATACAGCTTAACTGGAACTTGAACTTAACTTCCATCTAATGCCTAATGCTTGACTATTGGTAAAAAAGTTTGATTGTAATAATTAAATAAAGAATAATTGACTTGCATTAGAAATGAAAGTGCGTTGTCTAAACCTATTTCTATTTCTAAAATTATTACCTACTTAATTACTGACCAGTGCAACACACAAATCAAACTTGCAAAAATTTGTATTTTATTCTGCTTTTTATGGAACTTCTTTAACTTTTCATTGATTGATGTTTTTTTGTCATGAAACATGTCCTGTACTAATATTACAAACAATTAAAAAGAATCTATCTTTTACATAATGACTTTTTGAGTTTGTATAATTTATTGTTCTGGTTACATAATTAAGAAAGTATGCAAGTTCACGAGACGACTACATTTACTGCATACGATGCTGCATTAAAAAGTGAAAATTAAACTGGCAATGATAAATCAATTTTATTTCAACTAATAAAATATAAATATAAACACGTGTCAATTGGTTTGTGTTAAATCGGTTGTAATAAGTATGAGCAACGATTGAGTGATTATAGTATGTAAATATTGGTTTTACTATAAAACACTATAGATGCAATTTATTTGGTAAATCTTTACCTAAAACATTTGACTAATACTGTAAGCGCTGTGACGCGATCGTCATTGATTTTTAAATAGCACCCTAGCAGCTACTTATTGCGCTCATTCGATAATTTTTTTTTCAATTATGGAAAATTGGTTTTTCTACTACTGCTTGGATAAGGACTTATAATGTCATTCATTTGCGTTAGGTAATAAAATTCATTATCTGACTAGTGAGATAATGGATTCACTACCCAACACATTTTATTTACACAAACAAAACGGAATCTTTGTTTATAAGAAAACTGGCTGGTTGCCATAGTATTGAATTCAATCTATCTCGTTTCTTTTATTTTAAAACAAACGTATTTTAATAGTGAATTGACATTTGCAAATAAATTAATGCGAAATGTCAAAAGTCATTTCATGCAAAAAAATTCGATTTCTAACAAATTTTGAGCAGTCGTAGATAAAATTTTGTATGTCACACGTGATATAATGCATTATTATGACACTCGTTTGATTACACGACTCGGTCTACGACCTCGTCGTGCAACTTTCAAACTCGTGTTATAATAACGTCCTTATCCCACTAGTAACATAAATCTCATAAACTCGGTCTATGACCTCGTCGTGCAATCAAACGAGTGCCATAATAATGCATTATCCCACGTGTGACACAAAATTTTAGCGATGTCGGCTCAAAATTTGTTAAATATCGATTTTTGGCTTGAAATTATATTTGACATTTCGCATTAATGTATTTGCAAATGTCAAATACCTTTGTTTTAAAATCAAAGGAACGAGATAGATTCGATTTGTTCAATACTATGGCAACCAGCCAGTTTTCTTGTAAAGAAAGCTTCAGTTTTGTTTTTTTAAATAAAATAAGTTAGGTAATGAACCCATAATCTCACTAGTGAGATAATTAACTTCATTACCACCCGCAAATAAATCACATAATAAGTCCTTATCCAAGCAGTCGTACATAAAAGTTTACAATGCTTGTGTATTTGATAACGACGGCCAACTGCATTAATATAGACTAGGTGAAAGCATTAAATTAAAAATTTTATGCTTTAAATCATGTAGCTGTACTTACTAGTTCACCCAGAAAGACATTTTTTTACTGATAACAAAACATAAAATTGCAAGTAAAATGCAATACAATTTTTTTTATTTACGCCAAGCAATCACTTCCTTATTTTCAGATAAGACATTTTTGATGCACCGGTTATTAGTGCGTTTACAGCAAGCAGAAATTATTGGAAAATGCCTGATGCGGCAGGCCGTATACAAACATGTCAATTAAATTTAATCAAGGTAGTCGTGCTAAGATATACTGATGTTTTGTTAGTTTTTAATAGTAAAGAGATATCAAATGACTTGCAAAGCATACTAGTGTGACTGCAGTAGACTGTATTTGAATTCTTAATAGCTAATATGCAAAAATTTTCCTTGAAAATTTTCTATGTATGAGTATACAAGTTTTATATCATTCAAAAAATATACCACAAGTATGCAGAAAAGTGGGTAAAAATAAACTTTAGTTTAGATTTAGAAGAATTACACTCCCAAAACCATTGCTGTCCGTATTTTTGGAAAACCGTGGGTACTTTATTTGAAAATAACTGATTCGATATTTTTGGTTAAGGATTTATAGTTATGATTCTTTTTATAAAGAACCTGGAGCTGCATTCGCAACTCCAGTATTCCCTGCTTATTTCGGCTCAGCACACTTGGTGCTATTCACGAGGTTAACGAGTTAACATGCTCCATCCCAAAAACCCCAACTTAACTACCGAACCCGCCCCCGCTGCTCCAACTTTAGAAAAATTCGGCTATAGCTAGGCCCGAACTCGGGTCGACCGAATAAGACTGCGATCTCTTAACCCACAGACCTACCGCGACCGCTATATGATTTAAAATTTACAAATTTTGTAAATGAAATCCTACCACTAAATTTTGAGATAATTTGTTTATATGTAGCTGCTATATTATAGAAAGTCAGTAAAAATGATAATCATTTTTCGCTTTGATTGGTTTGCCTAAGTGATCGGTAAGTAAGCATGGCTGAATTCTGATTTACATGCGTGCGGCAGAGGCAAATATAAATACCGTGATTTATAGTATAGAAAAATTTAACGTCACCTACAATATATAAAATGCGTTGATTTATTACGTACAATAACCCAGGTCTTATAAAAAATACTACTCTGAAAATAATTGTTTTTTAATGCTTGTAAGCGTCAATATGAATAATCATACAAAAAACTGCACGACGTCTTCTTAAACGTCAAATGACAACTATCGCTAACAAGTACATAATAGTGCATTCATTGTATCATGTAATAGTCGTATACCAACCAAACTTCAATTTCTGTCAAATCAACCAAATGAAAAAATGGACAATCATGCATATGCGCTACTTATATGTCAACGTGATATTAATTTAACCATGGCAATGCGTTACATAAAAGTATATCATATACCAAGGGACTGAAGTACTTCATTTAATCCCGAGCGTGAAGAAATAATCACACGAGGGATTGAATGAAGCACTCCAGTCCTGTAGACATACGCCATTTTTTGCACTTCCGAAGAATTTGAAATTAAAACATTCGAAATTTTAAAATATGCTGTCAACGTGACAATCTAGCTTTTTAAAATGTCAAAATTAAAATCGTAGTTTCTGATGGCGACAAAACATACTCGGTAACTTAGCAATTTATATATCTTTAATCCCTTGGGACTTTTGAAAATATTTAATCCCTCCGGCGTTAAAGGTGACACTTTAGTTCTCGAAAAAGGGTATCAAATTAGTACTTTTACACCCAGAAATGAAAAAAAAAATTTACAGTTCTTATTATTTATTTCACATTTTTCACGTACATGCATCATTTCTATGACATACAAGATTACGTACTCGTCGAAGTTGATTAACTGAAAAACTTAATTTATTTTTCCTGCATGATTTCTGAAAAAGTAGTATCTTACTAATTTGTAGTTTCACTCATTAAGAACAACCTATTCTTATTTTAGGTTTTTAATATTTTCACATAAATAAAAAAAGTAAATAGTTACATTAAGATTTGATATTAGCGGTTTATTAAAACTGTCGGATGAAAAGTGTAAGCAATATCTTCGTATTAAAACACTAAAGAACAAGGTCGTGGTATTTCTCACGTTTTGACATTTTGTATACATGCTTATTAACCTTTTAACGATGTATATTATAACAATACAAAAAATGTAATTTAGAATTTTACTAACCTTTTTACAAAATTAATTGATGTAAGTGACTTTGATATTAGTTTTCTGCTGCTTCATTGTATCAGCAATAATTGTTGCACGAAAACGTGACTTACAATATAACGCTAATGTAATCGAACTGCAGGAAAACATCATTTTGAAGTCTGGGGTCGCTAATTTAAATATGTGGTGGAATTAGTTTCTTAAAACTGGTATCACATCTCGGCACGCCCGGTTGATGACATTCTGCATAAACTTCACTAATTAAAACGAGTTCGGGTGCACAAATGATTATTTTTTAGCACGCACACCCTAGGTATCGCTGTCATCAATGTGATCATTCGCTTTACTGCTAACATTCACCGATAAGTTAATGGTATTTATGCCAACAGATGCCGCATATCCAATTTGTGTAATTTATGGCGCAATCGTTGTCTTAAAATATAGTATCTTTTAATTAATTATAAAACCGTTTCTATATTTTTTGCAGATCAGTGCAGTCACATTAAACGTTTGTTTTGTTTTTGTTTTAAACTTAATTACTAACACACAAATTATTACTTTTGCATACATTCAGTGTAGCAATGTATTCAGTACATAGTAGGGCGGCTACACAAACAAAACTGCTTTTTGGAAAGAAATTATTTAATATTTAAAATAAGTATAAATAAAAGTATAAAAATTGGTATTTGAGTGCATCAACGCAGGAAATTCAAATTTCAAATTTGTGCACAAGTAAAGTGCTGCCATGTGAAGAAAGAGAGTTGCTTACAATTACCTAAAGGTTTTTAAAGAACCCTGGAATTGCGATTGGCCCCGCCCGCTTATTCCAGCTCAACACACTATACATCACGTGTATAGTCACGTGATGCGACTAAACGGCGTTGTCAGCAGTAGTCTGTAGGGTAAACAAGGAGTTTCAGCCAATGCAGCATAGCAGTTTATATATTGTGTTTATTAGTTTTACATCTTCCTAGTAGGTGAAATTGTGATAAAATCGTTAATAGACGTTAATTAAACAGTGATAACCATTGTAACATGACCTAACGATTGAAAACATAAGCTCTAATCAGCTGTGTTCAGTTGGAATTGCAAAACAGGTTAAATTTTAATTTTGTGGGTTCTAAGATAAACTTCAAAATGCCACTTCTTTACACTGAATTTGCACCGTAGAGGTTTTAAACTCTAATTCACACAATTGGTTTTACCAAATATAAACAAAAAACACTTAAAAATTTAGAAAATACACTACAAAAACGATGTAAAAATATACAAATACATGTGGCAGAATGCAATGTTTACCCTTCACACCAAAAGAGCGTAGAAATATCTGAGCATGCTCTGACGTGACAGCGGCATGATGTATGTGCTAGCCACAGAACTAGCATGCCCCATCGCGAAATCCCAACTTTACAATAGTCTCCGATGCTCAAAACTATAAAAATTCGGGAACAGCAAGGTGAGAGAGGCTGAAGTGAAGGAAGCCTTTGATCAGCCATTCAATTGTATTATGTATAGATTAGGCTTAAATTAATTGTGATATGTACAGGAACAGATCCATGGAAGCAAAGGGGTGAGGGAGATTACATTCCCCCCACTTGTATTCTAGATAGTTGGCAAAATCACGCAAAAGTTGTAAACGTTGGTAAAACCGGCATAACAGTTGAAAATATATTGGCCCATTCATTGCATATCAAATAATAATTCACGAAAGCTAAGCTTCTAAGTTGCACTTAGTCAGGATTCTTGAAAAATAAGTATTGTTTTTATAGGATTGGAATCAGTCTGCACTCTGCCTCTGCCGCATCGCGCGACATTGTTCCGATCGTCCCCCCCCCCCCAAGAACGTTGATTAGGTCCGTCTCTGTTCATACTGTCATAATTCAAATTCAAGGTACGAGCCTGCGTGCCCAAGTGGCACTATAAATTGTTAACTTCAATAATATATAAATAATAAAATAATAGTAACTATTGTACATTGATGTGGATACTTTATTTTAATATATTATCAATATCAAATTTAAATAACACAGTTAACCATTAAGAATATTATAATCTAATAAAGAAGATCACTGACTTTAATTAGATAATTAGGAAACTTAAATAAATAAATATTGTTGAAGTAAAACGTATTTTATTTAAACTTAATAAATATGGACGGACTTCAACAAGTAAAGCTAGAAATTATAAATAAATTAAGAAATTACTCAGTTTACTTATAATCATCAATTAAACGTATGGTGTGGTGCACGGTATGAAAAAAATACTTGTTTATTCAAAAAAAAACGATTTTTGTTTTAATTGATTTTTCTTTCCTTTTATTTTAATTAATTTCTGTATTTAAATCAATTTTTATAATTTATTTGAAACAATTCATTATTTACAAATTAAGTGATTTTTTGTATATTGTAGATTACTTATGAGAGATCTTTGTGTCGATTGAAATGTTCAAATTATTTAATTTTATAGATTAAAATTTACTCAAAGTTATTATATAAACTTTGAAATTTTGACATTTAATACTAGTGTATTAAGCAGCCCTTGCATTTCGGCTCCGCACTTTTTACCGATTATTCTCTTAAACCCATTTTGTTAGCTTCTTTACTCTCGAAAGTTCACACAAATGGGATTCCTCTTTCCTCCTGCACTACTATGTACTCCAGATGTTTTCGTTCCGCAAGTCCGTGATGAACAACAAAAATTGTATGCTAGCTCTGCATTGAAAACTTTCAAGGAGGATATCTATCGGCGGATTAAAAGATTTAAGTAAAACTGTAAATTTCAAGTAAATTGGTTAATGCAGAAAATAAACAACTCCAAATTTGATCGTAATTGAGTTATACATCGTAGACTACTAAAACAGGGTTCACCCATTCATTGGTGCAGAAATTAGACATGTTAAATTAAATAAACCTAGATACATGCGTCAAGCATATCTTGTTGAAGTCATATTGTAGTGTAACAGTTTTTATGATATGGCAGATGCTTTACAATATAAAAAGTACTACAATACAGAATTGTTATCTTTTTTAAATCAATAGTTTGCGTCAAAACCATGAAATACTGTCTGTAACGTCTTGATTACTAATTTTATCAAAATCCTTTAGGGAGCATACAAAGTATAATAAAATAGTACATTATACACTAAAGGAGAGAAACGTCTTATCTTTCCTGAAGTGTAATTTGAAGCCCGAGGGCTACAGACACATCGAGGGCGGTCTCTCCCGAGGTGTATATACTATATTTTCCACGATCGGGAGTAGAAACACTTAATTTCATAAACAAAGAATTATAATAAATCCGAGCGAAATTACAATATTTAGAAGCCTTTGGGATGTTTCCATGCAACGTACATTGACAACAGACATTTGTTTACAAAAATAAATATGAAATGAAACAAAAACTCCCCTAGGGAAATTGTTGTCCTATTTCGTCCCTAGAGAGTATAAATGCTTTACTTCTGTCACAATTTTGATGCCATAGAAACCGACTTCTACTCCCGGTCGTGGAAAAAGAAATATAATGACACATTTAAAACTATTATCTTGAGCAGCTATTTCAAAGTTATGACGTCATCGGTATTTGTTAAATGAAAACATCAAATTTGGTGCCGTTGGATACAGCATTTTTTGTATCTATTTAGCAATATCAATATTAAATGTTTTGGGTCTAGCAAAACATCTAAAAAATGTGTGCTGAGCGCGCGTGTAAATAATTTCGCTATCTTGAATTTTATAATTTAGATTCTGTATTTATAAAATAATTTCTCCATACTAAATTCGCCTTCTTGACTTTGTGAGTGAGTCTCCGGGGAATCACCAACACCCAAAGTTTCTATCGCGCAGCAACCGCATTTCTATCTTGGTGCGTGAGCAGTGCGCATTCGTGTTCCTGCCGGCAAAGACGTTTCACTTCAAAAACTGAAAAGCTGAACTATAATGCTGTGGGAATAAATTAAATTCAATGTAAGGCAAAAAAGGTTTACTTTAAAAACTAAAAAGTTGAACTATCGGGATGTCAAAAATTATCTTGGTCAAGAGTGGTTATGGATTTTTAATCAATTGTCGGAGCTAGTGTCGTGCATTTATGTCAATCATTTTTTGATTGTTAAAATTTGTCAAGCAGTTTTGATGAAGTTTTCTGGCTTTTGTGATCTTAAGGACTATATGAGCTAAGACGTGTGTTTTCCATTTCATGACCACCCTTGACCAAGATCATTTTTGACATTTTGGTATAACGCTGCGAGCAGAAATTAAATTCAATGACTTTAACATAGCAGGGTTTGAAAAAGATTTAATTTTGAAACCACAACACAATATAAGAAATGTTAAAAACTCTCACAATTGCATTTAATTTATGTTCGCAGCATTTTAGTTCATTTTTAGAGATTTGTGTTAAATTTTCGTATACAACAAAAATAAATCATAATTAATAGTTCATTTCGGGATATACTGTAAATTGTTAAGCTGTGTTATAAACAAACGTTTTAATTATAACAGTTTTCTGTAATTTTTGAAAAACTTACTCAAGTAGACATTGATCGGCTCAATGAGGCAACCATGGTCAGTTACTAATTTAAATCGACAGTCCCGTGCATCGTGGTGTCATGTAGAATCTCCACAGTGTACACTTCTGAGGTTTATACTTGGTTTACTGGCTTTTGAATTTCGTTTTAAACAATGACTAAAAAAATCAGTTGTTGCAATAGACGTTTAAATCACTGAATCACCAATTGAAAATAAATTAATTTCCCGCGCTACCAATATAAATAAGGAATTCAATTATTTTGCTGCTTGTTCGATGATCGATATTCAGGATGTCCCCCTATAACTGTAGCAAAACTTAGAATTATTTTTCTAAAATCTGGTGTTTGTGTAAAAATATCTGTGTAGCCGCCCTCTACCATCAAAGGTGCCGTTTTTAAAATTTTAACGAAATACCTATTTCGGAATTTAAGAAAACCAAAAAATTGTTATTTTAAAAATGTTTGTTAATTTACGTTTGTGAGTTTGTTCTTCCACATCTTCCCAACAGACGGTGCTGCGATTTGGGTGCGCTTTGAATATTGTTGTAATCAGCCTTTACGTCCCATTGCTGGGCTCCGGCACTCTTCTCTGCCACGTACTCTCCTTAGCGCTAAGGTGGATTACAGGGAACCTACAGTTTAACGTCGAATCTGACCGACTAAATACTAGAGAATGTTTTAGGCATTAAGACTCCACGGCTGTCTACACCGGATTGGGGAATGTGAGTGGCGGGTTGCGGCATAGATGTTTATTGCTGCATAGCTTCGTCGGGGAATCGAACCCCAGACCTTTAGCGTTAGAGACTGAGCGCCCAACCTGTGAGCTACCGCCACTCCTGCTTTGAATATAAAGTCCATCAAAAATGATCTGAAAGCAAGTTTGTTCAAAAAATTTTGATTTTAACAGCTCTTTATTAAAAAAGACTTGATAGATCAAGATGTTGTTTAGTATCCTAGTAGCTGTAGGACAATTACCTGTGAAGCATTACTATTTTCAAAATTTATAAAAACCTAAAAAAAATTAAAACAAACTGTTCATGCTTTTAATCAAATTGTATAGGATCATAAATTTTTGTTTTTGTCCCAATGACGCGTTCTATGAATTTTTGTTTTGTTTGAAACATTCTTTCTCGTGTAAGCATAATTACTCATGCGTAATACTAGGATAAGATGTTTAACTTAGTTTGTAAATGTAGTAATACTAAGAAAGGCTGATCACCTACTTTTAGACTGACAAATTTTGTTTCTTTGAGTGGACTTTCCCATACTAGATATTAGTACCTACTTGCCGTATTTGCAAAAGTGTAATTTTTAATAATTATATCGTTGTACAGTTCACCGACTATAAGATTTCTAAAAAAAACAAGAAGCAACTTTGCGATCAGTTTCAGATTTTCGAAATTAAATTTGTTTCATTGTATACCACCTACAAAGGGCTCCCAAAGAAGTTGTAGCTGGTGTCACTCAGACAACTACTTTTTGAGTAAATGGTCGTTAATGTCGGGTTTATAAAAAAGTTGTAGTATGTGCCATAGTATGCGCCATTTTGAAACTAGAGAGTTCGGTAAAAACGTTTTCGGTTAGCCTGAAGTTCACCTCTCATTTCACCGTTTGCTGGATTATTAAAAAAACAATTTATCTAATATATCGCAACCGTATAAGAATAGTAATAACAAAAGCGCCCGTCCTACAGCTGACTAGATGTGCTTTGGATTTCGGGCTGAAAATCGATATAAATGGTTTATTTAAAGAGTTATAAATAAATATGTAAAGAAAAAAATATATTTTTTAGTTAGAGCTAATTAATAGGCGTAGTTAAATCACGTAACTGTCGGAAAACGCGTTGTTGATATTAAAAAGCAGCATTATTTTTCTTAATTTTTAAAATAGTTGCAAATTTGTCCTAATGTTAATGAGGTACTTCAAATAGTCTATCGAACTGATAAAGGTTTATACCGATCCTTATTAAAGAATTAGTCAATTTCAAATGCTTCAAAAATTCCTGGAAGGCGTCAAAGTAAAATTTAAAATTAAAGTTTTTAAAAAATAAATTTGGAGCTCGCTGCAAGCTCTATCGGCTCAGAAAGATTTGAAAAACATCGTGGGGGTAGTTTTTGAAAAATATTTTTTATAAGTTTCTGAAAATGTTGAATCAGCGCCATTGCCATCGTTTGTGGATTTTCGAAATTATTATTACTTCATCGTATACTACATACAAGGGGCTCTTAAACAAGTTGTAGCTGATCTCAATCAGACCACTACTTTTTGAGTAAATGGACTTTAAATTTGAAATTTTCAAAAAGTTGTAGCGGCCGCCATTTTAAAGCTAGAAAGCTTAGTAAAAAAGTTTTCGTTTTTTTAAAATTCTACTCTAAGATCCCGCGCTAAAATTTCCAAAATTTAGTTTTATCAAATAACGCTACCAAGAAAACATGTCTCACGCTCCGTTTTCGATTTCGATTTTTTTTTAAAGATTAACTAGAACTACAATTTTCGATATTTTCGCATTTAAAGTTCCACCCACCAAAATCGGTTCAGTAATTTCGCCTTTAGGGCCGTCACACACCCACACATTCAGCCACACGCTCACCCAAAGACAGACATTTCTTACAAACCATTTGTTTGGGTTTTTGGCCCCAAAACGTGTATTTCCGTTAAAATCTAGATTTTCAAAATTTTCATGGAATTAATGGTTCCCTATACCGAGCGTATGGGAAAGTAAAAATCTATACATCTATCTTGAATTCATGAAAATGTTCAAAATCTAGATTTTATTTAATATTGTTTTGAGGAACGCTAAAAATAGTTTAGGCTGTTAATTGAAGTTATATCGTAGACAGAATTTGACGTGTAAGTATTTAACACAGCCTGTTATATAAAGAGTATAATATTCTGACCTTGATTTGTAATTGTTGGGACTGGAACGTTATACTAAATGCATTACAGTATGAGACCTATTTTGTAATATTTCTTGTTTTACTAAACCAGAAATTTTTGGAAAAATTTTAAATACCGCAAGTGGACGATATTTTCATTAAATGTGCTCGACACGAAAGTTTCACTCTTGTATGGTTTGCGTAAAAAAATTGTGTTAAATATTGAGTAGAAAAAAAAACAATTCAAAAAAATTTAAAAAAATTTCCAATGAGCTTTTTCCTCATTTTTAAAATCACATTACTGTAGATTGAGAAAATGATGGCAAAATTAAAGTAGCGTATTTAATCTATTTAGAGAACTGGTTTTATAATAAATTTCATGGTACAATAACTTGCATAATAACTTCCTTTAGCTAACACTGAATTGCAATCTTATCGATCTCGCCATCTCATACGTAAACTAGGTGAATTTGAAGACGCCATAAAAATTATTTTCTAAAAAAAGACATGTTTTATAATGGTTGACAGCTGCATATAAATATATTTATTTGCAGAAGCGTTTGACTGTATTTCCAGAGCTTTGAAATGTTCAAAAATAGAAACCATAAGCCGCATAAGCGTGTTTCCCCTACTCTCTAATGCAATGCAATAATTAATACTTTGAAATATGGTATCATTAACACCCTAGCCATGTGGTTTCTGACACCCTACCTTTAAGGCCGCAAATGTAGATTAATGTGTCTTTTTCACATTGGTAATGGATCAGATAAATTCACCAAACATTGTGTTTTCTCCTTAAATAAGATTTTACCGTACAAGCTGAGGTAATAAAATGTTAATAATTGTATTACCAAAAAGAAATTAGAACTGTTTTTAAGCCTGTTGCGCAGTGGCTCAATATAATAAATATATGCCCGAATTTTAAAACAATTGCAGCAGCACTATAAAGCCGTCGTCTTAGAGGGCTAGAAATGAGTGAATGAATTCTGAAAAATGCAATATGGTATTTTATTAAGAATACTTAAGGTACCTTCTCATCGTAAAGATTTTAAAAATCTTGTATCTATGTGACTTTAGTGTTACCGAACACACATTTTCTTTTCAGTTGAGAAGTTTTATAACCTTAATGTTTCCTTATTGCATCCCAGATATTTGGGTGGGTTGTATTTATGGCTGCAAAAATGGCTTTTCGCTTTTTATACGAAATAGTGGTTAATAAAAAGTTATTATATTAAAATATGGCATAATATGACGACATTAAAGTGTTGTTGTTATTGTTCTGTTCAGCTGAATTTTTGATAGCCCAAAATAAAACATTAATAGCATGAAAATTTGTTTGTAACAAACAAAACAAACGTTCACGTTACTTATGATTTAGCAAATGGAACCTAGGACCACTTTCCGACTTAAATGTTCCCGAAGAAGTTTTAAATACTTTCGGAAGTACTATTCTGTAGTAAAATTACATTTTGATTTAGAATTTACAGCTGCATTTAATGAATCATGATATTTAAATTGTTTGAAAATATTTTATGGAAAAGTTGGTGTGGTGTTATAAACAAATAAATGTTGTAACCAAGTGGTTGGTTTTTTATACAGTTCACAAATGTCGAAAGGATTTAAATACCGGACCGAATAAACATCTTTGAATGAACTTTTTTCATTATTTTATGCTAAACACATTATAATTGAAAATGAATTGTTTTATTTGTACAAGCACTATTATTAGTATTACTTTGATTAAATCCTATCTAAATTTCTGAATGGAAAATTTAGTTTGATAAACTGCAGAGTATGAATTAAACATTATATTTGGTGTTAAACAAATTAACACTACATTTATAATAGGGTCGATACATACGATACATCTCACCTATGATTAAAATTAATCTCTATCTATTCTTAATGTAAGAATGGGACTATAACACCTAATAGATTTAGCATTCATTTACATAACGAATTAGCAATTATTAATAGTTTTCAGAAAAAAACCTTCTAATCATTTCTAGTACAAGTAAAGTTTGGACTGCTTTTATTTTATTTATTTATTAATTATTTCAAGTACTAAACAAATTCGACATTACCTCAAAAGTACATTCAAGAGATTACAGAAATGTATAAAAACAAAGAGAATTAAATAAAAATCGGAAACAGAACATCACAAAGTTTTAGAGTTACAAAGGGACTGCGTCTGGGTTGTATTACCTATCGCTAACATTATTAATTTAGATTGCATTAACGAAGTATAATCAAATAAAATACAAGATAATTGAAATAGAAATTGATAGAAGTTACATACACAAACTTTTATACCAAGTAATACAGGCAGCTGGTGGCATCAATTACATAACCAGAAAGCTGTGTTGAACATGTAATAAATAGAATTTAAAATAAACTTCGATGAAATCAAATATATTGTAGAGATGGAAAAGAGCATGACATTCAGATAAATAGTAGTGCTGTCAAGAATCGGAAATTTTGAAGAATCGATTCTCGATTCTGAAAAGAATCGATTCCACAAGAATCGGTTCTCGATTCTAGAATCGGATTTCGATTCTCGATTCTAGAATCGGATTTCGATTCTCGATTCTGGAATCGGATTTTGATTCTCGATTCTAGAATCGGATTTCGATTCTCGATTCTAGAATAAAAAATCGTTTTTCGGTTCTAGAATCTAGAATATTTTCATGTGAACGCGTTCTGCTGTTTTAATAAGAACATTAACGTTTCACGGTTCATTAAGCAACGTGAATTGCTTGCAAAACTTATTTTAAGTGTTCTTAAAAATCTTGCATTTCCCAGGTATTTTTAAGCGGGTGTTAAACTTTAAGCTTGCCTTTAATAAGCTTGGATATAAAAGATGCAAATATTTGAGATTTTGCATTTACCGTAAGTAGGTACGTAAATACTTGTTTCATGCTATCGGCTACTGTTGCCACATCTGGTTTTTACAATCTTCTAAGAAATATTAAATAAAATATTAAAACATGTTTTTTGATTAGAAGAGAAACATATTCGATAATAATATTAAATCTCACCACAATCGATAATTCGGTAATTGTAACATAATTTTATAGTAATTTAACAAACTCGCGAGCTATACAGGAACGTTTTCAAAAACTTAGTTTCTTTCAAAAAGGAATTTTGTGACCGCGGGCCGCCACTAGTGTGCGCCCTTTGAACCAATATCTTGTTTAAATTTAAAAATAAGTATATCAAACCGCTTATAGTATTAATAAAGCATAGTTAAACAGCAAAAGGGTATTAACAGGTGGTTGCAATAAGTAGAAAAGGTTTGCGCACATGAGGAACTGTGCATTTAAAACCCCTATTTAAATAGAAAGCTTAAGATTACCTTAGTAAGAAGGATGCGAAAGATTATCAGCATTCCAAAATATTTTGTCTTTGTTTCTGAGATTCTTCCACCCGAAAACGAATCTTTGTTGACGATTCTAGAGTAGGAAACAGATTCTTGAAAACTAAATGAATCGTAGATTTTAGATTAGGAAATCAATTTTCAATTCTTAGAATCGAAAATAAATATTCGAAATTTAATTCTTGATTCTAGAATCGGATTTCGATTCTCGGTTCTAGAATCGGATTCCGATTCTCCATTCTAGAATCGGATTTCGATTCTCGATTCTAGAATCGAGAATCGGTTTTAACGACGCTGCAGAACCGATTCTTAAAGCTAAAGAACCGATTCCGATTCTAGACTCGGAATCGTTTGACAGCACTAATAAATAGCAGTGCTAAAGATCTTGCAAGCAGTACAAACACTTGGGAACAGTCAGTGGCACATCCAAAGAGCGGGCAACCGGGCTAAAACCCGCGCCACGCTGCGTACGTACATACAGATTGTCGCTGTTTTACTGAAACCATAACAAGTGAGTGCGACAAGAAAAAGATAAGCAAGTAATGAGTCCGACAATCTAGGGATTTGCGTATCCATGCATAATTTTAAAATTAAATTGAAAATTAATTTTTACTTGACTCTCTCACTATCTCTCTTTCTTATTGCACTCATTAGTGACTTACTTCTCCCTTGTCGCACTCATTAGATGCTTATGTTTCCAATAAAATAGTGACAATTTGTATGCACACTGCAAAGGCTGTATTTGTAACGTGAGACGATAAAAGAGCAGATTATAACAATTGTTTCGCTGGTTTCAGAGAGATTCTCGAGCCAAACAGAATTATCCAAGCAAATTAGTGGAACGGACAATACACAACACTTATACACAAACAAAGAAGAGGTAACACGACACGATAGTAAAAAGCATTATCACTTACGATTTCAAAACGTAAAAAATTCCAAAAAGTAAAAAAGAAGAATTAAAAGAAATTGTGAAATGAGCTTTTTGTTACGAAACTGTACAGTAAACTGAATACAACTAGTGAGAAATGAAGAAGTAAGAGAAAATTAAATAGCGATTACATTGAAATGGTATAGTTGCATCAGATGAATGCAACCACACAATTTGGAAGTAGGAACGATAGACGAGCGTACGCCCATCTGCAGAATGAAATGAAAAGCTACCAGAGCCTATAATAAATATTCAAGATCTGCAAGAAGGAGACTGTAAGAACAAAACCAGCTTTTAAATAAAAGAAATGTGTGCCAAGCAGGTAAGTTCTAAGTGAAGCTTCTTAGCGTGTTCTTACTGAAAGTGAATTTTAAATTATCTGATGTAACAGAAAGCGAAGGAGGTTGTGTCACGTTCGAGGTAGTTGTAGGAATCGCTATAAATACGTTAATGGGCACGAATGAGTTATATTAAAACTTAATATATGTAATTATTATTATCTCTTATCTATCTTACTTTTAGGCTTCTATTAGCTTTAACTGTTGAGTTTGTATTGTTTAATAATATATTAGACAATGAAGAGGCAGTCTGCGTTTTCATAGATAGGTAGGTAGATAACTAGTGTTTAAGCATATTTTAATGTTGGATTGAATTACCGAACAACTATTTTTATCTCCGACTTTGAGTCACTGTTAACTAGCTTTAATAATACGATTCCCCCGTCCAGTCAATGCGTGCGCACAGTATAGAGAAGACGTACAGAAGAAGGGCAGGGGCTGATCGATGCTCTGGAATGAAGCAATTATTTAGCATTTAGTTTGGTTTTAAGTTTATTATTAACTATAGAAATAAAAGAAGGTAGTGTAGCAATTACAAACAACAACTTTACTACAAATACTCATTTTTCATGGCTTAGATATCCAGAGAAACGTTGATAAGACCGTGCTGCATTTTCGTCTCTGTCTCCCATCTCCACGAATGAGTTTTAGTCATAGGCAGTACGTAGCTACCGGCGAAGAAGTTTTTGCCTATTTACCTCTGGCTTATTTCTGTTGCTAGGACTGACGCCGGAAGGTATGCTACTACGTTTTTAAATTTAACTTAATCTCTAGCTACTAGTGCAGCACAGGAATCTCTAATATGCAAATATGGATCACCTGTCTGAAGGATGAGCACTGGCAAAGACATATTCCCGTTTATTTCTCCAGTCTCGGCCCAGGTTTGAATGCAGTATTTCTCGGTGCTAATGTAAATATGTATACCACCAGACCACCGATGGTGAATTTTAAGTGATCAACAGCCGATGAAAACAATTTTAATTTGCTGCTGTTTAATCTTAAGTTAGGGGTGCCACAATCTCAATAAAACAATGTATTAATAGTTTTTAAAATCGGCAAACATAATATACCGTATACTTACTTATATTCTGGTTTTTAGGATACGGACATGCTGCTTTTTAAATTAACGAAAATGATTTACTGCAACTATCTAGGGAATGTTTTCCAGTTGCCAGTTCGGTGATGAATGTATTTATAAAGATGTAACTAGGTAATAAGTAATAAATTTTATGACGCTTACGTTTAAAAGTTATACGTGATCCAATAACTAGGTTCTATAGTAACCAAAGCATGTTGGTTAAAATAATAATAATGTTGCTCTCATGTCTGCAGAAGCGAAAGCTATTCTTTCACACTCACGTCCTTTTAATTATTATATTTCAGTAACGTTAAATACGCATCCCATACCGAATCGAGATACTTCTGCAGAATTTGAAATTGTATTGTAATGAACATTGCATTAAAAATTCATAGTCAAAAACTTCTTATTCATACCAACGGTGAATTCCAAATATGTCTCGCCGTCGCAGTTATAAATATATGCAGGTTTTTGTGGCATTCGGTCGGACAAACAATGATAATAGGAAAGTTATGCGGTGAGCCGGGTATAAATCTACCCACGTTCGTGAGTGTTATTGCGACGGGTCACGCGAAGCCTCGGACCCGCGACACTCGGGTTGCAATCGGCGACGGCCCAACCCCGACTCACCCTTCAAGAAAACACACATAATATTGAAAAAGATCGAATTGTCAGCACTTTCGTATGAATCGTGTGACATATACAAATAGCTTGCAGGGGAATAACTTTAGTGGACACTGGATCTCGATTACTAAATGGTTGAATGTGGAAGGAAATCTCTTTATGGGCATAAAATCTTGAATAAGAACGCTTTGGTCTCGCATTATTCAAAACAAGCAAAACATTCTGCGTTAATTTTGTCAATATTTTACATAAATTGTTTTTCTTCCTACTAGAAGTTGTATTCAGAACAGAGAGAGGCAACCAACAACTTACCCGTTACTTTCTCTTGCAATAAATGATAACAGTGAAACGAAATGAAAACAATCGATATTGTTTCGACGGAAATACATGTTTTAAATTTTCGCACCTAAAAAGTGTATGAAAAAGGTTGGCATCTACGTGCGTGCGTGCAATCGCACGGCTTTTAGTGCCTATTTTTTCATTTTTTTTTAAATTAAAAAATTAGGTTGTGTTAGATAAGTTGTTAATTTTGATAATTATTTATGTATATAGTCTGAATCCCCTGTTAAAGGTTAATAAATAATTAAGTGGTTATTAAAATGTTAATTGATTAAAGAAAAAAATAAAACAAAAAAATGTTGCTTTATTGCGCTGCCGAAACGTGTATGAGCCAAAACGGCTCGCCCTGAAACGTCTCTCCACCCAAACGTCCTTGCAGATAATTCTCTCCGCGTCTATACGTCTACGCGCTCAAACGGCTGCGCCCAAATCTCCTAGACGGCACATTTCGGTAGATACACTTTTTTTGTGGTTTTTCTAAATCCCAGCAAGCTTTTATGAAGAAATAAAAAACATTTTCTTTTTCATAAAAAAGAATTTACTTTTTGCTACCCAACAAGTGCTTTATTGCCACATTATGTGAGTGAACCCTTGAGTGAAGAAGCATTTGATGAAGGCTAAAGCCTGAATAGTTATACATAATATCAAATAAACTATTTTTCAAAACATAAACCACAATCATATTTAAGTATGGAAATGATCATGAAATGCTTTTCCCCATGTTTATAATATAATTTTTACCGAATGAGTGCAATTTCAACTGAGCAGTGTAATTAGTTAATGGATTAATTTGCGATTGTACATTGCACTGGAAATTACCCGTTCCACGAAAAACAGACCAGCTAGGGTCGATATTGGTAGTAACTGTAAAAACAAATCAATTACTGTGATTAATAAACACAATAAAAATGTAAATTATGAATCAATTCTTTTGTTAAATAATATGTTAATAGTATATTAAAACACAAGTTGCATAAGGCATTGTCTTAACGTACGAGTCCAAGATTGAAAAACGAGGGAGCGTAGCGACCGAGTTTTTCAATGGACGAGTGCGTCAAGACGCCTTATGAAACGAGTTTTTTATACTATTTTTTCTATTAAGGAGAATTAATGAAAACAGGTTATAAAAAATTGCTGCGATCAAATTTGGTAAATTTAGTATGTATATGTTGGCATACATACTAAATTTACCAAATTTGATCATGAATATATCATGAATACCAATCTTTGTTGGTGAAATTTTACTAAAAACAATGCTTTAAAAAACTCTCTTAAAACACTGTTTTTTAGCTAAAACAGTGCTTTAAGAATAACCTTAAAAAACCGAAAAAGAAAAAATAATAAACATGTGTACTTTTGCATATTGTTATTTTGCATGCATTTTATGAATGTTTTAATAGTAGGTGTCTACGATTTTGTATAACTTAACAAAATCTTTTACAAAAGTGCACCCCTAACTTATTCCTACATTATATTTTATTTTACAGAAAAAGTATAATTGATTTATTTTATAAATTGTGCTATAAACAAGTGTTCTCAAACTTTCGTAACCCGAGGATCCATTTAAAAATAATTAGAGACCCCAAAACGCAATAATTTTATTTCTACAAAAAAATATATCGATCGTGTACGTCTATACAATTTCATTCGTCTTGCTCTTAATAAAAAATAAAAACTTAAACATTTTTTTTTATTTAATGACAAATTTCACGAACCTCCTGGAATACGTTTCCAGGCCCCTGGGATTCCGCTGGCGATAGTTTGAAAAACGCTGCTGTATACAGCTGCTGTCAAAAATTAATAAGGCTTTTCTCCGCAGTAGGATGTACATGTTCTATACTGCTACATTGTTAAACTGTCCGAGAAAATAGCAAAAACTAAATTGTAGGGTGATAATTAAATTCTCCAGAATTAACGAAATTTTCTGAGGGCACTGGTGATCGTCACTAATGTAATGATTATCGACGTTCCGGTAATAGTATTTACAACAAATTTTGTGTGCCTTTAGATAAGTTTGTTGATTCTAGATCAGCTGTTCTTAAACTGTTGGTCGCAACACCCCCATAGTGTCTATGGGGGTGGTTTAGTAGTACATGGCTAAATATTTGAATTATATTATAAATAGTAAATAACTGAAACACACTATAATTACAGCCGGTTTTTGATATTAATAAAAAAATGTTTACGAAGCTTACATCCCCCGCTGGTATAATAGCACGGCATTTAGTGGCGGAACAAAAACTGACAGCTGACTGCCCCTACGCAAAAATTTTTCACCAAACTCCATTTGTATTTTTATATTAACAGCCTAGTAGGTATTTATAAACTAACCAACATAAAATTAATCAATCTTGGTTAAATTTAAACTTACCAAATAGTTGTTAACTGTAACTTTTTCAAATTTTTACACATACTTATAAAACAATGTAAATATTATTTTATTTATTACACCAAATTAATGTAAATTATAAGCAACGAAAATAAAAATATTAGGAAAAACTCGCCGTTCTTCGAGAGTCTTTTGTGGCAAAGTTATTAATAATAATATTGTCCATATAGCTAAGTTTTTATGTATTTATGTTTATGTTTCTTTTCCATTTTTACAAAGCTCATATTGTTAAATTTGAAGGTTTAATTTAAACTAACAGAACTGCATTTTTTGTATCTGCTTTCAAAAAAATAATAAATAAGCTATGTCGAGATGTAAGACATGTATTTAGTCAGCGATTATATTGAATTTTCATATGCTAATCATTAAAATATTTTTGTAAATTTAATAAATTTGAAACTGAAAATTATGAAAATATTTAAAAACGCAAGAAGTTGCTGTACATTTTAGACGTTTTAAAATTTTTACTTTCAAGTAAATCTTTCCTCCAAGAGATGGTTTCGGCAATGAGAACTAACAATGGTTAGCGTATCGCCTTCCAAATTTACAAATATACAGTGTACAATTTTCTTATTTGCATCGAAAACTAAACTGGTCGTATACGTACCAGTACATTCGAATATGTGCCTTATACAACGGACGCGTAGAGATCTGGTTTCTGCTAGATTTTATATATAGATGCTTTTGAATAAACATGTAGCACGACCAATAATCATTTATAAAACGTTGGTATTTTCAAAATAGAAGTTACGGAAAATGAATAAAGCACTTATGTCATCCTGTGTTCTTGTCAGTAATAAGCAAGGCATATGCATAATTCTCATTCAAATTTTGTTACACCCATAACACGCACCCTATACACTAATGTATTACTAGCGCCACCTATACGGGTAGCGCAGTATACCGCAAGCGAAGATGTCGCGCGTTACTCGGCTAAGCAGCAGCAGTCCGACCAGACCACCGCAAGAAGGAAGCAGGGGCGTATATCGCTAACAAAGTTAATGTCGAGTCCGTTGATATAGAATAGACTAAGAATTATCTGTCAATGGCAAGTAAAACAGATCGCCTTGTATTAGGATGTCTTCTTTCGGAGCAATATCTGACCACGCTCGACTACAACGCTTGCAGCTTATTGTTGTAGTGTGCTGTGTTGTTTATATATGTATTTTTGTGAGTTTGTCGAACTCTAATAAACGTTTAATTATTTTAATTTATTGTATCCGTTTAAAATTTTTACTTGGAAGTTCGTTAGCAACTACGTTACTTTCACTTCTAACAATTATAATTAAGTGCAACAAAACAGTCTTATGTACCTAGGGAGCAAAATATTAGCAATTATTTAAAATAAGTTATATGTTAATTTCATAAGCATTCATTAACTGGTTCCGTAAAACAAAATAAAAATTTAAAAATCTGTTAACAACGAGTTTTCACGGTTTGCACAATTAAATACTATTATAATTGTTAGTATACAAGTTTAATTTACCTAAATTTAGCATATAATATTGATTTTTACTATGGAGTTGCAACTAACTAAAAAATAGGCGGAGTTAATGCATATTTATAAAATTAACAATAATTGTTTCAACGCATATAAATGCTTGTTTTTAAATTTTAAGGTTCAAATATAATTTTTTGTAAGAGTTAGTTAAATCTAGCATTTAGCATTATTACAATCTCAGAATATTTAACATAATTTAATATATAATTTTCTTGCAGGGCTCGTCTGTGCTAATAAGAATGAAGTTTTCCAGTTCCATCTTTTGCGTGACTATATTTTTAAACAGATGCGTAAAGGTAATCTTATAAGTTTCTTTGAGAGCGCATTTAATTGTCTGGTTTTTAAAATACATCTTACACATTAAGGCCCAATCTTAATCTAAAAATTTTCTTTAAATTGTAAGGTTGCATTTGAACCAGCAGATGAAATTAGGTCTAAATGATTTATAGTAAATTTTATAATTTATTACTCCATTTTATTCGTTCTTTCTAAATATATAAAATGTGGCGATTGCACGCGGTCCTGCGGCGACTACAAGCTCCCGTTTATTTTATGGGCCCGTTAAATCAAACGGCGGTCTGGTAACCGCACCACACCTCCTTTTATTATAACATGTTACCCGTTACAGCGCTCTACCGCTATAAAAATCCATGTGGATTGAACTTTTCACACCTCATTTTTGGGGAAAATTTTTATTGTTGGTGTAATTTATACCAGACTGCTTAATAACACTGGTGTTTTGTATACGAATTTTATACGTTACATTTCCGTCGAAATAGTGCGTAAACCTTACCGAAAATGAGCTATATACTAAAAGCAAAAGAAGTGGCTTAATTAAATTCTTGAGATTTTAGTTTGGCGGTTTATGCGAATATTAGCACGGTTTATGAGGCCATAAGACGTTAAATTCCGTGTTAAGGCACAACCATTGAGTTACCTCTAAAAAAAGGGAACTATTTTATCTTTATTAATTCAGTGTTCATATTCATATTTATTTATTTTTATGGTACCATAAATAACAATTAAACTTTACTCGTTGTGTGGAGATGTTTTTGACCAATAAAATGCTACGTATTAATTTATGATACTATTAGTCATTTATTACTACGGTAACGTTACTAACCAGGACGAAGTTCAGCAATAGTTTTTTTTTGAATTATTGTAAGGGACAAATACTAGTCATTGGTGTGTTGCGTTACATACTGTAGGTAGATTCTAGTAACCTATGGCCATGCATTAAATATTGTACATAAACATCAAGTAATGTAAGTAAAAAAGTAATGTAAAGTAAAAAAATCAAAAAATTTAAAAAGCTGACCATAAGAAACAATAAGTTGAAGTGTTAACTTCGAGTGGATCTTCTCCACAATAGATATTAATATTTGCCGTATTTGCAAAAAAGCGTAACTTTTTATAATTATAACGTTGTACAGTTCACCGACTATTAGATTTCTAAGAAAACAAGCGGCAGTAATTTGAACTTGCGATAACCTGTGCATTTGGTTTTCGTACCGTATCTGTACGTCTTGTAACAGCGACTAAAGTGCACGAAAGCAAGGTAAGCGCTGTGCCCCACGGCTAATTACAAATTCCGCTTTGGATGTCAGACAAAAATTGCTACAATAACTTTATTTGTGGAATTATCAAAAATATGAAAAAAATAAAAAATATATTTTTTAAATAGAGCTATTTGATGGGCATAGTTAAAATCACGTAACTGCCGGAAAACGCGTTGTTGATGTTAAAAAGTATTTTATATTCTTAATTTTTCAAAGTAGTTAAAAATTTTTACTGATCTTAATAAAGTACTTTAAATAGTTTATCAAACTGATAAAAATTTATAACGATCGGGGTTTGCGTCTTTGAATAAATAGTTAATCAAATTCAAATTTTTCAAAAATTCCTGGAAGGCGTCAGAGTAAACTTTGGGAGATTAGTAACAAATAAATAAATGTGTAGTTCACTGCAAGGGTTATCGGCTTAAAAAGTTAAAAAAACATCGTGTGGGCTGTGCTTAAATAGTATATTAAAACACAAAACAAAAGTTGCATAAGGCATTGTCTTAACGAGTGCGTCAAGACGCCTTATAAAACGAGTTGTTTATACTATTTTTTCTATTGAAGAGAATTAATGAAAAAACGTTATAAAAAATTGCTGCGATCAAATTTGGTAAATTTAGTATGTATATGTTGGCATACATACTAAATTTACCAAATTTGATCATGAATATATCATGAATACCAATCTTTGTTGGTGAAATTTTACTAAAAACAATGCTTTAAAAGACTCTCTTAAAACACTGTTTTTTTAGGTAAAACAGTGCTTTAAGAATAACCTTAAAAACCGAAATAGAAAGAAATATTTATTGAGATGTTTAAAATGTTTAAAAGTTTAAAACATTGCGATTCTTTTTGGATTTTCAAAATTAGTTTTACTTCATCGTATACTACCCACAAAGAGCTCTCCAAACAGTTGTTGCTGATCCCGATCAGACAACTACCTTTTTTGTAAATGGGCGTTAATGTCGAGATTTTCAAAAAGTTGCAGCGGCTCTCATTTTGCAGCTAGAGCGTTCGGTAAAAAAGTTTTTGATTTACCTTAAGTTCTTCTCTCAAAATTTAGTTTTGGAAAAAATGGTAGGTATACTGGGTGTTTTATAACTCTAGAGACAAACTAGAGAAAGCTGTTAGGAAGACCATTTTATATGATAAAGTTAATATCAATATAATTATGTCTAATTTCCTGTTTTTACTCAGTTATGGCCAATTTCATGTTTTTTTAAATAGTAGGCTCTTTATTACACAAGAAAAAAACTATAATGTAAAGTACGAAGAGAACGATTTATTGAAAAATTACAAACAAATGTTTAAATTGTTTCCACTAGCTCGCAAACAGCTTCACAGCGACGTAATTAACATGCGTAAAAAAGAGGGTCAAGTAGGCTTTGGATGTCACGGTCTTGCTGATCCTACCTAGTATAGCATATGGTGTACTGGGTAGGATCAGCAAAACAGTGGTTTTCCAGCTCCACTTCATCTCTTTGTTTTTGAACGAATGCTACAAGCTAATTGCAGGTAAATTACCCAACTAGGAATGTTGTATTTGGAATGGTACACCTCTATGAAGTGCAATTTTGGGAAAATGCTATTTTGGTACGAGCGCTTTGAGAAAGTTCACTTCAAAAATGCGCTTATGAACTATGCGTTTTTGGAAATTGCTCTTTTGGATAAAATTTACTATCGTATACCAAGTAGTGCACTACAAATATACATATTTATAGGAAATTAACCACCCATATTGACTTTCAACGTAGACGTCGCAGTATTTTAAGTAAATCTAACCTTAAGTTAATCAAATTCATTAACCAAATTTGCATAGCAAGCTTGTGCCTGCGATAGAACGTTACACACTTTAACACCCAAATTGGGTTAATAAAAACAATGTTATATAGAAAAAGATAACCGTTTCCTTAAAGCTTAACCAAACTTTTGATGATATACCAACTTACGACAACAGTTTATTAAAACCTGTTAGGATACCACGTTGGGTTGGTTTCTTGACTATCTAATGTTAATTAAGATGTGCTCGCGCTTTAACCACGATATTATAATATAAATGGACTAGAAAGACGGGATTTTCACAATATCATCATTATACGACTACTTCCAATAAAAGTTAAAATATTCGTTTATGCGAAGTCAGGGAATGTTAAATTCTTTTGCTAAAGTACGTACATCGATACCTGCATTCGGTTTCAACGCAAGATTATAAATACATACCTAAATTTTATTGCATATCATACATTTCCCTGGGGAGTTCTTTCAAAAAACAACGGTACGAAGCGCGGTAAATAAGTAATGCAGATGAATCGTCCATTTTAGTGCCTATAAATTTAATAACTAGATTTGTTTATATGCGGCCTATGTAGGTAAATTACCGGGGTCACATTACAAATTAATATAGAGTAACCACCAAGAACAGGCCGCAACCGCCTACTGACAGTCAACAATAAATCACAATTATCAACCCCTAGCGACCTGTACGCCCTTAATTCACGCACTTGGTTTCAACGAACTTCGTAGGTACGTACACATTATCCTCTGATATCAAGAAGAAGTTTGTGATCATTGTGAGATTTTCCAATTTATAAGACTTTCCAGTTTGTTCGTTTATGTAAATCCACAGCAAGATTAATTGGAAATGAAGTGCGAATAAAAAAGGTTTTCTCCTAGTTAGTACAGACAATTTAGATAACTACTGCACTTTTCCACTACGTATCTGTTTCTATCCAACACCAGCTTCAAAAAATTGGTTCTTTTAAGAGCAATACCAATACTACTGCAGAACGTGTTAACTCGACAAATTAATTCAATTTGGCCCACGAGGGCAACACAGCTTCAACTGGTTGTTCACGTTTACTTTTTCATAAAAGGCAATAAAAGAGAATGTAAACGCAGTACGTGCGTTATTGTTATTATGGCAACAATACCCAATAGAATATTTTGAAAAGCCTTGGGTAGTTCGCTGTTTAAGCAGATGGATTATAAAATTTGTTAAAATTGTTTTGCTATAATAATTACATTTCAACTAACTCTATTTAAATATGCATTTTAGACAGTTGCAAAATAAATTCCATGAGCTAACTTTTGGGAAATATATTGAGTAAGCAAGAAACTATTGCGTATATTTTTTTTAGAGGTATACCTAAAAGGTGTATAGTGAAAAAATTATTTTCATGGCAAAATTAAACTGAAAAACATAGCTTCATTATAAATCTTGCTAGCATATTGCTATATTAAGTGTATTAGTAATGGCCAGATTACGCATGTTATGGTGGTACAACTTTTTACAAAATAGGGGAAAAATACGCATTAAGATTAAGTAACTGCCGAGTCAGATTCAAACGTTTTCGAAGTCCAAGTATAACTCCGTCAAAAGAAGTATCTCTATGTAAGAGCATATTACTAAAAATATTAATTAGAAAATGTTATGAAAATAGAGCGCTTAAAAAAGAGATAACTGTTTTAAGAAGATATTTTTGGTATGTTAGTAAATACATACGCAAATTTGGTTAAAAGCCAGTAACAGATAAAACCTAAAACCTTAAAGTGTAAGCGAAATTTTCATCAATACCATGTTCGTTTTCCAGTTAAATCTGTAAAAAATATTTCGTTTCAAGAAAAAAAAATAATTATCCTCTTGTTTGATTTTTTTTCTGATATTGTTTTAAGAACCTTTGAAATTTTGCGTTAAAATATTTATACTGCTCGGAATTTTGCCTGGAAAATTAGAAATTTTACATTTCCAAACTCCGTTTGTGGCGTAGTTCATAATATAAATGAAAAGGTTTTTGTTTTATTTGTTTTTTCCGACAAAAAAATGTAATACACATTCAACGTTTCGCCGCAGGCTTTTTAAAAAGCTTTAAAAAGCCTACTTTGTACCAAAGAACAGCTTACTCATTAAATCAAAATATCTAATATGTAGTACCTATTTGATGTTTGAACAGCAAATGTTAGAATAATTAGTTAATGATAGAAAATTTTGCACTACAGTGTTACGAGTAAAAACGTGGACTGGAACCGACTAGTTAATTTTTTTTGAGCAAGTAGGTATTATAAATAATTAAATATATTTTTGAATATGAGTTTTTTATGAAAACTATCAAAATGCATTTAACTAAAGAACTAATTTAAGTTTACAAAATTAATATGTTTTGACTGTTATTTAACTTTTTCCGATAAAATAACATCAACTTCAATCGTTACATTTTTGTAGCACAAAGAAAAATTATGAATATGAGTAAAACACTACGTTGTACTGTAACAATTTTTCAAATACATTAATCAAAGCAGGTACCTAACTTTTACAACTAAACTAGTTACTTTATTCATCTCAAGTATCTATATTCGGTGATGGAAAATCGAATAGTATGTGAAAATACTTCAAAATACACTCACTGTCTACCCTGTGTTTACTAATCAGAAAATGAGTTTGGTATTGTTTATTAATAATCAAAATGGTGGCGCTATTTCTCCGAGGTAGTGGCGAATGTGGACATATTCGTGTGCATTCAAGTGGAAGTGGGTGGAGGTAGTGTAGATACCGGACACGGTTGCTCCGTAGTCCGTCAGCTGACCGGAAGTGCGAGCCATTGTCCTGATCGATCGACAAAAGCACCTGCGATCCTTTGCGACTAACTTCCGCTCGCATTAGCTATACACGCAATCATTACTTCGATTTTAGCTATAGTCGAGCTATGCCGCTTTGTAGGAACGGAGTTTTAACGTTATATTGTATAATTTGAAATTGCTTTCACTGACTCGATGCTTTTAATTCCTTTGGAATTTATTAAACCCGTTTAAAATCATATTAAAGTCATAGAACTAGAATAAACATGTTTAGAACCGTCAACAAACTCTTCAGTGCTTTACCAACGACGTTTTGGAGGGTGCAGAATCAAGCGCCGCATCGGGCCCTGAGAAATCGTGTAATAGACTTTAAATAATTCTAAATAAAATAATACTGAATTCCTGCGATCAATTTAAATCGACTGAATCCCATTAACCTATATCCCGAAATTCTACTGTGGAGTGTTAATTTTACAAAATTCTAAAAATTTAATTAATTTTGCTGTGTACTTCTCAAATAATTTAAAGTTTAGTTTGCACCTGCATAAAATATCGTAAAATTCATAAAAATAAAGTAAGAAACTACGTTGCATGCCAGCATGCATAAAATGATTTGTTTTGAAAATCAAAACAAAGTTTTAAATATTAGTCTGTGAGGGTGATTGAGTGTGTGCCGCCGTTTGTTCCCTTGTATCTCCGCATGTCATTTTTTAAAAGGGAATTTTTAGAATGCAAAAAGAATACAATGTAGAAGACGTTAAAACAAACCTGAAGATTGTTTTATTAACTCTATAACGTATTTGCAAAGCAGCAAAAGCTGTTTGGTAAATGAGGAAAATTTGATAACCTGGACAATCGATTTTCTTTTAAATTTGTAAGTCAATAGAGCTACAATAGGGTTTATATTTAGTTTTTGCCTTAATTTTCTGTAGTTTTTCATCACGAAGCGCTCTATTACTTTTGAAATTTGTGCTTCTACATTTAATAAGTAGAAAAACGAGTAACAGAAGAACAAAGATCTAAACTTAGATGCACTAATTATTAGCGGGCTGCTTTTCCCCCAATCAATTGTTCTACGATGCATTATATTTTCTGGTCTGCGGTATTATTTATTCCTAAACTTCCTTACAAAAGGAAAAATTAAGTAGTGTTCACGAAAGGAGTCAAATGATGTTTCAATCAGCACAACAGTAACTCAATAAAATACTCGACAGTTTCCGTCACCTATAATTTTAATTAAGTATATACTTTTTACGTTGTTTTATAGTTTTCCGTTATTATATACTTTAAGGTAACTGATAGAGCCAATAGTTATGTACTATGTTATAAAGAATTGTGAATGGACATTACATTTCGAACATCCTATGTAATAATCTGCTGTTTTTAACATTCCATGCAGTATTTTATAATATGTTAATAGCTTGTGCAAAATATTTTTAAATATTTTTGGTAAATATGAATTTGATAATATTAACCCAAGAATTCTATAATTTTTGAAAATATTGAAATAACTTGGAAACCACTAGTTTTATATATACAAATAAACGTAGATCTTAAAAATGCAATAACATTCAGAACGATCCATTTAAAATAAGATAGTAATATGTCGTACAGATATAACTCAACACCCAGTATTATAGGTAATTATTTTAAGTTATGCAATAATTAATTACCAATAACTTTTATTAAGACAACAATTTGACGTTCTAAATGGTTTAGGAAATAATAGTGGGGTGACACTTAAATGATTCGCTCTGTATACAGTGCGTTCAGCCAGAACTGCGTGCCAGTCTAAATATCTACTTGAAGCAGTTCTCGCTGAACATACACAAATGAATGGTTTCTTTATGATTTTTCGATTCGAAAAATTGTTTTTGTTATTAAAATTTTACAAAATCTGAAAATAGTACTTATACAAAAATATCCAAACCCAAATTTAAATGTTTAATTACAAAAAATATGAAACCGTTCAAAAAGATAATTGAGTAGAAAAATTGGAAATGCCGAAAATGTAGAAACGGTACTTCATTATTTCTTTGGTACAAAGTTTGTCATTTGTTTTTTCGGATACTTTGAACATTCGTAATTTTTCCTCTCAATACTCTTTTCGCATTATTCTTTTTTTTGTAATTTATTATGGATTTATTTTCAGTACGTGATTAAACACTTAAATTTAAATTTGAATGGTCAGTTTTAGATTTAAAAAAATTGTAATAATTGTAAAAATATTGGTCGAATCGAACATTCGTAGAGGAACTTTTTGTTTAGTTTTTTAAGTCCTTAGAAAATTTTACCGATAGCTTTGACTACGTTCAGCATGGAGCTAATAGTTACTTACATGTCAGGAAAGCGATGCTTTGCAGGACGAGGGGTTTGTTGAAGTAGGAGACCATAGACTGAGTACTTTGAGCTCTCGAGTCCCATAAAGACGCTTTCATGACGTATTACGTATACTATTTTTTCTGCAATAGCTTTAACTAACAAGAAAAATAACTTATCAATTCGATTGACAGTTATTATTGACAGGAAAAAAAGTTTAATCAAGTATGTTAGATAGACGTATGTTTGTATCTCCAAGGTAATATTTAAAAATCAAAAATGTAATTTCAAAACAGTACTGTAAAGCAAGGTTTCATTACACCACTCAGTACTGTAATGAGCTACTTTACTGCCTCAAAAGAGTCGTGTAAGTAGTTACTTCCCTGCCGGTTACAATAAAAACCAATAACTATGCCAATGTAATAAATGAAATAATAATATTGAATCGTTTATAGTTTTTGAGGGCAGTAATGTGGCGAATAAAAACATACTTACTTTACAATAAATTATCATTTATCAATAGTAATGATTGATTTGACAAAATTTTTTTCATATTTAATTGCCAACTTCTATTACTGAAAGTTGCAAACAATAACTTTTTCTGATTACCACAAAACGTAATTGAAATATTTATAAGATATTAATATTTTGGAGCTTGTAGTTCTTAGTGGCGCTGAGTGAAACTCAGTAACACAAAACTCTTAAATTTCTTGATATTAAATTGTTATTATTTGAAAGAGGTTCTATACACATTTTTGTAGATAAGTCACATATTTTAACGAAGACTAAATTACCTGTAAATAATTTGTATACAGTTTATTTAAATTGTTTTTTGTTTGCATATGTATTATAATCACTTACATACAGAAGCTGTTGAACAACCGCCACCGCACCTTCTCCGCATATATTGAAATTTGTTTTAAAACTTTTGAAATTTTTAGAAATTTTATATATATTCGCCAATTTTATGAAAACGTTTTAAACAGTTTAAAATTTCAGTTTTTATATTATATAAGGGATGCTTTTTTAATAATTTAAAGTTTTTGCGTTTTTCAATGATTGCTTGAAAATTTTAAAAAGCTTGAAAATTTTTGAATCCAAAATTCGTATATTATATAAAAATCGTTAGGGGGGCACTGAGAGGTAGTAGGAATTTTGCGCTTGCACATATCGGCTATTTGACATGATTGTGTAGAATAAGAATCCAAGATTTTTTTCGAGCGCGTTTATATTGAAGTAAAGAACCCCTCCCCTACCAGCTTATTCTTTGAAGCAATCGCCTGGTTTTATGATATTTTGTATTTTATAGTTGCAACCAACGACCGAAAGGAGACCTCCCAGTTATGTCTTCTCTAAGAAAAGTCGTTCCACTGTCATTTAAATGGCTAAGAAGTTGATTTATAAATTTGTTTTAAACGATTTTGATATTTTTTGAATTTGAATGTTTGTAAATTTTTTAAAATCTTGAAATTTTAATTTTGAAATATTATTAACATCTGAAAGTATTGAATGTATTTTTTAATATTTTGAAATTTTATAATTTATTGATAATTATAAATTTTTTTGAAAATTTAGAAATGTTTTGAAAATATTTAAAAAATTTTAGAAACCCTGCAATCTCGTTTTAATTTGTTAGCTCTTACAAAGAGCCCTACGGATTGCACAATGGTGTGTTGTGTAGTGACCAAGGCCTTAGAGTCAGCTTCTTTAAGGCAGAGTTGGTCTTTTACGCTAGAAGACGAAGACTAAAAGGTTTCATCAAACCGAAACTCTTCGGTCACTCCGGAATAACTTCAACCCTTTAGATTTAAACGTTTGGAATAACCTAGAGCTTAAACCCTAAACACATAGAAGCAATGAACACTGTCTTTGCTATGGCTTTGGATGCACTTTTAACCTTTAGCTTTTTTTAAAGAAAAGGCTGCCAAGACAACAGTGAAAAGACGAAGGAGGGTTCCTGAAACAGGCACGTATCCCATCCCTTACGATCCAACACATTCTCTCCTAGGTGGGAGAAGCGAGTGCATGCGATCTTTATTCTCCTTTAACAAACCATTCAATATTGCCATACCTAATAGAGAAGAGTGGATTCAAATCGAGAGCCTTCTTAAAACTGCAGGTCTATCTAGTCTGGTTCACAGACGGATCGAGGATAGTAAAAAGTAAAGTAGAAGTAAAAAGATGCAGGTGTTAATGCTATATGTCTATGGCAAGTTTTTCGCCACAGTGTTCCAAGCACAGATTTTTGACTAATTTTTATCATCGTAGCTTTTGTTCAAGGAAACCTCCGTACGGGTTATGTCATCAAACTTATCTATATGTATATGTTGCAATAGCCAAGCGGCTCTCGAGGCTCCTGGTTCTGTCATGACCAAATCAATGCTAGTTATGTACTATTGTCACACCTTAAACAGTCCCAGTTTACATAATTGAGTCAAGCTGCTTTGTGCGCTTAGACACAGTAACATTAGTGAAAACAAGAAAGCTGATATCTTGGCCAAGACGGACTCTCAGCGAACCCCCTTTGGTTTGGAGTCGGTTTTTGTACTATCCAGACCAGAAGCAAAAATTTCATTACTTCAGTCTCAGAGCCTTTATTATTATTTATTATTATTTCAGCGTTTGTTAGAACATGGTTCTTTCTTCTTCTTAAATTGCCATCTCTCTTCAGAGGTTGGCTTTTATTATGGAGAATTATTTTTGATGTTGCTGCTTGGAAGAGTTGAAGAGAAGTGCAACCAAACCATTCTTGCAAGTTTTTCATCGATGATATTCTTTGTCGTCCCACCGATCTCCTGCTCCCAATCTTGTGGTTCTTTAATTACAATTACAATTCTTTAATTACAATCATTATAAATGAAACTTGTTTCGTTAATAATGTTTGCTTAACAAAAACAATATTAGATCAAATAATAGCAATTATGTTTAAAATTTTTTTGATTTTTTAACATAGTTACAAAAAGAATTAATACAAATAATTCAAATATAGATTCTTCTTGCAAACTACAGAAGCGAGAGCATGTAGTTTTGACAGGCATTACGCATAGGACATACAAACCTTACCCACAACTACTTAATCACAAAAGAAATTCCCCACTCTGTGACGTATAATGTAACATACCATTACAGTAAAACAAATAATAACTGCATGTCTCAAGTATAAGAAAGAAAAGGAAAGCTTTAAAATTGAATCAATTGTAGAAAATGCACTAGGGAAAGAGACAGATGATATTGATATACATCAGAAACAATAAACAACATAAAAGCAATAAAATTATTTCATAAAACATAATTGCAAAACGTTGAATATGAACGTGCAACTGTTTTTATAACAGTGTTAAACTATTGCTATCGAGCAAATATAACCTTCAAATTTGTTTTTGGTTTAAGTTTTGATAAATAATACGACTTGTTTCCAGTGATTACAATCTAGTGAGTAGCTAAAGACCTAAGAAGTCACAGTCAAAGAAAGAAAGAAAGGTAGCAGGTAGCCTGCACTTACTGATTTTCAAAACATTAATTTTCTAAAATTGATATTAGTATCTAGTATTTGATTATTACAGTGATAGAGAAAATATAATTTTTTAATTGATTAGCATAGATTATTGTAAAACTGATTTTAAAATGCAATAGCAAATTATTTTCCATAACATTTACGTAGAAATTTTTTCAGCGTTAAATAAATAGGAAAATAATTTAGAACTATGAAGTTATTAGAGTAAACCAATAAAAATATTTTAGTAGAAACTATTTGTAACTGCAGGGCATAGTTAAACAAACGAATTTAATAACAGTGGAATCTTCTCGAGTAAAGATCTGGAATGCTTCCAAAATACGTTACTAACAATTAATTACTTCTGAAGTATTATTTTGATAAAGTATCTTGAGCTTTGGGATCCATAGTTCACCAACAAGTTGGGGAAGTTAGTAAGTTAATAACCGCAGAGAAAATATAAACTTTCACCATCCTTTTTCATTAGTTCAAAGTTTTGATAGCAATCGCTACACCTACCCCGTATGAATACAGCTAAATTACTTCATATTTTTATATTAACTTTAACAATATGGTATAGCGTTACCAATAAAACACCTGTAAGATTGTAACAATAAACCGATGCTAGCTAAACTCTCTTAAACTTGATCCATCCGGTAGGGTAAACCCCAGTGAGCGATTTTCCCACGAACATTTAAACTTTTTGCACTTTTGTTCCTTCAGATTAACCTCTAATCGTAAGTCTTCTGTTAGCTTATAAGATAGCAACGTAAAGTTGCCTGAATTATAAATGTAAAAGCGATATAAATACATTCAGAAGTTTCAACAACCTAATGTAGTCGAGTTGTTCACGAAACTCTATACGCGCTTCTGCATATTTTAGTTGGCTGTGTAAATGGAAGCGGCGTTCTTGTTTGGTTTTGAGCTTAGTAAGCACATTTTCGGGTAAATTTGTGTTCGGTTGAGTAGCACTTTGAATATACGGATTTGAGATAAATACAGCTTTATTCCAGATCATGTTAATGTTATCAGGGATATTCTAATTCAGCCTACGTCTGTAAACTCACATACTCTTTGCGTTTGCTTATTCTAGAGGTTGAAGCAGTGCCATCAATTTATGTTTAAACTACTACTGTAGAGTAAAACAATAGAGAGGTCTATATATAATTGAAGACACCCAATCTTTTAGGATTCACTAAAAAACACTTTTTAACAGCAATAACTAAATCCAACTAATTCAATTAATATATTATTATATTTTAGGTGTTTTAACTTTTTTAAATATTTCCTCAATTCTTGGAAATGGATAGCAATGCTATTGGTGTCTCATTATGCTGTACGGGTTTTGCTTTAATGTTCGCGTTTAATCTCGGCATTGTTATTAACATGCAGTGTATTTATTATAAGAATTATTAACACGTAAATAAAAATACCTTGCTTTTTTTTCTCTTTAGATTTGATCATAATAGATTCACGTCAATTTTATTAGGATGCTTCTGTATTTAGTGATAAATGAGCATACGTGTTCATTATTTTAAAGTATGCAAATTGCCCCGTGTACTGTATTTATTTCATATTCCAGCTAAGACGGACAATGTCATAACCAGTGAAGTGTTACATTATCTATGTTTTACCTGTAATAGAGTAGTGTAACAGATATGCTTAGAATTCCGATTTCTAGTGTTTTCTAATATAAACTATGTTGCAATCACCTAATAGTTTCTTTTCTCACTTTGCTTTTACAGGACAGTGATGATTTTGAAAATTACTCGCTTATGAATTTAGGTAAACGATCAAGATTCAATCGTATAGCTTTACTAATATAAAACGATTATTAAGGATTAACGCAAAATGACTTTATTTTACGACAGAATGTTGCATGCTGCATTTACAACATGCTGTGCAAAATAGACAATTTTTTTGACTATGCTATATTCATCACCGTATGAAGAAGCATAGTTTAGAAATTCCATTGCCATTAGATTTAATCATTTGATAATATTAATCTGCACTGATTATTAGTATTTGTATTAACACTTATGTCAATACACTGCAGAACCAGTATCTATTACTAATACTCTGTGTTTTGGTCATTATCAATTCATTATCATCTTCAGTATTTAAATATTCCATCTCTGGATGTACTGTTGTCCCCACGCTGTTCAATCATTGGTTGCTTACACCCACTGTGTTCCTGCGATCTTGTTAATGTCATCTCTCCATCTAGTTCAAGGTCTTCCGCAGTGCCGTCTTTCCGTTCTTGTCCTTCACTCGGCAACCTTCCTACTTCATCTATTATCGTCTCTTCTTCTTAGGCGTCCTATCCATTGCCATTTTAATGTTGCGATGAGTCGGCCTATGTCTTCAACTCTGGTTTTGTTCCTTATCCAATCATTTGATCTTTCGTCTTGAAGTTTCACTCCTAGCATCAACCGTTCCATTGCTCTCTGCGTAACTTTCATTTTTTCATCATAATTTCCGCGAGGGATCAGGTTTCTGAGACATACGTAAACGTTGGAATGTTAAACACCCTAATTTTAAAGTGTTGAGGGTATGTTGCTGATTCGAACATATTTCTCAGTTTTCCATACGCAGCCAATTCTAGTTTAATTCTCTTTTCAATTTTTGCTTCTTGGGTTTCTTTTTTAATAGTTAGTTTTTGCCCTAAGTATATAGTATTTGTCGACTGCTTATATCAAATCGTTTTTGCCGAAACGGTGGTATATCGTCTTTGTTTGCCATAATATTTGTCTTTTAGATATTCGTTTGTAGTCTACCATTTGTGCTTTCTCGAGATCCATTATCATCTTTCTAAAATTCTCTATATTGCTTGCTTATAGAACAATATCTTCCGCGAAACGTTAATTACATAGATATTCTACATTCATAATAATCCCTAGTTTATCCCAATTTAAAGTTTTGAAGACGTCTTCTAATAAATTTGTAAAAATGAAGGTTGGGTATAACGCTTGGTTATATTCATGTGCTTTTTTTCGTAACTAGTCCTACGGTATGAATATGGTTTATGGAACTGTATCCCTGTTTGACACCTGTTGGATCTGGAATTTGAAAAGCGTCTAGACAGTTTGTTATTTGGTTTGTTATAATTTTTGTTAAAAGTTTATATGTATGCGATAAAAGTGGAATCGGACAATAGTTTTTTAGGTCTTTTTTGTTTATTAGCATTACATTAGGATTTTTCTATGATTCGGGTGTTGCTCATATTTCTCAGCATTGATTAAATAGTGTTCTAAAAGTGTTTCTCTCGTTTTCATTGGTTCTATTACTGACTCTGCAACTTTATTATTTTCTTTTTTGTAAAGCTATCTTTATTTCATATTTACTTATCGGTTGATATCTTCTGTGTTGTGTCTAGATAATTCTGCTCTTTTATCATTTAGGATGGTAGGTGGTTTTCTTGCTTTTGATAAGTTCAGGTTTTCGTAGAATTTCGCTATGTATTTTAGAATGTCTGGGCGGTTATGTAATGTAATTGTAATTGTAATTTTTGTGTCATTTACTAAATTTATTATTTATTTCTTTTTATCTTCTATTTTCCGTCTGATAACTTTTGGTCCTTTGTTTTCTTCAGTTTTGATCGGAAATGTGGAAGTCTATCTCATTCTTTGGGCGTTCATTGGACCATACCCAATTTCTATGTTCTTTTTTAGTAAAGAATCTATTCGTCGTTTTTAATTGGTGTTCTTTAAAAAAGGTTTGCTAATGTTTGTCGTGTCATCACGTATTCCCATTCCGTTTCTCCTCTTTGATATTTTCCTATTTTTGCATTTAAATCTTCAATTAAAAGAGGTTAGTATGTTTTGTTTTTATCGTTGCTGTATCAATGTCATAGTAGAACTGGTCTACTTCATAGTGGGTATGTAGATCTCCAAAAAAATCTTGCCCAAAAAGATGCCGTTTGTAGCCTCTAAAAGAATTCCTTACAAAAAAAGCAGGGAAAAAGTAAGTAAACCATTAAACTTGGCTTTTTTCGCCATTTACAGAGTAGTGCCTTAACGGAGAGTTTCGAACTGTTTTGTACTAAGGAAATCTTGTTAGACATTTGCATATGTTTCCGTCTTTATCGGAGACTTTCTTCAAGCCATGTTTGTCAGTAGGTTTTTTCTCCATCAATGCATTTCACAGTAAATTTGTTTTCGGACATTTTTCAGGGATGTTTTTCCATAAACCGTAAATACAATTTATAAGCAAAAGCTTTTTGTTGGTGGCATGTTATGAGTATGACTGCTGCATTTCGGAGAAGGTAATGTTTGGTCTATCTTGTGCCGCCGACGACGTGGAGTCACACTGCAATAGCCCAGGAACTTGAGACCGTTTAGCGTTTTGCTGTGTTAAGAAATGTAGCGTAATGCAATAAATGTCTGGTAATAAATGATTTTGTTATTAGTGAAATATAATATGAAATTACGCGCGCGGCTCTGTATCTTTAATACCAACTTTTCGTAAACTGTTGAAATCAAGTGCTGCTTTCGCCTTTTAAATGAACAGACGAGAGCTGCATGCTTCACCCTCTGTGTTTGTGTTCGAAATGACAGCAGCATATTCTATTCCAATAATCTAAAGAAATAGTAGACATCATACGACCCAATTCTTGTGAAACATTATAGCGGTCTACTGTGCAAGGGAAAACTGTTTTTACACAATAAATTTATGGGTTCTCGTAGTGGGAACCTTTCGCAGCTAAAATTTGCGACAGGTGAAAGGGATGCGGGTTAATATATAGGTAGCAGCAAGACAGAACTGAGTTAGCGGCGGAGAACTAGTTGCTTAGTTGCCTGAGTTGGCGGACTTAACCGCACGGATTCATTTCTGTAGGGATAAAATCAAAATTTTGTCTGTAAGCACCGACACCCACAAAATATATGTTGGAAAGAAATACTTTGTATTCCGAATTATAACAGTATAGATACCTCCATTAGTTCTTGGTGTTTTTTTCCATTGCTGACCGTTGCTCTCTTTGTTTATGTAAAAAATAGAACTGATTTTAAAATTACGTAACCTACAAATAAATATTTTAACTGCATTTTATAGCTATACCGTGTGCAAAAGCGATCATGAGAAATACGAAAATGTTTTATAGTATCTCTCCGGACAATGTTAATTTTTACTGTCATAATGAGGCCTTTCTCTAATTAGTTGGCAGTAGTTTTAATTTTTTTGGGCTTATTTGTTATAAAAAACAAAATAAAGTTTGCAAGAACCCAATTGTACGGTCAGTGTACTTGGAATGAAGAACGTAAGCGACTCGATAGCAGATTGAGTCTTATTGCTTAAGTTTCTCATGCTGAGACAGAGACAGAGAATTTTTATTTTTAAAACTTTTATTTCTTGATTTACGAGTAATCCCAAAAAAAAATTAAAACTACTAACAACTAATTCAAAAGAAAAGTGTTCCTTCTGATTGATACATTAATAATTGTCCGAATTTGTTCAGGAAGATAACAATCTAAATAATTTTTATATTATCCCATTTTATATCTACGAAAAAAGTTACTGTCTTTTGCACTCACAGTAAAGAACAAGTGTATTCGTCGACTCAGCCTGTATATTGTTGCGTACTATTTTTTTCCGATCGTGTTTACAGCGACCTATGACATCGTAACTACAACCTTTTTAACATGGAAAAACTGTTTGCATTTTCAAATTGTTTTTGCTTCATACACTTACAGGGGCACTAATTGTCAAGTTGATACAGCGTCTCCTAACATATAGATTAGATACATTCAACCGCTCTAGATTCGAACCGGAGCACGTTTGGTAGAGCAGTGCTAAAACCAGCGGCCTTAATGGCTGCTCTACCGCCCGCTTCTATAAGTAGCTAAGTTGCTTATAGTAGATTAATTTAGCATGATATTATGCAATAGGGTAGTTGATCGGTAGTGAAATAGCATGTTAATTTAAGTCAGTCAGCAGTTTTTGTAACTTAAAGATGATGACGTTTGAAATTTTGTCAATATTCAGTATTATCTTTATAACGATACTACGCTAAAATGCTAAATATCGTTTCTTACGAAAACCGGTCATACATAACTCTAGATAATATTATATAGCCATCTAGTCGATGTACGTATTAACGATAGATTTAGTTAAAAATAACTGATTTTATTTTTCTCAAAAAGTAAAAATGTCAGTCACACCCTTCAAAACACAAAATATACCACACTACATGAAAAGCAGTACGTATTATATCTCAAATCGTCAATTTTCCATTCAATTCCCAACTTTCCGTTCACAAAGGCAATCCAGACGCGTGAAGAACCAGCAATATGTTCACAATTCAGTTTACTTTTCATCAAATCGAAGGGAAAGTCGAAGTCGTTTTATTTTTCCCCATCTATATGGAAATTATTTTAAGGACAGTTTTCGTAAAGTATATGTTGATTTAGTACGAGGTTTGAGCAATTTTAAAACTTGTTTGGGCTTTTTATACAAAAGTTTCAACTTAAGGGAAAACTGTTGGTATACTACATTTTCTTTTGGAAAACCTGCAGAAAGAAGTTTTGCAACGATAACTCTTAAGTACGTAAAAATATTCAATTTAATAATTATTTAAAATGTCAAACTTCAAAGAATTACAATAAAATAAGCGGTTTGTAGCCTTTTAAGCTTTACATATTGTTCTTTAGGTGTTTTGAACATGAAATACATGATATATTTGCTAACCATCGTGTATTTTTTGTGCATATTTTAATTTTATTACCGTTAAAGCTGTAACATCATTGTCTAATGACTGTAACTACTAATTCTTTTCAAATACCCGATTGTCAACACATTTTTAGCAAAATAAATTTCACGTCCAATCAACAGAATAGTTAGTTATGACGCTACGTTAGAAACGAGCGATAACAATTACCCATATTTTCTTGTCATACGCACACGCTGTGCTTTGACTAGCATTTGCGGTTACCATCCTGCCATTTACGTAATGTATTTATTACCATCGTAACTATAATTCATGTACGAGTGATATATGGTTATTTTATTTGCGCTATTCTTGAACTTTGCAGATTTTGCTATAGGTATAACCGTAGAAAATAATTTACTTAATTATACTTACTTTAATAATTATAGGTATCTGCTTTATTTTTACCTTCCTTGTTAGAGGACGGTGTGGTTATACTTTCATGTATTAAAGAAACAAAGACGAATTACAATGATCTCTTTGCTCTCGGGTGGTGTAAATATGGTGCGTATCTACTGCAGTCTAGTGGCTTACTGTTAAATTTGAATTGATTTACGAAGTATTCGAATCATTTATTATCTTTAAAATGCGGTGGAGCAGAATAATATGTGTTACATGCCAGTAATGGTTAATTTGGAGAGGCCACTGTAAAATAAAATGAAACGAACCATCTATATTTTAAGAATTATTCAAACATTTCATCACTAACCAACTTTTCCGAGTGTTTGTAATTTAAGAAAATTTAAATATCACGTTTTAAGTATGATTTATATGTAGCATCTAACTATCGGTATCAAAATGTGAAGCTAATAATCTTATAATGTTTAGAAACGAAGTATTAACTTACACTAATAAAAATCACTTCAATTAACATTAATGCTTCCAGTGGATGGTGTACATCACCAAACATATAGTTATATAGGCTTCTAACAAATTTTAATTGTTTTATTTATAAATTCTAGCTCTACTTTGTTGAAGTCCATATTTATTGATTAGAGGTATATAAAATACTCAATTACTTCAACAATATTTATTTATTTTACCCTTATACGTATTTCGGCATGTTTACATGCCATTGTCAACGGTTATATTAGAAAGTAAACAGTTAGTGCTGTTATAGCAATAGAACTTGGTGACTTGCTCTAGGTTATCGTCTACAGATGACTTGATTTCTTATTCCAAAAGGTCCAGTAGAGGAGAATTTAAAAGATTAATTTGCTCGTTCATTAACGGTACAGTTTTTAAATGTTGGTGAATTTCAAAAGCTTCTGGTATATCTAATTTACGTTTATAATCACAAAAGTGTAAACATTTTATAGTGTTATTAGATGTTATTAAATGATTGTGTCCTACTAATTGTTTAGCGTAATTGGATTTATATGGGTGTTTGTATTTGTAACAACATACGTGTTCGTTATACCTAATATCAACATTTCTAATTGTCTGGCCTATATAAACAAATTACAATGCGAACAATTTAATTTGTAAATTCCTGATTTTGGCAAACTATCTGTTTTTGATTTTGCAGTAAACAAAGTGTTTAAGATGTTTCTAGTTGTTTGAAAACTTACTTTCTATTTATTTGTTTTGTTTTTAATTTTAGCATTTTTTCTGATTTGTTTCCAAAATATGGGATCGAGACATATTTAATTTATAATCTTTCTCTTTAATTAATGTTTCAATAAGTTTAGTATTATAACCATTACTATATGCAGTTTGTTTAATAATTGGCATTTCTCTATTACAAATAATTTCATCTAAAAGGATGTTGAAGTAATTAAGTATTTTATAAAACTATAATCAATTTAATTGTTTTGATACGATCAACTTATATTATGCGAAACTTATATGTTACAAAAAAAACAAAACAACTGAATTTTAATGTGAAAGCTTTGTTAACACTTTGTTGAGAATGATTTATACTATGTATGCCGCTTGTATTTGATTTTAGAAGAGGGTAAGAATTATACTCAGTGCGTTTGCACATTTCCATCGTTCGTAATCAGCCTTTACGTCCTACTGCTGGACACCGGCACTCTTTTCTGCCACGTACTCTCCTTAGCGCTAAGGTGGAGTACGGGGGACCTACAGTTTAACGTCTAAAATTATTGCTGCATGGCTTCGGCGGGGAATCGAACCAATTCAATTAAATTCAAAACAGACTTTACTTACATTATTTACATTTCAAATACATAATATACGACTTAATCAAATTTACAATGTATAATTGGACCAGTACATACATATATATTTCTTACATTTTCGAATTCTAAAGTTTCATACCCGTAGGTTTACACTTTATTTTGGTTATTTTAAGGTTAGCCCTCTAAAAAATTTTAAGCATTTTATCTTATTTTAGTTGTTAGTGGTTTAGTAGTTAATGATAATAATTATTTGCAGGAAAAATTTGTTCTAAAAAACCTGCTTTAGATATTTGGGGAATCGAACCCTAGACCTTTAGCGTTAGAGGCTGAGCGCCCAACCACTGAGCTACCGCCACTCATTAACATTTCCATACTTTCACTATAAAAAGAAGAAATTTGATTTCAGAAAAACTCGGTATCACCATCTGTGGTTGTGTTTGGTTTGTTCAAAACCGGAAAAGAAAATTAGAAACATTTTATTGGTATCATTTTTTTTTTGAGAAACCGAAGTTTGTAAATCTACCAACAAACCGAAAGATTGCTAAAATACCTTAAAGTTTATTTAAAGCTTCCGCATACTTCTCTTTCTCTCTTTATAAAATGGGATTCGATATGATTTCTAGACAATTTTGACATTAACTCAAAAACGAAATGGCAGATTGCGATAAAAATCAATAACTAAATAGCCGGATAGGGTGATATGTAGGGCGCTTGTTAAAACCATGATAACTGTAAGGTGAAAATAAAATCAAAGTTTTGGAAATCATCAAACAAATTTTGCTCAAACCCTGGCTACAGAATGTTTTTATTAGTCTGTGAACATCTTCTTCCCTTTCTTCACTTTTGTTTTGGTTTTTCGTACTTTTTTTAGACATAAAATAAAAAATCGGTGTTGGCCCTAATTTAATGTAAAGGAACTGTGGAAATATTTCTGGCAATGGTTTTAGAAGCGGTGTAAAGTCCAAGCGAAGTGCATCACCCGTTTATCAGGAAAAATTCTGGCGCAAACTACCACCTCTTGAGGTCTCTGATCTGACAAGTTGAGTTTCTTATTTCAATCAATATAATTATGGTTTATGGGATTGTTATGGTTTATGAGAACATTCTCTTAAACAAAATCTTTTAATTATTTAATTTTAAGGATTTAAACATATGAGTACTACATTCCAAACTTTAAAGACCTTGTGACCTATTCTCGACTCGTGCGTCAAATGTACGTATACGTATATGACGTCATGCCATATAAAGTTACATCACAGTATACTTATTTACACAGTAGCGAAAGCGTCCATATAACGCCTGGTAAGCTGTAACTAGTGGCGCTCCAAGCGGTCGACAAGTTAAACTATCGTTTAAATAATGGCGGGTTTTAAATTCCAATATAGTTCGTTGTTGTTACCATATTTTTAATAAGCAAAACAAAAAAATTACGAGCTACACTATATAATGGCTTTTAAATAATACAAAGATAATGCCAGTAATACGATTTATTAATAAAATAAGTTTTGATTTATACATTAAACAGTAAATAATACCTATATTAACAAGGCTTTATTATTCGAAGCGCTGGTAGTTTTCTTTTACACAAAAGTGGTTTAGGAAGGTTTTTAATTTGAAATATTGTTGGTACTGCGTTGTGAACCAACTTCTTCTTCTCTAAATTTATAAACTGCAGCGTACACAAAGTGCAGTTTTTATTCACATATCCCACCTCCTTTTCACGTAAATCTTCACGTCTACAGTTTTGATCTAGAACGACGAGAAACTCAAACTTTAATGTATTAATATTTATTAAAATTTATTACCTTTTTGGATCTTTGGGAAATGTAAGAAACTAAGGTTAGGATTCTTTCCTTTGTTGTTTTCGCAGTTCACGGCGGAACATGCGCTTCCTTTCAAGACTCTCATAATAGATTGGTATATCAGTAATCAAATTTTTATAAAAACAACTTGAAAATTGTTCTTATAACGTTCAAAAAGCAGAGAAACACTACTACCGTTAGCTGTCAGACTTTAGTGTAACTTGTTCGCCGCTTGGTGTTATAATTACCATATATGACCTTTGCTTTCGCTACTGTATGAATAAGTACACTGTGGTTACATGTTAATGTAAACCAAATGTAACCTAATTTATACTAAATCCTACCTATTTTTTATTGTTTAAATTTTAATTACCGTTTTTATATAAAATTTCATATCATAGAAATGAAAAAATTTAAACGTTGAATACTGTAAGGGTTTCATATTTATTATTGTGTTGTTAAATAATCTATGATGTTTGTTGTTTTTTAGTGACTTTTGCCAAGCTGTTTTAATCCATAATCTCTTTATTTCAGGGTTGTGGAGTGCCTGCATATTATAAATTATTTGTGTTTTTCCGAACTAATGCAGTTATTTAATCGGTTTAAAAATTGTGATTTAAATCATAATTCAAAAAGAGCCTATTTCATAACCACGGTGTTCAAGTGTTGCGTTTTAAGCTGTATATTTACAAACAAGGAGAGGAAAATGCATGATTTTCTAAGTAACCCTGACGTAAGTTATTTCTCTACATTATCAGTCTTTTGTAGTTTTCACAGTTTTTTTTGGTTAAAATAATTATTGTAAATAAACAGGTTTACAGGAAGTGGATTGCGGCTGTATGGCGAAACATTATTTTTAAGAAGAAAAGGAGTTTTCGAGTCTGCGATGTGCATTTTAGCGAATATAAGAAATTTCAGAAACATCATAATAAAACCAATTTAAAAATTAATAGTTTTCCTACTTTACATTTACAAGAACATATTTAATAGATAATTTGGATGTTTCTCAAATTTTACCCGAGATAAAATTACAAAGAAGCCCATCGCCAAAACTTCTGAAAATGAAAAATTCACCAAAATCACTCATTTTTCGCAGAGCTTGAGAAGAAAATGAAGCAGCAGATAAGTCCAAAGGCTAGAAAATTATATGAAATTGCCACTGGTTTAAAAAACACTGCGATAAAGCTAGACATGGAAAATGCCACCAACATCATAAGTATAACAGAAGCAATGAAAGTGGCAGTTTCAGAAGACTTATTCAGAAATTTAAGTGTTACTCCTGCTGTAATAAGTGATGTGGGTTTTCTAGAAAATATTAAATCGGAACCTGATTAATAAACAAGTTTTGTGTGTATGTTAACGACTGTCCTCAACACAAATTAAACTAAAGCGCTTTGTTGCCTTCATATCTACAGGTATTTCCCTATCCTCAGAGGGGGCCATTTGATAAGCGAAAAATGTTCAGTAAAAACTTTGAGTAAATTTTCCTAAAAATTTACCAATTCAGAATATTTTCTCCAGAAAATTTCACCCCGCATCACTTGATGTAATATTATGTAATCGTAGCTGAACTGCTACGGGCATGTGGTTGCCAAAAGATCTTGTAATAACACTAGTAATTTTGTTGTACGAATTTAACTTATTTCGTAGGTCATCACTTATAAATGTTCTTATATGGTATTAAAACGCTTTATTTCCGATATATTTGGTGTTTTGCTAATATATTGAAATGGTATAATTTCACCTATAACTTTAATTTCCTGCTGTACAATATTTAGCGCCATTTGCAATCATAGTCAGTATTATTACATGTATTGCAGTTTTTTTTTATATAGAGTTGCCTATCTATATAAACGTACGTATATGTTTTATCTATGAGTGATCGTTTCCTAATTTTTGTATCTATGTTCATTTATAATAAGCGACTTGCAACAGTAAGATTGGCAGCAATGTTTTGTAAAAAGCACCATATTGTAATTCGTGTACTGTCTATTATCATATTTTACTATACTTAGTTTAAATCAGACTAGACAAAAAAGATGATAAAGTAGAAAATTGTATTTTTGAAATTTCTTCTATGTCAGAAAAATAAAAACTGCGACAACTTTCCAACAATATTTATAGGAGTAAACTATTATTAATAATTAAACCCACTGTCAGCAATATTCATTTTACGTTCTTGGTTATAGCGCATGGAGGTGACGTATCCAACTGATATCTTTGAGTAAATGTATTGTGTGGGATTTACCACGACATCGGTGATATTGGTTTCTGATAATCCGCCATTCACTGCGGTATATCGTACCACCTATAAGGGCACGAATCTCTACTGGCCTCGTTCACTCTATTACATTGCATGATAAGGAATCTTCATTCTAAAAATACTTTTCCTACAAATTCGTTTCTTGGCTACTTATCGAAGCATGTTCAATATCAGAATTCCAAATATACGTATGTTCCTCCGCAAGAAAATTCCTAACAGTTCTCTGATATCAAAGTAAGGCAGCTTATTATAACCACTAATAAAATTTCAAAACATTTGATGATTACCTATCTGTTGCTTTCATTCCTTGCTAGGTAAAATGGTAATGTAATTACGTTTTGTAATTTGTGCATTAGGTTTTAGTAATGTTGAGGCGCAGACTGGGGAGAATTTGTTTAATAACTTCTGTTTTTATATTTTCAGAGTTACAGTTGCAGCTAATTTTAAGATTATTTGCGATCCAAATTAGGTATGTGGTTTGGATCATTTTCTGTCATTGGTTTGAAAATTAGTGCTATTACAGAAGAACTGGACAATATATTAAATAAGTAGGGTGTACAGGATTTAGTACCAGTTTTAAAGGGGGAAGTAGTATTTTCTTCTAACATAATTGGTGTTGTGTACACAAATACAAATTTGTAATTTTATCCAACAATACCGTTAATTGCATAATATTTAAATTATTAACACATTGATGCAGCTATATGCACGCAGATAAATAAAAAATTAAAACCTAACACACGGATATAAAACAGGGTGAAATACGAAAGTATTAAACATTATTTATTAAACAAAAGACTAAAGCCCGAAACGAACGAAACTTTGTATGCATTCTATTTGTATTCCTCACGCATCAGGGACTTCCCAATGATTAAAGTTTTTGGTGACCTTACAACATTGGTTCGAAGGGCACAAACAAGCGTATTTAAAACTCGCACTTTCCAGCAGCTTGCTTTGGGTAGTCATTGCATTATGTCAGCCATTTATATTTCTCACCTTAAAAATATTTCAATGTTTGTTAGGCCATTTATTAGCCTTTGTATTAAAAAATGATATAGCCTGGGTTCTACAGGAAAAGTTCCCTTGTAAAAATAGTCGTTGATTTTCTTTTGAAACATAGCTGCAGTCAAAGGTAGACCTAGTAAAACTTATTCCAAAAATACTTTTTATGTTTTTAATTTTTTTTTCGACCTTAGCGTACCAGGAATATTGTATATTCTAGTATTACTATTTCTTTGCGGAATACTATCAGAATGTTAATAGCATCTGCAAATGAAATAGTTGAATTATTCTTTAACGAATAATCCGAAATATATGACATCCCTTATAAACAAAAAACCAAGGTAGTGCTAAGCTGTTAGCAAAAGGAATGCTATTTTGCAGATATGTAAAGACACGAAAGCAATTACATAAAGCTGTAGAACTACAAAGAAGTGCAAATTTAGAAGGTAACCAAATATACTGCGATTTTATTACCAAAGAATTTTTTGTTTCTTTGTAGTATTTATTATAATTTTAGTGACTCTGAAAACAGAGAAAGAAAATGAAGAAAAAAATGATATACAAATTTTCCTGAGTTATCTAAAGCACAATTCTGGATCATTCGATAAACTACTGCAGTATTGGAAAAAAAAACTTGTAAATCTTATATTATAGATATATTCGCTGTTTGATGCAAAAATATGGTCATACGCTTGTAGATATATATACAAACCCACCCAATTATGTTTTTTAGTGCTATTTTCTTTTAGATAATAATTTTTTCAGTTGAAAAAGAACTTCAACAAGAACGTATCACTGGACTACCTGGCTTGTATTTTATCACAATTAGTAAATTATTAGAAATTAAAAAATAAACCGAGAAGTAAAATATCTGCTTCAACTGCTTTACAATTCGGTTTTTATACAGGTGTTGGGTAAAGTAGAAATGATAGTCGAGTTATGATTTTTAGGCAGAACAACATAGATATTTTACATATTCTAAAAGTCGTAGAAATTCTTTTTGATGTACGTCAAGCGACATTTTGCAATTCTGTGTAAGATCTACTAATTTTTGATAGAATTTTGAAAATTCATATAAAAACCAATTTTATATATAAATTAGTATTGGGAATAATCACTTTTGATACTACTTCAATGGCATAATTTTAAGGGTTTTCAGAATACGTAAAATAATACCGGCGTTCAATTTTAAAATCCGTTGTCGCTTCTAGTAAGGCAAATACCTTATATCTCTGATTATATTATATAATAAGTAATAGTCAATGCTTATATAAAAACTAAAGCATCGACCTTATAGAGCGGTTTTATTGGACGTTGTACTTTTTACTTTTTTAACATATTCGACATTTCCTAAAATTACTACGTTGTGAAATAAATACAGATAGATCATCACCCAGTAGATGTTAAGAACTAATGTACAGGTATGCAGCCAATATCATACAGTACAGAAAGCTGTGTATAATCAGAACTAACATATGTAAATGTCTAGCACTATCAGTCAGTTTTATAACTAATAATATACTAATAATACAGTATATTAACTGGTGTTGAATTGTTGTACAACAAGCTGTAAATAAAACCGTTGTAATTGTCATATAATATTATGAAGACAAGTAAATAGCATAACCAAAAAGAATAACTTAGATAATTATCCCTACAACTTCGTGTTACCTTATCGAATATGACTGAAACGTTCTTATGTGTCATACTGCATATTGACGGTGCGCATACTAAATTAACAACATTATTATATTATAATTTAGCATCCAGAAGTGTTGTCTCTTTTTACATTGTCTTTCATTGCACCAACGATTATAATTCTGTCTAACTTTATAATATTTTTCTCTGAGTGTAGGCAAAGCTATTTTCTCGTCAAAATGTGTGCCAGAAAGGAAACAATAAACAAAAAAATGTAATGTGGCACAGTAACATATTAATTAATTGCTAGATATTCACATTATAATTACAAACGACTTCTGCAGTAGCGGCGTATTTGCCTTGATAATTATACTCAACCGGTAATTAAAATATAAAGCTGATACAATCAAACTCATCAGGAAGTCATTATTGCGCGTTTTGTAAGGTACTCTCTAAATTAAGAAAACTTCTCTTGGTTTGCAAACGTAGTAATTATTATACATTCACAATAGAACCCCTACACACTTTTGCTAGTAATTGTTTCTTTTTGTGAGAAACAGAACTAGTTAGCATGCAATTGCGTTTTACAAACAAATTTTAATTTAGGACAATATTATTATGTCGTTTTGGTTATATCGTTTAATGTTATTAATTATAATAAAATTCTTTGGCCACGGGTACTGCACGCAATGTAAGAGATAATTGATGATAGAAGATGATAATGGAAATAATTATTACTAATATAAATATTCCTGTACTATGATCTATACAAACTTTTATGTACAACTGTTTCCTCTTTACTTTACCTCTGCGTATATGTATGGAGGAAGTGTGATGGTGCTGTCTGAGGCTAATATTCATAACCAGCGGTGGCTCGTAAACATCTATTACGGGATGGCGACATAAACAAAAAATCTTTTTAATTAGCAGTTTTTTAAATGCGTCATCTATCTTATTGATGAACTCGTTCATCACAAAAATGAATACCATTTTAATCACGACTATAGAACAGTTTTTTTAAACAAAACACCGTTTCCCTCTAGCTTACTTTCAAATTCCAGAGCAGTGATTTTTTCCAATGTTAAATCTGCATTGTACAACAAAGCTAGCGAGTGAAGTATAGAACGTAGTTATACAAAAGAGTATAGGTTAATATATTAAAAAATATTTTATATACCAGAAATGGATTAATACTTTGTATTTTGTTTCTGCGCAAACGTGGGTCAACAGCAAGCAAAATTGATCGAGTATAAGGTAAGTAAGGGTTTGGCAAGGAATGAGGAAAACGTGATACGAATGGATGAGTTGTAGTACTTGCGGTGAAAGTTTCTTAGTCAGCTTCTATTCTGCTCCCAGAGAGTTCTGTAGGTCAGCCCGCAGGTTGGCTCTAGTCCTATTAGCGGTTCTGCACTGTCTGCTTCCTCGCTGCCATCTACTTCCTGAAAATGTATACATAAAATGCAGTATGTAAACATGTATAAATACGGAAAAGCTTAGAACAAGTTAATATTGTTGAAGTTCTAAAGTATTTTATTAATACATCAATACGAACTTCGACAAAGTAAAACTGAATCTTGATAATACTCCTTGGAGTTTTGGTACTCACATAAGGAGTAGCCTATTGTGTTCTCTTAGTTCCATCAGTTTCCTGTAGCATTCCAGAACCAATTTGAAATTAAATTAGCAGGTCATCAGCGTGTTTAGCGCTGACTGGCTACCGTCATAATATAGATTTTCCTATTTCTGTAGGAGCTGTCCATCATAGCTTGGGTGCAGGTAGAAATAGCTGTGACGTTGGTCTAGAACACTGATTCAAAGATTCAGGTATGACCTCCTGGATATAACCAGGGTATGTCCCGTTTCCATTTGCTATGAGTCGATGCGCCATAGTCTTGCCTTTGCTTCCACTCGTAGGTGGAGGGGAGGTAGATCTAGTAAGATTTCTAACGCGGGTGTTGGGATAGTGGCCATTGCATACCACTCTTTGTAATTTAATTAGCCTGTGATTCATTGAAACATGTTTAGCTTGGCTCCACCACACTAAGGAAGAATATGCGATTTTTGAAACTATTACTTTCGTATACAGCCAATGTACTTTGTTTGATTTCAGCTTTTAGCACTCCTGTGGCTTTGTTTGTAACATGTTCTAGATGACGTTTTATAACACTAATCCGGTGTCTATAAAAACGACCAGGTATTTGACCTCCCCCATATTTGTTTGCCAAAATAAAAATTCTCTTTTGTTGAGGGCTCTTCTTCGCGTTACTGCCAGAAGCCTGGTTTTTCGGGGTTACGAGATAGTTCCTCTGCTTCGCCACGTCTTTTTACGGTCTTCAAGGCTAATTGCATTGCGTACAATAGCTTCGCATTTTTTTAAAGACATATGAGGATATCATCCGCATATCCTTGTGCGTACATCTTTTTCCTATCATCCAGCAGCAAAAAGCCGTCAATCACGAGAAACCACAGTAGAAGCGATAGAACATTCCCCGTAGACATACTCTACTCACTGACACTCGGTAGCGTCGTTGAGAGAGGTGGTTATTATTCTGCTCTTGAGTATATTTGCAACACAGTGACACAGTACAGGGTAGATTCCCTTGTGCATCGCGACTCGATGGCTATATTAAAATGAGGAGCTATCGAAGACTATTTCGTTATACAGGAAGGCCTAAGTCTAAATTGTTTGCCCTAAAGCGTCTTCTCTGCTCTGCTGGTTAGTTCGTGAACAGACACCTCGCAAAATTTTCCTGATTGATAGGCGTACTGGTATCGGTGCAGTGAAAATCTGTCCAATGCTTTGTCTCTTACATGCATATATCAATTAGTTTTTCCAACGTGTTCGGAAGAAAAGATGCGAGACTTGTATGTCGGTAGGATTTGGGTTGGGCATAAATATCAATCTCTGGCTTTGGTATAAATACCACTTTAACCTGCCTCCAGCATTCTGGTATATAGCATAAGGCTAAATTAGCCTGCAGCATTATGCACAAGCGCAAGGGCAGTTCTCCTCATTTTTGAATAAGTAGTACTGGGTAGTTCCTACCCGGGGCCTTAAATGGTTTGAGTGATTGTATCTTCCATTTGAGTTTGGTCATATTATTAATATGTTTTACCAGTTTCTAATTGTCCCTCGAGGTTTTGTTGGAGGCTTTATTTTTCCTCTGGGATAACACCGCAGATGGGAAAGTGAGTGCGAAGTCAATTACAACCAATATTTTGAGACCGAATCATTAAGCTTTGCACTTAAGGATTGTTCGTAATTAATAGGGGACTCTCAGGTACGAACTAACCAACGCATTCAGGTAAACTTAAAAATATTAGTAAAACAATTTTCATTACATGGGAGTAAAGCGGGAATTATTAATTTTTAATTTAATAACGAATTGGAAATTGCTAATGGCACAATAATTTAAACAAGTTTTTAAAGTACTATTCTTCTTCTTCTAGTGCTTTACCCTATTCACGGTGTTGGCTACTTCTCTTCTATGTCTGTGTTTGGTGCGCGGCGATAGATAATTTGCACAGAAAGACATAAGGGACCTACAGTTTAACGTGGACTTCGAACCACAGGAAAAACATGAACTACTCCTCCAGAGAGGTTTACAGGAAAATCTACCTTGCTGGTTTCCCATTGCCTTGCGAGGGAGAACGACCTGGCCGGTAATCGAATCGGGATCCGCTGCATTGGTTGCCCGCGCGCTTTTAAAAATACTATTCTACTACACTGTATTTATAGCAACATTTTAGTCTCAAAGATTGTGCAACCACTTCTACATTTTAAGAACCCACTCAAAGCTTCATGGCAACTAAATTTTTTAGAAACTTGCATTATCTCGAAACCCGTTTGTTTTAACAATTTTCTACAAGGGTACCCTTTTATGAGAACTTTTGTCTGAAGATTAGATTATTCAAGTGTAAAGTTACAAAACCTAAAATGTATACGTTAAATCACACGTTGAGCGCATCCTATATGTACGCCCCTGTTTGTAGAATTTACATGAAGAAAAGACAAACTGTTCACCATCAATAGCAAACTATCCGTACAAGATGTTAATCAAATATCTCATTCTTGGCGGAGATATTAATTAAAGTGTGTTCGAACGGAAACTTGTTGAAACTTATGTTTGTGTATACTCTTCCTTGTGTTTTTTCATCTGCTCTTTAAACTATTTACCGTCATATTAGATACGTCCTGCCCTGTATATGTGGATGTTTATATAAGAAATGTGTAAAGTGACACAGATTTTGAGTTGATATGCAAGTACAAAGATAATCATTATCAATTGATATTTGCAAAAGTGCACTTATTAATCTGACATAAATGATGTATCAATGCAAAATTTATAATATTAATATGAGTGTAGCGTTCGTTCCTTAGCCACCATAGATTTTATTGTATGCTCCTATGCTAGCCATGCATGTCATGCTATTAGCATTGCATTATTTGTAACGTCAAATGTATAACGTAATCCATAAGGATACGCTATTGAAAGTCGACTATAAATTCTTTGGAAACTTTCATGATGACGCGAATAAAAAGTTGGTAGAATCATTTTGATAATATTGTCCGAGAGCCTGTCGGAAATTTGAATAGAGCAGCATTTTTCTCGATATTGGAATTTTCAATATATATTTTCTGAAGTTCAGAGGAAATTACGTTCTTAAAATATCGTGGACGATAAAATATTTGAAGGACCGTATAGAGGAAATATTATTTATTTGAACAACATCTAATTAAGTTTGCTAAAAGCTGGTAGAATAAATTTCGTGCTTCTATACTTTTCGTTATAAATATACAGGAATACTTTATTTACTACAACGTTTAGTGTTACCAAATCATATTGGCAAATAACCAGAAATATCGGAGTTAGTGTTTATGTATTTATCGATTAGTGCACAGTTGCTATTAATGAGTTTGCCCTACTCACAAATCATTAAACGAGTACCAGATCGAGAGGAAAATTGGGGTTGATGCTGCCATATGGCAGACAGAAACAAAATATGTACAGTTTAGATTGTTTCTCCTATATTTGCAACTATTTGTATTTTATGCAGAAAACTTTGGCAGTACGCTAAATCTGGAATATAGCAGTAAATCCTTTTTTGAAATGGCAAGATTCGATTTTGTGGAGCCCGAGAAAATAAGTCGCTTGGATTTTCAAACATACGCGATGTAACCTGAGCTGCTAAGTCGTCTAAAAACCATAACAGTTTATTTATTTATATAAAATTTTTAACAAGATAATATTTCTTACTAAATATTTGTCACAAAATGTATCATTTAACATAATTTGACTCGGCAATTATCAAAGGCTGTAAAGATAAGCACAACTATACAGTACCTACAATAAACAATATTTTAGATTATTTATAAATTCTAGCTTCGTCTCATTGCCGTCCATATTTATTGATTATAGATTTATAAAATTCTTAATTACTTTAACAATATTTATTAATTTTAACCTTATACGTATTTCGGTATGTTTACATGTCATTGTCAAAGGTTATATTAGGCAGTAATTAAGAATTTTATATACGTATAATCAATAAAATTTTAGATAACTTAATTCGTACAGTCAGAAACGGTCATGTAAAAATATACAAGGTGTTTTAAAAACGGTAGACAAAACTTTGGTAGTAACTTTTAGATCAAGAAACAAAACGAAAAGTTTCGGTAAACATGGGTCTAAAAATGTTTGCCTGCAGAGCTATGGGTGCCGGAAAAGGGAACAACTTCCTTGGTGCATGGAGTATAACTAGTGAAAGGTATTGTTGTCGCCTAAATTTGCAAAGTTGGGATTTTGACGGATATTTACGTTTTGGGATCCGAGAATACATAAAACCAGGTTTCGCCATGGTGTCTGTGTGTGTATGTGCGTGACCCAAAAACCCATTTTAGTTTAAAGTATTGGTAATCACAATGGCATGAAACCGCAAAGCATCGAAATTGGTTGCCCCAAAAATAAGGCAGGCGAGGAGCAGTGTTATACTGCAATACGTACGCGCTCAAAGAAAAGGCTCATATTCGTATTCTTCCTCTGTAGTGCCATGCCCTATTCAGGGCGTTGGGGAGCTCTCTTCTATATCTGTGTTTGGAGCGCGAAGATATATATTTTGCACAGACAGACATACTTAGGTAACCTACAGTTTCAGCGTGGGCTCAGAACCACAGGAAGTGCTTGCAATTCTTCTCCAGGCCTGGCCGGGAGTGAAGCCCGGATCCCGGATCCGGAACAAGTTTTTGTTGAGAAAAGACCTGCAGAATGTGTTTCTTTAGTCGTTTACTTAAACAGTTTCATTGAATAACTGCCAAAAGACGATGATCATTCTCATACAAGATCGATTTTCAGCTGTTAACGGAAAAACATTGTTTGCAACTGCAAAATACCAGATACCATAAAACCATATAACATTTCCAAAAAATAAGGAGGGGCGGAGAGGAGTACCTACATATATATGACGTACCTAAAAAAATACTCAGATTTGTATTAAATGCATGTCGAATGGCTGATCTGCGCAAGCGCAAACTTTCTACCACCGTCCGGTCACCCCTAGCGATTTTTTGTTTCGTATTTTACTCATTTCAACTCTACCTCTTCATTAAAGCAATATCCCTAAACCACCTTATTGTATACCAGACCCAAAAAAAGTAAAGATCTCAAAAAGACGAAATTCATTCACTTTATTAGTGCAGCGCCTCAAACTACCATAAATTGCACTCCAAAGTCGTAGAAAATTCACACATAATAGTGGCACTGGGAAAGTATACAAAATTAACGTTTTTTCTTATAAAAAATGTATGACCTAAAATGATAACGAACACGCTGCTTATGCAATTGTAATAAAATTGTGCTCTTGGTCCTCGTAGGCAGTTGTTTAGATCTTTACAATAACAACAATCTTGGGTAGCGGTCGGCATGGATGGAATCACCGCACATGCTGCAATTTTAGATAAAAATCGGAAAGATGTAATTTCTCCAAAAAGGAAAGGATTGGGGAAGACCTATCTGAATATGAACACATCCGATAGAAATCCACGGTGTTCTAGACTCTTTTTAATGTGCCATATTTTGCTAACGTCAAATCTTTATCACATTCGTTTACTCGCTCCAGTATTAATGTTAACACTATTTCAGTGCCAAAATATAAAAAAAAAACATTTAAAGCAGGAAAATTGTATGCATTAATTTTGTACTTTTTACCGTCCTCGCTAGTGGAAGGTATTGTGATCTGATCGTCATGTAGCAAAAGCGTGCGTGCGTGCATGCGTGCGTGGGTGAGTGAGTGGGTGCGTGCATGCGTGCGTGCTAGCGCGCGTCTGCGTACGTGCGTGCGTGCGTGCGTGTGTGGCTGGGTTAGTTCGTACAGTCCAGACGGCTTAACGCTGAAACCCAAATTTTTGCACAAGAATTGGCAATTCTACTGAGATGAAACCGTAAGAGTACTCTACTTTAATATAGACGCAGTATAAAAAGAACTGTAGATTCGTATTCTACGCGTGTATTATAGACGCTTTGCGCAAATGCGATCACTCTATCACCCTCACCGCGCCGTATTTACAAATTTTGGCAATGGGAACTACCCATTGAGAAATCACATTGGGTAGTTTCCTTTTTGTCCTATACCAATACCGCAATTTTTAAAATTTCTAATATTATCAAAAAGAAAACAAAATTTTCCAAATTTCTAAAATTCTGAAAATTTTTTAGTTTTGGAAATTTTTTAAAAATTCATAATTGTTGGAAACTAAAAGTTTTGGAAATTTTGGAAATATTGATAAGGTTCAAAATTTTCTAAAATGTTTCTATATTTTAAAATTTCTAATAATTTTAAAACTAAAACGATTTCTACATTTTTGAAAATTTACAAAATTTCGTAAAATGTTTAAAATTCTCAAATAAAATATTTAATAGTATTTCAAAAATTTCAGTAAATATGAGGAAGGTCTTGTGGCGGTTGCCCAACGTCTTCTTAGTTAATACAAAGCATAAATAATTAAAACATACGGTATTGGTAAAAATCGTTTACAAAATCTGACATGTACGATATTTTTCATATTGGAAGCACGGGAATGTGTTGTGATTGTACAAATATTCGATTCTGAAGTTTTGACGGTATTACATGGTTTGGGCTCGAGGAATGCAAAAAAGTAGTTTTTAAATAAGGTGCGTGTGCATTTCTTGGTGTACAGGGGAAGTGGTTCGCCCATTTAATAAAAATTTTTACTATTGAATGTTCTGACAATGAATTTGTTTTTGATATTTTACCATTAACGAACACTATTTTTAAGAGAAGCCGTAAGAAAGTAAAAAGTATGCAGAAAAAAGAGATGACTTTATTCCTAAAAACTTAGGTACCTACAAGCTTACGCCAATAATTTAAACACGTAGTCAATTCCGTTAAGCAATACGATTAGAGATTTCTGACAAAGCATGTAGCTAAAGTTATGCAATTTTAAGAAGATTACCTATAAACTTTGGTTTTTCTGCTTACCATTGACAACAACCCTTTTTTGTAGTTTTATAAGTAACAATTTGCAATCTCACCTAACATATAAATTTATGTTTACACAATATTTGTTGAAACTAACCAAGCGAATTTGCGTTAGTTACGGCGTTGACAGTCTCGACTCTGTATATTTTATTAGTTAATTTGCCGGTACGGTGCCCTGTATTAACTGTAATCTACTTGCAAATTTATTACGGGCAAAATACGGATCCCAAATACACATTTTGTTACCATATTATGTCGGCAGTCTCAGTTATGAACTGAATTTCAAAGTTCGGTTTATTGACATTACCCCATTGCTCGATTTTAGTCATTGATAATAATAAAAAACTATACTATAATGTGCCAACACAGTAGGTATTCTAACACCGTTGTACAAGAATACACACACAAATATATTCTAGTAGAAAATGTTGAAAGTGAGAAATCCAAAAAATTTCGTTTTTTTTTTCAAAAGAAAAAAGTCGTTTAATTATTTAACGTTGTATTTATTTTTGCAATAACACACAAGAAAATCCGTTAAAAAATGATGCTATTTTTAACCTTTTGTATTAAGAAGCTGATTTCCTAAACATTAAGTTTCTTCGGTTACTTTGTTAATCTAATTTTACTGAGGAAACGGTGTGAAGTGGAATAGACAATTTCATACGTCAAGTTGTCGAACCAGTTCAATACTATTTTGCAGTAAATAAATTCGTGAAAAGAAAATAGCAAATAAAAGAAAATAACTTGAAATTGTATTGCTTGCTACTTTTAGCAGTAAATTTGAAGTATCTTCAATACACGCACACAAAAAATAATGTCTTCTTTGGTTATTTCTAATTTCTTAATAAAGTTTCCAACTTGTCTATTGAAATTCTACTTTTACTCATCAGCTACGATCTTTATACAGACGAATTAGTCCCTGCACTCGCGGTGCTTTACCCAAATGACGGAAATCCAGATTTGCCCAATAGTACAATATTGTATCAGCAAGACGAAGCGCCACCATATTATGCAGTAATCGTTTAAGAATATTTAAACCAAGTATTTACTAACCAATGGATTTGACGCAGGGGAACTATCGATTGGCCCTCTAGATCTCCGGATCTCATTCCCCTTGATTACTTTTTCTGGGGATGTTTAAAGAGCAAAGTCTATTTCAATAGACCAACTACCATTGACGAACTGAAAGATAGAATTCGCAATTAAATTCAGGCAATTCAACCCGATACGATTGATAAGGTTCTGCAGAAGTTTCAGTGGCGCATAGGATATTGCCAAGAAGTGATTGGAGGTCACTTCGAACATTTACTTTGATTTTCTTGTTTACCTATCGACTTAAATTATTCATCATGTGGAGAAACCTTAATTGTTTTCATTTATTGTTGTTGATTCCATAAATTTTGTTCTACGCTAATATTTTAACATATATTTTTGAAATTTGGGACTGATTATTTCGAAAACTTTCTCTTCGAGGTCATACTTTTTTTCACATTTTCGTACTCAGAAAAATGTGCTCTATCCAAATCCGTGAAAAAAATAAGGGTTCCAGTTAAAAAAAAAATGTCGGTGACGTGACAGCTCAAAACAAAACAGAATCAAAAAATGTTTACAGCGGAAAAAATTGATATTTAAAAAAATGAGGTTGACGTGTTCGATAATTTTCTGTGAAAACCCTTCGAAAATGTTTTATCCATTTTATTCTAAACTTTAGAGCTCAATGTATATTTATATTACAAGTACGGAACTTATTAAGCAAAGTTTAGTATTTCATTTGAAAGTGAAACGTAAAAATTTACTTCACAAAAAATACATGCGAGATATCGGAGAGTTTAACTGCAAACCACTAGTAGTTGTGTAATTACTCTTTCGGTCTATTAAAATTAAGTTACCTAGAAAAAGTAGCAGGTGTGGGTCCGTATAAAAGAATAAATTATTGAACAAATTATCACTTTTTGTTTTTCTGGAGCTAGCAGGTGCACTTTTACTTTTTGATGTGTGTATTGTGTTACGGAAGCTCTTAAAAGGTTGTGTAATCTTTTAAATATGAAGCTGAAATCCTTTCAGTGTATCGATAGCGCCAGAATTTGTCTGGATTTAATTTAGGAACAGGTTTCATTCAGACTGATGGCAATAAACCAAATTGATTTTATTGTAAACTAATTAAGAGCGTTTATCAGCCCTTTAATGATTATTGGTAATGAATATTTATAGTGGAATTATAAGCGCAATTTGCATAAACTTTCTGTGAAAAACTTACAGATTAAATATTTCGCCTTGCGTGTTGTGCACGTTTAATAAAATTCCCGCATAATCAAATTAGTTTTAATCCCAGAGCTAACATAAACAAAAACTAATATAAGCTCCCCTATATTCATTTAGGAACTAAATTAAATTCAAAATTTAAATCACGATCAAACACAATAACTAAGAATATTTAACTCTGTTAATATAAAAAGCCGCGCGTTATAAAAGCGGACCCTAAGAATACCAACCCCCTGGAGTAACTAAACACACAATAGACTTTAGCCATTTAAAGCGCCATATCTCACTGTGAAAATATTTAATTCTAGTTCTCCCCACAACCCCACATAGAAATATACAAATTGAGTTGGTTGCACTAATAGCACACTACCGAAAATAACGGAACAGAGACGGCTCGTCGAAAGAAATACAGTTCTACGAAAACAGAAGTTATTTGTATTAATATTTTTATTATTGTTGTTATTAAACAGCTTCACCTGTTTAAATAAATTAATGGTTTTATTATAAAATGGTCTGTCTATATATATTGGATTTATAAACATTATGAGATAATTATAGGTACTTTCTGACGTCTATTTCCAAAAATTATCTTTCTTGTAAATAGTTAATTACGTTGGTTTAGCAAACAACAGTTTGTTTTTAATTTGATTTTACATTCGCTTTCATAGAACAGCTACCAGTAAATGCAGTCCAATTAAAACATTAGGTAATAAGACAGCAATTATTTTATGCACGCCACTGGAATAAAGCAATATAGATGTGCTTTCACCCCTGTAACAGTACAGTAGAGGATCATACTTTAAATTGGATAAGGGTTGTTTTCTAAAAAAGTATTAGTGGGATTTGTTTCCCAAAATTGCCCCATAAAACAAATTGTTGCCGTCAAATACGAGCAGCGTCAGAGTATACTCTGATAATTAACTTGAATTAGATAAAAAATTAAGCCATTAGTTGCTTTGAAAATTGCAGCAACGGAAAAGCGGGTAGGGTGGACATGACAATACCCATGTGAACTACACATTTAGGTCATGAAAATCAATATCATTTTATCGGTGGTTATGTTATCGTTTTTGCCACGTAACTCTGATATGCCGTATTAAATTAAACTGCGTTCCTAACATTTTGTTTACCTACCTCCTGACAGTGATAATTTAATTCAAAGGGGAGCCAAACCCATAAAGATGAATACATTTTTATTTTCCCTGGCTGGCTTCATTAATAAGTAAACTGCAAAATAATAATGACTGTAATACGTTATCAAGTATGTGTAGTGCGTGTAAGGATAGCGAGACCGGTCGCAGTAATTCATAGGTGACGTCAACACCGCCCTTTTTACCGACAACCATCGTTTTCAATTTACACTGGCCATCTAGATCTGCTAGCCAGACAAAAGCGTTGACGCTTCAATGGGATTTATACGAACTGTGTTTGCCTTTCGTGTTAGTGCCATTATAAAAACACTTTATGCCCTGTTCACTCCTCATTATTTTGACATTGTTTTGTTTGATTCCGCGCTTACCTATAAAGTTTTCACGTTTGGAATAAGTATTCAGTTCTTTGCGACTTGTCCTTTAAAGTTAGGCTTTGTTCCTTTTAAGGAAAGGTTAATTTATATTGTCTAGACCTTGAACATGAGTCCTGTAGGATTCCGTGAATTTTCCGACAATGACGGAAAAGAATTTAATAATTTGTTTACGAACAAATCAGCCCAAGGGATTCTTTACTTAAAATTTAGTTCCATGTAGTATTAAAAGACAAGTTTTATTACTATAAACGTGGAACTTTTTAAAATTTCTTGAAATTGTATCACACTGGACGTTTTTGTTTCTGCTTGCACTCAACACACTTTCACAAAAACAGCGGCTCATAATATTTTACGCAGGTTTTATAATGACTCTGACATTTTTTTATTATGGATATTAGAGCACTCATTATGAGTATGTAACCTATATGCCTGTTCGCATTGATATCTCATAAATGGATTTGAACTAAAGATGTATAATAAATTATTGATTATATGTATATAAAATACTTAATTACTTCAACAATATTTATTTATTTTAACCTTATACGTATTTCGACATGTTTACATGCCATTGTCAAAGGTTATATTAGAAAGTAAGCAGTTGGTGTTGTTATAGCAATAGAACTTGGTGACTTGATCTCGGTAATCTGCGGATGACTTGATTTCTTATTCAAAAATAGGGGAGAATTTAAGAGATCAATTTGCTCATTCATTAACGGTACATTTTTTAAATGTTTGTGAATTTAAAAAGCTTCTAGTACATCTAATTTACGTTTATCATCACAAAAGTGTAAACATTTTATAGTCTTATTAGATGTCACTGCATGATTGTGTTCTAGTAAGTCTTTGGCGTAATTGGATTTATTCGAGTGTTTGTAATTGTACCACCGTACGTGTTCTTTATACTTAATATCAAAATTTCTAATTGTCTGGCCTATATAAACCGAATTACAATGCGAACAGTTTAATTTGTAAATGCCCGATTTTACCAAATTATCCGTTTTTGATTTTGCATTAAACAAAGTGTTTAAGATGTGTCTAGTTGTTTTAAATTTACTTTATAATTATTTCTTTGGTTTATAATTTTAGCAATTTTTTCTGATTTGTCACCAAAATATGGGATCGAAGCTTATTTAATTGTATCGGATGAAGTTGGCGTATTCGGATAAATTTATTGAATGGCTAATTTATAATCTTTTTCTTTAATTAATGTTTCAATAAACTTTGTATTATAACTATTACTATATGCAATTTGTTTAATATGTGAAATATCTCTATCATAATAAATTTCACTGAAGGGATCGTCAAAGCGTATCAGGGACCTGTATGCTGCTAATTTAAGTATTTTATGATAACAAGAGTCGTGTGGTATAGTAATGTATAAATAAAGGTGTAATAAAAATTAATAGAGCAAAAGTTGAAAAAAAGTTAATTAAGGAAATGTGTATATAAAACATAGAGTAGCTGTAAACTGGTAATCGTAACGATTTTATGAGCTGGAAAAGTCGCAAACGCAGGAAAAGTTCGTCGTCGATAAGTGATTGTCGATAGTTGAGTATTTAGAAAATATATACGTAGTATAAAAAGCGTTTGTTCTAATTATATTTTCAGAAACTTCTTTTTTGGACAGTTCCACTTCGTAAATTAATTTTCAGGCAAATTCGGCTACGTATAATCCGTTCCCAAAAACTTTTTGGGGCTGTAGGAAGCTTCTCGGCGGGAACAATTTCTGCATGAGTATTACCGAAACCTACATTATCTTAAAATAACAACGTGATCACGATCTATTCTGTTATATTATAAGGTACATTTGCAAGATTTTTCGTATAGCTTACAATATAATTTAAAACAAAACGTCCAAGCTACTAGAATTTCTAATTTGTTTTTTAACATTTCAGTGGTATTGTCACATACTAGTCAGACACAATAAGGGATTGCTTCTCCGTGATCGTATTCAGTAGTGTAGAATTTCCATTGCAAATGGGAACGATTGACAGCGCGTCGGCAGGTCACTAAGTCAGTAGTAGAGAACGGGTGATTTACGGCTCTGAACGCGTGAGACGCAGCCATTAGCGGCCCAGGCTCTAAACGCCTCGTATATAGGTAATGGGTAATTGGGGACATGCACCACTGTTTGTTTAAGGAAACTGTTGGGCGTTCCGCACTTATGCCTTGATTTACATCCCGTTTAATTCCGTTACGATTTAATTTTGTTCGCCCTTTTGCGTCGCAAACATTACAAAAAAATAAATCACTTCTTTATCCTCTCCCACGCGTACAGGGAACGTGCGAAATATACCGAGTTCAGTGTGTTTTGTAATAATTTGAAACTCATACTTTACAAAAATCGGAATGAGCTTAAAGCAGAAATGGAAAGCATGTAGCGTTATGCAGTGACAGTTTCTGATTGATTAGGTCTAAATAAAGTCATTATTCGACCATATCGTACAATATCGCACACGCAAAATCCCTAACACCTACTTTATTCTTAAACGCAAACCCACGTTTAAGGTGCTAAATAGTGCCATAAAAAACATGCATACAAAGTAGGCAAGTAACTAACTTTTACAACGTTAAGAAGGTAATTTCAATATACCGGGTGATTCACCTAAACAAAATTAACTTTAGCACTTTCTCATTTATTAAAATAAAAATTGAAGTTTTGAGCGCATAATGTAAGTAACATTGTGAAAGATTATAATTGAGTAGTTAGAAATCATGTTACCCTCTTATAATTGCGAATACTAGGCCCCTATACATCAACTTTGAACAGTGGTTAGGCATTGATGAATTTGATATAAAAGGATACGATTTTCTAATAATTTTGGTATATTTTTCCATTTCAAAATTTTGTTGTTGGATTTCTGGAGTAACATCTTGGAAAATAAAGATTGTAGTTTGCTGGTAAACTAGAGTGATGTTTGTTTTTTAATTATAAAATGCTTTTTGATGTAGAACTGCACATGTAAAAAGATTAATGTATTGTTATGTGACATGCAAATATTTATAAATTTTATAGTTAGATAAAATAGTTAAACTTGAGTTTTGTAAATAATAAGTGATCCTGAACATATGGAAGATCATTTAAAAAGTTTGTTATAAAGTTTTAGAGAGTGGGATCTATAAGTTTTATAAAAATAGCTAAAATTTCACAAAAGTAGTTCAAGTTGGATTTTGTATAGGATTTTATGTGTGTCCAAATGTAAGTAAATTTCGTATCAAAAGATTGGAAAAATTTCAGAGATTCTAAATATGAAATTAGTTTTCACCAATGATTGCATTTAACTAAGATATTCATTTAATAAAGTAAAATTTATTGGTAGTTTTCGGTTGATTTGCTATTGTTTTAAAAATGATTCTTTGTGATTGGTCTATTTCTTAGTTTAGAGAACTTTTCATTTGTAAATTTAGTCGTATTCAAGCTCTTGCAGAGGCCACACGTTTTTTTGAATTTGAATTAAAATGTAAAAAACTTAATTAAAAATTTGTGTTTGGTTATTAGAAAGTGTGTATACAATGATTCTTCGAGTTTAATTATAGTTTACAACAAGTAAAAAAGTGAAAAATTAAGTGTACTTTAAAAAACGCCATTGTTGACAGGCAATTGTTTTTTTATTACCAAGATAGTGACGCAATTTTTAAATTCAGTTTTCTTCAAATAAAATTACTAATTTAGTTCGTCTTCGATAGTAAGGAAGATTTTAAATCAACAATATAAGTTTGTTTTCAATAAAGTAGTTGCGTTTTGTTTCTTTGACTCCTGAAAAATCACATTGAAAGTAAGGTTAGTTTTTGTCCAATTTATTTATTCCAAGTTTCAATAACTAAATATTGAAATAATCCAATCAAACAACAACAAAAAATAAACAGTGTGTAAAGTAATTGCTTTAAAAAATCTATAAACTATCTCTACTTTACGCTACCACAGGCCCCTACTACTGGAAGTCATATTTTTAGCTGCTTCATCTCATCGCTCCTTATATTCAAGCCAAACTCCGCGAGCTAGTTATGAATTAACACCATTGTTATAATCGGTGTGTCGATGCATGTCAATTTTATGCAGTTATGTGTAGTAAATGCCATTTTTCGGAACACAAATTCGTAGCGTAGAATATGTAATAATATCTGTTCGCACCGTTTAAATAGATTTTGTCGTAAACACTATATTCGCCTCTGGGGAAAGCTGTACTAAATGCAATACATCTAACGCATACATGAAATGCTAGTTTCCGTTTACGGTATAGTTATCAGTCAACAGTGTTTGCACAATAATATGCATGTGGGTAATAGACGAACATTCCTTTAAGTACTGAAATACATTAATGTGTAACGTGATATTATTCGATCTAAAAAATTTATAACGAATGACTACGTTTAGTTAAACTTGAAGGCAGTTAGGGTGCGTCTAGAAACGGTGCAGCATAGCGTATGCCTACCGCCAGCTTAATTAATCGCTGGCGCTAAGCCGCTGATTCCTGACACTGATTACGTATACCGCCTACAACACTCCCATAAAATATTATTTTCTTTTGTGTGGTTGTATATAGAAGTACATAGCACCTCTTGTGCGCTCGCGAATTATTTTACTAAAATTCAAAATTAAATAAGGAAATCAACACTTAAATTGTCGTCGTCTCATCACAAATAGCAGAGATATTTAATGTAAGAGAAGGAAAAAACACAAGGCAAAGTGTGAGAGAGTAGTGAATGATATCAAATTTTAAGTAACGGTCTTGAGTATCTAAGAAAACTCACTGATTGTCTTTCTGGTAAACACCATATTTTCTTAAAAATGTCTAGTTGATCGTAATTTATTTCATTAGTATACTGTGATATAAGCCAGGTGGAAGTGTGCAAAGCCAATAACGCTTTTTTCTGTTCCTATACATCAAAGAAAGATGTTCATTTTAGCAGGACGATCTCGTGTATAACAAAAAATTAAGTTACAAAGAAACAAGTAATTTAATGGGTAATTTTTCTTCTTCTTATAGTGCCATACCCTATTCAGGGCGTTGGCTACCTTTCTCCTATGTCTGTGTTTGGTGCGCGGCGATAGATATTTTGCACAGACAGACATACGGGACCTACAGTTTAACGTGGGCTCCGAACCACAGGAAGTGAATTACTTCTTCTCCAGAGAAGTATACCTGGGGAAAACTCTACCTCGCTGGTTTCCCGTTGCCTTGCGAGAGAGAACGACCGGGACGGGGATTGAACCCGGATCTGCTGCATTGGTAGCACGCGAGCTTACCTCTGAGCTACGGCCGCTCTGGATAATGTTTACTAAATAGTTTTATAGATTTCCTTAATCTTTTTTCAGAACTATCATTCAACAATTGTGGAATAGTAGAATTATTATTTAAAGTATAAAATTGTCAAAAACTGTATTACGCACAGACGAAACGAAGTTCATTTAATTAAATATACTATTTTGCGCATTTACAAAGATTTTGTACAAGATTTACAGTTTGTGCATGTTATCTGCCCATGCTTGGCTAGTCTTGGGACACATTGTATGGGGGTGTGGGAAGGCTTCCGGCAGCAGTGAAAGGTGAGACAAGTGAAAGGGATTTGGATTTAACATATAGATGCTTGTGGGTACTTTTAGAAGACGACGCATGCTGGTTTTGTCTATAAAGGTGAATACCGAAAAAAAAAAGAATTTGCTGCAAACGCGAACACCGTTATAGATGCCTCTGTAACGCCATACCAAAATTTAAAAACGCCTTTTTAAACACAAGAACTACATGATTGGCGAGTCACAAATTGCTGTTACTCCGAAAATAATCATCTATGCTCATATCCTCACATTACAGTACTTTATCTTTTCCAACATTCGCAAGAAAGGCAATATCAATCTGTAGTAATTTTCAAAACGCCAATTCCATTTTATTTTTACGATATGAAACATTCGGTGTTATTATTTGATGTTGACATCCTTGTATTTTAAATATTAGATATGTTTAAATTTACAGTAGGAATGAGAAAAAAAAATGTATTGTACTAGAATAACAATTGTACCACTGAAACATTTACAATTTAAATATATTTTATTGTTTATATGAGTCGAATAGGTATTTAAAAATATTTGTAACAAGTACACAGAACTTACATTAAAACAATATGTCTAAATTCGTGTTTTAAGGTAATAAAAATTTTAAAGCTTTTTATAAAAGAAATGCATTTCCTAAGAAAAATGGTTTAGTTGGTGCAACATTCAAGTGTTGATACGTAGTCACGCAATGCACGTGAAGAGTTTGAAAGGTTTGTTCACATTTAACGATGAAACAAAAAATATCAAGAACAAAAGTAAATACGCCATACCTTTTCCAGTACGCTTTACTTACTTTATAACATTGTATGTGGAAATCTAATGCTACATAATAAACATGCAGTAGTAGCATAGAGAAAATTCAAATTAATTACGTTGTGTGAATTACGTGAATTACACTTTTGCGTTTTATGACTGACTTTTTACCGATCAATGCATATACGTTGCAGTGCAGACCATTTCCAACTCATATAGGTTTCTTTGGTGCACTATTGCAGTAATTCTAACCAGATAAGAATGCTATGCAGCCTGTTTACAGATGTAGAACTGCAGCAGGAATTTATTGAAACAATTATAATACTTAATAGCTCATATATTTTTACGTTTATAATGTTTTAAAAGCATGTATAGTATATTTTAGTATTAAACGTAACAACTTTTCATTTTAACGTTGCAATAATATTTGATAACATCCTAGTTTTAGTTTTATATTTCCTGTTAAGTTTATTGTGGTTTCATTTTTGAATAGGTAAACGATTACAATGCAAAACATAAAAACCAATAAGTTTGAAGTGATTCTAAAGCTCAAGAAATACAATATAGGACGTTTTAAACATAAAACCGACTTTTAGAACCACCTGCAATTTAAATTGCAGTATTGTAACGTTGCGGAACCTGGGTGTGTGATACGCTGTGGCATTTCGTTGTACGTTGTGTCTTTCTATGCAGTAGCACTTTTAAGACCTCGGGATCTAAAGTAGTTGAATTTGAGAAATAAAACACAGGACAAGTTTATACATTTATTGAAATATTACAACAATATTTCCTCCACTTGCAGACATCTACCTCTGGTATTCACCTGCTTAGGCTAGGGAAACTGCAGCAAACCTAGTCAGGGTAGGCTGCTTGGAGTTCTCGAAATAACGGAAACCCTCGTTAATGGTACAATAGTTGTGAGAAAGTAGAAAAGGTAGCCCACGAGCAGCCAAAGATTGAACTTCAAGCGTTGGGCGGAATGGGAAAGCCCATGAGACATTCACAGGTAAAGTCTCAAGCGCTGGACCGAATAAGGAGGCCTACGAGCGGTCAAAGGTAAAACCTCAAGCGCTGGGCGAAATGGGAAACTTCACGAGCATCCAAAGGTAGAACCTCAAGCGCTGGGCGGAATGGGAAAGTCCACGAGCAGCGAAAGGTAAAACCTCAAGCGCTGGGCCAAGTAGGGAATCCCACGAACGGTCAAAGGTAAAACTTCAAGCGCTGGGCGGAATGGAAAACTCCACGAGCATCCAAAGGTAGAACCTCAAGCGCTGATCGGAATGGGAAAACCCACGAGCAGCCAAAGGTAAAACATTAAAGGCTGGATCGAGTAAGGAAGCCCACGGGCCACGAGCGGTCAAAGGTAAAACCTCAAGAGCTGGGCGGAATGGGAAACTCCACGAGCATCCAAAAGTAGAACCTAAACCGCTGGGCGGAATGGGAAAGTCCACGAGCAGCGAAAGGTAAAACCTCAAGCGCTGGGCCAAGTGGGGAATCCCACGAACGGTCAAAGGTAAAACTTCAAGCGCTGGGCGGAATGGAAAACTCCACGAGCATCCAAAGGTAGAACCTCAAGCGCTAATCGGAATGGGAAAACCCACGAGCAGCCAAAGGTAAAACCTCAAAGGCTGGATCGAGTAAGGAAGCCCACGGGCCACGAGCGGTCAAAGGTAAAACCTCAAGAGCTGGGCGGAATGGGAAACTCCACGAGCATCCAAAAGTAGAACCTAAACCGCTGGGCGGAATTGGAAAGTCCACGAGCAGCAAAAGGTAAAACCTCAAGCGCTGGGCCAAGTGGGGAAGCCCACGAACGGTCAAAGGTAAAACTTCAAGCGCTAGGCGGAATGGAAAACTCCACGAGCATCCAAAGGTAGAACCTCAAGCGCTGATCGGAATGGGAAAACCCACGAGCAGCCAAAGGTAAATCCTTAAAGGCTAGATCGAGTGAGGAAGCCCACGAGCGGTCAAAGGTAAAACCTCAAGAGCTGGGCGGAATGGGAAACTCCACGAGCATCCAAAAATAGAACCTAAACCGCTGGGCGGAATGGGAAAGCCCACGAGCAGCCAAAGGTAAAACCTCAAGCGCTAAGCCGAGTAGCAAAGCCCACGAGCGGTCAAAGGTAAAACCTCGAGCGCTGGGCGGAATAGGAAAGCCCACGAGCAACCAAAGATAAAACCTCAAGGGCTGGGCCGAGTGGGGAAGCCCACGAGCGGCAAAGGTAAAACGCTGGGCGGAATGGGAAACTCCACGAGTATCCAAAGGTAGAACCTTAAGCGCTGGGTAGAATGAGAAAGCCCACCAGCAACCAAAGGTAGAACCTCAAGCGCTGGGCGGAATGGGAACAGGTAGGTATTAGAAGTGTCTCTAATTACTAACCACGGCTAAAAGCTGTTGCGTCAAGAGTGTGTCTTGAGGCTTGACTACTGTTTCGTGAATGATTGCGTTAAAAACTATCTCTCCCTGAAAAAACACATTGCTTTTACAATGCAAAAAGTGAGACAGATGTGACGTGAGTTTACATATTTTCTATAATTCATCAAGAAGAAAGAAAATCTTTTAAATAATCATAATTTCACGAAATTGTGGCGCCAGTTTGGCGTTAACTTGAATTTAGTAATAAAGGAACTAAGTTTATTTAACAGGAGAAGCTTTTTGTTAATTTGTCAGCAGAATTTGTAGACTAACCAACCGTGAAGACCTGCGAAATTCAATACGCGCTTACAATCATGTGGTGTTAAACAATTCACAATATTACTTGAAAATAGGCTGTTCTTTAAGATATGTCCAAGCCTACATAATAAACGAACTAAACAGTATTTAATAATTAAATTGCAGACTCAACTCATGCTGACATAATAAGTGCTAAAATAATAATTAAAAATATGTAGCAATCAAGAAATAAATTTCACCCACAAATAGGAGCTCGCTTAAAGCAAATATATTAAAATCAAAACAATGTATCACTGCTGTTTTCAGAACCACGGCTAAGTATTTTAGAATACGGTGTACAGAATTAAAATAGTTGTGAAGTAATTAATAAAACTGGGGTGTTTAAGGGCGGTACGCTACAGTATTGACCTTCATTGAAGTTTTCCATAAGCTTTTCATGCACTTTATATGTTTAATAGATTTTAGAATACTTATTATTAATAGATAGACTAAAATAGTGCTGCAGGTTATCTTTTGATTTTACTTTTGAAAGCTGTTACGTGTTTAATCAATCTTTGTAGAAACATTTAAAAATGAGACCAAAATATAGAAAAAAATCGCAGGAGCCTAGAGTATTTCAATTAAAGCAATTTGTAAGTTCTAACATTGCCAGCTCACGAAACTATAAGGCTTGTGATTTTTTTCAAATCTAACAGGTATATTCTTCAAGGAGATTCGTCGGCTTGGCCGTTGTCGGATATACTGACAGTTTCAAATTGTTTAAGGGCTTCAAAAGTTGCCGTGTGGGAATGTTCAAAGATTAAAAAAATTGCTGTAGATAGAATTTGCTAGAAACATATGTTTTCTCTGATACACCTGCACTAAGTTACTTACTTGATCAAAACCATCATATTATTTATTATTAAAATGTGTTGTATTGCAAGCTGATACTAACATCGGTCTCGCAAAGGTGGAATAAAAAGGGAGTAGCTGCCAGGACGAATTAATTAGTAACTAAATAGTGTATGACTATAAAATCTGTTGTTTACATTGTTCATATTGTCCACATTAAATAACTCAGTTAATTAAACTGTGCCATTTTAGTTAGATACCTACAAAATGTGCGATCGGACATGATTATTTTATTCCAAAGTAGTATTTTTATTTATATTTATTAGTTTTTAACAGTACTGTATGCATTATCCTAATTTAACGTCGATCAAAATCAAAAACTGTATATGTTCAAGTTCGACAAAAATGAATTGGGTAATCCGACGAACATGTCACAAAAATGTTACACATTTATAAGGAAAAGAACCGTAAAACTTCTTTCAACAAAATTGCGTAATTTAGCCGTGTGCGTAAACTTATTTCAAATTCTATTGCAGTATTAAATATTAAAACGAGTAACCCTCAAAAGTCTCTAACTATCAAAACAGAAAAAATTATTCAATATAAAATTTATAAAGAAGAAAACTTAAAAATGTGAAGGTGCAGCGTGAGTGGGATAGTAGGAAGCATTAAAAGTTAAGCACGGAAACACAAAATTGACAGAGTAAAATGCCTGCTCCCTTAAAAGGGCACGAAATACTAGGCAATTATGAAGTAAATGACCCTAAAGTTTGTTTACTGCAAAAGTTTTTAATTATGTTTCTTCTCTTCATTTACAGTTTACTTAGAACAGGCTTCTGAGTGCAACGTGAAATTGAAATATTTCCTCTACCAATTGCATTAACAAAAGAATAAGAAAATACTTTATTTTGAATAAATCAAAGCTATTTGGAAACAAAAGCGGAGAAATACAGAAAAGTATTCAGTGAATTAAATGTCGTACAAATTGTTGCTTCAGATTTGTTAAAAAGTAAGCGAATGACTGAATGTTTCGGTAATTTACGTGTTTCACGGTCTCCACAGAAATAATAGGCACGATTATAAACTTTAATTTTGCTCACCATTAAAATCTCGAAAACCGTAAGAGATACAAAGTGTATTAAATTATATTTACGCGTTTTTATGGCTATTAAATATATCTAAACAAGTTTTCCATATATCATTCCGTTCCTGACATATGTGGAAAAAATTGATTTTTTCTAAAGAACATGTTATTATGGCCAAATTATTTAAAATTTTGTTTTACGAAAACGGAGATTTATGTGTCATAAGCGGAATGCAATAGCTTAATCAGTATTACCATTTGTCGGTTGCCTCTGAGATGCCATAGTCCGCTTTTGTTTTTCTTAAGAGTGTTCACTTCTTATACCATTTGCTAGATAATAAAGGACCTGTAAAATGATGCGCCAATTATCTCTAGAATTTTTATAATATTTCTCTAAATTAACCAAAAATCTTTGAGAAATCAATTAATCAATTTCAAATTTTTCAAAAATTCCCGGAGAACGTCGGAGTAAAATACGGGAGACTAGTAAAAAGAAAACTTGTAGCTAACTGCAAGCTCTATTGGCTCTTAAAGTAAAAAAAATAGTGTAAGCATTTTATTAGGAATAATGTTTTAAAAATGTTCAAAAATTTGAGAAGCAAGCATTTATACAATTTTCATATTTTCAAAAATATTTTTTATTGCTTGATTATGCTTATTAAGGGCTATTAAATAATATGTTTTATCTACAACAGTGAGTAAAGTGACCACTTTACTCACTCCTAACAGTGAGTAAAGTGAAAATTTACTCGCTAGTTGACATTACCTCACTAACCTAAATTTGGTTATTTGGTTTTTCGTTTTCAAAGTAATTGCTATGCAAATTGCGATTAGTCAAGTCAGCAATTTTTAAAACGTCAATTTAAATATTTTTGAAAATTGTACATATTATTCTGTTGTAGATAAAATTTTATATAGAACACATGACTAAAGTGTCTTTTTTTGATTTCGCAGATTTATATCACTCGCTGACGCTCGTGATCTAAACTTCTGCTCGATCAAAAAAAGTTCCACTTTACTCACTTGTACTATAAATAATTATTTTTTGTTTTGTTTGTTTGTTTTTTCAATTTGTATTGATTGAATTTTTCAGTTTTGAGTAATCGGGCACTAAAATTAAGATTTATAAAAATTCGTAGCGGCTTGTTTTAGAGATACAGCATTCGAAAAAAGCATTTAATTTGCCTTTAGATGCACTGCAAGCCACGTTATGTCAAAATTGAAAAAAATGTTTACAATAAATTTATACTAATTAAACATATCTAATTTTCGTTTCCGGTTAAAAATCTTATGCAGAACTACCTGCAACAAAAAAATTTTCATACAGAACTTAATAAAAATCGGTCAAGAGGTTCCGGAGCTATACGGAACGAACGCACCCAAAATTTCTAAATTTCGGCTTCGAAGTCGGTACGAGAAAAAACCTCTGAGATTTGATTTTGGTCGCTTACCTGAATTTCTAGTTTAACTATGAGTATGCATCAGTCGAAGAAAGAAATACCTAGTTGTTCAGTTATACAATCTGACATTCGGGAGACGCAGACGAAAATGCATCAAAGAAAAGTATCTCTTGTAAAGTAGTTGCCCTATTATTTGTGATTGCTACACTATCATTTTTATAGTTAATAATAAATTTAAATTGCTGGAAAACATTTCATAAAAATATCTGATTCCATAACAATTGCTGTTTGAGGGGTTTTGAGACTGCAAATTGCTAATCCATGATCTAAATTATAAAATTCAATATGGTGGAATTATTTCATAAAGTTATCCGAGTTGCATAAAAAAGGATTTTGGGGCCGATAATTACACAACAAGGATCTAAATTATAAAATTTAAGGAGGCAAATAATATAGAGGAGATATTTCATAAATTTGTTGTATTTTTATAAAAATTGATATTCTAGATTACAAGTCCACTAACTATCACTATCTATATTACAAAATTCAAGATGACGGAACCAGTACGGCAATAAATTCCATAAAGGTTTTCGATTGTCATAACAATTGACATTTGTGGGGTTTTGGGGCTAATAATTACAAATTCACGACCTAAATTATAACATTTAAATTATCTAAATTATAGTGATTGATACGGTATAATAATAATTTCATATATTAAGTTTTGAGGAAACACATTCACGCGCATTGACGATTTTATAGCCGTTCCTATAACTAACTCAAACATATAACCGTTTTAGTTTTCTGTTAAACCATAGAATTCAAGGAGAACAAGCTGATAAGTTTCACTTAGAACTTATGTCCACGCCACACATATCTGTTTTAGTTTTTGTTTAATTTTGGAATTTCGGCTTTTAGTTTGGTAAGGGGAAGAGGGTCTTGCTGCTACAGACGAGACACCTCAAGGAGCAAACCACCAGGGAAATGCCCGTGAGAGGCCGAAATACCTCGAGGCGCTTGAGCAAGGGAAGGGGAAGAAGGCCTTGCTGCTGCAGCTGAGATACCTCGAAACACAGACCAGCAAAGAGAAAGCACGTGAACAGCCGAGATACCTCAAGGCGCTTGAGCAAGGTAAGGGAAGAGGATCCTGCTGCTGCAACCAAGATACATCAAGCCGCAAACCTTCAAAGGAAAAACCCGTAAGCAGCCGAGATACCTCGAGGCGATGGGCAACGTAAAAGAAGGGAGTTTTGCTGATGTAGCTATGATAGCTCAAAGAGCAGAGGAAAGAGGTTCAGGAGTGATTCCAAACTGTTAGCTCAAGAATATTCCTTTCTGAAAACGATCGCCACGCCTAGAATTACCAAGCTAAGCTTGTTAAACTTAGACTATAAGTAAAACGATGTGAAATATCTGCAAAATAATTAATAAAACTAGGTGGTACTCTACAGCATCAAGAAAATAATGAGATTTTAATTTTATTTTGGTTCAACTAATATTTCTCGTAATGATGTTCCTGTTTTACAGAAGTAGGTACATATGTACACACCTAATGTATCAAATATTGCAAATATTTGATACATTAGGTGCACTTATATTACAAAACCCCTGATAACAGGAAGATAACAGACCAAACGAGAAGTATTAAAAGAAAATTAATAAAGAATTCAATTAACTTCAAATATAATTCATTTTGTTGCCCCCAAAAAGAATAAACATGCAAATTTAGCTATCAGAAAAGCAAGTAAATTTGTTCGTCAGGCTTTGTTGCTTCATGTTATTAAATAACCGTGCCGTTTAACTGAACACTTGCCTCCTACATTTAACATTTCAAGGAAATGCCGAATCATGCAAGCGCTCGTGAAAATTCAACCTAATCTGGCAGCATATTTTTTATAACAACGGTTTGCTCAGCGACTACGGTTCACGAATAACAAAAAAGTGTTGATGCAGCAGATAAGAATCAGTTCCGGCGACCATTGTATGCAAAGGCCACTAGAATACATATTTATAGTATGTGGACAGCATAACTCGTTCTGCCCAGCTGACATGCTTTTGTTTTTCCTAAGCCACAAAAGAATTATTAGCTTATGATGTTGCAATACTCGAAAAAAAAAAATAAAATATAGGACATTGTGCTAAACTAATACATATACTGTTTACTCTCAAAATACCTGCAATAAAACAGCCAGTAAACACATGGCATAGATTCATAGTTTTTATACAGGCTGTCTCTAAATCGTGCACAATTTTAAGGGAAGGTTCTTGAAACCATACTACGACTTGTACGTATTTACTGATAACGAAAAGTGCTTCCTTTCAAGTTTATAATCTTGCGGAATATCAAAAATAAGATGTTTTCATTTCTACGTGGCGTTTTATTTCAATTTAGTTCATTAGAAATAAGCAGAAAAACTGCACTTTTTCCTTTTTGAGTGATTATACAACAAAAATTCTTTTGTATACAAATAAAGAGTTCAATTTTGTTCCAAAAATGTTATACTGTTGCTAAACCTTCAAGAGACACCCTATATTAAATTATACATTCATGAGGAGTGGCAAGCAAGATCGCGTTGAAAGTTCAGACAATGTCGCAGACTAACAAAATGATACTTATGCAAATACGATAAAATATGAGTATGACGAATTGTGTTAGCAGGGAAACAATGCGCAATCTATTAATATTAGTAAAAGCGTGTAGGTACTCGGTTATAAATTACAATAACGTGTTGGCAAAACACCATAATATTTTTCACGCCGTTTTGTTATTATTTCATTTTTATGTGAATTTACATTTAAAAAAAGGTTATTTCGAAAAACTGTTCTGCATCCAATTTAGAAAGTTCATAAACTATTAATAATGGACAGGTAAAGTTAGGTTTGGGTTATCTTACCTTCGTCACTTTAATGCGCTACTGTCAAACCGCAAATTAATACCACCCGATTTTAATTGCAAACATTGCCTACTCAAAAGTAGAAATTAGGATTATGATTATTGTGTGCAAAAATAATGCAACGCGAACACAATTATGAGAAAAGGAATCTATTTTATCACAAAGTTAGGATAATTTTAGGAAATAACAACTGCATGTTGTAGAAGTAATAGCATATACGAATTAACACAATGTTGAGACAGAAATTACGATAACGGTTATAGCTAACCAAAGTTTTCTAACTTTGGAAAGCTGCCCTAAAGAAATCGCAGCTGACGCATTGTTTAAAAATTTTTTTACACAAAATCCTGTTTTTATCTCTGTTATTCAATACGACAATAACGAAGACAGTGGTCGGCGGCAAGAAATTTAAATGTTGTTGTTGATATCAAACTTATTAATTAAAACCCTGAAATATTGACGGGGGAATTACAACAGTAATGCCCTCTAATGTGCGGCGAGGAAAGTTGCAAAGCAACAAACCAATATTTAGGTGTGAAAGGAACCCGCTAAGCGAATACTTACAATCACTACCGGCCTCTAGGCACAGCCGACGAAACGCCGCTTTTGGTTTCGACTATAGCTAGGCATTGCAACATTTGCTTTTCCATTATTCTTTGGAAATACCTACTAGAAACATGATTGTATGATGATTCTGGTGCTGTCTAATGAGTAAAAGTGTATGTATTGCGATATTCACCACAATTTAGTGGAGCGTACATAATGTATATCAATGCAAAATACGACATTGTGAACAACAAAAATTCAAAAAAAGACTTATTGCTAAGAAACACTACTCTAAGGCCCACGTTTCTTTAATACGCTTAATGTTCGCCGTCAGAGTCATATGAGGATGTTATAGTGGCAACGATGTTTGAAGTAGGAATGCCTGCGGGTGGTTTGGTCTTGCGTATCGTACTAGTGGCGACACCAATGCGTTAATTTGCAAACAAATAAATGAATATTCACATATTTTAAATATAATGCTTGTTCATATTTATGTATTTTTGGGTCTGTTTCAGTTGCTTTTTCTTAATCTGACGATATGGACTATCTGCCAATTACTTTTGAGGCTGTTAGACTACATCGGTGTGGTTTGCTGTTTCTGGAAATTGTTGCTACTATGATGTTCTACTAGTCAAGATACGTTTTCAAATTTTAGAAAATAAATTCTTTTATCGTATGCTACTCACAAAAGACTCAAACAATTTGTATTTTGATCTTGATTAGACTATTACTTTTTGAGTAATTGGGCGTTAAAGTCGAGATTTTAAAAAGTCGTAGCGGCCGCAGTTTTAAAGCTAGCGGGTTCGGTAAAAAAGTTTAAGATTTGTTTCAACTAGAACTTCAGATTTTGACTTACATCTTTATTTCAAATTTCATGAAAATCGGTCCAGTACTTTCGCCCTAGAGGTGTCACACTCACACCCAAGGTGATTATTGCACCCACCCACAGACAGACAAAAAAAATACTTTTTTGGTTTTCTTAAGCACTAAAACGTGTATTTCCTTTAAAATCTAGATTTCTAAAATTTTAACGAAACCAATACTTCTTTATACGTACCGAAGTTATGGGAATGTAAAAATTACACAATTACAATATACAAATTACAATTAATTGAAAAAAATATTTTATAAGAGGATATGCAAAAGTCTAAGCTAACAGCGCGGTCTATGCCAAATCTCAGATGTTTATCATCTTTCCTCTGAAATAATATATATACCTGGTATAATCGTATTACATTTCTTATTAAAAGTGTAAGTTATCCTGAATTGTTTATTGCGTTTCTGTATAAATTCATTATCTCTGATTGCAAAATGTAGTATTCAGTTTGCGTGCGTGGGCAAAGAGTCGGATAATTTTTCACGGCCTATTTATAGAAGCCGGTAGACGACCATTACTTTCTGTATCAGACTACCTACACAAGTACCGTGTAGAATGCGTCAGAACGCATGCATAAAGTGTTTCCATTTTTAAATTCGTTAGTTTTTAATAATTACCAGCTCATAAATTTTTAATGTTTGCACCATCTTTCATAGAATATCTACATATCGAATTTAGAAGAATTTAATTTAGAATTATTTATATTTAACAGATAAGTAATACCTGCAAACAATTTAAAAGCGTTCACAAATCTTCTGTTTTTGTAAGATCAGACTGGTGTTCTGTGGGAGGAATGAAACATATTAGCAGTTTAATATACGTATCACATATGGAAGAGGTAGTCATTAATGTATGCACACTATGCACAGTATTTAGTGAGGTTAAGGCCAAATTAATAAATCGAGAACACCAGGGACGTTCAATCAAACAACAATAGTATGTAATTCTAGGGGAACCGTGGGCTATGCTTCACGTCTTTATGTTTCCTTTTTTATAAATAATGAATAAGCTAATTGAGTAGGTAGTGCGACGAACGCGAATCAAAATCGTATTTCAATGAATTATATTGCGATTGCCATTCTACATATTAAATCCGGATTTTTTCGACTTATCTCAATTTAAGAAGAATGTAGCTGTAGCTGAGAATATACAAGGCAAGCGTCGCTCGACTGCTCTTACTTACTTGCGATATTTGAAACAAGTTTATTACCTGTTTAGTACTTCTGAGTTTTTAAACACGCGCGAGTAACAACTTCAAATCTGTTCATTCCATCTTCACCTAATTTGGCCGTATTTATTTTACTAACTCATGAGCAGCGATCGCTTGTAATGTAATTCTTCAGTATTTATTTCCCAAATTATTGCGTTTACTTGTATATGTTTGTAAATTTATTCAGTGAGGCGTAAAGCGCCTCCTTCCACAATTTTATGAACGGCTTTGAGGAAAGCTACACAATTTGGGTCATTATTATTGGAGAACAAATACTATTTTTTGAAAAACAGATGCCGTCTTAAATTAACAAAATTGCGACAGGGCGCCATACAAAAATATAGCAAATGCTACGGAGGGTCGAGTGACCCCTCATTTGAAAGGTTTCTGTGAGTAGAGTATAATCCTAAATTTTAGGAAAACTTTTTCGATTCAGAAACAAACGACAGGCTTCTAAATTAACTGTAGTAGGCAAAACAACAGAAGTGTAAGCAATTGAAACATTTATTCTTTCTAGTTTTTGTTAATGTATGTTTTAGATTGTTGTCATCTGTTTTTGAATCTATAAAATTTTCCCAAAATCTACGATTATACTCTATTCAAAGAGATCTTTTAACCTTGGGGGCACGTGCTATTTAGTTATTTTTCTACAAAATATGGCTGTTGCCATTTTGTAAATATAAGTCACTCTTATACAGAATATACTTATTGATTTAATTGTGGATATACAGACCATATTGTGATCGTCATTAATATTTTAAAGTACACACGACAAATCAAGAAAATTTTTTATAAATTTTGTGCTTACTCGCTTGATATTCGGAGTATGTGTTACAGCAAGCTACTTTTATAGCAAACATTATTTTCTTAAAAAATTCTTTCACTTGTTTGTTTTTTAAATATTATCTAAGAGAAACAATTTTGCATTAACAAGATCTTTATACGTTTTGTTGCTGATAATTTGTGAAAAATAATAATTTCCAATTGTCTAATTTGTATACGCAGTAATTACTACCTTCACGGTCTTAGTTCATTTACTCACTGGTAAAATAATGTTAATATAATACTATATTGTATATTGTTGGTGTAGAGAGTATATAGCACGCCATAAACATTGTCGACAATTGGAATATTTTCTGTACACAACCTTTGAAACGAAATGTGGCTGATCGTAGGTGGTTGATGTTATAGCAGCTAGCAGCTGATGTTATAACATTTTGCAGTTACAATAAATTATGACCTCAACCGTGAAAAAATTGTGGGTTTCCAACCTCTTAATTGTTTTGTAATCAAAAATCACTGTTTTGCGTTAAATTCGAGTTAAGAATTCTAACTATTTTTTGCTGCAATTAAAAAATGTATTTTGTAGTATATCCGTACTATAAGTTATTGAATTTATTATGAGAACCAAGCTACATTATGTTTAAGAACAAAGATCGTTTATTGTGAATGTTTTGAACAACTTGCATGTTTTACAATTGTTGCTGTTATTATTACTTGGTTTGGTAAAACACGAATTGTTATAGTAAAATATAGGATGTAAACAAACAAACAAATTTTGAACGTAAAATTGAATGCACAGATTACCTCAAGTTAATAAAAATAATTTCAGGTTTCTACGTGCATGCAAAATATTAAAACCAACATTAATGTACACTACCAAAATTTTGAATTAATGGCAACCTGCGTTCAACATGCTACAAAGCAACGAATTTTATGCGCCATGTTTCCCGAGAACATTTAAAAGTATAACAAGACTAAAGTTTATTGTTCACACCTCGAATTTAAAATACTACGAATTCAGTTTGAGATTCACCTAAGAGATAAAAACGTCACTTGCGAACAATAAAGCACTTTTTAACCTTTTTGAAGTTGTTAAAAATCCTCTATTATAAAAACGTTCACGCAAACTTACAAAAGCGTTTTTACTGGCAATATTTCTTATTCTTAAAACCCTTCTATCCGAACATTATTTTTTCCTTTTTAAAAGAGTCGCAAGAGGCGCTGCTGTAGCTTTAGGCGACATATTTACGATCATCCGCGGCCTCCGTCCAAACCTAACCTAATTTATTTCGGACACTTTAGCCGAAGCATTGCAGTCATCGTTCCATCAGCCTTATTTGGACCTGCACAACATACTTCAATGTACGTCAAGTTTGACTTTTTGTTAAATTGCTCTGAATAAGTGAACGGCTTCTTAGAAATGTTTTCTTTGCAAATGAAATGTGGAAGAAAATATGGAAGCTTCAATAATATTCTGTATTTTCAGTCAGGAAAGAGATTATATTAAAAGCTTACATCAAAAGCAAATGGATCTTGTTTGGCATAAAATTCTTAAACCGCATCTAGAATTCATAAAAGAACGGAAATTACCATTAACACGAAAGGAAAGGCGTAGCGCCGTTGTCTTTAAGAGTTTTTATCGTCTGAAAGCGGTGTTTTAGGCTTGTTAGGGTGGTATTTCCAATTGATATGGTGTCCAGTTGTTTTTACCACACTCGATCGGCGATGTCGATGGGAGATTAGATACTGAAACAATGCCACGATTTATACGCCCTACTTTATCGAATGCGCTGTTTGTTTTAATTGGACCATTTGAGCCGCATTCTACACACTGGTTTTGGGATGTACTCTTTTCCATTCCAGACCTTAATAGCGAGCTTACATTTTAAATTAGAATAATATATGAAGTGATGCAGTACGTGTAAACAAAATGGGTGTATTAATTTACATTTACACCTTCTTCATGCAATGCATTTACAACAACTAATACCGCTGTTGAAAATGATGTCTGTCTAGAAGTAACTTAAGGTAACTTATCGTTGAGAGGCCAGCTACTTAAATGTTTGTTTTAATTCCAGTGTAATTTATTAGTTACCATTGTATTTAGTGTCAATAAGCTAGGTTTTAAGTTACACTGTATTTATAATGTTTTTAAAATATCTCTTGAAGTCTTCGTACTGCTAAAGTTTTCCGTGGTTCAACCATTTTTTCAATTGTTACGTTTTGTGTTTTTAAAGGCATTTTATCTCACTACGTCGTAGTTCCAACAGCTATAAGTCCTATGCTTCCTATGGGCTTAAGCGGCTTTAAGAGTACAAGTGTAGTTAGAAGCTTAATAGCTTGCGCTTTTTTAAGAAATACATTTAAAAAAATGATTAATACATTTGATGGGGGGAAGATTACGGTGATAAGGAATTTATGTCAAACTTTGATCGTCTTCTGTTTATTAAATATTATTTAAACACAATTTTTATTTTTTATAATTTCAAATATTCGTAGAAGGTCTCACAGAGAACCTACAGCAGAGCAACCAAACTGTAGCGCATCTCCTAGACAAATAAGACTACAAAATTCAAACATACACGTAGCGAGATGTAGAAAAATAATTTTCTAATTTTCTAATTTTCTAATAGGTTTTTGGTTTTGAAACTACATTCAACTAATAATATTTCTAAAGATCATCACTGCACCGTGTCACGTAAACTGAAGTTAACGTGTTCGAGCGTTTTTACAGAAATATAATGTTTCAGGAGATATAATTGAATTTGTTTCATACTTTATTCACACACTGTATACTTAAGAGTATGCACGACCTCTGGTTGCTACGGCCTTATTCTGTAGTGTTTTAGAGAGAGAGAGAGCTCAAAGACGAGGAAACTATTAAATGCACTATTTCAAGGATGTGCTCATTTGCGATAATATTGTTTTTTGTTCAAAATTAAGATTAGAAATCTGTCAACAAATTTGATTGTAATTACAAAAATTTATAAGATCGTCTGTCCTGATAGATCCGACACCATCAAGAAATCAACTGACATAATCTAACATATACGGCCGTTATCGATATTTACAATAAAATATTGACGATTGAAGATTGAGTACTTTTTTTTATAGATTCCTTATTGTCTCGGATCCCTCTTTCACATGTACTGTAAAATTGAGACCTGCATATTAAAGCAACAAGCGGTTCGTGCATCCTCCGTATGTTTAAATTACTTTGTGGCTACTTGTGGTATTAGAAACAAACAAGCAGATAGACATTATTTCACAGAAAAAAATTAATATTTTGTTCTCTTTATATAGGTGTTAAGATGCGTTGGTTAATTGGTTATTTTGTTGCTTATTTGTATGTCTATTTATTTTGTTCGCATTAGTAATTGTTTGCCCAATTATTGCCTTTAACTTGTTATATAATTTCAATCATATATGTATTCACACAACTCGCAATAAACAACTGCTGTTTTTAATAAAATTGAGGTTCTGTGTATGCTTTTATTAAATTAATTGTCTGTTATTGAAAGACATTTTATCAAATGGGCCAATAACCAAATTGCAACAACAGTACAACAAGATAATAACTCGCTGAAAACAATCAATAAACTGAGCGGAGATATAAGGGCTTGTCGTTCCGTTATAGTGATAAATCTTGTTGTTTTATGGTGAGACAGTTAGGAATGTGTTATATAGATGCAAATTGAACTGCGAGTTTGAGAGGTATAAGCGAACGAACAAACGAGCAAAAAATACATCCACCCAATCAGATACAGATATTTTGCAAACAACGTTTTTAGGTTGGGTTCTTTGAGCTTCAAAACGTGTGTTGTCGTCACAAGCGCAAAATTAAACTGTTTTTGAAATCAATACTTTTCTATACAGAAAGTAGATAGAAATAAAGCTATGACACCTAATATAATACATGATTGTCCTTAATTTGCTCATTAAATATTTTTTCATGATTCAAAAGTTTCTTGAATCAAATGATATTCATATCTAATCTTATATATATAGTGTCTAAACGTTGGACTATAAAAATTTATTTTTAGGAGCTGTATGTAAGTGCTATAATCGTTCCCGCCAATTAATTCTTACATGCAAATAAGAAGTAGAGATCCCTTTTTGAGTCACGCTTTGTTTGTCTAATTGATCGGCACTGGTTTAGTAACACATTGTTTGTTTAAAAAATAAGGGGTCGTTTTAGGCAAGTTTAAAATAACAAACATATTTCACGATGTTGAGATCATGTTTACAAATACCCACACTTCACTGATCGGGAGACATAACATTAAAGCTAAAATGCTGCAAGCTTCAGTTATTCTAGAGTTTTTATTATGTCTTATGTTTTTAATGCCGAAATTAAATGATTTTCAAAGCCGGCTATGTTAAAGTCATTGAATTTATTTAATGCATGCAGCGTTTTAATTTATCGGTAGAAATTTTTGAAGTAAAACTTCTTTGCAGGCGAATGTGAGACGGAAGTAAAGAGACGGTAGTAATGACAGAAGTGATGACGGAAGTGAGGTTGCCTAGATGAAAACTTAAGCGATCAATGTCTACCAACAGCACATATAGTGAGAGATATGATTTATAATATTGTATTTGATTGAAGATTGAATTACTTTCGAATAATATTTTCTTTCTACAAGAACAAAAAAGAATCATTTTCAATTTAATTATTAACATTTGAAACATTAATAACAAATGTATATAAAAATAAACTAGCGATTGATGAAATTCCCATGTAAATTGGGTAAACGGTAAAAGTTGCATTCTTCATACAAAATGTTTCTTCGTACAACTAGATCATACCCACACATTCTTGTTAAGTACGTTATTTGCTATACAAATTGGCAATTTACGACCTTTTTTACCGGCACCGAACTTTTTATTAATACAAAAATGCCGAAATTTCCAATTTTCAAATTAAGCGAATTTTAACACATACAACGTAATATCACGAGAAGTACTTGGAATATCACAGCTGTCTTTAATTTTTATTAAATTTTCGTACATAATTTATTTTTTGCCCAAAAAAATTAGAAATATGATTTTTTACTTTTGATGTAGTTAACTTTTTACTAAGCGAAACACTTTTTTATTTGTAGATTTTCACATATACATTCAGCAAACAAAATTAAGAATAAACCTTAAAAAATGTCTAAGGCAAAAGATATATATTATCTGGCCATGATTGTGATAATATGGGTTTGTAATCGAATTACTATTATACATCTGGTACCATAGATTTTCTAGGGAATTCAACAGCCAACTAAAACATTCTATAACCGTGTATGTTTTCTGTTAAATCATAGCATTATAAAAACCCTTTTAGTGAGAACACTTTAAGAAGTTTCACTTTGAACTTGCGTGCTTGGCACATATTTTTTTATAGGATTACACACTACAGTTTGGTGTCAACAAGATTATACCGCACCGCATATAGATTACATTTTAAATGTTACCCGTTAGATGTCTGTGCTACAAATATATTTCTTTCTTTTATAATTAGCTAAGGTTTAATAGGACATGTAATTTTAGCAGCAATGAATTCAGCCTCTGTTTTAGTTGTTGCAATGTATAATTCGGACATGTTCACTTTCGGCATTGCCATTCATGTAAGTCCCGCAGGCGCGTCATATTTTACTAATAAAAGACGTTATATAAAAACCACCTTATTTTATTAGGGAAGATTAAATTTATTACACAGTATTGCATAATACAGAAGAACGCTATAAATGATCTCTATACGCCTGCATTGTCAATCGAAATACCAGTCTCGTCGCGGCAGCAGCACATGCTATAAAAAAATGGGGGTCATTTTTGGTTTACGGTTAAAACATCCATGAAAAAGGCTCACAACAAAAATGCTGGGAAAACCTGTGATGAAGAAAATGCCGTTTGAAAAAAGGCTCTGGTAAAAACAACTTTCATTAGATACTTTCCCCGGAAAAAGGTAAAATCATTTCCTGGAGAAAATTACTGCTAACGAAACATCCCTTAATCAAAAGCACGTGCATTTTCTTGCTGGTGGATCACGGTATAGTAAAGGAATAACTTTCCCTGAAAATATACACGTTTTTCCATGCTGGTCGGTTTATATAAATAAAGACGAATTTAATTTTGGTATTAGGTATATGCAAATGTCTCACAAGATTTTTTTGGGCGTATTTATTAGTTACAAAAAGATTTTGAAACTCTCTGTTAAGGCACTCCCCTGGAAATAGGGAAAAGATTAACTAACTAACACTTTTCCGCCTTTTCTTAAAGGGTTTTTTTGAGGCTATGAAAGGACTTTTGTTGTTGGACGCCTTTCTTGATGATTTGACAAGGTTTTTCATTCTTAAGTTTTTTTACGAGGTTGTTTATGCCGGTATTTTTCCCAGTTTTATTTTCGAGCTCTGTTTCGTTTTTTTCCGCAAGATTCTCTTTCCGGTATCATCTGTCAATCCCGAGACCGAAAAACATTCAGAGTTATCAAGAAAAACGGAGGTCATAGCCCACGGGTTCTGCTAGTATTTTTAAAGTGTCTATTCAAACAACATCACCAATATCATACAATTCGAAAACTAAGTTTTTGCCATTTCAGACAACAAGGCGTTCATATCAACGCAAAACGGACATTTAATTTTAAAACTAGTAATATTCGCTTTTTCAAGACCAAAAAATTAACTTAAAATTTAGTTTCACGTTTAACTTCCCTCTTCTAAACGATCGCAATTTTTTCTACAAATATTGACTACGCAAGTGTGCAACACTACTAGAATACTTTAAGCATTCAAAATAGTTAAATATGTCAAGTATCTCTTTCTGACAAATACCATTACCAAATTGAGAATAAAAAACTTCATAACTTTGATATACGATATTCTTGATAGTGAATAGATTAATTTTTAAGGTACCATATTTCTGCTATAATTTAGTTTATACATTCGTAAATTATAACAGTGTAATTATATGGTTTTCCTAAGAATTTTGGATAATTAGATACTTAGAATTCTTTGCAGGTTACCGTCCTCATTAGATCATGTAGTGAGAAAAAGCGAGAAGCATGTTCATTAAATTTTAACAACTCTTTTTATGAGTAAACAGTAGAGATAAAGTGCCTTAAAGTTCGTATTAAAGGCACAGTGAATGTCGCTGTCAACTTATCTGCGTTGTTTGTTGTAACATCTAAATTGTGAATTGTTTAGTTTTCCAATCTGATTTAGAAGGAACGTATAGTTTTAAAGCTGTATTTTGTACTGGCCTTTGTGAAACCATCGGTATATGTAAATATGGCAGTTAAATTCGAAAGGAATGTCTATTATATTCATTTAATCTCATATAACTGGGAGTAGTTGGGAATTTTATGCGGCTGGAATATTTCGAGGAAGGTATATTTTAATATTTTGCTTATAACGGTCAGATGTAGGCTAAGAATGCTTTCAACTATTTTAAAAATCCTTTTCGTTTGTCCTAAAAATATATAGGAAATAACTGCCTTTGAAATATGATAAATTACATTCCCAAACTCTAATTGCGCGTATATGTTAAAGATATTTAAGTAACTTCATTGCAGTAATGAGAAACATTAACAACTTAAAGTGTTAAAGAATTTAATTTACAAAACAAAGTTTCATGCTATAAAACTAAAGTGATTCCATTTAATCGTATTTTTATGGTGAAGTAGTTAGACTTCTAATAAATCTCGTCGTAATTCTAACCAAGTCGGGTAAAGCTACATGGACTTTTTATTTCTTCGGTCAGCTTCGCGTAGGTTGGATTCACTTCTGTTTCAGAACTTCATTTATGGTGTCGTAAAGTTGGTTAAGATTCCACCTGAGCTATTAGTACGGCCAATGATTCAAGTTAAGTCTTACGACTTTGTAATTATTGGTTTCTCATAAAAACTTTTTATATAAATCGCGAAAATGTACAAACGAATTATAACTTTCATTTTATATGAACACACTGCAAAAATGCACTCAAACTTTGAAGTGCAAATCTGAAATGAAAAATCGTTAGAAATTTGTCATAGCCAGATTTTACATAAAAATGGCAAATGGTAAACCAACTCCTAATTCTGTATCTAAGCATAGCTTTCATGTGTAGGAAGTTAAATTTGTTATCAGTTTAAACGTTATCGTTGTATCAAAATTGTAGAGCTATTTTACTTTTCATGTAAACGGGTATCTTATCTTTAGCAGAAGTATTGCTGTTGTTTAACTGACAGTGTTGTATATTAATAGCCTACTCACCTTGTCGTCCAGCGGCAGAATAATCTCTTACGCGGATGATACAGCAAATAATTCATGGTCAAACCTTAAATGTGAAGCTAAATTAGATCTGCTAGAAATCAAGAAACGGTTTGACCATTAGTTACTAACTATAGCGGCATTAATCCGCACTTTGAAAAGATACGTACATCTTAAAACGTTAAAGATAGTTAGTTTGTGCACAATCTATTAAGTATTTAGGTGCATTCATAAATCGACAAAAAGTAAAGGATTTCTGACAACCATAATTCAGTGGATTCTCGTCCTTAATATAAGACGAAAGATCTTAATACACATAAGTCCTAAAATTATTTGTTTTGAGTTACGAACTTTTAAAGGTGACGAAAAGCTATATTATTTGTTGATATTAAAAAAACACCTTTAATAAAATAAACCATTTTTGCATGCATTAAACGTCTATGTTTCATACCAGTTTCGTTTCTATTTTTTTTTCAAACGTGTACAAGTAGTGGGAGGTACACGGGTACTCTCAAGATGCGCAAATAGTTTGCATAAACTTTAAAAATAGTTCTACACACAAAAGGTTTCTATGAACAAAAATTCGAAAATGGTTTCTGACGGAGTTATAGCCTCCAGTCTTGACAGTCCAAACTGATCCCTCTGCCATACCCATGTTTATAATAACATTTCTGTTGTTTAAGAACTAGAAATTTCAATGCTTTCCCTCTTTAGAATTTTATCAACTTTATTAATTATTTATTAGGATTGAGAGCCATATTTTCACAAATAACGATATGAGATTAGGCATCACTAAAATCTAGAAATAAAGCCATTTTGTCAAAAGAAACACAGTGAGTAAGAACGTTTTCTTTTTTAAAGAAACAAATTACATCTACATTTAATCTGAAAATTGTGAATAGCAAATGATTTAAAACTAAACTGTACCATTTGATACTTCAACCTATATTTAACTGAAGATCAACCTGTCAGTCTGATAAAATTATAGCAACGAGCACAGCATACATTTGGCTTAATCTGGTAAATAGTCAGCACGTACACAAATCAGGGTAAATCAGCCGTTACACAAGAGACCGCACAATGCAAATTGTCGCAGAATTTGTCTAGATTATCAGACTTGCTGCTATTTATACATTCACTTTGTCCTCCTGATGTATATCAGCGGCGGGCCCATACATCCTGTTATTTTATGTTACCACACTACGCTATCGTATGACTTTCAATTAGTACGAAAATGTATTTTGTTATCGCAAATTGATTGTTTATGTTCAGGTTCTTATCCTTTCCATGCAATTATCCAGTTGCACGAATAATCAGTGCAAACCCAATAAGGTAGAGTAGATACATTTTTTCTTTTTATGTTATGTACCACTATATTCTCTTCTTGTTATCGGCGTTTGTCAGTAAAATATGAGATACTAAGTATTAATATATAATTCGTATAAATAATAATCTATCAATTCTTTTAACAGGAAGCTGTTTTACGTTGAATTAGATAAAACTTGTATTCTTCAAAATTATATTTAAACTCAGATTTTTAAGTTCACGTTTTCAGAACGGACTTCAACAAAATTAAGATACACTAAATTCCTCATTGTTATCCAAACAAAGTTATTTTAATATGCATTATTCATGTTGTTGGATAAACAAGCATATGTGAAAAAATGGTCGGCATTTAGTAATTACACTTCACTATCATTTTATTTTGTTAAAAGCAAAATAAGTTTGAGATGTAATGTAAATGTTGTGTATAGGAATTCGGACGGATGCTTGCTGCTGCATGATTTCCTTATAACAATATTGCTTTAATAGCAGTATATCAACATTTTGAAACTGTCGTAAGGTGTTTGGTTAAGAATATAAAGTAGGCGTCTATCATACACCCATTTAAAAGTACGCTCGATATCCCCGTCAACATTCATATTCGTTAAATATACATGTGATCAAGATGTGTGATTTCCGCTTGCGTGAACTCACACAGTTTTGTAAATAACTTGACCTTATCAGGAAATAATTTGCAGGCACTTGCAATATTATGTAAAATATTTTCATACCAGGTGGTCTTCATACATCTCTACCTCTTCCAGTCGAGAATGAAAATTACCTTTAGTAGAAGGCATACAAGCATATATCTTCATCTGCACCGAACAGTTTCTGACGTGACTTTGGCTTGTTTTTGTATATACTATAAAACAAAGCTGGAGTTTTAAAATTAACCTAGATTAGATTTATTTTCAAAGCAATGAATCGTCAGGAACGCAATGTCCAGTGCCAACTTGATGGATGAATGTGTTTATGCCCTAATTAAGGTTCGCACGCATGGAGATATGCCACATCGAATATAAGGACACCCCTAAAAGGTTTTTCTTAGTTAGCGCTTATTTTTAAATTTTTCACCAAAACTCTATTATTCAAAGTAAAATGTGTGTTATATTGATTTAAAATAAGTACAACCATATTTCAATAATACTAACTAATTTAAGAGGTGGGGTATTAAATGTGGCAACATGTAGCACTATTTTCTGACTAAATTATTGATTAAACTAAAATAAATCTATCTATTGCAGGTTAAGTCACAGAATGTAATGAATAGTGACTGAATTTTAGGTAAAAAAACTGTTTTTGTTGTAAGGAATATTTTGCTACAACCTCGCATTTCCACTTTTGTGTGATTATGGTTCAAAATAATAGTTTTTAGAGCACCTATTGCATATGTTACTGGTTTCAACCTAATAGAATATATGCGGAATAATATTCTTCATAAAGACATATTTTATATTTTGAATTGATTGTGTGGTAGGTACATGGTGAAACATTATTAATAAATATTTAACTATTAAAAATTAATATTTAATTTAATTTATTAATATTTTAAATTTGTTCCTTCGTAGTTTGCGTTTCAGGTTTCACTCGCCTTTTACTCAAGCCGCACATTAGTAACATATTACAAATGTGTTAGGTTGAGCTAAATTTGTAATATAGTTGCTTAAAATATCGAAAATCCAGTACCAAAACTGACCTTTAAGTATTAGAGGACAGTAGACCAAATGGTCCCTACCGTAAAAATTGCGTCGGTCGCATCCATACCAGATGTAACAGTCTCTTCCCTTTTTTTCGTTATTTACTAAGATAGTCAATTCAAATTTGGTAAGGTTAATGTATGCACTATTTGAAGTAGATTACGAATTTCTTGAGTTTCTGGTTTCGCCTGAACCGACACCAACTTACATAATTTTAATAAGAAAAGTTTTGCATATTTTTACATTTCTGAATTCGACTTCAATTTTGTATATGGTGATGCGGCAAAACAAAAGTTTTGGTGGAATAAGATATATAGTGGCGAAAACATTTTTTTTTGTCTACAGCGTCGTAATTTAGTTTAAAATTGATTATCGAAATGCCGCAAAATGTAAGGTCATCGTAAATGATGAACAGTCGATGTTTTGTGCATAAAGTATTAGTTTTTAAGCTCTGCTTGCATTGTCGTTCGAATAATGCTTAAAAGGTCAGTACCGCGCGACGCAGTAAGAGAGTCGAGTACAGTGGGACGTGAAAAAATTGACTTTTTGCACGTTTTTGCCAAATTTAGACGCTTCTACATCTCAGCCAGTAGAAATTACGATAATCACGTTTAAAACAATACTTTACTCCATAGCAACCATTTTGAATGGGTCATAAAAATTTATTTTTGCAGCAACAAAATGTTTATGACACCTAAAATTTTGTTAAATAACACTATCGTGTGCAGAATTTCCTACAGAATTCAAAAATGTAAAAATATACAAAGTGTTCTGTTTATAATAAGAAAGTTGTGGATACTTCCTGCAAAACCAGAAGTCATAGAAAGTAGTACTCTACCTCAAATAATGCATATATGAGCCATGCCAATTTGAGTGTATTATCTAAATTAATAACGAAAAAAGGTGGGGAACCAGTTCCTTGTTACATCCTGCATAATTAGCTTTTCTAAAAGTACATTTCGGCATATTGGCAAAAACTATTTTGAATTAAAAGATAGCTTTTTGCTTTTTGAGAATCAGTAGAGTTTATAGATGATTCACAAAAAGCAGTAAATGATTCGTGACCAAGTTGTAACTGAAGTTCAATCTATATATATATGAAATCCGGAGTTTTTGCCTCTGACTTAGCTTTACGTGGTGGTAGACTCATGCCACCAAAATCCACATATAGTTACAGAAAGCATAAATTCTGATGCGCTATAGCCCGCTACGTTATACCATACAAACAGAATTCGATACTGTGTACTTGTGCAGTGTTCAGTTACGATACTGTAACATAATCTGTTTATATCTCGCTGCTGAGAGAGACTCGAAAAATGAAGCAGCGCTTCTCGACCACGACTCTGTTGCTGTAATTTCGAACACAATCACAGAGTATCAAGCATGCAGCTTCCGTCTGTTTAAATAAAAGGTTAAAGCCCAAGCAGTGCTTCACTTTAACAGCTGGCGAATAGTTGATGTTAAAGATGTGAAGCAGCGCGCGGTGGCCTTCATATAATAATCACTTTTTACTAATAACAAGAACATCAACTTTATTATTCAAGATCTATTGCTTTATACCATATTTCGTATCACAGAAGAACGCTAAATCCTCTCAACGCCCCCCTCTTCGAAATGCTGTTTTTACTTTTTAGGGTTGTTTACGGTTTAACGTGAAAACATTCCTGTAAATAGTACCGTGAACAAAGTCGTTAGGGAAAACTTTGATAGAAAAAACAATCGCCGTCAAACATCGTCTGAAAGGCAGGCTCCAGTAAAAACACTCCGTGGAACAAACACACCAGGAAAACTAGTGTCCTTGAGAAAAACACCAACAAAAAACATCCGCTACACAAAAGCACGTGTATTTGTTGCTTGTGGATCACTGCATAATTAAGAAAGGGCGTAGCTAATTTCTGTGCAAGTTAATTGAGTTATTACATTTTATTTGTATTTTTTTAATAAATACGTATTTAATTAACTTGTGTGTTTTATTATCATTATTAGTAAAAAAATACTGTATTTGGGAAACTTGTATTTTTATTAAAAATTTAGATAGTATGGATAGTTGACGTGACAACACTGGATACAAGACTAGGTAAGACTGGGCTAAATATAACTGAAGACTTGACAAAACAACAGCACAGGAACACAATACAAGACTGACTACAATATTGAGCATTCGCATATTTATAGGTCTTAAAACAAAGAGTTAAATTTAATTGTTTAGATAACGATATTTGCCAAAATAGAAGTAGATTATTGGCTTACAAAAGATAATTCACAATTGATTACTAGGAACTGTTACTTTTCACACATAGGTAAATGCTTATTATTCACAGATTTACAGTATTTTGTAGTTTTACCAAACACAATACTAAAAAAATCTTTATTTCTCAAATAAAGATAAAATGCAAAATAACAATTAAATAAAAAAGAATTTAGGCGGCGTGCAATATACAAAATAAAGAAGCGGGTGATAAAGTATAATTACTAGCTGATAGATAACAAGAGATGCTTGACCTAAAGCAAGTGTCCGTGTAACGTTATGACACATTAAAAGACTAAATATTTGATAACATAAAAGCGAGTAATCTACGTCGATTGATCGCCATATAAAAATAATAAAAATAAAATAATGTTTTATGTTTAAAAGGCTTTCTAATTTGGATACCAATAGTCCTATAAAAGTAATAATATAACAGCTTTCTCTGAACATGATGCGAGCTTTTTTTTCTAGCTTATCAATGAATAAAAGAGAATATCTTTTGGGAAACATATGCAAGTCTCCATCAAGAATTTATTGGGTATTTATTAGTTCCAAAATCAATTTGAAAATTGCCGTTAGGGCACTCCTCTGGAAAAGAGGAAAAGTGCTAAGTTTAATGGTCTAACTAACTTTTTTCGCTTTTTTTAAGGAATTTTTTCTGAAGTTTTTCCTAGAGATTTTACGAACGCCTTTCTTTCTGAAAGGTTTTTCCGGGGCTGTTTTTTCTAGACTTTTTTTGTTTTTTTTTCAAAAAATTTTTTTACGGGTGCAGCTATCATTCCCCAGACCGACTCCACGGAGGTAACATTCACAGCGGCGGTGAGTGCCGGGTATGAAGCTACCAAACAATTTCGGGAGCGTAGCCCAAGGTTTCTGCTAGTTAAAATTAGGGCTGCCTAAAATACATTCAATAAAAAAAATAAATCTTGTGTTTAATAATAAGTTTAGCTAAGAAATAATGTTTAAGTCCGCTTAAGTTAGTAATTTTGAATACGTCTCAATAACAGCTTGCGACTTGAAGCATAGATTTTTGCCATACAAGCAGATACTTTCAGATAAAAAGCAAAACTTAAATATGGGAAATGTTGAAAACTCCTTATTGTACGTTGTTTAAAAGAATACAAAATATTATTTATACCTAGTCCAAAGAATTTTGTGTTGTGTTGGTTACTACACAGAGTGATAATTTATTTAATTTTGGTTTATTGTGTTCTAATATTTTGTAAGTTTCTAATAATGTTGGCTTATTTTTTAGTATACGAATTTTTGAATTGTGCAAAATTTGGTGATAGAACGAAAAAAGAAAACAACGTTTAACGTTTTTAAAAGAATATAATCCAGACAATAATAATAGAAAAACATATTGTACTGTCTACTCATGCCTTCAAGACGAGAGAAACCTTTCCACTTAAATTTCCATACAAGACGAAAGAAAGCTGTCCAAAGACGAGACGAGAATCTCAAGTATTAATTATTCGTATATATTTCTTTTGTTTTATTCTCATCTATTTTATATAAGTTAGTTAAAAAAGTAATTATGGTTTGGTTCTGCTTCTTAAAATTAAAAAAATCTTTAACGTTTTAATTGAACAAAAGAAAAAGAATGCGCTAATGACAATCGAGGTCTGTACCTATAAGGTTAACAAAAAAAGAGAAGCAGTACTTGCGCCGGCGCAGTTAACAAAAATTAAATATACATGGTGAGTCAGAACTATGGTGCATACCTTTAGCTGTGCGTAGAACACTGAATATGAGTCAATTCCCATTTTTTCGTTTTGGTTAATACACTGTCAATTTATAAGGTGGATATGAAACTTGAATGATGTATCTGAAACAGTTATTTCTATTTGTTTTAAGATAGACACACAGGCTTAAAAGTAAATTAGAATATTGTCGTTAGAGTATTTTTAGAGCGGTTCCTAAAAAAGGCTCTGGTGATAGCGCACCCGTTTTCGTAATTATTACTTTTTACTTAATTGTAGATGCTTCCTTGTTATATCTGGTTTATTTTTCACTTCTCTTTGAAATGTTGCTGCACATTTTAGTTGTTTGACTTAATAGTATTATTTTCTGAATGTTATTGACAATGAATCGGCTGCCACAATAACGAACGGAGACGAACGGCCGTATTTAATTCATAATAAATTCAATCAAAAGCCCTAAATTTCGATGTTTTTCCAGTCCTCTATTTAATCCAGTTTGGTGTCTTTTAGAAGGTAGTCGTTCTAACGTCTATGTAATTTTGTCCTCGTAACAAAAATACACTGGAATTCAGTAAAAACAATTATGCGTAGAACCCTTGGAAGGTACAAAGATCTTGACCGCCTCAAGCTCAAATTTGAAGTGAAACTTCTTAGCCGGCAGGAGTAACCTGGCGAATGCAATACAGAAGTAATGGAACAAAAAGTATTGTAACGGAAGTAATGGGATGGAAGTGAGGTAGCCTAGATGCAAACTGAAGCAATCAATGTTGAGTTGTGCCATGACAGACCCAATTATAAACGAGTGTATTTTGTTGGGTTGCTTATATATACTCATCCAACGAACAGCACATCTAGTGGGAGATATAATGTACAAAAACAAAAAAATATATGATTTTCAATTTAAAAGTTGACAGTTGAAACATTAATAACATTTGTATATGAAAATAAATTAGATAAACAATAATAACTTATTCATGGGTCAACGGTAAAAGTAACTACATTATACACATTTCTGTTAAGTGCGTTATTTGAGACACAAAATGACTATTAACGACGTTTTTTTATCGGTATCAAACTTTCTCATTAACAAAAACATGACCAAATCGCCGATTTTCGTATTAAACGTTTTTTAACACATATAACGTAATATCTCAACATAGTACTTGGCATATCCTTTTGATCTTTTTTGTTTAAAAACAAATTTATTTTGTGTTTAAAGAAATTACAAATGTTTTTTTACTTTCGATATAGTGAACTTTCTACTAAGCGACATACTTTTTGTTTGAAGATTTTAACACATCACGCAGCGAAAGTATAACAAAACGATAAATACTTTTTAGTTTTAGCAAACTAACGTTCCTTTGTTGATTACAAAGATGGAAGCAGGATGCATACAACCAGGTATGTGAACAAACTTTTCCAATTTTATCTCGGGCTTGTATAAACATTAACATTCACAAATAAATATCTCAGGAACTTTAAATATGAAGTAATACTGATTACTACGTAGTTTAAACTCTGATTCTCGCTCTATTTTAAAAATAACAATATTCATAACTCCACGCTTAGGTGTATCGCTATTCATTTTAAGAATTGTTTCCAAGTAACTTTAGAAATACTCTTAGATGTCTTAATAATATTACAAATGAACTGTGAACCCTCTATTATTCAAACTTTAATAAAACCAGCTAGGGCGGTTGGTTTATATTTTTGGTTTGAATAAACAACTCAAAGTGTTTTGTCGCGTTTTCTAGAATTTTTACAAACGTACTTTGATTTCTACAAGGCTCGAGTTTACGGTAGTACCAAATCAAGAGAGTAAGTTAGTTCTTCAAAGCCCGAAATCCAAATCTCTTTGAATATCTTAAGAACCCTAATTTTAAAGTGTTTGGCGTGTTCTCAAGAAAATATTACAAATATATACTCAGATGAAATTGTATAAGAATGGTACGAAAATTTGGATAAAGCTGTAAAAACAATTCCACGCAATATGTGTTATTAATAGGAGATTTTAACGCCTAGCTTGGCAGAAGAGAAGAAAAAGAAGAACGTATAGGCAAAGCAGGAATAAGAATACGACATAACAGAAGAAAAATGATATCGGCTTTCTGATGTAAAATAATAAAAGGATTGTTACCTATAAACGTAACAGTTTTAAACCAATTTAGAACAGGTATGTCACTATCGTTTAGTAAATATCCGACAAAGATTTAATATAGATAAACTCAATGAATAGGAACGAAACTGAAATATGACAATGAAATGAAAAAGAACGCAGGGAAGATAAATAACACAATAGATGCAGTACTTCGAAGAAGAAGAAAAGAATAAAAAGTTATCCGACAAAACAAAAAAGTTGATAAAATAAAGTAGACAGGACACAGTTTTTTTATTTAAATCAAAAACAAGAGAATTAAATAAAGTGATTAAAATATACATAAAAAAAAGACATCAAAAAATATAACATAAATGTAATTCAAGAAACTATTAAGAAAACAAAGCTATAAAAATATTTAGTTAAAGATAAAATTGGAAATAGCTTAATTTACAAACTGCTTGACTCTATGGCAGTAAAGTAATGACAGATAGACATAAACTTTAAGAGGTAGTCAAAAAATGTATAAGGATTTGTACAGAATGCGAACCCCGAACTGAGTTACGCCATAAACCACGAGCTAGACTAACTGAACATCTGACAGAAAAATTACCCTAAATAAGCAAATATAAAATCAATTAAATATGGACTTTAACGAAGTAAAGCTGGAATTAATAAATAAATATAAAATCAAACTAGCTACTGAAAAATGCAACAGCAAAGCCTTGGATCGGACGATATAGTCATACAACTGTTGAAAAATGGCGACAAAGCACTTTTGACAATGCTAAAAAAATTATTTAATACACGTATTGAAGAGGGTATGATACCGCAAAAATAGAAAGATGTAGCGGTAAGTATTCTATACAAGAAAAGCGATAAAAAAGAGTTAGAAAATTATCGATTCATATCCTACCTATCACACATGCATAAACTATTCTTCACAGTAATAGTACATAGAATAGGAAACAAACTCGACAAGTACCAACCATCGGAGCAAGCGGGAGTCCGTAAAGGCTACAGCACCATCGACCATACACAAGCCCTCAGAGAGTTACTACAAAAGGCAACAGAATATAACAGGCCGCTTGCAATGTCTCTCATAGAATATGAAAAAGCCTTTGACAGCGTGGAACATTGGGCTGTGGTGGACGTTTTAAAGCCTATCAGAATAAATTACAGATATATATAGCTCGTCGAAGACTTCTATAAAGAATGCACATTTTGCGTAAAATTACATAATCCAAGCTAATTAAAGTGAAAAGGGGCGTAACATAGGGAGATACCCTATCACCAAAATTGTTTACGGAGGTACTAGAAGACATTTTTAAAAAGTTAAACTAGAGAGAAGTAGAATTCAATATTGACAGAGAGATGTTTTCACATATTCGGAACGCCGACGGCATAGTGGTGTTCATAAAAAACTGCGAGGAACTGCAATAAATGATGGAAGAACTTTATGTAACTTCAGAGAGGGTTGGTCTTAAAATCAACTTGAGCAAAACACAAATACTGACAAGTTACGAGAAAGTTAACAGTCATATTACCATAGAAAACAACCCGATCGAGAAAGTGCAAGACCAATTAATAACAATGCATAAAGACAGACAAAAAGATGAAGTTGAGGGAAGGATTGGGCTAGGATGGGTTGCCTTCAAAAAATTAAAGCAGGGCTTTACATTAAAAATATCAATTTTTTGAGGAATGTGTTTTACCCGTTTTAACATATGCTGCAGACACATGGACTCTCACAAAACAAACTAAGAGTTACGCAGCGCGCAATGAAAAAGGCTATGCTGGGAATTACCCCGAAAGAAAGTATACGTAATGAGTTGGGTGACACAGCATACAAAAGTAACTGATGTAGCCTTACGAATAGCTAAGCCGAAATGCTAAGCTGGGCGAAGCACATGATGAGAAATGAAGAAGAAAGATAGACCAAAAAATTAGTACACTAGAGACCTAGAACAGGAAAAAAGAGTGTAGGACGCTAAAAAACAAGGTGAAAGAACGATATAGTACAAATATCAGGTAAAAGATGGTTACAAAAGACTATAGACAGAGAGAGGTAGAGGTTATTGCGAAAGGTCCAACAGTGTATAATATAAAGCGCTGAAAAAAAAGAAGAAGAAAGAGAAGGAGAAGAAGAAGAAAAAGAAAAAAAGAGTTTGTTGTAATATGTTATTTTGATCTCTACGAAGGTCTAGCACAGTCAGTTGTGACATCCTCCCAAACCTGTTTGTAGTACCATTTGAATAATATTTCTTCTTTGTGATATATATACATACATTTTTTATCGACTTTCTTTTTATGTTAAACTGACGTTTCACACATATAAAACAATTTATTTCTTTACAACTGCTTGTTGGTCAAGCAAGTCATGAAATTCACTCTCTGCCCTAGAAGCTAGTGCAGAAGAATATTCAGTAGAAACTACATGCATAAAGAAAATAAGGTAGATGATATAGAATGCGCAGTAAATAAATATTTATTGATTGGAATCAAAGTATGCATCTAACAATAGTGTTCGTAATGTTGGATGTTCACAGCTTATTTCCATGAAGTATCATGCAGACTTAAAGGTCGAGCTTCGTATGCTGAAACATGAAAATTTATACAACAAATACCCCTAACCAGTCACCGTTAAATAATAATTAAATGTATTATATCTTGTTTAAGTAATTACTCTTTATTATGTGGATCTCATGATTTTGCCTTAATTTTATTATTCTCTGAAATTAAATTTTGTGAAAACCTTAGTGTTGTAAATTAAACTACATAATATGGTCGGATCTCTTAAATAGGAGTTGTAATAAAAACCCCACATATCTTGAAACCAGACATTATGGTTTTCCATTAACAACTAATATCCAATTAGGTAAAAAATATTCCACTCTATAACTATTGGTTTAATAACCGCCTCTACTGGCTAAACGAATGTTTATTTTAGGCCGTAGAACGTCAGATTGTTATTCGGTACCAAAATTAAATCCATAAAATTATATTGTTTCTGGAGCAATAGTAACTGTTTACTCTTTAATCTTAACCTTTGATAATGACATGTAAACATGTCGAAGTATGTATGAGGTTAAACTAAATATCTGTGAAAGTAATAAATTATTATTTTATTTATATTATTACAACAGATAACTATTCAGTTAAAGAACTAACAGTTTCACTTAAATAAAAATTGTATAGTAAAGCAGTACTGAAGTAACACATTATTTAGAGTACACTCCTCATCAAGACACTTCAGACAGACTGTAATGAGTGTACATGTTTCAACCTTCTATTGTTCAGGTGCTGACATCGTATCTGTCGTGATGGTTCAAGTCAGAAGGGTAGCTTTATGTGAGAATATGCACTAAACCACGCGATTTATGAAACCATTAGTTCCATGGAGCTTACTACCTCCATAAATAAATTCAAGATAATATAGCATTACTGTATAAAATTAATGTATGAAACCGAAATTTGGTCACGTTCATTAAACACCAAATATGAATGTCACAGTTACGGATATATTCATACACGCTACAGGATGTTCCTGAAATATTATGTCATAATTGCAACGGTGAAAAAGAACCGAATTAGGTCGATTTGAGCCCAATATATCAGTACCTAAAACTTTATTAAAGAAAGAATTACAGTGATTTAAAAGGGACCACCGATGCTGTTAAATATTCATATGTGTTTCAAATATTTATCTGTTTAAACTAAAGCATAGGCGCTGGGTTTTAAAAATTTCTATGGCGGAGAAATGTTGAATATGCTGAAGTAGTATCTGGTGGCACAACAGTGCTTCATTTCTACGTTCTCATACTTCTATTGAAGTAAGAAAAGTTATGATTTTATGCAAAATTTTCAAACTTTATATTTTAACGTAAATATGCGTTTTGGGTCTAAGAAAAGAAACCCAAAAAACTGATTTTTAAAATATGTCTGTCTGTGGGTGAGTGGGTGCTTTGGCTTTCCTATATCGCCGGAACCTCTTCACCGATTTTTATAAGATTTGGTTTGTGGAAGTTTTTTAATTGCAGGTAGTACTTTGTAAGGTCGTTAATCGAAATTAGACCATTTTCTTGTTAAAGATTGTTCTATCACTTTTTTAAAGTTTTAAATATGTGGCGTTGTAGTGCATCTAAAGACAAATCAAATACTTTTTCCAAAAATTATACCTCAAAAACTGCCTACACCGTTTCTTTTAAATTTTCTGAGCCGATAGAGCTAGCAACGAACTACAAATTTGTGTTTTACTAATATCTCAAATTTAACCCTAACCCAGGAGTTTTTGAAAACTTTGAAATTGACGCGTTTTTCGGAAGTTACGTAGTTTTAACTACGTCTATCAATTAGCTCTATAATGAAAATAATATTTTTTATTCTTTGCATATATTTGATGACTCTATAAATAAAGTTGTTATAACCATTTTTGGTCCGAGATTGTGAGCGCATTACCTATCCTTTTTACGTAGTCGGCGAGCCGTACGTAACCAAGGCCTTGAGTCTAGAGTGGGCGGCTTGTATCGGCTGGAGATGACTAAATGTAAATTTTAATCACTTCTTAACGTAAAAATATTTTAAACATATAAAGTATGGAAAAGTATCAGAGACCTGTTTCGCTCATTTTTATTATATACGCTAAAGAGGTCTCTTAGAACTGCTTATCTTTCTTAATATTGAAAACTCCACCACGTATAAAATAAACAAATTTTGCATGCGATCATGTTCATCAAAACTCTGCCTTTCACGATAGTTTTAGTTTGGAAAATATCATAATAGTGTCAAAAAGAAGGGGGGAGGATTGGGCACTAATATTATTTTCTAAATAACTGGATTTCTATTAGTTCGTTTTTAATCGTTTTAATAAAACAGAAAAGACATTTAAATTATTCACTAAAAGCTTATGGATTACAAACTAAATATGACACGTGATAAACAAATTTAATGTAAGTAGCAATTTACTAAAAGTTACTATTTTGTTTTTTACTTTGAAGTTTTAATAAATTATGTGTAAATATTGAAAAAAAATTCTACACACCGAAGCAATAAAATTTCCACAAATATATAGGTTCGGAAAGTTTTCCTTGGGCGAACAGTTTGAACTATTGTGACTGGAATCTTTAACTCCGTAAGGAAGTGTTTTCGAGCTCATGTTTATCAAAATTGTTTTGCTTTGGTGTGCAGAACCTTTTCTCATATTTTTCACAAACTCCTTCTGCATCTTACGGAAACACTTAAGACCCTCACACCAATTCCTTTTTCCACAAATAACACAACCACAGTACCAGTGACTCCGTTTTTTTTCTCGATTGGTACTTTGATTGATTGTTAGCCAGTGCTAGTTAAGACAATAATTTTAGGAACGTATCGCGTGACTAGCGCGAGCAAACAATCAACTTAAGTTCATCATAGAAAAACGAGGCCATACGCTATTTTTGTAATGACTGTATTACACACAATTAACTACAATGTATTTCAAATTAATCTTATCGATGGTCGTCGTTTTTCGATCTTACGGTCTTAACTTGTAGCTCTTGTCGCTAACAAACGCAGCCATAATAACAAGTGGTTTTATCGTTATTCTGTCGTTTCGTTTACACTGGTTGAAATTCACTAGCAATTTATTCACCTAGGAATTAATTTGGTTGGTTCTTGACACGGAAATCGAGCACTCTGATTAGTTATATAAAATATGGGATATAGTAATAAAAATTGAATCATCTAGAAAGCTAGAAAAATTAAGCGATTTTGAAAACGAGTATCTTTTTGTGTGTTTTTGTTCAAGAAACAATATTCATTAAAAATGGCGAAAACAAATTTATAAAAGTCGATGTATTATCACCACTTGATGGTGTTAACCATAAAAATGTTATTATATTTCCATTGCGTGTTCTGTTTAAGTTATTAAATAGAAAATACTGAGAAACATGTACACATTGCATGAAGCCCGATTATAGAGAAATACAAAATTATTTGACAAACACGGTTGTTGGTTTCCATTTGTCGTTAGAAAATCAAAAGGCTCGTTGCTACAGACGTAATTTTCTATTATACATTCACACGCGTTCATAAAAACGACGACCATCGATATTTATAAATAATATTTTCTAGCGCTAACCGGACGCAATCTAATAAAAATTTACTTCATGCGTTCATATACGGCAATAAATCAGTTAAATATCTACATTCTACATGCTTAAGACAATGTTGTATCATAAATATGTCAATACGTGATAAACGTGAATAAATTGCTTTAAAATATGTTAACTGTATGGTCATGTAATTGTAAACGGAAGTTTAATTAAGCGAATCGAAATTTTTTAGAAGTAGGTAGTAGTCAAACCTGTATATTAAGAAATTCTATATAATTATTTTCTTACATCCTTAGGGAAAAAATTTATTGTGAATTGTAGCTATTATTCTATAGGCAAACCCAAGTTTAATTATCTACTTGTAAGGTTATTCAATAAACATCCAAGGAGCAAAAGTTGCTACCTAACCCTCACCAAATAAGCTTTTAGGAGCAAACCAAAATTAATAAATAACTTTTAAAAAAAAGAAAACCGACTTCAAATAAAAACACAAAAGTAACATAAGTTAACTAAAAAGCAAAAAATAAATGTTTTTTATACAACAGTTTTATACTTATTTGTTGTTCCGTTTAATGTAATTAAGAAATTGTTGTTTATTATATAATTATTAATTGTTTTATAATTGTTAAGTCGGCGCCAAGTAAAACAAAAATTCGAATCTAATGTTATATCTATGTTATACTTGGCACCGACTTAACAATTATAAAACAATTAATAATTATATAATAAACAACAATTTCTTAATTACATTAAACGGAACAACAAATAAGTATAAAACTGTTGTATAAAAAACATTTATTTTTTGCTTTTTAGTTAACTTATGTTACTTTTGTGTTTTTATTTGAAGTCGGTTTTCTTTTTTTTTTAAAGTTATTTATTTTACAATTTTAAGTGATGGGCAGACTTGGTAAGGGTGCTTCTCGAATGAGGAAACGATTGCTAGTTGAAACGGAAGATGAAATACGGAAACACTAAAAAAGTCCGTTAAAAAAATAGATTTTGAGAAGTATCTTCGAAGTTCAAGCTCCAATACCAATGAAATTATAATGGGACCACCTTGGAACTATACTGAACCCAACACCAAAAAATCATTAAAATCGGTTCATAAACAAAAAAGTTATGCCCGAACATACATTAAAAAAAAAAAAAATAATAAAAAAAAAATATATATATACAGACGAATTGAGAACCTCCTCCTTTTTTTGAAGTCGGTTAAAAAAGGCGAAGTGTGGATTTCAAGTGGACTTTCCCATACTAGATATTAATGCTTACTGTATCTACAAACGTGTAAATTTTATAGTTATAACGTTGTACATTTCACCCACTGTTAGAGTTTTAAAGAATTAAGCTATGTAGGCAACCCTCCATTCAGTCATCCAAATTCATAGAAAGCGCCACAGTTAAATTGTAGTTTTCAGAAAATAGTCAAATTGTAGCCAATCTTTTTTCTAACAGTGTGGGCATTTTTTGAATTATAATAATGATTTGAAAATTTTTAAAATTCCGAAGAAACACCATTGCAATCGTTTCTAGATTTTCGAAATTAATTTTACTTCATCGTATAGTACCCACAAAAGGCTCTCAAGCAAGTTGTAGTTAATCCCGATTAGATAACTATTTTTCGAGTAAGTGGGAGTTAAAGTCGAGATTTTACAAAAAGTTGTAGCGGCATTTTAAAGCTAGAGAGTTCGGTAAAAAAGTTTACAATTTGCCTTAAGCTCTTCTCTCAGATGCAGTTCTTAATATTTTTCAAATTAAGTTTAAGAAAAAACGCTACAAAAAACATATCTAAATTCTGTTTCCGGTTTCAAATTTTTTTGAAAAGCTTAACTTGAACTACAATTTTTGACATCTCTTAATTTTAAATTTCATCAAAATCGGTTCAGTACTTTCGCCTATAATAGCGTCACATAAACCCACCCACCCACCCACAGACAGACATTTAAAAAAAATCCCCTGCATAGGTTTATCGCGGGGGCTGCTACTCCTCCCAGGGACTCGGCCTTGATCCCCGTGGTACCAGTCCATGAAGTCACTGGCTGGAACAGCCAAAGCTGCCCCTAGCAGTTGGGCTACTCGCAGTACCCAGCACTGGATAACTACATTCCGCCCAAATAGGTTGGTAGCCGGTCTGATCTTAGTGACCGGTACCTTAATATCGTCGGATGTGCATAAGCACAAACCCCCTGGGTCAAAGCTGTAATAGTGAGCGTGAGCAAGCAAAGTACACCTTACCCCTAGGGCCTAATTTCCTAATGCCAGCTGCTTCCGCAGCTCCTTCCTGGAGCTCACTTTTACCTGCTCATATTAAGGACCTCCAACCATCCAGTATATCGCATGGGCAAATTTACAACCCGTAGGGTCACCCTGACGCAACGTAAGTGAGGGTCCTTGGTCGTACTGCCTGCTTGGGTTGAAAGGCAAACTGTTCACTGGTGGCGTAAAATTGAAAATTAATTAAAATCAATGGTAATAATAAGCGAAGCAGTTCGGCTATACTTTGCCTTACTTTAAAAACGTTTACCTTTTATATTTTTGTACATTATTCTAACCCAATAGCGGCCGCGCGCTTTGATATAAGCTCACTAGGCGCCTAATATTTTTAACCAATTCTTTAATTAATTACCGTATATGTATTACAAATTATCGTTAATATAACGGATGTAACGAAAAACCTCGCCTCTAATTTTCTTTGCTTTTTAATATAAATAATTCAAATTTTGGTATTGCGTAAAGCTGCATTATATGACGTCTATTTCAAATATCTAATTATTTCTGGTATGGCCGGAAATAACCTAATTGTTTTATTTTATATCAAACACTGTGTATATATTTACATTTTTTAAATCAGCATGAAATTCTGACTCCAATGGTATTATACCTTAAGTGAATTTTAGGGACTAAAACAAAAAATTAATAAAACATAGGGTCCGTATTTCTGTTACACCGGCTATAGTAGCGAATTTATGATTGTTAGAGTTAATTAAATAACAGTTTTAAAATTAAAAGGAAAATTGTTTTGCAAGTAGGCAAGTTCATTCTAGCAGATATAAATAAATATAACACAACTACCAACCACCGCCACCAACAGATGTATGGCAAACGTGCTGATCTCGGAGAGTCTGTAAGCTAGTCTTCAATAAAATAATAGCCGTCTATTCCGATTTATCACGATGTCGTTGTGCACAGAGCCCGATAATTGGTTTAATATATCGTCTGCATCGTGCGCTGCCGAACTGAGAATTGCGGAGTTGTTACTTTTAACTAAACAAAAAACTTTTTACCGATCGTGCTTCGACCTATAGACTTGAAATTATAACGCTAACATTGTAGAAAATGTTTGCTGTTTCGTGCATTTGATTTTCGCAGTATTAATGCAGCGTTTTCATGTAAGCGAACGGTTTCTATAATACGCAGTTACTAGATATCTAAAATATATAAACACATTTCTCTACCAGCCTTAAAGGTGGGTAAAGAAGCAAAAGGTAGCATGTAAAGTACGCACTTTTAACACCTCGGTGCGATAAAATAAATTCCAAGGATTGTAAAAGTCTAATTAGTGTAGGGGCGGTCTAATTGGACCGTGTGCACATAAAACGCGACTACATCACCCTTGCAGTGCTACTACAGTTCGTTTAAAAACTCCGAAGATGTGATGTTCGGAGTTGAAGAAAAAGTCGGGTTCTGAGCAACACTTAATGTTTTCGTTTATATATACCACCTAATACCTATTATCAAGTAATCAAGTAATTGGTAATAAATAATATTTATTTCCCAAATTAACATTTATTCTTATAGTAGAAAGTAATAGGTAAGGTAGAAATCAGCAGATCATCTGTTCTAGTGTATAAATAATGGTATTATTTGCAGCGAATTTTTAATAGTTTATCTAAATGTGCAACACATAATTATAAAATGTTAGATTAAATCCACTTTAAGCGGAGCGCTTTTTTCTAGATTAAATCGCGCATGCAACATGGCAGCAGGAGTCCTGATACACTGTAAATTAGAAGGAAATATTTAGGAATCCGGTCACGTGCGCTATAAGGGTTAAGATATCTACTCCACGAAGATATGTCTATCACTGGGGTGGTTAAATCAACCTTGTGGGTTATTTCAGAAAGGGTTGAACGAACGTACACTGGTTTTCGTGTTTACTACTCGTTTCACTTTATAGGCGTTTTAAGAACGAATTTTTTTTAGAGTACCTTTTAATTAACGAATGCGAAGAGAACAAAATATGTTAGGGGAGTATCAATGGTTAAAAATAGGTTTCTAAGGAACTTCATTGAAGTAGAGTAGGCCGTTTTACCCAAGTTAGAAGGTAGATTAAAGTGGATTTTGTATTACGACTACTGTTATTTTAGAATGGATATCTATTCGGGCGCAAAAAAAACGTATGATAAAAGTTTCAATGGCACCATGGAGATATATAAAATAACCCTGCCGCTGGATACATATTTCTGTAACCCTATCGCAATAAGTTAGAAGACGCCGGGAAACACATAATGAAAGAAATAGAATGGTACTTTTGTTTCCAACTGTCAAAACATAAAACAGTTGTCAATAGTGGAACCACGGGATCTCGGCAGGGATGCTATAACGCGTGCCAGAAAGTTACTAGATTTATAGCAGTGGACTACGGCCAGCGGTCTCTGATACTCCATGCTGATATTTATTCTCTTATGAAGCAGCTTAAAAGAATTTAGAAACGTTAAAATAGTTTTATTTTAGAGGGCACACATCTATCGATTAAAATAAGTCGGTCATTTTGTCTGGCTTTAAGGAAATGCCCTTATAAATAGTACTAAAATGCCTGTTTGCTTTTATAATAAGTAAAGATAGAATAGTTAGACAAATGCTTTTTTTTTAATTGGGAAATTTAAGACAGGTCCAAGTTAAAATTCATTTTAGGATATAGACAATCCAAACATCCTATTCGCTTACTTTATTTATACATATCTATATTAAATCTTTAAGTGTCTTGCTACAACAAGACTACTGAATCTTCCATCTAGGAAAGATTTACTACGGCAAATACTTGCATTCAGTTTAATGATTTTTTTTCAGTTAGAGTTTATATTGCTGTCAGTTCTGTTGATATAAGTTGTACATAATTTGGTTATTTCTGGTTTACTTTATTTCTAGCTGGTCTGAAATGTGCATTTATGGCGCCGACATAAGCATCTCGCACAGCACATTTTGTATATATTTTTTCATTAGCACAAAATTATGATAATATATACCTTTGCACACAGAACATTATTACAATTATTATAACTGAATTCGATATATTTTGCCTCTTTTATCTGTAAAAAGTTGCAGACGAACAGCCACAACGAAGGTCTTCCCGCAGACATTTTACGAAATAAACAAATTCCTACGCTACGCGTTCCACACTCTACTGGCTACATACTGGGAGTTGCTATAACAAAAACTTTTTCGTAAAAACACTGCTGCGTGTAAAACTAACGGGGAATTAAACTAATAACGCCCTCTATTATGTGCGGCGAGAAGAAGTTGCAAAGCAACAAACCGGCAAAGTTGCGATCGGAACCTGCTAAGCAGGTATCTGCGATCGCACCGGCCTCTAAGCACAAAACACAGAAACGCCCGTGTGGCAAGAAATAAGAAAAGATTTGGTTTCAATTATGGCTAGAATAGACCACTACATGTTTCGTTCTTGTTTGAACTCATCAGGTGGACATAATTCTAACCATAATTGAGACCAAAAGCAAACAGGCATATATACGCCAGAAAGTATAAAACTAACGGGGAATTAAACTAATAACGCCCTCTATTATGTGCGGCGAGAAGAAGTTGCAAAGCAACAAACCGGCAAAGTTGCGATCGGAACCTGCTAAGCAGGTATCTGCGATCGCACCGGCCTCTAAGCACAAAACACAGAAACGCCCGTGTGGCAAGAAATAAGAAAAGATTTGGTTTCAATTATGGCTAGAATAGACCACTACATGTTTCGTTCTTGTTTGAACTCATCAGGTGGACATAATTCTAACCATAATTGAGACCAAAAGCAAACAGGCATATATACGCCAGAAAGTATAAAACTAACGGGGAATTAAACTAATAACGCCCTCTATTATGTGCGGCGAGAAGAAGTTGCAAAGCAACAAACCGGCAAAGTTGCGATCGGAACCTGCTAAGCAGGTATCTGCGATCGCACCGGCCTCTAAGCACAAAACACAGAAACGCCCGTGTGGCAAGAAATAAGAAAAGATTTGGTTTCAATTATGGCTAGAATAGACCACTACATGTTTCGTTCTTGTTTGAACTCATCAGGTGGACATAATTCTAACCATAATTGAGACCAAAAGCAAACAGGCATATATACGCCAGAAAGTATAAAACTAACGGGGAATTAAACTAATAACGCCCTCTATTATGTGCGGCGAGAAGAAGTTGCAAAGCAACAAACCGGCAAAGTTGCGATCGGAACCTGCTAAGCAGGTATCTGCGATCGCACCGGCCTCTAAGCACAAAACACAGAAACGCCCGTGTGGCAAGAAATAAGAAAAGATTTGGTTTCAATTATGGCTAGAATAGACCACTACATGTTTCGTTCTTGTTTGAACTCATCAGGTGGACATAATTCTAACCATAATTGAGACCAAAAGCAAACAGGCATATATACGCCAGAAAGTATAAAACTAACGGGGAATTAAACTAATAACGCCCTCTATTATGTGCGGCGAGAAGAAGTTGCAAAGCAACAAACCGGCAAAGTTGCGATCGGAACCTGCTAAGCAGGTATCTGCGATCGCACCGGCCTCTAAGCACAAAACACAGAAACGCCCGTGTGGCAAGAAATAAGAAAAGATTTGGTTTCAATTATGGCTAGAATAGACCACTACATGTTTCGTTCTTGTTTGAACTCATCAGGTGGACATAATTCTAACCATAATTGAGACCAAAAGCAAACAGGCATATATACGCCAGAAAGTATAAAACTAACGGGGAATTAAACTAATAACGCCCTCTATTATGTGCGGCGAGAAGAAGTTGCAAAGCAACAAACCGGCAAAGTTGCGATCGGAACCTGCTAAGCAGGTATCTGCGATCGCACCGGCCTCTAAGCACAAAACACAGAAACGCCCGTGTGGCAAGAAATAAGAAAAGATTTGGTTTCAATTATGGCTAGAATAGACCACTACATGTTTCGTTCTTGTTTGAACTCATCAGGTGGACATAATTCTAACCATAATTGAGACCAAAAGCAAACAGGCATATATACGCCAGAAAGTATAAAACTAACGGGGAATTAAACTAATAACGCCCTCTATTATGTGCGGCGAGAAGAAGTTGCAAAGCAACAAACCGGCAAAGTTGCGATCGGAACCTGCTTAGCAGGTTCCGATCGCAACTTTGCCGGTTTGTTGCTTTGCAACTTCTTCTCGCCGCACATAATAGAGGGCGTTATTAGTTTAATTCCCCGTTAGTTTTATACTTTCTGGCGTATATATGCCTGTTTGCTTTTGGTCTCAATTATGGTTAGAATTATGTCCACCTGATGAGTTCAAACAAGAACGAAACATGTAGTGGTCTATTCTAGCCATAATTGAAACCAAATCTTTTCTTATTTCTTGCCACACGGGCGTTTCTGTGTTTTGTGCTTAGAGGCCGGTGCGATCGCAGATACCTGCTTAGCAGGTTCCGATCGCAACTTTGCCGGTTTGTTGCTTTGCAACTTCTTCTCGCCGCACATAATAGAGGGCGTTATTAGTTTAATTCCCCGTTAGTTTTATACTTTCTGGCGTATATATGCCTGTTTGCTTTTGGTCTCAATTATGGTTAGAATTATGTCCACCTGATGAGTTCAAACAAGAACGAAACATGTAGTGGTCTATTCTAGCCATAATTGAAACCAAATCTTTTCTTATTTCTTGCCACACGGGCGTTTCTGTGTTTTGTGCTTAGAGGCCGGTGCGATCGCAGATACCTGCTTAGCAGGTTCCGATCGCAACTTTGCCGGTTTGTTGCTTTGCAACTTCTTCTCGCCGCACATAATAGAGGGCGTTATTAGTTTAATTCCCCGTTAGTTTTATACTTTCTGGCGTATATATGCCTGTTTGCTTTTGGTCTCAATTATGGTTAGAATTATGTCCACCTGATGAGTTCAAACAAGAACGAAACATGTAGTGGTCTATTCTAGCCATAATTGAAACCAAATCTTTTCTTATTTCTTGCCACACGGGCGTTTCTGTGTTTTGTGCTTAGAGGCCGGTGCGATCGCAGATACCTGCTTAGCAGGTTCCGATCGCAACTTTGCCGGTTTGTTGCTTTGCAACTTCTTCTCGCCGCACATAATAGAGGGCGTTATTAGTTTAATTCCCCGTTAGTTTTATACTTTCTGGCGTATATATGCCTGTTTGCTTTTGGTCTCAATTATGGTTAGAATTATGTCCACCTGATGAGTTCAAACAAGAACGAAACATGTAGTGGTCTATTCTAGCCATAATTGAAACCAAATCTTTTCTTATTTCTTGCCACACGGGCGTTTCTGTGTTTTGTGCTTAGAGGCCGGTGCGATCGCAGATACCTGCTTAGCAGGTTCCGATCGCAACTTTGCCGGTTTGTTGCTTTGCAACTTCTTCTCGCCGCACATAATAGAGGGCGTTATTAGTTTAATTCCCCGTTAGTTTTATACTTTCTGGCGTATATATGCCTGTTTGCTTTTGGTCTCAATTATGGTTAGAATTATGTCCACCTGATGAGTTCAAACAAGAACGAAACATGTAGTGGTCTATTCTAGCCATAATTGAAACCAAATCTTTTCTTATTTCTTGCCACACGGGCGTTTCTGTGTTTTGTGCTTAGAGGCCGGTGCGATCGCAGATACCTGCTTAGCAGGTTCCGATCGCAACTTTGCCGGTTTGTTGCTTTGCAACTTCTTCTCGCCGCACATAATAGAGGGCGTTATTAGTTTAATTCCCCGTTAGTTTTATACTTTCTGGCGTATATATGCCTGTTTGCTTTTGGTCTCAATTATGGTTAGAATTATGTCCACCTGATGAGTTCAAACAAGAACGAAACATGTAGTGGTCTATTCTAGCCATAATTGAAACCAAATCTTTTCTTATTTCTTGCCACACGGGCGTTTCTGTGTTTTGTGCTTAGAGGCCGGTGCGATCGCAGATACCTGCTTAGCAGGTTCCGATCGCAACTTTGCCGGTTTGTTGCTTTGCAACTTCTTCTCGCCGCACATAATAGAGGGCGTTATTAGTTTAATTCCCCGTTAGTTTTATACTTTCTGGCGTATATATGCCTGTTTGCTTTTGGTCTCAATTATGGTTAGAATTATGTCCACCTGATGAGTTCAAACAAGAACGAAACATGTAGTGGTCTATTCTAGCCATAATTGAAACCAAATCTTTTCTTATTTCTTGCCACACGGGCGTTTCTGTGTTTTGTGCTTAGAGGCCGGTGCGATCGCAGATACCTGCTTAGCAGGTTCCGATCGCAACTTTGCCGGTTTGTTGCTTTGCAACTTCTTCTCGCCGCACATAATAGAGGGCGTTATTAGTTTAATTCCCCGTTAGTTTTATACTTTCTGGCGTATATATGCCTGTTTGCTTTTGGTCTCAATTATGGTTAGAATTATGTCCACCTGATGAGTTCAAACAAGAACGAAACATGTAGTGGTCTATTCTAGCCATAATTGAAACCAAATCTTTTCTTATTTCTTGCCACTGCTGCGTGTACATTACTCAAAAGTTTTACTAGTAAAAGAATTGTTTACAAATGTAAACTGTAAAGTAAAACTATTTTCAAGAGTTTGAACATTGCCATAAAACTATTGTTCAAAAACTGGCCACGGGATTTTCGTAAACTTTGTAAGCTTAGTAGAGCTAGAGCTCGGGATGAGCTACTACTTGTTTCGTGTCTCAGCCTACTTGTTTCTGTTTGACGCCTAATACTACATTTGAAAAATATGAATTAGTACCGCTCTCTTTAGTAACCTTAGGATGATACAAAATTTCTGTTTGTTATAAAGTGCTCATGAGTAATAGTAGAATAAAATTTAGAACTTAATTTACAGGTGCAGCAATATTAAGGTGTTTAACTTTCGCTCTCCATTCTTAATTTTGACGAATAAATTTGTTCGGGTACGCTAGTATTGGTTATTGGTAGTAGCAATTGCAGACCACGGTTTTGTGAGTCCCTGAACACCCCGGCCTATAAGGCCTATTGTGTTTCTCTGCCTTTGTGTTTTGATTTAGGTGAACAAGTTACTAGGTTTAGTAGCCTGTGGACCAGATCTTTTCCGGTATGCCTACCTGTGGGTCTATTTCGCCCAACAGGTTGTGACGTCGGCGGTTTAATGCTTCACATTCAAAGATTACATGAGAGGCAGTTTCTTCCTCTTGATTACAGAGTCTGCATATGGATTCTTCTGTATATACGCCCATTCTGTGCATGTGTTTCCTTAGACTGCAATGACCGGTTAGTAGCCCCGTCGCAATTCTAAGATTATTTCTGTTGAGTTTCAGCATTTCAGTTGTTAGAGTCTGAGATGGTCTTCCCATCATCAGTTTACTGTGTCTTTGTTCTTGCACGTGATTCCAATATTGCTGGTGTTGTTGTTTAATCCACTCAGTTATTACCCCACGTGCTGTTGCGTTTGTAATACCTAGTACTGGTTCAGGACCAGTAAAGGTTGCCTCAGACCCTTTCCTCGCCAGTTGGTCTGTTTTTTCATTGCCTGCTATGCCCTTATGTTCTGGCACCCACACCAGTGTTACTCGGTTGTGTTTTGCCAGGGTTTTCAGGTTTTTTAGGCATTCCCAGACTAGCTTGGATCTTATATGCTTTGATGCTAATGCCTTTAGGGCTGCCTGACTGTCAGTGAGTATGTGGATAGGTTTGCCTTCTCCAATTCTCACAAGCACAGGTTCCCAGAGCGAATATTTCCACTTGGAATACCGTGGTCTATTGCCCCAGTGAGACATGCATGTTGTGCCTTGGGGTTTCGCCGTGTATTCCAGCACCTGACCCGTTATCCATCTTAGACCCACCCGTGTACTAGATTAGCCCTCTTGACGGATTCTGTTCTTCCCTACGACGCCATTGATCCCAATCCATTCGGATTTCAAATGGTTTGTCGTATGAAATTTTTGGAATCATAGTGTCGCTACCCATGTTTAAAAGAGGGTTTGCGATATCATTTGTGATTCTGGTGTGCCCAAGGTTATTCTGGGTTTTCCAGTTCATGCTACATGTCAGCCTGTATGCTGCCATCCTGGCCTCTCCCCTGATGAAAATGTCGAGGGGGGTAGGTTTAGCATTATTTCCATGGCTGTCGTGGGTGAGCTTTTCATTGCTCCTGTTATGCATAGACATGCTAGCCTCTGAATTTTTGTGAGTTTTGCAATTGCTTGCTTTTGTTTGACCTTTGACCTTTGTTTGACTAGACCAGGCAGCCGTAGGTTTCATGGGTCTTACCACTGCAATGTATAACCAGTGCACCATGTGTGGCTTTAATCCCCAGGTTTTTCCAACTGTTCTCCGGCACATCATTAATGCCGTTTTACATTTGTTGGTTATGTTGTCTAGATGTTGATTCCAGGTCAACTTGGTGTCTAGAAACGCGCCCAAATATTTGACCGCTTCTCTCATCTGTACTACTTGGTTAAAGAGAGTTGGCAGCCGTAGCACATCCAGCTTTCTTTTGTTACTGAAGGGGACTAGTGTTGTTTTTGTAGTATTTGCCCTTAGGTTTTTTTATGCACCACCCTTCAACAGTTTTTAGAGCTCTTTGCATGAGCTCTGATACTGTATTGGCATATTTCTCCACTATGAGTATGACGATATCATCCGCATACCCCTGTGTGTAGTAGCCAGCTGGGTACGCTAGTAACTTAAGTGGTTTATTTTATTTATTTTTTAAGGCGCACAGCATAGCCCACGGGTTCCGCCGCAGTAAGTGTAAAATATCCAGTTTTATGTGGTTGGTAGCAAATGCATACAATGATTAATAATTAAAAAATCTAACACGTAACTGTAAAACATGCAAGTGTTAAGGTATTAATATTCTAGATATTATTTCGAAAACAACGATAGAGTGAAGCTTATGTCGGAAAATATTTTCTTTGATAATAAAAGCATGTAGTTGCCTTCTATAAAATAGGTAGTGAAATCTAATCTGGATTTAATTCATAAATAAAAAGTATTTTTTTTTTCACACGTTTTTTTCAGTAAAATTTAAAAAAACTTTATCATCACAATTTGATAATGTTTTTCTAAGTGAATTTTGTTTGATTTTTTGTCGCATTTGTTTGTTTGAAATACATGCGCTACTTCATTCCCACAGAATTAAAAGCAATTCTGTTATTTCACTGACTATGTAGTTATAGTTGGCTATTTCTACACTTACCTTGTGGCTACAAATCAGCAACACATGTAAAACAAAAGTAACATTTATGTATTTTACACCAACAATTGCCAGAAATAAACAACAGCAACATAGAAAGACATCATAATAACAACTACACAGTTGTAATCAATTTACTAATTTTAGTGATGATTATGATTTTTTAAAAATTATGTTGTAAAACTCTTTTTTGACCAAAAATTAGAACAATAGGAAACTTTTCGTTTTTAAGTCTTCATCACAAAATTAAAAAGATTTTTTTTAATGAACAAAAAAAATGTTCCACTATTAAAGTCTTAATTGTCTGAGATTAACTCTTAAAAAACTTTACTAGGGAAACCCGTGGGCTACGTTCCTCAGTTTTAAAATTAATAAATAAGTTACTTCAGTTGGTAGTGTAGCGGGCCGGGGATCTAAGTTGTAGTTCCATGAATTATATAGAGATAGCTTTAATTAATTATAAATCAATTTTTTTCTCGGGATTTGAAGAAACACAAAAACTAAAGGAGGGAGGAGAAAAATTAGCCACCCAAAATGTTGCTGCACGTAATAATTAGTCCTATGTTTTATTCTACTATTAGACATGAACACTGTAGCTTACACAAAAATGTTCCATCATCTTTCGTTGATTAAAGACAGCATGAATTTCAAACATTCATAGAAGGCGTCACAGAGAAAGTAGTGGACTGGAACACAGATCAAATTCTACTCCATCGAATTGTTATCGGGTATGTTATGGCTATACATAAGCTATACAGAATGTTTTGAAAAACATGGGAGCTCTGTTCAAAAACAGATTCCTTACCTAAAAATAAGACAAAAACTTATTTTAAACGTGTCTACGTACCAGCTTAGTTTTCGAGATACAGGGCGTTTTTTTTAGCAATTTCAAAACAGTACAGTAGAAAAAAGAAACCATTGACTTATTACCCATTTTTTGGAATTTAATTATAGCCAAAAAGGTTATGAGGCATGAGAAATTTCTGCAGAATACTCCAACCCTTCAAAATGTTTAGAAAAAAAAAATAAAACAGAAACACTTTGTATGTCGAAAACTACGTTGTTACCAACACATGTTTATATGAAGTTTTTGTCTCAATTTCAGGTAAGGAAGCTGCGTCTAATCGGGGGACCATGTTTTTTTAAAACACCCTATACAGTGCGTTTTTTTTTCAAGACTGACCATACGATTTTACATGCTAATATTTCGACCCCGTGTTCACTTTCGTTCTCATGAAGATATCAAAGTTATTTTTGCACTACAAGTTGTAGAATTTTTTACTTTATTGAAATGATTTTAATTTAACAGTAGAAGTAACGAAGAAGCTACGAAAAGTATTTTTTAATTTTATTTTATACGACTTTTTAATTTCTTGTAGCCTGGATTTTTCGCTGACATTTGTAATTTTTGGTTTACAGGAATAAAAATTCAACACAATTTTCAAATATTACGGCATACATAAAAGGCGCTTCTAGTTGTGAAATTTCGGCAACATTTGCAACTCCATGTCGACAAAAAATTCAGCCTACTAAAAATTAAAGTCGCATAAAATCAAATTAGATGGTATCTAAAAAATTTTTTTGGTAGCTTCTTCGTTGCTTTTAAACATTAAATTTAAATCGTTTCAGTACTGTATTAAATTCTACAACTTTTAGTGCAAAAGTGAGTTGGATATTTTCATCAAAATGAAAGTTAACAGGGGGTCGAAATATTAGCATGTAAAATCCTATGGCCAGTCTTGAACAAAACGCACTGTATAGACTATATACTAGGCTACAGCTTATGTATAGGTTTGTTGTTTTGTATAGATTTCTAGATTATAGACCTTTCTAGTAAATTTCGAGCTTTTAATCAATTTTAAATAAAGCAATTTATTTTTTAGTTTCGTTATTGTTTTACTGACAAAATTTGGTGAAATTTAGTGAAATATAAATACTTTTTGTTTACAAGTTTGGTAAAGTTTAAAATTTTGACCTGGCAACACACTCTGTACTAAGCAGCGATGAGATGAGGGTAGCAACAAATTGAAGCTATTGTAATTCGCAAACCTATTCATATTCATATCGTTTAGTGCCGTGAGCCGGATCAATTGAACGGGTCGAGCACGACTGATCTCTAGTAAGCTTAGAGAGTTATATCAAGTCATCTGGACGCAGATATAGAAAACTAAGATCAAGTTATGAAGATTTATTGTTCGTATAGCAACACCAACTGTTTACTTTTAATCTTGCTTTTGATAATGACGTGTAAACACGTTCAAATGCGTATAAAGCTAAATTGAAAAACCTGTTGAAGTTAAGCATTGTTTTATTTACAGTAAATTAAAATAAATTTCCACGAAGTAAAGCTTGAACTTTTAAATACACCACCTCATTGTTCTCGTCAAGTACTAGTGTAGTTGGATAATAATTTTCCGGGTAAGTGGATTGGTCAAAATGAGCTGGTAATGGCCCGCGCGACCACCGGATGTAAATATCTTCGATTTTTTTGTGGGGAACTTGTAAAACCAAAAGATCACGTGTAGAAAATGACGCAGAAATTAGTCGCTAAAATTTGACAGTTTTTTCTCGGTTAAAATTTTATTTCATACGAAAAATTGGTTGCGTAGTAGTTTAACGAGACAAACTGCTATGACAAAATCGCAAAAGCGCAGGTGAAGCGATTTTATGACAGCTTGTTAAGTCAAATTACTATGTAGCCAAGTTTTCGTATAAAATAAAATTTATCCAATAGAATAATAACAAACGTTTTGTGTAATTGCTACAGATTTTATTCAGAGATAATAAAAAATCTAGATGTAATTCGATGACGTAAATCAACAACCACATTGAAAATGATTAGAAATAAAAATGCGTCTTTTAAAATCTGTTGTTTTAACTGGTATTATATAAATCGTATCTACAGTGAAAGGTAAATAAAAATGTATTTTTGTGCAAATATTACTTTCCTTTATATTCGCTGTAAAACTCGCCAAATAACGTTTTCATATTTTTCCTTTTTAAACAGGAGTTTAAATTATGATGTATAATAATTACACACTGAGACTCGAATAAAAAGTAAGTTTTTAAATAATTTATTGTAAATAATGATGAGAAGACCAAATAATAACCCATGAAGAAGAGCTAACCTTTACTGAAGCCAAAGAAGCACTTTTACGGTGACTCGAATTGTTCGCATGACTTTTCCTTGAAAAGCCGAAAAAAAGAACGGTTTCTATTCAGAATTTTTGTTGTCGCGCAAGTTAATGCAATAATATTTATTTAATTATCAAATTTTACGTTCATATATTTGTCTGAATTAGAACGCTGTTTATTCACCAAATTAATAATTTCCGTACCGCTTTGCTTATTGTTGCATCATGTGCCTTACACGATTAAAATGCAAAAAGTGCGTGGATAATTAAATTTTAAGGTGCTTACAGGAAACCATAGTCATCAAGTCCTCGGGGATTTAATATATTTGTTAAACTTGAACTATGTGCTGTACACTGTACACACTCCACACCTTATTCGAGCATGCAAAGGTTTGATATACCAGATTGCGAAAGAATTTTTTAATTTATAATGAAACAATTTTTTTAATTAGTTTTTATTCAGTAATAACAATTTTAATGTTCTTTCTTGTTTCTGTTTACAAAAAAGTCGAATTGTAGGTAATTAAAGTGCGTTGAATAAATATGTATAAACTGTACTTATATCATTTTAGAAGTTTATTTAATCATTAATACTGTTTGTCAACATTTTAGTCATTGACGTTAATTATGATTCCAAAATAGAAAATAAAAAATAAAATGGGTGCTTAACTATAAAAATGCTTTTAGTATTAAATCAAGCGGAAAGCATATAACTTAAATTGTTTAAATTGTAAAAGCAACAGAATTATGAGTTTTAAAATCAAATGGAAGATGAATAAAAACTTTTGTTGGAAATTTATGTGTGATACGAATCTACATACAACTACAAGCAATATATCATACTTAAAATAATTAACCCTTTGTCCCATAACTGTTTAAATTGCTTGGTAATCGCTCTGCGTTTTGTCATGGATGCGTGTACGCATAGGTCACATCACGGTCTTGGATAAAATTATAGCGAGTGAAATTAAATTAACCTATAAATTATAACAGGAGATAACTCGAAGCTGTTATTTCATACAAGCATAATCATTCAATGAAACAACCATTAGTCTTCATGAGTTCGTCAGCGCAATCTATCGAGCGCATGATAGGTATTATGATCTTACATCCGCGCAATAAGAACGTCCGTAAAACGTCGCTTTTATTACTGTCTCCTCTGCAACTAATAACCAATAAAAGCTGTTTAAATATAATTTATTTAATTAACTAGAAGTTTTTGTTAGATAAAACTGGATCTAATAAACAGCTTTCAATTACTCAGGTAGTATTACTTCATTAGTGTTAATTATTTTATTTAAATGTTGTTTATAGTATTTTGTAGGACACAAATATTTTAATTTATTGTGTAGATACTCACATTAACCAAAATGAGTATTTATAGACATAACGTACTAATAGTAACACATTGCCATATCAGCAAGAATTATTCACAATTGCTTCAAACTTCAAAGTTTTATTGTTTATTTAGAAACACTAACAAAACGGACATCCGCCCAGTTACATTGTTTGTTACTGTTTACTGGAAAACGTAATATGAAAGTATGCTGACATTGATTTCCTACCGAAAAGATATTAAAATTTATGGAAAAGTCAATTATAATATACTAGAACTACAAAATGAAAATTAGTAATTTATCTAGTACGCATTGAAAATTGATTTTCATGTCTGATGAACATGATTCATAGAAAAATTTAGAATTTCTTACATTTTAAAAAGTTGTTATTTATAATGAATATTATTTGCAATGTTAAAACAGAAAATGCAAGATTTTGAATCATGTAAATGAATCCACGGGTAACAGAATACAGCCTTTGCTACTAACCAAAAACCTGTCAACTAATTGTCACTTTTGAAGTTGTTCGAAATTATACGAAACAATCCCAGACGCGACTTTAAATTTTTAGTGCAAGCTAAGTAAGTTATTTATTTCAAATTTTTTTTTAGATTTGATAACAAAAAGGTAGATACATCATACCTGCAATATTTCTGAAACAACAACAATAATACATAGCAATTTTACTTATATTTAGTAAATAAAATTATAACTAAATAGAAATATTTCACATTGCATTATATAGATATGAATAGACTATACAGAACGTTTCATAAATTTTACTTACTAATGTGTAAGTTATAGAATAAGAAACAACCTTGTAAAATAATGTTTGTAAAACTGCACTGCTACAGCCACTCTTACCCAATATTATTGTAACTGCAATTGTTAAATTTATTTTTAAGAGCTTTTTTCTTGCTGGTGATCTTAAAGAGTTTAATATACAAGGCAGAGGGGCTAATACTACTCAATCGTGAGGCTGTTGGGTGGCCATGTTCTTTGTTACCGAATGGTGCCAAATTTAAAATTACAGCTAACAAATGCAATTAATGGCTTTTAAATTACACTATAATATCATCGGTGTTATTTTAAATATAAAATATGTGTTCAAACAAGTAAAAAGATTAATTAATGATTTATTGTAAATAAAACAATTCAAAAAACAGGTTTTTCATTTTAACTTTATACGTACTTCAACGTGTTCACATCGCATTTTCAAAAGCAAAATTAAAAGTAAACAGTTGGTGTTGCTATAGGAACAATAAATTTTCATAACTTGATCTTGGTTTTGTATATTTGCGTCCAGATGACTTGATTGCTCATTCCAAAACGTCTAATAACGGTGAATTTAAGAGAACAATTTGTTCATTCATTAAAGGTACAGATTTTAAATGTTTATGAATTTCAAATGCCTCTAGCATATTCAACGTACGTTTGTCATCACAAAAGTGAAAACATTTTATAGTGTTATTAGGTGTCATTGAATAATTGTGTTCTAATGAGTGTTTAGCGTAATTGGACTTATGGGGGTGTTTATACTTGTAACAACGTACGTGTTCCTTGTACCTAATATCAAAATTTCTAATTGTTTGTCCTATGTAAACCGAATTACAGTGCGAGCAGGTTAATTTGTAGATGTCTAATTTTAGTAAATTGTCTGTTTTTTCTTGAGCATTAAACAAAGTGTTTAAAATGTTTTCGTTGCTTTAAAAGATATTTTACATTTATTTGTTTTCTTTATAATTTATTTTCTTATCAATAGGTTGACTATTATAACCATTTTTGTATGCAATTTGTTTAATAATCAAAATTTCTCTATTATAACTAATTTCACCCAAAGGAACCGTTAAAGCCCTATGTATCATAGACCCGTATGCTGCTAATTTATGTGTTTTATGATGACAAGAATCGTGTGGTCTAGTAATGTCTGTTTGTGTAGGTTTTCTATAAACAAAATATTCAAGTTTGTTATTTGAATTAATTTTTATGTTTAAATCTAAAAGTTAATAGACCTACTCTGTTCAGTTTCTAGTCTAAATGTTATTTTTGAGTGAAAGTTGTTAATAAAAATCAAAAATTCATTAATTAACTCAAATGAACTATCAAAACATGCTAAAATGTCGTCAACATAACGAACCCAAAATATAACTTTCTCAGAATGGTTTGATTCAAATATTTGATCTTCTAGATGTTCCATAAATATATTAAATATACTTATGGCTGCAAAATTAAGTTTAAAATTTCAGTCGGCTGTAGTTTCTTTTATTTAGTATTTACAAATGTTTGACTAGCAATAATAAACAGCCGTTATGAATGAAATCCGAAGACCGCTGCCTCACACTGGTTTGATAATTTCTTCTTACCGCTCTGCTTTATGTGTCTGAACATTACCTTAAAATCGTTCTAAGCATTCATTATATACTGAATATGTATTGATATATATACATTATGTATATTATATAATCAATGTTCTAAGTATTATGTCACGAAGTTTTGTTATAATGAGACAGTTGGGAAATTAATATAGATTACCATTTATTCATAAAGAAAGAAAATTTTAAGCTCAATTCAATATTAAGATTTGGTTTAAAATTCTTAAGTAAACTTTTTAAAGCAGACTACACAATATACTATGATTTAGGTATTTATTACGTTGAGTTATAGAAGCACGGTTTAGTGAAATGAGAGTAAATTTAGTCTCGTAAAATTAAGCTTACTAAGGTGATAGTCTTTGTTAGGATCTGATGTTTTCAAGGATGATTTTCGAGACATTTAGTTTATAAATATATTAAGAAGTGAAACTTATTACCTTTTGTTGTTATTATTTGAATATCGGTCACTCAAAGTTGATGAAATTTGTTTATCCATTTTGAAAGAAAATGGTGGTGCCGTCACTTGTCAGTATGCTTGTGACCATGTTAAATTTTACATTAGTTTTTTTCCTGCGTTTTCTCCATCCAAGTACAGTTGAAATCCGGTTATATATGTTTTATGTAGTCGCAACTTTATATTTCCTGGACTATTTCCCGATAAAAGTAAGTGGTGCTATTCAGAATATTGATGCAAATACAGCTTGGTGCAAAGGGTAATGTGAAGTAGAATATAGCTACAGCGATTTTAAGTTTTATTTTCTCATTTTATTGTGAACTGTACAGTGTGCTCCCACAGTTTTAGATTAACTGTTCATGATTGCGCCTATTTAACTTTGTTGGGATAGTTTCGGCTACGGTCCCGTTTTTCAAGTGAAGCATTTTTCTCCTTGGCAAAGCGAAAAAAGCTATCGTAAAGACACAAATGCACATGCACCGAGACGGAAATGAGGTCTCTGCGAGACGGAAGCTACTGTAATTCCTTCGGAACCGCTAGCCCGCAGCTTGCATGCATTCCTTTGCTTCTCTCAGTATCTCGGTATCACTCTACTTGCGTGTGGGGACGATTGGTTACGGTCACAGATGATCGTCATGTGAACATGCGCCGACATTTATTAGAGAAGTGAAAAAGTCAAACTTTAGTTTCAGCTTTTCTGTGTTAGCAGAATTTCATTTATTTCAATCAAATAAAGTTATACATTAGATAGACTAAATGTGGCAGTAGAGTACAATCTGTTGTGCATTTAAAAAATACTTCAAAGTCAGATACAACTTTTTACCTTTTTTACCTTTTTACCTATCTAGGATAATACGTATTAAATTCTACAGTCGTCGGCGGATTATACTGCTTTCGTGAGCTACCAATAAACAAAATGCAGTTTGTTTGTTTGTCTCTCTTCCTACCTGTCTGTCGTTACTGTATAGGAAAAGGGTCACAGGATGATGGAATCCTATTTTCATGAAAATAGTATATAATGTTAAATAGTACCCCAAAGAAATCTAGAAAAAAAAGCTGAGGAAAATAAAAATCGCAAAAGAACCCGAGGAAAATGAAAATCGCAAGAAACCCTTAAAAAAGAAGCCACAAAAAGCGGAGCAAAAAAGCCGGTAAAAAAAGAAGCCTAAAAAAGAAAGCCTGGAAGAAAAGCAGTTGGCTGCAACATCCGACGGAAAAAAGCAGGTGTTAATACTTTTAATTTAGAGATAAGCATTAGGCAACGTTGGACTGCAATTTTAAACAGGCACAGTAACTTACAATAGAGCTGATATTTTAGAAGAAGAGAAAATTATCTCCTCTAAGTCACTAAGATAGAACTACTACTATTTAGCATACCTACCTATTTTTTATTTCACTTAAGTTATTATAATGTGTATGATACGACAAACAAAAAATGAATAAATAATACAAACTTCGTTTTAACTTTAGTTTTCTCAAAAAAATAGTAAGAATACTTGTGTGGTAGGGCGCTGCATTTTTCAAGTAATAAATATTAGTCTTTTATACATCAAAATGATTTTATTCATCTCATTATTCTCAGTATTTTATATCTTTTTAAAGGCATATTTAAGTAGTTTCCTAACAGAAAATCTGTGGACATTTTAAATTGCATTTTTATTCTTCATTTGTTTTTTGGCTTATATTTCCTCGGTTTTTTTCCCGTAGCTTTTCTTACAGAGTTTTTCGTGTATTTTTACGCCGGAGTTTTTTTCGGCGGCCTTTTTCCTCGTCTTGTAAGGGTGTGCGGGTGTAATGCTTACACCAACTGCTAGATTATATGAAAAAACAAGCGAAGCATTTTGCCTAGATTTTCCAATGTTTGAGAAAGTTTTACTTTTTTTATATTTAAAAGTACTTCTCTACAACGTTGTAAGTTACTGCCAATATAACAGTGGTAAAACGTACCCATTTGCAAAGGGAAGCAATTCAATTTTGTCTGCATTTTCGTTAGATACCTAAGCATTTTTGTTAGATAACGTGTTGTGATCATTTTCTCCGGGGTCAAAATCAGTATTGTAATTCAGATACACTTACATAGTAGGCAGGATGTTTACTAAAAATAACTTAATTTCGCAGAATATCCTCAGATTAATTACTTGCAATATTCCCTTCAAACTAAATACCAACGGCCGCGACGGTTGCTTTTCTCCGGGTTCATAATACTAGACGACGAATTTTACTCTTACCTTATTAGTAACTGTGCATTAAGACAAATAAAAGGTATAGATTTATTAATAAGTTTCAGCTTTACTTCGTTAAAGTTCATACAGATTTATGCCTAAAACGTTTAACTTTACTTCAACAATAATTATTTATTTTAAGCTTATACGTATTTCGACATGTTTACGTGCCATTATCAAACTAATATTTAAAAGTAAACAATTGGTGATGCTATAGGAATAATAGACTTGATCTTAGTAATCTACGTCCGCAGATGACTTGATTTCTCTCATTCCAGAACATAAAAAGGGTGAATTTAAAAGATCAAGTGGCTCGTTTATTAACGGTACAGATTTTAAATGTTTGTGAATTTCAAATGCCTCTAGTACATTTAATTTACGGTAATTGTTCTAGTATTATTAGATGTCATTAAGTGGTTATGTTCTAACAAGTGTTTAGCGTAGTTTGATTTATGTGGGTGTTTATATTTGTAACAATGTACGTGGTCTTTGTACCTAATATTAAAATTTGTAATTGTCTGGACTATATGTATAAATCGAATTACAATGTAAACTATTTAATTTGCAAATGCCTGATTTTAACAAATCGTCTGTTTTTTTCTATTGCATAAAACAAAGTGTTTAAAATGTTTTTATTTGTCCTAGAAATTATTTTACATTTATTAGTTTTATTTATAATTTTAGCAATTTATCCGCTTTTTTGCCAAAAGTAATTGGATAAATTTTTTTAAATTAATTTATAAGTTTTTTGAAATTAATGTATCAATAAGTTTAGTATTATAACCATTACCATATGCAATTTGTTCTAAATTTAAATTTCTCTATCATTTGAAATTCAGAAACATTTAAAAGCAGTATCTTTAAACTCACTCTTATTGGACCTTTTGGAATGAGAAAAAGCAAATCATTTGCAAACACTAATAACCAAGATCAAGTCACCAAGTTCCATTGCTCATATAGCAACACGAACTGTTTACAATTTAGTATTACCTTTGATAGTGGCATGTAAACACGTCGAAATACATATGAGGTTAAAATAGATAATTATTGTAGAAGTAAAATAAAGTATTTTAATTATAAATAAAAAGTATGGAGCATGCCAAAACTTGAAAGTTAAAAAAGCTTTATTGTACATTTTGAGGTAGTTTACGTACATATGTTTAAAATGTTGAGTTTACATGTGACATACTGAGTCGCAATTCTTAAAAAAATCGATTTTTAGATGTCTCGAAAAGTTCAACAAAAATCAATGGGAGAAATAAAAACAGCCGTCCATTAAGTAATTGGTTTGTATAATTAGAGAAAGTGAAACAAACCTACATTTTCTAGTGAAGAGAGATAATATATTAGTATTAAAAGATCCTTTTTTAAATTATATAGTTTTTTAAATGTTAATACCAGTCAACATGTTAGAACTTTTTATTTTTAATTACTTTCAACTTTTAACTACTGTACTAACGTATAAAGTTTTATTTAAAAATAAAAAAAAAACGTTGAAACGCGTTTTGTGGAATCGGTTTTAAGTTACAGGTAAAATGCTTTTTTAATATATGGATTTTAAATTAGCCCAAGAAGTACGATATAGGTACTTTATTAATTTGACTCACAGTTTGACACTGTTGTAATAATAAAAGATTCATGAACAGCCGGTACAGAGAACATACTTTTTATATATTATTCTAATTAACTTTTATACATTACAATAGCTCATTTTGCATGGCATATATATGCCTCGCATTATATGTTGCGTATTTGAAATTTATCATTTAAAATTAATAAAACTACGTAACACATTAATGGCAACTTTTCCCTATATAGTAGCAAAATTTAGTGAACTGTTTGTTAGTTAGCAGTACATGCTGCTATTACACAACAACAGAATAGTGATAACAGAGATTTAAGATATTTTGAAATACAATTCAGCGTGGTAATAGTAACTTTATCAAGAAATTTAGATTAACTGCAAAATATGGTCGGCGTTATCCCTTTTTTGAACAGAATTTTTATTAAGATCAGAGTGCAGCTACATACATATGCACCCACTCACCCACTCGCCCACCCACTGCCGTACACTTTTTAAAACCCCCTTTTGTGAGTTCTTGGAGGTCCAAAACATGTATTTTCATTAAATTCTTATAATTGAAAATTTTCATGAAATCAATGCTGAAAGTACAGGGAAGAAAAAAGCAAAGTATATTCAACAGCCCATAAGTAGTTGGCTTGCTTAAACATAAATTCTGTCACTGTCCTCAAGCCTACTTCAAACGTTTCGATGTTAATTTTTTATTCCGTAAAGGCAAGTCAGGATTAAAACTCACAACCGTAGCTTCCACTAGAAAAATGGTTTATAAATAACAGACAAATAATTGTCAATTATTTTTCAACGGTAATAAGTTCTACTACTTAAGCTTCGTTTACATTATAGCGAACATAAGCGAACGAACGAATGGATTCGTTCGTTTGGTAGGTTTCCCCTCTTCTTGTTTACACTTAGCAGAGCATTCGCAGTTATTGATGATCCATACATTCGTAAGCATCATGTGGGATTCGTGTTGCACTTTTGCAAGGAACTGCCGAATGCTCGTCTACGTATTTAAACTGTTTACACAGAGCACGAATTTTCTTTGATGATTCGCTCATTTACCTACACCGGCCGGAACATGACCGATTGCGAACGAATTCGTTCGTTCGTGTACTATTCACCGTTTACATCTAGCGAATTGCTACGAACGAGTTCGTTCGTTCGCTTATGTTCGCTATAATGTAAACGAAGCTTTACACTATGCTCCAGATATAGACTTCTATATGACCACCATTTCTGAATATTTTAAGTGTTCCCTTATTTCATTACATCAGCGCTACCTAGTTGCACGTTCACTGACTTTGCTACTCAGAACCTATTCTTACAGGAATATTGGCTTTATTCTCTTGCGGTGCAGAAGTGATGTTTGCAATTTAGCGGAACTTTTCTAGAACTTCGTATATTATCGAGCGGAATATATTTCGAAGTTACAATGTATGCAGATAAAGAAGGGAAAATAATAACAATTACAACTGTGCAAACATTAATCATCTTCTTAATTAGTTTTCTTTTCAAATAAGTTTAAGAATGCCTACAGAATTAAACTATGAGCAATTTACATTCTACTTTAATACTCTAAACTAAATAATTAAGTTCTTTTAAAATTAAAATTAAGTTCGGAACTTCTCTATCCCTCGAGTCTGCGAATTATTTCTCCTTATTTTTAAAAGCACTTAGCAGTAGAAAGTTCTATGGCACTGTAATGAGTAATCGTAAAGTTATTCATCAAAGTTTAAACTTAAATTCGTGTTAAGTACCGTTTCGTTGCTTTACCCACGATTAATTCCAATGCCTTTTAAATAAAGATGTCCTTTCCGCATGAAAAATGTAATTTGTAACTTTCTGTTTTGTAATTTAACGCTTGGCTTGCGATCAATTGAAATGCAACGAATTCAAATTATTGTGACAAGAAAATACAATGTGTCTCTATATAGAGGGAGTGGTGACACATTTTGATACTTTTGCACATAACGTTTTTTTTGTTAGGATACAATCTATATAAAAGATTTAGAGAATAATTGCTATTAACTCATACCTTATAGTTGTTTAAAAGTACGTTTAATGTAGCTACTTCTTGATTTTATCCTCTCACTTGATTACAAGTTTTTAAAATTCTTTTTAAATATCTTTCCTGTCCTTCTTCTGCGAATCCTTCAGTAAATTGACATGCTTTGACTGACACAGTGAGATTTCAGACCGCAGGTTTCTTAGAAGGAAAGTCTTAATTAATGAGAGTCATTAGATTTAATAGTAATACCAGACAGTTTAAAACATTTAAATAATATTGAAAAATTTAACCAATATTTTGCGGTTAAATGTGATTCACAAGCACATAATGTGCCTGAAATATAACAGAGTGCCAGGTATTTCCGCTATTAGTAAAAGGTAAGGTAAAAATAACTTAAAGTTTAAAATCACTAGTCGATGCTTTATTCAAAGAACTTTAAAAGCTTTAAATATATGTGACAACTTGTTTTTCGCTCCACTGGTTTCAATCGCAGATGAATTGCTCACTTGCACTGACTTTATCTGCCGCGGAAAGGGAAACTGATGCGCTAATTTACCTTAAGTGATTAATTGTCACCTGAATTCCTCTAGAGATGAGTTGTTAAGCTTTTCATTGATCTTAAACCGTTGAGTTTTCTTATGTATTATTTTAAAATTAGATATTACCGTTTTATTTATTTCCAGTGAAGGTATTTGTGAAAGCATCTAAAGCTGTTAATTATATAAAGTTAAATATAGACCTGTAACCTAAGATTGTGATAACATTTGTTTACTATTAACCGTTTACCAATTCAATTTTGTTATAGTGTAAATTATTGATATGTAAAATTATCTGAAGGATAGAGCTTATTAGAATGATTACAGGTTGTCATCTACTGACTGCACACGTATTATATACCCATCTGACTCGGCATACACGAGTTACAGCAACATTCCAATACTAATGAAGAAAATTGCACTTTTATAGTTATAATACGTTTCCTGTTTATATATTTTTTTAATTACTGCTTGAAATGATGTTTTGAATTGTAATTACCTGACGCATAAAATTACATTGCACGTTTTTTATTTAGATCTCATTACTCTCTTAAATATGAATACCTTAATCTCTTCATAACTTGTGGTAGGTACTTAGATATACATTTTTTTAGCATTAAACTTTTATTATAGTCGTTTAACATCAAAATTTTAAAAGTTGCTGCTGCGTCTTTGTTTCTGCTACCAATAAACAACGAAACCAAATTTAATTAAATTATTCCTTTTAGTTTAGTTAGAATATAGTATATACATATACAGTAAAGATTTTTAAATACGAAAATATAGTGAACATAGTTTTAATTTGTTTGACCTGATTAATTATGCAGTTTGTTGAACATTTTTCAAAAATAAATATGTAATTTTAAGTTTCTAGTTATTATTTTAGGTTACAGTACTTAATATTAAAATCCGCAGAAATGTTATTATTAATAATAATAAGATTAACATACCTGATTATACCAATTAAGGAAGAAAATATTTAAGAAACAACATTAAATGCTGAAAAGGTTTTTTATTTTGTGTTACGGCAATCAATATTATTATTTGATCACTTATTAATAGATTCTACACACGCATCAGCCATGCAAAACGTCAAGAGTTGCAGGAGCGCAGGCACAGATGCAGACCACAATAAGGAGTGAGTAAAATACCGCCAGAAGATAAGTGTGGTTAGACAGAATAAAAGTGAAACAACAGAAAAATATAATACCAAAGCTCTAAAAGAGGAAAACACAAGAAACAGATACCAGCAAGAGATGAGGAAAAACGTCGAAAAATAAAGTTACGTAATATAGAAGACATAGAAGAAAAGTTGAGAAAAATAAAAATAGTAACAAAGAATTCGGCAGAAGTAAGCAGAAAGACAAGGCAGGAAGAATAAAAAAGCTTAAAATATTTTAGGAACCGTATGGGAAAAGTGGAATACGCAAATTTGATCAAAAAGCAAACGCCGGAAAACATATGTTCCTGCCGAGAACAATAATGATTAAAGATAAACATGGCTTATCTGTTAGGAGAAGAAAGTGAAATACAAAAAAGATGGGTATAACATTTTAAAGGCATGCTTAACAAAGAAGAAGACCACGGTGGAAATAAGGATGACAATAAAAGAAATAAAAAACTGTAAATCAGCGGGGCAAGGTGAATAGCAGCCGAAATGGTAAAATATGGAAGGAATAAACTGACAAAAATTAGCCAAATTATTAAAAAAGATCTAGGTTTTAAAATAATTACAAAAATAGTGGAAAAGCTCCATATGTCCGATACATAAAAAAAGTTATAAATAAGAATGCTAAAACTATAGAGGCTTGTGGCTACTAGATGTAACTTAGCACAAAAAACAGAGAAGATACTAGGCGAATATCAGGCGGTTTCAGAGAAAATCGTTTCACAACTGACTACATTCTCATAACCAAAGGGATAATGAAAAAATGCTATGAGTATAATATAAATGTTTACCAACTTTACATAGATTTCAGAAACGTTTACGATACAGTTAAAAGAAAGTACTTATGGGAAACTATAAAAAAATTAAACATACCAAAACAATTAGAATCACAATGGGGAAAACTACAAGCAACGTGAAAACTGAGGGGAATCTAATAGAAGAATTTATAACAAATCAAGGACTAAGACAGGGAGACAGACCTCTTGGCACCAACTTTGTTTAACTTAATCCTAGAAAGAGATGTACGAAAAATAAATATAAATCCACGCAGCACAATTTATAACAGAAGCATCCAGTACCTAATATAAGCGGATTACGTAATAATACTAGCACCAATCGAAGAAGCACTAACAATGGCATATCTAGAACTAGAAAAAGAAGCTGAAATACAGGACTCAAAGTGAATTTAAATAAAACAAAGTATATGCAGATGTCTAGAACAGAACAAAGCCGACAAGCGAGGGAAATAACAATAGAAAACAAAATCTTCAAAAATGTATTTAGTTTCAATACTTGCGAAGCGTAATAACCAATGAAAATAAGAAACAAGAAGAGATAAAAGCAAGAATAGCACTAGGCAACAGAACTTCTATGCCTTAAGAGACGTCTTAATATCAAGATATATAGAAAGAGAGACAAAGGTGAAAATAGACAAGACGATAGTAACATAAACAGCAGCAACCTGGGTACTACGAATTCTAAGACAAATTGATGGACCGGTCCAAGAAGGAAAGCACGGAAACCAAGAACAAATGATAAATTGAAGAGAATGTACAACGAAATGGACATCGTAACAACAATAAAAAGGCAACGACTAAATTCGAAAAAATGGCTAGAGGACATGTAGCGCCATATAAAATAATCTAAGTAATATTATTATTATAGAAATATTTAAATTTATAATTTCAAGATATATACTTTCAATTTTTTGGTTGAAAAATGAGCAACAACAAGTGAAATATTGCTTTACTCACGATTAATCAATATTATCTCATTTTGTATTTACTTTCAAGCTTTACAAGGTAGACTATGCAATTATACATGGCTAATTAAAAAGAATACCTACGTAACCATTTCACAAGTCCACAGACTCTTTCTATCTCATTCCAACTAATGCAAATTGGAATTTCTTGAAAGTGACGAGTTTTTGTATCAAGGTAAACATTTATAATAGAATGGAATGTAAACAACTATAATATCTGATCGAAAAGATAATTTAGCGTGCAAGATATGGAATACACAAAGAGATCCGGATTACCTTGAAAATTGCCGCGCGTTTAACTTGTAGACAATAAATAGCAAGGATATACTAAATTTCCTGTGAAACAGTAGTCTGAACAGACGACTGGTTTAGAAAAACGGTTAATAAAATTTACTTCCTTAAGTTATTACTGAAATAAATGCAATTTACAATAACTCATATTAAAAGGGAACGAAAACGGCAATAGGAATATTACGATTTCTGTATAAGACGGAATACTTGACGTTGTTGCCTTTTTATTTTTAAGTATGTTTAGTGACCAGTGAGCATTACCAATAAAAACAATAAGTAAATCATATTTTATAATGTTGTGGTTTTTTAAATGCATAACAATTATAGTAAATAGATTACTCGTAATTAAGGTAGTGTGTACTATCTTTCAGATCTGGTCTCATAATAAGGTTGCGATTTAAACCTGACTAACATAAATCATACTTTTTTAATTATACGAGCGTGTGTCCTTGAATAATGACTGTTTTAGTATCTAATTAAACATTACTGTTGGAATAATGGCTTCGCAAGATCACATTATTCCAAGCCGACAAACTTAATAGCTTCTCATTATTAGTTAACGGTATAACTTGTAATGACGTTCTGTAATACAATGGAATCTGAAATTTTCGATACACTCATTAATAAGTTATAATTTTGTTCATTGCAATGCAAAATGACAAAGGCAACACACGTAGATACATAGAAGGAAAGCTACCGTAGCTATTCAAATAAGCAAAACTTTTTTATGCAATTGACTTTTTCAGCTAGATTATACTGTTTGATTAAAATCTCAGAGGAATGGAATAAGCGGTACTAGGCGATTGCGAAAAATAAATCTTACTACTTTATTAGCAAACTGTCACTTGTCATTCAAAATACGATTTATAGAGACAGTCAACAACCAATTTCCAAAGGGAATTCTTTGCATTACAGAAGCTATTTACATTGCTTTCAACCAGCTGAATATTGTTATTTAAATTTAGCAATCACACCATAAATTGAATTCGTAGTGGTGTAATTAAAACATACCACGTACTATGTTACTATACATCTTTTGTATTTGTAAAAAGGATTACATAGCAAATTATGGTGTTCATTAATTTTTTAACAATAGAAAGGTGGATGAGTTTTTTGTTATAATTTTATTTTCGGTTAAATAGAACGTGATGTTAGTTATGAAATATGATCACCAAAACTTTCTTAAAGTATCTATTGTAATAAGACATTAAGTCGCAGAACGGTAAAACTAAAAAAAAATTGTATCACAGGTCTATTTATGAAAATTATGTGACAGGTAATGCCCGTCTATTTTTTTAGCTATTATAGGGAATGCTGCTACGTCGCATTTTAGTGGTGCAAAAATTAACGTAACAAAATATTAGACATAAATGCTATATTTGCTATATTTTAAAACTGAATAAACCAAATGGCCACTTTCTTGCTTTTAAAGCTGTATAAACAGTTTGCGGCTAGTATCCAAATCGAACCTATGAAAAGTTCAGCACTGATTTCGGACCAATGCATTTTTCATTCCCATTCGCGACACATGTGGAATCCGCATTTTATGTATTATGCAGGACGTGCTTGAACATACTTTGAATTGAAAATGTGGTTTATATGCACTTTCGTAAGCAGTTTATGTGTGTTTCCAAAGTTTTAACTTACCACTTTTGTTTACAGTTGTCATCACAGTATACGTAAATACGTAACAAGCTTTGCATAAAGGATAATAAATGTCGTTTTAATTTTTTTAAAGTAATAGGTTAGCTGTTAAATTCAAAACAATTGAAATTGTTACCTAATTTTCCGTTAACGGAAATTCATTTTTAATTGAAATAATACCATAATAAAGCATTTTCATTCATATGATACTTTGGGAAATCATGAAAAGTAATAAACCAAATAATTACTTATCACAAGAATAAATTAACAACAAAAAAAAGTATAATTTACAAATTTTATAACACATTAATTAGAATAACATAAAAATTTGCAAACCAGAAAGAAGCAATGTTTAAGCAAATGATATTCGGTTACCAAAGAAATTAGTATATTAAAGAATTTGTATATCATAAGAATGTGCATGCAATTGAAATTTGTATAACATAACAATTTGCATGTCCTATAATTCGCATCGTATGGAAATTTATAAACTACTTATACTATACGAATTTTATCGAGTGTATCATAAAAATTGACATGCAATGGAAATTAGTATACCAAAACGTGTCTTAGGAATTCTTATAGCGTAGAAATTCCGAGTTTCTATTATAGGAAGTGGCGCCCACCATCGCGGAACAGAGTAAGTACCACCATCTACCACTAACTCTACTAGGCTCATATCTGTGGTTGGTATTCGTCAATATTAGTTAAAATTAAATTAAGTTTTTTGTGTTTTCTTAACAGCTACTTTTGATACTAATCGAGAATCGTGCAATTGATAAATTAATAACAATGCCATCAAAGGTACACCTTGCACATAAGAATAACAAGAAATATTCAGGAAGTTGAAAGATAATAAATAACGAAAACTTTTCTACTGCAAAAAATATTATTTTACAATGTAGAAATAACCTCAACAGAATCTCTGCGAGTATAAATAGTAGCCAGCCAAAACTCCCCACCCTATTAATTTCTTTACTTAAAGAGATACGTACGGTTTTAACGGTTATTGCAAAATATTTTAAGTGTTCAACGCAAACAATATACGTAAAACACGTTTATGCTGTTTAAACTCAAAATACGAAAATTAAAAATAAACAAACCCAACAAAAGTTGTATTGCGCAAAATGGCTGTCAGGATGCGCAAAATGCATATCTTAAGTTTTTCTAAGGTGCGCATATATTGAAGTGAAACACTCTTCTCTGACACCCCTTTTTTGAAAGAGAGTCTGATTTAATAGTTTTTGGAATTTTCTAATTGCAAACGTCTCATAATCGATTTTTGAATTTGGAGAGTAGCTTTTTGGAGTTTACTCAATTTACGGCTCAAGTAGACAATTAAAGAAAATCTCCAAGAGGTGTTTCCACACTGCAAAGTTGTTTCTATTATCATTTAACACTCTTATACCGAGTTTGAAGCTAAAATTGTATATTTATAAAAAAGGAAAAAATGGTGGTGTGATTGGTATGCGTGGAATACATAAATGAGCTTCTTTTTTTAAAGCAATAATATTGAAGTGGAGTACTTTTTCCACTTTCTTATTTTTTAAAGACCAGCTTCGTTCCAGTGTGACTACCAATAGTTTAAGCTAAAATGAGATTACTGCGATAAAATGTCATACATAAAAGACACAGGCACAGGCACAGGCACAGGCACAGGCACAGGCACAGGCACAGGCACAGGCACAGGCACAGGCACAGGCACAGGCACAGGCACAGGCACAGGCACAGGCACCGGCACAGGCACAGGCACAGGCACAGGCAAGGCACAGGCACAGGCGCAAACGGAAGCGCAGGCACAGGCGCATACGCAAGAGCGGACGCAGGCGTAGGTACGCAGGTACAGGCACAGGCACAGGCACAGGCACAGGCACCGGCACAGGCACAGGTACAGGCACAGGCACAGGCACAAGGACAGGCACAGGCACAGGCACAGGCACAGGCACAGGCACAGGCACAGGCACAGGCACAGGCACAGGCACAGGCACAGGCACAGGCACAGGCACCGGCACGGGCACAGGCACAGGCACTGGCACTAGTACAGGCACAGGCTCTAAAATTGGCACTGGCACAGGCACAAGCATAGTCAAAGCGACAAGCATAGGCCATGTGCAAGCTCAGACGCAGGCATAGGCACAAGCCCAGGTGCAGGCGCAAACACACAGACATAAAAAAAGAGGGGGAGAGGGGCATCATGGCGAAACTCGGTTTTTTGGTATGTTAGAATTCCAAGTCGTTATACGTTGTTAAGATTAAAAGGTAATTTTTAAGCCAGGTAGCAGTTATTCAACAGAATGTCGTTAAGTAATAAGTCACAATAATATTTCATATTAGATAGGTGATTTGTAAAAATTTTTTTGAAGCTTATAATGTTGAACAAATTTAAAATAAAACTTGTTTAACTACTACTCAACTCAGACATGCGTGTTAAAAGTTTGATGTATTTATAACACCTAACATTACCATTCATTACTATAACAACTGTAAACACTGAAATTGCGAACAGTCCTTAGTTTTAGATTAACACCAAATGGTAAGACGGAACAAAGTTATATTAGGGGTTTGCTGGGATTTTGTCTGTTCTTATTTGTTTAGTCTGTCGCACGAAATTTCGCTTTCACTTGTTCGTGCTTTTGTATTGGAACAAATTCACCCTGAAATTGGTGACATAGCTTTTATTTGTGTAGGTCTGTATTGGAAACTATGAAGACAAGGGTTCGAGTTCTAGTTAATAAAACAGGCCTGTTCTGCATTTTATTGAAGATTGTATCGCTAGCTTCTTCGCGAAAGGACGTTGTGACGTCTTTTACAGTAAAGGTATTTATATTATGAGTTTTGTTCTATTGAAACTAGGGCAATTCTAATGAAGAGCTGCAGCAATCTAAACCTAAAAGTAAGCATACATTTATACAACTTTTATTACAATGCATTTCATATCTAATAGTAAAACAAAAATATTTTTTCGATATTACAGTCAGGAACTCAATATTAGATATTCCAATACGAAGGGGTAAATAGAGCAAACGGTTTTTGATTATGTATCCGCACGCTTTCATGTATTTTTGGAAAAATAGTGTGGAAAAGTTCAAATATTTTCACAAACTTCACCATAAATTAGCAATGACCAAAAATCGTATTATTTTCTCAGTGTGTAAGTATTAGCATTAAGTATAATTTACTTTTAAGCAATTTGAAATGTGAAGAAAACACGGCTATGATGTACACAAATTAACAATGTAAATGCACTCAGACAAGGTCGCCAACTTCAATTTGAAAATAACAAAGATAACTTTGTAGTAACTTCTTTTCAATCACAAACAATTCCAAATTTTTTACCTTTAACTACAACAAGCCGAAAAACAGTTCATTAAAACAAGGAAAAAATAAATCAAGGAGGCGAAACTATTAATGTAGAAGCAGATCAGCCAAAACAAGACAGCATATAGACTATAATATAAAAACTGCTTACTCATTTAAAGCAGAGGAAGTGAAAACATCAAAAAGTTTGTTTGAAGAAGTCATCAAAACAGCTGTTAACAGTTTGTAGAATTTAAACTATGAACATTATGATTATAAGAATGGATATTACCTAGAAAGCGTCAGAAGTGCCGACACATTCCACGACTAATGATAACCGTCAGGTGTTGGAGGCTATTACTTTTCGCCGTTTTTTTTTATCATTGTGGTGTTTACTTACTTGTGAGAAACATTGAAATCATCGATGCAAAAAAAACGAGTGAAGTAATTGTGTGTTGTAATTAAGGCCGTGGGGGTTCCGGTTCCCCTGCGTGGTGATATCCTTTGTTGCTGATGACTTTAGTTGCTGCTTGCCGTTTCACTGCGTTTGTCTGAAATTGCGTTTCTTAATTTTATCTCGTCGCCATTTGAACAATTTTGCATTGTTACCTAAGTTTAAAAATTATTTATTTTTGCGATCATCTCTTTCTGAAAATAATTACTTGTAAATTGTTAGACGAATAAAACAGTATTAAATTATTATATTCAAACCTGCAAGCTACGTAACAATAACTCTATATTATACCTATAAGAAAATATAGGTTGCACTGCAAAGCGTTAAAACACGATAATTCCATTTACTTAAAATAATGAAAAAAGTTAAGTTAAAAAAAGTTAATTGATTAAAGGTACTAATTTATTATTTCAAAAATATTTATTTATTTTAACCATATACGTATTTCAACATGTTAACATGCCGTTGTCAAAGATTATATTTAAAAATAAATAGTTAGTGTTGTTATAGCAATAGAACTTGACGACTTAATCTCGGTAATCGTCTGCAGATCACTTGATTTCTTATTCCAAAATGTCTAATACGGGTGAATTTAAGAGATAAATTTGATCATTCTTTAAGGGTACAGTTTTTAAATGTTTGTGAATTTCAAAAGCTTTTAGTATATCTAATTTACTTTTTATCATCACAAAACTGTAAGCATTTTATACTGTTATTATATGTCATTATGCTACACAATTAGAAATTTTGATATAAAGAACACGTCAGTTGTTACAAATACAAACACCCACATAAATTCAATTACGCTAAACGCTTACTAGAAAACAATGATTTAATGACATCTAATAACACTATAAAATGTTTACACTTTTGTTATGATAAACGTAAATTGGATGTACTAGAAGCTTTTGAAATTCACTTACAAAAGAAAACTGTACCGTTAATGAATAAGCAAGTTGATCTCTTAAATCCTCCTCTATTTGACACTTTGGAATAAGAAACCAAGCCATCTGCAGAAGATTATCGAGATCAAGTCACCAAGTTGTATTGCTATAACAACACTGTTTATTTTTTAATATAACCTTTGACGATGGCGTGTAAACATGTTGAAATAGTAATAGTAAGTAAAGCTACAATTTAAAAATTAACAAAAAAGTTAAGGTAACAAGTATGCATACTGTTACAAAAATTACTAGCCATGTTATTTTTATTCAAGTCGGTTTCCGTTAGAGATGTTAACCAGTAAAATGTAATAGAGGTATTAAAACTAACAAGTATTCCATTCAAATCGACCTATAACTACTAAATAAATCAGCTTTTAAATTTTTAATGGGTATACTTGTTTCTCATATTTGTTTCCGTCTACAAACCGTCAGATACACTTACAATATTACATCTCTACCACATAAACTATCATTATCAATGTCACTTCTGAATAATACATTATTCAAATCTAATACTAGTACTCGTAAAATGTACCTAGAAAAATTTCTTTATTTACAATTTCAAATGCTCCCGTTTGCACATGAAACAACTATAACATAAACCGTATATGGCAGATTCGATATCTAATCCTAGGCATACATAGTGAGTGCAGACAAGCGAAGGTACACTGTTGTTAGTGAAGTAGTTGGATAAATACGCGCATTTTATTATACATTCACATACGTTATTGTCTACATGACCGTGTTTATTCTAAAATTGCATCCCATGCTAGTCACGATGCGGCTCTAATGGGGTGTTTACATTAAAATGGTTAACAACTAGATGCTACGAGACTTTTTTGCGAATTCTCAACTGGCTCGATGCAATTTCAACATAATACACTATTATAATTCAACACATTTTTTTTAAATACTGTTAGTGTACGAAATGACAAATTTCTCCAAATTTGTCTTATATTCTTTTGAATTTTCGAGCTCAGACAAAAATTAATCACTTTTCAAAAGCGTGAATCTTTTTTATTAAACAAATATTCTAAATCATGTTTCACTCGGATAAGCAAGATTTATACGTTTGATAATTTTATAGTATTTTATCCTCATTTTCTTCCTATAAATAACTAAAATGACAGTGTAATATGGACTTTCATCCGAATAAATTTGTAAAATTATTGTATAGCGTAGTTTAATTCGTTGGTTTTGCAGGCTATTATTGCAGTTAGATAAAAACTGATAGACATGTTACAAACGAATTTTATAATTATATTTCGATAGCAAAAACTGACTTTAGTTATCTTTTTTGTTTTAAAGTTAGGCGCCAAAATTAGATTTTTTTAAACATGAGAAGGTCTTATATTTTAGTTATATCAAAAGATAGAAGGAAAGTGTAAACAGACTTTATTCGTCTCTACTTTTGATACATCTTAGAATTTGTTAAAATGTATTTATTGACTTCAGTCGTATCTATTGATTCTAAAAAATGTTTAAAATCCACTACCTATTAATGAAACGTAAAAATTAAGAAAAGTTGCGGTAAATCAATTGCTTCTGGAATATCTTCTATAACAAAGTATATATTTTCCGAGCTGCAAAACAAATGCAATTTTAGTCAGTTTCGTTCCATGTGTTTAAAATTTGGGTAGGCAATGGCAAATGCAAAATAATTAAATAACTTAACACTTAGATTAAAAAACTAAAAAATCTTTATTTTACTAATTTAGCTCGTTATCGTTATCAAATATTAACAAACAACCAAACATATAAATAAATATTTAAAACATAATATAGTGTTCGACAAATTGACCTTCTATTAACTATACAGCAAACATTTATTTTCTGTGTACAAGGTCGATTCTACTTTCCTTAATAACTGTAACATCAGTGCAACTAGTCGATTATATTATATTTAAAAGTTGGTTCACTAGGTTTTCCACCTTCGTTCGCAGCAAACCACGTCTAAACTGAATACAAACTTGCACGTTGCATACGATTGCCGCTGACTGACAGTTGTCATCCTGATCCAAATAAAAACAACGGGAAGTCGGAAACAAGCGCGCCTATTAAGTGGTTACTGCGGCGTGATAGCCCTACTACTTTTTGGTTCTAATCAATGTACTCTTTATCAATGGACATGCAGAGGTATTGCGAATACCAGATTGGTTGATTGTTTGGTAGCTGGGAGCGTTACGGCTTCAGCCTTGCATATGCAAGACAGTGTTTAAAGGCAACGGTTTATTTCTTTGCCACCCAATATTTAATGTAACACGGTGGCGTTTAAAAGTAAACACCGTATGTAAAAGTAACTTTTTTTAGTTGAAACTTAAAAATTGGGTTTTTTTACTTGAAAAATTATGGTCAGAGGCAACTATGGTTTCTATTTAAAACACATGAGTTTGTGTTATAGCTCTAAACAAATGAATGAGGTGAACATTTGTTTAAGTATGTAATTGTTTATAAAAAAGTGGCTTCACACCTTTTTTCTATCTTTTGATATAACTAAAATATAAGACCCTCTCATATTTTGAATATATTTAATTTTAACGCTTAACTTGAAAACAAAAAAGGTAATTAAAGCTCATTTCTGCTATAGAAATGTGCTCAAAAATTTGCTCAAAACATGCATATAATTATTTTTCCTAACTACAATAAAAACCCAGATGCAAAACCAACAAATTTAGACCAGCCTGTAGAAAGTACGTATATTGTTACAAATCAAAATTTAATATTTCAAATTATTGAATAATTAAATACTTAATATTCAAAGCTATGCTGAAATAATTTTATTATGATTTAGGTCTTGTTGATTTCAATAATTGCGCATAATTATTTTGCAAGTATTGATGTCAAACCTGCGTTTCTGCAAGTGTCAACTTTGTCATACAAAATTGAGAAATATTTAATAAGTTTGATAAGAATATTGAAGCTGTATTAATACTAATAAAATGTTAGGAGCCAATGAAATGTTTGCAATAATTTTGTTTTAATGAAGTGGGAGTCATACGGAAGTATTTCCGATTTTATATAATTAGTCTGTGGCTGGGGTTACTGATAAGAAAGCTTATGATTTTGACGTCAAAAAGTGAGTTAGAAAAGATGATAGCAGCACGCAGAAACAGCAGATATATGGTAATAATGGACAGCACGGTGTTCCATGCCATAATTGTAGAATTGCTAAGAAAACCGTATTTGTCAGTGAAGCTGACTGATGTAGATATTTTCTCATCGATGTAGTGGTTGATGTCATTTATAGAGTTTTGTGCACTGGTGATGTTAATGTGGAGAATACTTGAAGTCCATTGATGGTTTAAACACTCAGAGATGTATTGGTATGTAGGAGGGTTGTTTTCATGATCAGATCTTATGTAAAGAATTTTACGGTAGACCAAACTGCAGAGATGTTGTGAATTATGGTAGCTTCTCGAGACAGTTGGGTATTGCATAGAAAACGTTTGGGAATTAGTGTATTAAAATCAAATACAAGTTAACAGTAGCAAGGAAAGTATAATTTAACAGCAACTGAATCTGTATGAGATGTGTTTAAGAATGCAGTGAGCATGTCAAAGCATTTAATTATTGCATTTGAAGAGGGATGAGCTATGATGTATGTTTCTTCACTAATTTCAGTAACAACGAGAGCTATTGACTGGTGACATAACATCGGGCAATGTTTGGCAAGTTCTTCTACAGTTGCACTCAAGTAAAGTTTCATAGCACAAATAAATCCGTAAATGTTGTTGGAACTAAATTTTGGCACGTAGCAAAATTTGTCTTTAAAAGGGCAGCATTGGTATAAAACTAAACTAGTGATAATTTTAACGAGGGACTTCGATGATGGTTTGATGCTGCCAAATTAATTGCAACGGTGGATAACGTACAGGTTTGGTTATACCATGCAAATGATTTTGTTAAAAGCTTATATACTTTTCAAGATTGATTTAGGAAGAAGATGAGAATCCTTACAAGAATGGTGATGTTCTTTCTAGCAAAGGTACAGTCGCATATTGGTAATTGATAGTATAGTAAGATGTCAGATATTGGGATGACTAGTTCTTGGTTAGAGACTTACAAAGTTGATCTGTTTCTTTTGTAGCTTTGGATATTTTTTTTGGATTGAGTACATTTTGTCGTTAACTTGTTTAAATGTAATTTGTAGTTGTTTTTCATAATTTATAAATTTTGTTGTCATTTTCCAATATTTTGTAGAGTTTTTGTTAATGCTTGTGTTAGTTTCTGTACATGCGACTCCATCTCATGTTTTTGTTTTGTCAAGCTGTCATGTTTGTGTTGGATTGCAACACCACAACACCACGATAATCCTTCTTCAAAAAAATCTAGTGCTTGTTTTTCGCTATTTTTCTCACTTGATGTGATAGTTGTCTATTTCTTGTACCTAGTTTCAACCATAGTTTTAATAGGCTTCAATATTGCAGGTTTAGTTGAGGTTGTCCATATCTGTATCTTACATCGAATGCAGGGAATGTAGATAATCTCCAATCTTGCATATGGATCGAATTGTTTTGCTGGAGCTGCAGGTTTTTGGCCTTGTCAATGGTTTCAGCTTCAGCTGTCGTTCATCGTGATTCCATTGTATGCTGTATGCTTCGTACACTACAGGCTGGAGTAGTTCTCTCTAATGTACTCCAGTAGTGACATAAATGTCAGGGTATTTGTAATGGTAATCGTTTGTCATACAAAACTGAGAAATAGTAAATAGATTTGCTAAGGGTTCTTGCAAAATATTTAAACCGCCCTGATACAAATAAAACGTTAAAAGCTATTGAAATGTTAACATTTAGTAATTTTTATTGTAAAGTGGGAGATCATAGGTATCTTTGTAAGGGTATTTCCAGTTTTATATAGTTAGTCTGTGGCTAGGGTTACTCGCCAAAAGGTCAATGATCTTGACGTCGAGAAATGAGTTAGAAAATATGGTGTCAGCGCGCATTCTAATATACATGTAAGATAGTTTTAATTTATTAATTAATTTTCAATAAGTTAGTGTTGGTAATGATGTAAATGAGTAATAGAGGTGTTTAAATAAATATTTTAAATCTATAATGATGATTGGGTTTCACTAATTCATTTGGATCCCCACTTGCTTCACAAGCGTAACAATATAAAGTCATTAACTGTTGCATGGTGTAGGTAAAGTATTTTTAATATTAAACATAAATAAATCATTTCTGTAATACGTCGTTGTAATTATATCAGAAAACTTTTAAAAGTTCAAAATTTACACTACTTATAGAAGCTTCTCAACAATATTACCGCGCCGCGTTGCACACATTAGATGAGATAAAATTAATGAGTAGATGCTACCGTAAGGGTTAATTTATTACCTTTGCAAGTTTTTTGGAATAAAGTAATTTTATAATAAAAATAATCAATCAAAATCATCAGTATCAGACACCACCTACTGCGGTAATTAAGTCAGTATTCAACTTGGTATCCAATTCCAAGGAGGGTGTATCAATCACTGGGTTTTTTATTCACTTAAATTGTTTTTATTTTCAACTGTAGTTTTTATGTGTACAATTGTGATTATGTTTATTTATGTTGTCAAAAATGATGAAACGTTTGTGGTTTTTGTTTTAGAATATCAGGTTATTAGAATTAGTTCCACAACAAACCAAAGGGTTAAGAGATTGACTTTTCCATTATTAATTATGTCTAACTGTAGTTGACATACGTGCAGCTTCTTATAGTTATATAATGATGTGTGCCTAAGTATTTATTATAGTTCAGGTAGAGTACAACTCCATGACTAATAAAGATCATTAGGTTTCATCATTTTATAAGGTCTTCTGTTTTATGTTTTAGTTTAATTTGAACAACAAATAGTATAACGTTAATTAGCACCATGACGTTATGTTACAATTAGTGTTCTAAACAATTTAGATGTTCAAATACTATGCTACAACTAACTAAGATCTATTTGATAATCAATCGGCAAGATGTTTTTAGTAGTATTAAGAAATCGAATAAATATATACAAAATTTAAATTAAGTATAATATTTAGTGTTTTTGTACTTTAAAGACAAAACGTGAATAGTGCTTGGTGCACAATTACTTGCTTGCCTAGTCATTAAACGTATACTCTATATAATTAGGAATTTTCTATTATCTTTTACGGAAGATAAAATAGGAACTGATTTAGAACAAGTAAAGGTACAGAAAATAGTAACTAAAGCTTTTGCTTTGTACTTGCATGCAAATAATATTGACTAGCGAAACCCGTGGCCTATGCCCCACTTTGTTTTTGTTTCTTGTTTTTTAATAATAAATAAGCTAATTATGTAGTAGTGTAGCGTTCCGAGGATGAAAGCCCTACTTTTATGGATTATATAGCAATTACTGTAATTTTTTTTATATAATAAATTCGAATTCTTTCGATCTGTCTCAACTTGAAAGGAATACGGTTGCAGCTGAGATTATGCAACGCAAGCGGCGCGCGAAGGATATCATTTTTTTAAACGTTACCAAAAATTGAGCCAAGTAATTCTTCTGGAATTTTCAATACATTAGACGTTGTTACTTATCATAAGTTTAAAAGGATTTTAATGTTAACGTTTCACGCCTCAACATTGACTGCACTAACATCCTACCATTAGCATAGCATAGCATAGTTGCATAACAATCAAATTATAAGAACATAGTACATGATACAGAAGCTTACACATAAAAATAATAATATAAAAATATAAACTATTGGAAAATCTGAAGTTTTTGGGAAAAAAATTTGTTGGAATTAAAGAAAACTAAAAATGAGAGGACAAATTCGTCCGCCAATAATTGGGTGGGAGTGGAAAAATTTATCTCTTTTATTTTTGCGACACCTAATAATTAAGTCATAAACATTATGCTACTATTTTTTATGGGCAATTTAGATTAAACAAAATTGTGTATCGTCCCCCGTTTTATTAAATGCAGAGGCATAAGTTTTTGATTTTAAAAAATTCATAAAAGGCGTAACAGAGGAACTAGCGAACTGCGAAACAAACCAAATTGTAGGCTATCCCTATCTGACTGAGCTTACAAAATTTTAAAGAAGCGTGACTAGTTCTTCAATAATATGTTTTTGAGAATTTTCAAGCCACAATTTTATATTTATAAAAGAATTCTTTTTGATAGTGATCTATTTCTACCCTAGGACTGTTGTAGTACCAGATTGCAACCCTATCAGTCAACTCATTTTTGAGTTAATCGTTAAAGCCAAAACTATCAAAAATGTCGTTGCAGCAGTCATTTTAATGTTAGTACGCTGCAAAATAAAAACATTTGCATTACCTTGATGTCTTGTATCAGATTCTGTTATTTAATTTTAAAAATTTTTGTCATGTAAGGGTATATAAGTTGTGTATCGTTAAAAACGGAAGTAAATTTTACATGTAATACCACAAGTGTCGAAAATTTGGTGACAATAATTTGTCGTTTCCATGGAAATTACTGTGTCAAAATTTCATGGTAAAAATCAGCTCAAACACCTAACGTGCGAGTTGGGTTTTAGGCTGATTTTGTTGAGTAAAATTTGCAATAATATGTATGGAAATGACAAATCGTTCTCTAAAAATATTCTTGTCATGAGTGGTATTTGGAAAGATTATTCAACAATATAACTCTAATTATCTTCATTTACGAAATAATAGTTATTAATTCTGTAAAACTTCAGTAGCTGACATGCGCTTGCTTGATTATTTAATTTGATAGCAAAAATTCTACACGTTAAATTTTCGATTAGTGTTTTTTGGATTGGCTAAGTGTAGAAAATGGAAGAATATTATTGTCTTTTGAAGGCGTAGTAAGTGTTGAACCACCCTATATAGTGTCATATGCAGCAGAAGTACACTTGTAAAATTATGCAGCTAACATTGCTCTGGTTTCTATAAAATCAATTTCGAAGAAAATTTGATGTTTTGCGATGTCTCGTAAAAAACCACTTCGTGTGGATTTTTCTGCATTGGTGGCTTAGAAATTGTTATTTATTGTATTTTAAATCCAACGCTTTATGCGCCAGCAGTCTCTGCTAGATCACACCACTTCTACCACTGCTGCGGTAGCGTACGGCAAATAAACCGAAAGCACGAGCGTGTACTGTAGCTAACACATTCCCTGCAGATTTTTATTTTTGAACTTATACCGTTATATAGTCGGTTATACGTACAGAACCCAAAACAAGGGATTTGAATACCAAGCTCAAAAATACTACTTGAGGTAAAAGCATATCAAATAGCAAAAAACAAATTCATCAGCCAAGCATTGAGGAGACGGGAAAACTTACCCCACCCAAATTCTGCTGCACCTAAAAATAAATTTAGAATTTTATTCTACTATTACTATTCATGAGAAATTTGGGTTATACAGCAATTGATCTTTCTTGTTTATTAAATAAAACAGCATAAATTTACGATGTTTAGAGGTAAAATAGAAAGCGTAACATAGAAATTAGCGAATTGAGACATCGCCAAATTGTAGCTCATTTGCCAAAAATTCTTATACTACATAGTAACATTGCGTTTCCATAGGGCTTTTATTATAACTCAAGTTTATGTCGATATGTTAACTTGTGTTTGATTCATAAGGCGTTAAAGTCAAAGTTTTAGCAAAATAAATTACCGATAGCCATTTTAAAGCTATACAGTACGTAAAAAAGCGTTAAATTTGTCTCAAGGGCTCCTATCGCATCTACTTTTGAGATTTTTAATATTGTTTTTGAAAGAAACGCTGCTCTACCTCTCTGTGAATCCCACAAAGACGGAGATAGTCCTGTTTACGAAAAACCCCGAAATTAAACAACTTACGCATACGCATGCCTCCCCTTTTGCAACTCTCAAGCTGAATTGCGATAGACACGTACAGCCTAGAACCAAAAAAGCTTGCAGCTTTTGGCAGTGTCGATGTTGCCGTGAAATGGACAAAGAGTGGGGTTTATCCCTCAAAATCACCTAAGATTGCTATTATTTGACCGATGCTATAGTATGAAGCTCTTGCCTTGATCAGGCAGGTTGGAATAGCACCACTCGTCACACATTTACGAAGAATCACATGTCTTGGGGTTCAACTCGCGCGGCAGCGATGAAAACTGTCCGCTGCCCTCACCCGCTTGATATTTACGCGGAAGAGATTGCAATGGGTTCAGCTCTAAGGCTGTGCTCGATATGGACCTAGATAGCAGGTTAAGTGCAGGCATACTCGCATCCTCGGAGACGCTGTATCTAAAACACTTCCTCTAGGAGCAACAGCAGACCGCATACCGCCCAACTTTGTTTTTGGGAAGTCTTTCAAAGTAGTGCATACAGCTTCTAGATGCGAAAAATAAAGTTTTACAGATAGTTTGGAAACAAGGTTCTGGTTTAGGAATCTTTTTAACCGTAAATATCCCTTAAGAAATCACAGCCACAGATGAGCTATTATGAGAGAGTTAGTTGGCATCCCATCGGGGCACTTTCAAACGGAATGAGTTCTTGCACACTATGAAATTGGTAAACAGCACCAATTGCTGTAGATGTAATTTTGAAGACGATACTGCTGTGCACATACCATGTTATTTCGCTGCTTTAAATCCGATGAGAGAATAAATGTTGGGAAAATTCTGACCTGACATGGACAGTATCAGCATCATTTTATCAGCTAACATACTCAGGTTTATTAACAGGTTTGTTCGGTTGATGAGCCGCTAGGTGGGAACTGATGCTTGAAAGATGTACAATGAGACTATTTTGTGGCTTAAAAGCTTTCTATATAATTTAGATACACATCCCAGTCTGCTTAACTTTCACCCATCCGCTAGTGACTTGACCCTTACGATAGAAGAACGTAGTGTACCTACGTTCTACGCGTCTGATTGACAATAACGTAGAAGAAGTGCAATCCGTGTACCTATAAATTGTACTGCTCCTAATCTATTTTAGTTAGATACGGAACCCATATTTATGTATATGTCATGTAAGCAGTCAAAAAATTTTAAAGTTCCTAATTTTGAATTTTTGTAACGAAAATTGTATGTCAATCTATTTACAGAAATAAAAGGTAGCATTTTAATGTGAGACATTGTTACAGAAATTAATTATCACGATACGTTACGGTATGCAAGATCTATAACAGTATCTTCTTCTTCTTCATAAGCCCTCTTCTACCCATTTGCGAGTATAGGCCTCTCTCATATTACGCCATTTGTTTCAGTCTTGTACTGTTCTATACCGTAGCAAACGCTGCATGTTTTTTGAAGTCGTCTGCTTAGCGTTGGAAGCGTCTTCCTCTATTCCGACGTTTCCCCCAAGGTCTCCATTGGATGACTTTGGTGCATCATCCATTTTGCTTCCTTGCAGTGAGTCCCGCTCAGTTCCATTTAAGTGTGGTTATTCGTTGGATAATATCTTCCACCTTGGGTTTTTGTCTGATCCACACGTTAGTTTTATGTGTTTTTAAGGATATATTTAGTATGCGGCGTTCCACTGCTCGTTGATGCACACGTAGCTTGTGCATATTTTTCTGGGTGAAGGTCCAAGTTTCACAGGCATATGTCGTCACTGGTAGTATATATTCATTGTAGAGTTTTGTTTTTAACTGTAGGGGGATGTTCGCTGTTATGATATCTCTGACTTCTTTTCGTTTCCGGTGTTTGATTTTCTCCTGTCAATCTCAATATTTGTCGCAGATATATGTAATTTTCTACTTTTTCTATAGTTTCATCGGCTACTGTCACATTTTCTTGGTTGTTTTTGTCGTTTGTGCATACTTGGTCGTATCTATATTAATTTCTAATGCTATCTTTCCGGATTATTTCTGGAGTTCGTTTAACATTGTCTGCAATTTTTCCCTGCTTTGGGCTATTACTACCATATCGCCCGCAAAGCATAGATGGTTCAATCTTTGTCCTTCTATCAGGATACCTTTCATCTCCCATGTTAGGTTTTTAAAGACGTTCTCTAGAGTGATTAAAAATAATTTAGTGGATATTGCATCACCCTGTCTGACACCTCATTGCACTTTTATTTTTACGGTGTTATTATGAAGTTGTATTTGCATAGTAGCGTTGTCATATATGTGTTTCATTATTAATAATATAACAGTATATGTCATGTAATAATAATAATTAACCCAAAACAATTAATATTTTTACGAACTGCAAAAGTATGAAAGTCTATTTTATTTACTCCTTTCGACAATAAGCAATATTGGTCTTGTTTCTAAAATAAATGGCTTTGGAATTAAGATTCACTGCATGAAGTAGAGTGGCTTTTGAGTACCTATGGCCCGCAAACGAATTATGAACGTTTTGTTATTGCGCGCCTGTCAAGTGTTTGAATTATGATTGCTCTTTAATACTTGTTGAAAGCTCTGTATTATTTCCAATTTTGTTTCAGTACCTATGACTGTTACTTATAACTGCGTTGTTCGTGATTCCTGACAGGTGCAGTTTTCTTATTTTTTCATTTATTATTACTGCCTCGTTTTTGAAAGCATGCTAACTAGCAGGCAATAAAATTTTACCGACGATCGAGTTAAGTAATATAATAATTAAAACCGTTTAAACAGTATTTTGTAAATATTGCATAATCAATTTGTTTTTGGGGCACCTTGATGTCCTATCAGTCCACGCTACTCAATGTATAATAAAACAAACTTGGTTATGATGAAATACTAATTAATATTTGGATTTTTACGTGCAATTCATTACTTAAAGGAACAGTTTAATAATATTATTAAACTGGCTGCCGTAGCCTTGTGAGAAATAAGGTTGTTACGTATTTACCACAAAAAACCTATTTAATTTTAAACACAGCAGCTAATATGGTTTCATCAGCTTTCAGAATATTACGTCTATATTGTTAAACAGCATACAGCAGAAACTGCAGCTAAAATGTTAAAATAGCGTATGCCCCTCGTTCAAGTGTGTTTGGTATATATTTTTAAATAAAAACAAAGTTTACTAGCTTTGCTTAATCTACTAACGTCGTGAAACTACGTCTTATTACTCCTTTTATGTATGCGTTACAAAGGCCATTTCTAAATGTTATTGTAAGAAATCAAAGCTGTAACCCGTTAATTACAGTTGAAGCAAAACATAAGTTCACTTACTCCGCTATTTGTTATAAGACAGATTTATGAAGACGTACTTTCATAATTTATTTTTAAACACAGAGATGATGGCTTAAGTCTCAGACACATAAATTACGTGCAAATGTACTAGCAATGGCCGGTAACCGCTAATTCTTGGAGTAATATGCAACATTATCTGTCTGACTGTCCGTTGAGTACATTGTAAGATTGCAAGATTTATTGCTTTTGTTTTTGTAATTCGTTCTGAACAAAATTGTACCTTGTGTAAATATTGTTAATACTGTTATTAATGCTTATAATACCCATCGGCTATTAGAGAAAAAATATTACCTGCATTCATAAAACTTAGCTTTGTGCTGGAAATGCTTTAGAAAATTTATCTTACTTTACTTGGGCATGTTTGAAAAGATTAAAAAAATATAAGAGTAAAATGAGCTTAGCGTGTTGATTAAATTTAAAAGGAAAACTGTTTTTCTGCAAAAACTAACATGCACATTAAGCATTTAAAATATATCCAATAACGGCAAGTAAGTATAATTATTAAAATAGAACACCGAGAAGGATTTAATCTTATACTTAAAAAATATATAACTTGCTGTAATTATTATTTGTAGGAGTTAGCTTCTTAATAAAACGTTCTTAAATGCACCTTTATAATAACTACAATTTTATTATTTGTGCGTATTTTGTTAGAATTAAAACAAAACGTTAATTGTAAGCGATATCTAGAATACATAAGAATCAAGTTGTGTGTACATTATATGTGTACGTTATAATGGTATAATAGAAAATCGAAAATAAGTTTTAAATAGGTCTATATGGTGTGTCTAATTTACAATTACTAAAATGGTTACCGTGTAAATTTATAAATGTGAATATTGTTTGGCCCACAAACATACAAAAACTTCCAAACACAAAAATTAACATTGGCACAGTGTTTACTACAAGTAATCACAGAATTTCATGTCGATAACTCATCGCTTGATTGGAAGCTTCATCGAAATCTCAAGAAATGTATTATTATTTAACGGTTCAAATGCTATTAAATTTTGGTTACCATTTGGTCATGCTTATAGACGTAGGAATGCATGAAATGCAAAACAAAGTATTGAAAATGTATGTATATTATGAAAATATTAAAAATTATGATAATTTTTTCGAAATTAGGTTTAAAAAATTTTAAATTTTTAGATTTTTAGTCTTTTCTAATTGCAATATGCATTATTTGAAATCTAAAATCAATTTTAAAATTTGTCGATCATAATTTTTTGCGGTGGTCCAAATAAACTGGTAAAGTTGAACGACCAACAGGAAATCTCCCAGAGTAGTTTTCTTCTTGTTGCCATTTAAGTCATTTCAAAGTCGAAGTTCGAGCATTGTTGAAATATTAAAAGATAGTTGAGGAGGAAATTAGGATAGAGGGTAGGGAAAAAGCGCTTGCCTTTATTTGTTAAATTTTCAAAATTGATTGTCATGTACTAAACATCTTTGGATGATGGTCGTGTTTTTGGCGATACTTAATAAATTATTTTAAGCAAACTATCAAAAAGAAACCTCCCAGTGGTGTTTTCTCTATAGAGAGTTTTTTTTTAAACAACAAAAAATCGATGGCTGGGGCAATGAGAGGTGATAGGGAGATCGCGCGCAGATCGGCTATTCGACAAGGGTAGAACACGAATTTAAGGTTCTTTTTCGAGCGCGTTTATATTTAAGTAAAGCACCCCGTCCCTTTTTGGCGGACTAATCTCACTACTTTGGGTTTTTATGTCAGTGTAATTATCAATTTCTCAAACCTGAACTGGGTTTTCGGTGCAAAGGCGTCTGGACTGTAAAGTGTATACATCCACACAGACACACAAACAGACGCTATAGAGTTTTTCAATATTCATGGACCCTAAAAGTGCATATCCGTCAAAATGTCAACTTTCAAAATTTTAACAATAACAGTACCGTCCTCTAGCTGTACTCCACTTAACAAGGAAGGTGAAAAGCATGGGGTGAAGCTTACGGGTTCAACTAATATAAATTATCATCCTTTAAATATTATGGTAGAAGTTTTGTAAGAGCATAAAATGTTAATAAAAATTGATTTAAGGGAATATTGTATTATAGTTATTTTGTTTAGAAACGGTTGGGTTTCTGTTAAAAATAAATAATTAAAAAATTTATGTTGGAAACGTGTACCAAAACAATGTTTTCGTGGAATTTTTAAGTAGCCAGTTCTGGAGACATGTTGCGTTTCGAAAAAGTATAAAAATTAAATATTTAAAATACACAAAAACAAAATTTGTACAACTTTCTGTTTGTTCAGTTTTTACTGCTTACACCTACAGTTTGTCCCACGATGAGGAATACAAGAGGATATTTTTATGTTTTCATTTCTTAGAAAATTTTAGCTATATATTTTCTAGTATCTAAATATATATAAAGATACCACAATGTATAACTAAGTACAATTAGATAAGCTTTTTATGTTCAAGTTACTAGATATTCTAATATATAAAAGCCATTACTGTCCAATGTTTTCTCTATGAAAATGGAGCTGTGGAAGCTGTATGTAAATGTATATACGCTCCGCAAGTTAATTTTCTCATGCAAGTAAGAAGCAGAGATCCCTTTTTGAATAACACGCTTTGTTTGTCTATTTGTATTCATCAAAATGCCAACAAATTTTGTTTTCTTAGCTAACACATCATGCTCTAAACACTAACCTTCACATTCAACCCCCTAATCTGTACACCCCTGACATCATAAACTACTTCATTATTAAAAGAGATAGGTATCCGTACAGATTATTCATTTTTTCTATAACAATAATAAAGTCGCTCGTGTTTGAAATATCAATAAAGTAGGAATTCATAAACGTTCATTGGCCCAGATATTTTGGGATACAGTCAGATTACAAGAATTATGGCAATCGCAAATCAACCTCTCTTAACTTTTCCTTACAAAAAAAATGATAATTGCAGCTGATTTTATTGCTGAAATGATATTTCTTTCTTGAGCGCGTCTTTAACTTTACAGTAAAATAGCAGAATTGGTGGACTACGCCACACGCTTTTCTTTACAAACAACTGCTAACTGCGGCTTATTTAATTGTTAATATATTTTTTTGTTAAGCGCGTCTAAACCTTTACAATAAAAAATCAGAATCAGTGGACTTCATTATGGTATTGCTAATATAATATTTTTTTGTAAAACGCGCTTTATGGTTTAGAATAAAACAGCAAATCCCGTGGGCTAAGCCACAGGCTTTTCTTTTCAGTAATTGCTAGCAAATTTACTAGAAGAGATATACTAATGTAATTCACATATTTCACCGGTATTGCATCTTCATGGTACAAATTACACTGCTTGACTGTTATATAAACATTGAAACACGTAAACATAATAAATAAGGTGCGTCGAGAATGTTATTGAATACGTCGTCACTAAACGTTAAATCAGAAAAAGGGGATTTGGATTTACTGTAAGCCCGCTATGCTACCTAGTTTATTTCCTTGTTTATTATTAAAACACCAGGATTCCTTCCACCTGACTCAACCTTTAGTGGCGAGACGCTCCCGTTACTAAAAGCTACATATTTACGCGTTTATTATATAAGGCGCATATTCGTTGGCACAGCAGACCGCTGCTGTTTTCGATACAGATACCTTCTTTATTTGCTTATTTATTGTTACCGAAAACTACAGAACTGTGTTTATGTTTATCGGGAACGCTTCCACGTGACTCAACATTTAGTAGCAAGGAGCCCCCGCTACTAAAAACCACATATTTACGCGTTCATTAAATATTTGCTGATACGGCGGGACGCTACAATTTTCAATGAAAATAAGCAATATTTATTGATTACAGTTTGTATGTATAATTGAGACATAATCTGTCGATAGCTGGCCATCCCACGTCAGACTCCTAGGTAAACACACATGTTGTACGTAGGCAGGCGTATCTATATTCTATCTAACAGCCAGATGGCCTTAAAAGCACTCTCAAGTTTTAAGGCCTCATCCAGACTGGTCTGATAATGCTACGAAGAACTCAATGACCTGGCAGGGCAGAACACTGTAAGACTGCTTTTGGTTCCTGGTCACTGTGAGATCGAAAGCAATAAAAAAGCTGATGAACTCGCAAGGCAGGGATCAACAGGGCCCTATTACGGCCCTGAACCTGCATTGGCAGTATCAAGGAATGCAATCGGTAGCTATAACAGCGAATGGATCTGCAGGCAACACAAAGTTTACTGGATCAACGGAAATGGATTAACCCATAGCAAGATGTTTATCAATCTGCATAATCTCAGGAACTAATCGACCCATGCGCTCAAAATCGAATTGACCGATCAGAATTAAATTTTGGTATTGTAATTTCCCTAGAGGAACACAATCTTACTATGTAGGAGAAATTTTGTACAAATAGAAAGTGTTAAGTAAAAATATTTTAAACGTTTTGGACATTGTCAAAAGAATTTTATTCTACAATTGACCTGACGATTTTTTTTTAAATTTGTATGTTTATAGAACTAGGGATAAGCTACAATTTGGTTTGTGTCTCACTATACGAGTTTCTCAGTGGAAACCCTTCTATGAATATTTGCAAGTTTATGCTCTTCTCTTTTCTGTTTTTGATAAAGTGCGGATGAATAATAGTAGACTCAGCACTTAATTTTTAGGTGCAGCAGTATGTAGAGGTAAAAAAGTTATCAGAAAAGCGGAAATTACCCTTGCGGTGGTTAGACGCACCTATAAAAAATTTAGGGGTCTTAGACTAAGTATTGTGTACTGGCTGTATACCAGGGTAGTCAGACCAGCGATATTATATGCAGCCTTGGTGTGGTGGCCCAAGGTCAAGCAGGAAACCGCTAAACTGATACTAAACAAGATTCAAAGACTTGCCTGTCTAGGCATCACGGGGGCTATGAGAACAACGCCCACCGCTGCGGTGAAGTCCTTCCTCGAACTTCCTTCCCTGCAGTTGGTGATTAGAAGGAGGCTAGAATGAGACTATACAGATTGCAGAGTTCACCTCACAATCTACGTGCAGGAACGCTGATTGAAAGCATTGGGGGTTCCATGTTTGACATGACCATATGACGTCAAGATACCTAGTAGCCACACTCTTCGAGGTGACCATCCAAGATCGAATAGAGTTGAGAGCACACAGACAGGACTTCGCTCGTGGAAGTCTTATCTGGTACACGGACGGCTCAAAAACCGAGACAGGTGCTGGAACAGTATATGGTGTAAAGTCAAGACAAAGTTGCAGCTTTCCACTTGGCAGGTACGCGTCCGTTTTTCAAACGGAAGTATACGCGATACTTCAATGTGTGCGAGAAAATAATAGAAAGGCCTACGTAGGCAGACGTATCTATATTCTATCTGACAGCCAGGCGGCTTTAAAAGCACTCTCAAGCTTTAAGGATTCATCGAGACTGGTTTGAGAATGCTACGAAGAACTCAATGACCTGGCAGGGCAGAACACTGTGAGACTGCTCTGGGTTCCTGGTCACTGTGGGATCGCAGGCAATGAATAGCCGATAAACTCGCAAGGCAGGGATCAACAGTGCCCTATTACGGTCCTAAACCTGGATTGGGAGTATCAAGGAAGGCAATTCGTAGCTATAACAGCGAATGGATCTGCAGGCAACACAAAATGTACTAGATCAATAGACCAGGATTAACCCATAGCAAGGCATTCATCAACGGACCTTGTAACAACAAAACCACAGAACTGCTTATATTAAGCAGAACACAGCTCAGAATCCTTACGGGCCACCTAACAGGACACGCGGATGTTGAGGATCACCTCATGAGGATTAGGAAATTTGATGGAGACCCCACATGTAGACTCTGCAGTGAGGAACCAGAAACAGCAATGCATATTCTATGCAATTGTGATGCGCTGGCTACTAAAAGACAACGCATATTCGGGCTTCCATCTATGGAACCGGAAAACTTCAACACACACCCCGTGAGTGACCTGTGCGCAATGGTACAGGGAATAAAAGTGACGGAGTGGGTGTGAGGAACTACCGGGATGAACACAGTATGCCTGATAGGCTGCAGTGTCTCCGGAACCAAGGCAAGACGGACCCAGGCGAAAGAAGAAAAAAAATGTAGAGGTAGAGTAATTTTTCACCGCTCTCCCCAATTTTGGCGAACAAATGTGTCCTTGCGGTTTTGATATTTTTTTAATTCCGAGGAATTTTTTTCTAAACAAAATGTGGTTTGTATATGTAATTAATGCATAATTTAAAAAACTAGAACTTAGATCAACGGACGCTACGCTACTAACTTGAGTAGCTTGTTTACTAATAAAAAAGCGTGGGGCGAAACCCACTGGTTTCGTTATTAAAAATGTTTCTACATAAATATTTAATTTACACATTCCATTCAAGCGGCACTATATACACCGAAATTTATTATGAAGGTAGTTATTACTTTATTCAACTATTACCATTCTATATTTCAAAATAATTATTACTATGTAAATTAAATATTAATTCAAATTAAGAAAAATCAACACTTTTGGTGCTCCAACTACTGTGGTCATGCTGTTTGCATTAATATGCGTTATTTCATAAAAACACATACAGACAACCAGGCCAAAGTTTAGTGAGTGGAATTCGCTTTCAGTAAAGTAACTCCAATAATTAAAAACAACTTGGATATACTTACACAAGAAAAAATATCTAAGTATCATTATCATAGTCGCAATTAGGTTTTGCTTTACAACTTATTTGCGCTAATCTAGCTAATGTAAAACGACTCAAACTGCTTTAAAGTTTTGTGTCAAATTATTATTGAACGTGCCGTTTGAGTGATTGTGTAATTAGTAAATTGTAAAATATATAGATGGTACGTTTGCTTTACAGCCTGTTGTTAAGTTTGAAATCGTACTGTTAATTAATTATCGTAAAAGCTGTGAATTTTTGTATTCTCAGGTATTCTTGACATGTTTATGACTCTTCTAACAATTTTATAGCAGCAACATATTTTTATTGCCAATGCGGCTGTTTAGTGGTTGTAAAACACCTGTAAAATTTAATTTATTTTGGTCGTACATTACATTCACGTAAATTGCCGTAAGGGAAATATTATACCATTGAACACTAATTTCACGCCTTGTTACATAAAAAGATGAGATTAGTAAAGGATGTGGAATCGTTGCCAGAGTATTTCTTTGATTCAATATCTGTGAACAGTTTCGTAAATTTCATAAATTGTATATAATATTCAAGTTGTAGCACTTAATAAGATAGTATAAATCATAGTATGTGTGCTAATTTATTTATGGAACCCGTAAATTTTTCTTTCTTCCAGACCTTTCAAAAAATCTTCATTTTCTTTTAAAGTAATCAATATTATACGCAGCTGTAACATGTAGAGAGTTCAGTGCGGTGTATTACCAAACAGTTTAATATTTATTGCTATGATATTTGGAGCTATATTTAAACTGAAGTATTGTAATTCCTAGAGAGCAGTTTTTGGGATGCTTGTAATAATGTGGTCTACGATTGCAGATTTGTGAAGATTGTAAGTTTTTGGTATTATTGCTGTAATTTCTTGTTTTAAATTCTTATAATGTGGTTATTTTCATATCATTTATATTTTTCATATTTGTGAGGTTTGTTTTTATTGAAAGAAAAGAAAAACACAATCACATTGATACGATTTTTATTTATGTTAATTTTAGTTATAAATTGGTTTAGAAATGTTTAAAAGGTTTAATATGTAAGAAGATTTTAATTTTATTTGTTTTGTGCATCGTTAAATGTCGTTATGGATGTCAGTGTCATTTTGACAATTTGAAAAACTCATTGATTATGAGATTTATTTGTTTTAAAAATAAAATGGGAAATCAAGGAAGAAGACCAAAGAAAGAAATATTTGTTTTAATTAGTTACGGCTTAGAAGAGAGAAAAAGAACGAGTCCTATTGTATGAAAATAATACTTTCTAATAAGATAAAGTCGATAACAGAACATCCATAAGTATTTTGAATAATATTAAAATTATTCAAAAGTGTGGTAGGTGAATTAAATACTTGGACGCTACGCTGGAGGAACCTGAGAAGTTATATTTACGATATTTGAAGAAAATAATTAATAATAAAGTTTGTGCTTGGAGCTGTGTGTGGATTTATGGAAATAAACAAATCAGAGAAGAAGAAATATTAAATACAACTTTTATCTAGTCAGAAACCACAACAGTGTTTGAGAAGAATTTAAGATAAGTGTTTATTTTAAGAAAAGTAAAATCTAAAAATTACTGATTCCCCATAAATACAGATTCAAATTGACATTTAAAAAAAAATATTTTTTCTAACGTTGATATTTGCTTGTGTATCTTTTTGAGTTTTATTTAGTAATATCATATCTTCCCAAGTTAAATAGCGACTCTGAGAAATTGTATAAAACAGTCTCGTAGAGCTGTAGTTGGTGATTGCAGAAGTTGCTGGCATTGGGAGAATGTTTTTTCTGGTAAGTGCATGGCCACACATATATCATAGCATTATATAACTGTCTCACCATAACTCTACCACTGGCTTTTACATCTCGTCGAAATTTATCAACGGTGTTTTGGGTATAAAATTTCTTTATTCAGTTTATCGGACGTGTTTTGGTAACAAAAATCTCGGTTTTTAATACAAGACCGCGTGCAGCAATTGTAAATAATATACTAAATCCCCAACTGTCTCACCTTAACACGACGACAGAATTTTACATCTTAACACAGTTTATGGGCCGTCTTTTGCCAAGAATGGTGTTTATCGACTGTGTTTTGGTAACACACTCTCTGTTGTTAAAGATAATCCCGCGTGCAGCCAGTTAAAAAAATATATTAAATCCCCAACTGTCTCACTATAACACGACGGTGGGCTTTTACATCTCGACACAGTATATCGGTCGTGTTTTGGCAATAAATTGTGTTTATTGGTCGTGTTTTAGTAATACAGTGCTTGTTAAAGACGAAGCCGCGTGCAGCGAATTTAACAAAATAACACTATTTCAGACACGTTTATCAAAAATATTTGTTTGTATTATTGTAACATAATGTTCTGATAGCTCTCAACGCAAACAGACGCTAGGCATGTCAGCAGAGCGATCGTCGCTCACATAAGCTGCCCAAAGGCAGCCACGGATTAGCGACCAGCTTCGGTGAAGCGATTTTACAAATTGCTTTAATTTACACTAATATGTAATACATAGACGCTACATAGAAGCATTCACTATTGTTTGAACTTAAGGATTCATACATCTCTTAGCAATTACTAGCAACTAAGTCTAAATAATTTAAGGATGTTGCTATTATTCATAAATATCTGCTGGTGGATTGTGTTTTTTTCTTGCTGATCTATTTTTTGAATAAGTGCGAATTTTAATTTTTTTAGTTATATGCAGATGTCTAACTAGATTTTATTCTGCGTATTTTTTCGATACAAATATGTTTCGACAATCTCTATTAAGGCATTCCCTTGGAAATAAGGAAAAGTTTAACTAACTTTTTTCTCGAGTTTCTTATTAGGATTTTTTTCCACAATTTTTTGTTTTTTCTACAGGATTTTCTATAAAAGGGCAATTCTCAATACCGAATGTGCGTGCGTGTATGTGTATGATATTCTTACAATAAAATAAATATTTTATTTTACTGAGTTATGTGTTCGTATCTTAACGCATGAATACATGTAGAAATCCGTGTGTTTAGTTTATTTCCAAAAGTGTAACATTTAGGATAACACATTTATGGCAGACCCCGGGTGAGGGGGCTCACAATACCACGTGTATGTACGTATTCATTAAGCAAATCAGAAAATTTTAATCCTTACACTTTCAACAAGTTAGTGAGATAACTATTTACGCTTAGCTGTCATAGTCAACAACATCAAATAACTGAAAAACGACAAAGCCGCGGGTTTAGATGATTTACCAAGAAAGTGAATAGAAGAGGGAGCCAAAACAATTAAAACAAGACTGCACTGCCTGTTAAACATAATTTGGAATGAGGATAAGATACCTCAGGATTGAATAGAAGGACTTATTATCAGGATTCCGAAGAAGAGGGTGATAAAACACGTTGTGTTTATTAAAAAACCGTAACACATATCAGCATTTCCAGTAAAAAAGTTACACGAGTAATAATTGAAACAATGAAAAAAATAAGACAAATTCTAAGCACAAATCAAGCAGGATTTAGACCTCGCCGCCCCTGAACCGATGAAATCTGTACGCTCAGAATAATTTTTGGAGAAAGCTTAAAATGGAAAAAATACATCTTTGCTTCATTGATTTTGAGAAAAAATAAAGATAAAGTCCAAATGTGAAAGATGGTAAGGAAATGTAGAATACCGTGCAAATTCGTTTAGACTGTGAAATGTTTATACGACAACTATGAGGCAGGAATAGAGCTCAGTAGTATTGTAAGCATCATAATCAAAATTGAAATGAGACAAGGTTATAGCTTATCAGCGTTACTCTTCTTAATACTAATAAATTGGCTGATGAGAACAACTATGGAAAAGAAAAAAAAGGTTAAAATGGAAATTTGGCTAGTTCCTAGAAGAGCTTTAGTTTGCAAACCATATAATATGTTGAATAGCACATGCAAACTACAACGTATACAAGAGAAAACTAACGCGCTAATAAATAACGACGGAAACAATACATCTAAAAATTAATCTAAAGAAGACGAAGACACTAAATTCGGACTATGCGTTCGGAAGAAGTGAGGGAACTAACGCTCAGGTCACAGACCCACCCACCGACAGACACATCTATTTCCAGCAATTTCTTACTTTCCCATACCTTTCATGAAAATTTTCGAAACCTAGGTTTTAACTGAAATACACGTTTTGGGGCTCAAGGAACCTATAAAAGTGATTTTTAAAGACGTCTGTCTGTGGGCGTGTGACGCTCCTACAGGCGAAAGTACTTGACCGATTTTGATAAAATGTTAAATCAGAAGGCATATCAAAAGTTGTCGTTTAAATTAAGCTTTTCAAAAAAATCTAAAATCGGAAACGGAAGTTAGACATGTTCTTTGGTAGGTAGCGTTTGTTTTTTTCAAAATTAAGTTATAGATATTTGAGCACGGGATCTGAGAGAAAAGCTTAAGGCAAGTCGAAAATTTTTTTACCACACTTTCTAGCTTTAAAATGGCGGCTGCTATAATTTGGGAATAAATTGACTTTAACGCCTATTTACTCAAAAAGTAGTTGTCTGATCGGGATAAGCTACAACTTGCTTAAGAGCTTTTTATAGGTAGTATACAACGAAGTACAATTAATAATAAAAATCCGCAAACGATCACAATGGCGCTTCTGCAATGTTTTAAAAATTTCAAAAATTGTGTTTCAAAAACTGTTTACGCGATTTTTTTTTAATTATCTGAGCCAAACAGAGCTTGCAATGAACTATAAATTCGTTTTTTATTAATGTCCCAAGTTTTACTATGACGCCTTCCAGGAATTGTTGAAAAACTTGGAATTGAAATATTATTTATCCAAAAACGCAAATGCCGATCGTTATAAATTTTTATCAGTTCGATAAACTATTTAAAGTACTTTATTAGGATTTCCAAGAATTTTTAACTATTTTAAAAATTAAGAGACAAAAAACGATACCTATCTTATTAATATTAACAACGCGTTTTCCGACATTTACGTGATTTTAACTACGCCTATCATTTAGTTTTAGTTAAAAAATATATTCTTCAATTCTTTGCATATTTTTGATAACTCTTTAAATAAACCATTTATATCGACTTATTGTCCGAAATTCGCAGTGCATATAATTAGCTGTAGAGCGGGTGGTTTCGTTTTTACTATTCTTATACATTATGCGACATTGTAGGGTTGCCTATATAAATTGTTTTCTTAAAATTTAACATACGGTGAAATGAGAGAAGCGCTTAAGTAAAATCTAAAACATTTTTACCGAGTTTTTTAGCTTTAAAATAGAGGTCGCTACATTTTCTTGAAAATCTCGAATTTAACCCCCACTTACTCAAAAAGTAGTCGTCTAACCGGCTACAGCTTGTCTAAGAGCTCTTTGTGGGTGGTACAGGATGAAACAAAATTAATTTCAAAAATTTGAAAACGATCGCAATGACGCTTCTCCAACATTTTCAAAATATTTAAAATAGATTATTCAAAAACTGCCCACATGTTTTTTTTTAAACTTTGTAGGCTGTTATAACGGAAGATTGAATACAATTTGATTTTTTTCTGAAAGCTATAATTTCACTGCGGCGCTTAGTATGACTTTAGATGGATGGAATGGAAGGTTGTTTATATAGCTAGCTTTCTTGTAAATCTAACAATCGGTGAAATGTACAGCGTTATAATTATAAAATTTAAACGTTTGCAAATACGGTAAGTGTTAATGTCTAGCATGGGAAAGTCTTCTCAAAATACACACTTCTTTGTGTTCCATTCAGCAAATAAATAATTAAAATCTATAATTTTAAAACTTCATGATATCGACTCTGTCCTACTTTAGTAAATGTATAGCAATGTGAAAACAGCAATTTTATATATCATTAAATTTCTGCAAAGCTTTACCTTCTAAATTGTTTCGGTAGATAATTAACTGTTACTTGTATGTTGTAGTACAACATAATACTTGTAGTTGCTGAAATATTCAGACTAAAAATGTTTAACATACTTATTGAATAAGATGTTGTATAAATAAAATTTTGAAATGATATACATGCGTGTATATTCTGAGTGTAAATGACATTTTCTGAAACTATTAAATTTAATTGATGTTTTATCAAATCGCTATTATCACCACTTTGTTAAGGATAAGTTATGAAAATCTTAAATGAGCTAAAAATTTCACCGTTATAATTAGGTGTATGTTCCATATATTTATGAGAGAATCCTCCCTATGTAAACAAGATGTGACGCTGATAGTGCTGAGTTATGCGTGTGGTTGCATTACAGCCTTCATTTCGAATGTATCTGTGGTGCAGGTGGCAGAACGTCCTGTTAAACCGTGCCTATATCTGATAGTCTACTACCGTAATTAAGTTTAATTGTAATAGATGGGCACTACTGAAGATGTGCATTGTTTCTCAAAACACCTGTTGAAATTTTTGTGTTTAAAGGTTGAAAAGATTCGAAAACTAAAATTTTAAAATAAAATGTTAATGTAAGTGTTTTAAAATGCCGTAAAAAACTCCAATCGACAAAATCATTAAGTACATCAGTCTCAATTTATTTGTATCATCGCGGTACTATTGTAATTTTGTTCTGCGATTAAAGAGCGTAATTAGTTGTATTTTTATTGGTTTTTAACTTCATTACCAAGAAGTTTGACATACGTATATTCCTCGTGGCGTTTCTAAATAGACTAAGCGGAAAATAGAAACAGTATTCTTTTACAATTTCTAAAAGACTCAACATTCTACTATTAAAGCAAGATAACACAAATGTTGAAAGATAATGAGTAACGCTAAAATGTGGAAAATAATGATACATGAAAGTAATTTGAATCAATTTGCGTTGATTGCAGCCTGCAGGTGCATTGTATTTTTCACTCTAGAAATATTCCTTTGGCGTCTTTGTCTATCTACATTCCGTTTTATTCGATTTTTTAGTTTAGATTAGTTTTTGTTACTCAAAATATTTGATTGAAACGGCATTTGACATTAAGAATGCTACATATTTGTTGTTGTTGTTTTACACAATTATGTTAATTCGCTTCGGCACTTCTGATTTCAACATATCTGCTTCCAACTGGCAATAAAAAAGACAGTTAACAGTTTTTTTTAAACGTGAAAACACTAAACAGCTATAAAACATAAAGAACTTTTTTAATTGTTAGTAGTTTTAAATTTTTGCTTTCTGTAGTTGAGGTGCTGATCATTAATTTTAATTTTACCTTTTATTCATTAGTGGATTTGCCTGATATGCATACTTTTGATGATTTTTCAATTGTATATGTATATGTATATTTACGTTAAATGTACCATTTTGTGATCATAGAATACAAAAAACTGCCTTTCTCATTGAAATACATTGATATTTAATTAGAGCACTTTTGTTCTCGCTCTCTATGTTATTGGTGATGTACTTAGTTTTCCAAATTCTGTTGTACTCTAATTTCTGTGTGGATTTTCTGAAATTCTGTGAATAGATTAGGTATTTTCTTTATATCTGTCGGCCACTTTCCGTTATATAACTTGAGCTTCATCAAGGTCAGATAACTACACTTTATTGCAAATATTTGAATTCTATGTACATCTGCTAGTTACTTGGAGCCAAATTTCAGGAATTTAGTTAATTTGTGATATTTATCTGCTGATTTCACCTGTAAGAATTTGCGTGTTATGAATGTTAGAAATCATGAACCCTGCATTTTAATTTATTAAAGTAATTTGACTAATTAAAATTAGAATTGTTGCTATAACTATTGTTCAACACGGCGTTTGTTACCTTCAAGCACTTTTAATTTTGAGAACAAATTTTCTTTGTTGTAGAAGAAGTCGGCTTGTTGTACATTTGACGATGTTTGAAAATAAGACTACGTTTACACTATAACTGGTGTAGTTTATACGGTAAAAATAATTTGATGCAGTAGATTTAAAAATTATTAATTTACATAATTTTTACATTACTTCAAAGTTGTTGTTAAAGCAGTTCAAAGGTTTATTCAAAATTTGTAATTTATATATATTTTAATGTTTGAGGTATTTTGTCTTTAGGCAGTTACAAGATTTACAAACGATTTGATATTTAACTACAGTAATATGGTGTTGCAGACCGTTATATATGTTATTGTATGAGGTTACACTAAACACTGCTTTATTTGCAACGACAAGGGTTTACCATTATTCAACTTATAATACGTTTTTCTTGTTCAGGAAAAAACAAATTTTTGATTATTTGCCTTTTAATTCCATTTTGCTTGCATATATTTAATGATACAATACATTTACTTAGATCCGATGAAGTCGACAGAATTGGGGCATTACTAGGTTATCATAAGGACTTTGACGGCCATTTTAAAACTTACTATGAACTTTTTTATAGTTCAATTTTAGCATCGAGACCTACACCATGTGCTCTAACAGCCGAGCAAGAATTTGGCTTTGTAAGTAAAGCACGTTTAAATCAATCATGAGGATTTGTTTTTTGTTATTAATTTTAGTTCACTCAAGTTCGCGAATTGAACGTACTAAATTCTTTCGATTTTCGATAGCTTCCGCTGTTTTTAACTTTCAATATGGTATACTCCAACAAAGAGCGTATTGAAATAATTTTTCTTTGTGGCGAAGAAAAAAAAAGCGCTTCAAACTGTTGTTAGGTTTGATTAGGTATATCCGGACAGGAATGTTTCGGCCAAATACGTTCTGGATGTAGTCAAAACGTTTTGGATCAGTGAAGAATAAAAACGTGACCCTCCGGTAACACAAGTGAAACTCCTAGCTGTACTGGGTCAAGTCAACTTAACTCCACAAATTTCTTACTAAACAAATCAACAGTTTTTAGGATCTTAAAACACAACAAGTTTTATGCTTATCAGATAGTTTGCCACCAACAACTAAGTGAGAATGATTTTGATAGCATAATGGAATTTTGTGAAAGGATTAATACGCTTACCGACAGAGTTCAAATCAGCTTTAAAATATCTGCTTTAGTGATGAAGCAATATTCTATTTAATGGGTAACGTCAACAGACATAACTATCAATATTGGGATGCAGAAAATCCAAAACTAACGTGAGAAGAACACGCGCAATATCCCCAAAAATTATATGTATGAGAAGGTATTTTTGGTTATTATTGTAGTAGGTTCAATATTGTGCGACTGTAATATAAATACCGAAAAATATCTAAGTACGTTAGAATATACCATCGCTTCCATCCATCATGACATATTATTAAAAATGATAGTTTTGAAGAAAATTTTATTATGTTCCAGCAAGATGGGGCACCTTCCCATTATACATTACGCGGCAATTTTTGGACAGAACTTTTCTAAATAGCTGGATTGGTCGTAGAGAGTTTATTGAATAGCCAGCACAATCCCCCGGTTTGACACCACTTGATTTCTTTCTGCGGAGTTACATAAAAAACAAAATTTGCATTACATAGTCAAATTTTTTACAAGATTGTTGCCAAAAAATTGTTATTATTTGAAGAAGAATAACACCGGAAATATTGCATAGTGTTCGACAGAATTTCATAAACCGCTTTTATTTTTGAATGGAAAAGCAGGGCCAATACTTTGAACATTTTATTTATTGTATTTTTTATAATAAACTTTTGCTAACATGCTATCAAAACAATTTTTTTTTCTAAAATTAATCGTTAAAATAAATGTTGCAACACACGATTGTATTAAGTATTTTACTTCCTTTAATTGCACGTATCACAAGAAGTAGATTGCTGTTTTAAGTGTTTCATTAATTTGATTCCCCCTCCCTCACAACAACTTTAGTTTTGTGTTAGAATCTTCATTAATACACAATTCACTGTTCTGCGATGTTACTATTACTGCCAAGGTGTGATATCTTAGTAGCGCCTTCTATTACATGGGTTTAATACGATTGTAATTATCATATTTTATGCGTAAATATGAATGTAGACAATAACAATGTTTTATTGAGCGTAATGTACAAACATTACTGTTTGTGAATTGAATTCACGAAAAATGATGTTAGTTTATATGTGTCTACATAACGTCAATGCTGTATCTTCTATCACACACGACTGTAGCATCCACTTAAGGACCTAATAAGTCACAAGGATCTTCAAGGGATTTATCCGCCAACACTGCATTTCCGAGTAGGCAAGCGGAAACACCTTAAACTTCCACTACACTACATTGTATGTGAATATTATGTACTGTTAATTTAGTTCTAACATCTACTCCTGCATAGTTCATGTAATAGCAATTACGCATTGTACTCGACAAATAATTTGCATTGTAAAGCTCCCAAAATCAAATTTTCTGTAGATTAATTCTACTCCTTTTGTCGCGAACTTGTAACAACTGACATCTGTAAAATGTCATCGAAATACTAGAACAGCAACTAGAGAGCAGCATTAAGGATGATACATTAAGGCAACGATCCGAAGCACAAGAAGGGAATGCCAAGATAATACAATATTCAAGGGGAGACACGACCGCTACTAAACCAAACCACACTAATTGATATCTGTTTCAGACGTAAATATAATGCAAGCATAATACAATTGAGGTAGTACTTGAAGTTTGAAAAAGTTCTAAATTAGATTACATCTTGGAAATATAGGAATAGAAACCCTCGGCTTGGATATAAAATGCGGAATGCTAGCAAATCGAGTGTATATAATAGCCTAACTTTTAACAACGCTGTGAATGCCCCTTGATGAACAGATAAAAATATAATTCTAAGTGAGTATCAAATTACGAGTAATTATTCCAAGTCAACGATCGCAGGTGGTTTAGAAATACTTTACACTAAAATTGTTCTAAGCTTTGATGCTTGATGAATCCGGATAATTTTTTTAATAAGTGTAATGTTTTGAAGGTTTACAGTATCAAGTTCTCGGCGATTTTAGAGATGTAGATAGTTTTAAATAACAGTGCTACGTGTATATCAATTACTATCTCAGTGTGTCCCACGCGTACTTACGAAGACAAACTGTTTACTCATTTATGATCCTAAATACGAAAAATACTTTAAACAACAGTTGAATGACAGATAAGGTATAAAATAATGCAAAACTGATCTTGTTGCACTTCGGGTTTCAGTTTTCTATAATTAAATGGCGCAATACATTTTTTTAAGTTGTATCTTGTAAAATAATTTGTTCCCTTTTGATGGTACCAAATAATCTGTATTTTATTTAAGAATAAAATTGTTAAACAATAACCATGGAAGTAAATAATAATACAGTAATTATTTTTAACAACTTGTGATTTACTAACACGAATGTCGAACTGACTTGTTTCGGCAGCAACTAACTTTTCAAAATTATCAAGAACGCGCCTGTTGGTCACATTCCCTAAAGTTTGTGCGCTAATGATTATGCAAACGACGGCGATTCTATTCTATAAATTTTCTAAATTAGTTGGTTTGGTATTGTAAACTAATGATTTTGAATAACCCCACAAGATAAAATTTACAGGAGTAAAATCAGGTGAACGTGGTGGCTACCTTAGTAAACCATTGGTATCGATTCATCGTGGTGCTATGTGATATTTGTAATAATTTTTGGTATGTTTCTGTTATTCTGCTTGTACAGTGTGGTTCACTTTTCATGAACACACCTCGATTTTTTTGCTGCTTTTTACCGTAAAAATATGTAATTTTGGTAAGTTGCATAACTCTAACGCATATTATTGTACACACATACTAAATTTAAAAGATTACATTAGCTAATGATAATCAGAAGAAAATGTAAAGTTTTTAAATTTCGATTACTGTTTGAGCTTTATCAAAAAGCTATTTGAAAGAGTTGTTCAGAATCAAAAAATACCCCTGGATAAATACCATCTTGTCATTTAAAAAAAATTGTTGTTTCTATTTTACGATCTAAAAGTCTACTCTTTAGTTTTTGTAAAGTGTGCTATAGAAAAAATGTGTAAATTACTGTCATTAGAAACGTCAATACTAAAGTACACCCAAAAAAATAAAAATAATTAGGTGCAATTGTTTTGTCGTACAGAGAAGCAGCTACAGAATTTAATATATGACATTCGAGCCGTTGCGTTGACCAATTAATTTTAAGCAATTAAAAAAAGGTTCCAGCTTCTGGATTCTGGATTTGGAATTGGGAGTGTGAGTTACCTCACGCGCACTTAGGCCACAATAGGTGGGCCCATTGTACTACCTCCCTAGCAGCTCTTCACATTGGACGTCACCCAAGCCATCCAACCTTTTGGATGTACTTGAGGACATCCGCAATTGGAATGTTGCTGATTTCGGCCATGTTAGGCCAGAAGTCCCCCAGCATGGATCCTCTGGTTGTTGCGAGAGCCGGGCAGTGACATAGGACATGTTCTGCCGACTCGTCGTCCTCGTTGCATGCACGACAGTTTGGGCTGTCCGCGAGTCCCATCCTGTGCATGTGTTGATTTAGGGTGCAGTCCAGATAAGATACCAACAACTAGTCGTAAGTTCTTTCGGGACAGTTGCACACAGTATTTGGCTGTTTTTGGGAAGAGTGCCGTAATAGCAGCCCTTGCTTGACGACAGCTTTGAGGGTTAACCCATCTTCGTGTGAAGCTTCTTAAGGTTTCTTGGTATAGTATAAAGCTTAATGTCTTCAGGGATATGGGAATTACGGGTTCTGGCCCTCAGAGAAGTTGTCCGGAGGCGTCTCGCAATCTCATCAGCCTTTTCGTTGCCGTAGGTTCCGTCATGTCCTTTCACCCATACAAGGGAGACGGCATTATCTTTTGAGATATCGTCGAGAGCTTCACGACACCGCAGTACCACTCCTGAGGTGATTTTGCAACTGCCTAAGGGTAGTAAAGCGGCTCTGGTATCGCTGTAGATGCCAATACGTTGGTTCTTGATTTGTCGTTCAAGAATTGCATTTGCACCATGCATTATTCCCACTACCTCCGCTTGGAAGACAGTGGCAATTTTGCCTAGTGGTATACTCTGGCGTAGGTTTAGGTCATCGGAGAAAATTCCGGCACCCGTTCCATACTTTGTTTTAGATCCATCGGTGAAGATGGATATGTCCATATGCTGGGTTGGTCCAGCATACGCGTAGACACTAAAGTGTCTATTGAAGGCACATTGTAAAGGGCATCCAAACATAGCATCCAGAAGAGGAATCATGACGATTGCCTCATCCAGGATGCGGGTGTGTCTGCCTCCCTTGCCTGGTGTTTGCCACAGCCCCTTGTGGCGTAGCCTTAAAGCAGTCCTCACAGCTACTTCCACCACAAAGAGATCAAGTGGAGGAAGGCATAAGATTACCTCTAAGGCGGCCGTGGGGGTTGAGCGTATAGCACCTGTAGAACGAAGACAATCGAGACGTTGCACGTGTCCCAGTTTGGTTGCTGCCGTAGCCTGTCTGACCCTGTGCCACCAGACAAGTGCTGCGTAGCATAGCATGGGCCTAATCACGGCAGTATACAGCCACAAGGTAATTCTAGGAGAAAGTCCCCAAGATTTACCCAGAGCGCGGCGACACTGCCAGAAAGCCATGCATGCTTTGTTTGTTTTAGCTTTTAGGTATTTCTCCAAGTTCAGCTGTTTGTCAAAAATAACTCCCAGGTATTTGACATTATCTGAGAATCTGAGAGAAGTGTTGAATAGGAGAGGTGTACGTAAGGTTCCAGCTTACAATCATTGTTTTTTTTCACTGAATAGACTTGACGAAATTCAAGATTAAAAGTTTAGACTGCATAAATAAAAACTGAACAACTTTTCCAAATAAATTTTTGCTGTATCTCTAATGCGAAGCAAAATATGGATTTCACATATTCTTCTGATCATAACAGGCTGATGTGGTTATTTTAATTCGGTATGTAAATATGTATGAAATAAAAGCGGTTTGAGAAGTTGGACAACTGAGCAAATTTAAAAATTGTTACGTTAAAAAGCGAAAAAAGGTCGAGGCGTGCCCATAAAAAGTGAAACCTAAAAGTGGTGTAGTACATTTTATGTTATTACCTAACAATAGACTTCTTGAAATTAATAAGATACAAAGCAGTTACACAAATAATACCATTTGCATATGCCCCATGCATGATGGTGTTCTATTTATTCCTATTAAGTTCTTAATAATATTTCTACAGTTTGTAATAGCTCTGATCTCGTACCGCCTTAGTATCGTAGTGACTAATGGTAGTGTTGGCATAAATAGGAAATAGACAATTTAAGGTTGTTCATCGAAGTTTTTTCGCTGTAGTCCTTCACCAATGTATATCATGCGAACAACAAAAAATCACCACAGGGTGGGCCGCGGGGAAATTTAGACCGTATGTCATTTCAAAATCTACACGCATGTGTCATTCTGTAGGAAAAATAAAATAAGGTTAGTTGAGTAATACATAATGGGTTATAAAGTGACATAGTTTTAAAGTTTACAGCTACTCGTCAGGTGATTCTTTGTTGGCGAATGATACAATTTATGCCTAAAAAGAAAGTACTTCTCTGACAAATATTTTCCAACTACACATTTCGATGAATAAGCACGTTTTGGGGCGTTGGGAGATCGATAAAATGCAGTCGTAACAGTGAGTATGTGCCTTCACGAAAAACATCCAATTTAGGTAATCACACGGGATGAAACTGCGAAGAAAGGAAGTTGTTCAAAAAAGAGGGGGTTGTGTTTGATTTCAATAGAGGCTTGCTAGAAGAAGAAGACGCTCAGATATGTATTCAACGCACATTAAACATCTAATTTACGCAAGCTCGAATCACGATATCCTTGCTCTAATTCTGAACGCGCGAACTCTCAAATTTCGGCTAGAAATTTTGCGATGGGAAGAAACCTTGGGCAAGGAGTAACAGGCGTATGCTAGGAAGGTTCCGTGGCGGTTGTCCGACTACTTTTGTTGATAAACTTATTTACTAAATTATTTAAAAACAAAGAGTTAAAAAAAATATATGTGTGTGAATGCGCGCGCACGCGCGTTTGTGTATGTGTGTGTATGTATGGGACACCTCATAATTTTAGAACGGATGGTCCGATTACGATGAGTTTTTGGAATGTAGGAATATATTAAAAATTTATTGGGGAAATAAACTTTAAAAGCAAACAACCGAATGTTAGACATTTTTTGGTAGCATTTCTTTCAGAAAACGAATTTTTTAAGTCTAAAAACAGAATCAGATAGATTACTTTAGCCCCCACTTTTTTGCTTAAAAATAGTGACCGCTGCGATTTCTTGAAAATTTTGATGTTAGTGCCTTATTACTCAAAAACAAGGTGACAGATCAGGTTCAAACTTTTTATCGTAGTAGTCCTATGATAATGTTACTGTGTACAAATTTTTTAATAAGTTAAAAGCTTTGAAGTGAAAAATATTCCATCTATAAATTTTTAATAATTTGGGATTCAACGCTTGTTTACCTAAAAACGATGTATCAGATCGGGATCAAATTTGATATTGAAAAAGCTCTAAAGGTACACAGTATGACAAGCTATAAAAACTTTTAGAATTATTAAAACTGTAAAGTGAAAAAAATATCACTGAAAATGGAAAATAATATAAAATTTCTGTTTACGCTAAATTGTTTATAAGTGAGTGTAGAATGAGAGTCACAACTTAATTTTTAGGTGCATGAATATTTAAGGGAATTAATCTTCCCCCTCGTACTAATTTTTTGGGAGGCGAATTCGACCAGTCGTTTATGGTTTCTAGTTAACACTTAAATACTCTTCGAAAAATGATATGTAACTATTTCTAAAGTGTAGGAAAGTCGAGCAAAGTGTTTTGCTCATTTTTCTTTGCAGCAACATCACTGCTTTATTGGCAACCTAATAATGACAGAAGTTATTAAATTGGTCTCATTCAATGCGCGGCAAAAACCGTGGGTACGGTTAATTTATTATACCATTTTAAACAAACAAAACAGAGTGCCACTTAAAATTTTTAGGTTAAGTTTGTCATTTGTAGTGACAGTGACAGAGTGATGACATTTAATAAATTCTAAATCATGCAAAGACAGTAATTTCATTTTCCATGGCCAACCCTTATGTATTCTTTATTTGAACATACGGTAAAATGCTCATCAGCGCTTTCTGCATATTTCAGTCTACAACTTTGGAAATTTACAAGAAGTTATGAAAAAGCGTGGGGCATAGCCCACGGGTTCTACTAGTATAAATTAAAGGGCATCGGTGCCATTTCTTTTATCAAAACTCAAACAAAACAACACCAATGATTGGTGATAACGTTTAACATGGGAAGAAATATGAACAAATGTTATACGCTAAAAACAATATTCTAAGTTTGGCCTACGCTGTACTACAGTCCTAGTTATTCGACTCGTTTAGGTAGCCTGCACTGTACGTACAACGGATCACGAGATCTGGAATCACTTCTAATAAGAGACTTTGGTTTGCTTCCGAAATTAATGTAGTGCAAATATTTGTTTTCGTAAATTTTAAGACATTTGCTAAGGCACTTGTGCAGAACCATCAACTAATTATAAATTATAATATTTGATTATTTGATATAATAATAATTTTATATTATGTAGCCAGTTAGGTATACAGAAAAGCGATTAAGAGGTGAAAAATAATAATTTATAAATATTGTTTGCATGTGATATTTGAATAAACTTCAAAGTATCTGTACGTTCAAAGGCGCACGGGGTTTGGTTTTGATATTTTCGGTAGTGCGGTGTATCACTGTTGATTTACCTCAGTGTGTTTACCTGAGAGCCACCTGTTTACTGTGCGGTAGAGTTACGATAACTCAAATATTTGTTCTCAATATTTGTATTTAATTATATTATTCCGAGATCCAGACATCAAAGGTTACCGTGGTTTATAATTATAACCTACTAATTTGCGATCAAGCGGCTTTATTGACATTTTTATTTATCTGTATTAATTAAAATACAAGTTGCTTATTTATTTATCTTAATTAAAGTTATCTTTGAGTTACGTATCGGAGGAAGCGTACAACTTTTATCAAATTTTTTTGTTGCATCATAGGAGAGGAATTAGAAGCAGTTGTTAGCAAGAGGACACAATTTATAAAACAAGCATTAATTAAGGTAGCAACATAGTTTATACCCCTATTTAAACAAAGCCAACTAAATCTTTATAGGAACAAAGTCGTGATAACCATATAGGCAGGTTCAAATTTAATTACGCTCACGTGCGGTTTAGTAAGTAGCAGACTTTTTGGTTTCCATGTATCCTGGATTTATAGCAGTCACGTTGTTATTGTTATAAATTTTTATTTATATGTTAAAGAATCAAGGATGCGGTTTCTAGAATAAATAAGTCTGTTTATGCCTTTAAAATAAAAATTGCTACACGTGGGTAGCACCAGAGAAAGTAACGGCAAATTGAGTCATACCGATTGTGAAAGAAAGTAAATTAATGTACAATTTATACTATTTCTGCAAATCCGCCATATAACAATAACATTATAACTATAAGTAAAAGCTTATAAACGTGAAAGTGTGAGCAGTGCTCTGAATACCGTAAAATTTAAAATATTTCATATTTCAGGTATTTGTTCGCTGTTACAGTATAATACTAGATCAACTAGACAATTATATTTATTAAACTACGGACCTTACGTATTGGTTAAATACCACTACTAAAAAAATTTAAAAAAAAATGGATAGCGGGAAGGGGAAGGTTATTCGGCAATTCGACATTTGTAGAATACTAATGTAATGTTTTTTTCAAGCGTATATATTATATTAAAGTACTCCCTTCCCCGCCAGTTTCTAGTTGCACCAATGTTTATCTATTAAAATCTCAAAGTGTGTATTGATGCCTCTTTATAGATGTTTTCGATTATTTGTACATATTTGGAGACTATTCTTGCGTTTTCTAAAGAGCTTAAAACTGTCCAAACTTTGATGGTATCAAATGCCTTCAGATAAACGATGAAGGCTAAGTGTATTGGTACTTTATATTCTGCACATCGCCTTTTTTACAGTACTATAAAGTTACACCACTCTATTGCGATTTTTCCATTGTGAAGACAATTATTTAGCAGGGTTCTTATTGCTTCTTTGGTAGATTTCTTCTCTATCTTTAGCATTTCTGTTGTGATTTGGTCTCCTGGGAATCTGTTATTTTTCATTTGTGTCAATGTTGTGTCTATTTCATCTTCTGTAATTTTCGGCATTTCTACAGATCCTGCATTTAAAATGATTTTCTTTGTTTTTGGTCGTGGTAAGTTAGATGAATACAATTTCTCATAAAACTTCTCAAGGGCATTAGTGATATTTTTTTATCTTGCAGTAGCACATTGTTTTCGTCTCTTACTTTTGTCATTTTTGTTTCTCCTTTAGAGAGTTGTAAACGTAGAACTTTCATTTTACAGTTGTCTTTTATGGTTTCTTCTACAATCTTTGTGTTGTGATTCCTTTTGTCTGTTCGGATTTTTTTTCACCATTTTGTTTAGTTCTTTAAAACTGTCCGATGTTCTATCTGGTCTGTTTCTTCCTTCCTCTAATAACTTTAGTGTGTTCGAACTAAATTTTGATTCTCTGACATTTTTTGTACATCAACGTATTTTCTTGGTCGAGGTTTTTATGGCATTTGTGATTTTATACGTAGTTGGTCTATATCCAGTTGTTTTAATGCGTCTGTTGGCATTAGTCTCCGGTGCAGATCGCTCTGGTATTGTTGTTTATTTGATTTCAAAACATGTCCCGTTGGGTAGCGTTGTTTATTGAAGAGTTTGCTTCGTTTAGTTTTGGTGTTGTAATTGTACTCTTTGCTTTAAATAACCTATGATCGTTTCCGGCGTAAAATTTATTCAAAACAGACACATCTTTACATATTTTCTTGTTATTAGAGACTATGAAGTCGATTTCGTTTTTCGTTTTATTGTTTGGGCTTTGCCATGCCCACTTGGGTTGCTTAAGTTTTTTGAAAAACGTGTTAAGGCTGTATACGTTTTCGTTGTTTGGGTAAGTCTTTTCTTTGTCGTTTTTATCGCCCAATCCAAAATGTCCAACGTATTGTGTGTCCTCCTGTTTTCTTCTCTCAATTTTGGCATTAAGATCTTCGGTAATTATTAGAAAGTGTGTCTTTTCTTGTTGCTTTGCTGTGGTCAAATCGTCAGTGTTTGTTAGTGCATATGCGTGGATGATCTGTAGGCTGTATCTCTTATTTATGGCAATCACAATATATATTACACGGATGGATATTGCCTGGTATTTTGTAACAGTGTATCTAAATTTTTTTATTGATAAGAATAGCTACACCCCCGATATAATCTTTGTCAATCGTATTGTTCTGGAATAAATTATGCCCTGATTTTAAAGTGGTGAATTTTTATCCAGGTAGACGGGTTTCGCAGATTTCAATGATATCCTATTTTATATAGTTCACCTCTTCTTCAAATTCTTGTAGTTGACCTTGGGTTCTCAGAGTACTTGTATTATAAGTAGCAATGTAAATAGGTGCTGTAGGTTTTTGTCGTTGTAGTTTAGTTGTCTAATTCTTGCCCCCCCCCCAACAGAATCCCTGGGGCTGATCGAGTTCTCAGTGTGAGATTCCAAATCGTAGACTCTACTCTCCTGGGGTAGTTGCGTCTCCAAACTCGACATTTCATGGTTGAGAGGTTGTTGGCAGTTACAACGCCATGTTTGCCGAGCTGTTGACGAGGCGATTGGAATACGAGCATAGGAAAGATAAATAGAGTTAAGGGGGGTCAGGGTTGGGGCCTGGTTCTCGTCGGCAATGGGGAGGAGGGGAGAAAACCAGGAGCTTGCATGGGCAGGGTCGCTAGGTCCCTGAAATGGGTCTGACTTTCACCGGAATCGTGAAAATGTACCTGCCTGCTACCCTATTAACTAAAAGGGGTGAAATTGGAGTTTCCATATGTAAATTTTTGTAAATAAATTTTATTATTAAAAGTAAAATAATTTTGATTAATGCAAAATTCAAAAAATTCAATCTACTCAGTCCGTTTTATTAATTCAACATATGTGTTAACAAGACTATAATTTAACAAAGGAATACACTCTTGAGGAGGTATTCCTAAAAACATGTTACTAACGTCAAAACTTACTAGCTTGCTTTGTGGTGGTAAATGTGTGTTAGGTATTTTATTGATTGATACATATTAAATTGAATATTTAGGTTTATAATTAAAACTGGTAATTATGTTATTTGTTTTTGCCAACATGTGGTTGGGTGCATGTATGCATGATACTACTGGTCTAATGGGCATGTTAAGTTTGTGTATTTTTTAAAGCCCGTACAATTTTCGTGGTTGTGGATTTTAATGTACTATTTGTCTTTTTTGATAATCTGTTAAACAAATCTGAAATTTTCTAACGTTTAAATATTTAACTATTAAAAAATTAATAGATTATTAATAAAATAAAACTCTTGGTAATTGTTTCACAATTTGTTGGTATTTATTTTCTCGACTTAAGTTTCGACCTTCACGGTCATCGTCAGGAGTTTACAAATTAAAACTAGTTTTGATTTGTAAACTCCTGACGATGACCGTGAAGGTTGAAACTTAAGTCAAGAAAATAAATACCAACAAATTGTGAAACAATTACCAAGAGTTTTCTTTTATTAATAATCTATTAATTTTTTAATAGTTAAATATTTATTAATAATGTTTCACCATGTGCCTACCACACAAGCAATTCAAAATATTTCTAACGTTTGTTTCAATTTCTTCTGATAATTTTTAGTGGGATTACTATTTAAATGAAATGAAATCATTTTTTGTAAGTATATGTCATTAGATAATATAACTAACGTGTTTCCTCTATCTGCTTTAACAGAAATCAGGTTATTTACTGAAATTTTTTCTTTAATTGACATAAGTAATAAATTATTGTGAGTATTTATTTTATTTTTTGATTTATTGCTGTTTAACGACAGCTCTTTTAATAAATTAGCAGTTTGAAATTTTGCATAATTGAAATGTTTTTCTTTAAGAATCATTTCAGAATTGACTGCTAAAATTTCTTTAATATTATTAGTAAACTTTGAAAAAGGGGCAAATTTAAATACTTTTTTGAGGAATTTTATCTCTTGTTCGTTGAAATCTGTGTTTGGTAAATTTAGAAAACGAGGATGAAAGCTTAGATTAAGCTAACAATGGTAATCAGTAGGTAATGCTCAAATAATTGTGAATTGAAAATCAATAGTAATTTAGGTATAGGACATACAACTCTTAAAAATCAGAATTGACATATTTATAAATTAGTACATTAAGCGTTTTGGCGTTTAGTGTTCAACAGTAGCTAATAAAATTGCACAATAATTCTATTAAGCAGGGAATAATATATTGCTGATGTGGTATCCGCTCTTTGCAGGCTAATTGTATTACAGCTAATATGATAATAGTATCATTAATTCACTATGTGTGGTAACTGCGATTTACGTGGCAGCGGCAAACTGAAATTTACGCTTTATATGTGTAGTATATGACATAGTGAAAACCATAACCAGTTAGAGTTATAATTTAAAGGGTTGGAGACCACCCAGTTTCTCATATGATACGAAGATCATGACATGATACAATCTAAGCTAACATGGTCATACGAAACATACATTTATTCACGCATATACCTATCTGGCAAATACACATTTCGTAAGCAGTAAATATCTCTTAGAACTGTTTCTAATAACGTTATTCGCGTTTGTTAATAAGTGAAGTTTTCTCTATAACTTCTTTAAGCAGCTCAGGCTAAAAATATATTCGGGACTGGATGTTAAATTTATCTAAACAATTTAGTGTGATTAGACCATCCACCGAAGCCTCGGAGCTTTAGAAGTCTGTAGTAAATGGTTAAAATTTGGGAGGTTACGGGTTTCTATCAAAATGTTAATTAATGCTGAAGCTGCAGCTCAAAGTTCATCTGAAGTTTCAACCGCGAGACCGCGACTGATCAGCTGCTTGATCAGTAATTGCCCGAGTAATTAGACATTTATACTAATTTGCAAGTCTGTTTAAGCACAATTAATCACCGATTGTTTCTTGTAAACTTTGCAAATTAACTTGACATGTTGATAATGGCTGTTATTGCAACTTGTAAACTAAACAGATACATATCCAACATTGCAGCGAGAAAGGGATTCTGTTAAATTGGTAAATATTTAATCATTTGAAACTTAACGAAATTTTGCAGGAGCCCGAAAAAATAAATCAGCCTTATAATTTGTGACGCTATTAGTTGATTACACCACTTCCTTGGAGAAGTCTAGAGGGGTTGGTGATTAAATGAAGGGGCGGACATGACAGCCTAGCAAACACAAGGAATAATTTAATACGAAATCGAAGCATTATGCGCGCGGACCACAGCCGATGTAAATTCATGAGGAACGTGAGACTGACACAACTTGGGCGGCTACACAGGGAAGGAATAAGTTTCATTGTCAGGTTCTTCTTTATATATTATAAATTATTACTGCAGTTAATATACATATATGAGTCTTATCAAAGCTGAAGAGAAATAACGGCGGGCTTTTACTTAAAAAAATAATTATTTGCATTTTTTACGACGCATTTCTTTCGGATGATCCTCAAGCCTCTGATTCTCGGTATATTAATGTGAGATAAGTGTACATGGTAATTCAATTAAAAATATTTTTTGTTCACTCCGAAACTAGAACATATTTAAAAACGTACCGTTATTGACGGAGCTAAATTTACGCCATTTGATAAACAACAAAAAAACCAGAGAACTTTGTTAGTATCTGTTTTAGTTTGGAGTAAACAAAAAAATACTCTTAGTAGTCCCCAGTAGGCTTCAATATTTTTTTTTTTAGTTTTAGCGGATATTTCGATTAAAAATATTATTTTAAAAAAACGGTTGCTATTCAAACTAAAGAAAGTTTAGTAACTAATGCTGCTGATCCATCGAAATAATATTCTTTTTGTAGTTGCTTACGATAGTTTCAACTACTGTCATACGGCCCCTATCTAATATGCCTTTTATTATAACAACGCTTACAGACACCCCGGAGAGTGTTTGCAAGTGGGTTTCGAACTCGCCTTCGTCGGTGTACTTCAAAACCCCAGGTTCTGACGGCTCCAAAATAATATTTAATGTTTGAAAAGAAGGTTGTTAAATTCTTTTATCATTTTGGCTTATTTTTACATTTCATTGTTTATGCTTTACTCTTTTTGTGATAACTGAAAGATATATGTGCTACTGGTTTCATAATCAGCAGCATTTCTTTTCTAAACATATTTATTAACGTAACAAAATTGTTTTCCATAATGTATTTATTCATCCGCAAAAGTAATCTAAATTGTTTTTGACCGTGGTGAAAAGTACCTCAGCAAATTTAGGTAGCTACTATGAATGCACAAACAAACTTAGTCCGTCCCTTGACAAATACGAAAACTGATCGCCGCCGCGATAGTCGAATGGTGCGAGTGCAAGTCAAGTAAGTCGTCTCGGGTGTGTTTGCAAGAGCTAAGAGCTCTCGATCGTTCCCCAGAAACAAGCATTAAAGAAGGTACATTCTTCAGCAGCCCTTCAATTACCAATGTGATAATGGTACAGGGGAAATAAATTGGTTTTGAATATGGATATCGTAATTTTATACCTTGGGGTTCTGAGAGCTCCTTCAGTTTTTGCTTTCGAATAGAATGCATACATTATGCATGCGCACCCTTTGTTGTTTCACATGAAATATAAAACAAACATACAGGAAGGAGTAAGTGGGAACCGTTTCCCGAGTACGTCACGATTAATTCTTGCTCCGTGTTTTTCTAGAATATAGAATTATTTGGCAAGTTTCGCCTCAAATCGAATACCCCATGTCGATGAATTCAATGACTAATGCGATAACACTAGAAACGCAATAAGATAAATTTCCCCCGAGCATCCAGATGACAAACAGACGCAGTAGAAGGGTTCAACTGGAAGCATGGGGTTTAATAAGAGCTTCGAATGCCTTCGTGGAAGGGTGGGATAACGCATATGGCCTGGGGTTCACGTTAATGTGTCTTAAGACGTGATGATGAGCAATGCACTAATTTATCTGCCAATATTATTGACATAAGGGAATAAGCTGACATATTGCTATTATTAAATAGGCATTTAGTGAAACCAATGCAACCCGGAAAAAGTAATTTTAGTTGATATTACATGTTTATATCTACATTAAAATACCTCTTTATTTTAGCTGGCTATCATTTTCTTTAGTAAACGTCAATGCTTTCAAATTAGCTAACATCTTCAAATACCAAACTGTTTATAAAAAATATTTTTTCAGAGATATTTCGCCCAGATTTGGCGATTCGTTATTGTACTACAACAGGAAAATCATTACCAACTACTAGACTAATAAATTGCTATCAAAGTCGTGCTTCCAATAGCCTCGTTATGCATATCTATTATATAAATCTTAATTAGCCAATACTTACCCACGCCATTATAGGCACTCTATTATCATTACCTGCTGATCATTTAACCAATTACGTGCCATATCAATGCAGACGCATTGCATTAAACCTAGATTAACGTGACGAACTCTTAGTTAAAGCAGAATGTAGAATGTAGTTCCATTTTTAGAGAATAGCAGCAAATGTATGGAGTGCTTAATGTAGTTTAATGGAAATGCAACTCATGTTGTTTTTCACTAAACCATATAAACACAATAGATGTGCAAGTACGTTTCTAAATATTAAAATACCTTCGCTTCGAGCATCGCTCTTGTATCATTCAGTAAATAAAAATAAGTTTTGATAAGTTCTGAAAATATCATTGTACTGCATTCTGAATCAAAGAAGTTTAATTTGGATTTGTAATAAATACGTAATTATTGTTTACGCGTTTAGTTTTCGTTGCCCATAAGGTGCAATGTATTTCGCTCATTCAAATATCAAAAAAAAATAACAGCCACAGACAAGTTAAAAAAAGAAATGTATTGATAGTTTTCGACACGTACATTACAGTCATGTACGTAACTCCAATTTTTTGAATTGCATTTTTAAACCAATACAATTTTGGACATACTTTAGTTTTAAGGTAAGGAAAACATGGTCTAGAAATCTGGCTACTTTGTTGCATTTAACATCAAAGTGCCCAAAAACTCACTAATTTGAAGAGCTTTGTTGCTTCGAGCACTCCACTATACCTAAAAATGGGCGAAACAGGTCACTGGTACTTTCCCATACTTTTTACGTTTTAAATATTTTCGCGTCAAGAAGTGATGGCAATTTACATCTAGTCATTTTCAGTACAACCCGATCGCTTTATAATCAAGGCGTTGGTTACTTACGGGCGGCGCGCGTTCCTACTACGTAAAAGACGCTCGCGAAAATGGTTATAACAATTTTATTTCTAGAGTAATCAAAAATATGCAAAGAATGAAAAATATTTTTTGTATTAGAGCTAATTGACACGTGTAGTTAAAATGACGTAACTGCCGTAAAATACGTAGTTGATATTAAAATGTACGTTTTTTTTCTTAATGTTTTAAATAGTTAAAGGTTTTTGCTGATCTTAATAAAGTACTTCCAATAGTCTATCGCACTGATAAAAGTTTATAACGATCGGCGTTTGCCTTTTTGAGTAAAAAATTAATCAATTTCAAAATTTTCGAAAGTGTCTAGAGGGCGTCAGAGTAAAAACTAAGAAATAAAATGCCTATGGGCATAAGTCCTGCTTTGGTAAAGAGATATAAAGTTTTGTTGTTGAAAAAACTCGGAGGAATTTGGGTTTCGAAAATATCTCTTGAACAATTTAAAATAAATATCTGTAATGTGGAATGTAATTGTGTGTTATTTAGTACTTTTAATAAGAAAATTTCAAAGTTATTTAAAGTACTTTTCGAAGAACGCTTTATTTCTCGGTTTTTGTTCAATAAAGTAACAATTAACGTATTTTTATACCTGGGTCGCCCAATCTTGGAATGATTTTTCTTCATTTTCTTGAAAACGATGCATTCTATGCAATCACAACAAGAAAAGAGATATTTCCAAACGTTAATACAGATTCTGAATGTAAAATAAAAGTAAAAAGTTTGTGATTAAAAAAGCTTTTGTTACCTTTGTGTTTACATCATTGTGCACTTGGTTAGACTATAAATATTAGTAGTTTTCAGATGTCTTAACTAACAACACCATACCCTATCTATACCAATATGTAGAATTTTATCTTAAATTGTTTTAGAGATGTTGGCGCCTCAAGTATACTTCAACACCCTGTGTTTTTTTTAACAAATTATGATGTGGCATATGTTAATAAACAGTTTTTTTGAGTAAGATATCTGCAGAATCAATTTCGACATACCCTATGCACACACCCTGTATTATACAAAACCATATATTAATAACTTGATTATTATTTAGGAATTGATTGTTTTCTTTTTACAGTTATTGCTTCTCTGATTATATTTGTGTATAACAGTAGTGTTCTAGATAGAGAGGACCTACAGCTTTACATGCGTTTCAAACCAATTACCTTTACTGTTGCTAACAGCGCTCTCATTTCTAAAATACGTTTGTACCACTTAGTATACCCCCAAAAATTGAGTTTCTGCATTTGACCCCGCATAAAAAATTAATTATTATTCAAATTTAAGAAATTTGTATGTTACACATTAACCTGCATGAATGTTGAAAACGAACAAATTTTCTTATACGCCTGATTAGATGAATAAGGAATAAGTATACATATACGCAGAAAATGCTATTTGACATTATATTTTAAATACAATTTAAAACGATATCTCAGTCAAGCTGTATATTTAAATGTTTTAATTTTTTACATTAATAATGAAGATATGATGCTGTGGGAACTTCCCTCAAAAAAATTCTCTATTTTCATTTCATTCATTACTGGACTGCATATAAAAACGATTACGTTTACTTCAATTACAAATGGCAAATTTTGTTATGATAGTACAGTGACCGCCAAAAAGTCTCCACCATATGAGACACTTTTTTAATAATTTGCTTTTTTTTTTAAATAAGATTTCGGATTAATTTCAACATGCTTAATAACCAAAAATTTCAAAAATATTTGTCTTGTCACATCCATTACGCACGGCGAGCGTCATTTGAAATTTTATAATGTTCTGGAATGCTCTTATTTATCAAACGATGACAAATTGTCATAAGAAAAAGTTATTTTTAATTACATTAAAATTCAAAGATTGGTAAAAAATTTAAAATTTTTTACTTTGTTCATTTTTTACCACAAATATTTAACATTTTTTTTACTGTATAACAAACTAGAACATGCAAGTATTTTTTTTCACAAAACATTGTATTTATATTCTTAATGTAAATACAAATAACTTTTCCTTATGACAAGTTTCCATCTTTTGATAAAAAAAGGGCATTCCAGGCTTTTTTAAAATTTCAAATGACACTCGCAGTGCGTAATGATTGTGACATGACAAATATTTTTAACAATTTTGTGATTATTAATCATGTTGAAACCAACGCCAACACCCATTTCAAAAAAAATAAACAAGTTTCCCATATGGTGCAGACTATTTGGAAATCACATAAGGTTATTTAAATATAATGTTGTCAATAATATCACATATACGTAGCTAAGTAAAAAAAGCAGTGATGATTTTACCGGTAAAATAAAAAACGGTAAGTAAAATCAATATTTTACCGGTAAAATACGGTAAAATACCGGTAAAATTCATTTCACGTCAAAAATGATGTCATTGGATTCCTTATGAAAAAGCATTTAGTTTGATACTAGATACTCGACAGGTCTACTTAATACTTGATACGAAAACACAAAAATACAATTATTTATAGTTTATAAAACTATAACGGTTATGTAACTTACAATTACAGTTATATTTATTAAAGTATACCTAAATTAAATACAAAGCAAAATAAAAAATATGCAGATATAAATCGAAATAAACAATTAGATAAAATAAACTTATACATATAAACATAAAGTTAAACAAACTTAATAAATGTAATTGATGTAACTTTTAATAACAAAAATAAAAAATATTTAATATATATTATTATATTACTAGTGTTACCCCAGCACACAATGCACTGACAGACAGCGTTGAAGAACCGGCGAAATGTCAAGTCACGTGATGCATTAGTTCCAATAATGACACGCGATGTTATTGTAGATGGCGCCCCAAGTGACGCGCGTCTAGCCGACCTTCATATATATTATAAATTAAAATAATTATTATTAAAAAATCGACGTAGAATAAAAATATAAAAATGTTTCATGTTCCATCTGTGGATAGAGACCTTTCATTTAAAAAAAGAATGGTCCAAATTGGTGAAGCGGTAGCCGCTGGAGGAACCGGAGAAAAAAAACCTTTCTGCTTTTATATATGTATGGGTAATATGATTGGTTTAAAGAAATTAATCTTTATTTAGGTTTCCTACCACAAAACATTTCTGACCCTTTCCAAGAAAAATAATGTTTTGCTTTGGAGTACACCGAATATCCGCGCGCGGCAATTCGAAATGATTTTACCGGTAAAATGTGATTTTATTTTGCCGGTAAAATGTGATTTTACTTTACCGGTAAAATACCATTTTACCGATTGGTAAAATACTGAGACTCACATCACTGAAAAAAACATTTCAAATTAACACGATAGAAATTTTGCAACATTGTTTAAATACCATAGATCTGTAAATTACGTAAAGAGTAATAAACAAATAATATTACAGCTTTCTCTTTATTAAAACTCTACTTTTGCTAACGCACACTTACACCCTCTGCGGTCATTTCACAACCTGTCACTTAAGCTGTTAATAACATGCCGCGTTTGTCGCGTGCGAGTGTTACATATAATTTGGTAGGCATAAAAATATAAAGTTCCTTGTTATTATAAAAATTATGTAGTTGGTACTTGCCTGTTTCTCGGCGTCCTGGTTCCTGTAAATAAAATAACGTATTCCCTGCAATCGTTAAAAGAGCGTGGGTAGAACATAAAAGCTTCTTTTTTTGATAAATTGCCAGTTTCCTTTCTAATTTTTCTTCAGTTTAAATTGGAAACATCATTAATGACAAGCTATAATTGACACCATACGAAGGAAGCACCTTGTCATCACAAAGCAAAGGAACCTTAAATAAAAGTCCCCTGTAGAGCGATGCAATGTTGGCGCGACTGCCAAATGGCCGCCAACGCATTTGCACAGCAAGAGGTCCAAGTTGCCCTCCTATTGTTCGCAAGTACTTCGCATTGGATCTAGATTAATGTTGATTCATACAGTGGCTAAATTATATAGTTTTTTTTTAAATATCAACCAGCTGTAACTCAAGGAATGCTGTTTGTTTTTATACCTGTTTTACATGAAAACCAAAGAAACCCTAAACGTGAACTATCTTAAAGGTTTTGCAATTATTAACTTTGTTAAAAAAGAATTAAGTAACTTAAAAATACCTACTTTACTAATTAAACCTTTATTACAGCTGTTTAAAACCTTTAAAAAATATTAGTAGAAGAATATTTTTGATACATAAATGTGGTTATTTTTCAGGATTTGTCTTGACATGATCTGTTTCTTCCAAATTCCAAATTTGGACTATATATTGTGAAAAATTGGACTTAAATATATCAAACACTACATAAAGTTACTTTATAAATCTCATTCGGTGCTGTTCGGTAAAATAATTGTATATTATTACAAGTTAAAATATCTGCTTGTTGGATCTATTAATGAGCATACAATTTCTTGTTAAACCGTTAAACGAATAGTGAGGATTCAATAACCAAATCTTGCAAATGTTTAATATGTAATAATAGCTCGCAGTGTATAATCATTGAAATATTGGTAGAATGTTAAGAGGCTTTCATTTATTAAATGCCAAAACATTAAAATATGTGTTTATATCGTCTAGACTATCTAATAGAACGTTATGAACAATTTTCTCTGGTTTTTTAACTACCTAGACCATAATACACACCCGCTATATCAAAATACAGTGTATAACTTTTATACCGACGTCGATTGGTGTGTTTTTTCAAGCAGCAGGTGATTTTAATACTAGTTTAACCGCCAACAGCAGCGCTATTACCACCAGTTTAAAAGAATTAATTGAAAACGTGTTGGTAAATAAATATCTGAGAGTACATTGAGTGATAAAGGTGATGGGGACAGTACAATATATTAATTTTATGCTGGAGTAGACGTGTCTGAATAAACAAACAAAATATTTCTCGTAGTAACCATGTTTCGTAAGGTACACTTACCGCTATTAAATAAATATTTGGGAAATTATTTTTAGATTAAGTTTGTTTTATTAACTACGTCCATCAGTACAAAAACACAGGAAAACCTGTTGTTTTGGAAGCGTTTTCTGGAATTAGTTTTTTTTTATTATTGGTTTCTAACTTTATGTTCTTTTTCCAACTTAATCACTTTATTGTGGATACGTTAATTTTTCGGAGATTGTTTTTCTTAGACGGTCACGTGTTAGCTCGTTATGTTGTGTTTTGGAAAAGAAATGTATTGAATACGCGAAACATCGGTTACTCTCTAATTTATTGAGATACACAACTAAATTTATTTTGAATAAAAGATCTTTACACATTCACTAAAACTACAATTTTATGACAGTAACGGCTTCCAAGGCTTTATGTTACACAAGAAGCAGCAAGTACGACTTTAAATAGGTTTTTAAAAACAAAAATGTGCCAATCGTGCCATTACTCGCAGATAGTGACGCCTGTGTGGTTAAATAATAATTTGAACTAGCAGATCCGTGAGCTACGTTCCCCATTTTTCTTTTGTAGCTCCAAATGTTTCCTCCGCTGCGTTTGTCTCTGGTTTCAGAGCTGCTCCCGGTAAGAGAATCCTGTGAAAAAAACGAAAAGAACGCAGAAAAAAACAGGAACAAAAATTTAAAAAAGCCCGGAGAACAGCCCCTTAAAACAATTTTAAATTAAGAAAGAAAAACCCTGTCAAATCATCAAGATGAACATACGCCGGAAAAAGTCCTTTCAAAGCCCCGGAAAAAACTCCGTAAAAAAATTAGAAGTATGTCATTGAAACTTATCACTTTTCCTCATATTCAGCAAGGAAAAACACGTATCTTTTTCTGAGAAAGCTCTTTCCGAATTATACCGCGATCTACCAGCATAAAACTACTGCTTTTGTTTACGGGATGTTTTGTAGTAGTTTTTTTCTAAAAAAAAAATAAAGCCGGAGTTTGTTCTTACCGTAGCCTTTTTTTAGACGATTTCGGCGAGTGTTTTCTCCATCAATGGTTTTCCCAGGGTTTTTGTTGTAGACCTTTCTTCAGGGACGTTTTCTCCAAAAGCAGAAGCTGTTTTTTATCGTATGTTATTAGCGTAATGTTTTGGCTATTTCTTGCCGCTGCTAACGCGGCGAGTCTAGAATCTCCAATGACAGTGCAGAAGTAGAGAGCATTTATGGGTATTCGGTGGTACGGATTTACGCAGTATTGTTCAATACACATAAACTCTTGTGTAATAAAGTAGATGTTCTTGAATAACGCCTTTTTTAAGTGAAATATGCGCGTCTTACATTTCCATACAGCGTAGTCGCACATTCCTAAATAGTATACGAATAAACACTTTTTAAAAATAATCGGAAGCTAGTCAAGCCTGCAATTTCAAAATCAGTGAATAGTCTAAATAGTCTGGTGTATATTTGTTTGTTGGTAGTGCGATAAATACACATTTCCAAACTGTTAGAATTAAATTAAACCATAAATAAGTAAATTATACTAACAGAAGTAACAAGAACAGAAATACAATCAATAAACTGAGCCAACGTGCAAGGGCCCGCTGTTGTTTCACAGTGATAAATTTTTACCAGATGCAAAATTTAGTCGTGTTGTTATTGCGAGACAGTTAGGGATTTAACAGATTGCTGTTTGATGAGCAAGTGGTTAAAGGTTTTTGCTCTATGAGGTAATTTTTTTAATAGTTATTTACGATTTTATAGATACTAGCGTTACTGACAGACTGATCGTTGACAGAACCGGCAAAATGATAAGTCACGTGATGCATTAGTTCCATAAGGAAGACGCCACGTTAGTGTAGATGTCGCCTCAAGTGAAGCGCGTCTAGCAGACTTTCATATATATTATAAATTAAAATAATTATTATTGAAAAATCGACGTAGAATAAAAATATAAAAATGTTTCATGTTCCATCTGAGGATAAAGACCTTTCATTGAAAAAAAAATGGTCCAAATTGGTGAAGCGGTAGACGCTGGAGGAACCGGAGAAAAAAACACTTTGAGCTTTTATATACAGGCTGTTTCAAATTCGAGCCCCACCATGGGGATCTCGCTTATTTGAAGAGATAGAGAGTTGGTTAAATTGAGGCAAAGTTGCCAAATTTTATGCCTAACAATAATCTGTAAAGAAATTTAAAGTAGCCACTCTGGTTTTTCAGATATCTGAAAAAAACTGAAATTTTGAATTTTTTATTTTTGACTATAACGCATTTATCATTTATGCTACATATTTCTAGTTAACGCATTATTAGAACACTTTTTTATGCTGAATTTAAATTGTTTATCAGATTTGGTGTAACTGTTACCATTGTTCATTTTCGACTGTCAACTTTTTTTTTTTCTTATGGTTGGTATTTAAAATTTTTTCATATTTGGATGGAGTTTTCAATTCTGATTTCAACGAGGTGTCACACTTTGCATTTTGAATAAGTTTTGAGCATTTTATTACAAAAAATAAAAATTTCATAAGAGTGCCATGGAAAGACCACGTCATTCAATTTATTTTGAGAAAATTCTAGTAGGCTATGAACTGATGGAAGTAAAACAAAACACTTCTTTTATTTACTTTTACTTTTAGATACATTAAGTATGCGAAAATTTCAGGAAACTTTGTTTTGAGCGTAGGCAGCAGGTTAGGTTATTATTTACAAAAACAAATGAATGACACAGTTACTAACACGCATATTAGAGTGTTCAGTTTAGACGAGCTTCTGAGCATCTTTTACAAAGGTGTCAAATGTTTTGAACATTCATTTAATAATTGTTCGTATTAGTGTAGTTGTAGTGTTATCTGTTGTGTTTATTTAACCTGTTATTCAAATTTGTTATGTCAGTTGCAAACATAAAAACTGCAAGCGGAATTTTTAGTAAATTGTGTATGTTAGTAACTGTGTCATTCATTTGTTTTTGTAAAAAATAACCTAACCTGCTGCCTACGCTCAAAATAAAGTTTCCTGAAATTTTCGCATACTTAATGTATCTAAAAGTAAAAGTAAATAAGAGAAGTGTTTTGTTTTACTTCCATCAGTTCATAGCCTACTAGAATTTTCTCAAAATAAATTAAATGACGTGGTCTTTCCATGGCACTCTTATGAAATTTTTATTTTTTGTAATAAAATGCTCAAAACTTAAACAAAATGCAAAGTGTGACACATCGTTGAAATCAGAATTGAAAACTCTATCTAAATATGAAAAAATTTTAAATACCAACCATAAGAAAAAAAGAAGTTGACAGTCGTAAATGAACAATGGTAACAGTTACACCAAATCTGATAAACAATTTAAATTCAGCATAAAAAAGTGTTCTAATAATGCGTTAACTAGAAATATGTAGCATAAATGATAAATGCGTTATAGTCAAAAATAAAAAATCCAAAATTTCAGTTTTTTTCAGATATCTGAAAAACCAGAGTGGCTACTTTAAATTTCTTTACAGATTATTGTTAGGCATAAAATTTGGCAACTTTGCCTCAATTTAACCAACTCTCTATCTCTTCAAATAAGCGAGATCCCCATGGTGGGGCTCGAATTTGAAACAGCCTGTATGTATGGATAAAGCTGCTATCAGGCTGTGAAAATTGTTGTATTTATTTTTATAAAAATGTTTATATTAACGATTTTGATAGTGCGATGTCATCTTTTTCATGAAATCTTAAATGACGAGCTGTATTTATGGGACACCACGTTATCACGTAAAAATAATTTTAACAAAATAATTTGTATTTATATTGATGCAAGTAGTGTTTAATTGTCTGTTGATGGAAGCGTGCGCATTAACGCTGTTGTGAGCGTAGATTTTGTAGTTAAGTACCATTGGGCAAATGTACTATTTTCAAAAAAACTTTTTCAAGTACTTGAGCCAACGAATAATCGAAGGGGATAATATTTAAAGTAATTTATTTTATTTCAGAGTGATGCACTCTTCATAAACAATTTATTCTTACTAAAACATTACTATAATTGAAAATGTATTTAAAGGATAACGACATACATGAAACTTTATTCCAATTGCAAACATTTAAAAAACAACCTGTTCTACTGAAAATTGGAAACTTGAACAAATTTCTTATGAAACCGAAACCGAAAACATTATAAAGTTTACATTCATTAAATAGCCTTCTGTGTACTTATTAATCGCTCAAAATTCCATTTGATCTCTTGGTAAACAAAAAATGACAGGGGTTAAATCTAGTTTTGTATAAAGGCGGTATAGTATATTGAATTTTTAAATTAGTTTAATTTTACTAGAAAGAAATGCATCAAAACAAACACCCGTTGCAATGCAACAAATTTTTGTAATGTAACAACCCGATTAATTTTAAATTCGCTCGTAGCATAACTGTTCATTATAAATAAATTTTCACAAGTTTATTAAATTAACTAATAACATCTGATACGTGAAAACAAGATCACTATGGTAACCTAGACTACCCCATTCAAATCAGACGCTGCTGCGTTTCATTACATTCCCTTGGCTTGGACACCCGCAGCTTTCACCATATGGCCGTCACAGACTCATAAATTTTAATTTGTACCGAATCTTCGTCCTTACCACTATCATTGTTTTATTCAAGCGGACGTAGGCGGTCCGTTCTATTGTAGACGATTTAGGGGTTTTAATTGTGGCACTTAGTTATGGTGTCAGAACTGCAATTGTTATATCAATGCGTGGTGTGAAGCTATAAATAGCAATTAAGTCAGACACACGTAAAATGCGTTGCTAGCGCTATCACCCCAAGTGGTATGAGTTTAACAAAATTCCGCAAAAACAAAAAGGTTCCCTAATGAAAATTACAATATAAATTAAAAATTTCCACGCGGTTAGCTGCAGTCAGGACAGTGATGCGAACACAATGCACGCTTGCCTCTGACAGAATTAATATTCCCCCAAAACTTAATTACACACATGCCGTAAGATTGGGTTTTAATTAAAACATCAGTCTTCAACTCCAGTTTCCTGTAATTTTTTACTATTTTTTCTGTTCGAGGCAGAAATCAGCTACAATTTACATACAAAATAACAACGTAAGTAACAGTATCTTGCAGAAGAAACGCCGCAGGGCACTGTAGTGCAAGTTATAAATTTTTCGCAGGTAACTACAAACCTGAGTTAATTTGCTTGTCATTGTTTGTGAATGGCAGTGGCGACGGTGAGTGGCAGTTAGATGACCTTAGGTCAAGGGCACGCGGAAGAAAGAGCCTCTGGTCATTTGAGTTATAAGAACTCATGCGTAATTCAGGAATAGGTCTTTATTACAGCAGTAAATTATAAATAAGGTGATCCCCAAAAATACTGGTGTTACCTATAACATACTGAAAGTGTAATTAAGATCATATTCTTTAAATATTCTAGGATAGCTGCCCAATAGAAAAGGTAAATGTTTCATGATATTCGTTCGTAATACGATTATATTCTTTCAGTAGAAAAATAATTGTCTGGTTAATAAATACTTGGTTTTCCGTAATGTACTTCTGTTCAAAATTAGTTGTTAAGTTACGATTGTAATTTAGAAGTCTCATTCGATAAGAGTTTATAAAAATCAAAACTAAAATTATGTAATTAGTAAAGATCGTAACAAGAAAAACAAAAATTAGTTGTCTGACCAACGCCACGAGAGCTTCCAACAATACCCACCAATACTTTTTGTGCTTAATATTATTTCCTCCATTTCTAATTTTTCTATATTTTTTTCTGTCTTAGTAATTTTCCGTCCCTAGTTTTTTTTTCTCTCTCGTTCTTTCTCGTCATTTTGTAGTTTGTTTTCTTAACAATTAATTTTTAATGTTAGAGGTAGTGTTCATTAAATTTACCAAGTACTAGAAATATTTTCTTATGATAGTTGAAGAGTAAACATTTCTCGATTTAAGTAGTAAAATTAAAATTCTGTATAGTTTGCTATGAACTAATTAATACATTGGGACCATACCTCCTTCCTATTATCTCTATAGCCCGTTAACAAAGTGTAGCTAAGAGGCAGTAGTTGTACTCGTCCAAATTTCTAAAGTTGAAATGTTGATAGAGAAACACGTTTTACTACCGTCTAACCAAACCGAAAAACCTGATTTCGCCAATGGTGGTCGATTTAAGTTTAAACTATTGGCTTCACACTTGGATAAAACCACAAAATGACGAGTTTTATTTGACATCAAAAGGGGGTGTAGAGGGGTGATCTACTTCAATAGCGCATACTTGCAAGGTACTAGAATCGACGAGCCGTGTCGTGAATCCACAGAATTCAGTGGCGTGGGCAGCTTCTGCAAATAAATTTGGATGTTTAATAGTCAACTACACTAAGCTCTTATTAGAACAATAATTGAATGACATCTGACAACACTAAAATGTTTACACGTTTCTATTGATAAACGTAAATTATGAATAGAGGAGACATTTGAAATTCATAAACATTATGAAAACCCTACATGTAATGAATGTGCAAATTAATTTCTTAAATTCACCATTATTTTGGAATAAGAAATCAACTCATTTGCAGATATAAATAACCAAAATCAAGTCATCCAGTTTCATGTCATTGCGACACCAACTGTTCGCTTTTAATAATGTCATGTGTAAACATGCCAAAGTACGAATAGGGTTAGTATAAATAAATATTGTTCAGGTAATAATTATTCTGTTTCTAAAGTTTACTTTAGCCTGTAACATTAACATTCATATTATTTTGCCAAATTTTCACTAGATATCTCTTTGTACGAGTAATTCAGCCTCGGGATTGTGCATCTACATGCAGCAAAGAAAAAAACAGTATTAAGTAGAATAGAACCCTAAAACACGTTTTTCCGTAAAATTTCAAGGTCGGTTATTTGTTGGTAATGATGATAACGACAAACAATGTCGGTAAGGAATTATTTTTTTAGTTCTCATTGTTGTGCATGTCCTGACAAGTCTGCTGATACCATTGAAACTTTATAATAGTTTTTTTTAACACCATGCGGTATGCATGAATTCAATTCAAATGTTTATATTTTTCTCAATCATCATTTTTTATTAATGAATTTGGCAATGTACATTAGTAGAAAAATTAATATCCTACTCATAAAATATTATTTCTGTACATCTACTTCACGTTCTATTTGGTAATAACTGATGAATGCTATATCCATATTTTTTCATCGGCAAATATATGTATCTTCAAAGCTTTTGCTCCCACCCAGGTGCGAAGAAATGGCTAATGTTGGATCATCCATTGTTTTCCGGTAACATCTCTATTGCCATGACACCCTATGATTACACACGCGCGATCCTCCCAACGACCCACGTATGACCTCAGACTGTGACTGAAGTAATGATCATGAATGCAAAGTGCACGTTGAGTTGATGACCCTTGCATTATGCAAAATTAACTGCAACAAGAACAGTAGTTATAACATTAATCCATTAGAGTTTTCGCTAAAACTCCTTTCGCTGTGGAAAATTACAAAGCAATGGTACCTATTTGTTTGTGGTTATTTTACTGCCGTATGCGAAAATTCTGACTAACAAATTAACATATGAAGAGAATAATAAATAATGAATCAAAGATTGTACCCCACACAGGCCGCTGGAATTTATAATGGGACTCCTACAAATTTTATATCCTTTATTATAAATTCAGCGTAGCTCACATTCTAAACAATAGATGTAAAACAATCTGTAATTTAATTCACATTCATTTATTGCTCCGTCACAATAACGTGCATGCATTGTACAGGTGTTCCAAGCAATTATTAATAAAATGAGTTGGAACGTGTTGTTAAAATTATTGTAACAAGCCACCTCACCTTCTTACCGGTACATTTAAAAGTTCCACATAAATTATACCATGAGATGATATCAAATGTAGGTATATTGAATTTGATTTCAAATAAATTAATGTTCTTTATGTACCTTTGTAAGATCAAACGTGAGTTGTAATTATTGCTGTAACAGTAATTGTTTAATCGGTAGGTTGGCTCGCGTGGTCTGCTTTGATATGTGTTTACTGTTCAGAAACGTGGGTTTTATTACACTAGGTACGCTATTACATTTACGTACTTTGTTTTAACTCCAGCACATTAAACAAAAATATTTTTATAATAATTTCGAGATTAGCGCGCATGCAATTATAGTGCACGTACTTACAATTAGGTAATTCTAATTGTTGTTTTTGTATGTCAACAGTACTTTTTAGATACTCTAAACATAAACAAAAACGGGGTGGTGTATTACTTTTTTATTAAAAATACAAATGAGGATGTACTAAACTCCCTCATCCAAGGTAAACAAAAGAAAAAATCCACACCAATGATGAAGTAAGATCACATATTAAATCATTTCCATCAATTGACTCCCATTGCTGTAGAGCTTTTGATCAAAGAAAATATTTAGAACGTGATATGAACTTACGCAGAATGTATAATTTATACAAATATTGAACGGAAAATTTTGTTAAACTCCATATGTACTTGGAGGTATTTAACACCGAATTTAATATCCGCTTTTTCAAGCCTAAAAAGAATCTCTGCGACAAGTGCGAACATGTTTAAGATACTAAATAAATCAAATGGAGAAGATATCTCAAAACATAAAAAACACAAAATATCGCAAAATAAGAAAGATACAGAGGCGAAAACAATTTATTAAGGATGAAACGGTTGAGATTATAAGGAGTCAAGGAGTTCAGTTTGAACACTTGTGAGGTTTTTTCGCCGTTTGATAAGACAATTTTAGTGTAGATCGATCCCAGAGTGACCATCAAAAGTAGTGTCAGTGAGTAAGTACTTTTGGATTAGAATAACAGGTATAACAGGTGACAACTAAGCGTGCATTACTGACGTTCTTTGTTTGGCCAGAGCCAAGCAGCTGTATTTGAATGTCAAGTGTCAGCGGTACCAGCAAGGTTGAGTGGAACACCTGGATTACCTGCTCATCTAAAAACATGTTAAAGGAAACCGGTTAAAGACCAAACAGCAAAAGCTAAGTGTTAGTTTGGCCTAGCAGATGTAAATATCTAGTAGAGAACACATAGATAATTTTCCAAAACAGTGGTAGATCAAGCGTGCGTAGATATTAAACAACAAAAAAATAATTGTAAAAAGTAGATAATGTTATTCTGTTAGGGCAGTCAGTTATGCAAAAAAGTTTATTCTCGCCTAAACCCAGCAAGTGCAAACAACAATTTGACTGCCAAAAGCAAAGGCTTTGTTGCAGGTAGTATATTTCTGGGAATGGTTTTTTATCCCGACAAAGCCAAATCCTTTTACGTTATCCGTACCTTTTGAATTTCAAACCAAAGGTGAAATGCTAACACAAGAAGGAAAGCAGGCCCCCAATAAAGTAAAATAATTTTTCAACAATTTCATATACATAGTTAAAAAGCAACAAGCAATTTAATGAAATTAAATTTGTCAATGTAATTTGATTTATTGATTTAATTATTAATAGTTGGATAAAAGAATGCTTTTTAAGTATTACGTTTGACTAAAGGGTTATTTATTATATAATCTAACGCAGTTATATATGTCTAACATTTAGAAATTTTAAACATTAAGCTGTAAAAGAAAGTATCTGGTGTGTACGTATGTTTGTGTAATCTTCAGTAAGATTTAAAGCGTAATAGTTTGAATTTAAGGCTTAGAATCAGTTAGGTCAAATTATATTATGCAAATTAGGTGGGTTCTGGTATCTACCTCACAACATTAACGTCTGATGTCAATCAGAACGACTAGAAGATGCGTAAACATATAGACAGAAGTGTATATACCAGAAAACCAACGAAAATTATCAGAAACTCCTCAATAGCAGATCAAAACACGAATTTTACAGCAACTCTGGAACAGTTCAAAAAAGAAGCTTTCAACTTAAGAAAGACAGCAATCAACCACTGAGGGCAATAAGAATAGCCTACAAGACATCAGCAAACAATTCCAGAAACTATTACGACAGCATTACAGCCAAAGAAGAAAAGTATCCATGAGAAGTAGGAATGGAATGCCAAATATGATCATGCTACATCAAAGAATAGAGAAACAAATTGCAGCAATACCACCCGGACGATGGTGCTATCTTTGACCACACAAACACGTTTGCTTATCGATATAGTACAGAACCCCGAAGAAATAAAGATCGTAACATGGAATGGAAGACGAGCAAGAAAATCGAATAAGCGGCAACTAATTGACGAAGTGCTAAATACGAGAGATATCGATATCGCTAGCCTGCAGGAAACATATCTAACTACAGAAGCAGCAGAAACAACAAACTACACCTGGCAACTAAGCGGTGGGGACAGAAATAACCAACGTAAATATTATTGGAGTACACGTACTATTCTTTGGGGCTTTCGCGGTTTCTCGAATTGTCAATATTACAATTTACTTTCGGCTTTGACCGCGTCGTCATTGGGGAACTACGCCCAGCATAATCAGGTAAGGACCGACCTGTGGCTTGTCTACCTTTACAAGCATTTGCTCTAGAAGTTTGAGCAATATTTGTTCGTAGGCTCTGCCTGCTAAACAGAGCCGTGTATTTAGATTATTTGAACCTTGGAGCGGACAAGGATTTGATTTTAATGTATTTTGTTTAACAGGACAATAATACTTATTCGGCTTATGCCTGTTAGCTGTTTGTGAACCCATACAAACTAACGTTTCGCAAGACATTGCAGCTTGCATCTTCAGAGTAAATAGAACACTGGTCTGAATAAAAACACTGAATTCAAATCCGAGAAGCGAAGGTATTTAAACCCTTTGAGCCAGTCGGTCAGAATGGCGGAGTTCTGGTTGGCTGTCACCGTTGGGCAAAGACGGATCCGGTGGAGCGTGATCGTGAGATCGATGATGCTTAGGAGTCCTTAGAGGATAAACTACTGGAGTCCAAGCTTTACTGAGTTTAAAACCATCGTCTCTGTTTATGTTGTTAGGTTGCTTTTCAAGTTTAATTGCTTCACGTATGAGACGAGGGAAGTAATGAGGTACTCTGGCGAGTACCCAAGCATTGTCAAAGTCTATCAAAAGGCAGACAAGCTACAGGTCGGTCCTTACCTGATTATGCTGGGCGTAGTTTCCAAATGACGACGCGGTCTAAGCCGAAAGTAAATTGTAATATTGACAGTACACGTCAAACAATAGAATAGCCGGGTAATGGCAAAACTATATGACATTATGAGAAAAAGCATAAAGACGGCACATACAATACTGGTAGGCGATTTCAATGCACACATTGGTATATATGACCTTACAGAAGAGAATGGAAAACTGATTGGCTTCAAACTACAGCATCCAAAAAACAATGATAACGGACAAGCACTAAAAGACTTGGCACACGTATTCCAGCTACATACCCAGAACAGCTGGAGTAGCTCTGCACCACCTAAAGAAACTCAGAAGCACATGGGATCAATGGTCAAGAATGAAAAGAGGATATACGAAGAGAGACAAGAAGAATTTACACACTGATTATAGAATCGTTTCAATTTTCAGAAAATTAGTAAAATACTCAGTTACAACACAGTATTATACAGAAGAGTAAAACACATTATTTATCGAAAAAAAGATATCAAAATTTAAAGAAATCTTTGAGGGCGATATCTATAAAACAAAAAATTTGTGAGTTGAAACTACGAGTACAAAAATCAAATAGACCTGGGTTATATCGCGACCGAACAATTGATTTCTCGACCCACACAAGTTTTAAGCTTTAGAAGAATGTCTGACTATTGGCAGTACGAAGGGATATATTATGTGATATAATTTTGCAAAAGATGTACCATTGTGCGATTTGGAAATTAATAGCATGTCTGATTTAAAGCCTCAACATTTAACTGAAGTAATGTGATATATTCCTGATGATACTGAAAAAATAAAAATTGTTAGATATAAAAAAAACACAAATAAAATAATCAACGCGAAAAAGAAAAACACATATGTTAGTTACTGCAGGCGAAAATGCCACACATTCCAAACGTGTAGTGAAGAGGAATAACATTAAAACAAGAAACTGAAGAAGAAAATTCCAAAACAAAACAAATCCACCAGAAAAATAAAATTGTTTATTTTCAATTTTTTTTTAATAATTTCAAATTCACGGAATTTTCTTTTTGATTTGATGTGTAATTTTTTGAATTGTCTGTTCGTTTCAGTAATATAGTTTGAAATTGTTAAGTTTGCCCTTTTTGTTGAAAATGTTTGCTTACGTGGGTTTTTAAATATTACTTAAACACAAATAACGGATATAGAACAAATTAATGCTATAGAAATGTGTTATATGGATTACTTTCTTGTAAATATTCGGACATTGTAATTTTTATTCTACATCTAAAATAATAAAAATTCATTATTAATAAAAAGCTGAGTTGGGATCAATGTTTAATAACAGAGAACATTACCTACAACACGAATATACAATACATACAATTACACTTTTAAGCACATATTCTCACTTGTTACAGTGTTACAAGTTTTATTTGCTAAACAAAATTGTTAAAACTAAAGCTTAGCATAACATAGTTTCGTGTTTTTCCAGACAACATTGTGTTCTATCCTTTTAATATTTTACAGCAATGAAGTTTTATTTTATGCCTAATTTTATAAGATTTTCAACTGTTTCCATTGTATTTTTAAGCGGAAAAATAAGGGTGCATAATTAAGTATGTAGGGGGCAGACGGATGAAAGGATTTAAATTTATACGTAAGATTTATGTAAATTAAGTTTTTTTGCTTAATATTATTTTTGTTTCGGTTTTGGAATTTTAAACAATTACATAATTGAAAAGAAAATAATTCTGGTTCAGTTCAACTTTGGTCACTTCTTATAGTAATCTACATTGGAATGCTTTATAATCAATTTGTAGTATTTCATCAATATTTATAATACACTCAGAAAAACTACACAAAATAATATTATTTAGCAAACATACTACAATCCAGATATTACTATTAAACATCAGGATTTTTTAATTTTGAAAATCTGTTGCTGTATTCAGTTATATATTATCAATTTTTCAATAAAAAAATTATATGACATATTCTAAAATAACCATTTTAATCAAGTACCTTCAGATACAAACTTCTAAGTTTGATAACAAACTTTTAAATGTAAGCTCAAGGTTATACTAAAAACTTAAAGAGTCAATAAGGTTTTAACAAAATATCCGAATCGCAGAAAGCGGGAGTTAGATAGATTTTGTGTACGTTATTGTTCAGACACAATATTTTAAATTAAAGGTAGACCATGAAGTAATATGATAGGATATTAAAACAAATCGATGTTTTTTTTTTAAGTGAAACTTCTTTGCCGACAGGAGTAACATTGCGAATGCGAAACGAAAGTAATGATGGAAGTCAGGTCGCATACGTAAACTGAAGTGATCAATGTTCAGTTGTGCCATCGCAGACACAATTTTAAACGAGTGTATCATGTTGGTTTGCTTATACACTCATCCTATGAACAGCACATCTAGTGAGAGATATGATTTATAATATATTAGAATGAAGATTGAATATTTTTGAATAATATCTTCTTTCCACAAAAACAAAAAAATAATCATTTTTAATTTAAATATTGGCATTTGGAACATTAATAACATTTGTATATGGAAATAAATAAGAGATGCATGTAAATTGAGAAAACGATAAAAGTGGCATCCTTCATACAAAAATCTATTTCTTCGTACAACTAGGTCCTACCTACACATTCTTGTCAAGTACGTTATTTACTATACAAAACGGACATTTGCGACTTTGTTCACCGGTACCGAACTTATTTATTAATAAGAAAATGTCCAAATCGCCAATTTCTAAATTAAGCGTTTTTCAATACATACAACGTAATATCTGAAAAGTACTTGGCATATCAACTTGATATTTTTTGTATAAAAGCAGATGCATTCGTGCTGTTTATAATTTTATTTTAATTTCTGAAGAAAATTTGTTTATTTTTTTCCAAGAAAAATTAGGCATATGACTTTTTGCTTTCGATGTAGCGAACTTTTTACAAAGTAAAAAACTTATTATTTTTAAATTTTTACATATATATTCGGCGAACAAAATTAAGAATAAACCTTGAGAAATATTTTAAAGCAAAAAATATATACCATATGACCATGAATTTGGTGGTATCAATTTGTAATCAAAACGCTGCGACGCACAAGCTACCAAAGGTTAGTTAAGTGTGTAGGTTGCTTCGTAAAAAAGGTAGGCGGGGACCTGTAGAATAGCCGGCTCGCTCCCCAGATTTAACTTCCTTAGATTTTTTTCTATGGGAATATCTGAAATCGAAAGTGTACAGAACCCGTCCAGAAACAATTGAAGAACTGGAGCAACGCATTACAGAAGTTTACAGAAATATCACTGCAGAAACTTATGAAAATATAAGGCAGGAATTTTATAACCGACTTTTTATGTGCCAAGAAGTGGATAGTAAACATTTCGAACACTTATTTTAATTTCTTTTTGCTTTAATTCTTAGTTTTTTTAAATAGACTTCTTTATCTTCAAACATTGTCATTTTGTTATGGCTTAATAGTTTTCTTTGAAACTCTAGCATCAGACGCAGAATTAAAAGACCTTTCCAATGAGGTGTCACTCGACCCCCTTTCCATTAAAAAAATGCAAAATGGCGCCCAGTCGCCATTTTGGATGATACAAAATTTTAATATGGGCTTAAAAATAGTATTTAATTTCCGAACAAAGCACACCAAATTTTGTGGTAAAATATCACGTCGTTCAAAAGTTAGTTGGGGGGGAGGGGGTACTTTATAGACACAGTGTATACAGTTGTTTTGTATAATGTTTTACTTTATGAAAGCATATTTTTTCTGTTTTGATAATAAAACAATTTTTTTATTTACCGTCTGAATTTTATTGTTAAATGTCAGTCTAATATAATAAATTACCGGACATCGGAGTTTGAAGTGAAATTGCAAAAGTATCCGTCTGTTATATCAAAATACGTGTATTAAAAATTATGCAATTAACTGCAGACTTGTATGTAATTTCCCTGCAAACTCTGATGTCTTGTTGAGCACTATTAGAGTATTCTTTATTTATATTAATACTACCAATAAACAAACAACTGTAAATTATTATCTTGAATAGTTATTATTAGTTGTCATTTACGATGTTGCACCAACAGATTACAATATAATTCTTCTGTATCATATAGAGACAGCTTTTATTTAAACTTTAAAAAATGTGCTGCGCTATAAGCATTATTTTAAACTAGCATACCTGATGACGTTTTCACGCCGCATCTCTGATTGGTCAAAAGTTACGAGGCAACCTACACACTTAATTAGCCTTGCATGCTACCCACTGCTATTACATTATTGTTTCTCTCATTTTTCTCCAAAAGGTTGTTATGAGAAGATTAAAAGTTTTCTAGCAATGTAAAGAGAGAAACATTTCTATCCGTCTTGCGACTAAAATGTGGTGTCATATTCCAATTAAACAAAGTTGGTTATATCACAGCATAAACGGTTCATAAACGGCTTACAAAACAGTTCAGTTGGTGTGAAACACCATTTTTGCAACAAAACAAACTGTTGTGGTAAAAAGTGGCTGTTCTTGTAGAATCAAAGTTCGTATGAAAGATGAAAACTAACAGTTTTTAGGCCTAAGAGCCTGCCAAATCTTCTCCGTCTTATTCTTTCTTTATAAAACAATTTTTTTGTGGTTTTCTGATATCCCTTTCATTCATCGGTAGTTTGTATATTGCTTGTCTTATAATTTTTTCTTCTTCTATTTTGTTTAACTTTTTTTAATCAATTTTCTGTTGCATATTCAAATTTAGATTTTAATTCTGTGTCATGAACATGTTCTAAAGTTTACTATTATTACTACTACATAGCAAAATTAAAAACAACGGGGGATACAGACATACTTCACAGGGGCTGGCCGGTTAAAGGCTCACTACTGCAATGTTCCTGGATTTTATGGGAGTGTTGATTTTTTGAATCGCGTGAGTAAATAAGATGGCGTGCGACAGTGACCTGACTAGCGCCAAGTAGAAGTTCAACTAATAGCGTGTAATATGGAGCTTCATGTAGACTGAGGCCAGTTAATCAGGTTATTCATTTATAATTTATTATGCTGTTCTAAAATTGATTTTGATTTGTTTGCCTTCGACATCGCATCGTTCAATAAATCAAGCAATGAGCAATCAATTCTGGAAATTTACTTTGATTTTAAAGCCAAATCGGAATCAAAACTAAACTGTCTATTGTATCTAAAACTGTACACGACTACAAAGATAAAACTTGTTGGATATGTAAAATATGTTTTATTTTTTGGTAGACCAATCCATACATATATGTATAAAAGCTCAAAGGGTTTTTTTCTCCGGTTCCCAGCGGCTACCGCTTCACCAATTTGGACCATTTTTTGTCAATGAAAGGTCTCTATTCTTAGATGGAACATGAAACATTTTTGTATTTTTATTCTACGTCGATTTTTCAATAATTATTATTTTAATTTATATTATATATGAAAGTCTGCTAGACGCGCTTCACTTGAGGCGACATCTACACCAACGCCGCGTCTCCTTATTGGAACTAATGCATTTCATCGGGTCGGTCAACGCTGAGTCTGCCGTCGAATTTCGTTGGGGAAACACTAGTTACTTTGTTATATTGTATTCTTCAAACTTCATTCTATTAGGTTTTGCACTTTTATTGCATTTGCGTAGGAATGAGTCAACTCTTTACGACTTAACTCAAAACTGTTATGTCTATTAACGGGGGTGTCACAAATGAACGTGGCCTACGATATAATTAAGAAAGAGCCGAAGTCAGCTATCGGAATGTGCTTAAATGGTATAAAAGAACGGTAAGAATTAAAAAGGATTATTAGTATGCAAGTGAAAAGTGTGTCCTTGGTATAGTTAATACTACTTTGAGAAAGATGGTGGTAATTATAAAGCAGTAGTAGGTACTGTAATTACCGTAAGTAGTTATTGTTTATGCAATTGTTATGGTGTTAATAGTGTGTTTGTTTTTGAACCGAAAAAACAGTTAATAATGACCGTCGAAGCAGTTAGCTGTATGCTTGAATTCTTAGTTCGGCTAGACTATTTGAGGTTCGTGGACCATGTTAATTGAAGTTGTAACTTTTTGCATTAAAGAGTATTAACCAACAATCCCAGCAACGTATATGTCGTGGTGTTACGGAATGTCCATTGCCTACACATATGTGTGGTTCACGTCTTTCTGGAACGGCGGATTTTTTATGTTAAGCACATTGACGTAAATGCGATTTCCATTGTTAAAATTAACAAATAATTAACCCCTATCTTATGTGTTAAGGCCTGATTCTTCTCTTGCGAGCTTATAGTCATTACGAATTAGTGCACTGAGATAATTTTGTTAAATTCTTTAGTTGACTATTAGAAGCTACATGGGAAATACCTGCAAGTAATACATTTTGATCTGCTAGCGTAGTAATCGAAATCTGCTTGATATTCATAATAAGACTAATGTTATTCTGAAAGTTGAATATTTGATGTAGAGTAACATATTCGCGAAAAGTATGTTACTTGAGTAGATCTACATGTTTTTAGAGAATTCAACCTGGCATATTAGCTGATCTGTTAAAGACATTTGGTGACTGAATGTTAATTTGCGTTTAACGTTTTGCTTCCCATTTTATTGTAAAATTGAAATGCAACTTAGTTAGGTCCGCAAGAATTATTTTTTTGAGTAAATATTTTTTAAATTTTAATGCAAAACTAGTCCGTTAATCTACTCTCCCTTTTTTAAAACCTATTTTATATCTAAGTGTGCGCCCTAACATTTTATGAAAAGTAGGAGTAGTTCTCTCTCCAGGCTCTTATAAAACCTAAAAACCGCTTTCCGCACTCATAAAGAACAGAATTTCATAGTTGAAGTTCGCCAAATTTAGAAGCCTTTTTGTTCTGGCCTTATTACAAATTCAAATATTGTTAAAACGAAGTCTGTTTGTAATATTTCCAAAGAATGCGTCAAATAGTGTAAAAGTTCTTAGAAACCAAGAACTGATTTCGCCAGCCGTGCTGTATTTTATTGCTACATTATGAAAACGAAGTCTGCTAGTAACAACATCCACAAAGTTTAGAATTATGAGATTGTTTTAAATTGAGCTTCCGTGTTGATCACTACTCTTTGATATAATGCTCAGTTATTTTGGGAGATTTTAGTGTTGAACTCTGGCAACCGGACTGCGTACCAGATCCCACAAATTAGTCACAATTTGTTAAATTAAAAACAGGTGTTTAATATGTTCTTTGAGGCTTTCGCGGTTTCTCGAACTGTCAATATTACAATTTACTTTCGGCTTAGACTGCGTCGTCATTTGGGAACTACACCCAGCATAATCAGGTAAGGACCGACATGTAGCTTGTCTGCCTTTACAAGCATTTGCTCTAGAAGTTTGGACAATATTTGTTGGTAGGCCCCGCCTGCCTAAACAGGGCCGTCTGTTCAGATTATTTAAACTTTGGAACGGACAAGGATTTGATCTTAATGTATTTTGTTTGCCAGGACAATAATACTTAATCGGCTTATGCCTGTTAGCTGTTTGTGAACCCATACAAACTAACGTTTCGCAAAACATTGCAGCTTGCATCTTCAGGGTGAATAGAACACAGTGTTCTATTCTATTTAACTTTTATCTATCTAGTTTTATGACAATGGGAGGAGGAATGAGTCTTTCGAAGTGACGATTAGTTTGAATAAAACGTAAATATTTCAAATAAAGTAAATAACCAGTATTGCTGCATATCTAGTGGATTGTACTCCGATTTAAGATTAGGAAATCACTTACTCGCACACAGCTAACAAGTGACTGCACATATTAAAAATTTCTTTCTACTTACTTTTAAATCTATTAAAGTTATTTCGGATCCTTGAATATAGTAATCCAGAAAATCTGATTATTTATTTTCACTTTATTTGCTTTTAATATAGCGTAAGCCGTTCGACCCGAAAATCTAGGTCCGTTAAAACAGTCTTCATCTAGATCATGTTCCATACGTACCAACCAGAACTACCGCCATTAGCGAGATACGAATTTAGTTTTGCTTGTATATAGAATGTTACATCACCTGATCCCTTTTACACATCAACCTAAACCAGTTTAACCTTGTCTTAGCATGAGCAAAACCTATTAATTTTATGATCTATAAAGGATTTGTATGCATTTTAAAAATGTCTTATAATAACATTTTCAAATATGAATTTATTTCTTACTTTGCATTCTGATTCGTGACAATACGTCACAAAATAAATCAATGTTTACCATCACATAGCTGATATTTATAAATGTGTTTTTTATCCTCACCTTATACTTACAGGGGCAACAACTACTAAGGTCATTTGACCCCCCATCTAACATGTACAAAATGTCACAAACACTCATAATCTAGCGGGGTTTTCACCCCAAATCTCCGCATTGTTAACTCTCGATGCAACGAACCTAGCCAGTAGCCTACGGAGACTGGCTTATAATTTATAAATGTTAACCACAATGATGAGTAACTATTCAAATACGACTGAATAATTAAAACAAAATAAATTGTAGAAAGAAAGTTTTCTTTTTGTTTTTTTTTACAAAATTTACAGAAATCGTCACGGTTAGTCACTAACGTATAAAACTATTGCTATTAAATTTGAACACAAATTTAGTTGCAAAACTTGTACTTTAAACGAAATAACAAATATATTACAGAATTACGCTTAATGAAAATAAATTATGTTGTTATATACCGTACATGTTAATTCCCTAGTTAATTCTCCAAGCCTTTGTAACGGAATATATTTGCAATTAACAATGTGAAAGAGCGAATTGAAGCGAAATATTCTATTTTCGGTATCACTTTGTGGTTTTGTTTGCGAAATGCGGTCCAAATACCCTATTGTCACTGCGTCTACAACGCTTACATTGTTGGGGTGTAGACCTGAACTATTATGCCAATGTTAAGATGTTATCAGACTTCAGTTTAAACATTAATTTAAAGCATAATGAAATTATTTCGCAGCTAGTAAAACAGTAATAAGTTAATTAAAAGAATGTTTATACTTCATTAAGTTTTAATTTGTTTTTCAATCAATTTACGTAAGAAAAAATGACGTACTCCTCCTTATACTCACGCCGAAGTAAATAAAAAAACATTATTCGAACGCATATATAAATATAGAAATATTATTAATGGCAAATGAGGCATTGTAGTTGTTTTCAGAAATAATATAAGGCGGGTTTTTCAGTGCATGTGAACAAGGGTTTGATACTTTTTGTTTGATGCCATGATAATACCCGCTATACTCGAAATGGTAATTATTAATGTCTGCCAAGCAAATATATCCTACCAGATTCGAATCATTACTTTATTACAGATATTACTCTGATTTTGTTTCAAATTTAAAGTGTCTTTTAAGTGTACACATGCATATACCTTACATCTATTTTGTCAACAATAATAATAAATTTTCCAGGATTTTCTTTAAGGCAGCGATATAACGTCTTGAAAGACATTATGTTCTAGATAAACCCACAATATTGCAAGCTATCCAGTGCACCAGCTTGCACATTCAAAGCATATGTTCTTTTGGTATTCATACATCATGTTCAAGAATTTCTGAAAGCTCAATTTCAACAGAGATCATTAAACTGAGAAACTTCTGAGCTTTGTGTCGTGCTTTCTAAAGCTCACTATCGAGCAGCGTTCATAGGTTAACTACGCCAAATTGAACCGAAGGGTAGCAAGTGCTGTACTCCCTTCGAGGGTCAAAATGTCTTTCTTTTCGCGGCTTTTTATAACAGAAGGGACCCCACCGTATTATGCTGTTTTACGTTTGATGGCCATGGTCAACTAAAGGACTTATCGCGCTAGGAATAAGGCTCTGTTTCGCTTAGAAAGCGTTAGGACATGAGGGGACCTCCGTAATAAAATATCAAGAAAATCACATCAAACGCCAACCTGCGGACATCGACCGCGTTATATAGTTTACGTTGAGATGAAACCAACCACAGAAGTTTACCTTAAAAAGGGCTTTATCCCTTCAACAAACACAGGCACGTGTACACTTCAACATGATATTTGTGTCAAAACGGTCTAAATCTTATCTATTTTTTCACAATTAAGGCTGTAGTCGTACATGGCACAACACATACAATAAGGAATTTTGACTTTTTGAAACGAAATTATAATTTTACGTAGGATAGTACCTTTTGAATAAATTTTTACGGCCTTAAATTCAAGAGTATTATGACTTACATAAAATTATTCCTATGAAGTAAAATACTAAGTTAAAAATGAATATCGTGATTTCAATATAATAATTATGCTTCATTGCAAACATTTTTTTTTAAAGAAGCAATTTCTTTAAATGGAAGAATATCAGATTGTTAAGTTTTCGAAAGAAAAAAAAATTACGATTATCATGATATGCATAACCGGATGTTTCAAATGTAGAGAACAAATTAATCTTTATCTCCCATACAGAATTATTCTCCATTTGTTTTCATTGCATACACGCATTAATGTGTAAAATGTAAAATAGAATTGTTGTTTGGCAAGCATTTACCTGGTTGAGAAAAATTTTATGTTATATACGCCTTGCTACAAAATGTTCTTTCTAAAGAACATAACGAGCCGATATAATTCTTTTTGGAATATTCGACTTCTTTCAAAATTGTTTTCACTAACTTTACCCCTTACACAGTACGAAGCACATAACGTTTAAATTGGGATATCCATATTTACTTTTCCAACTTTCAGTATAGGAATGTATTGTAATTGCAAAAAATTGAAGTCTGAGGTTGTCAGGGATATAAGTTTTCGACTTCCAGGAGCAAAAGCAGTGGTTTGTACAAATACGCGCACGCGCGTTTGTGTGTGTGTGAGTGTGTTTGTGAGCGCGCGCGCTCTCGCGTGGCAAAAAAATCGCGCGCGTGTCAATTGGTTGAGGCGCGTCTCAGTGTGGTCACGCGCGTACAGTGAGTTCGTGCGTGTGCGTACGTGAGCGAGTGTTTGCGTGAATGCGTGGGTGCGTGTTAGTGTGGGAACTGGAGAGGGGGCGTGTGCATGTGCTTGTGTGTATGTGTGCTTGTGTGTGTCGCGTGTGCGTATGTACGTCCGCCATTTTGAAGCTAAAAGTTTTGAAAAAGCGTTAAATTTGCCTCAAAATCTTCGTTTTTAGATTTAGAAAATTGGGTTTTCGGAAAAAGAAAGTTACCAAGAAAACATGTGTAACTTCTGCTTCCGGTCGGTTTGCTTTTTTTGTGAAAGCTTAATTTGTCGGCGAATGTTTGATATCTCCCTACATTCCAACACATCAAAGTTAGATCATCGGATTCGGAGTTATGAGGAATCACCCCTCCCCCACACACACATACATACATACCCACTAACAGACAGAAATTTTCAAAAACACCCTTTTCTAGGTTTCTGTAGGTTTAAAACATATATTTCCGTCAAAACCCAAACTCGTAAATTTTCGTGGAATTAATACTTCCCTATACTTGAAATATAGAAAAATATAAATGAAAGCTTCGAAATTTATGTTCTGTAGTCGTTGTTTTGGCGGCCACTGTATATTTGTCAAGAAATTCTGTTAAGCGCATTTACATAAAATAGCACAATTTTAAAAATTTCACCCATAAATGTTCTGGACCGAAAACAAGGTACAGATGAAATGCTGAAATCAGTTAAATCAGAACCTGATTGCACGACTCATTATACAAGTACTGTAGTAATCCTGATTGAAACACTCAGTTGTTTGCAAGTAGTACCAGAGTCCTCAACCCTGAAGACGTTCCGTGTAACCGTTCACGATACGTCGGTAGTAGCAACACCGATACCTGCAAGCCAAGAAGCCACAACGTATTAGATTAAACGTATACTTAAATTAGCTAACAGTTGCTAATTTTATTTATTCAAGAAGTACGACAATCCTAAATGTACGTAAAATGTAAATATTCATTTTTGTTAATCTAATTAAAATAGGGTCACTTAATTATGCAATACGGCATTGAACTGAAATAAAAAGGGATTCCGCAAAGTTCATAATTAAAAATTTTTCGTAATCAAATAATATGATCGAACGAGAGGGTTTCAAATCACCATATATTCTGAATCCCTATAGTCACGCGCATGGTTAATTAATAACAAAGTTGGGAATGTTCTCTAGAGCACAAAGTACGATTATTTACGATGTAATCCGCGTACAATTTGACTGATATTAAGTTATTATGTGATATGCTTTCATAGTTCTAAAATTCATATTTGCGAATGTAGTCAGATTCGCAATAATATTTATAGAGCAAATATTGACGGTTATGTTATTCTTCAAAGGATAACCCTCGGGGTAAAAACGAGGCAAATATTGTTCCAACCCCGTAAAAGATGAAATTAGGCACTGAATCCTGAGATTTAGCCCATTTGCAAGGGTCGGTTACCTTTGTATGCATATTAGCGGTGTTATTATGTTAGCAAACCAGGGTAAATACACCATGTGGTTAAAGGGGTTTGTTTATGTCGGTGGGGTTGATAATTTGAGTATATGAAGGCTTATATATAGCATATACATTATACACCGTTAATGGTATAAACTGTATTCACCGACCACCTTCCATTTGTTTGTGCGATTTGAACATCTTCCGCACACGTACCAGCTCAAGTTTATTTTGAATTACCTTTGTAGGTTCAGTAATTAATCTCAAAGAAGATAATTTGAAAGCACAGCATCCCGGCTTTGACGAACTAAACCAGAGATCGAGGTGGGCGCCTGTAATTAGAAACGACGGCGGCTTATAACCAAAATCTAACAACAATCAAACCCTTACTCGCTTCTTTGAAATATTAGGAACAAATATGAAACGACCTATTCAGAGAAAATGAAGAAATATTAACAAAACTTTATTAAATTAAAGATATTAACAACCACGGTTTCGAAAATAAATACATTATGCATCAAATAACAAATATCTACTGCATTTAATAAATTATTTGGAATAACTGGAAATAACTATACATTGCTAATATTTAAAACGATGATATTTAACTATAATTAAAACAAAATTTTTTATTTTAATTTTTTTAACATGAATTACGAGGATTTCAACTACTATACTCAATTGCCCTCTTCTAACATGCACAAACGAACACAAATCCAGAGTGGAGTCCACATAACATCGTAGCCGCTACCTTAATCTCTAGCCCACCGGCCGCCCTTTAAAACGATAGTGTAAGAAAGCAAGTAGAATAAAATATATACTGACAAAGAAAAGGTTAACTTAACAGATATTTGCAACTAATTTGTGATTATGTGCAATTTCCCAAAAACATGTATAAATTATTTTTAATTTGACTTCAAAACCTACCGATTTAGCAAGAAAGATAATCTATGCCGCCATTACTAAAAGTTGCCATAAAAGATTATATTATTTTCAAATTCCTTTATATTAGTAGATTATTTTAACATCAAAGAATTTTGACAGGAGCCCATCTCAAGTACCTATTTATGGCATCCTGTAAAGCTGTGAAGTAGCAAACCTTTTTAAAATCATTTAAGCCTTTTAAGTCGTTTCGGAAATCCCAAAATCTCATAAAACTAGGCATATATTAGATGCAGATAACCAAAAGCAGTGTTGGGCACGATGTAGGGTGTTAGGGAAATCCGAGACGGCTGCGATAGCGGAAATCATACGTCACGTCACATCTTGCCAAATGTTCGAAATGGCTCGTCCTCTCATGTTTACACATCTTTAAACACTGAAAGGGCACTTTAAAATGTGATGAATATTTGCACGTTTGTTTTAAAAATATACACTAAATGCATCAATTCTCGAATAACTTACTCGTTGGATGCATACCTACTAAAACCTATAGTGTGGTGAACGTACTGAAATAATATTCATTACATTAAACATTAAACCACAGTCTAAATGAATCAGTCATTTCACTCCCTTGTCGGCACTTTGATGTTCGTGTCACACAAAAAGCCAGCGCGCCTTATGCCGCGCGTCAATTCCATCGGCGAGATTTATGAATTTGAAAAAGCGCGCGCATTGATTTAAATATTATGTACTTACATCCTTGTCTGTCACAAGCGTCAACTGTCATCTAACCTTTGCAAAACCACGCCAAACTGTCATAACCACGTGAAGAACTACTGCGCCTTATGCTACGCATTGAACAGCGTTGAATATGCGCACTGAAATTCGGGTACACGAAATTTGGGAGAGTGAAATGACTGATTCATTTAGGTAGACTGTGATTAAACTGTGTTTTGTTGTAAATAAGACGCATCTAAAAAAATAAAATAAAATTACTAAAAGAACGGCAAAAAGATTTACTTACCAGTTCAGTAAGTATATGAAATAAAAATAAATCGTACGTACGTACACAGCGTGATATAAGTTTTGTCATGTACTTTTCTAAATGACTGCTTTTTTTCTGACGCTTAGTATTTCAATATTAATGCTCTCGTAGAATGCTTACGCAAATATTAAACAAAAAACGCATATGTTATTAATTTGTTCTGTACTTGTTATTTGTTGTATGTAAGTATATTGTAGTAGACGAAATTACAACATTTAGGGTTAATATATGAGTCTTGTTGCTGACTTTGAAATAGGTTTTGACTGATATCTTTAGTAAATAAACAAAACAAAATTTTGTAACAGATCCATTCATGTCGACGAAACTGGTTTATTAAAATAACACGTTGCTTCAAAAAGCTTACATTTATTATTCATCTGTATACTCAAAATATTGGCTATACTTAAATTTCTCCGGGGCCGATGCGATGGTGGAGTAGTCGGTAACAGTACCACTCAGGCGTACTTTACCAAAGGTTTCGGTTTCGTTTCTCGGTAAATTCACCCTTAGCAATTGAAACTCCAGTAATGCATGTATATACTACAAATAATTAATTTCATATGTTCTTCGTAATATGTTTAGTCACTAGTTTTTTTTTTGAAGTAAAACTTCTTTGCCGGCAGGAGTAACCACGAGAATGCTAGAACGGAAGTGGTTACCATTAAATATTCAAGTGTGGCATCACAGACACACTCCTCTAAACGATTATGGCTTTGCTTATATGTAGTATATCCACCCAAATGAACAAAATATCATGCGAGAGATATGATTTATTATAATTATATTAGTGTAAGATAGAAGTACTTTCGATTTGTATTTATTTTCTACAAAAACAAAGTAAATATAATTTTTGTTTTAATTGATATTTAAACATTAATAACATGTGTATATCAAAAAAAAACAAAAATTTCTATGTGTACGCCTTCTCTCGCCCCTTTGAAAAACAGTAAGAACACACTAAGAAGTTTCACTTAAAACTTACATAATCGGCACACATGTTTTTAATAGATTAATACATTACTATGATATTTTCAATTTATGGCATGTCTTTACTGAGTATAATATGCTTTTGTCTGATAAAGTGTGCATATTCGAATATTGTATTTTTCACACTAAATCCTGTAAAGAATTGCAATGGAGTAGTAAATTAACACGTAAAGCGTCAGGATTTTTTATTGCAATTTATTGAACTTTGCTTTAAATAATGCGCAGAATTATAGCGATAGTCAGAGTGCTATATGGAATATAGAAAATAATCATCGCATTAATTAAAAACAAAATGTAATAATAAAGTGTGATTTATTTAAGCTTTGATTTTAAATAAATTGATGAAAGATGTGTATATAAAAAAAAAAAAATTTCTATGTGTACGCCTTCTCTCGCCGCTTCGAAAAACAGTAAAAACACACTAAGAAGTTTCACTTAAAACTTACATAATCGGCACACATGTTTTTAATAGATTAATACATTACTATGATATTTTAAATTTATGGCATGTCTTTACCGAGTATAATATGCTTTTGTCTGATAAAGAGTGCATATTCGAATATTGTATTTTTTACACTAAATCCTGTAAAGAATTGCAGTGGAGTAGTAAATTAACATGTAAAGCGTCAGAATTTTTTATTGCAATTTATTGAACTATGCTTTATGCGATAGTCAGAGTGCTATATGGAATATAGATAATCATCGCATTAATTAAAAACAAAATATAATAATAAAGTGTGATTTATTTAAGCTTTGATTTTAAATAAATTGATGAAAGAGTCCGATGTTAATGGACGTCAATGCATTACCCTAATGAATTAGTTCATAATAAGTGGTGTCGAAGAGATCATCAATCAGGTAACCAAAAGCACTGCATGCAGCATGCAAAGAGGCCCCTATACTCCAAACTGACAGGACAGCCGATTACTGCTGCGCGTACATGACGCTAAATTATACATTCAACATGTGTGTTTGTTCTGCAAATCATACTCAACGATCTCGCCCGTCATTATGTACTATACCTACAACGACGTTAAGGATTTGGGCAATTCGCAACACGAATATGTGTGTAATACTACTAAAATGAGATATAACAGAGAGAGTAAATATTAAATCACACAATAGTAGTTTCGTGAGAGCGATTGTACGTAATACATAAAATACATATTTTATATTAAAAAAAAACCGTACCTACTAATAAAATGGTAATGATTGCACACTGAAACTCCTCCTACGTAGCCTAAAAATATAGGTGAGCTAAACAAGGATTAATCTGTTGCTTAAAAAAAACAACAAAAAACAGCCTTGACTGCACCACTTACAAAAATAAAACTTTTAAAACCCCGAAGAATCAGTCCTCTCTTTAAAAGCAGTACATTGAAGTACCGCGTAGGTGCACATCCAGCCTAAAAACGAGATGTTAAAAATGTCATCTTTCTCAAACTACTAACATGGGTCGAAACCTTCTTAACAATACTACCCCATACAACTCTAGAGCTAAGTAAAAAAATAGTAGTTTTGGGATATTAAATATATACCGTTTAAAAAATGTTGCCCCCTAGGATACCACACCACCTAGAAATAAATATTATAAGAAATATCAAAAAGCGTCGCTTTTCTACATTTACCAGTACCGGTACATAACACCTTATACAACATTAAAATAAATGTTAAAAACTATCATTTATCATCTGATATTAAAAATACGAGCTAGAAACCATATAAAATTAATTGGATAGAAATGCACCATTCTTTGCAGAATTTCACTTTAAATCACTACCCCCTTTTCATAGATTAGAACAGAATTGAATTGAACCATATTATGCTCTAAATGTATTGTTCATTACTACAATTGATAAAACATAACAAGCAACAACAGTAATCTACAATGTTTTAACATGTATGAAAACTAAAACATGTCACATAAATGAATGCCGTTTAAAAATTCACCAACACTATAAGCTTTATCATAAAATACTAGTGTTTAAAGTCCCTCAGAACTTTTTAATTAAAAGTACAAATTACTTACGAAAAAATAAATAATCTTAAGAATGTTAAATATTACATATCTTTACAATGGAGTGCCTAAAACTTATCAAACTTTAAGTATCAGTTAAAAATTGTGTTTAATATAATACCTCTGTAATATTAGTAGTAATATTTATTTATTTAGCTTTGTATATGCTACGAATAAAGAAAGATTTGACATTAAAATCAAAAATATATAAACAATCAGTGTTATAATGTAGTATACACAAGTAATTAAAAATATAAAATAATATTATAACGTTAGACAGTTACATTTGTGTAAACTTTACCTTGAACTAAAATTTTACTGCAGTAATTGTAGATCTCTTCGCATCAACTTACTTGTATATTCTTAGTAAATTTTTGGTAAAAGTTGTAAAAATAATTTTAATTGTTTTTCCAGAATGCTGAAGCAACGGAAATATGGTTAGTGAGTTCTGGAACAACGAGTACATGATTATTCATCAAGCATAACTTTGCTCCAATTCTCCTTACATCGTAAATTTTTGTAAATTAAGGGCAATAATAAAAAAACATTAAAATATACAGAGAGAGTTAAAAGTATGGAGACACCGATTTGCTGTCGTTAATATTCATTTTATAAGAAAATATTCAATACAAAAGTTTTGTATGAAATTTTTATCTACATATTGATATACACGAAAAATTTTATTATTAAATTGTTTTTGAGTTATTACTTTACGCGATATTTTTTTAAATGGCAACCTATTAATGTTATACTACTATTCGATAGAGAATTCGTTTCTCTTTACAATGGTATAAAAATTTTTTGGGTTTGCATAACATTTCTTCGAGAAAATGCCCGTTAAAGTTGAAGTATTTACAATTAATTAACTTCCCAATTAGCAAACGATGCAGCCATGATAAACAAAAGTTAAGCGATAAACAAAAGCGAGCTAGTTTAATATTTTTATTTTATGAAAAATTATTTGCAACAAAGTGGTCGGTCAAAATCTTATTGTTATAAAGAAATTAATAACTAAATTAAACAACGACAAAAAAAATACAATGATGTTACAAACTACCAAAACATTAACAAAAACAAGTAAAGCGTAAATAAATACGAATAAACACTTAATTCTAGTGAATTAAATGTTCAAACTGTCCTCCATTTACAATTTGACAATGACCCAATCGATTTACAAAACCCCGAAGAGAATTTTCTAAGAATTCACGGGGAATTTCTTCCATCGTTCTGGTAATTCGGATTCTTAAATCTTCTATGTTATTGGGCCTATCTTTATAAACTTTGTTTTTTACGTATCCCCAAAGAAAAAAATCTAAAGGGCTTAAATCCGGCGAACGGGCTGGCCGCTCAATGTTTCCTCGTCTCCCAATCCATCTATTTGGAAACACGTTATTCAGATGTCGACGAACATTTGCACCATAATGTGGTGGGGCGCCATCTTGCTGGAACCAGATACTGTTATTGGGGAGGTGTCCATTGTTTTCATGGGGATAGAGAGTAGCACAAGCAGGTATAATTTGATTTTGCAATAACTGCAAATACAGAGCCGAAGTTAAATTGACATCGATGAAAAAGGGACCGATAATATGACCCCCTAGAATGCCCGCCCAAACATTAACCGTTTGAGGATACTGCGTATGGTGTTCCAAAACCCAATGAGGATTTTCCGATGACCAGTATCTGCAGTTATGTCTGTTTATTTCACCATTAAGGCAAAACGTAGCTTCGTCAGAGAAAACAATATTGTTGACAAAATTTTCATTATTATTGCAAATATTTGACATTTCCTCACAAAATTGGAGTCTCCTATCAAAATCATCCTCCATCAACTCGTGTATAAAGTGTACCTTATAGGGTTTATGCTTTTCACTTTTTAAAATTGAAACGACCGAAGACTGTGAAATATTGAGATTGGCCGCTAATAGCCTGGTTGGTAAATGGGGATCTTCAGATACAGCCAATAAAACATCCAGTTTTTTATCATCACTTGTCGATGTTCTAGGTCTACCACTCTTTGGTACATTTTTAACGCTACCCGTTTGTTCAAAACGTTGTAAAGTTTTACCAGCAACAGATTTAGAAATTGGATTTCTATTTGGATGTGTATCATTAAATAAATTACAAACGTCTTGTAAACTTCTACGTCTATCTCCATAACCCAGCATCATACGTATTTCAATTCATTCACGTTCACTTAAACTCGCCATTGCTAATGCTAACAGCAATAAATTACACAAAATTGAAAAATGTTGTAAACAAACAAATTCAGCCTTAGTGATATCGCCTTTGTTTATCGCTTCGCTTTTGTTTATCATGGCTATATCGTTTACGAATAAGGAAGCTAATTAATTGTAAATACTTCAACTTCAACGGGCATTTTCTCGAAGAAATGTTATGCAAACCCAAAAAATTTATATACCATTGTAAAGAGAAAAGAATTCTCCATCGAATAGTAGTATAACATTAATAGGTTGCCATTTTAAAAAACATCGCGTAAAGTGATAACCCAAAAACAATTGAATAATACAATTTTTCGTGTATATCAATATGTAGATAAAAATTTCATAAAAAACTTTTGTATGGCACATTTTCTTATAAAATGAATATTAACGACAGCAAATCGGTGTCTCCATACTTTTAACTCTCTCTGTATATTATTTTTCCACTGATACAAATTTAAACAATTATTGTTAACAACTTACTGCTTGTAACTCTTGCTCAGTTAAAAAAAGTTTTTTTTTGCAGTAAAATTTTAGATATGTTTTAAATTTTGACATAAGAGCGTATCTTGTAATAAGCCGTGCAAGATCAACCTATCCAAAATCGCCAGTAACCTCACATTATTTTAATACTATGGGTTATTGTTACCTACGTTGCGTAGAAAAATCTAAGAAAAATTTAAGAAACCATCAAAGACAAACATATAAGGACAATTAATTCAGCGGCAAGTTAACCAAAGTTGTGCATTACGAGTTAGAAGTTGTAAGGAACACTTTTATCTGAGTATGTAGTAAGAGTAAATTTAATTTCTTGTCGTTTCCTTTTGTTATCGGAAAAAGTGCATTTAAAAAAATTCTAAAAATGAAAGTGGTACTATTGTAGTAAGAAAAATATTTGTTGAGTATTACTCAATTCAGGACGAGAATAGATATAATGTGATGAAGTCCGTGACACATGATTTTTTATTTAATAACTAAGCACGATATAAAACTAAGAGAACATAAACAACAATTCACAACTGACTATAAATTACAGTTTTTACTACGTTTACCCCCTTCCCTCTTTGTTGCAAAAAGTTGTAGATGGAAAAATTACTTACAAAAAGTGATGCTCTTTGTCTCTTAACTACAAAACCATCTTATTTGTTCAGTTAAACGGATTACAATAATTGTATGAAAAAGAGAGAGTGAAAGAAAATATTACCAAAATACAATCAACTTAAAAAAATTAGAGTTTTGTCGTTGTTCTGCGCACAAACAGAAGCACTAATGTCCACAAAAATTCTAATTTAAAGTTTGTAAAACACCCAACTGAAAAAAGAAAATAAAAGAAAAAAACAGCAAGTCGCTCCTTACAAAAACATGAGATCACGTTTGAAGATTACGATTAAACAAGATGAAATTAAAGGACCAAAAAAATAATTCAAAGCTAATTTGTTATAATCTATTATAATGTTATTTATTGTTCAAATATCACCATATGGTTAAAAGCTTTAATTTTCGTAAACTGTTTATGGTAGATATCGATTTTGCTGTCCTAGTGTTAGTGATGCAGCATCAAGGGCGATGTCCGTCATTTTATATTTTTATACCAACTCTATCGGCTGTAACTACATTATAAATAATTTCTATATCCGTTTTTATCAGAATTTTTATACTTTTAAAATTTTCAAGTTGGCGGCAATTAAATTGTTTCGATCGTGGGACAGGATGAATGTAAAAGAAACAATTTTTAATTAGGTAATCGACAATGTTTAGCTATCGCATTCCGCAATGGCCGGAAACTTAAAAGAACTTACATTACATGCACAACTGTTTAAAGTAAACAAGTAGCCTATTAAAATTATATACTATGTGAATCTTCAGTGGCGGTGATTGAGAAAAACTTATAATATTGTAATTACGAATCTTAAACGGTGAGCATAGGAATTAATTTGTTTTAATGTGTCTCTTAGGATTAACTGGCATGATCAAGTAGCATCGCGACACCTACGATGTAATAAATAGCAGAATTAACCTCGGTTCATTGATCCGCTATATTGGTTAAAGGCATTTATTTTTAGAGCCCAACATTTTAAAGACGCCGTTGTTCGTTTACGCCATGTAAATATGGGTTTAACGTTGATTTATCAAACGCATGCGCTTTTATTTTATTATATTCTGAATAGTATTTTGTATTTTATTGCAAGACTTTAAACGTAAAAGCAAAAGTACCTATATTTAATCTTTATTTATTGCAGGTTCTACTTCTAATCTTCTTTTTCATGTTTAAAATCACTTGGTCATTTCTGTACAACTAGGCATCTACCTATATTTTTGTTACGTAGGCTGGCTACTAAAGTAGCAACCGGTAATCAAATTTGATGTCTCTAAAGCCTGTAGTAATTGTTGGATGACCACACGGCAGCCCCGGAATTAATTCCACATAAGCCTTCCATGATTACGGACGAACGATTACCAGCCAACTTTTATAACTCTAATTTGGTAAAGCATAGGTTATCTTGTTTTTAGTGGTCACTGAAATTGTAGTTCTTTAAGACAAGGAATTAATTTGAATTGACTTTAGATAATTGCCATGCGTTTTATAAGACAACAGCCTCCGGATAAGTAGGCTATAAGTACATTTTTTAAAATCATTATCCACTGTTTGCTTTTATTTTCTCATTCGTCAACTGTGGTTATGGTTTTGGAATTTTCTAGAAAATTGCAGAAACGTTTGTTATAGAAATTGTTGAAATTGTAAAGTGGTTCAATTTCTTACTATAATTAATAAACTAGATCTAGTTTGGCATAGTTTAAAAAGTCTATAAAACCACAAATTGTGTCGATAAAATGGCAACTAGCAGTATCTAAGCCGTAAAAATATAAACTTGAATTACCCTATTTTTTATTCAAAAACCATTGTATGTCGCTACCAGACACCCAATAAGGTTCATTGTGTAACTGTAATAAATTTAACCGTTTTTGCAATGAGCATTAGATGGAATAATTTAATAAAGTAGTATACTGAAAACAACGTAAATGTCTTTCAACATAACGGTGCTCATGTCGGAACTTCATTCACACGTTCCAGTTTGTGACTGTCTGAATTAAGTTCCGAAATTAGCTTTGTTTTTCATGGTCAAACTTATCATTTTATGTTTTGTTTACATGCTAGTTATTTAACGTTCCGAACTAAGAATAAGAAATATGCCTTACAACCATAACAGAGTAACAGAGCGTTTCAATAGTAAATAAAAGAAAGTAAACACGTTGCATAGAACTTTAAACTATCAAATTCAAATTATGTTTTTCTGGTTGGAACTATTTAAACGGTAAGCAGAACTCTATTTTTTAAAATTAGGGAAAGGGTATGAGTTCAAATCCTTGATGAACTTTACTTTTTTTATTATCGTAAAAAGACAATTCGTTTTATATTATTTGATTGAAACAAAATGGTTAATATTTTGTGACGCTACTCAATAAAATTATCAGGTGAAACATAAAAAGTTAACAGAACACTTTTTACAGCTAATTAAGTAGAATTGAAATATTTTGATGTTAGGACTCAAACTAAACAACTACTCTTGCTTGTTGTGTAAATTAACAGTGCAGTTTATGGTATTCAGTTCATGTACTTAACTATTTTCTTGAGTTGTAAAAAGATTACCCTTAACTTTGTATGTTTTACTTGAATAATGTTTTATGTAGCATAAAAAAATAGTAATTATTTTTTAAATAAATTATTGTAAAACTCGCTGTCTTTTTACAGCAATAAAAAAATAAAATGGGAGTAAACCTCGTAAAGGGTTTGAGTTCGTAAGCTCTCGCTTTTGAAGCAAATTCTCTACCTAAGCGCTACCGAGACATCTAAAAATCGATTTCGCAACCAATTATATCCAAGCACTAGTCGCTTGATTATTATAAAATAATTTATTTAAAGTTTTCTTTATATTAAATTTTTAAATAAATTACCATCAGCTGATGTTAAAATCGTTATTCTACCATTTAGGGTGGCTGCAGTAATGAAATTCTCCTGGGGCATAAGCTGCAGCAATTTAGTTTTTGCATGTTAATTTGCCATGTTCCACCTAAATTGGAATTCACTGTCTATGCCGTGAAACGTACCTACTTAGTTTAGTCGTCTCGAAAATGCGTTTCTACCTGCAGCTTACGTTTATGTAATGGGAGAAAAGGTGATTACATCATATGAAACTACATGCGCCTCTTTGCAACATAGTTTTACTTCTGATAAAAATCATCATTGAAATTCTATAATATTTCTGCTTCTTATTGAAGTTAGAGATGTGTTACGGGTATCAAATCATGTTTTTAAACTTGATATTGCAACAACAGAAGTCAAGGATCTGGCTAACGCAAAAAAGATCGACAAATGTCGACAATTTATCGCAAAGAAATGGGTTCATTATTCAATCGCGGTTACAGATTTGTGGCACACGTTTTTATTATTTTCTTCAATGAAGTCTTTTTTGTATACTGCAAGAAGAAACGAGCAACGTAATACAAATGTACCAAAAACTTCACTAGACATCAACATTCCAGAGGATATGTTAAGAATGGAAAATGGTTTTTGCTTGCCGACGATAGACAAAGCAAGAGAATTAGGGGGTTTTGCAAGTGCTGAAGAGAAAAGAGCTTTGGCAAAATGTAAAAGGTTTTTTGAAAACTTGGCATTCAAAAGCAGCACTGCAGCAATAAACTGTAAGGCGCCAATTAGGCCAAAATTATATTTCTTAACGAAAAAAAATATATACGAGTAAGAAAAAAATTCTTTAAAAGAAATAAAAATTCTGTTTGGAAAAAAATATGTTTTAAAACGAAAATAAGTTTTTAAGGAACAAAAAACAATTAATTTTTTTAATGAAACTTGCACAAAGATAAAGTATTCTTAAAAGGGAAATCAAATTTCTTCTGCAGTCAAATTTTAATTTATTCAACTTTACATCGAGAAAAATTATTTTTTTATTTACCTCAAATAGCTATTCCCGGAAGTAAAAACCTTTTTGTTATTTGCCGATAAAGTTTTTTCTCTTTACTAGAAGTTTTGAAGTGAAACTTCTTTGCCAGTGGGTGAACCTTTTTTGCCTGCGGGTGCAATTTGCGATCTTAACGTAACGTAATGTAGCGTCACGTAACGAAATGTAACGTTTCGTTACAGTGTGGTATCAAGCTCATACAGTTATCCGACGTGCATGAGAATTGATATTTGATAGATCACTTGGAACGTGCGTGTACGGGCCACACTTGCTATATTACCGTGTTAAAGTGTATTTACCTTTAAAGCATGCGTGTACACGGTAAGTAGTAAGTTTAAAGTACCTATTTTAAAAAATGAGCGAAACACTTCGCCTGGACTTTCCTATACTTATAAATTAACATTGTTTTATATTTTCCAACACTTTCGATATACACCTGTCTAGACACGACTAGTTAATGTAAATAGTTCTTATAAGTTGTAACATCTTGAAGCGGTTGAAGAAAGACCGACCGCTGCGCTGCAAGCATAAGGTTGGGTAAAATATTCGGACTGAATCAACGGAAGCGCGGAAATTGATATTTGAAAATATATTAATAACTCGAGAAATATTATTTTTAGCAAGAAATTACTCTTATTAATTTGTATTTAGAATTTCAAAACCTTTCTGATTTTAAAGCCAAAATGCTACGTTTCCATTTAAAAAAAAGATATTTTTTACCGTGGCCGCCATATTAAAATTGGAAACTCAAGTTTTTTTCTTAAAAACAACCGAGAAGAATTTGCCCTACAACTTTGTTCTTGGGTTTGCGAGTCTATCTATTAAAATAAAAAAGTTAGCCTACACTGAACATTAAACGACTAGTACAAGAATACAACTGCTGTAGAAAGTATGTGAAATTCTTCTAAGGACAAAAAGATTATTAGGGGGCAAAAAATTCGATTTTTTGATTTTTTGTAAAAAGATTCTCCTAGAGCAAACAAAACAAAAAATCAAATTTTTAATTTTTTATCAAAAAAACTTGGGGGGAGGGGAAACAGTAGCCCCCCTAAATATGAAATTATCGAAAAAATATTATTATATTCGGATTTTGCTATCAATGGTGAGCTATTTCACATTAACAGAAATATTTTATTGCCCCCCGTTAAATAAATAAAAGGGTACCAATTTTCAATTTTCAAAAATTCATAGAGGGCGTCACAGTGAAATTATAACAATGAGCAAAAAACAAAATTGTAGCAGATGCCTATCACTATCAGCTAAAAAAGTTTAAACAAAAACGTGTGGGCAGTTTTTGAGATTTTTTTTTGAAAATTTTAAAAATTTTGGAGTGGTGCCATATAGATCGTTTTTCGATTTTCAAAATTAATGATATTTCATGGTATAGTATTGTTCTAAGGCCTTCTATAACTTGCACTATTCCAATTTTCAAAATTCAGTTTCTGAAAAAAATGCTACCAAAAAAACATGTCTAACTTCCGCTTCTGGTTTCGGATTCCTTTTAAAAGCTTATTTTGTCGATGAATTTTTGATATACCTCCTCATTCCAAAGCACATCGAAATCGGTCCAGCCGTTCCGGAGATATGAGCGTTACCCACCCACACACCCACACACCCACAGACAGACATTTTTTAAAAACCACATTTTTAGGATCCTGGAAGCCCAAAACATGTATTTCCGTCAAAATCTCGATTTCGCAAATTTGCATGAAATCAATACTTCCCTATACTGAAAGTATAGGAAAGTAAAAAGCAGTTTTGTAAAGTTTGAACGAGAATTAAGGTTAACATCACATTGCAAAGAAATTTGCGAGTAAACAATAATTCTTCAATAATATACTTTTATATATTATTTATATTTGGTGTATTATTAAATCAGAAACTTACGAGCAAATCAATTAAAACTAACTATTTAATATTTTAATTAAAAATGCAAAAATTGCAAAACTAGTTTTTTTAAATAATTTAATAAAAAACAATTATAATAACCTTGCTTCATAACTACTTTGAAATCAATAACATCTATTTAATTCCAATTGATTTAAACCCGAAAAAGTAACACTCATATTTTATTAATTAAAATATAAATTGCCTACCTACTAAATTATCATTGGTGTAGTTTCATGTCAATAGGATTTGCTGACAATAAGTCGCATATTATCATATAACCTTATACCTTGCGTGTAAATTAAAAAATTGCTACACATTTTTGTGCTGGTTTAATTATTAATTTGTTTCAGTAAAGTCCAATTTCCCATGGGCACTGGCATTTATGGGTTAGATCTGACGGTATAATTCTAGTCATAAACATTGGTAATTCGTTTTAAATTTTTTAATGACTCTTCTGAAAGGGAACCAATAACCGAGATCCCAAACCTGTAGTTAAGGATAACCTGCACTTAACGTTATTGGTTGATCGCGCACAACTCGGCATGCAATCTATGTAGTCCCACTGCTACCTGTCCAAAGAGACAGAAAACGTATTGACTGAAAATGATGTTTTACTCTAATAATCGATCCTTAATTTGAGTCACTTAAGATTTTTTATTATTTAAAACTTGGACATTAAAAAGTAATGTTCCTTTACGCAATACAAGCAGGGAATTTATAAAACAGAACAGTATGGATACCTACCTGGCTAAACTTAAAAGGTTTAACCGCAGTCTAAAACAAAATTTTAAAAATAATGATGAACATAAGGGTGAGTGATGGATCTTTGGTTTTAAACCGATTATTAGCTAATTAAATGGCGACTATATTTTGTGACAGCCTCAGGCAAAGTTTGAAGTAGTTATTATATGTAATATGAAATCGTAGTTAAGAATACCTACGATTAAAGAAAAATGGTTTAATTTATTTTATTCTTAACGATGACTCAAAAACGTATCCTTACTAACAAATTGCTTTTAAAAGTTCAACCTCCTATTAATTTAAAATGTGCTTACCTTTGCGTGTGTGTTCCTTTTGTTTAATCAACCAATAACCTTGATCGTCAAATCTTAGTTAAATAAAAGTTAGCATTTCTATAAAATTAGCAATTAAAGTAAAAACAAGTAATTATGGTTTAGTAAGAACGTATACATAAATGAACGAAAGTTTAAAATACAATGTTCACGGTCATGTAAAATTTTATTCATCACCAAGGCACGGATTTTATACAAATGCATTGTTAATAATTTTGATATGCCAATATAATACTTCTGTTTGTAACCATATCCAATAAAATGCAATTAAATGACACCAGTTGTAATTTGCATATTTTGGGGTTTTGGAGCATATTACATCTTCTCTTATTAGCACGAAAGCACTAGATAAAGCTAACCGTGTCACTATTTCTAAATTCGTAAATAAAGGTCCCACAAAGCCTTTTCACACGAAAACAGTTCCTACAGAAAAAATAATATTAATGTTATCTGATGCTGCACCATATATGATAAAAGAAGGGCAAAATTTATATATTTTTTATCTAAATTTAATCTATACACCTTGTTTACGTTTATAAAATGTTAAACTTTTGTGATGATAAACAGAAATTAGAAATATTAAAAGATTTTGTAATTCACAAACGTTAAAAATCTGAACCATTAATAAACGAGCAAATTAGTCTCTTAAATCACCTTTATTGAACATTTTAGAATAAGAAATCAAGTCATCTGCATACGATTACCGAGATCAAGTCATCAAGTTTTATTGTTGCTATAACAACACCAACTTTTTACTTTTTTAATATAAGCTTTGATAGTGGCATGTAATTATCTCGAAATACCCATAAGGTTGAAATAAATAAATATTGTTGAAGTAATAAAGTATTTGATGTATACTCAATAAATAAATTATTCTTTTAATACTAGAAATGGAAAATGAGGAAAACAAAATACTAAAGCATCTGTTCCAGAAATAGAGTAAGTACCTATTCACGCAGTTAAGTTAATGTCGAGATGAGGTAATATTGTCTTGTGCATAAATACGAGTTCTCTTTAAAAGCAGTACGATCATGGCTTTCTGCCGCATATTTACCCAGTTTAATTGTCTTGCCAGAAAATATAAACATGCTTCCGAAATGTTCTGCAAGTAAAATTTATAATCTGTGTAAAAGCTATTCTAAACACAAGTAATAACTTCAAGTATGGGGTGTTGACGTCAGCTATTCTCATAGAATACTAGAGTTCTTGCTTATGTAAGGGTGAAATATAAAGCTAAAAATATAGCTAGTAATAGTCTCTCATTAAGCCAATTATAAATTTCAAAGAATGTTCAATCTTTATGCATGAAAAACCCATCACGTAATTCGTCGATAATAAACGAGCAAAGCCAATTACGAGAAGTTATAATCACAACTTCAAAGTGGTGCTAATTTTCGAATGTATCGCAGGGTTGTACAGGGATAGAAACGTAGCTTTTATAGTATGAGTCAGAGGGATTTGTGCCCCCACGCGCACCGGCACGTACTGCACGTGTACCAGCCATGTTTATAAGATATGACACGTTTACAGCATCACGATGTTGTGAGAAGAGGACCCCATATTTCGTAAATCAAATTCATGAACTACAGATGCAAAACAGATCAGAATATTACATAAGACAGATGAGCGTTAACTTAATTTGATTAGGTATAATATTTAATAATTAAACTTGCAATAACTTGACTTCTGTTTATGTCTAAATATCGAGAATAGTAGCTAAACCGTAAAAAACAAAAATTGTCCATAAAGGAGATGGAAATAAATGTCCCAATGAAATAAATTATTATCATCGTAAAATATTTCATCTGTAAGATATAAAAGCTTGATTATAGAGGGGAAGCCGATGTGCCAATTTAATCAATTACAATTTCTGTCTGTCACATTTGTAAAGGTTCTATCCTCGGGGTAGAATGTTGTTTATAGTTAATTATATATGTGTTAAATAATACTTATTCGTTTCAAGCTCTAAGTTTAAAAATTTATTAAATTATTATAGAAATAACGAAACAGTATACTGCTGTTTAACAAACGTTTGCTGCTAAACTACTATAGTTAATTCAAGTTATTTGTGATATACATATTGCAGTTGCAGTAAGCAACTATTAATGAAATAAAAATGTGTTTTCAGTAAAGATGTTTAGATAATTATTCCTGTTAATTGTTAACTAGCTATATAATTTGTATAGTATTTTGTAGGTACCTTTGCATTTGCTTAATTTAAACGTTTTAGTTTTAGGAAACGCTACCAGGCAGATGTTGAGTTTGTAAGTACATTTTTAATAGGGAAATAATGTTCGTAAGATCTAAAATAATGCAAATTTGAATAATGTGCAGTCTCAATTCCAGTTTATTTAGCCAATACATTTAATTTAATATCAAGAAGAAAGGTGTCATTTGCTAATGTAGCCTTAAATAACAAATCTTTCATTTATCATAAAATCTAACAATGTTTATTTATTGAATAATGTAGAAATATGTTTATGTTTATATTTGTATAAAATTGTAAGCTTACCTTTAGAAACAGTTATATTAAGTGACCTGGCTGTCGCATTTTATAATTTATGATTTCTCGTGTATGTTAATCTTACTATCTTTCCCACCTTTATATCTTCGTTTACAATTTAATTAAGTACATGAGTAATGAGTCAGTATTTGGACAGTCCAACTACAAAGCCGAGAGATTCAGGCAAAAGAAACGTACGTGCAAAATAGTATTTTTTCTGAGAAAAACACATTTTTTCCTTATTTAGGCAAATTATTTTATTAAGTGCACAGATTGAGCAACTTTAAGTGTTTGAAATTATTATACTTTTTAAATATTCGTATCGTTAGTTAGGCTCAAGGTCACTAATTTACCTTTAAATATTTGCTTCAATACAGGCTACAGTTACTAGTTCTTTAGATTTTTTTTTACAGGAGTGTAGTTTTTGCTATACATGCAGAACAAGTTTAAATACACTCAAAAGTGTATATGATGTGAAAAATAGATTTTAAGATTTCAAAGGATAAACATTGGTTGCAACTAGAAAACACAAAATCTCATAAAACCGGGCGACTGCTTCAAAAATAGAGACGAGAGAGAAGTGCTTTAATCCAGACGCGCTCGTAGAAAACATTCGATTAGATCTGCGCGAGCCTGATCTTCCTAACCCTCTCCCCCAGTGTCCCCCACCAACGATTTTTCGATATTTTAAAAATGTACGAATATCTGCTTCAAAATCGGTATGAACATGTTAAATGACAACAGAAACAATCTTTCAATGCAAAAGCATTCGTTTTGAGTAAAACTGTTGGTCGTTTACCTAAAGCGAGACCTAAAGAGTTTAATTAGGTAATCGCCAAAAACAAACTCACTAAGTTATGTAAATGATTTTAGATTTCAACAAATAAATACTGTTTGTAATGGACCAATATTAAAAACAAACAAATTTAAATAACAAAAATTGTTAAAATTTTAATATTCAAATATTAAAATCATAATACTGATGTTAGTAGAGATTTTTGTTTGTTTAAAACTATATGAATTTTAAAACAACATATTATTTAGATATTCTATATTCAATTTACTAATTTTATTGATGCAGGAGATAGGGCAGAAGTTGATTTTTTAAATTTCGAATACTAAAGGATCTGATAAAATTAATCAATAATGCACGAAGTCCTCAATGTTTATTCTCTATAAATATCTCTATTACTATGTGCTCGGACTTGAGTAAAAACATTATTGCCTGATTCTTGTGCTTCTCAGTGCTCCTGAGTAAGGTAACTTCTGAAAATATAAGGCTTTTCATTATAATGCTTCCATGAAATAACATCTTGTGTACTGAATGGGGCATTTTGTATCAGCCACGCAAATCGACAAATAATATGCAATTCAGATTTTAATTCAGCTTGAGAATCCGTTTTTTTTCTTGCTTTGTTTAACAACTTATAGTTTCCTCTTACAAAGCCATTTTGATAAGCCCTATTGCATGATATGGGTAATAAACAGTCTATAAATCTGATCCAGCAATAAAGTGTGGAAAGTTCAAATTAAAAATTATTTTTCGTGCCTTTTAATTTTTTTAGTAACTCAAAACTGTGTAACATTTTTTTCAATTTGACACTAACAAAGTGATGCAAGTGATGCTAGCTATCAGTCGTTTATCTTTCTGTACACATTAGTAAATATTAACAGCATTTTTTACAGAATCTTGTACATACATTAAGCTATCATTTCAAAAAATGTCTTAGCATCTATTATATAAGAGCTGAAATTTGTATTTGTCAAATTTTGTGTACAAAAGCAGTGTCTTAATTAAATGTCATTTTTAGGTTCTTACTTGCAAAATACATATACCAACTTTTTTAATAATACTCAACAAAAATTGCGCTTTTTAAATATATATTTTGTTTCTCTATCTATTCATATTTATTATGTGTAATCTGTTTTAAAAAATGGAATATTTTATGAATAAAAGTATTAAATAAAGTGAAGTTTCATCCTACGTTTTAAAGTAGTGATCGACAATTTATTTACAGTTGTGCAAAATTCGGAAAACTGTTCGTTAGAGTTAGCAGCACATACTGAAATTACTAGAATGTGTTGTGTAACAGTTACAATACAACATATCAACAGCTACTATACGCTAGAGCAGTAGTAATCATGTGACATTGTAGGCACAACAAACAGAATAGTGATAACAACGGTTTATGATATTTGGAAATGCAATTCAGTGTAGTCTTGGTAAATTATTCAAGAACATTAGATTAACTACAAAGTATGGTACTGGCAGTCGTACTAAGTTAACAATATCGGTATAGTCAATATACCGTCTGTCTATAAAGTAACTCCCCCCCCCCCCCAACTAACTTTTGAACGACTTGATGTTTTACCACACCATTTGGTGTGCCCAGTCGCCATTTTGGATGATACAAAATTTTAATTCGGGCTGAAAAATAGTATTTTATTTCCCATTACAACACACCAAATTTTGTGGTAAAATATCAAGTCGTTCAAAAGTTAGTAGGGAGGGGGAGTTACTTTATAGACACAGTGTATAATAACGTTTATTCCTTTTCAAACAAAAATTCTCGGTAAGATACGGTGAATGCTAGTAACCATAACAATAAATTGTTCTTAGTGTAGAAGATCAAATATTTGAATCAAACCAGTTTGAGAAAAATATATTGCATCCATTATGTTGATGACGTTTGCTCTAAAAGTTAGAGCCATAATTGTTCGTGAGCCCCGCCTGCCTAAACAGAATCGTGTGCTTAGATTACTCAAACCTTGGGGCAGACAAGGATTTGATTTTAAAGTATTTTGTTAGACACGACAAGAATACTTAATCGGCTTATGCCTGTTAGCTGTTCGAGTTGATTAATGGACTTTCAATTTGTATAAGCAGCAAAATAGGTTTATTTACTTTTTAGATTTAAACATAAAAGTGGTAATTGAAATAACATAAAGTCGAATACACTGTTTCTAGAAAACCTACACAAACAGACGTTACAATACTACACGATTCTTGTCATTATAAAACACATCAATTAGCAGCATGGTACATGAAGCATACGGCTTTAACGATTTTTTAAAGATAAAATTAGTTATAATAGAGACATTTCAATTATTAAACGAATTGCAATTAATAATGATTATAATACTCAACTTATTGATATATTAATTAAAGAGAACGATTATAAATTAACTATTGAGCAAATTTATCCAACTACTTCATCAGATACAATTAAATACGCGTTGACTTGGTGATGAATTGAAAAAAATTGCCGAAATTATAAACGAAACAAATAAATGTAAAGTAGTTTTTAAAACAACTAACAACATTTTAAAGATTTTTTCTAATACTAAAAAACAGACAATTTAATACAATCACACATTTACACATTAAATTGCTCTCACTGTAATTCTGTTTATAGAGGCCAGACAATTAAAAATGTTGATGTTACGTACTAGGAACACAAATATAAACACCCACATAAATCAAATTACGCTAAACACAGACGTTTTGGAATAAGAAATCAAGTCATCTGTAGACATAGATAACCAAGATCGAGTCATCAAGTGCTATTGTTCTTATAGTAACACCTACTATTTACTTGTAATCTTGATAATTACATCTAAACATGTCAAAATACGTAATAAGGCTGCAGTAAAAAATCTATTGACGTTTATAATTGCTTTATGAACATTACATTAACATTATAATAAAATTAACCGGTTTTGTATTTCTTACTGTTTCGGAGATTTCTGTAGTGCACCAAATAAAACAGGCAGCCTGTATACGTTAAGAGTTAAATAATGACAAGTGTGTAGTATAATGTTAACAAGAAAATGAACAGGCCCCACATCTACGTCCCTGATTGATGAGTTTAAACGAAAACAAAGTAAAATTGTAAATCATCTTTAGTGAAATCTTCATACCACATTTGAAGCACATTGTTTAATATTTAAAACAAACTTAAGTGGTAATTTCTTGGAGAAAACTGAGGCAATCGGCTCGAAATATTGTTGTTGTGAAAATGCACCCTTAAAAAGTTGCAGCATCCGAAAGTTGAAAAAGAAAAACAGTATAATACCAAGTACTACGAAAGGGTTTGAGTTACAGCGATAAAATTTGGTAACAATGTTAGCACATTTTCTGTAGATAATTTGGTGAAACACATAAAAATAATGCGAAACGAGAAGGGTGGTGTAGGGGTAACGCATTCCTTTACCACGCTTAATTTTTTTGTCATTATTGAAATTTAAATATTAGTTATACCATTAAAGATGTGTTTTAAAATAAGCATTTAGTGTCTTTTTCTTTTTCTTCGTAAGAATAAATTATGAAAATAGAGATGAAGTGGTCGTGGATGCCGCAAAATAAAGCAATTGATAGTTTTCAATTTTTAAACTTGATAATTGGGATATTTCTCTGCGTATTGCCTTACTAATGCCAAAAAATTGCAACTGCATTCACCTTAAATTAAATTACTATGGGCTAATTCATTTAAATTGTAGTGATTATAAGAAGTTGTACCACAATAAACGCGCAGGAGGAACAATGAATGCTATCAATTACTTTTATTTTACGGCAGCTATTACCACTAGATCTTTATTTTGATAATTTGTTTTACAAATCACTATCACTTACAGCATTTCTTCCATTTTCCTCTAGAACGGCTACTCTTACAAAGAAGAAAAAGAGACACAAAATGCTTATTTTAAAACATACTTTTTAAGGGTATAATTATTATTTAAATTTTAATAGACAAAATAAAATTTGGCGTGGTAAGTGGGTGCAGCATAGCTAAGACACTGTTCTCGTTTTGCAATTTTTTTCATATTTTATTAATTTATCTATGTAATAAGTTCTAAAATTGTTACCAAATTTGGTCGCTGTTGCTCAAACCGTTTTATAGTACCTGCTATTAGACTGTTTTTCGTTTGGAATTTTGAGGAGCTGCTATCTTTCAGGAGTTCATTTTTGGATAAGAACATTATGAGCCAACTTTTATTTGTCCAATAATTTCTTGAAATTGAACCTTAGGCGAGTAATACACCCTGTTGTATACCATTGAAATTATTATCAATTACTTGCACTGGTACATAGTTTTTCAAGTTTATTTATATCCAATTCTATTTAACTAACGATATAATAAACGCGTGGAGAGTTCTTGAAACAGTCTTAAATATCAACGAAGTTTTAACCTGCTTTTGAATAAGCACTTATAACGAATATATTTAGGTATCTTGTGGAGTAATATCGGAAACAACTCTACGCAGTTAAAACTAAACTATAATTACTAAACATGAAGGTACTATAGTGTCGGAAAGATTAAAACTCAACTTGATTTTAACGTAAATTATTTACATCTCTTCTTATTTTTTTCTGTCATTTATTACTACTTCTTAAGGGCAAACCAAAGAACAATAATAGTCCCATACGCTTATGACCACCAGCAGCTTGGAGAAGGGTCATGAGGGTATAGTTAATGAACATGAATATCTTAACTGCGGTGGTCTCAGCCGGTATTGACTGGCGTAGGAGCTGGCAGATTACTGTTCGTTAATTACTCACAATCAATTACTACGGTTGATTGTGTGGCAGGTGGCGTCTAGCAAGCTGTCGATACACGCTTTACACTTGTATTTATGTTCAAGAAACGTGTCACAGATGTGCTTACATTTTCTTACGTATTTCCTCATAAAAGTAAATGATGTCTTCAGACATTCACTGCTAAATTATTAATAGATTGTACGATAAGGTTTGCCAAAGCAATGATTATAGAATGACTGGTGGGATACTTCTACATATTACTAGATCGCAACGGGCGGACGTTGAATAGTAATAAAATTTTTGGAATACATCCAACACATCTAGACTATTTCAGCGATGCTTTAATGTATAAACACAAGTAAAAGGAAAAAAATAAAAAACACAGTCTCACCACTGGATATATTTTAAAAGATTGTTTAATGTTCAGCGGCTACTTGTTTCGGCCTAAGGCCATCTTCAGGCAACAAATATTTAAAATTAACATAAGCAGAGCATAGGTTTGGGAATGAATAGTAAATACCTTAATTGGAATCTTAAACATTAAAACATTTAAGTAAGATATAAAAAAATTTTGCCCTGAAATCCAATAATAAAAATTACGATAAAAATAATAACTAGAAACACTCCAAAATAAGTAGAACGGTAAACTAAAAAACAGCACAATAAATATTCTCAAAGCGAAAACTTTCCTTGACAGTGATCTTACCTAAAGTTGCATTAAGGCAACATAAAGGTGATAATTTAAATTACAAAATACATTAGGTTATGCCACGATGGTACATAATTAAAATGGATCAAACACTTAAAAAGCGAAATTTAAAGATGAGTTTGATGAACTTAATCTGCATACTAGATAGAAAAGACAGATGAAACTGCGCAATACACTAAAAAACAAAAGCAATCGTGTAAACCTGACAAATAGAAAAATACTAGACTGAAGCGGCAAATAGAAAATTGAAGAGAAAATATAAAATTCCACAAAAAAATATAGAAAAACGTTTAAAACATTATTAAGGTACCAAGGTGTAATATCATCCACACAAACAATGTTATTACTATTAATAGCTTGTTGTATTTCGAAAGCTTCAACTAGGACACATTTTTTGAAATTATTAGTTGGGAAAATAAGCTGAAAGTCTTTGGAGGGATCAAAATCATGAAGGTTTTCTAAAAGATGAAGTGCGAAAGCAGATTTAAATGCGAATGGATCTATAGAGTAGTTTATTACACCTCAGAGCCCTAAGATGTTTTTTATGTCTGCCAGAACAGGAACGGGAGGTTCTACCGATGTATATGGTACCACCATCATTATCGTTGTCGCAAGTGGTACAAGTAAATTTATAGACATCGCTGTTGTCGATAAAGGGAGATTTATCCTTGATATTGACTAAGGATTTATTAAGAATTTAAAGTTATTAAAAGATACTTTGATATTGTATTTTTTGAAGATATTGGCGATAGATTGGGATGGAGGGCCAATATAGAGAATGCTAACGTAAACGGAAGAAGTAGGAGTAGGAAGGAGGGTAAGGGCTGAATTGAAAAGGATGTTGTGTCGTTTTAATTTCTTATTGTCAATTTTTTTGACCATGGAGAGGGGATAAGCATTATCACGAGCAATAAGATTAATAATATCAAGTTTTTTGAGAAATTTGTCATAAGAAAGAGGAACAGAAAAAAAGCGATAGAAAACACTATGGCAAAAGGCAAGTTTGTGACCAAGCGAGTAATTGGATTGGTACGGGGTGATGTTATTGGTGTGAGTAGGTTTACGATAAATCTCATAAATAATGGAGTTGTTAACCAAGGATATGCGCAAGCCAAAAAAAGAAATGGAGTTGTTATTGTTGCATTCCATAGTACCAGTGAGGCGAGGATGTATGGAATTAATAAAATCAAAAACATTTTTGAGATCGTTCTTAGAACCTTTGAAAATGACAAAAGTGTCGTCAACATTACACTAATAGGAGATAACATGAGTAAAAAAAAGGTTGTTCTTAGCAATAAAATTGATTTCTAAATGATTCAAGAAGATTTCGGCTATAAGAGGGCTAAGACTGCCCCCATGGGTAACCATCATTTTGAGTAAAGTATTGATTAATAAATTTAAATAATTTTGCTTAAGGCAGATGTCAAGGAGATTGTAAAGCTGAAGATCATGACTGTCCGTAACATCAGATTCAGAAACCATATCTTTAATTATGAGTAAACATTCGTTGGGGGGTACTTGGGTAAATAGATTGCAAATATCAAAGCTGGCCAAAAGGAAATATACAGAAAATAACAGCTTAAAACACGGTAGGTGTTCTTGCGTATCTTATACAGGGTTGTTCAAAAGTATGGAGTACTGGTTATGATTGCTTAAATACTGATTTCACAAAAAAAATAGTTTAGATAAAGCCTTTTATTACATTTTTATCTACCTATCTGCATATTTACATTTTTTACCAATGCTGTAAGCGCTTTGGCACGGTTATTATTTTCTTTAAATAGCACCCCACCTTTTTTTTGCATTCATGCGCTACATCAGTTTTTCTCTTTTCAACGGTATAAAATTTATTTAAATATTATTCTATAAAATCAATATTTACGCCACCAGAACCTTTTTACTCCATACTTTTGAACAACCCTGTAGGAATAATTTTATTATGTTGAAAATGCACAAATGTAATTTTCTTTTTTGCTATATACGCAGTGTCTCCTAAGTACGTACGGAAACTTCATTTGTTGATTCCTTTGGGTTATTTCATGAAGAAAAGTTTATGAACATATGTCCGAAAATACTTTTTTTACGAAGTTACGACTCTCTGAAGAAAGAACAGTCTAATCACTTTTTTGTCGATAACTGTCGCAGCAGTACTAACAATAGTCCTAATCATATCCACTTTTCAACAAGCTATCGAGTAGGTGTCATAGGTCACCTGCTCTCATGCCATATAGCTCATACAACTGATTTGCTTAATGTCATATGTATAAAAAAACGATGGATTGCAAATAAATAAAAAAGTAGTTGCACTAAAATTTTGAAATTTTATATTTGAGCACTACTGATTTAGCTTAGTGTTTCTACTAATTCTTATTCTTCATTCGAAAGAACACAAAAAAGATGCACCTGGTGGAAGTTTTCGAGATAATTGAAGTTTTATGAAAAATCAAGTTGCCACAAAGGTCCGAATGTTTTCTTAGATGCGAACATAGTTAGTACAAGCTTTGAAGATAATTTCTATACATTGATACAAAAAAATAAATTTTTTAAAACATGGGTCCGAAAATGCTTCGTTACGTACCCACCGCTTACTAAAGAGGTAACAGTTTGAATTCTTGAAATTTACCACTTTCGGAGACAGTACCTCTGTAACAAAGCGTTTCTGCACAAATATTTATAGGAACTTTTTCATCGTGTTCATGTGCGAAACTCGCTCTTAAAGTTTGTGAAAACTATGTATATTTTTTGAGAAAACACTTAGACTCCCATGGAACTCGATTTTACAAAACCATCGAATTAGGTCGTTGCACCTATTTTTGAAATTTCGTCTAGGTATTTTTTGTATCCAAGTTTTAGGGTACGTACCGGGTGATCGTAAAAAACATCTTTCAGAGCAGGCCCTGACCGAAGTGTTAAAGTAGGCAATACTTAATATAAGCCAATTGTCAAATGTTGACAGCTGTAAAAATTTTTGGTTAGATAGTAAGTTAAATGTATGTAACCAAAAATTTTTACAGCAGTAGCTTACACAAAAAATGATTAGACTGTTATTATTTCTGACGGCTCTAACTCCGAGAGAGAATATTTGGACATATGGTTGTACAATCTTTTGTTAATGAAATAACCCACAGAATTACCTCCTGAAGTTCCTGTTCGTACGTGCACGTTTAGTGTGCATTTTAACTGTTTAACTGCGTATTTCACCTGAATATATTGCATATAAATCCGGCCTTTATTAACGAAGTATAACAGGTGCCTCTAGAGTTCTGCACTATCTTTGAATAAAGTTTGCATAAACCCCAGGACATGATTTAATTGAAGTTATGCCTGACCTCCGACCAGTTTGATTACAGATACAATTCTATATAATAATTGATGAGCGTGTTTCCCAGCGTTACCTGTATAATTCAATTACAATATTTAGATCTTATCTTGAATTGGAGCTACAGTGCTGTTATAATTTATAAAACATAGCTTAAGTCGTATTGAATGTATTTTAAAGACGGTTAATCATGTCATTTCAACTGCATATATTTTCCCCGTTTTTATGACTGATTGCTACCTAATATTAAACATGATGAAAATCTTATTACCCTGGGCTGGGTATTACATAATTGCGTTTTTAAAATTTAATCCAAGCTTCTTATAGCAACGGCAACAACGCATATGCCCTTATCAAAAGTATTAATTGTAAAAGTATGTATGATTTTGAGATAACTCCTGCAGTGACGCTTAAATCTCTGTCCAACAAGCGCATAAATGACAAACTTAATAAAAATAGATGAGCTTTCTATACATGCGGATGGCGACTATTCAACCAATGTTAAGATTTTTCTTCGCGTAGAAGGTATTATTAATTAACTTACTAATTTGATCTTTTCGGGCAAATAAATAGGTACCATAAAATACTAAATTATGAACTCCAAATCATTAAACCGATTCGTGAGAAAATGAAATGTACAAAACATAGTACAGAATTCTAATCCTGCATTATTCATGTGTTCGTTTAAAGTTTAGTTCAATATTGCGGTTATTAAAGAATAGAAGCTGGTGGTGCAATAGCAATAAGAAAGTTTGTGGAGGACTAACAATGGTTTATTCATCTCAAACGCATTTTAAAGGTTAAAATGATATATTGCAAGTCAGGAATGAATTTGACAGTTTAATGCCAACTAAGTCAACTAATTAAATTTTTAGTTGTCGATGAATTTTACAAGCAATTAGCGGCAGGACTAAAATTAAATACCAATAACTTATGCCAAATTAAAACACTAAATTATCATAAAAATCCTAACTAAAGTTTTTTGACGATTTTACAGTTTTGAAGTTAATTAAAGTAAATATAAACATAGCCATCACAAGCACTGCAAATTCTCTGGTGAAAATTTTCCGTTTAAAAATTGTACATACACAAAGATTTAAAATTATTATTCATTTACGTCACTGATGTCATACTTGTCGCTTTTGATGGCTAAGCGGCATTACGTAAAATGTATTCCATTGTGTACATTCATTTCCACATGTGAAATCGTTCAGCGCAAAACGGTTCACAACAAAACCTCTACTTTGTCATTGTCCATTGACCGTAATTCCAACAAGTGGAATAAAAGAGTTAAATTTTATATGGCTCTGTGCAAAATATCCTGAATAATCGTAAAAACGTGCATATATTTTTGCGAGCTTGAACGATATTTTATACAACCCCGTTTTTTGAAGATGAAGAAAAATCTGACAGAATATATGTACCCACCATTCAATTAAATACAGATCGGTCATAACACGTCATCAGCGTCAGTAAATTTTACCCTTCAATACGAGGCGAAGCAGCTGCAAATTAAACACTGCTGCAACTGCTAACGAGCACAGAGAGGGTTAATTTCTCTGTAATTAAGTTGCACATTCTCGTTATATTTCCTTCTCCGTAGTATATGAGATTAATTGGATGGTGACAGGACCTACACGTTATCGAACTTCTAAAGATGAAAATTCAAAACTAAATACGAAAAACTCAACGTGAACTTCATCTAAATGTTTGATGTTTTATTTTTTTCACATAAGGTATAACTGGCCATTGGCAATCAAGATATCTAAGAATAACACATTTGTCCAGTTTCAATTTTACAAAATTTATTAGTAAACCAAGTATCGTTACATTCAGTCCTGCCATATTATTGAAACCCTTATAGGCAGCTTTCACAGCCTTGACACGTCAACGCTGGTGCCAAATTTATGATATATACTATGAAAACTTCATCGATTTAATTATAAAGTTTAATGGGGATTAAGTTTGAACTACTTCAAATGTGCTGCTTTGAGCACCAATAAACTGGTTGATATTGAATTTCAAGCTGCATATTCGGATTTCCAGAGAAATGCACTTTAGACTTAGTAGTGCAGAGGGATTATTTAAAAATAGAAACTCGATGCATAGTCGAGCTGAAATAACGGAAGTACTTAAATCGGAAATGACGGCACGCCGTATGCACAGCGTTCATAATACACATATTAAAAATGCAGCGAATATCGAGCAATGCAATGAATATTTTCAATGTGTTTCATACTGCCAGCTCGAACATTTTTAGGAGGTATTTTGTTACAAACAGCAGAATACTGAAATAAATTTTAAATTCTGTAAGATTTTTATTTATAGGTACAGTTTAAAGAAAGAAGAACAGTTGTACGTTTATGCTTGCAAATGTATGACACGCTAGAGATTCACATATTTTTCTAAATAATTAATTTTACTAAATTTGTTTTTTCTATAAATATATTTCTCCAAGAACACATAACAGGAGGAGATAGACATTCATGTAGCTCAATCTTTGACAAACTTTACTATTGCCATAGCTAAAAGATCTAAGAAAATTGCTTTTTATTCTAAATTAAAACAAATAGATACATCAAAATGTCATGAAGCTGTTTCATGTTAAATTAAGGGTGAACTAATTTAAAAAAAGTTTTATTTCTTCCGCTGTCGGCAACCTCCATTGTCCAAAATTAGCTCTTTTAGTTATTTCTGATGATTTATTGGTGTTGTTGAACAATGTCATTTAATCTAACTTTGAAATTAGTAATTACGTACTTATTAAAGTACTATATCGTATAAAAATGGTTATAAGTAACAATAATTTAAAAAAAATTGAGACATAGGAATAAGTGCATTTAAGATGTGCTACTATTTTTTATTAGTACTTAAATGATTTTTTTATTGTCTTATTGTACTTGCATATCTCAAAGAATTCGTATTATTGAGCAAATACTTCATGGAAAAAAAACTAAACTCTTTTACTATTGTAAAAAACATTTACTTAAGTTTTAAGTGATTACAGTACTAATGCTTTATTTTTTACAGCACCTAAATCTAAAGTCTTAAATCCGGCGAAAAAAACATCCTCATGAATCTTGACTATGAAATTCTTAATTCCTTACTAGGCTGTAAGGAATTAAGTATTTCATAGTCAGGATTCATGAGGATGTTTTTTTCGCCGGATTTAAGACTTTAGATTTAGGTGCTGTAAAAAATAAACTAAAATTAATTTTCGACCATTGTTTAAGATTTTTAGTAATAGTTATGTCAATTTAATACATGTATAGTACCGGAAACCGTGAGCTATGCCTTACGATGTTGTTGTTGTTGTTGTAGCGGACCGCGGATCCAAGTTCTATGAATTATTCAGCAATTGTTGCAATGGTTTCTATACATATATTAAATCGAAATCCCTTCAACCTGTTTCAACGTGAAAGCGATAGGACTGCAGCTACCTTAGCGGCGCGGCATGCGTATAATTTTTTTAGAGTTACTAAAAACTAAGCAAAGTGTTTTTTCTGAACTGCCAAATACTTTAAACATTGTTGATTGTCATATATTCAAAAGTATTTTAATATTAACGTTTCACACCCGAACATTGACTGCAATAACGTGCCACCCTTTCTACTACTGTATCGAGAGCATAGCTGCACAATAGTCATATTATAAAAACCTACTACTTGATACTGAAGCTTACACATAAAAATAATGGTATAAAATTTTTTTAAATCAGATTTTTTTAGAGATATAAGACAAATTCGTCCGCCTAAAATTGGGTGGGGGAAGAAAATTATCTCCCTTATTTTTGCGACACCTAACAATTCATTTGTGAACTTTATGTTACTACAAATTTTAAATAAAATTATTGCATCGTCTCCCGTTTATTAAATAGAGATATAAATTTTCGATTTAAAAAATTCATACAAGACAACTTTCGTTTGAAAATTTAAACACCACAATTTTTCATTTATGATTAATTTTTTTACATAGTGACATTGTCTTTTCCTAGGGTTATAATAGTATCAAATTCCATCCCTACCCGTCAACTCGTTTTTGAGTAATATGATGGCGGTAAAGTCACAATTTTTAAAAATTCGTAGCGGCTGTCATGTTAATGCTAGTACGTTCAAAAAAGAACATTTACTTTGCTTTAAGGTCTTCTGTCAGATACCTTTACTTAATTTTAAGTATTTGGTTTTTGAAAAATAATGCTATTAAAAAACATGTCAAACTTCTACTTTCGAAACGTTTATTTTGTAAATTTCGGAAAAACGGAAATACGCGTTTTGGATTACAAGGAACCCAAAAAAGTGGTTTTAAAAAAATGTTCTGTCTGTTGGAGGGTGCGTAGGTGGGTGGGTGGGTGCGTGAGCGGGTGGGTGGGTGCGTTCGTTTCTTTATATCCCCGGAACCCCTTCACCGATTTTTATAGGATTCGGTGTGTAGAAGTGGTTTAGTTGCAAGTAAATCTTTGTAAGGTTGCTAATCGGAACCGGAACCGGAAACGGAAGTTAGACCTGTTTCTTTGGTATAGATTTTTTTTTTAAACATTTTTCTGAAATTTTGTAGTGCATCTAAAGACAAATCAAATGCTTTTTTTAATGCCATATCTTCAAAATTAAGGCCGCTCAAATTTTTGAAAATTTTAGCTTTAATGCCCGACTACACAAAAACAAAATATACAATTAATACGAATCATTATATTATTTAATAGTTTTTACTAAGTATAATCATGTGACGTAAGAACATTTTTGGAAATTTGAAAATTGTAATATACTAGCGGCTCAAAGACTTGGACATTTTCAAAAATTTTTCCACAAAAACTGCCCAAATTATTTTTTTAAACTTTCTGAGCCGATAGAGCTTGCAATGAACTACAAATTTATTGTTTACTTAACTCCCAAAATTTCCTATGACGCTCTGTAGGAATTTTGAAAAATTCCAAATATATTTAAAAACGCAAACGCTGATGGTTATTAATTTTAATCAGTTTGATAGGCCATTTGAAGTACTTTATTAGGATCTGCAAGAATTTTCAATTATTACAAAAATTAAGAAAGATATGTGTTTTCCGACAGTTACGTGATTTTAACTACATCTATCAATTAGCTGTAGTTACAAAAATATTTTTTATTTTTTGCTTGTTTTGAATAACTCTTAAAATAAAGCTTTTACAGCTATTTTAGTTCGAAGTCCGAAACGCATCTAATCAAATGTAAGACGCGGTCGGCTGCCATGCTACTGTTCTATTCGACTGGCCAAAATTATAGCGCTATACTTTCGACGGTACACGATATCGTATTGCACAGGCTGTCGCAAGTTCAAATCGACACTGGGGCGTTGTTATTATTTAATTATTTTACTTGTTTTAATATATGTAAAAATAATGTTATTTACTTAGTTATTGGCGCTCCAACATTTAAAACGTAAAAACGTAACGTTAACGTAACTAACGCCTTGAGGCTGTAGCGGGCTTTTACCGGCTGCATTAGATGTAAATTTCCACCACTTTTTGATGCGAGAATATTTAAAACGTAAAAAGTATGGAAAAGTACCAGCGACCTGTTTTGCTCGTTCCCATCAAAATACAAAATTTGTAATTTTGGATGAAATCATTAATAAACGTATATATGAAGGTAAAAAAGCGTAGGGCGCCGGGTTTAGCTAGTTCTGCGAACTGCTAGACGCAGTTTGTTATTGGTATTATTGCGTGAATCAACAATGCGATAACCAGAATCAACTCAGTTCATTTCATCTCGTAAACCTGAGGTGGTATTTATTATCGCTTGTAACGTAAATTCGCCATGTAGTCGCATTAACGCCAGAGACACTTTTATTTCTTACCTGTAATAAACAAACAAAAATTGTTTAATTTAAACCTGCTCAATTTTATTAATTTCATTAAAATAAATTGATACATTACTGTTTATGTTTGCCGATCATCTAGAATGAAAGTACGCCATAAATAACAAATCATAGCTATAGTAGTGACGGAAAATATAAGCAGTTATCGTAAACATACAATAAACTCGAGTGGAGTTGCAAGGAACCGCCGCCCGTAGTGTTATAGTTATAAATTTGGCGATATGAAAAAGACCTTCGTGTTGTTATGGTGAGACAGTTACGAACTTCATATAGATAAAGACGTAAAACTCATTCTTAACTCTATTGAGTTCAAGATAAGAAAATATCAAATGTTTCCACTGATACCTTCTAGTATACAAAGAACGACCTTATAGTTCATTTTTAAGGAATCACAAGTGCCGATTTTTTGTCAAAATAAAACATCAAATCAATAATGTATAAAGGGCTGGTTTTGATTTCCGGAAATTTACCGCTTGAACTGTTGAGTTGTTTTTCGCTACGACAATCACCACGAGTCGAAGACGAGTGCTGACGTTCTTGTAGAAAAAAAAACAACGAGACATTCCAGAAGGTAAATTTTCTTAGAAAATCAAAACCAGCACGAATTATATTCAGCTAGGATCTCGCATTTTATGTTTGAAATTTTATTTTAAAAATGGCAATTATTTATTTGCGTTGTGACTGAGGAAACAAAACGGAAACATGGAAAAAATTTAATTCACGGTGGCGATTTTTAGAAATCATCATGGCGAGATGAATTTCCAGGAAATCAATGTCAGATTATCAGATAAGCTAAAAATATTCAAACCTGAATGGTTACAAATATAAGATGTGAAAACTTATCTAATTTCCAAATAAAATAAATATTTGAAATTCAAATTTCTTCATAACACACTGTCAAAAGGCTTCTAACATTAGGACGAAAATATTCTCAATAACGTTTTTTAATCTTGTAAATATTATTGTTAATATTCTTTGTGTGTTTATCTATTCCGTATATGTAGTTTTTATGTTTACACTTATGTTTCTTGAGTTTAATACATGGACTGTTTGCAAGAACCTATATAATCCTTATCTTACTGAATAAACGTTGGTTAAACGATTTATTTCTATAATATTGCTTGAATACATGTTTTCAGCTGACTGTCGAAGATGCCGAATTACAATATTTGGAAAGGATTTATTTCAAAGCAGAGCGCTGGATACGCAACTGTATTACTGTAAGATGTAGGTTGAAAGAGAGCATCGACTATCAAACGAAAAGCTTTGTTATTGGTTCTGTTTATTTGAACAAGGTAGGTTTGAGAGTTGGTCTTTTAATATCCCTTTTTATGTGCTCGTTATTTCCTTAGGGACGGTACGCTGGACTCTTTAAACATTTCAGAGTGCTTGAGAAGACCAAATAGAAGGCAGTAAAAGGACACATGTTCCTATTCCGGGTCCAACGAGCTGGAAAACAGATCCTCTCATGCATAATGCAAATCCTGGATCGCTGTTTTGACCGCGACCTCTGACCCGGGTCACTCTTGAGGTGTACCATCACCACTCACTACTCACTAAAATTTCAATTCAACCATTAATTTGTAATAAACTGAAGTAATGGTTTTACCTAAAGTAAATGAAATGCTGCTTTCGCTTCTTTGCCGCGTAAAACTGCTTTGTTTATTAGCTGATTATACAATTTTGTTATTACATAATGCTACTTTGAAGAACCTTTAAAGTGTCGTTCTAATAGATAACACTCAACTGTCATTTAATATACCATAATTACTTAATCCTATCTACTCATTCTATATGACACCTGATGAAGGTTTCATTTGTTCGTTTGCTGTTTCACGCAAGGGGGACATGCGTGATACCAACTGAATTAGATGGCATCTTGAATTTTCATGAACTTCCGTGAAACTTTCATTTATTCTGTGGATCCCTGATGGTATTCACCAGTTCTTTCGTTTATAGAGTAGTAGACAGTTTACACACTGAATACGTCGCCGCTTTTAAAGAACATATCTGATATATTATGAAAACAGAATAACAAAGTACAGATAAGTAAATAAACAAAAAACATTTTTGGGGCACTAATATTGCAGCAGCTAACAAACATTTGATAATAAATTTTAGGCGATTTTGTGTCAACCTATTGCAATGTATTGTACACCAACATTATAAATGATTTTTGAATAAAATACTTTATTTTACTTCAACAAGATTCTTGAAGTAAAATAATAGTATGTTATAATACAAGTGTATAAGCAAGCCTTTAAAGCACGCGCGACGGGTTTAAAAGCCGAGTGCCTCTTAAGGGAGCAGTGCTTTAAAGGCTCTTATACACGTGTATTATACGCTATTTTTTATTATACCTGCACTACAATCTGAAAATTATAAAAAAAAATATAGAAACGGTTAGCAATTGTTGTTGTTTCCTTGCTATGTATATTTATTATAAATTTGTCGATTCGTGAAGTTTGTTTCTGGTTACCTGTGTATTTATCATTGTTCAAAATTTGTAGGTGAATTTGTTGTTACCTAGGCAACTGTAAAGCACTAGTGCTTTAAAGGCCCAGTTCTGCACGCCTTTTAGTTTCAAAAACAGAGATTATGATTCAGGTTTAATAAAATGGTATATTATAATACAAGTGTATAAGCAAGCCTTAAAAGCACGCGCGACGGGTTTAAGAGCACGAGGCGAAGCCGAGTGCCTTTTAACGGAGCAGTGCTTTAAATGCTCTTATACACGTGTATTATACGCTATTTTTTATTATACCTGCACTACATTCTGAAAATTATAACAATGAAAGGAAATTGAAATCCCGTTTTCAAAGTAATCTGTGTCATTAATCGTTGATATAGAAACGGTTAGCAATTGTTGTTGTTTCGTTGCTATGTATATTTATTATAAATTTGTTGCTTTGTGAAGTTTGTTTCTGATTACCTGTGTATTTATCATTGTTCAAAACTTGTAGGTGAATTTGTTGTTACCTAGGCAATTTAAAAGCACTAATGCTTTAAAGGCCCGATTTTGCACCAATTTTAGTTTCAAAAACAGAGATTATGATTCAGGTATAATAAAAAGTATTTTATTTATAAATCAATATGAACTTTAACGAAGTAAATCTAGAACTTTATAAATTTATATAATTTTTAAAATGTAGGTACTAGATTGAAAATTGTAACATATTTCCAGTGATTTTCAAACTCGTTTGTTTAACCCTTTATTTAAGTTTGGAAATTTTACCATTGCACACCATAATTTTTTATTTAATATACAGAGAACAATGACGTTGTCTCAATGTTTTTATTGTTTAAAATATTAAAAACCAGGTTATTTTAATTGTTATACTCTAAAAATATTTATACTTTGTCAAACTAACTACGCAAGTAACATTTAACACAAGCTTTTACCTTCAACAGCGTGAGATATGAAAATATTGCACAGTCAAAAATGAAATGTTTTGAATGGACAAAGTATTTCCAAGACCTAATCTACGAGTCAAAAGCGTTAGGGGAACATGAGTGTCCGGAGAAAAAAATTCGCATGCCGGTTTACGCAGTGATTACGTTGATTACCGAGGAACGCAGTTCAACGTATCCACCGACGGAGTGGTATTTGTCAACAATTTTTCTTCGTGTGCACTTCGGTTTCATTAAGAAAAGCTCTAGATCACTTTCTGCTTTACTCTGTATTTAAGTCGAATTTTTATGCATATATTTCTTTACTAGTAGTAATACTCAACAATTACATTATATTTGTATTTTTATTTTATATTTCTATATATACTCATTATTCCAAGACACGCTAAAGCTAGTCTTCTGAAGTATCATAGAGATAGCTTTAAAATGATGTGATACTGAATGGACCCAGTCATTTGAGGGAGTGTACGTCGCAGTACTTCTAAAATGCACATTGTTATATTACTTGTTTAATAAACAGCATTTTTTTAACTCAAGTGGCATTGGTTCCATATTTCTAAACTAAGCGTCTTCTTAACAAAAATTTGTACAAAAAGCTTGGTACTCTATGAAAATTGAGGTTGGTCCGCTCAAACACAAGCGGTCAGATGGGTGCTTTTATTAATTAAATTATATAAAAAACTGCAGAATCTTATTCTACAGCATTCCGTTTACACAGGCGAAATAATTATATTGCCTCTTTCTTCTTCAGTTTTTTGTTGTTTTATTTGAAAGCTTAATTTAGACCAGAGAGATAAAGTAAAATGAAATATGAATCTTTCACTACACTTTTCTAAATGGGTCGATTCGTACAACGATGAGTGAGATTCAGACATTTCCCTAATGAATATTAGATTATGGGGAAAAGGGCACCGAAATCTTATTTAATTTTCCCAAGTCAATAATTTCTATCATGCCATCCCCCACTCCACTCTACTATAATTATTAGGAAGAGAATGTAATTTTCGTAAACATGAATTTGAGTTTTGTAATCAAGTTAATGTGTAAAGATTAGTAATTTCACAAACATTAAACTCTGTGAAAATAAGGTCGGTCTATCCATGTGATGACGGTATGGTCGGAAAAAAGTGGTTACACAAAGATTAATAAATTAGTTTGAGAAAAGTTTTCAAATCGTATTCTACTACTTTCAACCAGTTAAATCATACCAGCAAAAAAAGTTTTTAATTTCTCCATTAGCCAATTTTCACAATTTTAGTTTTTTTTTCGTATACATATTGTCTATTTTAGATAGAACATCAGTAAACTTAGATAAAATTTGCCTAATTAGGGGAGCAATAAAATGGTGATTGTTTTTCCATAATAAATTTTGGATTTAACTGTAGACTATAAATACATACTTTCTTTTGTTATCGTTTCTGGTAAACGCATTGTTCTTATTAAATTGAATATTTCTAAGTAAAGTTACTGCTCAGTCTTAATAAAATTTACCCACCTTTCTGAATTATATGGGTTAAAATTATAAATTATCGTTTTTCAGCTAGATTAACAATATTAAGACTGCTACAACGAACAATTTTGAAGAAAGCATTAAAACTAAAATGCTGAAAGCCACACAAAGAGCCGATTTAGAAAGTAAAAGAAATACTTTGTCTAATTAGTATATTGTATTGACCAAATTCTTTTATTAATAATTAAAAGTGCGATAAATATTTATTGTATCATTATTAGCGATATTATTTGTAAAAATGAAACCTATGTTCTATGGATATCCAATTCGGATTTATTATAGAGCTCCGATGAGGATGTCCTAGGGACGACCACAGTTGTGACGAACTACGTATGAACGTCTGTAGGATTCTCGTGATCTCAAATAGATATCCTATGGAATTCCATAACAACCATTAGGGATGTTTTTGCTATTTGGCAACGTTTTTCGTTATATTTTTTTTATAACATTTACAATATGAACAAAGATATTTTACTCTAAAGGAATTATACTCTTTCTGTTTTTCCTTGTATATAGCAGGCCATGACTATTTTGGAAAAAACAAAATCATCGTTTGGAAATTTATAGTCGGCCAAATAAAAATTCGACTTATTTTATATGACTACCTAATTAATTCTTCTATGATTGGTGGACTTTAATTAGCAATAACTCAAAAAGTATTCTAGTTGGAAACATTTTTCATGGACAAATCGAGCCTATTTAAGGAAAAGAATTCACAGTTAAGAGCTCCTCCGCCAGTTCTAGGACACCCTGTATGAAAAAAAAACGCTGAAACATGTTATGAAAGAATTAAATTTAAGGCGTATAAATTTAATAAACAGACAACACAAAACATACTTACAGAAATTTTAAACATGTTTCATCTGTACATTTACAATTACAATAAAATGTCATAAACTGCTTGTTGCACCTATATTTTTTGTATAAAAAGAAGATCACTTTTACTATTAAGAACAAGCTGGTGTCTCATCGTCATCAAGTAGTGCAAGTGCGCCTCGTGACCAAAGTTCGTGATATTTACTGCCATTATTGCATACTCTAAGGCAGGTCACATCACGATTGTATCAATCTAAGTTGGCTGATCGACGTGACTTGTGGTCCTCACAATACCGGCGCATTATTAACAATTACCCAGAATTTATGGATGTCGTTACGATAAGAATTTATCCTTATTATAACACCGACGTTGAAGGCTTGTGGGATTACGCTTTGTATAAATTCTTGACCTGACCTCTGATAGCTTATTGTAATTTACTAATTTAATTAATTTCAAACAGCATATGGTGAAGACGAATTTACGCGTAACATCTTCTTTGTTGTATGCCTCCGTGATCTTGAACATTTTTATTTTATATTTAGGCTACGCTGAATTTTTACTCATGGGGTACGCACAGCAGTGATATTGTTAGCTTGACTCACAAACCCCTTGGCTTTTACGATTAAGGATGGGATACAATAAGAATAGTTTAATATAAATTTTATTTATCTTTTCGTTAACGTGGTACCCCATGTCATGCTTTTAGAAAAGTATACCCGATAGATTGTAAAGGCAGGTCAGTAGAATTTCAGAAAATATCTCCTTGGAATAATTGAATGCATGGTCTGTTAAAGGTTTTTAAAGCACACCTATTTTAGCAATACACTTGGTTGAATATAGACTAATATTTCATTTACTGTACCTATCTTGTATTAGATTTAGAGGATTTTAGAGAATAGGCAGCAATATACTGTAGTGTTGAGTAATAATAATAAGCATCTGCAAAGTTCACTGAGGTTGATATATCGCTCACAAGACAACCAAACAATACCGATCCAAGCACGGATCCTTGCGGAACACCAGCTGTAACATTCTTGGTTTTAGAATTGTCCGCTTAATGCTTGATCTTTAAGGTGCCTTTTACACATGTATATTCATTTGGTGCATTACTAACCGTATTAATTTACTTCTAAAACCAACACCAAAGTAAATTCAAAAAATTGTCGAACAACGTCGCTGGTATTTTTCTATATTTTTTACATTTTAAATATTCTCGTGCCAGTAAATGTCTGAGGAACATTGTTTTAACAAAAATTTAAAAAAAAAAGTGAAAGAAGTAAAAAAGGTAACACCCTAGCGGCAGTTTCAACTTGCTATTAGCCTGTGCAATATGATGTCTTACCGTAGCTGTAAGAAAAGTGAACAACTGTAACTTTGACTACACTGCGCGGATGCAAGGTATCAATAAAGGTGCAAAAAATGTAAAATGTATTTCTGAACTAAAACTAATTAACAGGCGTAGTTCACGTAACTTCCGGAAAACGCGTTGTTGATATTAAACGGTACAGTTCTTTTTCTTAATTTTTAAAATGGTGTGAAATTATTTTTTGTTGTAATAAACTACTTCATCAAATAGTATAGTCAACTGTTTAAAGTTTATAAATATTGATTTAGAATTTAAAAGATAAGTAGAAAAATTAATTAGTAGTTACTATCTTCGACCCACAAACTTAAAAAAAAATAGTGTTGACAGTTATGATTAAAAATTGTTTGAAAATTTTCAAATTTTAGAAAACCTGACATTTTTTATAGTTTCATATTTCCATAAAAAAGCATCAGCATACTTAATAGGGGCTATTAAATAACAATAATTTTTATAAATTCTATATTTTGTTTATTAGTAATCGGGCATTAAAGTCAACATCTTCAAAAATTCGTAGCAAATTGTCCATTTCGATCGATGTTATATACAATTAAAAGCATTTAATTAAACGTGTAACGCTGTTTCTACTTAACTTTCAGAAAAACACTTATAGAACTATGTAACGCAAGGGACATTTTTTGTAGGTACTATTAATTTATTTATATTATCAATTCTATTTAATTCTATTAAACGTTAATAGTTGTAAATTTTAAACAGTTTAATAGACTATTTGAATAAGTTTATTAAAATTATAAATAATTTTAAACCATTTTAAAATCAAAAATAAATTGATACTTGTTAATATCAACAACGTAATAATAATAATAATAATAATAATATTTCATTTAATACGTAAGTCACTATTACATGTAAGTGAATGTATTCGTCAAAAAATAACGTGAAACATAAAAATGTACATAACTTATAAAAATACATAGCTACAACCTAAGACATAATAATTATTTTTAAAAGTTTGCCACAATTATACAAATTCTTGTAAAGAATAGCAACATTTTTCTATTAGAAATAGTTTAACAGTTTTTTTGAATAAGATAACATTTTTGATGTTTTTTATGTATGTCGGCAAACTATTGTACACTTTCAGACCTAGATAGTTTGGTGAATTCTTAATTAATGTGAGCTTGGTTAAGGGTATATGAAAATCAAGTTTTTGTCTTGTATTTAACTGATGTACTGCTTCGTTTGCGGAAAATTTAGATTTGTTGTTGTGTACGTACACGCAAAGTTCCATTATGAATATACTAGTTAAAGTTAGAATCTTATACGATTTAAATATCTCTCTACAAGAGTAAGTGTTTGCAACACCGGCAATGCATCTGATAATTTTCTTTTGACATATAAAAACTTTTGAAGACAAACTTGAATCTCTCCAAAAACAAACACCGTATCTCAGTCTACTATCAACCTGAGCATGATATAAGTTTAGGAGTTGCTGCTTTGTTAATACCGTCCTAAGATTTCTAAATTGATAAACCACTGAACTTAATTTAGAGCAAAGATAAGTGCAGTGGTTCCTCCAAGTCAAAAAATTGTCAAATTCGAGACCTAAAAATTTTACGTGATCCTCGTTAACCAATAGTGAGTTATTTAAAAATAATTTTAAATTTTCTTTACATTTTTGGCGATTCTGAAAGACCACCATATGAGTTTTAGTTGAATTCAGATAAAGATTATTTTTAGAAAACCATTCATGCACTGTTTGCAGTGACTCATTGCACTTTTCAGTCAATTGTTGACGCGATTTGTCAGAAATGATAAGTGAAGTATCATCCGCATATATTGTGAAATGAACATCTGAACTAATTTTATCAAGATCATTAACGTACATGATAAACAAAACGGGGCCCAAGACTGATCCCTGAGGCACGCCGATGTTAATATCAATGGATTCTGAGTTTACATTTTGGGTGTTGGACCCGTTTTTATGACACACATTTACATATTGTTTGCGATTTCTCAAAAATGATTTTATCCAATTGAGAGGTACTCCCCTTATTCCGTTGTCAAACAGCTTGCGGTAAAGGATATCATGACTAATACAATCGAATGCCCTACTGAGATCACAAAAGAACCCAACAGGGCACTCACCGTTGTCAACATAATCCATAATTTTTTCATAAAAAGAGTTCATTGCAGTAATTGTAGATTTGTTGCTCACGAAACCATGCTGATTGGCAGTTATAATACTGTTTTTGTTTAAAAATTCCGATAATTTTTTGAGAAACGCATATTCAAAAATTTTTGAAAAAACAGATGATATAGCAACTGGACGATAATTTTCTAGTAGCGTGTTTCCTGGCAGCTACGTAATTTCAACTACGCCTACCAATTAGCTCTAATAAATAAAAATAATGTTTCACTTTTTGCATATTTTTGATAACTGTGTAAATAAAGCTGTTATAACTATTTTCGTGGGCGCATTAACTACCTTAGCGCCTTTCACGTAGTAGGAGTGCGCCCGTAAGTAACCAACGCCTTAAGTCTGCAGCGGGCTTGTATCGGCTGGAGATGTAAATTTCCATCACATCTTGACGCGAGAATATTTAAAACGGAAAAGCTATGGGAAAGTACCAGGGACCTGTTCGCCCGTTTCTTTCTGTTGAAACCTAGCACCATATTGTTGTCAGATTGTGCGTTTCTATCCTCATCTATAATTAATTCGTAATTATACGTATTTTGTTGGATTGGTAAGGTTTTAATTAAGGCAGGAGGTTGGTTTGTTAGTTAACATCTAACCAAAAATAATATTCTCACTAACGCTACCGTTTGCCGAGATTGTAACGTTGGTAGGAATATTCATTAATCAATAAATAGCGCGCAATAGAACGATAAAAAGTGTAGTACTGGATCTAGTAGATTTATTTTTTACACGTATTCTGTCAACAAAAGCATAATATACATATAAGCTGTTTTCACCAATACGGAGGAAATTTTGTTGCTAAAAAAACATTTAATTTTAAAATACCGCTAACAGAAAACACGCGATTTCAATTAAAATTCAATAACACAACTATAATGAGTTTAAAACGATGAACTTTAATGTAAATTTAAAAAAATGTCACGGCGTTGTGATAACGTGCGGCGTAACTAGAAAATGCACTCAGGCAAATGATACAGATATGGGGTTATGTAGGACCATACCCTGCTTTCCCCAACCATTGCAATCATTAATTATACCGGTTATTTGCATGTTTGCTTTGTTGGCTTTCTGTTAGAGTGACCACTTCAATGTTTAATGATAACTACGTTGACATTTTATTTAAATTTGAAAGTAATAGTAATTTTTGGTAGCTTTACCGTATAGAACGAATATGCACAACCAGCTATGAGTAACTGGAAATTATGTATGCACGTTTTTTTGTTTTTCTTTAAATTGTTAGGGAGCATAAATAATTAACATTCTACATCAGTTGCGCTACTAAATATAAGTTTTGTTAGAATGTAAAATTGTTACAATAGCTTGCCGATTTTGTGTACGTAAAATTAAGCTCAAGACCATTTGGGAAGAAATAAACAACTAAAAAAAATCCTGGATTAATGTAGAACAAATCCTGAAATTCTTTCATTTCCTTGACTTCGTTTTACAAAATTAAAATCAAATATTATATTTATAAATTCTAGCTTTACTTCGTTTATAGAAAACCTACACAAAAAAACATTATAATACCACACAATTCTTGTAATCATAAAACACATAAATTACCAGCATACATGTCCATGATACAGAGAGCTTTGACGGTCCCTTTAGATGAAATTAATCATAATAGAGAAAGTTCAATTATTAAACAAATTGCATATAGTAATGGTTATAATACTAAACTTATTGATACATTAAACAAAGAAAAAGATTATAAATTAGTCATTCTAAAAATTTTTCCAAGTACGAGTACCCCAACTTCATCTGATACAATTAAGTATGCTTCGATCCCTTCGATATTCTGGTGACAAATCAGAAAAATTGCTAAAATTATAAACAAAACAAATAATATAAAGTAGGTTTTAAAACAACCAAAACCCAAATACACTGTTACTAATACAAACACCTACATAAATCCAATTACGCTAAACACTTACTAGAGCACAATCATTCAATGACATCTAATAACACCATAAAATCTTTACACTTTTGTGATGACAAACGTAAATTAGATATCCAAGACGTTTTTAGAAGTTCACATACATTTAAAAACTGTACCGTTAATGAATGATCACATTGATCTCTCAAATTCACATCTATTGGACATTTTGAAATAAGAAATCAAGTCATCTTCAGACGATTACCGAGATCAAGTCTCCAAGTTCTATTGCTATAACAACACTAACTGTTTACTTTTTCATATAACCTTTGACAATCGCATGTAAACATGCCGAAATACGTATAAGGTTGAAATAAATAAATATGGTTGAAGTAATAATAGTATATTATGCAACAAGTTTTAGAAACGGCATTTTAGTCACGAGTTTTATTAGGTACGAGCGGAGCGTAGCGGAGCGAGTGCTTATTAAAACGAGTATCCAGAAAAGTTTCTAAAACGAATTGCATACTATACTTTTTCTACGACCATCACAAAAATACTAAAATTTGGAAATTATTTTATTATCTTAAGCCATATTAATTATTTTGACAGATTGATGACAAGTGACGACTAACTTGATTTTCAGTTGATTTTCAATTGATTTTTGCGATTAAAAACCTAGAGCTAACTTCAGCCCGTGACTAAAGCGCACAATTAAAAACCTAGAGCTAACTTCAGCCCGTGACTAAAACGCACAAAGTCACAGCTTGTCGAGGTGTGTTTAAAAGGTCACTTAGCGTCACGGAAACATATGCGATAAACGGCATTTTAAACATGGAAGTAGAAAATAGTATATTATGCAACAAGTTTTAGAAACGGCATTTTAGTCACGAGTTTTATTAGGCACGAGCGGAGCGAGTGTTTATTAAAACGAGTGTCTAGAGAAGTTTATAAAACAAATTGCATACTATACTTTTTCTACGACCATCACAAAAATACTAAAATTTGAAAATTATTTTATTATCTTAAGCAATATTAATTATTTTGACAGATTGATGACAAGTGACGACTAACTTGATTTTCAGTTGATTTTCAATTGATTTTTGCGATTAGTAACCTAGAGCTAACTTCAGCCCGTGACTAAAACGCACAAAATCACAGCTTGTCGAGGTGTGTTAAAAAGGTCACTTAGCGTCACGAAAACATATGCGATAAACGGCATTTTAAAAATGGAAGTAGAAAAAGTATTTTATGTACCTATAATCAATAAACATTCTATGGTGACTTAACATTGTGTAATAGTGGAAATTTAAAGAGGGAAATGAAGATGCTCTTTTAAAAGCACGTCTTTACCTACCTACTAAGCTTTAGCACTAGACGTTTACATATTCAGCACAGTTCAGCAAACAAGCAACTCACCATCATTCTGAATTGAAATTAAGCTGTTAACTGTTTGGCGTTTCTTCGTGTATTATTACAGAAGGTAGTTTTATTGTGACAGTTAGTAAGATTGTAGTAGACATATTTGGTCGTTTGAAATTGCATAAAATATGTTATTTGCATATTTCTTCTAGTGTGTAAAAGTAACGAAAATTAAAATAAACTTTTGAAACACCAATACCTGTATTGACTACTAGTTATTCATTATTGTGCGACAAGCTGGAGCAGCAACAATTTGTCCAAAACTATGTTCAACTTTTAGAATTAAAACTATTACATATTGTATTTATTATTCAAACAAAAATAGATATTTCTACATTAATAAGAACGAACACAGTAATTAGTCTTATACGTTATTTAACGTGTTTACACGCCATTATCAAAGGCAAATTAAAATTAAACAGTTGGTGTTGCTATAGGAACAATAGAAATTGATGACTTTATCTTGGTTACCTATGTCTGCAGATGACTTGATATCTTAATCTATTTCTTGTCATAATAGCAAATTTAAGAGATTAATATGCTCATTTATTAAACGTACAGTTTTTATATGTTTATAAATTTTAAATGCAGATAGTATAATATCTAAATTACGTTTATTATTACAATAATGTATATAAATTTTATAGTGTTATTAGATTTCCTTAAAATGATAAGTGATTAACGTAATTGGAATTATGTGGGTTTTTATATTTGTATCAGTGTATGTGTTCTTTGTACCTAATATAAAAATTTCTTATTGTCTGGCCTATATAAGTCAAATTGCAGTGCGCGCAGTTGGAAATGCTTGATCTTAGTAAATTATCCGTTTTTTCTTTAGCGTAAGACAAACTATTTAAAATGTTTTTAGTTACTTTAAAAATCACTTTACATTTATTTGTTTAGTTGATAATTTTGATTTTATTTTATTTATCTGGCATTTTAACAGTCTCATATACAAGTCTTTCTTATGCAATTTTCATTTAAACATTTTATTTTATACACTTTATATAAATTGTTGTTTGACAAAAATTAATTTGTATTTATCAATCTGTATTAATTCATTTAAAAAATTCATAACGTTAAAAAAGAAAATCAAGATTTTTCTAGTTTTACCATTTTCAATCACGGAAAATATTTCTGTAATAAAGAAATACCAGTATGAAAACATTCATCGAGTGTAAGAATTTTTGTTTCTTATTGCACTTATGTTCCTTCAAATTTTCTGCACGTAGGTGGTATACGAGTATAAGATTTTAAATGTATAAATGAGGTATCAAATTAATATATTTTTTTAAAACAAGCAATAACGATTTTCTTTTTGATAAATATAGCAACATTGTGCTTGATCAAATAAAACAACGATATAGCATGCAATCAAAGACCGATATGGGTAGGCAGTTTTTAGGCGAGTTTCGCCAATTTAAAATAATTAACAATACTATGTCAGAATGCAAAATCAATATTGATAGTATTCAATAATGATATTCAGAAGTAACATACTAGAAATATAAAGAAATTTAATTTAAAATCTTAAAATACGAAAAGTTTCCAACTACTATGTGTTTAAAATTTTATAAGCCCCACACTTTTGTTGTAATATTTTGCAAAATAATAACAAATAAATTGTTTTGAGCTGTAAGGCATGTTCCGTTGATTGAAGATACCTCAACCAACACATGTACTTAATGCGCGCACAGTGTCCTACCTGCCTCAATACAGCCAGTGGAAATGCGTCGGGGCCCGTGATTAGGAGGGGCCCAAGTTTATAGTATATATTTGTTGTAATAAGACATTCAAATGTATTCAATAGAGAAAAAAATATTAATGTAAATGTAAATATTAATCAAAAACACAAATATGTTTGGTTGCAAAACCTCCTAAAACGTTCGTAGAATGGTACTGGTGTCAAAAAATGGCAACGCTCTGGAGTAGTTCGAATTGCATAGAAGGACTGTTACGTATAAGATGTGGTTTAATGTTTAAAATGAAATGGTATTTGATCTACTCCTGCGTTGCCAGTAGTGTTTCACGAACTTCTTGTTCTTGTGTTGCTTTTTCTTGTTCTTGTTTTGTTCTTGCTGCAAGAACAAGAACAAGAAGTAGGTGTGCAAGAAACAAGACAAGACAAGAGTAGCTGGAGCAAGAACAAGATTTCTTGTCAAGACGTTTGCAAGAAACAAGATTTCTTGTTTTATGTAGATACATAAAACAAAGTTGCAAAACGCCGATTTTAACGCTTCTGGAACTGGGGTGTTTGAAAAAAAATGATACTGTAGTGCAAAATAATAATTTATAAATTTTATTGCAATGTAATATGAACAAGCGCTTTTTGTAGGTAGGTTCCAATTTGATCAATAAATTCAAAGCCAGTAAATTGTTTTATATTTAATATAGATAACTCTTAATAAGCAAGTTTCAAACAAAATTCAAAAATCAGTAATATCAAAATCAAGTTTTTCCGCAAATTTGCTATTTTAGCTGTCATTTCTGTACAATAAAACCATAGGGAAACCGAAGCAGATGTAAAAGTCCAAAATTGACAGTTCAAAAAATAAAAAATAGCGTTTTTTTGCTATTTATTTAATATGTGCTTCATTTGGACCGCACCGATAAAATACAAAAATTAAATTGTTAATGCAAAGAAACCAAATAAAATATATGCAAGTATAGTAGCCTACTAACTACCAAACGCGTTAACAAAATATAAAGGTTTCTTAGTCAGTACTACGCGGTACAAAGGCGTTAAACGAGTAGGCGCACGGGACAGGAAGCCGGCGCCGCTTTATCGAGACTGTATAGCTCGGGGAATCCCCCAACTAGCAAGAACAAGAAATAAGCAAGAGTCTTGTTAGCAAGACAAGAATTAAGCTAGCAAGAAATTTGCAAGACAAGAAGTTGTTTTACTTCTTGCTTAGCAAGACAAGACAAGAAAGTGCCGAGCATGACAAGAAATCTTGCTTTGTGCATCACTAGTTGTCAGATAACATTTCTTATTGGCAGTGCCGCCCTACGAACACGTTTAGATGTTTGCAACCAAATATATGTGTTTTCGAGCGCAATATATATTTCGAAACACTTATATAAATACATGTTTCATATACAGTTTTTAACAAACATATAAATATTTTTTTAATAGTTTTATATATCAGTGAAAGTATAAATATAATATAGACACAAACGGCGCGGCGGCGCCTCATAGTAAAATATTTCGTTTAATAAATACTTACTGATGCAGAATTAATGAAAAAATTAACCCGTACTTCGTGACTAGAATTATAATTACTTAAACATATAGCAAACAAAAATGTAATTTGCAAATATTGTAGCATTTATTTCTTCGATGATTCATATATTAAGTTTCTTGATAATGGTTGATGATTGTCTGCTTTATTTCCCTTGTGGTTGTTTAAACTAAGTAGCTTTGGTTTATTATCCAAAGAGTTTGTGGTGTGAATTTCCTAAAAAATTTTGATTTAAGTAGTATAGGTTAGGTTATATTCCGATTTACCTCTGTCGTTTCTTCAAGTTTTTTCTTTAATCAGAAGTAATTTTCTAGTAGCGTTGGAGTGTTAAATTTTCTAATTAACTGTCTTCTTTCAGATTTTATGTTAGATATTTCAGTTTTCAATAATAACAAAAAACATAACCTAGATCATTTCTGAATTCTGTCGTAAGTGACCTTGATTTTATTCATGGGCGGCTCGTTCAAGTGAACATTTTAATATAAATCTAAATAACGATTTTCTATTGTATTTCTTTATATTTTATTAATTTCCGATTAACTATATTTTCTTTTCTTTATAAAAAATTTTCAAGTTTTTTTGCTTGTGGATAATTTTTTTCTTCTTTTTAAATAATTTAATTGAGGCACGTTTAAGCTCAATTATAATTTTGGTTACTTTCTTGAAATATAGGGGATTTTGACTTTAAAAGTTTGGTAGTAGGAGAGAACGGGTGGAAATGAGTTTTTTTTGAAAGAAAATGAGAGAAAGTGTTGGGCTGGAAAATTATCGAGGTTTTCTTAAAGTTCATCGTAACGAATTTCTCTGTTAGAAACCTTTTTATTCAGTGAACCCTCATATATTTTGGTGAGTGTTTTATCCACCTTCATATTTTCGCTGTTTTAATTTGATTTTCTCACATTTTAGCGTAACACGTTTTCTGCGTTTTTTTCTTATAGTCCAGATTGCTAAAATCTACATTTTTTGTTAAGCAAATTCACAAAGAGCCGTTATACTTCTGTGTAAGTATTTTTCTAACGTTTGCCTTTATTTTGGTTGTTATTTGTTTCCCTTTGATTTTTTTAGAGGCTCGCGTCTGTGGCAGATTTAAATTTTTTGATTCAGCATGCAAGTTTTCAACTGCTGTCAGGTTAAATGTCATTCCGTCGGTTACCAGTAGAAGAAACGTTTACAGAAGTGAGGTTCGGCCTGCACTGATAAACGTTTCTGTAAGATCTTCGTTTTAATGGTGGATGAATTCAACTTCCTCTATTTAATTATTCAATTAGGTATTTTTGCCGAGGAGAGTTTTTTTGCAACTGCAAGCGACAGCGTTTCAACAAAAAGATAAGTTTAACATTAAGTTCAAATTTTTATTAATTCAAAATTATTAACAAAATTCTAGTTATGCCAATTTTAATAAGTTTTCATTAATATATGTTTCTTGTAGTTAAGAACAATATCTGTTAGTAACTTAAATTATTGTGTAGTTCGACAATAATGTTTAGGGAAAGCTTTCCAATTATTTTTAATATTAAACCAGTTTATCTATAATGAACGTGGTAGTTTTGTTTTACCTTCAGTAAACAAAATGAAATTTAATCTTACTCACATTTATATTTAAATCACCATAATTAATAATAATTACATTTTTCTATCACAAATTTATTTTTTATTCATCCTTTCACTGTCAAGAGTGGTGTTTAAATGTCAAGACAGTGTGGCGCTCAACAAATAAAATTAAGTTCTTAATAAGTAATATTATAGAATACACGACCTGGCTCTATATAAAAAAACTGCTGCCGTTATGCAAAGTGCCTTAAATTGTTTTTATAAAAGAAAAGAAATACTGAAGTTTTTCAAGTGTTAATTTAAGGTCACAATATATCGAGTTTAAAAAGTGATTTCGTAAAGTGCTGATACGTTTATTACTTAAGCGTCTAAGATATACACAATGTCAGTCGGCTACTGGCAATAATAAACCGCCTTTTTGAATGAAAGCCGAGATGACTGCCCTACACTGTTCTGATAACTTCTTTTTACTACTCTGCTTTACGTGTCTGATCATATAAATATTAGCTCAAAATCATAAATATTATGTCTGGAGGTTTTGTTATGGTGAGACAATTGGGGAATTAGTATAATATATAGATGGCAGTTGAATCTCGGAGGTAAATACTGTATGCACGTTTAAAAAATGTATATATTTAAAACGTGTAGCCAATTATTTTGACATCCATTTCCAGTGTTCTACTAAACCAATTTTGATCGTTTTTGAAATAAAATTTATTACTGCGTAGATGTGTACAAAATTTCTTATTCTTATAGAAAATTATAGCAAACACCCAATTTAAACAATTACATATAAACTTACGCTTGCCATTTGCAGTGCCATGTGTTTCTTCCCAGTGTCGGTTTACAGAAATATATTTGGCAGTAAAAATATAATTAAATGCACAAATGCGTTGCTACGGGTCCCACTTCCTCTAGTATTCTTATAATTACATAAAAGATGTGTGTACAGTTGTATGTTTTATTTTTGTAAATGCGTTATGGCAAATAAGCCAAATTAGACTAAACTGAACTTCTTCTTATATTTTTCTTATAGTGCCATTCAGGGCGTTGGCTCCCTCTCTCGTATGTCTGTGTTTGGTGCGCGGCGATAGATAATTTGCACAGACAGACATAGGGGACCTACAGTTTAACGTGGGCTCCGAACCACAGGAAGTGCATGCACTTCTTCTCCAGAGAGGTTTTCCTGGGGAAAAATCCACCTCGCTGGTTTCCCGTTGCCTTGCGAGGGAGAACGACCGGGCCGGGGATCGAACCCGGATCCGCTGCAATGGTAGCCCGCGCGCTTATCACTGAGCTACGGCCACTCTTAACTGAACTAAACTGTAAAAACAAAAAACTTAAATATAACTACGTATGAAGTATTATTTAGAATTTAATTAATAGGTAACAAGTTTCTAAACTTTTTTTCTCCTGTCAGCGATTCTATCAATTTTCTTTAAACTCACCCAATATAAGAGTAACGTATTTGAATAGCGTTTTGGTTGCAATTGTAAATTTATAAAATAGTGAACTTTGCCGATAAAATAAAAAGTAAACTTTATAAATACAAAAGGAAATTGTAGTTTGTTTAGAGTCCCGAAGATTATTTTGAGTAAATAAGACAAAACTGCAATCAAAAAGAGAAAAAAAAAGTTGAAATTGAAAAAACTATGCTAAACTCGTACCTGCTACAGTAGAGGTTAGAGATGCTTGAACCACAGACACTTGCATACAGGGTGTTAATAAAGTATGGATACAAGCTTACATCCCAAAAATTTTAAATTTTTCAAAAAAAAAACAATTAAAATAAAATTACCTTTTCTCCTTTTAGAGTAGTAACGTCATTAAATTTTTTTAGTTACAGCATACATTTTTTAATTTCGGTTTTGGATACCTTATGGCATTTTCTTTATAGTAGTATAATTTTTCTTTTAATTATATAAGAACTAAATCGATACTTTAGTCATTTTTCGTGTTTTTGTGAAATTAATTTTAATTTATTCTATCAAGCAAATATGTTTTGCTTAAATTAATGTTCTTTTTTTCTGATCAGGTTGTTACTGCCCAACCCAAAACACCTTAAAAAGATTGCGTATACTTATACTTAGAAGAAGCAAGGCGCAATATGTATCGGCGACTGCAGTTGAACAGTTCTAATTGAAAACTGCATAAAAAAGTCTAAATTTGCCATTCTAAAAAAAATAAAAATGAAAATTAAATTAAATGGTAATCTAAATAAAGTAAATACACACACAGGAAAGATGTGCGACTGCATTTTAACTATTGCCTGCTCAAAGTACAAGGTGGTAACCAAAACTAACGATACATTTTAAATAGTTCCATTCAATTAGACAGACAAATTTTATTTCAAAAATACTGAACATCTAAATAACTGCCACCTGTACACTATTACAGGTGACATTTCATACGCCTCTGTTTTGGGTGGTCTGGCGGTCAAAGTCACCTGCAGGTGACCACTTCGGTCATTAGACTACTAAATCTCTTCTGTATTTGCTCACTAATTGTACATTATACTTCATAACCGATTATTTATCTCAGTAGGCATTTTAATCTTCTACATTTTGAAACATTACACTTGAAATTCCAGCCATTACAGTTAAACATCGCGTTATAATCCTCACACGAGAATTCAAATCCTAGTAATTACACAGCCAGAACTGGATTAAAGAACAATTGTAGCGAAAATAATAAGTTACATGGCGTAATCTGACTTAGAGTTGTTTATAGTACTGTCGCTAATCGTTAGATGGCGCTCACTCAGTTGGAAGCTTTGCAGAAGTTGGTAGAACCACATTGTTCTCGAGATGGAAATGTTCATCTGATATTTAGGATCAGCCGAGACACATTAACAGTGATAGAGTTGTGGATTAGCTGAATGAATGACACACATTCGTATAACGTGTATAGTATAGTACGACCATCCAATTTTCGTTTTTTATTTTTAAACATTCCTGTGCATTTTTCGTAGAAATATAAAAATCGTTTTGCATTTGTCAACCAATAACAAACCCGATAATAATAGAAATAAGCAAATCTGACTTTTAGATTTATAAATAAAAAGCGAGAATTAAATAAATGATATTATAAAATGCTTCATGTTGCGAAAACCATAAAATATTTATAAGATAAGGTGCCCAAAATTAATTATTTTTTAAATTAGCTAAAATGACGATGGTTATTGAGTACTCGCTAAATTTCAATGCACATATACACCGAACTTTTTAATTTATATTTTGGAGAAATATTTTAAAATACTAATAAAATAAGATTTAAGCAGCCTGCATAAGTCCACCGATAATTTGGTGGGGCAATAAAATTACCAAAAGGTTATCCCACCTTGAATACATAATTTCGCGCTAACTCGTGCTGCAGCTACTCTTCAGGCACGGTCATTTCAATTCTTTTGACTAAATAATCTTATGATTTCACTGAGTGAAATAATAGAGTTCTTTACTTAACTCAAATCAGCGAAATAATGTATATTTATTACCTAACCGAAGCAGAATTTCGCCGAATGACATTAAAAGTTTGATTTTCTTTACATTTGACAGTCACTAAAAAGCCACTTTTACTGCCTAGGCATTAGGAACGACATAAGGAATGATAAACAACATTGACATTTATGAAATTATAAACATTAAATTTGATTTTACATAGCAACACGATGGCTACGATGGAAATAATAAAATAATTAAAAAATTAATGTTGATTCTAACAAATTTTTTGCCTAGTTAAACAAATAACTCTTTTCGCCGATTGACATTAAAAGTTTGATTTCATTAACATTTGACAGTCATTAAAGTGTCACTTTTACTGCCTAGACAGTCAAAGGTTGCTTTTACTGCCTAGGCAAAAACCGAAGGAAAGGCTAAAACGCTCTTATTACCAGAACAAACAACTCTAGAATAGCAAGAGTAGCAAGAGATCGATCTCTTGAAGAAGGAGCACAGGTGGGGGACCTATTATAGCAGGCGCTGTAGTGAGAGCCGGGGTAGTTAAAGAACAGACAGGTTTGTTTATAATGAAGGACAAGAAGAAGAAGGTTCCAGTAACAAAAATTCTTAATTTTGATTTTGATTTCGACTATTATGCTGACTACCATGCGCTTTGCGGTGTGCCGGTTTTCAATTACGTTTCGGTGCACGTCCCTGGTTCTCCACGAGGAAATTTATTATTAGTAATTTGCTGTATGAAAATATTAGAAGTTTGTCATTGAACAGTGATATCTGTTAACGAAGTTGGATTTTAATTGATTAATAATGTTCAAAAGTAACCCCAATTCTTTTTAAAATAGAAATCAGTAAGACAGTAAAATGCCCTTAAAAAGATGTGCTTGAAAGGTATTGGGTACAAGAGATATAGACCTTACTCCCACAACTGATTTTATTGCGCATTTTATAAACAGGTTGGTCTTAATTAACTATGGGGTATTAAAATGTCAGCGTGATTTAATATAATGCAAACAGGATATAACAATGAAATTTGCATATGTTTAATTGAACGATTTGATTCTACTAGCGGAAACGCAACTAAAATAGCGTTAATAAATTTTTATAAGCTACTATGTAATTTAGAAACGAAACTCTAAAGTATTTGGTTAGTACTTGCAAAAGAATATAATAAAAATAGTTTAAATAATAAAAAAGGATGACAAACATGTACTGGCAACAGTGACTTATTGGCGGATGTATATACGTACATATTAGAGTGACATGTTAAACTTAATAATGTACCAGATCCTTTCTAGGTACCTTTATCAAAAATTTCTAAAGTTACAACGGAACCAGACGTTTAAGCGCGGCCATTTGGGCGCGGCCGTTTGGGCGCAAGAACGATTCGACGCAGGGACGTTTGGGAGCAGGCACGTTTGGGCGCAAGGACGTTTCGGCGCAGGGATGTTTCGGCGCGAGCCGTTTGAGCGCAGAGACATTTAGAAGCAAAGACATTTAGGTGCAGGAGTGATCTATTGTAGGTTACTTTATAGAAAATCTAATATTTGTATTACGATCGTTAAACTATCCTAATTTAAAAACAAAGTGTTAAATTTTATGTAGGGGACAGTGAGACTTTTTTAATTTTTTTGAAATTACAAATTATTTTGTGCCACAAAAGTTGTAATTTTTGCTAATTATATTTATGTAAAAATTCTAAGTCTTGTGGTAAATATTAATAAACAATTGAGTGGCTATTAAAGTGGCAGTTAATTAAAGAAAACGACAAAATCATATAATATCCTTTGTTGCGCCTAAACGTCCTTGCGCTAAAACATCCCTGCGTCAAAACAACCGGCGCCGAAATGTTTCTACGCTTAGACGTTCCTGCGGCCAAACGGTTCAGCGTTTAAACGTCCCTGCGCTTAAAGGTCCCTGCGTCTAAACGGCCGTTCAGGGTCGGCCGCGCTCAACATCGTAGACCGAGTAAAAGAGGAATTTATAGTGATCTGTCGGCAATCTGCGTTTGTCATGTTTATAAACATTGATGAAAAATGTTTTAGAATAAAGATGATGTACGGAGATTTGTAATCGTAACCATGTTTAATTTACTTTAAGAAGTAGAACCGGTCTAATTTGCTAGTGGAAATACGACTCGGTATATCAGATCCAAGCAATGCTTTTGAAATTTATCAGAAGTGTTAGGTATTATCTTCGGCAATTGTGCATTATTTGAAACTCCAATTACATATAGCTATCTAGGTATTAACTAGCAACTATTTGAGTATAGTTTATTGTATCACCTGGATGTTCACATTTTTATACCTTGCTTATGTTTCAAACTAAGAAAACCTACGATCGTCTAAAAAGTCATAACTAATTACTCCAACAGCTACTCTACCAGCGAGTCTGGGGTTGATAGAACTTTTAGCACTGTCTAAAACAGTTAGGTGTGTTTTGTGGCTACTTACGGAGCTGCCATATGACTAGAATCTAACATGCCTTATGTGACAAACACGCTTGCAAACACCTCGAGAAGTGCAGTTAATGAAATTCGAACCGAGTCGTCTATAGTGGAGTTATTTCAAAGCCTTAAAGTTAGGCCCCTGCTCCACCGTTGGTCTCACAGTTGGATGGTCGACATAATATTTGAAATTATTTACTTTTGGGGAAATATACTTTTTTAAAACGGTACATGCTCTTTTTTATTTTAAATTTTGCGAAAAATGTGAGTAGGTACCCTTATTTTTCGTTTTTGCGAAAGACTACGTAGAAGAGGAAGATGGAATTTACTATACTTAAAAGTTTCCGCACCAACAGATATAAATCAGCTTTTTGTAATTGCCTGTATAAAAACTTTAAATGTACCTTGCGAGAGGAAATAAGATATCTGACGTTGCTTACGTCATTTTTGTTTATACCTCTAGATGTATGTATTTATCAATTAATTTTTTGTAAATATTAAATTTCTTATTCTAATACTAGTCAATAGTGTTATAAACCAAAACTATTTATACCTATATTGAATCTTTCTTATTATTAATATTACATTCGTTTATCTTCATAAAGTATACAAACAGTAAAATTAATAAAATAACTAGGGATGATATCATTTAACCGTAACTGCGATATTAATTATGTGCTTGTATTAAACTAGAGTATAGCTGCGGAATTCATAACTTAAGAAATTCTACAAGATTATAAAGCTTTTAAAGAATTTTCGAAGCTAAGGCGATTCGAGGTGTAGTCTTAGAAACGCGAAAGTAAAAGTAATCCCCAACCTTCTAAACTTTTTAGCCGTATCTACAAACGATTTCTGTGTTTCAAAATAGCTAATCCGTGTTTCAAACAACTTTGAGTCCTCGTCGCGTTTACACTTTCAGGTGACAGTTTAGAAATCTGGATTCTGAGGCTCAAAACTTTTCTCGTACTTACTCTGTCCCTTCTGAAATTAATAAATTATCACTCGAAGTTTGACGGAAGTTCTTGACAACTGAGAAGCACGTTAAGATTTTGACGTTATAATAACTTTATTTACTTACAAGAAACCGAATTTTCACTTTGTAAATTTCTTGGACAGATTTTAATTCTCACCCGTTTTAACAGGAAGTTTTGCAAATAAAAGTAAATTAATCTGTAATTTGTAACTGAAATTGTTTTGTTTGCTAACGGGTGTTATTACATGATTAGTGTTCATGTGTGCAATAAAAGACTGGTTAAATATTTGCGGAGCGTTTTACAAATCGATGTCGGTTTCGCAGTGGTCCTCTCGTTCCAATGCAACTGCCGGAATGCAATTACACTTGTTACTTTGTCAGTTGTAAGCAGGCTTAATCGGATTCGACCACGGCAAGTAAATTAAAATCATTTGCTAAATGTCCCATGAGACGTAGGAAAAAAATAATTTAACTACTAGATTTTCTCGATTGCATTTTATTTGTTACAGAAAAAATTTAAGCAAATATAACTTTTTACAAAAAAATTAAATATACAGAGATAAAAATAATTAAAAAAAATTTAGTTACAGCTAAAGCAATTTCTAATTTGTTACCTATGCTTTGTAAACAATTTTTGGCTCTGACAGTTGACGGCGGTGCTGTCATTACAAAACACACTATTTTATTAAACATTCATTGCTCTCAAAGATCATTCTAATCTTTAAGACACTTTAACGAGTTCTAAAACTTCTCATTTATTTTAATAAATCAAAGAGTTAACAATCTTTGTCAGCTTAAGATAATTACTATAGTTAAAAATAAGCTTTTTATTTGGTAAAGGCAGCAGTCATTTTGTTATATGTAGGTTATATTACTTGAATAGTTACTACTTAAACTAATATTATACTCAAAACTTTATTTTGGTGGAGATTAGTTGTGTAGACAGGCGAAGAATAATTAGGAATGACTTTACCTTGTAAAACTTAACCCTTCAATGTTGAACAATTAAAAATGAATAAAATTACTAATAATTCAAAAAAGTCAAAAGTATTTTACGTGAATAATTGCTCTGCAAAATTGTACCAACGGTTTATATAGCAACACCCTAGCTGTTTATTCAAACAGCAGTAACAGTTTGATTTTAAAATCATATGTTATTTTATATAATCAATAACACTTTGCAATAACATATAAAGTTAGAAATATTACCAGATTCACAGCACGTACACGGAAAATAAGCAACTACAAAATTTTACTAACTTAAGGTAACTGAACTGCATGCCAAGTACTAAGAGTGAAGTATGTGCGGTTGTTTGCTAAGCAACATAACGTAAAGCTTAGTGGTTTCATATACAGCCAGAGGATTTAATTTCATTAATTTTAATAATTTATTTTCAGGATTTTGTAGCCGAGATTAATTTACCGCCAAGTTTTGACAGCATATATTAGAAAACTTTGTCAACCCATTAATTATTTTCACTATAAAAGCATTATACCGCCTACAAGTGCCGTACGGTATGATCCTCTATCGGTGAAACTGTAAGTAAAAATTACATTTTCGAAGTAAAAAACAATGCTCCTGGTTTAATATGATACACTTAATCATTAAGCCTTTAATTATAACTCGATGAAAATAGAAATTAACATATAAATCAGTTAAAAAAGAAGCCAAAGCCGATATTGAACTACGAGAGCGAACAATGAACGATATTTCAGTTTTACCCGAGGTGTCCTATTTAATTACATACATTAACTGTAATGGCCGCCGAGTGCGTTCAGTAACGCCACTGCTGCATCGGATAACATCGCAGACACCACAGAATAATAAAATATAGTAGAATGTTGTAACAGGTTTCTAAGAATTTTTTTATTAACAGACAGTGTTTTATTATAATTTCTCACAATTTGGAATATATCTAATGCATGCCTTATATGTTATAATACCAGTATTTCATACATGGACTGTTGGTAACAGGAATTTGCTAACTTCCCACTCGGTATACGAAATATACCTAAGAGGCACGTATTGATTATAGAATGTAACTAGCACTACTGCAGCTTTCATTTCATTCGAATTAATCGTAATCTAATTACGGTTTCTGTCTCTTACAATATGTTAATTTTGTTACTGTTAGTCCGTAACAGCAATTTGGCTTAGCAAATTGGTGTTTTACTTCGGTACAATAAATTTAATATTTATTTTGCTGTGCCATTTCACAACAACGTCAGAAAGTTTATCTGAGAAGGTACTATTAACTAGTTAACTACTAATTAAAATCTTCGCGTAATGATATTGACTTTGACAGTTCAAATATTCCAAGAACAAAATTAATTTACTATAACTTCATGCTAATACAACTTAAGGATTAGTTAATTGAACGGACGTATTTTAAATTAGTTTGTAATTTACATACCGAGTGATCATTTTTACTCCAAGGCATAAGACAAAAGCCTTGCATTTTTCCTCTTTTCAAATTCTTCGTACCCTGTTTGACCTAAAGAATCGAAAGAGGATAATACTTTACATCATTTAAAAAAAATGTAATAATAACATTTTTATGAAACGTTAACTAGCACAACTTATTAAAAAGTACTAATTTAACACATTTTTCATTATAAATGACGTATAATACCTTTAGATTGGTAACTTTTACAATCTTGCAGGTCACTGGACACGAGTAATTTGGAAATAGATTAAATTCAATGCTTTTGTCCTACGAAGATCGTTCGAAATGTACGTAGCCTAACACAGAGATGGCGTTAGTTCGGCGGAAATTGCATTACCATTTTTCAGAACCATCCTTTCTTATGTTGAATATGTCAGTATAGAGCGATCTGTCAACTAGTTTGTGTTTGAGAGTGTGCCAAAGTAACCGTCTCGAGTGATTTTGTAAATAATGGAAAATACTGAGTTGTGCAGTGATAAAGTACTTTCATTTGAAAGGTTTAACACCAACCGAAATCAAAGCAGAGTTGGAATCGACATTTTTGAAGTCCGCTCCTTTGTTTTCAATGGTTAAACCTGGGTTGCTGAGTTTAAGCGTGGTCGTGTAAGCATAAAGAACGAACTCCGCAGTGGACGCCGTAAAACGGCTACTACCCCGGATATGATTGAAAAAGTTCTCCGTATCGTATTGGAAGACCGCCGAGTAAAAGTGCGTAAGATAGCAGACATAGTGGGCATCTGGAATGACAGTATGCACAGAATTTTAACTGAAGAATTGGAAATGAAAAAATACTCCGCGCGTTGGGTGCCGCGTTTGCTCATACCGGAGCAAAACCTGAATCGTTTGATTGCTTCTCGTGACGTTTTGGCACGTTTTCGCCGCAATCCGAAGGACTTTTTGCGCCGTTTCATAGCCGTCGATGAAATCTGGGTCCACCATTACACTCCCGAAACCAAGCAACAGTCCAAACAATGGCCACACAAAGGTTCTCCGCCACCGTAGAAGGCAAATACGGTTTTGTCCGCAGGAAAAGTTATGGCAACTGTATTTTGAAGCTCTCGTGGAATTATCTTCGTCGACTACTTGGAAAAGGGAAAAACAATAAATGGCGAGGATTATGCCAATTTGTTGCAGTAATTGCGCGACAAAATCAAAGAAAAACAACCTTATTTGGTGAAAAATAAAGTGCCTTTCCATCAAGATAGCGCACGCGTACACACGTCTGCAATCACCATGGCCAAAATTCATGAATAGGAATTTGCCCTATTCGCCAGATATGGCTCCCAGCGATTTTTATCTATTTCCAAACCTGAAAAAATGGCTCGGCGCTAAAGGTTTTTCATCCAATTCCAAGGTAATCGCTGCTGTAAATAGCTATTTTGAGGACTTGGGTTCATCGACCTACAAAGACGGCATTGCTGCTTTGGAACGTCGTTGGTGCCTTGAGCGAGCAGGAAACTATATTGAAAAATAAAATGATTTTTTTGACCAAAAAACTTGCGTTTTCTTTGTTAAGCCACGTTGATTCTGAACGATCCTCGTATGTCCCTGATTGAAAATGATCACCCGGTGTAAACAAAACAAACACAATTAAATATTTATTTTGTATATACAGGGTGGATCATATAAATACCACCTCGATTTTCTAAACGGTTTGTCTAATTGCTGCATTTCTTTGATAAAGATTGTTTGACACCATCTGAACTATACCTAATAATATGACGTACTTGATTCTTATTTTTCACCGTTCAATTTTCAATGAGCTATCACGTATTGTATATTTTTTAAATTGCAGCGTACACCTTTTTTCCAATAGCCCGATAGATTTTTTTTACTTTTTATATATATAAAAATATGTCTGCATAGTAGATGGAATCTTTTGTTTGGTTTATTTATCCTTTGCCTACTTCTCCTGCTAAAGCTTGTTACTGGTGTTAGAGGGACATCCGTCATACATTGATTGAAGATTTCAAACGTGCAACATCAATTGCACGAAACTGATAGTTTCACAACTCTTTCAAAAGATGGCTAATGCACCAACCTTCGCATTTTTTGTCAACAAATATTTATTTATAGGTAAACCCTAATTAGAATGGCTTAAAACTATTAATAAAATTTGGTTATTTTATTCATAAGATATTGACAATTAATATGTCGTCGTCGACGTTACAGCAAGCAATACAAACTTTTAATCTGATTATTTTTAAGTTAAAACTTCTGATTGGTTTTATTTCATAGTTGTAAACATAATATTGATATGATTTATTTGACAGTTTATATATTGTGCGTGAAATAATTCAATCATTAACCACTCGTAATAAAACAACAATCGGGGTAAATTACTCAAACTTCCTGCATAACAAATCATGTTCATTTTGTTTAAGAAATATTCATTTGATACTATGGAACTTGTGAAATGTACAAACAAAATACACACTGCTTCTTCATATGCAAGAAATGTTCGAAATTAAATAACTCGATTACTTTTCAATTGGCTTGTGTTGAACAAAAGAAAGCTAAATATGCATTAAATAGAATTTAAATTAATATAAATTATTTATATTCCCTAAAAAATAAGTTGTTAAAGCAAAGTGCCAACCAGCGGTTATTCAAATATATGGTCTGCTTTATATGCAACAATTTTAGCATTTTTGTCACAATTTTTGTATTTTCCACGAATTTTTTTAATACTTATTTAAAAGCAAAAAAATCAACTAGTGCTTATAAGTAGGTATTTACGGTACAGTTTAGAAAAAAGGTGGCAATAAAAGCAGACTGAAAGACTCCAATTTTGTTGATTATTGTTTTGCTGCTTATTTTTGTTTCAATTAATTAAAGAAGTTAAATAATTATTTAACTGTTTTATCCTAAAGACATACTATAGTTGCTTTCTGTTGTAATATTATCATTTTTATGAAAAAATATTAGGTTAATAAATAGAACAAATTAAAAGAAAATGAATGCGTTTTATAGTTTTTTATATTATTAACTTCTATCATATCCATCAATACTAGAAGGTGTCTTTGATAATTTGTAAATGAATACTTACAATTTTCTATAACCGTCGAAAATAAATAATGTATTCACTTAACTTGCTATTGTATAGTCAAGCACCTGCCGGATTCGGTATTCTCAGTACAGTACTCAGTACTCAGTACTCAGTACAGAGTGGTCAATAGAAACTCGATCGGTACAAAAATTTCTAGGGGATATTTAATTTATTTCTTAATTTTTAATGTTCTACGACAAATTTATGTTATATAAGCCTAGATAATACGCAGTAAATCACTTTATATTAAGTCTCTCAGACCAATTGGCGCAATTTATTTGCTTGGGGAATTTGGCCAATGAATTTCTTCTCTTGAAAACTCTCATAGTTTAGCAAATAGCAATTCTAATAAATTGTCTGCACTAATACTATTTTCTTACATACAATTCATATAAAGTTTCTAAAAAGACAGGAAAGATCTTCGAAATTTTTCTACATTTGCTGCCGTGAAACAGCATGCATCTTTTTACTCTCCTATAGTTTCAGTATTGATTTCATGCATATTTTTATAATCTAGAGTTTGACGAAAATATATATGTTGGACTTTTAGTAACCGGAAAAAAGTGGTTTTTTGAGAATGTCAGTCTGTCGGTGGGTGTATGGGCGTGTGCGTTCTATAACACCTAAGCGGATGGTCCGATTTCAATAAGCGTTAAATTTCTTTCTTATTAATAAATGTTTAGTTAGCAATCAGAACACCTTAATTAACATTTTGTTCTATAAGCTAATGATGTCACTATTATTGATATGTAGAAGATGACAACATTTCCCAATCCGGTGTAGGCAGCCGTGGAGTCTTAATGCCTAAAACCTTCTCTAGTATTTAGTCGTTCGGATTCGACGTTAAACTGTAGGTCCCCCCTACTCCACCTTAGCTTAGGAGAGTACGTGGTAGAGGAGAGTGCCGGTGCCCAGCAGTGGGACGTAAAGTCTGATTGCGAATAAAGGCTGATTGTGAGAGCATGACACCTACTGGTGTGCCCTAGTATTAATATAAATATTTTATGGTACAGGTATACACCGAAAGAGATCTTTGAAGAGCAGCAATAACTCCGAAACATCGATGTCTGTAGCTGCGTCGTCGTTTTTGTTTTTAGCGGTCTATGGGCGTTTTTTGTTTTCTTTTTAAATTTTCATATAATAAACTCAAAAATAAGTAGTCAAATCAGGATGAAATTTGATATTGCAAATGCTCTAAGAGTACACAATGTTACAAGAGAATTTTTGAGACGACTAAAACTGCAAAGTGAAAACAATTACAACACTTTGACATTTAAAAAAAATACGGTTTCTCAAAAACGAGCCACGCGATTTTTTTAATTCTATGGGCTAATAAAGCTAGGGATGAGCTACAATTTAGTTTGTGTCCCTGTCCGCTAGTTAGTCTGTGACGCATGCTATGAATTTTTTAATTCGAAAATTCCTGTATTTTTGTTTAATAAATGGAGGATTATAAAAAATTTCTGTTTAAGGTGACGGGAGTCTAACATAAAAATGCAGCTCCCAACTACTATGCAATAATCTTAAATATTACTCAAATTACGCATATTTAGAACATGCTAGAAAAACCTTAGATATTTAATTTTTAAAGAAATATCTAAAAATATGTTATTGAACCATTAAAAATGCACATATTTGGAGACATTTACCATATTTCACTCTAAATTAAATTAAGTTGTGGAAATTTAATTATACTAAGGTTATTCTATCGAACATTATTGCTACACGGAGTACTGAAAACAACTGACTATTTCAGCGAATTATTGTATAGTTGTGCCCTCCCATAAGACCAATGTTCATTTGTATGTGCCGCCAAAACTATTTAATAAAACAACACGCGAAAAGTTCAGCGACTGGGGTGTGGATGGCTAAATAAAAGTACGTTCTTTTGGTTGTAAGCGTTGCTTATCAACAATCTTACCAAATTGTGCAATGTTTTGTAAACAAGTTCCCCTGTACTGGGATATTAAGAATAGCCTGCAGATATAAAGACGTCCAAATTGTAATCGACGTATAATATTTATATTATTATATAAATGATAATAAGGGGAGGTATTAGTGTAGCTTTATTAAACACTGGTTTATGATAAGAAAGGTTAAGGGTGCAAGATAAAGCGAAATTAAGTATAATTTACTATTGAGTAAAACTAAAATACTTTTTTCTTCAACAACATTTAATTATTCTAACCTTATACGTATTTCGACGTGTTTACATGCCATTATCAAAGGCTATATTAACAAGTAAACAGTTAGTGTGGTAATAGCAACAATAGAACTTGAAATGACTAGAAATGACTTGATGTCCTTATGTCATTAAATAATTGTGTTCTAGTAAGTTTTTAGCGAAATTGGGTTTATATGGGTATTTACAGGGTTGTGTGGAAATGAAGGAATGAATGGAACGTACTCTACTTGTAAAAATTGTGAAGACTAGAAATTCGGGTTTACTAAAATGTTTCTAATTTAAACAAGAGAACTGACATCTCCAAATTTAAATCAAATACAATTATTAGAGCAACTAAATCTTTAGCTTAAACAGAACAAACGGCATCGCAAATCAAACCAAACATCAATTCTCTAATAATTAAATATTTAATTTGAAGTTAAAATCAAATAATTAACATCTGGTAATAAACGATTCAATTTAAAAAAGAGACCCAACATCGCCAAGTTTAAATCAAATACCAGGTTTGGTTTAATTCTAAGTTTAGGTTTTGAATATTTAAATCAAAATTACTAACACGTAAAATAGGTTGCAATTAAAAAGAAAAATTTTTAATGAGACTATATTCAAATAAATTAAAAAGGTAAAGTTTTCTTTAGGTCTGGATTTAAATGATTGCAAAGTGAAAGTGTTTTGGATAGGCTAGTCAAGTGATTTTATACCTGGGGAATGAGGGAAGGGATCTCAGATTGGAATCAAGCTCCCCCACGCACTGCGTTTCGCTTCGGTCACCCCGCTTACAAGCTTCCAATTGCAGCTCCTCCAACCCGTTTTCTCCAAACCAATGCAAAAAATAAATTCTTGTAAATTTTCAAACTGTTGCAGGCAGTTTGTACCGTTATAGACGTTAATACTGAAATACTCACGGAAACATGATAAGTAACAATATATAAAGTATAGGAAAGTCCAGGCGAAGTGCTTCGCTCATTTTTAGTATTTTACTTAGGTTAACCTTACCTTGAATAAGATAAAATGTCATTCAAAGACGACAGGAGGCAAATATTAACGAGAACAGCTCTGAAGTTGCAATGAAAACTGAAGTACATTTATCTTAATTAGATTACAAGTAAAATTGCAGCTAAGGCAAACCTTAGTAAATATTTCTGGGTATTTACAAAATGGCTTGAAATATAATATATACTATTAAAAAATTCTTTGTAATACCAGAAAAAGTGTAAATACGGTGACGACCCATCTATATTTGAAAAAATGATATTAGTATAGCCTATGAAATAAAACAGTGGCATTACTAAAGATTCACTGTTGTAAGAATTTAGATTAATTGATTTGAAATAAACATTTAAATGAAAACATATTTTTATAAGCAGCTTGTTTAATTAAATTATATAGTTTAGTGGTGTTATTCTGTAGTTTTCCCGACTATATTTTAATAATAATATTTTAATCTAAAGGAAAGATTGATTGAAAACATAAAATTCTCTTAATCTTTGTAAGCAACTAATTCGGTGTGATTATCGTTCCTCTTATACTTATTACGCTTGGTTTCCTTGTATTTAACAGAGAACCAATAGTCCCTAGTATACTTTCTCTCAATGTGTTTGATTGCTGGTGCGTTATCTACAGTAGGTTTAAAGCTGTACACTATTCGTTTCCGCAAAAAATTACTCATTGGAATTTAGAAATCAACCCTCATAATCTTTTCATTGTTTAACGTACTTTATCTGTTCATTTTTATTTCTTTGAAATAAAAAGGTATTGTTACTCAAAATCCATGCCTATGTACTATTTTATCATTGCTGTGATTTTAGTGCATAGTGTTATATCTTGATTTTACTTTATATCAAACATGTGTATTTTGCAGTAATTGAACATAACACAACAAAACTCTGCAGCTACTATTTTAACGGTCTGTAGTGCATAACATCGAATTTTATAGAGTTTAAATATACGTCTAGAGCTTATGCTTTGTTCTGGTCGTTGTTTATGGAGCATAGAATCTCGCACTTAATAACGTCGAGTGTTAATTTTCAAAACTATAATCATATATGTAAACATAGTGCTTGACAGCTTTGCGGTTAAGCCGGTTTGCAAAATAGCGAATAGCATTCTACAATAAGATCAGGTTACTGTCGTAACTTGAACCACTACACGACTGTAACTAATTTTTCAATATGCGTAACCTATACGCTTTTTACGCAAATAACTTTATGTCAATCTACATTTGAAATGCACATCCAAGTATTGTTTTAATGCAGACAGGAGGTTAAATGTTAATTTGCTCTTAATGTTTATGATGTAATTAACATCTGCGGTTATTTATTTTTATGAAAAAAGGTAACTAATGAAAGGGTCCACAACTAACAATTATAATACTAAAAGTTAAAATTATAAAAATCAATTTTATATTTCTCCTAATTTTTATGTAGGTACATTTGGATATTTAGCGCTAGTGAAATCCAAAACAATTATTGTTGGTCTATTATTTAAAACCATACACCAACATAAATTCCAATTGGTTAGATTCTAATTATTTTGTATAAGATCTTGTGGAAATCCAACTCTATTATAAACAGAACGATTAGACAACATAGCGGAAGATACCGTTGCATATTTTATTCCTGGCCTAACCGAAATAGCTTACGGCAGGTAAGTTATATATATTCTGTAGCTGTGACACCAATTAATCGTTAAAAAATGTAAACATGCTTATCTTAGGTAGTTGAATATGTGATTAATGATTTATTTGCATTTTTGGCTAAAATTTCTCTAATAAATCAAAATACACAAGCACAGATCGCTTGTATTCCAATACTTAAAACTTCTGTAAGACAAATTACTTAGACATCGGTGTCAAGTATAATATAGTGCCAAAGTACGTGACATCTTAAGCTGATGATATATATAAAACTCACATTACACTAAAACTGGATTCCGTATGGTTATTAATCAAGTACAACGAGCCAAGTTAAAGTTCAAGGTTAAAGTAATGTGTAATAATTAAGTGTCTAGAAAGTGAGAAAAGCTTCACGGTTATCACCAATAGAAAAATTAAATAACAACTTATGAAACTAAGTACCACGAATTTAATCGATTGAACTTTGGAAATTTGAAGAGATTTTTGTTAAACACACGTTAATAACTTGCAGATTAATACGTGTTATATGATTTATTAATAAATTATCATGAAAGTTAAAACAGTTGAGAATATGCGTAAAATCCTCGAATTATGCCAGCGGGCTGTGACATCTTAATTAATATTCTCGTTAACTTACTCTATTGCACGCTGTTTTGACATTGCATTTTTTGCGACGCGACGTCTTGAAAACGGAATGAACAACTGTTCCTAGCAATTTCTATAATAAATTATGTTACAATAACAAATACAAATTTTACATCGAAAATGTAGCTACTCAGTGCAGTGTTAGATGAGGCATTTACTGAGGCAGATATCGGCTCTTTAAAGATGCTTAAAATTAAAAAACATGTGGAAGCTTCAACTGTCAATTATACTTTTTCGAGTTATACGCTTTATTTACTTTTATAATTTAACAAAACGTTTAATACGTGTTTTGATATTTGAAGTTAAATATACTGTCATATCACAAAATTATGTTTTGAATTCGTACACTTTCAGGAAAAGGTGTCTTAAAAAGGTTACAAACAAAAATTTTTTTTCGTCTATATATGACGTTCAATATGAGTATACATTTTTCTCAAGTAATATAAATTGTGACAAGTATACCAAAGGAAAATCGCGGTCACTTATTTTAAATGGCTATATCACAAACAATAATTTACGACGTATTTTAATTATTTTCAGCTAAACCGAATCTAATCAAAAATGACCCTCGTCTTCCCCGAGTTGTAGCACAGCGTTTTTAATTTATCTCTCTTGTGTCGTTTTCTTTTTTTTTTGATATTACAGCACTAATTACTTTCCTATAATACGTTGAGTATAGGGAAGTATTAATTACTACAGAAAAAATTTCAAAATTGAAATTATGGCGGAAATACATGTTTTGGACTCTAAAGAACTCAAAAACTGGTTTTTAGAAAATGTTTGTATGTGGGTGTGGGGGTATGTGCGCTCCATAACTCCCAAACGGCTGGACCGATCAAACTCGGTCGGTTTGATGAGCTTTGGAATGTAAAGGTATATCAAAAATTATTCGCGGAAATAATCTTTTAAAAGAAATTCAAAACTGGAAACGGAGTTAAACATGTTTTTTGTAGACATATTTTTCGCAACACTAACTTTTTGAGTCTGAAACGAAAATCTTATAGAAGACTTTGGAGCAAATCTAACGCTTTTTTCTAGTTTAAAAATGCCGACCGCTGCGATTTTTGGAAAATTTTGACTTTAGTGCTCTATTACTCAAAAAAAAAATTGACAGATCGGATTCAAATATTCCATTGTAATAGTCTTATACAGACAGAATATTAGGTACTGTGCACAAAAATTTACAAAAAGCTATAAGCTATGAAGTAAATAAATTTTTGAAGTTTTGTAAATTTTCAATAAAATATTGCCCAAAAACACGTTTTTTTTGTATGTTTATAGAGCTAGGATTGAGTTGCAAATTCGGTTTGTATCTCAGCCTGTTTACGTATATTTGACGCTCTTTATGCATTTTTAAATATGTCTATGTTATATTAAAAATCGAGTAATCAGATCCAGATGAACTTTAATATTGAAAATGTCCTGAGCGTACACAATTTTGCAAGCTACGGGAAATTTTGGAATTAATAAAACTGCAAAGTGACAAAGATATCGAAACTTTTGCTTCTTCAAAAAGTATTGCTCAAAAACTTGCGTAACGATTTTGTTTTTTTAAATTTTAATGGCTGATAGTTATACCTACCATAACCTCACAATGGAGGACCAACAAAAAAGACAAATTAAGAACCGTTCAAATTCAAATAATAAGTGCCTTGAATGTAAAAGCAGTTTTAGTAATTCAAGTCATTTAAGAAAACATGTTATAAGATCATTGAATTGGCTCCTCTGCTTTATAAAGAAAGTTCTAATTTTAAGTTTACTTGTAATAATTGCGGAAAAAATTTTAATCACGACTATAATCTGCGTTATCATATGAAAACACACAAGAACAAAAGAGAAATATAGAATAATATTATTATAAGTTCTAAGAAATGACCTGTGTGTAGCTATTACAGTTCTTGTAAGAAAAAAATGTTAATGCATTTTAAAGATGTGCACGAAATATGAATGTAAAAGCAGTTTTAGTAATTCAAGTACTTTAAGAAAACATATTAAGAAGTTTATATCCAGAATATCAAACATATTAATACTCATTTTGTCTGCAATTTTTTCTAATTTTTTCATTTTTTTGTTGATGATAGATTAAATATTAAGTAATTCCAAAAAATTAAAAACACCGTTTCCTATTTAATTTATTTATGGAGCTCTTTAAAAAAATAATTATTAAATAATAATTTTTATTTTATATTGTACGCCTTTTTTATTATTTAACTTTTAAAGCAACATATACAACTGACGTTTTCAATTTTAAAACACGTACGTGTGATTAAGGAAAGCTACGGCCGAGGAGGTGCGCAAGTCATGAAAGTTAGTATGAGGTAGAATCGATTGTATTCTAAGACACTAGACGCTAGTTAGAACTAGGGATGGGCTATAACTTAGTTTATGCACGGATGTATCATAAATTGACAATTATACACGAATTTCTTTGTCAGAAACGTCTTTTTATAGCTCATGGGCCTCTTTATTGCCCATGGGCTATAATGAAACGTCAAACAACGATATCATACCTAATAGAAACAGTTTAAATACTTGCAAACTGAGATTTTAGGCAATATGGCTACCGTTGTTTACCCGCTACCATAGTTACGCTTCAAATCTCAAATTTAATCAAAGCAACGCTAGATGTGGATGGAAAAATTAATTAATTTTATAAATATTTTCAATTTATTTTTGAAATATTTTTAAATTAAAAAATCTTCATCCGTGCATAAAGTTGTGTATGTGTCAGGGGCGTAACTTGTTTTTATGGCCCTCGACGTATTCTTAGCCCTCGGCTGCCGCCTCGAGCTCAAAATTTCGTCATACACCATAAAAGCCTCTTTACGCTCTTAATACATAAATAACTATTGTGTCTGTGACGCTTGCTATGTTTTTATAAACCGAGAATGCATGCATTTTTATTTAGTAATAAACCGAGGGTTATAAAAACATTCTGTTTAAGGGATGTATTGCTTTCATAAAAATTATCGAAATCGAGATTTGGACAGAAATACATGTTTTCGACCTCCAGGAACCCAAAAAAGTGGCCCGGAAGCGGAAGTTAGACAAGATGTTTGGTAGCACTTTTTCCTAAACTAAAATTTATAAAAAGAGAATCTAATAGAATAATTTAGGGTAAATTTAACGATTTTCATCCAAACTTTAAACTCGTTTTAAAACGGCGGCTGTTACGATTATTTTTTAATTTTTTTAGCGCTTTATTAGTCAAAAACAAAATGACAGATCGGATTCGAATATTTTGTCGTAATAGCAATATCGAGACACAATTACTATGCCAAAATTTTTTGAAAATTTATAAGCTATGAATTGAAAAAAGTTCCAAAATTTCGAAAATTTTCAAATAAATATTACTCAAACACTAGCTATACGATTTTTTTAAATTTTTGTTAGCTTATAGATCTGAAAATAGGCTACAATTATGTTTGCATCCTAGCCTGTAAATTTCTTTTTTTTTGTTTTATATGAATTTTGAAAATTTGAGATTTAACGCCTATTTACTCAAAAACGAATGATGAAATTTCATATTGGGAATGTCCTAAAAGGTACGCAGTGTTACAGGCTACTAAAACTTTTGAACTACTAAAACTGGGAAATGGGAAAATATCAAAACTTTTACGTTTTCAACATACTGGCCACACGATTTTTTAAACGTTATTGGCTAATAAAGCTAGAAATTTGTTCATGTGCCAATCCACTAATTTCTGTATGACGCCTTCTATGAATTTTTGATACCGAAAATGTATGCATCTCTTATTAAAAAACGAGAAACGTTAACAATTTTTTTGTTTGAGCTAAGTTGCTCATGAGTCATAGTAGAATACGACTCAGAACAAGGTTACATTTGCATTTCAAATTTACACTCTTCTCTGTTTAACATTTAAAACAGAAGTATAAAAATAAACAGTTTTATTTACTTTGTACCTATTGATTTATTAAGTTGATTTTGTTGCAGCACTGACGTATCGTTGCGTCTTGCTACTGCACTTCCCTATGTTTGTTTCTTTTTTATATGTATGAAACAATAGCACGAATAAATTAAACTTGCTGTAAATATTTAGATAAAAAAGCTTATGAAGCCTGCTCTAATTGCAACAGATAGTTTAACAAAAACAGAATATGTATTTAATGCTTTTTAAGGGTTGTGTGTTGTTATAAATATGATTATCAAAATTGAAGGGGTTGAACGCTATAGAAATACGTTTTGCACAGCCATAATTTGACCGTTAACTTTTAATTTGCTTTTGATAGTACTTTGTGTTTTGGTATACTATACAGGGTGTTTCTAAATAATCTGTAAAAAATTGATTGAACCCAATTTAAGTCTCCCGAAAAATGCTTTTCAATGGAGTTGTTGCATGTAAATGTTGTAAATATAAAATTAGTTTGTGTGCTCACCTCGCATATCCGCTACGTTATTAAAACGTTTTACATTGTTGAAACATTAATCTTTCCCGAAAAATAGAATAACTTAAAGTAACATTTTGATAATTACACATTTGGGTTACTGGTACAATGTTAAGTGTTTTAATACAGTTTGTTATTAATATAAGCTCTATCTAAAGGAATGTAACTTCGTCGTGGTATAAAAATATTTTTAAATGAAGATTCTCATTTGCTAGAAATCGACTTATAATAATTATAAAATGATAGATGACCTGTTGCCACAACTTCTTGTTGTAGTTATTTTCCTGCGCAATTATTTATTATATATAGCTTATCATGCGAAGCTCACATGGGTTAGTACAATTTCATAGGAATTTTGTAATTATAGCATAGATAACAAACCTAATAGTCAGTGTTTTGAATGTTAGAGGTTTAAATATGGAGTCATATTATTAGAAAATGCACTGCATTAAATAATTTATGAATAGTGTATTGCATACACTTGTCTTTTGTTTTTAAGAAATTAAATTGCCTACTAGATGTGTGTACTTAGACGTACACCTTTTGTAACTTTTTTTTATAAAATAGCAATCACATTTGTATTATGCAAAATTTCCAAGGTTCTATGGTTATTAATTTAGGAATATTGTTGCTACACTAAATAATGTAGACGTCTCTAAAGAAATTATATTCATTAATTCAATAACTTTATTTTTCACAAAATGCGCCACAATTAACCAATACCAACGACTTCACTTGAATGACCCTCGTATCAACCCTGGCTGGCCTTTTATCCATCACCAGTTTTACGAAATATCACTATTATTATAAAAATAGTTCCATAAGAATCGGGTCAACCCTCACTGTAATAGTTCAGTAAAATTACTTTCATTCTCAGACTCAGATTATCGGTATATAAGAAAGTCAACAATCGAGCAAATTAGGGTATATGACGTTAAACTCAGTATTCCTCGCACCTGTGTTTATAATCATAGCCTAATATCTGTTAACAGAATTATATATCTCTAACAAACCTATGATTTGGCTTTCATCGATATGTCCTTATTTAAAAGTAGTGCTGGACTTGAAAATTCAAAGGTAGATACGATATAATTATGGACGATTGAGATTTATAGCGTCTTCATTATAATGTATGGAGAACCTGAAAGTTAATAAGAGTAAAATTGTATTCAAGATCATGTTGTTTTGATATAGATATTGATTCTTGTCCGTGCACTATTAATAATATAAATAAAATTAGTAAAAATGTTATTACGTTATTATTAGCATGCGCGATTTTAAAATAAATTGTAGTATAATTACATTGGGGATATGTTTGATTAAAACCATGAGTGATGATGTTTGCATTAAACACAACTTCACACAACTTTAACCATAATATAAATTGGTTAAATAAAATACATGGTTACAATAAATCAAAAAGTATACGTAAAAGAAACCCCATAACAAAGAGCTTAACAGGTCTAGGACGTTTCAGCGCCGCCGATTCTCCGCGACCGTTTCGGCGCCGGGACGTTTTGCGCCGCCCGTTTCGGTTCGAGGCCGTTTTCGCGCAAGTAATTTCGGCGCCGCTGATTCGGCGCAAGAACGTTTCGGCGCGAATACGTTTAACGTAGTTCCTTTGCTTTAGACACCTTTAAAAAATAATACTTCTAAATAAGCAAGTAAATACATATTGAGTATTACTTATTAAGTTTTAAGGTTTTTAAGAGGCAATAATAAAATAAATAAATTTAGTCATTTTCGTTTTTTTTTGATCTATTGTTTTCTCTTTTATATTCATTTTGCTCTAATGTAATATACATTATTATTAAATAAATAACACTAAAAATGTGTAAAAAAACACGTATTAAGTACTACTATCCAAATGTGCCTAAACATGGTATAAAAGTAATTTGTCTAAATCTAAATCTATTCGCGCCAAAATGTTCTTGCGCCGAATCGGCGGCGCTGAAACGGTTTTGCGCCAAAACGGCTTCTCACCGAAACGGCGGTGTAGAAACGTCCTATTCCGACAAACTACAGACTAGCGGCTGCACAGCATTTGGTTTTCCAAAAAGAGGTATTTAAAAATGTCAAAAATGATTAATCAATGTTTTCTTTAATCATAGAAATGGCTGAAATAGTAAAGTAGCTAAATGCGTGCTATGATGATTGTATAACTACTTACTATTTTAAAAATGTAAATTTTACTAAGCATTATGGATCACTATTGCCATCACAAACATATAGATTTTTATAACATTAAAGGGGAATTACACTAGTAACGCCCTCCATTATGTGCGGTGAGGAAAAGTTGCAAAGCAACAAACAGGCAAAGTTGCGATCGGAACCTGCTAAGCAGGTATCTGCGATCGCACCGGCCTCTAAGCACAAAATACAGAAACGCCCGTGTGGCAAGAAATAAGAAAGAAGAGATTTGGTTTCAATTATGGCTAGAATAGACCACTACATGTTTCGTTCTTATTTGAACTCACCAGGTGGACATAATTCTAACCACAATTGAAACCAAAAGCAAACAAGCAGATATATGCCAGAAAGTATAACATTAAAGGGGAATTACACTAGTAACGCCCTCTATTATGTGCGGCGAGGAAAAGTTGCAAAGCAAATCTCTTCTTTCATATAGATTTTTAATGTAAAAAAATTTGACACGAAAGAATATTGAATATTACCTGTTAATTACTAAACAGTTTAAGAACTAAAAAATAAATAATGATTCTACAAGCTATTTCCCTGACCAGTTAAAAATTATACAAAACCTTTATAATTAAAAAAAAATGTAAATAGTTTGTAGGTAACTCGTGCGAGTATAAATTTTAACACTTTAACAAAAAATAAATAAAAGTGTGTATGACACAGCGACAAAATTGAAATATGATTTGCGTTGCAGAGCATAACAAATTTATAAACATAAATTGCTATAGGCACTGATTAACACAGATATTTAGAAACACTGACACATATGTAGAAACACTGACTGTAATACTTTAAAATCGATGCCCGGCGCCTTCACCAAATATCACGCTGTGGGTTAGTTTGATTAAATTCATAAGTAATGATGTTCAGAACTTGAATAATAATGTAATTTGGTTAAACGAAATACATGGCTACAACAAATTAATTTACAGTTACAGGTTTACCGAAAGAATAAGTAAACATACCCCATAGTAAAGTATGAACCCAAAAAGACTACAACAGGTATTCGAGGAAGACTTGCTCCAGGAACAAACTTCAAGAGTAATGTTACAAACTAACAGCTGCTGAGTACTGACTATTAATTAGTTTCTGTAGACTAAAGATCTGTCACGCTTTTTAAATAACTCATGCTTCTAACTGCGTAGATGTCATGGCATCCAAGTTTGGTATTGTGTACTTCTAACTTTTAATATGAATAACAAGTTACATTCTGCAATTTGGTTACTTTATATTAAACCTAGAAAATGACTAATAACTTATTTGTTTTTTTATTTAACTAATCTCCACATTGTGACAGTATTTTATGGATTTGTGTCTCACAGTCTGAAGCAAGTTCTAGAATTGGCGAAGCATTTTGTCTGGACTTTCCAGTACTTTAAAAATAAAAATACTCAATGTTATTAAAAATATTTTACATCATCTATGTCGCAAGCTTCCACAGCCGTTGTCAATGACGTCTTGGCTTTCCGGTTAGAGCCGCGTCTTCTATCCTGCTACTGCCCAGGTATCGTCCACGGTTGCACGGGGCATCTTCAAGCAGTAGTCCATCCCAGCGTACAAAGTTTCGAAAAAGTGGTAGTGTTTTTCCAGAATATGTTTTTAAAGCTTTGAAATTCACTTCACAGTATTAATGGTTTCAAACGTTCCATAGTAACATTGTGTTTGTATGGTTAATTACGATACCAAATGTAGTTAATGTTGTCAAATTTCAAAATTGAAAATGTTCATGAAAGAAATACTATTAATTTACAATATAAAAATTTGCTAATTAAAAACTGTCACACTGTCGCTGTTTACTATTTTGTCAAAACAGTTTCTGAAAACGTATTTTAAATATTTCGTCAAGCATGGCTGAGTAGACAGCCAACAGCGCGCGATTGCACACTTATACGAGCCAAAACGCTGTGTGAACGCAAATTAAGCATGCCTACGAATATATATTTATCAGAAGTAATTCAAATTAAACAATGCAATAAATTTTAAAGCAGTTAATTAAGATCTCAATGATCTCCTCGTAAAAATCTACGTAGACCATCGGTTTGATTTAAAGCTTCGTTGAAATAACTATTAAATAGAGCAGCGGTTGCAATTTTAGATGCCACCTTTGAGTTATGTAAGCCCGTTCCGTTTGATTTATTCTTCATTAAAAACAATTTTGATTAAGGCACATAACTTGCAGTGTTTAACTCTTGGGAACCTGTTTGTATCTGTACTGTTTATAGAATATCTTGAAAAATTAATTTAATAATGCGTGCCATTTAAACCTACCATAAACTCTGACACTATAAATGCAATCAATAACCTATAATTATTATTTTTAATTTTAGTTTCACTGAGTTTCCGGTGTTTCACCTGATTCAGTGTAGACAACTCACGTATTTTTGAGGTCACTAGAAACAAGTACATTCTGAGAATACTGTGCCGCAACATAACAAGGGTCTCATGGTTTTGACCCTCCAGTTTTAACATTCGTGTGAATTGTTATAACGCTACATTATATATAGCACGAATGTATCTGTAATTTTTTGAAGTACATGTTGTAGAATTCTGTTGCTATATTACTGTTAATTAATAAGAATCACTAAATAGCCAGTGTGTGACTGGCAGAAAGAAAACCAAGCGCTGAATTTATATTATAAAATTACTTTACGGTGAAAAAACGAAAATCTATCAAAACTATTAAGTGTGAAGTGAAAACTTATACCCATTTAAAAAATGTCACACCTACAACAACCTTCCTAAAAATTAAATTATTTCAAAAAGTAGAAAATTATCCATAGTTTAAGCACAGCTTCAAACCCAGGCCCTATTGCACCGCCACCCCTAAACAATTGAACATTTTAAAAATACATACAACCATCCCAACATAAAAACGTCAGTTTTAGATTCAACTCTTTAAACACAACTAATTAATTTAAGTTACTATCTGCATTGTTAGTAAGGTACAAAATAAAAAAAATTACATTTAAAATTAAGCATAAATCTAAATAAATAGAAATGAATTCATTTTAATCCGAGAGTAACAACAACGCTTTCGAGTGTCTCTGTAGCGACGACGCGGATAAGGATGCCAATTTATAAATTAAAGTTTTGGGTTCTAATCCTACGTAAGGGCAAACTTTTTTTAAATTTGCTTGTTTATTTATTTTATTTTTGAACTGTTTTCATCTTCTCATAGCTGACATTTAAATGTTTAATTATGTTATAACAATAAAATATGTATCAATGACTACGTATACACAGCGAGCGCCAGATCAGGGACCAAACAATCAAATTCAGACTAAGATGTTGTGTATACACTCTAGGTCTAGATTAAAGCACTTGGTCCACATTTAGTTCAATTAGAATTAGAGCCTTAGCCTTATCTTTAGCCGCATTGCTGCCGAAACATTAGAAAGTATTTGTTGTTACCCTCAAATGAAAACTACGTCTCTTTGAATTTATTACAATTTATTTAGATTAAAATTAATAGCTAATAACAATAATCCAGTTTAAATTCTTAGCCAATGTACCCTTGAGACATCAAATGTAGAAAAATATAATTTTCCATAAAATTCAATTTTCCTTAAAAAACCTGTATAAATAACGCTATATTATTTTTCTATTTTAAATAGCGCGAAATATGTTGCATGAATTATTGTTAGAACATAATTTAATAGAAGTTGATCAGCAAGGAAATAATAAGGCTAATAATTGCTAACGAAGGTGTTCGCTGGGCCAGATTATGTGAGCGCCGCGAGTCTGTTTCCATTATTATGTTACAATAATACCAATAAATATTCTTTGATGAACGTGTCTGAAATAGGATTATTTTTTTTAAGTAGCCGCACGCGACCTTCTTTTTAGAAACAAAAAATCTTTTTACCAAAACTCGCCCGCTAAACAAAATTTATTGCCAAAACACGGCCGACAAACTGCGCCGAGATGTAAAATCTCGTCGTTTTCTTATGGTGAGACAGTTACGGACTTAATATAGGTTCTGTATTTCGACTATAATTTTGTTATAGAAGTTTAACTGGTACAAACAAATGTTATGTTTATTACAATGTTATCATTGCGTGGGTTGTCTTTTTGTGTGATTTATTTTTTGTTGTGCTTTTATCTGTTTATTAGCTTTTAGTAGCTGTAAACTGTAAATTTTTATAGGTGTAAAAATACTGTTGCATTTATTATATTATTATTATTAACTTACCAGTAGCTTTTTTTAAATTTTAATTTAAGGACGTAATGGTTTATCAAATATGTATCAGAAAAACTTTGAAACAAATACTGAAAAATTTTGGGGTGGAAATCATGTTAGTATTCTACTTCTAGGTACATGATCACATTTTTAATGATTTTAAAATATGAATTCAATTAATTTTAAATTTTATTTTGTTGTATCCATTTATAAATTAGTGAGCTGCAAATATTTAAAAAAAATCGAATTGTTTCACTATACAATTTCGTTGTCTTGTCTAGATTTTCTATAACCGATGCTATTTCATATAAATAAAATAAGTGCTATGAACGATTGTTATGTAATTTACAATGTGTAATTTTTTGTGCTTTATTTTGTGTTAACGAGTATTGAATTTAATACGTAACATTATCCGTTTATGAACTGTAAGTAAATTTCTTTTTTCTGAAGTTGTAAATTAATGCTAAAGTTTAATTAAAGTCTCAACAAAATGTAATCTACAGAGTTTTGCAAAAGTAATTAAAATATGTATTTAAGACTTCTATTTGTGTCTAGTCGTCATCTGTCAAGGGTAGAATGAAAAATGCAACCGGCTGCACTCGACTTTCAAAAGAGACTAGGTAATTACTAATTTATATAGAATTGCAAGGAATAAAGGAATTTAGTTCACGCCCGAATATTAACATGTAACTCATTGCAGTACTTAACTATTTATAACGGCTGCCTGTTTAAAAGTTGATCACTGAAGAGGATGTACATACACAATGTATCCACATGCAAAATTAACAATTCATCAGCTAATGGAAGTTTACATAAATAATAAACACCAATTTAAAGGAGTAGGTGTAGAGTTGTTGGGGTAAAAGAAAATGAGTTCCCACTTCTAAGCTATTGTTTATTTTTGATGGGTACCTACTGCACAATAGGTTTTACTTTTATCCAATTCCGTGGCTGCCTCTGTTAGTCTATAGTAGTATAAAATTTTAATCTCTCAACTTTATTATAAACTGTTAGAATAGTTTTGTAAAACAAATTAAGGTGCATTTTCATAATAGTCAGTGAATACATAACTCGCTCAAGTTTGAATTAAAAAAAACCTTGTAACAAAAATATTCCACTGATCATAGCGCCACGTTACATCAGATCAGTCTTAAGGCACGAAGCTTTTCACCCCCTAGTGCACCCCTGTACAACTACCTAAAAGAGGTGGGAATGGGTTTGATATTTCATTATAGGCGCAGTAACAAAGTAACCTTAAATTCGTAATTTCTTCAATAACAAAAGTCAAAAAATTTGAAATTTAAAAATTAATTAAATTTTTAATGTATATCAAAAACATTCACAATTTTTTAACATTTTCAAAAACTGTTTTTAGAAATATCATAATTTCCAACAATTTTTAAATTTTTCGCTATTTTATTAAATATTAAAAAGGCGGTACAATTTTCAAACTTTTCAAAAATTATCATAATTTAAAAAAATTGCCATTCTTAAAAATATTTCTAAAATTTTCAGAACATTTAAAAAATTTCAAACATGTCTTTAACAGTTTTTGGTACAAAGCCTCCCTAAAAGTACAAGCGGAAATGTAATTACCTGATATAATTGGTGACGCGAAATCGTCTACAAACGCAAATAGAATTTTTTAAATATTTCTATTATTTAATTAACATAGTTCCGTCTAGCACCGGCGTTTTAACGTATGATACAGTTATTTTTTCATTGTTTTTGTAATTTTAAACAAACTATTTGAATTTTACTCTTGGAGCGGTTGATTATGCTATGTTATATAACTTTTAAATTGCACATGTTTTGACATCAGCTTTTACAAATTGGAGAAAGTTATTGCGACGTTTACAAATGTGTTTTAAGACAGCGGATGGAAGCCACTTAAATTATATTCTCAAAAAATTTGAAAAATATAAAAAATTGTATGTTATTAATACACCTTATACTTTACTTTCCCATACCTTTGGTATAGGAGCAGCATCGTTTTCATGAAAATTTTTGAAATCGAAATTTTAACGAAAGTACACGTTTTTGGTCTGAAGGAATCTAAAAAGTGGTTTTATAAAACGTCTCTCCGAGGGTGGGTATGTGACGCCTCTAATAGCGAAAGTACCGAACCGACTTTGATGAAATTTTAAATGAAGAAGTGTATCCAAAATTTTGTTCAAGTTAAAATTTTCAAAACAAGCATAGCGTTTTGAAGTAAATTTAAATTTGAGTACAGTCTGAGAAAAGAACTTAAGGCAAATAAAAAAGTTTTACTGAATTCTCTAGCTTCAAAAAAGCGGCTGTAACGATTTTTGAAAATTTTGATTTCAACGCCTATGTACTCAAAAATTATTTGTCTGTTCGTGTCCCAGCTTGTAAATTTCTATTTGAAGCATATATGAATTTTTGAAAATTTGAATTTTAATGCCTATTCGCTCAAAAGCGGGTTATCTGATTGAAATAAAATTTGATATCAGAAATGTTCTAGAGGTACACATGTTTGCGCTTGGTTACTCATGAGTAATAGTGGAATCAGATTCACAACTTAATTTTTAGGTGCAGCAATATTTAGGGGAGTTAATTTTTGCCCCCTTTCCCTAATTTTGGAAAACGAATTTTTCCTCTGGTTTTCGTTGATGTTTAATCCTGAGAATTGTTATTTCAAAACATTAAAGAATCGGTTATTTTTCTAAAACTAAAAATTCCGTTGTAACAAAGCAGAGGAACATCAATGATAACGTCAAATAGGCGAGATAGATTAGCGAAACACGTAGTGCATAAAAGATGAACATAGTATAATCCTCTGATAATAGTCAAAAGCTGATCTTGTAGCTTTGACAGCGCCACCTAGAAATTTCTACCCAGCAGGTGGTTTAGTTGTGCTTCTTGCAATGACGGATTAGCACAGTTTTATATTTAAATTGCTTACAACTGAAAACAGTTCTTAGTTAGATGTGCTGTAATTGTTGTAATTAGATATATAAAAGTAATTATTTTGTATAAAAGTATAGAAAAGTCCAGGGAAAGTGATTTGCTGATTTTTTTCTCTTTTATTAAAGAAAATGCAGTAGAACAGCAAACATTTGATAAAATAATTATATAGTAGTGGTGCTTAAAGCTATGACACAGAGGTTCTAAATGCACTTTTTTATTTTTTTTTATTATTCGTTTTTCTGTTTCTGTTTACTTTCCAGAAGTGGATTCTTAGCTATTTCAGCTCTTAAAACAGAATTACCTTTCTTCTATTTTTAAATTATTGTTTTACACCCTAAAGTGCTTTTTGCAATTTAACTGTGTGAATGCAGTGAGGTTCACTTTTATCAGAGTTTTCTACAACAAAGTTTAATTTGGATATGGAGTTTGGAAGAAAATCTGGATCATTAACAATGGTAGTATCGAACAGAAGGGCTGAAAATGATTAGTCAGATTCGGGAATTACAATAGCAGAGTTTATGGAAAATGCATTGAAAAAAATTATTTGATCAACGGAATGAAAAGAAAATTCTAAGATAAAATTCTATCCTAGAAGAATTTTATGATTTAGTAATTGTAAAATGCGAGTTTCCTATACATAGTTCGCTATAATCGGTACCCGTATAATACTTACGATTGTCTATAAAATTAAGATTTTCAGAGAAAACTGGTTTTCTTGATAAGGATGAGCCCTTAGAACATGAGCTTTTAGATATCAGTTTAAGAATTAAAACGGCAAGGTTTGGAGAAAAAGTCTTTTAGTGGCCAATCTTTTCTGTTTACCAATTTCCCCAATTTCTGTCTTCTAAATTATCTTTTAGTAATCTAAACATCTTATAACCATTTTCGCTTCTATTCAAACATTTTTTTTTGCAGAACAGCCAGTTATTTTCCGTTTTGAAGCGTTTAAATTATATTTATTATCAAATGACACGAAGGCTTAGTATTCAAAATGGAATATTACAGACTGCGACGTCTTGACCTAGTAGTCGTCTAACCTAATCTATCTACGGACTTTGGTTAGTAGTGCATAACAAACATGACTTTATGAAACAAAAAAACAGACGCGTTTATAGCTCATTGGCTTATGAACTGCAAACCGGGGTTTGGTCTGTTCGCATACATCTGATATCTGTATTTTATATATTGCGTAATATCATGAAGTCCGGCTTTGTTTTGAATGTTTTCAAAAAGTATTTTTTCGCGAAAGCACGTTTGGAGTAGTTAATACAAGTACTTAAAAATCCCGGAAAATGGACAGAAGTGCCAGTAACAGAAACACAAACGTTAGGTGTGCGATAATGTACGCATGCGCGGATCTAATTTTGCAGCCATTGTGGCTTAAGCGGACAGCTGCAAATCAGGCCCGCATTCCTCTTAAATGTTATAAAACACTGTATTGCGGCGACAAATATTAAGGTTGTACATGTATCAGATGGAGCGATAGGGGTAGATATTGGCCTATAATTGCAGACCCTATGCAGGAGAGCGATAGACGCATCAGCAATTTATAGTACTTTCTAAGGATATACTTTTTCCCTAAAAAGCGAATACATGTGACTGGTTAGTAGTGCATAACAAATATGTCTTTTTAAAGAAAAAAACGTGCATTTATAGCTCCTTAGCCTATGACTTGCAAATAGAAGTTGGATCTGTTCGTATCCATACATCAGATAGCTGCATTTTAAATATTGTGTAATATCATAAAGGTTGTTTTGACTGTTTTACTAATAACTCACTTTATAATGTTTTGGCCGGATTCAATCTTATACTATCAGGTACGTCATATTTGCGCATTTGTACATCAACTATGAGATTAGTTTATCTGTTTAATTTTACAGATTTGGAACTGCTCGTTACTTTTCCAAACATACCTTCCGCAACTAATTTCGTTTTTTATTCTTACCTATAAAGGCTTTCTCCTACCTACTCCTGTTCTGTTTTCACCAGACTGCCCTTTTCAATAGTTACCCGTTTTTTCTAAAATAGAACGTACTCAACATATGGATATTTGAAACAAACTCTTTATAACTAACAATTATTTTTAACAACGTGAAACAAGTGTTCTACGTCCTGACAATCAGACAGTTCCATGTGAATTTCCAAATGCCTCACAAGAATTGCACATAATGCAAACTATGTAACCAGTAACTTCCTGAACCTATTTCGTCTACCTCGTAGGAACTAATTCCCACTGAAGGTTTTGATACAAACTCTGTAGTAGTTTCCTCACCTATGAAAGCGCATCTACGCAAAAATTTAAAACATTGCAACAGAAAGTTAACAAAAAAGGCAAAAAATGTTTAAAGCGAGGGCGTAACGTAAATCGCCGAATTTTATAACAGGCCCCCAGCCGCACTTCCAGTTTTATCACAGGCAAATTAAAAAAAGACATATCTACGTTTACCAGTCACATACGAAGACGATTATTACAAAAATTAAATTTTAAACATTACTACAACTATAACACCCCAACAGGTATAACTACTTTTTGTTGGTGATGTGATAATCTTCTGCGGCAAAAACAGAATATTGTCTATTGTCAACCTTAGTTTATAGAAGAAGAAGAAAAACACTTGCATTGGCGTAATTTTAAGGCAAATTTATTTATGATTTTGTCGATGCTAACTTTTAAGTATTTTCTACTTCACTTCTACTTTCATATGCAAAAACACTAAGGCCGTTTTCACACACACCGGCAAAACCGGAGCCGGTGACGGTGCCGTTGCCGTAGCCGGCCAAAGGGTATTTTCACACACACCGGCAAAACCGGTGCCAGTGACGGTGCCGGCCGATGTCTCCTTTCACTCGTTTATTAGTGCAGTAGGTTTTTAGCTTTGGTGAAAGAAAAATGTGTGCTGCACTCAACAAACGTTACGTTATTGGGCTATTATACCTTAGAAGGAAATATCGAAACCAAAAATATAAAAGGCAGTACTGGGTACATCCTCTGTTGACTGTGAGATACTTGGAAGGGAGTTTCGATACGCTTTTCGAGAAACTTAGAGCACATGACAACAAATTTTTTAACTGAAGTATATAAATACTGAAGTAATTTAAACGAAACATAAACACCTCTCCGGCACCGGCAAGTCTAGACCTGCGTGGACAATTGCGCACAAGGAAACATTGGAACCGACAAGACGGAGATCGGCCCGGCATCCGGATCGTCGAGCTCAACACCGGCTGCATTTTTCGGTGTCGGCTGCCGGACCGACAAATCTGCCGGACCGGACTATGTGTTAAAGCTCTAATTTAATTACATTGCATCCGGCGCCGTCGCCGTCACCGGCTCCGGTTTTGCCGGTGTGTGTGAAAACGGCCTAAGGAAACTGTTAACTTTTAGAAGTTTTTAAGTTTTTTGTCCTTTTCCTTGCTAAATTTTCTCTTTTGATGGCCACCTAGTAGTATAGCTAGATTTATATTAGATATACATATACTTAAAATTAACCACAATTTTATTACATTTTTAACTTGTAATATACATGCACGTTAGCGGTTGAAGCCGAAACTGAAATAATTATTTCTAAATTCAAGTATCTATCGTTGACATAGATTTTGTGCTTTTATTTAGGCTACAAATTTTTAAGCTGGCCGACTCTTCATGGTTGTATGTCCTTAAGTACAACTACATTATATATTTTTTAAATTTTTTGTTTTTTTCTGGCAGTCCGTGACTGGCCTGAGCCCCTAAAAGGCTTGAGCCTCTCTTTGGTGCGGGGGTTACGGGAATGTTTGTTACACTACTGCTTTAAAGCATGTAAATAGATTTTCATGCATGTTTTCTTACTAAAAGCATAAATTGTCTATTTTTACCGTTTTAGTTCTTGTTGTTATTAAAACAAAAAGAGCAAAATGCATTGTAGTTAAAAACGGACCAACATTACATGTAAGCTGTAAATGTAAAATATCTTAGAACTATATGTAATAGTACTTTTCATTTGCCAAGTTAATGTAATCACACTGCAATGCATTTTTATTTGACATTTTGACCTCCTACAAAATGGCCGGCCAGTTTCACTTATTTCATTGTTTAGAAGCTAGAGTCGTGTTTCTAGTAAAACTATTAGAAATTTATGGGGCGGGTATTTAGATTGATGGAAGTTTAAATTATCGAGGTTGCGATGTATTTTGTTTTAAACGTGTAGAATTGCTTCATAATTTAACTTAGCTTAAATTCCCAAGAACTTGTTGCTTAATACAAATTTATATCAATATTGAGCTTAGTTTGAATTTCTTACATCATACTTGTGTACCCGTCTTATTCTTTGTTCTAGGTGTTGTATTCATATTGTAACAACAATCAACAACAACAAACCAATAAAACTTAATAAATGATAATTTTCTACCAATGTGCGATTGCTAGTACTGACAAAGTTAGTGGTACCACTGTAACTATCGATAATTAGGAGCTTGTATGCGCTACTAGGGGGCCACCATGCAGCGAGCTGAAGCAATGAATGATACTGAAATATTTAATATTGATACTATTTGGATAAGGTTAATGAATCTATTGTATATGAGTGTTTTATCAATATTTTCTTCCTCAATACTTGATGCATGGAAATACGTGTACGATGCATGAGTTGTGATAGATACTGATTGTTAATCTAACTGGTTTACTTAATCAGGCTGCCTTGTTTGTTATTCCCTCCGCTAAGTTCTGTTCTGCCCAATCATGCTAATAGCATCATGATTTACCACATAAGCTGCATTCTCTATGAAATTTTAGTTTGCAAACAATACTCTTAGTTTACAAATAGCTCAAATAGTGAACAGATAGAAATGAATAACAAAACATATAAAACGAGCATTTGAAAAAAGTTTTATTAATAACAAAAATTTTAATGTAATACATTATATGAAATAACGAAATGCAACCAGGTGTCCTATGTAATTTATCTAGTTACAAATTATATGGTATAGTTAACTTTAATCTAAATTAGCAGAGCCCGTGCGCTAAGTCCCCGCTTTTTTCTCTGGTAACTTTATATTCGACCCTCGTTGCTTCTAATGTTGAGTCAGTCTGCATGAGAGCTACTTCTGCAATTAAAATCGTGAAAAAAAAACATACAAAAGTCCGTAAAAACCGCTTCAAGAAAACAGAAAAAAATCCCGGAAAACAAATCCGTAAAAAAGAAGAACAAAACTCTTGTGAAATCTTCAGGAAAATATCATAGCTCTAAAAAACATTACTTAAAACAGCAGCAAAAAGTTAGTTTAACATATCACTTGTCTTCGTTTCCAGAGAAGTCCCCTAACGGAGATTTTCAAAATGTTTTTGAGCTAATAGTTACTCATTAAAAAACCTTGTTAGACGTTAGCACATAATTCCAAATTAAAATTCGCCGTTCTCTATTCATATAAATCAGATATATATATTGATATAATTATAACATTCCGGATCTTTATGACCCTAATCTCCCTACGTGATTTTAAAGTAAATAATGAAACCCAAACATAATACGTACCTAAGTTGTTTCGAGGTGTAAGATATGTTACTGAATGCGTCGTCACTAAAAGTGGAGTTCCTACTAAAGCATCTAGAATTTGTAGTAAACATTTTTTAGTAATATGTAGAATCCGTAGGCTATGTCCGACGCGTTTTTAATAATAAATAAACTGTTTAGGATGGTAGTGCAGCGGACTGTGAATCGACGTCCTAGTTTTATGAATTATATAAACATTGCTTTAATTCCATAAAAATCGATTTTGACTAATTGTTTGCCAAAATTAGAGAAGGAGACGAAAGTTAGTATCCCTAAAAACTGCTAAAATTTATGCTCTGAATTGTATTCTACTATTACTAATGAGCACTTTAGCTCAAACAGAATTTTTTTATCGTTGTTCATTCATTAGGGGCATGAACATAAGTTTTTCAAAACTGCATAGAATGCGTCATAGAAGAATTAGTAAACTGAGATACAAAACAAAATATAGCCTTTTCCTAGAAGTTTACAAAGACAAAAGAAATAAATTGTGTGGACAGTTTTTGAGAGATAGTTTTATGGCAATGTCCAAATTTTTTATATATTTTCACTTCACAGTTTTTATTTGCACAAAATTTTTCAAAGTAACATTGTGCTAGTCTATGGCTATTACAATACCAAAATTAATCCCGATCTGTCAACTCGGCTTTGAGCAAATAGGTGTCAAAGTCGAAAATTTTCTAAAATCGTATTTTACGAAACTAGACTGTTTAGAATAGTATATTACGCAACAAATCTATAATGATAGCTATTAACACACGAGTGAGATTACGACACGAGCGGCAGCGAGTGTCGTCATTCAAACGAGTGTATTAATAGCCATTATATATATATAAGAGTTGCGTACATTATTTTTTCTACGACTACTTAATTTAAAACAATATTCATTAAAAAATATATTTTAACATTATAGTTTAAAAAAACTCGAACTGTTTTAATGATTATCTGTATATAAAATACTTAATTACTTTAACAATATTTATTTATTTTAAACTTATACGTATTTCGGCATGTTTACATGTCATTGTCAGAGGTTATATGAAAAAGTAAACAGTTAGTGTTGTTACAGCAATAGAACTTAGTGACTTGATCTCGGTAATTGTCTGCAGATGACTTGATTTCTTATTTCAAAATGTCTAATAGAGGAGAATTTAGGAGATCAATTTGCTAATTTATTAACGGTACAGTTTTTAAATGTTTGTGAATTTCAAAAGCTTCTAGTACATCTAATTTACGTTTATCATCACAAAAGTGTAAACATTTTATAGTGTTATTAGAGGTCATTGTATGATTGTGTTCTAGTAAGTGTTTAGCGTAATTGAATTTATCGAACTGTTTTGCTATTTTAACTGAGAAATGTCAACAACTCTTGTAACCATGGCTACCAAAAACAATGCTTTGCTGCTATTGGTCAGTTTGAGTAATTTTATAATAAAAATCTGTATCGAAATGGGTATCCTTATAATAAAAGCAGCGCAGACTTAATAAGTAAATTAAAACATGGGAGTAGAAAAACAGTATTTCGATTTGTCTCAACGCCTTCTATCATATTATGTTCCTACATTTATAAAATCACGCTTGTAAAAAAGAAACTATCATAAAAGATATCTAACTTTAGTTTCCAGTGCCGGTTCATAAAATAAAATTAATATTTGACAATTTTCTGTTACACACCAAATTTCTTGATATACAAGATAGATATTCCAATATTTAAGAAATCATAACAGGTGTGTAAGAAATGCAGATAGCAATATTTGAAACTTTCGAATATTTAATTAATCTCATATTTACATCTCTTGCTTCATCTTGGTCTGGTACATAAATATGACAGCTAAAAGAAATGCAGTATCCTTCGCGTTAAGCAGTAGCTCAATTGAATTTAGATGTAGTAAAAGTATTTTCGCAATTATTCATGTTATGTAATCAAAGGTACTTTTGCAGCTGAACAATATTGTTATTATCCATCACAATCTGCCGGTGCACGTGCTAAGAAACAAACAGACCGATGTAGTTATTTTATAGGAAAAATTAATATTCTGTTCTCGTTATAAGTGTTACAACTCGTTGGATTGAAGACGAGCTGTATTCGTGCATTTTTATCCTTGTGTATGTTTTTCTAATTCATTAGCATAACACCGACTTTTTAGGTCGAGCACAGTTTGCTGATTATGTGTTTTTAAACATTCGCTCATAACAATAATTTTGTTCCGACCCTCGAGCGATAAAGTAAGTCATAAATAACCAAATTATACCAACAGTGGTGCCTCCAGCAGAAACATTTATTGAAACTAATCAATAAATCGAGTATAAATGCAAAGGCCCCATATATAGATACATAGAATGGCGACTGCAAACTCGACAAAACTGTATGAACAAATTTTTGACAAAACGGTAGAGGGTCTAAACATATTTTTATATGCAATTTATTTATACTAATAAGCTTCCATTTACAGGTGGCGGATAGGGGAACGCTCGCTAGATATAGCGGGTACCGGGAAAATAAAATACTCGGGGCGGACCAAAACTAGCAGAGGAGGCAACTTCCAAATATTGGATTTAATGGTTCCCAAACACCAAGAAGGGCACCCCTTTGTCCTTAAGGCGGAAGAACCTTTATTGGTCAACGGCATAGGACAGGTATTTCGAGACAAGGAAATGCCATAGAAGAGGTGGCGGATGAATCCTTTAGATCAACGGCAGCCTCCAAGCCACAGTAAGGATGGCTATTGTCACGCACCAGGACGTATGGCAAGCGCGGTGTTAAATTGCCAATCACCCTCAAAATGACAGCAGTCTCTAAAACTAAACTACCCCAGGTGGGTAGAGCGTGTAGCTCAGAATCCCACACTGATGAGAAATCACCAGTCACCCCCAAGGATTCTGGGGGGGGGGGGGCAAGAAACTGAGAAATCCAAGTTACTTAAACACAAAACTTTATGTCGCAACTTACAATATAAGGACGATGCGAAAAAGAGAACATCCAGATGGTCTGGAAAAAGAGCTAAGCACAATCAAGTGGGATATCCTGGGAATAAGCGAAACGCGACTACCAGGTGAAAAATGTACAACACTGAATTCAGGTCACGTTCTGTTTCAGAAAAACGCAGAGGAAAACGAAAACGATCATGTCGGAGGAGTAGCAATACTCATAAAAAAAGCGAAAACACCTTATTACAAAAATGAGAGCTATATCAAACAGAGTAATATACATTGTCCTACAAATCTCAAAAAGATACAGCGTTCAAATAATTCAGGCATATGTCCCTACAAGTACTGCGGATGAAGATACGATGGACAGCTTCTATGACGATATAACCAATGCGAGAAAATCGGAACACACTCACTTCTGTCTACTAATAATCGAGGAGAAGAACTATTAACATACCTCCAGAACGAAAACCTATATTGTATGAACATCTTCTACAAAAAACAACCGAAGAGAAAATGGACCTGGAAAAGTCCAGATGGGACAACGAAAAAGAAATAGATTTTATAATATCTACGCATAAATATATCATCACAGATGTATCAGTTCTAAATAACTTTCACACAGGAAGTGACCACAGACTTGTAAGAGCGGCAGTAAGAATAAACGCCAAGTTAGAACGAAACAAAATGATTCGCAGTTATGTAAATCCGACTCGAACTGACTTAAACCAAAACCAAGAAATGTATCAAACCGAATTAAAAAGAAAACTTACTTTCAAGACAAATGAACATGAAATCACATTCGACAAACTGTCAGAAGAAATATCACAAAGCATAAATGTTGCAGTAAGAAAAATAACTACTCGAAATAAAACATCGAAAAGCAAAAAGATTAGTGAAGAAACAAGTAATCTCGTTGAGGGGAGAAGAAAACTAAGCCGAGGCACACAAGAATATAGGGAAATAAGTAAAAGTATAAACCAAGGCATAAGAAAAGATACCAGAAGTTATAATACGAAAATGATTACGGATACAATAGAGAACAACAAAAACATGAAAGTTCTAAAATCACAACTGACACCCAATAAATTACGTCTCAGTAAAATAAAGGATAAAAATGGAAAAATAGTCACTGATAAGACTAAAATATCTAGAATAATAGCTGACTTTTACACCGACCTATATGCATCAAAAAACCTGCCTCCCAAAGATCCCAACGAAAATCAAAAAATTGTAAATGTGAACTCCGAAGATATTCCTGAAATAACAACATTCGAAATCAAAGGAGCACTTAAATTAATGAAAAATGGCCGATCACCTGGCGAAGACCGAATAACAACCGAGATGTTAAAATTCGGAGGAAAGACACTATTACTAGTAATTAAACAACTCTTAAATTGATGTTTACAAGAAGGGAAAATTCCAGCAAATTGGCAAAACGCAGAAGTAATTATACTGTACAAAAAAGGGGACGCAGCTAACATAGAGAATTACCGCCCCATTAGCCTCCTATTACAAATGTATAAGTTGCTAACCAGAATCATAACATCTCGACTAACAAACAAACTCGACTTCTACCAGCCAGTAGAACAGGCGGGGTTTAGGAAAGGCTATGGCACTATAGACCATTTGCAGGCTGTGAGAACGTTAATAGAGAAATGTGAAGACTATAACGTACCTTTACATATGTGCTTCGTAGACTTCAAAAGGCCTTTGATACAGTAGAAGTGTGGGCTATACTTCAGGCCCTAAACAGCGCAAGGGTTGACTCAAGATATACAACACTAATTAAAAATATCTACGAAAACGCTACATCCACGATAAAAATAGATGAAAACACGAACACCCAGAAAATTCCTATTAAAAGAGGCGTGAGACAGGGAGATCCAATGTCCCCAAAGTTGTTTATAACAGCACTGGAGAATGTGTTCAAAAAACTAAGATGGAACAGACATGGTATAAATATAGAGGGAAAATATCTTAGTCACTTACGTTTTGCTGACGACATAGTTCTTATTAGCAATGATCCCGACGAACTGGAAGACATGATGAGACAACTAAATGAAGTAGCAAAAAACGTTGGCCTACAAATGAACTTAAATAAAACCAACGTCATGTCTACTAGCACAAAACAGTTCACAATAGAATCAGAACATAAATAGAAGAGTCAGATTGAGTTGGGCTGCATTTTCTAAACTTAAAGAGATCCTTAAAAACAAAGAAGTGCCAAATTGTATGAAGAGAAAAGTATTTGACTCTTGCATATTGCCGGTTATGACATATGGATTAGAGACTATGACCCTAACGGAAAAAAGTGCTGAAAAGCTGAGAATAACGCAGCGTGTCATAGAGAGATCTATGCTTGGCATAAGCCGAAGAGACATGGTCAGAAATGAAGAAATTAGAAACCAAACCAAGATAACTGACATTATGCAACGAGTCGCAAAACTAAAATGGAGTTGGATAGGACATGTGGCAAGAAAGGACTCTGAACAATGGTCAAATCGAGTAATGCAATGGAGACCTAGGACATACAGGAGAAGCGTTGGAAGGCCACAGAAAAGATGGACCGACGACATAAAGGCATTGGTAGGAAGGCGATGGCATCAAATTGCACAAGATAAAATAACTTGGAGAAATCTAGGGGAGGCCTACGTCCAGCAGTGGACGGACCAAGGCTGAGGAAGAAGAAGAAGATAATATTTAACATGTACAAAAGTACACACACTTTTTTTTTAAATTGCAGTAGGTTTTGATAGATAATTCATACCCAATAACTGCTTTTTGGTACCCCAAATTAGAATTCAGCAAACCCATCGTTGCCGTGAATTATAAAACATTCAGACTTAGCAAGCGTGAGTCAACCCCTTACAACAGATCTAGCGCTGTAAATAAAAAGTCAGCAAACAAATACGTTCGGAAATTTTAAGCCAAAACGACTAAACTAGTGCCAATCGTGGGTGTTTCGTTAGAGTCGTAAATAATAAAATGAGCACCAACATTGATTTCAAAATCGCACCTATCTTACCACTGTAGCAACAACGTACTGCCATCAGCTGCGGGAACTCATACTAGCTGGAAACGGCAATTTTCTATAAGAGCAAAACATTTTTTTTGAAAAAAGACTCATTGGGATTAAAGAACACCTTCTTCTTCTTCAGTTAGCCTCTCTCCATCGATTCGATGTCTTTCCAGTTTTCTCTGTTCTGGGCTCTTTGGTACCAGTTCAGCCCTTCGTATCTTTTCAGGTCGTCGTACCAACGTTGCGGTGGTCTTCCTACGCTTCTTCTTCCTCCCCAGGGTCGCCATCTTGTTATTTTACCGCTCCACTTATCACTATGTCGAGCAACATGGCCAGCTCACTGCTACTTAAGGGAACATATTCTCTGGGTTATATCACTAACTTTAGTGCGCTGCCTTATCCATTGGTTGATCTTATGGTCTCTAAGTGATATTCCCAATATTTTTTTTTCAATTGCTTTCTGATGTACTTGCATTGTGTTTAGTGTTCTTTTATTTAATACCCAGGTCTCACATCCGTAAGTGGTAACGGGGAGGATGCACTCATTATAGATTTTTATTTTTAGTCTTGTTGGTAATTTCATTTTCATCACATAATTTAGTTTTCCGTAGGCTGCCCAGCTTAGTCTTATTCGTCTTTTTATTTCTGTATCCTGACTATCCTTCTTGAGCGTTATTTGTTGCCCTAAGTATACGTAAGCGTCCACTATGTTAATATGTTTTCCCTCTACAATTAATGTATTTGAGTTTGTTTGTTGGTTTGTCATAATTTTGGTTTTGTTTGTATTCATTTCAAGGCCGATTTTCTTTGCTTCCAAGTTCAGTTTTCCTAACATTTCTTTTAGTTCATCCTTGCCCTGTGCAAATATGATAACATCATCAGCAAATCTCAAGTTGTTTAGTTTTTCTCCTTGTATCGTGACTCCTCGTTGTTCCCAGTGGAGATTCTTGAAAACATCCTCCAATACCAGCGTGAATAATTTTGGCGAGATGATATCGCCTTGTCTGACTCCTCGTTGTATTTTAATTTTATCTGTTGTTTCGTGAGTTTCTATTCTCATTGACGCTTTGTTGTAGATGTATTTGATTAGGTATATATACCTCTGGTCAATTCGGCATTCCTCATTGCATTAATTTTTGCCGAAGTTTCCACTGTATCAAATGCTTTTTTGAAATCTATAAAAGCCATCCATATATCTAAGTTATATTCGATACTTTTCTCTGTAAACTGTCTGACTGTGTGGAGATGTTCTATTGTGCTGTATTCTTTTCTAAATCCGGCTTGTTCTGTGGGTTGATAGATTTCAAATTTTCTTTCTAGTCTGTTTGTGACGATTCTCATAAACAACTTATAGACCTGTGACAGCAAACTTATGGGTCGGTAATTCTCAAGGTCAGTTGGGTCACCCTTCTTAAATATAAGGATAGTTATTGAATTTTCCCATTCGGTTGGTACTTTTCCTTGTAACAGGCATTTGTTGAACAATTTTTGTAATTCTTGTTTTGTTGTTTTCTCACACTCTTTCAACATTTCTGGTAGAATGTTATCGTCGCTTCCAGCTTTGCCATGCTTCATCTGTTTTAAAGCCAATTCAATTTCTTCTATTTCGATTTCTGGTAGTACTTCCGAATTTACATTGATAATACGTCCCTTTTCTTTTTCGTTGTCATGCGGGCTTACTTCGTCGGAGACTTTTGATTTATATAGGTCTGCATAGAATAATTCTGTAATTTCCAGTGTGTTTTCTATCTGTTATTATATTTCCTTGTTTGTTTTTCAGTTTATACATTTTCTTCCTTTGAGTTTTATGTCTCCTAAAAGCATTCAATCCTCTATTATTTTCTATCAGTGTTGCTATCTGAAGAGTGTCATATTCTAATATATCGATCTTGGCTGATTTACGGGCAGCTTTGTTATTTTCTGTATATTCCATAGTATTTCTTTTGCCCGCTTTTACGAGATCTCGTCTTTTTTCTAGGAGGTTTTTAGTTTTTTGTGAGAACTTATCAGGTTTGATTCTTTTGTTCTTGGCTACTTTTTCAGATGTTTTTCGTATTATGTTTCCTATTCTGGTGTTTGCTTCATCGATATTCTAATTGTATTGTCAAAGAACACCAGAGATCAACAATCGACCAAAACACTGTGTTTTTATTCACTCTGAAGATGCACGCTGCAATGTCTTGCGAAACGTTAGTTTGTGTGGGTTAACAAACAGGTATCATGCATAAGCCGATTAAGTATTATTCTCCTGGCAAACAATAGTTATTTATGTATTAAAAGCGTAAAGAGGCTTTTATGGCGTAAAACGTAATTTTGAGCCCGAGGCGTCAGCCGAGGGATAAGAATACGTCGAAGGTCATAAAAGCAAGTTACGCCGTGGTACATACACAACTTTATGCACGGATGAAGATTTTTTAATTTAAAAATAATTATAAAATAAATTGAATTTTCCACCCACATCTAGCGTTGCTTTGATTAAATTTGAGATTTGAAGCGTAACTATGGTAGCGGGTAAACAACGGTAGCTATTGCAATGCTATGCATGTGCAAGTACCTACTAGAAAACAATTCCCTAAATGCCCGCAATTCCCGCAATTCTAAATTATATTTTCTATGAGACTCTTTATTAACTTACTTAGGGTCATTATTTAACTTGTAAGATACGTTATTAATAAATAAATTTAAAATAGAATAAACACAAAGCAATATCAACGTTACATAAGAAAGGTTTTATTAAATAACTCAAATTTTTTAATGAAATTTTCGAAAAATCAAATAAATTTTACTAAATACTATCGTCCTTTAAAAAAATAACACTTATCTTAATGTCTCCTTATAGAGATGTTCTTTACTCGAGCAAACGATGAATGTCCAACTTTTATTTCACTAGTTTGCAGGTTCCTCAAGTAACCACAAACACTCGCCTTTAGTTTGAATCCTCCTCTGGACTGCGTTTATGTTATTTTAAACTTGGTTTTACCACCATCACAACTGGAAAAACTTTCTGGGTCGCTTTATACTTGCTACTCTTCTGGACTTTCTACAATTCGTTGATAATTAGTTGTATTATCTTCTTTTATATTTAAAATTACTTTTACATTACTTTTTAACTCGATTTCTTCTTTATTCATCCAGAGCATCAAAAATTCTCTGTCTTTGTTTACAAAGACGAGTCGTAACTAACTAAACAAATTTTTCATTCTTTTGTCTTGCTTCTTGATTCCCATTTTTTTGAACAAACAAATAAATCTCATCACAATGAGTATTCTTTTATACGTTTATACGACATTTATCGATGTACAAACAAGTAAGTCTAAAACTTCTTATAAATTAAACCTTTTGAACAATTCTGAACTAAATTATAATTAAAACTATTATAATAAAAATCGTATCAATCTGATTGTGTTTTTCTTTTCTTTCGGTAAAAACAAACCTCACAAATATGAAAAATATAAATTATTAGAATTTATAACAAGAAATTACAGCAATAATACGCAACCCTGATTTTAAAAGTTAGAATATCAAAACCTTACAGCCTTCACAAGCCTCCAATCGCAAATTGAATTGTAGCAAGCATCCCAAAAATTGCCTTCCAGGAACTACAATACCCCAGTAAAAACATACACCTCCAAATATCATAGCACTATATTAGGTATGATATCTTTGTTTGACGTTTCATTATAGCCCATGGGCAATAAAGAGGTCCATGGGCTATAAAAAGACGTTTATGACAAAGAAATTCGAGTATAATTGTCAATTTATGATACATCCGTGCATAAAATACATTAAGATCAAATGCTTGTCCGCCCCAAGGTTTAAATAATCTAATCACACGGCCCTGTTTAGGCAGGCAGGGCCTACTAACAAATATTGCTTAAGCTTCTAGAGCAAATGCTTGTAAAGGCAGACAAGCTACAGGTCGGTTGATTATGGTGGGCGTAGTTCCCAAATGACGACGCGGTCTAAGCCGAAAGTAAATTGTAATATTGACGATTAATAAGACACTAACCAAATTAAAGCTCATCTCTAAACCTACAAAATTTCAAAAAAATCCGGAAACCAGTTTTTAAGCTACATTTTATTGAAAATTTCCAAAAGTAATACTTCCACTTCGCAAGTTTTGTCGTTTCAAAAACTCTGGTAGCTAGTTACAATAATGTGTATTCCTAGGCCAGGCTGTTACAAAATCTCTTTTTGATGCCGAACTGACGTCTCATTTTTAAATACATAGTCGTTAAAAATAACATTTCCAAAAAATCATACCGGTCTTAGCGCCCTCTGCTCTTTAAATTTGGCTGTACTCTCGTATTCTAAATTTCATTTCTGTGGAAATCTTTAGTAGAGAAGATAATTCTATAGACTTTTAGACTTTTTGTATTTATGAGAGTTGGGGTGCACCTGAGGACTAGTTTGGTGCTGCTCTTTAATAATGGGGATAATTCTCATCATTTTTAGTTATTTATTTTTTCCTAGGTAGGATTGTCCTAGAAGATACAAGGGAATGATTCTAAATTAAATTTAGTAATTTGTTTTTCAAAATTGCCAAATATGTGCGACCAAAAGCAAACCGGCCATACCGAGCTTGAGGCCATAATTCTAAAATCAAAATCTGTTGCTTATTCAGTATCCGTAGAATACGCAATTGAGCTTTATTTCGAGAGCGTCTATGTTGAAGTAAGAGCACTCATCTCAATCCGCTCAGTTTCTGAAAAAGCTTTCTAGTTTTATTGTGCCTCGTATTTTCTAATGGCGGTTCGTTTTTGAGTGTGCTGAATTAAACTGTTCTGGTATGCCACCAACAGGATGCCTACCAAAGGTTTATTCCAAAAAATAATAGGTATTCGTAGAATACGAGTTTGAACTTTTCTTTCGAACGCGTCTATATTCAATTAGAGCATTTCTTTCCTGCTTAAAAATATTTCTCTGATACTAAATAAAATAAAAGACATTATGCAACTAATCACCATCATCATGAAAACTGATTAAGGATTAGGCACTGTTCCAAAATTCAAAATTCAAAATTCATATTTTGCTTTTTATTGAGAACCTGCTTGAAAGCAGTCGCTGCTTCATCGTTTCGACATGGTTTTTTTCACCTCTTACCGTACGAACGACATTGCAGATTGTCAATGTCGTTTGTACGCTTCTGGATGATGCTGGCCACTCAGCAGAGTTTCCCGTCAAATAAATGTACTGTCAACACAATGTCTAATCATTTAGTGAAATAATGCCTATTATACATAGTATGTGTGATAGGTTGTCTCTAGTGTGTTGATACAAATAATATTTTCCGGTAGTAATAAAACGGCAGGTTAGTACGTACTTCAATGTTTCTGATCTTCGCTGAATACATGTATTCGATTTTTTTATAAATCACAAATGTTTCTTCTGCGAACTAAATTTTAAGGAATAATTATTATGATGTTTCCCGAATACAATTTTGTTGAAGTTTAAGGTAACTGACGCGGTAAGTTTGTTTTCTTTTAAGTAAAGAGACTTTTTCAATAATATACCTTCCTTTATAGCAGTATTTCATATAGCGAAGAAAGTAAAGACACGATAGCTGGTATGTTTTCTTTTTTTTTTTCTGGAAAGTTTAGATTAGCGAGGTGCAAACCACACACTAGCTAATAATTAATAGGTTTTAGGTGTAGACAATTCATATTAGTAAATGCTACCTGGTTTTGATATTAATTAAATTTATCTAGACTATTACCGATTATAAAGTTGAATTCTTAATCTTCCGAACTATTCTGAAGTGTATTAGAAGAGCCTGGACCGGTTGTTTTGATGAAATATTAAAAACTCATAATCTTAGTTGCAGGCTTCCGCGGCCGTTGTTAATAACAGCTAGGCTTCCGGGTTGGAGCCGCGTCATCGGTGCATGAACTGCCGACGTTTCGTCCTCGGTTCCACGGGACATCTTCAGAGCTATGGTCACTTTGGGATCTGGAACACAACTGGCGAGACCGGTGCAGGCACCGGGTTTATAAGGGACGGGTGGGTAACAAGGTGTGAATGCTGGGTCTGTGATTGGCTGTCGGGCTGTAGCGGTTGAGCGGTTGCAGGGCGGGGCTTGGATTTAGTCGGAAACAGTAGTTTGTAGGCATTGTGCAGGGGATAGCTGTGGTCTCGGTTAATATTGTTAGGAGTTTTGTGTATTTCTATGGATTCACGGATCACACGGTTGAGGTAGGTGGAAGAACGGGCTAGGATTTTGTTCTTGTCAAATTGAATGTTATGGCCTGTATAGAGTTTATGTTCTGCGATAGCCGACTCTGCGGGACGTTTCAGCCGAGTGCAGCGCTCGTGTTCAGAAACTCGAACGCTGATCGGCCTCTTCGTCTCACCGATGTAGGCTTTCCCACAGGAGCAAGGTACACTATACACACCGCAGGATTGGAGGGTAGGTAACTTGTCTTTGGTCGGAGAAAGGAAATTGGAAAGTTTTTGAAAGGGGGTAAAAACGGGTTTGTTGTTTAAGTAGTCTGCTGATGCGGTCGGTGGTTTTGTGTATGTAAGGTTGTATTCCAGATCCTAAAGTGACCACAGCCTTGAAGATGTCCTGTGGAACAGAGGACGAAACGTCGGCAGTTCATGCACCGACGACGCGGCTCCAACCCGGAAGCCTAGCTGTTTTTAAAAACTCATAGTTTTGTTCTCAGCGCTTAAGATGTTCCTGCTGAACCTGAAAAGTTGGCAATGACTTGATTTTTTATTGATTTCATTGTCAAGTTTTGTCCAGTTACATGACGCTCTTTTACTGTGGTCCAGCCAAAAAAAATTGTTTCACTGCCTTAGATGCGGTAGAGCGATCTATCGAAATAGTTTAATGGGACCTTTAAAATGAGACACTACTTGACCCCTCGTCCCATTTTAGATTTTTGTGATAATGTTTTTTGAATGTTCACGCTCCTATAAAGAGGGGAGAGGGTACTAACATAACTTTTTGTTTTAATGTGGTGCATCATTAGTGCATGGATTTTAATTATCAACACCAGTTTTATTGATACAATAGTTTTTGTGCGATTGGGAAGAGATTTCTGCAATGGTCGTTTTATTGATATAATTGTACGTCATTTTGTAAAAGTTGAGCTATCCATTTTTTATGTTTTTAGGTTGTTGGTTTTAAAAAGATCTTCTAAATGAGGTATGAATTGACCAGCCCTCGTTTTTGAAAATGGGGAGACCTCCTCTCCCTAAAACTGCTCTTTTCGGAGTCCCAAAGGTTTATAAATGATTTTATTGAGTGCGTTGTTTAAGATTTATATAACAATTTTTTTATCCTATTCATCTAGCTTCAATAGTTTAGCCGTAAAAAATAGTGCGTCAGTAGTTTGTTACACACTGTATATAAATGTATTTGCAATCAGCCTGTACGTCTCACTGCTGGGCACCGGCACTCTTCTCTGCCACATACTCTCCTTAGCGTTAAGGTGGAGGATGGAGGACCTACAGTTTAACGTCGAATCCGAACGACTAAATACCAGAGAACGTTTCAAGCATTAAGTCTCCACAGCGGCCTACACCGGATTGGGAAATGTGAGCATAGGCTTTTATTGCTGCATGGCTTCGGCGGGGAATCGAACCCTAGCCCGTATAACCACACAATACAGAACCTATATCGAACCTGTATTTAAATCTTTAGTCGATACAGGCTTTCTGTACCCTATGGATAGCGCGACGATAGAGATTACATATCGATTGGGTATAGTTGTCTTTACTAACTCTGTATATAAGATGTAAAGCTCCTGTACAGACAACATATAGTTAAAGTACAGATGCAGTTAAGATTGCGTATATAGCACATGAAGGTACTGTAAAGATACGATATAGGTTTTTAAAGATACTATTCCGATGCTGTATCGTCCAAATTAAGGTGCGGTATAGATAATTCAAGCAATTAATTTTAGATTAAAAAAAAATATTTTTTTACGCGGATATATTTTCTTTTATAATATTTTATACAACCCCTCTGTATGTTTTTAGCTAATTTCATTTACACTAATGTATTTATTGATAGATTTTTAATTTTAAAAATGCGCTGCATACTTTACCTTAGCGGGGAATCGAACTGGCCATCTTTGGTTTGTGAGTCGGTCTCCTTGCACCCTGAGCTAATCTCGCCTCTTATAAGATTCGACCGCTAAATGTTTTAAGAGTATTACAGAAGGTTATGATGGACAATATGATACAAATGTACTACCAAGAATTACAGTTAGGGTTAAACCGTTTTTTTTGCAGTAAAATTTATAGTGACGTTGCATAATATCTCGTTAAGGGCGTATAGTATGCTTGGATAAAACGTGATTAACAGGGACTACGTAGAAAACGCATTGGACGCTTAATAATAAAGTTAGACATTTTTGTGGGCTCTTGAAATTTTTAAAGTTAAATGTGTTTCATGTTTCTCATTTTCTAATTTTGTTTTTTACATTAATTTTAATGTAGAGTAAAATCATTTTATAAATAGTTGGTAAAGTGTATTGTTTGTAGCTTTGCTAAGTTTTTAATAAACTGATGCCGAAACAAAAAAAAAAGACAACTACGTAGTGTGCATACAAGCATTGACTATACTCTTAAGATATATAATCAAAGATACAAGGAAGTGGAAAAAAGCAGATATAAACGACGTTAGATTATATATAGTATTAAAATTTCAAGAAACACGTGAAAACAGATTATTTTGATAGAGTAAAGTATTAAGAAAAATAAACAGTGAAGAATTATAGGGGATAAAATATAAAACAGTTTTAGTAGGTTCAGATATTTCGAGAATCTTACTTCGAAATAATTGATGTCTTTGTATTATTTTACCACCAACTATTTTAAAGTACATTATTTCTGAATTTCCCGCCATGGCTGTCAGAATTGTAATTTCAAGAAAAAAATATCAGGTAATTGTTCATGTTGGCACTACTTAATATAAGCCAATTGCCAAATGTTGACAGCTGTAAAATTTTTTGGTTAGATACATTTAACTTAATGTATCTAACCAAACATTTTTACAGCTGTCAACATTTGACAATTGGCTTATATTAAGTATTGCCAACTTTAACACTTCGGTCATGGCCTGCTCTGAATCATACTTTTTACGATCACCCGGTATAATATGTAAGTGTAAATTTAATACAAAAGCAAAAATACGCATACAAAGCAAATTATCATATTTAGTTAGTTCGTTAGTTCTATCAAAACCATATATTATATTGCCCAAAGCGATGATAATTTTTGTATAGTTTTGTGTTTATGGCGATATTCAATATTTAACATTGCATGTTATATATTGCATATCATCACTTTATATTACTAGGTCAAAAAATTTCGCAAATAACAGAGAAATGTATGACAAGCACGCAAGTGGCTATACACTATCAAATCAGATAGGCATATTTAACCAGTTTTAATATTTTTCAAATGAGACCCAACGATTAACTTGGTGTTTAAATAGACTGCTAAGTGTTTGGCCACCATCCCTTTTTAAGTCTGGGTGCTCTCCGTTCAGCCTTAGTTTTTTCAAATCTTGAAGGTTTCTCTTCCGTGTGAACGCTACACTGAGGATTTTGCCGGATTTACCGATAAGCCTTTATACAAAAAATATTTACTTTTGTACAATGAAAAACAATTTCCAGTAGAAACCAACCACAAAACACAAGCACATGTATTTTGTTGCTGGTGGATTACTGCATAATTAAAGAAAGGCTTTTCTTTAAAAAAGATATGAACTTATTTTCTTGCAGATCGACTTATATGAATAAAGGCGAATTTCATTTGAGACATATATGCAAATGTCTAACACGATATCTTTCGTGCATGTTTATTAGTTTCAAAACCTGTTTGAAAATCTCTGTAAAGTACTAAGTTTAACGGTTTAACTAACTATTTCTCGTTGTTTTAAAGTAATTGTTTCTGGGGCTGTGCTGGCAATTTTTTTGGGATAGGTTTTTCCTGGAGATTTTACAAGATTTTTCTCTCTTAAATATTTTCCGGAGCTGTTTGTTCCGGGCTTTTCTTTCATTTTCCAGGCTTTTATGCAAGATTCTTTTTCCGGGAGTAGCTGTCACTCCCGAAATCCACTTAGCGGAAAAATCATTCGAAGCGGCAAGCGCAGGATATAAGGTTATTTAAAAACAAAATCGAGCGCGTAGCTCAAGGGTTCTGCTAGTTTCTAATAACGTGCAAATATATCAAACGCGAGCTACATCCACCCAATGCATTTCACCAGTCAGTCTCGAAATTTGACATCCAGTTATCTAGTCCAAAATCAAATGTACCTAACACTAGAAAACTTTGGCTTAAAAAAAGTCCACGGGCGCACTGCAAATTCAAATACATACATATATTTTGTTTACTTGTGCAGAAAGTTCTATTGAACGGTGTAGATATTTCCAAATAGTAGAAAATTATTCTCTACAGAAAGAAGATGTAGAGAGAAAACGACAGACCCCTGTTTTTACACAGCACGTTTCAATATTTTTTACCGCCTGAATGAACACTGTAGAATATAATTAACCTGTTTCCTGTACGATTCTCTGTTAAATAAGGCTTTTAAAAAGCAGGTATTTGATAGATCGGTTAGCAAATAGTACGAAGTGAAGTAAAGTTCATTTTTGAAACAAACTCAAGGATCTTAGAAATATTTTTTCTTACTTTAACGTACTTGCTTGAATTACTAAAATTATTACTTCATGTAGATTAAAATATAAAGTTAGCCGAAGGACAACTATATCATCCAGGGAACACAAAATCAGAAGGTATCAACTGGTCAGTATTCCGGCTCCCTGGAATATAGAAAGAGTTTGTTAAACATCGATACTTACAGGGCCTTAATGTAAACACTTTGTGTCTATGTAAAACTGAAATTACACATAACAATTTTGTAGTGCCGTTGTTTCACTATCATGAGTCTGACTAACAACTGAATTACATGTTTATATTTCAGCATACCCGTATAACCAAATCTATAAAGATGTCCTAGGCGATAGAGATATTTAAAGATGCGGTAAAGATTACGTGATACAGGTGTAATATGTATCGGAGCTGTACTTTAGCCTATACCTTAACTGTATAGATTAAATATTTACCGCATCTATATGATATCTATACTTGTTTCCAGTACAGTTTTATCTTTATCACATCTGTATCACATCTTATTCTATGCTATACCGCACCGGTACTTCAAGCAGGGATTTATCTTTATCGGATCTGTAGATAATATATACTGATTGTCTTTACAGTTGTACCTTTAACAAATCTCTACAATATCTTCATGCAGGCTATATCGCACCTGTAGCGCAATTATCGATTTTGTCTTTATCGAATCTGTGCTAAATATATACTGCCTGTCTTTACAGTTTTATCTTAAGCCTAAAACCGCTGTGTATAGCGTCAATCTAAACACTATCTTTATTTGTTGGCCTTGTGTATAAAAACGTTAAAAATGGCGCATCAACAAGATCAAGAATTTAAAGTTTACTAATTTGATGGAACCTTGGATATTTGTGTGCTTCCTACAATTATAATAATAATTTATGACATAATCATTAACCAAGGCTGCTGTCTCCAATGTGAAGTTATTTTCGATAGGGGGATCATTTACCACAATATCTATAAACCACAAGTAAATAAAATGATAACTTTCATCATAAACTGTTATTACACCTATAACCAATACTATACCTTTTGATGTGCCTACAGCAGAGAGCATTTTCTCAGTTCTGCTGTACTTATAACGTCCAACCGCGGATTTACGGGGGTGGTGATGATAGTAGCGGTAATAACCCCCCCCCCCCCCCCCCCCAGAAGGCCAAAAAAATCACCTAAAGCACTAGAAGTAAAGTGTTTTTGAACATGTAATTGGAAAAACTTTGTAAATAAATATATTTCATCGGCTAAAAGTTCCAGCGAAACACAATAAGAATGACTCAATTGCAAAGAAACTTTCTTAACGGTAAAACCTAAAACCAAGCCGGACGTTAAACAATGCATGGCTTAAGATTAGCTCTAAACCTTTATGGGGGTTTATAAACAGACCTGTTTGGAAAGTCCACTCACCAAAAAGATAAAGATATTTAAAGCTTATCCCAGCGCCAGCAGTACAAAGTACGAACCGACATCAATACAATGATCATATTACGTAATATTTTTTTCTTGAAATTACAATTCTGACCTCAGAAATGGCGGGAAATTCAGAAATAATGTACTTTAAAATAGTTGGTGGTAAAATAATACAAAGACATCAATTATTTCGAAGTAAGATTCTCGAAATATCTGAACCTACTAAAACTGTTTTATATTTTATCCCCTATAATTCTTCACTGTTTATTTTTCTTAATACTTTAATCTGTTGTCTTTTTTTTTTGTTTCGGCATCAGTTTATTAAAAACTTAGCAAAGCTACAAACGATACACTTTACCAACTATTTATAAAATGATTTTACTCTACATTAAAATTAATGTAAAAAACAAAATTAGAAAATGAGAAACATGAAACACATTTAACTTTAAAAATTTCAAGAGCCCACAAAAATGTCTAACTTTATTATTAAGCGTCCAATGCGTTTTCTACGTAGTCCCTGTTAATCACGTTTTATCCAAGCATACTATACGCCCTTAACGAGATATTATGCAACGTCACTATAAATTTTACTGCAAAAAAAACGGTTTAACCCTAACTGTAATTCTTGGTAGTACATTTGTATCATATTGTCCATCATAACCTTCTGTAATACTCTTAAAACATTTAGCGGTCGAATCTTATAACAGGCGAGATTAGCTCAGGGTGCAAGGAGACCGACCCACAAACCAAAGATGGCCAGTTCGATTCCCCGCTAAGGTAAAGTATGCAGCGCATTTTTAAAATTAAAAATCTATCAATAAATACATTAGTGTAAATGAAATTAGCTAAAAAAATACAGAGGGGTTGTATAAAATATTATAAAAGAAAATATATCCGCGTAAAAAAATATTTTTTTTAATCTATAATTAATTGCTTGAATTATCTATACCGCACCTTAATTTGGACAATACAGCATCGGAATAGTATCTTTAAAAACCTATATCGTATCTTTACAGTACCTTCATGTGCTCTATACGCAATCTTAACCGCATCTGTACTTTAACTATATGTTGTCTGTACAGGAGCTTTACATCTTATATACAGAGTTAGTAAAGACAACTATACCCAATCGATATGTAATCTCTATCGTCGCGCTATCCATAGGGTACAGAAAGCCTGTATCGACTAAAGATTTAAATACAGGTTCGATATAGGTTCTGTATTGTGTGGTTATACGGGTAGTTGCAGCCCATAATCAACGCTTACTGAAATAGCTTATTCAGCAAAAGAATTGTAATTGCACTACGAGAGTTCCGTAGATTTTCATTCCTACGTAATATTAAAAATGCTCACATATCTTATTTTCTTTCGATCAGCAACACCAAAACGTAATAAAACTTTTACGTGCTAATAAAATCGTAATAATGTTGTGCATCTCAGTATGTATAATATAATAGGTAGAGTTTAGGAAGTTCATATGTAGTTTTTATAATATTTCTTTTCCATTAAATTCTAAGTATAAATAAGTTTTATGATGTATGATAACTGCAGGAAGTTTAGATTGTTAAAGCTGTTTAGCTAAAGAGCACAATTTTCCACGCATTGTGCTTCTTTGAAAACATCTTGAATCCTTTTAAACTTTGTAAACTCAAAACACGTACACAATGTTTCCAAAATAAGCAGGTACAGTTATCACAACATACCTTACTCAAACTTTCTTAACAATCATGTCAGCTTCCCATTTAAAAACTTCCAAGATCGTCGGTTATTATCGCTACCGCAGGCGGCAGCAGAAAAATAAAATGGAAAAATTGCTTGGGAAATGCTCCACTTTATGCTCCGTTCAATAATCGATAGTCCATAAATTTCACAAAAATCAATATAAGTACGTGACAAGCTTCGACACTTAAATAGAAGCTCCGAATTTCATAACTTGAGCATTTGGCCACGGCTTTTACCAGTTCCGGAATTAAAATTTGTAATTTCCTGAACGTAAATCATTTTTAATGTGAAGAAATAATTACTAAAATAAAATTATTGTTATCGCACGTGCCCATGCTTTCTTTATACTGCAAAGTCAAAATGAATTCTAATATAATTTAAAATTAAAACGCCCCAAGCAGTAAAACGCCAGCGAAATGCTTACAACTTCAGTACTTCAAGTCATTCGACAGCATTTCTACTTACTCGACACTTTCTCTAAAGTTTAATTAAGAATTAATGTTTTTCTGTAACAATGCTGCAAATAAACGCGAATTGGTTATCGGCGCTTTTCTCTTTAAAGATTAATTTACCCGGTGGCTTTTGTCATAGATTTTTTTTTAATATTGGCTTATTTTAAATGGCTTTCATTTTTACATAAATCTTATTGAAAATTTTCTCTTTACAATGAGCTCCTGAAAATGTAAAATATTGAAACAATAGTTATTTACGTCACTAGTCCGGGAAGTGACATATTAAAGTATGAGTTTAGATGTTTGCGGACGAGGCGATGAGCCGAGTCCGAAATTTCTAAACGAATGCTTTAATAATCACTTCACGGACGTGTATCGTACAAAATTTTATTTCATTACTGTCAAAACCATTTTTTATTTGAATATTTTCTTTTTATAAAAAAAAACGTCATTCTTGAAATTTATAATCTGCCAAATTAAACATTCGCTGTTGGTATTTCATTTTAAATCACATCATCCACTTTATAGAAGGGAACTATCAAGTTGTACAATTACAATTAATATTCATAAAGTTTAAGTTACCTATTTTTTTTCTTTTAGGCCTTTTAGGTTTTTGTATTGATTTGAATAAATAAAAATCAGTTAAAAAGGTTAATTTTGAATTTTTCTTCAAGCAGTCCGGGAAGGGCTGCTAAGCAACACTTCCCGGCCTTGGCCTGTAATGTGCCATTTCCCGGACTCAAATCAATGACGTAAAGTGGTATATAGCGTACGGAATGAAATAAAATAAATATAAAATGCTTCAAAGGATACTGTTACCTACAGAAAATTAATTTGAAAAATATTTCGTCTGTCATTTAGTTGATACAGATATCCTTCTTATCAATTATAGCTTTAAAAATCATTAACACTTTTGAAAAAATAATAAAATAGAAGCTATTTGTACAAGTGTAGAAAGTGATTATTTACAGCACGAGCACAGAGTATGCGAGTGGGAAAAAGACACTTTCTTCAAGTGTTATACTCGTAATTCTTTCCAACACCATCAAAAACATTGATTGAGAATATGTTAACATTTAACTTTTAATTTTGGCTGTTATTTGATTTTTATCACAATAAAAAACAAGTAGCCTGATATGCAGTAGCTATAAGGCAGTTCTATGAAAAACAAAAAATAAACAAGTATCATATTTCTAAGAGTCTTGCTTTCTTACGAAAAAAAAGTGTTTTCGCACGACTTCTATATACAGCGCTTTTTTATTTCCTTAAAGGAGGAACTAAAACAGCACTTTTTCTCCCTAGGGCATAAAAGTGTTTCCATGGTGACAACAATAAATCGCCTAGGCTACCACGTTTGTAGGTATTTGTCATCCATCAAAAACTGTATAGTATGATTTTGGTGTTTGCCGAGTTGAATTTTTGCGTTGACCACACAATTTTAAAATGAGAGAAGTTTTGCAATTAAAAGCGTAAGGCCATGCAAAAAAATAGCGTATTTATCACGGGACTAAAGTACTTTAGAACCCCTAGTGAGATCTGATTGTGCACTTCAGTCTTTTTTCTATATATAATATACAATGTTTTCATTGCGTGAGGAAAGTACTTTCTCTACTAGTAAGGTAAGTACTTCCCTCAATGAGAAAGATGCCTACTTTCTTTCGTAAAATAACAGTTGAAATGTTACCTTTCTCAACGCTGTTACTGCAAATTGATGTTCCAAACGTTTTCTAGATCTCGAGTGGAACAGCTACAAGTTAATTACGATAAAGAAGTGTGGTTCCAAAAAGTTAAGGCCATGAGTCACACTGCTAGCATAGTTGTGTCCTCGGCAGGCGACAAGCTTCGGCTCCGCCTCAGCTCGTATTCGCCTACCTCGGATGTTATTACGTCCTTACATTCCTTGATACTTAAATAACTATTAATAAACTTTTAAAATGCCATATATACTTAGTATCTCTAAATTGCCTATATTAACTATACCAAAGTAATAGTTAAATGAATAGAATTTCGATAACAGAAGTAAATTTGTTCCAACAACAACATAGATTACATTTCTACCACCTAAAAAATCTAATGTATTTTTAGAATGAGAAAAATAATGAATGTAACACGGAAGTTGCACTTATTTGGAAAGATTTTGCTTATTCCGTGAAACAAGAAGACAAAAGTGCGTATTACACGAAATAAGAAATTTTTTTTCAAAACGTAGAATAAAAAATTTTACAGATTTGACTGACATTATTTAAAAACAAAATTATCTGCTTCAACAACTAACTTATAAACTCTGTGAGACTTATCTGTAAATGTCTGAAGAAAAGGCGAACTGTTGCGTATTTCATGTACTCGGCAATCTTTTTATTGCCCATTTCATGTAATCGACAAAACTGTGCCTAATACATGCATTAATTTGCATTAGAAAATTATCTTGCCGTTTTCTGGAAATAGACAAAATTTTGCCGGTTACGTGAAATAGGCAATTTCATAAATGCGGCGTCACATACACATGCAAATATTTTTCTTGTTGTTAAAAAACATGTGTTGTGATTCGAAGTTAATTTATAACTAATAGTGATTTTTCACTTTTAATTACTAGGATTGACAATTTATAGGACTTTACATATTTAAATTAACATACAACCTTCTCTAGCCTGACAAGAACGCGAAAAGAGTCACAATAGTCCCTTTAAATTGTCATGAAATGAATATTTTAAAGCACCACGTCGCTTGGTAAAAGATGCAAGACGTCTTGGATGGTTTAGTACAAAAATGCAATAAAAAACGTCAAGAAGGAGACGTTGGTGATGGGCATCTTTCTTTTGTTACAATATTGTTGGTTATTCGCGTAATGAAGCTATTATTACTAAAATGTCAAAATATAAATATATATTATTAATTAGAAACTGCCAATCGTTTCATTTTAGCTTGATTCACTGCCTACGACCTTTTTTAAATTTTTTATTGAAATAAAAATTCTCAACTAAAATATGACATTAAACTAAAAGCAGATAAAAGGTAATAAGAAATATCTGCTATTGCAGTTCGAATATTGGGGTGTTGTACAATTTGTTTTTATGAAAATGTTATATGTACTGTAAACGAACAGTGCTTATTTTTAACATAGTGTATCTAATTTTATGAAGTATGGAATAACATTATGACAAGTAGTATTGCTAGTCTAGATTTTACAATAAATTAGCTATTTGAAAACATAATTACAGAAGCGCCAAACGCAATTCAAATTGTTTTCAATTAAGTAGAACGAGTTAGTATAACAACGAAATTGTATCACTGGAAAATTGCAGTAAGTGTTATATTTGTTTCGACTATATCACACTCAATTAATTACAATGTATGATTACTTTCAAGTATGGCGAACTTTATCAGATACAATAATTGTTACTGTACGTATGTCGTAGCGCAACTACGATCTTAACTTATTGCGCTTGCTCTAGTAGTTTTTTCATTCTTTTTTAAATTATTCCACACCATGAGTGTTTGTCACCAACAAATTGATGTGATTGGTTTGTTGACATGGAAATCGAGCACTGTAATTGGCTAAACGGAATATGTGTGGCACAATCTAGTTTTGTTGAACAAAATTCGTAAATATTGTTGAATAACAGTTTGTTTAGCAAATGATACGAAACTTCTTTTGCCAAAATTATTAAGGCTACAATTGCGGTCGCGAAAAAACAAAATATTAAAAAATAATATCCATGCAATGTATTGTAAAGAAATTAGGAATGGTATTTGAATTGATTATTTCATAATTATGAAACGAAGCTACAATCTTAGTTTGTTTAATCGTTAGATGACTTTTGTACTATCCTTGGTTAGATGTCAAGGATAGTAAAATTAACTATCTACTATCCTTGATTTTATATTAAGGACAGTTTTGTAGTCTGCTTCACGATGAGAATTCAGTACTGCGTCTTATGGAGGATGATGTTGCGAAAGTTATCGAAGAAATTGTTTTAACGTAGTTGAATCCTCCTTTTATAGTACAGGCCGCTTATTGGTGATAACTACTGTTATAACTTACCTGGCATCCTTTTGCTAGCGCTGCTCAAACATCCAAATACATTTTCTCAAATATCACATAGAACCGTACATGGGCATATGTAGATCTCTTAGCAGATGGAGAGCTAGACAAAGCACTAAATAACATCAAAAATAGAAAGGCCACGGGAACAGATGGACTAAGTGTAAAATTATACAAGAATGGAGGCCTACTCCTACAATATCGACTACTACAACACCTATTCAATATGTGTTGGCAACAAGCAAGAACACCAACTTGCTGGAATATTAGTATAGTACAACCCATACATAAAAAGAAATGTCGGCTTTAAAATCGGAATGAGCATGTTACATGACAATAGGAACAACTTTCACCAAATTATGAAATCAATTTTGATATTTCAAAGGATAATCAGTGGTTTTAACTAGAAAACACAAACTATCATAAAACTACTATACTGCTTTAAAAATTGGGGAGAGGGAGAAGTGCTCTACTTTAAAAAAAACTTTCGCATTCTACACATGTCGAAATCCGATTTTCCTACCACCCCCAGTGTCTCCCGCATATGATTTTAATATATTTTAAAAATGAACGAATTTCGGTGTCAAATTTGGTATGAATATGTTAAATGACAATTCTATTAAGAAAGCATCTCTGGGAGGTTTCCGTTTGGTCGTTTACCTAAACAGTTTAATTGGATAATTAACAAAGAAACGATCAAATTATAAAATGGGTTTTAGATTTCAACGAAATAATATTGTTTATAATTAACGCAATTACTAAAAATCAAAGAAAATCTTTAAATGTTCAGAAAAAGTTTCATTTCAAAATGTTTTTATAATTTTATAATTACCAAAAATTTCAATATTTACCTAAATTACCAACAATTGTCATACATGCTTTAAATTTTCAAAATTATAAAAATCAAAGTTTTCCATATTTTCAATATTTTCAATATTAGATATCTGGATTCTGGATTTGGAATTGGGAGTGTGAGTTACCTCACGAGCACTTAAGCCACAATAGGTGGGCCCATTGTACTACCTCCCAGCAGCTCTCCACATTGGACGTCACCCAAGCCATCCAACCTTTTGGATGTACTTGAGGACATCCGCAATTGGAGTGTTGCTGATTTCGGCCATGTTAGGCCAGAAGTCCCCCAGCATGGATCCTCTGGTTGTTGCGAGAGCTGGGCAGTGACATAGGACATGGTCTGCCGACTCGTCGTCCTCGTTGCATGCACGACAGTTTGGGCTGTCGGCCAGTTCCATCCTGTGCATGTGTTTCTTCAGGGTGCAGTGTCCAGATAAGATACACACAACTAGTCGTAAGTTCTTTCGGGACAGTTGCACACAGTATTTGGCTGTTTTTGGCGAGGGTGCCGTAATAGCAGCCCTTGCTTGACGACAGATTTGAGTGTTAACCCATCTTCGTGTGAAGTTTTTTAAGGTTTCTTGGTATAGCATAAAGTTTAATGTTTTCAGGGATATGGGATTTACGGGCTCTGGCCCCCAGAGACGTTGTCCGGAGGCCAGTTTCGCAATCTCATCAGCCTTTTCGTTGCCGTAGGTTCCGTCATGTCCTTTCACTCATACATGGGAGACGGCATTATCTTTTGAGATATCGCCGAGAGCTTCACGACACCGAAGTACCACTCCTGAGGTGATTTTGCAACTGCCTAAGGCTAGTAAAGCGGCTCTGCTATCGCTGTAGATACCAATACGTTGGTTCTTGATTTGTCGTTCAAGAATTGTATTTGCACCATGCATTATTCCCACTACCTCCGCTTGGAAGACAGTGACAATTTTGCCTAGTGGTATACTCTCGCGTAGGTTTAGGTCATCGGAGAAAATTCCGGCACCCGTTCGATGCTTTGTTTTAGATCCATCGGTGAAGATGGATATGTCCATATGCTGGGTTGGTCCAGCATTCGCGTAGACACTAAAGTGTCTATTGAAGGCATATTGTAGAGGGAGGTAGTCAACCATAGCATCCAGAAGAGGAATCTTGACGATTGCCTCATCCAGGATGCGGGTGTGTCTGCCTCCCTTGCCTGCTGTTTGCCACAGACCCTTGTGGCGCAGCCTTAAAGCAGTCCTCACAGCTACTTCCTCCACAAAAAGATCAAGTGGAGGAAGGCATAAGATCACCTCCAAGGCGACCGCGGGGGTTGATCGTATAGCACCTGTAGAACTGAGACAAGCGAGACGTTGCACGTGTCCCAGTTTGGTTGCTGCTGTAGCATGTCTGATCCTGGGCCACCAGACAAGTGCTCCGTAGCATAGCATGGGCCTAATCACGGCAGTATACAGCAACAAGGTAATTCTAGGAGAATGTCCCCAAGATTTACCCAGAGCGCGGCGACACTGCCAGAAAGCCATGCATGCTTTGTTCGTTTTAGCTTTCAGGTGTTTCTCCCAGTTCAGCTGTTTGTCAAAAATAACTCCCAGGTATTTGACATTATCTGAGAATCTGAGAGAAGTGTTGAATAGGAGAGGTGTACGTAAGGGTCCAACCTTCTTTTTCTTTGTGAAGAGTACCATCTCTGTCTTCAAGGGGTTGACAGATAGGGACTGTTCATTACACCATTTTTCTGTTATTCGAAGAGCCGTCTGCATTAAGGTGCAGAGCATGCCCTCAAACTTCCCCGTGATGAGGATGGTGATGTCATTCGCATATCCAATGGTATAGAATCCAGCATCATTTAGTGAGTTTAGAAGGTTGTCCACCACTGTATTCCATAACAGTGGAGACAGAACGCCGCTCTGTGGGCAGCCTTTCATCACAACACCTCCAATTGAGCTTTCTCCTAAGCTAAATTGCACTGCTCTCATTGCAAGCATGTGCTTTATCCACTCACAAAGAGTAGATGCAACACCAAGTCTGCATAAGGCAATATTGGCAATATTAGATATCATAAATTTGCAAAACTTTCCAAAATTTTTTAAAATTTCAAAACTTTTTTGAATTATAAGTACTTTTAATTTTTAAAACTGTTTTCAAATGATTGAAAATGTGTAAAAGGATTTTCAAAATTTTTTAAAATTTTCAAAAGTTTTCAAAATTTCTCAGAATTCTGAATAACTCAACTTTTCAAAATTATATTATTTTTCAAGTTACAAAACCTTTCAAAATTTTTGAAGTATTGAAAACTTTTCTATTCATATTAAAAATGTTTTGAATTATAGAGAATTTCAGACAACATTTTCTAAAAATGTATATAAAATAGTGTTAAACATGGTATGAATTATACGTGTTTGAAATATTTCGAGAATTTTAGAAGTTTCCTATATTTCCATAAAATCTTCAAACGTTTGGATACATCTTATAAATTTTCAAAAAATTTATTAAATGCGAGGAAAGTCTCGTAGCGCTTGCCCGACAGATTTTTTTAGGTACCAAGAGGAAAAAGTACCGCTTTTTCCCTTTGAGACACAAATATCTATTGTTAGAAGCATACATATTGTAGATATTCAATGAATGTTCTTATTTTATCGTTTATTTATTATTAAATAATCAAAGACGTGCGGATTTTTTCCGTCCTTTTGATTATCTTTCTTATCTAGTTTTTTTCCATTCTCTTTATGTTTTTTTTGTATAACCGTGCAATCAAACAAAATTTATATTAACAGTGATATTGATATGACATTAAAATTGTCTGTTTAAAGCTAGCCTTTATAAATCTATCATATTATTAGATTTGAAAATGGTCAAATTTACCATACATGTATATTGCTGCAGTTTATTTAGCATAAATTTCCATAAAAATTCATTATTAGCGACAATTTTAATAATTTAGAAAAATTGCAAGTTGCAATAAGAGTAGCATATGATGAAATTACTCCAAAATACGTAAATGTTGTTAGATTAACTAAAACAAACATGAAAATGCAGTAAAGTAAAGCAAAAACTAAATTAAATGATAATTCATGTTAAGTTATGATTTGAGAGTATTGCAAAACATATTCAGCATCTTTTTTGGTTTTAAATTTACGTTCTTGTTATATTTTACATTTCTTCAAAGTATATGGCAAACAAAGAGCAATTTGTAAAAGATTGTTTTAGACAAACTATATTAATGTCGTACTACTCTTGATAAAGAAAATGCGATTGATCGCACGATATAAACTAGAAGTGGCAGACAACCCTTATAATAACCAGCCTCTATCAACGCTTGAATGCGTTATTGTACGACCACTTATCAAATGTATTTTATAACCAGTGCAGATGTAATGTGTTGAAAATTTTGCAACGTCTAACTCATTTCACGATGTACCACCATTCTTCCATTGTTGTTTTTAGCTGCATATTGCCACTTAACAAGAGTGTGCTCTGCATACATCCATAGGCACTAATGTAAGAGGACAGTGTTTTCATTGTTTACTCGCTACGTATTGTGCAAAGCTCGCAGCAGTTAAAAGCAATACTATACTAATTGCATACCAGCAATTTTTGCCAGTTATTTCGTTTTATATTTTTAATCTCATATGTAACGTAATGTACTTTATAATCTACGCGAGTTTTGCCTTTATTGCCCATTTGCGTCACAGGAGAAAATTGTGTTGAATACGAGGTAAAAATTTACTCTTTTGTTGGAATACAGGGTGTCTCAGACATCACTCCCCAGGCCTATAACTTTGTTATTTTTTAAAATAACTATAATAAACTATATATATTCGTAAATGGGAGCAAATTCTCTATAAGATGAGAAAAACAAATTTTAGAAAATCTGTACTCATATTATGGCAGCGATATTCAACTTTTTTTTTTCAAATTGCACACTATGCTTTTTTTCGGTCATTCTGATAGTACTCTTTATTCTCCTTACAACCATGTAAACCAATATGGGTCTTACATAAGGAAATTCTCGAAAAAAATACGATTGAAAGTTGAAGTCTAGGTTTGCCATGGAAACAACTGATTTTTGTAATTTGTACTCATCGGCGATGAAAACAATAGCGTAGTTTAAAAAAAATACCTTACTACAGTCTGCAGTAATATTCCTCCAGAATTATTAATAAAAGTTACAAGTAGAGAATTTCTGCATAGACTTGAATGTTGCGCAACTGAAAACGGAGAGAATTTTGAACAATTTTTGTAATTATAATTAATTTGTTATTAGCATTCAGTTAATTAAGGTAATATTGTATAAAAATAATGAATGGGTATTTTTTTTACACTACGCTATTGTTTTCATCGCCGACGAGTACAAAATAGTTGTTTCCATGGCAAACCTAGACTTCAACTTTCAATCGTATTTTTTTCGAGAATTTCCTTATGTAAGACCCATATTGGATTACATGGTTGTAAGGAGAATAAAAAGTACTATCAGAATGACCGATAAAAAGCATAGTGTGCAATTTGAAAAAAAAAAGTTGAATATCGCTGCCATACTATGAGTACAGATTTTCTAAAATTTTTTTCCCCATCTTATAGAGAATTTGCTCCCATTTACGAATATATATAGTTTATTATAGTTATTTTTAAAAATAACAAAGTTATAGGCCTGGGGAGTGATGTCTGAGACACCCTGTATACATTGGGTTTAAAGTATAAACGAGTGGTGAAATTAAATGACTGGACGTAACTGAAGTTTTACGTTTGTTTTGTAGACTGTTTATAAGCCCTGTTGTATTAATGTAATGTAAACGTAAAGCTTATCTTAGATTCTGTAAACGTACTAACATAACATTACAAAACAAAACAAAGTATGTGCAGGTATGTTTTGTATATCTTACTTTGTGCCTTTAAGGCTTATACATAAACTATTGAACTTAAGTTTACCTGTAATAAAACCAGAAGCATATTATTGTACAAGACGGACAAAATTCAAACATTACATTGACTCCGAGAAACCTTTAGTAAATCTGATAGAAACAGAAACGAGTTGTTCAAAAAAATTAAAAAATAGTGTGATTGTTTACAAAAATTATGGTGTTTAGATAGTGGTATCATAATAAAAGTAGCTAATCAATTATTTGGTATAAATATTTATGCTTAAAGTTATTTTGACTTAGTTTGCCGTTGGATTAAAATCGCGCTTATACAATTTCTCGTTGGCTGTGGTGTACCCTGTTTTTTTGCGTTAACAACGTGTTTTAAATTTCTTATATTTAGGAATTTTTATTTTCCCCAATTTCCCTAACGCTAATAATAGACACCTACTTGTATTCCGATCTTACACAAATTGTTTGCCAGACTACTCGCTTAAGTGGTGAACTTTCTCTCCTTCATCTACTTTTTGAGTCTGAAGATGGTCTGATATCTACTGTCGATTTCAAACCCCATAAAAATAGCAATTATGACTGTTATGATTCGATAAATTACTTATAAGACCAAGACTCCATTTCTGCATATATCTTATCAACATTATATTTATATGTTGCCAAGTAACCTTCCTCTTCAAATGGTGTCATAACTCACTACATGCTCTTTTTTTACAACAACACAAGATTTAATCCCAATAATTCCTGTACCATAATTAAATTAAATGGTTATAAAAATGTCATTTGTCATAGATTATTTAAAATCAGCAAATGTACTATGCTATAGTTAAGCAAAAATTATAATTTATAAAAGCTTGAATATCTATTAGAGTTCCTTATCCAGCGACCGTAGTAGACCTTATACACAAATTTGAGTAGACTTGACTTCTTCTCATTTTGAAGATCCACAGACTTTACTTGACTTTTCCTGACTTTGAAGACTCAATGATACGCTTAGACACTTGACTTAACTTTTGTTTACTTTGAAAACAAACAGACTCGACTTCTCAATACATTTTCTTTGCCCATACACATTGAAAACAAACAGGTTTGATTTCTCACATCGGGAACAGTCAGACAGACAGACTCGACTTTCCACTACCTCGTCAAAATGTTGTATATTACGTTGACAGCATCCAAGACTCTCAAAAACATTACAATCTTTTTTAATTAAGAATAAGTAAACTCAATGATATTTACACTCACAAGTAGACCAAGTTTTACACAGGTATATAAATTTAAAATTGTTTTACAATATAAATTGTCTATGACAAGTTCCTTATGAGTAAAGTTGTCTTTATATAAACACTTTAGCTTACAAATACCTATCAAAGGTAAATTGGTTCTTTCAATTCAATCTAATTACAACATTACAGTTGTAATTAATAATCTCTTCATTCAGATTTATATATTGAAAAGTTTTACGTAACATGATATTTGCTTGAGCACCTGTATCTAGTTGACGCACTACAAAAGTATTTTTATTTTTTATGAAAACATTTCATTTATTAAGTAGACTATTGTTCTAAAATTCAGTTTCTACTAAACCCATAAGCAATAAATTATTATTGACTTCAACATTTTTAATCACTCTTGCTTTTCAAAATTGTGCAAAATGATTGAAACCTTGACATTTATAATGTTTATTACCTAAAGCTGGGACCACAACGGAAACATTCGATATATCCTTGAAAACCTAGCATTTTGGACATATGTAGATTTGACGTATAGTAATAATATTTACGATTACTACTTGGACTGCAAAATTGTATTCTTCTACGATTTGGACTACTTGACCTGCGAAATTATCTTGTTCGATGACTGCAATTACCACTTAGACTACCACTTGGACTGTGATTGTAATGATTTTTCGGTTCCTTGTTTTTATGTGTCAGATTAACATCATAGTTTTCTTTAGATTGATCTAACTGTTTGAGATGGTGTTGTGACAATTCTATCGACGTACATATTTTTAGTGCTTTTACCAAGGTAAATATAAAATTTAATAAATGCTGTTTATTATCTTGATTTGACTTATGTAATCCACATATTAACATATCTTCCACTGAACTAGTGCGCAACTCCTCAAATTCACATGACATACTTATATTTATAAGATCAGTGACAAATTCTTGAATGCTCTCATTGACCGATTAATGCTGTTACTCGTAGCATTTAGGATGCCAACAGTCGTAGTAGGTGAAGAATAAAACACAGTTTTACAGGTAACAAAATCATTGTACACAGCTCAAAAAAATTAAAATATATTCTTCTGGATGTCCAAAGAATCAAAATAGATGTTGATAAAGAATTGGGGTACTAGAGTGGTGAAGTACACGAGTAGCCCCGCAACTAGAGTACTGGTAAAAACGTTGGAAATAAGGTCGGAGGTATTCCGCAACTAGAAGACTTGGTGGTTCTCCTCGCAATTAAGATATATTAGAGTATTTTATGTCGCAACTAACCAAGAAACTGTAAGGGAAAACGTCTTCGCAACTAGTTGATTTCTGATTGGATCGAAAAGAGGTTTTTATTTATATATATACATCACGGATTATCTACGACTGTCGCCGCTTTTCCGTTCCCAGTTTCCAATTTTTTCTGTTGTAGCACATATTTCCTTTAAGTTTCTTGTTCCCATTGCCTCGTTAACGTCATCTCTCCAACTTCTTGATGGTTTTCCCCTCTTTATTTTTTCTGGTGGTACCCACTATAGTATTTCTCTTGGCCATTTTATTCCGCTCATGCTTTTTTTTTCAATTTCGTGTACAACGTCTCTTTTGATGTTAATATTGTTCATACTTCTTCTAAAGTTTTTATTTCTGGCCCTCTTGAGCCTCGATTGCCTACAGCTTGTTCCAAGGAAGTCTATTTCTGTGTCTAGCAGTTTTCTGCTATTTACTTTACTTAAATCCCATACTTCTGAGCCATATGTTATAATACTTTAAACAATTGTTTTGTAAATTCGCATTTTTGTTTCACTTCTAATATTTCTTTTCCATAGCACTGAGTTGAGGGCTCCAATAAATTTTCTTCTTTTAGTTATTCTTTCCTGGATCTCTTTTTTACTTCTTTATTGTTTGTTGAAGATTGCTCCTGAACACTTAGATTTTTCTACGCTTGCTATCGTTTCATTTTCCAAAGGTAAGTTGTTGCATTCGTCACTTCCTATTATTAAATACTCGCATTTATACAAATTCATCGTGAGTCAGGCTCGTTCGTATTCTTCCTGTAGCTTTCTCATCATATAACTTAGATCTTGCTCTTCTTCCGCAATCACTATTTAGTCATCAGTAAAATAGAGAGTGTATAGGGTGTCGTCTCCTACCTGAAGTCCCATGTTCTTGCATCTTCGTGTCCACCCTTTGAGGGATTGGTCCAGGTATATTTTAAACAAAGTAGGGGATAAACAGCACCCTTGTCTTGGCCTTTTAATGTATTAAAAAATTTAGTTAGTGATGTACCAATTCTTATTGCGTCATTATTTTTTTTTCTAGTCGAGTTGAACAGTCTGAATTAACGTTGGTCTTATGCCGAGTATTTCTATCTCTTTTTACAGCTGTGATATTGGGACGCTATGATACCCCTTTTCCAGATCTATGAACACTATAGGTGTATCTCCATTTCGTTGGGTCCGCTTTTCTAGTGCTATTTTCAGAGTAAAAAGGTTGTCCGTTGTGGATCTGTCGGTTCGGAAACCTGGTTGTTCCTTCGGTTGTTTTACTTTAATGTCTCCTTTTATTAGGTTTCTAAGTACTCGAAAGTATATGCTTCCTGTTGTTGGTATGATGGCTATGCCAGGATAATTTTTTAGATCATCTTTGGAACTTTTTTTTAGATGGCTAATATAGTATATGAAGTCCTCCATTCAATCACTGTTTCCTCATCATTTAAACATCTTTCATTTAAGGCCGTTACCATCTTTATAAGTTTTTCCGGCCCGTATTTCTATTTACAAAAACAGATAATTAACGATAACCAACCAAAAGGAATAATTTTCATCGCAAAAATGGAGTACTTTTTAACAGTTCTTAACGGTTTTTGAAAAGAAGTAAATTTGGAACTAATTGCCAAATTGGGACTGTTAGAATACTAAAGTGAACAAAAAGGGGGTGTAACTTTGGTGAACGTACATGTAGGGTTGGCCATTTAAAATAAACAGTAGTGTTTTAGAATTAATTAATTTTGAATTTGGGAAATGGCAACAATGCCTTGTAAAAATTTGTGCGGTTCTGCATTAACATGTTTTTTAGTACAAAATGAGCATTGCATTTTGTAACTAAATATTCGTGACTTATATTGGTTATTTTCACATTAAATTAATTAAAAAAATTTTTTCTGTGACGGGAAAAACGTTTAACATTTTGTCTCTCTTGACAGGTACTAAAGTATCACTTTTTATGAAATTACTTTTTTCCTTTTACCCGGGGAAGAAAGTAATTACTTTTTCCCCGGGGAAGAAAGTAATTACTTTTTCCCCGGGAAAAAAGTAATTACTTTTTTCCCGCTACAACAGCTTACTAGTATAAAAATTCAAATTCCACGTTGACCAATTTTCCGACTTTATTATATGTATATGTTTTTCAATATATTACATTTTTTCCCGTCACAGAAAAAAATAGTGTATTATACACAGGAAAAAAGTAAGATTTTAGCTCTCGGTGTGAAACAGACACCTCGAGCTAAAATCTATTACTTGTTTCCCTTGTATAATAAATATCTATTAGTCGGCTTTTCTAATAAAATGTAGCAAGATTCATTTTTTTTCTCACATTAGGCTGTCATATCCACTTGTCATGAGATAAATATTAAATTATTGCTACATACCAGTCTTCCCATTTTTGCATAATTTACCATGCAATTCTAACACTTCTAAATGCCCTTTTAATACAATAAATTGTTTATCTTCAGGCTGATTAGCAAAAATTTCAGACTTTTAAACCTTATTATTTTTCGGCATTTTCTATTGACAAGTGACAACCGACGTCTATAACTGATTTTTTAGTTTTCTATTGCAAATATACATTTGCCACCGTGTTATAATTTTATTATTATTATTTTAATAATCTTAGAGACTTCTGATAAATTATTTCTTAGACAAAGACTCTGTTTCTACACATACCTTATCGACTATATATTTATATGTTACCAAGTGACTGCCATATTTAAATGTTATCATAACTTACTACAATGACAACTTCCCAAATCACAGTAATTGCAAGTGATAGTGAAGTATGGTGGTCCAATATACTTCTCAATAATATATAAGAAGTGTAAGCACGTGTGTCTATCTCCATTTTAAACATTAACCATGAATTTCGGACAATTCTCACCAACAAAAAATATATTAATAAAAACATTCCCTAGGAGAGAAGTAAATACGTTATAGAGAGAGATTAGACTACCAAAATTACTCATATTTAAAATAGTTAAAGCAAGCTACAAGGATGGTATCATAAATAGCAGAAAAAAACTTCTTCAAATACATGAGCAGGTAATTAAGGAACAACTCCTTTTTCGTTTTGGCCTTAGTTATTCAAATTCTCTAAAAATAGCAGAACTCTTCACGGTCCAGTTCTCAAATATGTCGGCAGATGAATCAATAGATGAAATGCCTCGTCTTTCATTTATGCTCTGAGGGCATGATAACCTTGAATCAGCGGAGTTACATGAAGTAGATGTACTTCACATTCTAACCTCTCTTAACCCGTTAGCGGCAGAAATCAACGAGCTTCATCCCCCGCTTTACAGTTTACGGTGCAGGGGTACTGCAAACATTATAAGTATAACTAAATCCATGACAATCGGCAAAATTTCCTCAAGTTAAAACGAAGCTGTCGTGTTTTCTCAGCGACATACTCTCAATCTGAAATAATTATATACCTTCTACTTTTACATCGATTTTATGCAAAGCAAAGGAAAAATTATTAGACAATTTTTTGGAAATGCCGTTACTTGCTGGTTTCAAACAGAAGACAATCTCAAAAGTCTTGAAACATGATTTAAATCTTGGATTTTGCAGCTGAACCCTACGATTAGGCAGCACCATCAGTTTTGATCTCGGGGTCTCGACTTTAATCTCGCACCAACAATTTTCAATATAGACCCTTTTAATTTCGGGGCCGTCTTTATTCTCGAACCAACAACTTTCAACCTTGGGGCCCCGACTTAACCACGGACCCATTACTTTTAATCTCGGAATCTCGACTTTGAATCTCGAGGCCCCGCTATTAATATCGGGGCCTTGATTTTTTTGTTTTAATCTTCCTCAATATACAAAGTAGCTAGCGGCAGGGATTTGGAATTTACCTTTTTTTTGGGGCAAATCTAGTGTGCGCTTTTTATCTTTTTTTAATTTTGAACTTTACTTATTAATTAATATGAGTAAACGTCAAAATTCAAACAACACTAACAATCACAGTAGATTTGTTTCAATCCCTCAAAGGGTAGACACGAAGATGCAAGAACATGGGACTTCAGGTAGGAGACGATACCCTATACACTCTTTATTTTGCTGATGACTAAATAGTGATTGAGGAAGAAGAGCAAGATCTAAGTTATATGGTGAGAAAGCTACAGGAAGAATACGAACGAGCCTGGCTCACGATGAATTTGTATAAATGCGAGTATTTAATAATAGGAAGTGACGAATGCAACAACTTACCTTTGGAAAATGAAACGATAGCAAGCGTAGAAAAATCTAAGTGTTCAGGAGCAATCTTCAACAAACAATAAAGAAGTAAAAAAGAGATCCAGGAAAGAATAACTAAAAGAAGAAAATTTATTGGAGCCCTCAACTCAGTGCTATGGAAAAGAAATATTAGAAGTGAAACAAAAATGCGAATTTACAAAACAATTGTTTAAAGTATTATAACATATGGCTCAGAAGTATGGGATTTAAGTAAAGTAAATAGCAGAAAACTGTTAGACACAGAAATAGACTTCCTTGGAACAAGCTGTAGGCAATCGAGGCTCGAAAGGGCCAGAAATAAAAACTTTAGAAGAAGTATGAACAATATGAACATCAAAAGAGACGTTGTACACGAAATTGAAAAAGACAGCATGAACGGAATAAAATGACCAAGAGAAATACTATAGTGGGTACCACCAGAAAAAATAAAGAAGGGAAAACCATCAAGAAGTTGGAGAGATGACGTTAACGAGGCAATGGAAACAAGAAACTTAAAGGAAAATATGTGCTACGACAGAAAAAATTGGAAACTGGGAACGGAGATGCGGCGACAGTCGTTTTTATCTTTTTTTTTTAAATTTTGAACTTTACTTATTAATTAATAATATTAGTAAACGTCAAAATTCAAACAACACTAACAATCACAGTAGATATGTTCCAAAAAAAATTTTTTTTGTGAGATATTCAATGGTTATTCATACATTACCGGTCAACATTTGGCAAAAACAACAGTGCTCTGAATTCTTCTTGAAAAGAGCTTTCAAATGAGCTGTCACACGACATACTGTTCTGTTTAAAAAAATAAGCATCAAGTCCAGACGCCGTGTCACGTGACCTTTTAGCAACAGCAATATACTTAAAATGTGGCTGGGATAAAACTGAAGTTTACATGTCCGAGCGTTTTTACTGAAATATATATTTCGGGAGATATTAAATATGTTCCAAACTTTATTCACACACTGTATATATACGGGTGTAACAGACCACCCACGCACTATATTTTAGGCTAAACTATTGATTTATTGAACCTACACGGATGGGATAAAAAATTTGTTATATAAATTGTACCCGAGGTATTCAGTGAAGTATTTCTAAATTTTTGGGGTTCCGCAAATGGTAGTTTTGGGGGAACTAAGAAGGTTTCTCGAAATTTTTAAATACGAAGGTGGGTCAACTTATACCTCATTTAAAAGGTCTTTTTAAACCCAACAACTTGAAAAAAAGAAAATATTGATAGCTCAAACCGTTTCAAAATGACGGCCAATTATATCAAAAACACGGCCATTATATAATCTCTTTTTTATAATCTTCTATCCAAATTTATTTTTTTTTATGTTAGCCCTGTTCATTTGTGTATTCAATTTTAATTTTCGCATTTGAGTCTTTTAACTCTAGAAAATGTAACGTATAATTTAATTGTCCATGTGAAAATAGGCTCTGATAAATAAATTCCTAGTTTATTAAATATCTGTCTTTGAGCTTTATTAATAGTAATTGCGTATACTAGTCTTATATTAAATTGTTTTCTTTTAAGTTAAAACGGCAATCCAGTATCTGAGGGTGATAATTATAGTCTGGATTTCAAGTCTAGTATTTAGTCAGTATTAAAATTATGAGGCAATCCATTAATGTTAATTTCTGGCATAATTTGTTTAAATATATAGTTGGCGCATATATTCAATTGTAAACGAATTATCTAACGGCTTAGAATGGTAACACATCCATATGTTATGCTAGCTGGTATAGATAAGTTATTATTTATTTGGTCAACTGGAATTGATGCTTGTGTAACAGTAAAATAAAATGAAACAGGGTCCATAAGCGTAGAATATTAATGGTCATGAGGTTTAAAAGTACTTTACGAAACAATTTTATGAAACTGCAAAAGTATTTTCTTTTAATTGAAATGTAAAATGGCAACTACGAATTAATGAAAATAAAACGTGTAAATTCATTAATACAACGCCAAAGTTCTACGAAAGAAAACATTGAAGTATAAGGGACGGAAAACCACCGTTGAATAAATACTTAAGAATAGCAGTACACAACAACAACTTTTTCTAAATTCTCCTTCGAAGAATTAGTTTTCTTGTCCAATGTGTTTCACGTATATAACAGAATGAATTTAAGTACTCTCGTGGTTTTTCTTTATTTATTAAATTTTAACGAAATGCTTTGCTCTTCTGCAACTTAAAGTCCGGTCTTTGGCAATAATTCCAGGTAAAAAAATAACATTGCCAGACATCTGCCCTGTAAAATCTCAGCTTTAATGAAATTTGTAAATATTTTTTTCACAATTAATCTAACTTTATTGCACAGTTTTTTTGAATATTAAATCATCGTAGTAAAATATAACACCATTAATCTTTAACTGAGGAAGGTGTTAAGCTATTTATACGTTCTGCAATGTATTGTTCATAATCGGACTGATCATTATATCCAATAGAATCTACATTGTAGTAAATACAGCAGTTTCCTATACGTTTATCAATTACCTTTTTATTGATTAAAAACCACGTGTTGTTGGTTTGCCGCAGATGCGCCTAGAATAGTATGTGCACAATTCACATTACTATAAAATATTAATCAAATGTATACCACAAGTTAATAAAATGCCGGTGCATCTTGTCCGCGATGAGGTCAGCATATGTTAGTTAAAACATCGGCATTGGGCGGCGGTGCGTGTGCTGCTCGGCTAGTTAAGAATAAAATATTAAAAACGACTTTAGATCTACGTATACGCGGGAAAGTTAAAAATATAACAAATATAAGGTTTTAGAAACCCCGTAAATTAAGAAATATTCAATTTTATCCTCACTGCCTTACTACAACTAAAGCATTCTTCAGTTTTTTAATGGAAGGCTACGAAGCGCCGCTATGGGATCCATACTTATTCATTTTTTTAACGCAAAACATTGCTTTAATATATATTTATATTTTGTTTAAACAACTAATTTTTTTTTTAATATAAAATTATTACAATATGGTCACGATGACCAATAAGCAATTTAAATCTAACTTAAATTCCTAAGGTTTGAGAAAACTAAAGCATACTCATCAGCGTTCTGACAACTTAATTGCACACTTTTAACGTGTACACTAGCACTAATCTCACTGCACCAACTCAAATGGTTTAGTTCTTTTGAGTCTTCTTACTAGCCCTGTGTTGTCAAGGAGCTGGATTGCCTCAAAGTTGACATGTTGGTGGAGTCGTTCTTCGTGATTCTTGACAAATTTCTTCGTTGTTTGGTCCACAGTCTCCATTTCCAGGTCCCGATGGAGGTCGCTGTTTCTGATATACCAAGGAGCACCAGCAATGTTCCTCAGTACTTTGTTCTGGAATCTCTGGATTATCCCGACGTTGCTCTGTTTGGCACAGCCCCATAGCCGGATACCATAAGTCCATACAGGTTTGAGTATCTGCTTGTATATTAAGAGCTTGTTATGTAGTGACAGAGTGGAATTTCTACCAATCAGCCAGTACATAATTCTGTATTTAATGCCAAGTTCTTCTCTTTTCTTTTTTACATGAGTTTTATTTGTGTAGACTGGTATATGTTGATTAACCTTGTGTGTAAAATTTACATGTATCGATTTGGATTCATTCAGTTTGATTCTCTATATTTTTGTCCAATTACTGATTTGATTTATAGCACTTTGTAATTTCTTTGTGGCCTGTTCGTTGCTGTTTCCTACTGCTAAGATGGCAGTATCATCAGCAAACGTGGCGATGGTGACATTTTCTAAGTGAGGTATATCACAGGTGTATAATAGGTATAGGACTGGACCTAATACACTATCTTTTGGTACCCCTGCCTTGATTCTTTTATTTCTAAATACGCTTCTTCTTGTTTAATTTTGAAATGTCTGTCGGATATATAGGACTCTAGGATTTCGGAATATTGTTTTGGCAGGAACGGCTTCATCTTGTATTTTAAACTTTCATGCCATACTTTGTCGAATGCCTGCGCTACATCCAGGAAGATTGTAGCGTAGACTTTCTTTCCTCCTATCGATTTTTCTATAATGTTAGTTATTCTGTGCACCTTGTCAATTGTAAATGTTCTTGCTTAAATCCAAATTGATGGGGTGGTATGAGATTGTTTTTCTTCTATTATTCAAGTTTGTTTTATTTTGTAGAGCTCTGGATTGGTGCCATTTGCCTCTTAAACTTCTTTTGAGTGTTATGAGGTCCCTGATTTCTTTTGGGCAATTGCTTCCTGTTATTCTTCTTCTAATATTAGGAGTGTTATCCCATGCCGCTAGTTGGATATGTTTTATAAATATCTCGACTTCTTTGTCTAGCTGTTGTTAATTTATTAAGGGGACTGAAAGATTGATTTTTTCCTGAAGGTTTTGTTTAAAGTTTTCCCAATCTGTCAGTCTGTTAACTAGTGTAGGATTATTTTCTCTTTTGATAACATTTTCACTGAGCGTTAAAATAATTGGCGAAGGATCAGAATTCATATCCCAGCCTTCTTCTATCTGCAAGAAATTTGCAGGTATATTTCGTACAATAAAGAAGTCTATAAGATTCAGTATCTTATTTAGATCAGTTGGCCAGTAAGTGGGCTTTCCTGTAGATAAGGATTCACATCCATGTTCTCTGATTTCTTCTAAGAGCTCTCTTCTTTTGGTGGTAATTAATCTAGAGCCCCAGTAAGTGTTTCTCGCATTGAAATCACCGCCTATAATAAACCTGTTACCTTGGATTCTTAGAAAATCTAGATATTGATTTCTCTTTAGTTTATGTTTCGGTGGGCAATAAATTGCTGATACTATCACTTCGTAGTTTTTGGATTTGATGATTACCGCACTTGCTTTGATTTCCTCAGTCGTATTTTCTATATCTACGTGGTGTAAGATATTATCTTTGATAATTACGGCACTGCCGCGTTTGGCATCGTTGCCAGGATGTTATTGTGTGATATACTTCATACCCTTTAAATTTGATAAATGATTGGTTTGTGAAATGTGTTTCAGCTGTTAGGCACACAACAACGTTATCTATGTCAAGGACTGCTTGCAATTCTTGTTGGTGGTTTAGCAGTACATTGGCATTCTATTCCATAATTGTAAGATGGTTAGCCATTTTTCTGCTTGGAAATAGCTCCTTTAGCGCTTTGTTCTATTTTGGTTAGACGTTCGTCAAATTTCTTGTTTGTTTAATTTGTCCAAAATCAGCTGCAGAGTTTGTTCAGTGGACGTATTTTGGTGATTTTTGTTTTGTATGGTCTTATTAGTATTTATTGTGCCTGTTATTTTTTGTGTATCAGTTCTTGGAATCTGGATCTTAGCTGTTGTTAGCCTGTTGTCTTACTCTTATTGGTTGATTTGGCAAGCTCGGCTTTTTCATCTGTTGATTTTTTAGCTTTTGCATTTCTTGGTATCCTCGGTAGTTTGCGGAATGTCCTTCTCCACAGTGGACGCACCTAGGTTTCCCATCTTTAGGTTTTGTGCACCCCTTTGTAATATGTCTTCCAGTGCATCTGACACACCGTGGCTCTTTGGCACAATAGCCTTGTGTGTGTCCATATGCTTGGCATCTTTTGCATTGCGGTACCAACTTAGATTTTCTGATTGGCTGGATTTGTACTCGAATACCCATTATGTCTATGATCCCAAATATTTTATTAACATCTTCATCATGTCTGAAGACTAACATAAAGATATTTAAAGGTTCTTTTGTTTTGTATTCTAGCTTAGCCACTGTTTCTAAAATCTTGTAGCCTATTTTCTTAGTTCAGTCACTATTCTTTCAGGATTGTAAGTATGGTGTAACTTGTTAGCCATTACTTGTATTGGCCTGTTTTGCTTATTTTCATAAGAATGCCATAGAAAATTATTGTCATTTAGCATCTGAGTAGTCTGTAACATTCTCCATCTGGTACATTTATTTTTATATTTTCATCAATAATTATTTTTATCCGGTACCCAGTCATCATGTTACCAATTCGTTCGTGAAGGATATTAAAATTATCGATACCGTCCACTACGATTGGTGGAGGCAATGGTACTTTCTTAGGTTTGGACTGTTCCTTGGTAGCGACATTTTGTTCCTTTTGTGGCGGTGTTAGCGAGGTATCCATACGCCTTTTTATTGGTCTTATTCTTTTTCCTTATTCACTCTGTCTCTTTCGCTAACTCCTCTTCGTCGGTATGTTATTCGATTTTCTCCTTTTCTACTTTCTGAGTTAATCTTTTTTCTAATTCGGAATAATTTTTTTGCATATTAGCTAACTGGTTTTGGGGCTGGTTTATTTTGTCATGCATAGCATTTCTCTCCTGCTCCATTCTTTTCCATTCGCTGAACAGAATTTGTTCGTTTTGCGATCTTACTAAGTTTTCTTGAAATAATTCATTATTCCTTTGTAGTAAAGCCGCTTTATTCGGCGTTTGTGACTGCTGATAAAAAGCCATATTCTTTATTATTTTCTATCGCGATAATTTACGACCGTGACCCCAGCCGTCGGATATCACTCGCGAAGCATGACACCCGCCTATCACTTTAAACTCGTTCGAGAAAGCTCAACTGCACGTGTTTACCTTTCAAGATTCAAACGAATACTATACTATTTTTTTTAAATAATTAATTTATTATATAAATTATATTTTTCTGACAAATTCCTTTATTTCGTCAAATTTATTTATTAACAGAAAATTTTTTCTTATAAAAAGCAAATTATCTTATTCACATGGTAAGTACCATTTTTGTAATTTTCATAATTGTGACATAAGCTCATGATATTGTATACTACTTTAAATATTTTGTTCTTCTTTTTTAATTAATTAACTCACCTTAATATTACCTGATTATGGCTTTCTGTCGAAACATGTAGTTTTCGGTCGTTTTCTCAAACTGTTTAATACACTTTAAATGTTGTGCAAAAAAACTCGAAGTGTTTTCCTCTTATTATTGTTTTCCATGTTAAAAGAGAGTTTCTTGGGGAAAAAAATTCGAAATGAAACGAAGATGACAGTCCCCAAGACAATGCAGTGGTATACCTATGCCAACATATTCTAGTGAATCATGGACATTAAACATAAGACTAGCTAGCACGATACAGAGTATGGAAATGCGTTTTTTAAAGTAAAATGGTCGGTAAAACATGAATGGATAGCGACAGGAACGGAGACATAAGAGAAGAAGTATCAGGCTATTGCAAAATCATGGTAGAGAAGGCACAATTTAGATAGCTGGGAATTCGTATAAAATGGGAACGAAAGACCAGCGAAGCTAAACCATCTGGGAAAAGGGATATCTTGGGAGGACGCCGTCAGAGAGAGAAAGAGAACAGTACCAAATTAACCTCGACTCCGGAAGTTAGAAAATAATCTATTAAGTGAGTAACTAAGTATTATCTATCGTCTGGTTTAGGTACCGAATTTTAATAAAATATATTGCTACGTTGCCAACGCAAAACAACAATAAGCTTTCATATACAATCAATTTATATTGATCAATGTAGATGGCTTTTATACTATACAATCAAAGTTTAACAAGTAAACAGTTAATTTTATTACTAATTTATTACGGCTTTTATTTAGTTACGGAAAACTGTTAACGTTTGTTTCAAAGAAAACAGGCATTTAACTTTCATTTAATAGAAATTATGTGAAACATAAAAGCACAGTTGAAAAACACATAAATCATACTAAATTAAGCAATTTTTATAAAACTTGAAAAACATTTTTAAATATACATTCAGTCGCCGCGCCGTAAGCGGAATGAAGAAATAAAGTACGAAGGAGTGGGTTACTACTACAGTTGAGCGGTAATAAGTTTTTGCATCGTTTATTCATTGTGTTTTAATACGAGAATTCTTTTGGAGACCAACAGAGCGCAAGAATAATTTCATAGTCTGAGATGACAGGCAAGCCTTCGGGACAGGGACTGCTCGCTTTTAATAAGCCACATACGCGTTTAGACTTCATAATTACAACATTTGCAACAAAAGCTAGACGATTTTGTAATACGTGCACATGCAATTGTAATTACGTTTAACTACAGTTTTAGTTACAGCTGTATTACGATGTATTTTAAAAAGCACGAAATAAAAATGTCAAAATAAAATACAATTACCGTTGTATGACATAATGAGTTGGTCGGGAGACGAGAACATACAACCTCATTAACTACATGTAATATTGATAAATTTAAAAGCAGTTAGGCTCTAAACAAACTAAAACCAACTTGCAACTAAACGTAAAACACACAATTTCATAATTGGACCACTTCAATAATTAACCACCAGAAAACTAGTTAAAAGTTTTAATCGTCGGTTAAACTAATTTCGTTTCACAACTCTTGAAAAAGTTTGTTGAAGCTATAAAGTCAAAGTATATTCGTACTGAGAGCATATCAGGTATAATTCAATTATACATAAGAAAAAACATGATACCTATAAATTATGTTGTCTGTTAAACCCTGAATTTATAATAAAATATGTGAATTTATAGGTTCCGTGAACGCATCAGCAAGTTAACTTTTTGTAATATTTTGAAGGGCAACCGTATGAGAGACAAAGACTTTAATTTAAATGTAAATCAAAATGAGCAGGTAGAGCATCGGCCAATTTCATGCAGATATAGTGAATCGTTCTTGGAATCACGATCTTTGGCATGCTTATGCCTCTATTCTCAGTTGTGATTGTATTCTTGAAGATAGGAATTCTCACTGGCTGTACTACAGTTAAAATAGTAGTGAAACTCAAGCTTTCTAATAGGTTGCAAATTAAAATATGCAATAATTTCTTGGTCATAACACGAAAAGTTATACTTAAAGTGCGATTAATGAATTCAGATGCCAAACCAACATATATTCGCCGGGATGGTATAATCCACACCGTCAATTAACTATCCCGTGAAACTAAAAGAAGAACCGCATATTAGTATAAGTCCATGATTTTAATTGGATCTATATTTTTTAATCTGGACCCTTTACCTTCGCCACATGAAATCATCAAATTAATGTGTGGTTTGGCAATAAAAATATCCACATTCTTTTAATAATATTTGTAAGTTAGAAACGCAATCATCATTCTTAATATTCTTCAGGTTTTGTGTAGTTATTTGCTATATTTTATTACCTACAACAAATAGTTACATAAAAAATGGGGGCATGTGTTTGTGTGGTCGGTAGTAGATTAAGCTTAGACAATGAAGCAATAATTAATTTTAGGTTTTTTCTCCTTTAGACGTCTCTCGATTTGATTGACATGTCGATTTCTCCGGTAGCTATAATGTTTGTAAAACTACTTTATTCAGAGCAAAAACAAACGCTGGAAATTTAATTTATGCTACTTTAATTAATGATAGTAAATTAACTTTTAATGTCTTCAAGCAAAAAATTCCTTAGAACAAAAAGTGCGGCTAATTATTAATTCTTAAAAGGGAAGCGCTACGACGTTATCTTAATGTATTTAAAATAAAACATGGTCTTCTGTAGAAGATTCACAATGCACGTAATAATTATAAACAGCATCTAAATACGCCATTAACATTTCTAATGCATTAGATCTGTGACATGAAATATATTAATCTGAATTTGTTCCAAACCTCACTTCTTGTGATCGGCACTTCAAGTCGATCAAAATTTTACGCCTCTTCATTTTTCTGTTACAATAAGTGACAATGAACACGCTTTAGACCATTTTATATATTACAGTTAGAATGATTTCTAACTTCATCAACGTGGTCAGTCATCAATTTGTAAGTAACTAAACATCAATTCGTCCCGCTGCATGAATAAGTTACGCTAAACACTTTACAACTCGTAAGGTTGAATTAGTTATTCCAAATTATAACGGACAAATATTTTATAAACCAATTAAAGAACGCTGTTCGGTTAAAAATATTTTTAAGTAGAACCGTTTAATATTATTATCAAGTACAACTATAAAAACATTATCACTTACACTCATAAAAATATTGTTTTAATTCAAAAGGAATAGGTTTGAGTCAAGAGGACTTTCCTCTTCTATAGTGCCAATGCGTACCTATATTGAAGTAAAACAATTATTTTCTTAATTCAGGTTCTTTAATCAAAACGCTATTCTTTTTCAAACACAATAACAATATACTTCAAAACAATCACAATTATAGTTCATTGAAAATGAAATTGCATTATAACAAAATATTAGTAATATAAATTCAACTAAAATAAAGTTGAAATGAAAACAGGTCTATTTTGTTTGGAAGACAATTTTAGGTTAATTCAAAACATTTAAAGTTTCGACTGAAAATTCGAAAAATTCAAAATCAGCATTAACTAGTTGTGAACCAAAATACTTTTCATTTTACTTCAATGCAAATATATTCTTAATTTAAGAACTATTTATAGTTGAAAGAAAGGGAAAGGTATTTGAAATAATACGGTTTTTGCAATTTAATACATATTTATTCTTAGTTTTAACACATTCAACGCAGTAGCATATAATAATGAACCGATTTTTGTAAGCGGACCAGTGGCGTAACTACCATGGGGCAGAGGGAACAACGACCCCCTGGCCCGAGGCTTTAGGGGGCCCTGCCACAAACCAAGAGTTTTTATTTTATTTTATTTCTCTATTACGACGTTTTTTCAATAAAAGTTTATGATTTTTTACAGTATTTGTTTTTATATTCAATAAAAAACATTTTAAATTTCATGTAAATAAGTATGTACACAACACCCACACTTTTGGTAACGACCCAGACACATTAACTTCAGAAAATTTAAAATTTGCTTATCTTAATTACACACCGCTTTAATATATTTATTTTCATTTACTAGACTGCAAATTTTTTTTTTCTATTTAAGAAATTGTTCTTCTTATCAATTACTTTATTATTGAAGTTTTTTTAAGGATGGGGCCAGGGCCCTTCCGGTATCTTGCCCCCGGGCCCAATGAAGTTACGCCACTGAAGCGGACATATCTTTTTCACTTATTATCAGATAACATAAAACGTAAACACCTTAGAACAAAGCAACTTGAAAATCAAATTAAACATTAAATCTAGTTTTACTTCGAACAATTATAAATATACTATTAAATTAAACCATTTTTTAGAATAATACAAATAGCCATAAAACCTTAAAAATGTGAATAGCACCTCTCAAACAATCTTAAAAGCAGCAGGGATCACATCCAGAAAATATTTGAAATTTCTTTAAATGTTGTGAACTGTAGTTATTTAACTCCTGCAAAATATTTCCATTACTTATAATATGAAGAGTATAGGGAAAAATATCCGACAAATTATTGTAGTGCAAACAACAAACAGGGGCGGATTTACCACATTAGCCGCCCTAGGCTTGGAAAAATTGCCGCCCTTACCGTACATGTAAAATAGTAAATAGTAAATGTACTTTTACCGTTTACACTACCACCCGTCTGGCCTTCAGCTTGGCAAAAGAGTCGATTATAGAATCATGATTGATCATTTGCAGTAAATCAGACTCAATCCCAAGTACGGCGAGATCATTCAGCCGGTCCTCCTTCATTGTTGTCGCAAACCTTTCCGCCCGCAAATCCGCCCCTGACAACAAACATCTTCAGATTCGTATACTTCATAAGCACATAAATGTTCAGAAAAAAAGTATATAGGTATGTACTTACCTTCAAAAACACCAACATATTTTTCAAACACGCAACTCTCAAGCAATTCCTTTGTTTTGGGATCGGACATATCAACCCATACATAAACGTTACACATACACTATCATGCACAATGCAATTAACGCCTAACGAATTATGTCAAAAGCGCTGAAAAGACGTTTTTAGTGCAGCCGCCCGTAGTGGTTCGGTTGCAATCGAGAATTCGTGATTAATTTAAAAACAAAATTTGTTTATATATGTATGTTAAATCAAAACGATGCTTATTAAGTTTAGGATAAGATTATTTTGATTGAAAATAAGTAAAAGGTTTGTTTAATTTTATTTCAGTCAAGAGAACGGTGTATTGTTTCAAGCTAAAAATATTAAAATTATTATTGTTTTCAATAAAGAAGCAACTTTATTTTGGTTATAGATTGAATGTTAGCATTTAAAATGAACTTGTTTTGTATTAAAAATAATTTTCTAATAATAAAACAAAACAATTCAACATGGCAAAATTTCTTGATTCAAGAAACGCATTTTTCTCAGTGTAGCCTTGCAACAATTATATTTGCTGGTAGAAAAATGACCCTGGTATTAAATTACCAGCGACGGCAATATATTACCGCAAAAACAACATTAAAACTCAGGTTTGATTTACAAACAAGAATTGACCGGTAAGTTGTGCAGAAGGCCAAGTACCCACAACTTTCCTTTGCATTTTATGGGATGCACCTATCGAAACGAGATTACCTAAAAAACAAAAGAAATGTGTGCCGAACACGCAAGTTTCAAGTAAAACTTCTTAGCGGTTTTTTACTGAAAGTGTACTTTGAATTGTATGTTTTAACACAAAACGGCTAAGTCATGTATAAGTTGGTTATAGGAACGCTATAAAAACGTAAATGCGCGACAATGAGTTTCAATAAAATTTAATACATGTGTTATTATTATGTCGTATCTATCTTAATGCAATTCAGATAACTTATTCCGCCATACTGAATTCGCCTGCTTGAATGTTATCATTTACATCCTAAATTCGTAATTAGCAGCCCCAAAACTCACAAATTTAATGACAATCAGATACTTTTTTAGAATAATTTTGCCGTATTGAATCCGCCATCTTGATTTTATAATGTAGATAGTGGATTTGTAATTAGCAGCCCTAAAAGCCCTATGGAATACTAATTTTTATGAAAATAGGATAACTTAATGAATATTTTTGCTACATTACATCCTCCATCTTAAATTTTATTATTTAGATATTAGATGCGTAATTAGTAGAGCAAAAACCCCTTGAATGCCAATTTTAATGCAATTTGAATAGCTTTATGAAATCATTCCGCAATATTAAATCGGCCATCTTGAATTTAAAATTTTAGATATTCGATTCGTAAGTAGCAGCCGTAACACCCTTCAAATACTAATTGTTATGAAAATTGGATACCTTTACGAAATATTTTCGCTATATTGGAGCCGCCATCTTGAATTGTATAATGCATGTAGTGGATTTGTAATTGGCAGTCCTAAACATTCTCGGGCCAGCGGATGGTCTAGTGGTTAGAGTCCCAACCTCTAAAACTAGAATCCCAACGGCAGTAGGTTCAAATCCTCTTCCACTCAGAAATTTTTCTGAATGAGTTAAACCCAGCGTGTCCATGGACGGTGTGTGTCATGGAGTCGTGCTCACACAGGGCCTCATAATTTTTTATTTTATTTAAAAAAAACATTCTCGAATACCAATATTTATGATAGTTGGATAACTCCGCCATATTTAATCCACCATCTTAAACTGTATAATGTAGATACTTCATGTGTAATTAGCAGCCCCAAAAACTATAGAATACCAATTTTCAAAAAAATAAGATAACTTTATAATAATATTTCTGCTATATTAGATCCGGCATTTTAAATTTTATACTTTAGATACTTGATATGCAATTAGCAGCCTCTCGAATACCAATTCTTATGCAATTCGAATATTTTGATGAAATAATTCCGCTATATTATATCGGCCATCTTGAATTAGACAATTTAAATTTGTGATGCGTAATTAGCAGCCCCAACACGCTACAAATACTAGTTGTTATGAACATCAAATACCTTTATCGAATGTTTTTGCCATATCGAATCTGCCATCTTGAATTGTATAATGTATATAGTGGATTTGTAATTAACAGTCCTAAAAACTCTCGAATGCCAATTTCTATGAAAATCGGATAACTTTATAAAATATTTCCGTCATGTTAAATCCGCCATCTCGATTTATATAATGTAGATCCTGGATTTGTAGTTAGCAGCCAAAACCCCCCAAATAGTCGTTGTTATGCAATTCGAAAATCTTTAAGAAATAATTCCGCAATATTAAATCCATCATCTTCAATTTTACAGTTTAGATACTTGATGTGTATTAAGCAGCTTCAAAACGATTCAATAACCAATTTTTATGTAATTCGGCAAACGTTGTGTCTAAATATACATATAATAATTATATAATTCCGCCTTATTGAAATCTTGAATTGTATATTGTGGATCCTGGATACCTAATTAATAGCCTCAAATCTCCAGGAATAGCAATTCTGATAACTTGAGGAAATAGTTCCGCCATATTAAACCTGCCATCTTGAATTTTATAATGTAGATTTTGGATACGTAATTAGCAGCTCCAAAGCCCCACCACACCAATTTTTATGCAATTTAGATAATTTTATGAAATAATTCCACTATATTGAATTCGCCATCTTGAATTTTATAATTTAGATCTAATTAGCAGCCTCAAAACGCCTTGTATACCAATTCGGCAATTCTAATGAAAATCAAATACGCTTATGAGATATTTACCAACATTTTACATTTATTTTGTTTTTAAATTTATTATTAACGATAGAAAGGTTAGTGTAGCAATAACAAATATTCGGGCAACAGCGTGACAAAGAATAATTTTTTTACGCATTATTGTCTGAGTTTTTTAATGTTAGATTGTGTTAGCAAACAGCTTCGTATTCCTTTCTTCGACTGAACGTAAACGCACAGAACCTACTGCCCGAGCGTGTGTGTAATACTGATCAAAGTGCGGTTAGCGGGAGTCCGAAGAAACTACCAGTGCGCACTCAACGCGCGTTGTTTCCGTCTCGCAACGACTACATTTTTGTCTCGATGCGTGCGCATTCGTGCTCCCACGAACGAATGTTAGTCCTGCCGGCAAACAAGTTTTATTTCAAAAATCGACAGGAAAAAAGTCGGTGCTGCACTTTAGCTAACAAAAGCAGAAGTACGTACTGCTTATTTGTACCATATGCAATTAGAAGCTGTATAAAGTCTACAAACGAAGGTATTTGAAATTTTATTAATTAGAATAGTTAAAATTGCAGTTTGTGGTAAAAACACCGGTTAGGAGCTAACGCGTGAAATAGTGTTTAGTAAAATCCATTAAAAACAGCGTTTTCAGATTATCAGTTTCTGACTGGATGCTCAGTGACGGCGCTTTTTGATTACCAAATGAAACAAGAACGGTAATCGTTGTAAAATAAATGTTCTGATTAAAATAGAGAGTGCTAAATAAGTATAAAAATGGCGTTTTCTGTATTCCATAATTTACGTAAAACAACCGGAAAGAATCTAGAAAACCCCCTGGAAATAAACCTCCTCCCCGGAATGGCTGTAGGGTGAAAAATTTTGACTTTTCTGGGTTATTATTTATAATTGATTTTGGAGTAACGAACACCAGACGGTGGTTTGCGGAGGTTTTTTTTTTAAAACTGAGTGGATTTCTAATTTTTTAGCAGTTTTTTGAGAGCGTTCCGGAAGATGGTTTGTAGGGGTTGCATTCCAACTATTCAAAGAGGATTTTAGTAATTTGTGAGTATTGTTTCGAAAACGAGTCAATTCTCATTAATACCTTGCAGTTTGGGTAGGCAGTGTTCTAAAAAGAGAATCGCAACATGCAAAATTGTAACAAATAATGCGTCAAATGTCCGCTTAAAAGTTCGTAGTCAAAACAGTGCTAACTAGAATTTTATGTAAAATATCAATATTCTATTAATTATTGCTTACAGGTATTACCATATAACCTTTCGTTTTCAATGCGTACAAAATCGTTCTAACAGGTTAGCCGCGGCTAAAATGTTTAGAATCAATTCAATACACTTTCAGCAATATTTGAATTTCAAATTACGGCTCATTTAAATTCAAAATATTAATTACATGTTACTGTAGCTCAGTTGCAATATACTCCGATTTAGCGTAATAATTTTATTGGAATGTTACACTTCATGAGCTTTTTAATTGTTATGCATTTGGAATTAAAGCATCACACCTGCTTAAAAAAAACTTAGAAAAAAACACCCACTTAAAGTATAAGGCAGCTTACAGAATTAGGTGAATGGTAGACTGCATGGCACGTTACAGGTTTGCCTAATATGTTTAAATTCGCATTAAAGCGGTTCGCACTGGTTTAGTTCAATTAATAAAATTTAATTACACGTTATATTAGTATACAAAAATCATTAATCAATTATCTTACATAACATAAAGAAACCTACATGCTGGTTTTGTAAATTTTTAGCACTGGGACATTTCGGAAAATTAAAAAAAATCAAAGAAATGGTTTCTTCCTTTGAAGTATGGCGTTTTATGAAACAAGCAATAACAAGTTTATTTACAAGGCCTTCTTATTATTAAACATTCAATCCCATTAATTGGAAATAGATCAAAACCGATTCATTACCAATTCATACAAAGACTAAAAAATAATTTACTGAGTAACTAAACGGTTTTAGTACAGTTGATCAAGGTAACACAATATACCCCAAAAACGAATAATTAACGCGTTCAGTAATTTTCATTGTTGTTTGAAACGTATAATTTAAATAACTACAAACATTTTTGTCTTGTCTGTGCTACAAAAGGCTAATTTTATTACAACTTGGAGTTTTTCGTAAGTAAACCATAAATAACCAAGATATAGCAACAGCGGTGACAGCAACATAAATAATTGCCGAAAACAATAAACTGGGTCGTCGTATGATGGTTATAAATTTTGTCGAGGTGCAAGAGCCCGTTGTTTTGTTATGGTGAGATAGTTAAAGAAGTAATATGTAGATAGATTGCTTATCAGTTATAGTATGATAAGATTGGCAAATTAATTTTTAAGTTCAGCAATAATTAGCGGTGTTATTTCCTCCCCCACCCTTAATTTTTGGCTTAAAAATTTTGCATTGGTGTTTGGTTTTACGTGCTGCCAATGAAGCTTTTTCACAAATATAAGACCGGTATCTTTCTATTATTGGGTAGTGCAGCAAACATACGGGTATGTCGCGCCGTTCAACTTTTTAATATACACAGTAAGTCGTGTAAAAAAATGGCATTGTGAAAAAAATCGCCGGTTGCCTACATTTAGACTTTACGCCACCTAACCACCATTACAACTAAAAACGAATAATTTAAAATTACAGTACTCTTCAATCTCTAAACCTATTCTAAATTCTTGTCCTATGTGTTCTAACAATGTTATTGTTCTGATTTCAATTACAAAGTGTGTTATTAGATTATTTTAGTGCCATCTTAAATCTGTCTTATGCAATTGCGATTTGGTGCACATTTTAAATTAATTCCAAGTAATTATTAGACGTTACTTAACAATAGCTAACTACTAGCTCCCATATTTTCTGCAAACTATTAATAAGTTGGAGCTTGACTTATTGAAGTTTATAATAATATATTATAAATAACATAATTGATAAACAACAACACATTAATAATAAATACTCTTCGAATTTAGTTTATAATTATTTTATTTATAGTAATGACATTAACCCTTTCCCCTGCAAATTTTTTATTTGATGTGGTGTTCTTTGCACTATTGGCTCATGGCTGTAAGGATTTTTTGAGAATTAAAAAATGGAATTTTCATTTTTCCAGGTTTAAATCTAAAAAGTCGTGTTTTACTTTAGAAAAGGGTTTTGTTGCACTTGCTTCATGTCTGTAAGAAAGTTTTGGAATGCAAATCGTTTTGCAATAAATTATAAAATATTTCAGCTATAGATACAGACTAGTGGTACCTCGTCGAAATTCGACGGCAGGCATATTGGAATATGTACGTAAGGTTTCATATGTTACAGCACCTCCTTAAATACTACATTGAGAGTGCTATTACCTTTTGGAATTATTTGTACTTTCAAATTGTCGAACGATCGCACTCGAGACATTGCTACGTATAACTGGCCATGGCTAAATACAGGCTGAGGTAAATAAATACCAACACGATCAAGAGTTTGCCCTTGCGCTTTGTTTATAGTCATACAAAACGCAAGACGAATAGGAAATTGGCGTCTTTTGAAAGAAAAAGGAAGCGTTGTGTCTGATGGCGTTAAGTCGATTCTAGGAATCAAAACTCTTTGACCTACTCTTTCGCCAGTGATAATTTCCAAATCCAAACAATTGTCGTACATATTTTGAACAATTAATCTGGTACCATTTAAGAGCCTCTGGGAAGCATTTAGGTTTCTTAACAGCATGACAATAGCTCCAGTTTTTAATTTGAGAATATGTGGAGGCAAACCACTTAACTCTAACTATTTAGAAATTCAATAGGAAACAGAAGAATTCCATTCTCCTCCGCCGTTATCAAATTTTTTACACTGATATATGTTCTAGGCGTTCCGGGTATAAGGTCTATAACTTTAGAATTGATCTCATCGCAGTGTTCATTTTTTGGGTCTAAAATAGCAAATTTTGAAAAATTAATAACGGCATGTGGTGACACAAATTCTTTCCCAAAAATTTCAGAAACAATGTCTTCTTTCGCAATTATACTGGACGGAAAATCAATAATAGCTGATAATGGTGACGATTCGTCATTTACGCAAGGATAATTTCCATTGCCAATTTTAAGCAGAAAATTAGCAAATTCCAATTCCTCTGGTCTTGCTCGCATGTTTCTAAACAACTTAAATACCCTAAATTCTGACCATAGGGGAGAAAACTTGATGCAGTTTTGGATTATTGTTTCTCTTGAAGCATGTGGAATTACTGGTAAGACCTGCCTGAAATCTCCCCCAAGTACAATAATTTTTCCTCCAAAAGGTATGTCATTACCCATAATGTCTTTGAGAAGTTTATGAACGCACGTTAATGCATAGATATTGTCCATGGGTGCTTCATCCCATATAATCGGTTTTGCTGACTTGATATCAGCTGCTGCTTTCTATACGCAGCCTCACTCGGACTGACTTCATCATGAAGCATTTCACCTTCGGCACTTATCTGCAAATTGGCGCAGTCATGTCCTTTGTAGACATATTTATGAATGTAGTTTATGCTGTGGACACTTGCACAAATTTCTACATTAATATGGGCTTGAATGTGAAGTAAGAGAAAGGAATTATAAGAAACTATATAACGATTGTCAACTTCCACATAACTACCTTGTCCATGTTTAGTAATCGTTGTACCATTATTCCTTCTTCGATAATTGGGATAGCCATTTACATTATCTCTTGTCTCAGGAATAAAATCTTTTGGTAACCCCTTTTTACAATTACCGTCGACCATACAAATCGAATTTGGATTAAGAATACCGCAAGGCCCGTGCCCATGTGAGATTTGACTAAATTGTATAAGGCCGTATTACTGTTGGGGTCTGGTATTTCTGAGGAAATAACGTTGTCAATATCTGAGATTTCCCTAAATTTGCAAGTATCTTGAAGACATAATAATAGGTGAACATGAGGTAAACCCCTCTTTTGGAATTCAACAGTGTACAAAAATGTTAGTACTTCGCCAAAAATTTGTTTTTGGTTTATCAAACGTAAGAGTTCCTTTACTTTTGCATGAAACACGCGAACAGTAACATCTGGCCTATTATTAGCAGTTTCATAAGAATGTATGCTGTTTGTAATTTCAGGCCATAAAGAATTACATGTAAACGTCAAAAAAATGTCTGGCTTACCAAATTTTCTTACAATGGCCATTGCGTCCTGATAATTTTGCATCATGTTTCGAGGACTGCCAGTAAACGATAAGGGTAAAATAACAACGCGTCCAGCCTTTAAGTTTCCGTTGTCGGCCCTTACATGTAAAGCGTCTGCAAGACCAGCGTATGTATCTACTCGCAATTTCACCTGTTGGTTACGGATGAATTTCAATCTGTCGCCTTCGATGCGACAGTAATAATCAATAATCAACTGCTGCGTTAACTTCCCAGCATTAATTATTGGATTGAAGTCTCCTACAGGAGGAGAACCTCGAACCATAAGTTTGTAAGATATATATTCTCGCATAGAAATATTTGGGCGAATTTTAGTTTTGCGCTCTCCTCCAGTTGGCATAGAAATATACCATCCTGTTTCCCCGCACGGCCAGATCAATACATATGACATCGGATCGCAATGCATACTGTCAAAGTCTATATTTTTTAATCCACCGTCATGTGCATAAACAGCAATATGTCTATGAGAAGGTGGAGCACCGTCGGCTGATTCAAAAACAGCTGCAACTTCAGAACATGTAGGATCATTATACCGTCGAGGATCTGATTTGGGTTTGTGATAAAAACGCATTGCCAAATTAATAGGTACACGATTTTCTTTTAAAGCCAACTCCATTTCTTCACATATCTTTTGATGCATTGCCTTATATGACATCACATAAGGATTACATTGATTTAAGACACGATTTAGTATTTCTAGAATGTCTTTTCTCAAGGAACTGTTCGCAGCATGTTCAAGTCTAATTTGATTGGCTTCAGAAAAGTCTAAAATGTATAATTGTCCATAAGAAGCATATCCTGCATTTTGAGGGTATAATGACGAAATTCGACACCGAGAATTTTGAAATAATACGGACAATATCCGGGAGGTATTTTTATGTTTGCACCAAATGACACGAACGACAAAGCATTATTATATTGTTGAATATTATCTCGAAAATTTTTCGATATCTCGTTATTCCCTGCAAATAATTCTTTTATTTCATCAGGAATCTGAAATTCCGGTAATTTGAACTTTTTATTACAACAACAAAGCCCAAAGTAGCCAGCCGAATTTTTTTCCACATGAAAAGTACCGAGCTGAACAATAACTACATATGTTGTTTAAGTTACCTAAGTTGAATGGAGTTACATTTGAAATAGTATCAGAAACGGCACATCTATATTGAATTGTAAAGCATGTTTTTTCTTCGTATCTTATACGTTTTTGTGTGCGTTCACGTCTCCTTTCCCTGCAGCCAGTTAACGTCTTTTTTAGTTTACGTTTTTTTGAAACAGCATGTTGCACAACATTGCAGAGTGCGTTTTCCACATCCGCATCATTAGTGACTGAATTGGACTGAACTGGACGAAATTCCAAAACACTATAATGCCCTGCATCAACATTACCAGAAAAAAGTAAATTAGAAATAATATTTCCAGTACCATAGTCAAGAGTTTCGTTATTGTCATTTCTATACACTCTGAACAGATGATCAGGAAACAGCTGACTAATACAGTGCAATTCGACATGTCCGGCGAACTCACCATCTAAAGATAACAAATTTTCATAATCAGTGGAATTAGTAATCGGCAACCTATACGATGAATCACCAACAATAAAACCTTCATAATATTCCCATTCATTTTTAATTTTTTCGACGACTTGCATGCGTATTCCGCGATGATGTTCGTCATTATTAAATACACAATACGAAACAGAGCGAAATAAACAATTTCCGTCGCCTATAATAGAAACAATATGTCGCTTCATACTCAAAAGCGCACAATGCACTGACAGACTGAGCGTTGACAGAACCGGTTAAATGCTAAGTTACGTGATGCATTAGTTCCATAAGGGAGTTGGTGTAGATGTCGCCTCAAGTAAAGCGCGTTTAGGAGACTTTCATATATATTATAAATTAAAATAATTATTATTGAAAAATTGACGTAGAATAAAAATATAAAAATGTTTCATGTTCCATCTGAGGATAGAGACCTTTCATTGAAAAAAAATGGTCCAAATTAGTGAAGCAGTAGCCGCTGGAGGAACCGGAGAAAAAAACCCTTTAAGCTTTTATATATGTATGGATATGGATGGCACTTTAAACTGCATGGTACCTACCTACTGTTGACAGACAGGTAAACAAAAGTTTTTGGCTGTAAATAAAATCTCAAATACTTCTGTTTAATATCCAAAAATGTACCTAATGCCATAAGACAAGTGCAGTTAAAATCTTCCATGGGGAGAAATAAGATTTTTTTTTGAAAATCTGTAAAATAAAAAACTCTATATTACCTTTTCCAAAAATATACCTACTGTCATAAGTTAAGTGCAGCTAAGTTCTGTCATGAAGAAAAATGAGATTTCTTTTTTAAATTTGTACCAATAAAAACTCTATTTTAACTTTTCCAAAATTACACGTACAGACATAAAACAAGTGTAGCTAAGCTCCGTCATGAAGAGAAATAATTTTTTTTCTATAGCAACTGTTAAAACGTGCTATTATTAACTAAAATTGGAGGGAAAAGTAGCACTTTACCATCAAGGGTAGATAAAGTAGTACTTTAACAGCAAGGATAGATAAAGTATTTTATTTTTTTTTCTATAGCAACTGTTAAAACGTGCTATTATTAACTAAAATTAGCCACCTACTCATTTTTTCGTGAAACTGTTTTTTCCCTGACACTTTTAAATTAAATTTATCATTGATTTTTCTTCATTTTTTGGTCTTCTTTAACAATTGCTATAGAAAAAAATGTTGTATTCCACACGACGATAAAATTTCATTATCTTCTCGATGCTTATTAACGTCTCGGCTGACGCCTCGACGCTAAAATCGCTCTCGAAGATAAAGTGCAATTTTATCATCTTGTACAATAAATAACTATTTTTAATTTTAAAATGTAGAACTGCACTTTAAATTTTCCAAAATATACCTACAGCCATAAGACAAGTGCAGCTAAGCTCTGTCAAGAAGAGAAATAAGATTTTTTTTTCAAAATCTGTAAATATAAGAAATCTATTTTAAATTTTCTAAAACTATACCTACAGCCATAAGATAAGTGCAGCTAAGGTAAAATAGAGGTCTTATTTCAACAATTAAAAAAAAATTATTTCACTTCAAGACAGAGTACCTGCACTTGTTTTATGGCGGTAGATATTATTCTATTGATTTTTTAGATGCCATAACGCCTAATTGTAGGCAACCGGTGCTATATTTTTACTGTACCGATGCGATGATGTGATTTTTTACACGAACTGTATTTTCACGGATACCAATGTATATTAACAACTAACTTGGCGTACGCCGTTTTACTTTTTAATACAATCGCATTTACACGACTTACTGTGTGTATTAAAAAGTAAAACGACGCTCCATATACGTGTTATATTGGTGGCTATTTCGAAAACTTTGTTCAAGTCCGATTGGGGTTGTAACTCGGTTGGTAATAACCACCTTTTTATTTATACCTAATTGTATAATATTATAAAATTTTAAGCCTTTTTTGGGGACTACAAAACCTCTTTAAAATAACAAATTTAAATATTCTGTCCCAATTCACTTGGCAGCCAGGAATACAAATTTATTTATTTTTAGCAACTGTCAAATATCCTTACTAATTAAGGATATAACATTGTATATTTGTTAATCAAAATAAATTAATAGTACTTAGTACTTAGTGCCTAAAGTAATCTTGAAAATTCATGATTATTTAGGAAACATTCTAGTTTTAATGTAGCTGAGTTTGAAAGATAAATGAATTTTTGTTTAATTTTAAAAACGTTTATTGTGTAGTATATAAATACGGAGCTATAATAAGAAAATACATTTAAGGTAAGATCAGATCAGCAAAATAGAATTAGATCAAGATTAGATTAAGTAATATTGAGATGTCATTGTAGAAAGTGAAGGGCTTTTGTTGAAAGGTTGCCTGGGGCTTGGAGGTAATAAGTACTTTAAACATTCAGTTAGAGAAGTAAATGTAGAACAATGCGGTGTACTGGATTACAGGATACATAATTACAGCAATGTTTGTATGGGAAGGTAATAACTCTACACTTAAGAGTTGTATATAGAAAACGTCCTACTTTTCAACTCATTTGATGAATAGCCTCCCTTGCCAGGTCCGGTTTAAATTTTTTGTTAAAAGTAGAAACCCCAAATTTGATTACTTTTCATATAAAATTTAAAGCAGTTTGGTGTGAAATTTCATATAAACAATTGGATTACTTGGTAAGGTACATTATTCTAAGATGTAATAATGTTTAAGTTCAAAAACAATCGAACAATAGATGTCTACTACAATAGATTGCTTAACAATATGAAAAGAAAGTTAGTTGAGATAAAAATATATTATAACTTTTTAAAACAACCTGTCTCTGACACAATAAGTATAATAATAGTAACAATAGTAATAATTTCAATAGTTTACTGTTAAACAATCTTCTAATTCAAAAAAATACGTAGTAAATGTCGCCCACGTTATCAGTAACGAATCAATAACTATAATTAAAACTTTCAAATTCGTTGCTGTATATCAGCTTTACTAAGCAGATAAGTTCCTGTCTGCATGTCGAATGCAATATCTTAGCTACAAATAATTGCTCTATTCAAACTATTGATTTATGAATACTGATAGCTACCTACTCCGTAACACTGATATTACAATAGTGGATATTTTTGTTACTTCAAGGATAATAAAATGTATGCGTGTGTGTTGCAAGCTTCCTACAGCTGTAAGCTAGGGTGCACAGTGCGCAATACGGTTTATATCACCTAGTAAAATAAAACATAGTCGTATTACATTTTCATAAATGTTTGAAGGTTTTTTTATTATTTTTTATGCACTTAGTATGGGTAAGTAATGATTTCAAAAAATATTAGATTATGAGATATTGAAAAAACACATGTTTTGGACACCTAGGAACCCAAAAAATACTATTTTTTAATAAACGAGGGACAATAAACATTTTTTGTTTAAACCAAATTGCTTATGAGTAATGGTAGAATAAGGTTTTTAACGTAACTTTAAGTACAGTAATGTATTTTGATCCCCCGACTCAATTTTTCGTAAGCCAAGTTTTCCTTCCGTTTTTGGTTTTCTTTAAAACAAAGAAATCTTTTTTCAAAAAAATTAAGACATCGATATTTTCCTCGCGAAAAAGTCTGTATTTCAGTGTAGGGATGTTCAGGCGAAGTTCGAAATGACAATAAGAACAACTTTACCTTGAGAAAACATCATCGGGAGGTTTCCTTTTGATCGTTTACCTAAACATATTAATTGAGTAGTCACCAAATTATGTAATGGATTTTTAGATTTCAATTAATAAATATTGGTTGCAACCAGAGAACACAAAATATCGCAAATATTTCATCAAGTTATCTGAATTGCATACAAATTGGTATTCGTGGTGTTTCGGGGCTACCAATTACGATTCCAGAATCTAAATTTTACAATTAATTATGGGGGATTTGAATATAGCGGAATTATTTCATAAAGTTATTTGATTTTTGTAAAAATGTGTATTCTGGGGGTTTTCGGGCTGCTAATTACGAATACAGTATTAAAATTATAAATTTCAAGATGGCGTATTGAATGTGTCGAAAATATTTCAAAAAGTTATCTGAATTGCATAAAAATCGATATCCGTGGAGTTTCGGAGCTAATTGAGTATTCAGGATCTAAATTATAAAATTCAAGTTGGCGGAATTATTTCATAATGTTATACGAATTACATAAAAAATGGTTTTCCTGTGATTTCGGTACTGTTAGTTGCGAATTCAAGATCTAAATTATAAAATTTACAATGGCAAATTCAATATCGCGGAAAGCTTTCATAAAGCTATACAAATTGCAAAAAAATTGGTATTTCTAGGGTTTCGGAGCTGCTAATTACACATCAAGTATCTACATTATATAATTCCAGATGGCGGATACATTATGCTGAAATTATTTGATAAAGTTAACCGAACTAAGAATGGTGAAATTATACATTATGGTCTATACTACTATACGGAGTGGAGGCCTGGAGTGTAAACAACAAAGATGTGGATAAACTGGAGGTTTTTGAGGTGTGGCTATGCAGACGAATACTTATGATACCTTGGATGTCGAGAATAACAAGTCTAGAAGTTCTGCGTCGTATAAAAATAAATCGAGAACTTATTGCCACAATTAAACGAAGAAAAACTTTGTATCTTAGTCATTTAACAAAAAAATGAGAAATATCAACTTCCTCGATTAATAATAGAAGGAAAATACAAGGCGGAAGAGGAAGCAGAAAAACCTCCTGGCTTAAAAATATAAGACCATGGAAAAGAATAAATGTCCAACAAATATTTAGAACTGCAGAAGATCGAGACAGTTTTGCCAACGTAATCGCCAACCGCTGTCCCACTTAGAAGGCACACGAAGAAGAAGAGCCGAACTGCACTAGATGGAAACAAGATTATAGTAGTAATTACATGCATTAAGTTTTAATGTAACTTACTCACATGCATTGACGCTTTTATATCGAGTCCTACATCTAACTAGAACCTGACATAACCGTTTTTGTCTTCTGTTAATTCATACAATATAAAATCATTTTCAGTAACCACACGCTAAGATGTCTCACTTAGAACTTACGTGCTCGGTTCACATTTCTTCTCAAATGATGTTCATCCAAATCGAATACCCATTGCAAGGTTTACTTTTACTAATATTGTTAGTAATTTTAACGAAACGAGTAATGTTAAATATTACTTTGGTATCCACCGCTAGTCGTGCCAATGAAAAAAAGGTTCTAAATAGGTTGCTTATGGAAAATTTACATAATTTCATCTCCACAACCTGCTCTGAGACATGGTACTACTATTACTGTGTTTAATATTTCGTTTTTAAGAAAAATTTATTCTTTAAAGGGATCCTCTGAGACGAGAAAGCCACAATTTTGTGAGCAAATGATGGAAATTTGTACTAAGAACTCACTGTTTGTAGATGGGTCTGTCAGTCGACACAATTGTCGGTATTGGTCAATGCACTAGATGAAAAAATTTCACTCTATAGCCTAGGTAGTCTACTTAGCATTATTAGCGCTATTAGTACTACAATATACTTTCAGCTTAGACCGCGTCGTCATTTGAAGATTACAGCCACCATAATCAGGTAAGAACCGACCTGTAGCTTGTCTGCCTTTACAAGCATTTGTTTTAAAAGTTTGAGTCATATTTGTTCGTGAGTCCTATTTGCCTAAACAGGGCCGTGTTCTTACATTATTTAGAACTTAGGACGGACAAGAATTTCATTTTACTGTATTTTGTTTGCCAGAACAGGAATACTTAATCGGCTTATGACTGCTAGCTGTTTGTAAACTCATGCAAACTAACGTTTTGCAAGACATTGCAACTTGCATCTTCAGAGTGATCAGAGCACTAAATGCAAATCTGGGATGCGGAGGTATTCAAACCTATTTAAGCCAGTCAGGCAGAACAGCGGAGGTCTGGTTGACTGTCACCCTTAGGCGAAGACGGATCAGGTGGAGTGTAATCGGGGTCCATATCACAACGCCAACTGTTCACAACGCCAACCGATGATTTTGAGTGTTCATAACGCCAACCGTGATCATAAAGCCAACTATCAACCTCTGATCACAACGCCAACCGTGATCATGAAGCCAACAATCGAGCTCTGGTCATAACGCCAACCGTGATCACAACGCCAACTGATCAGAATGCTAAGTGATTATTTTTGGTTTTCATAACGCCAACAGTGCTCATAAAGCCAACTATGAACCTCTGTTCATAACGCCAACCGTGATCATAAAGCCAACTATCAACCTCTGGTCATAACGCCAACCGTGATCACAACGCCAACCGTGATCACAACGCCAACCGTGATCACAACGCCAACCGATTATTTTGAGTTTTCATAATGCCAACCGTGATCATAAAGCCAACTATCAACCTCTGATCATATTGTATGCTGTATGCCCTCATTATTTAATTGACCACTTTCATGTTGTGAAAAAACACAAATTGTTTTTTTAAGGAAAATGCTGTATTAACTAAAACGAGTTTTTTACATCTCCATCACAAACACACATACATTTTGGGGAAAACATACTTTTGTAATCGTGGCACCTCAAAAGGCATATCTGTCAAAATTTAAACCTCCGAAATTTTGACGACTACATAACCTGCCTCTAACTATACTAGGAAGAAAAAATATATATCGATTTAAAAAATCAAAGGTACAATTTGCATGTATTTGGCGTTGTGATCACGGTTGGCGTTATGGTCAGAGGTTGATAGTTCGCTTTATAATCACGGTTGGCATTATGAAAACTCAAAATAATCGGTTGGCGTTGTGATCACGGTTGGCGTTGTGATCGCGGTTGGCGTTATGATCAGAGGTTGACGTTATGAACAGAGGTTCATAGTTGGCTTTATGATCACGGTTGGCATTATGAAAACTAAAAATAATCAGTTAGCATTCTGATCAGTTGGCGTTGTGATCACGGTTGGCGTTATGACCAGAGCTCGATTGTTGGCTTTATGATCACGGTTGGCGTTGTGATCAGAGGTTGATAGTTGGCTTTATGATCACGGTTGGCGTTATGAACAGCAGCGTATAGTTGGCTTTATGATCACGGTTGGCGTTATGAACACACAAAATCATCGGTTGGCGTTGTGAACAGTTGGCGTTGTGATCAGGTCCCGTGTAATCGTGACATCGATGATGCTTACGAGTCCTTAGAGATTGATCTACTAGAGTCTAAACTTTACTGCGTCTAAAACCATTTTCTCTGTTTATGTTGTTAGGTTGTTTCTCAATTTCAATTGTTTCACGTATGCTCCAAGGAAAGTAATGAGGTGCTCTCGCGAATATTCCAGCGTTCTCAAAGTCCATTTAATGCTCAGTTAAACCAGTATGTGTAGACACCGCAGACTTTGTGATGCGTCTGTGTTGGCAATCACTTTTGTGCTCTCGTAATCTTAACTCAATAGAACGAACAGTTTGTCCGATGTAGTTTGAACCACAAGAGCAAGGTATGTTGTAGATCCCGTCGATTTTAACAGTGATGTTTGGTCTTTCGCAAATCTGAAACCGTTTTCGAGAGATTTATTAGTTCTATACCTCCAACAGAATGAAGATTTCCTAGATTTAAAATTTGAATGGAGCTTACAAGAGTCAGTTACTCGTTTCAATCATAATCCTTTGCATCCTAGTTTCCTAGGGCGTCTGTACTTGGTTTGCATGTTTTAGGAACTTAAGAAAATATAAAAATAAGACAACTACATTTTATATTTTTTGCGTGAATTATTCTTCCTCTTGATTTTTTTCCTTAAATTATATTCCTGAATTTGTTTTCTTTGGATTATTATTTTACCTAGATTCATAAACTTAATTTTTAAAGTTCTTTGACATACACTTTTTTTCATTCTGTAGCATTATACCTACCTTATTTAACTACTAAGATATGATGATATAACATTGATTTGTAATACTATTAGATACTTATTTCTTATGACCTTAGCTCTGAAAATGATAACTTTAAATGCAGACAGGGTGCAATTTCCTCGGAATTTCAGTATTTAACACATGATCAAAAAATAACCGATAAGGCTTAGCCATGAAAAACAAAGTTCATGTTGAATCCTAATTCATACAGTCATAAACTGTCACATGACTATGAATTAAGTTCGGACATGATCTTTGTTTTTCATGGCCAAGTTATCAGTTTTTTTTATTATTGTTTGTGATGGAGCTCGTATTTTAATTGCTTTCAAAAATGGATTTAGCGTAGTGCTATACTTTTCTGTTTTATGATATCAAATTCAACGATGGCTTCTAATCAAAAAATACAATTTTATGTCGCAGCCTAATAATTACGGAAACTTAAATTTAGAAACTATCGAGACCATTCAGCTATGCCAACGATTTTTCTGCCATACTCTGTTTATTTAGCTTGTGACTAGGATATTGGACATCTAAGTTAAAATTTTTAAATTTACAAGTTCTGTGTTAACTTTGCAATGCAATTTTTTTACTCTTGTTGCAAATTAGCAAATATCGTAAATTACGAATACAATACATTTATTTGTGATTATATTAGGTTAACCTATGGTAAAAAATAAAATAGTTGATTTAAAAACCAAATTATTACTTCCTAAATGTTATAAAAATGTATTCTATGAAAAAAAAAACATCAAAAAAACTGTAACGTCAAGTGCTGTGGCTAAAACGTTTTCGGTAGATCTTCAAATTTTACGTAAATTAGAAGCTGTAGTTTTATTTGTCATTGTTTAGATATTAAGAACAGGAGGAAACCAACGTAAAAATATTTAGATTGTACATAATTTGACTGCTGCAAAGTAAAGCTTACACAATGAAAAAAGCACAGACTAGAAAATACGATTTGCGACAAAAATTACACTTTTACCTACATTTACGGTTAAAGAACTTCTTACTTTTTTTACCAGTAGCTATTCCTTTCTTAAGCCGGGGGGCAACCTTTTCTTAAGAAAAATAAAGAAGTCCAGTTTTAATATTAATGCGAATAAACATGGTTTGAAATGAATAAAATACATCAGAAAACATAAAGGAGAAGAATGGAGAGTCGAATAGTCGATAAATGCAAACGTCAAGCTATTACCAGAATTCGTATTGTCTTGTCCGTTTCTAATGTTTTTTAAAAGATTTTAAGTTTTGGTTGTGTACTTGATACAAAAGTCCAACAAAAACGATATTTCTTTTAAAAATTTCTTGTAAAGCTCCATTGTGTTTAATTACCTGAAGATCCAAAGTAGATAATTGTCATATTGGCGTAAACCTCGAGCTATTGCTAACTAGTTTATTGTGATTAATTTAAATAAATATACTTAAAAGACTCAACATTATCTGTGCTAATTTACTAATAATAAAAAAAAACATTTTTGTTTAGGAACTAGTTCCAAAACCTTTGTTGTTAATTTAGATCTCGTATAAAAAAGTACCAGATTATGCAATATTTATTTAATTTTTGTAAATAGGGGCTAGCATATTTCTAGGATTCTATGCAAAATGCCATTTACTGTCACGTTAAGCATGTTCCAGTTTTCTTTGTTGCCACTTGTCTATGATAATTTCGATACTTCTTCCACAAATATCACAATTGACGTTTATCGAATACCTCCTTTCGATAGTAAACTGAAATTTACGACAGTTCACGTGCGGAAGTAATTCTACGCGAGTTGAATAATAGAACAATCCGACTGGCTGCATTCGATTTTCGATAGAGATTCCAGGCTAAATAATAAATAAGTTAATTATTCGACGATAACAATAGCTTTGCATTCCGTATCACTAGATCAAGATTATGCCAGGCTATTCTGAAATTCTCATAGAATCTAGACAAGAGATGACGCAAGAACGATAGAGCAGGTTGAAGTCACGACGAGGAGCGCCGTCCTATTGTTCTGCTCTAGATGTAAATCAGAACACATCAAAATTCAATTTGGAAATGTCAAAGCAGCTGAGATTTGTATGGACAAATTATGTAATAACCGAAGTCATTTAACTTCGGCCATGTCAAGTGGCACATCTTTCAATTATACTTTGAATGACGATTAAAAGTACCGATAAAAGAAATGGTTTGGCTATCTTTTGGGGTCAAAGATTTCTGAAATACTGCCACAGTCAAATTTAGTAACAGAGATATTACTTACATTTTAAGCATTGCTATTCAATACCTAAATATACAAGGCGTTTTATTCTTATATTTAATAAAAACGCTTGAAAAGTAGAAGACGAAGTAGGTATATTAAATACGCGACAGTGTGATAACGTTCTTGCCGTTTCTGCATTGCACTTACGTGTCTAGAAAAAAGAATTCTAATTAAGCGACATATACTGCTTTGTTTTATAAACCTTTGAATGTTTTGATTTAAATCACTTTATTCGGTGGTTCAAATACTTTAGATTTTAGTGTGATTTTGTAGCATTTTAAGTCTCATCATTTAGACATTCAAAATTTAATTAATTTAACATCTTTCTTATAAAATCACCCAATGCAGTGGAGATTTCTTTCATCTTTAATACTGTCACATTGAAGTTTAAAACAATTTATAGAAAACCGGATACTTATAATTAGTATACCGTAACAAGCGCAATATACTCAAGCATTTGGTATTGTTCAATAACGGAATTCAAGATGAAAATTAAATTATCATACATGAAGGAGCAATTTACGTATTACAATAATGAATGTCAAGCATAGTTGAGAATTTAATTTCTTGCGCATTTACAGTAATTATGGTAACAATACTTTACGGTACTTCAACATTTAGGCAATTATAAACTGTACTTGACGTTTTATGACAAAATTTATGCATCTGTGTTCAGATATTTACATCTTTAGTCTAGTATTTATTCTATTTATAAATTCTAGGTTTATCTCGTTGAAGTCCATGTTTATTGATTATAGGTATGTATATAAAATACTTAATTACTTTAACAATATTTATTTATTTTAACGTTATACGTATTTCAGCATGTTTACATGCATGTAAAATGCCGAAATATGTATAAGGTTAAAATAAATAAATATTGTTGAAGTAATTAAGTATTTTATAGATCTATAATAATCAATAGTATTTATTCGTTTCCCAATCTTCAGTTTCGTGCAAGTTATTTACAATTGATGCGTAGAAAATAAATCCGTAAAATTATATTGACTTGAAGTTGGCAAAGGTGGAATTATACCCTATTTTATTAATAACTACTATAATACTATTTTTAATTTATCTAAGATGCCAATTTTTCTGCATAGATTATAGGTATGAAGTTGACTAAAGATTTGTGTAGTTTTTCTTTATACAGAGCGAATATAAAGTATAGAGCATTGGCTCTACAACCACAAAATAACTCTATAAAATTAAGTTTACAACAAAAGTTCCTGACAAATTATTTGCCAAAATATGCAATTTTTTAAATATTTATAGAAGTTGAATTCTGTAATTTCAACGTCATTGGCATTGTGTTTAAATGGTTTAATTTTGATAAGTCATTTCGTTTAGAACTTATTTATCATTTTAACCATTTAAAAAATGCAAATGCTAAATAATCAAATTTTCCAAGAAATAAGCTTAAGAGTTTATTTTCTTGTTTTTAACTTAAAATTCTGTAGCTATTTGTATTAAAAAAATGTAAAAACAAACAAGATGCACGATAAATAAATATGCATGATAAGCATAAGTAAAACAAAATTGTTCAATAAAGTGACTCTCTTTATGGGACAATTTTATTTTTCACGCTACCGGCAGTGTAAGTAGGCCTTACATCTATAGCTACAGGGATCGTAAGTGGCTGATAACATTCGTGTACTAGTTACCCTTGACGACGGAACTTAATAGTGTCACTTACGTTCCTAGGAAAATAATGTTGATTTTAACTGTTCGTTGATATGGTAACAAACACAGACAACTTAGAATAATGGAGCTCTTAAAAAATAATTCCGATGACAGCTGTCAAAACGAACTTTTAAAAATATGATTAAATTTCTACCTGTAGGCCTACTTACACTGCCGGTAGCGTGAAAAATTTAATAAGTAACACGGAATGTATCGACTAATAACATCCTCGGCAGGCGACAAGCTTCGGCTCCGCCTCAGCTCGTATTCGCCTACCTCGGATGTTATTACGTCCTTACATTCCTTGATACTTAAATAACTATTACTTATGCTTATTATGTATATTATTTATTTATCGTTTATCTCACTTCTTTTTTAATTTTCTGAATACAAATAACTACAAAATTTTTGGTTAAAAATTAGAAAATAAATTCTTAAGCTTTTGGAAAGTTTGATTATTTAGCATTTGCATTTTTTACATGGTTAAAAAGACAAGTTGGCTTTAATTTTGTTTCCGTATGGGCATGCCTGGGAGCATAAGAGATAAGCAGGTTTGACAGTTGCGTTGCCAAATTTGTTGTTTTTAGTATTATTCAATTACGTAAAAAACAGGTTATTTTCAAACCTAATATACTAGCATTTTACAATTTACTTGCATTAATTGTTGCAACATGGTTTACACGTTAGAGCATTTCTGATTAAATCTGTTTTTTGTAATGAACGTAAAGTGGACGACGTTCGCGCAAATTACGTACACGACTGCCTGGAAGAATTTAATATCAATTTTCTAGATGATGTTGTTGACTACAAACAGTTTGAATATACTCTGCATATGTGTTAAACTTTTCTGTGAGACAGGAAGCATCGGTAGAAAACAGAGTAGCGGACGACTAATAAATCGTGTGACAAAACTGTCGATGCTGCTAGAAACGTTATCGAAAATTAACCTAAAACGTGTATTCGCAACTTACCGCAAAAACTGGAGTTTCATGTGGGAACATGTCATACACTATTAAGGAAGAATCTGCATTTATTTCCCTATCGGCTAACTGTGGTTTATGAATTGCTGCCAGTTGATCCATCGCAAAGAGAACAATTTTGTAAGGGATCTTAAATGCAGCATTTTAAGTTATTTCCAGTAACCCACTTAAAAAGTAAATTCTGTTATATGAAAAATTGTTGAGACATGGCAAAACTGCTTGACAGAAATACTAGTATAACAGCATAACAGCTGTTGAGTGGGAGAGTTTTGCGGTCCTTACTGCTGTGTGATTCCTTATTCCTTGTTCATTGTAGCAATTATTGGCATTGGATTTGCTGCAACTAATATGTTACATTATATTATTTTAGTCATTGTTTTAATTTTTTGTGTATTATAAAGACGTATTCATAAAATATTGTAATAGTGCTGTTTGTACTACAGCGTTGTGCATTAACTTTTGAAAATATAAGGAAAATATAAACGGTTGTAAAGTATAGGAAAGTTCAGGTGTAGGGAATCCAAATTTCCGGATTGGGATTCAAATTCGGAATTTAAAGATTAAAATTTTCAATACCGAAATCCAGAGATCGAAATACAAATCCCAAGATTTATCCCAGAATTTGTCTTCTAATCTTGGGATTTTGGTATTAACCCCAGGATCTGTTCTTTTCGAATTTTTCATATGCTCTTTCTTTTAAAAAAACTATACATTTAAATGAAAGTACTTCATACATTATTTTAAAAACACAAACATTACTTTAGGTACACATTTCTTATATAATATCGGCCGTCCGTGGCGGTGATGATCCCCCGTCTGAAGTCTGAAGCTTGCTTTATGTTCAAACTAGTTCCTTTTTAGAATCGATATGCAGTGAAACGATGATTCATACAAAATAATACAATCATTTTTAGCCTATATAAGTTAGCAATAAGCTAATTATCAAATTAAAGTAAAAAACACATTTCGAGATTAACAAGTTATAATTCCAGGATCCTGGTTATAATCCCGGGTTGCAACTCGGGATTGTCAAATTTCTTTGGGATTTTAGGAACCCGGGATTAGATTCCCTAACCAAGTGAAGTGCTTCGCTTATTTTCACAAATTATTTATATCTTTAGCTTTTTGAAGTAATTCTATCGAAAATATTATTTGCCATACAAAATACACAAAAAAGCTATGTTAAAAGTCGCTCATTCTAACTTTTTTTCTATATAACTTCAATTTCTTAGAAAGTTAAGTTTCCAGGAGGGGAGTAGAAAATCTTTTTAGACTTTCTATGTCCATAGAAACTTTATTAACTTGTTTTGTAAAACTTACTTTCAAAATTTGTACAAACTTTTTGCATTTTAAGGAAACACTCGTCCTTTTACAGGAACTTGAATAAGAATACTTTATTTGTGTATTTTTGTATGACAAATAATAGTTTCAAGACAATTATTTCAAAAGGGTAAATATCTAAAACAATTAGTACGAAATGTTATGACTATAACGGTTTGAATAGGGTATTCTGGGGGCTGTAACTTCGTATGAAAGCGTTTCCAAACTCAATGTTTGTAAAAAATTTTATTTATTGCTTGGAAGTGTTGAACTTTTCTCAACTGCTTGATGCTGGGGCCATTTAAGCAAATAACAATTTATAGTGAGGTTATGTTTAATAAAATGTATGAAAACAGTTCAGACATGTCTTCACCTAAACGAAATTTAACGCCAGCCAACTTAACTTCCTTTCATTAACACTTACTATTTACATTTAATGTAAAACTATACTCTTTGTTCATCATTATTTATTTACATTGTTTGGATTTTTAGTCTAGTATTTAGTTAGTTATTAAATTATGGGGCAATCATTTAATAATAAATTCTGGCATAATTTCTTTAATTGTATAATGAGCTTGTTTAGATATGTATTATTCATCTGGCCAGCTGGTTTATTATCTCGAGCTATTTTTTAACGGAGTTAAGCGTAAAATGTACATAGTCAGGGGTTTTAAAAGTTATACACGAAACAATTCTATGAAACTTTTCAAAAATATTTTTGAATGCAGAACCTCCGGCTTAGCTCAAGAATAAACACTGAACGAAGCGATGTATCTCAAATACTGAAGTTGTAGTTGCAAAATAGTGCAACATGTTTTGCGTATAACTGAATGGACTTGAGTACGCCCATTCTTTTTGTTTACTTATTGAATTTTAACAAAATTATTTGCTCTTCTGGGACCAATACTCCGGTCTTTGATTCATGTATGCATAACGCTCCAAGTGCATCTAAAAAAGGAAATATCAGTATTGGACTTTTAATAGATATTTATACACCAAGTGAATTAAGAAAATGTTTACTCAGGAGAAGAAAGTTTAGCTCACGAGCTCGTAAGAGCAAATAGGCTAATTTCTTCGAGTGATTAAACATTATTAATTCATGTAACTTATACAATATTTTATTCTATTTTTAAGAACTAATATTGATAGCAGAGCTAATAATAGTTATGCAATAAATTTTGACAAAATAAAAAACTAACAACTCTGCCTGCGACATTTGATGGGTGGATTGAGTAGCCTATCGAGTGTCGTTGCCGGTCCCAAGCCCAGGTAAAAGAGGAGGGTTGGCCGAACGGGTTAGCAGCCCACCCGCCGGAAAATCAATGTAAGCTCCTAGAACCAGAGAACAGCTTCGGAATCGGACGGATTTGGAGACGACGAAAACTGCGCGAAAACGGATAAAGCAAGAATGGAGAAAAAGAGTGCTAAGGGTAGCATGCTGGAATGTACGATCTTGGAACAAGAAACAACAAGAATTGATGTTGGAGCTGGATAGAAACAATATAGATATATGTTGCATTTTGGAGACAAAAAGGAAAGGTAAAGGAGTAATACCATATGAAGACTACACCTTTATTTACAGCGGTGTAGGAAAAGAAGGAAGAGGAAAAGAAGGAGTGGGTGTTTTAATTTAAAAAAAATACGAATCAGCAATTGACGACGTAGTATATGTATCCGAAAGAATAGTATCAGTGACCCTACAAATGAATAACGACATATTACATGTAATAAGTGTATATGCCCCAGAATATTCCAAACCCAAGCAGGATACTGAAGATTTCTACGAAAAATTACAAGAATACATGAATTCAATACCAAAAGGACAACCGGTTTTAGTGATGGGTGACCTAAACGCGAGGATAGGAAACGATATAATACAAGGACTAAAACAGCGATTCAATGAAGAAACAAAAAACAACAACGGTGATAGCTTAATTAACTTATGCGCTGACAACAATCTGAGAATAAACAGTACATACTTTAACCACGAAATGAAATACAAGTATACATGGCAAAACAGTAGAGGGAACAGATCAATTATTGATTACATCATATCAAATGAACATATACATCTATCCGAGATACTAGATGTCAGAACATTAAACGCAGCAGAAATAGATAGTGACCATAAGTTGGTGTTAGGTAAAATACGATTAGAGATACAGAAAGCTAAAAGGAAAACACCCGAATACGTAGAGAAGCTTAAAATAGAGCTACTAGAGGATCCAAGCGTACAGGGATTATACCAGAGACGACTGGAGCAACATATACTACAGAACAAGATACAGGAAGAAGACGAAGTAGATGAAGCGTGGCATAAATTAAAGACAAATATATCGCAAGCGGCGAAGGAAGCACAAGGCTTCAAAAGAGAAAGAAGTTAAGGAATTAGCGGAGAAGAAAAGATAGCATATAAAAGATATAAGTCAATACAGACGGATGAAGAATATGAAAACTATAAGAGTGTACGAAATGAAACCAACTCCAAAATAAGAGAAATAAAAGAAAATTACTGGGAAAAATATACAAACGACCCGCAAAGAGATTTTTACGGTCAACAAAAACAAATATGGAGAATGATAAGTACACAAAAGAAAGAAGTGAAAGATTATGTAGAAACAAATAAAATAAAAAAGGATATATGGTCGAATACTTTAAAAAGCTCTACGCAGAAAACACGAGAGACGGAGGGCAGGACGAGGAAAGAATAGGGATAGTACGCACCGAACTAGAAGTTGATGATGAAGAAATATTAACAGCTCTACGAAAATTAAGAAATAGGAAATCCCCTGGCGAGGGCGACATCACAAATGAAATGTTGAAATATGGAGGCCCTGCCCTTTCACAAGAACTAGTTAAGATGATGCAGACCATATTCCAAAAAGCAACAATACCACACTCCTGGAGAACAGGTATTATAATTCCCATATTTAAAAAGGGACAAAAACAAATTTCTGATAATTACAGAGGCATAAATCTATTACAAAGTGCACTAAAACTATTAACAAAAATTGTAACACAAAAATTAGCAGAAATTATAGAGCTAAGGGATGAACAACACGGATTTAGGATTGGAAGATCATGCAACGATGCCATATTTGTTATTAGACAAATAGCGGAAAAAGCATTAGAATTTAATACGCCTGCTTTCCTTTGCTTTGTAGATATTACTAAAGCATTTGACAATATTCAACTCTATCATGTACTAAAAATTCTAGATAAATATAATGTTCCAGACAACATAGTTAACCTAATAGAGGATATATATAAGAATAACCATAGCAGAGTTAGAATAAATGGTAAGTTATCCGAAGAAATTCCAGTAAATAAGGGCATTAGGCAAGGAGACTCATTAAGTCCGATGCTATTTAACATGATAATGAATGAAATAATCGAAGATATCAAGAATAGACAAGGCTACAGAATGGGAGCTGACGAAATTAGAATAGTATGTTATGCCGACGATGCAGCACTAGCTGCTGACAATGAGGATGATCTCCAGAGACTATTATTTCAATTCTCAAATAGCTGTAAGAACTTTGGATTAAAGAACCACTCCGATGTAAACTCGAACTAGATGGACAAATAATAGAACAAGTACACAGTTTTAACTATTTAGGGACAGAAATAACGAGTGACAGAAGATTGAATGAAGAAGTACAAAAACAAGCCAATAAAGCCCTGAAAATATCCGGATGCCTAAATGATTGCATATGGCGAAATAAACATTTAAAGACAGAACTGAAGGTATATAAATGTATACAAATCAGTAGTAAGACCGGTACTGACATACGCCTCAGAAACACGGGCAGACACAGCTAAAACACAACGGATATTGGAAACTGTGGAAATGAAGACACTTCGAAAAATAACAGATAAATCCCTGAGAGATCACATTAGAAGCGAAGATATTAAACAAGAATGTAACATACAAAAGATCTGAGAATGGGTACAATGACGTAGACATGAATGGAATCAGCACATATCAAGAATGAACGAGACTAGACAAGTCAAGAAAGCAAGGAATAGAAGACCCCGGGGGAAGTGCAGCCCCGGAAGACCACAGAAAAGGTGGAAAGATGATCTGGACTGAACAAGCTATCAGCTTAATAATAATAAGAAGAAGAAGAAGAAGAAAAAACTAACTAAGTAGTAGTCTGCAGCAGTCATGGTTGCTTTGCAAGAAACAAGTCAATAGTTGAGGTAGTAATCGTTCGTTTGTTTATAAACAAGTAAATAAAAACAAGTTTCCTTTGCAGTTGTGAAAAACGTCTAAAATATGTTATAAAGATGGTGATGAAAGCGATGTTTTTGTTTTACATTTCCTAGCGGTCGAAGAATGTGTCTTCATCATTATGGTCGTATTATTCACAGCTTAGCAAGATGTTATCAGTTAAAGAAAATTTAGCCAAAAGAAGGTTTGTGTGCATACGAATACGTCTAAGGATATTGTTTATGTCTACAGCTGGTGTTAAATGATTGTCAATGTTTGTAGACTCCACCAAGTAAAAACTTTTTTAAAGCAACTTTCAATAGGTCACAAACCAAATAAATCAAAAGTGTTTATCCTAGAAGGTCTTGAAAAGTATCTGGATATTGCTCCTGATGATAAGTACTTACTGCTAAAAGTAACTTTATATTTATGTGGTAGATCAGAAATTAGTGTATTTCAGTAACAATGATAATGTTGTATTGTAGGTCGTCTCTATCATGGGAGTTGCTGAAGGGTGCAGAATTAACGAACTGGTGAACATGTCTATTGGTGATGTTGATTTCAGGAGCAGCGTACTGGTTTTCTAGATACGAAAACATACCAAAAGCAGATCTTCACTGTTGTTATTGGTGGCAACTTTGTTCATGCGATTGGTGTATTTTACAAGTATAAAAACTTAAGGCCAGAAAATTTACAATGCGCCTGTGGGTTTAAACCCTTTCTTGAAGATGTTACAGCAGATAGTCAAATTCCTCGGTCTTTCGAATGCAGAAGTATATACCGAACACAGTTTTAGACGTTCATACATATTGAAGAGACACGGCACCAGTGCAATTGCGGAGAGATACATCGAAAATTCGCTTGCGTATAAGATCGATATTTCAAGAATAATACTTGGTGGAGGAGATGGAAGAGAAGGAGGTAAAGATTCTGGTTTAACATTAGCTGTTACAAGCTCTTGTACTGCTCAGAAGACGTTTGAGATTACTACTGATGATGGTGAGAGTGGTGGGAACAAGGAGACAAAAGTATTTGATCGTTCTGTTAAGAAAATGTCTATTCCATTAGATGGAGGTGTCCAGCTTCATTTCAGCGATTTGAACGACTCCAAAATTTATTTCATGAGTATTGTTGTAATGAGTTTGCTGTTAATAATAACAAGTGAGCAAACAAAAGTGACATCAAGTTCGGCTTTGAAAATTGAAACATATGTCTGTGATTAATTCAATGTAAACAAACGAAAGCGAAATCAAGCTTGAAAACATTGTCATGTGCATTATTACTTCTAGAAGTGTCAAAGTCATGTCAAAGTTGAAGTTCTAACAGACATACGTTTCAATTTTCAAAGTCAAACTCGATGTCACTTTCGTTTGCTCACATGTTACGTACCAATAAATACGTATTATAATACGTTTGTTATGTTATTATTTGCAAAATGCATTGTTTATTGCAAAGAGAATTTAAAGTGATGCAAGCAGTCATGTTTATGTATTGTGTATTAAAATGTTACTGTTTGTTTGCACACAACGGTAATACAGGATTTAATGTATAATTGAACGTTGAAGTATAAACAATTTTTTGAAATGAACTAAATGTAGTTTTTTATTGTAAAACGTGCATAACTTACTTTTATTTTGAATTATCTTTATTTCTTCCTAAGACCATAATGTTTTCCTATAATTTTCTTTATAAAATATAGTATCTAAATTTTTTATCTACGTACACGCAATTTATTTTGTTTGCTCATATTAATAGTGTAGTTTTTGCCTTTTCATCGTTCTCAGTTACGCTAACATTCACCACAATATGTTTATAATTAATGTTCTCATTTCGAGGTCAGTTTCCACTAGCAAACAAATACATAAAGCATTCTATAGAGCTAACATTTTTTTGAACATTTCAGTAGGCAAGTTAAAATTAGTCTAGCTACAAAATCTTAATTTTAAAGATTTTTAATACTATATAGGCTTTTGCACAGCTGATTTACTACATGAATTAGATTTTGATTCGCTTAATAAGTTATGTCTATTATAACCTGAAACGAAAACTATAAGTAAGTCTTTATTTCAAAATATGTAAGAACAGGAGACTATTTTATTTTTAGTTTTACAAACCAAAAAAATTTAAGTTACCATGTTTGTAGGTGCCTAGGTTGTCCGAAGTCAGTAATTATAAATTTTGTTTTTAATATCGTGCGTTTACATAGAAAGAGCGTTGATTGGACATGAATGCTACTCTTTTGCCAATCCTATCCAGTATAGTATTATCCAAGACCTATTCAACGCTTTTCTTAACGCAAGATCAATATTAAAATACGTTTATTTATTGATCAAATTAAGCAATTCATTTTTTGTACACATTACATTAACCTATTCTATAATCAATTAACGAAATAAATACGTTTCTTGTACTTAATTTATTAAAGGGACATTAACTACTTACTTATAAGGCGACACAGCTCCCATTCTGTAATTTCTTAATAATGTATTTAACTAGTTTATCCCTGCTGCAAATAATCCGATTAACACGGTATTAAAATATATTTCAGTATGTTTAGCTTAACAGAAAGAAATTATGATGTTATGTTTTATTACACCAGTTATTAATAAATAAATGCAAGGTGATCATAAAGTCAGTTTATTTTTTTAAATTGCTATATCGTCTTTCTATATGTTAAATCTGGATCCCTTCCACACGTCTCAGTCGCCGGGCCCCGGAAGAAACAGGCCAGATTTGCGCGCATCGATTACATAGAGCCCATATTTGCATGTGCTAATGGCTGCTAGACCACTATAGTTACAGATAATATTTAGCCAATAGATTTGATTTACAGTGTTTGTTTGGACGGCGGTGCAGCGAGCGCATGAAACATTCGTTTGCAATGCGATTTCCCGGCGACCGGTCGCGACAGAACTCGGTTACTAAAAAGTTACTGAAATTACAATACTCAAATCATTACTTATTAATATGAGAAAAGCAAAGGCAATCATTGGAAAAACAGATAATTATTAAAATAAACATTTTAGGAATCTGTATACATTACATTCATTACAAACTCACATTCATAGGAACAGCACTTATAACGGCTTGTTATTTGTTAATGGTCAAACCGCATTTTCAGTAAACAAATAAAACAGGTAGCTGGCCCCATCGTAGACAAAGCACGCCTGCATTTTATTAGATTGTGGTGTATAGTAGATTCATATTGTATAACAACAATAATAATATACCTGCCTACAAGAATCAGCAAAATGAACAATTGCATATATACTCTAATTAGAATTGCGTTGAATTTTATAAGTTGTGCTGTGTAGAACGCTAATATTTTATAATATTCAAATAAGATTTAAAGGCTTCGTATTTAGTGTGAATCAAGCAAGTCTATTAATTTGCGTTTTGCTTGGTTTGGATGATCTCACACGTATAAATTGCAAACGTGTTGAACAATACGAAGAGAATAAATATTCCTAAGATGCTTTGTGGGTTATACCTATTAAGTTTATAATGCTGTACATAGGCGCCGAGCTTTCAAGTTTCTAGGGGTACTCGAATGTAGTACTGTTCTAAGAGAGCTTTTATGAATTTAAACTGTAGTAAATATATTTTGTGGTGAAGTACGGAAACTTGAAGTTTTAAGATTTTTTTTATTTATTTTAATTTTCGTAAATTCTGACAAAATAAAAAGACGTACTTGTAAACTTTTTTATTTCAAATAATGCCCTATAAATGTCCCACAGAAAAAAAACTCACTATTATTGATAATAATCTTTACCCGTTTCGTTTTCTGAAATTTTTATTCAATTATTTTTAAGAAATTTTTCATAAATTGCTTATCTTATTCTTTTTTGCTTATGCAATTAATATTTCATTTGAAAAAAAATAAATATTTTCTTTTTAATGGCAAGTATATGGTCTTTTTTGAAAAAAAAACGAAAAACTTGAAGAACGATATTTTAAAATGGCGTAATTTAAAAACGGCAATACAATTTAAAAATATTATCGCAAATTTGAATTAGGCGGTAAACGTATTTTGTATACACCCTGTATATCTAATTATAAAATAATCCGACACCGTTTTAACTTTACGCGTAAATGCCTGATTTTAACAAATTATCTGCCTTTATTTTACATTTGCAAATTAAATTGTTCGCATTGTAGTTCGGTTTATATAAGCCAGACAGTTAGAAATTTTAATATTAAGTATAAATAACACTTACGTTGTTACAAATACAAACACCCACACAAATCCAATTACGCTAAACACCTACTGGAACGCAATCAATTAATGACATCTAACAACACTACAAAATTAAAACAGTTTAGTGGTGATAAACGTAAATTGGATATACTGGAAGCATTTGAAGTTCACAAACATTTAATAACTACACCGTTAATGAACGAGCTAGTTGATCTCTTACGTTCACCTCTATTAGACATTTTGGACTAAGAAATCAAGTCATCTGCAGACGATTGCCGGTTCAAGTCACGTAGTTTTATTGTGGCTATAGCAACACCAACTGTTTATTATTTAATATAACTTATGATAATGGCATGTAAACCTATCAAAATACGTTTAAGATTAAAATAAATAAGTATTGTTGCATTATTAATCTATTTTGTGTATACTCAATAAATATGGACTTCAACGAAGTAAAGCTAGAACCTTTAAATAAAAATCTATGGCACTATTTAAAAAAATAAAGTTGATATTAGCTACTCTCGACTAAAACTTCTAAAAAAATTTTAAAGCTTCTATCTTTAATAATAATTGGTATATTAAATTAGATCGCTCAATGTAATTTTTTATGTTAATTTTACTCTCGTTTCTGCCTTTTGTGTGTAAAAGTGAAACAGCAGATGTAATTTACTCTATTTGACTATTTGATCTAAATTGTACAAGCCTTAGATGCTACTTTGTGTTACCACCTCTTACTATAAAGATGCACCATACATATTACCACATAGATTGACCTTATTAATAGATGCAAATCGTGGCATTTTGAACATTTTTCTCAGTAGGCGTAATATCCTAGTTTTTTAGCTACATATTATTATTAATTCATATATCTAAGATTCATAATTAAAATTTTATAGCAATTTGAAGTTGTAAACTGACTTAATAATCACCTTGTATTATAAAGTAACATGTTACTACTTGAATATGTGGCAAATGGCTAGTATCATGATAATTACAGTCTACATTGTATAAAATAATGATTTAACTAGTTTTATTATAAAATAATTTGCCGATGGATAATTTCAGTAGATAATAATTTGTCAATAATTACTTTAACGTATTCATACAATAAGATTCAATAGTCGGCACTCTTCAAGTTAGAATTTCATATACACAAATCTTCCATGCCGCTACTTAAAAAAAGAGTAATCATAGACTTAATAAACGCCAAAAAATTGGTAATGGTTTTTAAAAAGCGTTACAAGCCACATTATTTCCAAATTCCAGAACACAATGGAACATTCATCTTAGCAAAAACGGGCTTTGTTTACAGGCAACCCAGATAGGTCTGAGACTTTTTCGTTTATTCGATGATCAGATACCGCGATAATAATGAGAAGGACGTTTATAAACGTTATAAATTAAGGTATATTAGTAGCTTGTCCAAAAACATTACCGCCAACTGTGATTTGCGGTTTTTGCGGCAAATACGTTTAAATGTTACTAATAATTTGATTGTTTACGACGCAACCGAAAAGGAAAAGATCCATATGATAGCATTTAAAGGTTTTGGTGCATATATTAACCAACCATTAATTTTCATTTGATCAAAATACCGTTTTAGGCAAATCGTAGTTATTTTGACAATTTATTTCCGTCTGTCACCAACACCATTAAAGTGAATTCGTTACCAATTCGACCTTACAATAGTGAAAGTCGAGTATCAAGAACGGAACCTCAACCGGTTCGACCACAAATACCAACTCTTCAACTGTAGCAATCGACATTGTATAGATGCCCGCTTTTATTTTACTTCACAACATCAAACTGTTTGTTGTTACCGCCTAACGTAGTAAAAGCAGAAGACCCATTGTTTGTAATGGTAAAAACTAAAGTAGCCGACCTAATACCAATGAGAAAAAAACTAAATTTATTTTGCTGCCTTTGTTTATCGGGCTTAATAGTCTCGAATTATTATTTAATTGTTCATTATAAATGTCAATAACAACAAAATGATTTAAATGACTGTTCAGATTATTAATAGATTTGCTTCATTAATTTATTCCACGTTGGTATTCGTAGGTACAAAAGTTACTCAACCGTTTGTGTTACACAATGGTTCCATAAATGCTTTACATTAATTGCTATGGGTAAGATATATAAGCAAAACGGTTTTATTTACGGCGATTTTTTCAGTTATATATATTTTACACACACTTTACTTAAGTTGATTGAATTGTATTATCTATTCATTGTGAACCAAGAAACATTGTACATTTAAATTGTGATCATTTGTAGAACTATTGAATTGTTTTGATATTTTTACTTATTAAAGATTAAATATAGAAGTTGTATATTTTTTAATATGTTTATATAACCCACAGATTGTTTTGTAATTTCAAGTAATTTTTTTTCACAATATTTAAATGCAACCCGTTTAATTAAATTTATAACTAGATAATGTTTCAATATTAAGCAACTTATATTGGTAAACAAGTGGAAGTTGCACAAAAATGAAAGTGGTTTGAATACTTTAAAAATATTGCCGAAGTTATTTAAGAACGATTAGTATCTGCAAGAAAGTAGATCAGTTGACTGTAACAGGTTGAATAACTAACTTTAGCTGGCAAAATGCCAACATTATTTATCCATTAATAACTTCGATTATTTGTTTCAGCCCGATAGATAATATCCGAAACGCCTGATTGCTTTACTTTTATCTGTTCATTCTATCTGTGTAGGCAGATACTAGAAATAAAGCAAGTTGCCTAACGATAGAAATAATACATACCTATTACTTGTATGAAAATTAGACATATGACAACGTGACAAGCAGTTATGAAGTAGGTAAAAAATAAGTTTCAGTTAATTGCCACTTTAAATATGAAGGTTAAGGTGTGTACGTTATTCACATACAGATGTGGCGTTGTTCAAGTTATCATTTGTAATAAAAATACAAAAGCAACGCACGAACTCAGATTAAAATCAGCGTCATGCATAATTATAGCAAAACCTTTGAATTTAGCACAACTGTTAATTGCAAGATTCTTTTTGGTAAACTAGTTTGTGTTTATAATGTATCTACTTTTGATGTTGCTTAACAAAGAGGAAATGTTACTAAAGAGATCTTAGCAGCAGTTTTATTTACTGCGTCGAAGTGCATGGAAATCATATCAAACTGTTTCCAAATATTTTTGGTTTAGTAAAAAAATTAGTTGTGTTTTGTTCTCTAAATTAATGTGAAACTTGAAATTTTTTTTGTAAATGTTGTATTTTAAACAAAATTGTAAGTTCACTTGTTATAACATTTCTAATTAAGTACATTAATAATAAAAGTAAATTACAATGTTGTATGAACCACATTTCTATTATACATGACCTTAGGTCTAAGAAAGTTGTAGTGGTACGTAATGTAAATGAGTAACTACTCCATAATGGAATTAAGAAAGGCAATTGCTCATGAAAAGTACTCGATAAATGGCAAGTATTAACGTGTGAGATAGAGCATGTGAAACTAAGGTTAGTGCCGGAATTGCACCACTTTCCGACTTCTATCAGCACAGCTTGTCTAGCTTCGGGCTGCCATTGCTGGCAGACACGCAAACGCGGGCAACAGTTTCGTTCTGCAACACCAACTAGGCTAGCTATACCTGCATAAATTTACGATTCATAACTTCTGAAACGATGTTATAAAATTATGAATGTACTATTATTGTTCGGTTAATTTTTAAAACCTTATAATTCATTTTCTCACAACTTGCTTCGGTCACCTTTATTACGGTTCTACAGATCAAATGCAGACGACAGAAAAATCGGCTAAGTAAGTAGCGTCGAGTTGACTCCCGAATTTTAAGAGAATAAAATACGTGCGTTTGCTAAACAAAAAATAAAAAAAAAAGAAATAAAAACCACACCAATCAAAAATTATTTAAAAAAAACAATCGCACATATAGCAAAATATCAGTTTGTAATATTTCTTATATCATAGCAATAGTTTATTCATGTTGTTACAAAAAATAAACCCTGTATAAATGTGGCAAATCAAACAGTTTTCGAAATACGTGATGGGCTGAAATATCCGTGGAATGAAAATGAACAAACCGCACTTTGCGGTTCGAAATTACGTTTATTTTTTAACATAATCCCTTGTGCCACCTCGATACATTTAGACCAGCGATGATCCAAAGCCTCTATGCCTTGATAAAATTCAGAACTGTCAATTTATTCAAAATAGGCATTCACAGTAGTTTTAACAGCGTCATCTGTTGAAAATTTCTGGCCTGCAAGATATATTTTCAGTCGTGGGAACCGGTGGTAGTTCGACGGTGTAAAGTCTGGCGAATAAGGCGAGTGTGGCAGCCAATTGAAGCCTAATTCGTGAATTTTTGTCATAGCAATAACACTCGTGTGGGGCCGTGCGTTGTCCTGGTGACAAATGATTTTCTTCTTGGCTAAACTAGGACCATTAACTTTCTGCTTTAAATTGTCCTAACGACTTGCGTAGTATACTATACGCCTGTGATGGTTTGTCTTTTTGGAAGGTATTCGATCAAAAGACCTTTTGCATCCCAAAAAATGTAAGCCATTACCTTTCCTGCAGATGCAACAGACTTTGCCTTCTTTGGAGGAGAAGAACCAGTGTGTCGCCACTGTTAAGATTGTTGTTTTGTTTCCGGCGTATAATGATAGACCCAAGTTTCATATGTGGTGATAAATCGCGAATAAAATCCACTTTGTTGTTTCGAAAACGCTCCAAACACTCACGAGAAATTTGCATCCGCACCAGTTTTTGATCAACACCGAGCAGTTGCGGCACCACCTCGCGGAAAGCTTCTTCATGTCCAACTCTTCATTCAAAATGTACGTCGCGCGTTTTTACGAGATGTTTACAACCTCCGCTATCTCAGACGTCTTCAACCGACGGTCTTTCAACACCATAGCATGCACTTTTTCAACCATTTCTGGTGTAGTGGCAGATTTTGGGCGTCCACTACGGGGTGCATCTTTAACACTTGTACAACCAGATTTGAATTAACGAACCCATTTATCAACCGTGGAAAATGAAGGAGCCGAGTCTTTCAGACCATCTTTCATCTCATTATGAATGTCGGTTGTTGATAAGCTTTTCAAGAAGAAGTACTTAATGACGCCATGAATTTCAACACTATCCATCTTGTCAAACACTCTGACACGCTCTTAATTAAACAGATATTAAAACGAAACTAATGAAAGCAGCGATCTGAAATTTGACAATTGACGGTCTGAAGGAGTGAATTTGCCAGCACGCCACAAAAACTGTCGGAAACAGCGTCATCTATCCGTCATCCCACGAACTTTTCAACCCATCCTAGGAATTCAATTGTTGTGAAAAATGAACTAACCATAAAATTTCAAATAGTTTCCAAAAGCTTTGAAGGTAAGTTCTACACATCAAAACAATGAAAAACGTTTTAAAAAATATAGGTCCGGAAACACTTCGCTACGGAGTTATAGTTTTTGGAAGTAGGACAAGTAGAGACTGCGTAAAAGTTTTTCTCACGAACTATTTTTGCATAGTTAGGAAACTCACAGACCTTCACGGCAACTTCAGTTTCACAAAGTATTGAAATATTACTGAAAACTTAGCTTAGTTAAATTTAGCGACTTTCAATGAGAATACCTTTTTTGTGTATTTTTGTATGGGGAATAAGATTTTATAAGCAAAAATTCAAAAATTGTTAAAATCTAAAATTTTTGAATAAATATTACGTTACCCTCCTATTTCAGACGCCGCTAGAGTACTTATTCGAACAAAAGTTAGTGTCAGATAAAGAATATCTACATTTTAGGGCAAATAGTGTGAAAACCATAGATAAAAAGTTATTCGACTGTTTCATATTCAGGATGCTGTAACTCCGTAAGAAATCGTTTCCTCACCTACGTTTATAGAAACTTTTTCATCACGACTTTAATAACGATGTTCACGATTCTATATTCTATCATAAAAATAGTATTAAAGCATTGAATAACACAATCAAAGCAAACAAAATTACTGTACTCCAATTGGAATAATTTCAGAAACAAAGATATTGCCAGGTATTACTTATGTTAACCAACAACACTACACTATATGCATATAAAATACATTTGATGCTTCATCCCTAGGACCATATTCCACAGAGACGAATAAATTATAATCATGTGTCATTTAAACATTTTTGATGTGTTATCCAACCATGTATTAAATTACCGTTTTCAAACGTTGACTATAACGAGCGATTGTAATTACCTATATATAATTTCTTTTTCTTTATACTAAACTTTATAAAAATAAATTAAATGACAATAATCTACTAGAAAAATAAGTTGTATGTTACACATTGATATAGTCATACATACATACGTATTATGGTTTTAGACGGCCGTTTGTGCATATTATGATAGTGGACAATTATAGTAGGGAAGTGCATAATTACAATGTACATAAATATTTAAATTTTGTAGAAACTTCAGCTATTGCAGATACAATCTACCTTGAATGCGAGAACTACAATATATCTCCAAGGCAATTCATTGCTTGTTGAGGTTACATTCAACGCAATGGAAATTAATTGGGTCCAGCTTGAATTTATATCCGATCCTAATTAAACGTTATAATGTTTAGGCGACTATTAAATCTTGCAGTTTCGAGTTAGTATCAGTCAGAATAGGATTATGGGGGTTATCACGCAATCTTTATAGGGGTTTAAAGCTTTATTCACACAGCTTGGCTTGTTTATACAGGGTGTACCTGATAGATCTGCACACATTTAAATGCTTGGTAGATTAAGGCAAACAGAAAAAACACAGTTTAAATTTTCTAAAAAAAAAATAAAATCTCTGAAATGGTAGAAAGCATGTTAACAAAATTACAGAGAACTTAAAATTCTCATAAGTTGTAAGGACTTAGCGTAAGCCACGTGTTGGTACTTTTTACTGATTTTTTACTGTAATTTCTTATGCATTAACTCATTTATTCTACTATTGCCATAAAAATCCGAACGTTTTACGTTAGTTCTTTTAAAAAATCGACGGTTTTCAAATAACCGTAAAAAAGTAGAAGAAAATTTCACAACTAAGAGAATTAAAAAAAATTAACAGTGGTATCACATACCGCTTGCACTAAATTACTATGGAGTTAAATTTAGGAAAATTTTTGAAATCCAAAATAAAAATTTATCAAAACATGACACGATTATATTGTTTAAATGAATTATGTATAGTTAAAAATTACACCATACGTAAGTATGTCATATGTTCCTATTAGTATGTCTCAATGCAAAATTGATTATTATTGCTATGTCGTTTATATACAGGATGTTAATAAAGTAATAATACAAGCTAATATTTAAGTCATTTTAGATTATTAGCAAAAATTCTTAAAAGCATCAAAACGTATTTGCTCTTGCGGATGTTTACGTTTCATTGAAAAATATTTCCCTTTCCCCTTTTGAAGTACTTACGCTATGAACGTTTTTTTTTAAATGACACCGTATATATTGGCTTTGCAGTTTTGGCACCTTTTAGAAATTTATTAGGGTTACATAACCAAAATTTTACTTTTAATAAGTTGGCTTATATTATATTAATTGCCTGTTACTGAACGAAATTGTATAAAATGTGCTATGCGATATTTACATAGAGCTCCAAAACTTTATTTTTTCCGTTCTGCCAATATTAAGATAAGCCATAAATAACCAAATTATACCAACAGTAGTGACTACAACGTAAACATTCGCTAAAAACAATCGTTGATCGTCTTGTGTTATGGTGATTAATTTTGTGGGGATGAAAGGGCCGGTTGTCGTGTTATGGTAAGACAGTTAAGAATTCAATATACATCGCCTAGTGTAACCATTAGGCTATGCCACCCGCTTTTAAAATTTATATTTTTAATTTTGTTTCAATAATAAATATAAAATAAATAAGAGCGGCCGTAGCTCAGTGCTAAGAGCGTGGGCTACCAGTGCAGCGAAACCGGGTTCGATCCCCGGCCCGGTCGTTCTCCCTCGCAAGGCAACGGGAAACCAGCGAGGTAGATTCTTCCCCAGGAAAACCTCTCTGAAGAACAAGTGCATACACTTCCTGTGCTTCGGAGCCCACGTTAAGCCGTAGGTCCCCTATGTCTGTCTGTGCAAATCAGCTATCCCCGTGCACCAAACACAGACATAGGAGAGAGGTAGCCAACGCCCTAAAATAGGGTATGACACTATAAGAAGAATAAATAAGCTTATAAAGTAGATAGCGCAGCAGGCGACAGATCGAAGTCGTAATCTTAATCTATATATTTAGTCCAGATTGCTTCTCCCTGTCTTAACTTTTAGTGACCGCGCATTCAGTAACATGCTTTTGTCTGCTATTTATTGTTATTTTATATAAAGAATCCGGATTTCTTCCCCATTTCTTAGCTGTTAGTGACTGCGCATGCAGAATCGTTCTTTCTCGGCATAGGCTAATTATGTTTGCGGGTTCCGGTACCTGTAAAATGTATTAATTATATCATTATGTCTCTTGCAATGAACTTTCTATTATTTTTTTAAGAAAAAAAAGAAATAGTCTATAGGTTTAATTAGTTTTTTTAATTACTTTTCAATTGGGTTAAGTCCTGTCACGTAAATGTGTGCGTTAGGTATTGTAACTGGAGCACCCTATATTAGGGTGAGTCTAGTGTGGAACTTTTAACGTATTTATTTATTTATTATATAAATTTATGAAAAACATTGTACGCGTGTCAGTTGCTTGACAACTTTTTAATAGAGTGCCTATAAATTCCAGATCTATTAATAGATGCTCTTTGTAATAATGCTCTGTGTACAATGCTTTTGGTATAATAATTGCCTGTTATTAAAAGAAATTAAATAAAATGTGCCGTGCATAATTATCTCGTCAGCGCTATAAATACACTGAGCAGAAGATGTGATGTTTATATTTTGCGACCCGCTATAATTAAAGTAAGCTATAAATAACCAAATTATATACACAGTAGTGACTGCAAGATAAACATTTGCTGAAAACGGTTAGGGATTTAATACATAGACTAACCAAACCCGTGATCTACAACCTACGTTTTTTTGGTAACTTTTTTTAAAATGTAACAAATAACCTGTGTCAAGTTGCACGACATGTACACCGAATGCGTCAGAAACGGAAAGTCATCGCCTGAACACAACATACGTAACCACTCAGTAATCATGCGACTGTTTATTATTTTGTATTTATATCCCTGTCTAACGTGATCGACAACATATAATCTTCAAAATAAAAGTACCCCAATCGAATGAAATGAATGTCCGTCCTTGATGCCTATTAGTGGTAATTGTGTATATCAGGTTTGGTAAGGTAAGGTTAGCTTCATCTGAAATTTTGTGTGTATGAACTGTAAACGGTTATCCAGTACTCTAGAGTAATAAAATAATTGTAGGTAATAAAACATTTCCAGATATTTGCCGATATTTCTTGAAATCTCAGCTGCAATGCAATTTTTAAATCTAATTTGAGTTATTTATGATTATCTTTTCACAAGGCATTGTTTGCACGATCAGGCCTATATTTATCTTTGGAGTTTTTAATACTGATCTGTCTCTGATCTTGATGCAATTAAAAGTCTAGCCCAATAGATGGGATCCGTAACCCAACATGTGTGTTCTCCGGGGAGTCTGATGTAAGATTGCCAAATATTGACAAATTATGTCCCAATCATATACACAACCCGTACACATTAAATGTTGTTATTTTTTATCAAAAACTGTAGCGCCCAGCCATACCAAAAAATATGCGCTTGATATAATGGACGCGTAAATATGTGACTTCTAGTAGCTAAGGTCTTTCGCCACTAAACGTTGAGTCAGGTCGAAGGAATTCCGATTATCATAAAAAGCCTTAGACTAAGCCGTCTGTTTTTTCTATTAACAATAGCGTAGCGGGCTTACTGTAAATCCCTGTAAGTCTTTCTCTCTTAATGTTCAGTGACGACGTATTCAGGAACATTCTCGACGCACCGTATTTATTATGTTTATGAGTTTTAATAATTATGTACTAGCCAAGCAGTGTAATCGCGGCCATGAAGCTGCGATACCGGCAAAATGTATAAATTACGTACATATATCTCTTCTAATAAATATGCTAGATATTATTTGTAAAAAAAAGCGTGTGGCGTAGCTCACGGGTTCTGCTAGTTTATTGTAAAGTTGAAGACGCGCTTGACAAAGAAATATCATATTAGCAATAAAATCATCCGCAGTTACCAATTGCTTGTAAAGTAAAGCGTGTGGCGTAGTCCACGGATTCTGCTATTTTCTTTAAAAGTTGAAGACGCGCTTTACAAAGGAATGTCCTATCAGCAATAAATTTAGTTGCAGCTAGCAGCTGTTTGTAAAGAAATTTTTTTTTAATTAATTTGCGTTTCCTATAGTTTTTGTAATCTAACTGTATCCCAAAATATCTGAGTCAAGTATTGTTTGTGAATATTTACCTTATGAATATTTGTAATCATGAGCGACGTTGGTATTTCATAGAAAAAATCCAAACATGGCAAAAATTTATTGATGCTGCAATCGGTTTAAATTTACGTTCAGTATAAATTTGTGCGTTTTATGTTTAGAAATTTCCAGCGGATTTGTGTAAACTTCGGCACCAAGAGAGTATTACAATTAGACAATAGAACCGTGCACCCAAAAAGAGATTTCTTCTTACACAAGTTTCGTATTTACATGTTATAATTAAGTGACGGAATGAATTATACGATGATAGCGCTTGGATACAGTGTCCAAAGATCAATTTTTATATAATCCAAATTTTAGGCACTATTCGCGTTTATATATAGATAGACATATTCGGATTTAACAGCCTCTGTAAGCATCGGTTAGATAACAATTAAAATGTATGTGGTTGTGTTTATTTCATATATGAAGTAATAGTACGAATATTTAAATTAATTGTTGAATATGTAATAGATTCTCTGTGTAATTATTTTGTGTTAAATATTTCAAAGACTTCTTTTTTAGTAAGCTTTTAGAGGAGCTTAAATAAATACAAATTAATAGTAAGTTATATTCGTACCTACAAGAGTTTGTTAACTGAATTTAATTAAATTAAATAAAACAAAGAATGATCCATTTGTTATCTGAACAGGTTGCCTAAAGGAATGAATTAAAATTAATAATACTTTTACGAGAAAACGAAAAAAGTGACAATAATCTCGAATTTTTTTTTCTGTAACCTCCAAAACACTTATACTATCTTCAAGAAAATGCCATAAGGCGCCCAAAACCAAAATCAAAAATATAGAGCCATTTATAAAACCTTGATGACGTCAATATTTAAAAAGGGAGAAAATTATTGAGATATAACCTTGCAACTTACTTTATTAATACCCTCTGTAAAAAATGTCCATAAACTTGATTTAGTTTTTCTTAACCTTTTAGTAATTAGTGACATCAACGTATTATTCTGTTGAAAATTTTCTACACTAAATTTTTTTCCTCGTTTCTGTGCCTCAAAAAAAAAATAAAATTTTAAGTGTTCCCGGTCTCTTCTGGAAATTCTCTGATAAAGTAATTCGTACTTGAATACACTATTCAATGTAAAAATATGATTATATTTGATAGTGAATGCTTGTAGCCGTAACTATTTTAGATCTGGAGTTTAACCTATTTTTTAAACTTCGATTACTGTGACGTGATTTACACTTGTTATGCTTATAAACATGTTAATAACAAATTGCTGTTATTATTGAATGCAATTGTGAAATATCTGTTCATAAACGTACGTTAGCTACTCTTGCTAGAAGTAACTGGCATGCCATATTAAGGCGGTACCCTTATAAAAACCCAGCAAATAATAGTTCCGTGTTTTATACGGTCACTACTCGAGGCGACAATGTAGAAAATGAGCCTCAAGAGTGGTCAGCCCACTGCTAAAGCCACTTGCTGTGAAAGTGAGATTTTTATGATATTAATCTAAGTTTAATGACTCTTGACTCCAGATTTCCTTTTTTTTATTATAATTATTAAGCCGAACATATCTGGTACCTAACATTTTTATGGATGGATTTACCTCATTACTATTTCATTTAATATATCTGACGGCCATAAAATAATTATCATGGAAAGAAGGGTAAATTGTTTACTACCTACAAAATATCTGTTGTTTTTATTAAGTATATGTTTTTATTCAAAAACGAGGGACTTCCGTTATTGTGAAATAAACATACTATGGAACAATTTCAACTACTTGTGATTAGCAAAAATATGTCGATCTCAGTTTCTGAGCAATCTCTCTCTGATCAAAATTTTAAAATTCAAAACTGTATAATCATCATGTATACAGCTGTTATTAGCACCTGTTTTGGAGGTTCTATAGGGTAAGTCGGGGAGAGTTCGATCACATTTTGGAAAAAAATTGTAGCATTTTTGTGTTGTGAGATATAATTGTTCTGAAGCCGTTCAATTATCACTTAATTAGTTTAGATTATATATAAACTATAATTTATTACAAATAAAACATATTTATTTTCATTTTCAAGAAAAGCATGAACATTGCAACTGGTCGGTCTCACCCACATGTCCGGGTTAGACCGTCCACCAACTAGGAATGAGACCAACTACGAAAAATAACAAAATATGTAACTTATAACTGTAATATTAAAAAAGTAACAATTAAATAAACAGGCATAGAGAACTAAAAAATTATTTGGAACGGTTTTTTAGCTTCAATTTTCCACATGAATCGCACAAATTGTCGTACTTGGAGCAACCACCATGAAACCAACGGCTGCAGCTCACACTTTCGATCCGTTCATCACATTTAGAGGTTTTGAAATAGTTTTCTCCGCACCCCACACATTAGTTTTCGCACCACTCTTCTAACGCCTCTTGTAAAACAGGACTTTCGCTTCCCGAATCTGAAGATTGTTCCAACTGTTTTCTATGTTTATTCCCAGGTTTTTTCTTCTTAATTTGAGGGCTCATTCGTTTTGTTTTCTTCTTTCGTTCTTTTTCTTTCTGTGCCGTAATGCGTTCTGGAGTATTCAGAATTGCTGCAATTTGCCTAACGCGTTTTCTGACTACCGCTACTGCACTTGTTTTTGGAATTGGCGAAATATCGTCCAACAATTTTCCTGGTGTGGGGTCATCTTCAACTACTGGAATGTCGGGCAGGCGTGAGCAACTTGGATGAGGTGAAAGAGTGGTACTCGCACGAGTTGGATGTGGCTGAGGTGAGAAGAAGAAGAATGAGTGTAGCCAATCTTAGCCGGCTTTGCCTTTTTCCTTATTGAACTTGTGCTTCAATTTCTGTTGTTCAGCTAGTTGAAAGGCCCATATTCTTATCGACTCCCGATCTGGCGCAAATCCAAATTTTTGCAATTTTTTGATGCGTCGCACCAATTTTAATTCTGCGTCGTTTCCTAAGCATGATGACGGACCCAGTCTGTCTTGCTTCGTTGCATCAGACATCCTAATCCTATCTTTCAGGGTTGTTTTAGGAATGCCAAATTGTCGAGCGGCTTTATTTACACCCATTGCACGATTCTGTACGCATTCAATTGCATTTTTTAAGGAATCGGCACTCCATTTAGTTCTTTCCTCATTTTTTCTTTTGTAAATTGTAAGCATTTTTGGATGATCTGGAACAATATTATTTTGAAATATGTTCACTTGTTCAAATTAATGCTCAATCAAATCAGTAATTTCCTTCTAACTTCCACTATTTTCATCATTTCCTAATTCTCTTTGTGGCCAGTCTCTCCCAGAATAATGTGGTCGAACTATACCAAAGTTACGGGATAGATCGACCACCTTCGTATCAACAAGCAAAAACGAAAATGTGCTTATTTTTGAGGTTATACCGTAGTTTCATGCATATTCTATCACCTAACATCGGAATGGTTTAAATAAACTTACTTTTATTTTAAATATCATCAACACTGCAAATCGATTAAAAAACTTCCAGGTTTAAACAAAGTTTTGAACTTAATTTGTGATTTAAATACGGTTTAACGACTTTTGTCAATGCAATGGTTGCAACAAGGACAACTAATTTACTCGATTACATGACACACAAGAGACATCTCTTGCCTTGTTTCTTAAAATATTAGCACTGGTCGGTCTCTCCCGGTGGTCTAACCCTCCCGGACTTACCCATCTTTAAAAATTCATAATTTTCATGTTTTTGAATATTTATATTTTATAAAATTCTAAACCCAACGGTTAGTGCAAATTCAAATATTTATAAATTTCTATAGCTTCTGTTAGACATTGTCCTGCTAATATAAGTACAACAAACTCACCAAGAACACCGTATAATTTATGTTAGAAACCGAAAATCAGTAGAAAATACTGTAAATGCAAAACATTTTTTTAATTTTCTTGTGCCTTCCGAACCAATTCTATTCTTCGGATTTTTTTCATACTAAATTTTGCTATTCTAAATTTGTTATTAAGATAATTTATGTAGTGACTCATCTAGTATAAATAAATATAAATGTTTCCTAAATAATTTTATACATTAGTATATCAAAATGTTTGAAAAGTTAAAGTTTTTTGTACTACACAACCTTAAGGCAAATATTAAACTTAATTTTCTAGTGTGTTTTATCACTATTTTTTGATTGCATCAAAACAGCCTTGAAAATATAATTGATAATTTAGAAATTCAAATTAAATAAACATGCCGAAGTTAGAATAACCGAAAAAAATATAATTTGTAGTTAATGAATTGTTTTTGTTAAAAGTCCAATTAAACGCTATACATGGATTGAGCCACACCCTTCAGGCAGTAGATACGGTTAAACATAAAACAACTAGATTATATTTCTACAGTGCACGCGCTAATTGCAAAATAATTGATTGATATCAATCTATGAACCAGAATTCCATTAATTTGAGAATATTTATTCATGTTTTCTATTTCATCTAGATTAACGCACATACATTTGATAAATTCCGTAGCAACGCTTTTAGCTTTTTATATCTACAGAATTCCATGCCTTCCTATTCCGTCTAAATTGTCTGCAGCACAGAACTTAAGAACTCAATAATTATGTCAAAATGCTTTCTAATGTAATTGAACATAATCACATCTAACACTTGGATTTACGATAAGCGTAAGCGATTTCTCCATTTGGACATTTTTGTGTCAACTTATATTGAACTCGATTAGGTTCCACCTATTAGTGAAGAAACTGGTTTCTGTATAGTGCCGCATACCAAGACTGACAAAAGTTAAAGTGGCGATACAAATATCTTTACATTTTAATATAGCACCAATAAAATGTTTCTAGAGAGAATACACAGTATAAGATCTAACTGGAGGTATCACTTTTGTTTCAGACACAACGAGCTGAGCTAATGTGGAATATCAAATGTTTCGTCACTTTAACATTAATGGGACGACGAATAAAAGCGAACGCAGTATTAAGACATCATTTTATGAATCAACGTTGATAATGTTTTGTTTAATCAGTAGCAAACAGTATAACGATTTTTTCTGAAATAATTATCCTTAGAACAATCTTGCTGCCAGAACAACAATAGGAGCTTTTTCATACATATTTCCCAACACTATTTGCCCTCAACAATTTTTTAAATTTTTTGTATGTACACCTTTATTTTGCTCTATCTCTCACTCCCGCCTTTTTCCGCTCATTCAGACTCACCAGTTTCCTACTTGATATAGTAAACAATAATTTTTCATTAAGCATTTGTCGTCTCTAGCTTAAATTAAAAAAAACTAGGTAAATCCGTGGTCTTCGCCCCACGTTTTTTCTAATAAATTGTAACTGCCGCATCGCCCTACCTGACAGTTACATAGATATACATTTAAAATAGTAAATGAACTGTGTCGATATGCAAGAGACCGTCGTCGCGTAACGTTAAAACAGTTTCTCCTTTAATAAATAAATAATCATGTGAACTTTTCAAATAAACTATTTACAGTGATTTTTGTACGATCTCCGAAGCGCAATCTGTAATTAGCCATAAGATACTTATCGTGCTTTCGTAGATTTAAGTCGCTGCTACTATGCTTACAGTCACGGTGTGAAATTTTATTGCACAGGCTATCGCAAGTTTAAAAAGAGAATATTTAAATGTAAGAAGTATGGAAAAGTTCCAGTGACGTGACGTGTTTGTCCTGTTTTATAGTAGGTAATAGAGGCCGCAGACCCTCAAACTGTTCCATAAATTGCCGCATTCAAATTTAGAAAATTCACTTTTCGTAAAAGTTGTTAATAAAAAACATCTTCCGCTTCCGGTTTCGAATTTCGTTATAAAGCTCATCAAAATATGTCCATCCATTCTAAAGAGATGAGGCGATACATACACAACACCCACCCACCGACCTACAGACAAACTAATTGTTTTGGGTCCTTGAAGATCCCAAACATATTTCCGTCAAAATCTCGAATTTTTAAGAAATAACTTACTTCTCCCTAAGAAGAGTATAGAAAAATTAAAAATTGTATTTTTATCTATGTTTTCTTATTTTAAACTAATAGCAACTGCCGAGCTATTCTAACCGTAATAATAATAATGAACAAAGTTTAATACTTTACTGCTTCAAAGCTATGTTTAAACAGTGTTTCTCCCAGACAGTCGAGGCTAGACTGAGCGTGAGCGCAGGCGGAAGGGGATTATTGAAGGAAAGGTCGGCCGCACAAGTATGCATCTAAAAGTTAATTCAAGCCTAAGATCAGCTATTATTATACAGAAAGATGGTGACGTACTGTTTTAAGATAATAGACGCATTGAAAAGATTATTCGTCAATCAATCTCATATGCTGGTCTCTAATGTTTTTATATCTAAATTAGTGTTTTTGATGAAATCTTAAAATACATACAATGTTTCTCACATACCCACACCAAATTGTTTAACATTAGCGTAAGCGTCAGTAATTTTTGAACAAGTAACCAAATTAAAGAAAACTAAATCAAGCATTATGAAACTCGTTTATAAGATTTGTGATTAATAAGCTACTAGGCATATTGTGCTGGCAACTGCCTACGTGTCTTCAACTGTACGTTTTGAAGTAACCGACCAAAATTAGACCTTGCAACAGATCTTTATTTGGCCGGATGTTGTTCTAGATGATTTATACATCCACAACAAATTCTAATTCAAAATTTCAAATATTTTGAAAAACGAGATATTCGCAAAGGTTAAGAGTCCGTTTAGCGTAGTGAGTCTTTGTAATGGGCTATCCATAGAGTGATTAAGCAGATAAACTGGTAATTAATTATTTACAAAGTCAGCAAAAACCTCACAGTACTCCGAATTAAATTTATGTATCTATATAAGCAACCCGTTTATCCTTCTGCATTACTATCTGGTTCTAATTCCTTCAACAACGTCAGCATTTCTTAGTGACAATTTAGGAATATAGTCTGTTAAGTGGTAAAATTTCCGTCAAGGTTTAATTAAATTAGAAGCTTATTATGTATGAGAACGTTGTTTAGCAGGACAAACGTAATTCCTACAAACAGACTGTAAACCGCAGATAGCAGAGAACATTTCCAGAAAGGCGTCATCTACATCTTGTAAATTGCGTTTCACGTCAGATGCCCTTAAATGAACGTTCATCTGCACATAAAACAAAGATAATAGTCGGCACGTACGTACAATATATTTGGTTTGTTGCAGATAGTTCTGAAGTCCACAGCCATGGAGAAATGAGGTTAATCTGGCATGTGTTGTCATATTGACTTGCATATTACTATAGTTTGAACTGCTCATGAAGTGTGTCCGAAGTGATATGACATTTGCTATGCCTATACTGCACAAGTTTCAAAACATATATTACACCTAAATCTACCATTAAAATTTATAGGGTGGAAAGTTTAACATCTGCTTAATACACTAACTTTATTATTAGAAAAGTTTTACATTTTGCATCTTGGAAAATAAAAAAACACGAAAGATTTGGTGTAAAGGTGGAGCTATTAGTTTTTGCAAGTTTTAGTTACATTACAAGAGGCATTGCTTCTTTAGGTAAAATGAAATTAGGTTTTTGGAAAATAATTATAAGTTATTCGTACACTATCACAACTTAATTATGAAAAGCAAGTTATAAGTAAAACGTTTTAGCGTGTTTTCACTAGCAGCTTCAGCTTCTTTCAATTCTTTATTTCCTGAATAATAAACGTGCATATATTGCGCCATTTTTTTTCTGCTGTTTGTATGTATTAGATCCTATATAAGAATAAAGCACAGTGTATATAATTGTAAAGAATAAGTGCGTAATATATTTAATTGTAAAATGTATTAGACTGTCAATATTGCAATTTACTTTCGGCTTAGACCGTGTCGTCATTTAAGGATTACACTCAGCATAACCGAATAAGAACCGACCTGCAGCTTGTCTGCTTTTACGGGCTTTTACTCTAAACGTTTGAGCTATAGCGGTTCGTGGGCTCTGCCTGCCTGAACAAGGAGGTGGGCTTAGATTGTTTAAATTTTGAAGCGGACAATGTTTTGACCTTAGTTTATCTTGTTTGTCAGGACTTAATCGGCTTAAACCATCCTTTTAAAAGATATTGCAACTTGCATGTTCGGAGTGATCAGAGCACTGAATTTAAGTTGGAAATGCGGAGCTATTTAAACCTCTTCGAGCCAGTGGACCAAAGCTCTGGTTATCTGTCACGGTCAGTATGTTCAGCCACCGCAGATTGAGTGTTTGCGATCACTTTTGTGCTCTAGTAATCTTAACTCAATAAAACGACCAGTTTGTCCGATGTAGTTTGAACTACAAGAGCGAGGAATGTTGTAGATCTCGGCCGATTTAAAGCTCAATATTTGATCTTCGGCGGATCTGAAACCGCTTCCCATGATTTCATTAGTCCTAAGAACTGTCTTTATGCTGTACCTTGTAAGAACATGCTTTATTTCATCAGTAATACCTTTACTGTAAGGTAAAAAGCTTAACCCTTCCGAAGGTGCCAATTCCTCTTTAGTCCTGGGCAGTTCATAGACAAATTGTCTGATGCCAAGGTAATAGTAAACCTTGTTGGAACTATGTAGCGTCAACTAAGCATTATCTTGGTATGCTGAAAACTCGGTTTTGCCATGGTGTCTATGTCTGTTTGCCTATATACACTTTGTAGCTCATACGAATTAACACAGAAAAGCCAATCTAAGCTTAAAGGATCGGTAATTGCACACTTTTCAAACCGGAGAAAAAAGAACGCATTTGAAAAATAATCTTAGCTTCGTGCTCTATCAAATAGTTGGTTGGCGCAAACACGAGACCTCAACCAAACGCCATTTATCTTCATTATTGCCGGTTTGTTAATCCAAACAGTTTTATTAACCAACCACCGCAAAGAAAGCACAACAACGGTTTTGAAAGTGCAATAGATAAACGCTATTAAAAATGTGAAAACTCCAGCAATTGGAAAACCAAATATTTACCCACAAGAAGAGGAAATGTGACGTACATAAACTTAGTGAAGTCGACAAAAGAGATTAGATTTATATTCTGGGCCAGCGGGTGGTCTAGTGATTAAAGTTCCAGGCTTTGAAACTAAACTCCCAACGACAGTAGGTTCGAGTCCTCTGCCCGTCGGAAGTTTTTCTGAATAAGTTAAACAACCTCATTTAAAAAAAAGATTTGTATTCTACGGTTAACAAATAGCCAAGCTGTGCATTGTGCAAGCGTGATATGTCTATTACTTCCCGTTGACAAAATGTTATGCAGATTTCGTTGATTATTGGTTTATAAAAATGACATACATTATATGGCTTTATTTAAAGTTGTTTTTATATCGAAAATTATTACAGGGAATTAACAAAGTGATAGAATACTTGACTAATGTAGAGAAATTTAAATAAATGTATTTCATAAAATAATTCAAGAACTAATAATAAGTTTTAGTATTAAATAGTTATTATGAAGTCTCCAACTTGACGTTCTTTGAAAATCATAAATCAATTTTAAACCCCGTTGTTATTTCTTGCTTACCGTTGCTATCCCAAACTGTAACTTATGTATTATTTATCAAATTTAATTAAAGTGAGTTCTCAACGTGACGCATTTCTGAGATGTATGTAGATGAAAAGCACTACATTTCAGTAATACTTACTCCATTAACCTAACTTACAGGAGGAGAAAGCATGAGTAAACAAAAGGATGTAGGCTTTGAGTCAAACAAGCAGAGCACTTCATAATTGCACTACATCTTTGCGGATTCTACTAATATAAACAAACCGAATAGAGTCGTAAATGCTTCGTACTTTAAGATAAATATTTAGAATGACAACGCCACAATTGTGCCTTTCTCCGATAAACTACTACTTACCTCATAATGATTACACTGACTTTCATTAGTAATTGAAGTATATAGTATACGTAATGTAGTTGTAAATGCATTACAGCATGTGATTTAATTTTCAGTGAAAGTGTATTTATTTTTAGAAAGTTACAAACAATTTTATGAAATTACCAGAAATATACAACGAACTTAATTTGATTTTCACCTCCACGGAAAAGCTGTTTAGTTAAACCTCAAAATCTAATAGAAGATTAATTTCAACGTACTCTACGTGGAAAATTTCAGCCGGCTAATAAATTTCCATTATCATGTTGTGAAACTGCATCGGCTCTTATAACTTTACATTTTCGTTGTTTAATAGCAAAATCCCATTTAAAAACGGTAATGTTATCATGTGTAAACCCCAAAGCTCTGTTTAATACAAACCCATTTACGAACTCATAACATAACAATTTTAGTTAATAAGTATTACGCTGTCATGTACAATTTAATCCAGACAATTTATATACGATCTGGTAAAGGTAATGTTACTTTGTACAGCTCATAATGGACTATATTCCGAACAGTTTAGTTTTGATTTACAAATTACGACAGCTGATTAACAGCAACCGGAATCGATTCGAGTATTAAATAAGTCTCGTATACAGCACTCTCATTCACCGTTAACAGCTTTATTTTTTATGCAGCAATAAGCTTAACTGGAATTAAAAAATGCAAATTATTATACAAAGAGTAGTTCTTGCACAATACGGTATATTACTATCCTGAACAAAACCTACTGAAATTTTGTAAAACGATAAACCTATTCTTACAACAATTACTGTAACGTGACGATGATTTAGCATGCATGCATAAATTGGTTCTTAAAACAAACAAGGTGGGTGGAAAAAGCGTAGGGCAACAGAATTGACAGTAATGTCATAATAACAGGAAATCCAAATTATATCGCTACTAGTTTCTTAGCTTCTAGTTACACTTTTATCCATAGTTTTGTGGAAAACAAATATATACTTACAGAGTGGTTTTCAAATATTCAGCAAGCTTTAAAATATGCTTAATTGTTTGACCCCCCAAGTACTCCGTACATTCTCTTATAATTTTATTAGTTGCCGCAATAATTCCACAACTCTATTTATTTTGAGTGAGTTTAAAGTACTACTGGCAATTATTGTTAATTTAGGTGCAACAAGTAATGAACAACCCGAAAATTATAAACAACTGCAAATGGTTTTCCATAATTTTATGCCCTCTATTTTATAGGGTATATACTATAGAAACAAATTATTTAACGAAACTCTTAAAACTATTTCCGAATAAATGTTTTCCCGTATATTCTTAAACTGTAGTATTTCCCCTATAGAATTTTTGTTAAGCGTAGAAATAACTACACCATAAAATTAATTATAAAGTGATTTTGTAAGAAAACTGACATTAGGAATAATACATATTATCCTTTTTATTTCGTTTTTGTCACTGTAGATCGTAGAATACTTCCTTAAGTTCAAATACGCTGTTTGAAACCATAATATTGTATGATCAGAAGGTTATAAAGCTTGGCCATGGAGAAGAAACTCATGTCGAAACTTAATTCATTTGTCAGATGACCTACGTTTCGACAAAAGCTTTGTTTTCCATGACTAAACCTCCCTAATTTTTTTTTCAAAAGATACCAAATTTACATATTATCAAACTGCTTATTAGCTTTTGTTGTTTTCAATATTTCAAGTCATCTTTTCTGGCCTAAACAACCAAGATGAACGATTATTTTTCATCTTCTTCTCACAGTGGACCATAAATGTTAATAAAGCAATAAAACTTCCAGTCGTATCCACAAAATAAAAAAAAATTATTTTGTGGATACGACTGAAAGTTTTATTGTTTTCTTAACTAAGATGAAAATGTTACTGTTCGCAAGGAAGCTTTACCGTGATATCAATATTTACGAACAGTAGGAAGTAAGTAGTAAATTATTTAATTTTTATAATAGATTTATTTTTAATTCACATAAGAATTCTTAATGCAATTATAATTCACTCGTGTGCTCTTTTAGCAATAGCCAACAGAAGTAATATAAAAAAAACAAAATGCATTTGATTTTAATTTTTATCTAATTTTACTCAAACTTTTACATTTCTTCTATTGTAGTTACAGTTTCATTATTTTTTAACCAGTTTTAAACAGGGCAGTAAGATACTTGTAGAAATAAGGAAACGAAAACACTTTCAAAACTTGCAAAATAGTAGTGACATTAAGGCGCGCCTGTTTCCCGACTTCTAGTATATGTTTATTTGGTTCTCGATGAGATCACTCAGAGTCAGCAGAATACGTTACACTACACTAACCAAGCTTGGTGTAGTATATAACGTACTATAACACAGTACGGTTTATTTTAGACGTAGTTTTTACGTTTGCAGTGAAGATGGAAAATCCTTTGAAGCAACTTTAAAGACAAATTTTATGGATACTCTTTGGAGAAACAAATAGTTTTTAAACATTAACAAAGTAATAAGTGGCACGGCAGTATAGTCGACTATTTGCACCTATTTTACAGTTATGAAATAACGTAGAATCGAGTTTGCATACAGAAAATAATTTTTTTTATATTATGTTTGAAATATTTATTTGTATGTTTTGATGTGTATTAATATTTGATAAGAATAACGAGTTTAATTTTTGAAATGAAGATTTTTTTAGTTTTCAATGTAAGTGGTACATTATTTTTTCATTTGTCGTTGCCTACCCAAACTTTGAACCCAAGGAACGCCACTGTTGTAAACTACTGAATTACTTAAACATCTTAGAAGGGAAATGTTCTTCATAGACCACTGCAATTAGTTAAATTATGTATACTTAGGCAATGTTACAAACTCCAAAGGTACACGGACTATGCATATACAGAGAGAGTTAAAAGTATGGAGACACCTATTTGCTGTCGTTAATATTCATTTTATAAGAAAATGTTCAATACAAAAGTTTTTTATGAAATTTTTATCTACATATTGATATACACGAAAAATTTTATTATTCAATTGTTTTTGAGTTATCACTTTACGCGATATTTTTTTAAATGGCAACCTATTAATGTTATACTACTGTTCGATAGAGAATTCTTTTCTCTTTACGATGGTATAAAAAATTTTTGGGTTTGCATAACATTTCTTCGAGAAAATGCCCGTTAAAGTTGAAGTATTTAGAATTAATTAACTTCCCAATTAGTAAACGATGCAGCCATGATAAACAAAAGTTAAGCGATAAACAAAGGCGAGCGAGTTTAATATTTTTATTTTATGAAAAATTATTTGCAACAAAGTTGTCGGTCAAAATCTTATTGTTAGAAAGAAATTAATAACTAAATTAAACAACGACAAAAAAAATACAATGATGTTACAAACTACAAAAACATTAACAAAAACAAGTAAAGCATAAATAAATACGAATAAACACTTAATTCTAGTGAATTAAATGTTCAAACTGTCCTCCATTTACAATTTGACAATGACCCAATCGATTTACAAAACCCCGAAGAGAATTTTCTAAGAATTCACGGGGAGTTTCTTCCATCGTTCTGGTAATTCGGATTCTTAAATCTTCTATGTTATTGGACCTATCTTTATAAACTTTGTTTTTTACGTATCCCCAAAGAAAAAAATCTAAAGGGCTTAAATCCGGCGAACGGGCTGGCCACTCAATGTTTCCTCGTCTCCCAATCCATCTATTTAGAAACACGTTATTCAGATGTTGACGAACATTTGCACCATAATGTGGTGGGGCGCCATCTTGCTGGAACCAGATACTGTTATTGGGGAGGTGTCCATTGTTTTCATGGGGATAGAGAGTAGCACAAGCAGGTATAATTTGATTTTGCAATAACTGCAAATACAGAGCCGAAGTTAAATTGCCATCGATGAAAAAGGGACCGATAATATGACCCCCTAGAATGCCCGCCCAAACATTAACCTTTTGAGGATACTGCGTATGGTGTTCCAAAACCCAATGAGGATTTTCCGATGACCAGTATCTGCAGTTATGTCTGTTTATTTCACCATTAAGGCAAAACGTAGCTTCGTCAGAGAAAACAATATTGTTGACAAAATTTTCATTATTATTGCAAATATTTGACATTCCCTCACAAAATTGGAGTCTCCTATCAAAATCATCCTCCATCAACTCGTGTATAAAGTGTGCCTTATAGGGTTTATACTTTTCACTTTTTAAAATTGAAACGACCGAAGACTGTGAAATATTGAGATTGGCCGCTAATTGCCTGGTTGGTAAATGGGGATCTTCAGATACAGCCAATAAAACATCCTGTTTTTTTATCATCGCTTGTCGATGTTCTAGGTCTACCACTCTTTGGTACATTTTTAACGCTACCCGTATTGTTCAAAACGTTGTAAAGTTTTACCAACAACAGATTTAGAAATTGGATTTCTATTTGGATGCGTATCATTAAATAAATTACAAACGTCTTGTAAACTTCTACGTCTATCTCCATAACCCAGCATCATAAGTATTTCAATTCTTTCACGTTCACTTAAACTCGCCATTGCTAATGCTTACAGCAATAAATTACACAAAATTGAAAAATGTTGTAAACAAACAAATTCAGTCTTAGTGATATCGCCTTTGTTTATCGCTTCGCTTTTATTTATCATGGCTATATCGTTTACGAATAGGGAAGTTAATTAATTGTAAATACTTCAACTTTAACGGGCATTTTCTCGAAGAAATGTTATGCAAACCCAAAAAATTTTTATACCATTGTAAAGAGAAAAGAATTCTCTATCGAATAGTAGTATAACATTAATAGGTTGCCATTTAAAAAAATATCGCGTAAAGTGATAACTCAAAAACAATTGAATAATAAAATTTTTCGTGTATATCAATATGTAGATAAAAATTTCATAAAAAACTTTTGTATTGAACATTTTCTTATAAAATGAATATTAACGACAGCAAATCGGTGTCTCCATACTTTTAACTCTCTCTGTATAGATATTATATGAGGACCATTCCTACTTCCATGTTCAATAGTTAAGCGAGTTAAATATTTATACAAGCATCGCACCAAAGTGTAATACATAAAACGGTGTTTTACTCTTAAGTTTTAAGTAGATAAATACTATAATATAATATATGACTAATTAGTTATTATTACATCAGCAGTAATACGTAGTAATCATAATAAGCGTTATATATATTACACATCTATTAGTGGGGGTGGGTAGCAGGAACTATAAACTACTTGTACTTTATGTGCTAAATTAAGAAGCTAAAGTATTAAATTTAAAATATTAAATGCTTAAATACAATTTTTAATCTTTTTCTAAAAGTAAAAGCCTGCGTATATTTACTTGCCAAATTTTAAATTATCGACATGTAGATTTGCAAAGTTTTATAAAGTTTTTTAACGAAACTAGTGAAACCCGAAGTAGGGAACGCGGTTGTATTTTCAGAGGTATGTGATCCTACCTTATAAATGGGACAAAGCGGAATAGTGGCAAGTTATTTCTATAACAAACCTTATTAGATTACTATACCGGTAAGGGAGGAATGCGAAAACAATGGCAATATTGCCAAATTAAAAGACATTGTCTGTGTACACAAACAGCTGCAAAAACCAAACATTGTGCTGAAGCTGGAGTATGCAAGAAAAGCATCAAGGAAAGTATCAGCCTTAGCCTTGGAATGCATACATCGGTTTTCGCAAGGGCTAGTGATGCACAAAAATTTCTTGCTAGCTTAATTCTTGTTTTGCTAGCAAGACTATTGCTTTTTGTTCTTGCTAGTTGGGGGATTCCCCGAGCTATCGAATCTTGATAAAGCGGCGCCGGCTTCCTGTCGCGAGCGCCTACTCGTTAAACGCCTTTGTACTGCGTAGTACCGACTAAAAAATTTTTATATTTTGTTAAGGCGTTTGGTAGTTAGTAGACTAACATACATACTACACTTGCATATATATCATTTGGTTTCTTTGCATTAACAATTTAATTTTTGTATTTTATCTGTGCGTTCCAAATGAAGCACATATTAAACAAATAGCAAAAAAACGTTATTTATTTTGAACTTTTACATCTGCTTCGGTTTCCCCATGGTTTTATTGTACAGAAATAACAGCTACAATTGCAGTTTTGCGAAAAAACTTGGTTTTGATATTACTGATTTTTGCATTTTGTTTGAAACGTACTGCTTATTAAGAGTTGTCTATATTAAATGTAGAACAATTTACTGGCTTTGAATTTATGAATCAGATTGGAACCTACCTACAAACTGCTTGTGCTTGGTCCTTTTTGTAATTGGCAGCGGCTGTCCTATTGCCTAATCATGGATCTATTATGAAATTAGCTCATTTATCGCTCATATTACATTGCAACAAAACTTATAAATTATTATTTCGCACTACAGTATCATTTTGTTTTCACACACCCCAGTTCCAGAAGCGTTAAAATCGGCGTTTTAAAACTTTTGTTTTATGTATGTACATAAAACAAGAAATCTTGTTTCTTGCAAACGTCTTGACAAGAAATCTTGTTCTTGCTCCAGCTAGTCTGGTCTTGTCTTGTTTCTTGCACATCTACTTCTTGTTCTTGTTCTTGCAGCAAGAACAAGACAAGAACAAGAAAAAGCAAGACACGAACAAGAAGTTCGTGAAACACTACCAAGGGCTATTATAGAGTGCGGATTTGTGAACATAAAAACAGTAACATCTATATTTTCAGTGATAGTTAAGCTGCATTTACAGCACTTAAAAATGACAAGGTAGGATTAAAGATCTCTAGGAATGCCAAATAAAGACTGACAAAACACAACAGAGTTACCCTGTGTGGATACCTGGATACCAGGAGACTGCTGAATGAATAATAATAATGAGTAAGTTGACCATCTTGCCAGAAGTGGAACAGCCACCAAGCCACCAAGTTTTGTACAAAATCGCAAGAAAGGCTTTTGCTAACTGGACGCAAGCAAAATTTACAGAACGCTAGAATTGAAGTCCTGGTCTTAGAAATTCCAAACACTTGATCAAGGGGCCGAATTGGAGAATTAATAATCTGCTTGATCTAAATACGGAGCAACCCTGAAAGATCGTAGGTTAAGTTACAGGCTATTGCCCTAATGAGGAAAAATCTTTGCAACACGGAACTTTTTAGAGAAAGAAACAGCAATCCACGTTTCATGTTACTACGGAACAATTTTCTGCAGGAGACATTTTTAAAACAGAAACAATGGAGCTGACAATGTAGTAAGCATCATATGCAGTTGAATCTAGTTGACTAAACGTCATGCGTAGGGGCGGTACAATATGTCTTCCAAGCCACGGTTCCGTGAACATTTATAGGTACAAAGCCCATGATTGATGATTAATAATAATATTAATGAAACTAAATATAGCCTATATCAAGAATTGTGACATTATGCCCATGGAAGGACGAAAGCGAGGAAATGGCAAGCAGTGGAAAATTATCAAAATTCGTTTTTAAGTCGTCACATACACTTCCAATACAGTCGGGAATTCAATATGACAAACGTAGCTTTTAAATAATACTGCAACCAAATATCTTTGGACTATCTCACTAGTCGACATTCATTTTACCGTGTATTAGATCAGTTTTTCTGCACAACCACCCGTCATTTTAATTTTTGAAATGTGTTTTATTTATTTTTGTTACCAAATGCTACAAACAATGAGGATCCAAAATGACGATCCAAAGTGACAATTTAGTATAGAAATTTTTGCATGGGTGAATAAAATAGTTCTCCTCTCTGCTTATAGTGTAATAATGAATTATTTAAAATTTTTAAAGACTGAAAAAAGTTTGCACATAGTGTCACAACCTAAACTGGGAAATTTGTAAGCAGGCTGGGCAGTATTTCCAGACAACTGCGTACCATCGTAAACTTTTATTTGTTTATTAAGTATTTTTTCAAATAGATTGAAAATAAATACTTTTATCAAACAATGCATATACTCACTATTCCGTATTACTATTCCGACGTAGTCGAATTGTATCAAAAACATCTTAAACACTTTGTTTAATGCAAAATCAAAAACAGATGATTTACTAAAATCAGGCATTTACCAATTAAATTGTTGGTATTGTAATTCGGTTTATATAGGCCAGACAATTAGAAATTTTGATATTAGGTGGTATAACAAACACGTACTTTGTTACAAATACAAACACCCACATAAATCCAATTACGCTAAACACAATCATTTAATGACATTTAATAAGAATATAAAATGTTTAAACTTTTGTGATGATAAACGTATATTAGATATACTAGAAGCTTTTGAAATTCACAAACATTTGAAAACTGTACCGTTAATGAATGAGCAAACCGATCTCCTAAATTCTCCTCTACTGGACATTTTGGAATAAGAAATCAAGTCATCTGCAGACAATTACCGAGATCAAGTCACCAAGTTCTATTGCTATAACAACACTAACTGTTTACTTTCTAATATAACCTTTGAAAATGGCATGTAAACATGCCGAAAAACGTATAAGGTTAAAATGAATAAATACTGTTGAAGTAATTAAGTAGTTTATATACCTATAATCAATAAGTATAGACTTTAGCCAAGTAAAGCTAGAATTTATAATTAAATATGTAATTTTTAATTGACTAATATCGGCGAAATTGCGTGCTATCATGTTACACCTAACTATATTGCATGCCAACAATTAACAAATGACAAATTAAATACATCTATTCAGCAGCCAAATGAAATTATATGTGAATCATTTTTTTGCCTTTACCTGTTAATATTTATTCTTAGAATTGTATATAAGTTAAAAATTTCTCGTTATCGTTTTCCGTGAAGAGGCTACTTTCGGATTAACCAAGCAAGCCTTCCATTTTGATTTTTTCAATCAGAAACAATATGATGGTTGCGGCTCTAAAAATTTCTATAATAAACGCTGACTATAAAAGTGCTTTAAGGTGGAAACCTGTAGATGTGAACTACTTGGAAATCTTAAAGTGTACGTTATTTATTATACCCAAGTTAAGTAAAAACTCGCATAGTAGCTAGGTGGATTGGTCAAATTTCTAACAGTAAACAGGTAATTTAGTTATTTATCTGAATACAAATACGGTTAAGAAAATAAACTAGGTATTGCGACGGATATCTCATATCTCGAGACAGAGTAAGAACTGGAATGATTAGTAAACCAAATACGGTGGGGCAGCAGTAATGATGCTACTTGAAAGTAATATGCTTAGAGTAATCTTAAATCATCAAAATGAAACGACCTGCCGCGTACATATGACGAGGGTCCACATTAATAACATGCGATACCATCTCACTTCCTACCGCATAGGACGGTTATGAAACAATAAACAACTACACAGCACTTTATTAGCTCTGGCTCAACCCTGGCGACGTCTTCAGTGGCCCATGCGCCCGGCTTATGCAGATTTTATTTCTACATTTAATTTTAGTATTGCAGTTAAACAAATTAAGTACTTTCAGAGGTAAGTTAATTTAATTTTGGCTTATGCAGCTTTATTTTGTTTTATGTTCTCTCTGTAAAAAAATACAGGTGTAGTTAAATGTAAACAGAAACAGATGTGCCCAATCACAGTAACAACACTTTTGCCAATTGATAAAATGAATTATAATATTACTGGGATGAGTTTCCAGATAGAATAAACAATGAAATAAAGCGAATGTAACAGCATAATTTTTAGTTGCTAGAGTTTCTTAGACACACAAACCCATCCGAGGCGTTCCTTCAAAGCTATCACGACTTTGTTTACTTTTGTGAAATGCATCAACACTATTTACTAAATATATACCGGAGGTGGTTGTTCTTGATGGTGAAACTTTGTTTTGGCTTGATACGCGAAATTAAAATTTACTTTATTTTTACCTTCGTCGCTAGTGCAAGGTATTGGTTTAAAGGTGTTTATGTGTGTGAACCACATGAAAACCTGAATTTGCTAACCGATTACATATTAGAAGATTTTTACAGTAGAAAATATTTTAAACACGGCGGTTCTGCAATATTCGTTAAACCTAAATATACAGTAAATAAAATATCCTATAGCAGAAAATTATCAGAAGATCATCATTTTGAAAGTTCAGCAGTTACAATAAAAGAATTAAATTTAGTCATAATATGTATATATAGATCACAAAAAGGTGACATTAGTAAATTTATAAATAAATTAGACGACTTATTAAGTAATATTAACTCTAATAAAAAAATTATACTCTGTGGTGACTTTAACATTAATTATGTAAAAGACACTCGGGCCGTAAAAAGTCTGAAACACATACTACTCAGTTACAACTTGTCTATGTGTGTAAATGGTTTTACAAGAACTACAAATAAAAGTTCTACCGTAATTGACTATATGTGTACAAATATGGAAAATATAGCTTGTAAAATAGTAAACTTAGCCATATCTGATCACAATGCGATTACCTTGAGTTACAAGTTAAAAAAAAACAAAAAATATATCACACAAATATGTAAAACGACGTACTTACCCCTCACAAAATTTTATTATTTAAAAAAATACTTTACTTGCTACTGACTGGTCTTTTATGCACGAGGTGAATGCTGATCATTATGATATTAAATTTAATACATTCTATAGGATATTGTGCGACACCCACAACTTAAGTTTTCCAGAAAAAAAGATTAAATTTAGAGAGGGAAAAGGTTGGATAACCAAAGGCATTAAAATATCGTCTAAAAATAAAAGAACTTACATACGGAATTTTACCATAAACCCTCTTATTCACGACTACTATAAAAAATATTCAAAGACATTTAAGCGGACGGTAGCTTTGGCCAAAAGGAAATTTCTGAAAGAGAAAATACTAAATTCCAATAATAAAATCAAAGCAACTTGGGATGTTATAAAAACTAGTACAGGTAGACAAAATAGTAAAAAAATAAATAGTATTAATTTAAATGCCGATGGTAAAATTATAAACAATGCCGTCCAAGTAGCAGATACACTAAATAGACATTTCGTAAGCGTTGCCTCCAAATTGACTGTAAATATTAATCAAACTTTAAATCCCATTACAGAACTTAAAAAATATTTTACCGATAATACAAGTACTTTTTTCTGCTATCCCACAGATGAAAATGAAATAGCAGCTATAATTAAAAATTTACCCAATAAATCCTCGACAGGCTATGATGAAATTCCCATCAAAGTCTTTAAAAGATGGCCAGATTTTATGAATAAAATTCTTTCGAACCTTATAAATGAATCGTTTACTAAAAGCATCTTTCCGGACGCATTAAAACTATCAATTGTTGTACCAATTTACAAAACCGGAGAAAAAACCGACGTGAACAACTACAGGCCTATATCATTGTCCCCCGTACTTGCAAAAATCTTTGAAACTGTTTTTAAGCTGAGGTTAGAGTCATTTTTACAAAAATATCAAATTATAAGTAATAATCAATATGGTTTCTGCAAAGAGAAATCAACCCAAGACGCGATTTTAAATTTTCTAATTCCGGTTTATGAATCCCTGAACCAGAAAAACAACGCAATTGGAATTTTTTGTGATATTTCCAAAGCATTTGACTGCGTAAATCACAATGTTCTTTTACAGAAATTGGAGTGTTATGGAATAAGAGGCGCGGGGAATAAATGGATTAAATCTTATTTACAAGGCCGTCATCAGTTTGTTTCATTACGTAGTGAAAATGAGCCAACTTTGCAATCTAGTAGTTTACCCGTTAATAGTGGAGTTCCGCAAGGGTCAATATTAGGACCCACACTATTCTTGCTCTATATCAACGATATAAAATTTTGCACTAATTACGGAAAAATTACCTTATTTGCGGATGATACAAATATTCTCTTTACTCATCCTAATTTGCAAACATTAATAAATCATATTGAGACCGACTTGAAGAAATTAAAGCTTTGGTTTGATTCAAATTTACTATCCTTAAACGTTAAAAAAACAAATTTTATAGTTTTTCACCCCCGACAAAATCATATTTTAGTACCTACCATTAATATGGCCAAAAGCTCAATTTGTAACGTTCAAAGTTCAAAATTTGTAGGTATTTTAATTGATAACAATTTAACCTGGACGCCTTTTATAAATAATCTTGCAGCCAAACTTACATCGGCTTGTTACGCATTAAAAATTGTTGCAAAATCTGTAGACTATAAAACTGCGCGTACGGTTTATTTTGCGTATTTTGAAGCCTTAATTAGGTACGGAATTGCATTTTGGGGTAATACAAAAAATGAAAATTTTGATATAATATTTAGAATTCAGAAAAAAGCCATCAGAATAATTGCAAACTTAAATAAATATGATCATTGTAGAGATACTTTCAAAAAACTTGATATACTTACCCTTCCATCAATATACATAATTGAAACTTGTTGGATGATTCACAAACATAAAAACAATTTTAGAACTAATAATCAAATGCACAATTATCAAACAAGACAAGTTAACGAACTTTACCTTCCTAACAATGTAAACAATTTATTATTTCAAAATTCACCGGTATGTCTAGGAAAAACTTTGTATAATAAGCTACCGGATAACATTAAAATTTTAACACAACCAAAAGTATTTAAAAGAAAACTTAGAAAGTGGTTAGTACAATATTCCTTCTACAGCATTAATGAGTACAAATCAAGCTGATCCCTGTCTCGTACATCTAAGACGGTCAGAGTTGTATTTTTATGATTTTCTTTTTTGCATGTGTTATGTTAAGTGTTTAACCGACGTAGATTTGTATTTAAATCGCATATGTGCTGTGTTATGTCTATATTTATGTTTATTTTTAATTTATTATATATGTTATTTCTATTTTGTAACAACACACAGTGTTTTTTAACAATAAAGAACTACTACTACTACTACTATCAGGTGCATTTTTTACACTGACGCAGAAGTTTAGTTCTTTTCTGCAAAATAGCCTCTTTCCACGGGGTTGCGGCGAACACGCGACAGCGCGTCAGAAAATCCTGCAAAGCATCATTGAGAGGGTGTTTGAATGCCTTTTATTAAAACAAAAAAACTGGTATTATAGCCAGAAACTTCATAAGAAAACTCAGTGTTTTAGTATTGTTTAAAAACAATTAAAAGGAGAATTTTATGTTCTACGCGAATTTGTTAAACATATACAGACGGCTATGTAAAAACTTGAAGTTAGCGTCGTTTTCTGTTAAATCGGAAGTGCCACATTAGTGGTATTTTCTAAGCAATCAAAAATTTCCAGGTTTAAGTTTAATACTTAAAATTGTAGAAAAAGAACGGTGTAATGAATAACAAAAACGGCCTTTACTATAGCGTTGCTTGTCATATTTTCAAAAGTAATTCTATATCAAAGTTGCATGCGCCGATACTGCTACCACTCCAGCAGGAGCGCACCAAAGAACGAACTCACACCGGAGGCCACAAGTATGGTCAATTGCATACCGTACTGTATAACCCATCTATTTTTGTAGAAAAAAAGGTTTTTTTATTTTTGAGTAAAAAATTCCATGGAATTTAAAGGTAGTCCGAGACCAAAGAGACAATTTGTCATAGATTGGGCGAGAGGGGAAATTAAATCTTTACTTACTTACTTACTAAACCCTCTTCATTCCCACTGAAACATAAGGCATTCACCACTTGTCCACCTCACTCGGTTTTGGGACTTAATCTTGATCTGGTCCCAAGTTTTGTTGATCTTGTCTATTTCTCTCTGTGCGCTTCTTCTCCATGTTTCCTTCGGTCTGCTACGCTTTCTTCTGCCAGCTGGATTCCACTCTAGTGCCTGTCTTGTTATGTCATTCTGGTGTTTCTTCAGCGTGTGGCCTATCGAGTTGCATTTCTTTTCTTTCTCGTATACATAGTTCTCACTTTGGTTGTTTTCATTACATTCGTCCGATCTCCGAAACACGTCGTGTCTGATTCTTTAGCAGTCTTGATTTCATGTAGCAAGGCCGCTAGCCCTGCGTGCAACCCTCCTCCTTCCCTATTCTAGACTCGAGTCCAGCCGACGCGATGGGAGATTTCTTTATATATTACTGCACTTTAATATTAAACTGTAAATCTTATCCTACTATTATTCGTTTCTTCATGAGCAGTTGAGTCCTAACAAAAATGTTTCATCGTTCACGCTTTATTACATACTGGCGTATATTTAAGATTTTCAAGCGTGCATAGGCAACGTCACAAAAACTAATGGACTGAAACATTGAAAATATGTTTTACTTTACAGTATTCGTTCTTTTAAATTTTTTTCTAGATAGTAGCATTGTGTTTCTGAAGAGCTATTATAGTAAATACCTTGTATGTCGATCTGATAACTCGATTTTGAGTAATAATTGTTTAAGTCAAAGTTTTCAAAAAATTGTAGCGGCCGCAATTTTGTTTCTGTCGTCAGTGTAAACTAAGCGTTATATAACAACCTAATCCAACAAACCTAACACAGACAAAAGTTAAAATGCTCGATAAGGTAGAACATTCAGCACCGTTTGAATTCCATTACTGCATCGGGCACAGTCAAAACTTGGTTGTGTAGTCAAATTGGGCTAATCTAACAAAGCTATTTTGTCGGGAGCTGTTTTGTGTGGAAGCTGTTTGGGACTATTTTGCCGGAACTATGTTGACCGATACCATTCTAAAGTGTCACGAATAATCATTTATCAACAAAAAAAACTCAAATATTATTTAGTGAGATGTATCTTACTGTAATCAAATTGTTCATTGATTACTTTATCTGACCGATTTTAATTAAAACTGTTACAATTATGTTTAATTTTGTTGAAATTTATTTTTTCTCTATATATTTGTTATAAGAGTTTTTAATTGTTATTTACGTTGTCGTGCCATTAATTAGGAGCAAATATATTGAAAAGCATGCACTGCACTATTAGCATTCATGCGATAACGTTTATATTAGACTATCATTGTTTAGCTGGAATAGTTTGGGCTGCCATTGCATTTATTTAAATATTAGTTAATTTAAGAATATTTAATACAGAATTTTACTTAATTCTGATAAATATTTTAAACAGAATTGGTCCATATCACGTTAATTACTTTTTAAGAATTCATATTTAAAATACCGGACAATAATCTCAATTAAAATCTAGTTTGATACAATGATGAATACCTAACAACCAATTATTTGTATGACAGAACAAGATAGCTGGAGGTAGATATGTGTGCATTTCCATATAATTTGGCCTTTCACTCTAACAGGTTTCGGTTGCATATAAGGAAGCAAGATTTTCGACCACAAAATGTAACAAGAACAGATAAATAGCAGGATACTTCACGAGATAAGTTAGTAAGTCTGTCAATAAGGGGAATCAAGGAAGATACCGGACCGTGACACGGATGCTACAAAGGGTAAGACCTGATACAGGACCCGCCACGTCGCCTGAATGCGAGATGCGATCAGCCGACCTCCTTTGAGCTTCTCATTTTGAGTTTTCTCTAATGCAATTTGCCTTGCTACAAGTTCTCTGAATTCAACTCGGACTTGGCGACATCCTGTCTTAGGTTTCCTACTAATCATGTTAAAGAAGATATTTACTTCCGTTTTTTTAAGAATACCCATATTCTGATCAATTTTAGCTCAATTTCGAAATGACAATACTACTTCGCTGGAAGTATTGTGGTCAGTGCAGTAGAAATTTATTTTTATAAATTTTGTAGGGAAAATTAATTTACAAAATACAAAATTTCTATAGAATATCATTTAGTGTTGATTTGTACATTCCTAGCACATTTTCAGAGTTGAGTTACTGAAAATGTAATTTCGTGACGCCATTTCCTGAATTCTGAGCGCGAAAGCCGCGATACCTAGAATACGGACTTTTTCAAAGGGTTCTGTGAATGCCAATGTTGCTAGTTCTGAAAGATGCAATCGTGCGGAGCAGACTTCATCAAATACACTTTAGTTCTATATTTAAGACCTGAGATTATGGTGATATTTCTTTAAGGTATTAATCATTTAAGTTAAAGTTTTAAACAACTAGATTAAACCGTGGGAATGTATGAAATTTGCCGTTTTTGAATTACGCCATTTTCAAATATTTTTGTTTTTTTCAATTAGGCCACATATTTTTATATTTTTTAACATGTAGTTGAAAAAAGGGTTTTTGTCTCTTCCAACCGATATATCATTTTTATTTGCTCACATAACAATTTTTTTCAAAGAAAGGCGATTTGTTGTGAAAATGCTAAACATCACTAAACGAAAACAAAGAAAACTGGGCGAATCAGGTCGCTGGTACTTTCCCATACTTTTCACGTTTTAAATATTTTCGTGCCAACAAATGACGAAATAGCATTGTTTAAAAAAATTAAAACAGAAAAAAGAATTAAAAAAAGATAACGCTCCAATGGTGATTTGAACTTGCGACAGCTAGTGCAATTCGATGTCTCATACCGTATAAGAGTAGTAAGTTACGATGTCTTCGGTTAAACCATATGGCAGCACGGTAACCGCTTCGGACTTCTGAACAAAAGTCGCTATAAGTCGTTAAAATCGCTGAAATCGCGGTAAATTGTAGAAGATTGGTAAAAAATATATTTATAGTTCACTGCAAAGTATATCGGCTCCGAAAATTTTAAAGTAATGGTGTGAGCAGTTTTTGGGGTATGAGTTTTTAAAAATGTCCAAAAAATTGAAAAACTAGCATTTTTACATTGCATGATGATGCTTATTAAGGGTTATTAAATAATACGACAATTTGTATTGATTGGATTGTTTGTTTTCGAGTAACCGGGCATTAAATCTTAGCATCCATAGATGTTAGATTCACTACAACGCTGTGTTTTCAAAATATTTAAAAGATGTCAAAAACTTAGAAAAATACGTGTCTAATTTCCGGTTACAGATCTTACCAAAAATTACCTGCAACCAAAAAACTTTCGCATAAAATATTATAAAATCGGTCAAGCGGTTTTGGAGATATAGGAAAGCGAATGTACCCACGCACATACCTACAGACAGACATTTTTTAAACCATTTTTTTGGGTTCCTTGCCGTGTATTCTCGTTAAAATATGAAATTCGAAATTCTGCATAAAATCATGATTTTCCGTACGATGGAACCGAATTTTAATGGGATTAATTAAAACAATGTAGATAATACCTATTTTTCAGCTTCCGTCTTTAAAATGCCGTTTATCGCATATGTTTCCATGACGCTCAGTGATCTTTTAAATATACCTCGACAAGCTGTGAATTTGTGCGCTTTAGCCACGGGCTGAAGTTAGCTCTAGGTTTTTTAATTGCAAAAATCAATTGAAACTAAAAATCAAGTAAGTTGTCACTTGTCATTCAATCTGTCAAAATAATTAAGATAATAAAATAATTTCCAAATTTTAGTATTATTGTGATGGTCGTAGAAAAAGTATAGTATGCAATTAGTTTTATAAACTTCTCTAGACACTCGGTTTAATAAACACTCGCTCCGCTCGTGCCTAATAAAACTCGTGACTAAAATGCCGTTTCTAAAACTTGTTGCATAATATACTATTATATATCATGTTTCCAAAGAGTAATTTTATAGGGAAATGGTGTGAAGTTTGCAGACCGAGGCAAAGCCGAGGTTTGCAATCACACGAATACCATAAAGACACTTTAGAAACTAGGTATACAGTGTGCTCAGATTTGGACAGCTGGATCACAGCAACTGTAAGATACGAAGACGGTTAAATTCGATGAATGTTGTCTAATGATAGCAAAAATATAAAGGGTGTTTTGTTTTTCCCAAAATATCAATGGCTTACTAGATACGAGCAAAAAAACTGAAAACAGAAAAAATGCATAAAGAAAAAAGTAGATCTATTGAAGCTGTAATAAGAAACGATATTTTTAAGATTGTGGTTTGTTTTGTTTTGAAAATGTAACACAAACGTGCAATGTTTTAAACGAAAACCATATTTAATTTTAGCATCAATAACAACTTTTTTTTTCAGTTTTTAGTGTTATGCAGTTTGCTATACTTAATTTTAAATTCAGACAAGATTTTAATTTAAAACGATCCTAGCGTCAGTGGGCACAGAAAAAAGTCAGAAAGTCGTTCTATTGTTTTCATCATTTCATCAGCTGTCTAGATGTAAAAACAATAGAAGCAAATTTAAACAATTGTCTTTATAATCTCGGCATTAAAAATTGTTTCTATTATAACTGCTTGCTAAATAAGTATTTTCTAAATTAATAAAAGCTAAAGTAACAGTTCTTATTTACAATACCTGTTTGTTTCAAAAAAACAACCAAAGTACACAATCGTTTGCATTTTCTGCAAATTTTAAATATGGAAAAATATACAAGGTGTTGCATTTAAAATCAGAAAGTTATGGTCACTTCAGGCAAAACCAAAAGTATTAAAACATTGTTAGTATTATCAAATAATTGAACTTTATGAGTATATTACTCATGTTAAATTTCACAAAATAGCTTTTTAGCAAAAAATTTGTCATGCTTGTATTTGACAATGGTACATCATTTAGAAGAGACAAAATTCCATTTACTACGGCATGTTTAAAAATATACCCGCAGTGGAACTTTCCTTGCATCTATTAAAATGTTTTGAACATTTCCAGAACTTTTTTACGTGTTTGACAAATATTGAAAAATTTAGTTTTTTTTAGAAATTTTTACTTATTTAAAAAATTTATTTATTATTTTAAAATTTGAACCTTGTAATTTGAAACTTTGTAAAATCTTTAAATGGTACTAATTTTGACTGTTTTCGATATATTAGATATTTATAAATTTTTGAAAATTTTTGAAATTTTTAAATATTTGTAAATATAAAACGTTTAGAAATTCTAAAAATCTTTGGTAATTTTAGTAATTTTTTGTATTGTCTAGTTGCAAAGAATATTTATGCGTATAAAATCGATTTTATAATTTAGCGATATACTATTCAACTAAACTGCTCAGATAAACGATCAAAATAAAATTAATCGATCTCAGAAGTGTTATCCCAGGGAAAGTGTTGTCCTTTGTCAGTTTTAATGTTCATGCTGATTTTGAAACCAAAATTCGTAAATTTTTGAAAAAAAAAATCGATTTTAGGGGTGATAGGAAGATCGCGCTTGCGCAACTGAACTATTCAACATAAGTAGGTTTTTTTTCGAGAGCGTTTTTATTGAAATAGAGCACCTCCACCCCGCCCCCTTTTTAAATAGCGACATGGTGTTATATCTTTTTAGTTGCAATCAATGTTTATTCGTTGATATCTCGAAATCAATTTTTCATGTCCTATACGTCTTTGGATGATTTTTTGGCGATTACTCAAATAAACTGTGTAGGTAAACATTCAAAAAATAACATCTGGGGCGTGTTCTCAATGAAAAGTTGTTTCCATCGTAAAGAGACTGCGTCCTTTTTTTGCGGACCAATCTCGTTTTGTTGCGGCTTTATTTCAGTATGACTGCCAATCTAGTAAACCTTCTGCTAGAAATAATCTACTGAAAAATCACTTGAGCAATTAAGTGCGTTACTCAAACTTCCTGCGTAGCAAATTGTGTTTATTACGATTCAGAACATTTTTCGACGTACATGATTTATTCGCGAATAAATCTAAGCCAGCTACTCATTTGTTTTAGTTTTTAGTTTGAAATATAAAATAATTATAGTTCTATGTATTACTCAAACTTCTTGCATAGCAATTAATTTTGCTATTATTCTAGGCGCTATCGCGGCCAGAAGAATTTTCAAGACTTAACGTTAACACTCGTTGCTACTCAACAACTTTTGGTACTTGGTTACTTTACAGTTTACTCGCGGCATAACTGTTTAAAAATAAACAATTTGGTAAATTCCAATAACGATACTCGTACAATATTAGAATAATATTAACAAAAAGTGACACAAGCCATTGGTTTTAATTGCTTTTTAAAAATCGCTGATCAGTTTGCCAATTTAGTCATGGCTTGCTAAATGTTTTCAATATTTTAGTTTTATTTCAACCCAGTTTACAGACGCGCAACACTTTGAAGTTAAATATATCTATCTGTAACACGTCGTTTGATAAAAATATAAACAATATAGTTTCGGTCTATTTTTATTCAAGTTATATAAATGCGTTAAATTAGTTATAGGAAAAACAATGGCAATCGCTGTATCTCAGCGGATTTAGAACCTCATTTTGCTACCACTATTTTAGAACATACTTAAGCATTCTGATACAATTTTAAATTACGGAATAACCTACATTTTGCACTTGTTATAGAATATGTCATTCTAACATTGTTTATTTCATTCTAACACTGTTCTGAATAAAGAAGGTTGCGTCTCTCGTCTATCAACTGTTTTTATGTTTTGTTGACAGTTACAAACAATGCGTATTTTAGATAGGAAGCTTAAAATTTTTTTATTTTCCAAATTTAATAACCTAAATAATTTATGGTCGTAGAAAAAGTATAGTCTGTAACAAGTTTAGAATGGCTATTCCGCACTCGTGGACCGTCCGTCTCACCTTTCGGCTCGAGTGACTTTCCACTCGTGCAGAATATGCCATATTCCAAACTTGTTACAGAATATACTATTCTACTTGGCCGACTCGGATACGTATTGAGCGGTAGACAGATTTAAAAAAAAATATAGAATATAAAAGAAAGTTCATAATAGAAATCGAAAATAACAATACCCTAAACTTTTTAGATCTAAGTATAAGAAAGTAGGAAACAAGTTAGAGTACTATATTTTCAGAAACCCTAAAGTACAGACTAGAGTCCTATATAGGGAGAGTACCGCCACTGATTGCCGTGGCATTTGCCGACAATAGCGAGCTCCTATTGGTTAAGAGCTTCCCGCCACGCGTCAGCCATGATGATTGACCTAAGAACTGCAGTGTTTGCCTCGTCGTGCATATAGTTAGAGTGCATTTTTGACGAGGTAAAAAGTTATTATTCATTTAAAATGCCACAATATTATGCTTTTGATTGTTACAACCAACAGGTGAAAGGTGAACTAAAATTATTTAAAATTCCTGCTGATCCCAAGAGGAGAAAATTGTGGCTGCAAAAGATTAGCAGAAAAAATTGGGTTCCTTCCTCAAATTCACGACTTTGTGAAGTAAGTTACTTCTTTAGGAATTACGTTAAATATTAAAAAAAAACTGTAGTTTGTTTTAGTAGTTTAGTTTTTGTTAAATATTTAAAATCTTGAAAATGTTCATTGTTCTAAATTTGACCGCAGTTTAAAGTGTTTTTTTTTACTATCGAATTTTATTATTATGGGTACAAACACATTTTTACACAGAAACATTTTACTGAGGATCAGGAAGAATCTTGTGGAGCCGATGGTCTGAAATGAATTAAATTTGCAAGAGCAAAATGTTGTAATTAACGCGGGCGACTCGGAGGAGCAATATATAAACAGAAAATTGCAGAATTGCAGCGTAAATTACAAGTAGCCGAAAGACAATGTAAGAAAGCAAAAAACGACTACGAAAATTTAACTGAAATCGTGAACGTGTTTTTAAATCAAGACCAAATTCTGTTTTTTTCCAAACTTAAATCAAAAATAACCTTACAAGAACAATCTGAAATTTCTGAAACTGAAAGGGAATTCCAAGAATTACTTGCAGAAATAGAAACTGACCAAGGTGCAAATCTTGAACGTGACGAAGAACAATCACTTTATTATTTATGCGGCAGAACAGTGAGGCAATTAAAGCAGAAGTTTGTTTAAATTTTGTTAACTATCAAGGCGATTCTAATGTCGAAGTTAGTAAATTAACAAAATTAAAATCCTATGCCTCTGACAGTGAACCAACAAGTTTGGTCCATTGTTCCCTAGCAATATTTAATTTACTGCATGATTGTGAAAAAGTCATTCGGCAAAGAGAATCGGAGATTATAAATTCTCTTATTACAGCACAAGCTATTATATTGCAATTCATGAATGCAGATAACGACAACTTTCCAACGTGTCACAACATTAAACAAAAATTATTAAAAATTTTTGTTAATTGTTGTTTGTTTTTTATTATTCGCAAGTATAACAAATGTATAAAAGAATCTAAATCCATCGAGTGTGGTAGTAAAAGTGTTGGAATGAGAAATGCATGCAACTAATTATTTCACTCGTATTTACGTAGTTTTGTTCCTTTAATTCGATCAGGTGTTGTATTTAATATTGATGATCAGTGTTTCTTCTAATGAAAATTGCAAAACAATGAGAAATGTCTTTAAAATTACATTTTATCGTTGTTATGCCGTGCTATATAACATAGTACCAGCGAAGGCGTTAGGTCAAATATGGCGGCGTACGAACAGTTGGCGCTACTCTCCTTATATAGTGACTCTAGTACAGACATGGTCATACATTCAAATTTTAAACAACCAATGAAAATTAAAATAGCAGCTTTCAATAGTATGATTCACAGAGCCATTCATATCCCATATATGTCGATAAAGAACTTAGCACAATTAAATTTATAGCCGTAGAAAACGGTTATACGGAGCAATTTGTAGATAATATTTTAAAGAAAAAACAAATAGAAAAGGTAAAACATCTTTGGTACAGGGACAAGAGATAAACAATTGAAAAAACAATATGGTCAAAAATCAATTATATAAGTTGAGTTAGCTATAAAGTTTCTAACAGACTCAAAAAATTAAATATTAACGTATCTATGCACAATCCGAACAAACTCCACAAACATCTAGTAAACAATAAAGACACAATAGAAAAGTATTCGAAAAATGGTATCTATCAAATAGACTGTTCTAATTGTGATGCAATATATATAGGACAAACAAGCCGCAGTTTTAATACAAGAATTAAAGAACACAGAACAGATCACTTAAATACAATCATAAATCAACCGGCATCTCCCAGCATTGTATTACAAACAATCATTTTTTCAAACACAGATACAAAAATTTTATAGATAGAAAACAAGGGCAGCCGTTTAATTAAATTAGAAAATTTAGAAATCAAAAAGGCAATAAATAATGATAAAAATATAGTTAACAACAACCCCGATTTAGGTAATTCACCTCTCCTTGACCTTAAGTCAACAAAGCATAGAAACACATGTGCTAACATTTAAAATCAGGGCGGCGACGACAGCATTCTAGAAATAGATAGTTTTGTGCATCTATAGCTTTTGATTGTAATGTAAACTCCTGAAGATAACCGAGATGGTTCAAACTCGAGCCGAGTAAATAAAAACCAACAAATTATGAAACAATTACCAAGTGTTTTATTTTATTAATATATTTTTAATTTTAAATAGTTAAATATTTTAAATAATGTTTCACCACGTGCCTACCACACAATCAATTCAAAAGTTAAAAAGATTAATTTTCTATTTCCATATTTTGCTGGCTTTTGTTGCAAATTTACAATAAAATGTTCACTTTTCCGTAGGGCGCTCACTAAAATGCATCGTGCTTAGGACATAACGTGGGATAAGCAGTAAGTATCATTTATATTTAGATATCAAAAATTCATACTGGAGAACTTTGAAGTTGCAATAAATGCACTGTTTCTTCAAACTAAAAATTATAATTTAGTATACAAAATATATTTTATTACTTCAACAGTATTTATTTATTTTAACCTTATACGTATTTCGACATGTTTACATAAATATGGCCTTCAACGAAGTAAAGCTAGAACTTATAAATAAAAATTATAACTTTTAATACCGATACCGAAGGTATAACACCAACCATATTAACTCTGCCGGTAATGTGCTTTCCATTATTGTAATTTTAAAATGAATTTTAGGGGTTACTGAATATTAAAGGTATCTGTATAAAAGCAAAGATCACGTTACGCATAATAGACAAAACTGGCTTTATCCAACCCAAAATCATCATAAATATATACGAGTACTGACAAATAGCCCGTGAACTCGTGTCTGGACCGAAGAGATTGCATGGATCGTTGCCTCAGTATAAGAGATGAAGGAGCAACAGGCTTTATACAAACCAAAATTACTACGGGACTGCAGTATTATCTTGTCTCAGAAATTACTCAACACGCGGGAAGAAGACCGACATTTCAATTTTCTTTAACTCAACTAAAATTTACTACTGTCAATTGAATTCGCTTTCAATAAGTTTGTTCTAAAATCCTATTTGGTGTCGTGACACGTGAGGAAACCATACATGAAATATTTACTGAATATCAAAGAAAACCTTCTTGAAGGATTGTAGCAATGAGGAAAACGAATTAGGAAGCCTCGACCGTAGGATCTCGGCTTAGATTTTCATATGGGGAAAAGAAAACGCCAAATTTTATTTGTCTTTATATCCTTCAATGGATTTAGAAGCCTCCATTTGTATTTTCTTCCTGCTGTAGATAGGGCCAACACGTAATGATGTAAAAATGCTATCCCATGTCATGCGAAACCGCCTTGAAGTTATGGTTTCAAATATTTGCAGCGGAATTATGTTGGACTCGCTCCAAAATTAAATATACTTTTTTCTTTTTGTGGCGGTGTTAGTTATTTTCATTACGGTGTTCTGAAATTTATGAGATTAAAATGTAATAGCAACAATTTGTTGCGGTAATAAAGATAATAAACGACCGTCTCCCACTGACAAACTATTCATAGTTAAGACAGAACGGTTAATTGAAAAGAAAGAAAAGAAAGAAAACTTGCTAGTTTTTACGTTCCACAAGCGTCTTTCAATTTTCAGTTACACCAGTGTGATAGTTTAGAGATTAAGATAAATGAAAGCGATATCTTCTATTCATACTTATAGATGGTAATGAGAAATACCCGGTTGCAGACCCAGCAAATATAAGACAATATTCATTTACATACATATTGCTGTGATTAACGTTGAACGACTTGGTTAGCCGATTGTGTACGTCCTTTATCTTGCAAATGGATTTTTGGATCAGACCGCCTGCTTACCCTACTTTAAATAAGTTAAACACTGACGTTTTAAGTTATTTTCTTTACTAAAAATTTAAACCAGAACACACATCTACGTAAAACAAGTAAATCTTTGGTCGTACGTAATGTTGAAGTAAATTCTATTCAAATCAAAATGTTAGCGTTTTTTTATGTTTGTTTAGAGGTATCACGTTATCCGTTAGCAGGTAATTATTATTATCATTTTTTGTCAAATACTTAATTTATTTATTTTATTAGTTTAAAGAGTTGCTTTATAGTTCTACAACATAAAACAAATATACGAATATACATATCAAATTTTCTTAATAATATGCACAATATCAATTATAAAATTGTCAAAGTGTTAGATTTAATGAAAACACTTTGCTACTAATCGACATCAGTCAGCTATAATTAACGGTACTAAAAATATTGGGAAATATTGTTATGCAAACAGACTGTTTTAAAAAATACAATGTACTAATAAGACATGACCAAATAAATTAAAAACTGTACACTATACATTGGCGCCAGTGACCGGACTTTTAGTCCCAAACCTACTAAAAATACTGTTGAAATTCAATAAAGCAACAAAAACCGTATGCATACTCAAATCTATTAAATTATGCGTGTAACATGTTGCACGATTTCGCAAGGTTTTGTTACAACTACAATTGCAATATTCGAGATACATCGTTTCGTTCAGTGTTACTTTATTATTGTGCTAGGCCAGAGAGGTTCTGCACTGCGTATCTTGAGATAGATAATAAACTAAGCATCGTAAGATGAAGAAAAAAATTATATATTCGTAAAATTATTTTAGGTAGTAGTTTTAAAAGCCGTGGCCATTCATATTATAATGAGCTCGCATAAGGTCAAACATCATATAGTTGTGATACTGTAATAATCTCCTAGATAATTTTTTTTAAATTGCAAAAGAGCCGCAACTATATATTTACAAAAATTATGCCAGACTTTATTATTTTTATTAATTTATTGCGTCTTCCTTTCTATACTGACTAAATACTAGACTAAATATCCGGACACCAGTTGGCTTAAAAGTTTACTGTTAGAGCTTTTCGTGTATTCTAACTACAACAGAGCGCTTTAAATATTTTTTTATATGTAATATAATTTATTACCAAACACACGTCAGAAAGCAATTAAAAATTAAATTATTAGAGTTTTTCATTGCAAATTTTAAATTAATACAAATAACTTAATATAGGTTTTGATTAACTAAGGTTTATCATCAAAAATTACTGCAAATATAGTATTTTTTAGAAGCCGCAGTACTATAATTAACTTCTCTGTTCTACTCTTTGAATTCAGTTAGTCACAATGTGTTATTCTAATCATAATCATAGATTATTTATCTATGGTAAAAACATATTGTTTTGCTTTATAGGCACTTTAAGGATTCAATTTAACTTAAGAGTATTTTGTTTCCCCTTCGTATATGAGAGACAAGAGTCAATCTTATTACTGGGCTTATACTATGACTTATCACAGTAACCCATCTCTCACAGGTAGTTTCCCTAATGAGAACGGGGTGTTATGATGTGGGTGTGAGATTTTCGATAACAAAACCAATTTAAATTTAAACAACACATTATTTATTCTTAATCAATGAACACGTTCATTACCAGTATGTAAATATCCGCTTGTAACAGATTTTAATCCCATTCCAACACCATCAAACTACATTAAATAAGAAATCTAATAAATGTTAACCGCTACAGTAAATACACACATTATTACATGATATTGTTTTTAGCTTTTATTGGGTTTACATTTTATTAAATAATACTAATTTAATGTTTCAAATTTGTATTTTGCGATGTTTTGAAAGTTTCTTCAAATCAGTTGTAGAAGGGATCATTACGATGCTTTCGATTTGCAGATTAAGATAAATGATATTAGTGTTACAATCAATTGTTATTAAGTCATCTGAGTAAGCACAATTACAAGGAAGGAAATTTCAGAAATAAAGATGTTGCCATAAAGATGCATATAACACCAATAAATAAAAAGCTGTCGCACAAACCACCACGAGACTTTCTTTGCATATAGCTGCTGCTTATTTTCGTATTCGCCAATTAAAACTATTGAATATGTTAAAATTGCCCATACTTTTTCACGTTTTTAATATTCTCGCAACATTAAATGAAATTTACATCTTACAGCACTGCTACTCACGTAAAGGCGCTACACAGATATTGTGCTCACGACTTCGGAACAAAAACAGTTATAACAACTTAATTTGAAGAGTTATCAAAAATATGCAAAGTATGAAATATATATCATTTAACTAGAGCTAAATGATAGGCTTAATTAAAGTCGAGGAACTTTCGGAAACGAGTTGTTAATATTAGAAAGTATCGTTTTTTTTCTTAATTTTTAAAATGGTATACATTTGTTTTTTATTTGATTAAACCGCTTCAAATACTCTACCAAATTTCTTGAATTTTATAACGATTAGCTTTTGAGTTTCCGAATAAATCATTAATCAATTTTAATTTTTAACAATTCCCGGAGAGCGTCACACTAAAATTTGGGAAATTAATACACAAATAAATGTGTAGTTTACTGTAAGCTCTATCGACTCACAGAGTTTTTGAAAAATGGTGTAGGCAGTTTTTGAGGAATAATTTTTTGAAATTATCCAAAACTTTGAGAAGCTAGCGTGTCTACAATTTTTATGTTTCTAGAAGCAATTTTCTATCACATGATATGCTTATTAAACGCTATTAAATAATATGTTAATTTGTATTGAAGATATATTCTGTTGTTGAGTAATCGTGCATTATAGTTAAAATGTGCAGAAAATTGTAGAGGCCGTCATTTAAGATATAGGTTGGTTGCCCTGGTAGAGGTGGCTTTCCTGATAAAGGTGGCTGACCTGGTAAATAAGGCTGTGCTGGTAAATAAGATAATGGGGGTTGTCCTGGTAAGGGTGGGTATCCTGGTAAGGGTGGTTGTACAAAACAATGTCAAGATATTTCGTTACCAACGTCTTCTGTCGTCGGCCCTGGGTTTTCAGTGTCGCTGCAAGGATCAGAAATATATTCTGATGCTGGGACTTCTTGCGCCGAAGGTCCTGGAAACCCAAGAATTGGTACTGCAGCTCCTGTCTCTGTAGGATGACATTCACAAGGTATAAAACTTAAACGTCGATTTTGAATACCATCACCAACGATTGTCGCTGCAAGGATCAGAAATATATTCTGATGCTGGGACTTCTTCCGCCAAAGGTCCTGGTACTGTTACCATTGGGCAGCCACTGCTACCACCTCCACTTGATCCAATTATCACAGGAACTCCACGACTACCTCCGTGACTACCACCACGAATAGCAGTGTTGGATCACCTCATAATAAGGGCCCGAGTACGAGTGATCTGCCGCTTCCAGGTGGTTTGCTGTTGCCCGATCCACCGGATCCTCCACCCTCACCGGATTCACCAGCTCCCCCACTACCAGAACTATGCAACAACCAACTACCGACACTAGTTGTACGACACATTATATAAATATGACCCGAATATAGGAAGTATTTGACCCATTCTTTTGACTCAAAATAAGCCTCACTTTGAGCAATTTCATTATCATGATGAAGAAATTTAAGATCAACACCACCGGTGTGTATATCAAGGGTTGTACCGCAAATTGCCGAGGCCATAGCAGAGCATTCAATGTGCCAACCAGGTCTTCCACGGCCCCATGGGGAATCCCATGCAGGCTCACCTGCTTTACTTTTTTCCAAAGAGCAAAATCAGTGGGAGATTGTTTTTCATTATACTGCTCCATTGTTGTTAAATCACCTTCACCTTCCTGCAAACTATTTGTCTCTCCATAAGCCTCAGGAACTAATTTGGCATAAAAATTGTCCTCTTTTCGATCAAAATCACCCACATCAAAATATGCAGAACCGTTTGCTTCATATCCAAACCCATTTGCTATAATCTTCTTGATATATATATAGACTTTTTTATATAAGCTCCGGATGAAATGCGTGTGATCCACAAAGCCAGGCATGTTTCTAGTCTCTTCAAAGCGCTGCGTCCCTGTGTTAATTAGCTTCGGATGAATTTTACGGTTCTTAGGACTGGTACTGCTACTTTGTCCATTCGAGTTATCCATTTTTGTTCGTTTTAGATTTGGGTCAGCCATCAATTCCGTCACTGATACGTTTGTATCCACTTCATCATTTTCTTCTTTTTTGTGCTTCTTGTTTTTCTTTTTCTTTTTCGTCATTGAAAATTCTTCAGGATTCTCAAGAACAGGTTGTGTTTCTAATTCAGACAAAGTTTGGAAAACAACGTGATTTGATTTCCTTTTAGATTCACTACAACACTGTTTTAAAAACTTTAAACAAGTGTTTAATAAAAATCCATACAAACTAGCATGACAAAGAACTACCTGCAACTACAAAACTTACACATACAAAACCTTATAACAATCAGTCAAGGGGTCCCGGAGATATAGCAAAAAGGACACACCTACGTACCCACGCATTCACGCACGCACCCACAGACAGACATGTTTTAAAACCCACTTTTTTGTTTTTCGTAGACCACGATACATGTATTTCCGTTAAAATCTGAAATTTTAAAATTTGCATAAAATCATAACTATTCATTCTTCAGTAGAAGTATACATACAGGAAAGTAAAACTTGCGATAACGTTATAAAATTTTGATTATTAGGGAAATACAAATCTCCGCCGTATACCAATGTTCTACACCAGGCAAAAGTTCGAAATAGAACGCTCTTTGTTAATTGCGACTTTCTCAGGCCCCATTTCCAAGAATACGCAATCTCGTACAGTTGTGAGATTACGTAGGTCAGTGTACTCAGTGTCACTTGATCAGAGTAAGGTGGCTAAGCTAAGCTAAAATTTCTGTTTTTTTATTTAATAAACGGGGTTTACAAAAAAATTTGTATAAGCTAAACTACTTATGAGTAATAGTAACATAAGGTTCACAACTTAACTGTTATGTGTCACAAAAATACGAGGAGTTAATTTCTCTCTTCCCACCCAATTTTTAGCGGACGTTATTGTTCTACTTTAATTCCAACGATTTTTTTGGAAATTAATTTCAAATTTTCAAAATGTACATACTATTTGTTTGTAGGTGTAACCTAGAGTATCATGTAGTATGTTCTTATAATATGACTATTATGCGGCTATGCTCTCGGTATAGTAGTAAAAATGGTGCGATATATTATTGCAGTTAATCTTAGAGCGTAAAACGTTAATATTAAAATACTTTTAACAATATTTAAAGTATTGAAAATTATTTTGATATACATCATGTGATGATAAACGTAAATTAGATATACTAAAACCTTCTGAAATTCGCAAACATTTAAAAACTGTACCATTAATGAATGAGCAAATTGATCTTTTAAATTCTCCTCTATTGGACATTTTGGAATAAGAATCAAGTCGTCGCCGACGATTACCGAGATCAAGTCACCAAGTTCTATTGCTATAATAACACTAATTGTTTACTTTTTAATATAACCTTTGACAATGGCATGTAAACATGTCGAAATATGTATAAGGTTAAAATAAATAAATATTGTTGAAGTAATTAAGTATTTTATATACCTATAATCAATTAGTAACATTTATTTAGATTTTTAGTTAGTTTTAAATGTAATTTTTTTTGACTAAGCCGCACTAATAACAGCTAATAGTAATAATACGCGACACTTGGGCGACAACTTTTAGGCGCCGCGGTTTGACCGCCGCCGTTTGGGGCCAGCTATTGTCCGCCAGACGTTTGGGCGCCAGTTTTGTAAATTTAATATTCATTAAATTAGGTAAGATAGTATCTAAATACATTGTTTGCATCATTTATCTGCTCGAATTCTTTTTTATATTATCGACATGCTTTAAATTTAATTTAATTTATTATTATTATTATCTATTATAGCAAGCTGGATCTACGCAGTGTGCTTTGACAACGAATTATCTTACATATTACAACATTATTACAATAATTGCTAAATTAACTTAATTTTGTTCTAGAAGGTTAAGTATGTAATCATATTTTAAAGTGAATTTTTCACAATACATATGTGGTTTTTCACTAACAGCGCCCAAATGCCGGTCACTCAAAAGTCGCCCAAGCTTTTCACTATTTGATTGTAAAGCTAATTTAAAAATTCAAAAAATAACAAAAAAAATGTAAAACACAAATTTGCGTTACCTAGGATTAGAACCCAGAACGTCTACTTAAAAGTCCGTAGCTTTAGCCTGTCGCTATCAACATCAACAGAAAACATTGTTGTTACTGTCGGATTAAAACTGCACGTCTTGAATTCAGTAATATATATTTAGATTCCTGGTTAATTTTTGATGCAAAACTAATAATAACAGCTAATAGTAATAATACCGGCACGCGACATTTAAGCGACGGCATTTAGGCGACACCGTTCGGGCGACGTCGTTTAGGAGCCGCTGTTTGACCGCCGCGTTTGGGCGCTAGACTATTGTCTGTCGGACGTTTGGGCGGCAGTTTCGTAAATTTAATATTCAGTTCATACTAAATACATCTTCGGTAACTTCTATCTGCTTAGGTTCTGATTGAGATGTTGCTCTTATAGTCATTATTTGACACCGTCATATTGAGTCTGAAGTTCATCTAATATTTAAAAAAAAATAAAGATACACTTACCCGTATAAACTGCTCAGGTAATAGTCCCAACCTCTCAGGCGTTTATCAATGGAAAGTTATTATTATTATCATTTAATACGTTTATACCGAGACTTACACACACACAAACCCACACGCACAAACCCACTGACACCATGGCGAAACTCGAATTTGCGGTATTTTAGGACCTTAAACCGTGCTTACCCGTCAAAATGGCAATTTCCAAAATCATGACAAATGTAATACCTGTTTCGAGCTCGCTATTGAGAAAAATTAAAATATAGTTTGAGAAGATTTATAACTCCGTACTTCTTAAATGTTAAAGGTTGCTGTAGTTGAAAATGTTTAATACAACGACGCCTGCTGTATGTACTGAAGGTTATTTTGCAATGTCTATGTATTCGAGCGATCGATGGAAATGGTTTAATTATATACTTCATTCCGCTAAGCTTTCGCGTTGAAGCAGCTGTTACAATAATGAGAAATTGATAACCCCAGAAAAGAAAAACTGGCATATTTTTGGCTGCGAGTTATTAATATTAAATTGAAAGAATTTTGTGTTTTAGAACATTAACTTAGATGATAGCGTTGCTGTGTTGCCGATTATTTACGTGTATTATTGCACTTCATAAGAAAATCGCGCTTCGTATTAAGAATATCCACGAGTTATCTGCATCTTATTTTTAATTTTCACACAAAAATGGTAGTTAAAATCCTAACCAATAAAATGTAAAATTGATTAAAAATTATTAGCTCTAGTTTTAAAGAACACAGATTAATGTTCCTATAGTGACTTGATACCTTTATAGCAAGTTTGAAGCCAAAATTGCGATAATTTGAAAAAAACAAAAATCGTTGGGGGATGGATGTGGATAATAGAAATATTGCACTTAGACTCATGGCTATTGTTTGGGCCCTAAAAGTGCTTCTTAGTCTAAATGTTTGCAATAAAAGTACCTCATATATCGGCGGGTCAACCCCAAACGGGAAAGCTTTGGTTACAATGTAGAATTTAATGGTAGACCTTGAAAACGAATAGCGACGCTAGAACCTCAGGGTTCTAAGTAGCATTTTATACAAGAATGAGATTTTTATTAAACTAGAAACTGTACATTATTCTGCATCAATGAACCTTTGAAATTCTGTCGATTTCAACTAGATAACACGTCGAAAACCAATTCTATGTAGTTCCAAATATCTAAACTCAAACTTCAATGGTTTTCATTTTATAAAAATTTTGCTATCCTGTTAAAATTGATAAAATAGACTTGAAACCCTATGGGTTTAGGGTCGCGGAGTACATTACGTTCATATATCTAGAAAGCTAAAAACGGCACACCTCAACTTTTATTTTTTTAATAAGATGGTATATTTGGCAGTTGGTAAACAGAAATTATTTTTAAGTCAATGATAATCACGTTTATTGAAAATAACTATTAGGTAATCACCTTTAAAAATTTCAATAGCTAAATATGTGGATGGAGAAATTTACGCTTTTGTTGAAAATACTGACTTAATAATTCGACGATTGCACCGTTAGATTTTATTTACTTATTTTATATCACGTCTCCCTATTTCTGCTGCTAAAGCTAAACCACATCTGGAAATTTGGCCAATAATATCTTTTACAGGGTACGGATCTTTAACATGCACATTACACGAAACCCGCAGTTTTACATCTCTGCCAAAATGTGACATAACTATCGTATGTTGCTAATTCTACCTTAGACGCTAAGCAAACCATGGTAAACACAATGTTAACGTATATACATTATTCCATCATTCCGTCGGTTGGAACATATCGCCAGAAACAGTGGTGTTCGATGAAGAAATCTGGTAGAAGCCCTATTTTATGGCGGTAAACTTGGGTTTGCTGTAGGATTTTCCCATTTCGTTTGCCCCCTTCAAAACTGTTCTGCTCCAGGAAATTTTCGGTCTGTCTCTCTCCCTGCTGCCTTAAGGGTTTCAATCTAAGTAGTTTTGTGCAATTTTGGTCGGTGGTTTCCGAAATGTATGGCCCAGCCATCTCTACATCCTGCGACGAATTTCCAAACCAATCTTTAGTTGTTTTGTTCTTGCCCACAAGTCCTCGTTGGAGATCTCATACGGCCAGAAAATCTGTAAGATTCTGCTTAAGCACTAATTGATGAAGTATTGTAGTTGATTGCTAAAATGACTTTCGGAAATTTTACGTGTGTCAATAAGCTGCAGTGCTAGTGGCTTCCAACCCCTGTATCATCTATCTTTAATCAATTCTGTTTGTCACATCACACTCTGTTCCTCCGAAGTTGTTTATAACACTTTTAAAATATGTAAAGTTATCAACTCTTTCGGTAGTTTTGTGTCATTTCAGCCCATTCTTCACGCTTCATCTTCCAATCTTCGTAGTTTTTGTCTTGTCGTTTAGTGGGTGAGCCAGCAAGCATATACCGCCTGCATAGTACAAGTTCTCTAGTTTCGAGACCAAGGTCTATCTGATGCCTCTCTGTGGGTTGTTAGCTTAGGCGAGTACAGCTAACACGATATTAAACAGTGTTGAGGACAAGACACAACCATGCTTGACTTTGTTTCTTACAGAAATGACTTCGCGCTGAATTTGTCTCTGTGTAAGACTCTACAACTTGACTCTTGGTATAGTTTTTTGATGATATTGATGATTTTAGGTGTACGCCTTTTTCAGCAAAACTCGCCGATTGCTGCATGTACCAAGGTGTCGAAGGCTTTTCGAAGTCTAAGAATACCACATACAGAGAAGAGCGGAATTCAGTAGATTGCTTTACTATGATGCGCAATGTGTTAATGTGATCTGCGCAGGATCGCTGTGGTTAAAAACACTTGTTCTTGATTAATATAACCGATTTATTAATCTAAATAGTCCTATTCTTTCACAATCGTATATTAAATAATATTTTGATACTCGCACAGCACTATAGCTGTAACCAAAAACATTGAGGGTTGAGACCAAAACGAAAAGTGAAGCTAGCCGTAGTGTCCTAAACGGTATTTAAGGATTATGTATTGTGTCCAAACCGTTATTTGGGGGTTTTGTTCAAGAACGCAGTTGTGAATTGTGGCCACGAAGGAATTTGGGGGCTGTGATCTAAACAAAAGTTGGGGTTGTGACCAAGATGGCTGTAGTGTCGAAAACGATATTTGGGGTTATGATCAATGTAGGGATTGTGTCAGAAAAGTTATTTGGGGGTTGTGTTCAATGTGGGCCTTGTAACTGAAATGCAAGTTGGGGAGGTTGTGACCAACGTGAGGGTTATGACCAAGGGAGAATCGAATGAAATACGTGTGTGGGTTGTATCCAGTAGGGGCTGTGTACTGACTCGTTAGGGTATATCGACTTTTTTTATTATTGACAGACCAAACTCTATACAATTATACATATAACTGTAAAGAATATTGCAAACACTGTCGAAATAATTAAAACCATACAGGGTGTAACATTTAACATAATAAGACTGACGTCACTTCTAGTTAAACCGAATGCCAAAAATACCTACTTTTACATTTTCTGACTATTCTTATAGATAAACTCGCACTACAAAATTTTGTTAAATATTATTCTGCAAACAACAAAATTGCTTGGTGTTTGATAGAATTCGGGTAAACTCGATATATTGTTCCAAGATCTTGTAATGTCGTTTTTCAATTGAATTTTTGATTTAGGTACTAACTAAAGTATTTAACTAGCCTTTTTTACTCCAAAAATTATCATTCTGTTACTATCTCCTCGGAATATTACTGTCTTATTAGAAAGCTGCCGGGAAACCCCCACGGGCCCTTCTTCGCATTCACACGCTGTTTCAATATTTCAAATTTTTACTTTCCCATACCTCGGTATAGGAAAGTATTGATTTTATGAAAATTTTCGAAATCCAAATTTTAACGGAGATGTACGTTTTGCGGCCCAAGAAACCCGTCTGTGTGTATGTGTTATAGTTCTAGTTAATTTTTCAAAAAGCCGAAACCGGAAACGGAAGCAAGATATGTTTTTAAGGGGCGTTTTTTTAAAACTAAATTTTGGAAATTTCAATACTGGATCTAAGAGAAGAACTTAAGCAAATCGAGAACCTTTATACCGAACTTTCTAGCTTTAAAATGGCGGCCGCTATAACTTTTTGAAAATCTCAAATTTAACGCCCATTTACTCAAAGAATAATTGTCTGATCGAGATCAGCTACAACTTGTTTGAAAGCTTTTTGTGGGTAGTATACGATGAAGTAAAATTTATTTCTAAAATTTGAAAACGATGTCAAATTTGGAAAATTTTCAAAAAAATATTCAAAAGCAGCCCACACGATTTTTTTTAATTTTTTTAATCGATAGAACTTGCAATGAACTACAAATTCGTTTTTTAGTATTCTCCCAAATTTTAAACTGACGCTGTCGGGGAATTTGTAAAAAATTTGAAAATGATAAATTATTTATTCAAAAACGCAAACGCTGATTGTTATAAACTATTTGAAATACTTTATTAGGACCAGCAAGATTTTTTAACTATAAATTAAGAAAACAAAGCGATACTTTTCAATATCAGTAACGCGTTTTCCGGATACGCCTGTTATTTAGCTCTATTGTTATATTTTGGATATTTTTGATAACTCTTTAAATAAACCATTTATATCAATTTTCAGTCCGATATCCGTTGTAGGGCGGGCGGTTTTGTTCTTACTATTCTTATACGATATGCGACATTGTAGGGTTGCCTATATTAATTTCGTTTTTACAAATCTGGCATACGATGAAATGAGAGAACTCTCTAGCTTCAAAATAGCGCTACCACTTATTGAATATCTCGACTTTAACGCCCATTTACTCAAAAAGTAGTCGTCTGGCAGGCTTCAGCTACAACTTGTTTGAGAGCCCTTTCTTGTTGATATTCGATGAGACAAAATTAATTTTGAAAATCTGAATCATCGCAATGGCGCTTCTTCAAAATTTTGAAATTTTCAAAACAATATTATTCAAAAACTGCTTATAAGGTTTTTTTTAACTTTGTAGGCTGTTAGAACGGTAGCTTGACTACAATTTGATTTATTTCGGAAAGCTATAATTTTACTGTGGCGCTTACTATGAATTTGGATAGATGAAATAGAGGTTTGCCTATGAGTCAGTGAAATGTACAACGTCATAATTATAAAATTTACACGTTTGCAAATACGGTAAGTATTAATATCTAGTATGGGAAAGTCTACTCAAAGTCCACAGTTCAGCTTTTTTTAAATTTATTATCAAAACTATTTTCTTTCCAAAATTTTCAAAACTTTTTCTAAACTACGATAATTGGAAAATTTAGTAATTTGTTAATGTTATAAAAAAATTAAAAAATTTATTTAAAACGTTGATGTTAGATGTTTTTCTGGTATTTTCTAATTGCAAACACTATTTTCTGTTTTCTAATTAGATTTTCGTAATTAGTTTTATTGACAATTATTATTATATCAACCTATATAACATGTTGTATAGGTTGCTCCCATTGTTATTTAACACCTTCGTACCAAGTTTGGAAGCGAAATTCGTACATCTTTGGAAAACAGAAAAATTGATGGAAGAAGGGATTGAGGGGGTACTAGGAATATCGCGCTTACGCAAATTGACTACTTGATATGCGTAGAGCATAAACCTAAACTTCTCTTATTTATTCGCCTATATTAGAGTACACTCTAACCCCTTTATTTTTTATGCAGTTATCTGCTTTTATTATTCTTATTATTTTCTAATTGCAAAAAACATTTATTCGTTGAAATCTCAAAATCTATTTTATAATTCGGTGAATTGGTGGAGTTGTTTTTGGGCGATACTCCAATTAAACTGTTGAGGAAAGCGAACAAAAGGAAACTTTCCAGTGGTGTCTTCTCAATAGAAATTTGTTCCTATTGTCCTTTAACATGTTCATATTGAGTGTGAAGCTGAAAAACAAAAATTTGGCGGAGGTGAGCACTTTGCAAATTGGCTATTCGACATGTGTAGAGTACGAATCTAAGGTTTTTTCCGAGCGCTTCTATATTTAAGTAGAGCACCCCTACCCTCTTTACTCTTTTTGTAGCGGACCAACCTCAGTTGGTTGTAGTTTCATCTGAGAGGAGTTAGCAATCTTTTGAGCCTAGTTTGGATTTTCTGCGTTAAGACGTCTGGACTGTTGTGTGTATACAGAGCATGTGCTCCAAATCCTACATGATGATCACACCTTGCTATAGCTATACTCCGTATAGCGACGAAGGTAAAAACGCAAATTTGCCATTTCATTTGTTCTAATTTATTACATTCACTTATAAATTTGAGAGCAGCAGTTACGGTCAGGTGCAACAAGAAATTTCCTATTAAAATGGCTAGTAAAAACGCGGTAGAATCCATTTTTCAGGACGTTGACATTGGTAGTAATTAAGCTGTCTGTCACTTGTATTAAACCTTTAAACTGTCACTTTAGTTACCTGCAAAACGCACACTGCTGGCTCTGACAGTAACTCATTACGATAAATTGTGTTAAAAACTTACAACCATATTTTATAACTTTTGGTTTAACTATTTTTACTTTTCCACACGTTAAGTTTAGGAAAGTATTGATTTAATGAAAATTTTCTATTTCGAGAATACACATTTAGGACACCAAAACTGTTTTATATATAAAAGCGGTCTGTGGGTACAGTTGTACCTTTATTCACTCGTTCTAGTAATTCTCCCGAACGGATGGTCTGGTTTTGAAAAGTTTTGGAATGTGAGAATAAAGCAAAAATGTTTTCAGAACAGAAGCTTTTAAAAAATCTGAAGCCAGATGCGGAAGTTGGGCGGGTTGCTGGGTATAAGTTTCTTTACAATCTGAATTTCGTAAATCTTTAAAGGGGAGCAAATAAAACTCGTAAACCTAATCCAACGATCTTTTTCAGGACTCGCTAGCATTTAATAATTTTCTGACAGATTGCGATGAAATTTGGTATCGTAATTGCCCAAACGGAACTTAACATTACTAAGCGCGGCCGTGTTTGACACCATAAAAATTAGAAAATAATTTCAAAATTCTAGTTTTTAAAAACAGTATTGCTGGTCACACGATTTTGAATAAATTTCGTAGAATTATAGAGGTTGGGATGAAAACAGTGGACTTTAATCGCAAACCTTATATTTTTATATCTTTTTTTTCATACCGTGTAAGTATATATTTTGCAGATTGAATTCTTATAGGCACTTTTAGCTACTATAAGAGCGTGGGGCTTGCTGAGATGCGCTACAGTGTTGAGATTTATTTTGATAACTGTAATGGCTAGAACTGGTTCAAAAATACTTTTAAAAGATAAAGAGTAAACATTTATGGAGTATAGGAAAGTTTACGTAAAGTGCTTCGTTCATTTTTCATTTAAATATTGTTTTGAAATTCAATTTTACTATATCATTTTTCTTCACATTTGTATGTGTTATATGTGATAATTAGGGACATGCAAATTAATTATGTATCCATTGATAAAATAATAAGGCTTAGAGTTAACGATAGTGGCAAATCAGTACAGCTTGTTAGCAGAGAATATCTATGATAAAATTTCATATAAATTCTGAATAGGAAAAAGAACAATTGAGGATTGTGCTGTTTATTTGAGTTTATAATTAATTTTACATATATAAGTATACTCTTTGACCAATATTTCTAAACCACGTAAAGATGTTACTTTTTCTCGCTTTTATTTTAGTAAGTATGATAAGTATGTACTACAATTCTTTTAGAGAAATAGCTAATTTGAAAAATTACTTACGGAAACGTTTCCAATATTGCACAGCTTGCGCCATCTGAAACAGTATATCTAAACTGTTACTCTGCTGACTATCCTGCTAGGTGGAGCCTGCTGTCAAGTACAGAAATTCAGCAAGCATCAGAATTTTAACTTTCAATTTGGTTGAAAAGCCAACGCTATTAATACAAGCGTACTGTATTAATACTATTTGATATAAGTTAGCATAATTATTTACATTTAGCTTTGATTTATTTGAACAAACTTAGATGGTTGTGATAATTCAACATGCAGCTGCATAGTGTACAATTCTATACAACAACAAAATAGAAATAACTAACTTATCTATATTTCACTGAAAATTGCGTCTCGGCTTTCTTTGCACTAAAATACATAATTTATTTGTAGTTAAAAAGTTGTGATTGAAACTGTGCATAATAATAATAATCTGACAACGCAGAAAATACAACATTTTAAACCATGTAAATAAATACACACCAAACATAATACAGAATTGACTTTGATATAAACCAAAAAACTGTTAGTGATATTTCACTTTTGACGGTAATTCTAAATGTTATGAAACAATTGGATGTAGCATTCAATTTTCTTTTTTTTATATATATAACATAGATTATTACCGACAAATGTTAGCTACTATCGCTCTTGCAGAAAATGAGGTATTTTCTAAGTGATTAAGTATGTTCTGTTTTATTTCTGACTTGCAATAAAAGATTGGCTAGCATCAAGACCGCTTTACAAAGTATTTAAAACGATTTTAATTAAGCAACTCTATGTGGGGTTGTTTTTTGTGGGTGCATCAGAAAGGCACAAAGGGATTAACGGAGTTGTGCAATGGGATTGAATTAGCTCGCAGAGCGACTTCAAAATTGAATTTTCTTAAATTAGACAATTGTGTTTCAAATCGCTTACATTGAGTTTTGCACATCTTCAAATATGGCGTGTTGTCATTAGGGCCGTAAACAGTGCATAAAATGAAACGGTTTGTAAATACATTGCCCATTAAGTAAGAATAATGATGCTTTTTCTAATTAATAACTTAGAAATTTATGATGCTAGTAAGAATAACTTTCCTACACTTCAAACATTCATATATATTTATCAGTTTTGTAGCTACAATTTTAAGATCACTATAAATTACTATAAGATTGCAATACTTCCAAATGAAACGGGGCATGTGGTCACCGCTATTACCCCGCGGACCAAACGACCGACTGGCCGCCTAGCCAAGTCGTCGCCGAACTCGCGAGAAAAAGTGGCAGCCGGCGACCTGGCCGCGGGACCTAATCGCCCTAGGATTTCGCTTTATAACGGTTTTTCGCAATTTACCTAAACGTTATTCTTTGATTGAATTTTATATCGAAAATGCAGGAAAATTCTAAAGAACGAATATCTTTGAAAAATTATAAGAAAATATAAAAACATATATTCTTTGAGGCTTTCGCGGTTTCTCGAGCTGTCAATATTACAATTTACTTTCGTCGTCATTTGGGAACTACACCCAGCATACTCAGGTAAGGACCGACTTGAGACAAGCATTTGCTCTAGAAGTTTTACTAATATTTGTTCGTAGGCCCTGTCTGCCTAAACAGAGCCGTGCGCTTAGATTATTTAAACGTTTCGCAAGACATTGCAGCTTACATTTTTAGAGTGAATAGAACACTGAATTGAAATCCGGGAAGCGGAGGTATTTAAGCCCCTTTGAGCCAGTCGGGCAGAATGGCAAAGTTCTGGGTGGCTGTCACCGTTGCGCCAAGACGGATCCGGTGGAGCGTGATCGTGAGATCGAGGATGCTTAGGAGTTTTTAGAGGATACATTACTGGAGTCCAAGCTTTACTGAGTCTAAAACCAATTTCCTTGTTTATGTTGTTAGGTTGTTTAGGCGGGCAGGGCCTACGAACAAATATAGCTCAGACTTTTAGAGCAAATGCTTGTAAAGGCAGACAAGCTGGGTGTAGTTCCCAAATGACGACTCGGTCTAAGCCGAAAGTAAATTGTAATATGCTCAATATGAAAACAATTATAAGTACAATAGGAAATGCCGATAAAACTTAAAAAAATAGAATATATGGAGTATTACAAGCTCTAAGTAGTGTCAGATGTCGCGTAAAGTAAAAGTAAAGTCTTTATTGCTTTTTATTTTTTGTGACCGTAATAATATGTTTTCGTTCAAGTTTTTAATATAGTATAAAAACGTATATTATAAGCTGTCAATCTTATTAAACATTGAAACTTGTTTATACTTACTTTCACTCCATTAAAAAACAAATTGCGCGTGTTTGCGGGCAGTTGTCCTAGATCGATTTTCGAAATTTTTTGACTTGTATCACCGGCTAGACATTGCATTGCTCATTATATCTCGCTAGTTATACAAGCCAGAATAAAATTAATGAAAAAAAAAACACAAAAATTAAAAAAAAATTCATAAACTGAAAAGTAGAAAAGTGCAGAGGTAGCTGAAGATCTATAAAATGCTATTACTACTACTACAATCCGTAACACCACTTTTTCAACATATTTTTGAAAGATTTTCGTTTCTTTGATATTTTAGTTTAGGCAGTTTTTAGATTTTCAAAAACATTGTGGAATTATGGCAGTTTACTTTCCTAGGGGTATTAAAGCAACAAACAAAGAAACATATTTCAATTGGCTCCGTTAAAATTAGCGTATGACTAAAAAATTTAACAATCAGCACTTTTATCATATTCGTGCTTAAAAATTAGCAAAATATGTTCTATGTGTTTATTCCTGTTTTTATTTTAATAAATTTTATTTTTAACTCCATACTCGTAAATATACCAGCATCCACAATTACAACAATTTAGTAGCGTATTCAAACGCATTCTCATGTGGAAAGTGAGGCGGTAATGTGACATTCAAAAACTGCTCACTGTCTTTTAGTTATAAAGTTGGAATATACATGTAAATATTTTGTTTGTGATATGTTTCTATATGAGGCAAGTAATAAACTGTAAACTACAGTTAATACTGAACTTTAATTTTTAATTATAGAACGAGTTGTTTAAGCCTTAAGATCTTGTATTATTGAATAAATTGTTCTATTTTGTTAACTTAATTTGACTACTTGCCTATGAATATAGTTGTATCGATCTCGAAAAGTCTTAAGTCAAAGCTATAATGCAAAATTGTGTAGATGTGTCCGTTATTAATCAACTTGCAAATACGTAAAATAAGATAGGTATTGACAGAAGCAATTCTAATCTAAAGTTAAAGATTACAAAGGGCTGTATTAGCGTGTTTATACACCTGTACCGAGAATTCCCGGTAGAAAATTCTGGAAAATCCCTGATTTTTGTCATCCCGAAAACGGGAAACAAAAGTCAAAATTTTTCGAGAACGGAAATTAAAGTGAGCACCTATATTTCAAAATTTTGCGCCGCTCATCTCGTGGAACATTTAATTTCTGACCTAAACATATCAATATTAAATATTTTGATTTAGTCAACCTTTAATCAATCACAAGTCTTTCTGATGCGCCACCTTTGAATCGCAGTGGGCCTTTCTTCGTAGGAAATAGAAACCCCCATGTGAAGTCTGAATAACGCAAGGTGGTGTTTGTTATGTTTTCAGTATGCCAAACTGTTGGAATGAAGACAATGAAAAAGACATTTTAGTTCAAAAATTGTAGCTAAGTTGATTTTGCTTAAGCAAAGTTTGTCTAACCAAACAAAGAATTTTTTGAAATGTTCTTAATAGTTTCTAGCATTGTTAATTTTTCTTGCAATTTATGTGCGTTGTTAATTTTTAAAGGTTTGTTCGTGTTGTTATCTATCTGTACACAGATATCATAGTTTAATTAATAACCAACTTAAGAAATACATACAATTCCCGTTTCCTGGGTTTTTCCCAGTAATGATAAATTGCGATTCTTGTTTCTCGGGAAACAGAATATGCCTAGAATACAGAAACTCTAGTCTCAACACTTTGCCGAAAGTTTCTGTATATAATATCTTTATTCAATATATTTACCATTTTGTTATATTTTTAATATATATTATCAATTAAATTATGTCTGGTTTTGAGTTTTCTATTATAACTAGCAAATTTGTGAGCGTATAGCCTCGTATTTTTGTTTGTAACATTATACCCGGCGCTCGCTGCTCTTAATGTTTCCTCTGCTGAGTCGTTCTGAATAAGAGCTGCACCCGGGAATAAAATCCATGAAAAATAAAAAAAAAAGGAAAAACAACCCGGAAAAAAAGCTCGTTAGAAAACACCCCGTAAAAAAACAAACAACTCTGTTAAATCTTAACGAAAAATATGCCTTTTCACTTGTCCCATTTTCACTGAACTGCCTAAACGGAAATTTTTAAACTGTTTTTGGAACTTATAAATCCGCACTAAAAAAATTTTTTTAGACGTTTGCATATAATTCCGAAATTAAATTCATATAAATCAGAATGATAATAATTATTAATACCTTCCGTCGATATTACAGCTTCATGGTACCATCAGCCTAGGCAATTTTAAAGTAAATATAAAAAGCAGCAAGCATAATAAATACTTAAGCTGTCTCGAGATGTAACACATGTTGCTGAATGCGTCGTCACTAAAAGTAGAGTTCCTACAGAAGCATTTTGTTGATTTTGTGGTAGATAGTTTTGTAGCAAACACTTTGTAATAATGGGCGCAACTTGTGTCCTATGCCTCACAGTTTTTTAAATAATAACTAAACTACTCAAATTGGTAGTGTAGCGAAACGTGGACCGACATCGCAGTTTTATGAATTATGTGGAAATAGTTTTAATTCTATATAAATCGATTTTGACAAAGAGGTTCGCTAAAATTAAGGAGGCGGAAAGGTTGTCTCGGTAAATACTGTTGGATCTAAAACTTAAGTTTATTTTTTTTTATTTTATTTTACTATTACTCATGAGCACTTGATCTTAAAGAAAATTTTTAGTGTCCTCCGTTTATTACTGAAAAAAGAGGAGCGTTTTGCAAAATTTCTGAAAAAGCAATTAATAAATTGCGACACGAAACAAGTTATAGCCCATCTCTTGAAACCTACAAAGTATATTAAATTGGGTATTTTTAAGCAATAGTTTTGCGACAATGACCAAAGTTACGAAACAAATATTACTTCGCTGTTTTTATTTGTACAAAAATTCTCTTACATAGTAAGTAACACTGTGGTCTAGGGATGATGTAATACCAAAATTAATCTCAATCTGTAAACTCGTTTTTGAGTAAATAGGCGTTAAAGCCGCAAACTTACAAAAATCGTAGCTGCAGCGATTTTAAAGCTAGGGCGGTCGGAATAAATTTTGATTTGTTTTAACGCTTTCTATTATATTCTGTTCCTACATTTATGAAATCTCGTTTTTAAAAAAATGCTACCAAAAAAGATGCCTAACTTCAGTTTCCGGTTTTGGTTCGTCAAATATGACTTAATATATAGGCAACTTTTCGTTGCACTTAGTTATACCAAAATTGGTACAGTAGTTCCTGAGAATTGTCTTTGCGCGCGCGCACCAACATACACATGCACTCACACGCACACGCATTTTTAAAACTACTGTTTTATGTTTCTGGAGGTTTCATACATGTATTTCCGTCAACATCCTACATTCTGGAAGATACTGGAAGTATGGATAAGTATGAAAACGTACAAATTTACCTACTTTTCTTGAATGCGAGCTAGTAGTGCACACCCAGCAGGATTTTTACGCAAACGTTTGTTATTGTTATTCGAGCTCCCAATATGTAGATCAATGAAGCGCGGAATTTGTTGCGTATGTATTTATTTATTTTCTAAAATTGCAGTTAGCCGACAACTTTTTAAGAATAAAAGTGTCAAAAAATTGCAGCGTTTTGTAATAAAATTGTAATAATGAGTTTTATGCAATGCTATTATTACATTGGTTTTTATTGGCTAATAAAATTATATAAAAGGTGCTTTGTGAGATGCCACGTCAGCGCGCTAAATACACATTTCTGACCCGCTGGAATTAAAGTAAGCCATGAATAACCAAATTATATCAATAGTAGTGACAGCAACATATAACCGTTTGCTGAAAACAATCAAATGTAAATGTATCGTATATGCAAGAGCTCGCTAACATGTTATAGTGATAAATTTTGCCGAGATGTAAGAGCCCGTCGTCTTGTTACGCTGATACAGTTAGGGGTTTAATATACCGGGTGATTATTTTCAATCCGGAACATAGGACAAAAACATTGGATTTTACCTATTTCCAAATTCCCCGTTCTCAGTTTTACCTACAACATATAGGATACTAATCGAAAAAGGATAATATTTTACGTCATTTAAAATGAAACGTGTAATAAATAATTACCTTTTAATAAAAAATATTGAAATAATAATATTACTTTTTGGTCTTCAAAATACCATCCTTGACAATAACATTTTAAATTCGGCTGTTGTCACTTAAAATGAAAAATGTAAGAACAATCTAGGAACAGACCGAACTTTAGTATGAACTTAACCATAAAAGTAAATACTAAAGAAAATAAAGGTAATTATTAAATTTATTTACAATTTAAATAAAAATTAGGAAACAAAAACAAATAACATGACAACACTCAAATTTAAAATGTCATTATCAAAGATAGTCATATTTTTTGAAGACCAAAAAGTAATAATATTATTTGAATATTTTTTTATTAAACAGTAGTTATTCAACATATTTTTCATTTTAAATGACGTAGAATATTATCCTCTTTTGATTAGTACTGTTACCTATCTTGTAGATCGAACTCGAGACGAGGAATTTAGAAATAGATAAAATTCAATGCTTTGCCCTATGTCCCGGATTTCCGGTATAAATTTTTTATCATAATAGTAATTAAAATCAACAGAACAAGCAAAGCAGTTTTCATTTTTAGTAGTTTTATTTTAATTGTACTTTTATTACAAATAAGTCTTTGTTGTTTAATATTCAATTTTATTTTGGGGCGATCTAGCCGGTCTGAGTGCGCCACTGAATCATCTATCCCCGCACTGAAAGTTTGCACCTAGTTCCGTAGAACCGACGCTGTTATTACTTTCTATAAATTTTGAAAACTATTGATTTACACTTTTCTCATCTCCTTAAATAACCTTTCTTCTTTCTTTTCTTAAAATACTAAACAGCTGTAGGTATTATAGATTATAGAACTATAGAATTATGTTTTCAGTATAAAGATTTTGAAATTCCATATATCCCATATGAAACATTTATCCAGGTTTTTTAAACTTTGACCAAAAAACCTCGTCACTTAATTCACAGTAGGACATTTGAAAACAACCTGTTTATTTTTAAAACAGTGCTTATAACCACAATCAACGCTTCCCATAAAAACTTCTAATTGGAACCATAAAGTTGAATGTACTCCACAGTTAAAGTTTAGACATAAAAAGATCATATAAAAGAATAGCATTTGTTCTTGTTCAGAATTTCATTGAAGAGCTTGATATTTTGAGATGCACATGTGGTCTGCGGCTTAACCAAAGATACACGAGGCATGCTGACAAATTACAGCGTATATTCATGACGCTCTTTGATATTTTAGCGTGTTTTATCTCGTTCCATAAACGCAAGATGTTTCAATTAGTCACGCAGTTGATCATGGGATTTTAAACAGAGTTTGTACTTTGAAATATGGTTTTGGCAAACCACATTGCTACAGAATGTAGATGAAATTTTATCTAAAAACAGAAAGCTGTTTTATTGAATTATATTACTGCTATTTTTGCATTTTAGTTTATTAGTTTATGGTCCTTTACGACAAAAATTCTAATGAAAAATATTTAAAAAAATATTCTATTCTCAAAATAGTTAATTATAATAAACATTTATAGTAAAAACTTAATTGTGCAAAAACTGCCGACCTAACAAAAAATTCAGTGGTAGATTAAAAATGTCGTTGTTCGTAGCCCCTGAACTAATTGCCATGAGCTTATTTTAGTATTTATGAATTAGCTTGAACTATATGAAAGCACGCATTTATTGTAACTAATTATATTTTGCTTCTTTTATGCATTTTAATGCAAAAATAAATTATTAAAATCAAAATAATAAATATCATAATAAAGAATACATTTAATTTCTTGAACTTCAGAAAGAATTTCCACCCTTAAGCGGTAAAAATCGTCTTGACAAAAGTGCATTTAACCTATCCGAAATTGTTTCCTAGTAATAACACTGTGGTCAAAGAACAGTATAATTATGTGTCCGCCTCTACAACCTACCCTATTTCAAATACAGAGTAGATTAATAGGAAGAAATTTATAACCACTTGGGTTTCGTATTTTAGCTTGTTGCTGTATTTCTTGGCAGGATTTAATCTAAATAACAACTTCAAAAGAGAGTAAAAAGCATATTAAGGAAGAATTCGCAGCCTTAATTCATAAGAAGTAAGCAGTTTTTTGTGAAAATATTTACATTTTGCAACACAAAGCACAAGAATTAACCGAGGAATAAACGAATTAAGAAAATAATACTGTTGAAACTCCGCATAGAAAGTAAATTCATTAGTTTATTTTGTGTACGCAACATAAATACCTATCGTTCGTAAAAGTTTAAAAATAAACAGACGAGCAATATAAATGTTTGTGAAAATAAATTCTTCTGATCGCAGTAAACTACCGTAAGGAAAAAAAGTATAAATAACAAATCCTAAAAACAGGCCAGGCTCATTTGTTTTCCGTGACAAATTAGCTAGTGTGGGTGCTAACTTTAATTTTTTTGGTTGTCATTATTACTCCAATTTAAAAACAAATTAATATTGTCGAAAACATATGTGTGACAACAAAAAATGCGGAGAGATTAAACTGCATTACAAGACGTGATATATTGGTTCGGTATGTTTAATTTTAGTTAGACAATTTTTATTTTTACACTCACAGTAAAGAACTCTACTGTTGGCTACAGATAGACTTGACAGCATGTGCTTTATATTAAAGGTTTTGGTTTTAAGGTTTTTTCTACAAATGCTAGCAGTTTTCGCAAAGCAAAGATTGTATTTGCTGGGCAAACTCCCCTCGTTAAAACTGCAGGGAAGTCCGGCAAATTAGGAGAGTATCAACGGCTTAACTAAAGACTGCCGATATCAGGGATTGTACAATCCCTGGGGATAAGGGAATATCATAGGGCGCAACTAATCCCCTGCAACCAAACAGTCGACGTTAGACAATAAGAACTAATTGCTGCTGGGTGCAATAAAACAGACATGTAGCTACAACGGCATTTCCTACAAAACTATTTAACAATTTTAATTATTGATGCTTAATTTTTCTCCCTTCAAAATCTTCTTATTTTATAAATAGTTGCACTACACAACCGTTAATACGGTGTGATGGTTGACTCAGATTAGACGCTTCGTTGAAAATCTATAACGACGACAAATAATTGGAGAGCTTTAGACATGTCCCTCGAGACGACCGCAAATTGATGTCCACTCTTGACATATCCTACAAGGATCGCCAAGGATTTTCTGTGCTTAGAATACGGAAGATGCATTCAACATAATATATCTCAAATTCTATTATCCTGCCAAAGTAAAAATCATTATTTCATCAAAAACCGTCTTGTTTGATATAACAAAATAATTTTTAAACGAGACAAAAGCATCTACGAGAATATGAGCAATCTAAAACTATCCTGGTATTGAAAATCTAAAATATAATCTTATTTTATTTCTTAAACGTTTTCACGTATTTACAGGTGTTCTGATGTTCCAGCAGCATGTTACTACAACAAAATAGATAGAAAATAGAGCTACAAGTATTCTCATTTTCTTTAACCTCAACCAAACATTTGGCTAGTTGATTCAACCAGTCAGTCACATACAAATTAAAGTTTCGCGTGGAAAAAGAGCACTCTCGCTGCCCTAGAATGAGGACGAGAACAAAGATTTGAACCCACTGCTGCTTTTCCTATTCCCTGATTTAAACTATTATACTACTTTCCGTTGTAGAAAATTCATGTGAACCGCTTCTTGTCTTTTAAATAAATTTCGAAATCGAATTTCTAGTTCAGTAAACTACTAAAAATAAACCCCCTTCAATAATAGGTTGTTTTTATTGTCAAAAAACAAAATATCGAAGGTGGTGGTGGGTGATCGGTGTATGGTACGAAGACCACGCTTGCGCAAATCGGTTATTCGACCCACATACACTACAAATGTGAGCTTTTTTTTCGAGCGCGTCTATATATATAGTAGAGCTACCCTCTCAATTCCCCTTATTTTTGGAAAAAATTAGTTGGTTTTATGATATCTGAAAAGGAAAATTTTTTCCTATTGTTATTTAACATTCATTATTGTTATTAATTTTTTCATAAACATTCATGGTTTTAACATAACAATGTTATTCTTAAAAACCTGAATGGTATTAGCAATCAGGTTTCACCAAGCGTTTCGCAACACCTTGCAAATAAATTGGCATAACGTTATCAAATTTAGAAATCAATGAAGCATTTTTGCAGCTTTCAAGAAATTACCATTGTGTTGGTCATAAAGCAAATTAGAACTACCCCTCAATAATGCAAAGTGGGTCAATTTCTTACTACTACAAATGTGATTTTTTCCTGTTTGATTAATACAAATAAAGAAGGCTGCTAATCTTAGCAACCAGATATAAACCGGCTTTTTCCATTTTTTTTGTATACTAAATAACTCACAGTAAAGAGCTGTCGAGCAAGATTTGTAACATTTATTAAAGCAAATGAACTACACTAAGAGCTGTTACTGTACTACCTAATATGATTTTTGTACATTTTATCAATAATATTGCTAATTGTGGTGTGCGATGATCTTATTCATACCGATCGCAACAGCGACCCAAGACTGTAATTTGTAGCCATCTAAACAACTGCCTACAAGGACTAAGGACAACATTTTATTACAAGTGCATAATCAGCGTGTCCGTTATCATTTTCAAGTCATAATTGTTTTAGTAGACAAAACTTCAATTTCGGCATAATTATTATTTTCCTAGAAAAGTATTATATTTTTATTTTGTGGGGGTTTGGGTTGAAATTGGCGGTAATCTGGGGCGCTACATTAATAAAAGTGGTGCTTTTCGTCAATTTTATAAATCCTTAGCTTTTACGGGTCGAAGTGCAATGTAGGGTGGTTTAGGGGTGTTGCTTTAATAAAGAGATAAAGCCGCAATGAGTAAATTAAAAACAAAACAAAAAATCGATTGTAGAAGTGACTAGAGGAGATGGTAGATGGCTTGGGTGGTACGGCTATTGGACATACGTAGAATACAAATAATACCTTCTTTTTTAGGCACATCTATATTAAAGTAAAGCGGCGCTCCCCATACCGGCTTTGAAGTCAAAATGAGCACTATTTTGAAAAAATAAAAATCGACGGTGGGGGTGATAGAGGGAGGGGAATCGTGCTTGCGAAATTGGCTTTTCGACTTGGGTAGAATACGAATCTAAGAATATTTTTGGAGCGCGTCTATATTGAAGTGGAGCACCGTCTCCAACCCCCTTGACTTGTTCTTGCAGTTATCTGGTTTTATGATGTTTGGTGTTTTCCAATTGCAAACAAAGTTTATCCGCTGAAAGCGGAAAATCTATTTTGCAAAAAATGCCAGTTGTTTTTTTTAGCAATTGTTTAATTAAATTGTTCAAGTAAACGACCAAAAGCATATCTCCTGTAAGTCCTTTCTCAATGGGAGGCTGTTCCTATGATCAATTAACATAGCGACTTTAACGTCCAAATTCCCAAAGTTTTATAAAGCAAAACATCGATGGAGGAATTCACTGGGGGTGGTAGAAAGATCGCGGTTGCGTGAATTGCCTATTCGACATACCGTTTTTTCCGGGTGGACCATCTCGCTAGTTTGCGGTCTTTTCTCAGTGTGATTACAGATCTTTTAAAGCTAAAGCTAAATTGGAATGTCTGTGTTGACGACTCTGGACTGTAAAGTGTATATAGGCGCACATACGCTCGCACGCATGAAGTCACCCACCCCAAAACTTGCGTACTTGTCAAGATCTCAACTTTTTGACGATAAAAATATCTTCCTCTAGCTAGACTCCGTGTAGCGAGGAAGGTAAATACAGTGCGCGTGATCTGTAGAAATAGAGCACACTAACCAGATTTGATTAATTTTTTCAAGATATTTTAATGTACCTGATATATTTTCGGGATAATAATAATTACATATGTACTTATTCGGTATAATTTTCTACCATAAGTTCCAAATTGTGGTTACTTGTATTTTATAATCAAAGTCTTGGAGTAACGGATAAAGTATAAGAAAAATCCAGCTTGCTTCTCAAATAAATAATCGAAAATTGACTTGTTTATCTGTGGCGAGTAAGTGTTGGCAGTACACTTATACATATCAGTATTGTTTTAATATCGACAATATCGATATCAAGAAATATCGAATATCGATATATCAATATATCTCAATGCATCGATATGTCGGTATATCAATATTTGATATTAAAATTATATTGCTATGTATCTATACCTTGCCATAAATATCGGTATAGTTTTGATATCGAATACCGATATGCAACTTTTAATATCGCCAACCGCTAGTTCCGAGTCGTCTAATAGAACTCTAGTTGGCACAGAAATATACCCAATGTAAGAAATTTCATCTATGGTCATTAGGTGATAGTTTTCTTAAAAATACCGATTGGGTTATACAACTAATAGTAATAAATTTAGCGGCCCATCGACAAACGACCGTTAGTACAAATTGTATGAACATCACAATAAGCGACGCAATAAAACCACCCCATTCTGTGTACGACGAGCTATCGATATAGTAAATCTAGATCTCTTCCATCTGTCCCAACTTTTAATGGCGAGGGGCCTCCACTACTACAACCCACATATTTACGCCTCCACTACATAAAGTTTATATTCCCTTGTAGAGTTGACCGCTTATGCATACATGTTTGGGTTATTGTGGGTCTTCACGCTCATAGGTACCTCATATTCAGTGACAAATCGAACTCTCGGGCCGGCGAGCCTCGCTCTATTTGTCGGAGTAGCCCGGCCGATCTAAATTACAACTTGCGCTTACTTTCCTTCAGTTGTGCAGGCCATACGACTAATATTTAATAGTAAGAAAAACTATATTTAGCAAATATTAAAGTAGTATACTAACGCGATAAGCAAATGCTTTTATGCACAAACAGAATGATTAAAACCCACTAGTGTTAATTGCGCGACATCCTTACATATGTGTTGTATATTAAAAGTATAAACATTGGAACAGGTTATGCAGGTTACTTTATACACGTAGACCTAATAACTAATACAAATAGTGGCGCCTACCGTTGCGTTTGCTTATAGGAGCTATTATTGGTTTCCGAAGAGAACGTCCTTAAAAAAAGTCGCAGTACACATTTACTGGGAATAACATGACGGGAAGAAAATACCCGCCGAAAATAATCGTTTGAAAAAGCTCCGGTAAAACATCATCTAGAAAGAACATTCCTCGGGAAAAACAAACCCGTTACATTAGTTTTCCGGAGAAAACAACCACCACTAAAACGTTTCCTAAACAAAAGCACGTGTATTATCTTGCTAGTGCATCACTTTTAGTGTAATTAAAAAAATGCATTTCTTAAAAAGGATACGGGTATGAAGTTACTAAAGAAATATCGGAGGAATAGCTTACGGGTTGTGCTAAATCATCATTAGGATTCCTAGAAAAGAAAGCGAGAGAACACATGTTTTATTTAAAAGTATGATTAAGTTCTAAAAAAACGTCGATGTTGGCAAAAGTGTATTATTTATTAATTGAAGTCAGTACAGGAAATTTTTAACTGTGTAAAATAATAATTAACCTAAAATGGATCATAAATTCTACGGTCGCCTTAATTTTTCCGCTGCTCTTGTGCGATACACAACTTGCACACCTGGTTCGCGACTCTGTTGAGTACCCCTGAGAATATTTATTACCGAAAGCAAGAATGAACCAACTTTCGTTTTTGTTCCCGTATGCGAGAACGAGAGCGAGAGTAATCCTCTTGGGTATTTTGAGAAAGAAAAACTCTAATCTATATATTAAATTAGTAACTGTCTCACCATAACATGTCGACGATCATTTGTATCTTCGCAAAGTTTATCAGTAATAAATTGCATGAATGTCCAGTGTTTTGGAAATAATATAAAAAAATAAACAACATTGTACAAGAGTGGAATCGTGTGCTTGAAGATGTTAGCGTAATGTATGCAAATAACTACAGTTCACTGATTTTCCTATTTGGAGACATAACAAACGCTAAAATGAATTAAAAGTAAGCAATTGAACCCGCAACTTTCATTCATCGCTGTCGGCGCGTTTATATTTGTGGTGAAAACGTCCCTGAAAAAAGGTCCACGACAAAAACGTTGGAAAAGTTATTGATAGAGAATACACACGCCAAAATCGTATGAAGAAGACTGGGGTAAGAACAAACAACCCCAGTGAAATTATATCTCGAAGAAAACAACCAGCAAAATATCCCCTAAACAGAAGTAGGTGTATATTCATGCAAGTGGATCACTGTATAGTGTATAAAAGTTTAATTAACATTTTTTCTGCTGTTTTGAAGGAATTTTTATGGGGCTCTGAAAGGACTTTTTCGCGGGATGTTTATCCCGTCGATTTTACGAAGATTTTTTTTTCTTAACAATTTTACGGATTTTTTAAGGCTTTTTAGAGGGGCTGTTTTTTGGGCTTTCTTTCGTTTTTTCGCAGGATTCTCTTCCCGGGAGCAGCTGCTAATCCCGAGACTGACTCAGCGGAGGAAAAATTTAGAATTACAAAAAAAACGGGAGGCGTAGCCCACGACCTCTGCTAGTATAAATTAAATAATGTGAAATCGAGACGAGACTTGTTATATCTTAAACAATATTAATGATGATGCAGTTTTGTAATTTTTCAGTGTTTTGAACTTTCATCCCAATTTTCATAATTCAGTTTACACCTACGTGAGAGATCCTTCAGGTTAAAGAAATTTAAATGAAATACGATTTCCGAAACTAATGTAAACACATCATTAAAATTATTATTAGGTACTATAACCTCTGACATTGAAAATGTAAGCAATTTGTATGAGATTCGAGTAATATGGCGTATTATGTTCTAGATTACTAATTTTAAAGCAAAAGTCAGCAGAACGAGTAATATGTTAGCGTTCATTTGCAGAAAATAAAGTAGTCGTTAATTCATGCTTATACACAAGGTTTTGCTCGGTTGTCGAATGGGTTGCATACAATTTTGTGTAAGGAGATTTACAGAAACACATCTGTTTGCAAAAGAACACAAATAATTCAAACACATGTTTGAAAAAACAATTTAAGTTTTTATTTGACTGCAACAATCTAGGCAGTGGATGACAGACTTCAGTTACTCAGGCTCCTACTTAAATAGCCCAGTGTTTGTAAATATAAAATAGGACTAATTCACCTTCTAATGAAACATATGTTATGTTTGCGAGTTGTACTTCAACTAAAATGATATTCGTTACACTTATGTGAAAATTTATAAAATAATTACTGCTTTGTGGGAAGAAAATTAATAATAAACTGTTATAATATAAAAACAATCGTCTAGATTCTCAATAATGTCCACAAATGTAAGGTGTAACGTATCGTGCAGGTGCAGGTTTAACATTTTGCATTATTTTCATAATGAATCTTTTCGTATGTATAATTAATTAGTAAAAATTACACAACTGCATAGTAAATTATACGATGTTACTGACATTCTGTGCAACGGTAATTTTTGGTATTTAGCATAACATAGGTTTACAGAAATCGCTTAAAAGTTTGGACCGTTCGACGTTATCTGAGCTATTATTTATACGGGTTGGTTATTTAAATTTTAAATTTGAAAAAGTCAAAACGGCTAAAGTCAGATTCAAACACAAAACAATGTTTTGCAGTAGAAGGCTGAGAGTTTCGTTTTATATGTTTATTAGTGCAATGTTACTATTCATTGCTTGCAATTATTTATAATAAAACTGTATGATAATAAAGTTGAGCAGCAATGAGACGGCTGCCCAAAAAGCATACATTATTAAGACAGCGAAAATTAAAATCAACCGTGTACAAGTCTGAATTCAAAATAATGATACGTTGGAAATCGATTTGGTTGAAATGGAGTAAATTTTTAAAGAAATATGCGTCTTTTGTTTGTTAGTAGGTTTTGTTCCTGTTTTCTAGGTGGAATACAAATAAATGCCATATAAAACTAAACTTCATTTTACTTTAAAATAATGTTTTGTATTTTAATTTGCTTTCATACATCTTTTACTTAATGCAGTAAAATGTGTATTTCAAAAAACCACCTTATGCATTTTAATAGCGAATAGCGAAACCCGTGGTCTACGCTCCACGCTTTTTGTTTCTAAGTTAATTATAAAATGTAATAAATAAGCTGTGTCGAGTTGCAAGACAAGTACCGAATGGCTCCCGCAGTATTGTATATTTTAAATAGATAGATAGTGGAACCAGGTAGGCTATGCCTTCCGCTTGATCACTAACGCACCCTGGTACATTAGGAACGATACATTCCACACAGATCTGAACATCCCAACTGTTGCACACGAAATCCAGAGACTCGCCACCACCTACCATTACCAGCTCGCAGGGCACGAAAATGTCCTCATCGAACAGCTGTCAAACCCACCCGCAATCGCCCGCAGACTCCAGCGAAACTGGCCACGGGACCTCACCCATTAGCCTCTACAGCCATAACATACAATATCTGAGAGAATAGCGCTGGCTATATCCCCCCACATGACATGTAATATCTTACCATCTACTTATTACTCAACTCATGAGTAGATTGTAAAAATGCAATGAAATAAAAAACAAATTATTTACTGCAAAGAATTGTTTAGCGAATGAAGTAGTTAGCGTAGTGGGCTAATAGTAAATCCAGATCCCTCCTTCTGGCTCAACAATTAGTAACGACATATGCAGTAATATTCCCGACACACCTTATTATTATGTTTACGGGTTTCGATATGTATGTAACAGTCACGTGGTGTAATCGGGGCCATGATGCTGCTATACCGGCGAAATGCATGAATTACATTATTATATATCTTTTAACAAATTTTCTAGCAATTATTTGTATAGGAGAACGTGTGGCGTAGTTAACGGGTTTTGCTAGTTTTATAAATTAATTTGCGATTGCTTTAATTCTTTTAGAAGTACTACTGTGTATTTGTAAATCGTCAAAACACTTGAAACATCAACAAAGTGATAGGGTAATCTCGAGTTCACTGTATTTATTTTAATAATTCGATATGTATTTATTATATTTTATATGTAATAATAATTTTAAGTGTACTTAATATTTTGTTGTAAGATTACCCACATAGGTATGCCTTTTTTAATAAAAACAATTTTAAAGGCTTTTGTATACTGATTTCACTTGCAAATTCTGTACATAATTCTTGCATATTATGCAAAACATGGTGGATACTTTGCAAATAATAGTGCATATTTTGTATATATTTGGTGCATTTATATATGCGAATATATTGACGTTTTCTTGTGCATATAAATCCGCGCCTTGCTCGTCAGTAAACCATAAAAGTGTTCTGTACATAAGAAGTTACACAGAGTTATACGCAACTCACATTAGCATTAATTTTCAGCGTTTATACCGGCGAAATGCATGAATTACATTATTATATATCTTTTAACAAATTTTCTAGCAATTATTTGTATAGGAGAACGTGTGGCGTAGTTAACGGGTTTTGCTAGTTTTATAAATTAATTTGCGATTGCTTTAATTCTTTTAGAAGTACTACTGTGTATTTGTAAATCGTCAAAACACTTGAAACATCAACAAAGTGATAGGGTAATCTCGAGTTCACTGTATTTATTTTAATAATTCGATATGTATTTGTGAAATTTTACAAAACTATTTATTATTAAATCTTCAAAACACTATAAACAGATTATACAATTTTTGTCCTCTACGTTTTTCGGATGTAATGTTACGAATGAAACTGGTGTCATAAAAATTTGCGCTTTGGTTACTCGTTTAAAAAAAAACCTTTTGAGGCTTATAATTCGCTCTGCATCTCCCAAGACAGCAGCGGCGTGAGTGAGCGCCGGCGGAAACAGATTTTATTGAAGCAAAGATCGGCCGTGCACGCATGCACCCGAAATCTAAAACAGCCAAGATCCGCCTTTAATATGTAGATTGATTTTTTATTCTTCGTATACTATATCGGACTATGACGTGTATTTAACAAATAAAATAAATGATTAAGAAATAGAAGAAAGATGGAATTAACTCCATTGTTGATATAATTTTGCATATCACATAACACATCAGAGAGTAACTGTTCAAGTTAAAATTTTATAAAATAACTTTATTAAAAACTGCATGTTACTCGAGTTGTCCAAACTTACTTACAGTTTTGTAATTAAGTCTTCACGTTTTACAAGTTTCTACGTAGCAAGGGGTATAATTACGACCACGCGTACCTATAGTAATTACATTTGGATAATAACTACGTGCAGTGGCTTCGTAGCGTGTGGAATGCAACTTGATCAAAGTAGGCCTTGTTAACTATAGCTGCCTGTCGCACTAACGTGATTCTAATATTAGATAAAAATATCTCCTTAAATTAAAATTATTTGTTGGCTTTAAAAAGTTTATTTTACAAATAGTAGCAACTATTACATTGTATAGGAAAATCAATTCGTGGGTAGTAATAAAATATAGCGTGACATTTTTAAGGGGGAGTAAATTGACTTATCAATTACTGCCCTACTGTTATCAAAGAAATCGGCGATTAATACCTACTGTGACGTCATCAACGGCACGCTTGCACTTCCGCCTATAAATCACACCGGAAGTAAACCTACAAAGGAAACTATTCTTTTAAAAATTCAGTACAGTTTGTTTATACACGTTGAAATTAGTTTGTGAGATGCAACATATTTCAAAAATTGAATATTAAATTTATAATACTACGTTCACTATACATATTGTTCTACCATTGTCTCCCTTTTTAAGGGTCTTTGTTTCTGTAAAACTGATTATTTATTTCCTTCTAATAATAGACAATATACCTCTTCTCTTTCTCTCCAAAAACGTGATATTTATAAGCGATACAAAACAATTTCACTAAGTAATAAGTTATTACTGTCCTATAATTCTACTGTAGTATAGAACGTTATGTGATTTTAGGCATATTTTCGAATCTAAGATTTTAACGGAAATACAAGTTTTTGGGTCTAAGAAACCAAAAAAAGTGGTTGTTATAAAATGTCTATCTGTAGGTGGGTGTGTGCGTTCGTTTCCGTAAATCCCTGGAATCCCTTGACCGATTTTGATCAAATTTTAACTAAGTAGTAGTTCTTCGTTAGGTTTTTAAGCGGAACCGGAAACGGAAATTGGACGTGTTTCTTTGACTTCTTTGCAATTTTAAAAACATAGTGTTGTAATGCATTTAAAGACATATCAAATATTCTTTTTCCGCATGCTGTATCTTCAAAACGAAGGTCGCTAAGCATGTTTTGCAAAGTTCGGCTTTATTGCCCGGTTACTCAAAAGGAAGATAATCAATTGATAAAAATTATTATATCATTTAATAGCTTTTAATATAAGTATTTTGATGTGATGTCAGCTTCGGTTAATAAACTGCGTTTTGAATGCCTTCGAGTATGTGACAATTAAATACAAGAGCTGTTTACAAAATCACCGTTGATATTTCCTCCAATAATAGTCTAAATATAAAAATTTATTTTATAAGCAATTGTACGAACTTAACTGTAGCAGTTAAACGCTCATCAGCAAGGTAAAAATTTTATGCAAATTCATGTTTAATAGTTTTGTTATGCCAATAAAATGTTTCTGTTTGTATCCATATCGAATAAAATGCGACTGAATAACACTAATTTTAATTTGCATATTTTGGGGTTTTGGAGAATATTGTTAGAATAAATGCACATTTAAATATATTTTTTATATTGGCAAGAAAAACGTCAGTTTTGAAATATGAAAAAGGAGTAAATGAGAAGTACATTAGGATTTTCAATAAGTGCGTGCTGCTACTAGGATTCTTGAGCAGATGTTCCAGGTAGAATGTTATTTCCAGGTTTTGGAATTTTTACAATCTTTTCTAAGAATTATGCGATTGCGGTACTTCTTGAAAGTAGCAGATATTAGTTTCATTCTGTTTTTTGTGTCTACCACTTCGTAAGAAATAGCAAAATAGTAGCTCGTCTTGTGAGTGCTTTCTGTTCATACAAAAAAATACCAAAAGACAGCAGCTTGCCCTTATTATGGATAAAAGGTTATCCGGAACTGGTGCTACGGGAAAACAAAATATTTGCATAGCCTGCAGCAAGACGGTAAGCTATCTTTGATTTTTTTAAATATTCATATTTATTAAATATGCATGTAGGACCGAAGTAACAAAATTCCTAGATTTCATGCTATATGAAATATTAAGTAAACCGACATATTAAAACTGCTTTACCTAAAAGCAAATGTCAAAAATCACGGAACCTATAAATGCTGATCCTCGAGGACATTGTTGAAATTTCTAAACTAAAGAAAAATAAGAATTTACTTTTGATTTATGCAATGCTTTAGTGAGTGCACAAAATTAAGCAGTAATAATTTTAAGTTTTTTATTAAAATACTCTTAGGAAAAATTTATATTAACGAAATTTATATAACAACACGTAAAATTCGGAAAATGATAGAAACCAGCTATATTTACTTTTCTGTTGATGAAACTACGGATAAATGTAGACGTTATATAGCAAATTTAACTATAGGGATTTTAAATGTTAACACACTTAGTACATTTTATCTCATTAGCATAAAAAACTAGATACAACTAAAAGTGTTACTATTTCTAGATTTGTTAATGACGATTTTGCAAAGTTTTTTCAGTGGGAAACAGTTTCTACAGAAAAAATAATATTAATGCTATCTGATGCTGTATCGTATATGATAAAAGCAGAGCGAAATTGAAATATTTTTTGAATCAAATTTAAGCCGTACAACTTGTTTGGCTCATGGTGCAAATAGAGTTACAGGAGGAATTAGGAATTATTTTTCCATTGTAAACAATTAATATTTAATGTAAAAAAGATATTCATAAAAGCGCCCCTGAGAATGCAATTATTTAAAGAAAAATTGCCAAATATACGACTGCCTCCTAAACCAGTGCTTACCAGATGGGGTACATGGATGCATGCTGCTCTTTATTACTCAGGTAATTTAGAAAATTCTGAGAATTTTATCTTAAATTTTGAAGACTGTTTAAGTTGTATTATAGATTCAAAAACTATAATAAGCATATCTCAATTTGCGAAACAATTAGCATTTATTAAAGTCAGTTATAGTTTTGTAAGTACAATTGACTCATTCAATAATAAACGAAAGAAGTCTTGCTATCCAAGTCGATAGAACTTATAAAAACGTTTGAAAAATCAATTCATCAAGTTAAATGTAATATTGGGAAAACTGTATAGCAGAAACTAGCAGACGTGTTAAATAAAACCGAAGGTTTTAAAACCCTTGTCAAGGTCAATGAGGTTCTAACTGGCAGCTTTTATGACAATGGCATGTAACTAGACCTGGACGTTATTACGAAATTTATAAATGAGCCAATCACTTTAGTTGACGTTGAAAAGAGCTTTTCCGCTTATAAAAACCTACTGTCTGATAAGAGGCAATCGTTTCATGTTGAAAATCTTGAAAAACATATTAAAATTCATTGCTGTAATACTGTACTGTAAAATATAAAGATTATGTGTACGTTTAAATTGTTATACTATAGGTACTAATGCTAGTTTTCATAAGTTGCCTTTTTTAAATAATAATTTTAAGTGTACTTAATATTTTGTTGTAAGATTCACCACATAGGAATGCCTTTTTTAATAAAAAAAAATTTAAATGCTTTTGAATACTGATTTCACTTGCAAATTCTGTACATAATGCTTGCATATTATGCAAAACATGGTGGATACATTGCAAATAATAGTGCATATTTTGTATATATTTGGTGCATTTATATATGCGAATATATTGACGTTTTCTTGTGCATATAAATCCGCACTTTGCTCGTCAGTAAACCATAAAAGTGTTCTATACATAAGAAGTTACACAGAGTTATACGCAACTCACATTAGCATTAATTTTCAGCGTTTAAAATATTTTAATTACGAATTACAGAAGCGTGTTACCGCCAATAATGCCTAGACCTAAAGCGGAAATTTTTTTAAAAGGTCCCTATTTCAAATTATCATTCAATGTTAATGATGGTTTATTACGAATCTAATAAAAATAATTTAGGGACAACGTGCTAGTATTTTTGCCCTAAAATGAAGCAATAAAGTACAATAAATTTGTAATGTTCGTATATTTTGATATAAAATAAAACTAAATATGCAATTACCTGATAATGATTTTAAGTTTCATATTTAGGTCAAACTAATTCTTAATGAGCAAGAGAGGTTTCTATTTAGTGCTAATTATTTAAAAACCTAGGCACGGAAAATCTTGAATACGCCACAGCGTAATTACTAATTAGTAACTAAAAGCTAGATTGTTACTTGACCAAACCAATGTTCAACATATAGGAACTGGAAGAATCACTAATATGGTCACTATCTAATTAATTTAATAATGCTGAAGTGAAAGTAGTGCTAAAAAATCCGTTTTCAACGACGCTTCCGTTTTCTGAACTCCTGGTACCACGACGAGCTCAAACACTTGCCGACCACGTGTTTATCATTCTTTGAATTCATTCCTGAATTACTTCACTTAAACAGATATCTCTAATTTTGTATTTGCTTATAGAAAACTTCTTTATTCGCTTTAAAAATGATTTCTGTACATTTAATGTAGAAAATTTTAGTATAGCAGTTATAGATGATTATGTTTTAGCTCCTACCTGCTAGAGTGCGCTGTAAACAAAAATTTGTGCGGAAGAAAAGAAGTAACATTGGAATGTGCTACTACCTCTTGTAACTGCTGTGTTCCTAACCATCGGAGTACCTTTAACACTGCCGATCGACCACGTGCTTGCTGGTCTAAAAACTAAACAAAAAACAAACGTGCACAGTCACTACCAAGACCGGAAAACTTTTCTTATCATATTTATTTCCAACAGATAATTTGCATTTGAGCAACCACCTGAAACTTAATTTGATTGTTGGACTATTTCATACGCAAAGTGACAGCGAGATTTAATTCTAGACGGTATAATATAACGGTTTATCATACTTTTTACAGCCCGGTACATTACTTTTAATCAAATGCCATAAATTTTAAAGTGTTTCTCGATCTGAATGCATTAACGGAGGAGAAAAACAAACAAATATGGCAATAACACAGAGAACGCAGCAAGAAACGGTTTCCGTCGGAAAACAAGGAGAAGATGCGACTCGTCGCCTAAATATTAATAACTCCATAATCGTATTTTACGGTCACTCTATACTTATGTAAGCAGGACACGAATGCCTTCATTATACGAGTTACGTTTACCTATGAATTAGGTTTCTGTCCTCCCCGTGTCTCCAAATTTTGGCTGAAGAATTTCATTATCTAATCTTATCGTGCCTAACTTATCTTTTTACGTGAAAATGAAATAACCAATTGTGTTCCTTCATTACCGTACGCGTGCGGGTGAAACTTTTTGATTTCGAACTATATACCTGCTTCAAATATAAAAGAGTTATATAAGTCATAGTTTTCATAGTTATTACCTAGTTGAGCATGTCTATTCTTAGAGTAACCGCTAGGGGTAGCATGTATGATAAAATACTAGCGAAAATACCAGTGGCGTTCCGTGCGTTTAAAATTTGGGTAGGCAATGGCAAATAATTTAAAATTAAGAATAAAAAACTAAGATATTCTTTATTTCAAAAATCGCTATCCTTGTCAAATATCAACAAACAACTAAAAACATACGTATCTTTTAAAAATTGATACACCAGACTTTCCGTCTTCGCTGCAAACTGGCAAACTACGTATAAAACAAATACAAACTTGTTTGGTGTCATATAACCTATTTTGTACGCTGCGTCTGATTGCGGCTGACTGATAGACATGTCAAAATTATAGCAGTGTTGCCAAATCAAAGATTTAAATATCACCTATCAGATAAAAAAAATTCTATTTGACCAATTGTTTTCAATAAAGCCGCTCCCCGCCTTGCATTAAAACATTAACAATACAAAAAAATAGCTCTATTAGAAGCACAAGTATTATTCGAGTTATGTGTATTATAATTTACTTCTTCTGATTAAGTACCGTATAAACAATAGTTATGGTGGTAAACAATTATTGTGTAATGGTGAGGACTAATGCCTCAAGAAGACCCAAAAGTCAAGAATTCATATAAATCTACAGATTCGGCTACTCATGGCTATTGTAATACGTCCGGCAGGTTATTATATGAAGAAATTACCGATTTCTAACAGTATTAAAATAATCCTGGATTCCCCAGTGGCGGAATAAGGTCATTTTAGGCCCCAGGCGCCAGTGTATTGAGATCCCTACGTATTGCGCAAGAGGACCTACTAAAAACTGAGATGAACTGATGGTCTGCATCACTGCATTATCTCACCAATGCATTATAAGCGCAGCAAGCTCTGTGCGTAGACCGCAGACGAATGTCGCTACTCGGTACAAACACTAAATTACACTAAAAGCTTAGGAAATTCACAAACATTTAAGAACTGTACCGTTAATGAATGAGCAAATTGATCTCTTAAATTCCCCTCTATTGGATATTTTGGAATAAGAAATCAAGTCATCTGCAGACGATTACAAAGATCAAGTCACCAAGTTCTATTGCTATAACAACACTAACTGTTTACTTTCTATAACTTTTGACAATGGCATGTAAACATGCCGAAATACGTATAAGGTTAAAATAAATAAATATTTTTAAAGTAATTAAGTATTTTATAAATTATGATTTGTTTTAAGTAACTAACAATAAAAACCTTGAAAATAAAAAATGAGTTATTGCTTTATTTGTTTTGAGGCCCCTCCAAGGCTCAGGTGAGCGTCTTGTACGCCTGTGCGGTAATCCACCATTAATAGTCCCACTGGGATTTTCATCCCAGTATTCAAAATAGTTGGCAGATAACCAAATTTCGCTATTTGTGAAATAATTTAATTATTGAGTTATGATAAACAAACGCACTTTTAAAATTTTCATTATTGGGCTACGAAATATAGATTTTTTAGTTTTTTGCTATGATTGAAAAATCACCAGAATTTTGCGTTTTTGCAAGAATTTTAACCAATCACCACACTATTTTTCAAAATTATCAGGTCTGGTGGTTTTTCGCCAGACTTAGCAACACTGAACTACAAGAACAGGCGCGTCTAGCCGCCTATTCGGTGGTATTTCGGAACCTATTTCTTTGCATCTGACCATTGTTCCACTTTACCAAAGTAGGTATTACGAATAACAGATTGGTTGATTGTTTCGTGGCTGGGTATCACTTGAAGCGAAATGCTTCGACTTTCCGTATGCAAGACAGTGTTTAGAGACAACGGTCTATTTCTAATGTTACGCGGTGGTTTTCAAGTGTAAAAACTGCGTGTATAAGTTTTATTTTATTAATTCTTAGAATTTGAATTTTTTCTATTTGAAAAATTATAGGTAGGCTTCGTCTACCCTGCCTAATAAGGCCACTGGAAACTGGAAGTTTAAAAAATGGTACATAAACTCAGGGTTAGACTGGGGTTTCAAATTGGTGCGGACCAACAGTGACCCGCTACATATAACTTGAAACTATTTTTGGAATTGCAGTGTATTATAGCGTTACGGTACCGGAACCTACAAAGTGAGCATAAAAGGTCAAGAGCCACGTGACCACGTAAGATAGGCAACCCATTGTACAGAAGTGGCTACCCTGCTTCAGGAAACTTAGATCTGACAGTTGTAGCAATTACCGTTGGCGTAGCACATACAAATTGGGATACAGAAAACATATTTTCATAAAAAATTGAATTTGGTACGTCACAATTTAAAAAAACTCTGTAAAAACATTTAATAAAGCAAAAGTAAACGATAGGATGTATTTAAGAATATTATTGTAGAAAAACATATTTGATTTATAAATTATAATAGCTGCTCAAAGTGAGTGCCATTGCGTAAAAACAAATGCACTCTTCTCCTCATGTTATTAAAAGCTCTCTGTAAATCATCTCGTCTTCAATAGCCGCTTGTAGTTCTTCGAGAGTGTGTAGACGATTTTTGAACACATTATTTTTCAAATGGCCAAATAAATAAAAATCCAGAGGTGTTAGGTCTGGCCTTCTTGGAGGCCATCGTCCATGGCTAATAAGTCGATTAGCATAAAATTCTCTGAGATAATTTAAAGTACCCTGGTTTAACTCATCGTCGAGTAACTGTTCAATAAACGGTTGCAATATATTATTACGATATCTCTTTGCATTTATAGTATAGTGAAAAAATATGGGATCAATAATTCGTCGTCTTGACATAGCCACCCAAACATCAATTTTGATTGGGTGCAAACTTGTTTCAACGTAAGTATGTGGATTTGAATGAAACCACGCTTCGTCAGACATAAAGTAGAGATGCAACACATCGTCATTATTCAAGTTCTCCATAAACCATTGGCAATACACGTGGTTATTAGCTTTTTATGCTCGCTCTGTATATCCCGTTACGGTAAAACAATTTCATTGGTCAGTCGGATTTGGGCGTTACTTACCGTAATTCAAATTGAGTTAAGGTATTGTAAAGGACGTTAGTTTATGTTTCTTTTATATATGTATGCGTCAGTTACCTTACCTACAATTCTCGTTTTGGTCCTAATCTAAAGAAGTCTTTAGTGCGAGTTTCCATAGTAATCTTTTTTTGCACCTTCACTGATATTGTGCGTGAAAATGCTATATGCAGTGGCGTAGCGAAAGGGTGGCATTAGAGGCAAAATTCCACGGGTGCAGAGCTTGTGCGGATCCTGAGGCTCTAAACGCAAAATTTAAGATATTTTTAGTAAAAAAAAAAATATATGGGCTACGCGTTAAAATGAGACAATGTATGGTTTAAGTACTGTAGCTTGTGACGTGCTTTGGCTGTGCTGCTTGCTGTTTTGCAAAATCGATTTTCGGCCTTTGGCGTATAAGTAGCTATTGCAATTACAATATACTAGACATCATTGAACCTGATAACTCTAGCAACAAATAAGGGGGTGGGGAAGGGTGCTCTGCTGTAACATAGACGCACTCAAAAAAAGATCAGATTTGAATTCTACGGACGTAGAATAGTTGATCTGCGTAAGCGCGATTCTCTGCCACTTTTAGGTCACCCCCACCATCGATCTCTTGTTATTTAGACAATTTATGAATTTTTACTTCAAAATCGGTATGGACATGTTATGTGAACGTAGGACCAACCTCCCATTGAGAAAAAAACCTTAGCGTATATCGTTTTGGTCGTTTACCCGAACAGTTGCAAAAAAAAATTATATACATCTCTAATAAAGTTATTGTAAATTGATACCCACATTGCCAGTCTGTCAAAACGTACAAATTTTGTCATGTAGTTTACCGATAAAAAATGTGTTTGAATTTTAGTTTTGAAATGTTTGCAGTCAATACCACACAATGAATTATCACAAAATAGCAGACAGTGAAAACAAGTGAAAGCATTTTCTTACATGGCATTCACAATCCAAAATTATTTTGCACGAACATCGTAAAATACCACTAAATTATGATTACACAACCAACAACCGTGTTCACACTATTAAGACGTGTATGTGCGAATCCCAAAAATAAGGCGGCTATTGACATGCGCTTATCACGGACAGCTGACAGCGTAATTCTCGGAAGTTGTGGGCTCGTGACTCCGAAGTCTTTAATACGCTGATATTTCTTTTAGCTTGTGTAATATGAATTTTACCGCAATGAGCTTTCTGTTTCACTCTTATTCATTTGAAGGCCTTTTAGGCCAGCGGCTTTATTCGGTGGCGTATAGCTGAATTGGGGACTGACAGCCAAATGACCCTCGCATAGATTCGTTTAATGCGCGCGAAATACTCAAACATTCAAACGTTTTCGGATCCTGCGGCAGCTCTTTAATAAACGTTCTCGCACAGAAATCTCATACAAAAGTTAACTATAAAGTATTTTTTTTAAATATTATAGTGTATAATATGTTATGTACTCAAACAAAAAGTAATTATTTATTTTTTCTTATTCCATTTGGAGGTCAATGACTATTTGACCCAATGGGGAAACCGCCACTGCTTATAGGTATACTCCGTATAGCAAGAGGGGTAAAAGCTTTCAAGTTTCAGTAGATAAGATTTTATGTAATAACTGTGAATAATTTAAAATACAATTTCCACTTTTACAATTTTAGTAAAGAAAGTGGAAAAACTACCAACTAAATACAAAATTTTACAATTAATATAGGTATTAATAGTTCTAAAAATTCCAGACTGTATAAAACTCAGCTGGCTAAATTAGGCTCTTTTAATATTCTCAAAGCTTATTTTCTTTCGAAGAGCATTTGTAACTCTTATTATTGTTTTATTATCCCGCAGCAGTGTCTAGTATATACTTAACTATTGATAAGGCGTGACGAAATAAAAACTGGGCCTCCGTCTCTACTTGTTTTACTAAACACCGTCCATTTTTGTAATACTAATAGAATTTAATTTAATATAACAAAATCGAAGTGGGCAAGTATTACTGTATTTTTGTCTTTAAGTAGGTTTTGAGTGCTGCAAGTGAAATTTATATTTAGTAGCTACACTTGTAAATGTAGGCTATTTTCAGACCGCCAAAATTGACTGCTAAAACTTTGAGTTTTGAGTGTTTATCTTCCATACTTCAGCGTTTGCTATTAACAGGTATTATAGCGCAGTTGAAAAGTGTGCGTGTACGGTATTTTGCGGCGTGGGGGATGTAGGATAGAACCTCCTTGGGGGTGTTAGCTTTATTTTAATTATAGTTTTTTTTACGGTTTACGCGAGGTTGTTACGTAAATAAGTTATTTTTTCTTTTAAAGAATAACACAATACACAAACAAGCTACTTCGCATATGAATTAGAAATAGAAATATCGCGTGTCGTAAAATGATCTTACGGGTTTTGTAGTAATTGATATTCCTCAATCCATAATTCAGCGAAATATGTAATAAACATTACGTCATTTAATTTAATACAAAAATGCACTGTGCGGATCATATACTTTCTTATTTAACAAACGGCAATGGTTTAGGTCTATTCTGTGTCTTGACCAATATAACAATGATTTTAAGCTTAATTACTTCAAAACACAGTTTTAGCCCGAAGCCCGACTATCCCAAAGTCCGAGCTGTTCCCAAAGGATTCCACAAACTTGAGGTGTATCCTTCGTTTGACCATGTATTAGCCTGGGGTTAGTTTTGACCTGTACGGAGAAGTAAAAGTAGTCTTGATCATTCTTGCTACCAGAAATTGTAGCATCTATTTTTTACACTGAATATAATTAAGCTTACAAGAATCAATGAAAACTAACAGGAGTTTTAGAATAACCCATATTTAATTTTGCAGCTTCACTTTTCAACCTGTGTTTGCTATATGTATTTTTTGTATTCACATTTTAATCTCGATTTGGTTATTGCCAATCCCCCAAAACTGAAATGAGAAGGATTTTGAAAAGCCAGTACTTACGATCTGAATTCATTCTCAAAGCCCAGGATATAATAAGAGCACGTTATTTAAATACCAACGCTAAAATAACTGTATCGCTAATATATAGTATGATCAAAAAGTCATTGGATCGCGGTTGCTATGGAATTTGAAAGCTATCTATAGAATTATTTACTTCTAAATCTCGCTCGATTATGGCGAAGTTGGGAAATATTTCACGGAATTCATTTAAACATAAATTAGAAGAATAAACGTATACGAATAAAAAAAAAAAATAAAAAGTTACCGTTTTCACTACGATTTCCATTACGGTAATATGCTCTAATCATAAAAATTTTATGTTCTGTTTGAAACATTTTTGATTATAATCCGCTGACTTTTAAAAGTAAATGTCAAAACTAATAGAAATAAATAATTTCATAGATGATTTGTCAATTCCACAGCAACCGCTATCCAAAGACTTTTTGATCATACGTTATAATATGCTAAATAATGACATTACTAAATTGCAGCATACTCAAAAATTGAAAATTGCTAATTCTGTCTATGGTACAGTGTCTGCTAGAAGCATTTTACAAGTGTTATTAAAAGAAATGTTATGTTTAATACAAAATGCTTAATTAGGTGTCTATATACCACGAATTTGCCTTACTGTACCTAATTTGCGGCCTGTACAATGTACATAGTGCACGTTCTTAGGAACGAAAAATAGAAATTGGGGCGATTGCAGTAAATCGCCCCCTTTCAAGGCAAAATTGATCTGTTTTAATGGTACGTCAGCAGATTACTGTAACTTCGCTCACACACACATGAAAAGAAGTTTTGACTACTTTTCTAAAACTATGGAAAGTGGAAAATGCGAAAAACATATTTCCAAGAGTAACAATTATACATTTGATTAATTAATTTAAACAACCCACACACAATGTTTCAAATATGTTTTTTTGGTAATTTTGTATGTTATTATAAAGTTTTCAGAAGTCTTGAGTTAGAAGATTTATGTAATTTTGTAATAATTTAAGATGTGCTTTAATACTCTAAATCTTCGTTTTTACCTCTTTTGCTATACGGAGTAGTATAGCTAGAGGTAGGTATTGCATTCGTCTAAATTTCGGATAGTAAGGTTTTGACGGGAATACATGTTTTAGGGTCCACGAATACCTAAAACCGGATTTTTAAATTAATAATTTTCATTTTCAAAATGTAGAGTATTTAAAAATTCTCAAGTATTTTTACAATTATCATGATCTTCCACATTTTCAAGATTCAAAAACGTTTAAGCATTTTCGTTCAAAATTTTCAAAAATCTTATATTTTTAAAATTTTTAGGTTTAAAGTTGTACTTCTTCGTAATCAGCCTTTACGTCCCACTGCTGGGCACCGGCACCCTTCTCTGTCACGTACTCTCCTTAGCGCTAAGGTGGAGTACGGGGGACCTACAGTTTAACGTCGAATCCACGGCTGCCTACACCGGATTGGGGAATGTGAGTGGCGGGTTGCGGCATAGATTTTTATTGCTGCATTGCTTCGGCGGGGAATCGAACACTAGACCTTTCGCGTTAGAGACTAAGCGCCTAACCTCTGAGCTACCACCACTCATTAAAGTTGTACTACTTATAATAAATATCAGAAATTAATTAAAACTTGAAAATTCAAAACTTTTCTAAATTTTTAACATCATTGAATTTTCCATATTTCACAATTTTTAAAATTTTCTAATTTTCAGTTTGAAAATAAAATTTACGAATTGTATAAATTTAAAAGAAAATAATTTAAATATTTTCATGCTATTTTCATCTGAAAGAAGAGCTTAAAGCAAATTGAAAACTTTTTCCGAAGTTTCTAGCTTCAAAATGGCGGACGCTACAACTTTTTGGAAATCTCGACTTTGATGCCCGTTTACTATGAAAGTAATTGTCTGATCGTGATCAGCTACAACTGTTTGAGAGTCCTCTGTAGGTAGTATACGATGAAGTATGCCCACACGATTTATTTTGCACTTTCTGACCCGGTACAGCTTGCAGTAAACTACAAATTTGTTTTTCTACTAATCTCCCAATATTACTCTAACGCTTTTCAGGAATTTTTGAAAAATTTGAAATTGATTAATTATTTAGTCAAAAACGCAAATGCCGATCGTTATAAACTTTTATCAGTTAGCTAGACTATTTGAAGTACTTTATAAGGATTAGCAAGAATTTTCAACTATAAAAATTAAGAAAAAAAAAGATATTTTTCAATATCAACACCGCGGTTTTCGGCAGTTACGTTTATTTAACTACGTCTGTTAATTAGCTCTAGTTAAAATAGGTATTTTTTATTCTTTGCATATTTTAGATACCTCTTAAAATAAAGCTTTTACAGCAATTTTTGTTCTACATCCGAAGCTGAATTTGTAATTAGCTGTAGGGCGCAGCGCTTAGCTTGCTTTCGTGCAGTTAAGTCGCTGCTACTATTCGTACAGATACGATACAAAAACCAATTGACCAGGCTATTGTAAATTCAAATTCCCGGTGCTGGTTTTCTTAGAAATCTAATAGTCGGTAAACTGTACAACCTTTAATTAGAAAAAATTACACTTTTGCAAATACGGCAAGTATTAATATCTGGTATGGGAAAGTCTATTCGAAGTTAACATTTCAGCTTATTACAACAATAAAAAATTCATTGGCAGTATAATCAGTAATCACTAATTGCAAAACAGAATTTTGATTCTCTAATCGGTTTTAATAACATCTGTTCATCTCAGACAGAAAATAAATAATAATATTGATTTAAGACATAATGTAAAAAAGCTTTTAAAGGCACATTAATTATTTATTAAAATTATATGAGAAATTCTATTATTACGTCAAAAGTCCGTTCTGAAGCACACTGAGCCACTTAAATTTTAAAGGATAACTCAACTAAATTATATTTAGAAGTTAGTTAAGTAATTAGTTTTAGAATAAAAAACAAATTTTAATTTGTCGAGGATAGATGAGCGGTCCATTCGTAATTTACTTTTCCTTATGGCTCTGCAATTTGGGACTTGCATTGCTAGATCATGTCACCCTCCAGGTTCCGGTCTGATTTGTCGGGGTATTCGGCGACAAATTAGTTTCCCGTCGTCTGCTCGACGTGCTCTGTCGATACAGAAAGGGAACGACAACAGTAATATTCCGCCCTCAGCGACTATCAGGCCCTGTTTAAATCACTGATAAATAAATGAATTGCAGGAGGCCGTTATGGTGAATTGCAGGCAATAAAGTGTAATAAAGTAGCGAATAGTGTTGAATTACCCGTATATACATATAACGTGTTTAATTTATAGCGGTGCATTCTTTGCATTAACACGGTAATTAATTATTATTTTCCCACTTACTGGAAACTAATACTAGGCATATGACAGACACTAACTGACTAATGATGTGGTTTCATGACGGTTTAGTAAATTTACAAAGTAATAACGTATAATGAAGTCGATTCATAAGCAGAAAATTACAAAGCGTTGCAGAAGTGAAAACAATGAAGTATACAATTCTTATGAGGTTGTCTCCTATTTTAGTTTTGTGGTATTGTACGGATTTGATGGTAATTCCCAGAAACGAAAGAACGACGAATACGTTATAAAATCTTGAAGTTTCATCCTGTATATATTTTATTGCAACATTCAATTTTATCTTTCCGCCGAAGGGCTCAGTTTCAGCAATTTAATTATTTCAAAGTTTATTGAAAAATTTTAGATAAACATGCATTCTCAGTATTTCATCGTCCCCGAACAGCCAGTAGCAAGAAGTTGTAATATTTTTGTTGTCAATATTTACATCGCTGCATTTGAAAACTTGTCCGAGCTACTAATGGGGTCGTTTACAACTTTTTAAATCATATTTACATTGTACGGTGAAAAACAATGCCCCTGTTTTTTTTTATTTTTTAAATAAACTTAGTTTGATAAACTATAATTTGTAATTAATTAATTAACATTATTTTTAGTAAATAGTTGGTATAATAAATATGCAATAAATCTGAGAAATACATAAGTTTTTTTCTATAATTAAGAATTAGTAAGCAACCCCATCCTATCAATTAATTTTTGTCGTTTGAAAAACAGAAATATTAGCTATAAAATTCGGTTTTATTCGCGTTGTCGTATTGAAACGAATTAATTGCGTACCTATTTCTGTATTGACACAACTTGGGAATAGAGTACTTACAACATTTCAACAAAACAACAATTTTTACTACCAGAATTCTGTTATAAATTTGCCGTTCATTTGTTGGAGTTCGTTATTTGTGGGTTTTCTGTTAACGAATTTTATGCTAAACGATTTAGTTAGTGATTGAATATTTTGTTGCAAGTTATATTTCAGATTTACGTTTTGCAGTTAGTTGGAAAAACCGTTTCCGAATGTTTTCTCCGCTGAATCGGCCTGAATGAGCGCCGCTCTGAGAAATTCCTGAAATAAACCGAAGAAAACCAAAACAGTCCCGAAAAAAAACCGAAAGAAAAACCCGGAAACGGACCCACGAAAAAGCAAGAATAACCACCGTTAAATCTTCAGGAAAAATACACCTCAAAAATAATAAGCGCAACCCATGGGCTATGCCTCACGTTTTTTTAAAAATAACAGATAAGGTACATAAGTTGGTAGCGTAGCGGACCATAGACCGAATTCTTAGTATTACGAAATAGATAGAGATTGATTTAGTTCTATATAAACCCATTTTAACAAAACCCTTTGCTAAAGTGAGGGAGGAGGAAAGTTAACTACCCTAAATATTAGTGCACCTAATAATTAGGAAATTTGTAGTAATTGTCTATGTGCAATGTTATTTTTATAGAAATTTTCTGTTATTGAAAAAAAGTAGATAAAATGTGCTGTGCGAGATGCAATGTCAGCGCGATAAATACACAATAGCGACCAGCTAGAATTAAAGTAAGTAATAAAAAAAGCAATTATTCCAACATTAATGACAGCAACATAAACGTTTGCTAAATATTATCAATAAACTGAGCCGTGTTGTAGTTATAAATTTTGCCGAGATGTAAGAGTCTGTCTTCTTGATATGATGAAGCAGTTCAGGATTTAATATATAAATAGATAGATTGTAGATGTCCTGATGCTATGGTGCACTTTCTGATCGAGTAACGTGGTTTTGTAGGTTAAAGTACAGAGTAGATAAACTGACTTATTTTCTCAAGCTCAACTATCACTAAATTTTAAGGTTCAATGCCACAACAGATGTAAATATCCTTAAGGTGAAGAAGCGATTCCAGAGTAGTAGAACCCAGTACAAAGATGAGCAAGATGTTGAATTCACTAGGTTAACTCTCGCAAATGCAGTTTTTATATTTAATAAAGGAGATATTATACCATTTTAAACACCGGATAACACTGTGACTCTACTAAGGTAAACCTGATCTAAAACTATGAACTATTCCTAGATCAAAAACCATGTATTTCAACTGAAGATACTTCAATCCAACTTAAGAAGCATGCAGGATACATTCAGAATTTCGAAAAATTCGGCTATGTTTAACTACTAATCGCAAGAATGAACCCAACTAATTCAACGCTTATACAATAAGTTACAATGTATCTATAAAGAGGAAATAACTCCCACCAACCCAATTGCATAACCTTTTCTAAACAGGAACCAATAACTTCAAAATTCAAGTACTAACAGTTCCAAAATTATATTTCTAAGCAAAATTATCTTGATCAAATTTGGGGAAATGTGCAAATGATAATTTAAACTGTAACATCCTGTTAGCGTAATTTTGGTTACCTGTAATTTAGCGAGTGTTTTAATGCTGCCTAAATATTACTCGGTGAAATACGTACTGGTGAATCGTTTAGCGAGTGTTGTTCGACGAAATTTACTCAGTGATTTTATTATGGCATTACCTAGAATCCACAATCATCACTCCCTTTTGTAAGAACGTCGTGGATAAAAAAATATAAAAAAATTTTCCACAATTTATAATTTAATAATCACGAGTTACAGGTACATAATTACTTTCAAAATTAGATCGTTTGTTTTATTAAGATAATTTATTTTTTACTCCCGGTAAATATTATAATCATACCCAGAGGTATAAAATTGTGTTAGGGTACATGTATCTGCAGCCTTTTCAAAGTCACGCAACTTCCCGGAATTTTAGGTAGGTCGGAAATCATGTGAAATGCCAGGTTTGGAAAAAATATCTTAATTTGTATATATTATTGCTTCTCATGTTTGCTTGCGTGTTTGCAACAGGGCACACTGCATACCTTCACTTTATTGTTTCTAGTAGAGGTTAACGCTTTTATTATATTTTATTGCCAAAATTAAGTCATGTTTTATTAGCATATTTATAAGTTATCTACAGTAAGTTGCTACACTACTATGTATAATAGCTCCAAAAATATATATTCTGCTTTACATATATGTTTTTAAATAAAAACTATGTGATGTAGCGTTATAAAAAATACCTAACAGGCAACACTTCTCCTAGCTCAAACCAAATTAATATTCCATCGCATTTTGTTTAATTAAACTTAGAGAAATGCTATTATGAACTTATACACAGGTTAGCCATCTAAAGCTAACCTCGCGTGTATGTCTTAACTAGCCTTAGACAGAGGAATCCTAAAAATCTCCATAAAGCCAACCCTTTTTAGGCGATGTTATATACTTTTATTGTCAGCATATCTAAACATTTACAAAAGCAAACATTTTTCAATGCATTCTAATGCGTTAAAAAAATTCAATTAAATTCAGTAATTTCTGATAGTTATAGGCACTCAATTAGAACCAGCCTGAAAATGTTGTTTTAAATATCATTCTATTATTTAGGGACGACATAAACAAAGTTATTGAGACACTAACTCATATTGACCATGAGAATTAATGTTTTTGGAGTCGTTTGGATGTGTAAGGCTAAAATATTAACAGATAAGTAAAATATGCGTATTAAATAACAAATCCTTTTTATGTATCACGAACTATAAGTAGAAGGTTTTATTACGTACGTTTTGATATCCGCTAAGGGAGTTTTGACGTTTCTGGGTCAACTAATTGGATTATATTAATTAAGGATATTCATTTATTAATAATAAATAAACATAAAACACATTACAAAATATGGCAGTGAGCCAAGATTTTATTAGTAGAATACAAATACTAGCTATGGCTCAACACCAGTAGATAATTTTCTTCTTACTCTATACTCGCTATCTCATATTTTTTTTATTCTTCGCTTTTTAACGACCTATCTTTTTTACTTTCCAAGGAGGAGGCGCTGTTCATCAACAATTCAACCTCCATCATCTATTATTTTGAGGATCGACCTTGTATTTAGCTTTCTGATATTCTCTAACTTCCAAATATGCTTCTTCTGTGGAAACTGCTTAATTTTAGTTAACCTAAACTTTCCAGAGGCGTGTGTGTTTAGAAAGTTATTTGTCTACCTATTTTCCACAAAATGTTCAGTTTGAAGGCGAGAATTTGAAGACTTTTTTAAAGACCAAAAGTAATTAATCGTAACTAAATTTTGCACTTTTAGTTTATTGTCGATAATTCGAATTGTTTAAAAAACTATAGGCGGTGAAGTGAAATACTTAGGGTTATATCTAGACCGAAAACTGACTTTGGAAGAAACACGTCCAAACGAAACGCCAGCAAATTAACTTAAAATTCAGAGGGATGTCATGGTTAATGGGACGAAGATCCAAATTATCAATAGATAATAAACTTTTGTCATACAAATGTATCCTTTGGCCCATATGGACTTATGGAATACAATTATGAGGGTGTACAAAACCTTCAAACCAAAAAATATTTCAAAGGATTCAGTCTAAAATCTTACGTTCCATCACCAATGCACCATGGTACGTGTCGAACCTTACCCTACACAATGACCTGAACATTCCATTTATCACCGAGGAAGTCGAGAGACTTTCGACACTATACTTCGAACGAATTGAAGGACACGAAAATGACCTGGTATCAGAAATAATCAATCCCCCAGTGGCAGAGAGGAGACTCAGAAGACTGTGGCCTACGGACCTAAGACAATAGATGATGTGAATTAGTTAAACCTTACCTATTAGTGGTATTCTAGAGAATGGTCAATGGACGATTACTCTACTCATGTTATATTCTTGTATATAATTTACTTATTACTCTGTACTTAGGAGTAGATTGTAAATACGCAGTTAAGTTAAATAAAGAAACAAAAAAGTTTTATTTTGCAGGGAACTTTATTCCAAGCATTTTTTACAATAAATTGTGTTCATGTAAGAAACCGCCTAGTGATATGACAGTTCTTGAGTATTTCTGCCTTTTGCAATTCAAATCCAAAACGGTATGGTAAGTATAATCTTTCTAGATTTTCTTTCAGGCTCATGGGTACCACTCCTGTGGCGGAGACTATGGTGGAATATGTTTTTATAGTGGTAAGGTTTCATATTCTTTTTAATTCTAGTGAAAAATTTTTATATTTATCTATTTTGTCTGTTTCAGTCCGATGGATATTAACCGTCAGCGAGATTGGGACATCTATGATTATGGACAATTTGTTTTTTTTTGCTAAATAACACAATGTCTGGTTTGTTGTGCTGTACCGCCCGGTCAGTAATAATTTGTTTGCCTCAGTACAGTGGGTATTTCGTGTTCCCGATCACTGGATCTGGCATGTACCTATAGTATGGTGGAGCTTTTACATTCAACATATTGTGCTTTTTGGCTATCTCTAAATACACTGCCCGTCATTTGAAGTAGATCACGTATGAAAAACCATATAACTCGATAATTATAGGGTTTTAGTACCCGAAATTAGTACATACTGTTGATTTTAATATTATATAGGTATTTTATGAAACATAGATCAAATATGTTTGATTCAACAAAAGAAAAGAATTGTAAATGTCTAAGAATTGCTTTGCGTGATTTATTGTGTAGACTGTTCTGTACTTGTACCGCGAATAATTTATTGTAAGTAACAAATTGCCGTTCAAAGTTCAACATTACATTTTAAGCAATGGTTTTAAGACGGTTAGATGCATCTCAGCGCGATAGAATCATTGGTATGCTAGAAAGTGATTTACCACAAAGAAGGGTGGCCGAGCGTTTTAATGTAAGCCAAAGTGTGATCAGTTGTGCATGGAATAAGTTTTTGACAACCAGATCGTCTAACTTTCGGCATGGTGGAGGTAGACAGCGCATCACAACTGCAGAAACGACCGCTATTTGAGAACAACAGCTCGACGACACCGAACAATTGACGCCCCACGTCTAAGAAACATGCTTCAGGCAGTGGTAAATTGGCCAATTTCAGTGTCTACGATACATAGAAGACTCCACGAGGCTGGACTGAGGACAAGACGTCCTGCTCGTCATCCGAACTTATCTGCAGAACACCGACGAAATCGATTGCAGTTTGCAAGAGATCACCTACATTGGGGATTTGAGGATTGGTCACGATGCTTGTTCACCGATGAGTCTCGAATTGCTTTACATGGCGATGATGAGAGAGTACGAGTTTGGAGAGGGCTCGGAGAGCGAAATCATGAGTGCTGTATGGTGCCACGTGTTCCGTTTGGTGGCGGCTCAATAATGATATGGGGTGATGTGCGAACAGGGGGCCGTACAGGGTCTGTATTCTCGAGTTCAGGGAGTAGGAATTTGCGAGAGAAGTGGGCGGAGTTCTCTCAAAAATGATGTGCACCGTATTCTTGAAATCGAGGAGTGCTCCTATCACACAATTATTAGGAGAACTTGCTTCTCCTGCTCTGTTGTAGGAGAAGTGAACAGTTCTCACGAAAACTGACATTTTAATAAACACACACAAGGTTATACATAGCCAAACTGTGAAACATTTTAAACGGTCTAATCACATTTTTCCGTGGAGAAAAATAAATAAATAGCTACATAAGTATTTGCAATTTGCGTGTCATGGATGTATACGAAATATTAGAAGTGGTGCAAGTATTAGGCGATCTTCAAGATGCAGAAAATGAAATCGAAGAACCTCTCAGAGTATTGCTATCAAAAGAGGACGCTTTTTTGCTATCCGCTTCAAAATTTGTAAAATTCTTTCGCGTCAGTAAAGCTTTACCACGAGAAATAATGAAATGGTTAGGCCGTATGTGATAGAACTTTCAAGACGTTCAGCTTTAAGTGTTGAGACTAAGATAGGTATCTATTTTAAAGTTACAATAAATAATCGTTTTTGTACCTTCTAAACAAAATATTTTGGTGTTTTAGTTTTGCTAGGTTAGCTTACTGTGAGTTTTATAATGCAGGTTTTAGTAACACTGCGGTTTTTCTTACTTCTTTGCATTATCAAATACCCAAACGCATTGAAGTCACATGCGCAGAATAACCTTTTATCAACAAATGTCAACAGTTACAGTATGTCAAAATTGATTGCACGCTATTGGTCAATTAAAGCCCGCTAAATACAAATTACTCAACGCGCATTGGCTACAGAACAGGAAATATCTGGCAACAACGTACATTTCGTTCGTTCACGGAGTGGTTGTTCAGCGAGTCCAGAATGCGGTTTTACACGACCGAGAGAATAGCGTGTGATATGAGCCTACAGTTCACACGTGGGAATGGATCACTTCTCCTGAACTCCAGAATAGACGCCAGAACTCGTGCAATTCGGGAATCAATCGGTAATAGCTAGACGTTACCTTGATAACATTATAGAGCCCACTGTAATCCCAACAGCAGCCGATATTGGGCCTAACTTCGTTTTTATAGACGATAACGCAACACCTCATAGAGCGGCGATCGTTAACGAGTACCTTCAGAACGCCAATATCATCCGTATGCTCTGGCCAGCAAATTCGCTGGATGTTAATGCAATAGAGAACGTTTGGTCTGCACTAAAATTGCAGCTACAAAAGCGTGCTCGCAGCCAAACACCTTGGATGAATTGAGTGCTGCCATTGTAGAAGAATGGAATAGGATACCTCAAGCCACAATTGATACCTGTATTGAAAGCATGCCAAGACGACGTGAAGCCCTTATCAGTGCAAGAGGTGGTCCCATACTCTATTAGTTACTCAAATGACAAGTAGGTTTTAGTTTTTAGTCGTCCTTAATGTTGTAGCATGTTAGGTACTGATTGTCTTTTTATGTGTTAACATTTCTTAGTTGTAGTATGTTTGCTCTACAATACATGTATAGAACGTTAAATACTCACTGCGTGCTTATTTATCGTAATAAAACCCTATAAATATCGAATTACATGGTTTTTCATTTGTGATCCACTTCAAATGACGGGCAGTGTATATTATTGTTGCCACTTCGTTGTGCTTTGTGGTGTACTGATTTGGTGCAGGAGAAGAGCACCCAGCTACAATATGTGCAATACACTCATTGTTATTTCGGCATAGTCTACATGTGCCATTTTCAGTTGTCTTTGCGATTGCTTTTAAGTGGTATTTGGTTGTAATAACCTGCACCTGTATCGTAGTCATTATTATTATCATTAAGTTATTAATAAGGGTTGAGGCCACAACTACACAAGACAAAATAAAGCAGGATGAAATAAGCTGAAGCACATATAATATAAGTAAAATCAGATTGAAATTTAACAATAATAAACTTAAACTGAATTACAATTTATTAAAAAAACTATCATACAGATTTTTGACCTTTCTGGGTGTATCCACTGTTACTACTTGCAAAGGCAGTGAATTTTAATCATGTGACACCTGATCAGAAAGAGGTATTGCCTGGATATTGTGTAGAAGGATGGTTTTCCTGATTTTGAAAGGATGGTCACGTAGTTTATCATCGTTGAACAATTAGTAAATATGCTAAACAGGAAAATAGTCGGCATGTAGGCCAGTTGTATGTTGTTGTTAAATAGCCTCTGAGACGACGCGATTCCAGTGAAGTAAATTCAGGATGTGAAGACGATCTCCGTACGGTGGTCTGTTTCTGTCGAAGGGTAAGCTTGTTGCTTGGCATTGCACGTTTTCTAGTAATTTTTTGTTGCGAATCAGAACTAAATACCACACACTATTTGCAAATTTAAAGATAGCTCTCACAAAGTTTTTGTATAATTTGGTGACAGTATTACTATTAACGTGGTTATTTTGCAGGTGACCTAATTTTTGGGGAAAGCACTTCTTTTCTAATTGTTGGCTTGTTCGAGGGGCAAATCACTCATGAAATCTTACCTGGAATCTTCTAAAAATATTTTTTGAATCTTTGGGTATCACTTGTAGTGTTTTAAAATCACTGGTAGTCAGTGCGACGAATTCGCGATTCCTGATTTCAGAACTCACATGCAATCACTCACAATCTATGCAGAATCATAATCTGATTTCATACGATTTTTTAAGCAAATAGCCTCTAAGGCTAGCCAATCTTCTCATTGAACATAGTGATTAGAAAGTAACATTATTGATAGAAGCTTTATAAAAATGTTTGTTCGGTCCTATACAAACTCGTACTTTTGTCTCTACGCAAACATTGTAGTGCAGTAAGAAAAGGATGCATGATTATGTTCCCCACAATATTAGTAATTACATAATCCCCTAACTTAATCGAATCACAAAGTGGCTGCACCGTTTCGCCTTTCCACAGGCATTAGCATGAAACAAATCCAGTTATCCGCCGGAGACGCAAATAATCGAAATGTTATCAACTTATTCAGATTATCAAGAGATATCGTTTTGATTTGAATACATGCATAAGGAATGAAAGCCTAGGGGAAAGGAGCTAGTCATATTACGTTGAGTTAAAAGTTTTAAAAATAAATCACGTTTTTACTAGTATTTTGAATAATGGCCTATCTACCATCTCAATCCTTAGAAGCTTGTAGTAGAAAACTAGGACTGATATAATTTATCCACCGAACAGATCGATTTTAAGAATTTGTGGAGTTAAGATCAATATATTTTCATGCTTTGTTTTGCTGTTGTGGATATATCCGTGAAGCAACAAATGTGAACTGTCGCTAATTAGGACATAGAAGGTTTTTGTGGCAACGCAACGGTGGAATACAAAACAATTACCTTTAGAAAACTACTGATGTAGCTGTTAATGTAGTATTCCAAAATAGTATCTACTTGCCTATTCGAAAACTTAATATACCTAATAAATTAAATTACTAAACTGATAAATTGCAATAATAATATGCATCATTATAGCTATGAAAATATAAAAAAAAACCTTGTTAGGAAAACACTAATATATAATATAGTATTAAATATTTGTTTTACGTTTTTCAGATAAGTGCTTTATATCTTAACGATATATTTTAAGAGCTCTAACTAATAAAACGTAATAATTGAAGTACTGTACATAAACAACATGTGCCTGTAAAAAAGCATCTTCAAGTAGTCGAACTATAACAAATTCAGAGTGCATTTCAAAGCAAACTCGACACGATTGTTCCATTTGGTTAGAAAATTCGCCACGAGAGGCGCGAGCGTTGTAAACCCGCGCTATTTCAATTCAATCTAAATATTACATCAAGCAGACGAATGTTTGATTATAAATTGAATTAACTAGGAAGAAATTTGGTTAATAACATTGTAGAATTTTTCCGACTTTCCTTCGCTTGCTTTTAATGCAGCGTTTTGTATGCTGAAGGAATATAGATAAACTTTCCTTATGCAAATAAGAAACTGAATTTTGACAATTCTTAAAATTATCTACACATTCATTCTATTGTTTCCTCTACAGTAGGTTTATAGTGTTAAGACTGTTATTAATAAATAAAAATTCTTGTTGAAAACGTTACTCGTCGAATGCACAGAACCTATGTGCCGTTAGAGAGACACACAGACAGCATAACTTGGCACTTTGTGACAGGATAAAATTGAAATTGCCATTTTATTGGCTCCGAGACGCTCTTTAATAAATAACCGCAATTGCCGGATCGAATTGCAATTTTCTATTTAAAGAACTCAGCTATTTTTAATTCCATCATATTTTTGAGTATCAGCCAATATTGATACAAGTTAATCCCAAACTTAATACATACAGGGTGGGTTACGATCTCGGTTATGTAAAGAGATTAGAGAAAGGTTGTTGGATTCAGACAAAGAAACTTGACGCTCTTTATTTATCTTGATATTCTCTTAACAAACGGCAAAAAGCTAAAACTTTGAATTGTTGGTTTTTCCTTTCGTGCATTCGTCATTTCTTCTACATATTTTTCTTTCACACATTATTAGACCACTTTTGTTGATTGTTGATTTTTTTCTTATAGGCAAGCTTTTAATTTTTTATATTTAAATTGGGTTTTTAGGAATTTATAAATAAATTAAATGACGTGAACTTTCCATGACACTAATGAAATTCATATTTTTTTAAATAAATTACCTAGAAATTTAACAAATTGCAAAATGTGGTGCCGATGATCAGAACAAAAAAAGCTATTCAAAAGTTAAAACATTAGAAATGTCGCCTATAAGGAAAACAAAAATAACGGTTATAAATCAGCAATAGTAGCCATTATATCATAAATCTATTAAAATAATTACATTTGGCATAAAAATAGTGTCTTAATTTGTCAACGAAAAACCTGTACAATAAATGACAAAAGCGAAAAACATCTCTTCAAATAATCAAGATTATAACGGCGAGATTTGAAAATTTTACATCCTTTATATCTTCGATATCAGCATAACATTATATTTGTGACGCGTTAGACAATTATGCAATTACCTTCGCTCACAGCATAATCAGATATCTAAGTCAAATGAAAAAACAAGCTGTATCCATACAGGTTAAAATTCAAGTTGGTAGAAATTAAATGAGTAAATGCTTAACGTTAATAGAAATTAAATCCTAAACTACGTCTAAGACAAAATCAAAAATTATTAGACAGCTTAAATATTATTAGTTTATTTAAAAGGTTATACTTTATACAGTTGCGTTCGCACTGATAGACACGGCAGTGGTTAGTGTATTTACACGAAGAACTTTGATTCTCTAGTACAACAAATGTATATGTATATTAAATCAGAGTTTCTCTTCCACCTCTCTCAATTTTTTGTGGAGAGGGTTCTCCGGTACTAGAACCCACATATTTACGAGTGTCTTACATAATACACAGATTCATTTGCACAGGGCGCAGTATTCTATACATATAAACTTCTTTGAACGTATACTATTTTTTTGTATAATTGGGACATGATCTGCTGATAGTCTAGTCAACGAAAAGTTGGTGAGGGAAATGGGAGGAACACAATTTTTGACTTTGGGACTTTGTTTGGACTAGTTAGGAGGTAAACATACTAAAAGTCCCCACTCCTAGGAGGTGAGCGGGGTGCAGGGGGGCACGTAGAAGGTCCCTTTTTTCGGCTTTCCGCTTATATCTCGGAAACTATGCGTCCTAGCAATAAGACCATTCTATACAAAATTAAAGCTGATAAAATGTGCTACAAGATTGATTCCATTCATTTTTTCGCTATCTTGCATAGTTTTTGAGATATCCGTTATCAAAATTCGCTAATTTAAAAAAAAATTTTGCCTCACTTTTTTTTGCCTTATTTGAATAGCTAACTCTTCAGCCCTTCGTCCTACGAAAAAATCATAAAAAATGAAGTTGTAGAGCATTAAATTTCCTTCAAGAATATATGATATTTTACTATTTTATCTTCAACCGTTCAAAAGTTTTAACTTTATGTGTAAATTCCGAGATTTTGCAGAAAAACTTAACTTTCGTATTTTTCGTTATTACACTGCTCTAACTCTATGTATAAGCCAATATATACGTATTTATATGTATAAATAGTATGTAATATATATAAGTGGCACATAAAGAAATTATATGTATATATGTATTATATATAATATAGTTTCAGGTACATATGTAGTTCTTCAAAAGTAATATTGTTTGTTGTCGTTGAATACTATTTTCGACACCCCGAATCTAATGGAACCACTTTGAGAGCTCCATCTCTCACCCCTACACAAATACAATGACTTTATATGAAGGAAATTTTTTGATAATACTCAAAATTTACAATTTATCGAGTATCGCTGAATCTTTATTGTTATTTAGGAGCCATAATAACCCTCTACATAGGCAATAATACTGTATATTCGCTTCGCAAAGGCATTGGGGTAGGGCGATTGCAGAGTCAACATGAATTTGTACATAACTTTTTTTATTAACACATTCACTCGTAAGTGGTTTTGTTAAACTGTTACATTTCATGTAATAATATATTTACACCTTATAGTACAATTATACAGTAATAATTGTTATAAATTCCTGGCTCTTTTGGGGCGGGACGGTCCTGGCTCGTCATGGGAACTTGGTCCTGGGGTGGGTTCTGCTTCGTTTTCTTCTTCATCCGTTGAGAAAGGGGATACATCTTCGAGGATAACTGGCAGAGGATCGATGTCGAGCTCTTCATCCACATTGTCTAAGAGGGGGCCCCCATTAAGACAGTTCCCTTGGCAGTTTTGGCAGGCAGGGGAACACTTGAGAGATGCCTTTCTGCATCCGCATTTAGTGGTGGCACAATACTTTGTGCACCGACAAAAAATCATTTTTAATATTTCATCCGGTGCAGCCTGCTGCTCACTGTGCACCGGGGTTAGAAATTTGTTGGTGGTTAGCTCCCACCCATACATCTGAGGAGGTAGCTCATGTCCCAACCACATCTGGATTTGGTAATATGTCCTCAGAGAATGTTGTTTCGCTGCCCCCTCAGTCTCAGCTGGTGGGAGGCACGAGATGTCCGGTTTGATGTTGGCTACCGATTTAACGAAGGATTGGTAACGGTAAACGTTTAGAGATTTTTCTTTAGGTGGGGCCCCGTACCGCCTCAAAATACACTTTTTCCCAGCTTCCTCTATATCATCCTTGGTTGAGGAAGGGTCTGAGAAAACTGTAGCAGCTCCCTGGACGTCTGGAGACTTCAAATACAGTTTGATAAATCTCAGCTTACTCTTTCGGAAGGCTGCTGAGGTGGTATTGCACCCAGTGAAGGCGTGTAGAAATAGTATGTCCCGCAGCCTCTGGGTCTGAAGCTCCTGCGTAGAAAACAATAAAGGTTTTATGTTTCCACGTCCAGGTTTGACGAAAATTATGTCCTGGTCACCAGGTATATAATTTCTTTATGTGCCACTTATATATATTACATACTATTTATACATATAAATACGTATATATTGGCTTATACATAGAGTTAGAGCAGTGTAATAACGAAAAATACGAAAGTTTTTCTGCAAAATCTCGGAATTTACACATAAAGTTAAAATTGCTCTAACTTTTGAACGGTTGAAGATAAAAAGTAAAAATTGAAGGAAATTTAATGCTCTACAACTTCATTTTTGATGACTTCTTCGTAAGACGAAGGGCTGAAGAGTTAGCTAGTCAAATAAGGCAAAAAAATCATTCATTCTTGAATCTTACCTTCGGAACGGCTTTCAAGTTGATGGAGACTGGACCTATTCGATTCCTCCTTGTTTTGTTTAATTCCGAGAGAAGTATCCCAATGAAAATATTACATATCAAAAGTTTTATAACTTGCTAAAAATTTGGTCAGCAATTTTCGAGAAACTGGAAGTGTTGGAAGGAAAGAATGGTCTGGCACGCCAAAGACGAGAGTACCTGCTTGTATTGAAACTGTTAGACAACGAATTGCCGAGGCTTCAAAAACATCAACTAGACATTTATGCCAGCAAGTTGATGATTTAAGTTACGGTACATGCCACAGAATATTGAGACAAGGTTTGCATCTGCATCCTTACCGACTTATTTCCGTTCAGGAGGTTTTAGAACAGGATTATCCAAAAAGAGTTCAGTTTTGTCGTTGGTTTTTGGATAATCTCAATGATGAGCAGTTAAATTTAACCTTTTTTATGGACGAAGCCTGGTTTCACCTTAATGGGTATATTAATTCAAAGAATATGCGGATTTGGAGTAGCGAGAAGCCACACGTTACAATTGAAGCTCCCCTTCATCCACAGAAAATAGGAGTCTGGGTTGGAATGAGTAGTCGTAGGTTAGTTGGGCAAATATTTTTCGAAGGCCCGCTAAATGCAGCAAGGTACAGGAACGAATTATTGCAACCTTTCTTAAATTAACTTCACGATGATGAGCTACGGGATGGTTTTCTGCAACAGGATGGCGCACCAGCTCATGCAGCTGCAGATACAAGTAATTTTTTACGTGAATATTTCGATGACCGGATCATTAGTAGGAATACTGCAACACCCTGGCCTCCTCGCTCTTGTGATATTACTGTTTTGGACTTTTTTCTATGGCCCTATTTGAAAAACACAATTTTAAAGACTCCGGTTAATGATTTAAACGAACAGAAACTTAGAATTGAGGAACACTGTCAAGAAATTAACAACTCGCCTCAATTATTATAAAAAGTTTTTGAAGGTATGAGAAGACGAGTTCAAAAATGTTTGGAGGAAGAAGGCAGACATTCTCAACATTTGTTATGAACATTACATTAGTTCAGGTTTATTCATTTCTTTTACTGTTGCTCAATTAAAGATTTCTGCTCCTAAAAATGACGTTTCGTTATTATTTAATTCCAGCTGGCACAACCTAACTGAAATTGACATTATAAACATTCCCTTAATGTAGTAAAGACGTGACTTTTCATCCCGCTGAGGATGTTTTTTTTGGATCTCTCGATACATAAATATGATAACAATCACATTAAATGAATGAAATAACCGTAATTTAAAATAACGTATTAATAGATTCTTACAGACGTTTACCAAGACGCAATTGTAAAAAATGTTTTCACTGAACCCGCATTTTTATGTTATCCCAAATTAATAATATGACCGCATGCTGCTGACATTTATAAACAGCAATGAGTTGAAACAGTACAAAAAATCAAGTCACGTGTGAAAGAAACAGATGGACGTACATGTAACTGCTGATTTAGTAGACATGATTTTCACCTATTTACAAAATTATTACATGTGACAAACTATAATGTCAATACACGTTTGAAATGCACACCTACTACAGTTTACATTACATTATCATTTTCTGTCATATATGTGAATTATGTCACTATAAAACTGAAACAAACCGTTTACAAAATTAAGAAAATTAATAGTTGCTAGAGTAGCCATCACTTTGACAACTAAAAACAATTATAGTTGATAATCATAATTATTGTTAGGTTTGATAATTCTGAATAATTATTGGTAAACAAAACAAAGTATTAATTATTGTTGTCATAACAATGATTGTTTTTGTTGCCCTAGCCGCTGCTGTTTAATTTCTCAAGCGGTTTTAGTAATTTTTATGGAAAATGGTTGAAATATTGACAAAAGTAAATTATGCATTAAATGCAGTATTTAATGCTGAACAAACCCTAATTAGAGCAGCCGATATTTGCAATAGTTTAATTTTACATTGTAAGAATCCTATAACGCAAACCCAAAGCAACACTGTCTATAACTACAGCAATGAGTTGAATCGGTAATTAAACTAATAAACAACGAGATGCACATTATATGCAACTTCATTGATTTCCACTTATTCGAAAAATTATTGCATACGTCAAATTACGTCAATATATGAATGACATGAAATGAAATTCAGTTAAGTTAAGTTACACATGCATATGTATTTCTTTATTTCACACGAGATTTAGTTTTATTTACTGATTACTGATAGGTAATATACCATGCTATCTATTACAGTACTGTTTCTGGGTCTTTTATCAACCTTTACAACTGATAATGAAACTTTAATTGTCACACACGAAAAAGGAGATAACTTGGATTAACAAGTTACTGCCCAATTAGTCTTGTTTATACAGAGTGTTAATGAATTGTAGGGACAAACTTTTAGGGCTTGGAAAACACAACAAAGCAAACAACTTTTGTTAATAAATGTCTGGTCAAAAGTGTTTCCTTTCAGGATAGAGCTTCTCAAAGATTCTTTAAGAAGCGCCTAAATGTAGGCAACTCAATTTACTAAATTAATACAGGATAAATAAATAAATTTCAATTATTAAACAAATTGCATACAGTAATGGTTATAATACTAAACTTATTGATACATTAACTTAAAAAAAAGATTATAAATTAGCCATTCAAAAAATGTATCCGAATACCCTAACTTCGTTCGATACAATTAAATATGCTTCGATCCCATATTTTAGTGACAAATCAGAAAAAATTGCTAAAATTATAAACAAAACAAATAAATATAAAGTAAGCTTTAAAACAACTAGAAACATCTTAAACACTTTGTTTAATGCAAAATCAAAAACAGACGATTTGCTAAAAACAGGCATTTACAAATTAAATTGTTCGCATTGTAATTCGGTTGATATAGGCCAGACAATTAGAAATTTTGGTATTAGGTATAAAGAACACGTACGTTGTTACAAATACAAACATCCACATAAATCCAATTACGCCAAACACTTACTAGAACACAATCATTGAATGACATCTAATAACACTATAAAATGTTTACACATTTGTGATGATAAACGTAAATTAGATGTACTAGAAACTTTTGAAATTCACAAACATTTAAAAACTGTACCGTTAATGAATGAGCAAATTGATCTCTGAAATTCTCATCTACTGGACATTTTGGAATAAGAGTCAAGTCAAGTCATCTGCAGACGATTACCGAGATCAAGTCACCAAGTTCTATTGCTATAACAACACTAACTGTTTACTTTTTCATATAACCTATGACGTATATACTGCAATGATATGCGTGTGCATCTACTTACTAGAAAACTATTTCCTAAATGCCCGCAATTCACCCAATTCTAAATTATATTTTCTATGAGACTCTTTATTAACTTTCTCAGGGTCGTTATTTAGCTTGTAAGACAAGTTATTAATAAATAAATTTGAGATAGGATAAACACAAAACAATATCAACGTTACAAAAAAAAAGGTTTTATTAAATAAATCAATTTTCTAATGAAATTTGCGAAAAATCAAATAAATTTTACTAAATAGTATCGTCCTCTACAAAGAGAACACTTATCTTTACGTCTCCTTATTGGGATATCCCTCACTCGAGCAAACGATGAATGTCGAAACTTTTACTTTACTAGTCTGCTGGTTCCTCAAGTAACCACAAACACTCGCCTTTAATTTGAATCCTGCTCTGGACTGTTTTATATTATTTTAAACTTGGTTTCACCACCATCACAACTGGAAAAACTTTCTGGATCGCTTTATACTTGTTATTCTTCTGGACTTTTTACAATTCGTAGGTAATTAGTTGTATTTTCTTCTTTTATATTCACAATAACTTTTACATTACTTTTAAACTCGTTTTTCTCCTTTATTCATCCAGAGGATATAAAATTCTCTGTCTTTGTTTAGAAAGACGAGTCGTACTAACTAAACAAATTTTCCATTCTTTCGTCTTCTTCTTGATTCCCATTTTTTTGACCAAACAAATAGATCTCATGACAATGAGTATTCTTTTATACGTTTGTGACATTGACACTGACATCCGTAATGACATTAATCGATGCACAAAACAAGTAAGTCTAAAACTTCTTATAAATTAAACCTTTTGAACAATTCTTCTTCTTCTTCTTCGTCTTTAATTAAGCATTGTAGCCTGTGATTCTACACGCTTATTATGGTCCTTCGCCTGATGTTGATATCCAACTTTCTCTCCACCTTTTTGGAGGTCGCCCCGGATTACGTCTTCCTGGTGGTTGTAAGTCACGTGCTATTCGAATAAGTCGATTATTTTCAGTTCTGTCTACGTGGCTATTCCATTCCCTTTTTCTGTATTTTGTGAATTTCACAATATCGTCTATATTGCATTGCTGTCTTACATTTTCATTGCGTATATGGTCTAATCTTGTTTTCCCGATGATTGTTCTCAAGGTGCCCATTTCGGCTGTTCTCAAAAGTTGTTTTGTTTTAGTAGTTTCAGCGCGGGTTTCAGCTCCGTATGTCATTATGGGTCTTACTATCGCTTTATACAATTTCACTTTGCTGTCTATTGTCATATATTTATTTCTCCATATAACATCTCTTAAACACCCAGATATTCTTGAACCCTGCATGACCTGTTGTTTCACTTCTTGGTTTGCCTTTCGATCACTTGTGATGAGAACTCCCAGATATTTAAAAGACATAACCTGCTCGTTCATGTTTCTTTCCAGTTCCAGCTTACATCTTATGGGCTCCTTTGATATTGTCATGGATTTAGTTTTGTCTATTGAAACTATCATGTTGTAGGTTTTAGCAACGGTAGCGAACTGATGAAACATGTATTGTAGGTTATCTTCCGTATCTGCGATTAACACCGCGTCGTCAGCGTAGCACACAATGCTTATGTTTTTATTTCCTAGTTGATAGCCCGGTAGTTTCTTGACTTTCTGTATTATTTTATCCATAATTACATTGAATAACATAGGGCTCTGTGAGTCACCTTGTCTAATTCCTAGAGGTGTTTCTATATCTTCAGTTAGTTCGTTTTCAACTTTTATTTTTGTTTTTGTGTTTCTATTTAGATCTTTTGTTAGTGTTAATAGATTTGGTGGTACCTGTTTATCTCTAAGTATTTGTAATATATCTGGTAGTTGAATCCGATCAAAAGCTTTCGTAAGGTCAACAAAACACATGAAAGCCGGCTTGTTAAATTCAATCGCTTTTTCAACTATTTGTCTAACTACGAAGATAGCGTCTGTTGTTGAGCGATTTTTACGAAAGCCTTGCTGCTCCTCACTGACTTCTAGAAATGATAAAATTTTTTCGAGAATCATCTTAGTTAGTAGTTTTTGGGATGAGTTCAGTAGTGTAATGCCCCTATAATTCTCAGGCTTTTTCTTATCGTTTTTTTTAAATAATGGAATTGTTACACTGGTTTTCCATTCAGTTGGTATTTTCCCTTGAGTCAATATAATTTGAAATAGGTATGTAAGTTCTGAGGTCAAGTCACTTCCTCCATATTTCAATAGTTCGTTCTTAATTTCATCTTGTCCAGGCGCCTTTCTATTCTTTAAACTGGATATTGCCATTTCTGAACAAAATTACAATTAAAACTTACATAAATAAAAATCGTTCAATCTGATTGTGTTTTTCTTTTCTTTCAGTAAAAACAAACCTCACAAATATGAAAAATATAAATTATTAGAATTTATAACAAGAAATTACAGCAATAATACGCAACCCTGAGTTTAAAAGTTAGAATATAAAAACCTTACAGCCTTCACAACCCTCTAATCTCAAATTGAATTGTAGCAAGCATCCCAAAAATTGCCTTCCAGGAACTACAATACCCCAGCAAAAACATACACCTCCAAATATCATAGCAATACGTATAAGTTTAAAGTAAATAAATACTGTTAAAGTAATTAAGTATTTTATAGACAGATACTCATTAGGATAAATAAAGCCCTCTTTCCCACTTTTCAAATTTAAATTAAATTTAAAATAAATCAATTAACAAAATGTTTCAAAACTAAGCAATAGAAAAAAACAAAATTACATAGCAGAAATCAACTATTTTAAAAATTTACAATAACTAATTCAAAAATTAACAAAATCTCCCGCAGCCGACTTGAAACTACACTAAAGGCCTTGTGCGATGGATGATTCCTATTAGGAAAATGTTCTTGGTACAGGCGAGCAGCTTTGCGTGCGTTACCCCAAGCAGCTCCATACATGAACATATATATCGAATTGTGTCAAAATTGACGTTATTTGAATGCAGGTATGTCTAGGTCGTTTTTGTTTTCAAAATTCCGTGTGACCTGTGCAAAATAATTGAAAATGCAATTTGGGTTGCCTATTTTCAGGTACTTCTTAAAGAATCTTTAAGAGGCTCTATTTTCTAAAGGAAACACTTTTGACCACACATTTATTAACGAAAGTTGTTTGCTTTGCTGTGTTTTGCAAGCCCTAGAAGTTGGTCCCTACAATTCATTAACACCCTGTATATTTGAAAAATAGGTAGAGTTAATTATAGCTGATTGAATGCTTCTTTTTTTAGGTTGACACCACCATACTATCATAATACGGTATTGGGCGTAGACAGTTTATAGTCAATAATCTATTATGTTGTTTTCTTTACTGGATTTAGGAATAGATTGCCAGTATCTCAGTCAATCGACATTATATGCCTAGATTTAAGTAAGTGTCCGACTAATTTCAACTAATCTTTTGCTAAACTGTTAGGATAGATTGAAGTCTTTCTATATGGCTGTACTTTTTAAGTGGAAATTGGTTTCTCTCTCACTCAACAACAAACTTTTCGTATTTCATGCTTTTTTTCTGACTTAGCGTATTAAGCGCTTATTTTCAAAACATAAATTCTTATAAATCCACGCTCTGCTAATAACATTAATAATTATAAAATATCTAGAATAAAATAATGAGTTTAATTTTTTATGCACAATAGCAACCAATTTTTGAATTGAATATAATTAGATTTGTAAAAATTTGTTTTGTGTGTTTAACTTTTGTTGTCACATTGTCATCGTAGTTAACACCAACACAAAACAACCGTTCTATAATGAACACCAAAAATTTATTTATAACAAAGCAAAAATTATAATGCATTCAGCTAATTAATATTTTTATCAATGGTATTACATATGCCACATATAATTATTATTAATACCAGCATGCTAGTTATAAGTTTCTAATATACAAAGCTGCTGCCATTAAATTTGACATAAATTTTAACATACATGTTGCTTCTGTGTAATATCAAGTCGTATTATTAAATTGACTCTCAACAACCTGCTACTAAAAATATGCAAGTTATCAATCATCTTGAGTACACGACGTGCAATCTTCTGGTTATATTAGTTTTACAAACCACTTCATCCCATAGTATTTACAATTAGTAGCTTTTTGAATAAGTACTTGATAGCACTTATTATGCAATTAATTTGAACACAAACGCAATTATCGAATAATAGGAAGATAATAATTAAGTGTATGTATGTTAAATTAAATTAGTTTATTGCTTATAATAGCTAATACATTGTAATTCAGCTAATTTAAAGTTTTTTTCACATACAAAGCATAACTTTTAATGTTTAACTTAACATTATTTTTATTTATACTTACATTTCATTACCCAAAACAAAAGATATTTAAATAACTTGTATTAAATTTACAAAATAATCACCTAGATCGGTGCCCATGAAACTGCTTTCAAACCTCGCTTTTCAATTTTCACATAAAATTAGAAACTATGTTTCATTTAGGGTGAGCATTGACCATTGACCGCAAGTATATTAAGAATGAATCTGAACAATAGAAATCCATTTCACGTATACCGTGTTCTGTTGATCCTATCTAGAAATTTCAATTCTAGTGGTTGATGTACGCTTATGTTTTCATATTAAACAAAATTAATCAGCGTGTATAAGCGTTGCCTACATAACAAATAGGTGACATACTTCAAATCCCAAAGTACATAGAGTTGTTCCCATATAGTAATGACGCTTATTTTTTGCTCTTGAACTTTTTTCACAAGAATGTTTAAAGGGACGAGTTTACAAAAGTTATTCGCAAAACATTGTTGAATTAAAAAATTGCATTCTATAATAAATTTGCCATATACCACCAGAAACAATTTTTCTCCAGCACACTAGAAAATCCGTAAGAGTAAATATTTTTTGACGAGTTTGAGGGTCTTTTCGAAAATCCTAAAATTATCGAGATATAAGCTTGTATTCATACCATATTATCACCTTGTATGCTCTTCTTAGATCACTGAATCAAATATGCTCATTTATGCGGAAATACATCTGACGGCCCATCAACAACTTTCTGTAAACACACAAAATCTCTACTAATAGTGTAACTAGTTCTCGAACCGCTGTTATTCTGTGTTTTGTTACCTATCTATTTTCGTGTGTAAATTTAAATATTCATTTATATTACGTATTGTGTCATTTGCTACTATATTAGTAAATGTATGAAACATGTAATTAGTCGTACCCTGTATGTTTCTGCGAATAAATAAATAAATAAATAAAAGTATAACATTAAAATTATATAAAAGTCTAGAGAAATAGAATGTTTAATTTTTGACAATAGTAGTTTGCTGTTATTTTCAAAATTTCATAAAACAAACTGGCTAGTAATAAATAAAATACCTTAAAATTAGTTCAAAAAATGCATGTTCGCAATAGCCTTTCTATTGTATCAGAAAAATGCAAATTATGCGAGTTTGACACTTATGAGTTTCGCATTTCACAAAATTGATAAAGTTCATGATATGGTAATGAGATACCGTCGAGTAAAAGCGCGTGAGAAAGCTGTGGTCGTGGTTTCCTCAATTTAACCCAGGCGATTTTATGCAGAGATTTATCACTACAAATCAGACATACATACACTTTTTGGGAATCAAAGAATATCATCATGAGTGACAACCTTCCAAGAAATCAAACTATAACTGAGGCGTACTACGGTAACTTATTGGACTGAATTTATTGAAAAAAGACCAGGTATGGCGAAGAAAAATGTGCTCTTTCATCTCGATAATGCATCGCCTCACGCGTACCGAATTGCAACCTCAATTGAAGAATTGAACTTCGAATTGATTCCCCATGCACCGTATTCTCCAGATTTGGCCTCATCCAACTACCAGTTATTTCCAAACCCGAAAAAAAAAACTTGGCAGGACAAAAATTTACATTCAATCTTGAACCAAGGGCCACGACAGATTAATTCATAATCTAACCAATATAGTACAATTTTTTGATTTATTAGACGTGGGAGGTTTTTTCCCGATACAGACAGACAGTATACGTTCTCGGTATAAGGTTTTAGAATCGTGTCTCCCACGAACCTTTTTTTAGTACGTTCACTGCTTTAGGTTTATCGTTGGCAGCTCGTGGGATTTTCCTTTGCTTAGCATTTGAGGTTTGTCGTTGCCTGTACGTGAGTTTTTCTTTCGCCCAGCGTTTAAGGTTTATCCGTGGCTGCTTCTACGTCTTCCCCTTAACAAAGCGCTTGAAGTTTATCTTTCGATCCTCGTGGTTATTCCTTCTTCTCAGCGCTTTAGGTTGATTCATAATTATTCGGAATCATTTTACCTTTACTTCTGCACATTACCCATTAAGTGTGACATCAGTTCATTATCGCTCATCTATTTTTAGATTTAAAATAGTTCATGCAGAGTCTAAATAGCCCACGATAAAAATCCACAATATAAAAAGTAGCAGTTTGCTTTACTATTTCCACTACTTTTTAATAGCTGGTAGTGAATTTGCCCGGTAATTATTAAGTACGCATTCATAAATTATTCAAGTCATGATCAACAACATTTTAATTGCATCTAAACCCTTCAATTTGAATTTCTTCAGTTAATATAAGACAGTGTAGATTCCTGTGGTGCTTCCGAAGGTGTTGTTGTTATGGTTAGGATTTTGTCCTGTAATGAATAGTGAATAGTTTTAATAAACGTCATCGAATAGCATCCGTAATCGATAACAGACTATACTTGGTAATCGCACCAATATTTCATTAAATATAATCTTATATTTAAAGAAAGTGTTGCTAGGATTCGACGGTCTTATAATTGTCTTGAATCATTATCCATATACATATATAAAAGCTCAAAGGGTTTTTTTCTCCGGTTCCTCAAGCAGCTACCGCTTCACCAATTTGGACCACTTTTTTTTCAATGAAAGGTCTCTATCCTCAGATGGAACATGAAACATTTTTATATTTTTATTCTACGTCGATTTTTCAATAATAACTATTTTAATTTATAATATATATGAAAGTCTGCTAGACGCGCTTCACTTGAGGCGACATCTACAGTAACGTCGCGTCTCCCTTATGGAACTAATGCATCACGTGACATCATTTAGCCGGTTCTGTCAACGCATTGTGCGCTGGGGCAACACTAGTTATCTATAAAGGGTTGTAACGTTGCAGACCCTGAGTGTGTGATACTTTGTGGCCTTTCGTTGTACGTTGTATTTTTTATGTATTGGTAGCAAGTTCGAGATCTAAAAATTTTAAGTAGCTGAATTTCTGAAATAAAACACAGGAGAGGTTTAATACATTTATTGTAGTTGTTCAATAATATTTCCTAACAATTGCAGCTGCAGCTGACTTACAGATATCTATCACCAGTAATCACCTGTTCAGACTAGAGAAACTGCAGAAAACCTTGCCAGGATAGGTTGATTGGTGTTCCCAAGATAGTCAAAATAAGGGAAAACCTTCGTTAGTAATACGATTGTCATGAAAACGCAGAAAACGTAGCCTACGAGCGGCCAAAGGTAAAACCTCAAGAGCTGGGCGGAGTAAGGAAGCCCACGGACGGCCAAAAACAAAACCTCAAGCGCTGGGCAGAGTGAGGAGCCCACGAGCAGCCAAAAGGTAAAACTTGAAGCGCTGAGCGGAACGGGAGCCCACGAGCAGCCAAAGGTAACACCTCGAGCGCTGGGTTTAAAGGGAACATGTACATACGAGTGTCCTTGGTTTCTTAGAATTGCTATAAGCTGTTACATCAAGAGATTGTTTTGACTGTTGTTTCATAAGCTACTGCTTTAAAAACGTTCCCTTCTGAAAAACCACAATGCTTTTATAAGGTAAAACGTAAAAAAGATGTGACGTAAGTTTACGTAATTTCTATAACACAGCTCAAGAACACAGAAAATCTTTCAAATAATCATAATTACAAGAAATGTTGGCGCCAGATTGACGTTAAGTTGAATTTAGTACTTAAAGAACCAAGTTTATTTAACAGAGAAATTTTCCTTTTATTTGTTAGCAAAATTCGTAGATTAACGAGCCGTGAAGACATGCGAAATTCAATACGCACTTACAATAAACAGTTGGTGTTAAACATTTTACAATATTACTTAGAAATAAGAAACTTCCCTAAGACGTGTCTAAGCGTACATAATAAATAAACTAAAAAGTATTCAATAATTAAATTACAGACTCAAATTCTTCTTCTTCAACCTTCATTCAATCCATTTTTGGATGTAGGTTTCCCCAATTTTCTTTCACTGTCTTCTATCTTGGGCTCTTCTTTTCCACATTAAGCTCGCGTGTTTTTTCACGTCGTCCTCCCATCTCATCTGAAGTCGTCCTCGTTCTCTCTTTCCCAGCCAAGGGCGCCAATTTGTTATTTGCGAGTTCCATCTATCATCATTAAGTCGAGCGTTATGACCAGCATACTGCCATTTTAATTGTGCCACTTGTTTTCTTACGTCTTTAACTCTGGTTCTTTCTCTTATCCAGCTGTTTCGTTTTTTATCATTTAAGGTTATGTTCAACATTTGTCTTTCCATTGCCGTCTGTGTCACCGCTAAGCTTTCCATGTTACGCTTGGTCAACGTCCATGTCTGGGCTCCATAGTTACGACAGGCAAGACGCAGGCGTCAAACACTTTTGTTCTAAGGTGTTGCGGACTCTGCAAATTAAGGGGGAAGTCAAATACTTGGGTGTAATTTTAGATACCAAGTTGACTTGGAACCAACATTTACAGAGAACTATCAATAAGGCAAAAACATCCTTGATGATGGCAAGAAGAGCCTTTGGAAATAAATGGGGATTAAGACCCAAAATGGTCTACTGGTTATACGCAACAGTGATAAGACCCACAATAACATATGGTTCACTAGTATGGTGGCCAAAAGTAAATCAAAGACAGACAATAACCAGCTACTTAGTGTTCGAAGACTGGCTCGTCTCTGTATAACTGGAGCATTCAGGAGTACTCCGACAGCAGCATTGGAAGCTTTTCTGCCACTTCCTCCCCTAGAGCTAATAATCAAGGGAGAGGCACGCACGGGAGCATACCGCTTAAACTGCACGGGCAATTGGAGAAGCAGCCAACAGATATGGGGACACTCCAAAACAACAACTGTAGTATCCGACTCAATGCTATACATGGGTACGGACTACATGTTAACAAAATACTCCTTTCACAAACCATTTGAAGTACGGATAAACCGTGAAGAGTGGCAACAAGGACAACCACCAGACTTGCAAAACAGTCTAGTATGGTATACAGACGGTTCACGCACAGACAACGGAACCGGAGCTGGAATATACGGCAGTAAACCAAGATATAGCACCTCTATATCACTGGGCCAATCTACCACAATATTCCAAGCAGAAACATATGCAATCGTAGCCGCAATAAAAGAGAACATAAGAAGGGGGTATACGAACAAAACCATCCTTATCATGTCTGACAGTCAGGCAACTTTAAAAGCACTGAATTCAAACCAGATCAAGTCACAGCTTGTCTGGAACTGCCTACGTAGCCTCTTAAAACTGGCAAACTCTAACAAGGTAAAACTTGTGTGGGTGCCGGGACACAGAGGCATAGAAGGAAATGAAACTGCAGATAAACCAGCAAAGCAGGGATCTGAAACACCATTCACAAGGCCTGAACCTGTGGTTGGCACAACTAAAAAGACAGCGAGGGGAGCAGTTAAAGAATGGATTTCAACAAAACACTCGAAACACTGGAAACTCTCACTTCGACAGAGACCAAGCAAAGCTATGATGGGCAGCCATCCCCAGAAGCTGACAAAACCAGTCCTGCCACTTAGCAGGACTCACATCAGAATAGTGACGGGATTCCTAGCGGAACACTGGCACTTCAGAAAACATCTGCATAACATAGGGCTATATAATGAAGATCCCATATGCAGACTATTCGGCGAGGAAGAAGAAACAGCCTCCCATATAATATTCGAATGCGAAGCCCTAGCTCGCAGAAGATTCCAAATCTTTGAGGGCATCAACCCCAATAAGATACAACCGCCAGCCAGTCTGATCAACAAACTCCTAGACCTGCTAAAGGGGACGGATCTACTTGACAGCGACTAGCGACCGGAGGGGATGCACAATAGGCCCAAGAGGCCGCAGTGTTAAAGGGCGTAACAAACCCTCCCCGTTGCAAATCAATCAATCAAGGTGTTGCGGGATTTTTCTGTTTTTTAATATCTGGCTTAATATTCCGAACAAGGCCCATCTTAATTTTCTTCTCCTTGTGATTTCTGTTTCCTGGTTTTCTTTGTTCAATTTAATACGTTGGCCTAAATATACGTATTCGTTTACTTGTTCTAATGTCTGGTTAGCTATAGTTATATTTAGATGTTCTTCTGTATTTGTCATTACTTTCGTTTTCGAGATGTTCATCTGTAATCCCACCCGCTTTGATTGTTCGTTTAGGTCTTGGATCATCGTTTGTAACTGTTCCTCGTCTTTAGCCACCAACATGATATCATCCACATACTTGACAATATTTAGAAATTTTCCGTTGATGTTAAAGCCCTGTGTCTTCCAGTTGAAAATTTTAGAGAGATCTTGCAGTGCTGCTATAAATAGCTTTGGTGGGTCCCCTTGGCGTACTCCTCTTTTTATAGCGATATTTTCTACTTGCTGTCCTTGTATTTCAATGTTGGTTATTTCATCCTGATAAATGTTATGGATCAGTGTCATGTATCTATATGATCTATTCTTGCATTCCATAGTGCTTTTTGGATTGCCCATTCTTCAATGGTATCAAACGCCTTCTGGTAGTCTATTAGCGTGATAAACAAAGCTCATTTGCTTTCTCTATTAGTAGTTTGACAGTTAATAAGTGGTCTATGGTGCTAAAAATTTTTCTGAACCCTGCTTGTTCGCACGTAAGGAAGGATTCTAATTTGTTATTAATTCGTTTTGAAATTATTCTCGTGAAGATTTTGTAACTGTGTGATAGAAGTGTGATTGGCCTGTAATTTCCAAGGTCTTGGTTGTCACCTTTCTTGAATAGTAATATTGTATTTGCCTCTTTCCACTCTCTTGGTATTGTACTTGTTTCTAGGCATTTGTTGCATAATGTTTGTAATACTTTTATTACTTCTTCTCCCCCGTCTCTTAATAATTCTTTTGTCTATCGTCTTTTACGGGTGATTTGTTGTTTTTCACTTCTGTTATTGCATTAGTTATTTCTTCTTCTTCAATCTCTGGTATGTCTTCCGAATTTACATTAAGGATTTTATTCTTTAACATCTTTTCCTTCCTTGTATTTTAAAGCTAGAATTCTTGTTTTTTTCTAGTTTGGGTCGTAGCACCTTCATATTTTTGTTCCTTTCTATTGTTTCTTGTATCATTTCGAGCTTCTTATTAATTTGTTCAGTTCGACGTATTCAATAGTTTTTTTGTTTCCTTATTGGGTCATTTCTTTTCTTTTCTTTAACATTTGTTTAATAGTGGTCGATAAGGACTTTGTTGATTTATTTCCTTGAGTATATGTTTTTTTGTGCTGCTTTTATTATTGTTGATGTTAATATTTTATTTATTTCGTTTACTTCCATGTTTTCTAAGTTCTTATCTTCTATCTGTTTTTTAATTTCACTTGGATATATGTTTATATTTTCTTTTATTTTGTTCGAATCGAATTTCTGTCTTCTCTCCCTTTTTGTTCTTGTTAGTTTTGTGTTCAGGTTGAGCTTCGCCCTAAACCTTTATTATTTCCTTGCTTCTTGTTAGTATATAGTCAATCTCGTTTTTGACTTGTCCGTTTGGGCTGATCCAGGTCCACTTGTTTTGAGGCTTCCTCTGAAAGAATGTATTCATTGCATACAATTTTTCACTTTCAAGAAAGTTATATAGTGTTTCTCCCCTGTTATTTCTGGTTCCAAGCCCAAAGTTTCCTACTTTGTCTTCTCTTTCTTTTTGCTGTTTTCCAAGCTTTGCATTAAAGTCTCCGATGATCATTTTGTACTTTCTTTTGCAGTCCTTTATTGTCATGGAGACATTTTCGTAGAATCCTTCTACTTCGTTTTCTTCATACGACTTGGTGGGAGCGTATACTTGTATCATTTGTGTTGATATTTTAGGGTTTACCTCTATGTTTATGTAGGCTATTCTGTTTGTCATCGTTTTGTATTTCTTTACCATATCTGTTGTTTTTCGGGAAATAATAAATCCCACTCCTCCAATGCCGTTCTCTTTACATCCATTGTGATACAGTGTGTTGCCTAACTGGAGTTTTATTGGATTTTGTTCTTACCTTAGCTATGCCAATCACATTCCATTTGATGTGTTTTAATTCTTCCTCTAATTCTTGAATTCTGTCTGTAGTACTCAAGGTTCTTACGTTGTATGTCCCGATAAATAATTTTGTGTTGTTTTGTTTGGTCTTTCTCTGTGTGGTTCTTCTTGACGAATTTTTGCCCCCCCCCCCGAATCCGTGGGACAGACTACCTTAGTAGTGCAGCATTCCGAACGTTCTGTTCTACCTGCCCGGGGTTTAAATTTTTGGAAATTCGACATTTCATAAGGATTGTTTTTTGGGGTTGGTTTAGCCTTAAAAACGCCACGCTGGCTAGACGGGTTGGCGAGTTGGATAGAGGGATAGGGGAAGGATGTAATGGGAGGGGGTATTGGCGCTAGGACTTGATTTCTTCCCTTGTTTTGGAAGGGGGGTGGGAAGAAATCAAGGCTCGCGTGGGCAGAGTCGCTTCTCTGTAGTAGATCTGTCCTTCCTTGGAGCATGGAGGAGTATCTACCCGCTACCTATACCTACTCAAATTATGCAGACACAATAAGTGCTAAAATATTATAGTAGTAGTAGTAGTAGTAGTTCTTTATTGTTAAAAAACACTGTGTGTTGTTACAAAATAGAAATAACATATATAATAAATAAAAATTAAACATAAATATAGACATAACACAGCACATATGCGATTTAATACAAATCTACGTCGGTTAAACACTTAACATAACACATGCAAAAAAGAAAATCATAAAAATACAACTCTGACCGTCTTAGATGTACGAGACAGGGATCAGCTTGATTTGTACTCATTAATGCTGTAGAAGGAATATTGTACTAACCACTTTCTAAGTTTTCTTTTAAATACTTTTGGTTGTGTTAAAATTTTAATGTTATCCGGTAGCTTATTATACAAAGTTTTTCCTAGACATACCGGTGAATTTTGAAATAATAAATTGTTTACATTGTTAGGAAGGTAAAGTTCGTTAACTTGTCTTGTTTGATAATTGTGGATTTGATTATTAGTTCTAAAATTGTTTTTATGTTTGTGAATCATCCAACAAGTTTCAAATATGTATATTTATGGAAGGGTAAGTATATCAAGTTTTTTGAAAGTATCTCTACAATGATCATATTTATTTAAGTTTGCAATTATTCTGATGGCTTTTTTCTGAATTCTAAATATTATATCAAAATTTTCATTTTTTGTATTACCCCAAAATGCAATTCCGTACCTAATTAAGGCTTCAAAATACGCAAAATAAACCGTACGCGCAGTTTTATAGTCTACAGATTTTGCAACAATTTTTAATGCGTAACAAGCCGATGTAAGTTTGGCTGCAAGATTATTTATAAAAGGCGTCCAGGTTAAATTGTTATCAATTAAAATACCTAGAAATTTTGAACTTTGAACGTTATAAATTGAGCTTTTGGCCATATTAATGGTAGGTACTAAAATATGATTTTGTCGGGGGTGAAAAACTATAAAATTTGTTTTTTTAACGTTTAAGGATAGTAAATTTGAATCAAACCAAAGCTTTAATTTCTTCAAGTCGGTCTCAATATGATTTATTAATGTTTGCATATTAGGATGAGTAAAGAGAATATTTGTATCATCCGCAAATAAGGTAATTTTTCCGTAATTAGTGCAAAATTTTATATCGTTGATATAGAGCAAGAATAGTGTGGGTCCTAATATTGACCCTTGCGGAACTCCACTATTAACGGGTAAACTACTAGATTGCAAAGTTGGCTCATTTTCACTACGTAATGAAACAAACTGATGACGGCCTTGTAAATAAGATTTGATCCAATTATTCCCCGCGCCTCTTATTCCATAACACTCCAATTTCTGTAAAAGAACATTGTGATTTACGCAGTCAAATGCTTTGGAAATATCACAAAAAATTCCAATTGCGTTGTTTTTCTGGTTCAGGGATTCATAAACCGGAATTAGAAAATTTAAAATCGCGTCTTGGGTTGATTTCTCTTTGCAGAAACCATATTGATTATTACTTATAATTTGATATTTTTGTAAAAATGACTCTAACCTCAGCTTAAAAACAGTTTCAAAGATTTTTGCAAGTACGGGGGACAATGATATAGGCCTGTAGTTGTTCACGTCGGTTTTTTCACCGGTTTTGTAAATTGGTACAACAATTGATAGTTTTAATGCGTCCGGAAAGATGCTTTTAGTAAACGATTCATTTATAAGGTTCGAAAGAATTTTATTCATAAAATCTGGCCATCTTTTAAAGACTTTGATGGGAATTTCATCATAGCCTGTCGAGGATTTATTGGGTAAATTTTTAATTATAGCTGCTATTTCATTTTCATCTGTGGGATAGCAGAAAAAAGTACTTGTATTATCGGTAAAATATTTTTTAAGTTCTGTAACGGGATTTAAAGTTTGATTAATATTTACAGTCAATTTGGAGGCAACGCTTACGAAATGTCTATTTAGTGTATCTGCTACTTGGACGGCATTGTTTATAATTTTACCATCAGCATTTAAATTAATACTATCTATTTTTTTACTATTTTGTCTACCTGTACTAGTTTTTATAACATCCCAAGTTGCTTTGATTTTATTATTGGAATTTAGTATTTTCTCTTTCAGAAATTTCCTTTTGGCCAAAGCTACCGTCCGCTTAAATGTCTTTGAATATTTTTTATAGTAGTCGTGAATAAGGGGGTTTATGGTAAAATTCCGTATGTAATATAAAGTTCTTTTATTTTTAGACGATATTTTAATGCCTTTGGTTATCCAACCTTTTCCCTCTCTAAATTTAATCTTTTTTTCTGGAAAACTTAAGTTGTGGGTGTCGCACAATATCCTATAGAATGTATTAAATTTAATATCATAATGATCAGCATTCACCTCGTGCATAAAAGACCAGTCAGTAGCAAGTAAAGTATTTTTAAAAATAATAAAATTTTGTGAGGGGTAAGTACGTCGTTTTACATATTTGTGTGATATATTTTTTGTTTTTTTTAACTTGTAACTCAAGGTAATCGCATTGTGATCAGATATGGCTAAGTTTACTATTTTACAAGCTATATTTTCCATATTTGTACACATATAGTCAATTACGGTAGAACTTTTATTTGTAGTTCTTGTAAAACCATTTACACACATAGACAAGTTGTTACTGAGTAGTATGTGTTTCAGACTTTTTACGGCCCGAGTGTCTTTTACATAATTAATGTTAAAGTCACCACAGAGTATAATATTTTTATTAGAGTTAATATTACTTAATAAGTCGTCTAATTTATTTATAAATTTACTAATGTCACCTTTTTGTGATCTATATATACATATTATGACTAAATTTAATTCTTTTATTGTAACTGCTGAACTTTCAAAATGATGATCTTCTGATAATTTTCTGCTAGGTATAGGATATTTTATTTACTGTATATTTAGGTTTAACGAATATTGCAGAACCGCCGTGTTTAAAATATTTTCTACTGTAAAAATCTTCTAATATGTAATCGGTTAGCAAATTCAGGTTTTCATGTGGTTCACACCAGTGCTCAGTTAAACACAAAAAATCGAAACTATATCCTAAGCTTGCTAAATTTACTTCCAATTCGTTAATTTTATTTCGTAGTGACTGAACATTTAGTGAAAACAAATTTAATAAATGCTTTTTGCATGTGGTGTTACTACTGATTTTACGAAAATTATTCTCTATAAAAAACAATCTTCATTAGGTATCGGTCAAGTTTGCAATAACAGTATTTCCATCTGAACAAGTGTTACTACTACTACTATCAATATTACTGACATTCAAACCTGAATTATTTTCATCCGATGATTCGTCGTTTACATTTTCACTTTGAGTATTGGTATCTTGCACAAACTGGGAAAAATTTATTGTCGTCTTTGATGGTGTGGAGTTATGCATTGAAGTGTTTAAGGGACTCATTGGCAAGGACTCTTGATTGTTGTCTATTTTAGTTGTTTCTACGGTAATTAAATTTGCACTATTTTCACTATAGTTTTTAAAATTTTTGATTTTATTTATCAACGCAGTTACAGCAAGTGCCATTTAACCTTGCAAAAAAAATGACGATAAGTTTAAAAGGCGAGAAGCCGTTACACTCTCAAGCAAAAGCAATCCCGTAGTTTGAAAGCTAGTATAATATCTAGTTGCTGTTAATTATTTGTCATTATTATATTAATCCCTCCTCAAAGCAAACTATTTCTAACCTTATGGCGCACGGCCTTTTAATTTGTCAAAAAATCCACAATTTTTCGTAAACCATAAATAAATTGACTTTCACTTTTTAGTAGAGTGTACCACACTATCCAACAGCCAATTAGAGCTAGTTTAAGTTACGACTACCGACGAAAATAAGCGTAAGTAGCCGAATCAAAGCGCACTAAAATTTGCAAGGTTAGGTGGCACATGCTGTACTAGCTCTTTTTTACCTCGTTTATTGTAATGCAGTCCGTGGGAGGTGTATGAGTTGCGAGAACTGTGTTTGTTTATATCTAACAGCTGAACCGAGTTATATGGAGATTTTTTATACGCGTTAGTCAAATAGAATATTTTATTGTTAATTTTGAAGATGATGTTATTGTACGATTTTTCTTTATCATATCTGTATGGTACCGTGCACAAAATAATATTTGTTTTTACAGACGCTTTCAACACTTTCACAATGGATTTGGTTGAGGGGTTTATTGCCCCTTTGTCAATGTCATTTGTGCCTGCGATAATTATTATATAATCTTGAAACGTATAGCTACTAGCAATACTGTCAATATTCTCTGTAATTTACGTAAAATTAGCATTCGTTTTAATTACACTGGTCATATTGTATTTATCGTAAAGACACGAATTTCGCAATCCGCTTATTATATCTCTGCCGTGGCTATCAGCAAGCAACAGTACTTTATCTTTAACTTTTTGGTTTTGGTTAGTGCTTTTGTAAGAGTGGATTTGTGTTCCTGTAGATATCTTGCATTCGGGCAACATATGTTGGTTTTCATTTTGAACGGTATTTATTTCGTTCTTTAAATTTGCGTTTATGGCGATTAATTTTTCTATATTCTTTGAGAGTTCGTTATTTAATTTATGCAGTTTATTAATTTCATCGTTCCGTTTGCACAATTCTTTTTTTAGGTCTAGATAATCCAATTTTATAAGATCATCTGGTGAATCGTTCGCAGTAGAGTTGGTAGAAGGTTCCGTATCTTGTACGATGTCAACGGATACATTTTTATGAAACTTTGGCGGCGATGTAGCGTAGTTTTTAATGATAATATTATTATTAATTACTTTTGTTAGTAGAACCACTAGTTCGCACTTTTTGAGACCTTTTATTTCAAGTCCGCAGTCCGATAACTTTTTTATAAGTTCAGGTACTTTTAAATCACTAAGTTTTTTACTCATTATTATTGTATAGTCGATAACAATGAATGGGAACAATTTTTGTAATACTTTTGTTAGAATTTTGCGAGCACTGTTAAAACACGTCTGAACACCTTGACGAGTGTCGAGTATAAAATATGTAGCAGTCAGAAAGTAACCTTGACCCACAAATACGAGCTCGCGTAAAGCAAGTAAATTAAAATCTAAATAAAGGGTCATCGCTGTTTTCAGAATAACAAGTAGACAGTTTAGAAAACGCTTTACACAATTAAAATCGTTGTAAAATAATTATTAAAACTAGGGATGTCTAAGGGCGATATGCTATAGGGTGTAGCAACAAGGAATAACAAATTTAACCTATTTTTACTAATTCTCTAAATCTAAGAAGTATTTTGAAAATCTCAAATATCTATAACAAAAAGTGTATGAAAGTGAAAGGGGGATGAATTCTTCCTTAGTTTTGATTTATTCAGTCGACAGTTCTTGCTTATTGTTTGAAAAAACTGCTAAAGATTATAGTATTAATTTTGTTCTTAGATTTCTTTACCTGGCTTGTTTTCCATATTTTTCCTGTAGATTTTTTATCTTTATAATATTTACCCTAAATTCAAATGTAAAGTTGTTGCTAAACCTACACTTTGCTATTATTTGTCAAAATTCATAAAAAAACGGTCTAGCTATTAAAAATTTGCTAAAAATGAACATAATATTTTTTTTCTGTATACTTGGAAAACTAGATTGATCTATCATCACAATAATAGACAAGTGAAAGCAAGCGGAATGAGTGAATACTAAATAGATATAAATATCAAGAATAATATTTTATTAAAAATCACCTGCGAGGTTTGTAATTTATTGTAATGATTAATCGAGCAGCGGCCAAACGCACTTATAGGTTCAGTATTAGAAGAAACGATTTTAACAGTAAATGGTTTTACCATGGCGTATCTAAAAAGTAAATTTAGATTTCAAACTTGAGTTATACTTTCTTCTATAACAGTCGCCATGTAGATTTGCAGTAAGTGAATAATAATTTATTGTGGAACATCTTTTGCAAGATTTTCCTGTCGTCCAAGATGAAGATTTGACTCGATTAACAGCTGTTTCAACTACTAAGTCGCATCTAAACGTATACCTCTCACATTCTGAAGATCGGTGGCTCTCTTGGTAGCGACGTACTTGTCGATTCTTACCTTTACATAATATTTTATACTATACGTATATTTTTCTAATGGCATGGTTAAAACTAAGCTTTCGTTACCTACTAAATGTATAGTTATGTTATACATTATTTTGGAAATAAAAACTATTATAAAATAACTTATCTGGAAAAATTAAAAAACAGTTTGTAGTTTGTCAATGGGGCTGTTGCCTTAATGCTCCGTACAGACCGGAGACCGAACGCAAACAAACGCCAACGAAGGCACATGTGGAATCGTTTGAGTTTGGTGTGTACGGGATTGGCGAACGCGAACGAACGCTTACCAACGCTGGCCAAGGGATTCGTTTGCGTTCGATTGCGTTCGCTAGTAGAGCGGTACCTCAAAGAAAGATTCGTTTTGGTTTGGACAGGATTTGTCACTTTTCAGTCGTTGGTAAGCGTTTGGACTGTTTGGGACGTATTTCAATGAAAATTTTTAAATAATAGATAAAGATGGAGTGGAGCGACGAGTTAAGTTTGAAATTAATAGAGTGCTACCGCGACAAACCCATGCTATGCGACCCAACAAATATGCACTATAAATGAACCAAAAAGAAGGTGGATATTTGGAGAAGCATTGCAGACGAATTTAAGTGCGATATTCCGGAAGTTAAAAAAAATGGAAAGCTTCCTATCATCTTATCGCCGAGAAATGCGCCGTGAAGGTACCACACATTCCTCATCATCGCTGGACATACTAATATTATGACTAATTAATTACTGTATTATTAAATACAACGTAAATTCGAATTCGGACAGAGTAGCACCGAACGTTTACCAACCGCTCCGAACTGCCAGTGCTCGAATGCGAAACTTTGGTATGGACGACTGCAAGCATACGCTGACGAATTGTTTCCAACCCCGAACGCCAACGCCATATTTGCGTTCGTTGGCGTTCGTTTGTGTTTGATCTCGGTCTGTACCGGCCTTAAAACTAGTTCTGCTACCCTCTCATCCTGTACTAGGTCATTGATTTTAATTGATGACTTCAAAAATGTGTATTGTTACTGAATTACAATTCCATCAAAAAAGAAACTGTAAAATTAGTATCAACGTATTAAAAATTCGGATATTTTTCTATAAGTTTACTGCTACTTTCATTTAAAAATAGTAATTTTCGGCTAAAACGGTTGAAGATAAACATTCGCATTCGTTCGTTCGGTCCTAGCTTTAAAAATATTTTAAAACAGTTGCGTGTCGTTCTAAGTACCTGCGTGTGAATATATTTAAAATCCTTTTTAAAACCTTTGGTCTTGCATCTAGAGGCTTTAATTGGTAAAATTATTGATTTTATGCTAATACTATAATTAGCTGTTGATTTGTTTAATTGACGTGCAAACGTTTCAGAATAATCACTAACTGCCAGCTGTGTGGTACTCTCAAAATTGCTGGGTCATTATTACTCGAATTTTTAACATGATATTTCAAAGTTAGGTTGTTTAACGCGCTAATACTATCAAAGATAAAAAATAACCCCCGATCTAAAATGGTAGTTATAAGCCTTTTAGTATGCTAATACGACACTTACATTGATGGATCTTTTGCCCCCAACAAAATATGGGTCGGTAATGCTGCAATCTGATAAAACTAAGTATCGCTTTATAAAGGATCTAGTTTATTTGAATACGAAACCAACATGCTGTGTATAAAAAGAGTGCGAGAAGTGCCATTATTGAGGGGAGAGTAGAAATATAGCTGCGAACATAAAAATTTACTAGCTTATCTAAATAAGTCTGTTTTACAAATTACAACCGCTTCAAATATCTCGATTGGCTGCAAATCTGTCAGCTGCATTCTTTGGTACAGCTGGTCGGAAACCTCAAAAAGAAAATATATATAGAAGATGTGTTCTCAAAATTAAAAACATGAATTATTGGCATCCGCACCTCCCATCTTTAAGATGAAGAGGGCTCCAAATCAGGGTAAAATTTTAAACATGTGGCTTGTCACAACACAGTAGGTAAGCCACTTCAGCTAAATTTGGATACCCGTTTGCATATTCGATTTTAGTGTAGTGGAGTATTATTCATCATATTTGTATGAAAAATATTAACTCCTCATTTTGGCTATCGCATGTAAAGAACAACAGTGTTACGCTGTTCGCGTTTCTGTATGGGACAGCAATTCATTATAACAGTTTGGGTAGCCACAACCTACAATGGCCAATGTTTATTGCGTTTTATAATTCTTCTGTTGGTTCTATAGTTCCGTCACCTGCTTTAATATTGACTTCCATTCTATTCAGTACAAGCCAACCACAACCATAAAAATGTAACCATTGATGCAGTGGCGTAGAAAAAAAAACAATTATTTTTACAAGTGTAAGTTAGTGATAAAGCGTACGCAAAATCTATTCATACACGAAAGTGGTATAAACGAAACAGTATTTCATATCTGATTGCATGTGTGGCATTTTTTCTTTCGCAATTTTTACGACCAAAATAAGTTTTAGAGCAACTATCCTGGCATTGATTTCTAAAACAGCGGTAAATATCATTGTAGACACTTACAATGCATTACGGTTATGATCTATTGGAAATTATTGCTTAACGTTTTCGAACAATGTCGTTTGTTGTTATTTTTTTAATTCGATACTGTCATGTGCCAGCATGCAAATGTGCTGCACAAAAAAACATTTTGCAGGAATTTAAAAAGCTAGTGTCCAATAAATAAAATTACATGTATTATAGAACGGCCATTTGATGTTAATATGTTTGTTTATTTTAAGCAGTTATATAAATGTACGGCTGGGTTGATGTCGAAAATTTCAAAGGGGAAAACCAGGTTTAAACCACCTCGCAATTGAATTGTAGATTTATCTCATAATATTTTAATAAATTTTTGAGAACCAGACAAGAGCAACAAATTTGTATGCAAAAAAAACCGTAATTACAAAAACGCATTAGCCAAATAACATATAAATAAATTTAATTCCTCTAGGAAGAAATTTGAGTTACAGAACGAGTCCAAGCTATCCTTACGTGTATTTTGAAATTTCAGTGTGTTACTATATTTGAAAATCGTTTTGTATATGTGTCGTACTCGCTAGATATGCTCTATCTTGAGTAGTTAGAAGAGTTTTTCGCAAACACATCAGATCATTTGTTATTGCACTCAAAATACCTTAAATGTGGTTACTACGCCACTGATACAGGATACAATCGGAAGATCCCAAAGGGCATTGTTACAAATCAGCAAAGCGTGAGGCCCGCAGTTCGCCGTGACTGTAAACGTTCCCTAGCTTTGTTACAAAGTGCAACAATAGGCTAAAGACCCATCAAAGTACCCACGTTTTAGGTAACCACAATACTAAATATATGGCTTGTCTAAAAGTTTTACTTGTTGTAATGATAAATCGATTCCAAGACATCAACGATGTCCTTGTAGGTATTGGTTTCAATTTTATGATCCTGCGTGAAAGCGGGTTTACTGCTAAGTTTGAAATTTTGTTACAACAGTGTCCTACATAAACGTTGCTGAAAATGTATGTTATAGCATAACCAATTCTCAAAGAAAAATTTGGCTTTCTAAGGGATATTTTGCTTATGCGGAAGGACAAATAGAACAAATAACTCATTATAATACCTAAATGGTAGATGACGTGCGACGTATGAGGCACGCAGAGTGACGAACCACGCAATCAAACGTGTCGCTAATCCGAGTATCGGCCGCGAGATCTACGGTTTAAAACTACGCGGGGGCTCTCGTTAGTTAACCTCGGTTCTTCGTCGTTGCCCTTTTTGACGGGCAATCATCCTCCAGAACATTGAGTTTAACATATTGTCTAGCGACAAAAAATCACATTTCTTTAAAAAATAGCAACAAAAATTAATAATTCGTAAATATTAAAAAAAATGTTTCGATGATACCTGCACGGCCGTTGCAAAATTGTATTTACTTGATTGTTTTTTTAACTAAATTTTAATCATAATCAGCAGCAGTAGTCTGGGGGAAAAAGTAGAAAATATTATATTTAATATTCTATTCTTATGCATTGATCTATTTCATCTAAAAGAAACCGGTAAAGAGACTCTCAGCTGCTGTAATGGACATACAAAAGTTATCCGTTGAAGTTAATGAGAGAAGGTGAAGTATGTAATGCAAAGGAAAATGAGGTTTTTCTAAATTGTAATGCCACTAACCGCTGTTGAGTTATTCAAGATCAACTCTTATTTTATCACTCCCTTTTCTATGCCACATCGTTATTCAAGAAAGGAATGGTTTTACCTGGTAAAAATGTTTGTAGAAAAGAATTTCTAACGCGTGCTATAAATCGCCTCGTCTCTTTCAAGTTTTAAATCTTTAGGTCATTCACATTCATTATACTATTATTAGCAACAAGTAGGGACAATCGAACAATAGAGTTCTAATAACATACTTTTTTATTTTTGTCTTCATTTTAAAACACAAATACACACCCACCACACACGATCAATTTTAGTTACAAGGATTATCCTACACAAACATTTTGAAATTGAATAAAATATTTTCTTAAGAAAACTAATGAGTTTTGGTTTTATCAAAGTCAATATCTAAGGTAATTTTACAACATATCAAAAAAGTAGCGCAAAAATCTTGTTTACAATGCTATTAAATTTAGTAAATTAGCGAATCAGTAACAATCACAAAATCAAAGCAACTAAACATGAAAATGCCAAAAAAACGACTGCTGCATGCTGAATATTACATTTCGTAACAGCAATTTGAGCAATTTATTATTTACTAAAACCTACATCCATTTATTCTTTCTATATAACGTAAGAAGCTGGACAACGTTCATTACATTTAAATTTAAAGTCTGACGTAAGCAGAATTCCAATGATATATGCATGTAATATAATTCGTCTAGACCGACTTGAGACGTTGCAGTTTCCGAAAAAGCAGCCGACTTGTGGCGCTCCCACGATGATGCGGCGCTTCTTGTAAGTTACGACATGAAAGAGGTGGAATACGTTAACTAAGTTTGTAGAAAGGCCATCACTTTTATGTGTTGAAACTTGTCCGATTGATTGCCCCGCCACTTGCTTGTTTCTTGTTATTCATAAATTCATCGCCGCACTACTCGTTCAGGTTAAAGCTTTTCCATTGGTAAAATAATTTAAACACATATATTTCTTTCATTTCTGAAAGTTAATTGGAATGAAAGTTCCGCAAATTAAACCCAACATAGGGCATTTTATAATTAATAAACTAACTTGGTGGAAACCGGAAAAACCAAGTACAACTTTTTATAACGGTCGAGTTAACTCGATTCTGATAAACCCGTATTTTATGCGTACTCAATTGCATTTTTTATTTACAAGTATTTTATAATTTCAGACTAAATACCACAAGCTGTTTTGGGTTTCAGTCTTAATTCAGTTTGTTTTTATTTAATTCTTTCCTAAAGGTTTGTTTTTATGAAATTATTTCATTGTGTTTGAAATTTTGTTAATTGGATGCCTTAACTTTAGAAATAGAATTCTGTAATGTTGTAATAGAACCATATGGCGCTTTTTAACGTTTGCGGCTTTGCTGCTCTATTGGATACTTACCATCTGTGGTTTGCATGGCCCTTTTCCAATATTTCTATTTAATTAATATCAAGTAAATCGATTTTTGGGTTTAAAAATTGCTAACGAATTTCGCAACAGGTACATTACTTCCGTTTGTTAAATGCTACTGACCTGTTTTATGATACAGCTCTGTTATATTGCAAGTCTTTTCTTTGTGTTTTTGAATGGAACGTCACCATAGGCGTGCCCAGGAGGTGGTTAAGGTGGGCTCGAACAGTGGCGATCCGCTCTATTAGGCAGGGTAGGCAGTGCCTACTCATAATTTTTCTATTAAATAATGTCAAATTATAAGTTTCAATTACACAAAAGTTACTTTTACATACAGTTCCTACTTTTTAACACCAGCGTGTAATATTAAAAATTGAGCTCCAAATAATAAGACTGCTGCTTTTAATCACTGTACTGCTTACGAGAAGACGAGGCTTCAAGCTCCCAGCTACCAAACAATTAACCAATCTGTTATTCGCAGTATCTATGCATGCACATAGGTAAAGAATACAATGATCAGCTCATAGATAAATAAAGATGTATGATCAAATGCAGTAGGGATATCAATGCGCAGTAACCTTTGATTAAGCGCGCTTGTTCCCGTAGTTCTTATTTGGATCAATCACAGTGTTGCCAGGTCCGGTGAAAAATCACCAGATCTGTCGATTTTTAAGTATGTCTGGTGATTGGTTACTTTTAAAAAAACACAAAAATCTGGTGATTTTACAATAGGGTAATAGGGTAAGTGGGCGCACTTTTTCTCTTGTTGAAACGAACTCAGTTTTTTTATGTGATTGGCCAATTTTCTTTCCGCATCTTTCCCTAATAGTGATGGCGGTCCAAGACGATCATTTTAAACTACATTATTAGATTTTAACCTTCTTAATAATGTTGATTTTGGAATTTGAAAAGTCCTGACTGCTTCATTAACACCCATTCCATTTAATGTTATTGCATTCATTCCATTTGCTTAATTTTGGCCGCTTTATGCCCCTCTAGTCGGAGTATTTTTCTTTTGTTGGTAAACTGTAGGCATGTCTTTAATGTGTAAAAAGAAACATGAAAACATTCGGTCCGTTCCTCCTCAGTATAAAAGGTATTGGACCACCTAATCTCTGCTCACCCGATGCAAAGATAACCAGCGAACGTTTTAGGTTTCGGTTAAATCTATGACATGTAGTTATAAAAAAAATACCGAGAAAGTACATCTAAACTTACCTAAGTCGTTGTTTTTTCACTTCTATATTACGTTGCCAAAAATTCTTGAGCACTGTTAAGCTTTAAATTCCGATTTTTTAAATAAAACTTGAGACGTAGCTACGCGGCCTTCAGAACTAGTGTATTACTAATTAGTGAACGCTACCTAATTTATATGACGCTCTGGGACAGTATTTAGACCATAAGTCCGACTCTCCTACCGGTCCGTCTCTCCCCCACTTACTCTAACTACTAAAAAATTAAAAAACTTTTTTTATATAATTAAAGGTTTAAAATTTAAAATAGTTAAGCTATACAGAGTGTTTTGAAAAACATGGGACCTTGTTCTACCTTACCTAAAAATTAGACGTCAACGGCTTGGAATATTCTACTGAAATTGCTTTTTGGCTTTAATTAAATTCCAAAATATGCCACCATGGGTGTATGTGTGGGTAATAGGGTCAGTTTTTTCTTCACGCCACTATTCTTTAATTTTTTATTGCTTTTTGAAATCCTTACTGCAATTTGAATAAAAAAAAACAATTTAAGAACAGGTATAGTGGCGCATATGTTTTTCTTAAACACCCTGTATAGACTATACATATAGCTTTGTATATGTTTTTTGTTTTGTATAATTTTCTAGAATGTAGACTTTTCTAATAGGTAAGACGATATTAAGAGTTTTTAGCCGATTTTAAATAAAGCAATATATTTCTTAATATCGTTTATGTTTCACTGTAAAAGTTTGGTGAACTATAAAACTTTTTGGAGAAGAGTTTGCCGAAATTTAAATTTTTGACTTGCCAACACTAACCAGTCAGTCAGCGGCAACCATATGCAGACTTGAGGTGTTGTTTATAGAGCGAAGGTGGGAAACCTGGTAGGCCAACTTTTAAGACACACTTAATGAATATTCCTCGGGATATTCTTTCAAAAGGCAAACAGAAATAGTTTCAAAACGTAAATATTATTTACGATAATATTTTTTAATTACTCTGGGAGAACCGGATCGCCGGAAAATGGTATCAATCAGCGGGCAAGGCATATTACTTGTCTTGAATACACATAATAGTGGAGCACCCAAGTCAACAAACAACGCTTCAAAAATGATTCCGTGGGCACTTTAATTTGATAATGTTTATTTATTCTAGCTCAAGTTGTTCCGTATGCCCTAAGAAGTCAAAATACGAAGTCGTCAAAAGATCGGGACGAAAGAAAGGGCACTAGACGTATATGCGAGTTACGTGCTTATCATAAATTCGTAAAATATTAATCTGACTGGTCCCAAAATTTCAAAGCTATTTCTGTAGAATTAAATTCTATAAAAAATAATTAGTTTTTAATTTCCACGGTCAACTATAATAGAATTTATTTTTGAACTCGTTTTACTCGGTTTCGAGTCGCTCGAAAATCTAATTCCTTTGCGACATTTTTTGCTTTACACCGCATTAGCTCCTAAACCATACCAGATATCAAAAAAAACCTTATTGTTAAAAAAATTAAGCACCGGATTTAAATATTTCCTACAGTTAAAATTTCATATGTTTCAAAGTATTTTTTGTGGTGTAATAAAAGATATTCAGCGGTGCCAGAGGATGACTGAGTCACCTGTTCGTCGTGTACCCACTCCGCCACAAACGAGTAAAAGTATAGTTGTCTCCTTCTTATTCATTGCTCGAATGGTCAATTTTATGCTTTCAACGAAAATTGTACTTTTATTTTACACTGTTATAACTTTGAAGCATTCAAAAAAGTTAAAAGAGTCTGCATAAAACAATAATTTTTAATACAATAGTAGTTCTCTAAAAAGGCAATCAACATTCGGCTACTTACTAAATTTATTATAAATATTTTGCATTCACAACAATTATAGTTATTGACAAATTAGTAAATTTGGTTTTTAATATTTTACAAACTTAGTAACATGGAAAGTGTGTAGAAGATGGTGAAATACCAGAACTGTGGAACAACGCCGAAGTGATTCTACTGTATAAAAAGGGAGATCGTGCTAACATGGAAAATTATAGACCTATTAGCATGTGATCACACCTGTATAAGTTATTTGCTATTATTTACAACAGCGCTTTAAACAACTGAGGTATTGGCCGGCCACAAAAACGTTGGCTTGACGAAATAAAAGAAGTGGCTTCAAAAAACTGGATGCAAACAGCACAAAACTGTAGAATATGGAAAGAATTAAAGGAAACCTACGTCCAGAAGTCGACAGAGAAGGGTTGACGAAGAAGAAGAAAAAGACGAAGAAACAAATTTTTGAGGTTAATAAATGCCTGTTTTATCAAAAACGTTTCAACAAAAGAACACTCTCTAAGGGTAAATAAAAAAATATTGAAACTGAAAACTTCTATGTACTTAAAATGATTTGATCATAGAACTCTGCGACGCTCTTTTCCCCGGTTGCCTGTTTGGAAACTCTGTAGTCCAGTAGGTAACTTGTATTTTGTTGCGGGCGGGATTATACGGCTGTTTATTCGTATAATCGCTGGGAAGTTCTCGGCCGCCAGATTTTATATGGAGTTTACTCTCCAGAATGGCTTCGCTGTAACAGAAAGACTTAGCGAAGACCTGGGTAACTGCAGTTGAAGATGTCGGTCTCTAGGGGCCTGTTGGCCTGATGGAATGACAGCCTGCAGGTTCTTGAAGCAGCTCTACTTAACTCGGGAATACTCAACAAATAAAAGAAAACAACGTAGTATGGTTTAAATACGTCTATTAAATAATAACCAACCCAAATTAATATTATAAAAGTAAAGCGGATAATATCTAATATCTAATACGGTAGCAATACAGTAGCTATACGGTAGCAAATACGGTAGCAATACAGTAGCTATACGGTAGCAAATACGGTAGCAAATACAACAGCAAATACGGTAGCAATCCATACACACGGTAGCCAATAAATACGGTAAATACGGTCGGAAACGGTACCAGTTACTAAAGTAAACAAACTGTTATCTTGATACCAGGCGGACAAATTCGCCACTATGGAATTACACAACAAAGCTCTCAAACAAATAGAAAAGAGAAGAGTAAACTTTGCCCAGGATTTTTGCATAGGCTAGTTAGAGAAGAATGCCCCTTGGTTTTTCGCGAGGGCGGAAAGTAAAAGAGTCAGAGTCAAGTTTGTTTTACACAGTCGTCCAGGCAACGTTCTTTTTCTTCTTAATTGCTTCTCGATATATTTACCGCATTTACAAAAGTTGAAAGGTATTTGCAGAAAAAGACCGGATTTTCTGTAAAATAAGCATTTTTCAGTCAAATATTTTAAATTTCATTTTAATGGTTAATCCAGTTCACTCTTTGAACTACTAGTGCCATCAATTTCCATGTTACTGAGTCGAAATCACTGACAACCGAATTTAGTAATTCGTCAATAACAAATTATTGTAAATGCAAAATATTTATGATAAATTCAGAAAGTAGCTCACTTTTGCTTGCCTTTTGGAAAACCCCCACTAATATTTAAAATTAATATTTTATGCAAGTTATTAATTTTTTTGAATGTTTAAAACTTATAGCAGAGATATTTAAAAATAGGCAAAACACGTCGCTGGTACTTTCCTCTGTTTTTTACGTTTCAAATATCTGCGGCTTAATAAGTGATTGAAATTCACCCAAGGCGACGTTGGAACAGCACGGCTACGTAATAAGGCGTTAACTGCTTATTGCGCCCACGACTTCGGACGGAATGGTTATAACAATTTTATTTACCGAGTCATCGAAAATATGCAAAGATAAAAAATATAGTTTTTTTTACCACAGATAAATGATAGACGTGGTCGAAATCACGTAACTTCCGGAAAACGGCTGGTTGATATCAAAAAGTATTGTTTCTTTCTTAATTTTTATTGTAGTTAAAAAAATTCTTGTTTATTTAAATAAACTATTTTAAATAGTTTATTAAACTGTTTAAAGTTTATAACGATTGGCGTTTGCTTTTTTGAATAAATAATTAGACAATTTTTTAATTTTCAAAAATTTCTGGAGGGCGTCACAGTAAAATTTGGGAGATTAGTAATAAATAAATTTGTAGTTCACTGCAAGCTCTATCAAGTCAGAAAATTAACCAAAATTATTTGATCTGCCTTTAGATCCACTACAACTCTGTCATTTCAGAATTTCAAAAATATTTACAAAAAAATCTGTACCAAAAGAAACATGTCCAATTTCTGTTTCCGTTTTTTTTTTCGATTAAAAACGTTTTACAGAACTACCTGTAACTGGAAAAAGTCCACATTCCAAATTTGATAAAAATCATTCAATGGGTTCTTGAGATATATGGGAACGAACTCACCCACCTGTCTTTCTGTAACAGCCCTAGTAATTTTGGAGTACATCGCCCATGGTTTTTTATTTCTGTTTGTATATGGTAAGAGTATCCATTAAATTCTTCTTTGAATACTGGTCAACGAGATTTTCTATGTTTACTGCAATTTTGCAAAGTACGTATAAAATAAACAAACACATATAATAGCTGCGCGCTGCAGCTGATTGCGGTTGACCGAAGCATGTAAAGTAAAAACTACAGAGGTCGTACCTTTTCGGTGCTTGTGCTTTCTAAAATTTCGACTATTTTTTGCATCTGATCATTGCGTTACTTTATCAATGTGCATGCAAACGTATTAAGAATAATAGATTGGTTGATTGTGTCGTCGCTGCAATCATTTGGCCCGACAAGCTCACGCTTTCGCGTATGCAAAACGGTTTTTAAAAGTAACGGTCTATTTATTTGGCGCCCAATTTTTAATGTTACGCGCTGGTGTTAAGAAGTAAAAACTGTGTTTGTAAAGTTATGGGTAGGCAATGCCTACTCTGTCTAATATGACGGACCGCCACTTGAAACCATTCTAACAGTTTAGACTGTTCGCTCTTCCAGAGGCTGTGACCCCATAAGAAAAAGCAAGCCTTTGTAAGCTCATACGCATAAGAACTATATCTATTATTTCGGTGTGCAGAATGTACCCTCAAAGGGTGTAGTTGCGCATCTTAAGGAAACTCTCAGACTTTTCTGACAACTTGATTTTTTACAGTCTATATCTCGAAAACCACTGGATTTGGTAACCACTAACAAGAGCACCTTTTGTATGAATAATACGATTTTTCTCTGTCAAAGTTGTTGACAGAAAAGCCATTGGACTGTGCCATCATCGATCATCGGGAGGCTGTAACTCCGAGAGAAAGTGTTTCTGTATCTATATTTATAGGAACAATTTTGCATAGTTTATGTGTAAAACTTGCGCTTAAAGTTTGTACAAACCTTATACACACATCTTGTATCGTGCAACAACACAGAGAAAGAATAACTAAACTTATATAAGGGATGATGGCTTGGATTGACAAATAATTTGATTTACCTGTCATTAATGACAGAATAATGACATTTCAGGGTCAATCACCAACATGCGTATTTTCACCGACGGAACTTCTCGATTAACATGTTTTTTCTCTCTCTGTATATACGAGGAAATAAAATAAATTGCCAGTTTCGAACTACACACCTTTTATTAAACAAGGATTATGTAACCTTTCAGCTAGTATGTTTTCGGTAATATATTAATTTAGGAGCAACTTTAATAATATGTGTATAATTTAAAGTCAACATGTTTCCAATAATATACGAGCAGGTAAGTAAGGACCTGTAATTATCGGTTTAATACTGGCTGGCCACGGTACACCGCGACCAAACATTCAATTACATGGACCACCCACCTGAGTAAATCACCACACACTCGTTGTCTCATCACTTATACTACCGCACACACTGTTTCATGAATAAGAAATTTTAACAAAAAACTTATTATAGAATATAGAACACGCCAACGAGATAATTATTTGGCAGGTAATATTTTATCCGTTTCAAAATGAGATTATATTCTATGGTTTAGAAATGACTAAGTATTAGTGGACCAAACTAAGGTGGAAATCAACATACGTTATTGCGAATTATACAAAACGATGTACACAAATCTTTAGTGTTTTGCCATCGATTCTCTTTAAAAATTGAATTATTATTCACGTCTCACAGTTGTCCAAACTAATATGTCAGCATGGGTTACCCCTTTGTAGTAAGTTCTTAAATTATGTTTTATCATTCTGCATAAGTACTAAATTTCACAACCAAAAAATCTCATTTATCAACAAGTTCGCAAACTTAACAAGGTAATTTGAATATTTGAAAACTGGTTATTATAGTTGCACTGGCCCACCTTAAATAACCATATCATCGCCATTGTCTTAGCAAACAGACATAATAAGCACCTTGCTTAATTGATAGCGTCTCAAGATCAGGAAACAATAGAGACGATAACCTTTTATAAGACTAACGCATTGTATGAAGTTGAAAAAGAGTGACGAGTTTATTAATTTGTATTTTCAAAAAAATGTAATACGTTCTTTCTACAAGTAGAAAATACAGTGGTACACACATTTACATTGCATAATGTAATATTCTGTAATAATATACTAAACATCTGAAAATTCTTAAGCTGCTATCCCACTGCAAAAATTATCATTATAATATTTTTTATAAAAATGACGTTATGCAAAATTGCTATAGCACTATCCCACTGTAACAATGTTTTTGCAAACATATTATAACAATTGTTAGATGTGTTGCATAACTGGTTCGTACAAATGAACTTGACCAATACTACTTAACCACAAACCTTTCGCTCACAATAAGTGTAACGCGCACGCTACCAACAACAACCAATCAAAACGCCGCTTACATCAACATAACTACAGACGTTTCTATTTCCTGAAAATATTTTTAGGTGATAACGTGACGTCATATAAATACAGTCCGTCCAAATATTTTTACGATTCCATAAAAATAACATCACACTACCAAAATCGTTTGTATAAATTTATTTATAAAAATAACTCACGAATTTTTAAAGTGGGATATTGGCTTTAAGCTTCCTTGCAACATTCTGTGAATGAGTTCGTTTGCAAAACAAACTTTCTACTTCTTATAAAGGTTATCTACTGATTGACACATCGTAGTGAAATTTTCAAAGTGAACGGTTATTTTAAAAGGTTTTATGAGAACTATAGGCGAGCATTTTGCCTGGAGTCTCCCAAACTCGCACATTGTTTTTGTTTACTTTAATAGATATTTTATAATTTATATTATAACGATATAACCCGAACAATTACTACAAGATATAATTCGAACACTAACGATTACTTTACGCAAGTTGCTATGATTATTAATCCATTTGTCACTTTTATTGTTTATTATCTCGTTCATAGCCTAGAAAACTTTCTGGCTCCATAATGTTTGATTGTACCTATGTATACGAAATTTCATTAATATCGGTCCAGTAGTTTCTGCGATTTTAGGTTACGGACGCACGCACGCGCGCCTGCATGCACGCACGCACAAGCGCCTGCACGCACGCACGCACAAGCACGCACAAGCACGGACGCACAAGCACGGACGCGCGTGCGCACATATGCACACGCATGCACGCACGCACATACACACACCAACGAGCGCGCGCGCGTTCCATAAATTAAATAAAGACGGTCTGGGACCTAAGCTTTTGATATGCACACCCAGAAAATACAAAAACCTTAAACATAAACAGGGTATGAAAAAAATTCATTGAATTTAGAAGAATCTATTGTTTTATTTAAATCCACTTTTAAAGTTTTAACTGTTATTTTATTTTAAATAAATTTTCATGGTTTTATAATTAAACAGTATTAATTGCAATATAAGTAACTTTTTCCGCGAATAGGTGATGAATAAGAAAAAGTTCATGTCAGTGCTGCATTTTGGTATTTTTTAAAGAAACTTTTTTTTACAATTTGAAAACAGATCAAATGCTTTTATCCGGATAATGCTGGAACTTTCAAATATTTTGACTTTAATGCTCGATTACTCAAAAACAAAATGTCTAATCAATACAAATTTTATATTATTTAACAGCCCTTAGTAAGTAAAATCAAGTGATTTTTTAAATATTAAAATGCAAACATGCTAGCTTTTCAAAATTCTAAATATTTTCAAAAAAAAATATTCGTTAAAAAGTGCCCACACTATTTACTTTGTCTTTCTGAGCCGATTGAGCTTGCAGTGAACTACAAACTTGTCCCAAATTTTACTGCTCTCCAGGAATTTGTTGAAACGTTTGAAATTAATTAATTATTTATTGATTATAGGTACATAAAATACTTTATTACTTCAACAATATTTATATATTTTAACCTTGTACGTATTTCAGTATGTTTATATGCCATTGTCAAAGGTTATATTAAAAGTAAACAGTTAGTGTTGTTATAGTAATAAAACTTGATGACTTGATCTTGGTAATCGTCTGCAGATGACTTGATTTCTTATTACAAAATGTCCAATAGAGCTAAATTTAAGAGATCAGTTTGCTCATTCATTAACGGTACAGTTTTTAAATGCTTGTGAACTTCAAAAGCTTCTAGTATACCTAATTTACGTTTATTATTACAAATGATTGTGTTCTAGTAAGTGTTTAGCTTAACTAGATTTATGTGGGTGTTTGTATTTGTAACAACGTGTTCTATTATACCTAATGTACAATTGTACACCCATTAATAATAATTTATTATCTTTTACAAAATGGTTCCTACTTTATCTATACTAAACCCCTAACTGTATCACTATAACAAGGCGTCGGGATTTTGCATCCCGGCAAAATTAATTAGCATAACACAACCGCGGGTCCTTGCATTTCGACTCAGTTTATTGATTGTTTTCAGCGAAAGTTTATGCTGCTGCATCTACTGTTGGTATAATTTGGTTATTTATAGCTTACTTTAATTCTAGCGGGTCGGTAAGGTATATTTAATAGTGATGATATATTTCGAATAAAAATTATCGACCATTCAGTTATCAAAATATATCGCGATATCTTGAGAGGTTACAGACAACAATTTGAATGATTTTAAAAAATTAAAATGTTTCGGTTTGTCGATTTCAGAAGCCGGCATTGAAGCGATACTCCGTACAGTAGTCAACTTTAAATCCATGATACTTGTCGTGTTATTATGTGATGCAAATGATTGCACAAAACGGCCTTTCCCGCCGAAGCACCCGATATAAGAATGTTTTGACTTACACATTCGAATATTATTCATATTAAGAATAGCAAACATAGCAGTTTCTACTGCACTAAGCTGTTTTGTTTGAGTGGTCATTATAACGCAGGGTCGTATTTGAAAATTAATATTGCTTTAAAAGTACAAATAATAAAAATTAGGAAAATATAGACCTTTATTAATATTTAAAATAATACTGTATTATTGTAAGTAAAAACAAGTGGTACACTTTACGAAAGATAATAAAAATTAATTAATAATCGAATATTGTTTTTTCCGTATTCCACGAGTTCTGCTAGTTTTATTGAATGCCAAACCCATAGCAGAATGCCAGAATTATAATAGCTAAACAACTGGCTGTAACAGCTTTTGAGTTAAAAGAAGCAGAACTAGCTAATTAACAAAAGGTATGCGTTCACACAAATAAGTATTTAATGGAGACAGATATTTCTGCTTAAAAATATAAAATAGCCACATCCCCTGGCTGTCTAAATTAGGAACAAAACAGATGCCAGATAAAGGTCAAGGCAATTATCAAGCCGTCAGCGCCTTTCCTTTTAAAGCCTGAAATATACGATTAACGTCCAATTTCACCCTTATATTGGTTTATCTGGTAATTAATAAAAGTAATATTTGTTTTTGAAATGGGTACCATCTGTTGTTTAAATTTAGTTTGCGTTATTAAGTTTAACAGCAAAAAAGACCGCTTTTGGCTACAATTATTACAGTACAATTAAAACATTTTATGATACTCTGTAATAGCACAATAACTTAATTCAACTAGGTTGAGGTATCTAAATTTAAAATTGCAGTAGTTTTAATGCGAATATCATTAGGTTTTTCTTTTAATGTAGTATTGTGACTGTTTGTAGTTGTAAATTAAAAATCATAGATGAACACGCTAACCCTTCCGTAAGTAATAATCGGTGGCATACCATTCGATTGTACTTGTTATTTTTACCTATAGTTGACTCAGCATTTTACACTCACTAACATATTTTTCTAACCTTCAAAAATTTTTTTGTCAGTGTTATAATATGGAGAACAATGAGTTTCTTGAGCTAGTTAGTCATTGTGAAGATAAAATAAAACTAATAATAATTTAAAAACAAAAAAATAGAAATACAACAGTCTAATATTATTTATTAAATTAATTGTATTAATTCTAATGCTACGTCGGACACACTAAACAATTTTAAAGTTGAATACATAGTCAAAAATCTTCAGTGTGAAACTGCAAAAGTAACTGTGCCCTATGCAAGCATATCTTGGACCATTACTAATACTTTGTTACTTTGTTTGCTTTGTTGTAGTACTGTTTATGAAAATTTAAAACGGCCAAGAAAGAAAATAATTAGTTTAATTATATCTATGGACTAAATTTTTCATTTTTCAATTCCTGTGCTTTGATAAAGATCGTAATAATTTTGTTAACTGCAACCTATTATCAACAATTCTGTGTAAACCGCAGTATTCTGTACAGAGAAGAAACCGATAACTAAACAGAGGCGGTTCGTATAGCATGTTCTAGATATCGGGATCTAAAGTAGCTGAATTTGAAAAATGAAACAGATGGAGGTTTAATACAACTATTAAAGTTCTTCAATAATATTTTTTTGCAATAATTGTAGTTGCAACTGTCTTACAAACATCATTCCCCGGCATTCGCCTGTTCAGACTAGGGAAACTGCAGAAAACCCAGCCAGAGTAGGCTGTTTGGCGTTCTCAAGATGGTCAAACAAGAAAAACTCAGGGTCACCTTAAGTGCTGGGCGTAAGAGCCGTTTCACACGAGCCACTTTTCGTGGCGCTACTGTAGCGCAACTGTGGCGTTTGCGCGTGTGAACGACTTTGAATTTAGTAGCCGTGAGTGCGCCACAGAAGGAAGATGTCTAGAGTGGCGGAAGAAGTGCTTTTAGCACTTTTATTATTACGCCGTAGAAAGAAACATCGGAAAAAAGAAAGTACTGGGTGCATCCATATGTAGGTGATAGATTATTGAAAGGACAATTTTATATATCCTTTCGATATTTAAAACAAAACTAAATCAAGTTTTGTAACGTTCTGTATCAAACTCCTCCATACTTAGTACATTCTATAAAAATGCGAAATATTTTCAAAGTTTTCAACGTCGTTTCACCAAAACCTCTGTTAACTTCGATAACTCAAGCGCGACTGAAGCCCATGTGTGAAGCTCGTGTGAAGCTGTTAATATGATTACGGGTACTGCCGATTGTGGCGACGTAATTTGTGGCGCGATTTTAAGGGAGACCGGCTACTCAATTGCCACAAACGCGCTGCATATTGGTGGCGCGTCTATAGTGTGGAAACTATCATTTAAATGCATTACTCTCCAAAAGTAGTGCCACAGTAGCGCTACAGTAGCGCCACGAAAGGTGGCTCGTGTGAAACGGCTCCAATAGATGGGCCACCAGTAGCTAAACGTAGAAACTCAAGCGCTAAGCGAAGTGGGGAATCCAAGAGCGGCCAAAGGTAAACCATCAAGCGCTGAGCTGAGTGGACAGCCACGAACGGCTTAAGATAAAACCTTAAGCGCTGGGCGCAGTGGGGAAGCACACGAGCGGCTGAAAGTAGAACTCCCAGCGCTGGACAGACTGGGGAAGCCCACAAGCGGCCAAACGTAGAACATCAAGCGCTGGGTGGAATGGGGGAGCCCAAGAGCGGTCTTGACTGATGTGTCAAGAACGATTGCTTTAAGAATGATTCCCTCTCTGAAAACCACGTCGCTTTCATAAGGCAAAACGTGGGAAAGATGTGACGTGAGTTGACATAATTCCTAGAAAACATAGTTCAAGAATAAAGAAAATCCTTCAAATAATCATAACTCCAAGAAATGGTGGCTCCACAATTTACTAGGTACCTAAAAACCAAGTTTATTTAACAGAAAAATTTTTCTTCAATTTTTCAGCAGAATTGGTAGACTTATTATGTTATTAAATATATTTACCTACATAAATTGCATGAACTATTTTGTTTCGAAAGCCTTTTGTATTACAGGTAAGTAGGAAATAACATTAACATACAGGCACTAATTATTGTTGGTTCGTTACAAGAAAAAAAAACGAATTTTGGTAAATAAACTATAAGACGATATAACCTCACTAATCATGAGCTTGCGGTCTTTCTCGTGCACTTGCCGTATCTAATTATCCTACTCGCACTATCGCGTCTTGGCACAACTTCACGACACGACGCGACGCCCGTCGTTTATGCATCGTGCTCTGTCCACTTTACTTATAATATGTCTATGAATTATGAAGATCATAAAATGGCGGGATGCAAGGTAAATAGACTCTACCTTGGTTTTATAATTTTTGACACTGTTGTAGTAATATTAGTTACTTTAGAGAAAGTAAATCTGAAGGTGTAAATAGTATTATTTTCACTAATTCACACGACTAGAGTTCTTAAATACAATCGGATAAAGAGATGATCCAAACCGGTTCAGTAAAAGAAAGTTTAAATTTAGCTTAATCATTGTACCTAAAGCTACTCAAAAAATTCTAGGAAAGATCAATCTATTTTATCTTAGCAAAACCGCATAAACTTTGACATAGCTTTTCTACTATAGCTGTTTATGTAACAAGTAAGCAAATGAGGTTGATTATTTCACGAATATAAAAGTTGCAACACAAGCGGCTAGGCGAGTGTTGTTATCACATGTGTGAAATAATTACCCGCTTTCCTTACGTGTTAACATACAACATTCTTTCTACTTCTGTTCGAATAAATACAAAAGTGGATTTGAAATTATGAATTTTTGACATTTTCATCACACTATTAAATTAGTACAAAAAAACTAATAAATTAATTCGAAAAATCAATATTGTCTATGCCCGTTTTGTCGAAATGATCTCATGATGAAGTTCATCACCTAACTCAAATCAGTGAAATAAAGTGTCTATTACCTAATAGAAGTAGAAAAATATTTTAACTTAATACAAAGGATTCATTATAAACTTAAAGAAACTGTTCATTTAATTAGATGAAGACACGTAGTGTAGTCATACTAAATAATTTTGACATTAACTCGCATAAAATTTGTGCAGTAACAAATTGGAAACCTTTTTATGAACACCGTTGGTGTTTTATTACAAATTGGTATAACACAATACAGAGTATTTGAAATGACGCAGCATATTTTATCCATAATCTATGGCAGTGCTGCATGCATTCAGAAAATAATTGGTTCGTGCAGCAACTTGTTTTTTGGTCGAGTTTAAATTCCACAGGTCAAAAATCAATATGAGTTGTAGATCGGATGGTAGTAAAATTATATTTGCGGTCGTATCTGAAATAACGGGTATCGTTAGCAGTAATTGTAGTTGTTAGCGGGGCGTGGCTGGTCCCTTACCCTTCAAAAACACTATTTCTTAGGAGCGGTACAACAAGTAACATGACTAATTTTCGCAGTGCATTACATTTTGATGAATTGGTATAGTGGCAGGAACTTTCTTTCGAGCATAGCCATGATGATGTATAATTAACCCAGACCTTGTTCACGTTCGGTTTCAGGTAGATTTCTGATGGGTTTTTATATGTTACGTCAGTAATCGTACCTTGTAATGTCACGATAAACTAGTAGAAATTATGCCTTTTTTTATCTTTTGCATTTGAGGTATGTATGCACAATTATTTCTTTCATATTTAAAAAAATACCTACTTTTGAATACAAATGATATTTAATATCAGAGTAAAAATTAAGCATGGTACCTTTTCTTTTGTTTTAATAAATTTATACGAAGTAAAGAGAAAAGTTTTCAATATAAATATAGTTTTTTTAATCAAAATAATGAAAGATGAAAATGTGGACTGCGATTGCTTTTAGAGCTTCTTAGGCCTTGTCCACAATTGAGCATTTTGCCGTAACGTAACAGCGTAACGTAATACGAACGATCAAGTGTAGACAGTGTTACCACAGTATACTTATATATACAGTAGCGAAAGTAAAGGTCATTTATGGTAATTATAGCACCAAGTGGCGAACAAGTTACACTAAAATCCACGGGGGTGAAACTTAGATCCAGGAATAGGAAACAAACATGGCCGCCGGCCAGGACAACGAGGGGGTGTGAACGGGGCAAAAGGGGTAGAATTCAAATTTCGCGCGCTTCGTAGCTATCACTTTTTTTTCACGTGCTGCGCAGGTATTGTTTTTTGGATGACAGCTGAGTAATAGCACGTAATAGTTTGACTGTTGTAATTTGTGTCTGGCTGCAAAGTTATATTTCGCATCATATTCAAAACTGTAAGTAAATTTTAATATTCTAGCATTTAAATGTTCGATTTATTTAATTTTTGTGGTAGGCAGATTATAAAATTTCAAAATAATGCCCACAATTCTTTCTTTAATTCATAATCTGCTTAGACGTCCTATAAAAGTAGTGGATTTTACAATCTACCTGAGGCATATACATTCTTTACTTCTTTTTAATAACAAAGTAATTCAAATATTTGTTGAAGCATGGCATTTATTTCAATTTGTATTTTTTGATAGGTCTCCGAGAAGGTTTCATATTGAACTGGTACTGTTCTGTGTATTGAACGAACGACTGACTAGAAGCACACAAAACATCAAAAACTGTAAGTAATTTTTAATTTTCTAGCATTTAAATATTCGATTTATTTAATGTTTTTATGAACCGAAAGAATTGTTTGAGTTAAATAAAAACATCTGGTATAATAACGTAAGCTTTCAAATTTTATAATTTATTCAGTATATCTAATAACAATTTGTTAATTCAACATTTTTTGTTTTAGGTGTTTTATTTTCCTGATGTAAGATGGATATCGGTAAACTTAGGTACTCGTGCAAGTATCAAAATTGCTCAAGTAACTATTACTCTCCAGTTACCGACAGTAGTTATAAAAACAAGCATTTTTTTATTTTTCCGAAAGACCAGGATTTGTTACATCAGTGGAAAAACATTTGCAACATTGATGCAAATATAAATATAGTGTAACGCGGTAGTGATGTTCTTAAAGTGTAAAGCATTGATTTCCTGCACTGCTTAATTTTGTACTTTTTGTATTCTGCTGCTGATGTATTTTCCAAAATTCTAATTAAATAACTTATATGTGTTACTATATAAATGAGTAAAAAATGCTTTTTAGCATGTATGGATAGGAAAATATTTTACTACATTTTGAACTTGTATTTGTTACGTTTAATTATAATAATTTAGGTATTTATTATTGTTTTGTGCATGCAACAATAAATTATGTTTTGATATAACAATTTTTTGTTTGTTTAAACAGCGTGAAATAAAAAGTAAAATTTTAAAAATCCCTCCAAATGCTAATTTTAAATTTGGCGCCACTTCTTTTAGTAGTCCAGGACAACAACAGATGTCGCTTTTTTTGTGTTTCTCTAATTTTACATTGAGCCCTCCCTTCTTTCTCGGGTATTGTTCTGTGCTAAAATCTGACAGCTGACCATAGGTTAGATCAGTTATATTGTTATATAGATGAGAAAGTCTCTTAGCAAAGACCGAGAATTTATTTGCGCTACTAGCGCTCTTTTGACGTAGTTTTGAACTAAGCGTAATGGCGGGAATTTTAAATTTAGTTGAAACAACCCATTTTTGATATAGTTATAATTTTGTATACAATAAAATACATTTTTTTTTAAATTGAAATTTAATATCAATATTGTGATACAATTTCTGTATTAGTAATTTAAAATACCGACAAAAAGAGAAAGAAGAATACAATAATTATCACTAAGAATACTAAGATAAATACATTGCACTACATAAATCTTATTATCATTTTTACTAACACTATTTTACTAATCACTACTGTACTAATTGCTTCATCTTATTAATTTTGGCAGATTTCTTTTTGTATTTTAAGAATCTTGGATTTGCCAACAATTTGATTGCGTCTGTCGAATTTTGTTTAATGTTCTGTTTACCCTTTAAAATCCTATTTAAGTTTTTTACCCATGTAAAAATATACATTTTTGTGTTTTAATGTTTATTATATAATTATTAATTGTTTTATAATTTTTAAGTCGGTGCCAAGTATAACATAAAAATTCGAATCTAATGTTATATCTATGTTATACTTGGCACCGACTTAAAAATTATAAAACAATTAATAATTATATAATAAACATTAATTTCTTAATTACATTAAACGGAACAACAAATAAGTATTAAAATGTTGTATAAAAAACATTTATTTTTTGCTTTTTAGTTAACTTTTGTGTTTTTATTTGAAGTCGGTTTTCTTTTTTTTTAAAGTTAATTATTTTACAATTTTAAGTGATGGGTAGACCTAGTAAGGATGTTTCTCGTATGAGGAAACGATTGCTAGTTGAAACGGAAGATGAAATACGGAAACACTAAAAAAGTCCGTTAAAAAAATAGATTTTGAGGAGTATCTTCGAAGTTCAAGCTCCAATACCAATGAAATTATAATGGGACCACCTTGGAACTATACTGAACCTAACACCAAAAAATCATTAAAATCGGTTCATAAACAAAAACGTTATGCCCGAACATACATTTAAAAAAAAAATATATACAGACGAATTGAGAACCTCCTCCTTTTTTTCTGACAGCTGACGGTAGTAGTGTTTCTCTGCTTTTTGAACGTTATAAGAACAATTTTCAAGTTGTTTGCCAGTGTTTTTATAAAAATGTGATTAGTGATATACCAATCTATTATGAGAGTCTCAAAAGGGAGCGCATGTTCCGCCGTAAACTGCGAAAACAACGAAGGAAAGAATCCTAACCTTAGCTTTTACATTTCCCAAAGATCCAAAAAGGTAATAAATTCTGATAAATATTAATACATTAAAGTTTAACTTTCTCGTCGTTTTAGATCAAAACAGGGGGTTGTAAACTGTAGACGTGAAGATTAACATGAAAAGGAGGTTGGATATTTGAATAAAAACTGCACTTTGTGCACGCTGCATTTTGAAGATTCGCAGTTTATAAATGTTAATAAATCATATTACTGGCATTATCTTTGTATTATTTAAAAACCATTATATAATGTAGCTCGTAATTTTTCTGTTTTGCTTATTAAAAATATGGTAACAACAACGAACTGGATTAGAATTTAAAACCCGGCATAATTTAAACGATAGTTTAACTTGTCGACCGCTTGGAGCGCCACTAGTTATAGCTTACCAGGCGTTATATGGGCGCTTTCGTTACTGTATATATAAGTATACTGTGGTGTTACTGTATCATTCGTTGTACCGTTTGTGATTTACATAAATCAGTAGGAATGAGAATACGTAAACTGCTAACGCATTAGATTAGGCAATCGCGTCTAATACATACAAAATATTATTTGGCAATACTCGACTATATGTCTGAAATTTCAGAATATGCGACTGGCTATCCTGAAGTTCAGCTTACTAATGATAGTCTAAAGAAATACATCGTTTAATTTGACTTTTGTGGTAACATTTTTTAAATGGAGTTTCTGAATATGAAAATGTGGAAGACACGTTTCTGGTGATCGTCAATAAAAAAAAATCGCTAACAACCCCTCCAGGAAAGAGAGAGGAGAACTACAAAATACCCCATGTACAATTTTTTCTTTAAATTTATTATGTTAAAACGACTTGTAAAATTTGACAAATACATTGTTCTTTACGACGAAATAAAAATTTTTAAAAGCGTAGCCAGAAATTTGCTTTTAAGGAGCGCGTCTGTATATTTTCCACAGGTGCTTCTTGTTAAATTAGTGAGAATTAACAAAAGTAACTTTTACCTTAAACCAATAATTGTTTCTTAAATTCAAAGGTACGTTGTGTAACAGTTGCTTCGACTATTTTTCACGAAGCTTAAATACAGATTTTTCTGCTTTTAATTTTCTGTTTCGGACAATAAAACCTAAATTTTAAAAAGATTCTACAGATAACAAAGCTATAGCTAAAAAAATGTAAGTGCTAGGTTAAGTGCCTCTTACGGTTAAGTCTAGTTCATGAAAATATTTTTATTAAAGTAATACATAATGATAAGCATTTGTACCAAATTAAAAATAATAGCTTTACATTTGTGAAAATTATCGTAAAATGAAAAATAAAAAATTGAACTTTAAGACTCTATAACAGAAGGATTTTCTACCAAGATGTATTAAGATTAATCGGATTATTTTAACCTAAGAAACCCATAATCAAACGGTTGAACAATAAATAACCTGTGTCGAAATATAAAGCATGTTACTGGGAGCACGGTCACTAAAATTTGAGACAGGGGAAAGGGATTTGGATTAAATATATAAATATAGACTATGACTTCTATGCGCGGCTTGCCACGATTCCCATTTCGTTCGCTTATCTATATAATACATCCTTAACTGTCTCACCATAACAACACGACAAGCTCTTGCTTCTTAACAAAATTTATCACCATAATACGACAGCGGCTTCTTGCAACTCAATTTAGGTAATGATTGTTTTCGGCAATTATTTATTTTGCTGTCGCCAATGTTCATAATTAATTTGGTCGTTCATGGTTCACTAACGATAAACTCTATCAGTAATTGTTTCCCCAGATGTAGCGGTGAACGCAGATGTAAAGCTAGAAAATATGACGGTGTCTTTATTCATAAGTAGACGTGTTTATATACTGGGTGGTGTGAAACGTAATGAAACTTGTTGCATCAAAATGGATGAACTCGATGTCGCGTTATGAATATTTTTGGTAGGCGAGTCATCAGAAGAAGAATCAGAAAGATCAAGGAAATCCGACTTATTCAAATGGCTTGCAACGGAAGGTGTAGTGATGTAAAATTTCATGAAATTTATTCTTTGTGAATATTCGCGAAATTTTGTTAATTTTGGGGAACTTATGAAAATTTATTGTATTATTGTTAAGCTCACTACTTCTATAGTTTTCGATTAATGCGGTATCTAACCAAAATCGAAGTCTTCTCCAAATTTTATTAAGCAGTAAAACAACACTGCGCTCGCGCATAAACCTGTTTTTGATCGTTTGCATTCGGTACTTGTGTACTTCCCCTGTTAGGAATGCATGGATTCACACCTTTGCGTTCTGCGTGTACTACGGCCGCGCTTACGTGTATTGATAAGCGAATATTCGTTCTTAAGATAGCGACTATTTTCAAAAGCTCTTGAAAAGCTTCCAAATATTTGTTTACAAATATTCGCGACTCACATCACTGGGAAGGTACATAATATGCGTTTTTTAAATTTGAGTCTTCCTATACTCCTTACCAGTGGCGGTTTCTCTATTAGGTCAAATGGTCATTGACCTCCCAATGCAATAAGAAAAAAAATAATTACTTTTTGTTTGAGTACGTAACATATTATACACTATAAAATTTTAAAAATAATTTGTAGTTAACGTTTATATGAGATTTCAGTGCGAGAACGTTTATTAAAGAGCTGCCACAGGATTCCAAAACGTTTGAATCTTTGAATATTGCTCGCGCGTTAAGCGAATCTATGCGAGGGTCATATGGCTGTTTGTCCACAATTCAGCTATACGCCACCGAATAAAGCAGCCGGCGTAAAAGGCCTTTAAATGAATAAGAGTGAAATAGAAAGCTCATTGCGGTAAAATTCAGATTATACAAGCTAAAAAAGGAAAGAAGCTGGTGCGCTTCAGGGTCGATGACCCCAGTTTCTGATTAAATGAGTAGAATGGCAGCGCATGCTAATCACGTGTAGTTGGTGTATTTCTTCACACGTTTGTTTTATGTTGGTATGGCACATGGTTAGTAACAAACTTTCTTTGTGTAGAAATAATAGGGGATTTTTTCGTAGATCGGTTTTGTCTGTGAGATTTTATTATGTAGTAAATCATAATTGTGTAGTAAATCTTAATTTAATGCTATAAAATGTCTGTGCAAAAAATAAAGGAACTTAAAGCTCAATGTGGTTTGAAGTTTGAAGAACGTTTGAAGTTAAAAGAGAACGGTCGTCCACAACCAACCCTAATTATTAAACAAATAACATTGTATAGAAATAAGGCTGTTAACGGGTATTTTAATGAGTCAATTCAATGAGTTTATCGAATTGGATTTGTGGATGTGCTATAAGAAACGCTCTCTTCTGTTTTCCGTGGGTGTTATTCTGCGATGACGCAATGTGGTGTAAAAACGGCGTGATTCATTTAAAACATTTAAAAATAAAAGTACAAAAACATTTTTTATCAGCAAATCATATGAAAAATTCTATGAATTTTGCCACACTTGATAATGTGGATATCATATTGCAACTAGACCGTGTTTATCGAAAATCTGTTAAAGATTTTAATAAAAATGTTGATAAAAATAGGTATATTTTAAACGAAATTATAGATTGCATAAAGTGTTGCGGAGTAATATAGAAAATGTTAGGCATTACATTCTTAATAATTTCGTGCCAGCTGCTCCATCGACATGCAGAAAAAGAAATAAAATAAATGAAAATTCAAAACTTCCAATTGTAGTAGAAATTTGCGACATAATTGTATCGGAGGTTAAACATAGATTTATATTTTCTAATCATTTAATTGTTTTGTAGTTATTTCAAGCAAATAAATTCGAGGAGTACAAAAAATGTTTTTCACAAAATGTTTTTAAATTAGTCAAGACTAGTTACCCCGTTATAAACGATTTAAAATTAAAAATCGAACTGGAAGTGCTATGATTTTTATGAAAGTGCTGGTGCTGTTGCAATACTTCAATAACGCGTAACACGATAGGGCAAGAAAGGTTAAGTGCGTTAGCTATGTTAAGCATCGAAAAATTGTTAATTAATAATATTGACAATTTTAATGAACTACTGATAGATCATTATTCCAACGCGAAGAAGCGAAGGATCGACTTGAAATATAAGTCTATCTAAAATTTGGCTGTGTAAGTACATTGTTATCACTGCTCCTTACATTATAAATTAATTGACGATTTCTCACGACACAGCATTTATAGCTCGCTAATTATTTCAATAAGAACGATGGAAGTGAGTTTTACGTAAACAAATAACAGCTGTTTACACTGAGAGCCCTTCGAGGTACACGACCAGTAGATAAAAATTTCTAATGTTCATGTCGATTATGTGCCACCATTTAAGTGCTCACACGTTTTCTTATTTATTGTTGTACATCCGTTGTAAATATGTACTTACAATGAGCCTAGATGCAGTTTAGTTAGTGCTATTTTGTTAATTGTTACTTTTGGCTTAAACACATTTGCATTGGTTGTATTGGCTTAGTTACGCCACTGTGTACGAATTAAGTACATGTCTGACAGCTTGAAACAGCTTATTTGTAACTTTAAAACAAAGTTACAAAAGAAAGCGAGTAATATTTCGCATATTACTAACAATGTACAAATTCAGACACTGCACGTAACATGCACACTTTTAAAACGCTAAAAGTGCATAGCTCATTTTAATCGAAGTGCAAAAAGCACATGGACTATAATTTGTAACCGCAAGTGTTTTGATTGTCTGATTTTACATTCGCTTATATAGAATGTCTCTGAAACACATGTCATAAATTTATCAGTAAATTCTAGGTGCCGAACAAGATAGATTAAGTTCAAGTTTGCTATATTTATGTGTAGTAGAAACTAAATCGGTTTTTATATTTACTTTTCCAAACTTTCTATACTTATTTCATGAAAAGTTAGATTACGAGATTTTAGTATAGATGTACCTCAAAAATAGCGTTTTTTCAAATGTCTCTCTGTGAATGTAAGCCTTAGCGTCGCTTTGTTTTAGTGTTTTTGACATGCTAGTGGAAAACGAATGGCTTTACTTCCTACTGACAGTACCAAATTAGAATATTTAATATGTGGTGGCTGAGTATATTGTGTTTTTTGTGATTTTGCGTAATTTTGCAACAAATTTTATTGGTACATAAATTTTATGCTACTTTTCATTTCAGCATTACGTTATATTGCTTACATTATACATTTCTAGACCGCTGCGTCTATGTATGTTACAGTTTACCGAATCAGCAAACATATTCAAATGTTTCCTCTATTAGATCGTCTTAGTTTAGGTTCGTGTTTATCAGTAGCCGATACAAGATAATGGACCCATTTAACAAAAGCTTGATGTGGTCGCTTGTTGACGTTTGGCTCAAGCCAAGCCAATAGTTATTGATGTAGTAAATGGGTTTACTAGACTACCCTAAAACATAATTGGTCTTGTTCCAAACCGCAGATTGCGTTGCTAACCGCTACCGCAGAGGTACATGCTACTGTTAATGATTATCTGTTATTTACCTGTTTTAGAAGTCCTTTGACTAAAATTTACTTTTAAGTATGCGATAATTTTGCATTATTTGTCTTTCTTGGAATAATTAGCAATCAGAAGAAGTTGTAGGGTTTTAAATGAGTAATAATTAAGACGTACAAAAATGCTAATTATCCTTCCCAAGCAAGCAAATTATACCTCACTTGAAGACTTATACGCTTGAGACCCGTTATTATAATGATATCTGATAGATGGTTGCTTAAATATTCCGTCTTCCAAAGCTCAATTGGGGCTATTGTAGTCATTTAATTAATAGATCATATCTTGCACAAAACAGTTAATTTGTATTTTTTAAATTAATGGTATCTGGGTGTGAGGTTCTATTTTTAAACATGGTACTTAAAATGATTAAATGCTGATATTGCAGCTGACATGTGGTGCTGGGTATGCAAAAACGTGAGTATCTATTTGCTATTGCGTGAACTAAGCGTTAATTAAAGACATAATTGATCTAAGCCGCACTCTTACATTTTTAACCTGTAAATTCACAATGTAAAAACTAAAAATTAATCTTTTACTTTTAGTTACAGTTTACTGCTCACTGTTTGTATCTGGAGACTTGAATATAGAAACAGTGTTAACTATAGGTACATTTTATTAATTTTAAGAGTCTACACCAACGCTGCCACTACTAAGGTCAACAGTGCTCGGAATGTCTATGAGAATATTATTGTACGTGTAGAAGCCAAAAATACTCATAATTTCTGTCGCCATATAAAGACAAAACACATTTATTTCTTACTTTTGCAGAAGATGGCTCAAACTTTTAGAGCAAATGCTTGTAAATGCAGACAAGCTACAGGGTAATCCCCAAATGACAACGCGGTCTGACCCGAAAGTAAATTGTAATATTGACAACAATGTCAATGTCAACCAATCGTGAGTGTTCAAATCATGACCGATCCAAATTTTACTGTACACCTGCAATAAATATAATAATAACATGCTAATATACATTAAAATCATAAATATATATTTACATTAAACTTGTATCTTGTTTGCCAGGTTATAAGAACTAAAATCTTAGACCAAAATAATGTACATACCCTCAACATTTTTATGAAATACCACTTAATGGTTTCTCTCCAAAACAATTTATTTTTACTCCAACACTTCACAACAACAGTAAATAGGAACATCAAAATAAAAAATTAAGTTTACAAAAAAACGCCACTACAAAATATTTGAAAACAAGCAAAGAATACCATGTTAAGAGCGCCAATTTCCGAAAACACCCGAGCATTTCCGACTAGCTTAGTCTTACCAAAAAATGCGTCAAAATTAATGTAAGTGATATAGTCAAGACGAATGCGATTCGTGATACGATTTTTCTTTGATAAAATTGTGGTTTAAGTTAACTTGTGTTATTTAAGACTTAGGTAATTCCACTCCCGCTACGCGGTCGTTGAATTACCATCTTAACTAGCACTCGTAAACTTACACAATAATTTTATCGAAAAATCGCAATCACTCGTTGTATTATTTATGATTTATGACGTAGAACAATATAATAGTAATGACGATAGTTCGGCGTAAGAATGGTAGGTACGTTAAACTGCATCATCAAATAAATGCAAGCAAAATGTAATTGAAAACTCAATAATCAAATGTATATGTTCTTCCCAAACAGAGAAATACTAACAACACGTAAAAATGTATTTCAATGTTAAATTAAACTGATTAATATCAAAACCTGTTGCTTAAATACACCAATGTTTTTATATGATCTCATAGAATAACATATTTTGGCTTGCGAACTGTATATTACTGTAATAAACATCAACTTGTTTGCAAGTCTCGCAACTGCTTAAATAAAAATACTGCTTAAAGATTCATATAAATATAAATAACTAATTTAGATTAAATCACTGAATTGTTTAGATGTAAAGCAGCAAACTAAACGAATTGTCTAAACTACGTCAATGGTGTAAACGATACCAACTGTCAAATTTTACTTAAACTTGTACTGCAATGTCATTTCACGAAAAACATCAGTTTTAACTTATATAGCATTAAATTGCTTGAATTTAATTAACACAGTGTAAACAATAGTGATTTCAGCAATGCAAGTCATAATTAATTCAAATTAATTAAATAAATTAAAGTTTGATGGGGTCTTACCTATACATTTATAGCATTACAAATATTTCAGGTGCAAAAAGAATTTCACAATTTACTAAATTCATGACAAATTGGCTACAGGTAGCTAGCAAATACACAGAATTCAAATACAGAGTATTATTGAAATATTTGCAGATATTTTAACCTGTAATAGAACTCGCAAAACTAAAACAATTTTTGTATTGATCGTTTTTTTGAAAGACCCCGCGAAGCTGAGTTACAAATCAAAAACGTTTTACCAAAAAAGTAGTGAATTATATTCTTTGAGGCTTTCGCGGTTTCTCGAACTGTCAATATTACAATTTACTTTCGGCTTAGACCGCGTCGTCGTTTGGGAACTACACCCAGCATAATCAGTGTTCTTTCACTCTGAAGATGCAAGCTGCAATGTCTTGCGAAACGTTAGTTTGTATGGGTTCACAAACAGCTAACAGGCATAAGCCGATTAAGTATTATTGTCTTGACAAACAAAATACATCAAATCCTTGTCCGCCCCAAGGTTTAAATAAACTAAGCACACGGCCCTGTTTAGGCAGGCAGGGCCAACGAACAAATATTGCTCAGACTTCTAGAGCAAATGCTTGTAAAGGCAGACAAGCTACAGGTCAGTCCTTACCTGATTATGCTGGGTGTAGTTCCCAAACGACGACGCGGTCTAAGCCGAAAGTAAATTGTAATATTGACAGTAGTGAATTAGTTTCAAGATTCGATTGGACGTGTTAGATCGCATGGAATAAATTCGTTACTTAGTTATAAAGTGGCTATTTATTTCAACAATAAATTAACGGACATATACTAGCTAGGAACTTTACGCGGAACGTTTTCCCAATCACTGAATACGTAATGCGAAAACCTCTACAAATGCAGTTCAACATTTACGTGATTTTGGTTTTTTAAACTCCAACCAAGTGCAACAGAAATGGCGAATTTTGGATGCCGAACCGCAAATTGTAGAAGCAGTGGTAGCGGAGCTCACTGCTAGTATCCGAAGACTTGCATTTCTAAGTGGAGTAGCAGCATTTACATCTTGGGGAACTTTGAACGAAGAGGGTTTGCACCCTTATCATGTACAACTGGTGCAGGCACTACATCAAGGAGATCTTCTACGTTGTGAAGTTGTTATACACGGATTTTGTAGAAAGTTGAGGAGTAATTGAATTTTTTTAATTGTTTGCTTTATACCGACGAAACGTTTTATTTTAATGAGATGGAGTTTTCAATATCCACAACAACCACATCTGGTCAGATGATAATATCCTAATGTATTTGGAGAACACCGCCATCAACAGAAATGTTGTGTAAAAGTGTGGGCTGGGATTGTGGGCAGTGGTGTTTTATGAATTTAAAATTTAGGTAGTCAAATGCAAATCCTAAAATAGTCATTAAGATGAAAAAATTTAAAAGTTCTGTATTTCAAAAATTAAGCTCATTACTTACCTTTATCAGATATCAATGAAATAAGTATTTGTCTTTTAAAAGTTGTTCCGTGAGATTTTCCATCATCGCTGCAAACGTGCGTATAAAATAAATACTAACCTGGACGTTGCACCGGATTGCCGCTGACTGACTGATGCAAATAAAACAACAAGAACCAGGAACAGGCGCGCCTATTTGGTGGTTATTGCGCCTGGCATCACCACTATTTTTTTGCATCGAACTATTGCATTCCTTTACCAATGTGCAAGCAGTCGTATTAAAAGTAACAGATTGGTTGGTTGTGTGATGGTTTGTAACGATAAGGCTAGGCTTTGCATATGTCGGTATGCAGAACAGTGTATAAAGGCAACGGTTTCTTTATTTGGCGTCTAATTTTTAATGTTATGTGGTTATGTTAAAAAGTAAAAACTATCTTGCCTAATAGGGTAGACCGCCACTGACTGTCTGTAACTGATAATTCCCAAACCTTATCTCGCATAATTTCGTCTAAACGGCATTGACTATTTAAGCTTTTATAATGAAAATTTAACTCTTAGAAAAAGTGTCTTTACTTGTACGCAGGGACATGTGTTAGTTCTATGATAGTGCACTAGCTCATTATTCTCTTAAGTACTAGTGTGGCTATACCGAAGGTATGGGAAAATAAAAGTTGGTCAACCTCTAAAGAGCGGCTTCAATAAAACTAAAATCGACCAGTCTAAAAAGAAGGATTTAGGGTTGTGTTCGTTCGTACCTAGACATTTCAACTTTTATGAAAACGCAAAACCTTAAAATCACACTTTCTAAAACAGTTATACGTCAGCAAGGCTACCTAGTCTATAGTGTAGTAGTCTGACACAGGTTTCAATTTTGATAAAGTGAAATCATTTTCAGAGCAATAATTCAGATCTCCTTCTATCGTTTGTTTCTCTAGTAGCATGCATTTTTGTGAGAAAGTCTTTGGGAAAGTGTGAATTTGCGACAACGATTATGCAACACAAAAATACAATTTTAGTACCTAGTTGATTTTCGGGCGATGTTTGAGAGGGGGTGAGCTTTATACTTATCGATCAAGCTGACATTTCATTTTTATACGTCATTCAGCGATTATAAAAATGTTCCTAAAAGTTCGGCATTAAATTTAATCACGAATCCTTCAGACCACATTATGTCGATTTCAGTCCACTTACTGACGCTTGGTTTCGGAGCTACAGCCTTATGATGGTTGTACAGTTTGTGGTTAACTTTGGCAATAGTTGTACAAAAAGTTTGATATAACTAGTTATTTTTGTTTGTTTAAGAGTTCCCGCGTTGTTTCAGACGGTGGAGGAGGCGGCGGGGACTCGACAATATTTTATATCTTTTTGTTTTTAAAGTTTTGTCTATAAAATCTTATTATTTATACAAATCTACCTAAAAAAGACACTCTTATTAAAAGTTCCGAAATTCAATGTTTTCGAGATAGTTTAATTAAGATGAGTGTCACCTTAAGATGTGTAATAATTTCCTCCACCCGTAAAGGTAAGTTCTGCACATCAAAATAATACAAAAATGTTTTGATAAATATCAGTCTAAAAACGCTTTCGTACGACATTACAGCCACCGTACGAGGGAACAGTCCAAACTGATCCTTCTTTGGAGGCTGTAACTTCGTAATGAAACAATTTTGGGCTAATGTTTACAGAGACTTTTGTTGTTTAGTTGATGTGCAAAATTTACTCTTAAACTCCGTGTCATCTATTTGCGCATCTTAAAAGCTCACCCAGGTCTTCATGGCAACTTGATTTCCCACAAAAAGTTAAATTGTCTCAAAAACCGTTTGATTAACGAACTTTTGACAAAAGTATCGTTTTTATATGCGGACTAAAATTTTATAAACCAAACTTTAGACATTGAAAAATCTCTAAAATATTTACAAGAATTTACGTGGCCTGCCCATTTGAAAAATTCAGGTGCACTTATTCAAACAAAAATAATTGTAAGTACTAAACCAAATGAAGAGTGTATAGAGAGGCACACTGCATAACAGTATCATAATGACTATTATTTAACTTCAGCAAAACTGTGACTTCGTGCTGTGATTTATCTGTAGTAGAAAAATAAGTAAGTAGTAGTTGCGTTTTGGTATTTAACTCTATTACCAATACATTATATGAATAGAAAATAATTTACATAACCGTCATTTGCGAATCTTGAGCTTTGTATTCCAAAATTTAATTTAGCAACGTGACCGCTATGTGCAATAATCCTTAGCAATTTCCCGTCGTGATTAATTAAACAACATAAAATTTTAACGTATAATAGCTTCATGGCAATTTACAAAATCGTGTGCTTCATTTAACGAGAGCGCTTAGTCTTACAAACTTGCTTAATAACAGACTATCAGTTTTCAATTGAAGTGAAATTACCATTAGCTTCATAATTACCGGCATGTGATTATTTATAATGAAATTTAGAAATAATGTATATTGTTATTCGATTAATTAGACGTTTGTATGTACTTAAATATAACAACAGATAATGCAACTATATACAAAAATTTATCAATCTTAGGTAAGCAAGACGTTCTCAAGCAATTTTAGATTTCCTGACAAAGCCTTCAAACTTTAAGTCACGATGTAATGCTTGGCTTACATCAAAGCGTTGGATGAAATATAATTAACTTTATATAAATAATGCGATACCTTTATTTATTCTTTATTGTCATACTCTTTAATTTTTATAATAAATATCATAGTCAAATTTCGTAAATACTAAACTCATAAACACTTCAAAGAAACAACCGAACGCGAATTCCAAGTTAGCGACAAAAAAGGTTTTCTGTAAATTGCTGTATTCCTTTCCTTTTGTTTCTTAGTCATTCTGATGTAACCCTCGTAGACCAAAAAAATTCAAAACCAAGTGAGCTTGAAGTCATTTTTAAACGTAAGGTCATTTTATATATCTTGTGTATTGAGATTTTGACTTTTGATCAAACTTATGCATACGTTTACCTTTATTCAAATGATGTCTGCAAATACTAGTTTTTACAAAGAGTTTATGTTTGTATATGTGTTCAGCTAATAGATTTAGTGTAATTTAAAATAGTGGAAAATATTGGCAAGTAATATCCCTCTAACTATCTCACCATGTCACTACGGTGCGCGACGAACTCTTTCATCTCGACAAAATTTAACACCATAACACGATGACTGGCCCTTACATCTCCACTTCAGCGAATGTTTATGTTGCAGTCACTACAACTGATAGAATTTGGTTGTTTTTGGTTTATTTAATTCTGGTGGGTTTGAAAATATAAATACTAATATGTCTTCAACCTACTCTAATGAAATTTGAGCATTTTTAAATTGAAAAATTCTCGTTTGTTTATTAGAGGTAACAATAATAAGTATCTTAATTTCTAATGCAATTACATAACAAATTAACATTACAAGCGATCTCATAAATATCTAAACTAAATACGGCCACCTCAGGTTTACGTGCAGCTATAATACGAAATAGACCAATTTGATTATGTTCATCGTGTATTGAATTTTTACTTTTCTATACTTTTAGTATTGATTTTAAATTCAAAATTTTGACGAAAATACATGTTTTGAGCTTCCCAGGAACACAAAAAATGGTTATTAATATTGTCTGTCTATGAGTGATTATGTGTGTTTGCGTGTTACGCCTCGTAACTCACTACTGGGTAGTCTGATTTTATTCAGTTGTAGAATGTAAGGGTATTTCAAAAAATTTAGATACGAAATAATCTTTGAAAACGAAACAAGAAGCCGAAATTGAACATATTTTTTGCTAAAATTTTTTTCAGAAACGGAATTTTTAAAATTAAATAACAGAATCTGATAGAAAGCCGTGGGGCAAAGCAAATACTTTTTTCAAACGTATATCGATAACATGGCAGCCACTACAATTTTTAAAAATTTTGATTTTAACGCTCTATTACCCAAAACAGACAGATAGGGATCCTGATATAGTACATTATATAGGGTGTTTAGTAAACATACGGCAAAAATTCAAAGGGTGATTCCCTGAGTTGTTTTAATAATATTTTGTCCTTTGGTGATTTTCGGAAAGCCGCTTTGGTTTGAAGATATAGAGCGATAAAGGGTTTTCAACAATAACAATATTTTATTACCTAAATATTATATGTAAAGCTTCTTAATCTACAAGAACTGTTTAAAATGACTACCACCAGCAAGTATGCATGAATCCAATCTGCTCCTCATTGACTGCCTAATGACTTCAAATAGCCCCATAGAAAAAAATCCAGGGATCGAGCAGGCCATAAGTGAGGTTCACCTCGACCAATCCAGCGATCTCAATATGTCACTGTTAGAAACTCACGAGCAACCAGACTAAAATGCGCTGGTTCACCATCGTGCATAAACCACATTGCATTTCTCGTTGCCAATAGTATATCCTCTAGAAACTCGGGTAGCGAATGTTCCAAAAAGTTTCGATACACTTCGCCGGTAAGTCTGACAAATCACGAAACGTAATCAACAATGTATGAAATCCACTGTTAAACACATCGCCCTGTATCTTCGAAACAAAGCGGTTTTTCGAAAATTATATAAGGACAAAATATTCTTAAAATAACCCAGGCAATCACCCCTTGAATTTTTGCCGTCAGTTTACTAAACACCCTGTAGACCAAGAGACTAAAGTGCTTTATTTAATCCCGAGTGTAAAAGTTTATTGCGGCAGCGTAACGTAGTGGAGCGAGGGCAATACTCACACAAGGAATTGAATGAAGCACCTTAGTCCTGTGGTATATACGCTATTCTTTGCACTTCAGAATAATTTGAATTGAAAATAGTCGACTTTTTAAAATATGCTGTCAATGTGACAATCCAGCTTTTTGAAACGTCAAAATTAAAGTGATGGCGACAAAACATAGTCGGCAACTTAGCAATTTATAAACATTTTAACAATTTATATACATTTAATCCCTTGGAACTTTTGAAAATATTTAATCCTTCCGTCGTTAAAAGTAACACTTTAGTCTTTGAAACAAGGAATCAAATTAGTACTTTTACTCCCTTTTAACGGAGCAATGCTTTAAAGGCTCTTATACACGTGTATTATACGCAATTTTTTATTATACCTGTACTAAAATCTGAAATTTATAACCATAAAGAAGAAATTGAAATCCCGTTTTCGAAGTAATCTGTGTCATTAATAGGTGATATAGAAACGGTTAGCAATTGTTGTTGTTTCGTTGCTATGTATATTTATTATTAATTTGTTGATGTGTGAAGTTTGTTCGACTTTGTGTTCGTGAATTACAAAATGAACGAAAACATGGATATTTCATCCGAGATTAGAATGTTAGCCGAACACGCTGAACAGCGATTAATCTCTGAGAAATCTAAACAAGCGTATTGCAAGGAATACGAAAAATTATCCAACTGGATGGCCAGCAAAAACTACAAGGTGGTCGATAAAACACTAGGGCTTGCCTATATGAACAAAATGGTAGGTAACAATTAATTATTAAAAAGAGCAATTAGTTAACGTAAAATTGTGTTTCATGACAGTCAACTATCTACAAGTCGTCAACACTGTGGTGCATCCATTCTAAATTGCAAACGTTGCTGCGAATCAAGCACGGAGTGAACATTGCTTCGTTTCATAAACTGCATGCGTTTATGAAGGGCACAAACAAAGGGTATGACCCTAAAAAGTCTTTGGTGTTTACAGAAGAGCAACTGCGCAAATTTTTCATTGAAGCCCTTGACGATACCTTTTTATCACAGATAAGGTTAACACTACAGATATACGACTCCTTATACAATATGTCCGCTCATATTTGGAGGCGAAATTGGCGTTAGTTTGGCGGAAACGCACCAGACCAATTTTAGGGCGCTGCTATCGCCATTCGTTTATTACTGTTGAAATGTGTTGGAAACTGTTTTATCGGGGATTTGAGTGCATCTGTCACAGATAACGTTAAAAACCTAACCTTATTTGGGATCTGGTAAGTGTATTTTATATTTTCCTTGTGTTTACTGTTTACTGAAATTTGATATTTCAGAAAAAGTAAATTATTGTTGTACTTTTGTTTGTTTCTTCTAAGGTTATAGCAGACGTAATGTGTATACCTACGTTCACATTTCACCAAAAGCTAGCTCATTCTTATGTTTTTATCTTTAACACTGCATTCTGCAAGGTTAGGGTTACCTTATTAGTTATTACAGACTGCAGTTTAAGTGCCAGAGCTGAAGACCATAGGTAAAGGTTTTTAAAGCTTCGCCACATGAGGGTGACTTCAAAGTGGTGCTATACGTAGATATTTACCTTATAAATTATTTACTTATTTACTTGGAGTCTGTCACATCATGAATATAATTTAAGTAGAATTGGCTTCAATCCATTTATATCCATACATATACAAAAGCTCAAAGGGTTTTTATCTCCGGTTCCTCCAGCGGCTACCGCTTCACCAATTTCGATCATTTTTGTTTTCACTGAAAGGTCTCTATCCTCAGATAGAACCTGAAACATTTTTATATTTTTATTCTACGTCGATTTTTTAATAATAATTATTTTAATTTATAATATATGTATATGAAAGTCTGCTAGACGCGCTTCACTTGAGACGACATCTACATTAACCCCGCGTCTCATTATTGGAACTAATGCATCACGTGACTTAGCATTTCGCCGGTTCTGTCAACAGTCAGTCTGTCAGTGCATTGTGCGCTGGGGTAACACTAGTATTAATTATTTACGAAAAATTGCGATTTGACAATTAAACATCTCAAATGAAATCGTTAAACATGGCAGATGGCTGTCTAACTTTTGGTTTGAATATGTGCTAAGTAATCTGCTCAATCACAGTCATTCATTGTAGCGCCATCTTTTTGCAGATTATTAATCATATAAAACAAGCTGCCGATACCTCACATATTTACCGTATATGTGTAGTGTTAACCTTATCTGTGCTTTTTATTTTTGAAGGTTTGTACTGAGTTGACAGTTGTCACAAAATGTTGACAGAAATATTTCGAGTTTCAGGTTGTCGCTATTTGTGGAATATTTGGGGCTTGCCGGAGGCATGAAACGTGCGACCTCCGCATGTCGGATAGTAAAAAAGAGGGGTCTGTTTTAATAATTAATATTCGACCATGTAAGACCGAAATAGGTAGAAAATTTGCCGTAACTGATGACTGTAAAATACCATATGTTAAGATTTTTAAGAAATACCTTTCATTACGCCCAGATCAGATGCCTACGGATAGAGTATTCTTAAAATACAGCAAAGGCAAATGTATTAGGCAGGTTGTTGGAGTGAATACTTTTGGTAGATGCCTGTTTCTTGTGGCGAAATATCTGAACCTTCCAGACGCTGAGAAATTCACCGACCACGCGTTTCGGCGGACGTCTGCGACAATCATGGCAAATAGTGGAATGAGCGTGGATGAGCTTAAGCGGCAGGTTGGATGGAAATCATCGACGGTAGCTGCTGCTTATGTTGAAGAGTCCATTGAGAAAAAATTAAATGTTTCGAGACGCATTGTTGTGGCTGTTAATGGAAGTAATAATACTACATCAACGTCCTCAAAATTGAAAGTCCTCGAAAATGCAAAGGATCAGCAGTCTGCTGGTTTACAAATAATTAACAATGAGCTGATTAAAGCTTCTGGCTTACAAATTTCAAACAACACCAATTGTACGTTTCATATTCATTTAGGTAAACAAATAAGATTAGTTCTGATTACCTGTGTATTTATCATTGTTCAAAATTTGTAGGAGAATTTGTTGTTACCTAGGCAACTTTAAAGCACTAGTGCTTTAAAGGCCTGATTTTGCACGCTTTTTAGTTTCAAAAGCAGAGATTATGATTCAGGTATAATAAAAAAATTATAATAGCCCTAGAGAAGCACAATGTCACTATATAAAAGAATTTTAATAAGCGGTGTACGATAAACAAAATTTTGTTTAAGGTGAATGGCTCATGAGTAATAGTAGCATAAGGTTCACCATTTAATTGTTAGGCGTCGCAAAAATAAAATGGGTTAATTTTCCTCCTCACACCCAATGTTTGGCGGACGAATATCTCCTTTCATTTTTGGGTTTCCCTGATCCCTACGTATCTTATACAAAAACACTTAAATTTTCTAAAAACGCACACTGTTGTTTTTAAGTGCAAGTTTCAACATCATGTAGCATGTGCTTACCATATGACTAATACGCAGCTATTCTCTGGGTACAATAGTAATAATAGTGAGATGTTATTTCAGTCAATATCGGGGCGTGAAACGTTAATATTAAAATAGTGGAAGAGACCTAAAAATGGAAGAAAACAGACCTTGTTGCTTTCCCCACTATGTAAATTATGCCCAGTAATTCAACAAGTTTTTGGTTGCTGTGTTTTTCAATTTTGATCGAGTAAATGAGTAAAGAATTATCATAATTTTATTATACCAACATAAACATATGAGTGAAGCACTTCGCATTGACTTTCCTATACTTGATAAATATTGTTACTAACCGTATATAAAAAGGCACATTTATAATGTTATAATGTTATAATGTTATACCGTTTGACGTCGGTTCAGGTCGCTCCACTCGCATTTGCGACTCTTACCTGCGACTTGTATCCCTGCAGCGCGAACAGGCTGGTAAATAGCGAATACTGCGGGGAATCGCTTGAAGCATCATCTGGCTGATATGGCATACCTAAGTTTTTCTTTAGGAAATATCGACTTTTTGCAAAACGATTCCTTGAAATTAAAGAAACTTAAAAATGGAAGAGCCACTTTGATCGCCAAAGATTTTGTGGACGACGGAGCCTTACAATCCGTATCTCATTCAAATCGTACCATGTATTCGGGACTTATCATTATCAGGCGTCATGCCACATACACAAATATAAACTCAGCCACAGACTAACATTTTTTTTAAACTCACTTCTTGGAATAGCATAACTTGTATTTTCGTCAAAATCTTGAATTTGAAAATTTTCATTAAATACATACTACTTCCCTATATTCGCAGTATAGAACAGTAAAAAATATAAAAATTATACATTGTGCCAAAATTGCATTTGATCTTTTTTCGTAAAACAAAATTTTCCGACGACGCGACGTACCCTTAAATCTATTTTGCTTACCCCCGAGGATACGCTATTATTGGTTTGAGAAATATTGCACTAGTAGATAGTAAAATCATAATTAGAGCCTGCTATGAAGATAGAAGAAACAGTTACGAACGCCGTTCACTTCCGGTTTACTATTTTCAGGCGGAACTGTTTGCTTTAATTTTACAGTATTTCCTTAAAAGAGTCGAAGTCAAAATCGAATTAAAATGTCGTAAGAGCATCTTTAGTTTCAAATGTTACAATAAAAATTCTTCACTGTTACTTTTACTGTCAACATCATGTAATGCTTGGTTGATAATGAAAAAAAAACAAACAATTGTAAAATAAATAGGCAGATACTAGCTCAATGTAATTATTACACTTTTTATATAACACAACGCTGATTTAATTCAAATTCTCATAAATTTAGTTTTAAAATTTAAGTAATAATTTGGAAACAAATGAGACGTAGTTGTGAAAAATTAAATAATATCAAAATTATACCTATGTTTTTAATTATAATTTGGAAACATAAACACCGCTTGCCGTGAAGTTAAAACCAACAATATTACATATTAGCAGGAAAAGCTGCTGAATTATACATAAGCGGAACAGCATGGTTTTTGGACAATATTGGTAGTGTTCACTTAAAATACATTTAAGCCATAATTTGTTTTTACATTCACGTACTGTTTTACCTTTAAATTCAAGTAAATTATGAACATACATCAACCCACATATCCTCTAGCTACACATACAAAATGTAGTTAATTTAATGTGTAAACACAGAGGAAGCTGTGGTACTAATTTCAAACAAATTTAGAAAACACCCCCTGCATAATTCAGCGGATACGGGAAGGATGCTCCTACAAATTGGTTACACTCGGCGACAGCTGAATTCTTTATAAATGAGAGTTTAACGTATATGCAGGTTTAACATCATTGATATGTTTCCGGTGGTAGATACGCCTATATGAATTTACTATACCACGAATCAGAATTACAAAAACAGGAAACAATTAGCTGTTTACTCTATTAATTATTCCCCACAGGCCTCTATTACTAAGATCATTATTCCACTTAGTCTAATCTTTCTTTTAACTAAAGACATTTACAAATACGCAAAACGGAATTAAAAATGTACTCCAGCGCTTGAGTTGTTTCGTGCCAAGATAGAAATCATTTTGAAGTATGGTGTTAGTCAGTATATACATTTCTGTGGGACTACACTACATAAAGCACCTATACGAAATTAAAGTATAAAAATGTAAGTTAACAAACTTTCTTGTCAAGGCTGGCGATTGTTAAATTGCCTAACTTAAGAAATAGGGGTTTAATATATAATTATTTTTAAAATCTGAAAAACGAACATGAGTAATAATTGAGACGTAATTTGAACCTTTGGGTTCAGAAAACTTCAAATTTATTTGAATATGCAGATTTTGCGCAGGTAGAAGGTCCTGGAGTTTTGTATAAACTACTGCGCAGTAAAGTACAACACGCTGACCAGGTAAAAGCTGCATTTATCCATCTCTAATCTTCGCGCATCTCGCGGTTCCTGAGTAATTTTCGAAATATTCTTATTTTCATAGGTCATTTGGAAGTTTTTACCGAATAATCAGATGAAAACGGACTTTCGGTGATTAAAAGTCGAAACTTGTACGCTAACTCCGGGAGACATCCCTAATGTCTTAATACTTTCCTATAATTTTCTAAATAAACTTTGATTTAAAAAAGTAGCAAAAGTGTTAAGAAGTACAAGCATTGTTGTTTTTTAAACAATAAAGAAATTCGAATACAAACGTATAACAAAACATTTCAAACTAAAACCTATAAAATAAGCATCTCTCCCACTATTGTGGAAAGAAATATTTTTCCATTTTTCAGCTTATCGCACTTATTGGCCATTGCACATGCGATGGTTCAAAGTACATTGTGCATGTCTGGTTTTAAAATAATGTTGCCGCGGTCTGCAAGAGTAGCGCCAGATGGCGCTACTCCTATCTATAAAAACATTTAGGGAGGGGGGGCAGAAGCAGGTCATCATGTACAGAATAAAGAAAATAAAGTATTTAACAAGAGTAACGTAAAAATTATAGCCGGTGGCCAGGATCAAACTAAGGACCTCTCCCACTCTATGCGGGGATGATCGCCTCTACACCACGGGGATTCGTTGCAGAAACACCTTTGAAATGGATAAACATACCAGTTTTATAAGTAGTAGTAGTCCAAGATATTTGATTATTCTGTCGCGCAAAATATTATTTTGTCGGGATGAAAATTTATTTTGTCGGTATTTTCGTTTTTTCTCTGGTTCACTGTCGTTCATATATTGTAATTCGTCGTTAGCTTATGGCTTTTCTGTCGTGCTGTTTTTGTCGTACAATAAGTCTTTTCTTCTATCGTGGCGTTTCTCAACAAGTAGTAGTGGGCAAGATTTGCGTCCAAACACTAAACGAAAGTGTTTCCGCGCACTTTATCGTAGAAACGAATACACTATAATGGAATTAATACTACATAGTTTGCAAATACTACTGAACAATAATGTACGCATATTTGGCTAACCTTCAAGCTATTTGCTTGTATAAAATTTTCTGCTTATACCAATTCCCAATTTCTAATGTCGTTAAATATTTCTCAAGCCAATAAAACATGTATTCGGCGTTTTTTCAACTGTGCCGTGGTTAAAACATTAAAATAATAGTTTCACTTCAATGACACACCCGTCACTAGTCTGAAGTACTAACTTAACCGAGTCACAGAGAAATCTCTAAACTCTTTAAAACATCAACTTATTAGGCATCTACCCCGACTGGGCACCTCTCTCGGAGATCACTTAGATATTTCTCGAAAATGTAGTTTTTTTTTTTTTAATTTTCTAGTGGTGGGAACATACTTTAGCTAAATTAAAATGGTAGACTACCAATAATACATGCGATAGGAAAATAACGATAAATATAATGTAATACAATAAATATAATCTAATAAACAATTTGTTTTATATTTATTTCCTTTTATGATATTCAGATATTGTGTTATTTCGTTATTTAGATTATGCTGTTTTTTGAAACTTGTGTATTAGATTATATTTATTGTAGTTTTACGGTCGCATGTATTATTAGTTGTCTACTATTTTAATTTAGCTGTAGTACCTATCACCACCACCAGAAAATTTAGCTTTGACTTTATTTCTCGGCTACTGAAGAGTAGAATTGATAATGTCCTATCAGATAAACATATTTTGAAGTATTTATTTAATAAAGGGTAGTAATGACAAATTAATTTTAGTGTTATTTTCAGTGTCCAGATTTCTAGTCTAGTATTTAGTCAGTATTTAAATTATGAGGCAATGTATTAATAATAAATTTGGGCAAATTTTTTTTAATTATATAGTTGGCGCGTAGGTATATTCAATTTCAAACGAATTACGAGGATGGATCGAAAATTCCGTGGAATGAAAATGAAAAAACAGAACTTTGCGGTTTGAAATTACGTTTATTTTTAAAATTTAGAACTGTAAAGTTTTTCAAAATAGGCATCCACAGTAGCTTTAACATCATCGTCTGTTGAAAATTTTTGACCTTCTAGGTAATTTTTCAGACCCGGAAACAGGTGGTAGTCCGACGGTCTAGCGAATAAGGCGTGTGTGGCAGCGAATCGAAGCCTAATTCGTGAATTTTTGCCAAAGCATTAACACTCGTGTGCGGTTGTGCATTTGCCTTGTGAAAATGATTTTTTGCTAAACCAGGACGCTTTTCATTAACTTTTGTTTTAATTTGTCCAAAAGACTTGCGTAGTATACGCCTGTGATGGTTTCGCCTTTTAGAAGTTAATCAATCAGAAGAACTTCTTTTGCATCTCAAATAATGGAAGCCGTTACTTATCCTGTAGATGCAACAGCCTTCTTTGGAGGAGAAGTACCACTGTGCTACCACTATTTAGATTGTTGTTTTATTTCTGGCGTATGATGATGGATCCAAGTTGCATCTACTTTGCTGTTTCGAAAACACACTAAACCCTTACGAGAAATTTGCATCTGCACCAATTTTTAATCAACACCCAGCAGTCGCGGCACACACCCCGCGGACTGTTTCTTCATGGCCAACTCTTCATTCAAAATGTACGTTGCGCGTTCTTTGAAGATGTTTGTAGCCTTCACTATCTCAGACGTTCTTTTAACACCATGGCATGCACTTTTTTGGTGTAGTGGCAGATTTTACGCGTCCACTACGGGATGCATCTTTAACACTTCTACGGCCACATGTAAACTTACGAACCCATTTATTAACAGTGGAAAATGAAGGAGCCGATTCTTTCAGACCATCCTTCATCTCATCTCGGTTGCTGATAAGTCTTTCAAAAAGAAGTACTTAATGACAGCACATATTTCAACACTATTCATCTTGTCAAAAACTCGCTCTTAATTAAACAGCTGTCAAAACAAAACTATTGAACGCAGCGATCTGAAATTTAACAGTTGACGGTCTGAAGGAGTGAACTTGCTAGCGCGCCACAAAAACTGTCTAAAACAGTGCCATCTATCCGTCATCCCACGAACTTTTTAACCCATCCTCGTATTTACCGGCTTAAAATAGCAACACACCTTCATGTTTGACCTAAGGAGCTTGCTTAGATACGTATTATTTATCTGGCCAGGTGGTTTATTATCTCGAGCTATTTTATAACGAAGTTAATAAACGTAGAATATGCACGGTCATAGGGTTTTAAAAGTAATATACGTAACAATTCTATGAAACTTTGCAAAAATATTTTTGAATGCAGAATATCTGTATTAGCTTAACAATAAAGTAACACTGAACTAAACGGCGTATCTCAAATACTGCAGTTGTAGTGGTAGAAACCTTGCAAAATTGTGCAACGTGTTTCACGTATAACAGAATGGATTTGAGTACGCCATTCTTTTTGTTTACTTATTGAATTTTAACCAATTGTTTTGCTGTTCTGGGACTAAAAGTCCGGTTTTTGGTTATTTTATTTTAATATGAACTTCCACAACGTAACCACAGCATCTGTTAAATATTTAAATTATGTTGATCTTACTCGGAAACTATAAGATCAAGGACGGAGCAAACCAACTTTCTTGGGGAAGGGGAAGCAATCCTCAATTTGCCAACTGCTTTAGTTTTAACTCACTTCTTTTGACACAAGGACAAATATTTTATAGGAATTTTAAGTGAATTGGAACAGCAGGAACATAAAAAATACAGGTATTCCATTGACAAAATTATTAAAGTGTATACGTAGATTAGGTAATCATAGTATGTCGCGCGAGACTGCAAAGGCAGGGTGCAGACTGATTCAAATCCTATAAAAACAATACTTATTTCCAATAATCTGATTATTGAACTACACTAACAATGTCAAGTGCCCCATATATTGTATCGAGTGCGGGTGCGGCGTAAGCGTATTACGTTCCTGGTTCCCATCGGCTGCGGCTCGTTAAGATCTTGACAGAATGCAGCTTAGCAGCTTAGCTTTTGTTAGTTGTCATTCAATATACAATAAATGAGCTAATGTAGTGATAAATAATATTTGCTCAACTTGAGTAGAAGCCTTAAAAACTAAATTTTAAATTCCTTCTCCAAATTGTTTGTGTGGACGGCATTTTTTCTAACGTTTCTGCGATTATGCAGATTTCGCCAAATTTTCCAACTTTTGCGTGATCTTGACAACTGTCTAGACTACTGGAAGGGGACATAACTTTCCACTGCCTCCACCTTGATTCGTCCGTGTATAAGGGAATTGCAGAACTAGATAAACGTTTTAAAATTCGTTCGGAATGATATTAAAATTTAAATTTATTTAAAATTTAGAAACATAAATGCAACAAAAAAGGAGAGAACGCTAAGTGAAAAGATATATGAAGGTTTTCACTGCCGATTTCATGTGAAGTTGTGCGAAAATATAGGTTTGGCCGAGGGATAGACACCACTAACTTTAGTTTTATTAAGAATTAAATTTACCGGGAAATCTTTGCTTCTAGACAGTTATTCAAATGTATTTGTAAGAGAGAAGTCGCACATTTTACATTTTAAAGGAAGTAACATATACTTACAGTAAAAGAACGTGACTGACCTACATTATTTTTATTGAAATGGATTCTGACATATCAAGAGAATATGTATGTATGTTTAAGTAACATGTAACGGGACTTCGCAAAACAAGTAAATTCTCATTAAATACCTGGTGAATCTATTGTGACAGTTGACGGATCTATGATTTCTACCGGCATATCAGATTTGATCGATCCTCTAGAGATTTCAATTGTGATTGTGTAATGAGCCGAGACGTGGCCGCCCGGAATATATGCCGCTTTTACACACGTTATACAACTGTCATATATGACAAAACCTCAACTAGCGGCGTGATTGAGTAGTTAACTTTTATAAGGAAGTGCAAGAAAGAAAATAACATGCAGTTATTCATAGCTGATTACGAACAGCGCTTGCTAGACTCCCGCGGGGTTCAATAGATACGGGCACAAATCACACTTAGGTGGCCATGGTAACAATGACTGATCACCACTCAGGAGGTTTCGCAATAACATGCATGACGTCATTGATTGTAACCTCTTTATGGAGAGAGATCAAAGTTCATCAAATTCTGCGGCCACCGTGATATAAGAAAATGAAAAAAAATGAATAAAAAGAAAGGCATAGGTATGTACGCACAGTGGAAACGTATTTAGGGAGTATATTCACCTCCAGAAAAACGAAATCATCTGCAGCTCATCAGATATAAAGAGATCAAGATATCATGTCGTCAAGATCCTTCCTGGGGTGACACGACTTTTCATTTGTTTAGAAGACTTGAAACAATCCGTAGGATTTGTGTGGGGTATTCGAAAAAAATCACCTCTTTCACTGAATTTTTTTTATTACCAACTCTTTATAAACAAGCTACGAGATCTGAGAACTAATACGCAGGAAATAATTACAATGATGAGACGCGGATTTCAGTTCTTTAACCTTACTTTCTTCTTCAGTGGGCGTATTTAGTTAGAAGTTGTGAGTTGAGATTATTTTGTTATGAAAACTAAAACATAATAATCTAGACCTGACAGCAAAAGAAAGACAGTGATGTTGATTACATAACAAAGTTACAATTATTATTAAAAATCTGAATTGCCTGAAGATGCAATTAATTTGCCTTTATAATTAAAAGTAGGTACGTCTTTTGCCGAAGAAATAAATATTTGTTAGGTACAGATTTAGGTCGGCTATTAGTCGCCGTGCAGAATTTATGCCTTTTTGCTTTCTAATTTCTGTTGTTTTTTTTATTACCGAAGCTTTTAATTTTATAGCAGTTTAGCCGTAAGGTTTGCATATTATTTGTTTGCAGTTATTTAATTTATGTTGAACGCAATTGATTGTTATTTAAAATGTTCCGATTTAATTTAATTTAACAATGGATTTAATAATTATTTTTTATTTTAGTTTTTGTTAAAAGAATGAAATACTACAGTGGCGGCACTACGGGTAGGATGTGGGAGAGGTCAGAATTTTTCACTGCCCCCCGCGTGTGTGTGATCTCCAAAAAACACTTTTTAAGTTTCCCCGCGCCATCAAATCATTGGGCCGGCGGGTGGTCTAGTGGTTAAAGTCCCAGGCTTTGAAACTAGACTCTCAACGGCAGCTGGTTCGAATCCACTGCTCGGCGGTAATTTTTCTGAACAAGTTAAATCCGCAGGGTCCATGGATGGTGTATGTAGGTGTGTATGTTGGGTTGCATGTCTTCAGGGGTGGGGTGCATGTTAGACCGGTGAAAGAGCGCAAGTCCGCTGAGCACGGGTAAGGGGGTGGGATAGGAATCATGGGGTCGTGCTCACGCACGGCTTCATGATTCTTTTTAAAAAAAAAAAAAAAAAAAAAAAAAAAAAAAAAAAATCAAATCATTAACATGTTTAAGAAAATACAATAAATTCAGTTTATCAAAACTTTTTATTTTTTTGCTGGAAGTGATGAATTACAACTTACACCAGATAATTATTTCTAAGACCTTCAATAAGGAATATTCATTTGTTATACTAAAACGCCAAACCAAAAAACAACTTTGTTTTGGTTTGGATGTTGATGCGGCATACATATTATAATTGCATTATTGTTAGTAAACTGTTTTTACGAACTTGGGTAAGTTAGAACACAGCTGCAATACAGAATATCAAATTACGCTTTTGTTTGGGCTAGCAACCATTTGCTAACATTTGATAAAATAGTTCTCCTATTACGCTTACACCTCGGCAAACAACATCAGATGAAAAACGACTAAGTTATAATTTTAGCGAAATATAAATGTAAATATTGTTAACTTGATCTAAATTCCCTTTAAGTAAACGAAAGGGTATTTTAAAGTTGTTTAATTAAAAACAGTTTCTATTTTAAATTGTACAATAAAATAATGTCGTATTCTAAATGGTCCAGTAAAAAAATGCCCTACAATCAAAAACATCGATGTTGCTTAATGTCAATTTTTGTATTACGATGTGCATCTCTAAACATACATATGTAAATAAAATAGCAATAATATTCTCTAAATTTACTAAAAGTTGTATTTTTGAATAAAATCATTACGAAATGTATAACACATCTATATTTGAAGTGCCCTCTAACTTTAGCTTGTCCTCCTCTGCGCCCCCATACAAAATTTCAAGTGCCGCTACTAAAAAAATATTTTACTAATTGTTTGGCTACTTAAGAAGTTTCTTACGTTTCAGTGGGCGGGTAACTTAAATAAAACAAAATTAAAAAATTAATAGAGAGATGGGTACCGTTAATCATGATTCCCAACTTTATTAAATACATATCTATATATTAAATCCCTAACTGTGTCACCATAACACGACGACGGACTTAAATTACCTACTTTTTCACTATAACACGACGATGGGCTTTTGCATTTCGACGCAATTTATCAACAGCAATGCCATATGTAAATTAAAAATTATCGATAATTATGTCGCTTCATTGACAACAAAATTGTGGTGTTGGTAGGCAATATCACGAGTCTGAAAGACGGGTGATATTACCGTGCATGAACACAACTGAGCTCGTCAACATAAGACAGATAAGAATTACAGATAACTTTCAATTCACGAGTGGAATTTTTTATCATATTCTACGAACGAATAATTAATTTATTAATATATATATAAAATCAAAAACTTTTGTTGATATGTTGCTATGGTTATACACCGCCGATAACACTAAAGCTTTTAAAAATAAAGGAGTATCGCGACCAGTCAGGGTCTAATTGGTCAAGAGCTTGAAAATAAACGGCCATAATTGTCTGTTATAATGCGAGTGCAATACATATTTACCATAACACGACCACAGGCTCTTACATCTCCACTCACTTTATAGATTACTTTCAGCTAATGTTTATATTTCAGTCACTACTATTGCTATAGTTTGGTTATTTATGGCTTACTTTAATTCTGGCGGGTCAAGAAAATATTTTTTTTATCCATCAGAATTAAACACACAATTAATATAACAACGATATTATTGCACGCACATAATTTATTAAAAACAACAATCATTACTAGAGCTGGAATTTTTAAGCACTCTTATTATTACAAAAACTGTCGGACAACCGCGACGAAAAAGATCTTGGCTCATCGCGCTGATATGAGAATCTCGCATAGCACATTTCATATAAATTTTTTCAATAAGAAAAAAATAATATAATAACAGTATTGCACACAGAACATTAATATAATTTTATTAGAAACAGCAGTGATTACTAAAGCTGAAATTTTTAGGCACTTTTATTAATATAAAGCTGTCAGGCAATCCCCACGAGAATGATCTTGGCTCAAAAATGTATTAAATATTTACGTTTCAATAATTACTGCAATTCAAAATTACATATTATATTACATATTTAATTATAAAACTAGCTAAATCCAAGGACAAATCTCTATGCTTTTCTCTTAAAAAAAATGTAGCAAATTTATTAAAAAATAGATAATAATATAATTAATACAATGCGCATGTACAGGAAGCGGCAAACATAATAATAGCTTCTGTCGAGTTGTAGGGCATGTTACTGATGGCGCAGTCAAAAAAAAAGTTGAGACAGAGGGAGGGGGTCCAGATTCAACAGATAGAATAATAAATAACCTCTGTCGAGATGTAAAGCGAGTTACTGAATGCGCGGTCACGTAAAGATCCGATCAAATATGTAGAACAATAATAAATAACCTGTGTTGGGACGTAAGGCATGTTATTGAATGCGTGGTCACTAAAAGTTTTGACAGGGGGGAGGCACCCCGATTAGATATAGATTAGAACGTCAATGTGCGGCTTGCTACATTACATACTGCATTCGCTAATTAATATTAACACAGTAAACAAAATAAAAACGGAGGGCAAAGCCCACGGATTTCACTAGTATTTGTATTAACCGATACTGAAAGATGAGTGTATAGACTTAGTCAGTTTTCAGCAATTTTAAATAACATTAACACAAAATTGTGAAACTTTTCTACTAATACAACATATTCAAGTATTATCTTTTCTGCATTCATTAATGTTCACACTTTTTTAATTACATTTTTTATGTTAATTTTTAACCACATATTTTGTTGTTCTAGAAGAATATTGACGAATTGATAAATTTTCTAACTTGTCTGTTAAATAGCAAAGTTTCTTACAAGGGAAACAAAAGCATCGTTTAAAAGACGTCGCGACGCAAAAGAGGGTTAGCCAAGCGTCTCAGTCTTGCTGTCGCCGAAGTAAAACAGGTGACCTCTCGATGGAGTCGCATTTGTCATTATTATGCAGCAAATGTGCATATCTCCTGGGAGTCCTAAATAGGCTTTCTTTCTCTTGTTTGTAGTAGCGTTACACCCCTCACCCCAGGCTCAGATGCAATACATTTCTACACTTACTTATTTATGTATTTTCCTCCCATCCAATTCTCTCATTTATGAAAACGTATTAGCTTTCGTTATTAATAAAGAATGTATCTTGTCCCACACCTGCCATAATATTACTGTTTAGGTGCGAGTCGGAGGGAAATTATTGAAGATGTTCTGATTTATGGTGCATCATTGGTTGGAGTATAATGTGTGCTATATATATTAATATAAAAAAGAAGCGAACGTTTTGCATTATCTGCTACTACGTCCTGTATTAGGGGACCGTAATGGTTGTTTGGAGTTTTTTTTACATTAGGGGAACTTTTATCTCATAAAAAGAACTGCATTTTATTGGAAAACTCCGCGCTGGAAAGACCAAGTTATGAAAAATCGAACTGAAGTGTTTTAGGATAGAAAACTGCAAGCGGCAGTCTATTTTCTTTAAACTTATCAAATAATGTAAAATAAAGTGTACTTCTTGAAAACAGTAATTACCTCAAAGTATATACATATAATAAAAGTACACAATAAAACTTGTAATTACTTTAACACAAGTGAATTATTGTTTTACGCAGACTTTACGTGCCCAGTGAAGGTTATGTAATTAAATGTTGCAAAAAGTGCTCGTTTAGAGACGTGTAAAGGTCTTCACGTACCCATACGCGTCATGCTATTTAGGAATTACAATTCTAACCATGTAATAATATACAATACTGAGTTAAAATTACTCCTAATTGAGAACACTCATAATCGAAGAATAATTTCGAAAGTGTTCTAGTTTTCTATAAGTTCTAGCTTTACTTTGTTGAAGTCATATTTAGTATGAATAAAATACTTTATAACTTCAACAATATTTATTTATTTTAACTTTATACGTATGTTGACATATTTAAATACCATTATCAAAGGTTATATTAAATAGTGAACAGTTAGAGTTGCTATAGGAACAACAGACGTTGGCGACTTGATCTTGGTCATCTATGTCTGCAGATGACTCAATATATTATTCCGAAATGTCCAATAGGTGCATTTAAGAAATCCATTTGGTCATTTATTAACGGTACAGTTTTTAAATGCTTGCGAGTTTTTAATGCTTCCAGTATTTCTAATTTATGTTTATTATCACAGAAGTGTAAACATTTTATAGTGTGATTAGATGTCATTAAATGATTGTGTTCTAGTAAGTGTTTAGCGTAATTTCATTTATGTGGGCGTTTTTATTCGTAACAACGTACGTGTTCCCTATACCTAATATCAAAATTTCTAATTGTCTGACCTATATAAACTGAATTTCTATGGGAACAAATTAATTTGTAAATGACTGATTTTAGCTAATTATCTGTTTTCGATTTTGCATTAAGAAAATTGTTTAACATGTTTTTAGCTGTTTTAAAACTTAGTTTGTATTTACTTGTCTTGTTTATAATTTTAGTAAATTTTTCTGATTAGCACCAAAAAAAACATATTTAATTGTATCAGATGAAGTTGGAGTATTTCGCAAAATTTTTTGAATGACTGATTCATAACCTTTTTCTTAATTAACGTATCAATAAGTTTACTATTGTAACCATTAGTATATGCAACTTGTTTAATAACTGAAATTTCTCTATAATAATTAATTTCATCTAAAGGGACAGTTAAAGCCCCTATGTATCATGAAACTGTATGCTGCTAGTTTCTGAATTTTATGATGACAAGAATCGTGTGGTATTGTAATGTCTGTTTGTGTAGGTTTTCTATAAGCAAACTATTCAAGTTTATTGGTTGAATAATTTTTATAGTTAATTCTAGAAAGTTATTAGGACCTATTTTGTTCAGATTTTACTGTAAATTTTATATTTGAATACAAGCTGTTAAGAAAAATTAAAAAATGAATAATTAATTTAAACGAACCATGAAAACATGCTAATATGTCTTCAACATAACGAAACCAAAATATAACTTTCTCGGATTGACTTTATTTGAATAGTTTATCTTCTATATTTTCCATAATTATATTGGCTAGGAGAAGTAAAATTGGACTTTCCATGGTAAATGAAAATAGCACGTAAACATGTCAACACACGCATAAGCGTAAAATAAATAAATATTGTTGAATTTATAAAGTACTTTACTCATACTGATTCTTTGATACTTTAAGCACTAATGTTTGTAAACAAGATAACCGCCAATTTCGAACCAGGGTTTTCGTGTATTTTATACCTGTACCAAGGAAAATGTTCACGGTTACTGAGTGTCTCAACTTGAAAGTAATGCAGCTGCAGCTGACAGAATACAATCCAATGTTCGCTCGACTGGTTTTATTTAAGTACTCAAAAAAACGTAGGGCGCAACCTTCAGTCGAGTTAGTTTTTCTTAACACCATCCATACACGATAAACAAATTCAAATCTCTTCAGTCTATTTCATAGGTACACCCGAGTTCGCCGTATTTATTTTACTAGTTTCTGAGCAGAGATTGCTTCTAATGTAATAATTCAGTATCTATTTGTCCAATTACTGTTTTTATTTCTACAGATTTTTAGATTTAATGTATTGATTAGGGTTTTTCGCAGCGCAACTTAATAAAATTCAACGAACCTTCGTTATTTGTCAAATTGCGGTCCGATGCTATTGTCTCGCAGTTTTTTTTTGGATATCGCTGTCAGCAGATTATATTCCAAATATACAAATACATAGTAGACTTCTTAATTTGCTAATATAATTCTATTACCGTATCGACTTGCTGTACAAAGATAAATGCCCCTCACCACTAAAAGTTGAGAATGTAACTTGAAAAACGCTTGGTGACTTCATTCATATCGTTTATCTGTATCAGCAAACAATGCAATTTTAACGTACAATAAAACAGTTTTGGCAATTTGATCCGTAATTTATGTATAACGAACTAGAATAACTTCAGTACATAATGCAAAACTGTCTTAGCTTTATAACATGTAAGGTGTAAGTGTGACTATACTTGATTACTACAAACAGTAACGTCAACACAACAGGCTACATTAAAACTCTTTGTTGCTTACAGATTGAGAGTATATCCTTGTTTTTAAATGAGAGCATTTTGTAAACAAACAATTTTGCCTAAAATCAGTGGCGGTTTCTCCATTGGGTCAAATGGTCATTGACCTCCCAATGAAATAAGAAAAAACAAATAATTACTCTTTGTTTGAGTACATAACATATTATACACTATAATATTTAAAAAATACTTTATAGTTAACTTTTGTATGAGATTTCTATGCGAGAACGTTTATTGAAGAGCTGCCGCAGGATCCGAAAACGTTTGAATGTTTGAGTATTTCGCGCGTATTAAACAACACTATGCGAGGGTCATTTGGCTGTTAGTCCCAATTCTGCTATACGCAACCGAATAAAGCCGCCGTCTTAAAAGACCTTCAAATGAATAAGAGTGAAATAGAAAGCTCATTGCGCTAAAATTCATATTACACAAGCTAAAAGAGGATAGAAGTATCTGCGTATTAAAGACTTCAGGGTCACGGTCCCACAACTTCCGAGAATTATGCTGTTAGCTGCCTGTGATAAGCGCATGCCAACAGACGACTAATTTGCGGGATTCGCACGTACACGACGTAATAGTGTGAAAACAGTTGCTGGTTGTGTAATCATAATTTAGCGGTGTTGTACGCTGTCCGTCCAAAATAATTTTGGATTGTGAATGCCATGTAAGAAAATGCTGTCACTTGTTTCCACTGTCTGCTATTTTGTGATATTGCCTGCAAACATTTAAAAACTAAAATTCAAACACATTTTTTTATCGGAAACCACATGAAAAATTTTGTGGATTTTGACACGCTAGCAATGTAGGTATCAATTTATAATAATTTTATTAGAGAGTGCTTATCGAAAGTCTATTAAAGACTTTAATGAAAATGTTAGTAAAAAAAATAATTTTGCCAACGTAAAGGATGGCTTTGAAATATAAGGCTACCTAACACTTGTGTAAGATCAATTTTTTTCCAAAAATATACTTTAAAATACCTCCCAGTACACCACACCACGAGCCGCCACTGCCTAAAATGCCTGCGAGATCTTTCTTGAAGCACTCAAGTTAGAAAAATTTCCGCAGAACATTTTCACTTCACATTACTGAATAAAAGCAGGTGCTAAAGACGAATTTACCTACTGCAGGCATAATAATTAAAACATGTTTTATATTATTATAATAATGCAGTTGGCCTTAAACCAGGCATAGCAAATATTATATTCAAACATGACAAATCGTTTAACCGCATTTGTTATAAAATAAATATCTTGTCTTTTCTGTTGATAATAAAGTAAGTAAGAAATTGTTTTAAACGCTTTGTGACGTGCTATAAAATTTTCACTGAGAAACCCAAACCGTAATCCCAAATTGTTATTTAAACTTTAATCGAAACGCGGTTCTTTCTCATTTTCCTAGAATCTCTAATTCTAGTTCGTCTTCTTGTGGTCGTTTTAGATTCCTCTGGAGAGTGATTTGACCAGCAGAAGGTTTCCAGGACATGATGTACGTGAAGAATAGCAAATTCAAATACCTCTTCGCCTAGCTGACCACCCCACGAATACTTCTTAGCTATTCAGTATATCGGTAGTTTGTAGAACGTGCTCTAAGTTAGTAATTCTTCGAATCTTCGTTCGTGACGTTTACTGGCTAAACCTTTAAATATTGGAATTTAGTAGTGTTTGCAGAAATTTTTTTTATCAAAATTAAACAAGTTTAAAAACATCAGAGCTCAGACGGCGAGTCGTAAATGGCTTACAACCACGTCTGTACGATACTGGAAACCTTCACTTTATGACAGATACACAAACACTGTCAAAGCTGTAAAACGTGGATTCGGAACTTCCAGCTAGCGAGGCATCGCAATACGTGAGATTGTTTTTTTATTTTGTTGTATTTCTTTGTAGGTTGCATTGAAACGCAATTGAAATACCACCGTAGCAGATACCTTTAATAGAAAAATGATCGGATCTCTCCTGCCTTTCCAATATAAAAAACTCTTAATCTGCAACAGCAGTCGTATAAGACAGGCAGTAATTTATAAATAATAAGAGACGTGGCTTATATAAAACACCTCATATTAAAGTTGGTTTACAATATTTTAGTGAATAATATCTGCGCTATATTATAACATTTAAGAAATTACAGCATTCCAAAATTTGTAGATCATAGTTAATACACAGTAGACGTTTAAAGGCAAGTTATTCCTAAGGTCGTTTTAATGAAAAAAAAAGTTAACGGTGGGATTGACTATACAAACCTGTTGCAATGATAAAATACAGCAAGATAGTGATTAACTTATGTGTAGGAATGAAACTGTTTAAAAATCTAAACATTTTTCTGTATAATAAATCACTGAATGCCTGTCAATATCACGCCTAGTACAAAACGGCATTAAGTAAGTCAGAATAAATTAATTTTAATTGACGTCTGTTTGTTCACTTAATCTTGTGACATCTTTCCGTGATTGATAACTCCCATTAAATTACGGAGACGGCTTCTGTTTATAGCGATGACACCCTAATTCATACCAGTATAATTTTCGATGAAATAAACGCTTGTAGTAACTGCATTGAGAAATAAGAATTGTTATAAAACATTTTGTAAGAACTATTATATATATTATTTCGTAAGTCTATAACCGACAAAGACAGTAATTCGAAAACAAATTTTAATTTGCTTTTTTAAGAGAATTTTACACTGTATCAAACCGGTAAAGATACACCTGCGTATAACTGATACATTAGATACAGGTAATCGATTTTCTGTTTCCCTTAATTTTTAATGAAGTTTATAAGAAAACGTTTCACTCAAACTCCCAACTTTATTTCAGAACTAGTAAACGCAACTAACCACTAGAACCGGAACTAAAACTAAAAGTAAAAGGACTGTATTCTAGTCGAATAACGGGATAAATGTCAGGTGATCATGATGATAATGATTACTATTTAGATATGTTAGTACAAATTTTAAAAACCGCTAATTGTGCAAAATTTAATTATTCATCAATTTCTTAAATTCTTTTGCTTTTTGCTGCTCTATAATTTGGTGCTGTTACAACTTTCTACAACTTATTTTTTAGACTTTGAAATAAATACACATGTTAGAAAAAACGGGACCAAAAAATAGTTTTCAACAATGTTTGTATTGTATTGTTATTACCAGAAGCCTTAATTAAATTTACTTGTATATAAATTACCAATAATAAATTCAGTAACAGCTTATGCTACAGAATAAGAATATACACCGTACTACAGTAAATGTGAATCGACAGGGTGTAAGTTTATATTATAAGAGCCGACCGGCAAACGATCTAAAGATAACACCGGATTAAGATGTCCACAAGACGAGCGGACTCTTTAAGCGGACCCTTTAATGGATTAACTGTATATGAATGAAATTGTTGTCTAGCCTTCATATCACCAAAATCTTATTAATCTTGATATGTTCCTGAAATGTATCTCCTTTAAGAATTCCGCTTTCTGAAACAAGATCTGGTATAAATATTTCTGTCACTCAATGTTGTCAGTTTTATACTTCCTCGAAGAACTCGTATGTTAATTTACATTTTATAGCAGTAACAAAAAACGCTTTTGATGGGCGGAATTAATATGATTTTAGTTGATATGTTAATTTTTTCAAGAGATATGATTTTGACGTTAAATTTCCTCTCTGAGCAGCGTATTTTTAAATAACTTCTCTTTGTTACGAAGCATTAAGAGTTTCTAAACCAAAATTGGATTATGTAACTTTAAATCCGCCTCTGCCAGAGCGTGTCCATGTTGAGAATGTACCGCAGTGAAATAAAATCCATTTATCGAAATGCACCAGAAAACATTATTTTAAACAGATTAACATCCCTTTGAAGTTGCAAGAACTGAAAGAGCTATAGACGCCTCTTATTTAACGGAGACTGCCAAGAAGAAAAACAGATAGCGTTTGTCTTAGATCAACGTCATTGATCGAGCAGCATCGTATCATTTAAGCCCTTTGTGTTGCTGGCCTTTGAAGTGCATGTGTGATGTCATACTGACAACACAACAGACGCATTACCGGAGGATATCCGTAAAATGGAAAACGGAACGCTCAAAGAATATGTCGGAAATCGCCTACGTCTTCGGCTAGTGTTCATATTATCGAACCCATGTCAAATATCTTGCATTTCCAGTTACAAGTTACGACGATAAAATACGATATCTGCTAACTACAAAATCGTTTCCCGTTAATAATTCCAGACTGACCAGTTCGCTAATTGAACTAATTACAGAAACGTGTCGAGCAGACCCCTATAACTTGACAACTTCACATGTGCTGCAAATTTATGTTTTTAATAGTCTCGATAAATTGTGTTTATACGGTATAGTTAACAAATGTAATACTACAACGCTCTACACGGCATGAAGCTTTACAATTTCAAATTCACATTGTTTCATCAGTAATGTGCTGTGTTAACTGGGAACAATATCGGCTGAAAGTTGGAAACAACCCGTTCGGTTTATAGTTGCTATTCATTTGTCTGTGTAGGTATTTAAATGAATGAAGCGAAAAACGCAAATTGATACCCCATTTGGAATTTCAGAATGTTTTGGTTTTTGCACGCAGTACTAATACGTTAAGAGATAAGTCGCGTATCCCCGCATCTACGCCCCTAATTAATGAATTTCAACGAAAAGAATCAATCAATAGGTAAACATTTAGACAGGGCTAAAATTAAATTTCTTAATTTATGACAGAAGTGTTAATAATACCGTGATATGAGAGCACAGAAATAACTATTACCCAGCAATGGCCTATAATGTTATGCAGTCACAGTATATCATATTTGAATAATATGCATGCATTTTATAAAATACCAAAACGTGGAGGAATGTATCGTTTTGACTATTATTGTGATTTTGAGTAATTATAAAAAAATAGATTTTTCTTTAGAGAGGCAATTATTTTTTATACTGCATTATTTTAAGTTTTGTGGTTTTATTGAATTTATTGCATTTGTCTAAGATTCAGAAAAACGTTTAAGTTGTCGACTACACAACATTTATAATCTAATTGATAAGGGTGCTGACGAACAAATATAATAATTATAAAATAATAAAGGAGCACATGGAGGGCGCAAAAAAAGGTTTAGGTCAGTAATCAAGAAAGAGGCGGAGGCAGCGCTCGGAATGTGCTTAAGTGACATGAAAAACCACTTTGTGGTGAATAATATTGCATTGCTATGCAAGTGACAATGTTGTGTTTGTTGTATTTAATTGTTTTGTAATAAACTGTTAAGGCATGTATAAAGGTGTTGTGTAGCATAGATATGAGACTACTGTTGATGATTTATTATTCATGCAACTGTTGATGTGTTGATACTGTTGTTGTTCTTACAACACAGTTGATTACAACTAGCTAGTAGCAACCTCAGTAAAGCAATCAATAGCCGGTCTAGGCCGTTTGAACGCGGCCGGTTGAACGCGATCGTTTAAATGAGAAACGGATAGCCGGATAAACCAACAACCGTTCCTACTTTTTATTGGCGCATTTCTATTGCGCATGCATTCAATTGGCACTTTTTTACCGATAACCGCCAAGTTCGTAGTGGCACAGATGGATATGCGGGTGTGTTCGGGTGTACTGCTTTCTTACTGCATAAGTAGTTGTGGGGTCGAATCTCGGTTGGAACCAAAATTTTTTTTTTATTTTAGATTTTTTTTAAACACTGTTGCAGTTGAAAGATATTTCCGGCAAAACTTGTAAACTACGTATAAAATAAATAATCACACAATAGCTGCACGCTACTCCTGATTGCCACTGACCGACGCAAGTAAAGTAAAAATTACGGGGTCTTGTCTTTTCAATGCTTATTACGTTCTGAAATCCCTACTATTTCTTTACATCTGATCATTGCATTATTTTATACATGTACATACAAACGTGTTAAGAATAATAGATTGGTTTATTGTGTCGTAGCTGGAATCATTCGGCTCAATAAATTAGACCTCGCGTATGCAAAACGGTTTTTAAAGGCAACGCTTATATGTTTATTTACGGTTGCTTTGTTTCAGAACTATTCTGCTATTGTTGTTTTAACTGTAAGTGAAATTTGAATACATGCTGGTTAATACATTATTTACTCCCACTTTTTGCTTGGAGCCCATTTTTTAATGTTATGCAGTGGTGTTAAAAAGTAAAAATAAAAACTTTGTCGTTTTTTCAAATTAAAATTAATAGTTTGATTTCTTATTTGATAAGATATGGGTAGGCACTGCCTACCCTGCCTAATAGGACGGACCGCCACTGATAAATATGCTATCGAACATCGAATATTTAAATCACTGAAGATTTAAAAAATTGCGTACTATTTTAGGAAGAAACACCTGTAGTTCAAGTTAATGAAAAACCTCACAAACTCTTTGAAGGTGAGAAATACGTCATTTAGACGTTAAACGTGATGTAAAAAGGACGTAAAAGATGACTAAAATAAAACGCCTTTAAGATCTAGGCGGTCTACGGGCAGTTATGGAAACTCTTGTATTTTTACAGAAAATAATGCTCTAAGAAAGTTCCTTTTGAATTATTTTCATTTTCGTGAAACTATTTTTAAGACATTTAAAACTATATTACTTCAATTAGTAATTACTGTTTTAATTTTACATCGTAAATAAGTTTCTCTTTTTTTCGATGTCTTTAATAATAGTTAGATTTTTATTACAATGTTCATTCTGTAATAGAATTAAAATAACCACAATATACAAAAGTGGCTAATGACGATTTATCTAAGATTAAGGTTTTTTAGTATTTTACATAGATTTTTATTAACTAATTTAAAATAATATCATCTAACAGTATTTTCATAGAACAATAAAGAGCAACACTGCTCAAGCTGGCCGAAGACAAATTTCTTCGGCATATTCGGTGCTTTAAAGAATTGATGAAAAATTAACTGTGTGCATGGTACAATAAAAAAATACCTACTCATGAAGTTCGACAAGTACATTATAAATAAAGACCCAAGATTACTTTTGTTTTAAATTAATGCAGAACACTAACGACAGTAACAAGAACTGCCTAAAGGTCTAATGGATTAATTCTTTGTCAACTAATTTAATTACACATTGCTAAATTAGGGAAATTTATCTGTTCCGCATTTTATTTAATTACAACCCTACTGATGGTGAAAAGAATAGAAACCCTTTGTAGGATGACTCATTTTTGGCTGCCTGTCTGCTTTTCGTCAATTGAAATACCGCCAAGTAGCACTTTGTTATAGTAGAATGCAACTTGCCCCTTTCCCATATCGAAAATCTTTCCGCCCCAATGTGTTTTTAATAATAATCTAATTCCCCTCCGGATATCATTTACAGGAGTATATTTCGATGTCACATGTCTTTTATTATAGAAGCCACGGCCATCATTTTTTTAGCTATTATGTGGGATCACCCTCTCGATTTATTTTGTGGTTATGACATTTTAAAAATATAGTACTTGTAAATAATGCGGTCTTTTTTATGTTTCGCATTCTATAACTGAAAATACAAGATAGTAATAGGTATGTAAAGGAATGGCGTACTGAAAAGTAGGTATTGAGAATTATGCGTATTTAGAGGCAAAACGCAACGATGTGGCTCTAAAATAAAGATAAGTTTCGCTAATAACAGGATAGTGCTGGCAAATATTAAGTAAGAAATGTAGTTTGATTTTGAATTCATTACATCACTGTGTTGTTTAGAAAAAAACTTCTATTTTAACTTCAATGGTCGGTATGATGCGAATGCTCAGAACAATGTAATCACGTAATTAAAAATCTGAAGGGTCACTGAAGTTTAGTTTCGTTAAATAATTGAAATTGAAACCACAACAACTTAAACGATCTAAATTAAGACTAGCAGCGGGCGTTAATCAGATTTCAGTTATTTAGAATATTTTGTCTTAATTTTAAACCAACGTCTTAGTTGTTGACAGTAGTTACTTTACAGACAGTTTTATTAAGAAAACAAAATTTAATATTGTTTGAATTTTAAGTCGACTCTAAAGCCTTGTATCTACCAAAGCAACGTTTGTCGGCGACCGTGTCGTCGACAAATGTTTTTGAACAAATTGTCAAAAAAAAATATAAGTCGCCGACTTTGTATGTCGGACACTGCGGTCGCCGACAATGTTTATGTTATCGCTCAGGAGGCGGTACATCAAAATGTCAGTGACAATTGTTAAATTTTGCTTCAACAGCGTCTCCACCACGCGTTTTTAAAGTATTATCTACAAGAACAAGTTAGATTTTGCTGCTTTGGCCAATTGTTTCACATGCTGATGTCGACTAAATTAGGTTTCGCTATATTTATCTAAAACATGCAGCGAACAACAATGTTGCTTTGGTGGATACAACCAGCCGCTTCTCGACTTGGTCGACAAATGTTTACAGAAACATCAACAAATGTCGACGACAAATGTTGCATTAGTATATTGGAGGCTTAATACAAGATTATGAAAAGAAATTCTCAAAAACCGTATACTATTAAAAGTACTTTACATAATGTTTTATTTATTTGAAATACTATAATATATATTTTGATAGAGGCAAATGTTAAAAACGTTGAAATACTTTCACTTTCATAGAACTACACAGCAAGATTAGTTTCTAGTCAGGTTATGACTTTTGAGAGTGAAATTTTAATCATAGTATAGTAATTCAGAATCCCTTCCACCTGCCTTCACTTTTATGGCTAAGGGGCCCCCGATATTAAAACAGTAAAATCCATATATTTACGCATTCATTATATAAGGCGCAAATTGGGTTGCACAACGGACTGCTACAGTTTTCAACAAAGGTAAGAAAGTTTTTGAGCTTATACTCTTTATTTATAAATAAAATATTTTATTTTACTGTAACAATCTTTATTTATTTAAACCGTATACGTATTTTTACATGTTGTTGTCAAAGTTAAGATTAAAAAGTAAACAATTTGTGTTACCATAGAAACAATAGAACTGGATGACTTGTTCTTGGTTATCCATGTTTGCAGACGACTTCATATCTTGTTCCAAAACGTTCAATAGCGAAAAGCTTCAGAGATCAATTTGTTCATTAATTAAAGGTACAGTTTTTAAATATTCGAAGTTTCAAAAAACTATACCTTTAATGAATGAACAAATTGATCTCTTAAATTCAACATTATTGGACGTTTTGGAATGGGATATCAAGTCGTCTGCAGACATAGATGACAAAGGTCAAGTCATCCAGTTCGATTGTTTCTATAGTAACACTAATTTAATGGTATCTTTGACAATGACATGTAAACATGTCGAAATACATATAAGGTTTAAATAAATAAATATTGTTGATAAAATGAAGTATTTTTGTTTATAAATCAATATGAACTTCAACGAAGTAAAGCTAGAACTTATTTATACTGCTTGTTTGTATTAATGGAACATATTCTGCTGATAACTGTCATTAGGAAAACAAACTCCGAGAAGGAATTATCACATCGGTGCCTTAAGGCTGCAAATGCAGGCGGCCAGTCCTTCACTGCTTTATATGTATATTTCAACCTCGACTCACAATGCAACTGCATTACGAATTTACGTTGAAAAAAGACTTTACAATTATGAATTTTTCGGGTTCGCCTCTTTGCTATTTTGCTCGGTTAGGATGATATCACATAAACACACACGACAACATCATAATACGTGTAAGAAAATAAATCACTATGTTTTACTAATATTAAACAACCCAGAAGCTCACCCAAACATTTTTTTAGAGTTAATATAACACAGCACCAAAATAAAAATTCTTACGGCGATAATAAATATAAAAGTGTAACATCGTTCAAAAAAAAACTTAAATCAATTGAGGTTGATGTTAAGTTTTTTGTGTATTTGTTTATTATTTTATCAAAATTATATATATATTTATAGTCGAAATGAGTTCTTAAATACTAGGTGTTGATGTTGCTAGAGCATTTTTAGAGCCTACTTGCTTTAAGCAGTGATAGTGAAACTTTTATTTTTAAATGGACACCTATGTATATATTAGTTAATTCAGAATAAGGTTTTTCTTCTAAGTTTAATGGTGTATAATAAATAAGTCACGAAGTAGTAGAAAAAAATTGTTTGGCATTTCTCTGTTATCTAACAATTCCGTGATTAAAAATTTTAGTTTAGAAGTAAGCTATGACTAACAAAAAATTGTTAGCTGACTAGTATTAGTTAGTCACAGCCTACTATTGAAAACTAATTGCAAAATGGGTAGGCCATAGAGTAATTTTAAACAATTGTTTTTGGTGATAGTGGGGCAACTTATTATACATACTGAACTGAGAAAAAAAACGCTTAATCAGAATTAACTAATATATAAATTTAAAAACAAAAAATTGACTATCGCTGCTACAATTACATAGACCTTAAAAATATTGAAACAACATCAAAAATTATTTAATGACCTATTTCGAGTGACATATCGATCGTTGCAATGTGACCTTAATTAAAAACGCTATAGCTTGAGGCGTATTTTGTCATCCACTCTATATTAGGATCTTGCATAAGTCGGATACGTTTTACAATCAAATACATTACGCTTTTATTTTCTTACAATTATTTATATTAAATTTTTAACTGTCTCACCATAACACGACAACGTGCTCTTGCATCTTGATAAAATGGTATCACCATAACACGACGACGGGCCCTTACTTCTCCACTAACTTTATTAATTATTTTCGGCAACTGTCTACGTTGCAATCACTACTGTTGCTATAATTTGGTTAATTATTATTATTACTTCAATTTTGGCGGGTTGGAAGAAATAAACAGTAAACATCTTCCGTTTAGTGTATTTAGTTACCGCGTTGCCATGAGAATCTCTCACGTCACATTTATAGGTATAATATTATTCTGTCAATAACAGACAATTAATATATTAAAAGCGTTGCACAAACAACGCCAATTTCATTAGAAGCACCATTCATTACAAGGACTGGCACTATTATTACTAAAAAAAATTATTATAGACAAGGCGTGCTTACGGTAATATTTATGGGGCTGCGAAACTATGTTTTAAAATGATTATTCGTTTAGGTTTCAGAAGCGATAGTGTTAAGCCGCAGATTGTTAACTCAGTAATGTAGCGTGGCAGATAGTTATGTTTAGTTTTACATACTGAATATTAAATTCCTAAAAATAAATTCAAAAATACGTACAAGTCAAAACACAAATTGGGCAAATAGATATTGTACAATTAGATTGCAAGCGATTTGTGTTCATAAATTTATAAAGCAAATACGGCGGTCAAGCTTAACTGTGACATGAAATGAAGCAATGTGATTTTCATGTGTTTGTTTTTTCAGAACTTGTTGGTCTCTGCCTTGTAGCAATTAGGTGCTTTGGAAGTCATTAATTTTTCTTTCCTTATTCATGAAGAATAACACAATTGTTATCTCCAACATCAATTATAGTAAGTTTCCTAAAACTCTAGATTAATTGTAGTTGCCCTTGTTTGAAATGGCAAAGCTCAAGGTTGTACAAGTGCAATGGGTGGGAGAGTTTAATACCTTCGGTCTCACCAAAACTATACCACTCACATTTCAGCGAACCAATCACAAATTTCCCTTTTCATAAAACGAACGAATCGCGTTTGTTTTATACTGATTAAACTGCACGGTCCTGTTTAAATAAGTGATTAAACCCACAGTAGCTTCGGATAATCGCTCTTAAATCTTAAACTACCGCGTTTAAAACTGATGTGCACTGACTTTTGGGTATATTTATGAATTAAAAAAATCATTGTCTCTGTTGTCCACAAGCAAAAAGCTAAATACGAGAAACATCGACGGTAGCCGATGATAACAATGTCAATGTCAACCAACTCGAATCGCGTTCAAATCATAGTTCAAATCACGACCGACCAAAATTTTAGTGTACATCTACATTCTACAATAAATATTATAATAATAACATTCTAATATGCATTAAAAAACATAAATATATATTTACATTAACATTGTATCTTGTTTAGCAGGTTATATAAACAAAAATTTTAAAGCAAAATAAAGTACATAGACATATCCTCAAAAATTTTATGAAATATCACTTAACGATTTTTCTCCAAAACGATACATTTTTACAACACTTCACAGCAATAAAAAATAAGAACGTCAAAGTAAAAAATTAAGTTGGCAAAATGAAGCCACTACAAAACATTTAAAAACAAGCTACGGTACCATGTTAAAAGTGCAGATTCCCGAAAACACCCAAGCATTACCGACTAGTTCAGTGTTACCAAAAATGCGTCAAAACTAATGTGAGTGATATAGTAAAGACGAATACGACTTGTGATACGATGTTTCTTTGATAAAATTGTTGTGTAAGTTAACTAGTGCTACTTAAGATTGATGGAATTCCACTTCCGCTACGCGGTCGTGGAATTACACCACAATTTTATCGAAAAGTCGCAATCACTCGTTGTAATATTTATGATCATATTGGCACACGTACTTTGACTTAAAATACTGCTGATTGAGTTCAGTGTGTTTATTTTAAAGATTTCAATATCACACTTAATATTATTAATATTTTCAAATGTTTTCGTTCTCCACGTGCCCATGCAGTGCAGTAGCAAATTAATAAGTGATGCATCTATTTTATTATTTAATTAATAATAATAAAAACGTAAACATTTACAATTTTTGTTTTATGTGACTATTAACAAATACAACATTGTATCCTCTTTTCAAATGTAAAAACAAGTTTTGAGCAGAAATTATTATAATGTTTATGTAGCGGTTAAAACCATAATTAGAATTATATTTCTATTACTTTACTAATTCAGGAGTTTCCTGTAATCCTAAAGAGTAACTTAATCATAATACATTCTTTTAAAAATATCAGTTAAAAACATGTAATAATTTTGATATTAGGTATAAAGAACACGTACGTTGTTACAAATACAAACACCCAGATAAATCTAATTACGCTAAACACTTACTGGAACACAATCATTCAATGACATCTAATAACACCATTAAATGTTTACACTTTTGTGATGATAAACGTAAATTAGATATACTGGAAGCTTTTGAAATTCACAAACATTTACAAACTGTACCGTTAATGAATGAGCAAATTGATCTCTTAAATTCTTCTCTATTGGACATTTTGGAATAAGAAATCAAGTCATCTGCAGATGATTACCGAGATCAAGTCACCAAATTGTATTGCTGTAACAAAGCTAACTGTTTACTTTTTTATATAACCTCTGACAATGGCAGCTAAACATGCCGAAATACGTATAAGGTTAAAGTAAATAAATATTGTTAAAGTAATTAAGTCTTTTATATACAGACACTCATTAAGAGCGTATAAATTAAAAAAAAGAATGCTATTGGTCGTAACCGTTATTATCAATAAAGAAGAAACAATTTTACAGCACGCATAGTTCGAGATAGTTCAAGTAAAAATGGATTGCTGTAGCTATTTATTTATTCGTCCAAGAATTACTTTGGCAGCTATATGGCGTGAAAACAGTATACTTCATATTACGCTAAAGAAAGGTATACGGCATATACACCATAAAATAACAAACATGTTATTAGTTTGTACACAGCAAAGTTAAGGGAGCCTGAACATTAGGATTTATGTGCAAAAATGTATACTATTAAATCGAAAAAGAAAATTTGTAGATGTAGTTGTTCCACTGTCGTAATAATAATTAATTAATAGAACTGCTATATGTATAATTAAGTTACGAATTTTAAATTTTGTACTAATCTTGTATTTGTATAATACTCCTTCGACGACGTTCACACCTAACTATGTGTAGCACGCTGTGTTGCAGCATAGCTTATTATCCGACCACATTCAAACGCCCGCGCCGTAATAGAAACGTTAAGATAATGTGGACAATAAGGAATCTGTATCTCAGGTACTGCATGTTAGACCCCATAAAATTTTACTGTTATTATACTGGATGCGAAAGTTTAATTTTAATACACACATTAAAGAGATAAGACGTATTCATCATATGACTAATAAGGTAAGTAGAACAAGGGAAGCATTCATTATAAAGTCTGCATTTTGATATTAGTAATTGTGATGAGTGTTACGCAAGAGAGAGATTCATTAATTATCTACTGTTACTAATATATTTTGTATTTTAATTAATTAATTTAATATAAAATATATTGTGATGCATGCAGCCATTATAATAAGTTAAAAGAGCTGTTCGGTGGAAGCTCGGTGTAAATATTGATATTTTATATTTATTAAGACAGCAATCTTTTTTTGGAATATTAAATAATACGACTAAGATATAACGCAACGTATTTCTAATCCACCCCAACCTTTTTAAGAGATGATTATTACCCCCTAGTTACACTGCAATCCATCTAATATTTTGCATTCCTATCAAGCATCTAGCAATCTGCATAATGTTATCTTTGTTCGGGTTTTACTCCCAGCCTGAGGTTGTTCTTATTACTTCAGCTAATTAATCACATTTGGGATTACTGCAAAATGAGTTACTCATAGTCATTATTTCCCTTCGCTGTCGTTCTACACTGTAATTCATACACAGGAAATGTCCTGTTTTTGTATCCAACTTTACGCTGAAGAATGTAATAAGTAATAACAGTGTACATAAATCCCCTAAGACATTTAGCAGAAGCACATATTATACAAAGCGGGTGTAATTAGCAGAATTTTATTTTAGCTGTTTCATGCATGCTCTTCAGTCTATCGTAATTAAGAGCAATTGCTATAAAATTTTGTTAATTAAAGTACCAACTGCAACGTTAGCGTAATGAGATTTTTACCGCACTGACATTAAGAATAAGACTGCTAACCTCGACCGACGACCGCAAATGAAGCATAATTGTGGTAAATATAATAAATTATTTTAGTAATCACACTGTGTGCTCGTTTCTGGCAATGCTATTTAAAATAAGTACTTTACAATGTTTATTCTAGTTAATTAGACAGTTAACAAAACTATGAAATGAATTAAACATTTCGCTAGACCAGAAAAGAGGATTTAAAAAGTTTTCCGAATTGTCCCTATACTATTACAATTATTGTATGATACATTTACTATTGCTTATATGTTCTGTATTATATTAGCTGCAATATTATACAGTGCATAATCAAAAAGGTACTATAAAAGTCCAAAGTCACAGTTGCTGCAAACTTTGATAATTATTGTTAAATACTTATAATAATCAACAATTTTGTTAAAACTGAAAAGTATTTGTAATTGTTTCCTAAAAGATTATTTATCTTTTAGGAAACAATTACAAACACTTTTCAGTTTTAACAAAATTGTTGATTATTATAAGTATTTAACAAAAAAAATGGCTATTTCAGTTTGCCATACAAATACAAAATTAAATTTGAATTTACCACAGTAATATTAGACCTCTGGGGTGGCATTATTTCAGCAGTTTGTGTTAATCTCTAAGTTTTCTATACCGGTGGAATTAAACATGCCCATTGAGATACAGTTGCCAAAGGTAAGGAAGCTCGAGAGAATGTGTTTTTTAGATTCAATGGTAGTTCACGGATGCTTGGTTTGAATAAACAACCCCGTTTGTATCTCTTGTTCATAATAAGTAATATATCCTGTCCACGGGCGAAAAGACCTATCTAAAGAAAAGATACCCATAATCCAAAGAATATAGCTTGAAGCGAAGAAACAAAAGTACAATACCGCACTGCATTATTTGGTAACCACTAACGACAGAGTACAAACGAAGTAAAAGAGAAACGTAAAATATATTGCAGTTGAAGTACCCGCATATAAAAGTACAAAGAACGTGAATGTTTATTTAGTTTCTGCTATACCTCTCTGCAGCCGTTTTTTGTTCGATTGTGTTTTCAACGTTTTCCGAAGACTCTTCCAGAAATGTTTATTTTTCAGTAAAAGGAAAAAACTTCGGCAATGGAATAGAAGCCAATATGACTGCAGGGTTATTATACCAAAACAATATACATCTCCGGAACGATCTTATCACACCAATTTTATACTCAATTTTAGTCAGCATTCACATAACAAAACACGTCGGTTTTCTTAAATAACAAAACTGTGGCATGGTTATCGCGGATCTCGCAAGACATTCGTGTAACTTTATTACGAGTTACGCGTTTCTGCATCTCAAAAACTTGACGTTCCTTGTAACTGCTGCCAGGGGGATGCGTGACGTCAAGAACGAGGTCCCATTCTCTGTGTTGCGTGCAAAGTTGGATAATACAACTCTGAATACAGATCTACCCTTAGGGTTACAAGAAGATAGTTATTTCACATATCATGTTTCCATTTTACTTCAGAATCTAGCTAGTTAGTTCATCTTTTGTGCTTATTTGAAAGATACTCTCGTTGCTTAAGAATCAGTAAGCAAAAATAAATTCCAGAAACATGCTCGAGTAGGCAAACGTTCTGTTAATGGTTAAAAAGAATGAAAACAATTTCTTGCAAGTACAATTAATTAACCATTTGTTGCAAGATTATATAACACGCGATAAAAAGAAACATATCTCTAGAAGGCTATGGATATCGCTCTGCTATTTGTTTGTAGTGCAGCGGTTACACGGCCTTCTGAAGTAGTTTTCTTTACCGCATATTATTATTCCTGTAAACAACTTACACCCACAAGTTAAGTTACAAGATACATTTTTAAGATTAAAAAAAAACAGGAATTTGGCAGCAATAATAGGAAGTGAGCTTTTGTTTAAGAATTTAATTTTTTTTACGAATTAGCCCCTTTCTCCCTTCACTAATACGTGACGATTTTTTTTATTTTATTTATTGTGAAAGTGTCTAGGTTAAAATTAAAGCAAACGACTTTGTGTTAATGTGATCGCATTTTATTAATAATGAAATAATAATAAAGTCGCATATAATTTTCATTAATAGGTACAAGCAAATTTTAACTGTCAAAAAACAAATAAAAATGTTAAAAAATATCTATTTTCAAAGTTCCAAGTATAGAACATTTGTTATCATAAAGATCACTCTAAATTGAGGAAGCAAGGTAACATGTAGAGATTACAAGTTTCACAGCCTTATGTGAAATGAAGGTTGTCCGCTGAGAATAGAGCGTTAAAAAATTCCGTCACACTGTACATTAGACTATAAAAACAGAAATAATGAAATCTTGTTGTAAGAACCAGCGGCGGACCGTGACCATTTATTCCGAGAAAGTGACATTAAATTATGACAAAAAAAATTTTACCTCTTAATTAACTGTTCTATAAAAACAATTTATGCGCCTTTCTTTATGACTCACAAAATAGTCAATCAGTAAGTTATTAAAAATGTCACTGTCTGGAATGCTTTTTCCCATTAAACATATTTTGCAAACATTTTCATTTGTTTTGAGTTTTTAAAGTTCCTTTAAAATAGTTTCACTGAGTACCTGTGACCCGTTGGTAATAAACACCGTAAACTTTTCATAAAAATATTCCATCTAACTGTCTCACTATAACACGCCGACCGGCACTTGCATCTCGACAAAACTTATCACCATATCGCGACGACGATTTTTACATCTCTCTCAGTTTACTGATTGTTTTCAGCAAATGTTGATGTTGCTGTCATCACTGTTGTTATAAATTGGTTATTTATGGCTTACGTCTATTCTAGCAGGTTGGGAATCTCGCACAATACATTTTATTTAATTTCTTTTAATAACAGACAATTAACGTAATAAAAACATAGCACATAAAACATTATTACAAATTTATTAGAAACGGCATTTGCTTGTCGCAAGTTGCATGAATAAAAATTTGAGTATGATTGAAATGATATGACCAGTAATGGAAATTATTGGAAAAATAATCACTCATACAGACAAAACAAATAGGCAAACAAATAAACAACAAAATATAAATTTAACCAAAAACTTTTACAGTTATAACGGTAACAAAATATTAATTTTTCCTATGAAATAATGTCAGTATGCTTGTTTGTTTCTAATACTAAAATTAAGCTGGTTCTTACAGTATTATGCAAATTAACTTATACATGTTTTGTTAAATATGTCTGGAAGTTGCAAGAGTAGACAATCATATGTTTACAAACTCGACTCTTCATTAACCCAAATATTAGGAGCTCCAGTTAAAATAACAAACGCTGATATTTACGATTACAATAATTAAAGCAATCGAAAATTAATTTTTAAAATTATCTGAACCCATAAACTACGTCCCATGTTTTTCTCTTACGTATAATGGTATCATTTGTATAGAAAAAACTATAATAATATAGCCTGAGTCGATATGTTAAGCATGTTGCTAAATGCGTGGTCACTACAGAATAAGAAAGAGGAAACAGATCCGAATTTAATATACGAGATAATGTAAATAACCTGGTGGGAGATGTAGGACATGTTAGTAAATTCGGGTAGCTTAAAGTGGACGCAGGGAGACGACATCCGTATTTAGTATAAACTAACACTTCGTGGGCTATGCCCCACGATGTTTCTGTTTTTATTTTTTAATACTGAATAATCTAATTAAGTAGGTAGTGTAGCGGACCGCTGATCGAATTCCTAGTTTTATGAATTATATAGCAATTACTGTAATTATTTCTATATAGTAAATCTGAATTCCTTAGACCTGTCTCAACGTGAGAAGAATACAACTGAGCAAAGTACTTCTCTTTGACTTTCCAATACTTTAGATGTGATTTCATACCACAATTATTTAATTAGAGAAAAATTATTTTAGACGTGACGTTTTGCTACCCTAAGGCTATTATATTGGTAAATTGACTCCCTATCTGCTAACTCGTATTTGAGCAAAAAAGCGTTAAAATCAAAATTATCAAAAGTTCGTAGCAACAACCATGTTAGTGTTGGTACGTTAGACTATCCATACTGGGGTTATGATACGTCACACACGCAGCAGTTGGTCATTGTTATGAATTCGTCTCCTATTTTGAAACATCCGTAAATCGTTATTCTTCGTTAAACAGAATCGTTAATCTCATATCAGCACCGTAAAGTTATTGTAACATGTATACAATCGCTTCCAATGTAAATTCGTAACGTAGCTGCATTATTGCAATGTTATTTCTTGCCTCTAATAAACAAAAGAAAATGTATAATTTAAACATTCAGAGAATTAAAATTTCATTAGAATATATTAAGGATGTATTACTGTTCATTTGTTCCAACGTCGACCTTCATTGGTATTTGAAACGTCCATTCTAAACAACTACAAAGCATTTCTGCCATGTTTGAAGGAAAGTTTTATTACTACTTAGGCGAGTTTATCTTTATCGTTAGTAATTCACAAATAACCAAATTATAGCAACAGCGGTGGTAGTAGTTATAAATAATTGCCCAAAACAATTAATAAACTGAGTAGAGTTGCAAGAAGCTGCCATTGTATTATGGTGTTAAGTTCTGTCGAGAAGCAAGATCCCGTCGTGTTGTTATGGTAAGACAGTTAGGAGTTTATTATATATAGATAAGACATGTTAATGAATGGACGGTCACTAAAAGTTGTGACAGGGGGAAGGAATTCAGAGTTTACATAGAATATAGACTAGGGCTTCCACGGACGATCCACGGCTCTCTACGCTACGAATAAAATAAACAAACAAACGGGAGGGGGGGTCGTAGCCGATGAATTCTATTAGTCTACATTCAAATTGCACTGGCTGTGGTTTTATCAGCTTGTTTGGCTTCACAGAATGTTTCAAATTGTTTGATAACTATTGGAATCTCGCTCATTTAAAAAGAAACGACGACGATTAAATGAGATAAAAGTTGTGAAATTGTAGGCCCAATAATAATCTAAAAAGAAATTGAAGCTTATCTTGCTTAGTTTCTAAAAGAACTGAAACAAGTTGAATTTTAGATTATTTCTTTTCGGCTATAACTCATTTGTCATTTATATTACATATTTCTAGTTACTGCTCATGACCTTTTTTAACGCAGCATCCACGTGAGCAAGTAGGTATAATAGCTTACGAAAAATTCCTAGATTTGTGGATCATGCTAATTTGTCGTATTCACGAAGACAAATGCTTGTGAAAAATTGTATACAATCTACTAATTTGTAAAGTATGTGTCTATTCTTACCAACATGTTTGCTGTGTTTTAGAAAACTTAACCGGTATGCACTATATGCAACTGCGATGTAATGTCAGCACGACGGAACAAGTTAAATTCAATAGAAGTTCATGTATTTTGCACTAAGCTGATGTTTTTTCTCGACCCACTTAAAAGTCTTTGGCACTGTCACTGTTCAGACTATATCAGATGTTCCGTAGTTCATTTTAAACAAATAAAACAAAATAAAGCACTCGGCACTTCGTACCCGCAAATTCACTTTGCAGATTTATACATACAACTGTTACTGTTACTTTCGAACATATTCCTCTTTTTTATATGTTATCAGATTGTTTAATTTATTTATTATTTATAATGAAAATTGTTTAAAATCTTAAAACAGAAAATTCAACATTTTGAATCATGTAAATGAATGAAAGATAGGACTGTCATATTAACCCAAAAACGCCAACGAACTGTCACTTTTAGCAATACTTTTAAACTGTCTGAAACAATCCCAGACGCGACATTTAATTATCAGTGCAAACTTCTTATGCTTCTAGTGCCATACCCTATTTGGGCCTTGACGACCTCTCTCCTATATCTGTGTTTGGTACGCGGCGATAGATAATTTGCACAGAGACATAGGAGACCTACAGATAAACGTGGACTCCGAACCATAGGAAGTGCATGCACTTCTTCTCCAGAGAGGTTTTCCTGGGGTACAATCTACTTCGCTGGTTTCCCGTTATCTTGCGAAGGAGATCGACCGAACCCGATCCGCTGCATTGGTAGCCCGCGCTCTTACCACTGGGCTACGGCCGCTCTCAGAGCAAACTAGATAAGTTATTCATTTTCATTTTTTGGTTGTATAACTACTAAATAAGAAAATCGTTGACAATTATATAAAACGGATTTCAGCCATATATTACCTATGCGACCTTGGCTTCTTGCGAGAATGTAGTGTATATAGGAAAACATAAACATTGTGATATAACCTTACCTAACCTGCAGAATAAAGTGGGTCGTTGTCAAATAAATATTGAAATACAATAGGTGTATTTTTTAGTGACGATAGTTTGTATTCAATACGTAGAATTTTAATCCTACGTTTGTTTTTTCGTTACGGATCTAAATTTATAATCTGTCAGTTTGACACGCAATTAATTGCTGTGAATCGGAATTGTGTCTGGTAACTAGCACAGAATTAAAAAAACAAATGAAACCTTAAGACAGGTTGGCAGCGTCAGATAAATACGTAAATGTTAAAATAGAAGTATTCGCTTTAAAAGTCGTCTGTAAAAAAATTATTGGCATAGTTACATAGTCGCAACTGTCTAGATATAAACGTTGTTTCTTCGCAATAAATCATTTTCGTATCTCAACTGCATATTCCACTAATAAGGATCTATAACTTGATGAGCGAAAAAAACAGGCGATAACTTCTTGTGTTCCTCAGCCTTACTGCTTGGGCAAAGCCCACACAGCAGCAGATATTATGTTTTAGCTCAATATAATTAAAGTACCCGGGGCCTTCTTTCAAAAACAAAGTTGCCTGTATTTGACGCGCATATATAAAATTTTACAGGGTACAATCATTTATAAAACCATCGCTTTTCTGAAATAAATTTTGAACGATATCATACGTTTTAGAAAAGTGGAAAATCGTATTGTAATATTGTTTGCTGTTCCTGTTTCCTAGAGAGGACGTCTTATGGGCCGCCTCTGCTCGCAAATAGGCGATTTAATTTGTATGAACTATTTAGCTGTTGTCACAAACACTTTAAAATTGATTGAGTTTTAGAAATGCGATAGTCTCCTATACCTCTTTTGTAATACATCAAATTTCCCCTCAACTGAAGGTTCGGGAAAGGTTAAATTACTCTGGAATATTCCACTCGCATTGTAACAGCCAATGGCAACCGTTTATTATCAGGTTCTTGAACAATTAGAGCCTGACTGACCGCGATAATGCTTTTCTTAGGAAGCTCTGGTGTTATCGGTGATGTATAACCACAGGAACACGTCAACAAAATTATATAGTTTTGCATTTAATAATTAAATAATCCGTTAGTACGTTAGTACACCACAAATAATTATACTGAATAATAACTTTTTTGTTTGTAGAATATTCTAAAAAATACCACTCGTGAATTAAGATATCTAAAATCTGTCTTTTATTGTCACGATCCAATTTATACTCAATGCTCTATATCTGGACCTAACCGAACTCAATTGTATTTATTGATGCACGGTAATATCACTTGTTTTTCGGATTTGTGAAATTGCCTAGCAACAACACAATTTCGGTGTTGGTGAAGCGACAGAATTATCGATAATTTTTAATTCACGTGTGGTACTGCTGTTGATAACTCAGAAGCCAGAATTTCTAGGAAATAAACAAAAGACTGCAAATAAAAATTATGTACAATTTTCGTTATTACCCCTATTTATACAATTTTTAATATCTCATTGCGTATTTCATGTGTTATATTTTTTATATTATATTATCTACAACATATATATGAAAATTAAGCAAAACACTCCCGGAACGGTACGCCACTGGCTTAACTTCGGTGCCTTACGTAATTAAAACGAAGTTTTGCACACGCAAAATGTAATTACATTCACTCGAACAAGAAGTCCCCGACTGTATGTAATAAAATAATGTAAGATAATGTAGATGTTTGCTTTATGCGCTGTTTCCACACTCTGGCTCGGTTTTTCAGGTAAACGAAACTTAGTTTGAGGCGTGTTTTCTAGTAAATTCCTTATGTAAGTACAGACAAGCTACTTTTACTGGCTTTAATTAACTCAGAAATTATTAATTAACGTAATTTTTAAGCTTGTGCCGATCTCACATGAAAGTTACCTATAAACTACCTTTGAAAGCTTCTAAGGATATCAAAACTATCGGGTAATTAAGCCTTCATAGTTTAGTTCAAATAAAATGATTCTTCTTAGCAAAATCCTCATAACCTGTCGGTCGGCAAATAGAAAATATTGTGGTAAAAATCGGTGAAAGTAAAACTGCAGGTTTACGCTTATACTTTCTGGCCAATAATGGTTGTGCAAAATCGAAGTGCAACTTTTTCAAGTTTACACAACATAAGATCTCTGGTAGTTTATCGATTTAAACAAATTCGAAATATTACTATTTCAATTTTATTTAAATATAACTTTCTGGTTAATCACGGTTTGAGTTCAAATCTGGTTCTTTAAAGAAGACGGTTTGTTCTGATCGGAGTTCTAGTAAAAAATAATTTTAAAAGAATTCTGAAAGAATAATCCCAAAAGAATAATTAAATGATTTGGGCCGCTCGTTGGGTTTTATACCTGATGATGTTGGAGGGAGAATGAACAGGGATGGATTCTTCGGAAAACGGCGTTCCGCCGCGGTCATTCTGCGGGTTGGAATCAACCTAAAGCGCCACCCGCGCGTTTTCTTGAAACCAAAGCAACGAAACAAATATTTATAATTTTTACAACTGTTGCAGCCACGTTGTCTCATTACAGTTTTATTGACATATTAATGTCAATAATAATTATACTAATTACCATTCAATTTTATGAATGTTTATATTTCTCTATAACCGTGCTCCAAGAAGATTTTGCTGATTTTTTACATTGAGCTTTCTCTAGATCTGTTTCTGTTGGAGTTACGAACTTGTTTTTTCAGGAAACGTAGTTGGGTTGGTTTCTGCCTAATTCGTTTCCACAAGGCGGTTCTCTGTTGTGTTGACTCGTTGTTCTGTTTTTCCGTTTTTTTTTTCTAGAAACCACCATGGGAGCACATGTTACTATAATTATAAATCAAAGAATGCGTATCTCCTACAGCAATCATGTGAAATCAATTTTTTACAGATGTGATCAACTATAAATTGAGAAGCAATATCAGTAGAGCACGACGCATTGCATTTTAAAACTTTTTAAAAGTATTTAAGTAGTAGTAAATTATTAAGTCACTATTTCTGTGTATGAAAAGGTAGTATCTACGTTGTTATGTTAGTTTATAACTAATAATCACATTAATTTGAATATAAGCATGAAACAAATTGTTGAGGTATTAACTGATAAGTAAAAAATGGTAAAAAAGAAAAGCTTTACGAATCCCGAGCCTTGTACAAATGCAGATACAGCGTTAGTAATTTTAACGTAAACCCACCCTTTTTGAACCAGATGCAACTATATGATGTTTTACATATTATATACAAATGCTTATATATCTTTTAAAAATTATATCTTGTCCCGATTACAGTGCAACAAATCATCAAGACTACCAATTTTATGTTCGTAGCTGGACCTACTTTTCAGAGCGATACATAAAACAAAGGCAGATATATATTATACCTCGTATATGAGGACATTCCACAATGTCCAGAGTGCCTGGAAAATTTATTTTATTATCATTTTACGAGTCACACCAAGACTTGGAGACATTGCAATTGAATGTTTGATGATAACTGTTCTTAATTTTGGTATGTTGGTCTAGGGATACACGACGCCTGTTTAATTATTTCATTATCTGCTTTATTTTCGACATCTTTTAAAAATAGTGTACCTATAATTGTACCGTATTTATAGTTCGTAGCAACTTCACACTTTCAGCAGCACATAAATTTGGTAAAAAACAAGGTCGAAGTGGGTGGTCAAGAGAGAATTTGTAATTACTTGTTGACATTCGAATTATCTTCACGAAACGCCGAGTTGCTAATAATATAGCTCGCACTTGCTGTTTGTTAGCCTATGCTTTAAAAAAGCACATCTCCAATCGGACAGCTGGTTTTAGCGCATGAATTTTCATTGGTAGTTAGTGCAATAAACATGCATTTAGCAACGTTGATGAAACTGGTTTTAGAATCTGTTGAAGTACAAAGGATAGCTTAAGAAAATGCAAGTTGAATCATTTTTGTAACAATAGGTATAATACAGTCGGAACAACAAAAAACGAAATGTGTATTTTTAAATTTTGTAGAATTTTTTCACACAATAATACAAATAGCTAAATTGTGAGCATACAACTGACATTGTGAATCAATCGAAGACATGCGGAACTATTTTACAAACTTTTAAGTTTTTTCTTGCTCGCAATTTTTATATGCTCTGGTAAAATCATTTATTGTTGCTTTCATTTTACTTGTGGGTCTTTTAATAAAAAATATTATCCACTAAGTTTATAATAATAATAATAATAATAATAAATTGTTTATTTCCACATATCTACAAAAAGGAATAACATTATACCAATATGTTTCTGCCCAATTCTAAAAATAATTGTTTATGTTTGTAATATTTGGTTGTCGTTTTTATGTATCCAATTCCAAATAGCTTGCTGGCTACTAACGTATTTCTATGAGAAATGTAAAATATTTTAGAATTCCGTTTTTCTACATTTGGTTAACCATGTGTTTGTATATTTAAAGCTACTACATCTTGATCTGTAATAATAATTTTCTAATTTGCATATTATTGTATGAAAATAAAATGTGAATACTACAGTTTTATACGTTTTTGAAATCAGATTAATTACTGCTACAAAATGGTGCTAAAGGAAAGGATTGCCGCTATCTAAGAAAAAATGAAGTTTATGATGGTTCCAGAAGAACAAAACGTGGTATATCAAATCTGATATGATAGAAATATACAGAAGAAAAATGCGCGCTGTAGAAAAGTGCATTCAGATTTTCAAAATTTTTTGTAATAAAGATGATGGCATGAAAAGCCAAAAATCGATTTTTCTCCGTTTTTGCCCATATAAACGAAACAAATGCAGCTACATCAATTTTCTTTTTAGATTGTTAAACAGCATAAAATTCCGCAACTTTGGCGCAATTTAACCAAATCTCTGTATCTTATAATAAGCAAGATCTCAATGGTGAGACTCGAATTTGAATAGCCCTGTATATTAAAAGTTGATCTTGGCTTGACTTAGCTTTCGGCTACCTACGTGCGCGGCCAACTTTTCTTTTATAATATTCTTCGACCTGCGCTCGGTCACGCCTTAGCTGTCGTGGAGAGATGCAAAGCGGCGTAGATATGTTTCTATATAATTTATTATATTTAATGGTTTACTTTCATATTAGGGTATTTCTACGAACGAAGGAGGCTGCAAATTATCGTTTACTCGGAAATCAATAAACAATAACATAAACCACGAGAAAACAGAAACTCTGGTTTAGTTGCGGCTATACCTACTAATTCTATTTTATTTGTGGTAACGACACTTCCACTTACCAAAATATTCAAGGAGTAGTAACAAAAGAACGCTGGCATTTCAGAAAGCAATCGTAAATTAATTCTTACAAATAGCAACGCCCTTGGCTTACGCCCCACGTTGTTCCTTTACATACAATTATATCAAATTTATTAAATGAGATATAATGATGTAATTAATACATTCCGCCATTATCAAAACATCGAAACTGCTAAACATAATAAATAGGGTGTACTGAGATGTAAGACATGTTACTGAATGCGTCGTCACTAGCCGTTGTGACAGGAGGAAAGGATCCGGATTTCACATCTGGACTAGGCTAGACGAGAATAGGACTTCGATCTGCGGCCCGTTACGCTACTTACTTCAGTCACTTATTTATTGTTAACTCAACATAAACCAAAACGCGGGGACACAGCCCACGGGTCCCACTATCTATCAATATATTAAATCCGGAGCCTTTCCACATGTCTCAACTTTTATGGGTGCGAGGTCCCTCCTACTAAAACCTAAATATTTACACGTCTATTATATAAGGCGCTTACCTTTTTGTACAGGGGGCCCCTACAATTTTTGATAGCAATTATAAAACTTTGATGGCTACAGTTTATGTGTATGATTCGAACATAATCTATCCGTAACTAGCATACCAATATCAAACTCTGCGTGAAACACATATTGGGGTTATAAATCCTTTTTCTCAGGCAAGACTTACATACGACAGCCGAGAGAGATGTAGGTCAGATCTTGCAAACGATGCAGCGCGCAAAGATAGTCATATTTACCTCAAATCAGGTTTACAAATTGCATTACAGCTGTACATTTAAAGAGGTCAGATTTCTGAAAATATTGTTTTTCACTTAAAATTATTTTGTTATCCTCGGATGCTGAATTGCCATTTGAAATGAAAAATTCAGATAACATTACCCTACCAAACATACTCACCATTAATCGGAACCAAGGACAGACATTCATTTCTACAGTCTACAGAAAGTATTAAATATAAAAGTTACTAATTAAAACACTAATGCGCGGTGCTAATTTGAAGGAAAAGTAAGCACATTTATGTTAATAGTTATTTAAGTATCAAGGAATGTAAGGACGTAATAACATCCGAGGTAGGCGAATACGAGCTGAGGCGGAGCCGAAGCTTGTCGCCTGCCGAGGATGTTATTAGTCGATACGTTCCGTGTTACTTATTAAATTTTTCACGCTACCGGCAATGTAAGTAGGCCTACAGGTAGAAATTTAATCATATTTTTAAAAGTTCGTTTTCACAGCTGTCATCGGAATTATTTTTTAAAAGCCCCATTATTCTAAGTTGTCTGTGCTTGTTACCATATCAACGAACAGTTAAAATCAACATTATTTTCCTAGGAACGTAAGTGACACTATTAAGTTCCGTCGTCAAGGGTAACTAGTACACGTATGTTATCAGCCACTTACGATCCCTGTAGCTACGGATGTAAGGCCTACTTACATTGCTGGTAGCGTGAAAAAGTTATTTGATGTCGATAACGCTGGGTAGGGATGTGATTACAAAATAATAACCATTTGCATGGTTACTTAGTAGTTACGAATGATCCATTCGCGGACTTTGCGTATTTAGGAATATGCAATACTGTGAAACGTATTCGAAACATATGTTGGAACGCAGCAGAGCTTATTTATTACATTATAAAACCATTACCAAAAAAAAAGCGTGAGGCATAGACTACGGGTTTGGCTAGTATTCTATTTTAATTTCTAAATTTAATTAGAAGTAGAAATTTGCAAGAGGTTTCATCCTTAAGCCATCATCAAGCAATATATAAATATAATAAAAAAACTGTATAATAAAATGCAAACACAGAAGTGAAATTTGAGAAAAAAGTTTAATTAAACATTAAATTATGATACATTTAACTTTCTGCTCTGTAATAAGATAAATACCAACGTATCATAACTTTCAATTTTATTGTGTATTTATGTTAGCAGCTGCACTAGAAAAATTAATCGTTTTAGAAAACGTTGTTTGGCTATTTTTTCGTAAAAGTACTTTAGAAAATCCTTTGTAGTAGTGGTGGTATAATTTGGTAACGGAAGTTGCTAATCATTTTTTGCTCCTAATAATAGTAACCAATTTTCAGCGAATTTAAAATTTTGTAACGGTGGATCTTTTATTGATGAGTACAATGCAGTATAAAAATTAATACATAGTATATACCTATAGAACCAACTACCAACAAATCTTAAAATACAGAGTCCATAAATACCTGTGCTATAAAAACTTAAAAAATCTTTTGTCGCGTTGTGCCAGTTGTGATGTTGATACAATTAATCTTTAATGTTAAAAGAAATTCTATGTAATATTTATAATGTTACATAATCCTTACTTCAATAATAACTAAAAATGACAGTTAAAAGTCTGTTGGGCATTGACAGAGCGCTACTTACAAATAAAATTTGTATAGAACGGCAAAACAATTTATATGGCGCTCTATAGGAACAATCAAAGTGTTCTGCTGAAATTTATTAGTGATAAAATTTTGTATGTCAACAAAAGGTTCTTACGCAAATTAAACACGATTTTCTTTGCAAATTTTAGTAACGTGTTTCAAATGCCTTTTCAGATTCACGAGTGGTATGGGAGTAGATTATTTCTCACACAATATATCGAATGGTCAAGTTAATTGTATTTTTAAAACTAGCAAATAAACGAATGGGGATAGGTTGCTCAAATTTATTCGCGATAAAGTTTTCTACGTTAAGGATATCCAGGTTAAATGTTTCTATTGGGCGCTGAAACGGCACCAGCGACGTAGCCTTTGGTCGACAGTAAAGTTATCTAATTTAATAACTACTACGAAAACTTGTATTTTTAACTGAATTCTAACATTTTAAAGCACGAATCACTTTAATCTACGTTTCATATTTTCATAGTTTCTATACTGTTTGAATCTGATATCAATAAACGTCAGAACTAATTGTGCTTGGAAGACAAATAGTTTTCAAATGTCAGTTTAAGGGTGTTTTTACAACTGCGGTGGCCCACAGACCCAATAATGCCACAATTGTCCACTGCTGGACAATGAATACATGCATCCCGCTTCACGTGCCCTAAAATGTTTCGCAGTTAAACCCACATCCGCTAAATGATGCTTTTAGTTCCTGAAATCGTAAAGAGCGATTCTCCTTATTTGGAGCAGTGGCGCAACAATCTCGATTAGATGCTATTTGGAGGGAGTTGTGTTAAAATTGCATTACTCGTAGGTAACTATTTTTGTATTTTATACCGATACCACATCCATATATTTTTAGTTAATTAAAAATTTTAAACTATTCATAATTGTTCACCTTAAACGTTTACGAGAGTTAAAAAATTCCATTTTGCCGAAACGTTTGTTACAATATGTAGTAGAGCTGCAGTGCATACGTAAATACCTAGACACAATTTCTAAGTTAACGCTAATATTAAATGGTCAACCACAGTTTACTTCATAATAAAATAATAATATAAATACCGGACGTTTTAAAAATAAGGGCTTTGGTTGAAACTGTATTGCCGATCCTACCGTTACACGTGTCTTCCTTATTTTCATACCTCACTAGATAAAAAATTTCAAGCTCTCGTATTGTAAAATTTTAAAACCTAAAAGTTGGGTTACCATTACCTAAAACACAAATATATTTTTTTACCTAGTAATAACAAAATCAAATCTCAGTTTCACATGCTTAACTAAACAGGAACACTATTTTTCATAAATCTTTAATTCTGAAATTAAAACTAATTTTAATCTAAAGTAACATAATTTCCAATTTAACAAAAATATTTGACCTTTAATGCAATACAATGTTCACGAGTTGCTACTGACCAGTATATGGGTGATTACAGGAGTAACCTCGGACAATACAAATTGTACTATTCAGGAAAGATGTTTACAGTTAACACGTGGGTGGGTTGTTGTGTATCATCTTCTTTTGACCAACCCCTGCGGTTTATTATTTACGTTAGAACTACAATAGAGATTTGTGCACCTTTGCGGTGACTTCCAGTGTAGTGTAGTACTAAAAGTAGCTGAACTGGGTCATTATGAAATTGTAGGTAGGAAAGGTACTTGGTATTGACATCATTTAGTAGTCAATGTTTTACAGTAACATCAAACAATGGAAGGGAAATTATAGCATATTACTTACGATTTATGATCGTCTTGGTATAAAATATACGAGTCTCGTGATAAATCACTAATTAACTTATAGGAAGTTGGGTAAAGTATTCCTTAATGCATAATATGCGAAAACAAGCACAAACTTTTGTAGGTACTAAAAGTTTTAATGTTCAGTAAATTATTATTAAATGAATATTATTTAAACTTTGGATATGATTCCAAGATTGTATTTAATCTCATGATTGCAAAAGAAGTAAAGTAATTAAATAGACCTTTCTAGACGATATTTTTTAGTAAACCTTTTTACCTACTCTGCTATACGAAGTATAGATTATTATAGAGGAAGGTATTGTGATCGTCAGATAGGATTTGGAGCAAATGCGATCATTCAGCAAAGTTTCTTTCGCTTCGAGGTTACTGGCCGATATACGAGTTATGCCTAAAAGGAAGGTACTTTTAGGTCAAACATTAAGCAGGTTTTAGGGTCTTGGTAGAACGATAAAGCGAACGTTCAAAATCGGTATGAGCATGTTAAATCTCAATACGAACAACTTTCCATTGGGAAAATGTCAAATAGCCGAACTGCACAAGCCCGATTTTTCTACCACCCCTCCAGTGTTGCCCCACCCAACGACTTTAAGGTATTTCAAAAATGATCAAATTTCGGCATTAAAATCGGTATGAACATGTTAAATGACAATAGGAACAATCTTCCATTGAAAAAGCATCTCTAGGAAGTTTCTTTTTGGATAAATAATAATTAACTAGTGAGACCCCAGCGCACAATGCACTGACAGACTCGCGTTGTCCGACCCGTCTAAATGCGTAACGTGATGCATTAGTTCCAATAATGAAACGCGGCGGTTTTGTAGATGCGCCCCAAGTGACGCGCGTCTAGCCGACCTTCATATATATTACAAATTAAAATAATTATTATAGAACAATCGACGTAGAATAAAAATATAAAAATGTTTCATGTTCCATCTGAGGATAGAGACCTTTCATTGAAAAAAAATGATCCAAATTGGTGAAGCGGTAGCCGCTGGAGGAACCGGAGAAGAAAACCCTTAGTGCTTTTATATATGTATGGATAGTTTCAGTCTTTCTCTTTGGTTGTTTACCTGAACAGTTTAGTGGGATAATTGCCAAAAAGAAAGACTCGTAAAATTATGAAATCAATTTTAAATTTCAACGAAAAAAATGTTTAAATTTAACACAATTACTTAAAACGAAAAAATCTTTAAATTTTCAAAACAATTTCAACTTGGAGTATTTGTAATATACCATAAATTTTCAAAACTGCCCAGTTTTCAAAATCTTAAAAATTTTTCAAAATTTTTTAAATCTTAAGAAATTTTATAAATTTCGAAAATTTTAAAAAATTTGAATTTTTTCAAAATATTGAAAAATATCAATTGTTTTTTAAAATATGGAAAGTTATTAAAATGTTAAAAAATTTTTAGTAATTTTCATAAATTTTCAACTATTTTCTAATTTTCTAATCTAAATTTTTAAAATCTTAAAAAAATATGAATTTTTCAATATTTCAAAGTTTTGTCAAAAATTTCCAAAGATTCTCACAACAGTTCTTAAATTTTAGCAAATTTTATGATATTTGAAGTTACAAATCGTTTGAAAATTTTCAAAGTATGAAAGTAAGCGTTTCAAAAATATTTTCATTATTTAATAAAAACTTTCAATAAACAATATTGCTAAACATGGTATAATAGCTATTTATGTAACGAGTAAGGAAATGAGGGTGATTATTATTGAAATGTGAAAGTTACAACACGAGCCGCAAGGCGGGTATTGTAATCACATGTGTGAAATAATCACCCGTTTTCGTTACGTGAAGCATACAATATTTTTCCTACTTTCCTTGGAATAAATGTAAAAGTGCATTTGAAATTTTGAATTTTTTCTATTTTCCAAAAATTAAGATTGCGTATGACCGTATGGAGTTCATTACCTAACTCAAATCAGTGAAATAATAATGTGTCTAAACACTAATTAGACTACAATCATTTAATGACATCTAATAACACGATAAAATGTTTACACTTTTGTGATGATAAACGTAAGTAAGATATACTAGAAGTATTTGAAATTCACAAATATTTAAAAATTGTATTTTTAACAAATTAACAAATTGATCTCTTAAATTCACCGTTATTAGACGTTTTGGAATGAGAAATCAAGTCATCTGCACGTAAATATAAAAAATTAAGATCAAGTTATGAAGAGTTATTGTTCCTATAGCAACACCAACTGTTTACTTTTAATTTTGCCGTTCGATAATGACGTGTAAACACGTAGAAATAAGGCTAAAATAAAAAACCTGTTGAAGTTAAGAATTGTTTTATTTACAATAAATTAAAATGAACTTCAACGAATTATAGCTCGAACTTATAAATAAAGTGTCTATTACCTTACGGAAGTAGAAAAAATATAATTGATATATTTCCAGAATTTTAGAAGTATTTTACATTTCCACAAAACCCTCAAAAGTTTTGAGTATTTTAAAAATTTTCAAAAATTTTAATAGATGCCAGGAAAGTCATGTGGCGATGGCTTGACAGCTTTTTTTAAATTTTAAAACGAAACCTAATTAATTTTTTATCTATCCATTAAATTATCGATATTAAATAAAAATACAACAAACGACTGCAATAGTTCAATAATTTTACTTTCGATATTAGTTAAACTCTCAAATTTTAGTTTTAATCATCTAGGAATTGCTAAAAGCACTCAAACGGCATTTCATACAAGTATTTGATTCAATATAGAAAAAACTAAATATGTTAATATAGGTTTGTTCACTGTTACGTAAAGTTGGACATCTATAAGCTTTTAACAAAGTATCATATTACTCCACTGCCTGAAAACGGTAGAGGATGTGAAAGGTTTTATAGGTTTTGAATTTTATGGTTTCTTATAAATCTTTGTTTCCCACATCAAATCTCGTTAACTTAGCAGGTAAAAGACCGAAAGGGATCTTCGGTTTGACTTTTAGAAGTTCATACCGGCATTTAAATACTTAAATGGCAACTTTGCTAGAAAACAAATTGTAATTCAAATATACATCTGCTATAAATCATTCTGCTAACATCTGTTGAATTTCGGTGAAGCCGCTGCAGAATTTAACCCCCTTAATCATTTCTTACTGGAGTTTATTTCAAAACGAGTATATAAACGTCTACTGTCAGGAAACTACCATCTCAAACAAAGATAGACTTAGCATTGTAGTAGAACAATATGTAGAAATACAGCTAAAGCGTGCAAAATCTAAAAAGTGGTTTCGCATCGTGGCTATGTAAACCAAGAAGATACATATTTTATCAAGTTATTCCAGTTCTATAAATTATTAAGTTTGGAATAATATAGCACGATGTCAAGCGAATATGAAATCTTAGCATTTATGTTAGTTTTAGTATTTATGGTGCCGGTTTTTGTTGGTAGCAGTTGAGAATCAACTTCAATTATAATTTACATTTTGGACAGTCATGGGTACAGAGATATGCGTATATTTGTTTGTTTCCCATAATAGTATTTTTTTTAAATTTTATTGTGCATAAATAATTGTTAATTCGTTTAACATAATGTGTATCGATATCCAATGACAATTTTTGTTGCCGTCTTTGATCTTGCTGTTTTCCTATATTACATAGAAAACTTAAAGCAAAGTATGTTGTCAATAAAAGCATTCATTATTTTAATATGAATTAATTCCGTTCAAATCCAATTTAAAAGCTTTGAATAGTGCAACTAGCACAAAACGATTAAGTTGAAACTGGCGGAAACCTTGGGCTATGCCTAACGTTTTTTTTTGTTGTTTTTAAAATAATAAATAAGCCAATTAAGTAGGTAACGCAGCATGTTAATTCCGAATCTTCTCTACCAGTCTCAATTTGAGCCCATGGGTGAGTGTTCTTCTTAATTGCGAGTTGTTAGTGCAAATTCATCAGTTTGTTATTAGCGCCAACTTTAACTACTAATATTTGGGTCACATTTCCTTTATGCTTATGAATTCCTAGCCTAACATATTGTTACGGAATAATATTTTGTGTTGGAAATTTTAATTTTGACTGCATAAGAAAGTCTGGATTTAAGTAAATTTCTGTTGGGTAAATATGCTTTTGGCTAATTAAATTTCCGTAATTATTTGAGGTAAATAGAGTTTTTGATATTATTATTTGGTTTCTAAGCGTAAGTGCTTACTGTTACTCAAACTTGGTACGAAGCCGTTAATTTAAAAATCTACGAAGAACAACATAAGCGAAAAAACTCCAGAAAGGAATCCTGCGAAACAACCGAAAAAAGCTTCGGCAAAAACGACTCTAGAAAAAATTTGAAGAAAGAGCCTCTAAAAAGCTTCAGGAAAAAAATCTGCTGAAAAATCCACAAAATCTTCGGAGAAAACACGCTTTGAAAAATAGCGGCAGGATAATTGGTGAAACTTAGACTTTTTTCCCATCTTCAGAGGAGTGCTCAAACGGAGATTTTTAAAATATTGTTAAAACTAATAAATACACACTAAAAAGATTTTGTTTGGGCATTTGCATAAAGATGCAAAATTAAATTCGCTCTTATTCATATTAATTGATCAGCAAGAAGAAAACAAGTATCCGTTTCAAGAAAAGCTCTTTGTTAATTGTACAGTGACGCACTAGCAAGAAATCACACGTGCTTTAGTTTGTGGAATGTTTTTTGATAGTTGTTATTTCCAGGGAATGTTTTTACTAAAGGATGATTTTGCAGGGGCAGCGATTTTTTCCCCGGAAATTTCTTTCTGCGACTTTTCTGAGATACATTTCTTCCTAAACAGAAATTGGCCTCTATATTTATGTTATTAACTATGCGTAGAAATCGATTGTAATTTAATTGTTCTATATCTATTTGTCCCATTACTGGTTTTGTTTGCACTTATTTTTAAATTTCTTAGCCGAAAGTAATTTCCTGAAATGATTTTCTGTTTAGGTTTTAGTTAATTTTTATATGTGCTATTTTTAGCAGATAATAACCCGGCTGGTTTGAGAATCATTCAGGGTCAGGCATGATTTAAGATTTAGTCTCAATTCCGTATTAGTAGCAGCGTTAAGATTGTTATTTGATTATTTTATTATTGGTTGTTTTTAATACCATTGATAGATAATAAAGGTAAATCCTGGCTTAGAGATTGAATATAGACTAGCGTCCTTCGCAGTTCAACTTAATAAAATTCTACAAAAATTTGTGATGCAGTTGCATTGGGTGGAGATCTGTCCGCGGTTACGCGAAGCTATGTCTTCGGAGTGTGTTTATGGAATGTTGCTCTCGCTGGCAGCATATTATATTCCAATTGTACAAACAAAAAGTGGTATTCCCAAGTTGCTTAGGTACCTGTTTCCATTAATATAGCAGCTTGCTGTACAATGGAACGTAGTTCTTCCACATTGGTCGCGTAAATATGTAGATTCTTGCAGCGGGAGCTCCTCACCACTAAATGTTGAGACACGTAGAAGGAATTCGGATTTAATATATAGATAAATGCTCAGATACTATATTACTGTGTTAGAAAAAACGTGTTGTCGGTATGGTAAGTAATTCAGTGGAATAATATCTAATTATAAAATTTAGATTGCCTTAAACACTGTCGTTACATTGTTGCATGTCTACTCGTATTAGAATATAATTTGATAGTTTGTACAGAAAAAAAGTAGGAATATTATGGTTAACAAGTTTTTCTGCTTTTGTTTTATTTTTTTAGTGTGTTGACTATGGAACGATCATCAGTCAATAATCTTTGTTAGAGACGTAACAAATTTGTACAAACGAAACAAATAGCGGCAAGCACCACGCTGCAACATTCAATAGCTGGCTTTCTGTATGTGACATCCCTTATCCGGTGACACATGTTGGGACCTCGGTAAACATAGCGCATCTTCGCTTTGTATTTTTTGTAACGACATTCATGTTAACACTGGAACTGTCACGCTGATTCGGCGAGGTTCAAATACTTAGGGATTTATGGGAGTTGAGTTGGGGTGACTTGCATGCCGTGGATCTGTTGTCATTTGAAAACCGCTATGATACATTAAGGAGTGATGCCCCAACATTTGCAATGCAAATTTTGAATCTTCTCTATTGCATTTAATTTTCTTACAATAATTATAGGTGGAAAACATAAATAAACAAACTCCTGCTGGATATAATTTGTCGAAACCAAAACAGAAGTTCATCCTATATATCATCTACGATTGTAATAAAAATAAATCCATTCATATTTCCAATGAATATAGTACTAATCCCTTCCAGTGAGTAATACATCGCTTTTCTGAAATTCGGAAATGTCCCCAAACCAAAGACCATTAAATTAATCCTTTCATAGATAGTAGGTATTATATTTATGGACAGTTATGATACAAACAGTTAGAAATATATCAAATATAAGCTTAAACCTCAATAATAAGAGCAAATTTAGCAATTGATTTAAGTTGAATAGTATAGTTAGTGTGATGCTATAAATCAGTTTCAGATTCTGTACATGATCAGTTTGATTAGCCATGAACCATCTGTTCGAAACCAATCTAAACAATTAAGGTTACTGCATATTATTTACGCTTATTCAATTGCAAATCTAATTATCATAAATAATAAATTTATGTTAAAGAACTTATATAAAGCTTTAGCTTATATTTAAGGCTGTATATTTTAAAATACTTTTATGTGATTTCAGGTCCAACAACAAACCTGTTGTCTCTTTTACGAAATAAACAAAAATATTGACATTACTAGAAAGAGGATAAATTTATACCTGTAATTAAGAGTCCTCTTGATTTAATTTACTTTACAGATGTTGCTAAAACAGATAAAGGTATAAATTCAGTAAACGCCTAATTTATGCTAATCACATTAATATCTCAGAGAAACACAGTCAGATTCTTGAAAGAAAACTTCTTTCTTGTATACGAAATGGTAAACACCTTCAAACTGTCCGTTAGCAGTAGAATTTATAGCCATTCTTATTCTATAAACTCGGCCCGGCTGTGTGAACTGTTGGACTTACAACTATTTTATTTTGTTGATTTTAAATTTTTATGTTCTGCAAAATAATGTTTAATTTCCTTTTGCAGAACAATGGCACCAAGGATAACCAATAAACGCTTTTCTTATACAGTATTGTGGTCAGAGATATTTGTTAAGTTTAAAATACACGAATGCGTCCGGTAGTTTTGTATATTTTCAAATACGCAAAGTCGGACACGCCTACCCAGGATAATCGACATCAAATAATGTTTTTCTTGACACTGATCGCTTTCATTAGTGATTTAAAATTAAATTTGCACATTATAAACTCTTATATTGTTGAAATAAACCTTGATTCCTATTAATGGTGATTATACATGGCAGGATCCGTCAGGTAAAGTTAGTCTTATCTGAAATTTTCTTTTTTTAAACTGTAAAAGGTAATACAAAAACCTAGGAAGACAAAATAATTGTAGGTGATAAAATAACATTTGCAAATATCCGCCCTCTTGAAATCTCAACTGCAATGCAATTTGCAAACTTAATTTGAGTTACTTATGATTATCTTTATAAGCGCGCAGCATCGTTTGCAGGATCTTACCCACATCTATCTACAGAGTAGTTTTTAGTACTGATCTGTCCCAAATCCCGCTGTCAGTTAAAGTCTAGCGCAATGGAACAAATCCGAAACCTAACATGTGTGTTCCCTGAGGAGTCGGATGTAAGAACGCCAGTTATCGACGGATTAGGTCATACACACAAACCGAAGACATTAAATTTTACTTATCTTTATCGAATACTGTAGCAGGCCGCTGTAAAAATATATGGCGTTTAGTAGCAGGGGTTTCTTGCCATTAAAGTTGAAACAAGTGGAAAGAATCCAGATTTACTATATAGATATATAGTGGAACCCGTGAGCTATTTCGCCGGTTTTTTCTTAACAATAAATAAGCGAATGAAGCAGGTAGCGTAGCAGGCCGCGAATCGAATTTTTTGTCTACTCTAGCCAAGTCAAGATAGTAAATTCGGATCTCTTCTTCTCTATCTCAACATTAGTGACGACTCATTCTGTAACATTATCTACACACCTTAGTTATTATGTTTACGAGTTCTATGTAGCAGTTGCGCAGGGTCATCGGGTAAGTGTGAGGCGTAGTCCATGGGTTCTGCTAGTTTCTTAAAATGAATTTTCGATTGCTTCATTCGTGTAGAAACGCTATCGATAAATTTGGGTTATTAAAGTGTAGTTTCTGTTTAGGAATTATTAGCATGTGTATTTGTAAATCGTCAAAACACTATAAACATAAACGAATTGATAAACTAAAGCCGCGTTGTTTGCATTTGTTTTAATTGTTCAATATCTATTTTTCCTGTTTCAGGATGTTATGTTAGCAATAAATTAGTACTAGGTGGAACTATACAGAACAGTTTATTTCATGCTAAATTGATGGGTGAACCACCATCGCTTGGTAAATATGTTTGATAAATCGTTTGAAAATATTTCCTAGGGGCTCGATGTGATGCTCACGGAATTTGTCTGTGTAATGACGCTAGCGCTTTCAGTGTATTAGAATAATACAATGAAGCGCACTACATCCTGCAGGCTTGTTTCTATGTAGTATTGTAGCGGCCTACTCTACAAAAGAAAGTTCTCTCTTTGTGTAAGCAACGTAGATGTCTCGTGGTGAGAGATTCCCACTACTAAAAGCTGAGACGCGTGGAAAGGCTTCGGATTTAATATAAATGTAGTACCTTATTCCGGTAACATGTGGCGTAGTGCACCGTTTTAGAAGATGAAACAAATGATTTTTTACTTAACGAATGACAGTTTGTTTGGTAAATTTCAGTTATAAATTTGTGAATGTTATTAGTAAATCATTTACATCTTTTCATCACTAATTAATAACAGATTATTACCTGAAAGATACAATAGAGTAATCTGTTTTAAAATAGTGTATTAAGTATTAAACAAATTAATTTCCTAAAATGAAGGTAAATGCATATGCAAACACTGGCTTTCAGTTTTCATAAATCTCTCCAAAAAAATGTTTAATACGATGAAACACAACAAATAGGACATGTGTTGACTTAAGTTTTAAACCACTAATTTGTTATGAAGAAAGGAGCTAGCAATAATTAGTGATAGGTACCACGACTATTTACTTTCGTTATTTACAACTCTGAAGCCAGATACTTTGAAGTTAATCTTAAAAGGTCTTGAAATGCGTGGTGTGAGTATAGCACCAAAACTGCGTAAAAACATTAAAAATTAGTTTTACACCTCGCAAAGATTTTTTACTATTTTTGATTTATTCTCTAATATTTTGCCAATTTATAAATTACACCTAAAATAAAGTTATTTAATTTGTGTTTCACGAGCTTTAAGTGGCTTGCATAATTTGAAATTCAGAGGCAAGTACTTAATGCGGTTTAACATTTCGTGCAAAAGTTATAATTCATAATAATTGTTTAATTATTAGTAACCGACTGAATTTAAAGGCTCTTGAGATTATTGAGGACTATGAAATTGCACTGCATTTTTGTTGCACTTTCATACACGTACTATTGATTTCAGTAGCATTTTAAATTTTAACGATTTAAAAACATGGTTTGAGGCACAAATGCTTGTTAAACCCAAAAATTAATCAGAAACACAATATGCTTTTAAAACAATATAATTTCATTATTTTCAAAATTTTAAATCTATTACTCAAGTTTGGCAAAGCTAATTTTTCAAAAATACTCTATTCTTTGATTCATGAAAAATAGAACGAGACTCATACATCCAGAAGATGCCATTCTGAGCCGATATGAACCAAACTACTATAAGAAGCAAGTGGACAGATACGTAATACAGGAGGTTTCACGTCGTGGGTTTTGGGCTATACTGACTAAGTAGGTTGTTTTCTTATTTTATTTAGCAAACGTACAGACTGTCAAGTTTATACACCTATATTTCAAAATCTGTTTTTATGTCCATTTCATTTATTTCACTTTTCGTTCGCACTTGCTTCGAATTGCCTATTAGTTGTATTGATGTGTGTGACTACAACAAAGAGAATATGGAATGCTGAGCGTCTAGGACATATCAAATACATAGTTCCCACGTCGTGGTTTTAGAATAGACAGCATAATAGTCTAGAAGCTGGAGCGATACGGTGGGACTAAAAGTGAACCCGATGGCACTATGGATTATTGTTAGAGGACGGTTTAAAGATCAATTCATCTCACAGACCGAATCTTCGCTCTCATGTAGTTCTCGAGAAGATACAGCCTCCGCAAATTTTTGATTTTTTGACTGCAGGTTAACCTTTTTGAAGTTGCGGTTACTTGAAAAGCATGCCATTCTTATACACTTCCACCATGTGCCATCATTTTTTATCGTGTCCGATTATCGGGCTGGCCAGTTAAAATGCGAGTTAACCCTCCCAAACCTGGTGGAAAATGTTTATTGGTGTTGCCAATTGTTAAGATACCATATGCCATCAAAAGTTACCGGTCCATTTCAGAGTAATTTGCCATTATTTGGCCAGAAAATGGACATTTTCGCCATTTTGACGCTACAACTTACGAATTACAAGTTAACAAGATGGCACCGTGTCAAATACGTTAATTTGAGGTCAAATAATAATATACACTGTGTCCATAAAGTAACCTCCCCCCCCCCCCCCCCAACTAACTTTTGAACGACTTGATATTTTTCTACAAAATTTGGTGTGCTGTAATGGGAAATTAAATACTATTTTTCAGACCATATTAAAATTTTGTATCATCCAAAATGGTGACTAGGCGCCATTTTGATTTTTTTTTTAAATAGAAAGGGGGGTCGAGTGACACCTCATAGGAAAGGTCTTTTAGTTCTGCATCTGATCCTAGAGTTTCAAAGAAAAATATTGAGCCATAACAAAATGACAATGTTTGAAGGTAAAGAAGTCTATTTAAAAAAACTAAGAATTAAAGCTTAAATTAAGTGTTCGAAATGTTTACCATTCACTTCTTGGTACATAAAAAGTCGGTTATAAAATTCCTGCCTTACATTTTCATAAGTTTCTGGAGTGATAATTCTGCAAACTTCTGTAATGCGTTGCTCCAGTTCTTCAATTGTTTCTGGACGGGTTTTGTACACTTTCGAGTTCAGATATTCCCATAGAAAAAAATCTAAGAAAGTTAAATCTGGGAAGTGAGCCGGCTATTCTACAGGCCCCCGCCTAACAATCGATCTGCCAAAAAAATGTCTGTTGAGAAAGTCAGAACCAGGCCTATAATAATGAGGCGGCGCACCGTCTTGTTGGAACATAACGTTTACAATATTATTTCAAGCCACCTGAGATATTTCTGGGAAAATTTAGTCCTGCAAATGAAAAAGTGGACTACTGGATAAGAAAATCAAAACAATTTTGAACTGAGTGAGTCCATTGGTTTACAATCCGCCATTTTGTTATGGCTCAATATTTTTCTTTGATATTCTAGGATCAAACGCAGAACTAAAAGACCTATCAAATGAGGTGCCACTCGACCCTGGATAAAAAAATCAAAACAATTTTGAATTGAGTGAGTTCATTTGTTTAAAATCCGCCATTTTGTTATGGCTGAATATTTTTCTTTGAAACTCTAGAATCAAACGCAGAATTAAAATACCTTTCAAATGAGGTGTCACTCGACCCCCCTTTCTATTTAAAAAAAAAATTTCAAAATGGCGCCCAGTCGCCATTTTGGATGATACAAAATTTTAATATGGTCTGAAAAATAGTATTTAATTTCCCATTACAGCACACCAAATTTTGTAGAAAAACATGAAGTCGTTCAAAAGTTAGTTGGGGGGGGGTTACTTTATGGACACAGTGTATATGAGTGCCATCATTTTTTTCAACCCCTTCTACAACCTTAAACACCTCCCCAAAAAATAAACGATTTTTGTATTTTTGTGTGCGAAACTTTATTTTATTTGCAGAAATCGCAGAACTAAGCCAGCAACCATTTTTTCTTTAAAACGCATATCGGTAAATAGATGACATCCCAACAAGCTTCACGATCGACATTAGAAGATTAATACTAACTTTTTTCAACCAATCAACAATCAGAGAGAGGGGCGTACCGTTCCAGAGAGAACAAAAGGTGGATAATTAGACCAATATTATGATCAATTACTCAGTTATTGAGACACTGACAGCGGTTAAATATCGAAATTACTGATTTTTTTTGGGAGGTTTTTGGGGTTGTGAGAGGAGTTGAATTGGAAAAAAAAATGATGGTACTCATATATATTATTATTTGACCTCAAATTAACGTAACGTAACGTAACTTTTGATGGCATATGGTATCTTAACAATTGGCAACACCAATAAACATTTTCCACCAGGTTTGGGAGGGTTAACTCGCAATCCATTTTTGCTCCCATTTTAACTAGCCAGCCCGATAAACGGACACGATAAAAAATGAAGGCACATGGTGGAAGTGTATAAGAATGGCATGCTTTTCAAGTAACCGCAACTTCAAAAGGGTTAACCTGCAGTCAAACAATCAAAAATTTGCGGAGGCTGTATCCCGAGAACTACATGAGAGTGAAGATTCGGTCTGTGAGATGAATTGATCATTGAACCGTCCTCTAACAATAAATCATAGTGCCATCGGGTTAACTTTTAGTCCCACCGTATCGCTCCAGCTCCTAGACTATAAGTGGTTACTTCTTTCTCAGTTTTTTGTCTCGGATGCGAAATCCTTAAAGTTCGTGTACATATTTTTCATACGGGTAAAAATTAATTCTACAGCCTTAAATAACAAATGTACAATAATAGGTTAAAAGGAACATTGCTCGGAAAATTATTGGTTACATTTTCCTTGTGTTCTAAAATTGTTGGAAACTGTACTTTTCAGTTGTGACTTTATTGGCGTTTTTCTCCTTAAAAACCGCGTTAAAAGGTTATATGGCCAAACAGTGAAACTATCCGAAAATATTAGAAGGAAAATTTACTTTGTTATTTACATGAAGTTTCCGACATCGTATTTGCACTTCTAAAACCACAAGATCATCATTACTTTTTAATTTTAATAATAATTAAACTATCTAAAAGTACCTTATTATTTTAGATTAACAAAATGACAAATTTCTGCAATATCTATAATAATGAAATTTCTTATGTTAGACAATTATATTCCTGGAAAGAAAATTGCTTCTATATGCGTTACGTGGCGTAAAATTCTTAAAATTATTTTTGTGTTTTCAAAACTCGCACAAAGGGTCTACTACCCTTACATTACCATGAAAAATGACCTGTCTCTATTTATGTCTGTGATAATAATTTTAATGTTACATTGATTCTTAGGTGAATTGATATTTGCCGTTATCTGAGTTTCAAATCAAGCTGCGAAAACAATTTTTCTTAAAAACACAAAATTAATATTCTACGCGAAAATGAGTATATACGCGAACGTTGTTGGGAACGTTTTGTAAAACTGAAATAATATATTCAATTTTCATTAAAATTAATTTTAAAATTTTTTTATGATAATGTTTATGTTAATATTGTTACACAATATAATGGTTTATGTAAGTATCTAAAGGACATACGCAATAGTAAAGTGTATACACTTGATTATGTAAATTTCTCTACATTTCTTTATGCGAGTGTACTAAAGTGCATTATTTAATTTAAGTTGCAATATCTATCGGTTTAGCTTTACTTATAATTATGTGGTAGATTAATTTCAGGTAGAGTTGTGTAAGGCTCCCTTTGCAGGAATAATTATAGTCCTACCTAAATGCCGTGACAGGATTTATTTTCTCATATAAGCTTTAATTTTTTGTCGTAAAACGGCAGCATCCTAAATATTTTATCTTATGGTTGTCGTTTTTCTTAAACACCTTGGCCACCACGTTGTTCGGTGCACAAAGAATTTAACTTGTTCCAAAAATGCCAATAAAATGAAGGTTTTGTTGAATCCCCGGTAGCGGTTGGCCATGTCCACTTTACTTTGAAGCCCCCGCTCATCATTAATTAGGCCATGAAGAATTACGAAACCACGTAATTAGGGATACCTTAGTAAAATATTTTTACACTTATGTGTTTGGATAACGAACTCAATTTTTCACATTAGGAATTTTGATATATATTTTTTTTGTACCATAATGCCCAGGTGTTGTTAAGGTTTATTATACGAGAATATTTCCAGCATAATTTCTTATTATATACAGTTCAATTTTTGTTAATGTAAGTTAAGCAACTTCCGCAATATAATGGAGGAAGTGCGGGCTAAAAATGCCTCATATACGGGAATATTAAAGCATAATCTACAGTTTACTTCCCGTACAATTTCCTCGGATATTTATTTACAAAATTCACTACTTCGCTGCCTGTAAAACTCGTTTATTATTTAGACCCCGTTCAACTTTTAATAAAAAAATTTAACAGGATATTAACAGTGAAAGCATAGCATAATACATTCGCTCATTCGTTGTTAAATTTCTATTTGTAATATGAGATAATTACATTTTTTTCCATTTTGAATATAAAACTCGTAAAACTGCATCTGATGACATTTATTGTATAAAAACTTCAAAAGCAACAATAAAGCAGCAGTGCTCGTGTTGGCCCGTGTTGATTGCCCTAAAACTGCGAAGAGCGAGCTTTTTGTCCCACGAGTTTTAGTAATTTGATCAAGATACCTGCGTGGTTGCTTGAAAGCTCAAGCCACATTGATGGCTCACGAATAATTTATACTGAAAGAGAGTAGCTGAAAACTTTTACAGGACTTACACTCTTGTTGTGTCGACAAAACCGGTCGCGTTTTATTAATCTAGGTCAGATAACAGTAATGTGTATGTTGTATAAGTGAATAAGTTTTCGAAAGACGCATACAGATATGATTTATAGCAGAAATTTGCTGCTTTTAAAAAAATACGATAGCTTAACGATGCCGAAGTGTCTAAGATTCTTAAAACTTTTCGTATTTTATGCTAAAGCGCTCCAAAAATTATCACTGTATATAAGCACTTATCACTTTCTGTATTAAACAAAGCGTGAACTGAAATTTTTTAAATAGCTATCATAAACTGCCATTTACTGGCTGTTTATAAATTATATTTATATATTACAATAAAAAGTAATTTTATTTTTAAAAGAGAGTAGAGATTTATGTAGCTAGGATGTACCAGACTATCGAAAGTAACTAACAATAATTTCACAGCAATATTGCATGTGTTAATTTGTGTGTAAAATAAGAACTATAAATACAGGATACACTACAAACACTACGACAAACAATGCAACATAATAGTCGAGAGACTTTTCCTCACAAACTGCGCGTCAAATTCAACACAAGTGTTTTGTTTCTAATACTGTTATACAGGGGTTGGCAAAAGTATGGAACAATGCAAATATCTTTATTTAAACAACCACGAATTCGACAAAATTTACTACATGATGGTTCCGATATACGGCGAATATTGGCGGTTTAAAAAGACTTTTTTATTTAAAATAAAAGACCCTGTATATTTTTTGATATATCAATAGAACTTTTTTTACGAGTTCAGTAATATAGGTTTTATGCCTTTATTTTTAATTTTTAATTTTTCAAAAAAAAATTTCTTAATTTCGAAAAAGTTTGTAAAAATTATTTGAAATTTTGATAATTTACATAATTTTGAGTTTAATTAACTTTGAGAATTTTTGAAAATTGAAAAACTAAAACCAATTTAAAAAATTTTTAAATTTTGAAAATTTAGTAAAGTTTGAAAATTTTTGAAAGTTTTATAAATTTTATTCGAATTATTGACTTATTAAGAGAAAAATAATGCCCATATCAGGGTGATAGTAAAAATATGTAACTCTTACATTATTGAAGCAGTCATTTAATGAATAATTGCCTTTTAAAATTTTAAACACGTAAACAACATTAGTTAAACTAGTTGAATACATGCAGTACATTTTCATAAATTAACCCTGCTTTACAGTAAATAATTTGTGTTGTTTTTATTTCCATACTACTGAGTTATATGTAGTAGTATAAGTTATTTTAAGAGAATATTTCTTAAACCACGCCAAACCTACTATCAGTAGTGAAGCTGGTTTCCAAGAAGCGTAAATAAAAAGTAATGTTGTAAATTTAAATTTATTGATATTTCATATTATATTTATTTACTTCCATAATAATTTTATGTGAACCATAACTGTTTGGAGCCTACGTGTTCACTGACATTATGATCGGCACACCCTGCCTGAACTGGTCACGGAGGTTACATGTGAAAATAAAAATTTGTTCGATACAATTTGCAACATTGTGCACTTACAATCGATTCGCTAAAAAGCAAAAATAAAAAGTTATTTATACTCTGTCAAAAAATTTTTCACAAGCTTTTAAGCTATTTTACTGCCGATTATGTTGTTACGTATTGCATATTTCTAAATAGAAAACTTTTGTGTTCAATCATACTTAGCCTTATTACCTTATTACTATTAGTAGCTAAACTTTACTTTCAAAATTGTTACTTATTATATTCTCCAAACTATTATTTTATCATCGTTCTACGTGCCGGTATTGAGTTTCGATAGCACCATTCCTACTACTGTAGCTGGAGCATATTGCACATCTATAATTCTACATATCTTACTGTTTTGTGAGGGAAAAAGTAGATTTTGTTTAGTATGACAAAAATTCTGTGGTAAAGAAAACCAGAAGCCAAAGATATAATTTGTCAGCCGAAAATTGAGTCGAAGGGAGAAAATTAGGAGCTTAAATACTGTTGCGCCTAAAAATTAAGTTAAAAATCATATTCTACTTATTCATTTACCTTAAACAAAAATGTTTCATCGTTTTTCGAATATTAAAGAAAAGGTCAAAATTTTACATATTTAAAAATTCATAGAAGGCATCACTAACGAATTAGAATTAGGAAATTTAATCATTAGCAAATTCTAGCTTATATCCCAAAATAAACACGTGTGACAACTTCAAAGGCAGATTTGGCGATGTTCAAGTGCAATAAAAAGAAGTTTTTGCGTCGTTTTATATATGTAGACAAAACATAGATTCATCACTATACACCGGAGACCAAGGAACAGTCTAAACAGTGGATTTCTACTGGCGAACCTGCGCCGAAGAAGGATAAGGCGGTTTTATCGGCCAACGAGGTCATGGCCAAAGTTTTTGGAGATGCACGCAACATAATCCACATCGATTACCTTGAAAAGGGCAAAACAATCAACGGTTAATATTATTGCAACTTATTGGACCGTTTAAACGACGTTTTAAAACAACACTGCCGTATTTAGCGAAGAAAAAATTCTCTTCCATTACGACAATGCACGAGTGCACACGTGTGTAGTTGCCATGACTAGAATCCATAAATTACGCTTCGAATTGCTTCCACATCGACCATATTCTCCAGACTTAGCCCCCTGCGACTATTTCCTGTTTCCGAACTTGAAGAAATGGCTCGGCGATAAGAGATTTGGCTCTAATCGATGCAACGAACGTATATTTTGAAGGGTTGGAGAAATCGTATTATTCAGAAAGGATCGAAAAATTGAAAAAACGTTGGACTAAGTGTATCGACCTAAAAAGCGACTACGGTGAAAAATAAATTGTTTTTGGTCAAAAAAATATTTCTTGGTTCATTTTCACCAGACTTCTCACTCCGCCCTCGTACAATAATCACAGTTCAAACCGTTCTAGAAACTGGTTTTTAAGCAATAAAGCGTTATACTAAAAGTTTTTAAAATAATTTCAGCGGCTAATCCGTTCAGGAAAATTCTTTGGGGTTGTTTCAGTGAATGTTCATAACTTTATAATAATGATGACTTTAACACTAAGATAACTTATATTTATACGCTGGTTTTATTAGATAGGAGGTTTAGATAACAAAATTACCAATACTATACAAATGTGCGTTTAAGTGCTAATTCTAATGTTATTACCATAGCCTTATTCAGTCTAATTAAGAAATTCCAAATAAACCGTTTGACGCAACGTGAACATGTGATTCAATATGCAGTAAACTCGATAAAATAAACAATTTGTGTGAAAACTGGAACGTTGCGACCAGACAGTTTTAAAATTAAAACGATAAAGTAACTAGCAGATTGTAGAGATTTCTGTTAGCTGCCCAATACAATAATAGAATTTATGCATACAACTTCCAAATAAGACCATTCGATTTGAAAATTTATTTTATGAAAATAATACGAGGAAACACACTCTTGTATTGTCTCATTCTGGACACAGAACTATAAAAAAGTCTTTTAGTTTGTCGCCCTTTACAATACCGCTGAAATTTACGATACAGTGGTAGACCTGTTTTGTCACCTAGTGTGTGGTTGCAGTCATACAGCTATGCAGTACTAGTGGTCACATTTGCTTATTTTTGTCGTAAATATTAAACAGAAGCCGAAGTATCCTGACTTTAATTTTGTAGTAGGTATATAAAAGTCAAGAAGATAAAATGTTATGGAGCCAGTTACCCGATTTAATTATGAATTTATGATTATGCTTAAAATGATTGTCAAATTTTTTTAAACGTTTTAGACATTCCTCTAGGACTTTTTTTAATACAGAATTTATATTTTTGTTTGATTAATTACATATTTTCATAGAACAAAACGTTTTAAATAAAAAAACCAAACCTAATCTAAAAAAGCTGTCGGACAACCGTCACGAGACCTTCCTCACCTACACTCACTGCTTCTTTTCTTATTCTTTTCTTCAAACTATTAAATTACCTTCCACTGTAAAAGTGATGTCGTTTTTGTAATTTTTGTAAATTTTTAGGGGCTGGCGGTGCAATGGAGATTAAATTTTTGTACTCCAAAGTAGTTACTTAGTTCGAATACTTTGATTAGTTCCCAAAACTTCTTGGCTTGCTAATCAGCTCGCATGTTTTCGTTTTTACGTCATAATTTTTACTAGACAAGACGCCTAATAGCTCATATGCTTATAAAACACGACATTCAAATTCAAGTTAAGTAGACAGCCCCCCATATTTCGAATGAGTAACTTGTTTTTGTGATATCTGGTATTTTGTTATTGCAAACAGTGTTTATCCGCTGAAAGCTCAAAATCGGTTTTCAACGTGAATACACGTGAACTACAACTGCAATATTTGAGATACATCGTTTCGTTCAGTGTTACCGTATTATTGATCTAAGCTAGAGGTTCTGCACTCAAAAATATGTTTGCAAAGTTTCACAAAATTGTTTCGTGTATTACTTTTAAAACCCATGATCATGCATATTCTACGCTTATCAAGTGCTTTATAACATAGCTCGAAATAATAAATAATGTGGCCAGATGTATAATACTTATCTAAACAAGCACCTACGGTTACACATGTGAGTGTGTTTCTATTTCAAGGACGTAAATAATTTATTTTAAAATTGAATATATGCGCTAACTATATACTTAAAGAAATTACACCGGAATTTACTATTAATTCATTTATGAGCTCTAGCTCTACTTCGTTGAAGTCCATATTTATTTAGTATAAATAAAATACGTTTTGCTTCAACAATATTGTTACGTAAAAACATTTTATTCATACTTAATTATTATTAATTGATTGCCCTATAATTTAAATACTGACTAAGTACTAGACTAGAAATCCGGACACTGTTCGTGGCAATCAACCGCATTAATACGCCCGAATACTGTGTGGTTGCCATGCCTATTACGTACATAAATATAAGTTATTCACAAAAAATCGACTTTTTTATATGCCCAAAGAAAATCAGATATAGAAAACAATTATCACAACAAAATAAAAAGGGATGATTATAGTCAACCTAACTTAGTGCAAACCAAAACAGAAGCAATTTAGGAATTTCACAATTCACAGAACACATTTGCGCTTAGAAGAAAAACCAAGTTGTAATTGAGCCTGCAATATTTTTAAAATATGGCCAGTTTTTGAGTAATAGGACAGATAAGGTTAACACTACAGATATACGGTAAATATGTGAGCTATCGGCAGCTTGTTGTATATGATGAATAATCTGCAAAAAGATGGTGCTAGAAAGACAATTTGTACTCTCACAAATAATTAAGTCACAGATGACTGTGATTGAGCAGATTACTTAGCACATATTCAAACCAAAAGTTAGACAGCCATTTGCCATATTTAACGATTTCATTTGAGATGTTTAATTGTAGCATGCTAAACACCTGCTATAAACTTTACGCATTTACTCTAACAGAGCGCCTAAACACCATACTAGAAAATATCCTATCAGAATATCAACACGGATTCAGGAAGGGACGGTCCTGTTCAGACTGCATTTTCTCAATAACCCAAACTAGTTAAAAAACGCAGAGAATATAATCTCCCAACTTTTATAGCGTTTATTTACTACAAAAAGGCGTTCGACAAAGTGAGCAGACCAAAGCTGTGGAAAATTATGCTGAAAAAAGGTATCCCTCAACACTTAGTGAGAGCAATACAAAGCTCATATATGGACAACAAAATTACAATTCAAACAGATAAAACAAGTAATAACGAAAACGCAGAATCAATTAACGGTGGAGTCCGACAAAGGTGCCCACTGTCACCGTCACTTTTTAATATATATATTGACGAAGTCGTGCAATGTTGGCAGGCGGAACTGAACAAACATTTTATAATAAATGGCTCTACTGTAGACACAATATTATTTGCAGATGACCAGATTTTGTTGGCAGACTCAGAGGATAATTTACAAAGAGCAATATAAAACTACATAAAACCTCAAAAGAATATAATTTAGAAATTTCCACTTCAAAGACTAAGGTGATAGCCTTTAAAGGCCAAGACCCCATTAGAGCGAAAATCATTATCGACGACACACCAATTGAACAGATCAATTGCTTCAGTTACCTAGGATACCATATCACATATGAAGAACAAATAGATGTCAACAACAAGATAGCTAAATTCAATTATATGTGTGGAACAATAAAAAGATGTCTAAAAAATACAAGGAAAGAAACCCGCCTTAAATTCTATAAGGTTATGGCCGTCCCCGTACTACTATACGGATGTGAAAACTGGACGATTACCAAAAGCCAAGCAAGAAGAATAGAGACAGCTGAAATGAGATTCTTGAGACACACTGCTGGCTATACAAAACTGGACCATAAGCGCAATGATGAAATTAGACAAGAAGTGGGCATCTTTAATCTAATTGAAGAAATAAATAAATACAGAAGCAATTGGTACGAACACCTCAACAGAATGGACCACTCCCGCATACCGAAACAACTGCTCCATTACCAGCCCACATGTGGAAGAAGGAACGTTGGCAGACCGAAAAACGCTGGAAAGACCAGCTCTAATCTGTGAGACCGGAACAAACCAAACGGTTGAATCCCTGACGATGATGATGATGATGTTTAATTGTCAAATCGCAATTTTTCGTAAATAATTTTTATTGAAGCCATTTCTACTTAAACTATATTCATGACGTGACAGACTCCAAGTAAATAAGACTACAAAAACGTATGATACAGTTCTGGAATCTAGTGTATTAATAATAAAACCAGTAGAATTGTAACCTCAAAATATATTTAAATTACCTCTGGAACCATTACATATTACAGTTTTAAAATATAATCAATATAATTTATAAGGTAAATATCTAGGTATAGCATCACGTTGAAGTCACCCTCATGTGGCGAAGCTTTAAAAACCTTTACCTATGGTCTTCAGCTCTGGCACTTAAACTGCAGTCTGTAATAACTAATAAGGTAACCCTAAACTTTGCAGAATGCAGTGTTAAAGATAAAAACATTAGAATGAGCTAGCTTTTGGTGAAATGTGAAAGTAGGTATACACATTACGTCTGCCATAACCTTAGAAGAAACAAACAAAAGTGCAACAATAATTTACTTTTTCTGAAATATCAAATTTCAGTAAACAGTAAACACAAGGAAAATATAAAATACACGCTTTAACCAGATCCCAAATAAGGTTAGGTTTTTAACGTTATCTGTGACAGATGCACTCAAATCCCCGATAAAACAGTTTCCAACACATTTTAACAGTAATAAACGAATGGCGATAGCAGCGCCCTCAAATTGGTCTGGTTCGCTTCCAAATATGAGCGGACATATTGTATAAGGGGTCGTATATCTGTAGTGTTAACCTTATCTGTGGTAATAGTTTCCGAGACAAATAAAGTTTTCATCATAGTGTCTGTAGGTATATATTATGAAACCAAACCCTAATCTGCAATTCGGTTTTGAGTAAAGAGGTGTTTAAGATAACCTTTGTAAAACTAGTCACATTTGAAAATTGGAAACAAAAACGTTGTATTTGTCTTATTCTTCTACCAGATCCAATTTTTAGATTTAAAAAATTTTGTTTCTGAGAAAGATTTCCCCAAGAGAACCTGTCTAACTTTCACTTTCTGTTTCGGATTGTTTCAAGTTAATTTTTCCCATAATATTTTGAAACCTCCCCATTTAATGTTTCATCAGTCAGACCATTTGTGCGGATGATGTAAGTTAAACAACCTATTCTATTGTTTCTTAAATATTGCATTTGCACTATTTCTCAAAAGATTGAGTTACTAACGTATTCAATTTTATTATTCGTTATGTTTTAGCTGGAGATGTGGTTAATATTTAACTATATGCCAATCCCTGCTTTAAATATTTAAAGTTCTTAACTTGTATACGAATTCAAGGTGAAGTGTTGGATTCACGATACAGTGTTTAGTACAACAGATATAAATAACAGCAGCGATGCAATTGCTTTTAATTGCTAAGTTGTGTTGATAACATTTTCCGATATCACTACGCTTATAAAATGCACCTGCAACACCATTTATTCATTAGCGATAAAAAAGTACAAAGTGAATACAATGTACGGGTCGCTTAGTTTTTGCGTATTCGTCATTGCCGTTTTTAGCTGTTTCACATTCGGTAAATATCAAACTAAATATCTTTTAAAATAATAAATTTACTTTAGTTTTGTTTTCGCAATTTATGGCTTAAATAAGTGCTTATTTAACGTAGATATAATATATCCATAAAATTTGCTGAAAATACTTATGTAATTCTGCAAAATAATTAAGTAATTATCGTAACAATTACAAGGACTTCGATATTATATTATTCTGTTATATGTAAAGTACCTGTAAAAAGGCTGTAAAATAATTAAGTGTTTATTCGTGAAACTAAATTAAGTCAATTAAACCTAAAGTACGCAAAAGTGTTTGCCAGTCGCCTTTCAACGTTCTACGTTGTAAAAATAAAATTAATTTTTGTGTGATACAACCCTCATAAAGTTTAACTTCTTATATGTAAATAACTTAAGTTTTGTCCAAGTTGTACCTTTCACAATCAATGTCAGTATTTAATAGTTGATTTAAATATTATATCTTAAATTGTGCAAGTGCAGGTAAAAATTGATTTATTATTTTCCTATACTCATAGCATAAAGATTTCGAGATTTTGACGAAAGTACATGTCAGTATTACAATTTACTTTCGGCTTAGACCACGTCGTTATAAAAAGGTAATTGTAATATTGATAGAGAATTCGCAAAAGCCTCAAAGAAGGAAATACATGTTTTAGACCTGCAGGAATTCAAAAAAATAATCTTTAAAATGTCTGTTTGTCTGTTTGGGTTATGCCTCATAAAACCCGAGCGGATATTTCAGTTTCGATGAACTTCGGATTGTGGGGTCTTTTTTAAAATACAATAAACCGGAAGTGGACGCTAAAAACGTTTGTTGTTTTGGTAGCATATTTGTCAGAAACTGAAGTTTTCAAATTCAAACAGAAAATCTGACATAGAACCTTAAGGAAAATCCAACGCTTTTATCCGAACATTCTATAGCTTAAAAATGGCGGCACCAAATTTTTATTTTTTAAATTGTGACTTCAACTTTTGATTTATTACTCAAAAATGATTAGCCAGTTTGGAGTTAGATTCCTGCACGGGCGGGGCCGGCCCGTACGGGCCCAGGCTAGGGTCCGGCCCGCGGGCCGGGCCTATTACTTCCGCGGGCAGGATCGCGCCGGGCCCGACTGTAATATGAAACGCTATGAGCCGGATCGGGCCGGGCCTATTACAAAGCGGATACGGACCGGGCTGGGCCGAGCCTAGCACAATTTTAATACAAAGCGTGAAGTACAATACAGAGCAGGGTTAATCAATTACGTTAACCTGCAAAATTTTAAAATAACAGAAGTCTGAAGAAACATACTAAACAAACACTAATTGGAGAGTGTGATATAGTTAAGTAATAAATTTCTTCTAAAATTTGCAATAAACGAAAATAGTAGCCTACTGAAAGTGTAGTAATTAAATTTATGACTGTTTATTTTTGCTGATAATGCTGATATATTACTACAAAGCAAAAAGTGGAATATTCTCTTATTAAAATTCGTTAATGAATTAATAGTTATTTACGTCACTAGTCCGGGAAGTGACATATTAAAGTATGAGTTTAGATATTTGCGGAAGAGGCGACGAAAGGAGCCGAGTCCGAAATTTCTAAACGAATGCTTTAATAATCACTTCACGGACGTATATCGTACAAAATTTTATTTCATTACTGCCAAAACCATTTTTTATTTGAATATTTTTTTTTATAAAAACGTCATTTTTAAAATTTATATTCTGTCAAATTAAACATTCGCTGTTGGTATTTCATTTTAAATCACTCGTTGCTTAGCTACAAATAGATGTGTTTGATGAATTTTTCTCCAAGCAGTCCTTGGCCTGTAATGTGCCATTTCCCGGACTCAAATCAATGACGTAAAGTGGTATATAGCGTACAGTATGAAATAAATGATTTACATTTTCATAAGTGGTCTGTACCGCATTGTTTATGAGTTATGACTCAAGCAGACTTCGGCAGTAATCCCCATTACTTTCGGTTTTATTATTTTGCTAATAGCTTTAGTTTAGTAACGACTGACATGTGCACTGGCGATTATAAAAAGATAGCTTATACTACATTTACCATTAAATATTTGAATCGTAATTGGGAATTAAAAGAAAAACATACGGAAAGAATTACTACAAAGATGTATGAATTTTGGTTTTGGAGGTAACTTATCTTTCTCGGGCCGGGCCGGGCCTGGGATTTAGATTCCGGGAGTCCCTGTGATAGTAAATTTCGGATTGGGTCAGGCCGGCTCTGTAGAAGGAGATGCCGTGTTGGACCGGGCCGGGTCGGGCCTGTGAATATTCTGGGTCGAACCGGGCTTCATCACTTACACGTAAATATCCGGCCTCAATCGGGCCGGGTCTTAAAAAATCGGAGTCGGGCCGGATTGGGCTTTAAAAATTCGCCCCGTGTAGGGCTCTAATCGGGATCTAATTTTGTATTGTAGTCGTTCTAGGGGAACACTATGTTACTATGTAAAAGACACGTACAAAATAAAAACCGTGAAGTGAAAATTATCTGCATTGCATATCTGCATTGGAAGTATTCAAAAAAACATATCACAAAACTGGCAACACAAAATGAAAACTGTGATGTGAAAATTATTTTTGAAGCATTGGAAATGTCAAAGAAAATATATCTCAAAACTGGCAACACGACTTTTTCAAATTCTGTGAACTCATAGAGCTATTGTTGGGCAACAATTTGGTTGTCGGAATCGAAAATTCCTGCTGCTTTATTTAATAAATGGGCAATCACATTCACATTTCTGTTAGAGCTAAATTGCTCATGAGTGATAATAAAACAAGATTGACATTTTAAGTTTTGAGTATTACTTGGAAAAGTTTTCCTTCCCCGCCCAAATTTTACCACAGGAATTTGTCCGGTGTTAGGTTTTCTTTTGAGCAAAAAAATTACATAATTTATTTCTCGTTACATCACTCATCTATCTTCTATCTATCTATCTATATATCTATATATCTATATATCTATATATCTATATATCTATATATCTATATATCTATATATCTATATCTATTATCTATATATCTATATCTATATCATATATCTATATCTATCTTTAAAAAGAAAAATAATAGGAAAAATTCTAAAGAAAAGCTAAAAAATAATATAAAGTAATAATGGTAATTTTGTATGGAAAATGACGGTACACTTCGCGATTGTTTATTTTCATCTGTCATCTGTCACTATATATTTTAGTGACTGTTATCTGTCTTCTGTCACTATATATTTTAGTTTTAACGCTTTAATATTATTGTTTCCAATGCCGAGGAGAAGAAGAACTACCTCACGTGCTAACCGCGCTGATGACCAGCGCGCGGCAGATAATGAGAATAGTCGTATTGGTATGTCCGGATTGCGTTCGAGAGTTACTGACGATGAAGCGGATAGGCTTAGAATGCAACGAGTTCGTGCACATCAAACACAACAACAGCGACGACGACAAAATGAACATGACCGATTCCGCCGACGCAGTGCTCCTGTGAACCTGGAACGAGCAGCATTCCACTACCATCCGGAAATCGATTATGCTGCAGACAAATCAGTAGCAATTGGAGAAATGTCAATCGTTTGTCCGTATTGTAATGCATTGAAATACAGCGGTGAATCTACTGGATTGTGTTGTGCAGGTGGAAAAGTAAAATTGCCACAATTGGTCCCACTACCAGATCCATTACGCTCATTAGTTTCTGGGATGGGAAGTGATTCTAACCATTTCTTGGCCAACATTCAAAAATACAACAGTTGTTTCCAAATGACGTCGTTTGGCGCAAAGCATATTGTACAGGACAATTTCATGCCCACTTTCAAGGTAATTACAACATAATAGTTTTTGGTAACATTCAAAATTGTATAAGAAATAATTTTAGAATTTCTCAAACGATTGCAGATCCAAGGACAAATATAGCACTTACTAGGAGCGCTGTTACCACCACCAGATGCGGATCATCAATTCTTACAAATTTATTTCATGGGCAATTCGGATGCGGAAGTTGATAGGCGTTGTGCTTACAATCCAACAATGAAGTGAAAACATTGTCCAAGAATACCCGCGCCACATGCACGAGTACGCGCAAGATGCGATGTCGTATGTTAGAATATGGCCGCCCAGACCTATTCATAACATTGGGTCCGTGAAGTTGGCAGGTCAATGAAAGCACTAACGAGAGCAATTGCGCCAATCGTTAGTGCTTCGTTAGTGCTCTTTAGTGCCCTACCAAGAAAACCAGCAAACCATCACATTTTCGAGTAATTAAAAAAACAAAATCGCCTGCCAGCTTCACGCTTAGCAGGCACACTTTGAGCACTAACAAAAACAATGTTGCCAATCGTTAGTGCTTCGTTAGTACTCTTTAGTGCTCTAATTAAAATATCAGCAAACAAACACATACGTGAGTAATTAAAGAAAATTAGTTGCCTGCCAACTTCACGCTCAGCAGGCACACATTAAGCACTAACGAAAAAATTGTAGCCAATCATTAGTGCTTTGTTAGTGTTCTTTAGTGCTTTAAATAATAAACCAGCAAACCAACACATGTCCGAGAAATTAAAGAAAAACCGTCTTGATTGGCAACTTTACGCTACGCAGGCAGGTATGCTAAAACTTATGGTTTCTATAGACAGTATGTCATCGTCGTCTGTGCGTAGCATAATTAAATTCTAACGCGTTGTATATTATTTATTACCGTTTGGTTTTTATCAAGAACTAGAGGCAAATACATTTAAAGTAATTAATCTGTGTCTGAATCTGTGGTTCAATTATTACTGCATATTCGACGTCCACTTGATTTATTATTAATGCTGCTTGGAGTCTTTTACAATCATCTTTTTTTTAAAGAAACCCCAAAAAGTGGCACGTTCTCATATTCGATATTAGTTGTATAGAAACCGGCGAGAAACGTTAACTGCATAATTTTTAATGCGTTCTTATACTGCATATTATGCTACACTATTACGCGGCTTAAAAATGTCTACAGGAACTATACCTGGATTCAATTATGTAATTGTAAAGATAAATATGTAAATCTCTTATAGGAAAACACTTTTTATTAGTATACTGTACGTTATAAAGTTTCAATAGTACAGTATTTCTTTCTTGTTGTCAGCCAAACAATAAAGCTTCTATAACTAATTGGTGCTTGATGTACTGCTGCTGTAAACAAAAAAAAACCATTTTAAAGTTTTGTTTAACATCAAACTACATTTTAGCAATATTTGTTAAATTTTAGCTTTGTTATATTTGCCTAATGATGTCATCGATTTTTTTTAGTGGAAAAAATTATTAATATACGTTTTTTTGTAGTTCTTGAATTTTTCATGATTCCCAAAATACAAAGATCGCCGCAAATACTTAGTGCTACCCCATCATAAAAATGATTGTTGCTACTTTTAGGTAAGAACCCTTAAATGAATTCACAATTATCATTATTTATGATACTGTCTCTTTTATGTCAATGTCTACTTGCATTTTCAGCAGATGTTTGAACGTGTTTTATTATACACCAAAATTTAAATATTGTAACTTATAATAAAATTTATTGTACTGTTTGATAAATATTTTCTTTAAACGCACATTTATATTTTAGTAAATTCTATTACTTACTGAGAAATTTGGCAATCCAATAACAAAAAAGCTTGTTTGAAAATTATACTATAGAGGAACAATTGCAATTTGTGTTAGCGTTTTCTGCGCTTAGCTCGAATCGCTGTTGGTTGTAGATCTTAATATGGATTTGGGCTTTAATTAAAATCAGTTAAATATCGAAAAACTGCCTCTGTGATATAGATAGATAGATAGATAGTGATCATTAGTGCCTTACCGGGATAACTTCAAACGCCTGGTTAAGGTAAGTACTAAATTTAAATATACCGTACATTCAGTAAATGACCCCCCCCCCGTGCTACAGACTCTTATTATACATTTTAAGTCAATAAGGCATAGATCAGATTAAATGACACCCACAATTATAGATTTTGGCAATGTTCATTTTTTTTATAGTTTCAACTGTTTCGGCGCAGTTCTATGGCGCAGTTTTTAATATTTTTAAATTAGTTGGTATACATTTTTTCACTTTTATGGTAGAGCGGGAAGGCGGAAAAAAGGCTCTAGTCAAAAGTCACCAAAAAAAATCCACGGAAATAAATTGCCAGAAAAAAATCTCCGGAAAAAACGTCTCCGGGAAAAAAAGTACACGGAAAAAATCTCCAGAAAAAAAAGGCTCCGGAAAAAAATTCCTTGATAAAAAGTCTCCGGAAAAACGTCAAAAAAGCGTTGGATATTCAAGCCCTGTAAAAGAGTTCATTAAAATAGACGACTTCACCTGATTTTCATATACAGTTAGGGTAGGTTAGGTTAATTTGTAATAATCTAGCAATTCAAGTAGCCCTGAATTTACCGGTTTAATCAAAATATAAGCTTTTTAATAAACTCACTGCCAACGATGAACACTATAAACAAAATGCAAGTTTATCTTATATTTAGATAAACTTATTTTATATTTAAAACGTTTCTGTGTTTTTATGAGTTTTTCAGGTTTCTTCCCTAGAGACTTTTATTCCGTTTTTTTTCTGTAACTTTTTTCCGGGGACTTTTTTCCAAGAGACTTTTTCCCGGAGACTTCCTTTCCAGGGGACTTTTTTCCACAGATTCAGACACAGATTAATTACTTTAAAGGTATTTGCCTCTAGTTCTTGATAAAAACCAAACGGTAATAAATAATATACAACTCGTTAGAATTTAATTATGCTACGCACAGACGACGATGACATACTGTCTATAGAAACCATAAGTTTTAGCATACCTGCCTGCGTAGCGTAAAGTTGCCAGTCAAGACGGTTTTTCTTTAATTTCTCGGACATGTGTTGGTTTGCTGGTTTATTATTTAAAGCACTAAAGAACACTAACAAAGCACTAATGATTGGCTACAATTTTTTCGTTAGTGCTTAATGTGTGCCTGCTGAGCGTGAAGTTGGCAGGCAACTAATTTTCTTTAATTACTCACGTATGTGTTTGTTTGCTGATATTTTAATTAGAGCACTAAAGAGTACTAACGAAGCACTAACGATTGGCAACATTTTTTTTGTTAGTGCTCAAAGTGTGCCTGCCAAGCGTGAAGCTGGCAGGCGATTTTGTTTTTTTAATTACTCGAAAATGTGATGGTTTGCTGGTTTTCTTGGTAGGGCACTAAAGAGCACTAACGAAGCACTAACGATTGGCGCAATTGCTGTTGTTAGTGCTTTCATTGACCTGCCAACTTCACGGACCCCATAACATTCACCTGTAACTCTCAATGGATTGAAATCAAGAAGGAATTGCTACACAGCCAAACGCCAGTTGATAGACATGACATCACTGCCAGAGTTTTTAAACAAAAATTAAAATCTCTTATGAATTTCATTATAAAGCATCGTGTGTATGGCCAAGTTCGTTGTTGGATGTACTCCGTTGAATGGCAAAAGCGTGCTCTGCCACATGCGCACATTTTAGTTTGGTTAGTTGATAAAATCAGGCCAGAAAATTGATGTAGACAATCGTTGGATTGTGCCATACTCGCCAATATTGTCCAAAGCTTTTGAGGCTCACATCAATGTGGAATACTGTAACTCCATCAAGTCGATAAAGTACACAAAGGCAGCGATATGGCCATTGGTGCTGTAACAAATGCAAATGACGAAGTATCTCAGTATCAGATGGGTCGCTATGTAAGCAGCAACGAGGCAATTTGGCGCGTCTTTTCATTTGCGATCCAAGATGTTTTGTATCGTGTGCGCTGTCAAACGTTAAATCCCACACTACAAATAGTTGACGCAAATGTAAAACTTTAAAAAAATTGTCGACGAGTTCAGAATGGTAACATATACATATGTTTGACCTTATGCTAGCTTGTATAGATAGTTATTATTTATTTGGTCAGCTGGAGTTGATGCTTGTGTAATATTAAAATAAAATTAAACAGGGTTCATAAGCGTAAAATATGAATGGTTATGAGTTTTAAAAGTACATCACGAAACTGCAAAAATACTTTTTTTAGTTGAAATGCAAAATAGCAACCACGAATTAATGAAAATAGAACGTGTAGATTCATTAATACAACGAGAAAATTCTACGAAAGAAAAGTTTGGACTATCAACAAGACTATCAACATTCATAAGGGACAGAAAACCATCGTTGAATAAAAAACTTAAGAATTGCAGTACACAACCACAACTTTTTCTATATTATTATCTGAAAAATTAGTTCTCGTTTGAAAATACTTTTAAACATTAAACATGACCTGCCAACGTTGCAAATCGTTAATGGAGCAAAACTATAAAAGCTGGCCGGTGAACAACTGACTGGACTATTTGCCGACTTTAATATATTTGCAATTTCTAATAATTGTGAGTAACCAGGACTGCGGTGCTATACTTGTTCAATATATTACGACAACCTGATGCCAAATTCTCCGCCGAATTCCAAGTTGCCAATAATAGAATGAAGTGGCCAATTGATTCTATAAACGTGAAATTTTTGCCCACCAATGATTTTTTAATTTAACGGATATTACCAAAACGATTTTTAATAAGTTTTATTTTCTATCATAACAAGCACATGCATGTTAAAGTTTATAAAGGTCTGCTTTTTTCTATCTTTTGGAACGCCCATTTCTCGCAAAACCAGGTATTCTACAACATTAGCTTTTAGTAAATATTCTGTAGCAACTGCTGTAGAAACCTTGCAAAATCGTGCAATATGTTTCACGTATAACTTAATCGATTTGAGTACGCCCATGGCTTTTGTTTACTTATTGAATTTTAAAGAAGTATTCTGCTATTCTTCCACTAAAAGTCAGATCTTTGAATTAAGTACATTTACATTTTCGTACGTTAGTAAAATTACCACAACAATGACATAACTTTTATTTTACAGGAAATTCCCTTACATGCTTCGTCTGCATTGGAAACAGCACAAGTGATTGCGCTAAAAATGTTAAACAATCACCGAACGAAACTTGCACAGGATCAGATGCTGAATGTGTAGCAATTCTAGAAGACTACGTCAATAATAGTATGTATCTATTAAATTAACAAAAAAACTTAAAAGTAAATAATTTTTCAAATTTAGCGATTAGGAGAACTAGAGTGAGGAGATTTTGTGCCAATGAGGAAGGCGAATATTGTTTTTCTTTTCAATCGCCAAATCTTTCTTCGTCAAATTACTATTTTAAAGACACATTTTGCGAAAGTTGTGACACCGACTTCTGTAACTCAAAACCATTGTCTAGGGCATCGTTTGTTAGCGACATAGTACATAGTATAATAGGTGCATTCGGTACTCTTTTTCAATATTTTATATATTAAGAAGCTTTTATTTATATCAATATGGCTGTAAAGTGAACATAACTATTATTTTTTTTTTATTTATAAACAATTGACGTATGATGGTTACTCACAACAAATGTTTTTGTATACAACATTGCTATGCATTTCATAAAATGTTTCTGCGATGAAAAAAAATATTTAAAAGCTATAATTTTAATTTAAGCATTAAGTCATTTGAAAAAGCTGTTTTTGAAGAAAATTTGATTTTCTTAAAGGAGACGTTGTCGCTCTAGTTTTTTTACGTTCGCTATGATACCTACATATAACTGAGTAATTGCATTGAATTAGGGGTAAGTATTTTCGTTGTAAATCGAATTTTGTTTAACAATTGATGATATTAGGTATAATAAAATGTTTAACATATCCTACGTTTATACAAATATATGCAAACCAATCTCTATGTCATTGTCCTATTTTAAAAGTAGTCAAGAGTTATTCTCTTGTTTTTCGTAGTTTGTTTTATTACACACACGTAAGAATGTGTAAAATATTAATAAAATTTAGTTTGTCGTGTCTACACCTGGGCAAAGAATTATTACAAATTTTATCTTTTCAAAGTTATCAGTAACTTTTACACTCACGCATTAAAGCGCATAAATTTAAAAAGTATTATCATTCGCAGGATTTGATTCTGGTTCCAAAAATGTTAAAATATATAGGGTCTTCTATTTAAGGGTTGAGAAATCTGGTAACATTTACGGTGTAACCGTTACTGCAACATTTTAAATTTCAATTGTTTATTTTTATAAATAAAGATAATGAGGGAAGGGCTTAGTTTGTTTCCATACTATCTAGATATACGTTTTTTTCTGTTCGCATGCTACTACTGCAACGTATAAGAAATTATCACAGAATGTCTCTGTCATAAAGGTAACTATTACATGTATTAAGCGAAGATATATATTTAAAGCTCCAAGCAGTATGTATAACTGTGTAGATAATTGTAATAAGTTATTGCTTGTTAGACAGTTTTGTTTTAATTTTTAATCAAACAAAGTTTACTACAAATATTTTTTTAGAGCAGCTTCGAAATATATCAAAACTTTTAAAACCAATTTTTTGTTGATTTACTGATTTCTTCGTCTTTGCTTTTAAGAATAATATGATACATTAATTACACAATTAAAGTTTCAAACATTTTAAAGGTGTGAGTGTATAGTAACTAATTAACCAAGCAACGTTTTTCTGACTTAAATATTTGTTTTAAAATGTAAGTCCTTTTAATATAAACAACCATTAATATTAATTAATTAGTATTTTGCAAAATACCAAAAAAACAACAAGACGTGCCCGCTTTAACTCCCTACGGCACGATAGCAACAATTTGTAGCAATATGTCAGAAATTAAAATATTTGCGGCAACTGGTTGAAAGTTACCATGTGTTGCGACGGGATGCGTTTCCGGTGGAAATGTGACAACTTAAAATATGTTCTCACTTTGTATCCCATTAAGGAACATGATTCCTGACCAAATTTGTGTATCAGATTCTAACCTGTGAAGAACCATTTGTTGCCCTCAGCACCTACTTCAGAATTCAAATTTACATCTGACACCGAGAAACTTCACAGCTAATAGGAGTAGATAAAGCTTATTTATGGCGAAACAATTTGAAGGTGTGCGCTAAAATTAATTTTGCAAGTTGGCTATTAAATTTTGATAAATATTCATATTTTGTTTTTTGATTGTACTTTTTACTAAAACTTTTTAAAACATGCAGAAACATTGTTGCAGTACTTCAAAAACAGTTTTAAAACTAGATGCTTATCTAAGAATAAAGACAAAGAATAATAGTTATCTAATTTCAAACAATTTGTCACATAATTTACTCGAGCTTTCCGAAATCTTAACAGGTAACAATTTATTGGTTTAATTCTTGAGAGACAAACTTATGTTTTTATTCATAACGTTCAAGAAATAGCTCTCCAGGTGTACCATGTCCGACAGAAGGTACGGTGCAAACAAGATATTTTACTTCAAACGTTCTGCCTTTTTGAATAAACAGCGCATAACTACTTAATTTAAGAAAATCTCAATTTGAAGACTGTTATTAGTTTTTAATTATAATATTGATGCGATGTTCCATGTAAACTATAAAATGTATGCAATTAATAACGTACTGATAAGCTGCAGTTAGTTTTCTAGGTGATCACAAAGAGGAGTAAATTTATATGAGCTGTACGCCGTTGAGTGTTAGTTTAGTAATTTGTCAACTTATTTTCATTTTGATCAGAAAACGGCAGAAAAGGAAATTTTTGTTTGTATCATGACTCCGTTACTGACTAATTGACAAGATACTACGGATACGTTTTTATATTTGGTAGGCATTGCAGAAGTTCATTATTTATCATAGGTGTGTATTTTAAAACAGATTTGTTTCAGACTCGTTTGCGTGTTTTGATTTTAAATCGTGTAAATTTGAAAGATAATATTAAAATTTTGTATGTAGCTGATGCTAAATTTTAACAGCACATTGACAGTAATCTATAGTAGCTTGGTTCAAGCAGCTGTTTTGCAAATTATTTAGAGATAAAATCAGGTTTGAGTTGTAGACAAACAACAGTAAGACAAACCCAGTTGACAAATCACACCTGCCTTTTAACTTTGAAATAACATCTCTTTATTTTTAAGTTGTTTCATTGTGTTTAACTTTCTATTCTGTACTCTTGTTATTTGCGGTGGTATAAACAGTTCGGTAGGTGGGTGATAGCAATAGCAAATAATGACAGGCGTTTAATTTATAAACTCAGCGCCCCTTGATTATAGAGTAGTGAATTAATAACAAATTGTAGTTACTTGTCTTACAACAGACTTCAATTTGCATCTTTAACTAGAATCTCGCAGTAAATAGCAGTAGTAATAAATATTTAATACGTCATCGGTGTTATTACAATACTATCAGCTTGACACCTGCGTCTTTATTTTACCAATAAATATTTATTTCTATGCAAACAAGAGAAATGTTTTAAAGTTGCTGGCTTCACTAATTGTTCATCATGTAAATTTTGTCATTCAACTATTAAATGGACATATTGTACGTGTACATTGTAATAAATATTTTTACTTTATATTACTAGACTGCACAAGTTTTTTTAACAAAACTCATTTTTCAAAATCTATTCACGTTATTTCAATTTTAGCTTCGAGTTTAAATAAACTTAAAATAATCGATGCAGTACATAATTATACTCCCGCTATGGTATGACAACGAAAAGTTTCCACTAGTTTTTAAATATGTACAGGTACTAGCGAGACTAATTGAAACTAAATAACTCTTCGGACCAATTGTGGCTATCTTTTGATGTTGTGAAACGGGATTTTCAAAAAGTGTATGTATGTTGCCATAGATTTGAGACCACTCAAAATTGATATGAACTCTAGCGGAATTTAGGAATGCTGTTTTGAAACAGTATTAAAATACCCGCAGAAGTTTTAATGTTATTATTTTAAAACAATGCATAACTTTTAATAACAAAAAAATTTTTTTTGTGTAATAGCCACAATGAAAACAATTTAATTGGCAATTTAAACTGGCATTTCTATAGAGACAAATATTTAAAAATACTGGCTTAGAGTTACATTTTCTACTTCTTCTCTTCTTCTTCCTCTCCTTATCTTACTTTCCTCTACCCATTCTCTCTTACGTCTCTTCGCCCCTTTTTTCTCTTCCTCCTCTTTCCCCTCCTCTTCCTTCGCCTCGTCCTACTCCTACACTTTCCCCCTTTTCCGTCACCTCCTCCTCCTCCTCATCTTCTTCTTCTACCTCCTCCTTCTTTTCTCCCTCTTTCTCACTTGCTAGTCATTTTTCTATTTTACTTCCTCTTCCTTTATTTTGTTCTTCTTCCTTTTCTTCTACTCCCCGTACTTCTTCTGCCCCCTATTTCATCTTCGTCCGTTCTCACGTTTAACCTATTTTGTGCTATTTCCGTCAGTGTTTACTAATAATTGAATTATTATTAATGATAACGTTCTAGTCCTAAAAGGTGCGATCAGAAGGTTAACATTTATGCACGCGCTACGACAATAAGGACCGAGTAGGAAGTCATTCGTTATAAGCTTTAACACTCAGATTTCAACTAGCAATGCAAGTGTACATTAATTCCTCTCTCACCCCGCCAAGACATGCAAACCAATAAAAATTGATTAATTTTATGTTTGCTGAGAGGTGTCGATTCGGATTTAACACGCTAGAAATCAAACTAAGAAATGCCAGAACGATATTTTAGCAAACCCCGTTTGTTCAATCTAAATGCATTAATATCTTAATTGTAGAAACTCATATCACAGAGAGAATGGAATGAAACTACTACTACATGATAGGTCCATTACAAAGTTAAATAAATAGTTAAATATTAAAAAAAAATGTTGTGGTCAAGTTTTAACTTTTAAGCAATGCTGTTTTAAACATACTAACCACCTGGTTAAATATTTAAGAAAACAAACTAATGAACGAACCTAATCACCCGCAGAAGATATTTTCCAATTTTTTTTTCTTTTTGCTTCTTGGGCTCCAAAACTTGTTTTTCAGCATAAAAATTTAAAAAACGAAACTTTTTTGCACCTATTAAAAAGTTATGAATGAATAAATTAGGAGGATTAATTTTTACCATTAATAACAGTTTAAAAATTGTGGATTCCAAATTAGAACTTGTTATACAATTAAATTGTATTTTCTTATATTTAATACAATTTATGCTTTTTGTTTTTGTGCTACATGTGTCTCCTTGAAAAGCATTTGTTGCTTGAAAAGTGCAAATTTCTGTCCGAAAAAACTGCGGTCTGCTGTGCATTATTATTTTTTAAAAGACATTTCGAGTTATAACTAGATGATTATAAACAATAATGAATATTTTATACAAGAATGAATGAATTTGCTTACCGTAATTTGTTTGAGAGTGCGGCCATAGCTCAGCGGTAAGTCTACTAATGCAGCGGATCCGAGTTCGATTCCCGGCCCGGTCGTTCTCTCTCGCAAGGCAACGGGAAACCAGCTGTATTTCCCCAGGAAAACCTCTCTGGAGAAGAAGTGCATGGACTTCCTGTGGTTAGGACCCCACGTTAAGCTGTAGGTCCCCTATGTCTATCTGTGCAAAATATCTATCTCCGCGCACCAACCACAGACATAGAAGAGAGGTGGCCAACGCCCTGAATAGGGTATAGCACGAGAAGAAGAATTAGTTTAAAACTATTCCCGCACGCGTTTAAGAATTACCTCGGGTGTTAGTATTCCATAACAAAATTTCTCAATTTATGCTGCTGTGTTTTAATTAAACTGTTTCTAAAATCTGCTCTGAATGTAACCATCCAGCTTATGCATGCATTTAAAATCCTCCTAAACAAGATAACAATGTTACTAGTAATAATAATCTTGATGAACAAGAAGGGCTGCCAATTCTAGGATTCCCAACACGCAGTATTTCTAAAATATTAAACTCATTATAGAGGGGTGTCTGGATTAGTAACGCCGGTTAGCAGAGCTGTCATACCACATGGAATACCTCGCATGCTCGTTACAACCTGATGATATATTAACGTAGCATATGTGCGATTTGTTATGTTTCGGTTAATTATAAATACGTTCTTTGATTTACAGCTACCTGTCAAAAAAGAAAAAATGAAAACCGATTTCATTATAACATCAAATAACTATATGAAGGTTCAAGACATCATCCCATTCCATTCGAATTGTAATGTTAATGAACAAGGTTTTTGCATATCTAGTTTAAATTTACGTCACAGGTCATTGATTGTTTCTGTGTGAAAACTAGCTGTTTAATTTTAGTTTTTCTTTGTTTTTTAAATGTTGATGACACAGTAGTTAATGATCCGTTATTATGGATTGAATAGTTCCAAGCTCCCACGAATCTCTAGAGTATATAGCTTTTAGTTAAAAAGGTAATAAATTGTTACAGTACTAGCGGAACCAGTGGGCCATTCCCCAGATGTTTTGTATACTTCTTTACAAAGAAATTATAAATACGCTGCGCTGTGTTGAGATGTTAGACATATATTGCGTTCAGCAGTATTTTATATTTTGATACACGCACTGCGTTGCAATTATCAACATGCTTTTTGTGAATTCGTTTGCTTCTTGAAATAATCAGCGTGCATTTAAAGCGCCGTTTTTCTCCGTGTACCTGTTTGTATCAGATTTTTTTAAGAAGATAGATAAATAATTTAAATAACTGAAAGGAAATAAGAGCGTAGAGTACGCGCCGCTAAACCTGAGAAAAGCCACGCAACTCCATTCGGTCGCTCACGCTGCATGTCGCTCCGTAAATCAGTTATATTTCGTAGTTCTGCAATTGCGCACGCTCTAGTTAAAATTATTTAATTTCTGAAGAGTACCGGTTGCTCCATCTCCCCTCAAATACTGCGCGAGGTTCGACTATTTTTCAGATTTAACGGTGGGTACAGTAGTGTATTTAATTGTGAAACTAGCAGAACCCGTAGGCTATGCCCTTGTTTGTATAATAAATAAATTAATAAAGAAGGAAGTTTAGGGGCCGCGCATCGAAGTCCCAGTTCTATTAATTGTATAGCTATTGCTATAATTGTACATATTAAATTCTGCTCCTTTCTAGCTGTCTCAAAAGGAATGCGGCTCCAGCTGAGATTATACAACCCAAGCAGCGGGCGGCGCGGCGGTTCTTTTCTTGCAAAGTCATCAAAAATGCCTAGGGCGTGGCACAAGAGTACATATAGTTCTTCTGAAATGCAAGCTGTGTTACCAGCGCGTCTGTTATTGTAACTCTTGTTCTCAATGTTTGGGTCAAGCTTAGTTTATGATTAGCCTAAACCTAATCAAATTGGTTAGTCTTATGTCATAGATAAACCTGATTTGGCCGTATTTATTTTAGAAATCGCTTGCATTCTAATTCTTCAATTTCCGTTTTTCAATTTCTGTTTTGATTTGTACGCATTTTCAGATTTAATGTTGAGAACAAATTAGTGCTCAGTATGTAAAGCTATACAAAACTCTGCATGTCACCCTGGTTTAACAATCTGCAGCTGAGCACTATCGCTTTTGCAATATGAATAAATAATTATATTTAAAACATAGCTCCAAGTTCCCATATCACACTGTAATCAAGTCTACTATATAATAATTTTTGTTAATAATAAATGTGCCTAAAAATCGCAGCCCTAGTAATGAATGCTGGTTCTAGTAAAGTTGTAATAATGTTCTTTGCGCACTGCTTGTACTATATTAATTCGCATATCACCGCGATAAATACAATGAACGTAAAATATTTAGTGTTTATTTTGTCCGATTACAAGAAGTAAAGTAAGCCATAAATTAAAAAAATATATCACCAGTTATACCAACAGTAGTTGTTGCCAACATAAACACTTACCGAAAATAATCAATAATCTGAGTGGAGGTGTAAGGGCTTGTCGCGCGTCATGGTGATGAATTTTGTTGAGATGCAAAAGCCCGTCGTCTTGTCATGGTGAGACAGTTAGGCATTTAATATAGATTCTAGGACTATGCCCTACGATGGGTTTGTTTCTGTTTGTTTGTTAATAAAGATATTATTTAAGTAGGTTTTAAATAGCGATTGCTGTAATAGTTTCTATATATTAAATCCCGATTCGTTTGACTTGTCTCAACTTGAAAGAACTACCGTTTCAGCAGCCCAAGCGGCGCCTAGGGTATTATTTTTTTGTAATTTACCAATAGCTGAACAAAGTACTTCTGGACTTTCCAATAATTTACATATTGTTACTTATCAGCTGCCATATACTTAGAAGTTAATATTATCCAACATTGACTGCAGTAACATCCCATCATTCTTACTACTGAACCAAAACAATAGCTTTATAATAGACGTACTATAATAACGCACTACGTAATAAGGATGCTTACACATGAAAATAATAGTATAAACTCTTTAAAAATCTGATTTTTGTTGTTAAAATTAAAGAAACCTGAAACTGGGCCAACAAATTTGCCCGCCAAAAATTGGGTGGGGCAGACAATTAACCTCCTAATTTTTGCTACACTTAACAATTAACTTGTGAATGTTATGCTTTACTTATGAGATATTTATCTTCAACAAAGTTTTTACATCGTCTCTTGTTTATTTTATAAAAAAGGGGCAAAAATTTTGATTTATAAGAATTCATAGAAGACAATGTTGGGTTGAAAATTTTTTTGCCACAATTTTTTAATTATAAAAGAATTCTTTTACATAGTTGCATTGTGCTTCTCTAGTGTTATAGTAGTATCAAATTACATCCCTATCTGTTAACTCGTTTTTGAGTAATATGATGGCGGTAAAGTCAGAATTTTTAAAAATTTGCTGCGGCTGCCACGTTAATGCTAATACGTTTAAGAAAAGCATTCATTTCACTTTAAGGTCTTCTATCAGATTCCTCCATTCAATTTTTTAAATTCCGTTTTGAAAAAAATTCTATCAAAAAACATGTCTAACTTCCGCTACCGATTTCGATTTTTTAAAAACTTATTTTGTCCGTACACATGCATAGACAAACATTTTTAAAATTCACTTCTTTAGGTTCTTAGAAGTCCAAATCATGTATTTCCGTCAAAATCTGGAATTCATAATTTAGCGTGATATTGATAATAAGAGTGTAGGAAAGTAAAAACGCGTAGGGCGTAGGGTTTAGCTAGTTCTGCGAGCTGCTAGACGTAGTATATTTAGATTGTTATTGTTGTTATTCATTTCATTTTGTAAACCTGGGATGGTATTTATTTATAGTCGCTTGTAATGTAAATTTGCCATGCAGTTGCATTGACGTCGAAAACACTGTTATTTCTTACCTCTAATAAACAAACGAAAATTGTTCAATTAGAACATGCTCAAGTTTGTAAATTTCATTAAAATAAATTAATACATTATTGTTTATATTTGTCGGCTCTCCAAAATTAAAGTACCCCATAAATAACAAATTACAGCAATAGTAGTGACGGAAATATAAGCAATTGCCGTAAACAATCAATAAACTTGAGTGGAGTTGCAAGAAGCCACCGTCTTGTTATAGTGATAAGTTTGGCGATATGCAAGAAACCGTTGTGTTGTTAGGGTGGGACAGTTACGCATTTAATATAGATAGAATAGCACATATAGTTGCTGCAAATACAACAAAATATTATAGTACATATACAAAATGACATCTGCATGAGTACAACAGTAAACTTTACTACAGAATTGTTTCATTTATGCCTATACATTAACTTGTGCCATCCGTATAATCCATATAAAAAACGATAAATCAGGCGAGTGACTGTTTTGACACCCTTTACAAATGGGGTTCACTTCAAAGCATAATGAAACCAATAAACGACCCTAAAGCCGAGCTACAGCTAGGTTTATAAGATTACATATATTGTGTAAGTTCAGTGTGACAGATGTTTATGTCTAAAAAATGAACATTATTGTTTAGTTATAAGCAGTATTTTTAAATTGATGTAAGCTTTAGTGTAACACATGAAAACAAATTCTACTCCCCAAGTATATAAGTTTTAAATAATTTTTATATTAATATAAAATATCTTTTTAGAATTTCAGCTTCGCTTTCACGAAAAACGTTTGAATAAATAGTTTTCGCATTGTACCATAGCGAAAATATATATTTAATACTCAATAGTTTCCAATTGGCAGTTCCTGCACTATTAATCATTCGACGTGCAATTAAGGGAATTTATTACTGAACTAGAAGTAAGGGAGGGAAAATCGCCGGTTCCTTACTTATTCATAGATTGCTGGACAAAATCATAAAAGGCAGTAAGTTGATCGATTCACAAAAACAACTCAAGATATAAAATAAAAAAGAAAAAATACTTAGGTATTAGCATTTGTTGACAATATGGCAATACTGGCAAGATCTGAAAGAAGATTACAACTTAAGTTACAAATACAAATACTTAATAATAGTATATTATAGACCAAGGTAGAGAAGACATTTTTCTCAGACGAGCAGAATTATTTCCCGCGATGCGAAGCGTCGAGCGAAATAAGTTGCGAGGCTGATAAGGTCTTCTATACCGTGGTTTATATATTATTTTTTCCACTACTAGCACCTTTATTCCTTTAATAATTAATTGATTTTACATTAATAAAAAATAAAATTTCAAATGCAAACATGCACAAAAATAAAGTAGCCTTGCTTGAAAACAAGAGAATAGTTAATTTCAATTGACATTTATGTAAAATATATATTTTATAATAGTGGTTATAAAATGTCCAATTTTGATGATTTGAGTGAAAACTGCACTCCTCCTGAAATTAGGGAAGGTGCAGAAAGTGTTGGTGAACAGTTATTACCAGTAAAATCAAAAGATTTTTACATGAAAGTTTATGGTGAATTTAAAGATTGGTAGCAATTGTTTTCATTATTAACCAGTAGTTAATTATATTAATATTATTAACCAGTAGGAAAGAAATTCATCTTCTTGGCTCTAAAACCAGGTAAATAATGATATCGTTTAATGCTAGTAGTGGAAAAAAGAAATATATAATAATTACAAGGAGTAAAAGAAAATAGTAATGAAAAATTTCACGTAGGCCTAATAATCGATTAAATAAAACCAGTTACCTGTTCAAAATATTTACAATAAGTGACAAATAAAAAGGGACAGATATGCGGCTTACCAAACAAAGAGGACCACTTTAAGAAATGATGTACATTTTTCTTTATACTTTAAGTATATAAAAATATCGATTTTAAGATATTTTCGAAATCAAGACTTTTAGGGAAATCCATGTTTTGGGCTTCTAAGAAATCAAAAAACTGGTTTTTGAAAAATTTATGTCTATGGGTGTGTGGGTAGGGAATGTATGTGTGTGGTGCAAAACAACTGCCGAACGGATGGTCCAAATTAGATGAGCTTTGGAATTTGGGGGTATATCAAAAATTCACCGACAGTTTTTGAAAATATCCGAAATCGGATGCGGGGTTTAGACACGTTTTTTTGGCAGCATTTTTGACAGAATCTAAATTTTATAAATTTAAAAATAGAATCCAATAGAACACATTACGGTAAACCCAACGTATTTTTCAAATTGCAGCCGCTACAATTTTTTCAATAATTTTGATTCTAGTGTTTTTTTATTCGAAAACAGGTTGACAGATCGGGCTCAAGTATTTCATCGTAATATCCCTATAAAAAACAATGTTACTGTGCACAAAAATTTTCGAAAAGTTAGAAACCATGGAGAGGTAAAAATTCCCAAATTTCGTAAATTTAAAAAAAAAAATTACTAAAAAACTGGACACCCATTTTTTTATAAATTTTGTAAGGTCATAGAGCTGAAAATGAGCTACGATTGGATTGGTGTCCCAGCTCGCAAATTTCTTTCTGGCGTTTTCTATGAATATTTGAAAATATTAACAATAAGATACTTTTGAATATATAACAAGTAACAATATTTAAAGTATAGGAAAGTGCAGGCGAAATGCTTCGCTCTTTTTTATATTTGACATAACCGTGAAGATTTTTCATTTATAACCAATCAGTCTTAAATTGTATTAAAATAACATTAAGTACATCAAACTACTATAAAAATGTAAGTATCTTGGAAATTACATAAAAAATATAAGAAAACGAAAACAACCAATTTTATTTTTTTAAACATCTGAACTTATAATGTATTTCTTTGTTCTGAAAGCTACTAAGACTCGAAAACGAATTAATGCATGGTAACGATTAAGAATGCTTTTAATAAAATTCTTTATTATTTATGCAGGAATTCTACTCCACTTCTGTCTTACTACATCTGCAAGTCTTTCCAGCGTCTCTAGAGGTTCTTGCCTACCTCTGAGTTGCTTCCCTATGTTTTCGAATTTGAAAAAAAGGGAAATTAGTGTCGGTTCTTTTAATAATTTCTATACACCGTTGCCAAGTTTTGCTTATCACAGTATGCGACACATTTAGCCTTACGGCCACCAAACGCTGGAACATACTCCTTTGCAACCACGCCTTGAGTACCCAGCTCAAATTAACTACGCACGATCATAATTAATTTTTTTATAATATACAAATATGGAAAAACAATTGTTTTGATGAAAACTCTTAACTTATTTTGAAAATACAGGAATGGCTAGAGAAATAGATTTCTATTTTGGTAGTTTTTTGTGTCATAAGGTGTTTCAACAAAGCAGCAGTTATAGATAGCCAATCAGCAAATGAATTTAAACAAGACATGAAATAGAAAAATATACAATTTTCGTAAGTGGGCCCCCTTTGTTTGTCAGCAGATAGATGAGGAATCAGACAGCGAGATTATAAGAACTAAGAAGTAATACGCTGTGCTACTCCTTAGCCAATAATTATATGCAAAATGTAGATATTTTCTAAGAAGCAATATAAATTATTATAAACAAGCGAAATAAAAAATCATGAAGCCCAATATAAAACAGAAGAAGCAGAATAGGAAACGTTGAAAAAAAACAAATTTGAAAGTATTTGCGAACATGAAAATGCAGAATATTAGTTACTTGCGGCACAGGTGGCTAATGAATAAGGGGAGCCTGCAAAAGGCAAGTACCAAGTACCGAAATATAAAATGGTCGGTGCCAGAACGTGTAGAGGACCCACACTGAAGTTTGTTAAAAAAGTTTATTAAAAGAACAACCTTCAATACTGCATAAGTGGTTACATACCAACGGATTAAGTAAGTAAGTAGTAAGTAAATCCTTATTTAGTAAATATACCAATTAAAAAAAAACATTAAGTTTTGGTACTTCAGCTGCTCCCTGCAGTATTACCCTGTGCTCTTTAATTAATTTAAAGAAAAGAAATAACAAAAATACCAATTACTATTTATTACGTTGTATTTTGGGTAGTTGAATTCGAAAATTAGATACATGTGCGTTTAACGATTATAAATTACAAACATTTAAATTTATTAGGTACATAATCTGTTTTATTTCTAATGTTTATTCAAAGGTTGCGTAAGGTAACGAGTTTTCCCTTGCATGTCACTTGGATAAGTTTATATGAACTGAGGCAGATACGCTAGAAGGGCAAGTGGCCGATGCAGTTGATATATTTATGGTAGCGTGACTAAAGCTGATCAACGACATTTACCTGTCGGCAGCTTCATAAAAGTAGCAGCTAAATATTAAATATTACCACTCACACCAGTATGCGTGTTGCCTCGTATCTAGAAATACCGAATAAAATAATTAGGCTAAGCAATTGTGGCTTTATCGCGATGGACTAAAATATTTTATGCTGTTTGTTAGTAAAGCACATCGTTAACCACATCTGTGGCTTAAAATAAGACTAATATAATATAAGTAACAACTGTGAAGATACGAACAGAAATGGGAGAAATGTTGATAACGTAAGTAAATAACAATACAATATAATAAAAGAATACGTAACGTATGATTCGTATGAAGCACAATTCTGGGAAAAGTGAACAGCACTGAACCATAAAAATTCCACAATCTTATCAACATGAACTAGCTGTTTCCAACTATAGTGGCAAACAAACATTAAAATATATAACGGACCGTGTTATCCCTTTCCATTAGTGCAAAGCACGCAGGTCCTATCTCAACACACATTAGCATGCGACCTCACCATACCATTAGAACTATTACATATTAAATCACGTGACCGTGTTTTCATTTGATCTTGACTCGTTTTCATACGTTATTTGCAGTTTTGCGATAACCTATATTTACAAAATTTCAAAACCGTTTTATAAATACAACGATAATAAGCACTATTCTTAAAAGCCTTGTTCAAAGCAGTGCCACATAGTATAAACTAAAAATGTTTTAAACTATTCTTTGTCTGCCCTAGTGTAAAAATAAAAAATAGTGAAATTTAAAGAACGTTTTTGCGTATGATATTTTATGACTTTGTTGCAGCGCCTTGTTAGGATAGCGATAAGCCATAAATTACTAGTTTCGTAGTAACAATGGTCAGACGTTATGTGCCAATTTACAGCCCTAAATTTAAATGCAGCTCCTACAAAAGTTCATAGAATATAAGTTTTGTCTACTTTCACGCATAGTCGTTTCATTTTAATTGTAAATAACTGATTTAAATTTTCAGTTTATGTTTAATCAATGTATGTGCATACATGTAAGTAAAAATAAACATGATGCCATTCGGAAATGGTATTAACCCCGCGCAACAATTCAACCCCACAACAAGCCAACAAAATGCATCCTTTTACCAACAGTATCCATTTATCCCAAACAACAATACACAGCAAATAACACCTGTACAATGCTAGCAAATGTCAAGTTACACAATGTTGCCACAAATACAGTCTTTTCAACCCCTGCAATATGGAAATTTTCCAATGCCGCAATATACAGTGCCAACAGAAATTCAATCATCATCTCAACATACCATGTCAGAAAGTCTATCTGAAACTATAAGCGATACAGATGAGGAAAATATTGCTGATGAAAAAACGCTTGGCAAAGTGTTAATGGCAATAAAATGAAAAGAAGGAAAGTGCAAATCACGCCAAAATCACAACAATCATTTAATCTAACACAAACAAACAGATTCTTTAGTTTAAAAAAAAACAACCAACCACAGATAATAAAAGAAATAATCTACAAAGGAACACACAACATTGAACAAAAAGACATAGCGAACGCTTTAAATAACCATTTTATAGAAATTGCAGAAAAAATCACTGAAGAGACAATCATTAATACACCAACAAACCCAATTAGCCAAAGCCCTATACCAGCCAACACCATATTTATCAAGCCAACATCCACAGAGGAAGTTGAATCGTTAATAAAAAACATGCCAAACAAATCCAGCTCAGGTCCTGAAGGTATCTCACCACAACAACTAAAGAAAATATACCCCACTATTTTAGAAGAAATAACAGAAATAGTCAACTTATCTCTGAAGCATGGAACAGAACCCCCACAGATGTAATCAGATAAAGTTACACCACTCTACAAGGCAGGCGACAAAAAGGACTCGGGAAATTACCGTCCAATAACAAACACACCGGTACTCGCAAAACTACTAGAAAAAATAGGGCAAATACGAATAATGGAGTTTTTAGAACAGGCCAACTTCTTCTACACCAACCAGCACGGATTTAGAACAAACACCAGCACAAAAATAGCAGCTGCCGATATAATAAGCAGAGCTCAAGAAAGCTTGGACAAAAACCAACAATGTGCAATGCTACTGGTAGATCTCAAAAAAGCCTTTGACACAGTAAATCACAAAGAACTATTAAATGCCTGTGAAAATGCAGGTCTGCGAAGAATAATGAATAGTTGGATTAGCTGCTTTCTGACGGATAGGCAACAACACGTTTGCATAGGCAACGAAAAAAGTTCCGAAAGAATAATAAAATGTGGGGTTCCACAAGGATCGGTGCTTTCCCCAACTTTATTTTTGGTATACATAAACGACTTTGGGAACCTAAGTTTGAAGGGGACGCTCAGATTATTCGCCGACGACGCAACGGTACTGTACACAGGAAACCATCAAGAGTCAATAAAAACTGATATGCAACAAGACCTAACAACCATTGAGAAATACCTTCAAAGAAAAAAGCTGACATTAAATACATCCAAAACAGTATACATCAACTTCTGCACCAATCACCCATTCAACACGGCACTACGCTACAAGGGCCATGAAATAAAAAGAGTCGACCAAGCAAAATTCCTAGGACTTAATATAAATTCAAACTTGAGCTGGAATAATCACATACAAACAATAAGGAAAAAAATTACACCATTAATCGGTCTCTTCAGAAGAATTGCTCACTACATCCCACAAAATCAAAAGAGAGACATCTACTTCGCGCTAGCTCATCCACACCTGAACTACCTTTCAGCAATTTGGGGACACGCCCCCCAAAAACAATTGCAACAACTGCAAATAGCACAAAACAGAATAATAAAAGCACTCTACAACCTACCCTTCAGATACAACACAAAAGCACTGTACTCCGAAAATAGAATAACCCCATTAAAAGACATCATCAACATAGAAACAGCCACATACGTCTTTGAGTTAACCCAGGAAAAAATTAGAAGTAACCAGACATTAACTAGGAACAAGCACGTTCACAAACACAACACAAGAAAAGCAAATGACATACAAACACAAAAGGTGGAATCAACCACCTTTGGCCTAAGGACAACAAAACACATTGGAACCAAGTTATACAACAGCTTGCCGGCAACTATCAAGAATGCAAGAAGCGTGCGTATGTTCAAGAAGAAGACGCAGAAGCACATTCGTGTCCATCCAGATTCTTAAGCGATTCTCCAATCGGTATAATAGTGCAATCATATCAGTGCAATAAATCATAACAAACAAGACTGAGATTAAACAGTATTATAGGAGAACTTAGAATAGTATAAATAATACCTACACAAGTTACCATAGTCATTAATTTAATTGTAACAACCATAAGATAAGTATTTAAGTGAAATCAAAGTTCAAATTCGCCACTTATATTCATCACAGTTAGTAGGTTAATTATAATTACCATAGTTAATAAATTAATTCACCATCATTATCATAGTTAGTAAGTCAATTGAAACCACCATAGTAAATAAATTGCAATAAATATAAATTTAAGCTATCTGTAATATCTCTAGATTGAGCTTCAAACAAGAAGCTATTTTAGATAAATTCCAAAATAAATAAATAAATAAATAAATAGAAGTAGCTGACAAAACAAGCGACAATCAACATAACGGAGATAAAGAAAGTACAACTAAAATACCCAAACCCCCTCCAATTTTCGTGCATGGAGTTATTAATTATCGGCAAATGATAGAAATCATACAACATATTGTGAAACAAGAACAATATAACACCAAAAGTATGGCCGACAACGTGGTCAAGATTAATGTACATAATCCAGAAGTGTATAGAAAACTTGTTAAACATTTCCAAGAAAACAATGTCATCCATCGCACATACCAAATCAAGCAAGAGCGTGCATACAGAGTGGTCATAAGACACATACATCCTACAATCCCAGTATATGACATAATAGCTGAACTGGCTACTCATAACCACATAGTTAGAAACATTATGAACATAAAACATAGGCAAACTAAAGAAGCGCTACCCTTATTTTTCGTAGACCTGGAACCATCTGACAATAATAAAGACATCTATAATTTACAGCACTTGCTAAATATAAAAATTTCTATAGAATCGCCTCATAAATACACAAAACTGGTACAGTGCACAAGATGCCAAAATACCATACTAAAACATACTGCAATCGACCATATGCCTGTGTGAAATGTGGTGGACCTCATAATACTACAACGTGCAATAAGACCAAAGACACTCCAGCGACTTGTAAACTATGCAATGGGGCACACCCTGCTAACTATAGGGGTTGCTCAGTCTACAAAGACCTACAAAACAAGATAAAGAAGAATATACAACCACAGAGAAACCCACATGCCTCTTATAAGCCAGAAACACACAATTTTCCTCCTTTGCCGGTGAAGAACTACTGGAAGACATCTAATACCAGCTACGAACAAACAAACACAAATAAGCAGCAATCACCTCAAGACCTAACACTTACGCAATTTTTAGATGAGTTCAAAGGTATGTTCAATCAATTACTTCAACAAAACAGCATGATTTTGAACATGCTCACAACAGTAATTAATAAAATAGTTAATAAAGGCATAATTCATAAGAATTGCTCTCTGGAATGCCAACGGCCTCCAATCAAAAAAACAGGAAATTGAAGTCTTCTTTAGCAGAATTCTTGTTAAGAACGTTTCAGTGACTGTTTTTATAGCTCACTGATGCTTAAGCATTTTTAAGCAGTATCGAATTTAAGGTTAACTAGCTCAAATTGCATATATTTGAAAATAGAAGTGTTTCTGATTTTGTAGTTATTAATTGATGTTTCGCGTTCTGTTTGTTATAATGCTTCAATCCTTGCGTAAAACGGTGTCGGCGAAAAATTCCTTTTCAGTTATTTATATTCCTTATATTCTGTTGCGTTTAAAAAAATAGCCGGTTTTCTGCATTACATGGACAACGCCTAAGTTACAAAATAAACAACGTAGTTTTTCTTCGCACAAGTACAACAAGTTATTTCTCATTAATTATGCGTTTTATATGAGCGCTTTGATTTTGGTATACGTAATTGAAATCTGCACGATTGACTTTTAGTGTTTACAGTTCTTGTACAAAACCGGCGATTTTGCCATAAGCCACGTAAACGAATTGCTTTCCATCACATCAAATGCTGTAGAAGATATAAGTCTTAGTACATATCATTTAACATACGCTACGAAGATATAAAAAAGTTTAAGAATGAGTTTGAAAACTAACATTTTAAATAATTCTAATTTTAAGCAACCTAACCAAATGAACCTAACTTTACCACATGTTCTAATGTCAAATTATTGAAAATTTAAAATTTAAATTTAAAAACTGACTAGCCGCGATAAGTCTTTTTTAGGAAACTCCGGTGTTATCGGTAGTGTATAACCATAGCAACACGTCACCAAAAATTTTTATGTTTGCATTTGATATTTAAATAACGCGTCTGTACAATAGTACCTACAAACTAATTATACTAAATAATAACTTAATTTTTTTGTTTGTGAAATACTCTAAAGAATACCACTGGTGAACTAAAAATTATCTACAATTCTGTCTTTCATTGACAAACTCAATTGTGTTGATGCACAGCAATATCACTCGTCTTTCGAACTTATTATATTGCCTAGCAACAACACAATTTCGTTGTCAACGAAGCGACAAAACTATCGATAATTTTTAATTCACCTGTAGTATTGCTGTTAATAATTTGTTTGCAGCCCACAAGAAAGGCATATACCTGCTGAATTTAAGTTGATTTGCATGAAAGTTTTCGAATTTCAGATATTAATGAAAATACGCGTTTTGGCGTGCAAGGAACACAGAAAAGTGGCTTTTAAAATATGCTTGTCTGTGTGTAGGTGCGTGGCTGGGTGCGTTCGTTTTGCTATATTTCCGGAACCCCTTGCCCGATTTTAATAAAATTTAGTGTGTAAAAATTTTGTAGTTGCAGGTAGTTCTTTGTAAGGTTGTTAATCGGAACCCAAACCGGAAGCGGAAATTAGACCTGTGTCTTTGGTATAGATTTTTTTCTAAGCAATTTCTGATTTAGAAATTTTTAATACATAGTGCTGTAGTGCATCTAAAAACAAATCAAATGTTTTTTTTTCCAAGTGCTAAATCTTCAAAATGAAGGCCGCTACGAATTTTTGAAAATTTTAACAATAAGCATAATCAGGTGATTTAAACATATTTTTGGAAATAGAAAATTGTAAATATAATAGCCTGTCAAAATTTTGAATATTTTCAATCAATTATTCCTCAAAAGCTGCCCACACCAGTTTTATTAACTTTTTGAGCCGATAGAACTTCCAATTAATACAAATGTGTTTTAACTTATCTCTCAAATTTTACTCTGACGCTCTCCAGGAATTTTTGAAAATGTTCAAACGGAATAATCATGAACGCAAACGCCGATCGTTATAAACTTTTATCAGTTCGACAGACTATTTAAAGTACTTTATTAAAATTAGCAAACAATTTTAATTATTTAAAAAACTAAGAAAAAAAAAAGCGAAACTTTTGAATATCAAAAACGTGTTTTCCGGCAGTTACGTGATTTGAATTACACTTATCAATTAACTCTAGTAAATACAATATTTTTCTCTTTTTTGCATATTTTTGATAACTCTAGAAATAAAGTTGTTATAACCATTTTCGTGAGCGCATTAACTATCTTAGCGCCTTTTACGTAGTAGAAGCGCGAGCCGCCCGTACCTACGTAACCAACGCCTCAAATCTGCAGCGGGCTTGTATCGGCTAGAAAAAACGAAATGTAAATTTCCATCGCTTCTTGGCGCGAGAATAGTTGAAACGTAAAAAGTATGGGAAAATATCAGCGACCTGTTTTACCCATGTTTTCTAACTAAACTTTTCGGTTAAAAGACTAAAAATAAATTTCTTTTAAACACATCAAAGTTGTCCCAAATTTTTCTTAACATACTCAAATTGATTTAAAAAATCAAATTCATACATTTATGAAAAAACTTAAAATCACTGGTGGATGGACCGGGAGTTGTTCGAAAAGTTCCTTTTGCGCAGATAGGCTGTTTGATATGCGTAGAATACAAAGCTAGCTTCTTTTTCGAGCGTGTTTATATTGAAGTAGAGCACCCCACTCTACTCCCCTTATTTGTTACTTACGGCGGAATCATGGACAGATTAGTACTAAAAACTCCGAAAAGAAATGCAGCAGATCATGAAAACGATGCCGTGCACGAAGATAATCATAAATAACTCAAATCGGAAAAAAGAGATTTGGTTTCAATTATGGTTAGAATAGATCACTACATGTCTCGTTTTTATTTGAACTCATCAGGTAGACATAATTTTAACCACAATTAAAACCCAAAACAAGCTGATGTATGTCAGAAAGCATAACATTACAGGAGAATTACACCAGTAACGCCTCCTATGATGTGCGCCGCACAGCATAGAGGGCGTTACTTGTGTAATACTTTTATAATGTTAACCCAAATCAGATTTACAAATTGCATTGCAGCTGAGATTTCAAACAAAATCATGGAATCTGGAAATGGAACCTATAATATTATTGTATTATCCTTGGATACTAAATTACTATTTACAGTTCAAAAACACAAAATTTCAGATGAAACTAATCTTGCCTAACCGAACAGACCATACACAATCACAATTAATAGGAATCAAAGACGGACAATTATTTTTACAGTTGGAAGAGTTTATATGGTGAAAATTTAAATGTCCTTTTAATTACCCCAATTTTTGCCGGTCTTGTCGCTCCTGCTCCCTTTCCCATTTTCCCTCGCTCTTTATTATGTGTATCCCTCTTTCGCTCTCTCTTGCACTCTCCCTTCTCTTCTTTATAATGTGATTATGCTGTCGATAAAACATTGTTTTATGTGAAAACTGACATAATAAATACAGGTGATTATTTAACGCTTTATTACAAGAGCAAATAAGATGTTTCCATTTTTTAAATTTGACCAATCCAAATAACTGTAATCGAAAATTCAACATGTAGAATTTTTATCATATTAAATAATTAAGCAAGCGCTTGTCAGCTACTAAAAGTTTTGCAATATTAATAATT